>CP136059.1:109233100-112075947 GCA_032464435.1 Aegilops umbellulata
AAGAAGAATAAGAAGAATAAGAATAAGAAGAAGAAGAATAAGAAGAAGAAGAATAAGAAGAAGAATAAGAAGAAGAAGAAGAATAAGAAGAAGAAGAATAAGAAGAAGAAGAATAAGAAGAAGAAGAAGAAGAAGAAGAATAAGAAGAAGAAGAAGAATAAGAAGAAGAAGAAGAATAAGAAGAAGAAGAAGAAGAAGAAGAAGAAGAAGAAGAAGAAGAAGAAGAAGAAGAAGAAGAAGAAGAAGAAGAAGAAGAAGAAGAAGAAGAAGAAGAAGAAGAAGAAGAAGAAGAAGAAGAAGAAGAAGAAGAAGAAGAAGAAGAAGAAGAAGAAGAAGAAGAAGAAGAAGAAGAAGAAGAAGAAGAAGAAGAAGAAGAAGAAGAAGAAAGAAGAAGAAGAAGAAGAAGAAGAAGAAGAAGAAGAAGAAGAAGAAGAAGAAGAAGAAGAAGAAGAAGAAGAAGAAGAAGAAGAAGAAGAAGAAGAAGAAGAAGAAGAAGAAGAAGAAGAAGAAGAAGAAGAAGAAGAAGAAGAAGACAAAAACTTCCAAGCCCTCTGTTGATCCAAATGCTTCTACTGTGAAGCCATTGAAAACTGCACCTCCTGAATCAAGTGTGCAGTCTGAAGATCTATCTCGCGTCTCCAAGAAGACCAAGAAGCCCAAGAAGATTTCTGGGCATGACCTCACCCCAGCAAACATTCTGCGCAATGAGGAAAATACTATTTATGTGTCAAGCGATGAAGATCTTGCAGATGATGCACTAGAGATGCTCATCAAGAGCAAGCAGGAGGCTGAAATATTCAAAGATTTGCCTCTGTTTGATGCAGGTATTCTCAATCACTTCATTGATGAATGGTTTGAAGATCCCACCATCAACATCGATGATCTGCAGTTGCCTGTTGACATAAGCATCACATTTCAGTGCTGCATTGCCAACGAACTTGCCATAGCTCAGAAGATTGTTGAGCTGAAAAACAAGATTGACTATGAGAAGGCATAGTTCAAGAAGCATATGGCCAAGCTCAGCGTAGTTGATGTCCAAAACTTCAAACAGATGATGACTGACCTCAAAGCTCAGTTTAACAAAAAGCATGAGGAAGCCAAAGGTTCCCGTGATCGCATGAAGTACTACGTAGAGAAGTGCGTGCAAGCTCACAATGAGGCTGAGAAGAGAAAGGAACTTGGGCGTCCAGGCATTGACCCTAAGCTTGCCGCCAAGAAAAAGAAGAAGTCTGCTGAAGCTGAACCCGAAGCTCCAAGGCAGGAATGACCAAGCATAGTCTACCCTGCCAGTATGACTGGCTCGAAGCCAAAGGTCCCATCAGCAGCTTTAGAATAGAAGAAGACAAGGCAAGCTGAGGCTGAAGCCAGGAAGAGGAAGCACCATGACACCTCTGATGTTGCTCCCTCCTAGAAGAAGTTGAAGACAAAGGCTCCTAAGTCTTCAAGAAAAGAGCATGTTGTTGCCCAAGAACCACGGAATGGCGAACCAATTTTTGTTGCTCTACCTTCCTCCACAAATCGCGAGCATCATCTCGTTGTCCATGAGGCTCCAGAGTTTGAAGAGATTCCAGCTGCTGACTCCACCGCAGCTGAAGACATGGGTCATGAAGACCATGTTGAAGATGATGAAGTCCTTCCTCAGCTCGATCCCAAACCGATATCATCGCCCGCTCCTACGAGCAGTGAGCTCATAAGCATTGGTGGTCCCACGACGCCAATTGCTCGAGATGAATTTGGGTAAGAGCAACACCCAAACACCCCCTGCATGAAGTGATTCCCCGCACTCCACCAGCTCATGTCAGCACTCCGGTGCTTGAGACCCTAGAAGCAACAACTGATGACATGGAACAGACCACTACTTCACCAAAGGCGTCGCCCTCTTTTCGAAGGCTTCGTAGAGGCCCTAGGCCCCAGGTCTCCATGTCGAGCATTCCTGAAGAGGATGTGCAACACACCAGCTCAGTAGCACGTCAAGTGTTCCCTGAAGCCATCCCTTCCGAGTCTGCTCATGAATCTGAAGCCAAAGAAGCTGAAGACATTCCGGCTTCATCAGCCGATGAAGAAAAAAAAAGATCGAGAAGTCATTCCCCCTGCTAGTGAAACTGTTGTGCAATAAGAAGAAGATGTGATTGTGCCTGGCCCTCCTGTTCTTAAAGCCATTGATGTTGAAGCAAACGAGTCTGCCACCACCATCACTACTGAAGCCAATTACGACGTCATGTATGAAGACAATGTGGAGCCCAAAGTCAATGTTGCCCCTGAAGATAATGTGCAGCCAACCACTTTTGACGTAGTCATTCCTCCACTAGTGCCTCACACTATGGAACGCACTTACAGCCATGGTGGTGAGCTTGTCATTGTGAGACGGCCCATTCTGGTTCCACACACTGCTCCAGGTCCACAATATGATTGTCATGTGGAGCAGAGGCCTCAAACCCAGAAGCCAAAGCCCAGACTGCCAAGGCTTCCCAATGCTGCAACTACCCACGGCTCCTTCAATGTGTTAAGCTTTAGAGAGCACAATGCTTTCTTTGACAGCGACAAGAACCCCTACAAGAAGCCAAAGATCACCTCAGATAGGTTCTGGAGTCATCAACAATGAAGCTATTATTCTTGCATTCTATACAATCCAGACAGGATTTTTCCTCATAAGCGTCTTGATTGCGATGCCATTGCTGGACTGCCATGCCTTGAAGAGGCTCTTGACTGCTTTAGAGATGTTGGGCTGCTCCCTTTTGTGACCGACAAGGAGCATTGGAATGAAGAGCTTCTGCTGCAGTTGTATGCCACACTTCACATTCGAGGCTACAATAGGGATCCGAAGACTTGGATCCTTGAGGGGATGAGAGGCGACGTCCATCATGAAGTCAAAGCTCAGGACATCATCGAGCTTACTTCTCCGCCCACTCCTGGTGAGTTATTTGAACCAGGTTGTCAGCTGCATCAGAATGAACTGCGGAGCATCTTTCAGAAGCCAGAGCCCAATATGAGCCAGATGCTGAGTATGATGAAGCCTTTGCCCCATGATGCAGAATATCCAAAGGAATTATTTGTCAAGGACCTCAAGTACTTGCCCCGCACAGTATATCATATTCTGAGGCGTACTCTGTGGCCAATTAAAGGCAACTCTCCTGATGCCAAAATCGAAGGCGCCATGAAGACATTGGTCTTCTATATCATCAGTGGCATCAGATTCAACACTCAAGTTTTCTTCATTCATCATCTTGTAGCTTCGGGAATTGATCTGTTTGGCCTCAAATTCTATGCACCATGGGTCATGCGTTTGATCAAGCTTCACTCAACTGTCAACTATCAACCTTTAGTGCGCAATCATGTTGTATTCTTGCCTGATGTTGATATGTCCTATGAAGCCATCTACCCTGAGCCTGCCAAGAAGCCACCCCACTTGCGCAATGTTGAACATCAAAGGTTCACTCAGCCCATTAAAGGTATTCATGTGCCAAATCCTTCTTCTTTTGATTATCCTCTTGCTGGTCATTTGCGTCTGTCGCATCATTCCAACACCGATGCCACAGCCAGTACTATTGCTCAAAGGCCTCAGAAGCGTCCTCGTGTCCTCAACGACCGAGAGCTTCTGGTATCACTTCATCAGAAGCAGGATAGGCATCACGACTGGCTGAAGCTCCCAATGTAGAGTCTTCTAGTTGATGTCAATCGCATACGCAATCTAGCCACCAAGAATTCATTCGTTGCACATTAAGCATGTCGACGGTCCTAGAAGAGCCTCACGTTACTCTGCTTGAAGACGATCTTCGTGAAGATGGATTCACCGAACAGTTCAAGTTTGACTCCAGGCCTCCACAATCTGCTAGATGGCGTCCAACTCCTTCCATTGAAGATTCAGAGTATTCATATTCGGCTGCAATTGTTGTTGCGAGAGTCATAGATGAAGAGGACGACGCCATTTCTCCAGTGATGGCTTCACTGCACCACAACTCTGCACCAGGCCCGTCTGCACCGCCCAATACCAACTCGACTCAGCTTCTCCAACATCTTCATCACCTGAGCGCGATTAGACACTCTATGTCTTCAAACCTTTTTGGTCCTTACTGAAAAAAGGGGGAGAAGCATATGAGTTGATAGTCTTCAAGCGGGTCCATATGGGTTGGTTGCCCTTTTTTCTAAGTTCTTACAGCTCTCGTTTTGAAACTATTTGGCTCTTGAGTTGTAACACTTAAACTTGATGGTCGTCTGCTACTTTTGTTGCTACTTTGTGATGCGATGATAAATTCTGCATAAAGTCATTCTGCAGATGCCCATTTCTCATTATGCATTTCATTATCTTCATTATACTTATGTATGCATGATGAATTGTCTTCATATGTTAAAAGGGATCTCCACAAAGTAAAACCTGCCATGTGCATTTGCATTCAAAAGCAAACTACTTATATGCACATCTTCAGGGGGAGCTTTTTACAACCTATGAAGACAATGCCTATGATCTTTAACTTTCACATACTTTTATCCCCGTTGAAAACTTCAACCAGTTTGTCTTCAATCGCCAAAAAGGGGGAGATTGTAAGTGCATCTAGTGCCACCCCTAGTTGGTTTTGGAGTATTGACGACAAACTTGGTTGAGGGACTAATGTGTTTGTGAGAATTGCAGGATAAAACAGGTAGTAGTCCCTCATTGATTTGGTTTACCTACCAGAGATGACCCCTAAAAATGTATGAAGACATTGAATACAATGGTGGTTCGTCACGACGTTCACGATGAAGATAATGACCTGTGAAGACATTCACTTGAAGACTATGGAGTGCAAAGACATAGTTGTTTAGTAGTTTCCTTTTCTTATTTATTGAGTCATAAGAACCACCATACTGTTAAGTGGGGTCCAAGTGAACAAAGTTAGATGACAGATGTGATGCTCAACCAGAATCCTATGTCTTTCAGCGAAGACATTGAGAGCCAATCTTATCCAGAGTTGGATGAGTCAGCTTTGCTTGTAGCCCAAGCCAAGCTGTCGTGTGTGTTTGAAATCCGACCGTTGGACACATATCGGTTACTTAGTGACCCAGGGTCATTTCAGACATATCATATCAGGTTGCCTCCAGGATATAAATAGCCCACCCTCTACAACCTATTATTAGTGGTTGCTTAGAGTTAGTGCACGGCTTTTGTCGTTTGAGAGCAACCCACCTCCGAAGCCTTTGAGAGAGAGATCCTTGCGAGGACAAAGCCCAAAACACCCAGAGCCAAAGAGTGTTAGGCATTACTGAAGTCTTTCTATCCTCATGACCTGATGACTTATAACACTTGAGGACTGTGCATCCTCCGACTGGTTAGGCGTCGCATTCTGAGCATCCGAGAGCCATTGTGGATCGCTAGTGAACGAAGTATGTGAAGGTCTGGAAGTCTACCTTGAAGACTTACCAGAGTGATTAGGCGAGACTGGGTGTCCTTAGCTCAAGGGGAATAAGGTGAAGACATGGTGTTCTGAGTTCAATCTCAGCCTCCCTAACTAGATGTACAGTTGTCACAGCAACTGGAACTGGTCTACCAAATTCTTGTCTTCTCCAAGCAACTGGTTCTATCCCCTTCTTCCTTTACATTTTAGTTTGTCTTCGTGAAGTCATTGCGTGCTTGTCTGGTCTTACTGACTTCACTGTGTGAAGACTATTACATGTTTGGCTTCATACTGTCTTCCATTCTGATCCATCTACCTAGATGTTGTTAGTCTTCATACTTTCACTGTACTGCTTACTTGACTATGGCTAGTCTAGTGTAGTTCATCTTCCGTTGCATATCATATAGGTTCATTTCAACCGTTTGTCTTCAAAGACCTCATGTTTTGAGGACTTCCATAAAAATCGCTTATTCACCCCCCCCCCCTCTAGTTGATAACTAGCACTTTCAATTGGTATCAGAGCAAGGTGCTCCCTTGTTCTGTGTGATTCGGTTTAACCACCTGGAGTTTTAGCTATGTCCACTAATGCGCACCCACAACCATCCATCCATTTTGTGGCTCTGGCCAATAATGCGCAAAAATGGGAGACTGGGGTTCGAACCAGAGACCTCTCGGTCCTTCGTGCAGAAGCAAACAACCACGCCACACAATAGTTGGTGCTAACAATCCAAACCGAGCCTTATTGAACGTTGTCTTTCATTGTTAGGCCTGGCCTACCGAGGCCTCCTTCTCTCCGACCCTTTTTTTGAACAAGTTTTTCGCAACGCCGAGTGGGCCGACAGCCCATAGGCCATATGAACATGCACATCGACGGGAACTAGGAGCCTCGCTCAAGTTTGAGTCCACAACAACTTTAGCGAGTTCAATTTTTGACCATGTATTAAAAGGTGTTAAACGAATATACAAAAAATGTCGATCATGTATTGAAAAATGATAATTAAATATTTGAAAAATGTTAAATATGTTAAGAAAAATGTTAAATATGTTAAAAAATGTTAAATGTGTACAAAAAAGTTAACCATGTATTAAAAATGATAATTAAATATTTGAAAAATGTTAAAAGCGTTAAAAAATGTTGACCATGTATCAAACAATTATGAGAATAGATAAAATGTTTGTCATGTATAAAAGTATATATAATGTGTATGAAAAAAGTTGATCATGTATTTAAAAATATTAATCCAACCATTTAAAAATATGTTAATTTTGTTATTAAATCTTGACCATGTTTTCAAAAAATGTTAAATTGCATTTTAAAATGTTAAATATGTTTAGAAAAATATAGTGGTTCCATTTTGCAACAAATAATTGCTAGGTTCTTCACACACACACAAAAACACGTTTTTGGCACCGGTGAATCAAAAGCTTCTAACTCCCAACAAATATGGTGTACTTTAAATATGGCCGAATATTTTAGAAAATTGATTTGATCCAATTTTGCAATAAATATATGGTAGGTCCTTCACAAAAAACTCATTTTGGACAGTCAAAAAATGGAAAATGGATTTTTCGTGCGAGGAAAATGAAAACTTCATTAGGCAAGATTGTTTATCATTCCAAGATGCAAACATATGCAAAATATGATGTCATTTGACCAAACTATGCCATGAATGCTGCCATAATTGACCATTTGCCTTAGAAAGCCATGGATCTTCATACATAATAGCTCGTTTTTTAGAACACTTTTTAGGACATTAGTCATAGTCCAAGTTTGTTACTTTTCCTGCAAACTAGGTCACATATAATGACACAATGCAAAGGTTGTCAATTTTTTTCATTTTTTTAAATTTCTTATGCATGTTTCAAAATGCGATCAAACGGCAGGCATGACCGTTCGTAGCTAACGGTTGAATCTTGCAAAACTTTCAGAGTATCTCTAATTAAATAGATACTTATGTACCAAGAAATTATATTTTGAAATAATAAAGAGCAAACTATAGGGCAGCTGCAGTTCAAATTTGACCCACTTCCAACTAAATCAGTGAAAATTTATCTTTTTCATGAGAGGTGGATCAAAGCTATTGGCACCCAACCATTTGGTCAATTATACATTGAATATGGCCTAATATTTTACAAAATTGATTTGGTCCAATTTTGCAACAAATATATGGTAGGTCCTTCAAAACACTCATTTTGGGCACTCAAAAAATGGAAAATGAATTTTTCGTGCAAAGAAAATGAAAACTTCCTTAGGCAACATTATTTTACATTCCAACATGCACTCTTGTGCACAATATTAGATCATTTGAACAAACTATGCCATGAATGTGGCCATAAGATTGATCATTTCACTTGAAAGCCATGAATCTTCACACATGATAGCTTATTTCTGAGAATACTTTTTAAAATAATTGTCGTAGTCCAAGTTTATTATTTTTCCTGGTAACTTGGTCACATATAATGACACAATGCATAGTTTTTCCATTTTTTATTTTTATTTTTGAATTTTTCATGCCCATTTCAAAATGCGGTCAAAACGGTGGGCATGACCATTCCTAGTTAGTGGTTAAATCTTGGAAAACTTTTGGTGTTTTTCTGATTAAATAGATACTTATGTACCTAGAATTGTTTTGGAAAAAATAAAGAGCAAACTATAAGGCAGCTGCAGTTCAAATTTGACCTGCTTCTTTTTGAATCAGCAGAAATTTGTCTTTTTCAAGAGAGGTCGACCAAAACTTTTGACACAAAACCATTTGGTCAATTGTACATTAAATATGCCCTAATATTTTCTAAAAATGGTGTGGTCCAAGTTTGCAACAAATATATGTGATGTCCTTCAAAAAGAAACTCATTTGGGGCACTCAGAAAACGGAAAATGGAATTTTCGTCCAAAGAAAATGAAAACTTCCTTAAGCAACATTGTTTGCCATTCCAAGATGCACCCTTGTGCACAATATGAGATCATTCGAACAAACTATGCCATGAATGTGGCCATAAGATTGATCATTTGGCTTGAAAGCCATGGATCTTCACACATAGTTCATTTCTGAGAACACTTATTTAAAATAATTGCCGTACTACAAGTTTATTATTTTTCCTCGTAACTTGGTCACATATAGTGACACAATGCGAAGGTTTCCAATATTTTGAATTTTTCATGCCCATTTAAAAATGCGGTCAAAACGACGGGTATGACCGTTCCTAGCTAGTGGTTGAATATTGGGAAAAATGGTGTTTCTATGATTAAATAGATACTTATGTACCTCAAAACGATTTTCAGAAGAAAAAAATCATGAGCAAACTATGAGGCAGCTACAGTTCAAACTTGACCCGCTTCCTACTGAATCGGCTGGAATTTTTCTTTTTCTTGAGAGGTGGATCAAAACTTTTGACACCCAACCATTTGGCCAATTGTACATTAAATATGGCCTAATATTTTAAAAAATTGATTCGGTCCAATTTTGCAACAAATATATGGCAGATCCTTCAAAAAAACTCTTGGGCACCCGAAAAATGGAAAATGGAATTTTTGTCCAAAGAAAATGAAAACTTCCTTAGGCGACATTGTTTCCCATTCCAAGATGCACCCTCGTACACAATATGAGATCATTTGACCAAACTATGCCATGAAAGCAGCCACAACATTGGACATTTGCCTTAAAAGCCATGAAGCATCACACATGATAGCTCGTTTCTGAGAACACTTTTTTAAGGCAATTGTCGTAGTTCAAGTTTGGTATTTTTCTCAAAACTAGGTCACATATAATGACACAATGCGAAGGTTTTCCATTTTTTATTTTTTTATTAATTTCTTATCTCGATTTCAAAACGTGATCAAATTTGCGAGCATACCCATTCTTAATTAGGTGCTTAATAATGCAAAACTCTTGGTTCGTATATGATGAAATAGCTACTTTAGTACCTAAAAATGGTTTTTGAAAAAAAATAGCAAACTATAAGACACCTATAGTTCAAATTTGACCCACTTCTTGTAGAATTGGTTGTTTCACAAAATTGCTAGAAAGATCATAAATGCAATCAAATTGGTGATCATCCATGAAATGTGGTCTAACTTAAGTGAAAATTTTAGTGATGCCATTTTGCAAAATATTTTTGGGAGCTACTTCACAAACACCCCCTATTTTTAACACTAAGAAATAGAGTAATTTTAATAGCTCATGTTTCCAACCAATCAGGACGCAGCCCACGGATCACCCCACTGTATTTGATTTGAGCCGTCCACCTCCTATGGATCCAGCTTCTCTTACTAACCTCTCCTACCTCCTCCCTCGATCCCCTTCCTTCCCGAGAAACCCTAGGTCAAGTGCTACCGCCTCCCTCTCCCCGATCTGGATCCTCCTCCGCTGCCCCTCCTCCCCCATCCTCGGCCATACCCCTTCCACCACCCCTCCTGTCCCAATCTTCGCTCTCTCTCTCTCTCAGTTCAGCGAGATGAGATCCACTCCCGCAGTCGCCACCCCACCCTCACCCTCACCGTCGACGACCCCCGCCACCGTCGCACACCACATCGCCCTCCCCTCACCCTGGCCCTAGGTCGGGCAGTGCGAGGCGGCGCTCCCGGACCCGCGACGGTCGTCTGGGTCATCGCATTCGAGGACGCCGACCCAACCGTCGTCATTGCCTCCGAGACGGCACGCTTACTAGCGGCACGCGGGGCCCACATCGTCATGGTCGTGCGCAACCTCGCCACGGCAGAGGACGTGCACCAGGTCATCCTTACCAAGACCCCCACCACCAGCCTCGACCTGATAGAGCTGGACCTCTCCTCCCTGACCTCCATCTGCAACTTCGCCGCCGACTTCACCGACAGGGGCCTCCCGCTCGACATCCTCATGTGCATCCTAGTTTAGATTTCCTTCCTGTCAAGTTCATCCTTTAGTGCTAGTACTAGTGGTACATCAATTTGATTGAGGAAAAACACCAGCATCTGCTTAACATTAAATCTAGTCAAGCAATGAACCAAAACATATTTGTTTTTGTACAACAACAATTTGTTAAACGATCTAGCCTATATACACATGTTGAGTACCTCTCCTCCCTGACCTCCATCCACAACTTCGTCGTCGACTTCGCCGACAGGGGCCTCCCGCTCGACATCCTCATGTGTGTCCTTGTTTTGATTTCCTTCCTGTCAAGTTCATCCTTTAGTGCTAGTACTAGTGATGCATCAGTTTGATTGAGGAAAAACACCAGCATCTGCTTAACATTAAATCTAGTCAAGCAATGCATCCACAACATATTTGTTTTTGTACAACAACGATTTTTTAAACGATCTGGCCTATATACACATGTTGAGGACCTCTCCTCCCTGGCCTCCATCTGCAACTTCGCCGCCGACTTCGCCGACAGGGGCCTCCCGCTCGACATCCTCATGTGCGTCCTAGTTTAGATTTCCTTCCTGTCAAGTTCATCCTTTAGTGCTAGTACTAGTGGTACATCAGTTTCATTAAGGAAAAACACCAGCATCTTCTTAACATTAAATCAATTCAAGCAGTGGATCCACAACATATTTGTGTTTGTACAACAACAATCTGTTAAACAATCTGGCCTATATACACATGTAGAGGACCTCTCCTCCCTGGCCTCCATCCGCAACTTCGTCGCCGACTTCGCAGACAGGGGCCTCTCGGTCAACATCCTCATGTGTGTCCCTGTTTTGATTTCCTTCCTGTCAAGTTCATCCTTTAGTGCTAGTACTAGTGGTACATCAATTTGATTGAGGGAAAACACCAGCATCTGCTTAACACTAAATCTAGTCAAGCAATGGATCCACAACATATTTGTTTTTTGTACAGCAACGATCTATTAAACGATCTGGCCTATATACACATGTTGAGGACCTCTCCTCCCTGGCCTCCATCCGCAACTTCGCCGACAAGGGCATCCCACTCAACATCCTCATGTGCGTCCTTGTTTTGATTTCCTTCCTGTCAAGTCCGTCCTTTAGTGCTAGTACTAGTGGTACATCAGTTTGATTGAGGAAAGACACCAGCATCTGCTTAACATTAAATCTAGTCAAGCAATGGATCCACAACATATTTTTTTGTACAACAACAATGTGTTAAACGATTTGGCCTATATACACATGTTGAGGACCTCTCCTCTGTGGCATCATCCGCAACTTCGCCGCCGACTTCGCCGACAGGGGCCTCCCACTCAACATCCTCATGTGCGTCCTTGTTTTGATTTCCTTGCTGTCAAGTTCATCCTTTAGTGCTAGTACTAGTGGTACATCAGTTTGATTGAGGAAAAACACCACATCTGCTTAACATTAAATCTAGTCAAGCAATGGATCCACAACATATTTGTTTTTGTACAACAACAATATGTTAAACGATTTGGCCTATATATACATGTTAAGGACCTCTCCTCCCTGTCCTCCATCCGCAACTTCGCCGCCGACTTCGCCGACAGGGGCCTCCTGCTGAACATCCTCATGTGCGTCCTTGTTTTGATTTCCTTGTTGTCAAGTTCATCCTTTAGTGCTAGTACTAGTGGTACATCAGTTTGACTGAGGAAAAACACCAGCATCTTCTTAACATTAAATCTAGTTAAGCAATGGATCCACAACATATTTGTTTTTGTACAACAACAATCTGTTAAACGATCTGGCCTACATACACATGTTGAGGAAGAGAGAGAGAGTGTGTGTGTGTGTGTGTGTGTGCGTCCACCCTGGTTGATCCATGTTCTATAGATTTGTAGTCTCCATTTGTTGACATCAAGTCTATTAAACTATTGGAATGTTTCTACTTCTGTAATTGTGTGTCTCCTGTTATGCCCAATATTGATGTGCTTGCTTGTTGTGCTTGCAATGAACCATGTGGTATATACTCCACTCCACACAAGGCCCAAGGGATCATGCAATGCAAGTGACCCCTTTATGTACACACATGTTTGGTTTACAACAGCGCCGGGGTTATGCTACTACCACTTTGGTTTATGTGCCAGCTTTTAACTTTGCTGATTGAAATGACCTGCTTTGTTCCAGAGGAGCACCACTAATCTGGTACTATGGGATCTACAAAACAACCCTAACATGTGGCTGCATTTGGTGCACATCCTGCAGAACTCCCAGAACCTGAACACCAAGTTCTTTGCCCTCCAAGTAAGTCTCTGTCCCTGAATGCCTTGTTGCAAAAGTTTAGAAGGTAGTTTGCAACTGAATGAAGGTTGATTGATGTCGTGGCTGCAGGTGGTCTTGGATTAGATCATGCATGTTTTACATTAAGTACTGCCAGCACTGGCCATTAATTATACTTGTTGTTGTGGTTCACCTGTTATATTAGGAAATGCAGTTGGTCTTGAGATGTGTGCTTCCCTTGTCAGGATGCCGAGAGCATTAGGTCTAGGACGCATGCTTGCCATCCTGTACCTCGATTCGGTCCTCATGCCGTTGTCGATGTGTGCTGCTGCTTTATACATGTTTAATCAAATCTATCAAGCAGTTGTTGTCATGTCATCTTGTTGTATTAATAGCCAATTTAGTTGCGTATTACCAGTTCATGTTGTTTAGTATATATCATGTTTTGTTTTGCTACCGAACACCTTCAACTTAAATGTTGAATTGCCTTGTGTATAAATATGTCAAAATCTTGTGTTGTTAAATCGAGCTTATTGTCAATTCTTGCTTATATCTACGTTCGATGCTGCCTACAGGTCCTTATTCTTCTTCTTTTTTGCACAGGTGAAGTATGAAGCCAAGTGCAAAGCTGTGAAGCCTATCAGCAAGAGAAGCATATTATGTATTGTAATATTAGGAAGAGTCAAATATTAGATAGAGTAGCATATTACGTATTGTAGTATTTAGTGTAGTTTTGGATGAACTTCATTTGCTCTCTAGTCTGTTTGAAATATTGATTGTGTATATAGTTTCAATACCAATGAAATGGAAACCTGGCTGGAGGTGGGGGCACTTATGAAAATTGTTTGACAAATTTTGAAATTTCTGGCGGGTGGGTCCAATTATGATATCAGCATGACAAGTGGGACCAATCTGACCAGTGGGACCAGCACAAAAACAATATGGCCGAAAATAGAAAATCAATAGTCATGTCTCAGAAAATGAAAAGGTTGAATTGTTGGGCCAGGCTCATGTAGCTAACCAAAGTTAGCATGAAAAATATATATTATATGGGCTGAATTAATGGGCTTGGCCAATATAGACACTGAAATGGACCAGGTTGATTCTTATCAATGACCAATTCAATTGGTCGCAAATTTGCCATGCCAGCTTTCCACGTTGGTGAAGGAAATATGCCCTAGAGGCAATAATAAGTTGTTATTTATATTTCCTTATATCAAGATAAATGTTTATTATTCATGCTAGAATTGTATTAGCCGGAAACTTAGTACATGTGTGAATACATAGACAAACAGAATGTCACTAGTATGCCTCTACTTGACTAGCTCGTTAATCAAAGATGGTTAAGTTTCCTAGCCATAGACATGAGTTGTCATTTGATCAATGCAATCACATCATTAGAGAATGACTTTATTGACTTGACCCATCCGTTAGCTTAGCACTATGATCGTTTAGTTTATTGCTATTGCTTTCTTCATAACTTATACATGTTCCTATGACTATGAGATTATACAACTCCCGAATACCGGAGGAACACTTAGTGTGCTATCAAATGTTGCAACGTAACTGGGTGATTATAAAGATGCTCTCCAGGTGTCTCCGATGGTGTTTGTTTAGTTGGCATAGATCGAGATTAGGATTTGTCATTCCGATTGTCGGAGAGGTATCTCTGGGCCCTCTCGGTAATGCACATCACTATAAGCCTTGCAAGCAATGTGACTAATGAGCTAGTTATGGGAGGATACATTACGAAACGAGTAAAGAGACTTGCCGGTAACGAGATTGAACTAGGTATGATGATACCGACGATCGAATATCGGGCAAGTAACATACCGATGACAAAGGGAACAACGTATGTTGTTATGTGCTTTTACCAATAAAGATCTTCGTAGAATATGTAGGAGCCAATATGAGCATCCAGGTTCCGCTATTGGTTATTGACCGGAGACGTGTCTCGGTCATGTCTACATAGTTCTCGAACCCGTAGGGTCCGCACGCTTAACGTTCGATGACGATTTGTATTATGAGTTATGTGATTTGATGTACCGAAGGTTGTTCGGAGTCCCGGATGAGATCACGGACATGACGAGGAGGCTCAAAATGGTTGAGATGTAAAGATCGATATATTGGAAGGCTGTATTCGGACATCGGAATGGTTCCGAGTGCTTCGGGTATTTTTTGGAGTACTGGAGGGTTACGGGAATTCGCCAGGGGAAGTAGTGGGCCTTAATGGGCCATACGGGAAAGGAGATAAGGGCCTCAAGGGGTGGCCGCCCCCCCATGGCAAGTCCAAATTGGACAGAGGGGGCGGCGCCCCCCTCTCTTTCCTTCTCCCTCTCCTACTCCTTCCCTATCTCCCCTATTGAAAAAGGAAGGGGACTCCAACTAGGATTGGGAATCCTAGTTGGACTCCCCCTATAGGTGCGCCCCTTCTAGGTCGGCCTCCTCTTCCTCCCTCCTTTATATACATGGCCAGGGGGCACCCCAATAGCACAACAGGAAATCTCTTAGCCGTGTGCGATGCCCCCTTCACAGTTACACACCTCGGTCATATCGTCGTAGTGCTTAGGTGAAGCCCTGCGCCGGTAACTTCATCATCACCGTCACCATGCCGTCGTGCTGACGGAACTCTCCCTCAGCCTCAACTGGATCAGGAGTTCAAGGGACATCACCTAGCTAAACGTGTGCTGAACGCGGAGGTGACGTACGTTCGGTGCTTGGATCGGTTGGATCGCAGAGACGTTCGACTACATCAACTGCGTAACTAAACGCTTCCGCTTTTGGTCTACAAGGGTACGTGGACACACTCTCCCCACTCATTGCTATGCCTCTCCTAGATGGATCTTGCGTGTGCGTAGGAAATTTTTTGAAATTACTGTGTTCCCCAACAGTGGCATCCGAGCCAGGTCTATGCTTAGATGTTATATGCATGAGTAGAACACAAAGAGTTGTGGGCGATAATAGTCATACTGCTTACCAGCATGTCATACTTTCATTCGACGGTATTGTTGGATGAAGCGGCTCAGACTGACATTACGCGTACGCTTACGCCAGACTGGTTCTACAGGCGTGCTTCGCACACAGGTGGCTAGTGGGTGTATGTTTGTCCAACTTTAGTTGAATCGAGTGTGACTACGCCCGGTCCTTGTTGAAGGTTAAAACAGCAAACTTGACGAAAAATCGTTGTGGTTTTGATGCGTAGGTAAGAACGGTTCTTGCTAAGCCCGTAGCAGCCACGTAAAACTCGCAACAACAAAGTAGAGGATGTCTGACTTGTTTTTGCAGGGCATGCTGTGATGTGATATGGTCAAGACGTGATTATATAAATAGTTGTATGGGATGATCATGTTTTGTAACAGTTATCCGCAACTGGCAGGAGCCATATGGTTGTCGCTTTATTGTATGAAATGCAATCGCCATTTAATTGCTTCACTTTATCACTAAGCCGTAGCGATAGTCATAGAAGAAATAGTTGGCGAGACAACAACGATGCTTCGATGGAGATCAAGGTGTCAAGCTGGTGACGATGGTGATCATGACGGTGCATTGGAGATGAAGATCAAAGGCACAAGATGATGATGGCCATATCATATCACTTATATTGATTGCATGTAATGTTTATCCTTTATGCATCTTATTTTTCTTAGTACGGCGGTAGCATTATAAGATGATCTCTCACTAAATTTCAAGGTACAAGTGTTCTCCCTGAGTATGCACCGTTGCGACAGTTCGGCGTGCTAAGACACCACGTGATGATCGGGTGTGATAAGCTCTACGTTCACATACGACGGGTGAAAGCCAGTTTTGCACACGCAAAATACTCGGGTTAAACTTGACGAACCTAGCATATGCAGTTATGGCCTCGGAACACTAAGACCGAAAGGTCGAGCGTGAATTATATAGTAGATATGATCAACATAGTGATGTTCACCATGAAAACTACTCCATCTCACGTGATGATCGGACATGGTTTAGTTGATATGGATCAAGTGATCACTTAGATGATTAGAGGGATATCTATCTAAGTGGGAGTTCTTAAGTAATATGATTAATTGAACTTCAATTTATCATGAACTTAGTCTTGGTAGTATTTGCATAACTATGTTGTAGATCAATAGCTCGCGATGTAGCTCCCCGTTTATTTTTGATATGTTCCTAGAGAAAAACTATGTTGAAAGATGATAGTAGCAATGATGCGGACCAGGTCTGTGATCTGAGGATTGTCCTCATTGCTGCACAGAAGAATTATGTCCTTGATGCACTGCTAGGTGATGGACCTATTGCAGGAGCAGATGCAGACGTTATGAACGTTTGGCAAGCTCGGTATGATAACTACTTGATAGTTTAGTGCACCATGCTTTACGGCTTAGAACCGGGACTTCACAAATGTTTTGAACGCCACTGAGCATATAAGATGTTCCAAGAGCTGAAATTGGTATTTCAGACTCATGCCCGAGTCGAGAGGTATGAGACCTCTGACAAGTACTTTGCCTACAAGATGGAGGAAAATAGCTCAATCAGTGAGCATGTGCTCAAATTGCCTGAGTACTACAATCGCTTGAATCAAGTGGGAGTTAATCTTCCAGATAAAATAGTGATTGACAGAGTTCTCTAGTCACTATCACCAAGTTACTGGAACTTCGTGATGAACTATAATATGCAAGGGATGATGAAAACGATTCCCGAGCTCTTCGTGATGCTGAAATCGATGAAGGTAGAAATCAAGAAAAGCATCAAATGTTGATGGTTGACAAAACTACTAGTTTCAAGTAAAAGGGCAAGGGAAAGAAAGGGAACTTCAAGAAGAATGGCAAGCAAGTTGCCACTCCCATGAAGAAGCCCAAAGATAGGCCCAAGCCTGAAACTGAGTGCTTCTACTGGAAAGGAAATGGTCACTGGAAGTGTGCTACCTCTTGAGCATTGCGTTGGTTTTCCCTTGAAGAGAAAAGGGTGATGTAGCAAACTAGCGTAAGTATTTCCCTAAGTTTTTGAGAACCAAGGTATCAATCCAGTAGGAGGCTACGCGTGAGTCCCTCACACCTACACAAACAAATAAATCCTCGCAACCAATGCGATAAGGGGTTGTCAATCCCTACACGGTCACTTACGAGAGTGAGATCTGATAGATATGATAAGATAATATTTTTGGTATTTTTATGATAAATATGCAAAGTAAAATAAAAGCAAAGTAAAAAAGCAAAGGAAATAACTAAGTGTTGGAAGATTAATATGATGAAGATAGACCCGGGGGGCATAGGTTTCACTAGTGGCTTCTCTCAAGAGCATAAGTATTTTACGGTGGGTGAACAAATTACTGTTGAGCAATTGACAGAATTGAGCATAGTTATGAGAATATCTAGGTATGATCATGTATATAGACATCACGTCCGAGATAAGTCGACTGTCTCCTGCCTGCATCTACTACTATTACTCCACTCATCGACCGCTATCCAGCATGCATCTAGAGCATTAAGTTCATAAAAACAGAGTAACGCCTTAAGCAAGATGACATGATGTAGAGGGATAAATTCATGCAATATGATATAAACCCCATCTTGTTATCCTCGATGGCAACAATACAATATGTGCCTTGTTGCCCCTACTGTCACTGGGAAAGGACACCGCAAGATTGAACCCAAAGCTAAGCACTTCTCCCATTGCAAGAAAGATCAATCTAGTAGGCCAAACCAGACTGATAATTCGAAGAGACTTGCAAAGATAACCAATCATACATAAAATAATTCAGAGAATATTCCAATATTGTTCATATATAAACTTGATCATAAACCCACAATTCATCGTTCTCAACAAACACACCGCAAAAAGAAGATTACATTGAATAGATCTCCACGAGAGAGGGGGAGAACATTGTATTGAGATCCAAAAAGAGAGAAGAAGCCATCTAGCTAATAACTATGGACCCGAATGTCTGAGGTAAACTACTCACACTTCATCGGAGGGGCTATGGTGTTGATGTAGAAGCCCTCCGTGATGGATGCCCCCTCCGGCGGAGCTCCGGAACAAGCCCCAAGATGGGATCTCGTGGGTACAAAAGGTTGCGGCGGTGGAATTAGGTTTTTTTGGCTCCGTTTCTGATTGTTTGGGGGTACGTAGGTATATATAGGAGGAAGGAGTACGTCGGTGGAGCAACAGGGGGCCCACGAGGGTGGAGGGCGCGCTTGGGGGGGTAGGCGCGCCCCCCTACCTCGTGGCTTCCTCCTTTGTTTCTTGGCGTAGGGTCCAAGTCCTCTGGATCATGTTCGTTCCGAAAATCACATTCCCGAAGGTTTCATTCTGTTTGGACTCCGTTTGATATTCTTTTTCTGTGAAACTCTGAAATAGGCAAAAAAACAGCAATTCTGGGCTGGGCCTCCGGTTAATAGGTTAGTCCCAAAAATAATATAAAAGTGAATAATAAATCCCAATAATGTCCAATATAGTAGATAATATAGCATGGAGCAATCAAAAATTATAGATACGTTGGAGACGTATCAAGCATCCCCAAGCTTAATTCCTGGTCGTCCTCGAGTAGGTAAATGATAAAAACAGAATTTTTGATGCAGAGTGCTACTTGGCATAATTTCAATATAATTCTTATCATTGTGGCATGAATGTTCAGATTTGATATGATTCAAGATAAAAGCTTAATATTGACATAAAAACAATAATAATCCAAGCATACTAACTAAGCAATTATGTCTTATCAAAATAACATAGCCAAAGCAAGTTATCCCTACAAAATCATATAGTCTGGCTATGCTCCATCTTCCCCACATAAAATAGTCATATCATGTACGACCCCGGTTTTGGCCAAGCAATTGGTTCATACTTTTAACAAGCTTCAGCCTTTTCAACTCTTACGCAATACATGAGCGCAAGCCATGGATATAGCACTATGGTGGAATAAGGTATAATGGTAGGGGTTATGTGGGAAGACAAAAAAGGAGAAAGTCTCACATCAACGAGGCTAATCAACGTGCTATGGAGATGCCCATCAATTGATGTTAATGCGAGGAGTAGGGATTGCCATGCAACGGATGCACTAGAGCTATAAGTGTATGAAAGCTCGAAAAGGAACTAAATGGGTGTGCATCCAACTTGCTTGCTCATGAAGACCTCGGGCATTTGAGGAAGCCCATCATTGGAATATACAACCCATGTTCTATAATGAAATTTCCCACTAGTATATGAAAGTGACAAGATGAGAGACTCTCTATCATGAAGATCACGGTGCTACTTTGAAGCACAAGTGTGGTAAAAGGATAGTAACATTGCCCCTTCTCTCTTTTTCTCTCATTTTTTATTTGGGCCTTTTCTCTTCTTTTTTTATGGCCTCCTTTTTTTAGTCCGGAGTCTCATCACGACTTGTGGGGGAATCATAGTCTCCATCATCCTTTCCTCACTTGGGACAATGCTCTAATAATGATGATCAGCATACTTTTATTTACTTACAACTCATGAATTACAACTCAATACTTAGAACAAAATATGACTCTATATGAATGCCTCCGGCAGTGTACCGGGATATGCGATGAATCAAGAGCGACATGTATGAAATAATTATGAATGGTGGCTTTGCCACAAATACAATGTCAACTACATGATCATGCAAAGCAATATGACAATGATGGAGCATGTCATGATAAATGAAACGGTGGAAAGTTGCATGGCAATATATCTCGGAATGGCTATGGAAATGCCGTGATAGGTAGATATGGTGGCTGTTTTGAGGAAGATATAAGGAGGTTTATGTGTGATAGAGCGTATCATATCACGGGGTTTGGATGCACCGGCAAAGTTTGCACCAACTCTCAAGGTGAGAAAGGGCAATGCGCGGTACCGAAGAGGCTAGAAAATTGCGGAAAGGTAAGTGTGCATATAATCCATGGACTCACATTAGTCATAAAGAACTCATATACTTATTGCAAAAAATTATTAGCCCTCGAAGCAAAGTACTACTACGCATGCTCCTAGGGGAAGGGTTGGTAGGAGTTAACAATCGCGCGATCCCGACCGCCACACAAAGGAAGACAATCAACAAATACTTCATGCTCCGACTTTGTTACATAACGGTTCACCATACGTGCATGCTACAGAAATCACAAACTCCAACACATGTATTCTTCAATTCCACAATTACTCAACTAGCACAACCATGATATTACCACCTTTATATCTTAAAACAATTATCAAGCATCAAATTTTCTCATGATATTAATTAAAGCAAATTGTCATGCTATTTTAAGACTCTCAAAGTAATATAAGTGAAGCATGAGAGATCAATAGTTTCTATAAAACAAATCCACCACCGTGCTCTAAAAGATATAAGTGAAGCACTAGAGCAAAACTATATAGCTCACAAGATATAAGTGAAGCACATAAAGTATTCTAATAATTTCCGAATCATGTGTGACTCTCTAAAAAGGTGTGTACAGCAAGGATGATTGTGGTAACTAACAAATAAAGACTCAAATAATACAAGACGCTCCAAGCAAAACACATATCATGTGGTGAATAAAAATATAGCTCCAAGTAAAGTTACCGATGGAAGTAGACGAAAGAGGGGATGCCTTCCAGGGCATCCCCAAGCTTTGGCTTTATGGTGTCCTTAGATTATCTTGGGGGTGCCATGGGCATCCCCAAGCTTAGGCTCTTGCCACTCCTTGTTCCATAGTCCATCAAATCTTTCACCCAAAACTTGAAAACTTCACAACACAAAACTCAACAGAAAATCTCGTGAGCTCCGTTAGCGAAAGAAAACAAAATACCACTTCAAGGTACTGTAATGAACTCCTTATTTATTTATATTGGTGTTAAACCTACTGTATTCCAACTTCTATATGGTTTATAAACTCTTTTACAAGCCATAGATTCATCAAAATAAGCAAACATCACACGAAAAACAGAATCTGTCAAAAACAGAACAGTCTGTAGTAATCTGTAACTAGCGCAAACTTCTGGAACTCCAAAAACTCAGACAAAATAGGAAGACCTAGAAATTTTGTTTATTGATCAGCATCAATTGGAATCAATATTTTATCACGTTCTAGTGATTTTTAACAATTATTTTCGTGAACAGAAAGTTTCTGGAAATTTCTGCAGGATCAAATAACTATCATCCAAGAAGATCCTATAGGTTTAACTTGGCACAAACACTAATTAAAACATAAAAAAACATCTAACCAGAGTCTATAACAAATATTTATTCCTAAACAGAAGCAAAAGGCAAAAAACTAAAAATAAAATTGGGTTGCCTCCCAACAAGCGCTATCGTTTAACGCCCCTAGCTAGGCATAATAGCAAGGATAGATCTAGGTATTGCCATCTTTGGTAGGCAATCCATAAGTGGCTCTCATAATAGATTCATACGGTAATTTTATTTTATTCCTAGGGAAGTGTTCCATGCCTTTCTTTAATGGAAATTGGAATCTAATATTCCCTTCCTTCATATCAATAATTGCACCAATCGTTCTAAGGAAAGGTCTACAAAGAATAATAGGACATGAAGGATTGCAATCTATATCAAGAACGATGAAATCTATGGGCACATAGTTCCTATTTGCAACAATAAGAACATCATTAATTCTTCCCATAGGTTTCGTAATAGTGGAATCCGCAAGGTGCAAGTTTAGAGAGCAATCGTCAAAATCATGGAAACCTAGCAAATCACATAAAGTTTTTGGAATCGTGGAAACACTAGCACCCAAATCACACAAAGCATAGAATTCATGCTCTTTTATTTTAATTTTAATACTAGGTTCCCACTCATAATAAATATTTCTAGGGATAGAAACTTCCAACTCAAGTTTTTCTTCATAAGATTGCATCAAAGCATCAATGATATGTTTGGTAAAGGCTTTATTTTCACTATATGCATGAGGAGAATTTAGCACGGATTGCATCAAGGAAATACAATCTATCAAAGAGAAATTTTCATAATTAAATTCCTTGAAATCCAAAATAGTGGGTTTATCAACATCTAAGGTTTTGATTTCTTCAATCCCACTTTTATCAAATTTAGCTTCATGATCTAAAAACTCCGAAATTTTGGAACGCCTTCTAGGTAAAAGTGGATAATATCCAGTCCCATCATTATCAAGATTCATATTGCAAAACAAAGATTTAATAGGGGACACATCAATAACTTTTAGATCTTCATCTTTATTTTCATAGAAACTAGAAGAACATGCTCTTATAAAGGAATCTTTCTTACACTCATCAATGGAAATTCTCATGGCTTTGAGAGACTCATTGATATCATGCTTAGGAGGAATAGATCTAAGTTTTAAAGAATCGACATCAAGAGAAATTCTATCAACGTTCCTAGACAATTCATCAACTTTAAGCAATTTCTCTTCAAGCAAAGCATTGAAATTCTTTTGAGAATTCATAAATTCCTTAACACTAGTCTCAAATTCAGAAGGCATCTTATTAAAATTTCCATAAGAATTGTTGTAGGAACTACCATAATTATTAGAGGAATTACTAGGATAAGGCCTAGGATTAAAGTTTCCTCTATACGCGTTGTTACCAAAATTATTCCTACCAACAAAATTCACATCCATAGATTCATTATTATTCTCAATCAAAGTAGAAAAAAGCATATCATTAGGATCAGAAGAAACACTCTTAATAGCAAATAATTTCATAAGTTCATCCATATTTCCACTCAAAACATCAATTTCTTCTATCGCATGCACTTTTTTATTAGTAGATCTTTCAGTGTGCCATTGAGAATAATTAACCATAATATTATCTAGGAGTTTAGTGGCTTCTACTAAAGTAATTTTCGTAAAAGTGTCTCTCGCGGCCGGATCTAAAAGATTTCTAGAAGAAAAATTCAATCCGGCATAAAAATTTTGTATAATCATCCACAAATTTAAACCATGAGTAGGGCAATTACGTATCATTAATTTCATCCTCTCCCAAGCTTTTGCAACATGTTCATGATCAAGTTGCTTAAAATTCATAATATCGTTTCTAAGAGAGATGATCTTAGCGAGAGGAAAATACTTAGAGATAAAAGCATCTTTGCACTGATTCCAAGAATCAATACTATTTTTAGGCAAAGACGAATACCAAGCTTTAGCACGATCTCTAAGCGAAAAAGGAAATAGCTTCAATTTAACACTATCATTATCGACATCTTTCTTTGTCGGTGTACTAAAGTAGGGGTACCTTAGTACCCCGAACTTGTGCACGGGCAGTCGTAGCACCCCGCGGCAAGGCTTGCCAGGCGATCGCCAAGACTCTCCACGGTCCCTTTTTGGGCCATCCAAGAACAAAGTATTTAAGCCAAGGCCCCGGCAGGAGGAGCCTGGAAGGCCACCCGAAGAGAGCAAGGCCCCGGCGAGAGGAGCTCGCCGGGACGACCGCTCAAAGCACAAGGCCCCGGCAAGAGGAGCTTGCCGGGAAGGCTGACCGAGGCACGACAAGAGACTTGCTGCGACGCGCTCCGCGTCCCGGCAAGGACCGGTGAGCGACAAGCTCCCGGGCGCGACAAGACATCAGCCGCGGCAAGGCGCTTGCTGCGGCAAGCCACCACCCCGCGCCTGCGCTCCAGCTCATCCACCCACGCGTCGCTCTGGGGCCATTCCAGGCGTACGTGGCGAGAGGCTGCGCAGCCAGGAGCATGCGGTGGCAAGGCAACGCTGACAGAGTAGCCATCGTGGCAAACGGTGGCGCTCCTGACAGTCCCTTCCCTGCACCATCTGGGAGATGCGGACGGGCATTTAATGCCCTTGTCCCCTGCCGTCAGAGTTAGGTATGTTAGCACTGTGCAAACAGTTGTACCCAACACAGCGTTTTCCAGTTTTGCCCCTGCCTACGTTGCCACCTGTGGGTAACCCCTTGCACATATAAAAGGAGGCCCCATGCGCAACGGAGAGGAAGGTGAGGGGGAGAGAGGAAGGAAAGAGACCATTCACGCTCGGTCTCGCCAGCAGCTCGCGTGTACTGTAGCACCACACGCTCTCGAGCAAGAACACAATACAAAACCACAAAGCAGCAGTAGGGTTTTACGCATCCTTGCGGCCCGAAGCTAGGTAAACCCCTCGTGTGCGTCGCCTCGATCCGCTCTTCGTGCGACCTCCGCCCCCCGCCGAACCAAGAAAGGGGCTCGGTCCCCATAGGTGTTGGTGGAGGCAGATTTCCCCCCGACATCTTTGGCGCGCCAGGTAGGGGGCGTCGAAGTTCTGCGAACCTGATCCGGCGTCTGCACAGGCTAGATCTCCTTCATCTTCATCGACATGCCACCAAAGAAGAAAGCTCCGGAGGTGGCCGGTCCGTCCGCGTCGAACCCACCGCCCTTGGAGCAAACGGGTGGTGGGGACGGCACCGGCGGCGGGACGGGCGTCGTCGAGCCAGCTCATGGCGCCACGGCGTCCGAACATGCACCGCGCCCCTCTCAAGAGGCACAGGACCAGCAGCGTCTTGGCGCCCACGGTACCATACGCTCGCTGGACCCAGATCGAGCCGGCGGATCCCAGGGCGCTCAAGGCCAGCACTCACACCAACGTGCTGGCACGAGCATGGCGCGGCTGCCTGGTCCGGGTGTTGCTCTTTCTAACGTAGTTAAAAGTTCGAGCACATCCCGCTCCACGCGTCGTTCGCCACCACTGCCCGCCACTCCAGCAAAAGCTCTGGCACGAGCTCAACTGCTCCTAGACTACCCTCCGACGGCGGACAAGCTCGACGACTGGAGGGCCATGATACAGAGCCTCATCGGTTTCGCTAACGGCGGCACCCCGCGGCAGCACAGCGCGTCGCAGCCGTGGCGGAACGGCCAGGCGAGAACCGATGGCGCCAAGACCGGCGGGGGTGCGACCACCGTGCACTCCCCGCCCCAGAGGCCAAGATCGCCGACTCGCCGGAACCATCACGACAACGACTCCACCGCGTCGTCGAATCCGCGAACTCGTCGCGATCAACGCCAAGTTCTTCACGAGCGAGAGCAAGAGGACGCTCGTACTCACATCGAGCGTCGGAGAGAAGCGCGGCGTCAATCAGACCAGCGCGCTGGGCCCACTGTCGACATGCATGCACCGGGGGAACCAGGCGACCTGCCGTACGCGGTGGGCTGCCCTGCGTTCACCCGTGAGCTGCGGCAAGTCCAGTGGCCCAGCATGAAGAATTTCAAGCCAGACATACCAGAGAAGTACGACGGCAAGTCGCATCCGTCGGAGTTCCTCAGCATCTACACCATCGCGGTGCAGGCTGCTGGAGGGCGAGACAACAAGATCCTTGCCAACTACTTCCCGCTGGTACTCAAATCCAACGTCAGATCCTGGCTCATGCACTTGCCGGACAACTCCATAACCTCCTGGGCAGACTTGTGCCATCAGTTTGTTGGCGCCTTTACGGGCGGCCACAAACCCCATGGCCAAGCGAGCGACCTTTACCTGCTCGTCCAGAAGGAGGGGGAACCCTTGCGCAAGTTTATCCAGAGATTCAGCCGTCTACACTACAACATCCGAGACGTCCACCCCGCCGCGGTCATCAGCGCGTTCCATCAGAACGTGCGTAACCGCGGGATGCGGGAGGAGATGGCGATGTGCAAGATCAAAGACGTCAGCGAGCTATATGCCCTGGCCGACAAGTGTGCCCGTGCTGAGGAAGGGAGGAAACTCCCCGGAGAGAACACTGGAGCAGGAGAATCTGACAATGAGGATACCGCCCCGGCAAGGAAGGGCCGGCGGCGGAGCAGCAGGAATAAAGAGCCAAGAAGTACTGGTTGTTGAGCAGTCCGGCGATGAAGGCGCCGCCAAGAAGGCCCAGGCAGGTAGCTCCGGCAAGGAGGTTGCCGGATGCGCCAACTGCCAGGCTGTGGCGGTCGCCGACAAGCGGGACGGCACCAGCAAACAGTACTGCAAGATCCACCGCACCAAGGGCCATGACCTCCAGAGCTGCAAGCAGATCGAGCGGCTCGTCGAGCTGCAAAAGGCCGAGTATGAGCGGCGTGACAGGGAGAGAGCCCGGGGAGGTGGCGGAGGATCAGGTACGAAGCGCCCCGGCCAGGGAGGACGCCGCGACAAGACAAGCAGCAGCAAACGGACAGGCCTCCCCGTGGCCGCGACAAGAGCGAAGACGACGACGAAGACGAAGACATGGATGACGTCGAGACCAGTGAGCAGGAGTTTCAGAAAGCCACAGAGGTCTTGTGCGTAGACGGCGGTGCTTCCCTGCATACTTCTCACCGCCAGCTCAAACAGTGGGCGCGAGAAGTCAATGCAGCGGAACCACCCGTCGAGTCGCGCAAGCCTCTGAAATGGTCCAGCACGCCTATCATCTTCGATATTGAGGACCACCCTGACCGCACAACTGCGATCGGGTGCTTGCCGATGTTGGTCTCGCCAACAGTCCGCAACCTCAAGGTCACCAAGATGCTAGTCGACGGCGGGGCTGGCTTGAACCTGATCTCCTCCGCTGTGCTCCGGAAACTCCAAGTCCCCGACAGCGAGCTCGAAGAGACCGGCACATTCCAAGGAATCAACCCGGGAAGGAGCAAGCCGAAGGGGAAGATAACATTGCCAGTGACATTTGGCAGCGAGCTGAACTTCAGGACAGAGAGGATCACTTTTGACGTTGCCGATTTTCCGTTGCCCTACAACGGAATTCTCGGTCGTCCAGCGCTCGCCAAGTTCATGGCGGCCTCTCACTACGCATACAACATGCTCAAGATGCCAGGCCCGATAAGCGTCATCTCTTTCCCTGGCGACAAGAAGGACGCCCTTATCTGTGCCGACAAGATCTACCAGGAAGCAGCAGCCGCAGCGGATCACGAACCGCTTGCCACTGAAGCTCCCGGAGGGAAGAAAAAAACTAAGCCCGGCAAGTGCTCTGGCGCCCACTCCGGCAAGCGCACCTCCGCGGAGTGTTGCGCTACCGTCGAGGACGCGCCATTGAGCTCCGCCGACAAGAAGAAGACCAAGCCCGGCGAGTGCTCTGGTGCCCACTCCAGCAAGCGCACCTCTTCAGAGTGCTGCGCTGCCGACGAGGACGCGCCATCGAGCTCCGCCGGCAAAAGTAAGAAGACGATGGCAGCTCCGCCAACGACCAAGAAGGTGTCCGCCAAGGAGGACGGCACTGGTGGTACCTTCACCATCAGTGCCACGCTCGACCCCAAATAGGAAAGCGCGCTCGTTGCTTTCCTGCGGGCGAATGTCGATGTGTTTGCCTGGCAACCATCTGACATCCCCGGCGTTCCCAGGAAAGTGATTGAGCACCACCTCGTCGTCTGTCCTCACGCGCGGCCCGTCAAGCAGAGAGTCAGGAAGCAAGCGGTGGAGCGCCAAGAGTTCATCGCAGAAGAGATCAAGAAGTTGGAAGCGGCAGGCCTCGTCAGAGGTGTTCTCCATCCGATGTGGTTGGCCAATCCTGTTGTCGTGCGCAAAGCAAATGGGAAATGGAGGCTTTGCATCGACTTCACTGATGTTAACAAAGCTTGTCCCAAAGATCCCTTTCCCTTGCCGCGCATTGACCAGATTGTTGACTCCACGGCCGGATGCGACCTGCTTTCATTTCTTGACGCCTACTCAGGATACCATCAGATCTTCATGGCTGAAGAAGATGAAGAAAAGACCGCGTTCATCACTCCATGTGGCACGTACTGCTTCGTGCGGATGCCTTTCGGACTGAAGAATGCTGGTTCAACATTTGCAAGGGTTGCCCACACCGCTTTTGAGCCACAAATCCACAGAAATGTGGAGGCCTACATGGATGACATAGTGGTCAAAAGCAGGGACCGGGCAACCCTGATTCAAGACTTAGAAGAGACCTTTGCGAACCTGCGCAGGATCAGCCTCAAGCTCAACCCCGAGAAGTGCGTGTTCGGAGTCCCTTCCGGCAAGCTTCTCGGGTTCTTCGTGTCTCAGCGAGGAATCGAAGCCAACCCAGACAAGATCAAGGCCATCGAGCAGATTGAAGCACCAACACGTGTCAAGGACGTACGAAGGCTTGCCGGCTGCGTCGCGGCTCTCAGCAGGTTTATTTCCAAGTCTGCAGAACGCGCCATGCCGTTTTTCAAAATTTTGAAAAGGGCGGGTCCAGTAAAATGGACTCCAGAAGCGGAGGCTGCGCTGCAGGACTTGAAGAAATACCTGTCCTCCGCTCCAATACTTGTCGCGCCTAAACCACAAGAGAAGTTGTTGCTATACCTGGCGGCAACCAATCAAGTGGTTAGTGCTGCGTTAGTAGCGGAGAGGGAGGCGGATGATGAGCCAGCAACTGCGGCAAACACGTCCAACGACAAGCAGGGGGCTTCCCCGACAAGCTCTGGCCCCGACAAGGATGAATCTGCGCAGGAGCAAGTGAAGATGCTGAAGAAGAAAATGGTGCGGCGCCCAGTTTACTTTGTCAGCTCCCTTTTGCAGGGGGCTAGGTCAAGGTACTCTGGTGTGCAGAAATTGCTTTTCGGCCTCCTTATGGCCTCGAGAAAGCTGCGCCATTACTTCCAAGCACACGAGATTAGAGTTGTCACCCGCTTTCCGCTGAAGAGGATACTACAGAATCAAGAAGCAACAGGTAGGATTGTCGAGTGGGCACTAGAACTGTCGAGCTTCGGTCTCCAGTTCGAGAGCACCTCGACTATCCAGAGCAGAGCATTGGCGGAGTTCATAGCAGAGTGGACACCGACACCAGACGAAGATATCCCAGAGACGAGCATCCCCGCCAAAGAAGCAAGCAAAGAGTGGCTAATGTACTTTGATGGTGCTTTCTCGCTGCAAGGCGCCGGTGCTGGCGCGTTACTTATCGCGCCCACCGGAGAGCACCTCAGGTACGTAGTCCAGATGCACTTCCCCAAGGAATAAGCAACCAACAATACTGCAGAGTATGAAGGTCTGCTCGCCGGTCTCAGGATCGCGGCAGAACTTGGGATCAAGAAGCTCATTGTCAGGGGTGACTCGCAGCTTGTCGTCCGCCAAGTGAACAAAGATTACCAGAGTCCGTTGATGGAAGCGTACGTTGATGAAGTGAGGAAGCTAGAAGAGCACTTTGACGGCCTGCAAATGGAACACATTCCAAGAGCTGAGAACGACATCGCTGATGGCCTGTCAAAGTGCGCAGCATTCAAGTTACCTGTGGAACCAGGAACCTTTGTGCTCAAGCTGACTCAGCCATCCGTAACGCCATCAACCAGACAGAGCAAGAAGAGGAAGTTGGTCTCCGGCGACTATCTTCTGGCAGAGCTCCCCAGAGCCGCCGCCAAGAAGGTCCCTAAGATCGACGCCAAGAGCGCTGAGGAGCCGTCTGCTCCGGAAAACCCAAGGGTTTGTTCCGTAGAAGCAGGCGCTCACGACAAGTTTCGCTCCGGCAAGCTTGCCGGGGAACGTCAAGCTCCGGCTGAGCCCCAAATCCTCGCCGTCGAAGCAGACGTTCCCGCAGCAGCAGATGTGCCTTCAGTCCTTGTTGTCGAGCCGTAGGCTCCAGCACGGGCGCAGCAGACTGTCCATTTCCTCCAGCACGGAGAACTTCTCGAAGAACAAGAAGAAGCGGAAAGAGTAGCCCGGCGCTCGAGTATGTACCAGTTCGTCGACAACACACTGTACAGAAGAGGGCGCAACGGTGTGAAATTGAAGTGTATTTCCCGGGAAGATGGACAGAAGCTGTTGGCAGAGATACATGGAGGCATATGTGGTCACCACATTGGCGCAAGAGCGCTTGCCGGCAAAGCGTTCCGGCAAGGTTTTGTCTGGCCGACAGCCCTCCAGGATGCAACTGCACAAGTAACCAAGTGTGAAGCATGCCAGTTCCATTCCAAGCAGATACACCAGGCAGCTCAAGCTCTCCAGACGATCCCTTTATCCTAGCCATTTTCGGTCTGGGGGCTCGACATCCTCGGCCCCTTCCCCCGAGCTGTCGGGGGCTTTGAGTACTTGTACGTCGCAATCGACAAGTTCACAAAGTGGCCGGAAGTGGAACCAGTGAGGAAGGTGACAGCACAGTCAGCCATCAAGTTCTTCAAGTCGATTGTCTGCCGCTTCGGGATCCCCAACAGGATCATCACCGACAACGGTACACAATTCACAAGCCGCACCTTCATGCAATACGTCCAAGATCTTGGCGCCAAGGTCTGCTTTGCTTCTGTTGCTCATCCCAGGAGCAACGGTCAAGCTGAAAGGGCCAATGCCGAAGTACTGCGCGGGCTCAAGACCAGAACTTTCGATAGGCTGCACAAGTGCGGAAGAAACTGGATCGAGGAGCTGCCGGTGGCTCTTTGGTCGATCAGAACGACGCCAAATCGAGCCACTGGCCAGACACCATTTGCTCTAGTCTATGGAGCAGAAGCAGTTACCCCCACGGAACTCGTATACGGGTCACCTCGAGTGCTCGCTTATGATGAGCTTGAGCAAGAGCGGTTGCGTCAAGATGACGCGCTGCTCCTTGAGGAAGATCGTCTTCAGGCTGTTGTGCGAGCCTTTCGCTACCAGCAAGCTTTGCGTCGCTACCATAGCCGCAAAGTTAAAGCCAGAAGCTTCGAGGAAGGCGACCTTGTTCTTCGGCGCGCCCCGTCCGCCAAGAATCATAACAAGTTGACGCCGAAGTGGGAAGGCCCTTACCGGGTGAGACGAGTCACGAGGCCTGGCGCTGTCCGCCTCGAGACCGAAGATGGCACTCCGGTGAGCAACTCCTGGAATATTGAGCATCTTCGTAAGTTTTACCCGTAAGGCGCGGTTGTCGGGCCCCGCCCGGCAACCAACCTTTTGTACAAGTCTTGCCGCAGTTGCATGTAATCCTTTGTACAAAGCCAGGCGCAGACCCTGAGCAGCAGAAATGAAGCGCTGGCGCCCTAAGTTTTAGCATGCATGCTGAGTCGAGTCTCGTCCTTGGTTAGGGTTGATAGTGCCTAACAGCTGCTAACCCCTAGCTTAGAGGTCGAGTCTGCGTCCTTTCTCATGTTCCTTCGTTTCCTTTGGTTCGCAGGGTTTTGCATATCCTGGCCAGGCCGCTTAAGGACGAAGAAGAGAAAAAGGGCGGGCCAGCATCTGGTCCCCGGCAAGCCAGTGCTGCCGGGGGCTGCGAGTACGAAGATTCGCCCGCGGCAAGCCAAAGTTGCCGGGGGCTGCAATCCCAGATAAGTTTTTGCATCCCTTGTCATGCAATCTCTTATGAACTGTGGAATACGAAAACCTTGTTTCCTCCTAAAAGCTACCGTGCTCCCTTAACGACAGGCCCCAGAGCGCGTTCCTGGGGCCCGTTTTGGTAGTAGTCGCGGCGGCAAAGGGGCGGAACGAGGGGCCCGAACCCGCTTCATCCCTCCCTCCGCCAAAGGCGTGAGAGAGGTCGAGTGGCGCGGGAAGACGGCAGGGCCTGTTGCCGGGCAAAGAAGTGTCTATCTTAACGATATAAAGGATTCGCTCCTTGGCGTGGGTTTTACCCACGGGACAAATGGCCCGGCAAACATTCCCTTTTCATTAAAAACATTCCGCTCAGGTACAGTTCAGAGAGAATGAAAAACATGAAAGATGGGATTACAAGTTTTAAACACAGCTAAGGCCCGATGTAACGCCCCGGATCTGATGCGCCAGGTGTCCGCCAGTTATTCGCCGTTGTTGCCATGTCATGTGCTTGCGTGTTGCTCTTTCCCATGTCATCATCTGCATTTCATATCATGTCATCATGTGCATCGCATTCGCATACGTGTTCGTCTCATGCATCCGAGCTTTTTCCTCGTTGTCCGTTTTGCAATCGGGCGCTCCGTTGTTCCCCGGCGTCCTCTTTTACATTTCTTCGTGAGCGGGTATTAAACTTTCTCGGATTGGACCGAGGTTTTTCAAGCGGCCTCGGTATAACACCGGTAGACCGCCTGTCAAGTTTCGGGTCAATCAGAGTTCGTTTGATACTCCAACGGTTAACCGGGTAACCGTGAAGGCCTCTTTGGTGTGCAGCCCAACACCCCCTTCAAAGTGACACAAAATCCATCTAAGTCCCTTCCATCATCTCGGTCGTTCGATCACGATCGCGTGGCCGAAAACCGCACTCCATTTGGAGCTTCCTAGCCCCCTCTACCTATATATATGTGCTCCCCATCGGATTTCTCGCGCAGTCCAACCCTAGCCTTTTTTCCCTCCGCGCCGCCGGACGCGTCCGCTCCCTCGCCGGACGTGTCCACCGCCCACCGCCACCTCACTCCAGCCAATGGGAGCATGCCACGTCACCCGCGCCGCCGCCCCAGCCGCCTCCCTGCTACGGCGAGCCGCGCCGCCATGCGCTCCTCCGCCCCGCCGCCTCGGGTTCCCGTGCGCCGCCCCGCATCCCGCCAAGCGCCGCCGCCGCCGCGAACCCCTGCGCCGGCCCCGCCGCCTCGCTGCCGCCGGCCTCCCACGGCCCCGCGCCGCCATCGCGCCGGCGAGCCGCCACCTCGCCGCCCCCGCGCGCCGCGCCTTGCTGCCCGCGCCGGACCTCCTCCGCGCTGCCCCGCACCTCCCCGGCTCCCCTCGTCGCCGGCCCCCTCCTCCGGCGTCCTTCTCCTCCAACTCCGGCCATCCTCCGGTGAGATCCGCCCGGGTGGATGAGATCCACCCGTTCGCGGATCCAAACGCATCGTCCCCGCGCCCGGATCCCTCCGTCCCGGGTCGAGCCCGTCCGAGTTGACTTTTTCCGCGGGGTAAAATTTCACTAAGTCCCCGACATTCTATCATATTTTGTTGCATGTTCATCGCATCATAACTTTGTACCCGTGGCTCCGTTTTGGGCGTATAATATGTCAAATTGTTCGCCACGAAGAGCACATCATTAAATTCCATTGCATCATTTTCATTTGAGGTCATCTTGATGCCCGAATTGCTGTTAGAAGAGGGCTAGTTGATGTTTATTTCTGGATCTTATCCGAACATGCACTTTTGTCATTTTTGCCATGATTGATGTGTACCTCCTATGAAGTTGAGTCCTACATGAGTTTTGTAATATGCCATGTTACCTTCCCAGAGAATTTTTCCATGTATTTTTGTGATCTATGTGGTGACTAGCACAAGCATGCAAAATAGGTCACTTGATGTTGCTGATTTCAGAGACTTAGTAATTTTACTGTCCCTGACTGCTGTCATTTTTGTGCCATGTGTTCATGTTGTTTCCGAGAGATCTAAGCATATTTTGAGCATGATCAGTAAGGGTGTTTTGAACTTTAGGATTTGCTCAATCCATCCATGCCCTTGTTTGTATTTATGGAGTGCCATAGCTTGAGTCAATCGAGCTCTACTTTTGCTTCAAAATGTTGCTGGCAGATTGTTTACATGTTATTCGATTTTGCCAAGCTTGGTGTAGTTGATCCTTACATGCTATGATGTTGTTCTTGCCATGTCTAGTTCCTATGCCATGTCTTCTTGATGTATGTATGCTTAGTTTATCATGCAATGCTTTGTAGTGAGTGCATCGAGCTCACGAACATGCCTACTCGTTATCAGTTTCTGTCATGTCCAGTTTTCTGCTAAGTCTGAAACCTGTAACGAAACTTGCTTAATTGACATGGGTGTAATCATATTTTCTGGTCCTTTTTGACTTATGGTCAGTATGGGACTTTTGTCAAGTGCTTTGAGTAGATTCATGCCATGCCTTACTTTGCTATGTCCTGATCCTGTAGCATGTTGTTTCATTGCTCTAAACATGTCATCCTGATGTTAGTTTCTGCTATGTTGATAATTTCACTAAAAGTCTGAGAACATGTTATCTTTTGCACTTTTGCCATGATTGTTTGGACCTGTTATGATGTGAATTAGCCGTAGCTCAGTGTTCATCTTTTGTCGTGCATCTTGTGTAGATTACTGTCATATGCTTTATTGCCATGTTTGGGTGCAGTAGCTTAATTATTTGTTGCTTGCTAAGTAGCATCATGCTGTTAATGGCAGATTCGTGTCATTCTTGTACTGCTTGCCATTTGCAAACCGTGCATCCGATTCCGGTGTTCTTTATATAGATTTCAACCGAAATCACCTCACCTATCCAGTGGCATGCTTGGTTTGCCAAGATTATGCCTTGTTCATCTTTGTCCTTCCGAATCATGCACATGCATTGCATACCACATCTCGCATATCGTGTCATGTTTATGTGTTGGTTGTTTACTTTGTTGTTTGCTTCTTTCCGGTGTTGTTTCTTTGGGTTAGTTCCGTTATCGTTGCGATTGTGAGGATCTGTTCATCTACGTCCGCTTGTCTTCTTCATGGACTCGTTCTTCTTCCTTGCGGGATTTCAGGCAAGATGACCATACCCTCGAAATCACTTCTATCTTTGTTTGCTAGTTGCTCGCTCTTTTGCTATGCCTATGCTGCGATACCTACCACTTGCTTATCATGCCTCCCATATTGTTAAACCAAGCCTCTAACCCACCTTGTCCTAGCAAACCGTTGTTTGGCTATGTTACCGCTTTGCTCAGCCCCTCTTATAGCGTTGCTAGTTGCAGGTGAAGATGAAATTTGTTCCTTGTTGGAACATGGAGATGTTTTTCCTTGTTGGAACATGTTTACTTGTTGGGTTATAAAAATATATCTTATTTAATTAATGCATCTATATACTTGGTAAAGGGTGGAAGGCTCGGCCTTATGCCTGGTGTTTTGTTCCACTCTTGCCGCCATAGTTTCCGTCATATCGGTGTTATGTTCCCGGATTTTGCGTCCCTAACGCGGTCGGGTGATTTATGGGACCCCCTTGACAGTTCGCTTTGAATAAGACTTTTCCAGCAAGGCCCAACATTGGTTTTACCATTTGCCTCACCACCACCTATCCCTTTTCCCTTGGGTCGGCCAACCCGAGGGTCATCTTTATTTTAGCCCCCCGGGCCAGTGCTTCTCTAAGTGCTGGTCCAAACCGAGCGATGTCCGGCGCCCCCTGCGCAATCAGGGTCTATGCCAACCCGACGTCTGGCTCATCCGGTGTGCCCTGAGACCGAGATATGTGCAGCTCCTATCAGGATTTGTCGGCACATCTGGGAGGCTTTGCTGGACTTGTTTTATTACTGTCGAAATGTCTTGTAGCCGGGATTCCGAGACTGATCGGGTCTTCCCGGGGAGAAGGAATATCCTTCGTTGATCGCGAGAGCTTATCATGGGCTAAGTTGGGACACCCCTGCAGGGTTTTGATCTTTCGAAAGCCGTGCCCGCGGTTATGTGGCAGATGGGAATTTGTTAATGTCCGGTTGTAGAAAACCCGAAGTTGATCTTAATTAAAATACACCAACCGCGTGTGTAAACGTGATGGTCTCTTCTCGGCGGGGTCCGGGAAATGAACACGGTTGTTGGAGTTATGCTTGACGTAAGTAGCTTCAGGATCACTTCTTGATCATAGTTGTTCGACCGTGCTTTTGCCTTCTCTTCTCGCTCTCATTTGCGTATGTTAGCCATCATATATGCTAGTCGCTTGCTGCAGCTCCACCTCATACCTTTTTACCCTACCTATAAACTTAAATAGTCTTGATCTCGCGGGTGTGAGATTGCTGAGTCCTCGTGACTCACCAGATACTTCCAAACCAGTTTGCAGGTGCCGATGAGACCGTGCAGGTGACACACCCGAGTTCAAGGAGGAGCCCGGTGAAGATCTTGTCCTTATGTTGTTTCGTTCTAGTCGATCAGTAGTGGAGCCCAGTTGGGGTCGATCTTGGTCCTTTGTCGCTTTTGGGGTTTCTTCTTTTATTTTGGCTCCGTAGTCGGGCCCTGATTGTAACTGTATGATGTAATGTTTTATTCATGTATTTGTGTGAAGTGGCGATTGTAAGCCAACTATGTATCTCCTTCCCTTATGTATTACATGGGTTGTGTGAAGATTACCTCACTTGCGACATTGCTTTCAATGCGGTTATGCCTCTAAGTCGTGCTTCGACACGTGGGAGATATAGCCGCATCGAGGGCGTTACACCCGAGGGCTTACAGATTGAAAAAAGAGAAGATGCCCGTAATCCCTTTCTTGTCTCTCTCCTCAGGAGGTAGGACAAGGAGGCGAAAAGGGCAAAAGGGGCGCCTAGGCGAGCTACGGGTGGCAGAAGACACCAACAGAACGCCCCGGGGGCCGGCTGAAAGCTGGATGGTGATGGCAGCGCCGGAAGAAGGGCCCGACATGGCGGCGGGGCGTCAGCACGCCGTCGAGGGCGCCGTGCCCTCGTACTCCGAGTCGACGGCCTTGCCGCCAGCCCTCCTCCTCTTCCTCAGCCTCGCCACGCCAGCCGCCAAGGAGGCGACCCCGGGAAGCTCAAGGAGCCGGCGACACGGATGATGGGGTCGCCGGTGCCACACGGAGCTGCGACCGGCGCCTAGTCAGACCCGTCATCCCGACAACCGCTGCCCTCGTCGTCGCTGTCGCACCCCTCCTCGTCACTCTCGCTCGAGGAGGAGCCTTTGCTGTCGGAGGAGCTATCCACGCAGCATCGGGCCCGGGTCCCGAAGTCCCCGAAGGCCTTGACGGAGAGGAGATCTCCCTCCATCAACTTAAAATGGAGGGTGAACCCCTCCATCAAGCTGTGGATACGGGCGAATGTCTTCCACCCTCGGCCAAGATACACCACGTCGGGGGCTGGGGACTCGACGTGGACCCGCGTGCCGCTGATCCCGCAGCCCTTCATGCGCAGCCTTAGCGTCTCGGGTTGCTCCATCTCCATCACGCTTGCGAAGGGAGCCGGGAGACGGAGGCGGCGGCGAGGCGCCCGGCGCAGCCTGACGAAGAACTCGCAAGGATCGTCCCCGAGGTGGACCGCCGCGGGAATAGGAGCCGCTGGCGGAGGCGAGGCCGGCGCGTCGCCCGCCCGCCTCTTCCCTGGGCGCCTCGGCCTCGTCCATGACCTCGCCCCCTTCCCCTTCCCCTTACGGCTGGCTCCGCCACCGTGGGTGCAAGGGGAGGAGGGGCGCGTTGCCTAGCGGCAACCCTCGCCGCCACCGATGAAGGACCAGGATTCCCTTTCTCCATGGCGAATGGAGGGAGGGATCAGAAGCCGAAGGGAAGGAAAGACGAAGGAGTGCGGATTTCCGTTGCCCCCTCTTGCTCTTTATAAAGAAGCAGGGTGGGGGCTCGGCCGCCCCGCTCAACCAATCAGGACGCAGGAAGGCCAGGCGACTGGGGCCGACCTGCTGCCCCGACCCGCGACGGCCCGGTTTCCTGCCTCCACCGTCCGCGACCCCGGGTGCATGGAAGCCGCGTGGCTGGCGTGCAGGACCGAGGCGACGGATGAGGCGACCTCTCCCCACCCCGTGATCATGGGGAGCGGGCGCCTCCGAAACCGTGCCTCGGCCCCGTCCAGCGAACGAGCCACGCCTCCACACCTCCCTCCACTTATGGGGCTACCGCAAACCGTCCCCCTTTATTGCGACGTGACCCATGCCTGCGGGATTCGGCCCCGCGCACACCGCCCACGTCACGCATGCCTCTCCCCACGATGCCGCGTTCGACGCGTGCCATTCGGGGAGGGCGTAGTGGAAGCAGAAGCAGATGCAGCGTGACCCAGGCCATGCGTGCCCGTGCACTGTTTTGGGCCTGGCCCAACAGCGCTCGGCACCGTGTATGGCCCAGGCCCGGGGGCTCCTGTCGGTGTACTAAAGTAGGGGTACCTTAGTACCCCGAACTTGTGCACGGGTAGTCGTAGCACCCCGCGGCAAGGCTTGCCAGGCGATCGCCAAGACTCTCCACGGTCCCTTTTTGGGCCATCCAAGAACAAAGTATTTAAGCCAAGGCCCCGGTAGGAGGAGCCTGCCGGGAAGGCCACCCGAAGAGAGCAAGGCCCCGGCGAGAGGAGCTCGCCGGGACGACCGCTCGAAGCACAAGGCCCCGGCAAGAGGAGCTTGCCGGGAAGGCCGACCGAGGCACGACAAGAGACTTGCTGCGACGCGCTCCGCGTCCCGGCAAGGACCGGTGAGCGACAAGCTCCCGGGCGCGACAAGACATCAGCCGCGGCAAGGCGCTTGCTGCGGCAAGCCACCACCCCGCGCCTGCGCTCCAGCTCATCCACCCACGCGTCGCTCTGGGGCCATTCCAGGCGTATGTGGCGAGAGGCCGTGCAGCCAGGAGCATGCGGTGGCAAGGCAATGCTGACAGAGTAGCCATCGTGGCAAACGGTGGTGCTCCTGACGGTCCCTTCCCTGCACCATCTGGGCGATGCGGACGGGCATTTAATGCCCTTGTCCCCTGCCGTCAGAGTTAGGTATGTTAGCACTGTGCAAACAACTGTACCCAACACAGTGTTTTCCAGTTTTGCCCCCGCCTACGTTGCCACCGGTGGGTAACCCCTTGCACATATAAAAGGAGGCCCCATGTGCAACGGAGAGGAAGGGGAGGGGGAGAGAGGAAGGAAAGAGACCATTCACGCTCGGTCTCGCCAGCAGCTCGCGTGTACTGTAGCACCACACGCTCTCGAGCAAGAACACAATACAAAACCACAAAGCAGCAGTAGGGTTTTACGCATCCTTGCGGCCCGAAGCTGGGTAAACCCCTCATGTGTGTCGCCTCAATCCGCTCTTCGTGCGACCTCCGCCCCCCGCCGAACCAAGAAAGGGGCTCGGTCCCCATAGGTGTTGGTGGAGGCAGATTTCCCCCCGACATTCTTCTTTTGCATATCACACAAATCAACGAAGCTATTTAGATGAGTAGCGGCACCTTCACTAGGAAGGCCGGCGAATTGATCTTTCATGACAAGATTCAACAAAGCAGCATTGATTTCACAAGATTCAGTATCGGTAAGAGGTGCAATCGGAGTGCTAAGGAAATCATTATTGTTGGTATTGGTAAAGTCACATAATTTGGTATTATCTTGAGCCATCGTGACAAACAAACAATCCAACACACGAGCAAACAAAAAGAAAGCAAAAAAGAGGCGAACGAAAAAGAGAGGGCGAATAAAACGGCAAGGGTGAAGTGGGGGAGAGGAAAACGAGAGGCAAATGGCAAATAATGTAATGCGGGAGATAAGGGTTTGTGATGGGTACTTTGTATGTTGACTTTTGCGTAGACCTCCCCGGCAACGGCGCCAGAAATCCTTCTTGCTACCTCCTGAGCACTGCGTTGGTTTTCCCTTGAAGAGGAAAGGGTGATGCAGCAAAGTAGCATAAGTATTTCCCTCAGTTTTTGAGAACCAAGGTATCAATCCAGTAGGAGGCTACGCGCGAGTCCCTCGCACCTACACAGACAAATAAATCCTCGCAACCAACACGATAAGGGGTTGTCAATCCCTACACGGTCACTTACGAGAGTGAGATCTGATAGATATGATAAGATAATATTTTTGGTATTTTATGATAAAGATGCAAAGTAAAATAAAAGCAAAGGAAATAACTAAGTGTTGGAACATTAATATGATGAAGATAGACCTGGGGGCCATAGGTTTCACTAGTGACTTATCTCAAGAGCATAAGTATTTTACGGTGGGTGAACAAATTACTGTTGAGCAATTGACAGAATTGAGCATAGTTATGAGAATATCTAGGTATGATCATGTATATAGGCATCACGTCCGAGACAAGTAGACCGACTCCTGCCCGCATCTACTACTATTACTCCACTCATCGACCGCTTTCCAGCATGCATGTAGAGTATTAAGTTCATAAAAATAGAGTAACGCCCTAAGCAAGATGACATGATGTAGAGGAATAAATTCATGCAATATGATATAAACCCCATCTTGTTATCCTCGATGGCAACAATACAATACGTGCCTTGCTGCCCCTATTGTCACTGGGAAAGGACACCGCAAGATTGAACCCAAAGCTAAGCACTTCTCCCATTGCAATAAAGATCAATCTAGTAGGCCAAACCAAACTGATAATTCGAAGATACTTGCAAAGATAACCAATCATACATAAAAGAATTCAGAGAAGATTCAAATATTCTTCATAGATAAACTTGATCATAAACCCACAATTCATCGGTCTCAACAAACACACCGCAAAAAGGAGATTACATCGAATAGATCTCCATGAGAGAGGGGGAGAACATTGTATTGAGATCCAAAAAGAGAGAAGAAGCCATCTAGCTAATAACTATGGACCTGAAGGTCTGAGGTAAACTACTCACACTTCATCGGAGGGGCTATGATGTTGATGTAGTAGCCCTCCGTGATGGATGCCCCCTCCGGAGGAGCTCCGGAATAGGCCCCAAGATGGGATCTCGTGGGTACAAAAGGTTGCGGCGGTGGAATTAGGTTTTTTTGGCTTCGTTTCTGATCGTTTGGGGGTATATAGGTATATATAGGAGGAAGGAGTACGTCGGTGGTGCAACAGGGGGCCCACAAGGGTGGAGGGCGTGCCTGGGGGGGTAGGCACGCCCCCCTACCTCATGGCTTCCTCCTTTGTTTCTTGGCGTAAGGTCCAAGTCCTCTGGATCATGTTCGTTCCGAAAATCACGTTCCTGAAGGTTTCATTCCGTTTGGACTCCGTTTGATATTCTTTTTCTGTGAAACTATGAAATAGGAAAAAAAACAGCAATTCTGGGCTGGGCCTCCGGTTAATAGGTTAGTCCCAAAAATAATATAAAAGTGAATAATAAAGCCCAATAATGTCCAATACAGTAGATAATATAGCATGGAGCAATCAAAAATTATAGATACGTTGGAGACGTATCAAAGTGGAACTGCCCTAGATACTTGGTGGATAAGAAGGATGGCAAAGTGAACAAAGGTATATTTGATATACATGTTATTGATGTGTACTTTACTAGTGTGTATGGCAACCCCTTAGTATTTAATATTGGTTCAGTTGCTAAGAGTAGTAACTCGAAACGGGAGTTGCAAAATAAACAGAGACTAGTTAAGGTTGATGTGATGATGTGAGTTGGAAGTGATTCCAAGGTTGTAAAGATCAACATCGCACACTCCCTTTACCTTCGGGATTAGTGTTGAACCTAAAATAAATGTTATTTGGTGTTTGCGTTGAGCATAAATATGATTGGATCATGTTTATTGCAATACGGTTATTCATTTAAGTCAAAGAATAATTGTTGTTCTATTTACATGAATAAAACCTTCTATGGTCGTACACGCAATATAAATGGTTTATTGAATCTCGATCATAGTGATACACATATTCATAATATTGAAACCAAAAGATGCAAAGTTAATAATGATAGTGCAACTTATTTGTGGCACTGCCGTTTAGGTCATATTGGTGTAAAGCGCATGAAGAAACTCCATGCTGATGGACTTTTGGAATCACTTGATTATGAATCACTTGATGCTTGCGAACCATGCCTCATGGGCAAGATGACTAAAACTCCGTTCTCCGGAACAATGGAGCGAGCAACTGACTTATTGGAAATAATACATACTGATGTATGCGATCCGATAAGTGTTGAGGCTCGCGGCGGGTGTCGTTTCTTAAAGTTTAGGGCTGCGATGCTTATGTGAAAAAGTTTCAACCCGATAAGCTCGAACCCAAATCAGAGAAATGTGTCTTCATAGGATACCCAAAGGAGACTATTGGGTACACCTTCTATCACAGATCCGAAGGCAAGATCTTTGTTGCTAAGAATGGATCCTTTTTAGAGAAGGAGTTTCTCTCGAAAGAAGTGAGTGGGAGGAAAGTAGAACTTGGTGAGGTAATTGTACCTTCTCTCGAATTGGAAAGTAGCTCATCACTGAAATCAGTTCCAGTGATGCCTACACCAATTAGTGAGGATCAAGTTACTACCGAACCTCGTAGGTCAACCAGAGTACGATCCGCACCAGAGTGGTACGGTAATCCTATTTTGGAAGTCATGTTACTAGACCATGATGAACCTACGAACTATGAGGAAGCGATGATGAGCCGAGATTCCGCAAAATGGCTTGAGGTCATGAAATCTGAGATGGGATCCATGTATGAAAACAAAGTGTGGACTTTGATGGATTTGCCTGATGATCGGCAAAACATTGAGAATAAATGGATCTTCAAGAGGAAGACGGATGCTAATAGTAGTGTTACTATCTACAAAGCTCGAATTGTCGGAAAAAAGTTTTCGACAAGTTCAAGGTGTTGACTACCATGAGATTTTCTCACTCGTAGCGATGCTTAAGTCTGTCTGAATCATGTTAGCAATTGCCATGTTTTATGAAATCTGGCAAATGGATGTCAAAACTCCATTCCTTAATGGATTTCTTAACGAAGAGTTGTATATGATACAACAAGAAGGTTTTGTCAATCCTAAAGGTGCTAACAAAGTGTGCAAGCTCCAGCGATCCATCTATGGACTGGTGCAAGCATCTCGGAGTTGGAATATACGCTTTGATGAGTTGATCAAAGCATATATAGTTTTATACAAACTTGCGGTGAAGCCTGTATTTACAAGAAAGTGAGTGGGAGCACTACAGCATTTCTGATAAGTATATGTGAATGAAGAAATGTTGAACGGAAATAATGTAGAATTTTCTAGAAAGCATAAAGGAGTGTTTGAAAGGAGTTTTTCAAAGAAAGACCTCGGTGAAGCTACTTACATATTGAGCATCAAGATCTATAGAGATAGATCAAGACGCTTGATAAGTTTTTTCAATAAGTACATACCTTGACAAGTTTTTTAAGTAGTTCAAAACGGAACAGTCAAAGAAAGAGTTCTTGCCTTTGTTGCAAGGTGTTAAGTTGAGTAAGACTCAAAGCCCGACCAAGGCAGAAGAGAGAGAGAATAAAAGTCATTCCCTATGCCTCAACCATAGGTTCTATAAAGTATGCATGCTGTGTAGCAGACCTATTGTATACCCTGCCCTGAGTTTGGCAAGGGAGTACAATTTTGATCTAGGAGTAGATCACTAGACAGCGGTCAAAATTATCCTTAGAGGACTAAGGAAATATTTCTCGGTTATGGAGGTGATAAAGAGTTCGTCGTAAAGAGTTACGTCGATGCAAGCTTTGACACCGATCTGGATAACTCTAAGTCACAATCCGGATACATATTCAAAGTGGGAGCAATTAGCTAAAGTAGCTTCGTGCAGAGCATTGTAGACATAGAAATTTGCAAAATACATACGGATCTGAATTTGGCAGACCCGTTGACTAAACTTCTCTCACAAGTGAAAGTGCGTTATATCGACTAGAGGGGGGTGAATAGGCGATATTTATGAATTCTTCACTGAGGAATTTGCGGGTGAGGAAATTCCTAAATGGGTCTAGTGCAGGATCAATCTCTTCAGTGCGCTCAATCACTTTGGGTCTGTAGGTGTTTGGGTTTGGGTTTCCTCACTAGATGATTTTCGCTCAAAGGCCTCGGAGGATGGGATGCTCCCAAATGACAAGTGTCAGTTTCTCTCGGAGCAGCCAACCAGCTAGTGGTTGTAGGGGCGGCTATTTATAGCCTAGGGAGCAGCACGACATGATAAGACATAAATGTCCTTCGATGATATGACCGTTAGGTGGGTAGATATTTTGGGACAGCTGGCGTGTAGCACAGCAACGATCGGAAATTTGAGGCTCAAATTCCTCAGGGCTATCATGTTCCTCACTGTGTAGGCAATCCGCACGGCGAATTCCTAACTCCTCAGTCAGAACAAATTCCTCAGAGACCAGAAGAACTTCGTCTCTGTCACTGAAGAAATTGACTGAACTGTATGAGATTTCCAATGGCTTCACTCGAAGGGATTGGTAGGTGTAGGATTTTGAGTTGAGCATCACATAGAAATTTTTCCTTAGTATTTCCTCGACCCCCTTTAATAGTACGATGTTTCCTATGACTCAAGAAAGAGAAAAATAAACTACGAAAACAAAAGTCTTCACACTTCATGTTCCTCGAATGAATGCCAGGTCTTCAAGGTCACACCAATTTCTTCACTTACAAAGTCTTCAGAAAGTCTTTAGAAATCCAAAGTCTTCACTCGAAGACATTCATTTTTAGGGGTCGACTTTCTCTGTAAATATCAAACTCCTCATAGACTTATAGACATGTGTACACTCACAAATGCATCAGTCTCTTAACCTATAAGTCTTCAGTACACCAAAATCACTAAGGGGCACTAGATGCACTTACAATCTCCCCCTTTTTGGTGATTTATGACAATATAGGTTAAGTTTTCAACGGGGATAAACATATGAAGTGTAAATACTGATATTCGGGAATTTGATTGCAAGATATAGAAGAACTCCCCCTGAAGACGTGCATAGTGTGGAATTTGCTTTTGAAGCAACGCACACTTGAAGAGTAGAATCATGGAGATCTCCCCCTATATCTTGTAATTCATACACGCATTTGACATATAATATGAAGAATTTAAAATGCATGATGAAATATGGTGGCTGGTGTAATTCAGGATGCGTGCAATAACATATATGAGGAATAAGCATGCAGAAGAACACAGCAAAAGTAGCAGACCACCATAGACTTTAAGTTTACAACTCGATCCAGCAAAGTCTTCAAAAGAACGAGAGTTGTAACTTAGAAGAAAAAACGCCCATATAGGTAGACCCGCTTGAAGACTAACTCAAATTTCTCCCCATTTGTCATCGAATGGCCAAAAGGATCGAAAAATGATGACAAACGCCCCTGAAGAATATCATGTTGATGGAGGAGCGCCAGCGTTGTTGGGGTCGTTTGTTGTTGTAGGGCCTGCTGCAGTGTCGTCCAAGTCTTCATGCTCATCAGTGTCGCGCGATGAAGAATATGAGCTGGCCACCAAGGAAGGAACCTTGACCTTCTTAAATTTCTTCGATGGAGGAGCAGACCAGTCAAAATCCTCCTTGAGACCCATTTGCTTCAGATCTTCTTCACCATATAGATGTGATAGAATAGCCCAGGTGCGACCGAAGACTTCATGGAGGTAGAAATTGTTTTTCTTCACTGCTTGTGTGTAGCAGTCATGTTGTGAAGTATAGAACCAAACTGACGCTTAACCCATTTGTGGTTTTGATCCACCTTCTGGTGAAGACTAAGAAGAAGCTCACGGTCAGTCATCACCCTGGAAGCAGTGGCTTGAGGATTTGGCTTTGATGCATTAGCGGCAGAATCATGAGTAGCAGAATCATCATTGGTGGAGTGAGATGCAGCTTTGCGAAACTGACCATCCAATGGACGATTGCCTTCATCAATAACAGCAGCAGCCTTGCCCTTTTCATCAGCTGAGGAAAATGTTCGCTTGAGGACTTCATTTGGGGGTAAGTAGCTGCGGTGATTCTAAAAATCAGCCTTGTAGTTGAGTGAAGACCTTATTCTGAGGAATCTCATAATCCACGGTGCGTAAGGCTTCAACTCAAACGGAGAGAGTGCAACATTTGCCAGAGTCCTCATGAAGAAATCATGATAGTTGATAGGAATGACATGCATGATATTGAATAGCAGATTCTTTATGATGCCAACGACTTCCTCATCAGTCGAGTCGTGGCCTTTGATTGGACTCATAGTCTTTGTCAGAATGCGATAAACTGTTCTGGGCACATATAGAAATTCCTTCACGAGGAATTTGGTCATTGGGGCTTGACCGGGCTTCAGCGGATTCATTTGCACTTGCATATAATGAGCAGTAAGTTCAGGTTCATGGTACATACAACGAGCGCCTTCAAGGGGAGGACTGATTGGCAGGGCATGAAGTAATTCAGATGCCAGTGCCTTATAGTGAGTATTTTCAGTCATCCAGTCCAAAATCGAAGAGTTTACATCGTCAGCATCGCCTGTGATATGCAGAGTTGCATAGAATTGAAGAATGAGCTCTTCATTCCAATCGCAAATATCCGTGCAAAAGTTGAGCAATCCTGCATCATGAAGCACATTAAGGACTGGGGTGAAGCAAGGCAGTGATTCCATGTCCACATGAGGAATATGCTCATGGTCGAAGACTTTGTCCTTGTTGAAGAGCAGTGAAGAATAAAAGTTTGCTTGCCTGGCAGTCCAGAAGCGCTTCCTTCTAAGACGAGCAAAGTCATAAGGATTATAGTCTGTGAAGAACACATGCTCGCCGAAGAAGCCATCAGCCTTGAATTTCTGCTTCTTCGAGAAGGGATCCTTTGGCTTGGGCTGAGGGGTATCGGTCAATTGCATCACCACCTCAGGAATCGCAATCTCAGGATCCACTGGCTGGGGAATTTCAGCTTCTTCTTCAGTGACAACCTGGGTATTCAATTCTTCATTAATATTTTCTTCAGCACTAGTGGCTAGAATCTCTACATGGACAGACTGTGTGGCATGAGGTTCTTCAGATCCCATATGTACTTCAGTATTCACAGGGGACTGAGGAATTTGTTGAAGGGGTGTGAACAGAGGAGAATTGGGGTGCTGACTTTCCCAAAAGTCATCGTTCAACACTGGAGTAGTGCTTCCAATGTCCACATCTTCTTCTACATCACTCATTTCTTGAACGTCGGTCTCTTCAGCAGTGAACTGAGGCATGGGTGATGAGACTATTGGGGTTGAAGGGATCGCATCCTCTTCAATTTGTTCATCCAACTGCTTTGAAGAAGCAGCAGAAGGAATGGCATCATCAGATCCACTTGGGATCACATATTCTTCATCAAAAGGAACAAGGTCCTTTGATGGCATGGATGAGACCGGAATAGCATCAATTGGATTCTCAAAGGAGATGGTCAATGGCTTCATCTTCTTCGGAGCTGAAGAATCTTATGAAGTTGATGCTTTCCTTTTTTCACGGTTGCACGCTCTGCAGCCTTGGTCTTCTTCACATCTGAGGCAGAAGGAAGAATCGGACTTGGTGTAGGCACAGGAGGAGCAGAGGGAATTGGTTCAATTACATTAGGCACAACTGATGCAGTTGCCCTGACTTCTTCAGTTTCTTCAGGCGCAACACTAGTGGTTGCCCTGGCAATTTCTTCACTGGCTGGAATGCAGTCATCAGCCCTAGTACTCTGAGTTTCTTCAGCAGCCTGATTTTCATCAGCAGTGCTGGCATGTTCTTCAGTCGGCTGAGCAGATGCCTCAGCCTGAGGATTTTCTTGTTGCGTTGGGGCTGCAACATTGGAAGTGAATTTTTCAGCTAGTTTCACAAAACGGACCTTGGCTCCCAGCCAATCAGCGCGGTAAGCATCAAATTCATCACTGAGTTTCTTGATCTCAGGTTGAGTAGTGATAAGTTCTTCAGTTGTCATAGAGACAATGTTTTTCTTCAGGAAGCGCTCCTTCTTGTACTTCGCTTTCTTCAACTGCTTGGCCTTTTCAAATTTCCATTTTTCTTCCTGAATTAAGGTAGTCAACATATGACTTTGGCTAGGAGTCAACTTGAAGTCAGGCATAGGAGTGTTAGGGTCCTTGTGCCAGAGATCAATGTAATCAAGGATCAATTTTGGATCCAAAAGGAGAGGAACATTTGTGCCTTTGGCTCTAGCGGCCCTAAGTTGCATGTCCCTGATGATTTCAGCAAGTTCTTCATCATCAGCTTCGTCTTCATCAGATGGCACTTGAAAGGCGACCTGCTTCATGTGAGGACTTGGTCGAGAGCCTCGTCCAGCAGTGGCCTTTTTCTTCAACAGAGAGGGGCCAGTTGATGAATTGGGTCGAGCTGAAGAACTAGCAGAAGCTCCTGAGGCAATAGAGATGCCTGTTGTCCTTTGGCACGTGGCGAGATGCACAGGTGCTGAGGATTTTGACGGAGGAGCTGAGGACTTTGGATGAGCTAGAGCAACTTGAGGAATTGGCTGTGAGGGCTTTGAAAAATCTGGTCGTGAGGGTATTGCTGAGGAACTTGGCCGTGAGGGCATTGGGAGTGAAGCACTTGGCTTATGAGCAGGCTTCTTTGCCATGGCCTTCTTTGGCTTGCTTGCAAAGGCCTCAGCAGTGGTAGCAGCAGCAAAGTCTTCATTAAATTTCCTCACTGCCTCTTTAGCCATTTTGGCTATCTTGGCCTGGCGCTTGGCCCATTCATCAGGATAGTCCTCACCACGCTTAAGGCTGGTGGGATTAGCTTCTTGGCCAGGTGCCAATGGAGGTCTTGGGCATGGAGGATTAAGAGCAAATTTCTTCGTATACTTGGGAGTAACATATATGTACTCCCTCCATTCCCGTGCCCATCTCCTCTATATCCTTTATATGCGCACCTTGCGCTGATTTTTGTCCTCCTTTCCAAACTTGGCCTCATCAGGAGTGCAATAATCCTTCTATATGTCATCACAAATCTCGAAAGCAGTATTGACCTCAGGCCTCTTTCCTCCCTTCTGTGGCTTCCTACCGTCAGCCATTTTCTTCAGCTGAGGAATTTGAGCAATGGAATTCTCTGAAGAGGTGTGCAACTTTTCTTCAAGGAACACTGCAAATGAGTTAAGTTGATGAGAACCTAGTGATTCAGCAGCGGACATGTGTACATGTGAACAGAGTATAGTTGCGAGGAATTTGGAGAAGTCATATGCGTTCTCAGAAGATTTTGCAATAAGAACAAGTTTGAGGAATTTGACCAGATGAGTCTTGGAGAATTTCACTAAGCGTTCTTTGTCTTAGGTTCCAGAGTTGTACAGATCGAAAATCCACAAAATTGAGGAATCTTGAACAAAAATGTTGCTTAGAGAAAAGGATCAAGAACAGATGACATTGAGGTGTTCAGTGTGTGAAGATTTGAAGAATAAACACTTTTTGAAGATTTTGTAGAAAACATTTGAATCAAGGATGGCACTAAAAGTAACTTTTAATTACCCTGGACGAAGAACACGATGAACTGGGAAGTGTAGATGTGAAGCTCGTCGGTTCAGATCTTCCACGCCCTAACTTGGCTGAGGAAGACAGCTACGGCGGCGGCGGAGTGAAGAAATCCGCAGCCGGCGTGAGTACGACGGCGACGAGGTCGAGGCAGTGAAGCTCTTCCTCACCGGTGATGATGAGTTAGCGGCGGCGCTAGGTTTTGATAAGCTCGAGTGGGAGAGAGGTCGAGCGGAGTAGAAACGAAGTGAGGAAGGGGAGGGGTATTTATAGCCGAGGTGAAAAAAACACTCGTCCGAAGAAATTGGACGAACTTGCCCCTGACCCTTCTCATTCGCTTGACATGTGTCACCCACGTACTGAGAGGTAGCGATCGTGTGAGATCGTGGGTGAATAGATAAGTATTATCGTGGAATGTGGAACGGTTTGAGCGACAAACGCCAAAAATTCAGATAAGATAATTTTTAAAGTTCCATTCGCAAATTCTTTAGCTGACAAGGACACAGTGAAGATTTTGAACGAGTTTCAAATAGAATGCACATGAAGAATTTGTGAATAGACTGGGTTGAGTTTATCATAGAGGGGGAAGGGCCGATCACATTCACTTAGCAGAAAAGACAACATGATATATATATATATATATATATATATATATATATATATATATATATATATAGCCAATGAATGATGGAAATGGTGAAGACATTGCAAAGTTGAAGAAATTTAACAACTGAGGAATTTCAAACCAAAAAAACTCAAACTGAAGATTTTCAACTTTTGGTGGTGGCGTGACCCACCGTATAAGAATGATGATTTCAGACACCGCGTACAATTGTCGTAGGGTTCTGAGAATCAAATTCTTCGTTAATTTCTTCACACTTAGAGTGTTAGTCTTCATTGATTGAAGAAAAACGTTTCTTCGCGTGTTGCACATCTAAGTCATCAATTTTGCATAAGTGTTAGGATGAGTGTCCTTTTCAAAGAACATTCGAAGATTCTAAGATATTTAGCTCACACCGCAACTTGCTAAATCTCTTCTCTTCCAAGGGCTTTGTAAAGGTATCGGCTAGCTGTTCGTCAGTCCTCACATGCTCAATAGAGATGTCGCCCTTCCACACATGATCACGAAGAAAATGATGATGAATCTGAATGTGCTTTGTCTTCGAGTGCTGAACTGGGTTATGAGCAATCTTGATGGCACTCTCATTGTCACAGTAGAGAGGCACATTCTTCATGTTGACGCCATAGTACTTGAGAGTTTGCTTCATCCACAGCAATTCAGCACAGCAAGAACCAGCAGCAATGTACTCAGCTTCAGCAGTAGACAGTGATACGCAGTTCTGTTTCTTCGAGGACCAACAGACCAAAGATCGTCCGGGGAAATGTCATGTGCCTGATGTTGACTTGCGGTCCACACGATCACCAGAATAGTCAAAGTCTGAATATCCAATGAGATCAAAAGTCGAGCCCTTGGGGTACCATAATCCAAGTGTTGGTGTGTGAGCTAGATATCAAAGAATATGCTTCATAGCCTTATGATGTGATTCCTTCGGTGTAGCTTGAAATCGGGCACACATGCAAACACTAAGCATAATATCTGGCCTAGATGCACATAAATACAATAAAGAGCCAATCATGGAGCGGTATACCTTTTGATCAAAGTCAGTACCATTTTCATCAATGCATAGATGGCCATTTGTGGGCATAGGAATTTTGACCCCTTTGCAATCTTGCATGCCGAATTTCCTCAATACTTCCTTGAGGTATTTCTCCTGAGATATGAATATGCCATTGCGTTGTTGACGAATTTGAAGACCTAAGAAGAATTTCAATTTTCCCATCATAGACATTTGATATTCTTCACTCATCATATAGGCAAATTCATCACTATAACGTTGGTCGGTACAACCAAAGATAATATCATCAACATAAATTTGGCACACAAACAATTCACCATCATAAGATTTAGTGCAAAGAGTTGGGTCAAGTGAACCGGGTTTGAAGCCTTTCTTCATGAGGAATTCCTTCAAAGTATCATACCACGCCCGAGGGGCCTGCTTGAGGCCATAGAGGGTCTTATTGAGTCTGAAGACTTTGTCAGGATGCTTTGGATCTTCAAAACCTGGGGGTTGAGCAACATATACTTCTTCCTCAAGCTTACCATTGAGGAATGCACTTTTCACATCCATTTGATATAAAGTGATATCATGATGGTTAGCATAAGCAAGTAATATGCGAATAGCCTCAAGTCTAGCAATAGGTGCAAAAGTTTCATCGAAATCAATTCCTTCAACCTGTGTGTAGCCCTGAGCTACAAGTCGTGCCTTATTCCTCACCACAAGGCCATTTTCATCTTGCTTGTTGCGATAGATCCACTTTGTGCCAATGATATTGTGCTCGCGAGGATCTGGACGTTTGACCAGTTCCCAGACGTTGTTAAGCTCGAATTGATGTAATTCCTCTTGCACAGCTTGAATCCACTCAAGCTCCAAAAATGCTTCATGTACCTTTGTGGGCTCTGTGATAGATACGAAAGCAAAGTGCCCACAAAAGTTAGACAAATGTGAAGCTTTTGAGCGTGTGAGAGGACCTGGAATGTTGATGTCACTGATGATTTTCTCAATCTACACTTCGTTTGCAACGCAAGGATGAGCGGGTTGTCGTTGAGGAATTTGATCAGCATTTTCTTCAGCACCATTTTCTTTAGGTGCATCCGCATGACGTTCTTCACGTTCTGGAATGATTTCTTCAACAGATTCTTCAGTAGGAATGACATCCTCGGTAGCCTTGAACTTGATAGTTTCCTCAGGTGACTGTTCATCTAACACAGAAGGTAGGTGCTCTCTTTGCGAGCCATTAGTTTCATTGAACCGCACATTTAAAGTTTCAACAACTTTGTGGTGAACGTTGTTGAAGACTCTGTAGGTGTGCGAGTCCTTTCCGTAACCAAACATAAAACCTTCATGTGCTTTCGGTGCAAATTTAGAGTTGTGATGGGGATCTCTAATCCAACATTTAGCACCGAAGACTTTGAAATAACTCACATTGGGTTTCTTATCAGTGAGTAGTTTGTATGCAGTCTTCTTGAAGAATTTGTGAAGATATACCATGTTGATGATGTGATACGCAGTATCAATTGCCTCAATCCAGAAATGACGAGGCTTCTTGTACTCATCAAGCATAGTGCAATCCATCTCAACAAGGGTCATGTTCTTGCGCTCCACGACGCCATTCTGCTCAGGAGTGTAAGGAGCAGATAACTCATGAGTAATACCAAGTTCATCAAGATAGTCATCAAGACCAGAATTCTTGAATGCAGTTCCATTGTCACTTCTGATGTGTTTGATCTTCACACCAAAGTTGGTTGAAGCCCTCGAGGAAAATCGTTTGAAGACTTCCTGCACTTCATGTTTGTAAGTGACAATATGTACCCATGTGTAACGAGAGTAATCATCAACAATAACAAAGCCATATAGAGATGCATCATTTGTAACTACTGAATAATGATTAGGACCAAAGAGATCCATGTGAAGCAATTCAAATGGTCGAGTGGTAATCATGATAGTCTTCGCTGGATGTTTGGCCTTGGTCATCTTTCCAGCTTCGCAGGCTCCGCACAAATGATCGTTGAGGAATTTGACATTCTCAATGCCAATGACATGCTTCTTCGCGAGCGTGTGCAAATTCCTCATGCCGGCATGACCAAGTCGTCGATGTCATAGCCAGCCTTCTGAAGCTTTTGCAAGTACAGCTGGTTGAGGTCCTATAGAGAAATCAACAATATCTCCTCCCCTAGAGCCTTCGAAGACTTTGGAATTGTCAGCTTCCATGATCACAACACAACAATACTTGCCAAAGATGACAACCATATCAAGATCACAAAGCATTGAGACTGACATGAGGTTGTATCCTAAGGACTCGACAAGCATGACTTTGTCCATGTGTCGATCCTTTGAGATCGCAACCTTACCTAGACCCAATACCTGACTTTTGCCTTTGTCAGCGAACATGATATGCTTCAGATGTGATGGAGATAAGGTAACATCCATCAATAGATTCTTGTCACCAATCATGGTCACCAATCATGTGATTTGTACATCCACTATCAAGGACCCACTCATTGGCTTTGGGTTGATAATCCTGCAGATGAATTAGTGCAACTTATGAACTCATATACTTCATCAGTGAAGAATATGACATCAATTTCATCAAGCAATAAAACAGATAAAGCAGTATGAGGACGTGAGAAATGAGGATTCATTTCTTCATGATTAGCCTGCGTCCTTTCAGGCATTTTCAGGTCTCCGAAGAATTCTTCAGACGTTTAAGCACATCTGGAGACCTGACCCTGCATAAGAGATTAGTTCTTTTTCTTCACCACCCACATCTGAAGGGGTGGCAAAGAGTTCATCGCTCTGCGAGCTCCATACAAGAAAGGTGGCATAGAAGCCAGTCCACTTCGTTTCACATAAGAGGAGTTAGGATAAGCATATGAATAAGCAGAGAGATTCTTCGAGGACTCATGAACATAATGGTTGGAAGAATAATGCTCATATTCATAGCCCTTTAATCTTCCCTGCGAGACAAAAGAGTTAGCACGATGATGTTCATATGAGGACTTTGATCCTCTTGAGGAATTTGATCCACGTGAAGAATTTTGTCCGTATGAGGACTTGGATCCATATGAAGAATTTGGTCCATATGAAGAATTTGGTCTGGGGTTCCTATTCTTCATAGGTGGTGTCATGAGGAAATTCACCTAAAGACTTTCAAGGCACCTTTTGGGAACCCAGATTTTCTTCATAGGGGAACCGTCCCTGCAGTTAGTGCCAACATATCTAGCAAAAACTTCTCCATTCTGATTTTTGAACAGTTTATAGTTGGAGTCAAAAGACTCATCAGCAGAATGAGGAGATTCACATGTAAAGCCAGATAAGGTAGATGGATCTACTGGAGGTCCCTTTGCAGCAACCCATGAGGTTTTGGGATACTGCTTAGGCTTCCAGTATGTCCCATCAGCATTGAGTTTCCTCTCAAAGGCAATACCCTCTTTCCTAGGGTTCCTGTTGAGGATCTGCTTTTTAAGCACATCATAAAGAGCATGATGCCCTTTGAGGCTTTTGTACATGCATGTCATGTACAATTCCTTCAGCCTTGCATCATTAGTGATACTAGCATTGTCCTCAGATGAGAAATTAGTGATAGCAGAGACATGTGAAGAATTTGTAACATTAGATGCATTGGAACATTCAGGTGAAGAATTAGCAGATTCACGTTCAATGCACTTCAAACATGGAGGAACAAATTCTTCCTGAGCAGCGCTGATTTGTTGAGCAAGTAATGAATCGCGCTCCTTCTGAAGATCTTCAGAACTCACTCTTAGCTTTTCAAGATCTTGCTTTCTTTGAAGAAATTCATAAGAGAGCTTCTCATGATCAGATAAGAGAGTGTTATGATGACTTTGAAGGGTGTCAAACTTAGACTGAAGTCTCTGAAGACTTTCAGCCAAAGCTTTCGACCGATCCATTTCTTCAGCCAACATATCATCGCTCTTATTTAGCATGTATTGAACTTTTTCCAAAGCTCTTTGTTGTTTAGTGGCAAGGGAAGCAAGTTTGACATAACTGGGTCCAAATTCATCACCAGATTCATCATCACTGGACTAGGATAGGTAGCATTCAGTTACCTTAGCACCTTTTGCCATAAGGCATGGTGTAGAAGATGATGATTCTGGTTCGAATGTCATTGCTTTGAGAGATTCCTTGAAATCCTCAAACCAAGGATCATGACGGGTTTGATGACCTTCATAGACCTCAGAGAGACGGTCCCAGATAAGCTTCGCATGATCCAGATGCATGATATTCCTGAACTGATATTGAGACAGACAGGAACAAATGACATCCTTCGCCGTGAGATTGAGAAGAGTGAACTTGCGAATGTCATCAGCTTCCGCCGTCTTGCACAGATCAGTAGGACTAATCTCAGTGACGGTCCACAGCTCGTTATTCATCGCCATGAGGCGCTTCTTCATCATGTCCTTCCACTTGGGATAGTCGTGACTGTCAAAGATGGGGCATGAAACAGTCTTCATTCCTGCGGTCGACATAACTAAAACTCCAGGCGGTTAAACCAAAATCACACAGAACAAGGGAGTACCTTGCTCTGATACCAATTGAAATTGCGTTATATCGACTAGAGGGGGGTGAATAGGCGATTTTTATGAATTCTTCACTGAGGAATTTGCGGGTGAGAAAATTCCTAAGCGAAAAACTACTTGTAGGGAATAAGTACTCAGAAGCAAACATAATAGAACATAAGCATGGTCATCATGATGAAATGTAAACACGTACAGAGTACAGGAAGCGAAAGCACAGGATAAAATAGGATGAAGACAAACAGACTGAAGAAATTGAATTGAGGAAATTGAGAAAGTCTTCAGTCAAACTCTTCAAAACAGATATGAACAAGCACACAACACAGTAATAAGGAAATGAAAGAGTTGAGGAAATAGAACCAGTAGGCTTGGTGAAGATAATGATTTGGTAGACCAGTTCCAACTACTGTGATAGTTGTACGTCTGGTTGGAGCGGCTAGGTATTTAAACCTAAGGACACACAGTCCCGGACACACAGTCCTCACCGTATTCTCCTTGAGCTAAGGTCACACAGACCTTACCCAATCACTCGTGGTAAGTCTTCAGGTGACTTCCAAACCTTCACAAACTCGGTCATTCGGCAATCCACAATTTCCTCTTGGATGCTCTAGACCATGACGCCTAACCGTCTAGAAGATGCACAGTCTTCAAAGGTAACAAGCGTCGGATACACGCAGGATCAATCTCTTAAGTGATGCTCAATCACTTTGGGTCTGTAGGTGTTTGGGTTTGGGTTTCCTCACTAGATGATTTTCGCTCAAAGTCCTCGGAGGATGGGATGCTCTCAAATGACAAGTGTCAGTTTCTCTCGGAGCAGCCAACCAGCTAGTGTTTGTAGGGGGTGGCTATTTATAGCCTAGGGAGCAGCCCGACATGATAAGACATAAATGCCCTTCAATAATATGACCGTTAGGTGGGTAGATATTTTGGGACAGCTGGCGTGTAGCACAGCAATGGTCGGAAATTTGAGGCTCAAATTCCTCAGGGCTATCATGTTCCTCACTGTGTAGGCAATCCGCACTGGCGAATGCCTAACTCCTCAGTCAGAACAAATTCCTCGGAGACCAGAAGAACTTCGTCTCTGTCACCGAAGAAATTGACTGAACTGTATGAGATTTCCAATGGCTTCACTCGAAGGGTTTGGTAGGTGTAGGATTTTGAGTTGAGCATCACATGGAAATTTTTCCTTAGTATTTCCTTGACCCCCTTTAACAGTACGGTGTTTCCTATGACTCAAGAAAGAGAAAAAGAAACTACAAAAACAAAAGTCTTCACACTTCATGTTCCTCGAATGAATGCCAAGTCTTCAAGGTCACACCAATTTCTTCACTTACAAAGTCTTCAGAAAGTCTTCAGAAATCCAAAGTCTTCACTCGAAGACATTCATTTTTATGGGTCGACTTTCTCTGTAAATATCAAACTCAATAGCCACGTGGGTACATCTAACACAGGTTTTGAAGGGGCGCATGGGGGCTTTGGCTATGGCATCAGGAATCAAGAAGGAGAAGATGTCTTAAGCTTTGCTCTAGCCTACAACGTGATTGTAGCTAACACCCTCTTTAGAAAGAGAGAATCACATATGGTGACTTTTAGTAGTGGCCAACACTCTAGCCAGATTGATTTCATCCTCTCGAGAAGAGAAGATAGGCGTGCGTGCCTAGACTATAAGGTGATACCTTGAGAGAGTGTTGTACCCCAGCATAAGCTGGTGGTTGCTGACTTCCGCTTCCGGATTCGTGTCCAGCGGGATAAGCGTGCCAAAGTCACTAGAACGAAGTGGTGGAAGCTCAAGGGGGAGGTAGCTCAGGTGTTCAAGGAGAGGGTCATTAAGGAGGGCCCTTGGGAGGAAGGAGGGGATGCGGACAATGTGTGGATGAAGATGGCGACTTGCATTCGTAAGGTGGCCTCGGAGGAGTTTGGAGTGTCCAGGGGAAGGAGAAGCGAAGATAAGGATACCTGGTGGTGGAATGATGATGTCCAGAAGGCGATTAAAGAGAAGAAGGATTGCTTCAGACGCCTATAGCTGGATAGGAGTGCAGACAACATAGAGAAGTACAAGATGGAGAAGAAGGCCGCAAAGCGAGCTCTTGATGAAGCAAGGGGTCGGGCATATGAGGACCTCTACCAACGGTTAGGCACGAAGGAAGGTGAAAGGGACATCTATAAGATGGCCAAGATCCGAGAGAGGAAGACGAGGGATATTGGCCAAGTCAAATGCATCAAGGACGGAGCAGGCCAACTCTTGGTGAAGGACGAGGAGATTAAGCATAGATGGCGGGAGTATTTCGACAAGCTGTTCAATGGGGAGAATGAGAGTTCTACCATTGAACTAGACGACTCCTTTGATGAGACCAGCATGCGTTTTGTGCGGAGAATCCAGGAGTCTGAGGTGAAGGAGGCTTTAAAAAGGATGAAAGGAGGCAAGGCGATGGGCCCTAATTGTATCCCCATTGAGGTGTGGAAAGGTCTCGGGGACATAGCGATAGTATGGCTAACCAAGCTTTTCAACCTCATTTTTCGGGCAAACAAGATGCCAGAAGAATGGAGACGGAGTATATTAGTACCAATCTTTAAGAACAAGGGGGATGTTCAGAGTTGTACTAATTACCGTGGAATTAAGCTGATGAGCCATACAATGAAGCTATGGGAGAGAGTCATTGAGCACCGCTTAAGAAGAATGACAAGCGTGGCCAAAAATCAGTTTGGTTTCATGCCTGGGAGGTCGACCATGGAAGCCATTTTCTTGGTACGACAACTTATGGAGAGACATAGGGAGCAAAAGAAGGACTTGCATATGGTGTTCATTGACTTGGAGAAGGCCTATGATAATATACCGCGGAATGTCATGTGGTGGGCCTTGGAGAAACACAAAGTCCCAGCAAAGTACATTACCCTCATCAAGGACATGTACGATAATGTTGTGACAAGTGTTCGAACAAGTGATGTCGACATCGATGACTTCCTGATTAAGATAGGACTGCATCAGGGGTCAGCTTTGAGCCCTTATCTTTTTGCATTGGTGATGGATGAGGTCACAAGGGATATACAAGGAGATATCCCATGGTGTATGCTCTTTGCGGATGATGTGGTGCTAGTTGACGATAGTCGGACGGGGGTAAATAGGAAGTTAGAGTTATGGAGACAAACCTTGGAATCGAAAGGGTTTAGGCTTAGTAGAACTAAAACCGAGTACATGATGTGCGGTTTCAGTACTACTAGGTGTGAGGAGGAGGAGGTTAGCCTTGATGGCCAGGTGGTACCTCGGAAGGACACCTTTCGGTATTTGGGGTCAATGTTGCAGGAGGATGGGGGTATTGATGAAGATGTGAACCATCGAATCAAAGCCGGATGGATGAAGTGGCGCCAAGCTTCTGTCATTCTCTATGACAAGAGAGTGCCACAAAAGCTAAAAGGCAAGTTCTACAGGACGGCGGTTCGACCCTCAATGTTGTATGGCGCGGAGTGTTGGCCGATAAAAGGCGACATGTTCAACAGTTAGGTGTGGCGGAGATGCGTATGTTGAGATGGATGTGTGGCCACACGAGGAAGGATCGAGTCCGGAATGATGATATAAGAGATAGAGTTGGGGTAGCACCAATTGAGGAGAAGCTTATCCAACATCATCTGAGATGGTTTGGGCATATTCAGCGCAGGCCTCCAGAAGCTCCAGTGCATAGCGGACGGCTAAAGCGTGCAGAGAATGTCAAGAGAGGGCGGGGTAGACCGAATTTGACATGGGAGGAGTCCGTTAAGAGAGACCTGAAGGATTGGAGTATCACCAAAGAGCTAGATATGGACAGGGGTGCGTGGAAGCTTGCTATCCATGTGCCAGAGCCATGAGTTGGTTGCGAGATCTTATGGGTTTCACCTCTAGCCTACCCCAACTTGTTTGGGACTAAAGGCTTTGTTGTTGTTGTTGTTGTTGTTTGACTTTCTCTGTAAATATCAAACTCCTCATAGACTTATAGACTTGTGTACACTCACAAACGCATCAGTCCCTTAACCTATAATTCTACAATACACCAAAATCACTAAGGGGCACTAGATGCACTTACAACAAGCAAAACATGATCACACCTTAGTACTCTTTCGGTGTTAATCACATAGTGATGTGAACTAGATTATTGACTCTAGTAAAACCCTTTGGGTATTAGTCACATGGTGATGTGAACTAATCACATGGTGATGTGAACTATTGGTGTTAAATCACATGGCGATGTGAACTAGATTATTGACTCTAATGCAAGTGGGAGACTGAAGGAAATATGCCCTAGAGGCAATAATAAAGTTGTTATTTATATTTCCTTATATCATGATAAATGTTCATTACTCTTGCTAGAATTGTATTAACCGGAAACTTAGTACATGTGTGAATACATAGACAAACAGAATGTCACTAGTATGCCTCTACTTGACTAGCTCGTTAATCAAAGATGGTTAAGTTTTCTAGCCATACACATGAGTTGTCATTTGATCAACGTGATCACATCATTAGAGTATGATGTGATTGACTTGACACATCCGTTAGCTTAGCACTATGATCGTTTAGTTTATTGATATTGCTCTCTTCATAACGTATACATGTTCCTATGACTATGAGATTATGCAACTCCCGAATACCGGAGGAACACTTAGTGTGCTATCAAACGTCACAACATAACTGGGTGATTATAAAGATGCTCTATAGGTGTCTCCGATGGTGTTTGTTTAGTTAGCATAGATTGAGATTAGGATTTGTCACTCCGATAGTCGGAGAGGTATCTCTCGTCCCTCTCGGTAATGCACATCACTATAAGCCTTCCAAGCAATGTGACTAATAAGCTAGTTACGGGATGATGCATTACGGAACGAGTAAAGAGACTTACCGGTAACGAGATTGAACTAGGTATGATGACACCGACGATCGAATTTCAGGCAAGTAACATACCGATGACAAAGTGAACAACGTACTCCCTCCGTTCCTTTATATAAGGTGTATTTGTTTTTTGATAAAATTCCACAATGTAAGGTGCATTTGTTCAAATTCCTCACAATTCCGATCTTGGCCCTCCAGAAAAAGGAAAGTATCTCTCCCCCGATTGCACGTATCTCTTCTTGTAGAGAAAGAAAAGGAAACTATCTCTCTCCCGATTGTGTGTATCTCTTCCTTTCCTAGCCTAAATGATTTACTTGCCACTAATCTACAAATTAGAGAAGGGTAATTTTGTCCTAATTAGTGAAAATTACGTGCCTTGGTCACCGTGCTGAAAATAATACACCTTAGATAAAAGAATGGAGGGAGTATGTTGTTATGCGTTTTGACCGATAAAGATCTTCATAGAATATGTAAGAGCCAACATGAGCATCCAGGTTTCGCTATTGGTTATTGACCGGAGATGTGTCTCGGTCATGTCTACATAGTTCTCGAACCCGTAGGGTCCGCACGCTTAACGTTCGATGATGATTTGTATTATGAGTTATGTGATTTGATGTACCGAAGGTTGTTAGGAGTCCTGGATGAGATCACGGACATGACGAGGGGTATCAAAATGGTTGAGACGTCAAGATCAATATATTGGAAGGCTATATTCGGACATCGGAAAGGTTCTGAGTGATTCGGGTATTTTATGGAGTACCGGAGAGTTACGGGAATTCGCCCGGGGAAGTAGTGGGCCTTTATGGGCCATACGGGAAAGGAGAGAAGGGCCTCAGGGGGTGCCCCCCCCATGGAAAGTCCGAATTGGACTAGGGAGGGGCGGCGCCCCCCTCTCTTTCCTTCTCCCTCTCCTACTCCTTCTCTCTCTCCCCTCTTGGAAAAGGAAGGGGACTCCAACTAGGATTGGGAATCCTAGTTGGACTCCCCCTATAGGTGCGCCCCTCCTAGGCCAGCCTCCTCTTCCTCCCTCCTTTATATACGTGGCCAAGGGGCACCCCAATAGCACAACAGAAAATCTCTTAGCCGTGTGCGGTGCCCCGATCCACGGTTACACACCTCGGTCATATCATCGTAGTGCTTAGGCGAAGCCCTATGCTGGTAACTTCATCATCACCATCACCACGCCGCCGTGCTGATGGAACTCTCCCTCGGCCTTAAGTGGATCAAGAGTTCGAGAGACGTCACCGAGTTGAACGTGTGCTGAAAGCGGAGGTGCCGTACGTTCGGTGCTTGGATCGGTTGGATCGCGAAGACGTTCGACTACATCAACCGCGTTACTAAACGCTTCCGCTTTCAGTCTACGAGGGTACGTGGACACACTCTCCCCACTCGTTGCTATGCTTCTCCTAGATGGACTTGCGTGTGCGTAGGAAATTTTTTGAAATTACTGCATTCCCCAACAGTTGGATACAACGTGGCCTGGGCAGACAACCAGCGACCAAAACAATTGGTCGTAGGACCAACGACCTTTTATTTTTGTCGTAGCCTTCTACGACCATATCACAAAGAAGGTCGTGAAGTTTCATTAAAGACGGACAGCTTTTGACCAACTGTTTTTGGTCACAAAAAGGTCGCAAATGAAAAAACAATGACCATTCAGTGACCAATATTGATGGTCGTAAGTTGCCATATTTCTTGTAGTGGGAATCAACGTTGTCCGTCTTCAGAAATCCAAAGTCTTCAGTCGAAGACATTCATTTTTACGGTCGACTTTCTGTGTAAATATCAAACTCCTTATAGACTTATAGACCTGTGTACACTCACAAACACATTAGTCACTTAACCTATAAGTCTTCAATACACCAAAATCACTAAGGGGCACTAGATGCACTTACAACAAGCAAAACATGATCACATCTTAGTACTCTTTCGGTGTTAATCACATAGTGATGTGAACTAGATTATTGACTCTAGTAAAACCCTTTGGGTATTAGTCACATGGTGATGTGAACTAATCACATGGTGATGTGAACTATTGGTGTTAAATCACATGGCGATGTGAACTAGATTATTGACTCTAATGCAAGTGGGAGACTGAAGGAAATATGCCCTAGAGGCAATAATAAAGTTGTTATTTATATTTCCTTATATCATGATAAATGTTTATTATTCTTGCTAGAATTGTATTAACCGGAAACTTAGTACATGTGTGAATACATAGACAAACAGAATGTCACTAGTATGCTTGTACTTGACTAGCTCGTTAATCAAAGACGGTTAAGTTTTCTAGCCATAGACATGAGTTGTCATTTGATCAATGTGATCACATCATTAGAGAATGATGTGATTGACTTGACCCATCCGTTAGCTTAGCACTATGATCGTTTAGTTTATTGATATTGCTCTCTTCATAACGTATACATGTTCCTCTGACTATGAGATTATGCAACTCCCGAATACCGGAGGAACACTTAGTGTGCTATCAAACGTCACAACATAACTGGCCGTGCCATGTGCTCGTGTGGAAGCCCTTAAGTCGGTTGGAACTCTTCTTTCGCCACAAGAAAGCTAATTTTCGGAGAGAAATTCCCTCAAAATTTCAGCCGGAGTTACGGATCTCCAGCTATAAAAGAAACGGTGTTCGATAAGAAAACAGAAGATGAAACAGAGAGAAGAGAACCAATCTAGGAGGGGCTCTCGCGCCCCTTTGGGCGCCATGGAGGCCAAGGACTAGAGGGGAGAACCTCTCGCCATCTAAGGGGAGGCCATGGAGGAGCAGGTCGGGGGGGTCTCTCCCAGTGGCGCCGGAGTGCCGTTGAGGGAACCATCATCGTGACGATCTTCTTCATCAACGTCGCCGTCTTCACCAACATCTTCATCACCTTCCTCGCCTCTTTTCAGCGGTCCACTCTCCCACAACCCGTTGTAATCCCTTACTTGAACATGGTGTTGGATGCTACTGATTATTATTTTGATGATTTCTTGCATCTTGTTTGTGTCCGGTTATTGTTGTCATATGGGTTAATTGGTGAATTGTCATGATTGTTGGGTTGCTTGTGGTTATGTTACTGTCCTTTGGTGTCCATCATATGAGCATGCTCATGGATCACATCTTAGGGCTAGTAGTATGTTGATAGGACTATGCATAGGCTGGCCGGGGTGCCAGATATTACCCAGGCTAAATGTAGAAATTGATGCATATGGGATTAAAGGGGGGCAAATATATCGTAATGTTATGATTGGGTTTACCTTAATGAACTTGTTAGTGGTTGCAGATGCTTCCTAACAGTTCCAATCATAAGTGCATAGAATTCGAAGTAAGGGATGACATGCTAGCAGAGGCCTCTCCCACATATAAACTTGAAGTGAAGATCGCTTTAGCAACTTAGCGGATTGCGTAGTGACAATTCCGCACACCATGCCACCACCATCCCACACTCGCTATTTGTATTATATTGTAATATATTATATATTTACATTGGCAACACCTATCTTTTGTGTTCATATTCTCCGTTATCTTGCAAAGCTACCTCCTAACGTAGTTTTATTTCTTGTTTCTAGATAAAGCAAACGCTCGGTGTACATAGCGTTGTATCATTGGCGGATAGGAACTAAGAGAATATTGATCTTACCTTTAGCGCCTTGTGGGTTCGACACACCACTTACCACTTCCATTATTGGAAAGTGTTACGACAATTCCTTGCACTTGGGGATTATCAAGGGGTTATGCAAGAAAGTAACGACAGTAATGTGAAAGTACCTGAAGTCAGGATCTCTAGATAATAGAGGTATGCATTTGCAATTCTGAGAGAAATTGCTTATTTCAAAGTTCAGAGATTGTATGGGGTTTTGGGATCTTGGGCTTTCCAATGGTTCGATGTTAGCGAAACACGCATGGCGCCTCATGGACAAACCAGAGATCCATTGTGCTCAGTGTTGAAGGGTAGGTACTATCCAGATGGTGACCTTTTGAATGCGGACTGCCCTAAGAGCTCCTCTCAAACCTTGAGAGCGATGATACACAGGAAGAAGATGCTAAAGGAAAGTCTCGTAAGAAGAATTGGTGACAGTCACAACAACAATTTGGCATGATAAGTGGATTTTTCAGGTACATGTAGCTTGTTTGTCGATTGAGTAAGGACCTAGTTCAGTTGGTGCAGGACCTGTTGGATGAAGGAACAGGCAACTGGGATAGTGACCTTGTTCGTAAGATCTTTATTCCACCGGGTACGAATGCTATGCTGAGTATGTCGAGACAGCAATCAGAGATGGAAGATTTTTGGGCGTGGGAGTGGGTGAGATCAGGGGTTTTCTCGGTTTTCCTAGCACTATTACTAGGGATGATGTGAACAGAGAAGCAAATTCCACCACCCATAACAGTACTAGGGAGGCGGTTACTATGTATGCGTGCTTGCTTGATTTTGTAACCCCTGCATTTTCTCAACGTTGTACAATCGGTTGTGAATCCGCATATATTATTGAATAGTGCCTTGAGGGTGGTTCTTAAAAAAAGCCACAAATTTGTTTTTGTTTTTTAACTCACATTTTAGCGTGTTTACAAACATGTACATTATGTCTCTATGTATATGTGTATTTTTTTTAGAAAAGTTTAAAGTTTTTAAATTTAGCCTCCATTTGGCATTTTTGCTTCGCTTCATTAACCATATATTTGGAGCTACTAAATTATGTTGTTGTGTTGTTCTTATTTCTTTAGTGACACATATGAGGTTCTAGTACTATTCCAAAAGTGTCAAGTTAGTCCTAATTCCACATAACTACTCATCAGGGTTCTAAAATTAAGTATGTGATTCACAGGGCGGCTTATTTGGGTCTTCTTCTATTCCACTCTGCTACCATATTCTCCTCTGCCTGGTGCCCTTGTTGTTGGCGTAAGACCACTTGTACTGCTCCGTAAGTGGTTCTGTTAGTGAAAGATTGTAATTTATTATTAAACATTGTCCTTACTGACACATAACCAAAAGAGTGTCATGTTAAAGAATGGAAAACTAAATTCTATAGTTGTTGCATGCTGTTTCACCTAAGTATCTCCAAAAGTTCACCAAAGTTACATCGATGGCATTGTATATTCAAAATGGAATCAATTACATAAGTATAACCCAAAGGCACAGAAACACGTTAGTTTGTAACCATTTTGTTATAAATTGCATGTACACAAAAAAAATAAATATTCATAACCAGTACTCCACCGAGGAAGGGGGAATCTGAAATTTGTGCAAACGAATCCAGTACAAGGGTACAAATTCTTATACAAGGAAAATCGCTGTAGTGTTTTGTCAGTATTTACATGATACATGGACCGTGCTATTTTTTGTAACTTTGAGAAGAATGTGACGGCACTAGCATATGATGCAACAACTACAGTAAAATGATTTGTATTTATTCAGGGGTTTTTTTTTGCTTTATGTACGCTGTAATAGTGCAGTTTCAGCAAGTCATCTGAAAATAGTTGTTGTCAGGAGGAGGACAGAAGGGATTTATGAATGGACATACAAATAATGAAGACTCGACGAATGATACTGAACGCTGTTAGACTAACAATACAATCTATGGTTAAATTTGATAGATGACAGCCGCTGGCGTGGTCAGCCCACCTCCCGGTTGTGCCTACCATACAACATGTGTAAAAGGTGGCAGGTATTGGAGCAACGGAACAGATTCAAAGATAGTCAAGTGTTATCTTGGCCTCCAGCTACCATGTGCTGCAATGAACGACATATTTAGTACTATCATCAACTTCATCATAAGCTGACGAAATGTGTGGGAACTGCTCATTTCATACTTCCACATTTTGAGCAAACCCCGTCTTACACGGTTAAACCAAGCAATTTATATAGTGCAACACAAACATTAATAGGAGGAATTACTGATAATTCACTAGAAGATCAAAAATTGATTTTTCTTCCATAGTAGCATAATAATAGCAGCTTCAAACAACACAAAAGCCATCTATGAAATTACAGAGTAGGTTTTTTTAAGTAGCACGGACTACTAAGGAACTGGAATTGGATTTTCTAGACAACTTGACTTGTAATAGTAGAGACGATCGGGCAAATAGATGCAACTCACAACAGAAAACAGAACAGTGCAGGATGAGTAGTAACATACCTCCTGCGACATGAGAAACTTGAGGATCCATAGACCACCCACCTGGCGGAGGATCTGATGGACATCCATATTGCATTCGCGCTGCAAATGCTTCAAAATGGTCTGGAGCAGGTGGTCCTGGATAACAATCAGGAACAGATGAAATCAGCTCGATACTATACTGGGTGATAAAATAGCAGTGAACTGGTGTTCTCAAGGGAACTGCATAGCATGAAATATTAAAAAATGCAAAATAAGAAAAGGCTCACAATTTGATCGTTTAAGTACTTATTTATTGAAGTGAGGGACTCAAGACTCACTTCCACCACTCTGAAACTAAGATAGAAGACGAAGTCCGGGTTGGTCAGTTGGCATCTTTGTGCGCCCCCCACCATTGCACAGGAGAATTCTCCATGTTGAAATGAGATAACCATGCTAAATAAGAAAAGTACCTGGCGGAAAAGGAGGAAATCTTCCCCTGTCAGGGTCATGGAGCATCGACCCCCTAATAGCTCTCTCGTCAAAGTGATGTTCTCTTTCATCATGGCGATACCCTCTATCATTCAAGTGGTGTCTCCTATCATTCCCGTGATGCATGTTATCATGTCTGTGATGATCTCGATCATGCCCATTATAACGATGGCTCTCAGGATAAGACAAGGAGTTATTACTCCATTGTTGTGGTCTTTTATTAGGTTCTGATGGCATATGAGGGAATTGACTTGGAGGCGGAGGGGGCGGTCGCTGCATATGATATCCCTCATTAGGCATCGATGCAGTGGGACGTTGATGGTAGTTATTTCCATGGTATGGTGCTGGTGGTGTGGTGAAATTGCCATGAGGTCCAGTTGGATTGAGTGGCGCAATCTGATTTCGATGCACATCATATCCCGAATTGCAGAATGATGGAGGCTGCAACGGAGCTACCGAGGGATTCATGCTGCGTGGGTGCTCCACGGTAGAATGTGGCTGCTGACTTTGAACATTCTGCAAAAAGGGGTCAGGGATTAATTTCACAATACAACAAAGCTAAATGCCTGCATGGGGAGAAAATGTGCATACATAAGTAGCAACTGCTGGATACGGCCCAACTGGATCAGATGCCATTTGCGAAGTTGCCTGCAACTGCGTTCTCTGAGCAACGGGAACAGGTGGAGGAGATGATGGCAATGGTGGGGGTGATGGAGGCCAATTGTTCAGGAGGGGAGGACCGTTATCTGAAGGATGGTGATAAGATGCTGTGCAGTTGGTATCACTTCGCTCTGGTTGGGATCTGGTACTAGCTTCAGCTTCAGATGGTGGAGCTACATCCTCCATCTCAAGCTCGCTATCAACATCTTCAAGGATGAGCCCATGCTTCTCTACAGGTATTTGAGATTCTCCCTTCTCATCAACACCTGGAGCCTCATGTTCAGGTGTGACGGCTTCAAAATTAATGTCCTCAGAGGAGCTTCCTTCATCGTCTTCAAGTACTTTTGTGCAAATTAAGTTTGGTATGTGAAAACCAGCATTGCTGAGGAAAATAATGAAGAGTACGTAAACAAGGGGAACCAGAGGAAGCCATGAACAAAAGATGCTGCTGCATAGTTCAATACAAGTCAGTGTGATTTGGTAGACTAATGTAGCGAGGATTAAAACAAAGGCCCTGTTGGCACAAATCATGAAATCAACAACTTTGATGACAGTGCCACACGGCAATTCTGCACTGCATGCAGTATGCATGATCATATGAATCATGTGCATGGCACATCTTGTGTATCAACAGATTTGTCTCGTGTATATTATAAAGAGTGTGTGTTACAAATAGTTCAGTATCAAGCGACTGTACCGAGTCCTCTCCTATAATCCTCTGTAACTAAAACCTCCTAGGAGGCATGTACTCTCTCGTCTTTTCAATGCAATGAAATGCAAAGTGTTGGAAATATGCCCTAGAGGCAATAATAAAAGCATTATTATTATATTTCCTTGTTCATGATAATTGTCTTTATTCGTGCTATAATTGTGTTATCCGGAAATCGTAATACATGTGTGAATAACAGACAACAATATGTCCCAAGTGAGCCTCTAGTTGACTAGCTCGTTGATCGACAGATAGTCATGGTTTCCTGACTATGGACATTGGATGTCATTGATAACGAGATCACATCATTAGGAGAATGATGTGATGGACAAGACCCAATCCTAAACATAGCATAAGATCGCATAGTTCGTTTGCTAGAGTTTTCCAATGTCAAGTATCTTTTCCTTAGACCATGAGATCGTGTAACTCCCGGATACCGTAGGAGTGCTTTGGGTGTGCCAAACGTCACAACGTAACTGGGTGACTATAAAGGTATACTACGGGTATCTCTGAAAGTGTCTGTTGGGTTGACACGGATCGAGACTGGGATTTGTCACTCCGCTTGACGGAGAGGTATCACCGGGCCCTCTCGGTAATGCATCATCATAATGAGCTCAATGTGATCAAAGTGTTTGATCACAGGATCATGCATTACGGAACGAGAAAAGTGACTTGCCGGTAACGAGATTGAACGAGGTATTGGGATACCGACGATCGAATCTCGGGCAAGTAAAATACCGATTGACAAAGGGAATCGTATACGGGATTAATTGAATCCTCGACATCGTGGTTCATCCGATGAGATCATCGTGGAGCATGTGGGAGCCAACATGGGTATCCAGATCCCGCTGTTGGTTATTGCCCGAGAGCCGTCTCGGTCATGTCTGCATGTCTCCCGAACCCGTAGGGCCTACACACTTAAGGTTCGGTGACGCTAGGGTTGTGAAGATATGTATATGCAGTAACCCGAATGTTGTTCGGAGTCCCGGATGAGATCCCGGACGTCACGAGGAGTTTCGGAATGGTCCGGAGGTAAAGATTTATATATGGGAAGTTGTCATACGGACACCGGGAAGTTTCGGGGGCATATCGGTATTGTACCGGGGCCACCGGAGGGGTTCTGGGGGTCCACCGGGAGGGGCCACCTCTCCCGGAGGGCATCATGGGCTGTATGAGGGAGGGAACCAGCCCAAAGTGGGCTGGTGCGCCTCCCCCCCCAAAGGCCCATGCGCCTAGGGTTGGGGGAAACCCTGAGGGGGGCGCCCCCCCCTTGCTTGGGGGGCAAGCCTTCTCCCCTAGGCCGCCGCCCCCCCTCTAGATCCCATCTAGAGGGGCCGGCCCCCCTTGCCCCTTCCCCTATAAATAGAGGGGTGAAGGGAGGACTGCGCACCCCTTGCCCTGGCGCCTCCCTCTCCCTCCCCAACACCTCCTCCTCCTCCGTTGAGCACGGCGAAGCCCTGCCGGAGTACTGTAGTTCCACCATCACCACGCCGTCGTGCTGCTGCTGGAGCCATCTTCCCCAACCTCTCCTTTGCCTTGCTGGATCAAGAAGAAGGAGACGTTACGCTGACCGTACGTGTGTTGAACGCGGAGGTGCCGTGCTTTCGGTGCTAGGATCTCCGGTGATTTGGATCACGGTGTGCACGACTACTTCATCCTCGTTCGTTGAACGCTTCCGCTCGCGATCTACAAAGTGGTATGTAGATGCAATCTCTCTCTCCCATGACTCGTTGCTAGATGAACTCATAGATGGATCTTGGTGAAACCGTAGGAAAAATTTTAATTTTCTGCAACGTTCCCCAACAGTGGCATCATGAGCTAGGTCTATGCGTAGTTCTCTATTGCACGAGTAGAACACAATTTGTTGTGGGCGTAGATTTGTCAACTTTTCTTGCCGCTACTAGTCTTATCTTGCTTCAGCGGTATTGTGGGATGAAGCGGCTCGGACCAACCTTACACGTACTCTTACGTGAGACCGGTTCCACCGACTAACATGCACTAGTTGCATAAGGTGGCTGGCGGGTGTCTGTCTCTCCCACTTTAGTTGGAGCGGATTCGATGAAAAGGGTCCTTATGAAGGGTAAATAGAAGTTGACAAATCACGTTGTGGCTTTCACGTAGGTAAGAAAACGTTCTTGCTAGAACCCTAATTCAGCCACGTAAAACTTGCAACAACAATTAGAGGACGTCTAACTTATTTTTGCAGCAAGTGCTTTGTGATATGATATGGCCAAAGTTGTGATGAATGATGAATGATCTATATGTGATGTATGAGATGTTCATGCTATTGTAATAGGAATCACGACTTGCATGTCGATGAGTATGACAACCGGCAGGAGCCATAGGAGTTGTCTTTATTTTTTGTATGACCTGCGTGTCATTGAGAAACGCCATGTAAATTACTTTACTTTATTGCTAAACGCGTTAGCCATAGTAGTAGAAGTAATAGTTGGCGAGCAACTTCATGGAGACACGATGATGGAGATCATGATGATGGAGATCATGGTGTCAAGCCGGTGACAAGATGATCATGGAGCCCCAAGATGGAGATCAAAGGAGCTATGTGATATTGGACATATCATGTCACGTTTATTATTTGATTGCATGTGATGTTTATCATGTTTTGCATCTTGTTTACTTAGAACGACGGTAGTAAATAAGATGATCCCTCATAATAATTTCAAGAAAGTGTTCCCCCTAACTGTGCGCCGTTGCGACAGTTCGTTGTTTCGAAGCACCACATGATGATCGGGTGTGATAGATTCTAACGTTCACATACAACGGGTGTAAGACAGATTTACACACGCAAAACACTTAGGTTGACTTGACGAGCCTAGCATGTACAGACATGGCCTCGGAACACAGAAGACCGAAAGGTCGAGCATGAGTCGTATAGAAGATACGATCAACATGAAGATGTTCACCGATGTTGACTAGTCCGTCTCACGTGATGATCGGACACGGCCTAGTTGACTCGGATCATGTAATACTTAGATGACTAGAAGAGGGATGTCTATCTAAGTGGGAGTTCATTAAATAATTTGATTAAATGAACTTTATTATCATGAACTTAGTCTAAAATATTTACAATATGTCTTGTAGATCAAATGGCCAACGTAGTCCTCAACTTCAACGCGTTCCTAGAGAAAACCAAGCTGAAAGACGATGGCAGCAACTATACGGACTGGGTCCGGAACCTGAGGATCATCCTCATAGCTGCCAAGAAAGATTATGTCCTACGAGCACCGCTGGGTGACGCACCTGTTCTCCCTGCTGAACAAGACGTTATGAACGCTTGGCAGTCACGTTCCGATGATTACTCCCTCGTTCAGTGCGGCATGCTTTACAGCTTAGAGCCGGGGCTCCAAAAGCGTTTTGAGAGACATGGAGCATATGAGATGTTCGAAGAGCTGAAAATGGTTTTCCAAGCTCATGCCCGGGTCGAGAGATATGAAGTCTCCGACAAATTCTTTAGCTATAAGATGGAGGAAAATAGCTCTGTCAGTGAACACATACTCAAGATGTCTGGGTTGCACAACCGCTTGACTCAACTGGAAGTTAATCTCCCGGATGAAGTGGTCATTGACAGAATCCTCCAGTCGCTTCCACCTAGCTACAAGAGCTTTGTGATGAACTACAACATGCAGGGGATGGTAAAGACCATTCCTGAGGTATATGCTATGCTGAAATCAGCAGAGGTAGAAATCAAGAAGGAACATCAAGTGTTGATGGTGAATAAAACCACTAAGTTCAAGAAGGGCAAGGGTAAAAAGAACTTCAATAAGGACGGCAAGGAAGTTGCCGCGCCCGGTAAGCAAGTTGCCGGGAAGAAGCCAAGGAATGGACCCAAGCCCGAGACTGAGTGTTTTTATTGCAAGGGAAGTGGTCACTGGAAGCGGAACTGCCCCAAATACTTAGCGGACAAGAAGGCCGGCAAAACAAAAGGTATATGTGATATACATGTAATTGATGTGTACCTTACCAGTACTCGTAGTAGCTCTTGGGTATTTGATACCGGTGCAGTTGCTCATATTTGTAACTCAAAGCAGGAGCTGCGGAATAAACGGAGACTGGCAAAGGACGAGGCGACGATGCGCGTCGGGAATGGTTCCAAGGTCGATGTGATCGCCGTCGGCACGTTACCTCTACATTTACCTACGGGATTAGTTTTAAACCTCAATAATTGTTATTTAGTGCCAAGTTTGAGCATGAACATTGTGTCTGGATCTCGTTTAATTCGAGATGGCTACTCATTTAAATCCGAGAATAATGGTTGTTCTATTTATATGAGAGATATGTTTTATGGTCATGCTCCGATGGTTAATGGTTTATTCTTAATGAATCTCGTACGTGATGATACACATATTCATAGTGTGAATACCAAAAGAGTTAAAGTTGATAACAATAGTCCCACATATTTGTGGCACTGCCGCCTTGGTCACATAGGTGTCAAACGCATGAAGAAGCTCCATGCAGATGGACTTTTAGAGTCTCTTGATTATGAATCATTTGACACGTGCGAACCATGCCTCATGGGTAAAATGACCAAGACTCCATTCTCAGGAACAATGGAGCGAGCAACCAACTTATTGGAAATCATACATACCGATGTGTGCGGTCCAATGAGTGTTGAGGCTCGCGGTGGCTATCGTTATGTTCTCACCCTCACTGATGACTTGAGTAGATATGGGTATATCTACTTAATGAAACACAAGTCTGAAACCTTTGAAAAGTTCAAGGAATTTCAGAGTGAGGTTGAAAATCAACGTGATAGAAAGATCAAGTTTCTACGATCAGATCGTGGAGGAGAATACTTGAGTCACGAATTTGGCACACACTTAAGAAAATGTGGAATAGTTTCACAACTCACGCCGCCTGGAACACCTCAGCGTAACGGTGTGTCCGAACGTCGTAATCGCACTCTATTAGATATGGTGCGATCTATGATGTCTCTTACCGATTTACCGCTATCTTTTTGGGGCTATGCTTTAGAGACTGCCGCATTCACTTTAAATAGGGCTCCGTCGAAATCTGTTGAGACGACACCGTATGAATTATGGTTTGGGAAGAAACCTAAGCTGTCGTTTCTAAAAGTTTGGGGATGCGATGCTTATGTCAAGAAACTTCAACCTGAAAAGCTCGAACCCAAGTCGGAAAAATGCGTCTTCATAGGATACCCTAAAGAAACTGTGGGGTATAGCTTCTACCTCAGATCCGAAGGCAAGATCTTTGTTGCCAAGAATGGATCCTTTCTAGAGAAAGAGTTACTCTCGAAAGAAGTAAGTGGGAGGAAAGTAGAACTTGAATGAAGTGTTACCTCTTGAACCGGAAAATGGCGAAACTCAAGAAAACGTTCCTGAGGTGCCTGCACCGACTAGAGAGGAAATTAATGATGATGATCAAGATACTTCTAATCAAGCTCCTACTGAAATTCGAAGGTCCACAAGGACACGTTCCGCACCAGAGTGGTACGGCAACCCTGTCTTGGAAATCATGTTGTTAGACAACGGTGAACCTTCAAACTATGAGGAAGCAATGGCGGGCCCGGATACCGACAAATGGCTAGAAGCCATGAAATCCGAGATAGGATCCATGTATGAAAACGAAGTATGGACTTTGACTGACTTGCCCGTTGAGCGGCGAGCCATAGAAAATAAATGGATCTTTAAGAAGAAGACAGACACGGATGGTAATGTGACCATCTATAAAGCTCGGCTTGTCGCTAAGGGTTATCGACAAGTTCAAGGGGTTGACTACGATGAGACTTTCTTACCGGTAGCGAAGCTGAAGTCCGTCCGAATCATGTTAGCAATTGCCGCATACTATGATTATGAGATATGGCAAATGGACGTCAAAACGGCATTCCTTAATGGTTTCCTTAAGGAAGAATTGTATATGATGCAGCCGGAAGGTTTTGTCGATCCTAAGAATGCTGACAAGGTGTGCAAGCTCCAACGCTCGATTTATGGGTTGGTGCAAGCATCTCGGAGTTGGAAGATTCGCTTTGATGAGATGATCAACGCGTTTGGGTTTACGGACTTATGGAGAAGCCTGCGTTTACAAGAAAGTGAGTGGGAGCTCTGTATCATTTCTCATATTATATGTAGACGACATACTTTTGATGGGAAATGACATAGAACTCTTGGACAGCATTAAGGCCTACTTGAATAAGAGTTTTTCAATGAAGGACCTTGGAGAAGCTGCTTATATATTAGGCATCAAGATCTATAGAGATAGATCGAGACGCCTCATAGGTCTTTCACAAAGCACATACCTTGATAAGATATTGAAGAAATTCAATATGGATCAATCTAAGAAAGGGTTCTTACCTGTGTTACAAGGTGTGAAATTGAGCTCAGCTCAATGTCCGACCACGGCAGAAGATATAGAAGAGATGAGTGTCATCCCCTATGCCTCAGCTATAGGTTCTATTATGTATGCCATGCTGTGTACCAGACCTGATGTAAACCTTGCCGTAAGTTTGGTAGGAAGGTACCAAAGTAATCCCGGCAAGGAACACTGGACAGCGGTCAAGAATATCCTGAAGTACCTGAAAAGGACTAAGGAAATGTTTCTCGTTTATGGAGGTGACGAAGAGCTCGTCGTAAAGGGTTACGTCGACGCTAGCTTCGACACAGATCTGGATGACTCTAAGTCACAAACCGGATACGTGTATATTTTGAATGGTGGGGCAGTAAGCTGGTGCAGTTGCAAGCAAAGAGTCGTGGCGGGATCTACATATGAAGCGGAGTACATGGCAGCCTCGGAGGCAGCACATGAAGCAATTTGGGTGAAGGATTTCATCACCGACCTCGGAGTCATACCCAATGCGTCGGGGCCAATCAAACTCTTCTGTGACAACACTGGAGCTATTGCACTTGCCAAGGAGCCCAGGTTTCACAAGAAGACCAGGCACATCAAGCGTCGCTTCAACCCATTCGTGAAAATGTTCAAGATGGAGACATAGAAATTTGTAAAGTGCACACGGATCTGAATGCCGCAGATCCGTTGACTAAACCTCTCCCTAAGGCAAAACATGATCAGCACCATAACTCTATGGGTGTTCGATTCATGACAATGTAACTAGATTATTGACTCTAGTGCAAGTGGGAGACTGTTGGAAATATGCCCTAGAGGCAATAATAAAAGCATTATTATTATATTTCCTTGTTCATGATAATTGTCTTTATTCGTGCTATAATTGTGTTATCCGGAAATCGTAATACATGTGTGAATAACAGACAACAATATGTCCCTAGTGAGCCTCTAGTTGACTAGCTCGTTGATCGACAGATAGTCATGGTTTCCTGACTATGGACATTGGATGTCATTGATAACGAGATCACATCATTAGGAGAATGATGTGATGGACAAGACCCAATCCTAAACATAGCATAAGATCGCATAGTTCGTTTGCTAGAGTTTTCCAATGTCAAGTATCTTTTCCTTAGACCATGAGATCGTGTAACTCCCGGATACCGTAGGAGTGCTTTGGGTGTGCCAAACGTCACAACGTAACTGGGTGACTATAAAGGTATACTACGGGTATCTCTGAAAGTGTCTGTTGGGTTGACACGGATCGAGACTGGGATTTGTCACTCCGCTTGACGGAGAGGTATCACCGAGCCCTCTCGGTAATGCATCATCATAATGAACTCAATGTGATCAAAGTGTTCGATCATAGGATCATGCATTACGGAACGAGAAAAGTGACTTGCCGGTAACGAGATTGAACGAGGTATTGGGATACCGACGATCGAATCTCGGGCAAGTAAAATACCGATTGACAAAGGGAACCGTATACGGGATTAATTGAATCCTCGACATCGTGGTTCATCCGATGAGATCATCGTGGAGCATGTGGGAGCCAACATGGGTATCCAGATCCCGCTGTTGGTTATTGCCCGAGAGCCGTCTCGGTCATGTCTGCATGTCTCCCGAACCCGTAGGGTCTACACACTTAAGGTTCGGTGACGCTAGGGTTGTGAAGATATGTATATGCAGTAACCTGAATGTTGTTCGGAGTCCCGGATGAGATCCCGGACGTCACGAGGAGTTTCGGAATGGTCCGGAGGTAAAGATTTATATATGGGAAGTTGTCATACGGACACCGGGAAGTTTCGAGGGCATATCGGTATTGTACCGGGGCCACCGGAGGGGTTCTGGGGGTCCACCGGGAGGGGCCACCTCTCCCGGAGGGCCTCCTGGGCTGTATGAGGGAGGGAACCAGCCCAAAGTGGGCTGGTGCGCCTCCCCCCCCCAAGGGCCCATGCGCCTAGGGTTGGGGGAAACCCTGAGGGCCCCCCCCTTGCTTGGGGGGCAAGCCTCCTCCCCTAGGCCGCCGCCCCCCCTCTAGATCCCATCTAGAGGGGCCGGCCCCCCTTGCCCCTTCCCCTATAAATAGAGGGGTGAAGGGAGGGCTGCGCACCCCTTGCCCTAGCGCCTCCCTCTCCCTCCCCAACACCTCCTCCTCCTCCGTTGAGCACGGCGAAGCCCTGCCGGAGTACTGTAGTTCCACCATCACCACGCCGTCGTGCTGCTGCTGGAGCCATCTTCCCCAACCTCTCCTTTGCCTTGCTGGATCAAGAAGAAGGAGACGTTACGCTGACCGTACGTGTGTTGAACGCGGAGGTGCCGTGCTTTCGGTGCTAGGATCTCCGGTGATTTGGATCACGGTGTGCACGACTACTTCATCCCCGTTCGTTGAACGCTTCCGCTCGCGATCTACAAAGTGGTATGTAGATGCAATCTCTCTCTCCCATGACTCGTTGCTAGATGAACTCATAGATGGATCTTGGTGAAACCGTAGGAAAAATTTTAATTTTCTGCAACGTTCCCCAACACAAAGATCCTTTTGCGTTTTCTCGAAAAAATAATTCTTTACATTTTCTTGCTAATGTGCTAGCATAGAAAAAAGGGCAGGTGGTTCATTTCAATCTTGGTGGGTTTTATCAAATACTCTCTCTGTAAACTAATATAAGAGCATTTAGATCACTACTTTAGTGATCTAAACGCTCTTATATTAGTTTACAGATGGAGTACTTGCTAGTTGGGTGCTGGTGTCATTAATACATCATAGCTCGCTGCTTTAACGATCAACCAAGGCCCAATGCATAACACTCGTACTGAAAATTCTAGAAGTGCAGATGAGTTCCTGCCGCAATATTGCCTGCTTCCAATGTTTGAGGCATGGGGTCTCGAAACACCAAATGGCTCTCTTCATGCATGGCAATAAGGATATAGCCGTATAGGCATAAAGCATACTCTAACCTGGCCTACCAAGAGCTTTCAGAATGATCCAATTTTAGGTATGGCCTATGTCATCTAGTCATCATCGTCTCAAATTGTGTGAGCACATAGAAAAACAGAAGCATTCACACTAATACATATCACTTAAAAGTTAACACCATTATTCAATGCTTGAACAGAAGGGCCACGATTGGCGGTTTTTTAAGTTGGCTAGCATACCTCCCATTCTCATCAACAAGCATTCCTTCATTGTCCCGCAATGGGTCATTTAAAGCTCTCTCTGTCCTTGAAGGACGGCGAGAGCTGCCTAAAGATGCGTCATAGATAACCTCGAGTTCTCTAATATGGTGACGAATGATGTATTCTGGAAGTGTTTTCCTCTCAAGCCAAAGTTTCAGAACCTAACAATAAATAAAAACATGTAAGGGGTGGGGAAAGGAACATTGTATATGCCATCTATTCTACCAGATTATAGAAGGCACTTGCCTTGAGACACTGCCTTCGATTCTCCCATGCCGAATTTCCAGGAGGTGCGGCAGAATAAAGTAAACGAGGCAGAACCGCCTGAATAACGGAGGGAAATACATCACCAGTTCCACCTGCAAAATTTCCTACGGTGCTGAAAATTAATACGCATGCATAGACAACAAGAAACTGTTGAGAAGGAGCATATAGTTACCTTTCTGATTGCAAGAGCATTGAGTTATTGAATCAACAAGAAAGAAAAGGTCCACCCTCTTATATAAATTTGTTTCCTTTTCCATGCATTCAACAATAATATCAATCGCCTAGACAGTGGAGGAAAAACTGCATTAGAAAAACTTGATAGCAATTGGTTGCATGGACAGCCATGTTTATCTTTGTATTGGCAAGCTGAAAACAGCATGCTGTTTGTTAAAATAAGATTTTGTCAACTAACTTAGAATTTGGAAGTGGTAAATAATGCAATGACTCAAAGCATTATCACTCGTTAGTTCCAAGTCCACGAGTTCTAATATAGATTGCCATAACATGTCAAAGACATAAAAAGAAACAAGAAACTATATATTAGAGATATGCCGCTTTCACCATTTCTACTCGCGAAATTTTGTTCTGCATAGGTCACAATCACATCACATAATATAACAAAGACGCTCTGACGTGTTCTTAAAAGGGAGGTGGAATCAAACAAGGGTTCCTTAGTAGCACAACCATATGCCACCATTGAGCTACCCAGTGATTCCCCACGGCAAATAATATAGAAGAAATGGTGGTTGGCATGAAGAACATGGCATCAAACCAGGCTAAGTAAACGAAGAACCCAAATAATTGCCAATTCACCTACAAGTACAAAAATTGACCGTGTTGAATAAATCTACAAACAAGAAACTCATGACAACCCTAAAAAAGCATAACGGCAAAGATCTAACAGTAAAAACAAAGTACAGATATGCATGGTCTAACCTCCCAAGCAATGCCATGTTTAGCGCAATCAATAGCAAGACGTGTTGCATGTGCTATGTTTTCTTTTGTTCTTGTCAGCGTACCAAGAAAAGCTCCAAAAGCCTTCCGTGCTGCATTAGCCTCGTTTCTCGTTGCTACTTTTTTCACATCCTTCTCTTGTGGGTTATCAAAAGGACTCCTAGAATGAACACTGTCATTTGTAGAGGTGGACCTGACTATCCGATTCGAAGGTGAAAGCTGTCCCTGTCCTTCCTTAGGAGGTGTGCTGACTAAAAGTTTGGAAATATACTTGCCGTTCAAGAAGTTATCTGAAAAGGAAGTTGACCGAGAGAACCTTCTAGCTTGGGCAACAACAATGAGTTCTTTCATAGGCATTGCATCTGGAGATGTGCACCTATCCTTCAGGTTTCTATAGTTCAGTTCTTTCAATGCCAAAGCTGAGAAGGTGTGCCTAAAGATAAAATAAGTATCATCATGCTTTTTAAGGCTGCATTATCTAACATATAAAGCTTCCTAGAGTGGTAGTCACAATGAAGGCTTCGAGCGCACGTTACCACGCGAGGGAAAAAAGACCACCGAACCGTGCCCGCGCGTGGGGGTGCAGCGCACCACGCGAAGGAAAAAGAACACCGTAGCACGCGAGGTAGAAAGCGGCGCCCCTCGCTCCTCCCTCCCTCCCTCCCTCGTCCTCACCCGCCGCCGCTCTCCCTAACCCTAGCCCCAATCCACAGCCCCGCGCCCCTCGCTCCTCCCTCCCTCGTCCTCACCCGCCGCCGCTCCCTCCAACCACGTCCTCCTCCTTTCGATGGGTCGCCGGATCCGTCGGCCACCCCATGGACTTCGCCTGGAACACGGGCTGGGAGGCGGCGCCGCCAACCTGCAACGCCAACCCCGACCCCGACCAACCCGACGCCGTAGGAGGTGGAGGCGGAGTCCATGATGCTGGTCTCCGGGCCGCGCGTCGCCGTCTTCGGGCTGAGGCGAGCCGACTGCCGCGCAGGTCGTGCTCTCCGCCGTGTCAAGCTACCGTCCTTCGCTGGTCTTGCCGTGGATTAGAGAGAGCGCGGGCGGGTGGTAGAGGAGCTCGCACGGATGCACAGTCGGAGGGACGACTGGAGGAGAGTAGGAGGTAGGTACGCTGGGACAGGGTGTCGCCGGCGACGGCAGGGCCAGTCGGCCGGAGCTGGATTGATCCGGAGGCGCTCAGCAAGAGAGGCGGACAGCGGACCGATGGAGAAGGGATCGGCATCGGGCAGCTCGAAGACCCAAAACGGTTGCCTCATCATCTACCTCACCGTCTCTCCTCCAGTACGCGGATGCTCTGCTCGACCTCTTCCTCGTCATGGCTGCCTAACAAAATAAGCAGGAGCAGCCGGTGCAGCCGAGCGTCCGCCTTAGGCTTCAGGTACACAACCATTCTTCTCTTCTTCCTTTTTTTTACTCCCTTTCTTTCAGTACCCTGCTCCCCTTTCAATATTTGTTTGTGCGGCTGTCAGCAGGACATGGCGTTCAACGGTGGATGCAGGCGGCCTATGCCAAGGTGAGCTTCTCCCATCGTTTTTCCTTCTGCTCTTGATTTGATCTCTACCCTATGTGTCCTCCTACCCACCAATCCGCCTTCAACATCAATCTTAGGATATACTTCTTATGCTTGTTTGTGAGCTGTTTGATAAAATGCGCGTGTAGTGACCAAAATGCGAGGTTGTGTTTCCTGCTGTTGATTGATCGTTGCTTTGGTTGAGGTGGGTTATGCTTGCTTCTGCTCTTCATTGTATTTTTGTTCATGGCCTATGTTGGAGAGGTTATGCATGTTCCCTCAAAGAAGCCTTATGTTCAAAAATAAATTACTTATGTTTGAGTGCGAGTAATGACATAATTTGTAATTTTTCATTTCCCTTTTGTGTGTTCATTAGAGATTCCTTTTCTGTTCCTTGGCTTACTAACCTTGGTAAGTTTAGAAATCGTATCTTATACAGATATGCATCTCTTCTGCATGTCTCAAATGCTACCTTGGTATGTTTTCAAACCCCCACGAACTATATCTATTATATTTCTGCAATTTTAATGGCTTAGTTTCACGTGTTAGATCATTGTTTCCTAGTTTATACCAAGCTGATTACAGTAGACTTTCTATTTGGTATGGTACCTACAGGTTTTCCTACTTAATTATATACGATGTATAAGAGGAATTATTTAATAAGATCACAGACATCATGTTTGATAATTAGGCGCAGCTTACCAATTGACCGCTTGCTAAATCCATCAATGGCAGTTCTTTACCATTAGTTAAGAAGTGAATATATATTTATTAAATGTTGTTCGTGTTCATCTGCACCACGCTGCAACTGGTGCGGCCGTGCGGGCGGGCTGCTGTCGTTCATCTACCCTGCGGCTGCTGCGGCACGGCGTCCGGCTGTTCGGCGACCAGGACCTGTAGAGCAAGGTTGGCCTGCTCATCGACTATGCTGGGGATCAGGTTAGCATTTTGCCATATCAGCGGCTCTTCTCCCCGTCGGCGCCAGCGCGCGGGTCGTGGGGCGTGAGGAGAGGGAGGGGGCAGATGCATGAGAAGGAGGACGACCAGGCGGCGACGCGCCCGCCCAAGTGTAACTAATTCCTCTCTCTTCTTTGCAGGATCTAATCTTTCCCATGGCGGTCGGCGGCGCTTTGGCCGTGGAGGCCTGCTTCTCATGCTCCTCCTCTGGTATGCCTCTTCGCCCCTGCCTCTCCTTCTCTCTTTTTTCCTCTCGCTCTAGGGTTAGGATTCAATCCTCTTTAAGAGAAAAAACAACCCAAGTGTAACTGATTCCTCTCTCTTCTTTGCATGATCTAATTCTTGATTCTTGCGTCGGTCTGAACTGTGCGATTTACGTTTCGTCAGAGGTGAGCCACTTTTTTCCCGCTTGCTTTCTACCTGTTCGATGAAATGCGGTCGTGCTTAGAATCCTTTTTCTGTTTGGGGTTAAGATCTGTCCTATTCCCTTCTGCTCGTGCTGTTGTATATACTGTTTTTAGCATTCTTGGTAGAAGAGTTTCCTTGTGGGTAGAAAGCTTGGTTGTGTCCTGATTTATGAACTATTTTCTTTCAGGTCTGTTCTTGGGATTCTGGTGCTGTTGATCTCGTCAAGGGCCTCATCTGCTTTCTTTCATCTTGTGAAGGTTCCATCCTCTGACCTCATGCTTCTTTGTGTGCACTTGGTGATTATTATTAGTACTTTCCCTGCTAGTTGTTTACTGTTTCAATACATTTTGTTCCTCTAACATAGTGTCTTTAGCGTTCTTGGTAGAACGGTTTTCTTGTGCATGGAATATTTTATCCTCTTACCTTATACTATTTATTTGTGTGCTCTTGGTAATTATTGTTTGAGTCCATTTTGTTTGTCTTCTATCGCTTATTTCCTTTCCAGCTGTACGATATGCACGTTTGTATGTTTTGTTTGTATGCTGCTTGCACCTTTTCCCTACGCTTTAATGCTCTTGTTTCTGCCTTTAATGCTGGCCTGAACTATTTGTGTGTCGTCTGTTTGCTTTTCTCTTTCCATTTGGCATATGTGCTTGGTCTTGCTCTACGAGAGTGAGCTCTCATGTTTTCCTGCATCTACATCTGTTGCAGGGTTTCTTTTCTACGGTTGGTGTCAGCAGTCAGCTCATCTCCTGGTTCATCGTCCAGTATTTGCACTCCTCTGATCAACTTGCTAAGGTTCCAACTTCCTCCTTTACTTATATTATTTATACTTGTTGCAAATCAAGTAATTTAACCGGTTCTAACTGTGTGTGTAATGTGTGGTGTGACATTTTGCTTTTTTGTGTTCTTATTGGTGCTATTGCCTGCTGTTATTTCTACTTACATATATTCTTTCCTGCTTCGTATTGTGTAATTACTTCGTTTACCTAGAATGTGTGCTCTGGTGTCCTTTGTTCTTCCAATTTTGGTACTGTGGCAGCACAATGTGCATTGCCTCCGCCTTGCTACTTGTGTGAGATCGACGGGAATGGTCATGTGCTTGCTGGTGTAGAGATTGATGTTCCTGGGGATGGCCTTATAGGTAATAAACCTAGGTTTATTTTAGATTCAAATCACTTAGCTTTTTTTGAGCCATGGAACCTGCAGTTTTACACTGCCAGATTGAGACATGGAAATTCATGATGTACTTTGCGAGACCCGTCCGTTAGTGCCTCTTTGATCAGCTCTGCTATGGCATTGGATAAGCCTTTAGTACAGTGAGCTTTGGTAGAAAATGGTTCTGCCATTCTTGAACAGCACCTGTACTAAAACTGAATAATTAAATGCAACCAACATAGACTTTCCTGCTATCTATGATTACTCAACAAGTTCTTTTAGTTTTAGTCTGACATGGTAACTAACACCAGTATTATAAATTGTTCATATCTATCTTCTTTGACCATACTACATATGCATAGTACTGATCAATGGTAATAATCCTTATATGGCCTTTTTTATGAGCGATAATCTAACATTTATAAAATCATCTTAGGATTTCCTAATGGATCCTGTACACATTCCACCAAGGGTTATTTTGGATGCTATGCTGAACACACTCTATAGCTCCCAAAAGCTGTGTACTACACCCAGCCTACAGGAGACATTGGTATAGAGACTGATTGAGTATTATCCATCTCTGCAGCACTTGCCAAAGAGCACTGTCAAGAGATTTGTTTGTCAGTTTGAGTCATCTTGCTACTTTTGCAGGTTTATTTGCATATGAAATCACCAGAATTTTCGCCATGGCTCTGGTTCTTGACATGGTGCTTAAAAGCACTCATCCCATCCTGATTATTCGCATACAGTTTTTTTTACTGATTCACTTCTATCGACATTTTTTTATGTCCCTTTCTATGACCAGCTTGGCCATTTGGTCTGGATGGAGTCATTCAACTCGGAAAGAAAAAAGAATTTGAGAATGCTTTATCTTTCATGCAATAGTTGCGGTCAATTGTTCTTGGTTTTTCCTGTAGTAGTTGATAATCAGTCTGAACAATAGTAGATTAGTAAAGCCAATAGCAGTTAATTTGAGACGACTTTTATCTTACTGTTGCAGGATAACTATTGATGGTGAAAAGATTGTGGTTTTTTATACTGGTATAGGGGGAGTATAATACAAATGGTCCTTCAAATCCAGTTGGAAGTTCCTCCCTGTAATTGATGAAGGCAGGATTTACTATTTCTAGGGAGTAAGAGGTTTATTTGTTGAACCATGATATCTAAGGGAGTAAGAGGCAACGTCCAGGTTGGTACATAATGGTTCTTAGTCTTTTGCTTTATGACATCGAATGAACTTTGCAATTCTAAGTGTCTATCATGTCCTGCATAGTTTTTTATTTTGTGTAAGCTGAGAGTATTCATAGTTCCATTTTCCTATTTTTGGCAGGGGTATCTAAGAGAGCTGGTCCAGGCTTGATGGAAATCGCTTAGTACATTCATGGGATCACAAACTTTTGGCGTTGGTTGAGATTAGTGACGCGGGACCATTAATAACTAGAAGACTGTGACAATTAACTTACTGTTTCATGAATTAGAGAGGCTGGGTTGGACCAACTCCATGTTACAGGCCCTTTCCTCATTGCATTTCTCTTGACATTAAATTGATTAAATTATAATTTCAGTAGGAAATCTACAACATACTCAAATCATTATGATTACTCTTTCCTGTTTATCTAATTGATATATAGATTTTGCATCTTGTCCTATGACATGTACTTCTGTAGTTGTGTCCATTGGACTTACTCTTTTCATTGTGGCATCATGATTCCTCCTTTTCTTGGCTTGCTATATATGTTTGTTTCATGGTCCAGTTGGTGTTCCAAAAATATGCTCAATTGTTATATGTATCAAATACAGTCTCTCCCAGTGGTGTACCATCTGCTTATTGTTTTACATACAGTCGCTTGATTGTTTTTGTTCCTCTATAGGCCTCTGATCCTGTCTGCAGTGTGCGGCTAGGTTGTTCGTCCGCCTGGGTCGTAGCTTCTTTCCTTCCTGCTGACGGCAGGTACAAGACTCGAGCAATGGTTAACGGGCAAGCACTATATACACCATTCATCTATGCTAATATAGCATGTCTTTTAAAGCCAATGTATGCTATCACCAATTGATCGGAATATTTTCTTTCAAGCATCAAGCTTTCATGCAATGGAATATAAGTATCTTTAAGTTGATTCTAAATCAATCTCATACACATACTTTGAATGCTTGGCTCGCTCTCGCTTTTTGCGCCATGGTCAAGCGTGCAACGATGACTCTGTCTAATGTTTATCACTTCATAGCGCCTATATGTGACTATCTACTTTGTTTGCTAATAACATTGTAAATAATTAATCGTAAGCTTCTTAGAACACTATGTATCATTCCTAAGCATCTATCTACCAGCAATAAGTACTTATTTTCATATGTTTCAATATGTGTCCGAATAATATTAATGTACACTCTTTCAATACATGGCTTACTCTCGGCCTTTGCGCCATTGGCGCAACTGGTCATCTAGTTAATATAAGAACCAACTGAAAGGTAAAAAATATCAGACAGGGCAAAGACAACTGTGAAGTTGGGAAACATATCCAACATATATTCAACTCGGTAAACTGGATGCTGCACTCAGAATGTACAAAGTGTTATACTGATTATGAGGCATGGTTTGGTTGAAGTGAAAGAGTTCAATCACTATTCAAGTGGCTAATTACCAGGAGACAACTGAGTTTTCAGTGGGGATCAGGAAAGCAGAATATAACACAAAAACAATTCACTATTCCAAAGAGCGGTGTGTAGATGAATAGAAGGGGCACAAATTCATCATTAGGGGCATATGGGGCTAGATAGACAGTACACCTTCGGTTCAGATGTATAGGGCGCATTCCCACTGTCAAGTTCCAAGCATTGACCAATAATTAAGCCAAAAATACCAGGGTTATGTGACACACAATTGTTGCCACTGGATTCATAATCAAAAGCACTTTATGTTTGGTAATTTTACAACTGCTCATAAAATATTGTGCAGGCAACTTACAGCAAAATATTGAGCTTGGACAGTCAAAATACGCCTCATATTTCTGAACCAGAGGGAGTACCACAATTCTCATTATTAAGAAAGGATTGTGCAGGATTAATGAAATATCCCTCAAAAAGTCAACAGAGCATCCAGCCATCCACATATATGCAGCATGGACGGATTTATCATATATGACCAAATAAACTATAATTAGATAATTCCGAATATCCAACTCATAAAGCACCAGATTTGCATAGAAAATTTGGAGCATCCAGCTCAAAAATATAAATGTCGGGGTATTCTCGCGACAGATGCCAGGGGGTGGCTTATCATGGATGGGGACAGGAGGACGTCGTCGGGCCCTGGAAGCGGGAGTGGGCGAGATCTCGAACGCACACGAGTCTTACCCTGGTTCGGGGCTCTCCGAGGAGATAACACCCCTAGTCCTGCTCTGCGGGGTCTCCGCCACGCCGCTCCGCCACCGAAGTGCTGCTGCAGCCCGCCGGTGCCTAGCCTCGCCGCCACCCAACCTCGTCACGCCGCCACCAAGCAAGCTCAAGACATGGCGCGAGGCGAGTGGGATGGCTGCGCTTCTCGGCGGCCTCGCGACCAGCCTCCCTGGCCTCCTCCAAGGCCCGGGCACTGGCCTTGTGCGAGGTTGCAAGGCCTCGGACTTCGCGTGGACGTGCTCGCGCTGGAGGCGCCCGAGGTTGATGGCCACCTTCAGTTGATGCCATTCGTCCATCAGCCAGAGACCCTCAGCTTCAAGGCGGGCGTCGACGTCCACGAGTTCTTCCCCAAGCCGGCTCAGCGCACCCATCACCTCCCGGAAGAGCTCGTGGCGGACGGCACCCTGCTTGCGCGCGAGCTCAAACGCATGACCAGGCCCGTCCCTCGTGCCGGAAGTCGTTGAAGATGTCCGAGGGGGCTCGCCTCCTCCCAGCAGGGGGCTGGGGGCTGGTGCCCTACCAGGCGCCCCTCGGGCCCTGGCGAGAGCCCCGAGGAGGAGCGGCTCGTCACCTGAAGGAGAGGCCAGGGCAGAGGCCACCCAGCGATGGTCGACAACCAAAGGAGGAGCCCTTGGCATGCCTGCCGCGCCCCAAGCAAGGCCACGAAGGAGAGATGGCAAGAACGCGGGCTTGAGGCACCAGATTGGCGCGCTTGCCTCTCCGGCCGACCTCGCGCCATGCGCGGCAGGCTGGCTTGAGGTGCTCAAGGCCAGCAGGGGACTTGAGGCAGGAGGAGGTTGCTTCTCACGAGATTTCGCCGCCTCAGCAGGAAGGGAAGCGGCACTCGAGAAACTACAAAGATAAGGTACTCACTCATCTACGGCGATGTATTTTCTTTGTTTCAATGGCCGGAAGGCATCACCACTGCAGCTTGGAGACCCTTTCCTCTTCCGGAGCGCGTCGAAGTTCAGCCGGAGCCGGGCGAAGCCCGGGGTACGGTCACCAGCCCCGGGCTCAGCTGGGGAAGCTCCTGAGGAGGTGACCTCAGGGGTGCCATACCACGTGGAGACCTCGGCCTCCGTCTCGCGGCTACCCGCTGGGGCCTCGGGGGCTGTGGCCACAGGAGCCTCAGGCTGCCACGCCCCTCCGACCGCTTCATCAGGACGACTCTCCACAGAGCCATGGGTTGGCCCTCCGGGAGCCCCGAGCGGCGCCGATCCTTCGGCAGCCGCGTCGCCATCGGCCGGCGATGGTTGCCCCCCTGTGCCCACTTCTGGGGATGTCGCCGCGCCGGTGTCGGGTAAGGGAGACACGAAGACCGGGTTCTCGCGAGGCCCTTCAAGACCGGACGGGCGTAGTCCCCATTCGTCGAAAGGGGGCATCTGCCTCGCGAAATCCACCTTGTTCAAGCAGAAGTACAAGAGGCAACCTTCCTCCGGCATGTCGGCTAGCGACGGGCCGCCTGTCAATATCTCGAGCACAGTTTGTTGCGCCTCAAGAGGAAGCCCGGACTCGTGAAGCCTCATGCGGTCCTTGCTACCGGATAAAGTTCACATTGGTCGAGAATGGCGCTAGAGCGGGGCAACACGGCGCCGAATGAACTCCTTCACCACCATGGGCGCGGTCACGCCAAGATCCTTCAGCCTCTTCAACCGGAGCCAGACGTAGGCAAGACGCGGGTCGGCGAGCCTCTCGTGGCCCCAGCCAGAACTGGGAACGGCGGGTGCCGACGGGAGCGAGAGCAGAGGGCTGAGCACGCCGACATCCACGAATACCCACCGCTGCCGGAACTTGCTCGTAGACGACGGGAGCTCGAAGTCAATCCCTGAGCCGGCCGTCGCGGCCACGGCCTGGAAGCTCAGACACCCCGAGCACTGCCGAGGGTCGGCCAGGTGCAGCGAGAAGAAATGGCGAAGCAAGGCCACGGAGGGAGCAATGCCCACCATGGCCTCACAGACAAAGGCGAAGACAACAAGGAGGACGATGGATTGGGGATCTAAGTGCAGCATATGGATCTGATAATGGGAAAGCACGGCGTTGAAGGAGGAGAAAGGGGGAATCAAGCCGGCCCATAGGGTGTCAAGGAGAATGTGGACCTCAGTGGCTGCCCTGTCAATAAAGGCGCGAGATGCGGGGCAGGCCACCGTCTTCCCCCATTCGTTGAAGTCGGCGGCGAGAGTTGGGCGGACCTTGCCCATGGCTTCCTGGTTGAGCACCACCGACCGCCCGACAGCCGGCTCGAAGGCCAGGGGTGGTTCAGCTGAGGACTGGAGCTTCTTCTTCCCCTTCTTCGATCGGCTCGGCGCCATGCGACGGATAGGACAGAACTCAGGTCAGATTGGAAGAAGGGGTTGTTGTTTCGAGGAGGCGGAAGAGTTGGGGGAGCACGTCATCAGCGACAAAGGAATAACTGTGTTAGTCGCGGTGGCCGCCTAGCCAGGCGGATATCAAGGCTGCATGGGGAAGCGGAGACGCCCACGTCCCGTCAGTCGCCACGCGTCAATCAAGGCCGCAGGCGGTTGGGGCCCGCGGTGCTCCGCACTTGCCCTTTGGCTTCGCCACGAAGCCAAGTTCGAGCGCGCCTTGGGCCCGGGGGCTACTGTCGGCGTTCTGGGAACCGGGGTCCCCAGACTTGCCTGCCTGCGGCCTGCGGCCCATGGCATGGCTCCAGCAGCGGCCTGGTACGGCCCATCTACACCAGCAAACACTCAAGACCCTCGCGAGGTGGACGAAACAAGACCTCCTCAGGGGCGGCCTCACTAGGCTGGCTCGCGAAGAGCGGAGAGATCAAGGCGAGGGGCACCTCGTGAGGTTCCCGTGACGTGAGCCGTGATGACCAATTCCAGGCGGGCGCCAACGGGCGCAGAGTACCCGTTGCCTCTTTGGTGCTAAAGGGGCAAGCTCAGGCGAGGAGTCCCGAGGCATCAGGCAAAGATTTCCATATCGGTGCAACGAGACCAAGACCAGCAGGACGACAGGACGGAGTCATCGCGGAGCCCACAACGGCGTCACCATCAGAGCCTTTGGCAGGCGAAGACCACCTTTTGTCGGGATAGCTTGTACTAGTTGTCCCTCTTCAAATTGGCCGTTGTGGGATCCCTTCCCGCCTAATATTTGGGGAGAGGATCCGGGCCTCTATAAATAGGACTAGCCACCACCTTAGCAAGGGACGGATCATTCAGATCATCCTCAACCACACAAGCTCACCGAGCTCAAGAACACCTCTCCTCAGGAGGTTGTTCTTCCCTTGTACTTGTTCATCCTCAGCCTACAAGGCAAACCACCACACCACATTGGAGTAGGGTATTACACCACATCGGTGGCCCGAACCAGTATAAACTCTTGTGTCCCCTGTTCTTCGAGTTCGACATGCTGAGCTTTGAGATCGCGGTGAGTGAGCGAGCTAGGGGAAGGGAGAGATCTTCGTGCGCACCCCAGTGTTCGAACCTTAGGGGTTTTGCCAGAACCCGAAATCCGACAGGTTTATATAGGCCTACCCCGAGGGGTACAATGGTAATACGACCGGGTGTAGGACCCGGTCGTCAGTATCCAAGGGCGCCGGGTTCTCCGCCGGCTGCTAGGGTTCGCCGCCTGGTGGGTCTCGCCGGCTGCCGAGAATCCGGCCGAAAGGTTGGGCCCGCCGCCTACGGGCCGCGTTGATTGCCTTCTGTTGTAGCCTCGCCCTTGATGACGGAGGCCTTGTCGGGAGACGCATGGCTACAGTCCCGCCGCCTGACATGCGCTCACTGTAGCCATGCTCCGTCTCGTCAAAGTAATGGCGCGTGGACTCCGAGAGGAGGGGAGGACCGGATGGTAGAGGCCGGCCCGCCCCTGAGGCCACTTTCTTGGGGGGCGCCGTTTCTGGTTACTCACGGACAGGTAGGGCCCGCCGCCTGCAGGTCGTACCGACCGTCCGTCGTGGGAGCATGGCCCTAGCTGACGAGGGCTGCGTCACGAGCCGCATGGCTACAGTGCCGCGTCGGGCAGGCGAGTATCCGCTTGGTCCGCCCGCGCTGTAGCCATGCTCCTCCGATAGCCACGCCCCGTCTTATCGTAATGAATGGGTGCAGACTCCGAGGGGAGGAGGGGCCGTCTGCTAGGAGTCGGCCTCCCCCTGCGCCGCCTTCTGAGAGTGTGTCGTCTTCTAGGAGCCGGCCGCTTGGGCCTAGCCGACCCAAGGAGCCGGCCATGCGCCTGGGAGGTACGAGGGGCTTTGCTAGCCCCGATGTCTTGAAATGCTATGGGGTGCTGATGAGGCTACCCGTGGTCAATCCCTCCGACAATAAATAAGAAATACAGAAGTAATAAGTATATCATTGATAAGTGCAACCAAAATGCCAGTCATATCACTTACCCAAGCAATCTGGTATCCAGAGGCCGAACATCTACATGGATGGAAACATATTACACTGTGGATTAATGAAATTAGAAAGAAAAATTAATTTGGAATACAATACGAAAGCCAACATTAAGTGAGAATTAACGCTCATCTCCACCAATTTTTCTAAGTTTCAAGCAGGGCAAGGATCTCAGATTATACCAGCATAAACTCATGTACATCGGTAGAAGGCAGTCTCTGGAACTAATAGGCCTTCTCTTTTCAGGTATACTGTATGTTTTCCTCCACAATAAATCAGGATTCAAACTATGGTGCCAGAGAGCCCCATCACTACATTTTCTTCCTGCGTCTGAATCTAATCAAACGAGCAAAAATATACTGCCGAGACTCAATGGTAAATCGTATGCCTATACCTTCGCTGCATTTTCGAAATTTCTATGGAGTACTAAAACTAAACATCTTGATAAGTACCACTTCTCTTTCGATCTCTGTCACAAACAAAAACAACTTCGTCATATGATTCACGAAAAAAAATCCTTCCACCATCAGTAATAATTACCTAAAGCAATCTCACATTTGGGTGCAATCATGGATGATTTTTAAACCCCTCACAGATTGCTAAAATATGTACAAGGGATACCCCACCCCCCGGGCCACACCACCACCCACTAGAGCAGAGATCTGTACCATAGTTCCATATTCAAACTCCGTTTGCATAACACACAACTAATATGAGTTGATGATGTTAAGTAATCACAGTGTGCACTGACGCACAGTGCATCAGGTTATGCGCAGCCTCGTTACTCATCATAACATGGCGCATGTACCCAGGTCAAGTGTGTCGATCTTATTCTGAACACATAAATTTTCTGGATCATTTTATTTCTGTATATCTCATTTTGAACAGGCTAAATAATTTTTTAAATGTGTTTGGTTACTTGGTTACTCATGATTCTGAGTGGAACATGATATATCCAGTGGCATAACCAACTAGCTCATGTTTGCGATTGGCTTTTATATATTGCTATCCAAGGTTGCTCAGACCAGCCAATAGCAATAGCAAATAGCTGGTATGTGTCATCATTGCATGAGAAAAATGTCTAGCATGTCTGTTGTACAATTAATGTACCGTGTACCATGTCAGATATCACGGCTTTAGTTAGTTAGCAATAACTACAGAAGGGTGTACTTTGCCATTCCTTCCTGTAAAACCACCAGAGATTGCCCTCATAGCACATATCCGAATCTCAGGATTGAACAGATGGTGGATGAAGATAGCCCACCAGGGATAGCACATATTATGCTTGACACCAACAGTTTGTGTATTATTATAGATATGCCTAATATGGATGAATTGCATATTTCAAGCCATACCACCCTTCTTTTAAATAGTTCATGTAATCAATGTCTATCTTAACATACAGCTTCAATAGTATACTTCAGGTGAAACAACTATGCATTACATGGTAACATCATTCTACACAAGTAAAAAACAATTGTAACACAAGATTCCACCAAAACATGACCATAAAAGAAATAGCAGGTGCCGTGAATTTGTTGGAGAAATATGGCTGACATGAAGTCATGAAGATATGGAACATATCAGTGCACACAAATAATTGTACATACAAAAGCAAAGATTTACTTTGACATGAAAGATAGAGCTTACACTTCAAATGTTCGGGTATCTGCATCAGACTGTATACTAGAAGACTTGGTAGCCAATGAAGAGGTGCTTGTGGTATCACAAATATTGATTGCTGATGCTAAAACAGTATCACCACGTGATACTGAATCACTGTTCACATTATTATCAGAGAGAAGAAACTTTGGTTGGTCAACTGGCTCGCCGTATCTGTCATCACTCCTGTTAACATCAAAAGCAGGGCAGACGATTGGTTTTGTATCACTGTTGTAGCTGATTAGTTTGGAGACATCATTACAGCTAGGTTTCCGAGAAGATGATAACTGATCATGTACAGCTATGGCCTGTGTCACATCAAGGGCAGGCTCATTCAGTTTCATGGAAACAACTACATTTTTATTCTGTAAAATTGATCCTGAGGTGCGTGTTTGGCCTGTTGAGCTATGCATTAATTGCATGCCTGATGATCCAAGCCTTTCAATTATTCCAGATCTGTTAGGGCTTCTGACTACTGTGTCTGCCGATTTACTAGAATGGCTGTTTTCTGCAGACACAAAACCATTTAGAATCAACTGCTTTGATCCTCTCTCTTCAGGAAGACTACTAATAGTTTCCGCAACATTAGCAGACATAGCTTCTAAAGCACGATGGAGGCGTTTTGATGGTGGCAAAGCAGCTTCCACATCCAATGTTAAACCCCTTGGTTAGTATTCTTTATTCTTCCAGACAGAGTGACCATCCCCTAGCAGGACAGGCATGTCTAATATGAATGACTGATCAGCTGAAGAAGCATTGCTAATATGCATAACAGAGTGGTCAGCAGGTGCAGCAAGCCCTGATCTATTATTAGGAACATCAATCTGGCCAACTGTCTTTGGTGAAGCCACTGACTGAGGCCTTCCCATTCGAACCCTTGCTCTTTTGACCAACGGCAAGTGTTCATCTCCGTCTGACTTATTAAATTCATTCTTTGAATTTGGAGAATCTGTGAGTCTTCCACTCAACTCAACCTCGAATTCCGCGTCCTTATTGGGTGTCATACAATCTGTAGCATGAGGAACCCAATTTCTATTTGGCTTCCTTTTTCTCTTGAAAATTATTGTTGACTTCATGGGAAAACTTGATGCACCATTTGATTTTAATTCTAGCGCTGAAGCTCCATTTTGAGATGCTTCGCTGTCACAGGTATTATCTACCTTAGCAGTAGAAGACAAATTTTTATTGCAGTCACTAGCCCCAGGAATTCCAGGTTGATTGAAGGTGCCTACACTTGAATGCACACAAACCTCATCCAGCATAGAAAGGGCGCCTGAGTTCGCTTTGTCATGATCTGGGTATTTAAGAACAGTCAAATCTTCCTTATTGTCATCAGAAACCAAATCAACAGAAGCCAAACTGGTTTCACCCAAAAGCTTACAAGAACCCTGAACTTTTCTGTTTACAACAAAAGCTGGAGCCCTGCTCCGTGCGTAGCAGTTCTGAGGGTATGCATCCCTTAGCTTTTTTTTCGAAAATGAACTAGCAGACAAAGGGATATTCCTCATCTCGTCAAGCATGGATATGTTTTCAGTAGGCCCATCAGGAGCGGAATTTACAACGCATCGGTCACTCCCGACTAAAGTGACAGAAGGCGCATCAGCAGTGACCAAGTCGCGATCTCTTGCAGTGACTGAATGGTCTTCTAATTTTTTATCACTAGACATGTTAGAGCTCTTAGCTAGATCTTTAGTATCCAATCTGCTATTACTATCACCAAGATTTTCTTCACCTGGTTTCACTTCATCGGCAGTAAGATCAAGCTTGTTACTATCTTCCTTCAAAGAATCGTAAGCATCAATTATCTCATCAACTGCTCTTACAAAATCAGCCCCTTTGCCATGTCGCTTAGCAAGTAAAGACCTCCTTTTCTCCTCAGTGAACGCCTCCAGTTCTGCATAGTTGCAGAAAGCACTACAGTAGAAAGAACGAGAGGTCAGACATGAAAAGAGAAAACAGGTGTCATGTCTTAGTTATGGTAATTCAGTTCCCTAACACATGTTCTCTGCACACCTTGCCCTGCTGGGTCAAAACTCAATACAAAAGGACCCCATCATAACTGTTACATGTGACAAACAGTATTGTCCTATATAGTGAGCTTTAAGTAAAAGACTCGGTATGTTACTGAAGCTGCCTTCTACTGCATTTCCCATTTTTGTAATTATGCTGCAATTAATAAACCCATTAAGGGGGAAAGACTGGGCAAGCAGTGGGTTATGCCACATGGCACTCGCTGGTTAGCTGAGGTGAGGAAAAAAATTAGGATGGAGATGAGGGTTTTTTTATAATGATTTTTTTTAGATGGAGGTGAGGAAAGGTTTGCTTTTTTTATGGACGTGAGCGTTTTTTTTTTAGATGGAGGTGAGGACCCACGTGGGCAGCAGAAACGAGCGCACAGCTTCATCTCAGGAGGCACGCAATGGTGCGCCCCGACCACTAGTTCCCCAGCATGCTGGGTCAATTGTATGAAAGCTACCTGCTTCGCATCTCACTTCATCTAGTGACACTTACCGAGAGTATATTCCAACACACAAAAGGTGCCTTGGGTATAAAGGTATTATCTAAACCTTGCTCTATGTTTATCACTATTTTATTATAGTTATATTCCATCAACATCCTTTGCACTGGATATTTTGTTTTAATTTTTTAATGTAATATTGTTATTTTGGATGACAAATCTGTAATATTATTTCTATGCGTAAGTCTAAGTATTACATATTAGCATCTAAACGATATGTTCAAAAGTTTTGACTGTGCATATTCTAATATGGCACCTATTTTGTAGTTACTAGTACACAACATCTATCATCACATTTAGAAGTCATATGTTACGCACAACTCGTTTGTTTCAAAATACTGAGAGATTGAAATTAACTTGCAATTGGGCCCTCTACTCCCATATGTCACAAACCCACATGTCAGACTCCATTCTGTCAGTGGCGTGGATCTCATACCTTAGCCCGTTAGAGATAATTATTTAGTCCGACAAGTGTGCCATTGGCGTACCATCCGGAAAGCTCCTGGGATTCATATTCTCCCAGCGAGGAATAGAGGCCAACCCAGAGAAGATCACGGCGCTCTCCACATTGAGCACGCCGACCGAGCTAAGGACATTCAGAAGCTGGCCGGCTGCGTCGCCTCTCTGAGCCGATTTATATCCCGGACCAGAGAGAAGGCGCGCCCTCTGTACCGGCTCCTGAAGAAAACAAAGGTGTTCGTCTAGACCAACGAGGCAAAAGCAGCCCGGGAAGAGATCAAGCAATTGCCAGTGACCAACCCAACCCTTGCAGCACCCCGGGACGGCGAGCTGATGTTGTTGTACATATAAGCCACCAACCAGGTGGTGAGTGCAGTAAGTGCAGTCATGGCGGTCAAATGCGAGGAGGATGCTCATGCTTATAAAGTCCAGCGGCCAGTTTACTACGTGTCCAAGGTGCTTTCTCCATGCAAAATCCGATACCCGCATTATCAAAAGATTACTTTCGCCGTGTTCATGCATCCCGGAAACTGCAGCATTATTTTCAGGCCTGCCCCATTACGATGGTAAGCCAAGTACCCCTGTCCAAAATCATCAATAATATCAAGGATGCGGCCGGACAAATTGCCAAATGGGCCCTGGAACTGCTGCCTTCTGAAATCAAGTACTAGTCACCGCTCCACCCTTCAGCACGAAGGCACAGCCGGCGCCTGTATTCTCTTGCGTCCGGCCTCAAAGGTGCCGCAGATACCGATGCCAGGGCCACCTCGCCGCTCCGCATCCTCCTTCACCGGCGCCTCGCTCGTGAGCACCATCTAGATCACCAACTTTTACGGTTGCACATCCAACCACCTGGTGTCCAGCACGAAGGACCGGTCTGAGGCTTCATCGTTCGTGTCATCGTCGTTGATGTCAGGAGGGAGAAGGTTGGCACGGACGGTGGGCTTGGAAGAGAGCTCCATGAGGAGTGGGAACAACCGCGGCTCAGCCTTAGGGCAGCTGCGGTACACGGGGAGACAACAGGGCTGCCCCATCTCCCAGAAGCAGTTGGCATAGGACACGCCGGACTCGTTGGGCAGAACGCAGCAGCAACCCACTCGGCCTTGTGGCAGCGGTAGGAGTGGGCGAACAGTAGGACGCGATCGAGATGGATTTGTTTTTTCAAACGGTGTGCTACACCAGGGGTAAAATAGTCTTTTCACGTCGCACTTAACAGCGTTAGAGGCAAAAATGGACGGAAGCGTCCATAGTGAACAAAAGTTACGATTTGTATTATATAGGGAAGAAATAAAAAATTTACGCCAAACAGGGAGAACACATTTTAAGAAAGAGACAATTAAGGAATTATTCTACTCCTAAAGGTCGAGGAGCAGGTTATTTCCCTGGCTTGTACACCAATGTATTATTGGTTGTAAAACTCCATATGACAATTTCATTTCAACATGTTGGTAGTTGCATAGAAAGAGACTATTACACACTTGGAGCCCCCGTGCCGCTCGCAGTGGCGAAACCCTAGCCGCCACCCAAGCCCCCCTCCTTCCCCTCCCTCCCCTCGCCGCCGCTGGAGGATGCCGCTGGGTTGGTGAGCACGCACACGGCAACCCTGACGGTTACTGCTATGTTGTGCCACGGTGGATTCGTGGCGGCGGAGGCTGCGGGCCGGGCGCGGCGGCGGCGCGTTGCAGGTGACTGTTGTCGCCGGCTAGACGCGCTCCTGGCAGTGGCCGGCCTGCTGGCGCTACACTGGCAGGTGCCCACTCCTACGACCTCAATGTTCCTAGGCTTCCCTCCTCCATGTGCGCCAGTCTTTTCCAACATTCTTCCCCATGTCCGGTCTGCCACTGCATTTGAGGTCTTTGCTCACGGGTCGGGGCGAAATCACCGCGTGGCGACAGCCTGCGCTTAGCTCATCCGCCGTGTCCTGAGAACGAGATACGCGGCTCCTATTGAGATTTGTCGACACGTCGGGAGGTCTTGCTGCACTTGTTTTACCATTGCCGAAATGTCTGTGCACCGGTATCCCGAGCTTGATCGGGTTGTCCCAAGATGGAGGTTTTTCCTTCGCGGATCATGAGTTTATGATGGACTAAGTTGGGACACCCCTGCAACCTCACCACTTATCCATTCCATACCCATTAAGTTTTGCTAGTCTTGATACCCATGATAATGGGATTGCTGAGTCCTCGTGGCTCACAGATTACTACAACAGCAGTTGCAGGTACAGGTAATGCGATGATTTGACGTGAGAGTGATGCTTGCTTGCTTTTGGAGTTCCCCTTCTACTTCTTCTTCGTCGATCTTGGGATAGATTCCGGGTCGGCGGCCTGGGCTAGCAGGGTGGATGTCATTTGTGTTTTTTGTTTGTTTTCATCCGCAGTCAGATATTGCTCTTCTGTATGATGTTTGATGTATTCATGTTGCAATTGTATGCCTTGGTATGTATCCCCATCTATTATGTACATGGTACGATGTAATAATATCCACCTTGCAAAGCGTCTTCAATATGCGCTTCTACCTTTGGTGGGACCTTCGAGTTCCTCTAGGATAGGATCGCATATTGGGCGTGACACCAGACCTACTTCTCGAACACCGGGAGAAATCCTAGGTCCGGCCACCTCTGGACCGGGCAGCGGCGGTGTCTCAACGTTGTTCCCCTCTTGGAGGCGCTGCTTTGGCTGCAAGTGGAGTACTTGATGCGGCGGATGGTGGCTGGTGATGCATCGCTCTGGCATAGACTGCTACACAGGGAGCAGGTCGCAACATATGCCACTGCCAGCGCTCCCCCAACGAATGCTACGCCAGTCCCTGTCGGACTCTGCCTTTCACCCGCCGACTCTCTAGGCACAAGCGTGTGAGGTACGTTGGCCTGGGCAGTCCTGGAGCTGCAACCAATGCAGTGATGCTGCCCCGTTGCTCCGAGTCTCGCCGCCTCGCCATTTTTGGCTGGAGGCAAGGCTGGTCGAGGCCTAATGTTGTTGCGTGTCCGTAGTTGAGGGCACCTCTCCCTCCTTTCTGGAGGTTGTACCCCCGATATCTTCCTGTTCAATATAATGAAACGCAAATTCTTTTGCGTTTTTTTGAAAAAAATTGAACATGTTGGTAGTGTGACTTTCTCAGACACGAGACCAATAGAGAGGGTAGTGCCAAAAACTAATGGTACTTTTCTCAATGCTTAATATAACTCCAATTTTTCCAAGAGATTGGCCTAAATGTGTGGTTTGATTTCTCTTACCCATGGCATATAATTTTTCCATGGTGTCAAATAAGGAAGATATATATTTTTTAGAATATATTTTTTAGGCCAACAGGGAAGCACATTTTAAGAAAGGGACAAATAAGGAATTATTCTACTCCTAAAGGTCGAGGAGCAAGTTCTTCCCTTGGCTTGTACACCATTGTATTATTGGTTGTCAAAAACTCCATATGACAACTTCAACAGAACATGTTGGTAGTGCCTTTCTCAGACACACCAGAACAAAGAGAGGACTGTGCCGGAAACTAATTGTGCTTTTCTCAATGCTCAGTACAACTCCAATTTTTTTAAGAGATTGGCCTAAATGTGTAGTTTGATTTCTCTTACCCATGGCATGTAATTTTTCCAGTTAAGTGGATTGTCCAGAGTTAACAGCCTTAAGTTTATCCTATTTCTTAGTTCAACAAATATACATAGGTAGGTAAGAACATTGCATAGCTCACGTGCAAATTACAGAAAGAAATCAAATAACAGGTTTTGACAACCAGATGTTAATCCATGCTAAAGTATCTATCTAATCTGCAACTTATAGTTGGATAAACAACATTATTTACTCAGGAAAGTAAAGTGGTGCGCAAATAGTAAGTAGGCACTGACATAATAACCCAAGAAAACATACTTACAAAGGTATGCATTATTTTTTACCATAACAAGTACTCCATATATAACCAATTGTCCAATTATAAAGACAAAGCAGATGAGCCATAGAAAAACTTCAACGCACACTAAGCAGATGAGCCATAGAGATACAAGCAGCTTCTGAATTCCATACAAAAATGAAAGGTTTCATTCAAAATAGAACTTTCATCTGTTTAGTTCCATAGAAGTAGACCAGACGCTTATTTTTAACAGAACGTAGACCCCATTGCTCTGGTTCACTTATCTGCAAAGCATGCAAATAGCAAATTCAAATAAAACAAAAGGAAAATAATTTATATGAAACTTTCTCCCTCCCAGAAATAGTCTTTGTTAGGAAATATGCAACTTGTATTTCCATGAGACCATAGGCCAATATATATATATATATATACATGTACAGGTGGAACATATGCAGGAAACCCCTTATACAACGGGATAAATATAAAGATGTACATGACTTATATTATAACTCTAACACCCCCCTCAAACTCATGGTGGAGGAACAACACTGAGTTTGGAGAGATAAAAGCCATGTTGTGCTCTAGTCTGGGCCTTCGTCAGGAAATCCGCCAACTGTAACTCGGAAGGCACATACTGAAGAGCAATAACCTGATCCTGCACACCAGCGCGCACATAGAAAGCATCAACACCAATATGCTTGGTGAGCTCATGCTTCACAGGATCGCGTGCAATGCTGATAGCACCTGTACTGTCAGATAAGAGCTGAGTCGGTATAGTGACAGAAACACCAAAGTCCTGAAGTAACCACCGCAACCAAGTCACCTCTGCCGTCAAAAGAGCCATTGCTCGCAACTCAGCCTCGGCACTCGAACGGGAAACTGCAAGCTGTTTCTTCGTCTTCCAGGCAATGAGAGAACCACCAAGAAAAACACAGTAAGCAGAAAGTGAACGGCGATCCGAAGGATCACTAGCCCACGTAGCATCCGAATAGGCCTGAAGCTGTAAAGAACCGGAGCTAGGAAAGAAGAGACGGTGAGAGATCGTGCCTCGAAGATATCGAAGAACACGAAGGAGATGACTATAGTGAACCGATGTGGGAGCAGAGACAAACTGACTCAGAATATGAACCGGATAAGAGATGTCCGGACGAGTGACAGCTAGATAGACAAGACTGCCAACAAGATGACGATAACGCGTCGGGTCAGGGAGAGGATCACCATCAGTAGCACGGAGGTGAACATTGAGCTCCATAGGAGTCTCAACAATGCGCTCGTCAGTAAGAGCAGCACGAGCAAGAAGATCCTGGATATACTTTTCCTGGGATATAAAAAAGCCATCAGAGGTAGAAGAGACTTCAATCCCAAGGAAGTAGCGAAGAGGTCCAAGATCAGACATAAGAAACTGCTCACTAAGACGGGCCTTGACAAAGGCAATATACTCGGGGTCATCCCCCGTGATGATCATGTCATCAACATAGAGAAGAAGAAGAGTCCGACCACGAGGAGAAAGGTGAATAAACAATGCTGGATCATGAGCACTTGCTGAAAAACCAGCAGCAGTGATCACAGAGGCAAAGCGCTCAAACCAGGCGCGGGGGGCTTGCTTAAGGCCATAGAGAGAGCGACGAAGACGACATACCATGCCATCAGAAACAGAATACCCAGGTGGTGGCTGCATGTACACCTCCTCACGCAGCTCACCATTAAGAAAGGCATTCTTAACATCAAGCTGAGATATAGACCAGTGGCGTGCAGAGGCAACGGCAAGAAGTGTACGAACAGTGGTCATATGGGCCACAGGAGCAAAAGTCTCGTCATAATCACGACCATGCTCCTGCTGAAAACCACGAGCCACAAGACGAGCTTTGTGACGCTCAAGAGAACCATCGGAGCGAGTCTTAACCTTGTAAACCCACTTACAAGTGATCGGACGAACTCCGGGAGGAAGAGAAACAAGATCCCAGGTACCAGTGCGTTCAAGAGCAGCAATCTCCTCTGCCATCGCAAACTGCCATTCAGGATGAACAACAGCCTGACGGTAAGAAGTCGGCTCAAGAACAGCAGCACCAGCGGTGGGAAATCCAAAGCGATCAACAGGCGGACGAGGACGAGAACGCAAGCCATAAGTAGGCTGAGAGGAAGATGACGACTCATCCACAGAGGCATCGACAGGTCGTGGACGACGAGTGTAATGCTGAGGAAAGGATGGAATAATAGAAGGAGGAATCACCAAGGTAGAATCGAGGGGTGGCGACGAAGAAGTCACCGGAGAGGAAGGTGTGGAATCCGGTGACATGTGAGGAGAGGAGACCGGGGAGGAAGTCACCGGAGATGAAGGTGGAGAACCCTGTGACATGCTAGGCGAGGAGACCGGGGAGGATGGTGGCTGCAAATCAACTAGAGGTGAAGAAGGAGAGGAAGTGGAACGGAGAGGTACAGGCTCGACGAGTGTGATAGGTGAGTCAGGAAAAGTGAGGAAAGAGATATCCTGCACTGAAAAAGTCGAGGAAGATGGGCGTGGGTAGAAGGGACGAGACTCATCAAAAGTCACGTCTCGAGAGATACGCATCCGACGACCGATAGGATCCCAACAACGATAGCCCTTATGCTCATCACTGTAGCCTAAGAAGACACACTCAACAGACTGAGCGGTCAGTTTGGTGCGTTCGCGAGGGGCAAGAAAAACATAGCAAACACAACCAAACGAGCGAAGCATCGAATAATCGGGAGAACGATCAAAAAGTCGCTCGAAAGGAACACCACCCTGTAGAGCAGCGGAAGGCTGTATATTGATAAGATAGGTGGATGTGGAGACGGCCTCAGCCCAAAAATGAGGCGGGAGAGAGGCAGCAATCATCAATGCACGAGCCGTCTCAAGAAGATGTCGATGCTTTCGCTCAGCCACACCATTCTGAGCATGAGCACCAGGACAAGAGAATTGAGAAAGAGTCCCTTGCTCAGCAAGAACACCACGCAACATCTTAGAGATATATTCACCAGCGGAGTCAGCACGAAAAACACGAATGGGTGAAGAGAACTGAGTATGAACCATGGCAGCAAAACGCTTATAAATAGACAACACCTCAGAACGAGAAGTCATGAAATAAAGCCATGTGTAACGAGAGAAATCATCTATGAAAATAATATAGTATTTATGACCACCTTTTGAAGCAAAAGGGGCCGGACCCCATACATCAGAATGGACTAAATCAAAAGGACGCTTAGACACTGACTCGCTATGTGGATATGGTAACTGAATCTGCTTGCCAAGACGGCAACCCTGACACTCTAAAGAGACATCTCCTGAGACAGACCCCAGAAGACCTCGACGAACTAAAGAAGACAACCGAGAACCACACAGATGACCAAGTCGATGATGCCATTGCTGGAAGGAACCAGTAGCGGAGGCGACAGAAGCGGAAGAACTGGCGATGGTGGTGGCAGCGGAAGGAACATGAAGCCAGTCCAACTCCCAAAGACCCTGAGAATCACGGCGCCGAGGGCCAGCCCCAACCAGAGTGTGCGTGCGACGGTCCTGGACAGAACAAGAGTCAGCGTCAAGGATGACGCGACAACCAGAATCAGTAGGTTGACCAGCAGAAAACAGATTCATGGTAAGTCGAGGAACATGAGCAACATCAGGAACAGAATAAGGAGTGGTAAGATTGCCTCTACTAGCAACAGAAAGTGGAGTACCATCAGCAGTGAAGACATAAACAGGAGAATCCAGTGATCGAAGAGAGGACAAAGTGGAAGAATGAGAAGACATATGAAAAGAAGCTCGAGAGTCCAGAACCCATGGGGATGTACCTGACTGTGTAGAGGGTGATTGCTCAGTGCGGGAAGCATCAGTCACAGAACCAGCAGTACCCGTCGAGGAAGAACCTGAAGCCGCGAGCAGACGCTTAAGTCTCAGAATATCCTGCTCAGTCAAAGCGGTGGCTGAAGAAGTAGAAGAAGTCCCTGAAGCTAATGATCGCGCCTTACACAGGTGTTTCTTCTTCTGGAAACACTGAGACTCAACATGACCATCCATCTTGCAGTAGTCGCAGTGAGAACGAGACCGACCCTGGCCGCCCGTAGGAGTAGGCAAGAGCGGCGGAGCACTCGAGCGGGAAGGAGTCGGTGCAGCAGGCATAGTAGGAACTCGAGCAGCGAGCACAGAGGGAACCTCAAGTAAACCAGCTCCACGGAGGCGAGTCTCCTCAACACGGATCTCAGAAAGCGCCTCCATGAGGGAGATACGGCCACGAGCAAACAACTGAGCGCGCCGGGGCTCAAACTCCTTACGGAGGCGAGACAAGAACTCGTAGACACGATAAAACTCCAAATCAGCCCGCACAGCCTGACAACACTGACATGTACGACAACCAGCAGTGCGGAGAGAATCAAGCTGACGCCAGATAGCAGAACTCTGTGCATAGAACTCATCAACAGTGGAGTCACCCTGCTGAAGAGCATGCTCCTGATGAACCACAGACAGGTATAAGGCATCACCAGAGGGCTGATAGCGCTGACGAAGTCGGGTCCACATCTCAAATACAGTAGAGAGGCCTAGAAACTCAGAAGCAAACTGAGGCAGAACACTAGCAGTCAAAACAGCTGCGGCACGAGCATCATCATCAAGCCACTGAGTGTAGGCAGACAGAGTTGCATGATAAGTCTGAAGTGCGTCCTCATAGGTCTGAACCTGCTCATCATAAGCAAGAACGGCAGCGTCATCAGCCAGCTTAGCCGCATCCTTTGCAGTCTGATCAGCGTCGGCAGCAAGAACCGGTGGCGTCGGTGGAGTAGGAGCCACAGGAGGAACTGGACACGGCGGACTGGGGACCTCGCCAGAAAGGACGCCCCAGAGACGAAGGCCACGCATGTGAATGCGCATGAAGCCGACAAACTCAATGTAGTTGGTACCATCAAAAGTCATCGGATAGCGAGGAACAGCAACATAGCCGGAGGACAGAAACATCACGCCTGCTCTTTTTTTTTTTTGTGGAACAGACGATCAGGAGCCGGCTACAGCAGCGACGGGACCTGGCTGCTGGATCGTGGGCGGGACCGGCTACAGCAGCGACGGGACCTGGCTTCCTGGCGGCTGGAGCCTCCCACTGGATCGGGATGCAGGCTGGATCGGGATGGACTCGAGCAGCCGCAGGCATTGATGCAGATGCAGATCGGATCGTGGGAGGCAGCAGCACCAGCAGGGACGCTCGGATGGGTTTGACCAGCGGACAAGCCAGCCGGATCGAGCAGAGGCCTGGCGGACGAACTCGAGGGCGGAGGCAGCCGGCCTGGGCGCTCGATGAGGAAGGGGGGCAGGGGCACGAGAGAGAGCAGTGCCGCTTGGAGAAGGACGGCCGCTCGGAGAAGAGATTGGATCGAGAGCACGAGTTGCGCGTGCGTAAAAAAAAACCTAAGGCTCTAATACCATGTTAGGAAATATGCAACTTGTATTTCCATGAGGCCATAGGCCAATATATATATACATGTACAGGTGGAACATATGCAGAAAACCCCTTATACAACGGGATAAATATAAAGATGTACATGACTTATATTATAACTCTAACAGTCTTAACATTAGCAAAGGAACAAATTAGCACATTCTGCAGTTAACTTAATACCTCCTTGGTAAATACAGCCACACAGCGATTAAGTATGCAGGACAGTGAAAAAAGGCGTGAGGGGACAACAAAATGCCTAGCACTTAATCGTGCTAGGCGTTCGCTTAGGCGAGATAAGCACTATGCAGCGGCAAGACACACAATTAGCACCTAGAGCTTTCTTTGGCCCTGTTTGGTTCAGTTTTTATTGACGGATTCCGCTGCCGCGCAGCAGAATCTGAATCAAAGAGCGAACCCAGCAGAATCCGATTTCAGAAATCCGCTGCCAAAATCTGAACCAAAAGCGGAAGCAGTCCAGGACATGCTTTCCAAAATCTGATTCCGCTGCGGGCCAAAATCTGAAAAGGCTGTGTCAGCTGGTTTGCCAAATGACCTACATCTTTTTCACATCAGATTTTCCACAGTTGTTTTTCCACAGCAGATTTCTCACAGCTGCTTTTAGAAATCCACAGCCAAACCAAACAGGGTATTTATGATGCAGGATGTCTATGTAACAGTTTTGAATTCAATTGACCATATAGAATAGTTACTAAGAGCATCTACAGCCGGAGCCCTCATATCGTCCCCAAATATCCGGGCAGCCTGCCCGGTCACTGCCCAGACAGCAAATTGCCACCCAACTGGACCTCGCATAGTCAGCCCAAATGTGTGGGCTTACCGGCACTCCCCAAACATAGCCCATATCTGGGGCGTACCGGACGCACCCAGACGCGTTCGCCACGTCGGATCCGGCCTAAGATAGCCCACCCCGCCCCCGCCAATACCCCACCCGGACCAAACTCTAGTCAGAGTCCTCACTCTTGACCGCTCCGTCTCCACTGCCCCGCCCCTCCTCGTGCTCTCTCCTTCACCATGGCATCAGATCAGGCAACGAATCTGACACAATCAACTGGGAGGCGCTCGTCAAGAAGGATTCCAGCTCGTCCTCTCCAGACGACGAGGAGCTCGCGTTCCGCATTGCCCTCCCCCGGTCACTGGTGGATAGGAGCAGGAACTCGAGCTCCACAGCCTCCTCGATGGCCCGGAGGGGCAGCTGCGGCTCCGCGTCGGCCTGCGACCGCACATTGCAGTTTTCGCCAGGCGGCTGGCAACCGATGGCGCCCAGCACCTCCAGCCATTGCTCCTCTCAGGCGGTGTTGAGTGCTTGTCCCAAGCATCGCCAAACCCATGGCCGCAGCTGCCTGAGTCAAAGGCACGGGCCTATCGCCATGCAAGGCAGAGGGCGGCGCCGACCGCCTCCAGCCGGTCCGGCTGCAGATCTTGCAGTTCCGTGCTAGAGCCGCTTTCGCCCGCCGCCAACGATGACGAGATCCTCCGCGACGTCATCCGCCGGTCCTTCCACCTCAACGGAGACGGACGCCCGCCGCTGCCGCCGCAAAAAATGCGACGGCACTCCGCATCAGAATCGAGGGCACGCTACAAGGCAGAAGGCGGCTGCCGCGAAGAAAGCCGCCTGTATCGCGAGGGCACGCCCGCGCCGCCCGGCGTCTGGTTGGGATCCGCTCGTCCTCCGGCAACAGAACTACCGACGACGATACCACCCCTTCAGCGTCGGCACCTACACAAAGGACTACCCATCACTCCGAAGACCCTAAGGGGAAGCGGTCGGCAAGGAAGTGGTGAAGTTTGGCGGCCTCTTCCTCCGCAAGTATCTATCTATCGTTTATCGTAACTAGGTGATGAACATTTTGTGTCTGGTTGTATCTATGTGATGATGAAACTTGCTATCCCCTAATATATGTTTGCTATTGCTATGTTCAAATTGCATCTATGTAAATGTGGAACACGTTGCATGGGTTGTATGGCTTTGGGGGCGGACATTTGAGGAGGACGGCTATGGATGCGGAGATATGGGGTGCCAAATTTGGCAGTCGTTGTTGTAGATGCTCTAAGCATCTCAGCAAACAAATAGCTTAACCAAGTATGCAGCATGTAGCGAGTGTGGTACTAACATTAGAAGTTTTGACTTTCAAGAATAATTGTGCAGCAAGTGTAACTATTGAAAACAACGTTGAAAAGGAAATTAGTTGAGTCATGCAAACATTAGCCAATTATGAGAATCAAATGCAGAAGGTTTATGAAGTAAACTGCCAACCATGGAACACCAATATACAGTTTGATTTTTTTAGCTCTAAGCCAAACCACTTAACAAAAATAACATGCATCACGCACTTATTACAGCTCAATGAATTCATTAACTGAACAAAAACTTTGGACAAGGTTATGTCCCAAAAGAAGAAAATATTGAAGATAACCAATATTTCTGGACGAAAGTAAATAAATAGGGATTAATCCAGTGAGCAAAAAAGTTCAAGGGCCAACATAAGGTCGGGTCATAGCTTAGGTACTTATTATCCCTGTCTCTGAAGATCCATTAATGCTAATCAAGCAATTAAAAGATTGCATTTAACATGCCAAAGTGAAACCGTAAGTTGTGATTACCGTAAGTTGTTCACAAATCACAGAGAACCTTGCACCAGTGTAAACAAGGTGGTCCAAGGGCCAACATAAGGTCGGGTCATAGTTTAGTTATTTATCCCTATCTTGAAGATTCATTGATGCCAAGCAAGCAATTAAAAGTTCACATTTAGCATGCCAAAGTGAAATCACAATTTGTTCACAGGTCACAAAGAACCTTGCACCAGTGTAAACAGGTACTAATGGGTCCTAAGAGCAAAACACTAAGAATGAAATTGGAACCTATGCATCTAATAAACTTGAACAAATCACAATGAATAAAGAGCACATTATGTAACTAACAAACTTCGAACAGCAGGCGCAGGGATGTATATCTTTATCTTTATCTTTACCTAATATTAAAAGACGGAGGCTTTCATAGTTCTCCATATGTCACTTCTTTATATCCATTGATTTTGTGTTAATAACGAAGATTGACGGCTGAGATCTCTCCTTTTTTTTAATGTTAACCATCCTCCTGTCCTTGTTACGTAATCCTGTCCCGCACGATAAAAAAAAACGGGAGCAAAAGAACTAGCAAAACGGAAAGAAACAGAACACACAATTTACATGGAGCTATGCGGAGTCCTAACAGAACACCTTAAGTTCCCCCCATTCCTTTCTAATGGAGAGGAAAAGGTCGCTCCTTCTCCTCTTTCGATCAGCCGGGAAGATCTTCCAGCAGTAAAACAGACCTTGACATACTGGCACAGCGACGCCCACCAGCCACGGCACGGCACAACCAACCAGTGCTCTCAGCAAGCACATCCACAACGGAGGCACAATCACACGCGACAGCAGCGGATCCACACCAGATGAGGGGGGCCGTGAGCTCTTAGGGAGGAACAAGCCCGCCACGAAGCAGGCACGAAGGAACGAGGAGATGAGGGAGGCCGTCAGAGCGATGCGGCTGAGCTCGGCGATGACAGGGAAGGAGGAGAGCGAAAGGCGGACGGTGATGTCGGTGATGAGCAACGAGCTGAGAAAGTCCACGGGGAGGGTGAGCTGGAGCATGTGGAACACTGGCAGCGTGATGGCGAGAGCAACGACAAGGCCGGCGAGGCCAACAGCAAGTACACGAGCGCTGGCAGAGCAGGCTCATGTCCATCATGACGGAAAATAAAAAGGAGAATGAACGTGAGGTGCCTCATGAACCAGAACAATGAGGCTTCTGAGTCAGGGCCAGCACCAGCAACCCAGCACTCTAAAAATCGATCCCCCCAGAGCCACACAGCAGCAGAAGCAGCGCCAGACGGAGTCAAGGGGGCCAGAGCACCAACTGTCGGTGGGAAACGACACCTATGGAATTACGAGAATCCCTTTCTGCGGTTGCGGGGCGCAGGGGCCGTGAGAAGAGCGGATCGAGCAGGCAGTACACGATTCCTTTACCCAGGTTCGGGCCGCGAAGATGCGTAAAACCCTACTCCTGCTTTGGTGGATTATATGTTTGTGTTCTTGAGCTAGCTATGGGGCATGAGGAGCTCCAAAAAGCCGAATCCTCTTCCTGGTCGCCTGGGGCCTCCTTTTATAGGGAAAGGGGCTGCCACAGTGGCACACAGGAGGTGGAAAGGGTACAGTGATGCGAGGTTATCCCTCGCATTACATGACAAGGTGCATTTAATGCGCCTTGCTTAGGCGTCCTTGCTTTATCGGGGGCGGGGGAGAGCCCTGTCTCGTCCGTCGCCGCTCTCTCCCGCGTCGACACGCGCCCTGGCCAGCGGTGCCTGCGATGCCATGTAGGCAGGCAGGCAGCTGAGGTGGTGCAGCCGTGGGTCTCCACGAGGATCTGCATGCCGCCACGTAGGTGCCTGCCCAGCTGGTTGGGTCGGCAGCTGCATGCGAACGGTGATGGAGGCGTGACTGGCGCGGGTCCGATGGTGGCCCCGCGGGTGTGGCCTTGTCGGGGTCCCGACAAGGGTCTTGCCGTGGCGCCTGCTGCCATCCCCGGCAAGGCTCTTGCCGGGGGCCTTGTGGTTTTCCTTGGCTGGGATCCCGCCAAGGACCATCATCTTCTAAAGTGTGCATCTGATCTTGAATGTCATCACAAAGATCTGCATACCACCACGGGGATGCCTCCCGAATCCTTGCCCCATGGGGCAGTGGACTCAAGGGTGACCCGCTCCATAGGTATGGGGCGAAGGACCATCATCTTCTAAAGTGTGCATCTGATCTTGAATGTCATCACAAAGATCTGCATACCACCACGGGGATGCCTCCCGAATCCTTGCCCCATGGGGCAGTGGACTCAAGGGTGACCCGCTCCATAGGTATGGGGCGAGCTGCCACGGCAAGGGTCTTGCCGGGTTTGCAAAAACCGCCCCCCGACAAGGATCTTGCTGGGGGGCCCGCTTCGTCCCCTTTGCTCTTTGTGGTCTTGGTCTTGGCGTCGTTCTGCTCCTCTTTGGCTTCGGCCTTACCTTGGTTCTACCTCCCTTGCCGGGCTCGGTGCGGCGGCGCCCGTGGCTCAGACTGCCCGTGCACAGTCATAGGGGTACAAAAAGTGTACCCCTCTTTTTGTACACCGACACCAACCAGTGGAGATGACTGAGGAGAACGAGCGGAAGGGAAAGAAGGGTGGAGAAGAGGAACCACGCATCGCAGATCGCACAATGCATCCAGTGTTAGGTGATAGTTCTTTCTGGTGCCGTGCACTGTAGGCATACATACTATACAAATTGATAGTCCTAATTAACCAGATGTAGCTCCTCCAGAAACAAATAACCCTTCTTTGCACATGATGTATCTACACATACATCACAAACATCATCAGAAACAAATCCTAAAGTGCTGGTCTGCTCTGGTCAGTTTCTTTGTTTATGTACTGCAGAAGTTTCAAGGACCAAACTATTCTGCCAATTAAATTATGCAGCCCGTCACTGCGGTTAATTGAAGAGGATAGATTTCTTGAGTCATTCGTCTGGTTCCAATATCCAGTGGCAAACTCTGTTTACTTTGAGATAATCTGAACTTTTCTTTTACCTTCTCTTGATATGTTAAGAACACCACTACGAGGTAGTACAAATTTACAAGTTAAGAAGCCTACTTTCTACTAGACATCTAATGATATATCCCAAGATCTAATGCTATATGTGTTGTTGTTCTTTATTCCAACGAGACCTAGCATTAGCATGGGTTCTAAACTTCTGACCCACTCTGCTGCAGTTTTTTCTATTTTTCGTTAGGACTAACTACTAGACTCCGGGCTGGCTTTATTCTTCAGGTTAATACGTTCAAGTTGCAATGGTATAAATGTACTTTAACGTTTCAGTAAAGTTCGCGTATGCCGTTGCTGCTTTCTTTTTTCTGTGGCAGCACGAGAGTTCAATTTGTAGTCGTAATTGTCTCGAAGGAGACTAATAGAGCCAAATTTATTCTAGAGGAAGAAAGATTTCAACACATTGATCTAGGACTCCACAAAAGCCATGGAGCTTGACGATGCGGCCATCTCCTACCTCAAAAACTGCGTGGCCATTTACATCGAGATGGGCCAAGTGAGCTCTCTTGTCATCCATAGTTTCTATTGTTGTTTTATTGACAGTCCTAATTTTGAACTTAATTTAATAAATTGCTTACGTTATTCCAGCAGTAAGAATTTAATAAATTCATAAATAGTTGGAGGCATAGAATACACCAATCATTCTAGATGTGAACTTTTATTAATAAGTGTAGGGAGTAGCTCATGGAGGATGACCTTCATGTCCAGCTCGATGAGATTAGTTTTTATGTTTTAAATATTCACGTGATTCGATGGTAGGTGTGTCTTGCTGTGGCCGAGCTCACCGCCTTGGGATTGGCCTCGTTCAGACGCGTTTAGGTAAGCAGAACACAATGGGCATCGTCAATGAGGGAAGGAGGATAAGTGGCGACAAGGATGGGATGCCCCATGAAATAAAGGACGTGGACGTGTGTGTTGGGATCGGGTGATTATTGTTTTTCCGTTGCAACGCACGGGCATTTTTGCTAGTATATCCAAAGTCCAAACGGAGTTAAGACATGTCACTCAAATCCTACCTGATTCCCAGTTCCTTTAAACTCTAAATTACCAGCAACGCGAAATATTATCAATAATAAACCAGCATCTACAAGAAAGAAGAAGGAAAACAGGAAATGAAACTAGTTAAGCTGCGATAAAACATAGGAATATCACCTAATCTCCAAAGCTCGGGAAAATGAAACAAGAAACAGCTTCTCTGACTCAAAGATCCCTTTTTCCGTATCCTAAACCGTGTGCATACCAAATCTCACTGGTAAGCAGCAAGAAAAGCACAAAACTAGAACAGGTTAACAGCTAAAACAATCAAATCGGAGCAAAAGGCCATCGAAAAACCTAAGATTTAGCCAAAATGGCAGCATGGCAGGCCCCACAAGGCGCGCCTTCCACCTTGGAACGAAACCCTAAGAAAGCTAACCCGAGTTCCCAAGCCACAGGCTACAGATGAGAAAGAAGCCCAAACTCACCATGGCTGGCCACGCGGGGAAGCCCTTCATCTTGGCGAGCACCAGCTCGCCGACCTTCCACTGCGCCGCGGCCGCCGCCGCTGCGGCAGCCGCAGATGCGCCGCGCTTCCTCCTCGCCGGCGCCATCAGTCTCCCGGCAACCAGCCGGCCGCAGCACCGCCACCGCCTCCGGGGCGGCGGTTAGCGCACAGCGCACGAGGCTGTGTAGCGGCAGCAGGCCGCAGCTCGTGCCGGAGGCAGCAGGGCGCCCGGTGGTCGTCCTGCCCCTCCTCTTCCCTTCAGCTTTAACAACGGCGGCGGCAGGCAGCGGCGAGGGGAATAGGAATTTTACTTATTTTTATCATTCTCTTCTGCTCTCATCCAGAAATCCAGAATCCAGAAATAAGATTGACAGGGATCCTCCCGGCTCCTCAGCCGTTTGGATGTGTGCTTGATCGGATGTGGGTCGTTAGATTAAGCTCCCAAATGATCTGCGCCCTCGAATTAAAGAGTTGGCAATGTAGGAATGAATAGTTTCACCCCACTTTAAAGATCTCAGGTCACCGCCGATATTACGGTGCCCCCGCGAGGGTATTTTCGTCATTTCACGTCTTAGGTCAACACATGCTAATCTCATATTCGATGCCTCCTCCCCAATCGATCACTTCCTCGCGCGCGCGCGAGCCGCCGCCTGCGTTCTTCCCCATCCGCCGTCGCCGCCCCCATCCTCCGCGTCCGCCGCCGCCACAAAACATCATCCCCGTCCGCCACCGCCATGCCATCGCCGCCACCTACCGGACGGCGCTGTGAAGGAAGCGACCAGAGAGGGGGGCGTCGCCGGTGTCGTCAACCCATGCGGGCGCAACGCTGTGTGCGGGTGCCTCCGTGGGTTCGTGTCGCGGTCGCCGGAGGTGTAGGCGTCACGGGTCAACTGCGTAGGGAAGGATGGCTGCCGCTGCTTCCTCCCGCACTCGCTCGTCCCTCATCCTCCTCTACGCCTCCTCCACCCAAACCCTAACCCTAGCAGCTCGCCACGCCGCCGCCGTCTCCTTCGCCGAGCCCGCCGGACCCCCTCCCCCCCCCGTCCAGTTCCCCGGCGTCACCGCCTCCTCGCGCGCGCTCTCCTCCTGCAGCCTCTTCCCGTCACAAGGCTACACCATCACCGGCGGCGGCAAAATGCAACAGAGGGTGACACCACAGGGACGGGTGAGAGGAGATGTGGTGAGCGCCCTTCCTTTGCCTCCTCTTGCTTGTACGCCAACATGTGAAAGCTGGGAGGAAGGGGTGGAGGCCATGGAGGTCGTGGGGGAGAGGAACAGGATGTCGCGGGGGAAGAAGAAGATGCCCCACTCGTTCCTGGAGTTGGTCTTCGCGTCATTTCATTGTATGCCCTTTGTTCTTCTTGCTCGTTGGCTGCTGCTCATCAGTGATTTTTCTTTGTTTTCATGCAGATTAGTCCGCTGTTACCGGATTCTTGTGCTTTTGGTCGATCCCCTGGTCAGTGCGCCCGTTGATATGTGCCTGCGCATCGTTTGGTAGCAGCCTGGTGCGTCTCCCTTCGTGGATCTGCAGGTCAACCCTTTTTCTCCTCTTCGTTTCCAGGGCTAGGTCCACTGTTGAATGGTGATATGATTGGTACGCAGTTTGGCCAATGAGGACCTTTTGTTTCTTGTCTTTTTTCTGGTAAAGGGAGTATTATTCTCTTTGCTTTTTTAGTGGAATGTGCCTCTATGCCTTTTGTTCCTTGCCTAGATCCTAGTAGGACCTGCAATTGTCGTTTCTTTGTGCATGGAATGCTGGTGGTTTTGTCCTGTTGTGCATGAAAGGCTGGCTTGTTTGGAATTAGTGGGCTAGCTAGGTTCCAAGAGGGTTGTTTGTTTATATCGATTGGTCAGATTGACCCCAAATCTCCAGGATGGATGTGAAGGTAATCACTTGGCTATGAGTGTTTTTGGTTTCAAAGTGTTTTGTGAATCAGGGCGGAATGCAATTGCAAAAATTGGACCGCGGAGATGGTACTCACTTTTGCCATGACTGCATTTGCAGAATTAGTAATATATAGCTCTTGGGAAAGTAAAGTGCGTATACATATAATCTGAAGCTGGTGTGGTTCTTTCAATCCTACCTTGTTACTGTTGAGACACGCCATAGAGCATGTTATGCAAAGAGTATTAAAATTGGTAAAGCGCAAACTATCCACTCAGGTGCAACTAGCTGATGCTTACAAAAGGATTGCATTGTTGCTTGATTATTGTTATACTGAATTCTGATATGGGCGAATAAAGGCTAGGTACAGAAAGAAATAATAAGTAAGAAAATTAAATTTATAATTGTTGATTACAAGCATGCATCTGTATGGATTTATGAGATTCATAAAATTTTGACTATAGCAGAAGATGTGACATAAAGAAAGCTGAACCACTACACGTGGGGAAATAGAAGATGATCCTATATGTTTGGCTAGACTGAGTGACATGATAAGTTCCTGAGAGCCCTGTGTCAGAACAGAGTAAGGTTGCAAAGAAATGCAAGAAAAACACCATGAAAATCTGATAGAGAGCACTAGAGTTCCAACAACAAAGGAAACAACTGACTCGCTATTTGCTTCATCAGTACAGAATCTGTACAACGGAAATGGTAATCTCACAGAGAGCACTAGAGTTTTTTTCCTGAATTATGGCTATCCTTTATAGTAGTAATTCTAATTTGAGTCGATATATCGGTGTTCCGTACCATCCTAACAATGCGTCTCTGGTGACAGTCATAGTTCTTAATTTTCATTGGATTCCTACATGGTTTCTGAATATTGATGTTCTGAATATTAACTAATTACTTAATTTCTAAAATATGTGCATATCCAGTTATCATCATTGAGGGAATCAATTGGCATAATTTTAGTGTGTACGTATAGTTGATTAATATTCAAAATGTCATGCTATGTAACCATGGGGTTTAGTTTTGCATCATGCTTGCCTCTGTAGTTTTGCTTGCTTAATGGTCCTACTCTATTGAGTGTTGCAATGCTGACAAGTGTAAGCTGCATCAGGTCACCTGCACACGATGTGTCCATTTGATTCAAATTTTGAAACATGAGAGCTGGAAAAGCAGAGGCTGAATTATAAAAACGGCAGCAGACTGGATGCTGAACTTCATCTATCCTCCATTGATCCTTTGTTGTGTACACATATAGAAGCGCTGAAGACTGTTCGGTGACTGATGTGAAGCAAAGTTCAATGGCTCCTTCAGTGCTATATAGAGTTGGATAAGCCATTACGCAGTCGATGCAATGTTCGAAGCACTAAGTAGAGGTATTGTCACGTGGTTTCTGATTGCTTATCTGAACTAAAAAATCTGACTCGTTGTTTTGATTCAGCAGCATTGCTTTTCAGATAATATAGGAGAGTGGAAGGTTCATGCTCATTTTTCTTTTTTGTATTTTTCTTGTTCATACTTGTACTATTTATTCTTGCAAATATGTACTATTGAAATAGAAAAATCATCTTGTGCTGTTCAGACCCATGTACTTATCCTGCAATATGTGAATGAATGCTTATATTGGCATCCTGCTATAGAAAATGGTTAGCTTAGCAGCAACTATTGTGTCTTCTAATTATGTCACCTCAAATTTGTAGGAACACTATTGTTGCTTTGGAAATGCTATTGGATCTTATAAAGATTTTCGGACCTGTTATTCATTCAACATTGTCAGCTAGCTCACCCATTTGAGTAGAACTTCAAGCCGAACAGAGGTATGCTCTCCAACTTTACTAGGGGAAGGGAAATGGGTGTTGCTAAGAGAGATGTTTTAAAAACTTGTGTTGCTACAAGCCACTAAGGAACTCGGTCTGAGGTGGCGAGTTGGTCGCAAACTTATGTTTTGCTTATACTGGTCCTGTCCCTGATAAGGGTGTGTATCGAGTGTTTGCCAATTTAGTTCTGGCATGTTGAGTCCATGGACAAGTATGGATTATTCTCTTTAGCTTTAGCCAATTTAGGAGACAACCGTTGTTTTCCTGCACATTTGCATATAGTTTCAGTCGCTATGATAGTAAACTTGCTCTCAACGACTCCGGTCTTACAAAATGTTAGGTCTCCTTAGTTCCAAATATGGTTTTGCAGGTTCTAAAATTGTTTCTTTGATGCGAGGTGTCATGTTGTGGATAACAAGGAGATTATCAAGGCGGAGCGGCGGTGAGTATGGAGCTCATAATCATCAGTTCATCACCATGAAGTAGAAGAAATGGTATAGCTTTTCCATGGTGAGGTTCTCACCTTCTTTGCGAGTCCTTTGTTGATATGCTCGGGCTTAAGACTGCTTTTGTGTCATCAAGGGTAAGGCAAGCATGAAAAATGCTTCAGTCGTCTATTATATCTTCTATACTTTTTTGTATGTGGCATCAGTATTTATTCAATGGTTCTGATGTTTCTGTACAAAGCTGGAAATGGATAGATAGTACTATATATTATTATTGGTTGCCCATAGAGTAGGTACATGTAGGTTTCCTTGTTAATGTAAAGCTGCAAATAACCAAGGTTTTCTGAAAATCAGAAACTACTGTACCAGTTTTTCATGTATCGATGAATCTGGAACAACCTTAATAATTATTCACAATTGCATGTAGTCTTTCCTCTGCTCTCGTCCGGTCATCTCCCAGTTGTCTGTTGTGTGTCTTTTCCTGATTCGTTTGTCGTCTCGCAGCTGGACTTTGGCAGCTGCTGCTCCTCGGCAACAGGAGGTACAACCGCTGCCACCACTCCTTCGCAGCGACGCAGGCCAGCGACGAGGAGGCTCGCAATGGTGGGGGACGCATCACCATCTGCCAAAGAGGAGAAAGGCATACCTACCCCTTTAACGGTTGAAATGCAAGTCTAGGGAAAACATCTGGTTAGTCTGCTTGCTGTTCTGGACATGAATCTCGCGTTTGGTTGAGTTTCAGATCTAATGGGAACTGAAACTAGCTCTTAGGATATAGATGTTCTTGTATAGTTTCAGTTTCATGTACCTTTTGATTGATAATATTAAGGATATGCCTCTAAGATCTGTTTGCCAATTTACAAATGTGTTTCCATGCTTCTCTGCCTTCATGTACTGTGGTCTTTTCTATTCACTACTCAAAAAAATTGGAGTGCTATGTAGCCATCTCATTCCAGATTTTTTGCCACTTGTGTTGCTCGCGCTACTAAAATATTTTAGTCTATATGGGTTTTCAGAATGGTATGGTTGTAACTGTAATCTTCATTGTTAGTCAAAGTACTTATATTATTGAAATATTGTGGTTCTCTATGAATATCAATTCTCATTGGGTGACTAATTAGACTCTGGCACGAACTACCATATTATGGTTATGTACCAAAATAAAATATGCTTTAATCTAAGCTCTAAGACTACATGAACTACCATATTTTCTCATTTGTTGGCTAGAGTAAAAAATAGGGGCATGCTCTAACAGTGGCACATTTTATTTGCAGCATTACCGTTGGGCCAATTGATGCTAGGTGTACATTGAGATGTTTCAGAAAAATAGATCCTTGATGCCGGACATAGTGCAATGGTGAGATCCACTTATTTATGATTTCAAGGATTATTGTTAGGCTGGCATGTGGAGCTGTACTAATAAGCTATGAGAAGGTCGATGCGTGAATTATATTCTCACTATAAATAAAATGCACTGAATTCTTTTGCTGACATGATATGTCCATCGGCAGGTCCTCACATCACAACACCCGAGCAAGGCTGGCAAGGCTTGCTCGCCATGGCCTACCACATCAGCGAGACGGGGCGAGCACGTGATCACCATCAGCAGGTCCTTCGTCACAACACCCGAGCGAGCGAGATGTTCAGACAAAGTTATATGATACACTGCTATTGACATATGTCATAGATGGACAGTACATATCGTTTCTCTCCATGTTACAATTTCTGTGACCTCGGCATTTGGAAGACATGTCATCCGAATCGTCTATCATAACTGGACCATTAGTATCACAAGCATCTTACTTTTAGAATTCATATGATGGTTCAGTTATCTATATTATGTGTGCCATTTGTTACCTTTGAAATATATATTATGTGTGCCCTGTCATGTTGGTTTATTTTTGGTGCCAAAATGCTGCTGAGCATTTGGTGTGACGGATTGCACTGCCCATTTAGTGTTGTCTGGGCATATGCCATGTATTGGACACAACCATGTTATCTATAAAGGCAATTTTCCGCTTCTATGCATTAAACTGATCCATTCTTGGCAACTTTTCTCGCAATAATATATACTTTGTTTATATGCTTGGATAATGGGTTGAGCCAGGCACCACGCGCCAAGGCATGTTTCCTATCTAGTAGTTTTATGAGTACTAGCATATATGCCCATGCGTTACAACGGGAGAAAAAATAATATGCATTTAAAGTCGATAAGAATTATATGTGCAAGCAAAAATATGTGTGCACGTGAGAAAAGGAACATTTAGCTTCTTGGTTTCATTGGGTGTGAAGTAATTAATCCGCTATTTTTCAGTTCATTCATTGAGGGCATTTAAGAGTTTCGTTACGTCATCGTATGCCAGAGAAGACCCATGAATTATTCAATCTAGTTTTCCTTTCAATCGAGGAGATTTAAGGTATGAAGTTCTGAATATTGTAGGAAACATGAAATAAAATCCTAAACATGTTTTTGAAAATAATGGACACTTTCAGAAAAAATGCAAACAAAATTGGAAACAGGAACATCTTTTAAAATTCACAAATATTTTTGCAAAACACAATTTTTTTTATAAAAACATGGACATTATTTGAATTTTTGAACATTTTTTTAAACGGGAACATGTGTTGAAAATTCATAACATTTTTTGAAAATGTGTATCTTTTATACACGAACATTATTTTGAATTGTGAAATTTCACTAAACCAAGAATATTTTTCAAATTAGGAGCATTTTAAAAAATGCCATTTTCTTTTTAGAAATCTCGAACAATTTTTCCAAACAATATTCTTTTGGAAAAAATGGGAAACTATTTTAAGTTTTGAATATTTTTCAAAATAGCAACAAAAATTTGGAATTCTGAACATTTTCCAACATTTTTATTTTTTGAAATTTTTAACGTTTTTGAGAATGTTAAATTTATGAAATAAATTCTATAAGAAAAATAAATTTAGAAGGGAAAAAAAGATAGGGAAAGAAGAACAAAAATAGAAATAAACAAATTATTGGTTGTCTTGTGCGAAGCTCTCACTATTTCATCGCCCTGTGCAAAAAATAGAAGTTTCTTAGCTGCGTGGCAGAAAAATAAGTGGGCTGGCATTGCTGGGCCAACAGCGCGTGGCCCATGTACGAAAATTCTGGAATAGCCTTTTCTTTTCTAGCAGACGAACGCATAAGAATTTAGTACCATCTGGGACATACTTTTTTTAAAAACATCTTTTCGGCGGTGAACGGATGAAAAAATTGGTGAAACGCACTTTGCTTTATTAGTAGGTATAGATTTTTTGTGTTTCGAGCTGTTGAGTTGACGAGACGTGTTTGGTTGCGCATAAATCCCAACGTATGCAACGTCTTTTTGACCATGGGTTGTTTGGTTACATGCAAATACTGTTGGGCCTACCTGACATGTTCTTAAAGTATCTCTCGGCTGTTTCCAGCGGGCCAGGCCCGAGCGATGCGAGTGAGCGCACATGGGTGGCTTGTTGGGAACGTGTTAGCGGTTAATTACTTTATCCCCTCGTCCGCTGCTAAAAAAGACCTTATCCCCTCGTCCCCTTCCTCCTCTCACCCGTGGCACACCGGCCAGGGCACGGAGCTTGGTGCAGCCACGGCAGCAAGCCGGGCGTGGCGCGACCGACAGCGGAAGCGTGGGCCGGTGTGGCACGGCCATGGCAGCAAGCAGGCGCGGTGCAGCCACGGCAGTGAGCGGGCGCGGCGCGGCGCGACCACGGCAACGGGCACTTCAGGGAGCCGGCGCGCGGCCACGGCCAGGCCAGTGAGCTTGGCACGGCCATGACAAAGAGTCAGGCGTGGCGCGGCGGACGGAGGAAGCTCGGGCCGATGCGGCACGACCACAGCAGCGAGCGAGCACGGCACGACCATGACAGGGAGCGGGCGTGGCACAACCACGGCAGGGAGCGGGCACAGCGCAACCACGATAGCGAGTTGGACGCGGCGCGGTCGATGGCGAAAGCACGGGCCAGCGTGACGCGGCTACGGCAGGGAACCTACGCGCGTAGCGGCCAAGCAGTAGGGCGGCGGCGGGCCGGTGCGGCTTGGCGTGAGCTGGGGCGGCGGCGAGGCAGCTATGAGCACAGGCGAGGACTCGCGTGGGAGAGCTCGCCGGCCACAGCTTGAGGCTCTGCTACTTCTTGAGCATGTGTTGATTTTCCCCTTGAAGAGAAAAGGGTGATGTAGCAAAGTAGAGATAAGTATTTTGCTTAGTTAAGAACCAAGGTATCAATTTAGTAGGCGGCACAAGCAAGTCTTCAATATATGCACGTGTACAAACTAACAAACGCTTGCACACAACACGAAAAAGGTGTTGTCAATCCCTTCACGGTCACGAACAAGAGTGAGATCTAAAACAGATAGATATAAAAGATAAATAAAAGAGCAAACTAAAGTAAATATAAATAAATTGCAGGAAGGTATTTTTGAGATTTTTGGTTTATATATCTAAAAATATATATTGAAAAATATACCCGGGAGCCATAGGTCTCACTAGAGGCTTATCTTTTGAAAGAAAACATACGGTGGATAAACAAATTACTGTCGAGCAATTGATAGAAAAGCGTAAAGTTATGACGATATCCAAGGCAATGATTACAAATATAGGCATCACGACCGAGTCAAGTAGACCGATGATAACCCACAAGTATAGGGGATCGCAACAGTTTTCGATAAGTAAGAGTGTCGAACCCAATGAGGAGCTAAAGGTAGAACAAATATTTCCTCAAGTTCTATCGACCATCGATACAACTCTACGCATGCTTGACATTCGCTTTACCTAGAACAAGTATTAAACAAGAAGTACTTTGTAGGTGTTTTTGGATAGGTTTGCAAGATAATAAAGAGAGCGTAAATAAAAACTAGGGGCTGTTTAGATAAGGAAGTAATAGAGTAAATATAGCGAGTGTGGAAAAGTGGTGGTAGGAGTTGCGAAATTGTCCCTAAGCAATTGACTGCTATACTAGACCGATAGCAAGTATTATGTGGGAGAGGCCACTGCTAGCATGTCATCCCTGACTTGGAATTCTATGCACTTATGATTGGAACTATTAGCAAGCGTCCGCAACTACTAACGTTCATTAAGGTAAAACCCAACCATAACATTAAGATATATTGGTCCCCCTTCAATCCCGTATGCATCAATTTCTATGCTAGGTTGAAGCTTCTGTCACTCTTGCCCTCCAGTACATAGTCTTATTGACATACAACTAACCCTATGGTGTGATCCACGCGCGCGCTCATATGATGGGCACCAAAGGACATCAACATAACCACAAGCAAATTAAATCAATCATAGCAATTCATCAACCACCGATAGGACAACGAAAATCTACTCAGACATCATCGGATGGAAACGCATCATTGGATAATAATATGAAGCATAAAGCATCATGTTCAAGTAGAGCGTACAGTGGGTTACGGGAGAGTGGACCGCTGTAGATAGAGGGGGGAAGGTGATGGAGATGTTAGTGAAGATGGCGAAGGTGTTGGTGAAGACCGCGGTGATGATGATGGTGGCCACAACAACGTTCCGGCGCCACCGGAGAGAAGGGGAGAGGGGGCCCCTTCTTCTTCTTCTTCTTCCTTGACCTCCTCCCTAGATGGGAGAAGTGTTTCCCCTCTGGTCCTTGGCCTCCATGGCTTGGGAGGGGCGAGAGCCCCCTCCGAGATTGGATCTGTTTCTCTATCTCTCTCTGTTTCTGCGTTCTGGTATTCTGCCCTTTCACCGTTTCTTATATATCCGGAGATCCGTAACTCCGATTGGACTGAAACCTTCGCCGAGAATTTTTTTCCGAAAATTAGCTTTCTTGCGGCAAAAGAATAGCACCAACCGCCTTACGGGGGGCCCATGAGGGGGGCAGGCGCACCCCCTGCCTCGTGCCTCCCTCGGGCACCGTCTCGCGTTGATTCTTCTTCCCATATTATCCAAATATTCCAAAAATATTCTCCGTCCGTTTTTATCCCATTTGGATTCCATTTGATATGGGGTTTCTGCGAAACATAAAACATGCAAAAAATAGGAACTGGCGCTGGGCACTGGATCAATATGTTAGTCCCAAAAAATATTATAAAAAGTTGCCAAAAGTATATGAAAGTTGAATAATATTGGCATGGAACAATAAAAAATTATAGTGTTGGGGAACGTTGCAGAAAATTAAAATTTTTCCTACGGTTTCACCAAGATCCATCTAGGAGTTCATCAAGCAACGAGTATTCAGATTAGATAGCATCTACATACCACTTTGTAGATCGCAACGGAAGCGTTCGAGTGAACGTGGATGAGGTAGTCGTACTTGCCGTGATCCAATTCACCGATGATCTAGTGCCGAACGGACGGCACCTCCGCGTTCAACACACGTACGGAAAGCGTGACTTCTCCTCCTTCTTGATCCAGCAAGGCAAAGGAGAGGTTGGAGATGAAGGCTCCAGCAGCAGCACGACGGCGTGGTGATGGTGGAACTGCAGTACTCCGGCAGGGCTTCGCCGTGCTCAATGGAGGAGGAGGTGTTGGAGAGGGAGAGGGAGGCGCCAGGGCAATGGGTGATCAGCCCCCTCTCTCCCCCCCTTTATATAACCCCCAAGGGGGGGCGCCTGCCCTAGGAGATGAGATCTCCTAGGGGGGGCGGCGGCCAGGGAAGGGGGGCTTGCCCCCCAAGCAAGGGGGGCGCCCCCTTTAGGGTTTCCCTCCCCCCAAACCCTAGGCGCATGGGCCCATGGGGGGGGGGAGGCGCACCAGCCCCCTATGGGCTGGTTCCCTCCCTTATACAGCCCATGGGGCCCTCCGGGATAGGTGGCCCCACCCGGTGGACCCCCCGGGACCCTCCGGTGGTCCCGGTACAATACCGATAACCCCGAAACTTGTCCCGATGTCCGTATGATGACTTTCCATATATAAATCTTTACCTCCGGACCATTCCGAAACTCCTCGTGACGTCCGGGATCTCATCCGGGACTCCGAACAACATTTGGGTTACTGCACATACATATCCCTACAACCCTAGCGTCACCGAACCTTAAGTGTGTAGACCCTACGGGTTCGGGAGACATGCAGACATGACCGAGACGGCTCTCGGGCAATAACCAACAGCGGGATCTGGATACCCATGTTGGCTCCCACATGCTCCACGATGATCTCATCGGATGAACCACGATGTCAAGGATTCAATTAATCCCGTATACGATTCCCTTTGTCAATCGGTATTTTACTTGCCCGAGATTCGATCGTCGGTATACCAATACCTCGTTCAATCTCGTTACCGGCAAGTCACTTTTCTCGTTCCGTAATGCATGATCCCGTGATCAAACACTTTGGTCACATTGAGCTCATTGTGATGATGCATTACCGAGAGGGCCCGGTGATACCTCTCCGTCAAGCGGAGTGACAAATCCCAGTCTCGATCCATGTCAACCCAACAGACACTTTCAGAGATACCCGTAGCATACCTTTATAGTCACCCAGTTACGTTGTGACGTTTGGTACACCCAAAGCACTCCTACGGTATCCGGGAGTTACACGATCTCATGGTCTAAGGAAAGGATACTTGACATTGGAAAACTCTAGCAAACGAACTATGCGATCTTATGCTATGTTTAGGATTGGGTCTTGTCCATCACATCATTCTCCCAATGATGTGATCCCGTTATCGATGACATCCAATGTCCATAGTCAGGAAACCATGACTATCTGTCGATCAACGAGCTAGTCAACTAGAGGCTCACTAGGGACATGTTGTTGTCTGTTATTCACACATGTATTACGATTTCCGGTTAACACAATTATAGCACGAATAAAGACAATTATCATGAATAAGGAAATATAATAATAATGCTTTTATTATTGCCTCTAGGGCATATTTCCAACAGTCTCCCACTTGCACTAGAGTCAATAATCTAGTTACATTGTGATGAATCGAACACCCATAGAGTTCTGGTGCTGATCATGTTTTGCCTTAGGGAGAGGTTTAGTCAACGGATCTGCAACATTCAGATCCGTGTGCACTTTACAAATCTCTATGTCTCCATCTTGAACATTTTCACGAATGGAGTTGAAGCGACGCTTGATGTGCCTAGTCTTCTTGTGAAACCTGGGCTCCTTTGCAAGTGCAATAGCTCCAGTGTTGTCACAGAAGAGCTTGATTGGCCCCGACGCATTGGGTATGACACCGAGGTCGGTGATGAACTCCTTCACCCAAATTGCTTCATGTGCTGCCTCCGAGGCTGCCATGTACTCCGCTTCACATGTAGATCCCGCCACGACGCTTTGCTTGCAACTGCACCAGCTTACTGCCCCACCATTCAAAATATACACGTATCCGGTTTGTGACTTAGAGTCATCCAGATCTGTGTCGAAGCTAGCGTCGACGTAACCTTTTACGACGAGCTCTTCGTCACCTCCATAAACGAGAAACATTTCCTTGGTCCTTTTCAGGTACTTCAGGATATTCTTGACCGCTGTCCAGTGTTCCTTGCCGGGATTACTTTGGTACCTACCTACCAAACTTACGGCAAGGTTTACATCAGGTCTGGTACACAGCATGGCATACATAATAGAACCTATGGCTGAGGCATAGGGGATGACGCTCATCTCTTCTATATCTTCTGCCGTGGTCGGACATTGAGCTGAGCTCAATTTCACACCTTGTAACACAGGTAAGAACCCTTTCTTAGATTGATCCATATTGAATTTCTTCAATATCTTATCAAGGTATGTGCTTTGTGAAAGACCTATGAGGCGTCTCGATCTATCTCTATAGATCTTGATGCCTAATATATAAGCAGCTTCTCCAAGGTCCTTCATTGAAAAACTTTTATTCAAATAGGCCTTAATGCTGTCCAAGAGTTCTATATCATTTCCCATCAAAAGTATGTCGTCTACATATAATATGAGAAATGCTACAAAACTCCCACTCACTTTCTTGTAAACACAGGCTTCTCCATAAGTCTGTGTAAACCCAAACGCTTTGATCATCTCATCAAACCGAATGTTCCAACTCCGAGATGCTTGCACCAGCCCATAAATCGAGCGTTGGAGCTTGCATACCTTGTCAGCATTCTTAGGATCGACAAAACCTTCCGGCTGCATCATATACAATTCTTCCTTAAGGAAACCATTAAGGAATGCCGTTTTGACGTCCATTTGCCATATCTCATAATCATAGTATGCGGCAATTGCTAACATGATTCGGACGGACTTCAGCTTCGCTACCGGTGAGAAAGTCTCATCGTAGTCAACCCCTTGAACTTGTCGATAACCCTTAGCGACAAGCCGAGCTTTATAGATGGTCACATTACCATCCGCGTCTGTCTTCTTCTTAAAGATCCATTTATTTTCTATGGCTCGCCGTTCAACGGGCAAGTCAGTCAAAGTCCATACTTCGTTTTCATACATGGATCCTATCTCGGATTTCATGGCTTCCAGCCATTTGTCGGAATCCGGGCCCGCCATTGCTTCCTCATAGTTCGAAGGTTCACCGTTGTCTAACAACATGATTTCCAAGACAGGGTTGCCGTACCACTCTGGTGCGGAACGTGTCCTTGTGGACCTTCGAATTTCAGTAGGAGCTTGATCAGAAGTATCTTGATCATAATCATTAATTTCCTCTCTAGTCGGTGCAGGCACCTCAGGAACGATTTCTTGAGTTTCGCCATTTTCCGGTTCAAGAGTTAACACTTCATCAAGTTCTACTTTCCTCCCACTTACTTCTTTCGAGAGAAACTCTTTCTCTAGAAAGGATCCATTCTTGGCAACAAAGATCTTGCCTTCGGATCTGAGGTAGAAGGTATACCCAACAGTTTCTTTTGGGTATCCTATGAAGACGCATTTTTCCGATTTGGGTTCGAGCTTTTCAGGTTGAAGTTTCTTCACATAAGCATCGCATCCCCAAACTTTTAGAAACGACAGCTTAGGTTTCTTCCCAAACCATAATTCATACGGTGTCGTCTCAACGGATTTCGACGGAGCCCTATTTAAAGTGAATGCGGCAGTCTCTAAAGCATAGCCCCAAAAAGATAACGGTAAATCGGTAAGAGACATCATAGATCGCACCATATCTAATAGAGTGCGATTACGACGTTCGGACACACCATTACGCTGAGGTGTTCCAGGCGGCGTGAGTTGTGAAACTATTCCACATTTTCTTAAGTGTGTGCCAAATTCGTGACTCAAGTATTCTCCTCCACGATCTGATCGTAGAAACTTGATCTTTCTATCACGTTGATTCTCAACCTCATTCTGAAATTCCTTGAACTTTTCAAAGGTCTCAGACTTGTGTTTCATTAAGTAGATATACCCATATCTACTCAAGTCATCAGTGAGGGTGAGAACATAACGATAGCCACCGCGAGCCTCAACACTCATTGGACCACACACATCGGTATGTATGATTTCCAATAAGTTGGTTGCTCGCTCCATTGTTCCTGGGAACGAAGTCTTGGTCATTTTACCCATGAGGCATGGTTCGCACGTGTCAAATAATTCATAATCAAGAGACTCTAAAAGTCCATCTGCATGGAGCTTCTTCATGCGTTTGACACCTATGTGACCAAGGCGGCAGTGCCACAGATATGTGGGACTATTGTTATCAACTTTAACTCTTTTGGTACTCACACTATGAATATGTGTATCATCACGTACGAGATTCATCAAGAATAAACCATTAACCATCGGAGCATGACCATAAAACATATCTCTCATATAAATAGAACAACCATTATTCTCGGATTTAAATGAGTAGCCATCTCGAATTAAGCGAGATCCGGATACAATGTTCATGCTCAAACTTGGTACTAAATAACAATTATTGAGGTTTAAAACTAATCCCGTAGGTAAATGTAGAGGCAGCATGCCGACGGCGATCACATCGACCTTGGAACCATTCCCGACGCGCATCGTCACCTCGTCCTTTGCCAGTCTCCGTTTATTCCGTAGCTCCTGCTTTGAGTTACAAATGTGAGCAACTGCACCGGTATCAAATACCCAAGAGCTACTACGAGTACTGGTAAGGTACACATCAATTACATGTATATCACATATACCTTTGGTTTTGCCGGCCTTCTTGTCCGCTAAGTATTTGGGGCAGTTCCGCTTCCAGTGACCACTTCCCTTGCAATAAAAGCACTCAGTTTCGGGCTTGGGTCCATTCTTTGGCTTCTTCCCGGCAACTTGCTTACCGGGCGCGGCAACTTCCTTGCCGTCCTTCTTGAAGTTCTTTTTACCCTTGCTCCTCTTGAACTTAGTGGTTTTATTCACCATCAACACTTGATGCTCTTTCTTGATTTCTACCTCTGCTGATTTCAGCATAGCATACACCTCAGGAATGGTCTTTACCATCCCCTGCATATTGTAGTTCATCACAAAGCTCTTGTAGCTAGGTGGAAGCGACTGGAGGATTCTGTCAATGACCACTTCTTCCGGAAGATTAACTTCCAGTTGAGTCAAGCGGTTGTGCAACCCAGACATTCTGAGTATGTGCTCACTGACAGAGCTATTTTCCTCCATCTTACAGCTAAAGAATTTGTTGGAGATCTCATATCTCTCGACCCGGGCATGAGCTTGGAAAACCATTTTCAGCTCTTCGAACATCTCATATGCTCCATGTCTCTCAAAACGCTTTTGGAGCCCCGGCTCTAAGCTGTAAAGCATGCCGCACTGAACGAGGGAGTAATCATCGCATCGCGACTGCCAAGCGTTCATAACGTCTTGTTGTGCAGGGAGAACAGGTGCGTCACCTAGCGGTGCTCGTAGGACATAATCTTTCTTGGCAGCTATGAGGATGATCCTCAGGTTCCGGACCCAGTCCGTATAGTTGCTACCATCGTCTTTCAGCTTGGTTTTCTCTAGGAACGCGTTGAAGTTGAGGACTACGTTGGCCATTTGATCTACAAGACATATTGTAAATATTTAGACTAAGTTCATGATAATAAAGTTCATTTAATCAAATTATTTAATGAACTCCCACTTAGATAGACATCCCTCTTCCAGTCATCTAAGTATTACATGATCCGAGTCAACTAGGCCGTGTCCGATCATCACGTGAGACGGACTAGTCAACATCGGTGAACATCTTCATGTTGATCGTATCTTCTATACGACTCATGCTCGACCTTTCGGTCTTCCGTGTTCCGAGGCCATGTCTGTACATGCTAGGCTCGTCAAGTCAACCTAAGTGTTTTGCGTGTGTAAATCTGTCTTACACCCGTTGTATGTGAACATTAGAATCTATCACACCCGATCATCACGTGGTGCTTCGAAACAACGAACTGTCGCAACGGTGCACAGTTAGGGTGAACACTTTCTTGAAATTATTATGAGGGATCATCTTATTTACTACCGTCGTTCTAAGTAAACAAGATGCAAAACATGATAAACATCACATGCAATCAAATAATAAACGTGACATGATATGGCCATTATCACACAGCTCCTTCGATCTCCATCTTGGGGCTCCATGATCATCTTGTCACCGGCTTGACACCATGATCTTCATCATCATGATCTTCATCATCGTGTCTCCATGAAGTTGCTCGCCAACTATTACTTCTACTACTATGGCTAACGTGTTTAGCAATAAAGTAAAGTAATTTACATGGCGATTCTCAATGACACGCAGGTCATACAAAAATAAAGACAACTCCTATGGCTCCTGCCGGTTGTCATACTCATCGACATGCAAGTCGTGATTCCTATTACAATAGCATGAACATCTCATACATCACATATAGATCATTCATCATTCATCACAACTTTGGCCATATCATATCACAAAGCACTTGCTGCAAAAACAAGTTAGACGTCCTCTAATTGTTGTTGCAAGTTTTACGTGGCTGAATTAGGGTTCTAGCAAGAACGTTTTCTTACCTACGTTAAAACCACCACAACGTGATTTGTCAACTTCTATTTACCCTTCATAAGGACCCTTTTCATCGAATCCGCTCCAACTAAAGTAGGAGAGACAGACACCCGCCAGCCACCTTATGCAACTAGTGCATGTTCGTCGGTGGAACCGGTCTCACGTAAGCGTACGTGTAAGGTTGGTCCGGGCCGCTTCATCCCACAATACCGTTGAAGCAAGATAAGACTAGTAGCGGCAAGAAGAGTTGACAACATCTACGCCCACAACAAATTGTGTTCTACTCGCGCAAGAAGAACTACGCATAGACCTAGCTCATGATGCCACTGTTGGGGAACGTTGCAGAAAATTAAAATTTTTCCTACGGTTTCACCAAGATCCATCTAGGAGTTCATCAAGCAACGAGTATTCAGATTAGATAGCATCTACATACCACTTTGTAGATCGCAACGGAAGCGTTCGAGTGAACGTGGATGAGGTAGTCGTACTTGCCGTGATCCAATTCACCGATGATCTAGTGCCGAACGGACGGCACCTCCGCGTTCAACACACGTACGGAAAGCGTGACTTCTCCTCCTTCTTGATCCAGCAAGGCAAAGGAGAGGTTGGGGATGAAGGCTCCAGCAGCAGCACGACGGCGTGGTGATGGTGGAACTGCAGTACTCCGGCAGGGCTTCGCCGTGCTCAATGGAGGAGGAGGAGGTGTTGGAGAGGGAGAGGGAGGCGCCAGGGCAATGGGTGATCAGCCCCCTCTCTCCCCCCCTTTATATAACCCCCAAGGGGGGGCGCCTGCCCTAGGAGATGAGATCTCCTAGGGGGGGCGGCGGCCAGGGAAGGGGGGCTTGCCCCCCAAGCAAGGGGGGCGCCCCCTTTAGGGTTTCCCTCCCCCCAAACCCTAGGCGCATGGGCCCATGGGGGGGGAGGCGCACCAGCCCCCTATGGGCTGGTTCCCTCCCTTATACAGCCCATGGGGCCCTCCGGGATAGGTGGCCCCACCCGGTGGACCCCCCGGGACCCTCCGGTGGTCCCGGTACAATACCGATAACCCCAAAACTTGTCCCGATGTCCGTATGATGACTTTCCATATATAAATCTTTACCTCCGGACCATTCCGAAACTCCTCGTGACGTCCGGGATCTCATCCGGGACTCCGAACAACATTCGGGTTACTGCACATACATATCCCTACAACCCTAGCGTCACCGAACCTTAAGTGTGTAGACCCTACGGGTTCGGGAGACATGCAGACATGACCGAGACGGCTCTCGGGCAATAACCAACAGCGGGATCTGGATACCCATGTTGGCTCCCACATGCTCCACGATGATCTCATCGGATGAACCACGATGTCAAGGATTCAATTAATCCCGTATACGATTCCCTTTGTCAATCGGTATTTTACTTGCCCGAGATTCGATCGTCGGTATACCAATACCTCGTTCAATCTCGTTACCGGCAAGTCACTTTTCTCGTTCCGTAATGCATGATCCCGTGATCAAACACTTTGGTCACATTGAGCTCATTGTGATGATGCATTACCGAGAGGGCCCGGTGATACCTCTCCGTCAAGCGGAGTGACAAATCCCAGTCTCGATCCATGTCAACCCAACAGACACTTTCAGAGATACCCGTAGCATACCTTTATAGTCACCCAGTTACGTTGTGACGTTTGGTACACCCAAAGCACTCCTACGGTATCCGGGAGTTACACGATCTCATGGTCTAAGGAAAGGATACTTGACATTGGAAAACTCTAGCAAACGAACTATGCGATCTTATGCTATGTTTAGGATTGGGTCTTGTCCATCACATCATTCTCCCAATGATGTGATCCCGTTATCGATGACATCCAATGTCCATAGTCAGGAAACCATGACTATCTGTCGATCAACGAGCTAGTCAACTAGAGGCTCACTAGGGACATGTTGTTGTCTGTTATTCACACATGCATTACGATTTCCGGTTAACACAATTATAGCACGAATAAAGACAATTATCATGAATAAGGAAATATAATAATAATGCTTTTATTATTGCCTCTAGGGCATATTTCCAACATATAGATACGACAAAGACGTGTCAACTGACTCCCGCCTGCATCTACTACTATTACTCCACACATCGACCGCTATCCAGCATGCATCTAGAGTATTAAGTTCATAAGAACGGAGTAACGCCTTAAGTAAGATGACATGATGTAGAGGGATAAACTCAATCAATATGATGAAAACCCCATCTTTTCACCCTTGATGGCAACAATACAATATGTGCCTTGCTACCCCTACTTTGTCACTGGGTGAAGACACCGCAAATTTGAACCCAAAACTAAGCACCTCTCCCATTGCAAGAAGAACCAATCTAGTTGGCCAAACCAAACCGATAATTCGAAAAGAAATACAAAGATATTTAATCATGCATAAAAGAGTTCGGAAAAGACTCAAATAATATTCATAGATAATCTGATCATAAATCCACAATTCAACGGATCTCGACAAACACACCACAAAAGAATATTACATCGGATAGAACTCCAACAACATCGAGGAGAACATTGTATTGAAGATCAAAGAGAGAGAAGAAGCCATCTAGCTACTAGTTATGGACCCGTAGATCTGTGGTAAACTACTCACGCTTCACCGGAAGGGTAGCAAGGTTGATGTAGATGCCCTCCGTGATCGAATCCCCCTTCGGCAGGGTGCCGGAAAAGGCCCCAAGATGGGATCTCACTGGAACAGAGGCTTGCGGCGACGGAAAAGTATTTTGGTGGACGCTTCTGGTGGTTTGGGAATATTTGGAAATTTATAGTGCAAGAATTATGGTTGGAGGACTCCCGAGGGGCCCACAAGCCCTCAGGGCGCCCCCAGTGGCGCGCCTTGCAGGCTTGTGGCCTCCTCGGGCATCTTCTGACCCCCTCTCCAAGCTCCGTGGATGCCTTTTGGTCTAAAAAAATCATCGTAAGTTTTATTCCGTTTGGACTCCGTTTGATTTTCCTTTTTTGGTAAAACTCAAAAACAAGGAAAAAAACCGACACTAGGATCTAGGTTAATAGGTTAGTCCCAAAAATAATATAAAATAGCATATTAATGCATATAAAACATCCAAAGTAGATAATATAATAACATGAAACAATAAAAAATTATAGATACGTTGGAGACGTATCAAGCATCCCCAAGCTTAATTCCTACTCGTTCTCGAGTAGGTAAATGATAAAAACAAAATTTTTGATGTGGAATGCTACCTAACATATTTATCCATGTAATGTTCTTTATTATGGGATGAATATTAAGATCCATAAGATTCACAAAAAAAGTTTAATATTGACATAAAAACAATAATACTTCCAGCATACTAATAAAAGCAGTTGTGTCTTCTCAAAATAACATGGCAAAAGAAAGTTATCCCTACAAAATCATATAGTTTCTCTATGCTCCATCTTCATCACACAAAGTATTTCATCATGCACAACCCCGATGTCAAGCCAAGCAATTGTTTCATACTTTTGGTGTTCTCAAACTTTTTCAACTTTCATGCAATACATGAACGTGAACCATGGATATATCACTATAGGTGGAATAGAGTATGATGGTTGTGGAGAAGACAAAAAGAAGGAGAAAGTCTCACATCAACTAGGCGTATTAACGGTCTATGGAGACGCGCATCAATAGATATCAATGTGAGTGAGCAGGGATTGCCATGCAACAGATGCACTAGAGCTATAAGTGTATGAAAGCTCAACAAAGAAACTAAGTGGGTGTGCATTCAACTTGCGTGCTCACGAAGACCTAGGGAAATTTGAGGAAGCCCATCATTGGAATATACAAGCCAAGTTCTATAATGAAAATTTTCCACTAGTATATGAAAGTGACAAAATAGGAGACTCTCTATCATGAAGAACATGGTGCTACTTTGAAGTACAAGTGTGGAGAAAGGATAGTAACATTGTCCCTTCTCTCTTTTCTCTCATTTTTTCTTTTTTTTGTTTGGGTTTCTTTGGCCTATTTTATTTTATTTGGGCTTCTTTGGCCTCTTTATTTTTTATAAAGTCTAGAGACTCATCCCAACTTGTGAGGGAATCATAGCTTCCATCATACTTTACTCACATGGGACAATGCTCTAATAATAATGATCATCACACTTTTATTTACTTACATCTCAAGAATTACAACTTGATATTAGAACAAAATATGACTCTATATGAATGGCTCCGGTGGTGTACCGGGATGTGCAATGACCTAGCGTAGCAATGACATCAAAAAACGGACAAGCAATGAAAACATCATGCTAGCTATTTTACGATCATGCAAAGCAATATGACAATGATGGTACGTGTCATAATAAAAAGAAATAGTGGAAGTTGCATGGCAATACATCTCAGAATGGCTATGGAAATGCCATAATAGGTAGGTATGGTGGCTGTTTTGAGGAAGGTATATGGTGGGTTTAATGCATCGACGAGAGTTGTGCGGTACTAGAGAGGCTAGCAATGGTGGAAGGGTGAGAGTGCGTATAATCCATGGACTCAACATTAGTCATAAAGAACTCAAATACTTATTGCAAAAATTTATTAGCTATGGAAACAAAGTACTACACGCATGCTCCTAGGGGGGTAGATTGGTAGGAAAAGACCATCACTCGTCCCCGACCGCCACTCATAAGGAAGACAATCAAAAAATAAATCATGCTCCGACTTCATCACATAACGGTTCACCATACGTGCATGCTACGGGAATCACAAACTTTAACAGAAGTACTTCTACCAATCCACAACTACTCACTAGCATGACTCTAATATCACCATCTTTATATCTCAAAACAAATGCAAGGGATCAAACTTCTCATAGTATTCAATGCTCTTTATATGAAAAAATTTATTATATCCCTCTTGGATGACCATCGTATTAGGACTAAGTTCATAACCTAACCAAATTACCATGATGTTAAGAGACTCTCAAAATAATATAAGTGAAGTATGAGAGTTCAACAATTTCTATAAAATAAAGCCACCGCCGTGCTCTAAAAGATATAAGTGAAGCACTAGAGCAAACTGCCTAGCTCAAAAGATATAAGTGAAGCACATAGAGTATTCTAATAAATTCACGATTCATGAGTGTCCCTCTCAAAAGATGTGTACAACAAGGATGAATGTGGTAAACTAAAAATTAAAGACTCATATCATACAAGACGCTCCAGGAAAAACACATATCGTGTGGTGAATAAAAATATAGCCTCAAGTAAATTTACCAATGGAACGAAAACGAAGGAGGGGATGCCATCCGGGGCATCCCCAAGCAAAGATTCCTGGTTGTCCTTGAATATTACCTTGGGGTGCCTTGGGCATCCCCAATATTAGGCTCTTGCTACTCCTTATTCCATAGTCCATCAAATCTTTACCAAAAACTTGAAAACTTCACAACACAAATCTCAATAGAAAACTCATGAGATCCATTAGTATAATAAAATAAATCACCACTTTATGTAATGTTGTGAACTCATTCTAAATTTATATTGGTGTAATATCTATTGTGTTCCAACTTCTCCAAGGTTCATACCCGCTGATACTACCCATAGATTCATCAAAATAAGCAAACAACACATAGAAAACAGAATCTGTCAAAAACAGAACAGTCTGTAGTAATTTGTAAACTTCGTATACTTCTGTAACTCCAATAATTATGAAAAATTAGGACAACAAAGGCAATTCATATATCAATCTTGTGTAAAACATTCAGAATTTTCCATGCTCCAGTGAATTTAAACAATTCTGTTACTGGACACAAAAGTTTCTGTTTTTCAGCAAACCAAGTCAACGATATATCAAAGTATCCCAAAGGTATTACTTGGCTCAAACACTAATTAAAACACCAAAACACAATTACTACAGAGGTAATAACGTGTAATTATTGAAAATAGAACCAAAAATCAAAAACATAAAAATAAAATTGGGTTGCCTCCCAACGAGCGATATTGTTTAACGCCCCTAGCTAGGCATAAAACATAGATCTATGTATTGTCATGCAATTCCTTCTTAATCAAATCTTCCAAAACTTTTCTTAGCAAATATCTCTTCTCTTTTCTTTCCCTTCTAGTAGGTGAACTTAATTCATGAAAAGGACTTTGATTAGTGATTTTGACATTCATAAACCCATAGTCTGGATCATCACCATATATATCATCATATAAAATATGTATCTCGTTTTAATGGGTTCCCTAGTCATCTCCTCCAACCAATCATCATTAAATCCTACATAAATTCCCCGAGTTACCCAATCAAATTTATCATAAATATCAAGGGAAAGGGCTTGAGTAATTTCTAAGTAAGGGACTCTTTTCCTAAGATTGTCACTGTAAGACTGATAATCTCTAAATTCAGAACTACTGAAAGTTTCTTTATCGTGGAGAATTTCTTAAATTGGAGGATGTTCAATATTTTTCTTATAGAAAACAAAAAATTCCCTAGCTTCTTGTATTATAATATCAAATTCTCGCATAAGAATGATAGTGACAATCTTTTTAGCCTTAGGATGAAGTATATTGGGAAGTTCATAAAATATCTTTTGTAAAGCGGGATGAATGTGCACAAATTTCCTTTCTAATTTATTGATAAGCATGGCAATGGCATCCGCATAACAATTTGTATCAAGAAGGATAGATCTCTTATTAATAGGCAAAGTTCCTGTACAATCAAAGAATTCTTGAATAACACTTTTGCCAATAATATCACCGTCTCCCACATGATTTTTTTTGCCTTAAAATTAGGGGGAGTTTCAGTTTCACGATCTAAAGAACAAGATCCAAGGTTTTCCTCAAGATTTATGCTAGCAAGATCCTCAAAATTTTCTACGATAACCTCTCCAGATTTAGACACGGTGGCAAGAAAGCAATGAAGCACACAAGCAAACAAAAACAAACGAAATGAACGAAAGAAGGGCAAATAAAAGGCAAATATTTTTGTGTTTTTTGAAAAGGTTTCAGAAGTGGGGGAGAGGAAAACGAGAGGCAAATGGCTAATAATGTAAGTGCAAGAGATGACAGTTTATGGTGGGTACTTGGTAGGCTTGATGTAGAACCTCCCCGGCAACAACGCCAGAAATTATTCCACCTACTTCTTGAGCTTGCGTTGTTTTTCCCTTGAAGAGAAAAGGGTGATGCAGCAAAGTAGAGATAAGTATTTCCATCAGTTAAGAACCAAGGTATCAATCCAGTAGGAGGCACAAGCAAGTATCTAATCTATGCACCTGCACAAACTAACAAACACTTGTGCATAACGCGAAAAAGGGGTTGTCAATCCCTTCACGGTCATGAACAAGAGTGAGATCTAAAAGAGATAGGTATAAAAGATAAATAAAAGAGCAAACTAAAATAAATATAAATAAATTGCAGCAAGGTATTTTTGTTTTTTTTGGTTTATAGATGTGAAAATATATTATGGAAAATAGACCCGGGGGCCATAGATTTCACTAGAGGCTTCACTCTTGAAAGAAAACATACGGTGGGTAAACAAATTACTGTCGAGCAATTGATAGAAAAGCGCAAAGTTATGGCGATACCCAAGGCAGTGATTATGAATATAGGCATCACGTCCGTGTCAAGTAGACCGACTCCTGCCTACACGTACTACTATTACTCCACACATCGACCGCTATCCAGCATGCATCTAGAGTATTAAGTTCATAAGAACTGAGTAACGCCTTAAGTAAGATGACATGATGTAGAGGGATAAACTCAAGTAGTATGATGGAAACCCCATATTTTTACCCTTGATGGCAACAATACAATATGTGCCTCGCTACCCCTACTTTGTCACTGGGCGAGGACACCGCAAGATTGAACCCAAAACTAAGCACCTCTCCCATTACAAGAACCAATCTAGGTGGCCAAACCAAACTGATAATTCAAAGAGAAATACAAAGATATTTAATCATGCATAAAAGAGTTCATAAAAGACTCAAATAATATTCATAGATATTCTGATCACAAATCAATAATTCATCGGATCTCGACAAACACACCGCAAAAGAATATTACATCGGATAGAACTCCAAGAAGATTGATGAGAACATTGTATTGAAGATCAAAGAGAGAGAGAGAGAGAGAAGAATCCATCTAGCTACTAGCTATGGACCTGTAGGTCTGTGGTAAACTACTCATGCTTCATCGGAAGGGTAGCAAGGTTGATGTAGATGCCCTCCATGATCGAATCCCCCTTCGGCGGGGTGCCGAAAAAGGCCCCAAGATGGGATCTCATGAGAACAGAGGCTTGCGGCAGCGGAAAAGTATTTGGGTGGATGCTTTTGGTGGTTTGGGAATATTTGGGAATTTATAGTGCAAGAATTAGGGTTGGACTCCCGAGGGGCCCACAAGCCCTCAGGGTGCACCCCCAGGGGTACGCCTGGCAGGCTTGTGGCCTCCTCGGGCATCTTCTGACCCCCTCTCCAAGCTCCATTGATGTCTTCTGGTCCAAGAAAAATCATCATAAAGTTTTATTCCGTTTGGACTCCGTTTGATAATCCTTTTCTGTAAAACTCAAAAACAAGGAAAAACAGAAACTGACACTAGGCTCTAGGTTAATAGGTTAGTCCCAAAAATAATATAAAATAGCATATTAATGCATATAAAACATCCAAAACAGATAAAATAATAGCATGGAAAAATAAAATATTATAGATACGTTGGAGACGTATCAGGCTCTTGCCCGTGTGTGTATGAGTACCTGTGCGACCTGTTCAAGTATTCGATGGCCAGTACAAGCCTACAAGATGGCGCCGGCGTCGGGCGAGTTTGTACTTCTGAACTTTACACGATGTGAGGCTACTTACCGAATTTTACTACTGCTAGCTGAATTCCATCATGCTCAGCTTCAGTGCCGTCTCGATGATGATGTACTTCATGCGACCATCACGCTCAACTTCAAGGGCGGGGCGAGCCTGCCTGCGGTGCGCGTGAGCTCGAGCAGTGGCGCCACACGACGTCTACAGTGAGGGGAGGAAGGGCGGCCCCGTCGGGCTCCGGCGCCGTCCTGCCAGATCTTCCTGACCTGCAAAGGCGATCTGGACATGTCATTCTGGAGCCGACCAATTTGACAGCATACTGAACGTGTTTGAGGAAATGAGGCCCTCGGTGTCAAGCCAAACCTGGTCGCTATTAAGTGTAGTTGTTAAGTTCTAATCATATGCATGTATGCAACCAAACACCGGGTAAAAATTGCTTCACGATGACAAGACAACATATGCAGGCAACCAAACTACTTGCCAATGTTGTTTTTTGCCTCATTTTTTCGTAGCCAGGCCCTGCTCAGCCTGGCTTGTTTTTTCCCTCTCAGCCAGGCCCTAGAGAGGAAGTAACCAAACGCGCCCCGAGAAGAGTATGCAACTGTGTATGCTGGTGGGAGTGAGTGGGAGGAGGAGACCGTGGGCATGGGAGGGGTGAAGTGGGAGTGGTAGTGTGCGTGAGACAGGAAACAGAGGGGGAGGTGTTTTTTCTCACAGTTAGAGCATCTCTAGTAGATCTTGCAACCGCACGTCCTGCAAAATGCGTATAAGGACTCCCATAAATTTTGTGGGACGCGTTTGCAGGGTCTGTTCCACCAAAAAGTCCGTCGCACCATAAATTTTGCATAACATCAAACAAATTGCATATTTCAATAATGTCAACCGAATGAAATCCGAATGTAAATTCAACATACGAATACATAAATATTCTAAAAATTAACTGATGCGGCGCATCCCAAGGCCATCCCATGGACCTACCTACATCTCCCACGACACCACTTGGACCAATGACAAGAGCCCGTGCGAGAGCCATCGAGAACGAGGTTAACTCTGTCCTTGTTAAACTCTCCTTTGACCCACTTGAGACATGGCTACTACCTCAAACGGAGATGTATTGCGTGCTTAGGTACCATGGAAGCAACCAAGGAGAAGTTACGATGCAAGATGGACATCAAGAGCATGAAGAACATCTTCCCAACACAGAAATACCAGTACAACCGCCCAACTATCGGTCGACCGGTACAACCGCCCAACTACCGCCCAACTACCGGTCAACCTTTTGTAATCAAGCGGTGCAAGGCCGGTACAACCCCGATTTATACCGGTAACAGCCAAAAGACCGACACTACCGCCCCAAGCACCGGTACAACCACTGAGCACCTTCGGAAACACCTCCAAGAACCAGTACCTGAGCTCCCAGCGGTACAACCGCCCCCATGACCGGTACTACCGGCCTGCCTGTGCGCAGTGAAAGGGTCAACGACCCGTGTAACCCCCAACTTACCCTTTGGACTATAAGTACTCGTCCCTAGCTCCGAATTAGGGTCAGCATTGGTTTAGCTCATATGTGAGATAGAGCTTTGCTCATCCATACGGATCTACTCCTTGAGAGAGACCACGGCCCCTCTATGGAGAAGATCCACGTTGGATTCAAGACCCCCTCTTGGGTGGCCCCATCAATACCTCCTCACGGAGAAGAACTGGTTACCCTATGTATCGTCCCTTGTTGGTTTTGGACCGTGTGATCTCTATGTGTACTTGGATCTAGCATATGTGTGACTATATCTTGTTGGTTTGAGAGATCCTCTTGTGTTTTCCCTCGTTTCCCCCTCATGTTCTTTGTGTTCCTAGTTGGGATCCACTCCTTTCGTGAAAGATCGACCGTTTAGGGTTCCACCCTACATCAGTAACTCATAATACAACAGTACTTATCATTACAACAAATATTAGAATTCAAATAATTATTACAATACCAAATTGTTCAAATCTCACACGAATAGAAATGCATACAAATGGGGATCTATCTCCCCCCATAGAGCTGCCACTAATGGTTAATAAGATCATGCTGGAGTTGGTTGTGCGAATCATGGTTCTCGATCTTCCTGTAGGTCTCAAGAAATGCACTGATCACATCTGCGTCCTTGGCAGGCTTCACATGGCAAACAACATTGTCATACTTGTACTCCAAGTTCAAATCCCTCTCATCCTCGACGATCATGTTGTGTAAAATTACACAAGCAGTCATGATGTTTCGGACGGATTTTTTATCCCAGAAGCGAGCAGGACCTCGAACAATGGCAAACCGAGCTTACAACATACCAAATGCCCTCTCAATATCCTTTTTGTGAAGCTTCTTGTGCTTCAGCAAAAAAAATTGTGCTTCTTGATTTTGGGGTCACTAATAGTCTTCACATATGTTGACCAAGAAGGATAAATACCGTCGGCATGATAGTATCCCGTGGTATAGTCATGGCCGTTGATGGTATAGTTGCAAGCCGGAGCTTTGCCACTAGCTAGCTGAGAAAATAAATGAGATCGCTGCAAAACGTTCATATCATTGAGAGACCCTGGCAAACCAAAGAAGCAATGCCAAATCCATAGATCATGTGAAGCCACGACTTCAAGCATGATAATGGGTTTATGTTTGTGGCTGGTGTATTGCCCTGTCCAAGCCACCAGGCAGTTTCCACCTCCAATGCATGCAATCAATACTACCTAGCATGCCCGACCATCTCCTTGCTTCGTTCATTGCCACGAGCTTCTTTGTGTCTTCTTCGTTTGGAGCTCGAAGATACTCTGGGACAAAAACTCGGATTATTGTCTTTGCAAAGACACAGACACTTTTGATGGTGGTATCTTCACCAATGCAAAGATATTCATCCGCATAGTCGGCCGGAACACCATATGAAATCACTCTCATTGCCACCATTTTTTGATATGCACTAAAATCGATCAAATCGGTGGCATTCCTACGCCGAGTGAAGATACAACAATTTTACTCGCAAGCCTCGACAATGCGGACAAAAAGTAACCTACGCATTCGATATCGCATATGAAAGAGGTGAGATGGATATGTCGGTACCTCGGTGAAGTAGTCCTTTGTGAGCATCTTGTTGTCGAGAGCTCGGTTGCGGGGAATGCATAGCGAGCCGACCATGGATCCACAGCGATTTTTCTTTGGCCCCGCCTCAAATTCATGGACGAGATGCAACAACACTAGGTGTTCATCATCGTCATTGAGGATCATCTCTTCTATGTACGAATCATCGGGCGAAGACAATGAGGACGAACTCCAATCCATATACAAAATGCACACAAAATGGCCATGAATTTCACCCAAACCTCTCTAGGACAAATTGAGCACGAACCCTGGGTGATGGACATACCTAGCCTGAAGCGAAGCCGCGCCGCCCCCTTCTTCTCCCAGCCAGCAGAAGTCGCGTCCCGCCGCCCCTTTACCCCCCTGCTGGATGAAGCGAAATCACGTCATGTCGCACCTTTCTTCTCCTTGCCGGTTGAAGCAAAGCTGCAACGCCCTCTTCCTCCGATGCGCACCACTCAGAAGCGCCCGAAGCAACCCGACCTGGAAGCTACAAGCACACGCGCCGAGCTCTGGGGCGGATCCATGGCGTCGGCATCGGCTGCGACCGGCAAAAACAAATAGGCACCCCCGCTAGTCGAAACTAGGTGGAATGGATGCGGCGCGGGGTAGCAACAGGCGATGGAGACTTGCGGCGGTGCTAGCGAGGAGTGGAGGCGAGAACTGAAATGGCCGGAAGTGGGTTCGTTCCAAAGGAAAGGGTAGCCGACAAACTTGGGCAAAATCCTATAGATTTGGAGGAAATGGGCTCGCAGATTCGGGATCCCGCAAAAAAAATTCAGGACAACCGGATTTGGTGGATCTGTTTAGGAAAGGGATACAGATGGATTCCGCAAACCGGCGGTTATCGGATGGCCCGGTTTGCGGGATCTGCTAGAGATGCTCTTAGAGGCTTAGAGCCCTTCCTCAAACGCCCGTGTACATCCGGGTGGACGCTCGATTAGTGATCAGTCAAAAAATCATGACCTAGCCACACCTCTCTTGTCGGCTCTGTACGCCTGGGCTGACCAGGCATCCTCGTATTCAGACCATATCTTGGGCTGATATGGGGAGGTCCGGACATGCCCGAGCACATCCATCGCTTTGGATCCAGCCCACCCCAACCCCACATATAGTTATGTCTATTCCCATCCCGAACCAAAGCCTAGCCACTCCACTCCACTCTGCCCTAAAGCTCACGCCAGCGATCTTCGGCCTTCTCAGACATGGAAGGCGGCAGATCCGTCTCTGAAATCTCCTAATCCGTCGACTGCAACCTCATCCCATAGGGACAAGGAGGAGTTGGTTGTTCGGCTGGCTCTCCACCGGTCTCGGGAGGAAATCCTAGCTCCTCAGTCAGAGTCGCTCAAGTGCAAATCCACTGCGCCCGTGTAAATGGCGCTTGGATCCAACGGCGGCAGTGGCTTGAGGCGTGTGACTACGGCCTCACCAGACGCGACAACCATTAGCTGCTGGTGCAACCTTTGTGGTGGTGCCTTATCCCCACTGCATCGAGCTCCAAGTCCAAGGTCAACGTCGGCATGAGTCGCCCACCATGTGAGGAACAAGGCGTGGCAAGCCACGGCAACCCTCGAGGTCGAGGCCACGGAGGCTTTCTCCATAGCTTTAGTATTTTGAACATGCCAATTTTTGCTAGTCCGATGGCATCTATGATGAAGTAGATGTTTGTTATGTGTGAGAACAGGTGAGATGTACGTAAGTTTAGTTTACGCTGCATACGTTGTATGGATTTGAGAATTTGCTAATGAGGTATCCGGTTGTGTACACGGACATTTAAGGGGTGACTGACCACTGTTCACGGATATGTCTGGGTGCGTCTGTAGATGTTTAGGGGGTAGCTAGGTTCGGCTGTAGATGCTCTTGGGGAAACTTCAACCCAGTTCAGCAAATGTATGACATTAGATGTCCACGGACCCGTCCAAACATGCCCACATACGGTGGATAAGAGGACGGGTGTCCGACCCAATGGACCAAATAAAAAAGCGAACACTAATTTTCATTAATATTTGGATCCCATTTTATAAAAAAAGAATTTGATCGTAGTTTACTTTTCGTCGGACATGGGCACATGTCACGTGTCCTACACTTCATCCGAGTCCACCCGGCCTTGGACGCTGTTGGTGGAGGTGAGGTCGATGATCGAGCTAGTGAAAGTGAGGTCGATGAGCGAGCCTGACGGTCTGTCCTTATGGACGTTGTTGGTCTGCAAGTGCACAAGGTTTAGTTGTAGCCTTTTCGAAGTAAGAGTATCGACCCCAGAGAGCACATGAATTGGACTTCGTCCCTTATAGAGACTTGTGGGAATGGGAATGTAAGTTTGCTGTAGACTCAAAGCAAAACGAAGGAGAAAAATTGTAATGATTTTGAGTAGAGTGCAAACAAAATCAAATAACACAAAAGAAGTAAAAAAGCACAGCGAGGTGAATAAAGCGATGAAACCAACAAGAGGATTAAAGCGTTCTCAGGGAGTCTGGAATTCTCATTGGTATGTGTCTAACGTAACACATGTTATAGCATGGTTCTAGGTCATATATTTGAACCACTCTTGATTTTTGTAATTGGGCGGATCTGGGTAGAGTATACGTTCTACTCTATGTGGACTTCGTACCACACATACCACTACCATAGTTTTCCCACTCTAGTTCTCACTATGGTAATTAAGGTTTTCCCCGTGGACGTGGCCATACTAAGTTTCTCCATTACTCCCCTGTCAATTGCATAGGCGATGTAGAGAGGATTTTACTGTCACCTTGAATTACCTGAAGATCTTAACCTTTACAATGACGGTAATGTATTATGTGGCCATATGAGGCGGAAATGCAGAGTGGGGCCCCTTCAGAACACTCATGAAGGCTACTAAGTCAAACATACAACAGAGAATCTCATATCCTTATGAGTCATCCAACCAACACCTATACATACCAAGATTCATCCACATCCCCAAGAATTAAGGGAACTACTCACGCATGAAGATAGCAAGCATCGTATGAATAACAATGACAAACATGGATGGTAAATTAGAGTAATACACATAGGGACAAACTAGGGTTTGGTATTACAAGGGAATGGAGATGGTGATGAAGGTGATAGTGGTGGTTGAAGTTGGCGTCTCCTTGCACAAGATGATGGTGATGGCGGAGTCCTCCTTGTCGACCCCCTCCAAATGCCTTCTAGAGGTTAGGGTTCTACGTTCTGGTGTGGTTTCTAGTGGCTATGGGCGTCTGATCCTCGATCCAATCACGCAGGGGTGAAATACATGACCAGGCGGAGGCGTGTGGTACGACCGGTGGTATTAGCATGTGCACTAGTATAATGCGTCGTTGAGCACTCTAGACTCCGTGAGGCCTCCTCCTTCTCTCATCTGTGCTATCTTTTTATGGTAATTCTATACCATGTGAAAGGATCGATATGGTTGACTAGAGGGGGGTGAATAGGCAACTACCAATTTTTAGCTTTCCTTAACAAATTAGGGTTTGCAACAAATAGGTTGTCTAGATATGTGACTAGGTGAGCAACCTATATGATGCAAACAACACAAGAAAGCTAGAGGTAAAACACAAGTAAGGCTTGCACAAAGTAAAGGTAAGAAATAACCACAAGTGGAGCCGGTGGAGACGAGGATGTGTTACCGAAGTTCCTTCCCTTTGAGTGGAAGTACGTCTCCGTTGGAGCGGTGTGGAGGCACAATGCTCCCCAAGAAACCACTAGGGACACCGTATTCTCCTCACGCCCTCACACAATGCGAGATGCCATGATTCAACTAGTGGTGCCCTTGAAGGCGGCGACAACCTTTACAAACAAGGTTGGGGAAATCTCCACAACTTAATTGGAGGCTCCCAACAATACCATGAAGCTTCACCACAATGGAATATGGCTCCGAGGTGACCTCAACCGTCTAGGGTGCTCAAACACCCAAGAGTAATAAGATCCGCAAGAGATTAGTGGGGGGGATCAAATTTCTCTTGGTGGAAGTGTAGATTGGGGCCTTCTCAACCGATCCCTAGAAAATCAACAAGTTTGATTCGCTAGGAAGAGAGATCGGGCAAAAATGAGCTTTGGAGCAACAATGCAATTTGGGGGAGGAAGACGTGAGTCTGCTTGGAGAAGAAGACCCCTTTTATAGTGGGGAACAAATCCAACCGTTATGCTCTTCTCAGCCTGCACACAAGTGGTACTACCACTCCAGGAGCGGTACTACCACTTCCTACAGGAAGCAACGGAGAAAGCAGAAATAGGGGCGAACAGAGGATAGAGCGATGGTAGCAGCAATGGTAGGGGCGGTACTACCGTCTACAGGCAGTACTACCGCCTCTACTACTGCTCCTACTTTCGCTTGTCCTCTAGGGTCAAAAAGGTAGTATGGTAGAGACCCGGAGGTACTACTGTAGAGCCGGACACGAAAAGTCGAGACCACAGCCATGAGCGGTAGTACGAGCAGGACTAGCAGCAGTACAATCGCTGCTGCCCGCGGTACTACCGCTTGCAGCTATCCACTACTTCTTCAGCACAAAAGATGGACAACTCCAAGGAAGCGAAAAGTGGCGATGGGTGCAATATGAGTGTGTTGAAGGAAATATGCCCTAGAGGCAATAATAAAGTTGTTATTTATATTTCCTTATATCATGATAAATGTTTATTATTCATGCTAGAATTGTATTAACTGGAAACTTAGCACATGTGTGAATACATAGACAAACAGAGTGTCCCTAGTATGACTCTACTTGACTAGCTCGTTAATCAAAGATGGTTAAGTTTCCTAACCATAGACATGTGTTGTCATTTGATGAACGGGATCACATCATTAGAGAATGATGTGATGGACAAGACCCATCTGTTCGCTTAGCATAATGATCGTTTAGTTTTATTGCTATTGCTTTCATCATGACTTATACATGTTCCTCTGACTATGAGATTATGCAACTCCCGAATACCAGAGGAACACCTTGTCTGCTATCGAATGTCACAACATAACTGGGCGATTATAAAGATGCTCTACAGGTGTCTCCGAAGGTGTTTGTTGGGTTGGCATAGATCGAGATTGGGATTTGTCACTCCGAGTATCGGAGAGGTATCTCTGGGACCTCTCGGGAATGCACATCACTATAAGCCTTGCAAGCAATGTGACTAATGAGTTAGTTATGGGATGATGCATTACGGAACGAGTAAAGAGACTTGCCGATAACGAGATTGAACTAGGTATGATGATACCAACGATCGAATCTCGGGCAAGTAACATACCAATGACAAAGGGAACAACATATGTTGTTATGCGGTTTGACTGATAAAGATCTTCGAAGAATATGTAGGAACCAATATGAGCATCCAGGTTCTGCTATTGGTTATTGACCGGAGATGTGTCTCGGTCATGTCTACATAGTTCTCGAACCCGTATGGTCCGCACGCTTAACATTCGATGATGATTTGTTTTATGAGTTATGTGTTTTGATGACCGAAGTTTGTTCAGGGTCCCGGATGAGACCACAGACATGACGATGAGTCTCGAAATGGTCAAGACACAAAGATTCATATATTGGAAGGTTATATTCGGGCACCGGAATGGTTTGGGTCATTTCAGATAAGTTTTGGAGTATCGGGGGTTACCGGAACCCCCGAGAGGTTAATGGGACACCATGGGCCTTAGCGGAGAAGAGAGAGGGCCGGCCAGGAGGTGGTGTGCGCCCCCCTTGCCAATCTGAATTGGATAAGGGGTGGGGACGGCGCCCCCTCCTTCCTGCTCTCCTCTTCCTCCTTCCCTCCTTCTCCTAGTTGGAATAGGAACGGGGGGGGGGGGGGATCCTACTTGGACCGGGAGTCCAAGTAGGACTCCCCCCTATGGCGCCCCCCCCTTGGGCCGGCCTCCTCTTCCCCCCTCCTTTATATAGGTGGGAGGGGGGCACCCCAAAGGCACAACAAGTCTTCTCTTAGCCGTGTGCGGTGCCCCCCCTCCACAGGTACACACCTCGATCATATCGTCATAGTGCTTAGGCGAAGCCCTGCACTGATAACTTCATCATCACCGTCACTACACTGTCATGCTGATGGAACTCTCCCTCGTCCTCAACTGGATCAAGAGATCGAGGGACGTCATCGAGTTGAACGTGTGCTGAACGTGGAGGTGCCGTACGTTCGGTGCTTGGATCGGTTGGATCACGAAGACGTTCGACTACATCAACCGCGTTATTAAACGCTTCCGCTTTCGGTCGATGAGGGTACGTGGACATACTCTCCCCGCTCGTTGCTATGCATATCCTAGATAGATATTGCGTGATCATAGGTAATTTTTTTGGAATACTGTGTTACCCAACAGTGGTATCCGAGCCAGGTTTATGCGTAGATGTTATATGCACGAGTAGAACACAAAGAGTTGTGGGCGATAATAGTCATACTGCTTACCAGCAACGTCTTACTTTGATTCAGCGGTATTGTTAGATGAAGCGGCCCAGACCGACATTCATGACCACATTCATGAGACTGGTTCTACCGACGTGCTTCGCACACAGGTGGCTAGCAGGTGTCTGTTTCTCCAACTTTAGTTGAATCGAGTTTGATTACGCCCGGTCCTTGTTGAAGGTTAAAACAACACACTTGACGAAAAATCGTTGTGGTTTTGATGCGTAGGTAAGAAAGGTTCTTGCTAGAAGCCCGTAGCAGCTACGTAAAACTTGCAACAACAAAGTAGAGAACGTCTAACTTGTTTTTGCAGGGCATGTTGTGATGTGATATGGTCAAGACGTGATGATATATAAATTGTTGTATGAGATGATCATGTTTTGTAAAAGTTATCGGCAACTGGCAGGAGCCTTATGGTTGTCGCTTTATTGTATGAAATGCAATTGCCATGTAATTGCTTTACTTTATCACTAAGCGATAGCGATAGTCGTGGAAGCAATAGTTGGCGAGACAACAACGATGCTACAATGGAGATCAAGGTGTCAAGCCGGTGACGATGGTGATCATGACGGTGCTTTGGAGATGGAGATCAAAGGCACAATATGGCGATGGCCATATCATATCACTTGTTTTGATTGCATGTGATGTTTATCCTTTATGCATCTTATTTTGCTTAGTACGGCGGTAGCATTATAAGATGACCCCTCACTAAATTTCAAGGTACAAGTGTTCTCCGTGAGTATGCGCCGTTGCTACAGTTTGTCGTGCCGAGACACCATGTGATGATCGGGTGTGATAAGCTCTACGTTCACATACAACGGGTGCAAGCCAGTTTTGCACACGCAGAATACTCAGGTTAAACTTGACGAGCCTAGCATATGCATATATGGCCTCGGAACACTGAGACCGAAAGGTCGAACGTGAATCATATAGTAGATATGAACAACATAGTGATGTTCACCATTGAAAACTACTCCATCTCACGTGATGACCGGACATGGTTTAGTTGATATGGATCACATGATCATTTAGATGACTAGAGGGATGTCTATCTAAGTGGGAGTTCTTAAGTAACATGATTAATTGAACTTTAATTTATCATGAACTTAGTACCTGATAGTATTTTGCATGTCCATGTTGTTGTAGATCAATGGCCCGTGCTGCCGTTCCTTTGAATTTTAATACGTTCCTAGAGAAAGCTAAGTTGAAAGATGATGGTAGCAACTACACAGACTGGGTCCGTAACTTGAGGATTATCCTCATTGCTGCACAGAAGAATTACATCCTGGAAGCACCGCTAGGTGCAAGACCCGCTGTAGGAGCAACCCCAGATGTTATGAATGTCTGGCAGAGCAAAGCTGATGACTACTCGATAGTTCAGTGTGCCATGCTTTACGGCTTAGACTCGGGACTTCAACTATGTTTTGAACATCATGGAGCATATGAGATGTTCCAGGAGTTGAAGTTAATATTTCAAGCAAATGCCCAGATTGAGAGATATGAAGTCTCCAATAAGTTCTACAGCTGCAAGATGGAGGAGAATAGTTCTGTCAGTGAACATATACTTAGAATGTCTGGGTACCACAACCAGTCGACTCAACTGGGAGTTAATCTTCCTGATGATAGTTTCATTGAAAGAGTTCTTCAATCACTGCCACCAAGTTACAAAAGCTTCATGATGAACTACAATATGCAAGGGATGGATAAGACAATTCCCGAGCTCTTCGCAATGCTAAAGGCTGCAGAGGTAGAAATCAAGAAAGAGCATCAAGTGTTGATGGTTAACAAGACCGCTAGTTTCAAGCAAAGGGGAAAAGGGAAGAAGGGGAACTTCAAGAAGAACGGCAAGCAAGTTGCTGCTCAAGTGAAGAAGCCCAAGTCTGAACCTAAGCCTGAGATTGAGTGCTTCTACTGCAAAGGGACTGGTCACTGGAAGCGGAACTGCCCCAAGTATTTGGCGGATAAGAAGGATGGCAAAGTGAATGGTATATTTGATATACATGTTATTGATGTGTACCTTACTAATGCTCGTAGTAGCGCCTGGGTATTTGATACTGGTTCTGTTGCTCATATTTGCAACTCGAAACAGGGGCCACGGATTAAACGAAGATTGGCTAAGGACGAGGTGACGATGCACGTGGGAAATGGTTCCAAAGTCGATGTGATCGCCGTCGGCACCCTACCTCTACATCTACCGTCGGGATTAGTTTTAGACCTAAATAATTGTTATTTGGTGCTAGCGTTGAGCATGAACATTATATCTGGATCTTGTTTGATGCGAGACGGTTATTCATTTAAATCAGAGAATAATGGTTGTTCTATTTATATGAGTAATATCTTTTATGGTCATGCACCCTTGATGAGTGGTCTATTCTTGTTGAATCTCGATTGTAGTGATACACATATTCATAATATTGAAGCCAAAAGATGCAAGGTTAATAATGATAGTGCAACTTATTTGTGGCACTGCCGTTTAGGTTGGTGTAAAGCGCATGAAGAAACTCCATGCTGATGGGCTTTTGGAATCTCTTGATTATGAATCACTTGATGCTTGCGAACCATGCCTCATGGGCAAGATGACTAATACTCCGTTCTCTGGAACAATGGAGCGAGCAACAAACTTGTTGGAAATAATACATACTGATGTATGCGGTCCAATGAGTGTTGAGGCACGCGGCGGGTATTGTTATTTTCTGACCTTCAGAGATGATTTGAGCAGATATGGGTATATCTACTTGATGAAACATAAGTCTGAAACATTTGAAAAGTTCAAAGAATTTCAGAGTGAAGTGGAAAATCATCGTAATAAGAAAATAAAGTTTCTACGATCTGATCATGGAGGAGAATATTTGAGTTATGAGTTTGGTCTTCATTTGAAACAGTGCGGAATAGTTTCGCAACTCACGCCACCTGGAACACCACGGCGTAATGGTGTGTCCGAACGTTGTAACCGCACTTTATTAGATATGGTGCAATCTATGGTGTCTCTTACTGATTTACCGCTACCGTTTTGGGGTTATGCTTTAGAGACGGCTGCATTCACGTTAAATAGGGCACCATCTAAATCCGTTGAGATGACACCATATGAACTGTGGTTTGGCAAGAAACCCAAGTTGTCATTTCTTAAAGTTCGGGACTGCGATGCTTATGTGAAAAAGTTTCAACCTGATAAGCTCGAACCCAAATCGGAGAAGTGTGTCTTCATGGGGTACCCAAAGGAGACAGTTGGGTACACCTTCTATCATAGATCCTAAGGCAAGATATTCGTTGCTAAGAATGGATCCTTTCTAGAGAAGGAGTTTCTCTCGAAAGAAGTGAGTGGGAGGAAAGTAGAACTTGATGAGTAATTGTACCTTCTCCCGAATCGGAAAGTAGTCCATCACAGAAATTAGTTCCAGTGATTCCTACACCAATTAGTGAGGAAGCTAATGTGATGATCATGAAACTTCTGATCAAGTTACTACCAAACCTCGTAGGTCGACCAGAGTAAGATCTGCACCAGAGTGGTACGGTAATCCTATTCTGGAGGTCATGTTACTTGACCATGATGAACCTACGAACTATGAGGAAGCGATGATGAGCCCAGATTCTGCGAAATGGCTTGAGGCCATGAAATCTGAGATAGGATCCATGTATGAGAACAAAGTGTGGACTTTGGTTGACTTGCCCGATGATCGGCAAGCCATAGAGAATAAATGGATCTTCAAGAAGAAGACTGACGCTGACGGTAATGTTACTGTCTACAAAGCTCGACCTTTTGCGAAAGGTTTTCGACAAGTTCAAGGAGTTGACTACGATGAGACCTTCTCACCCGTAGCGATGCTTAAGTCTGTCCGAATCATGCTAGCAATTGCCGCATTTTATGATTATGAAATTTGGCAAATGGATGTCAAAACTGCATTCCTAAATGGATATCTTAAGTAAGAGTTGTATATGATGCAACCAGAAGGTTTTGTCGATCCAAAAGGTGCTAACAAAGTGTGCAAGCTCCAAAGATCCATTTATGGACTGGTGCAAGCCTCTCGGAGTTGGAATATATATTTTGATAGTGTGATCAAAGCATATGGTTTTATACAGACTTTTGGAGAAGTCTGTATTTACAAGAAAGTGAGTGGGAGTGTCGGGGAAATCTGACTCCGCGATCACCTATGGGGACGGAGCCCCTTCTCGGTTCGGCAGGGGGCGGAGGTCGCACGAAGAGCAGATCGAGGCGAGGCACACGAGCGGTTTTTACCCAGCTTCGGAGCTCTCCGGAGAGATAATACTCCTACTGGTGCTTTGTGGATTGTATTGAGTTCTTGCTCGGGAGCGCTGAGTGCTACAGTACACACCAGCAGCTAACGAGACCGAGCGTAAGTGTTCTACTGTTCGTCCTCCTCCCCACTACGTTGTGCATGGGCCTCCTTTTATATGCTCAAGGGGTCTCCAACAGGTGACGGCAGGGGACAAGGGCATTAAATTCCTATCTAGTCGCCCAAACAGTGCAGAAAAGGGACCATTAGGGACGCCACCGCTTGCCACGATGGCGATCTTGTCAGCGCCGCTTGCCACGGTGCACCCCTGGCTGCACAGCCTCCCGCCACGTACGCCTGGAAGTGCCTCAGAGCGACATGTTGGTGGATGAGCTGGAGCGCAGGTATAGAGTGGTTGCTTGCCGCGGCAAACGCCTTGCCGCGGTTGTTGTCTTGTCGCGTCCGGGAGCTTGTCGCTCGCCGGGTCTTGCCGGGACACGTGGCGCGTCGCGGCAAGTTCCTTGAGGTGCCTTGGTTGGCCTCCCCGGCAAGCTCCTCTTGCCGGGGTCTTGTGTCTTGAGTGGCCTTCCCGGCAAGCTCCTCTTGTCGGGGCCTTGTCTCCTTGGCTTAAATACTTTGTTCTTGAATGGTTCCAAAGGAACCACAGGGGTCCTTGGCGGTCGTCCGGCAAGCCTTGCCGCGCGGCGCTGCGACTGCCCGTGCACAAGTTCGGGATACTAGGGTACCCCTACTCTAGTACACCGACAGGAGCCCCCGGGCCTGGGCCATACACGATGCCGACCGCTGTTGGGCCAGGCCCAAAACAGGGCACGGGCACGCGTGGCCTGGGTCACACCGTCTCTTACTCCGCATCCACCGCGCCCTTCCCGAACGACACTCGTCAATTGCGGCGTCGTGGGAGAGGTCGTGGGTGGTTTCTTTATTCGGAAAGGCGAAACGTCCGCCCCCTCAGCAGGGAAAACAGGGGCAGTTCGCACCTTCCCTATAAATGGAGGGAGGCGTGTAGGCGTGGTCTTCGAGGCGTCCACTCCCCATGATCACGGGGTGGGGAGAGGTCGCCTCACCCGTCGCCTCGGTTCTGTACGCCCACCACGCGGCTTCCATGCGCTTGGGGTGGCGAACGGTGGAGGCGGGAATCAGGGTCGTCACGGGTCGAGGCAGCGGGTCGGTCCCAATGCCTGCTCCTTCTGTGTCTTGATTGGCTGAGCGGGGCGGCCGAGCCCCCACCCCGTTCCTTTATAAGGAGCGGGAGTGGGGGGACGGAAACCCGTATTCTTTCATCTCCTCTTTCCTTCAGCTTCTGCTCCCCTCTCTCTCATTCGCCATGGAGAAAGGGAACTCTGGTCCTTCAACGGTGGCGACGAGGGTCGCCGCTAGACAACGCGTCCCTCCTTCCCCCGCACCCGTGGTGGCAGAGCCAGCCGCAAGGGGAAGAGGGAGGGGGCGAGGCCGCGGGCGAGGTCAAGGGCGAGGCCGAGGCGCTCGGGGAAGAGGTGGACGAGGCGGCCCGCCGGCCTCGCCTCCGCTAGCGGCTCCTCGTCCCATGGCGGACCATATAGGGGACACCCTTGCGAGTTCTTCGTCAGGCTGCGTCGGCCGCCTCGTCGTCGCCTTCGTCTCCCGACTCCATTTGCGAGCGAGATGGAGTTGGATCCGCCCGAGACATTGAGGTTGCACATGAGGGGCTGTGGAATCAGCGGTACGCGAGTCCGCGTTGATTTCCGGCCCCTAATGTGATGTATCTTGGTCGAGGGTGGAAGACGTTCGCCCGTATCCACAGCTTGACGGGGGGGGCTCACCCTCCATTTTAAGCTGATGGAGGGCGGTCTCCTCTCCGTCAAGGTCTTCGGGTGCTTCGGGACTCGGGCAAGGTGCTGCGTGGAGAGCTCCTCCGATAGCGAAGACTCCTCCTCGGGCGAGAGTGACGAGGAGGACAGCGGCAACGACGACGAGGGTAGCGGGTGGCAGGATGACGGGTCTGACTAGGTGTCGGGCGCTGCTCCATGTGGCACCGGCGACCCCATCATCCGTGTCGCCGGCTCCTTGAGCTTCTCGGGGTCGTCTCCTTGGGCGGCTGGCGTAGGGAGGCTGCGGAAGAGGAAGAGGGCAGGCGGCAAGGCCGTCAACTCGGAGTACGAGCGCACGACGCCCTCGACAGTGTGCTGACGTCCTGCCGCCTCGTCTTCGAGCCCTGCCTCCGGCGCCGCCATCACCATCCAGCCTTTGGACGACCACCGAGATGTTCTCTTGGTGTCTTCTGCCACCCGTAGCTCGCCTAGGCGCCCCTTTTTCCCTTTTTGCCTCCTTGACCTGCCTCCTGAAGAGAGGGACAAGAAAGGGATTACGGGCACCTTATCTCTTTTTAGTTTGTAAGCCTTCGGGCCTTAGCTGAATTTAAAGCTTGTAATCCCATCATTCATGTTTTTCATTATCTATGAACTGTACCTGAGTGGAATGCTTTTTTATGAAAAGGGGATGCTTGCCGGGTCACTTGTCTTGTGGGTGGAACCCACGTCAAGGAGCGAATCCTTTATATCTTTAAGATAGACACTTCCTTTCCCGGCAGCAGGCCCTGCCTTCTTCCCACGTCGCTCGACCTTTCTCACGCTTTTGGCGGAGGCAGGGATGAGGCGGGTTCAGGCTCCTCGTTTCGTTCCTTTGCTGCCGCGACTACGACCAAACCTGGCCCCAGGAACGAGCCCTAGGGCCTAGAGGTAAGGGAGCACGGTAGCTTTTAGGAAGAAACGAGGTTTCGCATACCTCAGTCCATAAGAGAATGCATGATAAGGGATGAAAAACTTATCTGAGATTGCAGCCCCGGGCAACTCTGGTTTGCCGTGGGTGAATCTTTGTACTTGCAGCCCCCGGCAACACTGGCTTGCCGGGACTGGCTTGCCGGGGTCCAGATGCTGGTCCGTCCTCCTTCTCTTTTTCGTCCTCAAGTGGTCCGGCCAGGATATGCGAGCCCTGCGAACCAAGGGAAACGAAAGAACGGCAAAAGGACGCACACCCGACCTCTAAGCTAGGGGTTAGCCGCTATCAAGCACTATCAACCCTAACCAAGGACGAGACTCGACTCAGCATGCATGCTATAACTTAGGGCGCCAGCGCTTCACGTATGCTCAGGGTCTGCGCCTGGCTTTGTACAAAGGATTACATGCAACAGCGGCAAGACTTGTACAAAAGGGTGGTTGCCGGAACAGAGTCCGGCAACCACGCCTTATGGGTAAAACTTACGAAGATGCTCGATGTTCCAGGAGTTGCTCACCGGAATGCCATCTTCGGTCTCAAGGCGGACAGCGCCAGGCCTAGTGACTCGTTTCACCCGATAAGGGCCTTCCCACTTCGGCGTCAACTTGTTGGAATTCTTGGCGGAATGAACGCGCCGAAGAACAAGGTCGCCTTCCTCGAGACTTCTGGCGTTAACTTTGCGGCTATGGTAGCGGCGCAAAGCTTGCTGGTAGCGAGCAGCTCATACAGCAGCCTGAAGACGGTCTTCCTCAAGGAGCAGCGCGTCATCTTGTCGCAGCTGCTCTTGCTCAAGCTCATCATAAGCGAGCACTCGAGGCGACCCGTATACGGGTTCCGTGGGGATAACTGCCTCTGCTCCATAGACAAGAGCGAAAGGTGTCTGGCCAGTGGCTCGATTTGGCGTCGTCCTGATCGACCAAAGAACCACCGGCAGCTCCTCGATCCAGTTTCTTCCGCACTTGTGCAGCCTGTCGAAAGTCCTGGTCTTGAGTCCATGCAGCACTTCAGCATTTGCCCTCTCCGCTTGACCATTGCTCCTGAGGTGAGCAACAGAAGCGAAGCAGACCTTGGCACCAAGATCTTGGACGTACTGCATGAAGGTGCGACTCGTGAATTGCGTACCGTTGTCGGTGATGATCCTGTTAGGGATCCCGAAGCGGCAAACAATCGACCTGAAGAACTTGACTGCTGACTGTGCTGTCACCTTCCTCACTGCTTCCACTTCCGGCCACTTTGTGAACTTGTCGATTGCGACGTACAAGTACTCAAAGCCCCCGACTGCTCGGGGGAAGGGGCCGAGGATGTCGAGCCCCCAGACCGAAAATGGCCAGGATAAAGGGATCGTCTGGAGAGCTTGAGCTCGCTGGTGTATCTGCTTGGAATGGAACTGGCACGCTTCACACTTGGTTACTTGTGCAGTTGCATCCTGGAGGGCTATCGGCCAAAAGAAACCTTGCCGGAAAGCTTTGCCGGCAAGTGCTCTCGCGCCAATGTGGTGACCACAGATGCCTCCATGTATCTCTGCCAACAACTTCTGTCCATCTTCCCGGTGAATACACTTCAATTTCACACCGTTGAGTCTTCTTCTGTATAGTGCATTGTCGACAAACTGGTACATACTTGACTGCCGGACTACTCTTTCCGCTTCTTCTTGCTCTTCGGGAAGTTCTCCTGTCTGAAGGAAACGGACGATCTGCTGTGCCCATGCTGGAGCTTGTGGCTCGACAACAAGGACTAAAGGCATATCTGCTGCTGCGGGAACATCCGCTTCTACGGCGAGAACCTGCGGTTCAGCTGGAGCTTGACGTTCCCCGGCAAGCTTGCCGGAGCAAAACTTGTCGGGAGCGTCTGCTTCAACGAAACAAACCCTGGGGCTTGTCGGAGCAGACTGCTCCTCAGCGCTCTTGGCGTTGATCTTGGGGACCTTTTTGGCGGCGGCTTCGGGAAGCTCTGCCGGAAAATAGTCACCAGAAATCAACTTCCTCTTCTTGCTCTGTCCAGTTGATGGTGTCACAGACGGTTGAGTCAGCTTGAGCACAAAGATCCCTGGTTCCACAGGTAACTTAAGTGCTGCGCACTTTGACAGGCCATCAACAATGTTGTTCTGAGCTCTTGGAACATGTTCCATCTGTAGGCCGACAAAGTGCTCTTCTAGCTTCCTCACTTCATCAACGTAAGCTTCCATCAACGGACTCTGATAATTCTTGTTCACTTGGCGGACGACAAGCTGCGAGTCACCCCTGACAATGAGCTGCTTGATCCCAAGGTCTGCCGCGATCCTGAGACCGGCAAGCAATCCTTCATACTCTGCAGTATTGTTTGTTGCTTGCTCCTTGGGAAAGTGCGTCTGGACTACGTACTTGAGGTGCTCTCCGGTGGGTGCGACAAGCAGCACGCCAGCACCGGCGCCTTGTAGCGAGAAAGCACCATCGAAGTACATCAGCCACTCTTTGCTTGCCTCCTTGACGGGGATGCTCGTCTCTGGAATTTCTTCATCTGGTGTTGGCGTCTACTCTGCTATGAATTCTGCCAATGCTCTGCTTTGGATAGTTGAAGTGCTCTCAAACTTGAGGCCAAAGCTTGACAGTTCCAGTGCCCACTCAACAATCCTGCCTGTTGCTTCTGGATTCTGCAGTATCCTCTTCAGCGGAAAGCGAGTGACGACTGTTATCTCATGTGCTTGGAAGTAATGGCGCAGCTTTCTCGAGGCCATGAGAAGGCCGAAAAGCAATTTCTGCACACCAGAGTACCTTGATCTAGCCCCCTGCAGAAGGGAACTGACAAAGTAGACTGGGCGCTGCACCATTTTCTTCTGTATCTCCTCGGGCGCCTGCGTAGATCCATCTTTGCCGGGACCAGAGCTTGTCGGGGAAGCCCCCTTCTTGTCGCTGGATGCGCTTGTCGTGGTTGCTGGCTCATCATCTGCCTCCCTCTCCGCTACTAACGCAGCACTAACCACTTGATTGGTTGCCGCCAGATACAGCAGCAACTTCTCTTGTGGCTTAGGTGCGACAAGTATTGGAGTGGAGGACAGGTATCTCTTCAAGTCCTGCAGCGCAGCCTCCGCTTCCGGAGTCCATTTCATTGGACCTGCCTTTTTCAAAATTTTGAAAAATGGCAGGGCGCGCTCAACAGACTTAGAGATGAACCTGCTGAGAGCCGCCACGCAGCCGGCAAGTTTCCGCACATCCTTGACGCGCTTCGGTGCTTCGATCTGCTCAATGGCCTTGATCTTGTCGGGATTGGCTTCAATTCCCCGTTGAGACACGAAGAACCCGAGAAGCTTGCCGGAAGGGACTCCAAACACGCACTTCTCGGGGTTGAGCTTGAGGCTGATCTTGTGCAGATTTGCAAAGGTCTCTTCTAAATCTTGAATCAGAGTTGCTTTGTCCCTGCTCTTGACCACTATATCATCCATGTAGGCTTCCACATTTCTGTGTATTTGTGGCTCAAAAGCAGTATGGACGACCCTTGCAAATGTTGAACCAGCATTCTTCAAACCGAAAGGCATCCATATGAAACAGTATGTGCCACATGGAGTGATGAATGCAGTTTTCTCCTCATCCTCTTCTGCCATGAAGATCTGATGATATCCTGAGTATGCGTCAAGAAATGAAAGCAAGTCACATCCGGCCGTGGAGTCAACAATCTGGTCGATGCGCGGCAAGGGAAATGGGTCTTTGGGACAAGCTTTATTGACATCAGTAAAGTCGATACAAAGCCTCCATTTCCCGTTTGCCTTGCGCACGACTACAGGATTGGCCAACCACGTAGGATGGAGCACTCCTCTGACAAGGCCTGCTGCTTCCAACTTCTTGATCTCTTCAGCAATGAATTCTTGGCGCTCCACTGCTTGCTTCCTGACTTTCTGCTTGACGGGCCGCGCATGAGGACAGACGGCAAGGTGGTGCTCAATTACTTTCCTAGGAACACCGGGGATGTCAGACGGTTGCCACGCAAACACATCGACGTTCGCCCGCAGGAAAGCAATGAGCGCGCTTTCCTATTTGGGGTCGAGAGTGGCACTGATGGTGAAAGTACCACCAGTGCTGTCCTCCTTGGCGGACACCTTCTTGGTCGCTGGCGGAGCTGCCATTGCCTTCTTACACTTGCCGGTGGAGCTCGATGGTGCGTCCTCGACGGTAGCGCAGCACTCCGAAGAGGTGCACTTGCCGGAGTGGGCATCAGAACTCTTGCCGGACTTGGTCTTCTTCTCCCCCCCGGGAGCTTCAGCGGCAAGTGTCTCGCGATCCGTTGCGGCTGCTGCTTCCCGGTAGATCTTGTCGGCACAGATAAGAGCATCTTTCTTGTTGCCAGGGACAGAGATGACACTTATCGGGCCTGGTATCTTCAGCATGTTGTACGCGTAGTGAGAGGCCGCCATGAACTTGGCGAGCGCTGGACGACCGAGAATCCCATTGTAAGGCAATGGAAAATCAGCAACGTCAAAAGTGATCCTCTCAGTCCTGAAGTTCAACTCGCTGCCAAATGTCACCGGCAACGTGATCTTCCCCTTCGGCTTGCTCCTTCCCGGGTTGATTCCTTGGAATGTGCCGGTCTCTTTGAGCTCGCTGTCAGGGACTTGGAGTTTCCGGAGCACAGCGGAGGAGATCAGATTCAAGCCAGCCCCGTCGTCAACTAGCATCTTAGTGACCTTGAGGTTGTGGATAGTTGGTGAGACCAACATCGGCAAACACCCGACAACAGTTGTGCGATCAGGGTGGTCCTCAATATCAAAGATGATAGGCATGCTGGACCATTTCAGAAGCTTGCGTGACTCGACGGGTGGTTCTGCCGCATTGACTTCCCGCACCCACTGCTTGAGTTGGCAGTGTGAAGTATGCAGAGAAGCACCGCCGTCAACGCACAAGACCTTTGTGGCTTTCTGGAACTCCTGCTCACTAGTCTCGTCATCATCCATGTCTTCGTCGTCGTCATCCTCATCCTTGTCGCGGCCGCGGGGAGGTCTTTCTCCTTGCCGCTGATTGGCATTGTCGCGGCGTCCTCCCCGGCCGGTGCGCTTCGTACCGGATCCTCCAGCACCTCCTTGGGCTTTCTCCTTGTCGCGTCGCTCGTACTCGGCCTTTTGCAGCTCGACGAGCTGCTCGACCTTCTTGCAGCTCTGGAGGTCATGGCCCTTTGTGCGGTGGATCTTGCAGTACTGTTTGTTGGTGCCGTCCTGCTTGTCGGCGGCCTCCACAGCCTGGCAGTTGGCGCATGCGGCAACCTCCTTGCCGAAGCTACCATCTTTGTCTTTCTTGGCGCCACCATCGCTGCCGGACTGCTCAACAACTAGCACATCTTTGCCTTTCCTCTTCCTGTTGTTCCGCCGCCGGTTTTTATTTGCCGGGGCAGCATCATCGCTGTCAGATCCTGTTGTTCCCGTATTTTCTCCGGGGAGTTTCCTCCCTTCCTCAGCACGTGCACACCTGTCGGCTAGGGCATACAGCTCACTGACGTCCCTGATCTTGCACATCGCCATCTCCTCCCGCATCCTGCGGTTACGCACGTTCTGATGGAACGCGCTGATGACCGCGGCAGGGTGGACATCTGGGATGTTGCGTTGCACTTGGCTGAATCTCTGGATGTACTTGCGCAGGGGCTCTCCTTCCTTCTGGGCAAGCAGATGAAGATCACTCTCCTGGCCATGAGGTTTGTGGCCGCCTGTAAAGGCGCCGACAAACTGATGGCATAGGTCTGCCCAGGAAGATATGGAGTTGTCCGGCAAGTGCATGAGCCAGGACCTGACGTTGGGTGTGAGCACCAGCAGGAAGTAGTTGGCAAGGATCTTGTCGTCCCGCCCTCCAGCAGCTTGCACCGCGATGGTGTAAATGCTGAGGAACTCCGACGGATGCAACTTGCCGTCGTACTTCTCGGGTACGTCTGGCTTGTAATTCTTCATGCTGGGCCACTGGACTTGCCGCAGCTCACGGGTAAACGCAGGGCAACCTACAGCGTACGGCAGGTCGCCTGGTTCCCCTGGTGCATGCATGTCGACAGTGGGTCCAGCGCACTGGTCTGACTGACGTCGCGCTTCTCTTCGGCGCTCGATGCGGGTACGAGCGTCTTCTTGCTGTCGTTCATGCAGAACTTGGTGTTGATCGCGGCGAGCTCGCGGATCTGATGAAGCGGTGGACCCGGCGAGTCGGCGATCTTGGCCTTCGGGGGGGGGGGGGGGTGAGAGTGCACGGTGGTTGCACCCCCACCTGTCTTGTCGCCATCGGGTCGCGCCTGGCTGACTTGCCGTGGCTGCGACGTAGTCGCCTGCCGTGGAGTGTCGCCGTTGGCGAAGCCGATGAGACTCTGAATGGTGGCCCTCCAGTCGTCGATCTTGTCTGGCATTGGAGGGAAGTCTAGGAGCAGTTGAGCTCGCGCCAAAGCTTCTGCTGGAGTGGCGGGTAGCGGTGGCGAACGGTGCGAGGAGCGGGATATGCTCGGACTTCTAACTGCGTTAGAAGGAGCAATATCCCGTCCAGGCGACCGTGCCTCGCTCGCACCAGCATGTTGGCGCACGTGCTGGCCTGGAGCGTCCTGATGTCCGCCAGCTCGATTTGGGTCCAGCGAGCGTATGGTACCGTGAGTACCACGACGCTGCCGGTCCTGCGCCTCCTGAGATGGGCGCGGTGCATCTACGGACGCTCGGTCGTCGTGGGAACCGGCTACACCACCGATGGGCAGTGCAGCCTTGTCCTTGGACCTGGCGGCACCGTGGGATCCCTCGTCGACGCCCGTTCCTCCGCCGGCGTCTTCCCCACCAGCCGTTTGCTCCGGCGGCAGTGGGTTCGACGCGGACGGAGCAGCCGCCTCCGAAGCCTTCTTCTTCGGTGGCATGTCGATGAAGTCGATGAAGATCTAGCTCGCGTGAACGTCGGATCAGGTTCACACAACCTCGACGCTCCCCTACCTGGCGCGCCAAAGGTGTCGGGGAAATCTGACTCCGCGATCACCTATGGGGACGGAGCCCCTTCTCGGTTCGGCGGGGGGCGGAGGTCGCACGAAGAGCAGATCGAGGCGAGGCACACGAGCGGTTTTTACCCAGCTTTGGAGCTCTCCGGAGAGATAATACGGATTGTATTGAGTTCTTGCTCGGGAGCGCTGAGTGCTACAGTACACACCAGCAGCTAACGAGACCGAGCGTGAGTGTTCTACTGTTCGTCCTCCTCCCCACTACGTTGTGCATGGGCCTCCTTTTATATGCTCAAGGGGTCTCCAACAGGTGGCAACGTAGGCAAGGGCAAAAATGGAAAGGTGCTACGGTAGGTACAGCTACCTACACAGTGTATCATACCTAACTCTGACGGCAGGGGACAAGGGCATTAAATGCCTATCTAGTCGCCCAAACAGTGCAGAAAAGGGACCGTTAGGGACGCCACCACTTGCCACGATGGCGATCTTGTCAGCGCCGCTTGCCACGGTGCACCCCTGGCTGCACAGCCTCCCGCCACGTACGCCTGGAAGTGCCTCAGAGCGACACGTTGGTGGATGAGCTGGAGCGCAGGTACAGAGTGGTTGCTTGCCGCGGCAAACGCCTTGCTGCGGTTGTTGTCTTGTCGCGTCCGGGAGCTTGTCGCTCGCCGGGTCTTGCCGGGACGGGTGGCGCGTCACGGCAAGTTCCTTGAGATGCCTTGGTTGGCCTCCCCGGCAAGCTCCTCTTGCTAGGGTCTTGTGTCTTGAGTGGCCTTCCTGGCAAGCTCCTCTTGCCGGGGCCTTGTCTCCTTGGCTTAAATACTTTGTTCTTGAATGGTTCCAAAGGAACCACAGGGGTCCTTGGCGGTCGTCCGGCAAGCCTTGCCGCGGGGCGCTGCGACTGCCCGTGCACAAGTTCGGGATACTAGGGTACCCCTACTCTAGTACACCGACAGGGAGCTCTGTAGCATTTCTGATATTATATGTGGATGACATATTGTTGATCGGAAATGATACTGAATTTCTGAATAGCATAAAAGGATACTTGAATAAGATTTTTTCAATGAAAGACCTCAGCAAAGCTGCTTATATATTGGGCATCAAGATCTGTAGAGATAGATCAAGACGCTTAATTGGACTTTCACAAAGCACATACCTTGATAAAGTTTTGAGGAAGTTCAAAATGGATCAGTCAAAGAAAGGGTTCTCGCCTCTGTTACAAGGTGTGAAGTTGAGTCAGACTCAATGCCCGACCACTACAAAAGATAAAGAGAAAACGAAAGTCATTCCCTATGCCTCAGCCATAGGTTCTATCATGTATGCAATGTTGTGTACCAGACCTGATGTGTGCCTTGCTATTAGTTTAGCAGGGAGGTACCAAAGTAATCCAGGAGTGGATCACTGGACAACGGTCAAGAACATCCTGAAATACCTGAAAAGGACTAAGGATATGTTTCTCATTTATGGAGGTGACAAAGAGCTCGTCGTAAATGGTTACGTCGATGCAAGCTTTGACACTGATCCGGATGACTCTAAGTCACAAACCGGATACGTATTTATATTGAATGGTGGAGCTGTCAATTGGTGCAGTTCCAAGCAGAGCGTCGTGGCGGGATCTACGTGTGAAGCGGAGTACATAGCTGCTTCGGAAGCAGCAAATAAAGAGTTTGGATGAAGGAGTTCATATCCGATCTAGGTGTAATACCTAGTGCATCGGGTCCAATGAAAATCTTTTGTGACAGTACTGGTGCAATTGCCTTGGCAAAGGAATCCAGATTTCACAAGAGAACCAAGCACATCAAGAGACGCTTCAATTCCATCCACGATCAAGTCAAGGAGGGATACATAGAGATTTGTAAGATACATACGGATCTGAATGTTGTAGACCCTGTAAGTGCATGTAGTGCCACCCCTAGTTGGTTTTGGAGTATTGACGACAAAATGGTTGAGGGACTAATGTGTTTGTGAGAATTGCAGGATAACACAGGTAGTAGTCCCTCATTGATACGGTTTACCTACCGGAGATGACCCCTAAAAATGTTGAAGACATTGAAGACAATGGTGGTGTGTGAAGAAAATCACATCGAAGCTTATGACTCAAGAAGACATTCACGTGAAGACTACGGAGTGCGAAGACATAGTTGTTTCGTAGTTTCCTTTTCTTCTTTATTGAGTCATAGGAATCACCGTACTGTTAAGTGGGGTCCAAGTGAACAAAGTCAGAGTGACTGAAGTAATGCTCAACCAAATCCTAAGTCTTCGAGCGAAGACATTGAGAGCAAATCTTATCCAGAGCTGGATGAGTCAGCTTTACTTGTAGCCCAAGTCAAGCTGCTGCGTGTGTTTGAAATATGACCGTTGGAACACGTGTCAGTTCCTTAGTGACCCAGGGTCATTTCGGACAAATCAGGTCGGGTTGCCTAGTGGCTATAAATAGCCCACCCCCTACACCATAAATTGGTGGCTACTCAGAGTTAGTGCATGGCTTTTGTCGTTTGAGAGCAACCCACCTTGAAGCTTTTGAGAGAGAAAAATCCTTGCAAGGACAAAGCCAAAACACCCAGAGCCAAAGAGTGTTAGGCATCACTGAAGTCTTTCTGTCCGTGTGACCTGAAGACTTGTTACACTTGAGGACTGTGAATCCTCCAGCCGGTTAGGCGTCGCGTTCTGAGCATCCAAGAGTCATTGTGGATCCCCGGTGAACGAAGTCTGTGAAGGTTCAGAAGTCTACCTTAAGACTTACCAGAGTGAATGGTCGAGGACTAGGTGTCCTTAGCTCAAGGGGAATAAGGTGAAGATGCGGTCTTCTGAGTTAAATCTCAGCCTCCCTAACCAGACATACATCTTGGGTTACTCTTCCATGTCACATACATCTTGGTGGAGCGCTAAAAAAGATAAGAATTAAATACATGCACTCATCATCAAGCAAAGTGAAAGATCAAAATAAGGATAAACTGATAGTAACATCTAACAAGCATTAAGTGTAGCTTATGATCAAACACATGATCATCAATGTCTCACAATAAAAGCATAGTATCTCAAGCACTCAAAAGCAAATAAATTTCAACCAAGAAGACAAGAGAGAACAACAAGAGAGAACAAATGCAAACTCTCTCTCTCTCTCTTGAAGCCTATGATCTATACATTTTCTCCCCCTTTGGCAACAAGTTACCAAAAAGTTCATAGAAAATGCATAGCACTAAAACGACTCTCAGGCTTGGTCTTCAGGTGGTGGAGTCCGGATGACGCCAAGAACGAAGGCTTCAGTAGAAGTAGTTGGAGCTGCTGGGGTAGGAGTTGGAGCTGGTGGAACTGAGGCTATACCTGGTGCAGAAGTAGTAGCTCTGGTGTCAGGAACTGGCACTGCAGATGATCTCTAAGCTCTAGGCACTCTAGCAAATGCATCAGTTGTGGTCTTGCCCTTCCTCTCCTGCATATCATCCTGTAGTTGCTCCACAGCAGACTGAATCTCAGTTACTTTCACATCTAGGTCATAGAACTTTTGTTCCATGATTCTTTCCAGTCTCTCTTGGTTTTGAGTCAGGGTGGCCAGTCCTTTCTCAATCCTCAGAGTTGATGCTATCAGGTAACCGAGCTGCTCCTGCTTGTTCTTCAAAAAGTACTCAGATGCCTCCTCTTGAGTTGGCATCCTGGCAGCTTTCTCCATCTTTGCCTTCTCCTTCTTTGCTTGAGCTTGTGCAGATGATGGTTCATTCTCATTCATCACAACTTGATTGTCCTCAAAGTTTGGATGGATGGGCAGGTGTTCCTTATCCAACAGATATGTGCCTGTGCCCATCTTCGAGTTAATCAACTCCTGAATTTGTGGGGAATATCCACAACTCCTCTTTTGATCAGCTGCTGTCCTCTTGATGGTCTCAACTATGAGGCTCATTACCTTGAACTTCTGTGGCACATCAAATATGTGAAGCAAGTTTATTGCATGGCCTCTGATCATTTTGTGATCACCTGGCTTGGGCAATAGAGTGTGCCTTAGAATCCAGTTGATTGTAGGCAACCCTGACAGAAGGAAGTGAATTGACCCAAACTTGAAAGTCTCAAGAGCTTTGTCTGGGATCTCCTTGTACATGTTTGACATGGAATTGTGATCCATCTTCTTCTTGGCATAGACATCCAAGTCATCTTCTAGCTCTTCTGGGGCATTGATTAGCTGAGCCCATTTTGCAACTGTAGATTGGTATCTTGTGCCTTCAGTCATCCATACTATCCTGCCATCTGGATAGAAATGTGTTGTGGAGTAGAATTGCATTATGAGCTCCTCATTCCACTTTGTGAGCTTCTGCCCAACAAAGTCTGCAACTCCACAAGCTTTGAAGCTGTCAGGCACTCCAGGATAGTGTTCTTCATTCTCCTTGATATACTCCCAGTCAACCAATCTCATGTCACACACTATGGGTTTCTTGTCCAGCAGCACTGTCTCATAGAAGTATTACTGTTCCTTGGTGTGGAATCTGTAATCAACAACAGTTCTTCTAATTGAAGCATATGGATCTGCCTCTCTCCATTTCCTCAGCCCTGAATCTCTCCTGATTTTCATGTTCTCAGCCACAGGATGAGCATCGTTGTGGTCTGGAATCTTGGGCTTGAGCTTCCTGAGAACTTGTCCTTCTTCTTCTTCAGCAGCAACATGAGGCACTGGGGCCTTGTTCTTCTCAGCAGCAGATATGTTCCTAGTGTTCCTCTTAGGTGCACTCTTGGGCTTGGAGGCAGCTTTGGGTGCTTCTTTGGGCTTTGATGATGCAGCCCCTGACCTTATAGCATCACCCATGAGCTTCTGTGCCTTGGGTGCTGGTGCAACAACCTCTTCTTCCTCTTCTTCTCCCTCAGAGTCTCTCCTCATGGAGGGTTTGCCAAGAACTCTAGCAGTAGTGGTTCTGACTCTCTTTTTCTTCTTGTCTTGGCCACCTGCTTCTTCTTCAGACTCCATGGAAAATTTCAAGGTTTCTCCAGTGGCAACCTTCCTAGGCTTGGAAGTAGGAACTCTCCTTGCAGGTGCCTTCTTATGCATAGCTGGTTTTGTGGCTGCAGCTGAGCCATATTCTTTCTTGAGCACTTTCTTCTTTGAGGTGGCTTCCTCTTCCTCTGCCACATAATCTTCATCCTCAGACTCAGAAGTTCTCTTCTTGCTTGCTCTAGTGTCAGCCTTGGGCAAGTTGCTTGGGGTGCTTCTGCTACCCTCATCAGAGCTACTAGAGGGACTAGTGCCCTCACTCATGTGAACCTGCTCCTCTGATTTGTTCTGGCTGTCACTTTGATCAGACATGTTGCAAATACTGAATGCAGACCCTGTGAATAGATTGTAGATGAGATAGAGTGGATGAGCATCACAAAATGCAGAGATTTTTGCAAAAGAATGAGTCAAAAACTTAGTTTTAGTTTTCCACGGAAAGCATTTCGGATCAACCGATTTGCAAACTCGGTGATACTGAAGCAGCTTTTGGAACCAAAACTAGTGAACTCGGTCAGACCGAGTCACAGTTTGGTGGCACCGAGACTTCTAGGGTTTCACAAAGTCCTGAACTCGGTCACACCGACTTGCAATTCTCGGTCAGACCGAGAACCACATGTGCAATGGCCATGGCCGAATCGGTGGAACTGAGTTCCGCAACCCGGTGGGTCCGAGATGGTTTGTGCGGAAACCTAAACCTAAATTTTCAAATCGCATCTATTCTAAGGATTGTTTTGACTGGATAGAAGTGTTTCAATTGTAGCAAGAATCATAATGAACACAATGTGCTAGGAATCAGACGGGGATAGCACTGTGATCGAGTCCATACCCTAGTTCGGCGGTGAACTCGCTACGGCGGCAACAGCGGAGACGAAATCTGTTGACGGCGGCGGAGACCAGCGACAGGAGGCGGCTGGCGACGAGGAAGACGATCCGGAGACCCAATAGGCAGAGCGAGCTATGCGCGGGCGAAGAGGTTTCGGAGAAATTTCCAAAATTTTGCCCGTGAGAATATATAGCCCGACCCTATCGGTGTGACCGAGTGGAACAACTCGGTGACACCGAGAGGCATAACTGTCGACAGTTATAGCAACTCGGTGTGACCGAAAAGTTCAAGTCGGTTGCACCGAGGCAAAAACCTAGATCGACTTAGTGATCTTGGTATGACCGAAATGGAGGAATCGGTCAGACTGAAAAGCACAAAGAAGTTTTGGAAGTTTAAGTATATGACAAATCGGGAACTCCGAGTGCTCCTCACACAGAGTGGTTTGAATATGACTTGATCAAATTTTGTGATGTAGCATGAATAGAGTTTGAGACGAGAAAAACATAGATAGCTAGAGAGGGTTCTTAGGCATTCTTGTCCATCCACTTGGCAAAAGAAAAGAAAACCAATTAATCAAAACAACAAGTGGATGTCCTTGAATGAGTAAAATATGCAATCAACATGCTCACACAATAAAATGGAAATTAAGACATGTGGCAAAGCATGCACAACCAATTCTAGCATCTATCAAGCAATTGGCGATGACTAGGTCATCTATATATGAGTATATTGACTTAGGAGCCAAATGAGAACATTTGATCATAGGTCATACTCATTGTTTAAGCACAAGTGGGGTTACCACTTTTACATAAAGCATTGTTGTGTTCACACCATTAGAGTTGCTTTAGCTCAATTCTTAGAGTAAAGCTCCCCCTAGATGTGATATCCCCCCTAAGAGGGATGAACTAACCTTGGGTTTTGTCGATGATGACTTCATGTAGATGTTGAAGATGTGGATGCTCAATGTCGATGTAGATCATTTGGAGCTATCCATTGGAGTTAGTTGCACTTTCAATATCTACATGGGTTAGTCCCACAAGGAACAAACAAGGATATCCATAGACATAGAGTGATGCACACACAAGATGATGTCTATGAAAGCTTTTAGATTACCTTGTCCCTTGTCTTACCAACAAGAGGGTTTGTGACTCCTTGAACTAGTGCAAGATGTGGAAGTTGATTGCACTAGTTCTTGCCAAGATGATGATGAGAGTGAAGTATGTTGGCGGAGTCACCCTCAAGAACTCTCTAGTTCTTCTTCTTTTGAATCCACACCATCTTGATGGGAATCCTTGGTGTTGTAGTTGTACTTGATGAAGTGGAACTTGAAGTAGTCTTGGGAATCCACTTGACTAAGGTCTTAGGAGCTTCTTCAAATGCATCAATTTCCTCTTGAAGCTTGTCCTTGCCTTTTTGCTTGTAGTCTTGTGGTGGAAGATCATCTTGAGCTTGTGTCCCTTTGAAATAAGCGGGATCATACTTCTCTTAATGAGGAACAAACTTCGTCTTGGGGTATTGATCTCCTTCCCACTCAACTCCATTGGCATTGAACTTTCGTTCAAAACCAACACCTTGATTCTTCCGGTGCCTTCCTTGCTTGCGTACAATTTCCTCGAATTGCTTACTTCCGGCAAGGCTCTTGTAAACTCCTTTCTCTATAATTCCCTTCAATAAGCTATTTTCTTGCTCAAGTGTAACTTGGCTAAGAGAATCATTAGTGGAATCAAGATAACTACTAGAAGCAACAATATTGGATTTAGCATGATTATTGTTACTACTAGAGGAAGAATATTTCTTGTTCTTGTTACTAAACTTGACTTGAGGTATGTAAGTGGATAAAAGTAAATGCTTGGCAATGTAAGAAGAACTTGTCTTACGAAGATCATCATTGATTGCTTTTAAGAACTCATGCTCTTGCTCAAGGTTGAGATTTTCAAAGCGTAATTTCTCATGCGCCCTTAAAAGTTCTCGATGATCTCCTAAGATAGTTTCATGAGCTAACTTAAGAGTGTTTAGTTCTTTAGTTAGAGACTCAATCTTCTCCTTATCATTGTCATTCTATTTATCTTGATTAGCATGATTAATTAACGTTTCATCATAATATTCATCACTAGAGTTGTCAACAAGTAAATCATCATCACCTAACAAGTCATCTTCATCACTATTGAAATCAACATACTCGGGATGTGATACCTTTGGGCCTTTAGCCATGAAGCATGTTCCAACTCCTTCATTTGGTGAGTCAAATATGTCGTAGGAGTTGGTTGACACAAGTGCTAGACCGGCAACACCTTCATCTTGAGTATATCCGGAATCGGAGTGATAGCTTCTCTCGGAGTGGTTGTCAGAGTCGGAGCCGGATACCCATTCACCAACATGAGCTTGATGTCTTCGTTTTGTGTACCTCCTTGATGACTTGTCCTTTCTTTCCGAATCCTTGCTTCTCCGTGAGTGTCTTCGTTCATAACGATCATCTCTACTCCTTCTTTCTCTAGATGGTGATTCTTCTCTTCTACTTCTTCTCTTGGGAGAATCTTCTCTTCTCTTGTAGGGAGCCGTACACTCATTGGAATAGTGTCCGGGCCTTCCACAATTGTAGCAGTTTTGTTCTCGACTAGAGGATCTTTTGTCATTGTAGGACCTTGACGTAGAGCTTCTATCTTTGCTTCTACTCTTGTAGAACTTGTTGAAGTTCTTCACCATTAAGCTCAATTCTTCATTGAAGGTTTGTTTCTCACTTGATGATGTGGGAGCTTCACATGAGGCTTTGTAAGCACCACTTGAATTGTTGTGAAGTTCCTCTTTATCCTTGAGTGACATCTCATGAGCAACAATTCTTCCAATGACTTCCGTTGGCTTGAGATCTTTGTAATTGGGCATCATTTGGATCAATGTGCACACAGTATCATATTTTCCATCCAAGGCTCTTAGGATCTTCTTGATGATGAATCTATCGGTCATCTCTTCACTCCCTAAGCCGACAATCTCATTTGTGATAAGAGCAAGCCTAGAGTACATTTCAGCGATACCTTCACCATCCTTCATTTTGAACTTGTCAAGTTGACTTTGAAGCACATCCAATTTGGATTCCTTGACGGAGTCAGTACCTTCGTGCATATTAATCAAAGTATCCCAAATTTCCTTTGCATTCTCAAGACGGCTGATTTTGTTGAATTCTTCGGGGCACAATCCGTTGAAGAGGATATCACAAGCTTGAGCGTTGTATTGCAGCATCTTCAACTCTTCCGCAGTAGCTTCACGGTTTGGTTCTTTCCCATCAAAGAAGTCACCTTGCAAGCCAACACACACGATAGCCCAAACGGCGGGGTTATGTCCAAGAATATGCATTTTCATCTTATGCTTCCAACTAGCAAAATTAGTTCCATCAAAGTAAGGACCTCTATGGTGATAATTTCCCTTGCTAGACGCCATACTCTCCTAGGTTGTGAAACCAAGGCTATGACCACCAAAAGCTATGGAAATCAAAGCAAATGGAGACCAAAGCTCTGATACCACTTGTAGGATCGGAAGTATGTCTAGAGGGGGGGGGGGTGATTAGACTACTTGACCAAATAAAAATCTAGCCTTTTCCCAATTTTAGTTCTTGGCAGATTTTAGTTATCTTAGCACAAGTCAAGCAATCTCCACACAATTCAAGCAAGCATGCAAAGAGTATATGAGCAGTGGAAAGTAAAGCATGCAACTTGCAAGAATGTAAAGGGAAGGGTTTGGAGGATTCAAACGCAATTGGAGACACAGATGTTTTTGGCGTGGTTCCGATAGGTGGTGCTATCGTACATCCACGTTGATGGAGACTTCAACCCACGGAGGGTAACGGTTGCGCGAGTCCATGGAGGGCTCCACCCACGAAGGGTCCACGAAGAAGCAACCTTGTCTATTCCATCACGGCCGTCGCCCACGAAGGACTTGCCTCACTAGCGGTAGATCTTCACGAAGTAGGCGATCTCCTTGCCCTTACAAACTCCTTGGTTCAACTCCACAATCTTGTCGGCGGCTCCCAAGTGACACCTAGCCAATCTAGGAGACACCACTCTCCAAGAAGTAACAAATGGTGTGTTGATGATGAACTCCTTGCTCTTGTGCTTCAAATGATAGTCTCCCCAACACTCAACTCTCTCTCACAGGATTTGCATTTGGTGGAAAGAAGATTTGAGTGGAAAGCAACTTGGGAAGGCTAGAGATCAAGATTCATATGGTTGGAATGGAATATCCTGACCTCAACACAAGTGTAGGTGGTTCTCTTTCAGAACATGTGTATTGGAAGTGTATATGTGTTCTGATGGCTTTCTCCACGAATGAAGAGTGGGTGGAGGGGTATATATAGCCTCCACACAGAATCTAACCGTTACACACAATCTGCCAAACTCGGTGGGACCGAATAGTTAAACTCGGTCGGACCGATTCGGCAAACCTAGTGACCGTTAGGATTTTCGGTGGGACTGAGATGCAACTCGGTAGGACCGATATGGTTAGAGTTAGGGCATAACGTAATCTCGGTGTGACCGATTACACAAACTCGGTGGGACCGAATTTGGTAATAAGCTAACCAGAGAGTTGGTCAGGTAAACTCGGTGGGACCGATTTGCTCTTTTCGGTGAGACCGAAATGTTACGAAAGGGAAACAGAGAGTTTACATTGCAATCTCGGTGGGATCGGTCGCTCACTTCGGTTAGACCGAAACGTTACGAAGGGAAACAGAGAAATTGCAATCCCATCTCGGTGAGACCGAGATCTCTATTGGTGAAACCGAATTGCTAGGGTTTGTTGCAGTGGCTATGACATGTGAGACTCGGTGGCGCCGGATAGAAAGAATCGGTGGGGCCGAGTTTGACTTTTGGTTTAGGTCATATGTGGATGTGGGAAGATAGTTGAGGATTTTGGAGCATATCACTAAGCACATGAAGCAAGAGGCTCATTAAGCAACACCTCATCCCTCCTTGATAGTATTGACTTTTCCTATGGACTCAATGTGATCTTGGATCACTAAAAATGTAAAATGTAGAGTCTTGATCTTGAAGCTTGAGCCAATCCTTTGTCCTTAGAATTTTGAGGGATCCACTTTCCTCATCCATGCCATGCCATTCATTGAGCTTTTCCTGAAATATTGATCTTGGAATAATGTTAGCTCAATGAGCTATATGTTGTTAGGAATTTCCAAAACCACCCAGGGATAGTTGCACTTTCAGATTGACTTCGATGAAACATTTGCTCCTGTGGCTAGGCTTGAAGCCATTTGCATACTGCTAGCCTACTCAAATCATCACAACATCCTTCAGTATCAAATGGATGTGAAGAGTGCCTTTCTCAACGGCAAGATTGAAGAAGAAGTGTATGTTGCACAACCACCTGGCTTTGAAGATCCAAAACATCCTGATATGGTATACAAGCTTAACAAGGCACTGTATGGCCTCAAACAAGCTCCTCGCGCTTGGTATGACACACTCAAAGATTTCTTGAAGAGCAAAGGCTTCAAACCTGGTTCCCTGGATCCCACACTCTTCACGAAGACATATGATGGTGAACTGTTTGTGTGCCAAATATATGTGGATGACATTATCTTCGGCTGCACTAACCAGAAATACAGTGATGAATTTGGACACATGATGCGAGAGCAATATCAGATGTCCATGATGGGTGAGCTGAAGTTCTTCCTTGGTCTTCAAATTCGTCAGCAGAGCAATGGTATCTTCATATCTCAAGAGAAATATCTCAAAGAATGCCTGAAGAAGTTTGGAATGCAAGACTGCAAAGGTTACACGACAACAATGCCAACCAAAAGCCATTTGGGTCCTGACGCCAATGGTAAAGAGTTCGATCAAAAGGTATACCGCTCCATGATTAGTTCTTTACTTTATTTATGTGCATATAGGCTAGATATAATGCTTAGTGTTTGCATGTGTGCACGATTCCAAGTGGCACCAAAGGAATCGCATCACTTAGCTGTGAAGCGAATTCTTCGATATTTGGCTTACAACCCCAACCTTAGGATTATGGTATCCAAAGGGCTCAGAGTTTGATCTAGTTGGATTCTCGGATGCTGATTATGCTGGTGACAAGGTGGATCGCAAGTCTACATCAGGCACATGTCACTTTCTGGGACGATCACTTGTCTATTGGTCTTCAAAGAAGCAGAAATGTGTATCTCTCTCCACTGCTGAATCTGAATACATTGCTGCTGGATCTTGTTGCGCTCAGCTTCTGTGGATGAAGCAAACACTCAAGGACTATGGCATCCATCTAAAGCAAGTACCACTCTACTGCGACAATGAAAGCGCCATCAAGATTGTCAACAACCCAGTTCAACACTCGAAGACAAAGCACATTGAAATTCGTCATCACTTTCTCAGAGATCATGTCATGAAGGAAGATATAGATATCATTCATGTTAACACTGAAGATCAATTGTCAGATATCTTCACAAAGCCCTTGGATGAGAAAAGGTTTTGCAAGTTGCAGTGTGAGCTAAATATCCTGGAATCCTCGAATGTCCTGTGATTAGGCACACATCCTAACACTTATGCATGTTGATGACTTAGATGTGCAACACACGAAGTAATGTATATCTTCAATCAATGAAGACTTACACTCTGAGACATTAATGCGGAATTTGACTTCGGAGCGCCACGATAATTGTGCGCCGTGTCTGGGTCTAATACTTCCTATACGGTGGGTAACGCCACCACCAAATTCTTGTTTGGAGTGTTTCCTCTTGGCGTTACATTTGCTAAGTCTTCGCATTTAATTTATCTTCAACATTGATTTGTCTTCATGATGATCTTCACTTTGTTGATTTAGTCTTACTCAGATATATGCATATATTTGTGTTCTGTCCTCTACAACATTCACTTATTGCTATGTCTTCTCGTTTGAATCTTCTGAACTAAGTGAATGTGATCGGACCCTAACCTCTCTATGCTTCTTCCTCAAATTCTATCTATCCAAATCATATGCATTCTATTGAAACTGTCGAATTTCTTCTTTGCGTCCTTGTCAGCAGAAGATACAGAGACAAACATTGGATCTGTTTGAAATGCTCAATCCTTATTGTCTGAAACCCAGAGAAGCCGAAATGACCACCTGACAATCCAGGCAAGCGTGGGAACATGGAACAACTCCCAATGTGTTGCATGTTCTCCACGTGTCCCTCAGATGTGAACCGCCAGGGGCACCTGCGTAATTGCGCTGTGCTGTCCCTCTGCCTATAAATATACATCACATCACGGTCAAAATCTTTCTTCCACCTCCCCACCTCTCACATACCCTAGCGCCACCGCTAGCTTTCGACGATGCCGACGACAAAGCGCTTAGCTGCCACGACCTCATCAATGCCGTCCTCACACCGGACACGGACATCGTCTTCTCCGCCGCCATCATAGGTGTCTTCCGTCACCAAGTTAGGGCACAGAAGATCGAACTGCTCGGCCTCCCCTCTACTTCGTCTAGCAGTTCTTCGTGTGGTAATTAAAACTCACTTTTACTGCCTTTTTGATCCGACAGATTCATCCTTCCTCACCAAAAGTGGTTTCTGTGGCTACATATTTAGATCTATCCTATTCTGCATCTCATAATATGCCTAGTATATTCACTTATGCTTCACACATAGTTAGATTCCTCACTTGTACCTATTCTTGGATTCGTACAAATCTGGAACCAACTCCCAACATATAAGTGAATGTCTTCGCGCTATGAGGTCAATGTCGTCAAACTGATTTATCTTCAAAATCTTCTAAGAATGCATATGACCTCTTCCCCTTCCCTCGCATCTCTAATGCTGTCACAGGTACATGTCCATGGGAGAATCCCTTGGTTCTCATAGTCTGCATTCATTTGCAGAATTCTTACATCACATTAACTCTCCCGAAGCTAGTTCTTGTCTGACCAGCAGATGGAAGCCTTTGACAGCGTTGAAGCCATTCAGTCTGAGCTTCATGGCAACAGGGAAATTAGCAAGGAAGGGAGGCAGACAACGCCGTGGAAATACATCGAAGGATTTGCCACCAGATCTATATGATATGTACAAAATAGACCCAGAAGAAACCTATGGTGAACGCAAGACTCGAATCCAGTGGATTCAAAGATATTGAGCAGAGGAATGGTACAAGTACAAATTCATCACTGCTGAATATGTTGAGAAGAATGCCATCAAGCGACCTTGGGGAGATATCTTGTACACAAATCTTCCACCCAGGTCCAGAACTTAAGCCATTGATCAAGGCTTCTATCCTTGCATGGTTCGTGGACCACAACCAGAGAATGCTGATCCATCTTCTCTGCTATGGTGCCGTGAAGACAATCTGTTCAAGCAAAACTACAAGTTTGCCAAGGACTCTGCAACAAAGAACAAGAAGTCACTTGGATTAGACTTCAACCCCGGTCCCTCTGCTCCTCGGGCCGATGGCTCACGCGATGCTGAACCAAATATCGTCGGGCCCTTCTACAACCTTGAAGGTCTCATCACTCACATTATGGTTCAAGGGGCAGCCGTGGAGCACTCTGCAGATGACGCTGATACTGATGAAGCCCCTGCTCCACCGAAGCCTCAAAAGCAGAAGAAATCCAAGGCTTCAAAGCCCTCCACTGCACCAAGAGCTTCGCGTGCGAAGCCTCTGGCCACTGCTCCTCCTGCACCCAGTGTGCATTCTGAAGATCTTTCTCATATCTCCAAGACCGAGAAGAAGAAGAAGCCCATGCAGATTACTGGTAAAGCACGGACTCCAGCTGTCGTTTTGAGGAATGAGCACGAAGCCATTAATCTGTCCAGTGACGACGATCTTGGCGACGATGCTCTCGAGCTGCTGATAAAGAGCAAGCAAGAGGCGGAAATCTTCAATGGTATTCCCCTTTTTGATGTGGACATCCTAAACAAGTTCATCGACGAGTGGTTTGACAGCCCAAACCTCAGTTTTGATGATCTTCAGCTCCCCGTTGGCTTCAGCGTCTCCTTCCATGGAGCCATTGCTCCTGAGCTGGCTCTAGCTCAGAGGATTGTTGAACTGAAGCACAAAATTGACTATGAAAAGGCTCAGTTCAAGAAGCACATGGCCAAGCTCAGTGTGAAAATGATGCATCAGCTCAAGGAGGTGTTTCACAAGAAACGTGACGAAGCTAAAGGTTCTCGAGAGCGCATGAAACACCTCGCTGCCAAATGTGTTCAAGCTTACAATGAAGCCGAGAAGCGCAGGGCACTTGGGCGTCCTAGCATCGACCCTAAGATGGCTGCCAAGAAGAAGAAGCCTACTATGGCCCCAGCTGAAGCATCCAGGCGGGAAGAACCCCGCATTGTCTTCCCCACCAGCATGACAGGCTCGAAGCCTAAGGTCCCCACAGTAGCTTCAGAGCTCAAGAAAACAAGGACATCAGAAGCCGAAGCTAGAAAGCGCAAGAACAAGAATGCCACTGATGATGCTCCACCAACCAAGAAGAGAAAACTAAGAAGAAAGATCGGGCTGCTCCCACAGAGCCCCTTGTCGTCGAGCCGATTTCAGTTGCTCGTCCTGCGTCAGAACACCAAGAGCGTCAGTTGATAGTTCACGAGCCTGCTACCACAGAGGCTCCTGAAGCTCAAGAAGATCCAGCTGTTGACCACACCACAGCTGAAGACATTGGTCCCCAAGACAATGTAGATGATGATGAAGTCCTTCCTCATATCGAGCACCGAATGGTATCATCGCCTGTTCTCACGTACATCGAACTCATCAGCATTGGTCGTCCTTTGACGCCAATTGCTCAGGATGATTCATGGGCTGATCACCCTCAAGACTTCCCCCATCAAGAAGAATCACCATGTACCCTCCCCCCAACTCAAGTCACCACTCCGGTGCTTGATGATGAAAACTTTGTGGCCCAAACAACTCCATCTCCACAAGCGTCGCCAGCGTTTCACAGGCTTCGCAAAGGACCAAGGCCACAAGTCACTCTTTCGAGTGTTCCACAAGGAGAAGAGCACCACCACTCAGTATCATGCCAAGTGTTTCCTGAAGCCACTCCAACTGTGAACATCTCAGAGTCTAAAAGCCAAAGCTGGTGATGACATTCCGGCTGCATCAACCGATGACCAAGAAGAACCAAGTCACGAAGAAGAACGTGTTGCTACACCCCCATCCAACCAAGAAGTTGTTCTCAAGGAGAACCTTTCTGACCCTCTAGCTACTCAAGTGGAGGTTGACAATACTGAGGCAGCCACCAACATCAATACTGAAGCCAATGACGTTGTCATGGATGAAGCTAATGTGGCGCCTGAAGTTAATGTGGTGCTAGAAGTAAATGCACCTGAAGCCAATGCTGCACCTGAAGCCAAGCTGCAGCCTGAAGCTAATGCAAATGCAAATGCCACTGCTCCTGTACCGCCTCTAAGGCCACACACCATTGAGCAAGCATTTGATCATGGTCCGCTGGTTACTGTCCGATGGCCCATTCTGGTTCCTCCACCTGCTGCAGGTCCACAATTTGACTATCATGTAGAGCACAGGCCTCAGGTCCAGAAGCCTAAGCCAAGGTTGCTAAGGTTTCCAGGTACCGCAACTTCACCAGGATCCTTCAATGAAAATGGCTTCATTGCACACAACACCTTCTTTGATAGTGCCAAGAACCCCTACTCGAAGCCAAGAATTTCATCTGATCGGTTCTGGAGCTATCAACAGTGCAATTACTATTCCTGTGTTCTCTATGATCAAGGGCGCATCTTTCCCCATATGCGTCTAGACTGTGAAGCTATTGTTGGACTGTCCTGCTTAGAAGAAGCCCTTGACTATTTCCGAGATGCTGGTCTGCTGCAATTTGTGACTAATAAAGAGCACTGGAATGAAGAGCTTCTACTACAATTCTATGCCACCCTCCACATTCGCGGCTACAACAGGGATCCGAAGACATGGATCCTTGAGTGGATGACAGGCAATGTACATCACGAAGCTAAAGCTCTTGATATCATTGAGCCCACTGGCCTGCCCACTCCAGGTGAACTCTTTGAACCTGGTTGTCAGCTTCACCGCAATGCTTTGGAGAGCATCCTCCAGAAGCCTGAACCCAACACGAGCCAAATGCTGAGCATGATGAAGCCACTGCCACGCGATGCTGAATATCCACGGGAATTCTTCGTTGAAGACCTGGAGTATCTGCCCCGCACTATTTATCATATCATCAGGCGAACTCTATGGCCTGTCAAGGGACATTCCTCTGCAGCAAAACTTGAAGGAGCAATGAAGACATTGGTCTTCTATATCTTCAATGGCATCAGTTTCAATGCTCAAGACTTCTTCATCAGGCAATTGGCTGCATCTGGCTCTGATCTTTTTAGATTGAAATTCTATGCTCCATGGGTTCTGCGGTCAACTATCAGCCATCTGCGCGCAACCATCTGATTTTCTTGCGAGAGCTTGATATGTCTGTCAAAGCCATCTACCCAGAGCCTGCCAAGGAGCCTATTTATCTTCACAATGCTGATCACCAAAGATTCACTCAGCCCATTGAAGGAATTCTGGCTGCCACTCGTGTTTACCCTTTGCCTGGCAATACACGTGCACCTCAACGTGCCCATACCGAAGCCACTGAAAGCACAATAGCTCAAAGGCCTTGAAAGCGTTCTCGTGTTCTCAATGACCGAGAGCTTCTCGTTGCCTTGTATCGAAAGCAAGATAAGCATCACTATTGGCTGAAGCATCAGATGCAAAGCCTCTTGGTGGACGTCAACCGCATTTGCAACCTTGCCACCAAGAATGCATTTGTCACTCACGAAACCTGTCGGAGGTCATGGAAGAGTCTGACATTGCTCAGTGTTGAAGCTGATCTTCAAGATGATGGCTTCACAGAGGGATTCAAGTTTGATTCCACTCCTCCCAGGAACGTTGTCTTGCGTCGGACTCCCTCTCTTGAAGACTCTGACTATTCATCCTCAGCTACAACTGTTAATGCCAGAGTCATTGATGACGAAGATGATGCTACTTCACCACCTCCAACTTCGGTGCTTATCGACACTGCCCCAAGTTCTTCTGCACCACCAAACCTCAACGACGACCCTACTGCTTCACCTACTCCTCATGGGAACAAGTAGAGGCTCTATGTCTTCAAACCTTATTGGTCCTTACTGACAAAAGGGGGAGAAGCATATGAGTTGATAGTCTTCAAGCGGGTCCATATGGGTGGTTGCTATACTTTTTGACCATTTGACAAGTGTTTACAACTCTCGCTTTCTATACATTTGGTTCTTTGAGTTGTAACACTTAACCTTGATGGTCGTCTGCTATTTTCTCTGCTATTCTGTGATGCGATGATAAATTCCGCATATGCGATGATAAATCCCGCACGAAGTCATATTGCAGACGTCCATTTTCATTATGCATGTCATTATCTTCATTATATCTTTTCATGCATGATGAATTGCCTTCATAAGTTGAAGAGGATCTCCACAAGTACAACCTGCCATGTGCATTTGCATTCCAAAAGCAAAATACTTATATGCACATCTTCAGGGGGAGCCTTTTGCTACTTATGAAGACAATACCTTAATCCTTTACAATTTCACATACTTTTATCCCCGTTGAAAACTTCAACCAGTTTGTCATCAATCACCAAAAAGGGGAGATTGTAAGTGCATCTAGTGCCACCCCTAGTTCGTTATGGAGTATTGATGACAAACCTGGTTGAGGGACTAATGTGTTTGTGAGAATTGCAGTATAACACAGGTAGTAGTCCCTCATTGATTCGGTTTACCTACCAGAGATGACCCCTAAAAATGTTGAAGACATTGAAGACAATGGTGGTGTGTGAAGACAATCACATCGAAGCTTATGACTCGAGAAGACATTCACATGAAGACTACGGAGTGCGAAGACATAGTTGTTTCGTAGTTTTGTTTTCTTCTTTGTCGAGTCATAGGAACCACCGTACTATTAAGTGGGGTCCAAGTGAACGAAGTCAGAGTGACAGAAGTGATGCTCAACCAAATCCTAAGTCTTCGAGCGAAGACATTGAGAGCAAATCTTATCCAGAGCTGGATGAGTCAGCTTTACTTGTAGCCCAAGTCAAGCTGCCGCGTGTGTTTGAAATATGACCATTGGAACACGTGTCAGTTCCTTAGTGACCCAGGGTCATTTCGGACAAATCAGGTCGGGTTGCCTAGTGGCTATAAATAGCCCACCCCCTACACCATAAATTGGTTGCTGCTCAGAGTTAGTGCATGGCTTTTGTCGTCTGAGAGCAACCCACCTCGAAGCTTTTGAGAGAGAAAAATCCTTGCGAGGACAAAGCCAAAGAGTGTTAGGCATCACTGAAGTCTTTCTATCCGCGTGACCTGAAGACTTGTTACACTTGAGGACTGTGAATCCTCCAGCCGGTTAGGCGTCGCGTTCTGAGCATCCAAGAGTCATTGTGGATCCCCGGTGAACGAAGTCTATGAAGGTTTAGAAGTCTACCTTGAAGACTTACCAGAGTGAATGGGCGAGGACTAGGTGTCCTTAGCTCAAGGGGAATAAGGTGAAGACGCGGTCTTCTGAGTTAAATCTCAGCCTCCCTAACCAGACGTACAATTGTCACAGCAACTGGAACTGGTCCAACAAATCCTTGTCCTCACCAAATGACTGGTTCTATCTTCTCCCTCTCTTTACTTAAAGTTTATCTTCGTGAAGTCATTGCCTGCCTGTGCTACCTGTTTGACTTCATTGTGTGACTTCTATTGTTATTTGGCTTCATTCTATCTTCCTTCCTGATCATTACTACTTAGCTGCTAATAGTCTTCATGCTTTCACTTCATTGAATACTTGACTATGGCTTGCCTAGTGTAGTGTACCTTCCGCTGCATGTTATTAGGTTCATTTCTATTGTTTGTCTTTGAAACTTCCATGTTTTGAAAACTTCCATAAAAATCGCCTATTCACCCCCCTCTACTCGATAACTAGCACTTTCAGATCCGTTGACTAAGCCTCTCTCACGACCAAAACATGATCAGCACCAAGACTCGATGGGTGTTAGAATCATTATTGTGTAATCAAGATTATTGACTCTAGTGCAAGTGGGAGACTGAAGGAAATATGCCCTAGAGGCAATAATAAAGTTGTTATTTATATTTCCTTATATCATGATAAATGTTTATTATTCATGCTAGAATTGTATTAACCGGAAACTTAGTACATGTGTGGATACATAGACAAACAGAGTGTCCCTAGTATGCCTCTACTTGACTAGCTCATTATTCAAAGATGGTTAAGTTTCCTGACCATAAACATGTGTTGTCATTTGATGAATGAGATCACATCATTAGATAATGATGTGATGGACAAGACCCATCCGTTAGCTTAGCATAATGATCGTTTATTTTTACTGCTATTGCTTTCATCATGACTTATACATGTTCCTCTGACTATGAGATTATGCAACTCCCGAATACCAGAGGAACACCTTGTGTGCTATCAAACGTCACCACATAACTGGGTGATTATAAAGATGCTCTACACGTGTCTCCGAAGGTGTTTGTTGGGTTGGCATAGATCGAGATTAGGATTTGTCACTCCGAGCATCGGAGAGGTATCTTTGGGCCCTCTCGGTAATGCACATCACTACAAGCCTTGCAAGCAATGCGACTAATGAGTTAGTTATGGGATGATGCATTACAGAACGAGTAAAGAGACTTGCCGGTAACGAGATTGAACTAGGTATGATGATACCGACGATCGAATCTCGGGCAAGTAACATACCGATGACAAAGGGAACAACGTATGTTGTTATGCTATTTGACCAAGAAAGATCTTCGAAGAATATGTAGGAACCTAGATGAGCATCCAAGTTCCGCTATTGGTTATTGACCGGAGATGTTTCTCGGTCATGTCTACATAGTTCTCGAACCCGTAGGGTCCGCACGCTTAACGTTCGATGACGATTTGTTTTATGAGTTATGTGTTTTGATGACCGAAGTTTGTCCAGAATCCCGGATGAGATCACGGACATGACGAGGAGTCTCGAAATGGTCGAGACATAAAGATTCATATATTGGAAGGTTACATTCGGACACTGGAATGGTTCGGGTCGTTCCGGATAAGTTTCAGAGTACCGGGGGTTACTGAACCCCCCGGGGAGGTTAATGGGCCACCATCGGCCTTAGTGGAGAAGAGAGAGGGCCGGCCAGGAGGTGGCGCGCGCCCCTCTTGCCAATCCGAATTGGACAAGGGGTGGGGGCGGTGACCCATCCTTCCTTATCTCCTCTTCCTCCTTCCCTCATTCTCCTAGTTGGAATAGGAAAGGGGGGGGATCCTACTTGGACAGGGAGTCCAAGTAGGACTCCCCCCTATGGCGCGCCCCCCTTGGGCCAGCCTCCTCTTCCCCCCTCCTTTATATACGTGGGAGGGGAGCACCACAAAGGCACAACAAGTCTTCTCTTAGCGTGTGCGGTGCCCCCGTCCACAGTTACACACCTCAGTCATATCGTTGTAGTGCTTAGGCGAAGCCCTGCGCTGGTAACTTCGTCATCACCGTCACCACACCGTCGTGCTGACGAAACTCTCTCTCGTCCTCAACTGGATCAAGAGATCGAGGGACACCATCAAGATGAATGTGTGCTGAATGCGGAGGTGCCGTACGATCGGTGCTTGGATCGCGAAGACGTTCGACTACATCAACCGCGTTATTGAACGCTTCCGCTTTCGGTCTACGAGGGTACGTGGACACAGTCTCCCCGCTTGTTGCTATGCATGTCCTAGATAGATCTTGCGTGATCGTAGGTCAATTTTTTGAAATACTGCGTTCCCCAACATGTGTATGTGTTGATTCACCCAAACCTTTCCGAATCGGACCCCCTCTCGATGGTACGGTTTTCCCTACAACTCAAGTCCACCAAAAAGAAACACAGGAAAGACAACCGTCTTCACTTGAAACTCCGAGGGGCACGAATCGTCTTGTGACATATGCTTGATAGTCTGAAATGCTCAATGCACACGGTTAGTCCGCGAACACATTGTCATCAATCACCAAAACCACTTAGGGAGAAATATGCCCTAACAATCCCCCCATTTCTGGTGCATTGATGACAACATGGTATTTGCACTAAAGATATAGCTATGAGGTGTGCAAACCCATAGATCTACAAAATATAGACGAGCTCCCCTAGATGTGTGCACTAATTTAGATATGCTTTGGAATGCAAAGTGCACACATTTAGGATCCACAACCCCCTATATTTTATAGACCAAGCAATACTTGCACAAACATAATAAGATGATAGCAGACAAGTAATATCATGTGAGCATTCAGATAAGAGCATAATCATACGGTACATCTCACATGCAATGGCAATTAATAAAATAAAGTACTCGACGTAATATATAGAGATAGGATAGCTCATATGTCTCACACCATATGGTCTCGAACTCAAGGACACAAACCAATGCAAAAGAAATAGTTTGAACGATAAGAGCAACGACAAATAAGATGCACACTCGACACAAGACACAGCAAATCCCTAAACTCTCTCCCCCTTTGGCATCGAGACACCAAAAGGGTAGAGAGTACACCTAAGAACGAAGGTAGTAGCAGTACTCCACGACATCACCAATCGTGCTCCTTCTCCTCAGACTCCTCTGTAGCAGGTGGTGGACCTCTAGTGTCCTCATCAGAATCAGTCCACAGGCAGTGCACTCTGACCCAAGACTCCTCATTAGTGATCTTGTCCTTGGAGCCACTAGAAACGTTGAGGCCAACCTGCCTCATGATGGCCTTGTCACAACTACGGGCCTTCTTTGCATCCACGTGAGCATTGTACTATCCCTTTGCCTGGAGGAAAACAACTTCTTCATCTTCTGCTTGAGCTTCTTAGACCAAGAGAGATCCTCAAATGGTGGCTCATAGTCCTGCTCATCATCATCACCATCGGTCCTAACAGTGTCATGCTCTGGTGGAGCAGGAGCAGCCGTCCCCCACTTCTCCTTCTGCCTCAACTGAACAACATGATGAGGCACTAGGTCTCTAGTGATAAGCTCCTCATCTGGAAACGAAGACACCCATGTCTCTTCAATGAGCTGCATCAAGTATGGGCCATAGATGATGCACTTGCGCTGATGACTGCAGAGCGAAGTTCTGACCACATAACATGAGAAACATCCAACACCTCCTGAGTGCCCTGCTGCTTCTGGCAGAAGAGAAGTAGGTCCCCTAGAAAGGAGTGCACCATATCCTAGTTGCCAACGCGAGGAACAGAGTGTTCCTTAAAATCCGATGCATGATATCGAGAAAGGGCCAGAGCTCATAGGAGACATGCCCAGTTTTAGAAACCTTCATGGCGGAGAATGGCCAAAGTGCTTCCTTGTGAGTAGCAGTGGTCTCACGGTGGGGTCAAAACCCAACTGGGTTCTGGACCCCCTGATCATCATAAGATAGACTCTCCACGAAGCTCTTCCATGAAGCAGACAGACGTCAACCATTGGTCAACCAAGTGAGAGTCTTGTCCTCATCATGCCCAAAATGCACTGTGGCATAGAATTGAGCCACAAGCTTCGCATCAAAGCCTTGTTGAATGAGATGATCCTCTTGATATCAAGCTCTTCGCACCTCTGCAAAGCGGCTCCAAAGTAAGCCAAATCCTTCTTCGCGTGAGTGAGATCAACTGACTTGACTTTCAATACAAATTCTTCTTCCCCTTCAACACATCATGGTAGATGGACTGCTGAAACTTGTTCCAAAATAGACAATTGGCAAACGAAGGATCCTGAGGCACCCGGTACCGATTGAGCTTACATGCCAAACAAAACTCATGGGCAGCCATCTGATGAGAACCCTTGGGCCCCTTGTGATGAGGACACAGACCTGGGGTAGGGTAATAGGCCTGACCTATACGTCCTACCTAAGGTCCTTGTCCTAAGAACAAATAAGTTCAAGAATCAGAAGAAGGGATCTAAAAAAGGTGTCGAGTGAAGTCCACTCGACCTGCCATTCACTCAGAGACCTCTCTTATCCAGGTCACTCGACCATAAAACCACACGACATATAAGAAGACCTAAAGCCGCTCTAAGCAACAACGGTCGAGCATTTACTCATATATTTAATGATCATTTGTAGCACTTCATTACAGGCGTTACCTGTAACGCCACCTCTTTATGTACATTGAATCCTATGTAACGGAGGAGAGCTGGTGTCCTGGTGCACTCTATATAAGCCAACCCCCTCCTCTGAGACAAGGGTTCGCACCCCCTGTAACTCACACGCTCATAATCCAATCGACCGCCTCCGGGATCCGAGACGTAGGGTTATTACTTCCTCCAAGAAGGGCCTGAACTCGTAAAACTTGCGTGTACAACTCCTCCATAGCTAGGATCTTGCCTCTACATCACCTACCCCTATTCTACTGTCAGACTTAGAACCACGACAGTTGGCGCCCACCGTGGGGCAGGTGTCTTAGCGACTTGTTGGAGAAGTTGCGATTTTTCCAATCCCCTTCATCATGGTTTCAGGCGGAGGTTTGGCAGAGTACCGCGAGATCCGTCTTGGCGCGCTCGTGTTTGTCGCTGACGACTCCGCTTGGCTTCAGGAGGATCCACTCGATGTCGACGCGCTTCCCGTCCGCGGGGCAACGCACTTTCGCGCGTGCGTCCGCGACGTCCTCCTGCGGCAGCCGTCGACCCAGTATCGGTTGGCTCCTGTGGCGTCCTCCCTCCTTGTCGCCCACCGGCGCAAGCGTTCAGGTCGATAAAGGCTTCAGCAGTGGCTGAGGCATGCGGTGGCACACCAGTCGGCCACCCCCCATGTCACGGCAATCGAGCCCGATGAAACTCTCTACGGCCTATTCGACTGGCTCCGCAGAGACTACATCCGAGTGCGACAACAGTGATCCCGTGGCGGAGGTCTTGATGGTCGATGGACCTTGCAGTCCTCCCGGCTTCGTCCGCACCGACGGTGGCGACGGCGGAGGCGATCCGTCGCATGTCCATGAGGAGTACCTCCCCGAGCCCCTCTCTTCATAGCAGAGGGAAGAACTTCGCCGCTGGAACATGGACGCACTTCACACTCCTATCGTTGGAGAAACCCCCGAGGCCCGGGCCTTGGAGGACACGCGCCTGGCCAACCTGGCTGAGCACACTCGACTGGAGACCCTCCAGCGCGCACTCGATGAGCATGCGCGTCAACAGGTTCCAGAATCCAGTCGATGCCAACTCTTTCCGCCTCCGACTCAGGTATATCGAACTCCGATCTAGAATCTTACAGCTGCAGCTTGAATAGCAGAGTCAATTCAGCCCTCCCAGTCGGAAGCTGGCAGAGGCCTAATGCAGATCAGAAGGTCCGTTATGGCAGATACAGTCCAGTCGGCTCACAGCCCAAGATCGCCCCCGAGGCATGAAGGGGCGTGGATACCGGCGCGATCAGTACAGAAATCGTGAGCAGTATGATCACCGACTCGATCACGACGATCATCGTCGAGTGCCCACGCCTCCCCCAAGGAGTGGGTCATACGTGCCTCGACAGCATGATGACAGGCGCCCTCACAGCGGTGGGCGAAGAATTCCAGTCGACCCCAGGGAGCCAGGCTTTGATGCGAGATCTATTGTCGTTCAAGGTTTGGTCAACAGAAACAGAGCTCACAGAGAAGGCCATGATAGAGATTTACCAGCAAGCAGCAGAGTGCATGTCTCAGGTCGAGAGTGCTTCAGCAGAGCCATCAGGGCCGCAGTGATTCCTCCCAACTTCAGGTTGGCGACTGGAGTCAGTAAGTTCACTGGGGAGTCCAAGCCTGGCACTTGGCTTGGGGACTACCGAGTGCACTACAAGAAAAAGACACATCCATGACATTTTGGGCCGAACGAATTGTTTTTCTGTCATACATATGAACTTCTATGACGATAATTGTGACAAAACCCCGTATCATCATAGATGTGGTGGGCTCCTACTTCTATGACAAAAAATCATGACAGAAAATGGGCTTTTCGTCCTGGGCGGGCCGGAGACGCAGCTGCATGACATTCTTTGGGCCGTCCATGACGGAAAAAACCGTGGTAGAAGCGAGGGCGAGGAAAATTTTGGGGAGTTCCCGGTTACGGTGGGAGGTCGGGGGCCGAGCGATGCGTGTTTCTCTCGTACACGTACGCGCGTGTGTGCGAGGCGTTGGATCTAGCTGAACCCGAGCAAGGCGTTGGGCTCTAACTGAACCCGAGCGATTGCACTGCAGGCTACGCGTTACTGAACCCGAGCGATCGATCGATGGCTGTTAACTAAACCCGATCGAGCGATTCCTTCACTACTGCTGCTAACTGAAGCCGATCGATGGGATGAACAGTGAGCGTTGCGGGGGGGGGGGGGGGTTGGATGAACAGTGAGCGGTGGCGTTGCCTCTGGATGAACAAGACCCCGTGGTGTGGTGGAGGGCTGGATGAACAGTAGACGACAGAGGGGTTCCCATGGAGGGGTGGATGAGCAGGACCCCGTGGTGTGGTGGAGGGCTAGATGAACAGTAGACGATGGAGGGGTGCCCGTGGAGGGGTGGATGAACAGGACCCCGTGGTGTGGAGGGCTGGATGAATAGTAGACGGTGGAGGGGTGCCCATGTAGGGGTGGTTGAACAGGACCCCGTGGTGTGGAGGGCTAGATGAACAGTAGACGGTGGAGGGGTGCCCGTGGAGGGGTGGTTGAACAGGACCCCGTGGTGTGGAGGGCTGGATGAAAAGTAGACGGTGGAGGGGTGGTTGAACAGTAGCCGATGGAGTAGCGCGCGGTGGAGGCTGGATGAACAGGAGCCCGTGGAGGCTGGAGGAGGTCAACGGTGGAGATGAATAATATCCCGTGGAGCCCCGTTTTGCGGTACGCCACACCCCTCCCGATGAACAGGACCCTCGTTTCGACCGTAGCGCTCCAACACAAGTCCGTTTCGTCCGTTTTGCGGTACGCCACACCCCTCCCGATCAACAGGACCCCCGTTTCGACCGTAGGAGGTCCATTTCCTCCGTTTTGCGGTACACCAGACCCCTCCCGACGAACATGATCCTGTTTCGAACGTGGCCGGTCGAACACAAGGCCGTTTCCTCCGTTCTGCGGTACGCCAGGCCTCGTTTCCATCGCCTGTTCCATCCAAGCCCTCCCGATGAACACGACGCATTCCGTTGACTCCCCATGAACACGACGCATTCCGTTGCCTCCCCATGAACACGATGACGACGCTGTTTCTCTGTTCTGACCCAGCCATGTACACGAGCCCTGGCCGTACGTATGCGCAAGTAGGCGTTCGAGACCCCGCCCGTATGTACACATACGTGGCCGTATTTTCTTTCTTGCACCCTGGCCACCTCTACTACGACACGTGCGCGCCTCTACATCCACCAGTATATATGTACGTACACGTTCGTGACCAGAATGACAACGCTACATACGCTTCTACCAGGTGGGTCCTGACTGTCAGGCACTTCCTTGCGTGCGAAGATGTAGCTGGTGGGTCCCAACAGTCAGGGGGCGAAATACGGTGGCCCGTCCGGTGGGTCCCGCTGTTAGGTGGAGGAATAATTATTTTGCACGTAATAAGGAGGCACTTCCTTGCTGCGGCCATGGACCCAGCTGTCAGCCTCTCCACGTACAGTCCACGTCCGATGGAAGCCGTTCCTTGACCATGTTGACCACGCCGCGCCGAGAGCACCAGGGCGGTGGACGACGACGAGGCCTAGGAAGGGGACGACACGGAGCCGGGGAAGACGCGGCAGTGGATGCCCACGCGTAGAGGAGTACGAGGGTTCATTGGTTCGCTGCGGTGTGAGGCTGCCGTCGCCGCAGAATAACAGGGGGTGTGGGTGAGTAGAGGGATGGCCTGGCCTGCGGTGGGAGTAGTAGGGGGCGGTGAGGCCTCCGCCGCATCGCAGCCGGCCACGGGAGGCAGGGGCACGAGGCACGACCGGTGCTAGTTTGGGCCGCTGGAGCAAGAAGACCAGAGGTTGAAGAAGCACTACGGTCGTTGGATGGACATCGTACGGTCACTGGAGCTAGAATCGTGCATATTGACTAAGTTGACAAAGCCCTCCGTCCCCGTCAACTTAGTAGGCCCACAAGTCAGCCTGCCACTATACTGGGTCCCAGCTAACAGGGGGAGTGTTCATGAGTGTTCATTTTTTTGTGCGTAATAAGGAGGCACTTCCTTGCGTGCGAAGATATAGCTGGTGGGTCCGAGCTGTCAGCGGCGGTAACATTTTTTTGGCGAAATACAGAGGCCCTTTTGGTGGGTCCCTGATGTCAGGTGGAGGAATCATTATTTTGCGTGTAATAAGGAGGCATTTCCTTGCGTGCGGCCGTGGACCCAGCTGCCAGCCTCTCCACGTAAAGTCCACTTCATATGCATGTCGGTCATTGACCACATTGACCAGGCCGCGCCGAGAGCACCAGGGCGGTGGACGACGGCGAGGCCTAGGAAGGGAACGACATGGAGGCAGGGAAGACAGTTGTTTCCCACGCGGAGGGGAGTACGACTGTACGAGGGTTTACCGGTTCGTCTGCCGTCACCGGAGAATAACAGCAGGTGTGGGTGAGTAGAGGGATGGCTAGGCCAGCGATGGGAGTACGGTGGGGCGGTGAGGCCTGCGCAGCAGCAGAGCCGACCGCGGGGAGGAGGGAGCAGGCAGTCCCGCTGGCGCCTGTTTGAGTGGCTGGAGCAGGAAGAGCAGGGATTGAAGAAGCACGACGGCCGTTGGATGGCCATCCAACAGTCACTGCTTGTGCGTCAACCTTTTTTTAGGAAAGCCTCAAATTTGTGGAAAACAGCATACAACCCATCTGCCATTATTTCTAATAATTTACATCCCATTTGCTAATTATTAAGGTTTTTTTGGAGCCCATATTCTTTTTGTTAGCATTACAACCCGTATTGTGGCCACGGTTAAAAAATTATACGAAATTTTGCATATTTCGGTGCGGTCCGAACTGTTTTTAATCCCGAAATTTCGACTCACATTCAAACTGATTTTAAAAATAAATGTATATCAATATAAAATCCAACAAATTCTCCACGCATAAAAATTAATGTAATTTCAAATCTCGAAATGAAAAAAGATATTTGAAACTAATTGCCGGTTTGATGTGTTTTAAAAATGTACAACCCATTTCTCATTATTGATGCGCCATTTTCTCGGCCAGCCGAATGAAAGCTCTCCTCGTCTTGAAAGATTTGCAGCCCAACAGGCCTGACAAAGCGACTTACTTGGCAAATCACAAAAAAACTGGGCTGTGGCCGTGGACCCAGCTGTCAGCCTCTCCACGTGCAGTACTCTTCCGATGGAATGTCGTTGACCACGTTTACCACGCCGCGCTGAGAGCACCAAGGCGGTGGACGACGGCGAGGCCTAGGAAGGGGACGACGCGGAGCCGGGGAAGACGCGACAGTTGATGCCCACGCGGAGAGGAGTACGAGGGTTCACTGGTTCGGCTGTGGTGTGAGGCTGCCGTCGCCGCAGGGCCTGGCTAGCGGTGGGAGTAGTAGGGGGCGTTGAGGCCTCATCGGCAGAACAGCCGACCATTGGAGGCAGGAGCAGGCGGTCTCCCCGGCGCTGGTTGGGTGGCTGGTGCAAGAAGAGCAGCGATTGAAGAAGCAGCAGGACCGTTCGATTCAAACCCAACGGTTACTACTGCTAGAATCGTTTGTTGACTAAGTTGACAAGCCCTGCGTACGCGTCAACTTAGTAGGCCCACAGGTCAGCCTCCCAACCGGTGCGCCCCAGATGTCAGTGGGAGGAATCATTTTTTTCACGTAATAAGGAGGCAGTTGATTGCGTGCGGCCAGGCCAGCGGAGGGAGTAGGGTGGGCCGGGGAAGCCTGCGCGGCATCACAGCGGGCCACAAGAGGAGGGAGCAGGCAGTCCCGCTGGCGCTAGTTTAGGCGGCCGGAGCAGGAAGATCAGAGATTGAAGAAGCACGTCGGCCGTTGGATGGACATCCAACACTAACTGCTGCTAGAATTGTGTGTTCACTGACAAAGCCTTGCGTAACCAAGTCAGCCTCGAAATCTGTGGCGTGTACAACCCATTTGCTATTATTTTTATAATTTTTACTCATTTCATATGGAATTTATTGCAACCCGTCTTCCATTTTTTGAATTGTTGGCCATTTTCTGGTCAGTACCAGGGTCAAAAAATTAACTAAATATGTGGGAAATTTTGAAAATTCGCAAATTTTTGCTGGGGAACGAAATATTCTTAATCCAAAAATTAATAGCCATACTAAAACAAATTTAAAAATAAATTAGTACTATGTCATGTTAAATCCAATGGAATACGTATAATATATAAGTGAAGAACAAAAACAAAAAAAGAAACTTATATCCCATTTGCTATAATTTTTTTGGAATTTTCAACCCCTTTTGATATTACTTTCAACAGACATTGACCATACTCTTAAGCCAGGCTGGAATGCATCCTTCCTCGTCTTGAAAGATTTGCAGCCCAGTAATTCGGAGAAAACAAATAGGCCTAGCTTGGGTATTCTTCAAAAAGAAATACTGGGCTACCTATTTTCCCAAAGAACTGGTGCATGAGCATTTAGCTTTATTTATTTATTTATTTATTTACTTATTTATGTTTAGGGGACCATGAGCATGTATCTGGGCCGGATTCATGTGAGAGCCTCCCTTCCAGTTAATTATTGTGTTTGTCGTTCTAACAAACGGAATATACTAACAACACATTTATTCAACCAACAGACGGAATATACTACTGATTGTACATTGAAAACTGCAGCAGCAACCAGGGGTGGGGGTGCAACAGAAGCAGTAAGCAGGCCAGAAGAGTGAAGACGCAGCTCTCTCTTCCAAACCAAATATCAGCCAACATTACAAAAGGGCTACCAAAAAAGAACAAGTGTATGCATCAAACTAAATAAAGATCCTACTACACCAAGTGTACGCATCTAACTAACTGGCTCAGTTAGACGTTACTATTTATTAAGCTGTGGAGATTGGCTGACGGCTTGAACCAGATGGGTGCCTGACGGGGGAAACTCCAGCCAGCAGGTCGAAGTCTGATACTTGCGACCCTCTCTCCTACTTTGGGCTGCAGAGCGTGGCGGCACATATCAGGGTATGGTGCATGCAGAGACGCATGGTACGTTGTGTACACACAGTTTTGCCTGATGAACGAAACCGTGCTGCCATCATGATCCTTGCCGTCGGTTATCTCCTGGTTAATTGGATAATTCAGTCCGACAAACAGAGAGCGTATACCAAGGCTACTTACCAGCCTCCAGTCAAAAATTCCTGAAGGCCCAAAGAAGCTGGGATCCCGCTCAAAGACCTTGCAGTGACTGTGATTGTATTCCGTGAAACAACACGTCCAGTACGTGCGAACTATCATCAATCTTTCGTCGTCATCTGATCGAGCCAGGAACCACCTGCAACTGCCATGCCGCTTTTCTTTGAAAGGTTCTGGGATTAGGAAGGGTAGGGACACCAGGCGGCCTACAACATCATATCTAGTTGGAGTCAAATAAAAAGGGCTCTTGGTTTAGTCAATCTTAAGAACAGCATGTTATGAGCATGAATATTTATTCAGCAAATGCTGACAGTAATATAAGCAAGCCATCATGATATCATAGGAAAGCAACATACTGCTGTAACAGCCGTTTGTAGCGATGACTGGAGTAGGCCAGCAATACGTCCAACCATAGAAGGAGTCGACAGCGTAAATGAAGCCCTTGTGTTCAATGGCATCAGAGAACCATGGAGGATGTATGATCCTGCGATGGACGTGCAGATTTATCCACTTACCGCAGTGACCTGTCAGATAGGCGAGATCGCGGTTGAAGAACGCAATTAGCCTGAAGTCTTTATAATTCGCAGATCTTGTGGGCACTTGGAAGATTACAACCTTGAGCAAATCAAACTTGGTATCATGTTGGCTACTGTAAGATTCCGAGTATTCTGGGCCGCGGTGCCAAAGCAGTGCAGTGTTAATCGAAGGAAGGGGGATCAATCGCCGGGTGTAGACCTCCACGAGCATCCAGCTGCCGCAACCGTCGACGAGCACCATCCAAGACGTGTTCATGCAGACCCAGTACATACCGTTAATGTAGTTGAGGCTGACAGGGATCGGATCGCAGTCAAGGGGGTTGATGCTCGCCACCCTACGATCGTTATGCTGCGTGACACGCTGTTTCTGAAGATCAGGCGGCATCAGCAAACAAGGAGCTGGCTTAAAAAGCTCCGGCCTGAGGGCTTTGAGTAAACGGTACAGCCCCGACGAGCACGCGACGAGCGGCATGGTACTGAGATTGTCCACACGCGAAACAATGAGCTTGATTACCTCTGTGGGAGAGAATTCCAGCCACTCTTTTGGTGGACGCTGCTCGGTTCTGCCATTGTTAGTGCTTGGGTTTCGGACGAGGGGGGGAGGCGCCTTAGCGGGGATGGAAGATTGGACGAGATTATGTGTGGACAAAGATGGAGAAGCGAACATGTGTTGCGGGAAGTGGACAAGTGATGATGACTACAGCATGCCGCTTGACTTACGAGACACATACCAGCAGCGTAGGGTCATGTCGATGCCAAACAACTTGCTTGAGTGATCACAGTACTGGTACTCCCTACAATGCTATGCCCTAACTTGCTTGAGTAAAGTATAGAGTAGGACTCTGCTCTACTACTAGCACCGGAGGAGTAGTATATTCTAATCTAAAATAGTTACAAACTTCAATGCCCGAGCGTGGAATGACTACGAACAATGCTCAAAGACCGTGTCTACGTGGTGTTTGGACATGGGCGACAACCTCAACACCAACGGTGCTGCTCCCGTTGCACCGTATGTGTTTCTGTCCTTCCTGTTCGAAATTATGGTAGAATTCATGTTTCTACTCTGTATCCTACTACTATGCTAGTCCACATGATTAGTTTCATCTCTGTTATAGCCGTCATGATTTATTTTGTGCTTATTCGGATTAAATCTCGTAGTAACTTTCTCATATATTCAACTGGCGCAACGTCCCCTACAGCCACTCCCGTTTCATGGACGGCCTGGTCGATGTTGGAATTTTGCTAGTAGGCCTTTATAAAGTGAGATCTTCTACCACTTGTATGAGCATGAGAAGAGGAGACCTACACGCGCGCTCCTCCTCGTCGCTCGCCTCGCCACGCCATGCCTCGTCACGACGTGCCGCGAGTTGCGGGATTCAGCCAAGCCGAGGACAGAGCTATACTCCCACGACCTACCCGGCCCGCACTATATAGTTTCTCACCACCGTTCTAGATCATCGCGCCGCCAAGTAGGTGTTCTCCATCCCTCCTTTCGGTGTGCACCGGGAGAAGGGACAGCAGGCCTCCGGAACCCCGCCTCTCGTGATCCTGTACGGGAGAGGGGCGATCAGGTTTTTGGGGAGCGCACTCGCGCGACTGCTGGCAGTGACGACTTCACGAACGACGACTTCTTCCCCGACCTCGGCAACCTCATCCTCGACGACATGTGCAACAACGTCAACGCCGGCGGTGCTGCTCCCGCTGCACCGTGTGTGATTCTATCCTTCCTGTTCGAGATCGTGGTAGAATTCATGTTTCTAGTATGTGATCTGTTCATCTTCTATGCTAGTTCACATGATTAGTTTAATCTCTGTCAACGCTGTCATGGTCTATTTCCTATTTATTCCGATTAAATATCATAGTAATTTGCTCATATTTCCAACAATCCAAAAACCTGATAATAGGCCCTTCGTCCACTGCTATGAGTGCCCGACGCCGTTTTGTGGCTCGCCGGCGGACATGGTGCATCACCTCACGGATGCGTGCATCGGTCATTGCTGGCCCTTGGCGGAGAACATCAAGTACGAGACATGCTACCCGTTCACCATGTCGGAGTCGCTGGAGGATCACCGCCGCCTGCTAGTCTCGAAGGAGGACGGCAACGTCTTCCTCTTGATCGTGTGTAACGCCCTCGATGCGGCTATATCTCCCACGTGTCGAAACACGACTTAGAGGCATAACCGCATTGAAAGCAATGTCGCAAGTGAGGTAATCTTCACACAACCCATGTAATACATAAGGGAAAAAGATACATAGTTGGCTTACAATCGCCACTTCACACAAATACATGAATGAAACATTACATCATACAGTTACAATCAGGGCCCGACTATGGAGCCAAAATAAAAGAAGAAACCCCAAAAGCGACAAAGGTCCACGATCGACCCCCAACTGGGCTCCACTACTGATCGACTAGAACGAAACAACATAAAGGGCAAGATCTCCATCGAACTCCTCCTTGAGCTCGGGTGCGTCACCTGCATGGTTTCATCGGCACCTGCAAACTAGTTTAGGAAGTAACTGGTGAGTCACGGGGACTCAGCAATCTCACACCCGCGAGATCAAGACTATTTAAGCTTATAGGTAGGGTAAAAGGTATGAGGTGGAGCTGCAGCAAGTGACTAGCATATATGGTGGCTAACATACGCAAATGAGAGCGAGAAGAGAAGGCAAAGCACGGTCGAACAACTATGATCAATAAGTGATCCTGAACTACTTACGTCAAACATAACTCCAACGACCGTGTTCACTTCCCGGACCCCGCCGAGAAGAGACCATCACGGTTACACACGCGGTTGGTGTATTTTAGTTAAGATCAACTTCGGGTTTTCTACAACCGGACATTAACAAATTCCCATCTGCCAGATAACCGCGGGCACGGCTTTCGAAAGTTCAAACCCTGCAGGGGTGTCCCAACTTAGCCCATTATAAGCTCGCGATCAACAAAGGATATTCCTTCTCCCTGGGAAGACCCGATCAGTCTCGGAATCTCGGCTACAAGACATTTCGACATTAATAAAACAAGTCCAGCAAAGCCGCCCGGATGTGCCGACAAATCCTGATAGGAGCTGCACATATCTCGGTCTCAGGGCACACCGGATGAGCAAGACGTCGGGTTGGCATAGACCCTGATTGCCCAGGGGGCGCCGGACATCGCTCGGTTTGGACCAGCACTCGAAGGAGAACTGGCGCGGGGGGGGGGGGGGGCTAAAAAAAAGATGACCCTCGGGTTCCAGAAACCCAAGGGAAATAAAAGGGCATAGGTGAGGCAAATGGTAAAACCAATGTTGGGCCTTGCTGGAAAAGTCTTATTCAAAGCGAACTCTCAAGGGGGTCCCATAAATCACCCGACCGCGTTAGGGACGCAAAATCCGGGAACATAACACCGATATGACGGAAACTAGGGCGGCAAGAGTGGAACAAAACACCAGGCATAAGGCCGAGCCTTCCACCCTTTACCAAGTATATAGATGCATTAATTAAATAACATATATTGTGATATCCCAACAAGTAAACATGTTCCAACAAGGAACAACATCTCCATGTTCCAATAAGGAACAAACTTCATCTTCACCTGCAACTAACAACGCTATAAGAGGGGCTGAGCAAAGCGGTAACATAGCCAAACAACGATTTGCTAGGACAAGGTGGGTTAGAGGCTTGGTCTAACAATATGGGAGGCATGATAAGCAAGTGGTAGGTATCGCATCATAGGCATAGCAAAAGAGCGAGCAATCTAGCAAGCAAAGATAGAAGTGATTTCGAGGGTATGGTCATCTTGCCTGAAATCCCGCAAGGAAGAAGAACGAGTCCATGAAGAAGATAAACGGACGAAGACGAACGAATCCTCACAACTCCGGAACGAAACCGAAGCTAACGAGAGAAGCAACCCGGAAAGAAACAGGCAATGAAGTAAACAACCATCACATAAACTTGGCATAATGCACAATCAAGTATGATGCATGTCCGGTTTAATGAGCATGGCATGGCAAAATGCGAAAAACAATACTACAAATTAAGTGGAGCTCAATATGCAACGAGTTGCATATTGACGAAACACCACAACGATTATTTAGTTCTCTCTCGATTATGTATCCAACAATATTAAATGTTGATTAACATGGCAAGAGGTGAAACATATGAAAACTACCTATCTTGGCAAATTTAAATGAGGCCGGAAACAACGAACAACAAGTCCGGAAAATCCTCATATGCAAATTTCGAATTTGCTACTGTTCTGCCTAAACACAATTTTAATGTTGTTAAACAGCAAAATAAAGTGCACCATGTTAAAATATGCATTTTTCTACCCCATTTACATATATAAATTATTTAAATCCGAGCTACGGTTATTTAGTTATGAAATAAATCGTTTTAACATGGCATTTAAGCAAATTAATGCAAACAACAATTTAAACATTTTAAACATGGACGAAAGTGGCAAATTATTAAACTACACAAAATTTTAGGCAAGTTTCATATATTAAGTTTTTACATATGATGCACCGTTTGTAAGATATTATATGCATGTTGCTTGGGGGGGTTTTCTGCAATTCTGCAATTCACTGGATAATTACTAAAATCTCTGGACAGGAAAAAAACATAACGGGCTGAAACAAGCTGGCCCAACAGGAGTAAAAACAGAGGAGGGGGCACTGGGGTGTGGCCTCACCCATGGGCTTCGGCCCGTTTGTGGAGAGGGCGGCTGGAAGGGGCACTGGGCCTGGTCCACTTGCGCTGGAACTAGGCCACGAGCTCTCACGCTCGATCTGGTCAACGGGAGGGGCGCTCGGTCGTGGCGAAGCAGAGGATCCGGCGAGGTACTTGGCGAGGATGGAGGGTCCAGCGGATCCGGGCACGGGACGAGGCCGGGGTCGGGGCACTGGAGAAGGACGCCGGCGGCGGAGAAGCTCCAGGGCGGCGGCTTGACGAAACGGGGCAGGGCGGCGACGGTTGACTCGGAGCAGAACAAGGGCATCCATGGCGGCCATCCACGACGTCGGGCAGGGAGCTTCGGGCGGCCATGGCGTGGACGAGGCAAAGGCGACCCGATCCGGCGGGTGGCGCTGCTTGGGGGCACCGGCTGAAGCAGGACGACGACGGCGGCATGGAGCGAGGGCGAGCTCCTGCTCGTTCCTAGGAAGGAGGGAGGTCACCGTGAGAGAGAGAAAGAGAGGGAAAAACAGGAGGAAGAGAGGAGCGGGATGGGGCCGGTCCTGGGGTCGAGGTCGCCGACCGGCAAGCTCGCCGGGGCGGCGCGAAGACGAGGGGCTCGGGATCGAGGCTGCTGCGATGGTGGTTGGACAGGAGGGGAAAACAAGGAGAAGGTGGACGCTGCGAGTGGATTGGGCGCTGGTGGATCCCGAGGGGGATTGTGCGGCGGCGGCAGGGACAAACTGCCTAGGATCTAGGGTTTGGTCTAGAAATGGACTAGGGGTCTAAATATACATACGAAAGGGGATGTTTTGGATCCTCCGATTGCGATCGGGCGGTCCGGAATAAAAGGGGTAGGGAGCCCAATTATCAAAACGGAGATGTTTTGTAGACGTTAGGGGATGATCCGGACACAACGGTGATGACTAACCGGGTCGGGTTCGGGACAGTTTTCGGACGCGCGCGAGGAGGGACGCGGGCTAACGAGAGGGGTTAGGTTGGGCCTGGCGAATTGTGAAGAGCGGGTTGGTCTGAGAGAAGAGGGGAGAGATGCAGCCCGGCACGGTTTCCGGAGACCGAAAACGTCCGATGTTAGACAGGCTATACTGCCGCTATAGTTTAACGGTTGGGCTATCAGACGAACTCCGAATGCGATAAAACTTGACAGGCGGTCTATCTACACTATAATAAGACCACACGTCAAATCTCGTCCCATTCCGAGAACATCTCCCGGCCACTTATAAAATAATATTACGGACATGCCGCGAGCGCGTGCAAGTGTGTCTGGGCTCAGAACGGACAACAGACGGAACTGGAAAACCCGGACGGATGCAAGTTTTGAAAACATGATGATGCACTGCGGATGATGACATGGCAAGATGCAACACGCAAGCGAAAGACAAAGCAACAACAGCGAATAACTGGAAGACAACTGGCACATTGGTCTCGGGGCGCTACAACACTCCACCACTACGAGAGGATCTCGTCCCGAGATCTAGAATGGCACCGGAGGGAAACGGAAGAGGAAATAGGTAAAACAAAGTTGCTTCTTTGACAAACGAGTGAAACCATGAACCTTGAGAGGTTGAAAAGTTGAAAGAAAAAACACAACGGAGTTGAACGAACTTGAAAACACTCCGTTAGATAAGAGGAACCTGGGATACGATGAGAACCAAGAGGTTAAGTGACAAGGTAGATATTGAAACCACTCCGGTAGAAAAGAGAAGAAAACTAGATAAAATGGAAAGAACTTGAAAAGAGAACACCACACTCCGGTTGGAAATTGAAGGACTAGAATATGAACTTGACAAGATGAGAGGATACTTGCTGAAATTAACAACACATTGCCTCCGGAACTATTGAAAGAATGGCACAATAGGTAAGAAGGATTTCAGACATCACTCAGGTTGAAAAGTGATACGAAACTTGATAAAATGAAAAGAACTTGAGCAGAGGGCACAACACTCCGGTTAAATGGATAAGCATGAAAAGAACATGGTCCTGGCAATCCGAGATAATGAGTGAAGAAAGCAACATCACAATGCCTCCGGAACAAAAGAATGGAAAACTAGATGGTTGGAAAGAAAAGAACGGAGAAGATGAATGACAACTCTCGCAAATAAAATTGAAAGAGAAAGATTACGAAGAAAAGGTTGAACGGAGTTGTTGGATTATCAACAACGAAAGCTTAAGCTTCATGTGGACTTATGGGAGACATCCCAAAATTATGAGGTGACAACCTACCACTAACGAAAACCAAAGATTGGATTGGTATCACCAAGGAGACGAGAGACTTATTTCATCGGGAGGACAAACGAAGAATTTGGGTCATTGATAAACACCATAATAGCAACAATCCTTAGGGAAAGCTTTTAGGTGAAATATAACCCAAGATAACTCCAATGAAGAGATTGATGGATTTAAATACTTCATTCTTGACAACATGTGAATCATGAAGCACGAGGAGAAATTGCCAAGGATGACATAACACCATCTCAAAAGATAAGGTAGAAAGAATTGCACTTCGGAATGCAAGAAGAAAAATACTTGAGCTCTTCAAGACAAAACATGTGTTGGACACCATGTTTATTTTAGAGTATAGCTTGGCGGATCTTAACTCCGAGAGAAAATCTTGAAGAACAGTTGAAGAATGAAAAGAGCCCTTGACAACCACCATGTAGAGCCTCCATGAAGAACTCTGGTAATAAAAGGATGATCAGATGAAATGAATGATTTAAAGAATAAGGTTGAAGCCTTGCAATGATTAGATGGATCTCTGAAATGATATAACCGAGAAAACTTGGAAATCCGGAAAGAAAGATGAACAAATGAAAGCAAGAATTTTGATGAACCTCTGGAATAGGAATAGAATTTAATCGATGAAACAGGAATAAGAATTACATTATGCTCATCCTTCACCAATTGAATTGATGACAAGCAATGGATTTGGCATACTACTTATTCTCGTAGAAAGGATTAATAGAGATATAGCGTAAACTTGGGATGATCTTCAACGGACCACCGGTAGGATTGAAACAACGAATAACTCTATACGGTAACAAAGAAAGAGGAATCTTGAACGAACCACCGTAAAAATTGAAAATGAACGAAGAAGAGATAAGAAAACACCGGGAAGAATTTGCAAATGAACGGAGATGCTTGCTAGGATTTAGATACATGAGAATGAAGAGATCATGAACTGGTTAGAGAATATTGAAAGATGCTTCGATAAGATTTGGAGAACGATAGACGAAGCTGAGAATGAATAATTCTTCTGAAATGATGGCCTTCGGAGAATCAAACTGAAAAGACTCCTGAAATGCTCTGGATGGGTGAAAAGAATTCTCACAATCGAAAACAATTATGAGAGGATGGCATCAAGCTAGAACCATGAATCTTGAAGAGAATGGAACAAGATTTAAGAGAAACTCTTCTTCGGTCTTCAAATGTTGAGAATGACGACGAGAAACACCACCATGAATTGTTGAGATACACCGGGATGAAAATTAGAAAGGTTGAACCAACGATGAAAAGAGTTTGAAAGATTTTGGAGAAAGACATATGACTGATGGTAAATCATTCTTACATCAAACTTTGAAAAGAATTTTAGAAGCTCCGGGAAAATTAGAAGAGTCAGGTAAGATCCTGGGAAAAGACCTGTGGGTTAGGGCCCACTCAAAAGAAACACCGTTAAACGATTGCTTGAAAGGGAGAACACACCGGTTGATTTAAATGACTTGAATGAGATAACATCCTCAAAAGAACTTAAGTGAATTGAGAATGGAAACTTGAATCTTCTGAGATATCTTCATCACTCCGGAACAAATGAATAGCGAGAGGTGAATGATTAAGAGATACACCGGCATAAGAAAGCACTTGAAATGAGAAAAGGAATATGATCAACAACTAAAGCTTGAATTGAGTCCATCGGAGTAGAAAAAATAACAAAGAATGATGAACTTGAAGTTGTTGCGCATCTTCATAGAAAATCGCCGGATAAGAACATTGAAAGAAAGAAGAAAAAAAGAAGAGACTTCTCATGAATAAAATGGACACTTGATTAAGAAATGTGCGTCCTTGAAGAAACAAGGGTGGGAGGGCGGGAAAACAAAGACAACTTGGAATGAATGAAGCAAACACCGTTGAGAAGAACTGATAATTGATCTTGCGAATGTTGAAGTGATCAGATCCACTTGAAGAGAGACACACCGGTTGAAAAAGAATTGGCATGATAATCTTGATGATGAAGAAGGATTAGTATTGACATAGCAATATGAGAACACCGCTTAGGGAAAGTGTGGAATCAACACTTGACATTGAAGCAACTCGAATACCACAAAACAATACAAAAACAAAGGATTGGCTTGCAGAATAAGCCGGAAACAAACATATGATAGATCCCATATCGTATCATGTGTCTGTTGGAAAGAATTATCTAGGAGCTACTTGAATTCCCACCTATAAACTCCCGAAACTTTCTGGTTATGCAATCAGGTGTTGGGGGTACAGGGGACACAAAATATATCACCCAAACTAACAATACCTAGATCCAGCTGTATCCATCCTTCAACACATAACCAAGAAAACTTTGGAAATCGTCTACCTCAACCTTCGAAAAGCATCCGTTATACGAGTTATGGCAATACTCCCGCACTCGCCTCAGTACTGGGCTATCAGGGTTATCTCACTAACAACTGTACAAAAGAGATTTTCGATGTCGGCGTACTAAACTCAGGTATTCCAGAACTGCAACGATAAAATTATGACGACAACACCTCGGAGCTCAACTCCCCGGGACACCTCCACTAAACCCCTGCTGACAGGAGGCACCAAGACAATGTTGTCATCATAAAACCATCGGAACGATTCTAAGATACCCGTGTGATCCTAATTTTTTTTAGTGAAATTTGAGAAGAGAAGAGTCAAAACTCTACGTCAGGATGCCTTACCCGAGCGACGAGGAGACTGGGAAGTAAAAATAATTCCTAAACTCTCTGATATATAATTCCTAAATGACTCAAAACATTTTTCTAGACACAACTCGGCCACTAAAAATGATCAAACAATGGGGGCTCCTAAGGTCGGGGAAGGCTCTGATACCAACTTGTAACGCCCTCGATGCGGCTATATCTCCCACGTGTCGAAACACGACTTAGAGGCATAACCGCATTGAAAGCAATGTCACAAGTGAGGTAATCTTCACACAACCCATGTAATACATAAGGGAAAAAGATACATAGTTGGCTTACAATCGCCACTTCACACAAATACATGAATGAAACATTACATCATACAGTTACAATCAGGGCCCGACTACGGAGCCAAAATAAAAGAAGAAACCCCAAAAGCGACAAAGGTCCACGATCGACCCCCAACTGGGCTCCACTACTGATCGACTAGAACGCAACAACATAAAGGGCAAGATCTCCATCGAACTCCTCCTTGAGCTCGGGTGCGTCACCTGCATGGTTTCATCGGCACCTGCAAACTGGTTTAGGAAGTAACTGGTGAGTCACGAGGACTCAGCAATCTCACACCCGCGAGATCAAGACTATTTAAGCTTATAGGTAGGGTAAAAGGTATGAGGTGGAGCTGCAGCAAGCGACTAGCATATATGGTGGCTAACATACGCAAATGAGAGCGAGAAGAGAAGGCAAAGCACGGTCGAACAACTATGATCAATAAGTGATCCTGAACTACTTACGTCAAACATAACTCCAACGACCGTGTTCACTTCCCGGACCCCGCCGAGAAGAGACCATCACGGTTACACACGCGGTTGGTGTATTTTAGTTAAGATCAACTTCGGGTTTTCTACAACCGGACATTAACAAATTTCCATCTGCCACATAACCGCGGGCACGGCTTTCGAAAGTTCAAACCCTGCAGGGGTGTCCCAACTTAGCCCATTATAAGCTCTCGCGATCAACGAAGGATATTCCTTATCCCCGGGAAGACCCGATCAGTCTCGGAATCCCGGCTACAAGACATTTCGACAGTAATAAAACAAGTCCAGCAAAGCCGCCCAGATGTGCCGACAAATCCTGATAGGAGCTACACATATCTCGGTCTCAGGGTGTAACGCCCCGGATGTAACTTGCCATATTTGTAATCCAACTCTTGCCATTTTCGGCATTGTGTTATAATATTTTTTTCCTCCGTGGTTGGGTTTCCCTTCGTTTTACATTTTGGTCATGTCATGCATTTCATATCATGTCATCATGTGCATCGCATTCGCATACGTGTTCGTCTCATAAATCCGAGCATTTTCCCCGTTGTCCGTTTTCCAATCCGACGCTCCTATGTTCCCCGGCGTCCCCTTTTACGTTTCTTCGTGGGCGGGTATTAAACATTCTCGGATCGGACCGAGGTTTGCCAAGCGGCCCTGATGTAGCACCGGTAGACCGCCTGTCAAGTTTCGGGTCAATCGGAGGTCGTTTGGTACTCCAACGGTTAACCGGGTAACCATGAAGGCCTCGTGTGTGTTGCAGCCCAAAACCTCTTCAAAACAGCCCAACAACCCATCTAAGTCACTCCCATGTCCTCCGCCGTTCGATCATGATCGCGTGGCCGAAAACCGTGGTCAATTTGGAGCTTCCTAGCTCCTCCTACCTATAAATATGTGCCTACCCCTCCAATTTCGGGTCCAAACCCTAGCCCCGCTCCTCTCTCCGCGCCGGACGTGTCCGTCCGCCGCCGGACACACCCGCGCCGCCGCCCGCACCCAATCAGAGGGCGCCACGTGGCGGATCTGATCCCCACTTCGCCGCCGCCGCCGGGGCCCAGATCCGGCCCGCCCCGGGCCGAACCGGGCCGCGCCGGGCCCGTCTCCGCGCCGCCGCCCGCCGTTCGCCTCCTCGCCGGAGCGCCCTTGCCGGAGCGCCCGCGCCTCCTTCCGGCCCCTCGCCGGAGCGCCCTCGCCGGAGCGCCCGCGCCTCCTCCCGGCCATCGTCGGAGCACCCCGCGCCTCCCGCGCCTTCCCCGCGGCCCGCCGCCATCCGCTGGCCGCCGCACGAGCGCGGCGCCCGCCGCCGACATCCGCCCGCTCCGGGAGCCGCTCCGCCCCTCGGCTCCGCCGTCGCCGAGGCCTCCGCCCCCGCGCCGCCGACTCGTCTTCGCCGGTGTTGGCCTCCTCCGCTTCGCCCCGATCCGATCTGGCGACCGAGCTCGCGGTTAACTTTCGTTCCCCTCCCAAATTCCACCAAGTCCCGTAATTCCCGCATAATCATCGCATATTCATCGCCTCGTAACTTTGCATTCGTAGCTCCATTTCGTACGTGTAATATGTCAAATTGTTCGCCTCGAAGAGTAGATCATTTCGTTCCATTGCATCATTTTCATTTGAAGTCATCTTGATGCCCGAAATGCTGTTAGAAGAGGGCTATGTGATGTTAGTTTCTGATTCTTAGCAGAACATGCACTTTTGTCATTTTTGCCATGATTGATGTGTACCTCCTATGAAGTTGAGTCCTACATGAGTTTTGTAATATGCCATGTTACCTTTCCATAGAATTATGTCATGTATTTTTGTGATCTTTGTGGTGACTAGCACAAGCATGCAAACTAGGGCACTTGATGTTGCTGATTTCAGAGACTTAGTATTTTCACCAAGTCCCTGCCTGCTGTTATTTTTATGCCATGTGTTCATGTTGTTTCAGAGAGATCTATGCCTCTTTTGAGCATGATCAGTAAGAGTGTGGAGAATATGGATTTGCTCTATCCATCCATGCCTTTGTTTGTATTTATAGAGTGCCATAGCTTGAGTCAATCGAGCTCTATTTTTGCTATAAAATGTTGCTGGCAGATTGTTTACATGTTATTCGATTTTGCCAAGCTTGGTGTAGTTGATCCTTGCATATTATGATGTTATTCTTGCCATGTATAGTTCGTATGCCATGTCTTCTTGATGTATGTATGCTTAGTTTATCATTCAATGCTCTGTAGTGAGTGCATCGAGCTCGTAAACATGCCTACTTGTTATCTGTTTTTGACATGTCCAGTTTTCTGTGATGTCTGAAACCTGTAACGAAACTTGCTTAATTGACATGGGTGTAATCATATTTTCTGTTCCTTTTTGGCTTATGGTCAGTAAGGGACTTTTGTCAAGTGCTTCGATTGGATTTATGCCATGCCTTACTTTGCTATGTCCTGATCCTGTAGCATGTTGTTTCATTGCTCTAAACATGTCATCCTGATGTTAATTTCTGCTATGTTGTTATTTCACTAAGTCTGTGAACCTGTTATCTTTTGCACTTTTGCCATGCTTGTTTGAACCTATTGTGGTGTGATTTAGCCATAGCTCAGTGTTCATCTTTTGTCAAGCATCTTGAGTAGATTACTTTCATATGCTATGTTGATATGTTTGGGTGCAGTAGCCTAATTTCTTGTTGTTTGCTAAGTAGCATCATGCTGTTAATGGCAGATTATCGCCATTCTTGTTTTGCTTGTCATTTGCAAACCGTGCATCCGATTCCGGTGATCTTTATATCGATTTCAACCGAAATCACCTCACCCATCCAGTGGCATACTTGGTTTGCCAAGATTATGCCTTGTTCATCCTTGTCCTTCCGGAGCATGCATATGCATTGCATATCACATCTCGCATATCATGCCATGTTTTGCATCATGTTGCTTGCGCATTGCATCGTGATTGATATTTGTCCTATTTGCTTGTGTTCTTGTTGTGGGTAGAGCCGGGAGACGAGTACGTGAACGAGGAACCTGTTGAGAACGCTTTCGAGGACCAAGCTTTCGACAACTCTGAGAACCTTGCAGGCAAGATGACCATACCCTCGAAATCACTTCTATCTTTGCTTGCTAGATGCTCGCTCTTTTGCTATGCCTATGCTGCGATACCTACCACTTGCTATATCATGCCACTCATATTGCCATGTCAGCCCCTAACCATCCATGTCCTAGCAAACCGTTGATTGGCTATGTTACCGCTTTGCTCAGCCCCTCTTATAGCGTTGTTAGTTGCAGGTGAAGATGAAGTTTGTTCCTTGTTGGAACATGGAGATGTTGTTCCTTGTTGGAACATGTTTACTTGTTGGGATATCACAATACCTCTTATTTAATTAATGCATCTATATACTTGGTAAAGGGTGGAAGGCTCGGCCTTATGCCTGGTGTTTTGTTTCACTCTTGCCACCCTAGTTTCCGTTATACCGGTGTTATGTTCCCGGATTTTGCGTTCCTTACATGGTTGGGTGATTTATGGGACCCCCTTGACAGTTTGCTTTGAATAAGACTCTTCCAGCAAGGCCCAACATTGGTTTTACCATTTGCCTACCACCTACTGCCTTTTTTCCCCGGGTTTTCGCGAGCCCGAGGGTCATCTTTATTTTAGCCCCCCCGGACCAGTGCTTCTCTAAGTGCTGGCCCGAACCGAGCCGCCTGCGGGGCCACCTCGGGGAAACTCGTTGCCTGGTTTTACTCGTAGCCTGTCTCATCCGGATGTGCCCTGAGACCGAGATATGTGCAGCTCCTATCAGGATTTGTCGGCACAATCGGGCGGCTTTGCTGGACTTGTTTTATTACTGTCGAGATGTCTTGTAGTCCGGGATTCCGAGGCTGATCGGGTCTTCCGGGTAGAAGGAATATCCTTCGTTGACCATGAGAGCTTATAATGGGCTAAGTTGGGACACCCCTGCAGGGTATTATCTTTCGAAAGCCGTGCCCGCGGTTATGAGGCAGATGGGAATTTGTTGATGTCCGATTGTAGAAAACCCGAAGTTGACCTTAACTAAAACACATCAACCGCGTGTGTAACCGTGATGGTCTCTTCTCGGCGGGGTCCGGGAAGTGAACACGGTGTTGAAGTTATGTTTGACGTAGGTTGTTCTAGGATCACTTCTTGATCACTTCTATCTTCACGACCGTGCTTTGCCTTCTCTTCTCGCTCTCTTTTGCGTTGTAGCCACCATATATGCTAGTCGCTTGCTGCAGCTCCACCTCACTACCCTTTTCCTACCTATAAGCTTAAATAGTCTTGATCTCGCGGGTGTGAGATTGTTGAGTCCCCGTGACTCACAGATTCTACCAAAACAGTTGCAGGTACCAACGATGCCAGTGCAGATGACGCGACCGAGCTCACTTGGGAGTTCGACGAGGAACGTGGCCGTTACTATGTTTCTTTTCCAGATGATCAGTAGTGGAGCCCAGTTGGGGTGATCCAGGGATCTATGTAGCATTTGGGGTAGTCTTCTTTCATTTTGGTACCGTAGTCGGACCTTGAGTGTAATCTGGATGATGCATGTTTATTTATGTATTGTGTGAAGTGGCGACTGTAAGCCAACTATGTATCTCTTTCCCTTTATGTATTACATGGGTTGTGTGAAGATTACCTCACTTGCGACATTGCTTTCAATGCGGTTATGCCTCTAAGTCGTGCCTCGACACGTGGGAGATATAGCCGCATCGAGGGCGTTACAAGTTGGTATCTTGAGTTGGCCGCAGTTGTCCACGCACTAATAACATGGAGACATCTCCTGTTGGGAAGGAAAGTGGACATATTCACCGATCACAAGAGTCTCAAGTACATCTTCACTCAGCCCCACCTCAACCTCAGGCAAACTCGATGGGTCGAAATGATTCAAGAGTATAATCCGAGTATTGAATATACTCCAGGCAAGGCTAACGTGATTGCAGACGCTTCGAGCAGGAAGGCTTACTGCAACAGCTTAATCCTCAAGCCCTTTCAACCGGATCTCTGTGAAGCTTTCTGCAAGTTGAATCTCCAAGTTGTTCCTCAAGGTTTTCTTGCCAACCCCATCGTCTCTCCTACTTTGGAAGATCAGATTCGTGAGGCTCAACTGTTGGATACCATGGTGAAGAAGGTGAAACGTGGTATTGACAAGGGCATTGCCAAATACAAGTGCTATCGAGTTGATGACAGAGATACTCTTTTCTTCGAGGACCGGATTGTGGTTCCAAAGGGTGATCTTCGTAAAGTCATTATGAACGAAGCGCACAATTCTCTTCTGTCAATTCATCCTGGAAGTACGAAGATGTACCATGACCTCAAGAAGTCTTATTGGTGGACTCGAATGAAGCGAGAGATTGCTCAATTCGTGAATGAATGTGATGTCTGTCGAAGGGTGAAAGCAGAACACCAACGACCAGCTGGTCTTCTCCAACCTCTTGCTATTCCAGAATGGAAGTTTGATCGTATTGAAATGGACTTCGTGACTGGATTTCCTAAGTCCAAGCGTGGAAATGATGCTATCTTCGTCGTCATCGACAAGCTCACCAAAGTGGCTCATTTTCTTCCTATCAAAGAGTCTATCACAGCAGCGCAGCTGGCAGAGCTCTACACCTCCAGAATTGTCTCCTTGCACGCCATTCCACAATTGATCTCTTCAGACCGTGGCAGCATCTTTACCTACAAGTTTTGGGATTCTTTTCAGAAGGCCATGGGCACCAATATTTGCTTCAGCACACCTTTCCACCCTCAAACTAGTGGACAAGTTGAGCGTGTCAACCAAATTCTTGAAGATATGCTCAGAGCTTGTGTTATCTCTTTCGGCATGAAGTGGGAGGATTGTCTTCCTTATGCTGAATTCTCTTACAACAACAGCTTTCAAGCCAGCTCGGGCAAAGCCCCATTCGAGATTCTCTATGGTAGAAAGTGCCGTACCCCTCTCAACTGGTCTGAAACCGGTGAACGCCAATTGCTCGGCAATGATTTGATCGCAGAGGCTGAGGCTATGTGCAAGGTCATTCGTGAGAATCTCAAAGCCGCGCAATCGCGCCAGAAGAGCTATTACTATAGCAAACATCGTGATTTGGCATTCGAGATCGGAGACCATGTCTACCTCCGCGTCTCTCCAATGAAAGGAACTCGTCGCTTCGGTATCAAGGGGAAACTTGCCCCTAGATACGTCGGTCCTTTCAAGATCATCGGCAAACGAGGCGATCTCGCCTATCAACTTGAGCTTCCCTCCAACTTTGCAAGTGTGCACGATGTCTTCCACGTGTCACAGCTTCGCAAGTGCTTCAAGACACCTGAGCGCACCATCAACTTCGAAGAGATTGATCTTCAAGAAGATTTGTCTTATCATGAGCACCCCCGTTGCTATTCTTGAAACAACTGAGCGCAAGACTCGCAACAAGTCAATCAAATTCCTGAAAGTGAAATGGTCACACCATTCAGACCGAGAAGCCACCTGGGAGCGCGAGGACCACCTACGTTCCGAGTATCCGGAGTTCTTTCAGTCCTAGATCTCGGGACGAGATCCTCTCGTAGTGGTGGAGTGTTGTAACGCCCCGGATGTAACTTGCCATATTTGTAATCCAACTCTTGCCATTTTCGGCATTGTGTTATAATATTTTTTTCCTCCATGGTTGGGTTTCTCTTCGTTTTTCATTTTGGTCATGTCATGCATTTCATATCATGTCATCATGTGCATCGCATTCGCATACGTGTTCGTCTCATAAATCCGAGCATTTTCCCCGTTGTCCGTTTTCCAATCCGGCGCTCCTATGTTCCCCGGCGTCCCCTTTTGCGTTTCTTCGTGAGCGGGTATTAAACATTCTCGGATTCGACCGAGGTTTGCCAAGCGGCCCTGGTGTAGCACCGGTAGACCGCCTGTCAAGTTTCGGGTCAATCGGAGGTCGTTTGTTACTCCAACGGTTAACCGGGTAACCGTGAAGGCCTCGTGTGTGTTGCAGCCCAAAACCCCTTCAAAACAGCCCAACAACCCATCTAAGTCACTCCCATGTTCTCCGCCATTCGATCACGATCGCGTGGCCGAAAACCGTGCTCAATTTGGAGCTTCCTAGCTCCTCCTACCTATAAATATGTGCCTACCCCTCCAATTTCGGGTCCAAACCCTAGCCCCGCTCCTCTCTCCGCGCCGGACGTGTCCGTCCGCCGCCGGACACACCCGCGCCGCCGCCCGCACCCAATCAGAGGGCGCCACGTGGCGGATCTGAGCCCCACTTCGCCGCCGCCGCCGGGGCCCAGATCCGGCCCGCCCCGGGCCGAACCGGGCCGCGCCGGGCCCGTCTCCGCGCCGTCGCCCGCCGTTCGCCTCCTCGCCGGAGCGCCCGCGCCTCCTTCCGGCCCCTCGCCGGAGCGCCCGCGCCTCCTTCCGGCCCCTCGCCGGAGCGCCCTCGCCGGAGCGCCCGCGCCTCCTCCCGGCCATCGCAGGAGCACCCCGCGCCTTCCCCGCGGCCCGCCGCCATCCGCTGGCCGCCGCCCGAGCGCGGCGCCCGCCGCCGACGTACGCCCGCTCCGGGAGCCGCTCCGCCCCTCGGCTCCGCCGTCGCCGAGGCCTCCGCCCCCGCGCCGCCGACTCTTCTTCGCCGGTGTTGGCCTTCTCCGCTTCGCCCCGATCCGATCTGGCGCCCGAGCTCGCGGTTGACTTTCGTTCCCCTCCCAAATTCCACCAAGTCCCGTAATTCCCGCATAATCATCGCATATTCATCGCATCGTTACTTTGCATCCGTAGCTCCGTTTCGTGCGTGTAATATGTCGAATTGTTCGCCTCGAAGAGTAAATCATTTCTTTCCATTGCATCATTTTCGTTTGAAGTCATCTTGATGCCCGAAATGCTGTTAGAAGAGGGCTATGTGATGTTAGTTTCTGATTCTTAGCAGAACATGCACTTTTGTCATTTTTGCCATGATTGATGTGTACCTCCTATGAAGTTGAGTCCAACATGAGTTTTGTAATATGACATGTTACCTTTCCATATAATTATGCCATGTATTTTTGTGATCTTTGTGGTGACTAGCAAAAGCATGCAAACTAGGGCACTTGATGTTGCTGATTTCAGAGACTTAGTATTTTCACTAAGTCCCTGCCTGCTGTTATTTTTATGCCATGTGTTCATGTTGTTTCAGAGAGATCTATGCCTCTTTTGAGCATGATCAGTAAGAGTGTTTTGAGAATATGGATTTTCTCTATCCATCCATGCCTTTGTTTATCTTTATAGAGTGCCATAGCTTGATTCAACCGAGCTCTACTTTTGCTATAAAATGTTGCTGGCAGATTGTTTACATGTTATTTGATTTTGCCAAGCTTGGTGTAGTTGATCCTTGCATACTATGATGTTATTATTGCCATGTATAGTTCGTATGCTATGTCTTCTTGATGTATGTATGCTTAGTTTATTATGCAATGCTCTGTAGTGAGTGCATCGAGCTCGTAAACATGCCTACTCGTTATCTGTTTTTGACATGTCCAGTTTTCTGTTAAGTCTGAAACCTGTAACGAAACTTGCTTAATTGACATGGGTGTAATCATATTTTCTGATCCTTTCTGGCTTATGGTCAGTAAGGGACTTTTATCAAGTGCTTTGATTAGATTCATGCGATGCCTTACTTTGCTATGTACTGATCCCGTAGCATGTTGTTTCATTGCTCTAAACATGTCATCCTGATGTTAATTTCTGCTATGTTGTTATTTCATTAAGTCTGTGAACCTGTTATCTTTTGCACTTTTGCCATGCTTGTTTGATCCTGTTGTGGTGTGATTTAGCCATAGCTCAGTGTTCATATTTTGTCAAGCATCTTGAGTAGATTACTGTCATATGCTATGTTGATATGTTTGGGTGCAGTAGCCTAATTTCTTGTTGCTTGCTAAGTAGCATCATGCTGTTAATGGCAGATTATCGTCATTCTTGTTTTGCTTGTCATTTGCAAACCGTGCATCCGATTCCGGTGATCTTTATATCGATTTCAACCGAAATCACCTCACCCATCCAGTGGCATACTTGGTTTGCCAAGATTATGCCTTGTTCATCCTTGTCCTTCCGGAGCATGCATATGCATTGCATATCACATCTCGCATATCATGCCATGTTTTGCATCATGTTGCTTGCGCATTGCATCGTGATTGATATTTGTCCTATTTGCTTGTGTTCTTGTTGTGGGTAGAGCCGGGAGACGAGTACGTGAATGAGGAACCTGTTGAGAACGCTTTCGAGGACCAAGCTTTCGACAACTCTGAGAACCTTGCAGGCAAGATGACCATACCCTCGAAATCACTTCTATCTTTGCTTGCTAGATGCTCGCTCTTTTGCTATGCCTATGCTGCAATACCTACCACTTGCTATATCATGCCACTCATATTGCCATGTCAGCCCCTAACCATCCATGTCTTAGCAAACCGTTGATTGGCTATGTTACCGCTTTGCTCAGCCCCTCTTATAGCGTTGTTAGTTGCAGGTGAAGATGAAGTTTGTTCCTTGTTGGAACATGGAGATGTTGTTCCTTGTTGGAACATGTTTACTTGTTGGGATATCACAATACCTCTTATTTAATTAATGCATCTATATACTTGGTAAAGGGTGGAAGGCTCGGCCTTATGCCTGGTGTTTTGTTTCACTCTTGCCACCCTAGTTTCCGTTATACCGGTGTTATGTTCCTGGATTTTGCGTTCCTTACATGGTTGGGTGATTTATGGGACCCCCTTGACAGTTCGCTTTGAATAAGACTCTTCCAACAAGGCCCAACATTGGTTTTACCATTTGCCTACCACCTACTCCCTTTTTTCCTCGGGTTTTCGCGAGCCCAAGGGTCATCTTTATTTTAGCCCCCCCGGACCAGTGCTTCTCTAAGTGCTGGCCCGAACCGAGCCGCCTGCGGGGCCACCTCGGGGAAACTCGTTGCCTGGTTTTACTCATAGCCTGTCTCATCCGGATGTGCCCTGAGACCGAGACATGTGCAGCTCCTATCAGGATTTGTCGGCACAATCGGGTGGCTTTGCTGGACTTGTTTTATTACTGTCGAGATGTCTTGTAGTCCGGGATTCCGAGGCTGATCGGGTCTTCCCGGTAGAAGGAATATCCTTCGTTGACCGTGAGAGCTTATAATGGGCTAAGTTGGGACACCCCTGCAGGGTATTATCTTTCGAAAGCCGTGCCCGCGGTTATGAGGCAGATGGGAATTTGTTGATGTCCGGTTGTAGAAAACCCGAAGTTGACCTTAACTAAAACACATCAACCGCGTGTGTAACCGTGATGGTCTCTTCTCGGCGGGGTCCGGGAAGTGAACACGGTGTTGAAGTTATGTCTGACGTAGGTTGTTCTAGGATCACTTCTTGATCACTTCTAGCTTCACGACCGTGCTTTGCCTTCTCTTCTCGCTCTCTTTTGCGTTGTAGCCACCATATATGCTAGTCGCTTGCTGCAGCTCCACCTCACTACCCTTTTCCTACCTATAAGCTTAAATAGTCTTGATCTCGTGGGTGTGAGATTGCTGAGTCCCTGTGACTCACAGATTCTACCAAAACAGTTGCAGGTACCAACGATGCCAGTGCAGATGACGCGACCGAGCTCACTTGGGAGTTCGACGAGGAACGTGGCCGTTACTATGTTTCTTTTCCAGATGATCAGTAGTGGAGCCCAGTTGGGGTGATCCGGGGATCTATGTAGCATTTGGGGTAGTCTTCTTTCATTTTGGTACCGTAGTCGGACCTTGAGTGTAATCTGGATGATGCATGTTTATTTATGTAGTGTGCGAAGTGGCGACTGTAAGCCAACTATGTATCTCTTTCCCTTTATGTATTACATGGGTTGTGTGAAGATTACCTCACTTGCGACATTGCTTTCAATGCGGTTATGCCTCTAAGTTGTGCCTCGACACGTGAAAAGATATAGCCGCATCGAGGGCGTTACACAGGGCACACCGGATGAGCAAGACGTCGGGTTGGCATAGACCCTGATTGCCCAGGGGCGCCGGACATCGCTCGGTTTGGACCAGCACTCGAAGGAGAACTGGCCCGGGGGGGGGGGGGGGCTAAAATAAAGATGACCCTCGGGCTCCGGAAACCCAAGGGAAATAAAAGGGCATAGGTGAGGCAAATGGTAAAACCAATGTTGGGCCTTGCTGGGAAAGTCTTATTCAAAGCGAACTGTCAAGGGGGTCCCATAAATCACCCGACCGCGTTAGGGACGCAAAATCCAGGAACATAACACTGATATGACGGAAACTAGGGCGGCAAGAGTGGAACAAAACACCAGGCATAAGGCCGAGCCTTCCACCCTTTACCAAGTATATAGATGCATTAATTAAATAAGATATATTGTGATATCCCAACAAGTAAACATGTTCCAACAAGGAACAACATCTCCATGTTCCAATAAGGAACAAACTTCATCTTCACCTGCAACTAACAACGCTATAAGAGGGGCTGAGCAAAGCGGTAACATAGCCAAACAACGGTTTGCTAGGACAAGGTGGGTTAGAGGCTTGGTCTAACAATATGGGAGGCATGATAAGCAAGTGGTAGGTATCGCAGCATAGGCATAGCAAAAGAGCGAGCAATCTAGCAAGCAAAGATAGAAGTGATTTAGAGGGTATGGTCATCTTGCCTGAAATCCCGCAAGGAAGAAGAACGAGTCCATGAAGAAGACAAACGGACGAAGACGAACGAATCCTCACAACTCCGGAACGAAACCGAAGCTAACGAGAGAAGCAACCCGGAAAGAAACAGGCAACAAAGTAAACAACCATCACATAAACATGGCATAATGCACAATCAAGTATGATGCATGTCCGGTTTAATGAGCATGGCATGGCAAAATGCGAAAAACAATACTACAAATTAAGTGGAGCTCAATATGCAACGAGTTGCATATTAACGAAACACCACAACGATTATTTAGTTGTCTCTCGATTATGTATCCAACAATATTAAATGTTGATTAACATGGCAAGAGGTGAAACATATGAAAACTACCTATCTTGGCAAATTTAAATGAGGCTGGAAACAACGAACAACAAGTCCGGAAAATCCTCATATGCAAATTTCGAATTTGCTACTGTTCTGCCTAAACACAATTTTAATGTTGTTAAACAGCAAAATAAAGTGCACCATGTTAAAATAGGCATTTTTCTACCCCATTTACATATATAAATTATTTAAATCCGAGCTACGGTTATTTAGTTATGAAATAAATCGTTTTAACATGGCATTTAAGCAAATTAATGCAAACAACAATTTAAACATTTTAAACATGGACGAAATTGGCAAATTATTAAACTACACAAAATTTTAGGCAAGTTTCATATATTAAGTTTTTACATATGATGCACCGTTTGTGAGATATTATATGCATGTTGCTTGGGGGGGTTTTCTGCAATTCTGCAATTCACTGGATAATTACTAAAATCGCTGGACAGGAAAAAAACATAACGGGCTGAAACAAGCTGGCCCAACAGGAGTAAAAACAGAGGAGGGGGCGCTGGGGTGTGGCCTCACCCATGGGCTTCGGCCCGTTTGTGGAGAGGGCGGCTGGAAGGGGCGCTGGGCCTGGTCCACTTGCGCTGGAACTAGGCCACGAGCTCTCACGCTCGATCTGGTCAACGGGAGGGGCGCTCGGTCGTGGCGAAGCAGAGGATCCGGCGAGGTACTTGGCGAGGATGGAGGGTCCAGCGGATCTGGGCACGGGACGAGGCCGGGGTCGGGGCACTGGAGAAGGACGCCGGCGGCGGAGAAGCTCCAGGGCGGCGGCTTGATGAAACGGGGCAGGGCGGCGACGGTTGACTCGGAGCAGAACAAGGGCATCCATGGCGGCCATCCACGGCGTCGGGCAGGGAGCTTCGGGCTGCCATGGCGTGGACGAGGCGAAGGCGACCCGATCCGGCGGGTGGCGCTGCTCGGGGGCACCGGGCGAAGCAGGACGACGACGGTGGCATGGAGCGAGGGCGAGCTCCTGCTCGTTCCTGGGAAGGAGAGAGGTCACCGTGAGAGAGAGAAAGAGAGGGAAAAACAGGAGGAAGAGAGGAGCGGGACGGGGCCGGTCCTGGGGTCGAGGTCGCCGGCTGGCAAGCTCGCCGGGGCGGCGCGAAGACGAGGGGCTCGGGATCGAGGCTGCTGCGATGGTGGTTGGACAGGAGGGAAAAACAAAGAGAAGGTGGACGCTGTGAGTGGATTGGGCGCTGGTGGATCCCGAGGGGGATTGTGCGGCGGCGGCAGGGACAAACTGCCTAGGATCTAGGGTTTGGTCTAGAAATGGACTGGGGGTCTAAATATATATACGAAAGGGGATGTTTTGGATCCTCCGATTGCGATCGGGCGGTCCGGAATAAAAGGGGTAGGGAGCCCAATTAACAAAACGGAGATGTTTTGTAGACGTTAGGGGATGATCCGGACACAACGGTGATGACTAACCGGGTCGGGTTCGGGACAGTTTTCGGACGCGCGCGAGGAGGGCCGCGAGCTAACGAGAGGGGTTAGGTTGGGCCTGGCGAATTGTGAAGAGCATGTTGGTCTGAGAGAAGAGGGGAGAGATGCAGCCCGGCACGGTTTCCGGAGACCGAAAACGTCCGACGTTAGACCGGCTATACTGCCGCTATAGTTTAACGGTTGGGCTATCAGACGAACTCCGAATGCGATAAAACTTGACAGGCGGTCTATCTACACTATAATAAGACCACACGTCAAATCTCGTCCCATTCCGAGAACATCTCCCGGCCACTTATAAAATAATATTACGGACATGCCGCGAGCGCGTGCAAGTGTGTCTGGGCTCAGAACGGACAACGGACGGAACTGGAAAACCCGGACGGATGCAAGTTTTGAAAACATGATGATGCACTGCGGATGATGACATGGCAAGATGCAACACGCAAGCGAAAGACAAAGCAACAACAGCGAATAACTGGAAGACAACTGGCACATCGGTCTCGGGCGCTACATCGTGGGCACCAGCGAGGCCCGCACAGGCCGCCGCCCCGTCTCTGTAATGTGCGTCAGGGGCGACGCCGCTGACGCTGACACTGACACGAGGCCGATGTACGGGTGCGTGGTTAGTGTTACTACCCCTCCGGGTCGCGTGGGAGGCGACACCGGCTCCATCATGCTGACTAGGACTGTGCAGAGCTAGGACCTTCCCGACGATGTGGACATGGAAGACGCATGGTATGATTTACCCCCCAACGCGGTGCATGGGGACTCCAAGGAGGTTCACCTGGACATACATTAGTCTTCGCTCAATGTAATCCACTGTCTAAGCATGTGGAGACTTCCATGCAGAAAGTGCCATGTCATCTGTAGCCAACATGTATAACAATGGATACTCAAAAACTAATTCTTGAAGATCATTTCCTGCAAAGCACAATAGGAGTTATTTCTTCACAGGTTTTGGATGCAGGTTGAACAGTTGAACGCTTTTGTTTGCAAAAGATACTTTTTATCTATTTACCCGGATGTTTGTGAGCTCTAGAGACGAAATAATATCCGAACAAACCTATCCAAATGAACTAACCAAGGCATCTCCATCTTAATTTTCTCTTGCAATTCGTGCGTGGTCCCTTCATCGTGAAAATGCTCTGGCCGTCGCATTGATTTGCATGCATGGATAGCACCACCATATTTTCAAAGGAGGATCGAGCTCTATATTTCAGCCAAGGCATGCATGATTTGAGGAATTATGGTTGGGCATGCATGTAGAAAAGGGAGGAGAGTAATTTGCATGCGAGGGATTAAAGGAAGAGAGGCCAGAGGCTAGGCATTCAAAGGCGGCTGCATGCAAGATTACACGGGATCCAGATACTAGTCCCAAAATCAGTTCCTCTTTTTGCGGACATGCCTTGGTACGAGAGATTGACAAGTTAGGCCCTGTAAAAATGGCTGGAGGGAGTAGTAGTACTAGTGTAGAGGGCGGCGCTGCACGGGAGTCTCACCTCTCACCCCGCTCGTGGCGCGACAGTAAAGCCGTCATATCACAAAACCCAACCACTCCCAGTAATAAGTGGCCTGGTAAAATAAACGGACAAGCAACCATCACATCCCTCTGTCTTTTTTGCATTTCATCTCTCTGCATTTACTTTCTCCGGTTCATCTCGCACACTCGATCCCTAGCTACTACTCCTAGGGCCAGTTCTTTTGGCGGCTTCCCCAGCTTTTCCCACAAGACTAGTCACAGTGGAGAGTAACAATAAGGCGCCTCACTCATTTATTTGGGCTTCTAAACTACTATTCCGTCCTGGTTTATTCCTCACCATTGTAATTTGTGCTAAATTTTGACCAAAGATTTAATTGGTTTATTCCTCACCATTGTAATTTGTGCTAAATTTTGACAAAAAAATTGACACAGATTACAATGGGGACCAATAAACCAGGACGGAGGTAGTAGTTATGGGATTACTAATCTAGAAGCCTAAAAGAAATGGCCCCTAGTACTCCTACAAGTAGTAGTACTCAAGTTGGAATTCCAATTGCACGACACAACCTGTTAGGCAAAAAATTCGATACAGGGTGTAGGAAGCGGTTTGGGAATTTGCATGCCTTTCCAGCCAGTGAGATACTCCGTACAAAGTACGACAGAGAAATAACCACAGAGAAGGAAGCTAAAAGTAAACAATCAAACGAGCATTTTTGCATTTGTTTTGCATTGGATCGTTTCACAAGCTTGACTAGTGCTGTTTTTCTACTTTTACAAAAACCGCATCGTAATGTTAAAACGTGTATTTGCACGTACATAAGTAATAGTAGTACTCCCTCCGTCTAGGTGTATAAGTATTCCCTCCTTCTTGGTCACGGTGCACAACCGAAGATGACTTATTGACCTGGACGGAGGGAGTAGCACAGTCTGCAAGCATATATCGAGAGAGACATGTAGTGCGATAGTATATAGTAAAGTTTGTGCTATATGCACGTACTTGCAAAATGCATACGAATACACAAGGTTTCCAAACTTTGCCTTTTACATACTTAATTAAGGACGCTAAAATTTCCTGAACGTTCGGGATTTATCATTTGCGTCCCAAAACTAATGAGATCACCTTACGAAACAAAAATTATACTCCTCCTAAAAGCCACGACGCTCGTAGGAGCGCTTGCGGCGCGCCACGAGTGCCCTGGTGCGCGGCCGTTTCCCAGCGCGCCGACACAACGCCTCTTCTCAGCCTTGCAACTCGTGAGGTGCTGATTGGCGGCTTGCCGGCGGGCGAGCGCGATCTCACCGGTGTGGTGATCCGGCGCCAACAGATACTCCTCCTCGCTGGAAGCGTGCACCTGTTCCACGTACCGCCAAGCGTAGATGAGGCGCTTGGGCCGGACTGCACTCAGGGCGTCAACACGGGCGTCCTCCGCCACCCTCACGGCCCTCGCACGAGCCTTCTGCCAAAGAGCCAATTGCCTGACTCTCTCGGACGCGACATAGGCCTCCCAGGCAGCTTGTTCCACGGTGCGCTTCTCTTCCTCGGCCTTCTTCTCTGCCTCATTTTGGCGTGCTCTGCTGGAGGCAAAGGCTCCCACAAGGCGACATCCATTTCTTTCCAAAGCTCCTCAAGGCTGGGGGGCTCGGCGGGCGGCGCGGCGTTCTCCTCGTAGCGGGGAGCCGACGCGTCCTCCGGCGCGCGTGATGGCGAGATTGGGAACGCCGACGCGTCCACCTCGATGCATCACGGTGAGGAGCGGAACGCTGACGCGTCCTCCTCGACTAGTGGCAGCGAGGAACGGAACGGCGATGCGTCGCGTCGCGGCGAGGAGCGGAACGCCGACACGTCCTCCTCGACTAGTGGCGGCGAGGAACGGAATGGCGACACATCGCGTAGCGGCGAGGAGCGGAACACCGACGCGTCCTCCTCGACTAGTGCTGGCGAGGAACGGAAGGCGACGCGTGACCGTCCGCGCGGTGCAGCGAGGGGCTCCTAGGGCTTGGGAGGGGCGATGCCATGGTGGTCGACGTGAGAGGGAGGGGGAGGAGATAGTGATGAACGTGAACGTGAGTGGGAGGAGATAGCGATGTCGTGGGAGGCGCAATATTTATAGCGAGCAATGGCACACCTACGTAAGATATGGACTGAGCTGCACTGACTTAACTGCAGGTCCAGTTGCGTCACTGACATGTGGGCCAGACCCCTGTTGGGCCCATATGTCAGTGACTGAATGCACCTGCAGTTAAGTAACAACTACGTGGGCATATTTGTTGGAGTAAATTACGGGGGAGCGAAGGGGTGGAAATATTGTTGGTCACAACGGATTGGACGAGCGTGGGGGGAGGAGAGTCATGCATGCAGATTTTTTCACACGGGGTGGAGTGGTGGGACCGCCGGAGGGAGAAGGAGAGTTTGGCAGGCATATTGTTTCCACACATGGAGAGGAAAAGATTTGGATACGAACGGGCTTCCTGCAGGTATGGGGAACGGTGCATAATAAGTCATCTTGCATGCCGGGCTAGGTATAGTCTCAAGTCATTAGAAACAAACACGCCCCACACATGTTCATATTTCAAGGTGCACTAAATTATTGCATGCGATGATTAAGGCTGGCCATAATGGTGGTATCTTAGCTGGTATCATGCACACGGGAATAGCAAACATGCTGATGTGGCAAAGAATTAAAGAAGAGAGGGGGTTAGAGTAACTAGTGTTCATGCATGCATTGGTAAACACATTTTTTTTTGTGGAGAACGACAACACTAGTTGAGTACTTTTGCAGACTTCAAAAACTATTCCACATTGTGTCAACATTCACAATGTCAAATCAATATTTTTACACTCATTATAAAACGTAGTTCTTATACTCATTATAATCAGTACTCCCTCCGTCTAGGTGAGCAAGTCATCTTAGATGTGTCTTGTCTGCCTGCGAGGGGGAAGGCGTGTAGTAGTAAAATCAAGCTTCTCCTTGTTGTACAAGTTGACGCGACACATCATAGAACTAGCCCCACATGCTTGCCTCTAAACTTGGCTAAAAGACCCGCAATGTACAATATATTTGCCGCAACCTCTAACGTTACCCCACCACAAATTAAAAAATATATTCCTGTCTTGACCAGATGAGCGTGCAAAGTACAATCACCAGGATTACAGGTAGTGCCAGAAGATTATTTTAATAAAAATGCTTCGAGACGGCCTCATAGCATGGAGCCGACCCCAACGATTTTAAGCTTAGAGGCACGGTACACGCTATCCTAGACTACTCTACACATGAAACTGCCACACGAGCGTCCGGGCTGCGCTTGGCTCTTCGCCTCTTTGGGAAGTCAAACAATGATGGTACTACTACAATGGAGTACTACAGTATGCTTCTGGCCATCTGACACTGAATGAACTGCTGCATGTCCATCGCATGCGGGAGGGAGAGGGTGTAGCGAAAGCTTCTCCTAGTCCTGCCAGCCACCATGCTCATGGGCGAGGGAGGGACGCAACTTCATTGACTTACTGCTCCTGCCTTTGGGTGCATGACATGTGGGCCCAACAGGTGGCTGGCCCACCTGTCATACAGCCAATGGCAGGTGCAGTTCAGGCACCGGAGCTCAGTCCACGAGGGAGAGGGTGTTGTAATCAAACTTCTCGTTGTTGTACGAGTTGACGTGACACATCAAAGCACTGCACTCGATATATTTCAATAATTTGCGTTTACCGATGCATTAGTTACAACACATACATGCATGCCGTGACTTTCCTTTTGATACTTGCATGTGTTGATTTAATGCACCTTGAAGTAGTATGAATATGTGACGGTAAAGCTTTGTAATGCCCCGACCCTAAAGCGAGAGATGGGTGTGCACGAGGAGGGATGACAGACGAGGAGCTCCGTCCTGGTTTATCGGTCCCTATGATAATCTGCCTAATTTTGACTATAAATTTAACTAACCAAATGTTCATGCATGTCACAAAAAATTACATCATTGGAAACTATGTTCATGTACGAATCAAACGATATACTTTTTGTTAACATGCACTAACATTTTGTCAGTTAAATTTTTGGTCAGAATTTAGCACCAATTACAAAGGGGCCCAATAAATATTGTACTCTAACATTTTGTTTTGAGGATACTCTCATATAGAAAATATGAATAATAATGCATGTTGGGACAGCCCACGTTTCCGATAATTTTAGCCATGGGCTGGTTCACAAATTTTACGAGGCGGTGGCTGTTCATTTAATGGAGGGTCTTGTACAAGACTTGAACGATACAAAGTGCGACCTGGCACACCATGACACCACTTGGAATAAGCGGGTAGCTATCTCAAAAAACAATCAACAACTAAAAAAAGGGCGACCTGGCACGTACACAATTTTAAACGATTGTTTTGATGGAGTGAAAAAGGAAAACTACCCCACTACGTATATATATAGGCCGGAGCCTCCGCGCTTCCTTCCTTGGGTTGCTCTATTCACACACTCTCATCCTCTCTAGATCTAAACAAGATAGCGGTGGTAACATTGTCTTTCCATCCTCACCGCCGGTTACAGATCCAGACGTATCCCCTCCGCCGGTGAAGGGGAGGAGGGGCAGTGTTTAGGCCGTCATTGACAGCGAGGGAGGAGACCCACTTCCGGCCGCACCAATATCTCTGGCCGAGCGCCGGCGTGGGAGGATGTCGGATTTCGGGTTCCGGCAAAACCCTTGAGGTTCGAACACTAGGGTGCGCACGAAGATTTCCCCTACCTAACTACGCCCTCAGCCTTACCGCGATCTCAAAGCCTAGCTCGACGAACCTGCAACACAAGAGAGATGAGATTCATACTGGTTTGGGCCACCGTTGTGGTGTAATACCCTACTCTAGTGTCGTGTGGTGGATTGCCTCTTGGGCTGAGGATGAACAGTACAAGGGGAAGAAAAGCCTCCTGAGGAGAGGTGGTCTTGTGCTTGATGGGTGTGAGGATGGAGTGGATCCAGTCCAAGATGAGTTGTCTCCTACTGTGGTTGCTAGTCCTATTTATAGAGGCCCGGTTCTCTTCCCAAATATTGAGCGGGAAGGGATGCCACAACGGACAATTTGAAGGGGGGCAGCTAGTACAAGCTATCCTGACTAAAGGTGACCTTTGCCTGCCAAAGGCTCTGGTGGTGATGCCGTCTTGGGCTCCACGGTGACCTCCGTCCTGCCGTCCTACTGTTCTTTGTCTTGTTGCACCGATACTGAAACCGTTGCCTGATGCCTCGGTACTCCTCGCCCGCGCTTGCCTCCTTAGCACCAAAGAGGAAACAAGGACACTGTGCGTGTTGGTGCCCGCCTGGTCTTGGTCATCATGGCTTACGTCATTGGAACCTCGCGAGGTTCGCCTTGCCTTGATCTCTCCGCCCCTCGCGAGCTAGCCTGGTGAGGCCACTCCCGAGGAGGTCTTGTGTCGTCCGCCTCGCGAGGCTTGGCCCCTCGCGAGGGTCTTGAGTGTTTGTTGGTGAAGATGGGCCGTACTGGGCGGCGAGTGGAGCCATGCCGTGGGCCGCGGGCAGGCAAGTCTGGGGACCCCCATTCCCAGAACACCGACAGTAGCCCCCGGGCCCAAGGCGCGCTCGGAATTGGCTTCGAGGCGAAGCCAAAGGGCAAGTGCAGAGTGTCACGGGCCCCAACAACTTGCGGCCTTGGTCGACGCATGGCAATTGATTGGACGTGGGCGTCTCCGCTTCCCCATGCTGCCTCGGCAACTGCCCGACTTGACGAGTCCCCCTGTCGCTCATCTCTTCCTGCTCCATTCGCTTATTCTTCCTTGCTCCATTGCTAGTAGCGACACCATGGCGCTAATCCAAAGATTCTCGGCCGCGAAGAAGAGGCCGGCCGACCGTCGTGACGTAGTCGTGAGGCAGGAGGTGACAAGGCCTTGGTACGAGCGGCCACCTCCTGGGTATCCGCTGCCTTTATACGCCCAAGCTGAGGGCTCAGGAGGAAGAGGCAGCACCGGTCGCCGCGGCCGTGGTCGCCGCGGCCGTGGTCGCCGCGCCATGGCGACACACGCCATCGCCCCAGGAGCTCACGCCGCGGACTCCTCACATGAACTCGTGCTGTGGGCGGCGATCCCTCCGCGCACTTGGATCCGCTTCCCCCAGTTCTTCTCTGCCGAGATGCTGCCGAGGGGGCCCCTCGAGCTATGGCTGCAGCACGCCGACTGCAACGTCCCGGCGACCGGAGCGGAAGTGGAAGCCGTCTCCCCGGGTAAGATCTTCATGACCCGAGGCTGGGGTGAGGTCACCCAGGTTTGTCGTGCAGAAGGCGCCCTTGCCATCCACTTCGAGTACGACGACGCCTCCACCATGTTCTTCAAGGTCCTCGACGCGGTAGGCCGTCGCTTGGAGTGCTGCCCTGGAGAGGGCTGCCTGAATCGTGCCGCGGCAGAAGCTGGGCCTGCCGCCCACCTCACCAGTGACTCATCCAGCAGCAGTGGCATCGCTTGGGAGTCCAGCGACTGTCCTGAGCTCTACGAGACTCCGGACACGATTAACAACAGCTACGTGCCTGCGAGCTCTTGCCGGGCCCGGAGCAAAGCCACAACATCCGGCCGCCACCGTCGCTGATCTGGATGGGGCTGGCGCTGGCCTCCCGTGGCCCATTGTTGATGATGGCGTCGGCTGTGCTGGCGCGTGTAGAGAGGGCTCCTTAAATTTCCTTCCTTTTGTTCCCTGCGAGGAATCGAGAAGAACCCCGCGGGGGTGTGTAAAGGGCCAGTAATGTCTTTTGTTATTATCCTTATTATGAAATTGTGCGGGCGCGTGTCCTGTTTCGGCTCTGTCTCCCCTTTCTACCCTCGCGACGGCTTGGTGCTCTACGCTGACAGGTCCCGATCCCCAGGCAGGTTGCAGCCGTCGCTGGTATGCCAGGTCGTGATGCCGTGGTCAAGGCCAGGAGGTGAGCGGCCCGAGGTCCAGTAAGAGCTCCTGAGACGCGATGCTCAGGAGGCCCCCATTAGTGTGCAAGCAACCACCAAGAGGTAAGAAAGGGAGGCGACTTTGCCGTGACAGGGCTGCAGCAAGTGAGAATCCCATGTCATTGTGATTGGTTGGTCTGAGCGTGAAACTTATCTTGGCAGTCTGGAGTCGTTTTCTTGCATTGCGGCAGACTCATGCGTTGGCGGTCGTGGCGCAGCTAGGTTAGGCTCGTGTGTGTTTCCCCTTCTTCCCCACGCTCTCCTTCATGCTCTACGTCCTCAGGTCCCGGCCCTCGTGCGAGCTCAGCTGCCGCTGGTATGCCAGGTCGCAATGTCGTGGTCAAGGCCGGGGTGAGGGCTGGAGAGCCAGTAGGAGCTCCTGAGTCGTGATGCTCAGGAGCCCCCCTTTTAACGCGCAAGCGAATCGCACGGGAGAAGAGGGAGCCCGCGGTACCGCCCGCAGTTGTCCTCGGGAGGTTCCTGCAAGTCAGCGCGAGGAGGGGCACATATTGCCATTATAATCGCCGGCCGGCCACTGGTCGCTCTGTAAGAGAATGAAGGCACTGAGGGCCTGGTGAGGCCACGCGCATGGGGCATGCCGCGGGTCAGAGCTCGACCGCTCAGATTTACCGACGTTGCAGGGACATACCCAAGCACAAGCGCCATGCCAGCGTGAACAGCTCCCGTGGCAGGTGACAATCAAGCAGGTGATAATCATGGATAGGTTAAGCATGAAAAGCAGACTAGCTTAGGTAAATGCATGAACGATACTGGCCACTGGGTCGGTCCCAAGCGGCTTGGGGATGATGCATCCCGACGGGCGCCCCCAGCAAGGTAAGCTAAAGACATAAAAAAGGGATACACGCCGCAGGGATGGACCCACACGGCCTGGGAATGATGCAGCCCGAGGGGCGCTCCCAGCTAAATAAACTTGGAAGATGTCATCTGGTTCTGTTGTCGAAGGGGTGTTGGGGCAGCTGAAGACGCCTGATGAAGGGGTTGCTCCTCACTAGCCACCGGGGCCCTGAGCCTCAGGAGGCTCTGGGGGCCCAGGCGGTTCCTTGACGACCGTCTCCATCTCTGCCAGGACTGGATGGTGCCTGGCCTCCTAAGCCGCCAGGATGCTCCGCAGGTTGCGCTGGAAGGCAGATGCCATGCGCGGCAGGCCAAAAGGCATGCGAACATAGCTGTGAGGCAGGCCCTCGCATTGTCCCACGCACCAAGGCCAGAAACGCTCCTGCAATGCGGCCCTGCTGAGCCCTGGGATGTCAATGCAGACATGCAGCCTGCCGTCCTTGCCTGGATGGGGGGCCGCGGCAGGTGAGTGGCGATGACCGCACATGGCTCTTGCATCCTGCAGTTCCTGAGTGGTCTTGGCAATGAACTCCTGAGCACTGGGCGCTCATCGTCCGGTGTCCTCCTGAGGGAAACATGCTGCGAAGCACGCCTCCACGTGGGGCCCGAGCGCCTCCCTCGTGATGTTGGCATGGTCAGAGGCCCTCCAGAAGAGAGCCCCCGAGCCTTGCCCGAGGAGGGCGCGGGGCGCGCCTTCCTATGCGAGGGAGGGAGGCGCCCCAGGCGCGGGCGCCGATCCTGACGCGGCTCCACTTGCGGTGCCGCTCTCTTAAGGCCCTGTGCAGAGTAGCTGCTTCTTCTTGGGGACCACCTCAGGAGGGTACTGCGCTGCATTGCTGTCGGGGTCTTCGATTGACGCTACTTGGAAGGCACGCTCGAGGGAGCACACCACATCTCTTTCTTCGCAGTGGACTGCGATGATGCCGCCGCTTGCTGGCATCTTGAGGACGTTGTAGCCGTGGTGTGTCACTGCCATGGACTTGGCAAGGGCCGGATACCCGAGGATGGCATTGGATGGTAGATGGATGTGGGCGACGTCGAAGTTGATGAGCTTGGTGCGGTAGTTGTTGCGCTGTCTGAAGGTGACAGGGAGGCAGACCTGCCCTATCGGCGTGGTGGAACCGTCGGTCACTCCTGAGAAGGGCTTGGTAGGCCAAAGCTGATCGTAGGGCACATGAAGGCTGCGGAATGTCTTGACGGACAGGACGTTAAGCCCTGCGCCGCCGTCGATGAGGGTCTTGGTGACTTGTATGTTGCTGATGACGAGTGAGCAAAGCATCGGGAGGGCGCCAGCGATGGCCGCGCACTTGAGCTGATCTGCCGAACTGAAGGTGATGGCGCACTTGGACCACCTAAGCAGGCATGTGGCCTCGAGCCTGGGGAGGACTGCGTTCACCTCGCAAGCAAACTTCTTGAATATTCACTGAGAGGCTGGGGCTTGAGCTCCACCCAAGATGCAGGCGATAGCTTGCGGCTCCTGGAAGCCCCTAGCCCCCTTGTCCTGATGGTGGTCGTCGTTCCTTCTTGGTGGTGGTGGCAGCGGAGGAAGACCAGCGTTGCTGTCAGGACCCCGATCCTAAGTCACACCGATCTAGCATGTAACACATCATATCACTTTGCGGCCTCACGCACGGTATTCCCACGGGTGCCACCTTACCTGGCCCGGGACCGTTTGCGCCTTTTGGCTCACGTATATGATAGTGTCGCTAGCATCCATATGACAAAGAACCCGGGCCGACATGGCTAGTCGTGAACCCAAAGCGGCACTAACCCATGAGGACAGGCATACATGAATCACATCGAGCATGTCGGTCATCAACGTGTGAATCCGGGCTGTAGCACTGGGCTAACAGGACTCCGGATAACACCGCGTGACATTTCCCCGAAGGGACAGACACAGGAACGACGTGAATCACATGCCGGCCAGTCAAGTGTTCCGAGCAGTAGTGTTGGGCTAGCAGGACTCCGGTGAACCGGGCTGTAGCGGACTACTATCGCTCAGAAGCACTAGACTACATTTCCCCATATGATAGGCTGCCAAGGATAAACAACTAGATAGTCGGATCCCACTCATACCAAGCATTTCATTCATACACACAATATGCCCGATATGAGTAAATACAACATGGCATCACAACATAACTCTACGACTCAAAGTATTTATTCATTAGGCTCCGAGGAGCGAGATATTACAAACATAGGTCTCATGACCCAACATTCAGAGCATACAAGCAACAAGCACATGCGGAAGCTTAACATGTCTGAGTACAGACATCTACAAATGAAAAAGGCTGAGAAGTCTGACTATCTACCAGATCTTGCCGAGGGCACAGGATCGTAGCTGAGGTATCAAGCTAAACGTCGAAGTCCAAGCGGTACTACTAGCGAGACTGACGTCTCTCTGCAAAACATAAAATAGGCAAACGTGAGTACAAACGTACTCAGCAAGACTTACATCAGAACTAACTACTTATGCATCAGTATCAAAAGGGGGTAGTGGAGTTTAACTGCAGCAAGCCAGCTTTGACTCGGTGGCTAACCTGAACTACGACTGCAAGCGACTCTTTTGGGGTGGCGCACACGAGTCCACATATTCACCATATCAATACACCACTATAGATCCGCTCCCGTCTCCCTACGAGAACGCCATCCATAGCACTCACGCTTATCTTGCGCATTTTAGAGTATCCACTTTCACTTGTCTATGAACTGATATAGGCAACCCAGAAGTCCATTTCCGCGGACACGGCTATTCGAATAGATGATGTTAACCCTGCAGGGGTGTACTTCTTCATACATGTTTCCACCACTTAGCGTCTGCACACGACATGTGCTCGGCAGACTTCAAGCGAAAGCCGACGTGGGTGTAGACCACGACCTACCTAAACACTCAAGTCTCTAGTCCAGGTTTATCGCCTATTCGGGTTCCATCCGCAGGGAGTCCGGCCGAGGTTTCCACTAACGGCCCCGAACGATGTGTACAGGGTCCGAGACACCAAACGGGCGCCCGGCTGCCCGGCCACGTGCCTACCGCAACACAGCCCACCCCTACGGTCAGCGCTGCGTGCGGCCCCCAGCATACTACAAACACCAGAAACTACTTGCAACTCCTGGACAGAGGACAAGGGTGATTAAGAAGTCGAGCGGGGTCATATTTCAGGGCCCAATGCATGGTAGTAGCTGTTTCATGGATCACAAACACAGAACTCAGTTCCTGAGGACGGCTTCAATGAGACAACCCACCATGTACTCCTACATGGCCTCTCACCAATACCTTTACCAAATCGTATTCACACACTTAGCTCACACACAGTAGGACATGTTCATCACCATTCCAATTCATTCCCGATGAATCAGACCCGACTCAACTCTAAGCAGTAGCAGGCATGACAAACAAGCATGAATGAGTAGGCACAACATGGGCTCAAACAACTCCTACTCATGCTAGTGGGTTTCATCTATTTACTGTGGAATGACAGGTCATGCAAAGGATAAAGGGGTTCAGCTATCGCAGCAAGTAACACATGAATCGTTGTTGTCCTAATGCAGTAAAAGAGAGCAGGAGCGAGAGGGTGGGATTGTATCGGAATGAACAAGGGGGTTTTGCTTGCCTGGCACTTCTGAAGATAATATAGTTCTTCATCAGTGTCATCGAACTCATCGTCGGTGTTACGTCTATTGAGAGGGGACAAGTACCGGCAACATAGAGAAGGACACATCAGTGCAATGCAACAATATGATGCATGGTCATGACATGGCAATATGCTGTGATTTGAGCTAATGCATCTAGCTATGATTTAAATGAAGTTGGTTTGAATACATGATTCAAATTCCAACTCCATATATGATTATTTAAATGCCCTTTATGTGTTTTGTCCAAAACAGAGGACAAACATTGTTTAAACATGCATGAAAATGGTACAGATGGATTCCTTGAATTTTTCTGATAATTTTTCATATATAAATTATTTCATTCTGAGCTATAGATTATTTCCTATGATTTTTAGAAGTTTAAAGGATTTTCTGGAATTTCCTGAATTAAAATAAAACCAGAAAATAAGTTATTGCGTCAGCATTAGGTCATGCTGACCTCAGCAGGTCAACAGGCAGGTCCAGGTCAAACCTGACCGGTGGGACCCACTGGTCAGTGTCACGGTGCTAGCTAGAGTCACTGACATGTGGGGTCAAGTCAACGCCCACATCAGCATAGTCAAAAAGACACGTGGGCCCACTGTAATTAGATTAATCTTAATCTTACTTAGTTAGTCGGTTAGTTAGGCTGTGGGGCCCGGCTGCCAGTGGCTCTGGGAGGGGGGTTAGCTGGCCGTAATTAGCACTAATCACGCGGCCACGTCGGACACACCGGCGGTTAGCCGCCGGCGACCAAGCAGAGCGGCGGAGACGCTCGGGTTTGCATCTCCGGCGACCAAAGGGGCGGATGAGGGCATCTACGTGGAGCTGGGACTCACCCGCATCCATCTATGCAAACGGCAGGGGCTGAGGTGGCCCGAGCTCGCCGGAGGCAAGCTCGCGGCGGTGGCCGGATTTCGGCAACAACGGTGTGGGCGGTGCGGGGCACGGGAAGAGCTGTGGACGGTCGGGTTCGGCTCGCGGGAGTGCGACGAGTGCAGCGGTGAGCTCGAGCGCGTGCTTGCACGGCCATAGTCGCGGTGGCGACATGGCCGGCGGTGAGGAGCTGTCGGCTCCGTCAGCCACGGTGGTTAGAAGGCGTAGACGGCATGGGGAGAGAGGGGAAATGGACAGGGGCTCACAGTGAGTTCGAAGAGCAGGTCGGCGTGCTCGGGGAGACGGCGGAGAGGGTGAATCGGGCGGCGGCATCTGGCGGCCGTGGTCGGGGAAGAAGACCCGTGGCGGCGATGTGGGGCTCCCGCGGTGGCGTGGCTCGGGGTGGAAGAGATAGGGGGTCGAGGCGGAGCCTCTGGAAACGCTGGGTGGAGGGCCGGTGGCCATGGTGGCAGCGAATGGCGGCGACGGCTGCACTCGATGTGCTCGGGAGAAAGAAACAGAGGAGGGGGAGGAGCACAGGGTGAGAGGGGAGCGGTGCAGAGGTCCGGGGGGTGTCGTGGCGCTCCAGGAGCCTCTCCCACGTCGGCGGAAGCAGGAGGTGGCCACGGCGTGTGGCCACGGGCGTCGGGCACGCGCCTCTCGTCCTCCTGGCGAGAGGAGGGGGATGACTGGCAGAGGGCCTGGTGGGCTGGGCCGATTCTGCTGGGCCACCAGGTAAGTGGCTGGGCTTCTCTCTCTCTGCCCTTTCTAATTAAGTTTCTGTTTTTCTATTATTCTGTAGTCTTTAGGGTTTTATTTAAAATACTTCGACACTTCCAAAAATCATGAAACTATTTATGGTTACTGTTTATAATATATCCAGCAGCAAACATTTTAGTCTAATGATTATTTGAGCATTTAAAATATTTTATAGCATTTAAATGCCCAAATGCAAATATAATATGATTTAATTCAGTGACCAAATATGTCATGGAAAAATGTGCATCACCTCTGGTTACTGTTTCCAGTATTTTCCAAAAATGATGATCATTTTTAAAAGCCATTTGGAATACTGAAAATATTTTAGGTGAACCTGGTTGAATTTCATTTGGTGCTAGGGTTTGTCATCCCCATTTCAAATTTAAATGGAATTTAAATCATGATGCAAGAATGCAGATGCAAAGACAAGCAAGGCCTGAACTGGGGCTGTGACAGTTGCCCTGGGGGCGGTCCTCACGAGGATAATCTTGCCAGCGTTCCTCTCGAGGCAGGTCACGCCACTCCTGTCGAGGGCCACGGTCGTCCCAGTGTCCTCCGCCACGGCCTCCTCCTCTACCGAAGCCCCGGTCGTTCCACTCGGGGCGTCGACCGAGGTGTCCATCTCGAATGGCCCTGAGCTCTTGACAGTCGTTGGTGTTGTGGCTGTGAACGTTTTGGAAGGCGCAGAACGGTCGGTAGCTCTTGGATGATTCGGGCTGGTCCCGGCCGCGCTTCGTGTCTGGCTCCGCCGCGAGTACAACCACTCCCTTGCGCTTCATGTCCTTGGCCTTGGCTTTCTTCTCCTCCAGGTCGGCAGCTGGGAGCTCGAGGAGGGAAAGGCGCCCGTCCTTAGCCCTTGCGCACTTGCTCGCCAGGTTGAACAACTCCAAAGATGTGCACAGCTCCTCGTGGATAGCGAGCTCCTCCTTCATCTTGACGTCGCGGACGCCATCGGAAAATGCGGAGATGATGGCCTCGTCCATCACCCTGGGGTCTTGAGGCAAACGTTGTTGAAGCGCTGGATGTACTTTTGCAGGGTCTCTCCTGGTTGCTGCTTGATGCGGCGCAGGTCACCCGCGGCCGGAGGGCGGTCGCGAGTGCCCTGGAAGTTGGCGACGAAGCGGTCGCGCATCTCGTTCCAGGAGGAGATGTAGCCCGGGGGCAGGTTCAGGAGCCACGAATGAGCGCCATCCTTGAGAGCCATGGGGAACCAGTTCGCCATGACTTTTTCGTCGCTGTTGGCCGCCTCGATGCTCAGCTCGTAGAGCTGCAGGAACTCCGCAGGGTCGGGGGTTCCGTCATAGCGAGGAGGCAGGTCTGGCTTGAACTTGCCTGGCCATGCGATGCTACGCAGCTCAGGAGTGAAGGCGCGGCAGCCCGGGCTGGCCACCGGGACCCTTTGCTGATGCGGAGCCTACCCTTGATGTCCGCGTACTGCCACCGCAGGCGGCGCACGGTCTTGTCGTAGTGGTGCTGGGAGCGCGGGAGCGTTTTCTTGCGGATGGGAAATTCTTGGCAGCTTCCTTCACGCACGGGCGCCCGACGTGGTGGGTCGCGCCGGGGGGGGGGGGCGCACGCCTTAGCACTAGGATGCCATGTTGTTGCAGAGGTGGTGGTGGTGGCGCTCCATGAGCCATGTCGCCCGCAGCTGGCGGAGGACGAGGCAGCAAGATGGAAGGCGCAGGGGATCCCCCTGCGGCGCTAACGAGCTCGGTGATGCGGTCCAGCTAGTCCTCGTAGAGGTCATCAACGGGGCGGTAGCGCAGGAGTTTGCGTGCCATGAGCAGCACGGCCTGCGCGTCCGTGGGAGCGTGACGAGCGTGGGACGACGAGCCGGCCGGAGTCAGCGACAGAGAGGCGGTGCGGCCATCCCGCCGCACCGAGGGGTGCAGCGAGGATGCTTGCTGCTTGTTTCCCGCCGGGCTGTTGGCGGCGTTGGCGGCAGGTGACGGAGAACGACGAGGAGGCCCGTCGACGGGAGCCGTCTGAGCAACACGGGTGGCGAGGGCGGCGGCCCGGCGCTCAGCGCAAGCTCGGCGAGAGTCTGCCATGGATGCCACGAAGTGACAGGACGTGGACCTATAGAAGGAAAGCTTCAGCGCACCCCTACCTGGCGCGCCAAATGCCGGATTTTGGGTTCCGACAAAACCCTTGAGGTTCAAACACTGGGGTGCACACGAAGATTTCCCCCTACCTAACCACGCCCTCAGCCTCACCGCAATCTCAAAGCCTAGGTCGACGAACCCGCAACACAAGAGACACGAGATTTATACTGGTTCGGGCCACCTTTGTGGTGCAATACCCTACTCTAGTGTGGTGTGATGGATTGCCTCTTGGGCTGAGGATGAACAGTACAAGGGGAAGAACAGCCTCCTGAGGAGAGGTGTTCTTGTGCTTGGTGGGTGTGAGGATGGAGTGGATCCAGTCCAAGATGAGTTGCCTCCTACTGTGATTGCTAGTCCTATTTATAGAGGCCCGGTCCTCTTCCCAAATATTGAGCCGAAAGGGATGCCACAACAGCCAATTTGAAGGGGGACAGCTAGTACAAGCTATCCTGACTAAAGGTGGTCTTCGGCTGCCAAAGGCTCTGGTGGTGACGCCGTCTTGGGCTCCATGGTGACCTCCGTCCTGCCGTCCTGCTGGTCTTGATCTTGTTGCACCGATTTGGAAACCTTTGCCTGATGCCTCAGTACTCCTCACCCGCGCTTGCCTCCTTAGCACCAAAGAGGAAACGAGGACACTGTGCGTGCTGGCGCCCACCTGGTCTTGGTCGTCATGGCTTACGTCATTGGAACCTCGCGAGGTTCGCCTTGCCTTGATCTCTCTGCTCCTCGCGAGCTAGCCTGGTGAGGCCGCTCCCGAGGAGGTCTTGTGTCGTCCGCCTCGCGAGGCTTGGCCCCTCGCGAGGGTCTTAAGTGTTTGTTGGTCAAGACGGGACGTACTGGGCCGCGAGTGGAGCCACGCCGTGGGCCGCAGGCAGGCTAGTCTGGGGACCCTCGTTCCCAGAATGCCGACAGAGTTCCTCTGATCCCTTCGTCGTTGCCCTAGTGTGGGCGATCCGGCCTCCCGCCGCCCACCTATCCACATCCCGACGACCTCCAGGTATATGTTCCTTCGAAACCGGCCTAGCTGTACTTCCCCAGCTTGCTACATCGCTGCATGTGCATCATTTTCTACCTCTCAGGCCCTGTCGATCGGATGGTCCAACGTCACCTATTTTTTTCTTCTATTGTTAGACATAAAGCTACTTCATGGAGTTGAATCTTGTAGTTGGTTCAGACAAGAAATAAGGGGGGGATTTAGTATGTACATCGGACTTGGTATAAACCGGAAGGAAAGGGGATTAAAGTAGTACAGACTGGTTATCCAACCGGTCTCTTGGTCGAAAAGGGAAATATAGGGGAAACGTTGTACACAGTGGTATGACCAGGACTAGATTTGCTATCCACACATAGGATAGGTGGCTAGAGTGAACAAAAAAGGGACCAACCTAGATATGTTTCTTGGATGTTTGTCTCTCAGGGCAACAAACCCTGAATCACCACTTTATGCCCCGGTTTAGGTACATGGTGCTGGACTGCTGGTGCACTCACCGTCCCATGCCCTTATAGCAAATATTTAGTTGTTCTTAATCTAATGCCCCTGGTAAAATGAAGCCATGTGGCTGTTATAAGCCATGACAAGTTTAGCCAAATGTATTTGCCACTAATTGTTTGAGACTTTGACTGTTTCCTTTGTAGATTTTTGTGCAAACAGGGATATCCACTTCACCTCGTTGCTATTGTGACCTTTTGGTACAATGCACAAAACACTTCTTAAAAGAAGTGACTTTTGTGCTGTTTAACTGGAATGTCAGAATGGAATAGTTGGTTCATTTCGGTGGAACTGCACAAAGGGAGATCTGTGTTCCGATCCTCATCATCCATATTGGCACCATAACCTTCCTTTAGGTAAGAACAATATTTAATGCATGTGTTTCATCTCTATTTTGTGATTGCCATGAGAAAATAATGCTATTGTTTACTAGTACACTTGTACTCCCTCACTGACAAAACCAATTCTGAAATAGAAGGCCAATCATGTACTTGGTTTGACCAACTGGTGAGGAGAAAGAGAATCATAGCATGAAGAGGAAGAAGGAGAAGAATAAAGAGGAAATGGAGATCACACGATGGTACCGGCCTATATTATCCTGACATCTTGCTAGTGGTATTGTATTGTTGTGTTGCTACTAGTCTTAATTTACTTGGAAGACTAGCAAGATGCCCGTGCGTTGCACGTAACATCAAGATGCATTTGTATGAGTAGTTTATCTTGTGAGAGAAAAGGATGAACGAGGGAAGGCCTTATTTGCAAATGTGGAGAGGGTTGTGGGTACCTTTTTGCAAAATTGCCATAGTTTCCTTCCTATCCGCCAGATATAAATCGGACGGCCTATATTGCAGGATGGCAGGCACACCATCATGACCAACTCTATTTTTTATAAGAGTAGAGTAGATAAGAGTAGAGTATAGATAGATAGAGAAATGCAGCAGAGTAGTACTTGGGTGAACGACACATCATACTAATTAACTGGATTCTAGATGCACATGTGACCCAGCTCTACACGATCAACAGTGCCAAGGTGATCTTGCTGAAGCCAAGGCCTCAGTCGAGTCCATTCAAGGGCTCCGACAACATCTACCATACATGTGAGATGATCCTCCAGGGAGCCCTTCCACTTCTTCTGTCTCTCCTGCAAGGTCACTTAATTAATTAGGAGTACTTAAGTAGTACTAATTTATTGCTACCTAATTTTACTGTCAGAGTTAAACAAATCTTTAGTAGCACCCTATGTTGTGTCTGTGGAGGGGAATCATGTGGTGGAGCAGGGAGGGAATCTTGGTAGTGTCATGACATAATAGTGCTATTGTTTTGCATGTCAATTTATTGCCATTGGTTAAATGAGGCAATGTTTTGCGTATTGTTCATCATGAATTTAATGCTACTGTTAGAGTAATATGCTAATGTCTGTCTATCCTTTCTCACTAAGACAATGAAGGTTTCACCTTGTTCCTACTTGTGCAAATAGGGATCATGTTGTGCCAATCATACATTTTAGTGGAACTACACAAGACTATACAATGAACTTTATCCCAGCCAGTGCTTTAATTCTACTGGAAGTTCTTGATAATCTTTCGATATAATCTCAGCACTAGTAAACAAGAGTGGTTTCAACCATACATTTTTAGTGCACAAAAATATGTATACTATTGAGTGATTCCAGTGAGTGCTTTATCATCTCTTCTGGGACTACATGAATAAGCTTTTTTGCTCAGGTTGGTATCGGCCTAAGGCCTTTATCCATATTAGTTTGCTGTCATCTCTATTTGTATCATGCTACTGTCATGAGAAACTCCTTTATCTTTGCACGTTAAAGTTTTGCAACCTATGATACATGGCAATGCTTTGAGTGTTGAGCTAATTGGCACTGATTAAACAAACTAATACCTATCTTTAAGCAAGACTACTATGTTACTAACTTTACCCATTAAGATAATGTGGGTTCCTCTATTTGTTAGTGTATGTTTCATCAACTAGTCCCACTATTACAGTAATCTCACTCTCTCAATATATGTGCCAACAGGGATGCTCGATTTTGGTGGAACTGCACAAAAACTTTGGGTGCTTCATTGCCTCGACTGCTTCCTTCCTTTCCTATCAGTCGCGTAGCTCGTCTTGCTTCGTTCCTTTCCTGTCAGTCGATTCGCTTATCTCGGCTTCCAGTCAAAGGAAATAGTAATTGATATGCTACCTCACATAGGTTGGTACTGGTCTTTATCCTGATTATTGTGCTTGTCATATGTATTGGTAATTTGGTATTGTGCTACTATTTGCCGATTTCATAAAGAAGTAACTTGGAGCCTGAACTCACAGGCAAATCATTACATTGGGCAATTTCATTAGAACAGCACAAAAAGATCAGATGGACATATACTTATGCTACTGCTATGTACTCCAAAGATAACTTAGAAAAGCATCAATGTTGACAAGAAGAAGTGCCTATGTTCATTCAAGTATCAACCGGCGTCAACCAAATGTCAAACACCAAGTATTAGGAGAGTGAACGCCAAAAATATGGTTTGGCGCATAGCCCAGAAAAACGCAGTCCATGTCACAACCCTAGAATAATGCTTGTAATTAGTGGCATTGCATCCATGCACCATGTCTAAATTATGAAAGTTGAACTGAGGGAATTTTGAAAGCCTCAAAATCCAATTAAAAGAAGGGCAAAGAACCCTGAAAAATTGCATTCAATGTTTCCAAAATGTTCCTATTATTTGTTGGATATTTTTGGCAAGGCTTTTGTAGCAAACCAAAAATAATGGACATCTTTGTGGAATGTTTTGGGCATGGAATTTAAATTATTATTATATTTGAATTTGGAATTATATTCATAATATATAGAATATATTTTCAAATAACTTTGAAATGTTTTATGTGCTTTTGGAAAAGTCCATCTAGCAACATAAAATTGTTCAGAGGTTTTTGGCACTGGTTTGAAACTGTTGGAATTTCAAACAGTGGCAAGATTCAAATCAAACAGAAAACAGAAATAGAAAAGAATAAAAAGGGGAAGTCCTGCCTGGAGCTTACCTGCCGCCCAAGTGGCCAGCCTAGCCCACCAGCGCCCCCCTTCTCATCTTCCTCCTTTGCCAGAAGGACTGGGCGCGTGGTCGCCCCGCGCGTGCACGCTCTCCGCCAGCTCCTGCTTGCCGCTTCCCCCGAGACGCCCTGGACATCGCCATACACACCCCCCGACACCTCTCACTCTCCCCCATGGCCCTCCTCTCCTCTGCTCCCTCTCTCTTGCCCGGACCGAACGCGCCCGTCGCCGTTGTCCAAATCCCAACGCTGGCCACCATCGTCGTCTCGCCTCCACCAGCTGTCCAAAAGATTCACCAATCCCCGATTAACCTCTCCACCGAAGGACGCGACCCCGAACGCCCCGCATCGACGCCACCATCGCCGTCTCCGAGCTCTGCTCCGCCGGATGCCACCGCCCGATTCATCGTCCATAGTTCGTCCCCGAGCCTGACGAGACCTCCATACGACTCCCTGTGAGCCCCTCTCCCTTTCCCCTCATACCCCGTGGTGGATTTGGTCCGCTAGCTCGATTCCCGCCATCGCCGAGAGCTTCCGCCGTCGTGTCTCATCACCGCCGTGGACTAAGCTCGATCTGCTCATGTCCGAGCACGCGGTAGTGCTCCAGGAGCCCCCCTGGTGCTCCTGCGCCGCTCAACCTGCTCGCTAGCAAGCTGCAGCCCCGCGCCCCAGCCAAGCCCGAGCATCGCCGCCACAAATCTCATCGCCGGCGCGGCTACAACCCGCATCAGCTCCAGCCACCACCACCATCGTACGCACCCTGCTGCGGGTGTTCCAACACACCCGGCCGCGCGACGTCCCGTCGCTGGAGTTGGCCGGACGAGCGACCTCGCCGTGCCCTGTTTACGCCGGCGGCTAAACGCCGATTAGAGCTGACGTGGAGCATTAGGTTAGGTGCTAATCACTTGGTTAATTAGCCCCTAGTGCATGACATGTGGGACCACTGCTGTTAAAAACACGGGTTAAGTTAAATAACCCCCTGTTAACTCTCTATCTCACTGACATGTGGGCCCCAGTGTCACGTTTGACCTGGACCGGCCCCTGTTGACTTGCTAACGTCACACTAAGGTCATGCTGACGCAGTTAATCATTTGCTGGATTAAAAAATAATCCAGGAAATGCCAAAAAATAGTTAAAACTTCTAAAATTCATAGAAATTCAACCGTAACTCTAAATGAAATAATTTATATATGAAAAATTATCCGAAAAATCCAATCTATCCATCTATACCATTTTCATGCATGTTTGAGCGAGTTAAACTCACTGTTTAGGATGAAACATGATTAGCGAAAATTTCATAATAGGTTTGGAGTTGGAATTTGATGTAGTTTTGAATTCCACTTCATTTAAAATGACTTTCTCTTGCATTAGCCCAAATCACAGCATATTGCCATGTCATGATCATGCATCATATTGTTGCATTGCATTGATTGTGTTCTTTCTCTGTTGCCGGTGTTTGTCCCCTCTCAGTAGATGTTGTTCCAACGATGTGATCGATGACACCGATGAAGAGCTATACTATCTTCAGAAGTGCCAGGCAAGCAGACCCTCCTTGTTCATTCTTATACAATCCCACTCTCTCACTCCTGCTCTCTTTTACTGCATTAGGACAATAGTGATTCAACTGTTACATGTTGCGGTAGTTGAACCCCTTTCCTCTGCATGACCTGTCATTGCCACACTAAATAGATGAAACCCACTAGCATGAGTAGGAGTTGTTTGAACCCTGATGTGCCTACTCATTCATGCTTGTTGTCATGCCTGCTACTGCTTAGAGTTGAGTCAGGTCTGATTCATCGGGGATGAATTGGAATGTGGTGAACATGCCCTACTGTTGAGAGCTAAGTGTGTGAACACAATTTGGTAAAGGTAGCGGTGAGAGGCCATGTACGAGTACATGGTGGGTTGTCTCATTGCAGCCGTCCTCAGGAACTAAGTTCTGTGTTTGTGATCCATGAACAGTTACTACCACACATTGGGTTCCGGTAACTCGACCCCTCTCGGCATATTAATCAACTCTATCTCTATCCAGGAGTTGCAACTAGTTTCTGGTGTTTGTAGATAGTGTTAGTAGTCTATCAAGTGGTACCTGGTACAGGTGGGCTTGGGACAGACTAGGCACCGTGGCACGGTGTATCAAGCGTAGATCCATCCGTCGAGGTGGGCTTGGGAAGTCTGCACACGTCGTTTGGGGCCGTGAGCGGCACTCCGGCCGGATCTCATTGCGGATGGAACCCGAATAGGCGATAAACCTGGACTAGAGACTTGTGTGGTTAGTCAGGTCGTGGCCGACTCCCTCGCCAGGCTTCCGCTTGAAGGTTGCCGAGATACACGACGTGTACATGGTGGTAAGTGGCGAGAGCGTGTGTGAATAAGTACACCCCTGCAGGGTTAACATCATCTATTCGAATAGCCGTGTACAAAGTAAAGGACTTCTGGGTTGCCTGTACAGTTCATAGATAACTTGAAGTGGATACTCTAAAATGCGCAAGATAAGCGTGAGTGCTATGGATGGCCTTCTCGTAGGGAGACGGGAGCGGATCCATAATGTTGTATCGATATGGTGAATATGTGGACTCGTGTGCGCCACCTCAAAAGAGTTACTTGCAGTCGTAGTTCAAGATAGCCACCGAGTCAAAGCTGGCTTGCTGCAGTTAAACCCCACCATCCCTTTGTTGATACCGATGCATATGTAGCTAGTTCTGATGTAAGTCTTGTTGGGTACATTTGTACTCACGTTTGCTTAATTTATGTTTTGCAGAGAGACTTCAGTCTCTCTAGTAGTTTCGCATGGACTTCGACGTTTAGCTTGTTACCTCAGCTACGATCTTGTACCTGTGGGGATCGAGAAGAGGTGTCTAGAGGGGGGGGGGGTGATTAGACACTAAGTGCCAAAAGTTGCAGTTTTTAATATTCTTAAGTTTAGGTGGAGTTTAGGCACAAGTTTAACACATACAATACATATCAAGCAAGCATGAAATGAGTATATGAGTAGCGGAAAGTAAAGCATGCAACTTGCAAGAATGTAAAGAGAAGGGGTTTGGAGTATTCAAACGCAATTGGAGACACGGATGTTTTTGGCGTGGTTCCGATAGGTGGTGCTATCGTACATCCACGTTGATGGAGACTTCAACCCACGGATAGATCCCCATCGATGAAACCGATTTGCTAGGGTTTGTGGCAGTGGCTATGACATGTGAAACTCGGTGGCACCGGATAGAAAGAATCAGTGGGGCCGAGTCTGACTTTTGGTTTAGGTCATATGTGGATGTGGGAAGGTAGTTGAGGATTTTGGAGCATATCACTAAGCACATGAATGAAGAGGCTCATTAAGCAACACCTCATCCCTCCTTAATAGTATTGGCTTTTCCTATAGACTCAATGTGATCTTGGATCACTAAAATAGAAAATGTAGAGTCTTGATCTTGAAGCTTGAGCCAATCCTTTGTCCTTAGCATCTTGAAGGGGTTCCACATCCTCTAGTCCATGCCACTCCATTGTTGAACTTATCTGAAACATGCTAGGTAAAAGTGTTAGTCCAACAAGAGATATGTTGACATTAATTACCAAAACCACCCAGGGAGCACTTGTGCTTTCAATCTCCCCCTTTTTGGTAATTGATGACAGCATACGTCAAAGCTTTAGATAAAGATATATAGAATAGCAAGTGAAGCTTTGGAAAGACATGTAACATGCATAGGCTCCCCCTACATGTATGCAATCATGTGAGTATGGAATATAGGAGCATGTGAATGCATAAACATGACAGAGTAAGCAATGTGTTACATGTATCTTGGCTATATGCATCAGAGCAAATGATGTGACTATGAGAAAAGTACCTTCATGCTTATGAGTCCTTTTTGCAAACATTATGTACATCAGCAAGAACTTCTCATTCTCATGACTGTGATGCATATACTTACCTTGTGGTCTTGAGTTGGCTTAGGATGGGATGAACCTGCGCAAACAAGGTTAAATAACATAGATACACCTACTAACCAGAGAAAACAAGAGAAACCACAAGAGAACCAAGACTGGGATGACATGTAGAGTGAGTACTAAGTACTTCATTGGATATAGACATGTCCCCAAAGGTAAACATATGCAATAGAATCAGAGATTTCCTTCCCTTAGATGTCTTGCTCCCCCTGAATCTAACATGAGATATTGGGAGAAGATAGGGAACAGAAAATCAGAGCAACAGAAAATAATCAACAGAGCTTGAGCTAAAGCAAGCAAACAAACATGTCTTTCCCCTTTTAAAGACATGTGACATCTCTCCTCTTGAACACCAAGCATCTGGGGCATTGATGATATTACTTTCTCTCCCCCTGAGTATTCTCTCTTTCTCCCCCTATTGGAAGGATTAAGCTTTGATGTGATCTCTCTCTCCCCCTTTGACATCAATTTCCAAGAAGGGACTTATGGACATGTGATACAAGTGGGTTGGTCCTGGAGTCACAGAGCAAAGCAGCATGTGTAACATGATGCTGGTAGAGGACAAGAATCATTGAGTGGAGCTGGAGCAAATAGAAATCAGAAATAAGTGGCAAGTTGGTTTTTCTGTGGTGAAATCGGTGACTCCGAGTTGTGTGCTTCGGTTGCACCGAAAGATTTCGGTTAGACCGAACAGGACAAACCGGTGTGAACGAGTTCAACAGAGTGAAAACACTTGTCACCTCAGCTCACTAGACAAGTAGAATCTCACAAAGATTTACAAGGAATTAACTAAGAGATTTGCAATGAACTGGATGCAGAAAATGCAGAACAAATGGAAAAGAAAAGAAACTAAAAGTTCTAAATGAAGTTTTTTTGAAAGGGGAAACAAATATGCAAGAAAAAATGCAATAACACAGAAAAGAGAACACAAGAGAACTTCATCTAGAGTTGGGCGGTGACAAAGTCACCTATGTTAGAGTATATTGACTTAGGAGTCAAGTGAGAGCACTTGATCATAGGTCGTACTCATCATTTAAGCTCAAAATGGGGTTACCATTTTTCGTTTAAGAATCTTGATGTATTCACATCTTGTTGAGTTGCTTTGACTCATGTCTTGGAGTAAAGCTTCTCTAAGATGGAATAACATACCTTGGGTGGTGGTATCGATCTTGCTCATGTAATTGAACTTGTGTGGGTAGCTCAAGGTTGATGTAGTTCATCAAGAGTTGGGAGCACCACTTGGAGTTTGAGTTCATATACCTACATGGGTTAGTCTTGCAAGGAAGAGCACTTGTGTATCCAAAATGACTATCATGAAACTCAACATAGAATTTGTCAAAGGATATGTTTGAATGGCTTCGTGCATCCTTGTCTTCAACCACCATTGAGTAGAGGCTTGGTGATGTAGAGATTGCTCAAGATGTGAGTGAGTTGCAATCTCAAAGATTTAGATTCAACCAAGTACCTACACGGGTTAGATAACATGCAAGGTACAAACATATCCAAGACCTATGAATAGCATCGTAAGAGCAATATCAAGGATTAGTCATAGGCTCATGCCTCGCATGTATCAAATGGAGTTCCTACTCCAAGTTTGAAGCATCAATGATGTTCAATTCACCTCTTAACCTGCAAAACACTTTCTCATCAAGTGGTTTAGTGAATATATCCGCCAATTGCTTATCGGTGCGAACATGCTTAAGGTTAATGTCCCCTTTGGCAACATGATCTCGAATGAAATGATGACGAACTTCAATGTGCTTAGTTCGAGAGTGTTGCACGGGATTGTGAGCAATCTTAATAGCACTTTCATTGTCACATATCAATGGAACATGTTTCACATATATCCCATAATCTTTAAGAGTTTGGGTCATCCAAAGTAATTGAGCACAACATGAACCAGCGGCAATGTATTCCGCTTCGGCGGTGGATAAGGATACCGAGTTTTGTTTCTTGGAAGACCAAGATACAAGAGATCTACCAAGGAATTGACAAGGTACCCGAAGTGGACTTTCTATCAACCTTGTCTCCGGCATAGTCCGAATCGGAGTACCCGACAAGATCAAAAGAGGACCTCTTAGGATACCAAATGCCAAAATTTGGTGTATGGATTAAGTATCTCACTATCCTTTTCACAGCCTTAAGATGGCATTCTTTAGGAGCAGCTTGATATCGTGCACACATGCACACACTTAGCATAATATCGGGACGGGAGGCACATAAATATAACAATGAATCAATCATAGAGCGATAAACCTTTTGATCAACCGGTTCACCATCTTTGGTCAAATCTAGATGTCCACTAGTAGGCATAGGTGTAGGCATACCTTTGCATTCTTGCATATTGAACTTCTTGAATAAGTCTTTGGTGTACTTCGTTTGAGAGACAAATGTACCTTCCTTAGTTTGCTTGATTTGCAAACCAAGAAGGAATTTGAGTTCACTCATCATAGACATCTCAAACTTCTCCGACATTAGCTTTCCAAACTTTTCACTAAAATGAGGGTTAGTTGAACCAAATATGATATCATCAACATAAATTTGGCACACAAATAGTTCTCCATCAACCCTTTTAGTAAAAAGAGTAGAATCAATTTTACCAATTTCAAAGCCTTTTTCAGTAAGGAACTTGGTCAAGCATTTATACCATGCTCTAGGAGCTTGTTTAAGACCATAAAGGGCTTTGTGAAGTTTGTAAACATGATTAGGTTTCTTAGGATTGACAAAGCCGGGAGGTTGCTTAACATAAACTTCCTCTTCAATGGCTATCGGTGAAACCGGTTTCACCAAGTCAGTCAAGCATGTGCAAAGTATTCTGTGGTTTGATAGACTGATCATCTCCATTCCATATGTATTCCCTAGCACACCAAGCCACTGACTGATTTGTTCAAGGAAGAGAAGTCTATGCTTTGGATCTAATCCATGGACTTGCGTAAAGACTTCGTTATCCTCAATGATGGTTACCAACCAGAACTCGGTAGTGTTTTGTTGTAAGACTACTATGTGGTCATGCCTGTCTAGGACAGCGTGTTCACATGTGTGTAGCAGTACCAACGCATGTTTTGGAGCTTGCTATCGTAGCTCATTTCCCGAGAGTCTCACAACATTATCTCGTCGATTTGTGTTGCAACTCTTCTTTTCAGACATGTTGAGTTTGAAGTATCCTGTTACTAACCAGATCTGAATCTCAGGCAGATATGATGGTTGGAACGTTCCCAACATTTGCATTTTGTTCCCAGCTTGCACCGCCGTTGTGCCAATTTCCCATGGGCTGCCCTTCTCAGTAGCTGCCGTCCAGGATCATATTTAAAAGTGTACTACCTCGTGTCCCATCCATTTCCGATGATAAGCAAAAATCATCCATTGCGTTATCTTCAACAAGGTAGTCCACATCATCCATTCTAGTCTGAGTATGCCACTCTTTTGAACTCCATCAAATGATCGAGTGATTTTCCTTAGGCTGGTATAAAGAGTTTCAATGATCTAAATATCAGAAGTAATTCCTTTGCCACTTAAGGGAATAATTCTACGAGTCACCTCTTCTAAGGTGTCTCGTTATGGTATCATGGCAACTCAACTCCTCGTTGCGTTGAGAACCGTTCACCACCTTCGTAAGTGTGGAATTTTGCCTACCCAGTAGAACCTTGTCATCTACCTCTTCCATCACTCTTGATCTGTGTTTCATGTCTCAGCCCAAGAGATGTTCTAACGTTTCACTCCATGAGTTTGATCTTGAGTGCTTGATCTTCGAGGAGATCGTTTCTTGTAGAGTTTCCTTCTGTCGTCATCGTGTTGGGTGAAATCTCGAAGGCAAAGACGTCAAGATCAATATGAAGCAATGAATCAATATCTTCGAGAAGGGAAGGTGGATCATGATATCGTGTTAGCCTTGTATCCCCTCTTTCTACTTACCTCACGTCATGAATCTCGGGACGAGATTCTTGTTTAGTGGGGGTGAGTTGTCATAGCCCTAGAATAATGCTTGTAATTAGTGGCATTGCATCCATGCACCATGTCTAAATTATGAAAGTTGAACTGAGGGAATTTTGAAAGCCTCAAAATCCAGTTAAAAGAAGGGCAAAGAACCCTGAAAAATTGCATTCAATGTTTCCAAAATGTTCCTATTATTTGTTGGATATTTTTGGCAAGGCTTTTGATTAAACCAAAAATAATGGACATCTTTGTGGAATATTTTGGGCATGGAATTTAAATTATTATTGTATTTGAATTTGGAAGTATATTCATAATATATAGAATATATTTTCAAATAACTTTGAAATGTTTTATGTGCTTTTGGAAAAGTCCATCTAGCAACATAAAATTGTTCAGAGGATTTTTGGCACTGGTTTGAAACTATTGGAATTTCAAACAGTGGAAAGATTCAAATCAAACAGAAAACAAAAATAGAAAAGAAAAAAGGGGAAGACCTACCTGGCGCTTACCTGCCACCCAAGTGACCAGCCCAGCCCACCAGCGCCCCCTTGTCATCTTCCTCCTCTGCCAGAAGGACTGGGCGCGTGGTTGCCCCGCGCGTGCACGCTCTCCGCCAGCTCCTGCTTGCCGCTTCCCCCGGGATGCCCTGGACGTCGCCACGCACACCCCCCAACCCCTCTCACTGTCCCCCATGGCCCTCCTCTCCTCTGCTCCTCTCTCTCGCCCGGACCGAATGCGCCCGTCGCCACCGTCCAAATCCCAGCGCAGGCCACCGTCGTCGTCTCGCCTCCACCAGCTGTCCAAAAGATTCGCCAAGCCCCGATTAACCTCTCCATCGAAGGACGCGAGCCTGAAGGCCCCGCATCAATGCCACCATCGCCGTCTCTGAGCTCTGCTCCGCCGGATGCCACCGCCCGAATCGCCGTCCGTAGTTCGTCCCCGAGCCTGACGAGACCTCCATACGACTCCCTGTGAGCCCCTCTCCCTTTCCCCTCATACCCCGTGGTGGATTTGGTCCGCTAGCTTGATTCCTGCCATCGTCGAGAGCTTCCGCCGTCGTGTCTCATCGCCACCGTGGCCTGAGCTCGATCTGCTCACGTCCGAGCACGCGGTAGTGCTCCAGGAGCCCCCTGGTGCTCCTGCACCGCTCAACCTGCTCACTAACAAGCTGCAGCCCCGCGCCCCGGCCAAGCCCGAGCATCGCCGCCGCAAATCTCATCACCGACGCCGCTACAGCCCGCATCAGCTCCAGCCAGCACCACCATCGTACGCCCTGCTGCGGGTGTTCCAACGCACCCGGTCGCGCGACCTCCCGTCGCCGGAGTTGGCCGGACAAGCGACCTCGCCGTGCCCAGTTTACGCCGGCGGCTAAATGCCGATTAGAGCTAACCTGGAGCATTAGGTTAGGTGCTAATCACTCGGTTAATTAACCCCTAGTGCATGACATGTGGGACCGCTGCTGTTAAAAACACGGGTTAAGTTAAATAACCCATGTTAACTCTCTATCTCACTGACATGTGGGCCCTAGTGTCAGGTTTGACCTGGACCGGCCCCTGTTGACTTGCTGACGTCACACTGAGGTCATGCTGACGCAGTTAATCATTTGCTGGATTAAAAGAATAATCCAGGAAATGCCAGAAAATAGTTAAAACTTCTAAAATTCATAGAAATTCAACCGTAACTCCAAATGAAATAATCTATATATGAAAAATTATCATAAAAATCCAATCTATCCATCTGTACCATTTTCATGCATGTTTGAGCAATTTGACCTCACTGTTTAGGATGAAACATGATTAGGGCAAATTTCATAATAGGTTTGGAGTTGGAATTTGATGTAGTTTTGAATTCCACTTCATTTAAAATGACTTTCTGTTGCATTAGCCCAAATCAAAGCATATTGCCATGTCATGATCATGCATCATATTGTTGCATTGAATTGATTGTGTTCTTTCTCTGTTGCCGGTGTTTGTCCCCTCTCAGTAGATGTTGTTCCAACGATGTGATCGATGACACCGATGAAGAGCTATACTATCTTCAGAAGAGCCAGGCAAGCAGAACCCCCTTGTTCATTCTTATACAATTCCACTCTCTCGCTCCTGCTCTCTTTTACTGCATTAGGACAATAGCGATTCAACTGTTACATGTTGCGGTAGTTGAACCCCTTTCCTCTGCATGACCTGTCATTGCCAGAGTAAATAGATGAAACCCACTAGCATGAGTAGGAGTTGTTTGAGCCCTGATGTGCCTACTCATTCATGCTTGTTGTCATGCCTGTTACTGCTTAGAGTTGAGTCAGGTCTGATTCATCAGGATGAATTGGAATGTGGTGAACATGTCCTACTGTTGAGAGCTAAGTGTGTGAACACAATTTGGTAAAGGTAGCGGTGAGAGGCCATGTAGGAGTACATGGTGGGTTGTCTCATTGCAGCCGTCCTCAGGGATTGAGTTCTGTGTTTGTGATCCATGAATAGTTACTACCACACATTGGGTTCCGGTAACTCGACCCCTCTCGGCTTATTAATCAACTCGATCTTTGTCCAGGAGTTCCAACTAGTTTCTGGTCTTTGTAGGTAGTGTTAGTAGTCTACCAAGTGGTACCCGGTACAGGTGGGCCTGGGACAGACTAGGCACCATGGCACGGTGTACCAAGCGTAGATCCATCCGTCAAGGTAGGCTTGGGAACCCTGCACACATCGTATGGGGCCGTGAGCGACACCCCGGCCGGATCTCCTTGCGGATGGAACCCGAATAGGCGATAAACCTGGACTAGAGACTTGTGTGGTTAGTCAGGTCGTGGCCGACTCCCTCGCCAGGCTTCCGCTTGAAGGTTGCCGAGATACACGACGTGTACATGGTGGTAAGTGGCGAGAGCATGTGTGAAGAAGTACACCCCTGCAGGGTTAACATCATCTATTTGAATAGCCGTGTCCAAAGTAAAGGACTTTTGGGTTGCCTGTACAGTTCATAGATAACTTGAAGTGGATACTCTAAAATGCGCAAGATAAGCGTGAGTGCTATGGACGGCCTTCTCGTAGGGAGATGGGAGCAGATCCATAGTGTTGTATCGATATGGTGAATATGTGGACTCGTGTGCGCCACCTCAAAAGAGTTACTTGCAGTCGTAGTTCAGGATAGCCACCGAGTCAAAGCTGGCTTGCTGCAGTTAAACCCCACGAACCCTTTGTTGATACCGATGCATATGTAGCTAGTTCTGATGTAAGTCTTGCTGGGTACATTTGTACTCACGTTTGCCTAATTTATATTTTGCAGAGAGACTTCAGTCTCGCTAGTAGTTCCGCATGGACTTCGACGTTTAGCTTCTTACCTGAGCTACGATCTTGTACCCTTAGGAGGGCCTTGTAGTTAGTCAGGCTTCTCAGCCTTTTTCTTTTGTAGTTGTCTATACTCAGACAAGTTATGCTTCCGCATGTGCTTGTTGCTTGTATGCTCTATATGTTGGGTCATCAGACCCATGTTTGTAATATATGGCTCTTCGGAGCCTAATGAATAAATTCTTGAGTCGTAGAGTTATGTTGTGATGCCATGTTGTATTTACACATATCGAGCATATTGTGTGTATGATTGAAATGCTTGGTATGTGTGGGATCCGACAACCTAGTTGTTTATCCTTGGTAGCCTCTCTTATGGGGAAATGTAGTCTTGTGCTTCCATGAACCATAGTAGTCCGCTACAACCCGGTTTACCGGAGTCCTGCTAGCCCAACACTACTGCTCCAGAACACTTGACTGGCCGGCATGTGATTCACTTCGTTCCTGTGTCTGTCCCTTCGGGGAAATGTCACGCGGTGACATCCGGAGTCCTGCCTAGCCTGCTACAGCCCGGTTCACCGGAGTCCTGTTAGCCCAGTGCTACAGCCCGGATTCGCACGCTGCTGACCGGCATGCTCGATGTTGATTCATGTATGCCTATACTCGTAAGTTAGTGCCACTTTGGGTTCACGACTAGTCATGTCGGCCCGGGTTCTCTGTCATATGGATGCTAGCGACACTATCATATACGTGAGCCAAAAGGCGCAAACGGTCCCGGGCCATGGTAAGGCGACACCCGTGGGAATACCGTGCGTGAGGCCGCAAAGTGATATGAGGTGTTACCGACTAGATCGATGTGATTTGGAATCAGGGTCCTGACAGTCCAGTCTTTGGTCCCAACTTGTGCCTTTTGGTAATCGACACATATGGTAGAAAACTGTATGGCATGGAGTCTAAAGATTCCAGACAATTTGGTTGATGTGTATATTCATCTGGCACTTAATCAGTCTGGACACTAGGATGCTGCATTTCAGTTGACCTGCACAAAAAATTTGGGTGCTTCATTTTCTCAACCGCCTCCTTTCTTGTCTGCAATGTAGAATTTTGGCGAGCTACAGGACCAAGATGAGCCAGTAAAATAGTTGGATGAAAGTAGTGGCCAAGTTGCTCAAACCTCCCTTGGCACGAGGCCACTATTTGAGGATAAACCTACAAGCAAAGTTTAGATTCTGTGTGCTGCCTCTTATGTACTCGTAAGTTTACTCGTACAAGCATTAATTTTAGCAAGAAGTACCTCCGACTGAACACCAATTACTAGTCTGTACCCTAGGTAATTAAAGTTCGTCCATGGGTGATATTGGCTATGATCTCAATCAGTTGGATGCATAAACATACTAAACATGTGTATATCTGAATCCTTTTGTGAATTATCTATGAATATTGTCTTGTGATCTATCAATCATTTGGATGCATGGACATGCTGAACTTGTGTATATATGAATCTTTTGAGTTATTGATTGTGAATGTTGGCTATGAATATGAACGTGTCATGTGAACCTTAGTTTGATACAATTGTTTACCTTTTCTGTTGTACTTGTGTGTGAACTTGTTAGTATGTCTACTTTGGGATTTGTGACGTGTGGGTGTCAATGGCACACCTTCTTCCCGAGAACAATAGCATCTACTTTGTTAGGGTAGCAACGACGCATCAACTCTTTTTAATCTTTTTTCTCTGTCTTCCCCCCTCCCCCGCTTAACTCTTGCCGTAATGTTTTCGGCCTCAAAACAAACATAGTACTACGTTGTTTTTGGGGCTTGATGAAAAATCGAGTGCTGGTTTCTATAGGTTGGCCCACCCAACAAATGGGCTGCTGGTCCACCACGGACTGGGAGGCTGAAAATACAAGTTGTATGGTGACGAGGCAAGTAAAAAATGCCATAGAGATCCATCGACTGAAAAAATTGTGTCTGATGTGCTTCTTCAGTCACGCCCCGACCCCCTCTTTAATCCAGTTTGCTCCATTCCCCAACCAGCAGTACGAGACGAAAGTTTATTTCCCCCTCACGCCCGCCGGGGGATTGAAGAAGCGCGACATAGAATCCAACACCGGTGATGGCTACTTGTCCAAGTGATTTTTAGATAAGAAACTACATGTTTCAGAGGCAGAGCATTTAAATCATAACACTCTTCAAACATGGATAACAGAATGTTATACATTTTATTCATGGTAAAAAAATGGAACTAGCAACAAGTTAACATCATGCTGATCAACATTCATGTATAGAACATCTTCATATGATGCAAAGTCAAAAAGATATGCTATTTTCAAAATGGAAAGACAATGTTTTTTTGAAATTGGGAATGGCAAGACAATGTCGAGTGTGTGAAAAACTGGATAAACTAGGGACGAAATTTTGGCAAGGGTAGATATTTTTCAACTGCACCAGTTGGAATCGAACCCGGGCAGTACACCTTTTGTGTGAGAGGGCTACAACCACCAGGCTAGTGCGGTATGTTCGAATGAATGAAGGCGTCTTCCACGGCTCTTGTTCTTTCCCATCCGTGTGCGCTCGCCGTGGCGCCGCCGTATGCCGTTGTCAACATGCTCAATAAACGAGAGGAATCCGGAGAGGACTATACGCTGAGAGACTGACAGTGGGGACCCACCAGGTCCAAGCCGTACGCAAGCAAGTGCCCCATTGGAAAGAAAAGCTTCCTCCTAATTGTATACTGGCGTTGGGGCCCATGGGTTTGTCAACCTTAGTCAATAAATTAAATACATTTCCAATGATGACTGTCATCGGGGAGCTTTTTTCAGGGGTATCGGGGATATTTCTTTTTTTTGTTGCGGGAAATGGGTATCGGGGATTTAGCTGGTATCATTTTTTCCAGAGGGCGAACAAGTATCAACTAGGCCTAGGGTTTTTAACATGCGTAGCCCATGCCATACGGAGACAGTGGTTTCAACTTATTTTTTGAGGTCCATACCGGCCTATGGGCCTCCCAGCGTAGGTTTTACTTTTTCTTAAAGATCGGCAGCCCAATGTGTTTTTTAATAAGACGCAGATCTTTGTTCTATTTATCTATATATAAGAATAATAATGGTCTATCCAATTTATGTTTTCCCTTCTAACCACATTCTATATATTTATATTATTACTATTATCGTATATTTTATAGAGACTTATATATACATTATAAAAGCAACCCATGTGTTATTAACTTATAAAAGTAAATGTTTTAACATAAGTTGGCAAGGAAAATCCTCGTTATTTTTGACTCACAGGCAAGGAAAATCCTCGTGATTGCGTACAAAAGCTTGGGAAGATTTTTAGAACCAATGTAATAATAACACACTCATTTTTGTTTTGAGCAATAACTCTCTAATTTGTTAATTATATATATATATAAACTGTGTCGCTCCGGTTTCTTTTTTATATTAATTGCTCCTTCTAACCTAACATTATATATAGAACGAGCCCAGCTAAGTCGTGTATTTCAAGAAAGTGCAAATTTGGCTGGGTTTTCTTAGAAAATATTAAATCGGCCGCATTGACACGGAATGATTTGTTCACCCAGCCCAGCAAATGGACTGTAAATTCTAGAAAACATGGGTTAAATATATGCCACATTTTTGCTGGCTGACATGTGGGCCAATAGGTCGAAGCCTACACAAGGTGTTGTCAACTTGGTCAACAAATGATTATGACATCCACAACCATTGGATTTATATCCAAGGGACAATTGCATTTTTGCCCCTAGTTGGAACCTACCCATGGGTTTTGGCCTTACTTTTCGACCCTGCTCAGTTTTGCCCTTAGATTTGCCCCCGAGGTCACCCGAATGCCCTTTGACCATTTGACTAATACTTTGAAAATTCATAACAAATTCATATGAACTCGGAAAAATGCAAATAAGATATCAAAATGTTCAGACAAACACTACCTTTATGCACATGTCATTTGCATCAAGAACAAAAGTATCGTTTAAACTACCCGAGGTTTTTAATGTTATTAACATTATTAAGAATAAAAAGGTATAAAAATACTTTTTTCAAGAATAAAAATTATATGCAAATGTAGGTGATGTTTTCTGAACATCCTGATATCCTTTTTGAATTTTTCTGAGTTCATATCATCTTTTAATGAATGTTCAAACGACTTTGACCTTTATTTTGAAACTTCATAACAAGTTGATATGAACTTAGAAAAATTCAAATAAGATATCAGGATGTTTAGAAAACGTCACCTACATTTGAATGTAACTTTTATTCCTGAAAAAGTATTATTTATACCTTTTTATTTTTAATAATGTTAAAAACATTAATAAACTTAGGTAGTTTAAATGGTACATTTTTCCTGAATGCAAATGACATACACATAAAGGTAATGTTTATCCGAACATTTTGATATCTTATTTGCATTTTTCTGAGTTTATATCAATTTGTTATGAATTTTCAAAGTATTGGTCAAACGGTCAAAGGGCATTCAGGCGACCTCGGAGGAAAATCTAAGGGAAAAACTGAGCAGAGTCGAAAAGTAAGGTAAAAACCCATGGGTAGGTTCCAACTAGGGGCAAAAATGCATTTGTCCCTATATCCAACGGCCGGCATGTTGGGGATCGTAGCAGAAATTTAAAATTTTCTACGCATCACCAAGATCAATCTGTTGAGTCATCTACCAATGAGAGAGAGAGAGAGGGGAGTGCATCTACATACCCTTGTAGATCGCGTGCAGAAGCGTTCAAGAGAACAGGGTTGATGGAGTCGTACTCGTCGTGATCCAAATCACCGATGATCCTAGCGCCGAACGGACGGCACCTCCGCGTTCAACACACGTACGGAGTGGAGACGTCTCCTCCTTCTTGATCAAGCAAGGGGGAGGAGAATTTGATGGAGATCCAGTAGCACGACGGCGTGGTGGTGGAAGCAGTGGGATTCCAGCAGGGCTTCGCTAAGCGCTACTGGAGGAAGAGGTGTCACGGGAGGGAGAGGGAGGCGCCGGGGCTTAGGGTGCGGCTGCCCTCCCTCCCTTCCACTATATATAGGGGCTAGGGGGCGCATGCCCCCTTGGAGATACCATCTAGAGGGGGGCGGCGGCCCCCGGGGCGGTGGCCCCTTGGGGGGCAATGACCCCCTTAGGGTTTCCAACCAGGGGGGTGCATGCCCCCTCGGGGGGCAACGGCCCCCTAGGGTTTCCAACCCTAGGAGCCTTGGGCCCTTGGGTGGGGCGCACCATCCCACTAGGGGCTGGTTCCCATGCCACTTCAGCCCATGGGGACCTCCGGGGTAGGTGGCCCCACCTGGTGGACCCCCAGGACCCTTCCGGTGGTCCCGGTACAATACCGGTGACCCCCGAAACTCTCCCAGTGGCCGAAACTGGACTTCCTATATATAAATCTTTACTTCCGGACCATTCCGGAACTCCTCGTGACGTCCGGGATCTCATCCGGGACTCTGAACGACTTTCGGTTAACCGCATACTAATATCTCTACAACTATAGCGTCAACGAACCGTAAGTGTGTAGACCCTACGGGTTCGGGAGACACGTAGACATGACCGAGACAACTCTCCCGTCAATAACCAACAGTGGGATCTGGATACCCATGTTGGCTCCCACATGCTCCATGATAATCTCATCGGATGAACCACAATGTCGAGGATTCAATCAATCCCGTATACAATTCCCTTTGTCTATCGGTACGATACTTGCCCGAGATTCAATCGTCGGTATACCGATACCTTGTTCAATCTCATTATGTCAAGTCTCTTTACTCGTTCCCGTAACACACATCCTATGAACAACTCCTTGATCACATTGAGCTCATTATGATGATGTCCTACCGAGTGGGCCCAGAGATACCTCTCCGTCATACGGAGTGACAAATCCCAGTCTCGATTCGTGCCAACCCAACAGATACTTTCGGGGATTCCCATATTGTACTTTTATAGCCACCCAATTACGTTGTGACGTTTGGCACACCCAAAGTACCCTTACGGTATCCGGGAGTTGCACAATCTCATGGTCTAAGGAAAGGATACTTGACATTAGAAAAGCTTTAGCAGACGAACTACACGATCTTGTGCTATGCTTAGGATTGGGTCTTGTCCATCACATCATTATCCTAATGATGTGATCCCGTTATCAATGACATCCTATGTCCATGGTTAGGAAACTGTAACAATCTATTGATCAACGAGCTAGTCAACTAGAGGCTCACTAGGGACATGTTGTGGTCTATGTATTCACACATGTATTACGATTTCCGGGTAACACAATTATAACATGAACAATAGACAATTATCATGAACAAGGAAATATAATAATAACCTTTTTATTATTGCCTCTAGGGCATATTTCCAACAGTCTCCCACTTGCACTAGAGTTAATAACCTAGTTACATTGTGATGAATCGAACACCCACAGAGTTCTGGTGTTGATCATGCTTTGCACGTGGAAGAGGTTTAGTCAACGGATCTGCGACATTCAGGTCTGTATGCACTTTACAAATCTATATGTCTCCATCTTGAACATTTTCACGAATGGAGTTGAAGCGACGCTTGATATGCTTGGTCTTCTTGTGAAACCTGGGCTCCTTGGCAAGGGCAATAGCTCCAGTGTTGTCACAGAAGAGAGTCATCGGACCCGATGCATTGGGAATAACTCCTAGGTTGGTAATGAACTCCTTCATCCAGATTGCTTCATGTGCTGCCTCCAAGGCTGCCATGTACTCCGCTTCACACGTAGATCCCGCCACGACGCTTTGCTTGCAACTGCACCAACTGACAGCCCCACCATTCAAAATATACACGTATCCGGTTTGTGACTTGGAGTCATCCAGATCTGTGTCGAAGCTAGCATCAATGTAACCTTTTATGATGAGCTCTTCGTCACCTCCATAAACGAGAAACATATCCTTAGTCCTTTTCAGGTACTTCAGGATATTCTTGACCGCTGTCCAGTGTTCCATGCTGGGATTACTTTGGTGCCTTCCCACCAAACTTACGACAAGGTTTACATCAGGTCTGGTACACAACATGGCATACATAATAGACCCTATGGCCGATGCATAGGGGATGACACTCATATTTTCCCTATCTTCTGCCGTGGACGGGCATTGAGCCGTGCTCAATCTCACACCTTGCAATACAGGCAAGAACCCCTTCTTGGACTGATCCATATTGAACTTCTTCAATATCTTGTCAAGGTACGTGCTTTGTGAAAGACCAATGAGGCGTCTCGATCTATCTCCATAGATCTTGATGCCTAATTTGTAAGCAGCTTCTCCAAGGCCTTTATTGAAAAACACTTATTCAAGTAGGCCTTTATGCTTTCCAAGAGTTCTATATCATTTCCCATCAATAGTATGTCATCCACATATAATATGAGAAATGCTACAGAGCTCCCACTCACTTTCTTGTAAACACAGGCTTCTCCATAAATCTGCGTAAACCCAAACGCTTTGATCATCTCATCAAAACGAATGTTCCAACTCCGAGATGCTTACACCAGACCATAGATCGAGCGTTGGAGCTTGCATACCTTGTCAGCATTCTTAGGATCGACAAAACCTTCCGGCTGCATCGTATACAATTCTTCCTTAAGGAAACCATTAAGGAATGCCGTTTTGACGTCCATTTGCCATATCTCATAATCATAGAATGCGGCAATTTCTAACATGATTCAGACAGATTTCAGCTTCGCTACAGGTGAGAAGGTCTCATCGTAGTCAACCCCTTGAACTTGTCGATAACCCTTAGCGACAAGCCAAGCCTTATAGATGGTTACATTACCATCCGCGTCTGTCTTCTTCTTAAAGATCCATTTATTTTCTATGGCTCACCGATAATCGGGCAAGTCTGTCAAAGTCCATACTTCATTTTAATACATGGATCCTATCTCGGATTTCATGGCTTCAAGCCATTTGTCGGAATCCGGGCCCGCCATCACTTCTTCATAGTTCGAAGGTTCACCATTGTCTAACAACATGATTTCCAGGACGGGGTTGCCGTACCACTCTGGTGCGGAACGTGTCCTTGTGGACCTACGAAGTTCAGTAGCAACTTGATCTGACGTTTCATGATCATCATCATTAACTTCCTCTCTAGTCGGTGCAGGCACCACAGAAACATTTTCGTGAGCTGCGCTACTCTCCGGTTCAAGAGGCAATACTTGATCAAGTTCTACTTTCCTCCCACTTACTTCTTTTGAGAGAAACTCTTTCTCTAGAAAGGATCCATTCTTGGCAACAAAGATCTTGCCTTTGGATCTGAGGTAGAAAGTATACCCAATAGTTTCCTTAGGGTATCCTATGAAGACGTATTTTTCCGATTTGGGTTCAAGCTTTTCAGGTTGAAGTTTATTGACATAAGCATCGCATCCCCAAACTTTCAGAATCGACAACTTAGGTTTCTTCCCAAACCACAATTCATATGGTGTCGTCTCAACGGATTTCGACGGAGCCCTATTTAAAGTGAATGTGCCAGTCTCTATAGCATAAGCCCAAAATGATAGCGGTAGATCGGTAAGAGACATCATAGATCGCACCATATCCAATAGAGTGCGATTACGACGTTCGGACACACCATTACGCTGAGGTGTTCCAGGCGGCGTGAGTTGTGAAACAATTCCACATTTCCTTAAGTGCGTGCCAAATCCATGACTCAAATATTCTCCCCCACGATCTGATCGTAAGAACTTGATTTTCCTGTCACGTTGATTCTCAACCTCACTCTAAAATTCCTTGAACTTTTCAAATGTCTCAGACTTGTGTTTCATTAAGTAGACATACCCATATCTACTTAAGTCATCAGTGAGGGTGAGAACATGTAACATCCCCAGCATCACCCTACAGTGATCTCCTCTCAATCATGTTAAGTCATCGTCATTGCAATGCTTGATCACAGTGGTGAAACATCTTATTTCAAAATCCATATCTGAGTTCAAATTCAAATGCAAGTGGAATTTGAAGTTGCTCAAATATTGCTGCAAAAATGTTCATCATTTGTCAAAAATTCCATAACAAATGATTTTTAGGGAAAACAACATCACCATATACTACAAAATGGTCCTAAGCATTTTAAACAGTGCCAAAATAGCACTATTAATGCCTTTTCCATTATTGAAAATCCCAAATGGAACCAAAACTTGTCCATACTTGTTATGGCAAAGCACATTATTCCCTAGTAATTGTTTTGGCCAGGCACACAATTTTGCTAAGTCATTTGGTGGCTAGTTTAATTGCAAAAGCCTGTTACTAAAAAAACAGAACCCCCCCTCCCAGTGGGCCTCTTGGCCTAGCTGGTCGCAACCAGCCAACCCATCCCGCGCGTCCCTGGCCTAGATGGCCTCCCCCCGCTACTAACCCCACAAGCAACCGAAACCCTAGCCCACCACCCGCATAACCCCCCCACTCCTCCTCGATCTCTCTCTCCCTCGCTCCTCACGATCCAGATCCAGATTGAGCGCCCCCGTCGCCGCATCGCAGCTCACCATCGCCCGCGCCCTGCCAACCATCACAACCGCGCCAGACCTCGCCACGGCGCCCCCTCTCCCTCGATCTGGATGCGCCGTCACGTGGCGACCTCGCCTCGGTGCCGACCGTCGCCACCTCGCCGGATCACCGCGTCGCCGCCCGTTCCCGCCTAGTCCTCCACCTCCCCGACGGACGCCTTCCCCGACCTCCTCCCCGACGGCGCCATCGTGCCTCACCGCCGAACTCGCCTACAACGGGGGTGAGAACCCCATCCCCCTGCTTCCCTCTCCCCGTCGTCCCGCACGTCCATCGCCGCGCTCAGCGCGCCGGTCGCCCCTGTTCCGCTGTCCCGCCCGTCGTCCCACGCGCTGTGCGCGTGCGCTCTTCTCCGCGTGGACGTGCGCCGCTCGCGCCCTGGCCGAGCCCCTGCCCTGTTTCGCTCGCCCACGCCTCCCCCCACCGCGTCTGCCTCGCCGTGGCCATATGCCGCCCCAGCCGGGTGCCCCCGCGGCCCTACTAGCCCCCCTGTCGCCGCGGACTACGTCCCCGGCCCCGCTCCGCGCAGCTCGTCACCGCCGTCAGCCGTGGCCCCGGCCAGCCGGCGCCCCGGGGCTCCGTCCGCTACGCCTGGGCCACGCCCGAACGGGCAACCCGCGCCCGCCCCGTTAGCCACCCACTCGAGTGGCCAGATGGGCCACTGCCAGGGGGCCCCACGCCCCTTGTGTTTAAAACAAAATAATAATAATTATAAAAATAATAATTAATTAATTAACTTAATTAATTTTGTTTAAATAACCTAATCACTTAGTTAACTAATTAATCAGGATTAGTTACTCTAGCCAATGACAAACGGGACCCACATGTCTGTTGACCCAGTCAACACGCGGTTGACTGCTGACATCATGCTGATGTCATAATTACTTTTCCTAATTAAATTAATTCTGTTATTCCTAAAAATGAAATAAAACTTTATAAATTATTATAAAATAAATCGTAACTCCGATGAAAATACTTTTTACATGAAAGTTGCTCAGAATGACGAGACGAATCCGAATACGCAGCCCGTTCGTCCGCCACACATCCCTAGCATAGCAAACACGCAACTTTCCCCCTCCGGTTCATCTGTCCGAAAACGCGAAACACCGGGAATACTTCTCGGATGTTTCCCCCCTTCGCCGGTATCACCTACTACCGCGTTAGGGCACACCTAGCACTGCTCATTGTCATGTCTTGCATCGTTATGCTTTGTGATGCTACGTTTGCTTTATATTTACTGTTTCTTCCCCCTCTTCTCTCCGGTAGACCTCGAGACTGATGCCGATGCCCCTGTGATCGACTACGTCGACGACAACCCTCCTTGCCAGAGCAACCAGGCAAGCCCCCCCTTTGATAATCCCGATATCGCCCATTCTATTCTCGCATGCTTGCATTAGATTTTGCTACCGTTATGATGCATAGGCTGTTTATTGTAACCTGCTATTGTTACCTACCTGCTTATCCTAAACTGCTTAGTATAGGTTGGTTAGAGACCCATCAGTGACCCCCCACTTGACCCGACTGCCCCATTGGATTATCAGAAGACCCGATCAACGGGATCCAAGACCAGGCCCCGACACCTCACGTCACATCACGACCCTTTGTTGCTCGACTCTGCAGAGTTACCATCGAGTGCCGAGGGTGGAACCTCATACATCACTCCTGATGAGATGTCTGTAGAGTAGCTATTCGGTCGTGGTCATCGAGGGTGATTTCCTCCTTAACCACTTCCGATACAACTCTGTCGTGCAACCCCTCAAGTCTGAACCTCGAGGGTGGTTCCTCTTACGTTCACCTTGATGTTTACATCGAGTGGGAATCCAAAAAGGGTGATTCCTCAGGTTTCCCCCCTTGGTGTTAGACACACGGTTACTATGACTTTGCACTGGACCCTGTTACTAAAGACGGGTTGGCCCTGAGGGGTACCCGCGCGAGCTTAATTGCGAGTGATGTGGAGTCGGGCGGACCTGGAAGGTGCCTGCAAGATAATTATGAGGCGTGGCCAGGCATTCCTAGCCCTTGCCGCAAGTCCTCGAGACGGGGCAACGGGGTCACATCTTTCGTGAGTCTCTGCTTGTTACCGCGCGTTCCTAATCCACTACGATTTGGATATTTGATCCGAGGGGCCTCTGGCCTGATAGCACTAACCATCACGTGGGCATAGTATGGGCGTTCTACGTCGTATGCATCAGCCGAAGCTTAATAGACGTCAGCGACTGAGCGGCGCGCGCCGGGTTGGACTGCGTAAGCGCCTGCCTTGTTGAAGGAGGTAGCTAGGTCTGCTCACCGGCTGCGTTCGCAACATGCAGGAGTTCCCGGGGAGATGGCCCATGACCCCTGGGGGCATAGGTTTAGTTCGGCGTGCTGGCCTCTCTATTAAGCCTAGGTCGGGTTGCGACGTATTGTTTGGCCGAGGCCGGGCATGACCCAGGAAAGTGTGTCCGGCCGGAGTTAATCGAGCATGGTGGGTAAGTTGGTGCACCCCTGCAGGGAAGAAAACATCTATCGATAGCCTATCCTACGGTAACGGACACTTGGAGTTGTATCCTGATCGATACAACTAGAACTGGGTACTTGTGATGAGAACTGGATGGTGATGAGAATTGGATTGTGATGATAACTAAATAGTATGGCTCTAGGATGCCTTTCTCGCAGGGAGTCGAGAAAGGATCTCCGGCCGAGGTTGATAACACTTCTACTACTTTACTTTATGCTACTCTACTTCCTCCGGTTGCTGCAAGATGGTGGTTTCCAGAAGATGCTAGTCTTCGATAGGACTAGGCCTTCTCTCTATTCTGGCATTTCTGCAGCCCAGTCCACATATACAGCCTTCCTTTGATAATGTTGCATATGTAGTGTAGTTCCTTGCTTGCGAGTACTTTGGATGAGTACTCACGGTTGCTTTGTTCCCCCTTTTCCCCTTTCTTCTTCTTTCTGGTTGATGCGACCAGATGTCGGAGCCTAGGAGCTAGATGCCACCGCCGATGCCCACTACTACGTGGAGACTGACGACGACCAGGAGTAGTTAGGAGGCTCCCAGGCAGGAGGCCTTGCCTTTTCGATCATAGATGCTTTTGTGCTAGCCTTCTTAAGGCAAACTTGTCTAACTGATGTCTGTACTCAGATATTGTTGCTTCCGCTGATTCTTGTGTTTCCGAGCTTATGTATTCGAGCCCTCGAGGCCCCTGGCTTGTAATATAAAGCTTGTATTATTTTAATTTGTGTCTAGAGTTGTGTTGTGATATCTTCCCCTGAGTCCTTGATCTTGATCGTACACATTTGCATGTATGATTAGTGTATGATTGAATCGAGGGTGTCACAAGTTGGTATCAGAGCCGACTGCCTGTAGGTAGCCCCCTTTCCAACTCCTTGGCTGAAGTTGAGTCTAGTCACAGAAAACTTTTACTAACATTGGCTGTGTGTCTTACGGGCCCACGTCGCCATTGGGTGGTATTAGGATCTTTTATTCCTCGTCTATACTCCGGGACTCTGATCTGTCGTCTATTTGGGTTAAAACATTTTACTAACTCTGACATTATGTTCTCGTACCCACGTCCTCCCGGAGAGCCCCGACATTATCGATGATCGCTTGCTTCGCCAGAAGATTCTGCGGATACTCCTCGATGTTTCTTGAGGCCCTGTGCCAACTTCCCTGCAGTTCCTGACCACCGATAATCCCCCTGAATAACATCCTTGCCGCTTGTACCTTCATCCCTAGTTGCTCCTGTTATTACAAGATACCCCTAGTACCTTCCGTTGTTCCGAGAATCTTTTGTGCCTTCTGCTTTGCAGCTTCTTTTCGCACTGCGGATAATTCACTTAACCAGGATTCGTTCATCCCCAGTTGTTCATATGATTTCCAAAATACCTGAAAATACTATCTGATCTTTTAAAATCCTCTGTAGCCTATTGCTCTTGATTCTCCTTGCCTGCTTGCAGTAGGATTAATTCCATATGTATAGCAATATTCTTTAAAATTCTTTTGTGATTGTCATTCTGTTCCTATGGATTCAACGTGTGAGCGAATACTCGCAATCATCAATTAATCCTTGGAAGTTCTCTTTCCGGCTCAGACATCCTTCCAGAAATGAGCTAGTTCTTGCCCAATCCAGATTTGATCGGGCACACCTCTAAGTCTATTCAACTTACTCATCTTTTGATCAGAACCTCTAATTCCGATCCTTCGTCTTGAAATCATAACTCCTTTGTACCCAAGCATCGAATCATTCAGACGTTTCTATAAGCCGATGCCTTTGAATCCCCTTCTCACCTGATTGATTACCGTTTACTCACATCAACTCTGTCATGAATCGCCAGATCCATTGCTTGGTTGTTATCCGATAATCTCCTTCTCATCCAAAGTCTTGTGAATTTTTCCCTGATACAAAATACCTTCGGTAAATTATATCATCTGCTTTGACTCCGATACTCTGCTTTTGAACGCGTATCTTTTGCTTGGTTGATGGTTGTATAGATTCGTAAAAATGCCCCGATGGGTTGAACTTATGCCTTCCATAATCGGTGTGAACCCGAGAGTTCTCACGAGTCATACTCTTCTGGTGCTTCACCAGATAAATCTTTTGCCCTACAAATTCTTCTAAAACGAGGAGTCAATGAAAGGTTATGCATTGAAGAAGTGGGAGTCGACCTTGAACTTTTGTGTTCATGCCCATGGGCCCGATGTAGAACTTATCATGGACGTTGCTCGTAAAAATAATTAACCCTTCTTATAGGTTCATCATGTATCGTTGGTTTGATCAGTCATAACCGTGGTCCCGGCCATAGTTTCTTGTTAATTCCATTTCCCGGACAAGTTAAAGTACTTGTCTTCTGCAGATCATTTCACCCGCCAAGCATCTATTCTACTCTACCTTCGAGTGTTATCCTCTGGTATCTCGAGAATATCAAACAACTGTGTTGCTTCCTATGAGTCTTCATCTAGTATTGCTTCTCACTGATTTCAGATTTCCCTGGGGTCTGAGATATTAATCATTCGAGGACTCCGATAATGAATCGGTTGAATCAATTTCGCACTCCAATTCTATAACTCTAGGTAATTTTCATTGCTTACGAGTTAATAATCCTTCAAGTCATTTCTCACCTGATCGACAATATCATTGTCGTGCCAAATTTGAACTGTGCTACCTGGTCCTTCTTCCGGAGCACAATTTTCGACAATGAGCTAAGCTTACGTCGATCTTCCCTGACATATCTTTTCGCCTTGAACAACAAGCTTGATTTCAAGTTGGTGGCGTACCCGTGGTTCCAATAACCTTTTGCTTCATCATTCCTTTGACTTGATGTTATCACCAATCGATTACATATTCACGGAATCCCTCAACAAATGTGTCGTGATCATAATCAACATTCTGATGCTCCTCCAGGATATCAATCGAATTCATGATGAGAAATGCCATCCGTGCCCCTCGATGATTTGGGTTATCATCAGTAACATTCTTGCCTCCCCCCAACACAATTTTGTTCATATCAATTTGGCATTACATCCTTTTGACCTGTCGATGGATTGCTGCTGAACCCATCGGCCACATCCTCATCTTTCAATGATGAAATTGTGCGAACTATTCTAGCAGTTCCCGTGGGATCCTTTGCGAATTCAAAAATCCGACTTTTACCTGATGACCATGTCAATAATATCTCGAAGCATGTCTGAGGTATTCTGAATGTCAGCAAGAACATTGCAAGCACATTGCATTGTCGAATGTTTCTTGATCTATTATCCAAACACCATGGTATGGGTAATATCATGATTCTTACCTCGCCCCCTTTAACAAAATGCTTTTGAACTTGCTGTCATATCATGTTTATCCCGCTCCGCTTCCCCTTGGGAAGGATATACTCCCAATTCTGGTGTGTAAACACATTTTCCTTCCATTGTTTTGTTTCACCTTTCTTGTAATCTAACTTGTCTGAGCAGAGATAAATCTCTGCTTAAGTAAGCACCTCGGTGTACAACTCTGTTAGTAAGACCTTGCTATTATTGTTGTTGGCATTCCGGTAACCACCGATGGACGAGAACTTTGCATATTGGTCCACCTCATTTCAACGAGCAGGAAAATGGTTCTCTTCGTCCCTCGCCCATGGTATCGATGTTGTCGTCGACATAATTGACCGACTATCCTATGACATGCCTTCCCATCATGACCATGCAAAATGTTAGCGCCTTCCTTCTTTTAACCCACATGGTGGGCCCATACCCATAGTTCCACAGGATCGAAACCTGACACTCCTGTACACCCTTGTTCTAAGGTTATTTCTCACGCTTGGCTTCAAAAGAAAATCACGAGCCGCCTTTCGAGAGGCGATCTATTCTGGTATCAGACGCAATACTTATTCCCATTGCTCTGAACCCCTTTCACCCCCTTGTTTCAGGCAACAATCAATTGTCTACCAGGTTGAAGCTTCTTATTGCACCTCACCTTGCTCTCGATGACTTTCTTGAATTTCAACTCGAGAGATGCCTCTATGCCACATTCACTGACATCGTCCCCACATACCTATCTTGTGTTAAGCTCCGTCCTTCTCGAGTCTTCCCCTTACTACACCACTTAAATCTCGGGACGAGATTTCTTGTAGTGGAGGAGATTTGTAACATCCTCAGAATCACCCAACAGTGATCTCCTCTCAATCATGTTAAGTCATCATCATTGCAATGCTTGATCACAGTGGTGAAACATCTTATTTCAAAATCCTTATCTGAGTTCAAATTCAAATGCAAGTGGAATTTGAAGTTGCTCAAATATTGCTGCAAAAATGTTCATCATTTGTCAAAAATTCCATAACAAATGATTGTTAGGGAAAACAACATCACCATAGACTACAAAATGGTCCTAAGCATTTTAAACAGTGCAATAATAGCACTATTAATGCTTTTTCCATTATTGAAAATCCCAAATGGAATCAAAACTTGTCCATACTTGTTATGGCAGAGCACATTATTCCCTAGTAATTGTTTTGGCCAGGCACACAATTTTGCTAAGTCATTTGGTGGCTAGTTTAATTGCAAAATCCTGCTACTAAAAAAAGAAAAAAACTGAACCGCCCCTCCCAGTGGGCCTCTTGGCCCAGCTGGTCGCAACCAGCCAGCCCATCCCGCGCGTCCCTGGCCTAGATGGCCCCCCCACTACTAACCCCCCAGGCAACCGAAACCCTAGCCCACCACCCGCATAACCCCCCACTCCCCCTCGATCTCCCTCTCCCTCGCTCCTCACCATCCAGATCGAGATCGAGCGCCCCCGTCGCCGCATCGCAGCTCACCATCGCCCGTGCCCCGCCAACCGTCACCACCGCGCCAGACCTCGCCGCGGCGCCCCCTCTCCCTCGATCTGGACGCGCCGTCGCCCGGCGACCTCGCCTCAGTGCCGACCGTCGCCACCTCGCCAGACCACCGCGTCGCCGCCCGTCGCCGCCTAGTCTTCCACCTACCCGACGAACGCCTTCCCCGACGTCCTCCCCGCGGGCGCCATCACGCCTCACCACCGAACTCCCCTACAACGGGGGTGAGAACCCCATCCCCCTACTTCCCTCTCCCCGTCATCCCGCACGTCCATCGCCGCGCTCAGCGTGCCGGTCTCCCCTGTTCCGCTGTCCCGCCCGTCGTCCCCTGCGATGTGCGCGTGAGCTCTTCTCCGCGTGGACGTGCGCCGCTCGCGTCCTGGCCGAGCCCCTGCCCTGTTTCGCTCGCCCGCCCCCCCTCCCGCGTCCGCCTCGCCGTGGCCATATGCCGCCCCCGCCGCGTGCCCCCGCGGCCCTACTGGCCACCCCTATCTCCGCGGACTACGTCCCCGCCCCGCTCCGTGCAGCTCGTCGCTGTCACAGCCCTAGCTTAGCCTTTGCTTGTCCTTGCATGATCATCATATCATCATGTTTAATTTTCTCAAAAACTTGAAATGGGGATTGTTGCAACCCTAGCACCAAATGAATTCAACTAGATTCAATAAAAATATTTTCAATAATCCCAAATGCCCTTTAGAAAAGTTCATGATTTTTGTTAAAGGTGAAAACCTCTGCCAAAAGTCATGCACATATTTCTAGGCCATTCTGGATTTTTGAATTAATTCATATTGTATTTGCATTTGGGCATTTAAATGCTATAAAATATTTTAAATGCTCAAATAATCATAAACTAAAATGTTTACTGTTGGATATATTCTAAACAGTAGCCATGATTAGTTTCATGATTTTTGGTAATGCCTTGGCATTTTTAATAAAGCCCTAAAATTTACAGAATAATAGAAAACATTAATAAACTGAAACCAGAGAGAGAACCTACCTGGGCCACTTACCTGGCGGCCCATCTGCATCGGCCCAGCCCACTAGCCTGGTGCCAGTCATCGCCTACCTCTGCCAGTAGGCAGAGGAGGGACACCGCAACACCACCGAGCTCGCCACGCCTCCTCCTGCTTGCCACCGACCGCCTGGAGCTGGCTGGAGACGCCACGCATCCCCCAGGCCCTCTCACTCCCCCCCGTTTCTCTCGTGCACAGCCACCCGTACGCGCCTCGTCGTTGCCGCGACCACCGGCCCTCCCTCGCTTCCCCGACTGGCCCACGAGCTCCGCGACGTCGTCCTCGACCCCCTCATCAAACCACGCCCCGCCGGAAGCCCTGCAGCGTCACCTTTGAGCTCTTCTTCAAACTTCGGCCGCCGGCGACCTCGCCTTCGATTCGCCGCCGTCCGTGCTTCCCCGGCCTCAACCTCGACTCCGTTCGCCCCCTCTATGAGCCTCTGTAGTTTCCCCCTTGTTTCCCCTCTCCAACCCTTCCTCTAGCCATGCTTTTCGCCGGAGACCGAACTGCGCCACCGCCGAGCCTCTCGCCGCCGTGGCCACAGTCGCCGCAACCCCCAACCGAGCACACCCACGTGCTCACCGCGCCACGTAGGTGCCGTAGGAGCCAAGCACGCCACCCCACGGGCACCGTAGCCCCGCTCCCGAGTGCGCCCGTACTCCGGCCGCCGCCACAAGCTCAATTCCGGCGAGCTCGCTCCACCCCAGCTCCTCCCGCTTGCCCCACTAGATGCGCGCGAGCCCCAGCTACGCGTAGGACCAAACCATGGTCGATTTGCTCGCCTGTGGGCGATTCCCGAAGCCCTCCGCCGTCTCTGTCACCACCGGCGACGAGCCATTGACCTGGTCCGGCGGGTTTGACCCAGCTTGACCGGGGTTTGACTTTCCCCCTGACTCACTGACATGTGGGCCCCAGGCCACTAACTAACTAGGATCAATATTAGTTTAACACAAACTAACTTTAGTTAGTTAACTAACTACTGACCAGTGGGTCCCACTGGTCAGGTTTGACCTGGACCGGGTCAGTTGACCTGCTGAGGTCAGCATGATGCAGTGCTGACGCAATAATTCATTTTCAGCAGTTAGTTTAGTTCTAAATAATTAGAAAATCCAGAAAATTGCCTAAACTTCTAAAAATCATAGAAAATCAACTGTAACTCCAAATGCAAAGATTTATATATGAAAAATGATCAGAAAAATCCAATCTATCCATCTGTACAATTTACATGCATGTTAGAACACATTAAACATGCTGTTCAAGTGAAACAAGATAATGCACCATTATGACTATATACATGAGCTTACATTTGAATCTTTGATTCAAATGGGTTCAAATCAACCTGTCCTAGTATGCATTAGTCAAAACACATTCATATTGACATGTCATGATCATGCATCATATTATGCATTGCATTGATTGTGTTTTCCTTCTTTGTTGCCGGTTTTGGCCCCTCTCGATAGACGTGGTCCCGACGATGAGTTTGATGACACCGATGAAGAACTATACTATCTTCAGAAGTGCCAGGTAAGCAAAACCCCCTTGTTCATTCCGATACAATCCCACTCTCTCGCTCCTGCTCTCTTTTACTACATTTGGACAACATCGATTCAACTGTTACATGCTGCGGTAGCTGAACCCTTTTCTTCTGCATGACCTGTCATTGCCATAGTAAATAGATGAAACCCACTAGCATGAGTAGGAGTTGTTTGAGCCTTGATGTGCCTACTCATTCATGCTTGTTTGTCGTGCCTGCTACTACTTAGAGTTGAGTCGGGTCTGATTCATCAGGGATGAATTGGAATGGTGATGAACATGTCCTACCGTGTCTGAGCTAAGTGTGTAAACACGATTTGGTAAAGGTAGCGGTGAGAGGCCATGTAGGAGTACATGGTGAGTTGTCTCATTGAAGCCGTCCTCAGGAACTGAGTTCTGTGTTTGCGATCCATGAACAACTACTACCACACATTGGGATCCTTAATTGACTCTCTCGACTTATTAATCGCCCTTGTCCTCTGTCCAGGAGTTGCAACTAGTTTCTGGTGTTTGTAGGATATGTGTTGGAGGCCGTGCATAGTGCTGACCCTAGGGGTGGGCTATGATGCGGTAGATACATCGTGGCATGGTGTACCAGGCGCCCGTTTGGTGTCTTGGGAACCCTGCACACATCATTTGGGGCTGTGAGCGAAACTCCGGCCGGATCTCCTCGCGGATGGAACCCGAATAGGCGATAAACCTGGACTAGAGACTTGTGTGGTTAGTCAGGTCGTGGCCGACTCCCTCGTCAGGCTTCCGCTTGAAGGTTGCCGAGATACACGACGTGTACATGGTGGTAAGTGGCGAGAGCGTGTGTGAAGAAGTACACCCCTGTAGGGTTAACATCATCTATTCGAATAGCCGTGTCCGCGGTAAAGGAGTTCTGGGTTGCCTGTACAGTTCATAGACAAGTGAAAGTGAATACTCTAAAATGCGCAAGATAAGCGTGAGTGCTATGGATGGCCTTCTCGTAGGGAGACGGAAGTGGATCCATAGTGGTGTATTGATATGGTGAATATGTGCACTCGTGTGCGCCACCTCAGAAGATTTACTTGCAGTCGTAGTTCAGGATAGCCACCGAGTCAAAGTTGGCTTGCTGCAGTTAAACTCCACCACCCCCTATGTTGATACCGATGCATATGTAGCTAGTTCTGATGTAAGTCTTTCTGGGTACATTTGTACTCACGTTTGCCTATTTTATGTTTTGCAGAGAGACGTCAGTCTCGCTAGTAGTTCTGCATGGACTTTGACGTTTAGCTTGTTACCTCAGCTATGATCTTGTGCCCTCGGCAGGATCTGGTAGATAGTCAGGCTTCTCAGCCTTTTTCATTTGTAGATGTCTGTACTCATACATGCTAAGCTTCCGCATGTGCTTTGACTTCTATGCTCTGAATGTTGGGTCATGAGACCCATGTTTGTAATATCTCGCTCCTCGGAGCCTAAAGAATAAATACTTGAGTCGTAGAGTTATGTTGTGATGCCATGTTGTATTTGCACATATCGGGTATATTGTGTGTATGATTGAAATGCTTGGTATGTGTGGGATCCGACAATCTAGTTGCTTATCCTTGGCAGCCTCTCATATGGGGAAATGTAGTCTAGTGCCTCCTTGAGCCATAGTAGTCCGCTACAGCCCGGTTCACCGGAGTCCTGCTAGCCCAGCACTACTGCTCAGGACACTTGACTGGCCGGCATGTGTTTCACTTCGTTCCTGTGTCTGTCCCTTCGGGGAAATGTCACGCGGTGATATCCGGAGTCCTGCCTAGCTTGCTACAGCCCGGGTTCCCGGAGTCCTGTTAGCCCAGTGCTACAGCCCGGATTCACACGCTGTTGACCGACATGCTCGATGTGATTCATGTATGCATGTTGAGGGAGTCCTGGATTAGGGGGGTGTCCGGGTAGCCGGACTATACCTTCGTCCGGACTCCTGGACTATGAAGATACAAGATTGAAGGCTTCGTCCCGTGTCCGGAGGGGACTTTCGTTGGCGTGGAAGGCAAGCTTGGCGACTCGGATATTTAGATCTCCTACCATTGTAACCGACTTTGTGTAATCCTAACCCTCTCCGGTGTCTATATAAACCGGAGGGTTTTAGTCCGTAGGACAACACAACATACAACCATCATACCATAGGCTAGCTTCTAGGGTTTAGCCTCCTTGATCTCGTGGTAGATCTACTCTTGTATTACCCATACCATCAATATTAATCAAGCAGGACATAGGGTTTTACCTCCATCAAGAGGGCCCGAACCTGGGTAAAACTTCGTGTCCCTTGTCCTCTATTACCATCCGCCTAGACGCACAGTTCGGGACCCCCTACCCGAGATCCGCCGGTTTTGACACCGACATTGGTGCTTTCATTGAGAGTTCCTCTGTGCAGTCGCAATCAGGAAGGATGCCTCTTCCCATCTTTAAAGACGGCGCCATTACTAAGGAAGCCTTGGCTGTCGGCCAAAACCCTCCGGCTAGGTGGCTTTCTTATAACCACCTGTTCGGCTGTTGTGCCGACGGTGACCTCTCGGGTCATCAAAAGCAATCTTCACGTCAGCTCGGAACTCATCGAGCAGTTAGATCCAATGGAGCTCTCTTCCGTAAACGAGCTCTTGGATCGCATCGCCGCCCTGGGGGTCGCTACAGATTACGACCAAGTTGGGCTTAAACCCGATCTAAGAGAAATTAACTCTCCCCAAGCCACCCATCACGTTTCCGTGGTCGAGGCGCAGTGCGGTGATCCTTCATCTATCTTAAGGACTAGCTACGTCCGGATTCCCGATCCCTCCAAGCCGGATACCCGCGGAGGAGAGGACGTAACTCAAGACCAGAACTTAGAATCAGGCAGCGGGCTGGATTCATTGGACAACTTCCAAGAATCCAAACTTCAGAGTTCGGAAACTCCTTGGCCTTTGAGCCTCAGACTGGGTGAGGTTTCTGATTTAATTACACCCACCCAACCGAACGTAAGAGATCTATCCCAAATCAGGCAAAAGCCCGAAGAAACAGTACATCATTACTGGGCCAAATTCCTCCTGGTTATGAACAGGATAAAGGACTGCCGCGAGGAAGACACAATTTCAATATTCTGCAATAATTGCACGGACAAGGGAATCCTCAACGCCAGAAGTCGTCGCGATATTACGCGCTTCGCTGACTTGGCATCCATAGTACAAAAGTATTGTGCGATGGAAAGTGCCCGGAAAACCGAAATAAAATTTTGGGACAATCCGGCCTTGAATAGAAACCCCGTCCGAAATAAAAGGGTGCATCATCGTCAAACACCCGAGTTAAACACCAAAGAACCAAAACCCTCTACTGGGCATGGAACCGTACTGGAAGGATGGCTCAATGGACCCTGTAAAATTCACAGTACGGAGGGCGCCACGCCAACTCATAGCCTTAGAGCATGTTGGATACTCCGGCAGGTGGCCAAAATAGGCGAAGATCTCATAATTCCGGAGGCCGCAGAAAGCCACCTCAGGTTCACGAGTACAGTCTTAGCAGTCTTCGAGACTTTCGCATCAAATAATATGCGAAAAAGAACACTCTGCAGCCTCGCCGAAGTTTACCAACTAGCAACAATAAACCCATGGAGTGACACGGCTATTACTTTTAATGCCAGTGATGAACCGAAATTTCGAACAGCCCGAGCACCAGCCGCACTGGTCCTCAGTCCAATAGTGGACAACTTTCGCCTCACCAAGGTACTCATGGATGGAGGCAGCGGATTGAACCTCATTTACGAGGAAACCCTTCAAAAATGGAAATAGACTGGAACCGCATTGAGCGAAGCAGCACAACCTTTAGAGTAATAATCCCCAGTCGGGAAGCGCGCTGTACAGGAAAAATCACACTAGATGTTGGCCGGTCTGGGGGCTGGCGTCGTTTTGACGTCCCCCACGGGAGACACAGTCCAATACGTACTCCAGATTATGTACATAGACTCCAACAATGCAGCCGAATATGAGGCCCTTTTACACGGTCTCCGGATGGCAGTATCCATGGGCATTCAGCGCCTAGAGGTGCGAGGGGATTCGAACCTCGCAATATCCCAAATAAATGGAGGCTTCGATGCCAAGGATCCAAAAATGGCAGCCTATCACAACGCCATTCTAAAAATGTCAGCTCGGTTCGAAGGGCTCGAATTTCATCATATAGCCCGGGAGAACAATCAGGCGGCAGACGTCCTGGCACACATCGGCGCAAAACGCGACGCAATCCCCCCCAACGTCTTCTTGGAACGGTTGTTCAAGCCATCCGTAGTATGGGAAGGGGAATCCGGCAATAACATTCCGGACTCAATCGCACTGCCCGATGACGAACAATTAGACATGATCGGCGGCTCCGCCAATGAAGTCACACCTTCAGCCCACGTAATAATGGTCGTCATCAGCCCGTGGACAGAACCATTCCTAGCTTACCTTACTAGGCAGGAATTCCCAGAGGACCAAAACGAGGCACGCTGCATAGTGCGGAGATCTAAGGCCTATAAAGTCTATGAGGGAGAGCTTTATAAGAAAAGCACTACCGGAGTCCTTCAAAGGTGCATCTCCGAAGAGGAAGGGCGGAACTTGCTGGCTGAAATTCACGCTGGACTCGGTGGTCATCACGCTGCAGCTCGGTCCCTTGTAAGCAAGGCTTTCCGTACATGCTTTTATTGGCCAACGACCCAGGCAGACGCTCAGGACTTAGTCCAACGATGCGTCGGTTGCCAGCTTTTCGCAAACCAAAGCCATATGCCACCCACCGCCCTCCAAACTATCCCCATAACATGTCCCTTTGCAATCTGGGGCTTGATGGTGGAACCCCTTAAAGGTGGAACCCACAAGAAAAAATACTTACTGGTCATGGTGGATAAATTCACCAAATGGATAGAAGCCAAGCCTGTTAAGACGGCCGAATCCGGACCGGTGATAGACTTCATATCCGGGGCCGTACACCATTACGACGTCCCCCACGACATCATCACTGATAACGACACGAACTTTACGGCCGACGAGGTAAAACTCTGGTGCAAAAACATGGGTATCAAGCTCGATTATGCCTCTATCTATCACCCACAAACTAACGGCCAGGTCGAACGTGCAAATGGTCTTATTATGAGCGGCATCAAACCCAGATTAGTGCGATCCCTCAAGGAATCCAACATGCACTGGGTAGAGGAGCTCGACTCCGTACTCTCGAGGCTGCGGACCACGCCGAATCGCACCACCGGATACACACCATTCTTCATGGTGTACGCCGCAGAGGCCATTTTGCCGTGCGACATAATTCATGACCCACCTCGAGTGCGCATGTACGAAGAAAGAGAGGCCGAACTCGATCGGCATGACAGTTTGGACACCTTGGAGGAGGAGCGTGACGTGGCAAAAGCCCGTTCCGCATTCTATCAACAGCAGGCCCAAAGATATCAAAGCAGAGAAGTACGGGCCAAAAATTACAATATTGGCGAACTAGTTCTACGCCTGCCGGACAAGAAAAAGGACAAACTGAAGCCCAAGTGGGAAGGTCCCTTCATAATCGACCAGGTCCTAACTGGTGGAGCGTACCGTCTGCGAGATGCATCGGATAACCGACTCGAGCCGAACCCATGGAACGCAGCCCGTCTCCGAAGATTCTATGCCTAGCGCCGGATTCTGTGTTTGTCTCCTTCCTCTGTCCATTTTTTACATTTTCTGTCTTACATTTATCTCCTTCCCTCCTTCTTTATTTTTCTCTCTTATAGCCCTTAAAGGCTCATTAAGTGATGCGCTACCCACGCTCACTAAACCTGGGGGCTTCTTTAAACAGAAGCTTACTTATACGGGCTTCATGCCCAGCACATGCGTCAAACTTCCGCATGTACCTTTTATTCACCATTATATGCATCGATATGACTTAAGTTTTGGCCAAGCTGGGTTACCTGGCTCCTGTGCTTACCCCTACGTTCCCGATTGTTTGGCTAGGTGGTAAAGGGAGCACCTCTGCGATTGTTACTGTCGGGTCAGTCGGATGTGTACCTTAGACTGGGTGAAGCCGAAAGCTAGCGTTCTTAAGGGAATATTCGGTCGGTGAACTCAAGATGACCTTTTTACTTATTTACTTATGTGCCCCCAGATGCTTTTTCTGCGTTCGCAGTCCGGACATGCACTTTAGGGCATGCCTCCCAGAGAAAGGAACCCCTAACGAAACTATTCTATCTGGAAGATGTTTCTTACTAACCATGTAATATAACATAACTAGTTGGGCACTTGTCTGATAAAGCACTAATGACCCCTACGCCTGGTCTCCATGCATACCCCGGTTGTTATATAACCGCAAGGGTATTCGGACGCACTCCGGACCGTCAGGTCCCGAGGTCGAAGCGAAAAGGTCGGCAATGACAAACGATCTACAATCCGGCTAGAAGGCATTATAAATGTCAATTAATTTACATAGTCATTTTGACTGACTGTATTCCTCTTCAATTCCATCTAGCAGACTGTCTAATTTACAGTCCTGCTGGGAATACTTTGCGGCTAATTCTACTTGGCCGTAGACTAAGCTTACAGGGATCTCCTTCCCATCGGGCCCCACAGGTCCGACCTCGGTCATGTGGTTTGGGTCAGCCTTTGTGTACCGCGTCTTCACCATGGCCCAGGCCTCCCTAGCTCCTTGACGGCAGGCCGATATCTTCCACAATCGGAAGCGCCGCCGTGCTCCTTTCAGCTTCTCCGCAAGCTCTCCATGGCCCTCGGGCATGGAGAGGGATGGCCATAAGGCTTGGGCAACGCCTTGCATCGCCTGCCAAACTCGCTCGTGCAGTTGCGAGAGCTCGGGAAGAAGGTCACCCGTAGAACCGGGCATCTCCTCTGTAGGACGACCTGTTAGCATACCTACAGACATCACTCTGTTAGTCGACTTCCTCGCCAAACTCTTTTTTTTTCAAAGTTCGTTCAAGCACTTACTAAATATGCCGCATCGAAGCCGCTGATTCTCCTTAACGGAGTCCGACAGCTGGGCTCGAACATCTTTCAGTTCAACACCCAGCTTGGTGTTGGCATCCTAAAGATCATTCTTCTCCCGCCTCACCTTTGTCAGCACGCTATCGCCAGCCTTTAGCCGGCGTAGGAGTTGTTGCCTGTCCGGATCTAGTCCGGCGCCATCTACAATTTCATTTGTCAGATTTGCACATATGCCGCATTTCACACTTATCTTTTTGAAGCATATATTACCAGAGCGGGTCTCCTTAGGCTCCCCTGTCGCGGCCAGTGCGGCCTCAAGTTGGGCTTGGCACTCTTTTAACTCCTGAGACAACTGGGTATTCTTCTCTGAAAGAACCTGCATATTACATGATCCTTAAATCAGTTATTTTCACTGCTTCAAGTCTCGGGGGCTACTGGTATATATAACCATTAAAATTTTCTCACCCGTATGTCTTTTACATATTGCTCCGTGGCTCTGGCTAGACCATTCTGAGCGGCACGGAGATATGCATCTCCCGAATTGAAGGCATCGAACGCCTCTTGGGAGAAATAGGCGCCGCGAAGAACTGTCCGGCGACGCCTGTGGTTCATGGCACTTTTCACCTCGGAAGGGGTGGCAGACAGCCTGTCCGCGTCCTCTGTCGGACGAGCGTCCGGTGCACGCCTTGTGTTCTCCTCCGTCTCCAGTCCGGGCTTTGGAGCCTAGCTGGTGGATGCGCGATTGGCAACCTCTCCGGATTTAGTCCGACGAGGTCTCTTTGTCCTAAACAGAGCACGAGTGTTAACATGCCTTGAAGGAATAACACCTGAGAATAAGAGGGCACGCTATACCTTTGCAACGGCGCCTCAGTCCGGACTTCACTTCTTTTCATCCCACGGGGCCCTGCCGCCCCTTGTTTGCTAGTATAACGCCCTCGATGCGGCTATATCTCCCACGTGTCGAAGCACGACTTAGAGGCATAACCACATTGAAAGCAATGTTGCAAGTGAGGTAATCTTCACACAACCCATGTAATACATAAGGGAAAGAGATACATAGTTGGCTTACAATCGCCACTTCACACAATACATGAGTAAAGCATTACATCATACAGATACAATCAAGGTCCGTCTACGGAACCAAAAATAAAAGAAGACTACCCCAAAAGCTACACAGATCCCTGATCGACCCCAACTGGGCTCCACTACTGATCATCTGAAATGAAGCAACACAATGAACAAGGTCTTCATCGAGCTCCTCCTTGAGCTCGGGTGTATCACCTGCACGGTTTCATCGGCACCTGCAAACTGGTTTTGGAAGTATCTATGAGTCACGGGGACTCAGCAATCTCACACCCGCGAGATCAAGACTATTTAAGCTTAAAGGTAGGACAAGGTAGTGAGGTGGAGCTGCAACAAGCGACTAGCATATCTGGTGTCTAACATACGCAAATGAGAGTGAGAAGAGAAGGAAAAAGCACGGTCGGTCAACTATGATCAAGAAGTGATCCTGAAACTACTTACGTCAAGCATAACTCCAACACCGTGTTCACTTCTCGGACTCCGCCGAGAAGAGACCATCACGGTTACACATGCGGTTGATGTATTTTAATTAAGATCAACTTCGGGTTTTCTACAACCGGACATTAACAAATTCCCATCTGCCACATAACCGCGGGCACGGCTTTTGAAAGATAATACCCTGCAGGGGTGTCCCAACTTAGCCCATTATAAGCTCTCGCGATCAACGAAGGATATTCCTTCTCCCCGGGAAGACCCGATCAGTCTCGGAATCCCGGCTACAAGACATTTCGACAGTAATAAAACAAGTCCAGCAAAGCCGCCCGATGCGCCGACATCTTGATAGGAGCTGCACATATCTCGTTCTCAGGGCAACACCGGATGAGACAGGCTACGAGTAAAACCAGTCCTCGAGTTTCCCCGCGGTGGCCCCACAGGCGACTCAGTTCGGACCAACACTTAGACAAGCATTGGCCCGAGGGGGCTAAATAAAGATGACCCTTGGGTTAATTACTCCCAAGGGAAAGTAGGTGGTGGTGAGGCAAATGGTAAAATCAAGGTTGGGCCTTGCTGGAGGAGTCTTATTCAAAGCGAACTATCAAGGGGGTCCCATAAATCACCCAACCGTGTTAGGGACGCAAAATCCAGGAACATAACACCGATATGACGGAAACTAGGGCGGCAAGAGTGGAACAAAACACCAGGCATAAGGCCGAGCCTTCCACCCTTTACCAAGTGTATAGATGCATTAATTAAATAAGATATATTGTGATATCCCAACAAGTAAACATGTTCCAACAAGGAACAACATCTCCATGTTCCAACAAGGAACAAACTTCATCTTCACCTGCAACTAACAACGCTATAAGAGGGGCTGAGCAAAGCGGTAACATAGCCAATCAACGGTTTGCTAGGACATGGATGGTTAGAGGCTGACATGGCAATATGGGTGGCATGATAAAGCAAGTGGTAGGTATCGCAGCATAGGCATAGCAAAAGAGCGAGCATCTAGCAAGCAAAGATAGAAGTGATTTCGAGGGTATGGTCATCTTGCCTGAGATCCCGCAAGGAAGAAGAACGAGTCCATGAAGAAGACAAACGGACGTACTCGAACGTATCCTCACAACTCCGGAACGAAACCGAAGCTAACGAGAGAAGCAACCCGGAAAGAAACAAACAACATAGTAAACAACCACCACATACGCATGGCATGATGCACAAACGAGTATGATGCAAAACATGGCATGATATGCGAGATGTGATATGGAATGCATATGCGTGCTCCGGAAGGACAAAGATGATCAAGGCATAATCTTGGCAAACCAAGTATGCCACTGGAAAGGTGAGATGATTTCGGTTGAAATCGATATAAAGATCACCGGAATCGGATGCACGGTTTGCAAATGACAAGCAAAAACAAGAATGACAAGATTCTGCCATTAACAGCATGATGCTACTTAACAAGCAACAAGAAATTAAGCTACTTCACCCAAACGTATCAAGAAAGCATATGGCAGTGAACTACTCAAGATGCTTGACAAAAGATGAACACTGAGCTACGGATAAATCACACCATAACAGGTTCAAACAAGCATGGCAAAAGTGCAAAAGATAATAGGTTCACAGACTTAGTGAAAATAACAACATGCCAGAAATTATCATCAGGATGACATGTTTAGAGCAAGCAAACAATATGCTACAGGAAAAGGACATAGCAAAACAAGGCATGGCATGAATCTACTCAAAGCATCGAACAGAAGTCTCTTACTGACCATAAGCCAAAAGGGATCAGAAAATATAATAACACCCATGTCAATTAAGCAAGTTTCGTTACAGATTTCAGACTTAGCAGAAAACTGGACATGTCAAAAACAGATAACAAGTAGGCATGTTTACGAGCTCGATGCACTCACTACAGAGCATTACATGATAAACTAAGCATACATTCATCAAGAAGACATGGCATAGAAGCTTTACATGGCAAGAACAACAATATAGCATGCGAGGATCACTACAACAAGCTTGGCAAAATCGAATAACATGTAAACAATCTGCCAGAAACATTATATAGCAAAAGTAGAGCTCGATTGAATCAAGCTATGGCACTCCATAATTACAAACAAAGGCATGGATGGATAGGGAAAATCCATATGTTCAAGACACCCTTACTGATCATGCTCAAAAGAGGCATAGATCTCTCTGAAACAACATGAACACATAGCATAAAAATAACAGCAGGACATGACTTGGTAAAATTACTAAGTCTCTGAAATCAGCAACGTTATGAACCCTAGTTTGCATGCTTGTGCTCGTCACCACAAAGATCACAAAAATACATGGCATACACCCCTGTAAAGATGGCATGGCATATCACAAAACACATGTAGGACTCAACTTCATAAGATGCACACATCAATCATGGCAAAAATGACAAAAGTGCATGTTCTGATAAGAACCAGAAACTAACATCACATAGCCCTCTTCTAACAGCATTTCGGGCATCAAGATGAGCTCAAATGAAAATGATGCAATGTAATGAAATGATGTACTCGTCGAGGCGAACAATCTGACATATTACACGCACAAAACGGAGTAGCATGCAGCAAGATATGATGCGATGAACATGCAACAAAAATATGCCAGAAAATTACTTGGGGGAAAAAACTACCTCCGGATCTAGGGTTAACGCGGATTCCGAGGTTCACCGGAGACGTGGCCGGAGAGGAGGGAGATGGCGGCCGGCGAGGTGGTTCGGGGTGGATCCGGCCTTGGGGCCGCCGGATCCGGCGAGGAGGGGCGGCGGCGACCGGCGGCGGGGGGGGGGGGGGGGGGGAGCCGGCGACGACGGGCGGTGCGCGATGCGGCGGCGGGGCGGGCGGCGCAGCGGCGACAGGCAGCGGCGCGCGGGGCGAACGAGCGCAGGGCGGCGGCGCGGCTCGCCGGCGCGGGCGGAGCGGCGCGTGCGAGGAGCGAGCGGAGGGCGCGGGCGCGCGCGGTGGCTGACGGGCGGCGCCGGCGAGGAGCGGCGCGCGGTGCGCGGGGCTCGGGCGGCGGCGGCGGATCGGCCCCGCGGGCCTGATCCGGGCCCGGCGGGCCTGGCGCGGTGGAGGGGAGCCGGCGGGTGAGGTGGCGCACTGGGATTGGGCGCGGGGGCGGCGGCGATGACGTGGCGCGACGCCATTCGCCGGAGTGAGGTGGCGGCGACGGCTGGACATTGTCCGGCGCGGAGGAAAAAACGTCCGGCGGCGCGAGGGGAGCGGGACTAGGGTTGGACTGCGCGAAAATTTCGGGAGGAGCACATATTTATAGGTAGGAGGAGCTAGGAAGCTCCAAATGGAGTGCGGTTTTCGCCCACACGATTGTGATCGAACGACCGAGAAGATGGAGAGGGTTTGGATGGGTTTTGGGCCACTTTTGAGGGGGTGTTGGGCTGCATCACCAAAGAGGGCTTTACGGTTACCCGGTTAACCGTTGGAGTATCAAACGACCTCCGAATGACCCGAAACTTGACAGGCGGTCTACCGGTGCTATACCAAGGTCGCTTGACACCTCGGTCCATTCCGAGAAAGTTTAATACCCGCTCACGGAAAAAGGTAAAAGGGGACGCCGGGGGACATAGGAGCGCCGGATTGCAAAACGGACAACGGGGAAAATGCTCGGATGCATGAAACGAACACGTATGCGAATGCGATGCACATGATGACATGATATGAAATGCAGATGATGACATGGCAAAGTGCAACACGCAAGCACATGACATGGCAACGACGGCGAATAACTGGCGGACACCTGGCGCATCGAATCCGGGGTGTTACAGCTAGTCACCGCAGGCTCGGCCTCCCGCCTCGAGAATCTTCCCTGCGAAGTACGGTTGTTGTCAGGAAACTGAAAACACGCGAGGACGGATTCCTTTCCGAGGTGCTGGGACTCCGGTCTCAGTTACCTGGGAGGCCGGGAGTAGCCCCGGGTAATCGACCGTAATGGCCACAACGGCATTGTCCCTGCTCAGCTGATGAAACACCCCGTCAATCTGCTCCATGGACAGGTCCGGATCCTCTCCGGAGGCCGGATCGAGGGACCGTTCTGGGTCCTCGGGCTGCGGGGGAGGGATGTTTATTTCCATTATTTCCTGGCGTAGTTCCTGCGTGGAAATCATCAGACTACATAACTAATGATGGCAATATAAAACGGATGGGCAAGTAAAATTGTCCACTTACCCAACTTGGAGGATTGTACATTGTAAATCCACCTTGAGGATTGACGTGGAGAAGTTCCTCCTCTTCTCCCTTGTACAAAGCGGACAAGATCTTTATCAGGGCAGCAGCTGAGTCCGGCCCCTTGCGGCCGTAACGGGTGGCATCATCCTCCCCGTTAAAATCCCACATGGGGTGGCTTCTATACTGAAGTGGTTGCACCCCCCGCATGATGCATGCGGCCATGACTCCGATCATGGTCAATCCGGAATGAGCTAGCAGTCTTATCCGGCTCATCAGGTAAAGGACGTCCCTGTCACTTTCTTTCTGAGAGCTCCGTGGACGCCAGCTTAGGTGCTTCTTCAGGGGGCATTGTTGAACTCAGGGAGGCCGATCCGAATAGAATCCGGTAGCGGGACATCCTCTATATAAAACCATTCCGAAGGCCAGTCCTCGGACGCCTTCTTTGGGGTTCCGGATAAATATCCGGTCCCGGCGATGCGCCACACTTCGGCTCCGCCCACTTGATATACTGACCCCCTCTGAGAGCGGGGCACCAGGAAGAATAGCCTCTTCCACAACGCGAAGTGAGCCTCAACACCCAAGAACAGCTCGCAAAGGGCAACGAAGCCCGCGATATGCAAGATGGAGGCAGGCGTGAGGTTGTGCAGCTGGAGGCCATAGAACTCCAAAAGCCCCCGGAGAAACGGAAGGATTGGAAATCGGAGTCCCCTTATTAGATAAGGGACAAGGCATACCCGCTCTCCTTTGGAGGGAGTGGGGGCGCTCTCCGCCTGCTCTCCGCCATTGTAGGTGGCAAGTCCGGCTCGAATCGGGACCATGTAGGCCGGAGGGAGGAATCCCTTGGTCTGAAGCGATACTAGCTCGCTATGCGGAATGGAGCACCTCTCCCAGTCTCCAGGCTTAGGACTGGAGGGGCGAGAGGAGGAGTTGCAACGGCTGGCCATGCTGGAATGGATCTTCGCTAGATGTGCTCTGATGACTACTCGCGGATGGAAGAAGGTGTGGTTTGGATCTAAATCCCCATTCCCTTAAATAGGCGGCTCATTTATGCGGCTAGGGGTGTGAATGTAAAAATGCCCAGACTTTTCGTATTCGTTCGACACATGGAAGACGACCGTTATTGGGCGTAGAAGCCAAGGAGCGCTACATTCACAAGAAACCGGACATTATTCAACAGGTACACAGAATCTGGGGGAGAGCCCGCCTTGCAATGCCGAAGACAATCTGCGCGCCGGACTCGTCGTCATTGAAGCCTGGTTCGGGGGCTACCGAGGGAGTCCTGGATTAGGAGGTTGTCCGGGTAGCTAGACTATACCTTCGGCCGGATTCCTGGACTATGAAGATACAAGATTGAAGACTTCGTCCCGTGTCCGGAGGGGACTTTCCTTGGCGTAGAAGGCAACCTTGGCGACGCGGATATTTAGATCTCCTACCATTGTAACCGACTTTGTGTAACCCTAACCCTCTCCGGTGTCTATATAAACCGGAGGGTTTTAGTCCGTAGGACAACACAACATACAACCATCATACCATAGGCTAGCTTCTAGGGTTTAGCCTCCTTGATCTCGTGGTAGATCTACTCTTGTATTACCCATATCATCAGTATTAATCAAGCAGGACGTAGGGTTTTACCTCCATCAAGAGGGCCCGAACCTGGGTAAAACTTCATGTCCCTTGTCTCCTGTTACCATCCGCCTAGACGCATAGTTCGGGACCCCCTACCCGAGATCCGCCGGTTTTGACACCGGCACCTGTCCCCATGGGTTAGTTCCGCCTTGGGTTCATGAATAGCCATGTCGGCCCAGGTTCTCTGTCATATGGATGCTAGCAACACTATCATATACGTGAGCCAAAAGGCGCAGACGGTCCCGGGCCATGGTAAGGCGACACCCGTGGGATTACCGTGCGTGAGGCCGCAAAGTGATATGAGGTGTTACTGGCTAGATCGATGTGACTTGGACTGGGGGTCCTGACAGTCGCCGCCGTCAGCCGCGGCCCCGGCCGGCCGGCGCCCCGGGGCTCCGTCCGCTGCGCCTGGGCCACGCCCGAACGGGCAAGCCGCGCCCGCCCCGTTAGCCACCCAGTCCAGTGGCCAGATGGGCCACTGCCAGGGGGCCCCACGCCCCTTGTGTTTAAAACAAAATAATAATAATAATAATAATAATAATAATAATAATTAATCAATTAATTAACTTAATTAATTTTGATTAAATAACCTAATCACTTAGTTAACTAATTAATCAGGATTAGTTACTCTAGCCAATGACAAACGGGACCCACATGTCTGTTGACCTAGTCAACAGGCAGTTGACTGCTGACATCATGCTGACGTCATAATTACTTTTCCTAATTAAATTAATTCTGTTATTCCTAAAAATGAAATAAAACTTTATAAATTAATATAAAATAAACCCTAACTCCGATGAAAATACTTTGTACATGAAAGTTGCTCAGAATAACGAGACGAATCCGAATACGCAGCCCGTTCATCCGCCACACATCCCTAGCATAGAAAACACACAACTTTCCCCCTCCGGTTCATGTGTAAGAATACGCGAAACACCGGGAATACTTCACGGATGTTTCCCCCCTTCGCCGGTATCACCTACTACCGCGTTAGGGCACACCTAGCACCGCTCATTGTCATGTCTTGCATCGTTATGCTTTGTGATGTTATGTTTGCTTTATATTTACTGTTTCTTCCCCCTCTTCTCTCCGGTAGACCTCGAGACCGATGCCGATGCCCTGTGATCGACTACGTCGATGACAACCCTCCTTGCTAGAGCAACCAGGCAAGCCCCCCTTTGATCAACCCGATATCGCCCATTCTATACTCTCATGCTTGCATTCGATTTTGCTACTGTTATTGTTTGCTCCGATTCTGCTGCATAGCCTATTTATTATAACCTGCTATTGTACCTACCTGCTTATCCTAAACTGCTTAGTATAGGTTTGTTAGAGACCCATCAGTGACCCCCCCACTTGACCCGACTGCCCTGCTGGATTATCAGAAGACCCGATCAACGGGATGGAAGACCAGGCCCCGAAACCTCACGTCACATCACGCCCCTTTGTTGCTCGACTTTGCAGAGTTACCATCGAGTGCCGAGGGTGGAACCTCATACATCACTCCTGATGAGATCTCTGTAGAGTAGCTATTCGGTCGTGGTCATCGAGGGTGATTTCCTACTTAACCACTTCCGATACGACTCTGTCGTGCAACCCCTCAAGTGTGAACCTCGAGGGTGGTTCCTCATACGTTCACCTTGATGTTTACATCGAGTGGGAATCCGACAAGGGTGATTCCTCAGGTTTTCCCCCTTGGTGTTAGACACATAGTTACTATGGTTACTATGACTTTGCACTAGACCCTGTTACTAAAAACGGGTTGGCCCTGAGGGGTACCCGCGCGAGCTTAATTGCGAGTGATGTGGAGTCGGGCGGACCTGGAAGGTGCCTGTGAGATAATTACGAGGCGTGGCCGGGCATTCCTAGCCCTTGCCGCAAGTCATCGAGACAGGGCAACGGGGTCACATCTTTCGTGAGTCTCTGCTTGTTACCGCGCGTTCCTAATCCACTACAATTTGGATATTTGATCCGTGGGGCCTCTGGCCTGATAGCACTAACCATCACATGGGCATAGTATGGGTGTTCTGCGTCATATGCATCAGCCGAAGGTTAATAGGCGTCAGCGACTGAGCGGCGCGTGCCGGGTTGGACTATGTAAGCGCATGCCTTGTTGAAGGAGGTAGCTAGGTCTGCTCACCGGCCGCGTTCGCAACGTCCAGGAGTTCCCGGGGAGATGGCCCATGACCCCTGGGGGCATAGGTTTAGTCCGGCGTGCTGGCCTCTCTATTAAGCCTAGGTCGGGTTGCGGCGTATTGTTTGGCCGAGGCCGGGCATGACCCAGGAAAGTGTGTCCGACCGGAGTTAATCGAGCGTGGTTGGTAAGTTGGTGCACCCCTGCAGGGAAGAAAACATCTATCGATAGCCTGTCCTACGGTAACGGACACTTGGAGTTGTATCCCGATCGATACAACTATAACTGGATACTTGTGATGAGAACTGGATGGTGATGAGAATTGGATTGTGATGATAACTGGATAGTATGGCTCTGGGGTGCCTTTCTCGCAGGGAGTCGAGAAAGGATCTCCGGCCGAGGTTGATAAAACTTCTACTACTTTAGTTTATGCTACTCTACTTCCTCTGGTTGCTGCATGATGGTGGTTTCCAGAAGATGCTAGTCTTCGATAGGACTAGGCCTTCTCTCTATTCTGGCATTTCTGCAGTCCAGTCCACATATACAACCTTCCTTTGATGATGTTGCATATGTAGTGTAGTTCCTTGCTTGCAAGTACTTTGGATGAGTACTCACGGTTGCTTTGTTCCCCCTTTTCCCCCTTTCTTCTTCTTTCTGGTTGATGCAACCATATGTTGGAGCCTAGGAGCTAGATGCCACCGCCGATGCCTACTACTACGTGGAGACCGACGACGACCAGGAGTAGTTAGGAGGCTCCCAGGCAGGAGGCCTTGCCTTTTCGATCGTAGATGCTTTTGTGCTAGCCTTCTTAAGGCAAAACTTGTCTAACTGATGTATGTACTCAGATATTGTTCCTTCCGCTGACTCTTGTGTTTTCGAGTTTATGTATTCGAGCCCTCGAGGCCCCTGGCTTGTAATATAAAGCTTGTATTATATTAATTTGTGTCTAGAGTTGTGTTGTGATATCTTCCCGTGAGTCCTTGATCTTGATCGTAGACATATGCGTGTATGATTAGTGTACGATTGAATCGAGGGCGTCACATAACATAACGATAACCACCGCGAGCCTCAACGCTCATTGGACCGCACACATCAGTATGTATGATTTCCAATAAGCTGGTTCCTCGCTCCATTGTTCCGGAGAATGGAGTCTTGGTCATTTTGCCCATGAGGCATGGTTTGCACGTGTCATATGATTCATAATCAAGAGACTCCAAAAGTCCATCTGCATGGAGTTTCTTCATGCGTTTCACACCAATGTGACCAAGGCGGCAGTGCCACAAGTATGTGGGACTATCATTATCAACCATACATCTTTTGGCGTTCACACTATGAATATGTGTAACATCACGTTCGAGATTCAATAAGAGTAAACCATTGACCAGCGGGGCATGACCATAAAACATGTCTCTCATACAAATAGAACAACCATTATTATCAGATTTAAATGAGTAGCCATCTCGCATTAAACGAGATCCATATACAATGTTCATGCTCGAAGCTGGTACTAAATAACAATTATTGAGGTTTAAAACTAATCCTGTAGGTAAATGTAGAGGTAGCGTGCCGATGGCGATCACATCGACCTTGGAACCATTCCCGACGCGCATCGTCACCTCGTCCTTTGCCAGTCTCCGCTTATTCCGTAGCTCCTGTTTTTAGTTACAAATATGAGCAACCGCACCGGTATCAAGTACCCAGGAGCTACTATGAGCGCTGGTTAGGTACACATCAATGACATGTATATCACATATACCATTGGTATTGCTGGCCTTCTTATCCGCTAAGTACTTGGGGCAGTTCCGCTTCCCGTGACCGTTTCCCTTGCAATAAAAGCACTCAGTCTCAGGCTTGGGTCCATGCTTTGGCTTCTTCCTGGCAACTGGCTTACCGGGCGCGGCAACTCCCTTGCCGTCCTTCTTGAAGTTCTTCTCAAACTTGCCTTTCTTGAACTTAGTGGTTTTATTCACTATCAACACTTGATGTTCCTTTTTGATCTCCACCTCCGCTGATTTCAGCATTGAATATACCTCAGGAATGGTCTTTTCCATCCCCTGCATATTGAAGTTCACCACAAAGCCCTTGTATCTAGGTGGAAGCGACTGAAGGATTCTGTCAACGACCGCATCATCCGGGAGATTAACTCCCAGCTGAGATAAGCGGTTGTGCAACCCAGACATTTTGAGTATGTGCTCGCTGACAAAACTATTCTCCTCCATCTTACAACTGTAGAACTTATCGGAGACTTCATATCTCTCGACCCGGGCATGAGCTTGGAAAACCATTTTTAGCTCTTGGAACATCTCATATGCTCCGTGCTACTCAAAATGCTTTTGGAGCCCCGGTTCTAAGCTGTAAAGCATGCCGCACTGAACCAGGGAGTAATCATCACTACGCGACTGCCAGGCGTTCATAACGTCTTGAGTTGCTGGGAAAATAGGTGCTTCACCTAGCGGTGCATCAAGGACATATGCTTTCTTGGCAGCTATGAGGATAATCCTCAGGTTATGGACCCAGTCCGTGTAGTTGCTGCCATTGTCTTTCAGCTTGGTTTTCTCTAGGAACGCGTTGAAGTTGAGGGCAACATTAGCGTGGGCCATTTGATCTACAAGACATATTGCAAAGTTTTAGACTATGTTCATGATAATTAAGTTCATCTAATCAAATTATTTAATGAACTCCCACTCAGATAGACATCCCTCTAGTCATCTAAGTGATACATGATCCGAGTCAACTAGGCCATGTCCGATCATCACGTGAGATGCACTAGTCATCATCGGTGAACATCTTCATGTTGATCGTATATTCTATATGACTCATGTTCGACCTTTTGGTCTTCCGTGTTCCGAGGCCATGTCTGTGCATGCTACGCTCGTCAAGTCAACCTGAGTGTATTGCGTGTGTAAATCTGGCTTACACCCGTTGTATGCGAACCTTAGAACCTATCACACCCGATCATCACGTGGTGCTTCGGAACAACGGACCTTAGCAACGGTGCACAGTTAGGGGGAACACAATTCTTGATATTTTAATGAGGGATCATCTTATTTATGCTACCGTCGTTCTAAGCAAATAAGATGTAAAAACATGATAAACATCACATGCAATCAAATAGTGACATGATATGGCCAATATCCTATTGCTCCTTTTGATTTCCATCTTCGGGGCGCCATGATCATCATCGTCACCGGCTTGACATCATGATCTCCATCATCATGATCCTTGTCATCATGTCTTCATGAACTTTTCTCGTCAACTATTACTTCTACTACTATGGCTAATGGTTTAGCAATAAAGTAAAGTAATTACATGACGTTTATGTTGACACGCAGGTCATAAATAGATTAAGACAACTCCTATGGCTCCTGCCGGTTGTCATACTCATCGACATGCAAGTCGTGATTCCTATTACAAGAACATGATCAATCTCATACATCACATATATCATTCATCACATCCTTTTGGCCATATCACATCACACGACATATGCTGCAAAAACAAGTTAGACGTCCTCTAATTGTTGTTGCAAATTTTTACGTGGCTGCTATAGGTTTCTTAGAAAGAACATTTCTTACCTACGCCAAAACCACAATGTGATATGCCAATTTCTATTTACCCTTCATAAGGAACCTTTTCATCGAATCCGATCTGACTACAGTAGGAGAGACAGACACCCGCTAGCCACCTTATGCAACTAGTGCATGTCAGTCGGTGGAACCTGTCTCACGTAAGTGTACATGTAAGGTCGGTCCGGGCCGCTTCATCCCACGATGCCGCCGGATCAAGATAATATTAGTAACGACAATTATATTGACAAAATCGACGCCCACAACAAATTGTGTTCCACTCGTGCATAGAAACTACGCATAGACCTAGCTCATGATGCCACTATTGGGATCGTAGCAGAAATTTAAAATTTTCTACGCATCACCAAGATCAATCTATGGAGTCATCTAGCAACAAGATAGAGAGGAGTGCATCTACATACCCTTGTAGATCGCGTGCGGAAGCGTTCAAGAGAACGGGGTTGATGGAGTCGTACTCGTCATCATCCAAATCACCGATGATCCTAGCGCCGAACGGACGGCACCTCCGCGTTCAACACACGTACGGAGCGGAGACGTCTCCTCCTTCTTGATCCAGCAAGGGGGGAGGAGAAGTTGATGGAGATCCAGCAGCACGACGGCATGGTGGTGGAAGCAGCGGGATTCCAGCAGGGCTTCGCCAAGCGCTACTGGAGGAGGAAGAGGTGTCACGGGAGGGAGAGGGAGGCGCCAAGGCTTAGGGTGCGGCTGCCCTCCCTCCCTTCCACTATATATAGGGGCTAGGGGGTGCATGCCCCCTTGGAGATCCCATCTAGAGGGGGGGTGGCGGCCCCTCGGGGGGCAACAGCCCCCTTAGGGTTTCCAACCAGGGGGCGCATGCCCCCTCGGGGGGCAATGGCCCCCTAGGGTTTCCAACCCTAGGTGCCTTGGGCCCTTGGGTGGGGCGCACCAGCCCACCAAGGGCAGGTTCCCATGCCACTTCAGCCCATGGGGCCCTCCGGGATAGGTGGCCCCACCCGGTGGACCCCCAGGACCCTTCCGGTGGTCCCGGTACAATACCGATGACCCCTGAAACTCTCCCGGTGGCCGAAACTAGACATCCTATATATAAATCTTTACCTCCAGACCATTCCGGAACTCCTCGTGACGTCCGGGATCTCATCCGGGAATCCTAACAACTTTCGGTTAACCGCATACTAATATATCCACAAGTCTAGCGACACCGAACCTTAAGTGTGTAGACCCTACGGGTTCGGGAGACACGTAGACATGACCGAGACAACTCTCTGGTCAATAACCAATAGCGGGATCTAGATACCCATGTTGGCTCCCACATGCTCCACGATAATCTCATCGGATGAACCACGATGTCGAGGATTCAATCAATCCCGTATACAATTCCCTTTGTCTATCGGTATGATACTTGCCTGAGATTCGATCGTTGGTATACCGATACCTTGTTCAATCTCGTTACGGCAAGTCTCTTTACTCGTTCCCATAACACATCATCTCGTGCTACATCATGTTCATGGGGAGGCAGCGGAATGCGTCATGTTCATCGGGAGGCAACGGAACACGTTGTGTTCATCAGGAGCCAACCGACTTCGAAGGAACAACTGATCGAAACGAGGCCCAGCATACCGCAGAATGGAGGAAACGGCCTTGCGTTCAACCGACCACGGTCGAAATGGGATCCTGTTCATCGGGAGGGGTCTGGCGTACCGCAAAATAGAGGAAACGGACTTGTGTTCGAGTGCCTACGGTCGAAACGGGGTCCTGTTGATCGGGAGGGGTGTGGCGTACCACAAAACGGAGGAAACGGACGTGTGTTGGAGCGCTACGGTCGAAACGGGGGTCCTGTTCATCGGGAGGGGTGTAGCGTACCACAAAACGGGACTCCACGGGCTACTGTTCATCTCCACCGTCGACCTCCTCCAGCATCCAAGGGCTACTGTTCATCCACCGTCGACCTTCTCCAGCCTCCACGTGCGACTGTTCATCCAGCCTCCACCGCTCCTCCACGGGCTCCTGTTCAACCAGCCCTCTCCACGGGGTCCTGTTCAACCACCCCTCCATGGGCTACTGTTCATCTAGCCCTCCACCGGCTACTATTCAACCAGCCCCCACGGGGTCGTCCTGTTCATCCAGCCCTCCATGGGGTCCTGTTCATCCAGCCCTCCACGATGTCCTGTTCATATAGCGGCAACGGCCTGCACTACCACGGGGTCATGTTCATCCAACCCCCCACCAGGAACTGTTCATCCAACCCCCCCCCCCAACAACATTCACTGTTCATCAAGGGAAGGAGGGAGCAGGTTCAATCGGCTTCAGTTAGCAGCAGTAGCGAAGGAATCGCTCGATCGACTTCAGTTAACAGCCAGGGATCGATCGATCGCTCGAGTTCAGTAACGCATAGCCTGCAGTGCAATCTCTTGGGTTGAGTAGGCGAACGCCTCGCTCGAGTTCACTTAGAGCCCAACACCTCGCACCCGCACGCGTACGTGTACGAGAGAAACGTGAATCGCTCGGCCCCCCGACCACCCATCGTAACCAGGAACTCCCCGATATTTTCCTCGCCCTCGCTTCTACCATGGTTGTTTCCATCATGGACGACCCAAAGAATGTCATTCTTCTGCGTCTCCGGCCCGCCTAGGACAAAAACCCAATTTTCTATCATGATTTCTTGTCATAGAAGTAGGATCCCACCACATCTATGATGATACCGGGTTTTTTCACAGTTATTGTCATAGAAGTGTCATAAGCATGAAAGAAAAAATTCGTTTGGCCCAAAATGTCACGGATGTGTCTTTTTTTGTAGTGTCATGCTGTTAGAGTAATGACTAGAGGAGGTAGAATGACTCAGCAACCACTTTATCCTGAGTGTCATCCTTAAATAACTGAACAAGACTCTCAAAGCATTGACACTCATGCACCCAGTCCTTCTAAAAGGAAAAAAGAAAAAGAAAAATGATAGGATTTCGCATGCCTCTAGTGAACCTGAAATAGAAGAACCACTTGAAGATAATAATGATGTCTCTATCTCAGATGCTGAAACTCAATCTGGTATCCTAGTGATAATGAAAAAGATAATGATGATGTTCATGAAGACACCCAACCGAACAATGATAAAGAAGCAGACAATGATGTTGAGATAGAACCTGCTGTTGATCTTGATAACCCACAACCCAAAAATAACAATATGATAAAAGAGACTTTGTTGCTAGAAAACATGGAAGACAAAGAGATCCCTGGGTTAAAAAACCCATGCCCTTTCCACCTAAATCAACTAAGAAGAAATAATTTGAACGCTTTGCTGAAATGATTAGGCCAGTCTTTTTGGGCACCCGCTTGACTGATATTTTAAAGATGGCCGCTTACGCAAATAGATGAAAGACATCATCACTAATAAAAGAAAGATACCCGAAGCTGAAATCTCCACCATGGTTGCTAATTATTCTTTTAATGATGGAGTACCTAAAAAACATGGAGATCCAGGAATACCAACTATACCTTGCTCCATCAAAAGAAATTATGTCAAAACTGCTTTGTGTGACTTAGGAGCTTGTGTTAGTGTTATGCCTTTCTCTTTATATAAAAGACTTGACTTGAATAAAATCACACATACTGAAATATCTTTCCAAATGGCTGATCAATCAACTGCCACACCTATTGGTATTTGTGAGGATGTGCCTGTTGTTGCTGAAATGTAGTATCTTAACAGACTTTGTTATACTTGAGATGCCCGAGGACGACAACATGTCGATTATCCTTGGTAGACACTTTTTGAATACTGCATGGGCTATTATTGATTGCAATAAAAGTAAGGTCACTTTTCATATCAACGGTAATGAGCATACGGTGCACTTTACGAAGAAACAATTCCAAGTGAATGATATAAGTGCTATTGAAATTTTTTCGACGATCACTACCAGAAGTTTTCGACTACCTCTATTTAGTGCTGAAAAGAAATATGACATACTTATTGTTGGGGATATTCACATCCCCGTTGAGGTAACTTAGTGCTTTACGATTCCCCAAAAAAAACTTAGTGTTTTACGAAAGTTCTTCGGTTTCATACTAACCGAAAGTCGTTGTTAATAAGACTTGATCAACCTTATTAGTGGATCATTTTTGAGAGGTATGACGTTGATGAATTTAGTAGGCACAACCTTCTGCTCCCAACTTTTGTTTTATGTTTTTCTTAGTTAAATAAAATAAAATGCCATGTTTAGTCTATTTTCTGAATTTTCCATGCAATAAAAAAATGACCCAAATATAAAAGTTCTCATAATGCCCTGAAAATTTAATACAATTTTTTCTAAAAATTTCTGAATTTCTGGTGCAAATAACATCCGAGGGGGGTGCACTGGTGACCACAAGACACCAGGGCGCGCCGGCAGCCCCAGGCGCGCCCTGGTGAGTTGTGACCCCCACGTGGGTCCCCTCACTTATCTCTTTAGCCCATGTCATCTCATACCTCTAGAAAAAAATCACCATAGCTCTCTCTCTCTCTCTCTGTCTCTCTCTCTTGTGTTCTTGCTCTCAAAACCGCGGATTTTGATCTCTTTGCTCGAAGCTCCATTTCTAAAACTATTTTGGGGGATTGCTACTTGGTATGTGACTTCTCCATGGATCCAATTAGTTTTTGCTTTACTGGTTTATATTTTGAATGATTAGCTACTCTTGGTGTTGCTGTAGATGGGCTTGCATGTTGAATTCTAGAGTTCTAAGTAGTTTGAATGCTTTATATGGCCTCTATGCATCCCTATGAGAAGTTGCTATCAATCTTGTGAAGTATTGTTGACAGAAAATTTGTGTCCCAATTTTTTTTCAGAAATAGTTCGCAAATAAAAATGCAATTCTTTAGGAGTTCTCCGTGGAGGAGTTTTATGGAGGCATCATGTAGTAGTGGCTCGATACGTTAGTCCTATGTTGAACCAAGCGCAAGCGTAATGCGGGATGCCGCTACCAAATCATGCCTAGGGCCGTGCTTTGATTTCATGGTAAATGCAGGCATTAAGGAAGAATTTGATCAATATGTCACAACGCCAAGCTCGGCCCCTACATTGAAGATAAGTGCATTCAACATCTCAACCTCATAGAAACTTTTACTAAGAAATTTAAAAAAATTCCTCGTGAGTCTAGAGTTTTGTTTGGCTTTTATGATCGCCCATTTACCTTACCTCTAAGTGTGTTCTGTGATCCTGCAAAATTCCATAGTGGGGTTCGCTAGACGAGCCACCAAGATCTGAGTATGAGTCATTTTTACTAGTCTTTTCTACAGTGAGGATATAGGAGTGACACAAGGTAGAATAAAGAGTAATCATTTCCCATTGATTCAATACTTTGCACTCTTTAATGGCAAATGCATCGTAGGCAAACAAGATTGTAGCACATCGTGTGCTCCTGACTTGAGCCTCATACACACTGCTCTGACCAGAGTTAAACATTATAATCTTGGAGCGATTGTTGCACGAAGGTTGTAGTACAACAGTAGTAGTGGCTATTTATATGGTGGGATTTATGCTTATCGGTTAGCTAAAGAGGTTGGTGTTACACCTCTGCCTTATGACCCCATCTTACCTACCCAGTACTTAGACTTTGAGGACATGAAGCGCCATAAGTTCCTTAAGGGAAAAATAAATCATTACACCTATAACTTGAGGTTCAATAAAGAAACCATTGTGCCTATTGTTTTGCCTGTGCCTGCTCTCTTTGATTTTGACAGCAAAAGAAGACATTATGTTCTTCAAAGCGAGGCCCGCTCGTATAAGGCGGAGATCGAGGCAGCCCTGCGAGCTGACGAGCCTGCACCAAGAGCCTCTGTGAGCTATCACTCTGACTACTATGCAAGACGAGAATGGTGATTACCAAGCTAGGCGAAAATCCTAAGCTTGGGGGAGTACGTGTTTCCACCGACATTACATTCATGTTCACACATTTCATTCCAGTTGTCGGTGTTCAAACTTTTTCATTGTATTATCCATGCTAAATTTATTTCCTCGCTTTCTTCTTGTGTGTTTGAAACACTTTGAGAAAATCCAAAAATATTTCTTGCTTCTTTTCGGTTTTTCTTTCTAGGTTAATTAGTTGTAGTGTTAAAAGAAAACCCAAAAAGGTTTCCCGATTCATCTTTTGTTTGTTGGGAGCTTTCCCCAGTAAATAGTTTTTATCGTTTTTGTTTGTCTTGCTTTCTTCAAGAAAAACTAAAAACTCCAAAATATTTTAGTGTGTTTCTCTGACATTCTTTTCTTCTCATTGAGTCGTACCATGGAGAAGACCACGATGAAAATGTTGAGTGGCTCTCACATGCATTACTGTTGATCTAACAAAGAGCCCATATTACTTTGTCTTCTCCTTTTTGAATAAAATGTTTGCAGGTTCCAGCTTAGTCCATGACACTTGCACTATCATTGTTTTCATATCATTCAGTCATGTAAGTGAAAGGCAATAATGACGATATTAGATGAACTTGTTGTGGCAGAGAGAAATGGGTATGAACTCAACTAGTTATGTTTATTAAATATGTTTAACCTAGTATCCATGATTCAGCATATTATGATCAAACATGTTTGCAATGACAATTAGAGACTATAGTTTCTCATGCCATGCTTAAGTAGCTAGGAGTGGATAATAATTTATCATGGATGTCAACATTGCATTAAAATGATTGTGATGTTGTATGATGATATGGTATCCTCCTCTGAATGTTTGAAGTGGCTTGAATTGGCACATGTTCATGCATGTAGTTGAATCAAAACCAATATAGCGTCTACGATATTTATGTTCATGGTGATCATATCCTACTCTTGCTAGTGTTCAATTTTAACTATGCATGGTGCATGTTCATGACCGTTTTCACTCTCTAGCTAGCCGCTTCTCAACCTATTTGCTAGCCTTTGCCTGTACTAAGCGGAAATATTGCTTGTGCATCAAAATCCTAAAACCCAAGTAATTCAAGATGAGCCCACCATATCTACCTATATGCGGTATTACCCTGCCATTCTAAGTGAATTTGCATGTGCCACCTCTAAAATTTCAAATGAACATATGTTTTGTGTGCCTGGACCACTCATGGAGCAACAGGGGGCGGTCAGTATCTTCCATGCTAAGCGGGTTATTCTCATGATGAGTGTTTATTCACTCGTCCTTGCACGAGAGGGGTGGTAATAGGGATGCCTAGTCCCGAATTCAAAAGTTGCTAATAATTAAACAAAACTCACAGGATTGATGTTGGTATGGATGGTACCCATGGATTTGGATAGCCGTGGAGTGTGTTTGTTGGTGGAGGGGGAGTAAACCTTTACTTTTATCGCTTGGGAACCCCTAGTAATTTTTTAGCATGCAAGATATTGATAACTCTTGGTCGTAACGTTGATAGGAAGGTTGTACCTCCCAAAATTACATTTATCTCTATTTTTAAACTTTGAGCACTGGCACCGCTGCAAATCCCTACTTCCCTCTATGAAGGGACTATCTATTTAATTTTGTGTTGAGTCATCACCTTCTCAAACAAGCGCCAGATCTGAGAGCACTATTGTCATCCTCATGCATTGTGTATAGTTAATGTTGGAAGCATCATGACTGGACCTTTTCTACCATGAATTACAAAGTCTAGTCGTTGCTTGAACTTTGGAGGTGCTCTGCATTTATGTTTTGTGGTCTCAGAAAGGGCTAGCGAATTACCACAATTGTCATTTTATATCATGAGTGTTTTGACAAAGTGTTGGCATTTGATGTCTTATTATTGATCTCTAGTTGATTTTGCCATTGATATGAGTTAATATAATTTCTAAGAGTTATTGTTGACATGGTTAGTCATGATCATTGCTGAAAACCTGAGTGCTACTTAAGCTTATTTATGTAAGCAAGAACAAAAGAGTTCATAAAAGTTTTTCTTTTTCACTTTCAGTTTATCAACTGAATTGCTTGAGGACAAGCGAAGGTTTAAGCTTGGGGGACTTGATACGCATTCGTCGTATCTACTTTTCCTAATGCTTTTACTCTTGTTTTGGACTCTAATTTGCATGATTTGAATGAAACTAACCTGGATTGATGCTATTTTTAGCAAAACTACCTTGGTGTTGTTTTTTTGTAGAAATAAAAGTTCTCTGAATGGAACGAAACTTTTGGGAGAATTGTTTTACAATAAAAGAAAATTAATGGAGCCGAGAACCTCCGGAGCGGGACCACTGGCTGGGCACAAGACACTAGGGAGTGCCCCCCTCTGGCATGCCCTGGTGCGTTGTGCCCACCTCATGGCCCTGCAGACCCTAATTCGGAGATAAAAATCAGGGAGAAAGTTTCATCACGTTTCACGATATGGAACATCCACCTCCTCCTGTTCTTCGCTAGGAGGCCAAATCTGGAGCCCGTTCGGGGATCCGGAGAGGGGAATCTTTGGTCTTCGTCGTCACCAACTCTCCTTCATCACCAATTCCATGATGCTCCCCACCAGGAGTGAGTAATTCCTTCGTAGGCTCGCTGTTCGGTGAGGAGTTGGATGAGATTCATCATGTAATCAAGTTAGTTTTGTTAGGGCTTGATCCCTAGTATCCACTATGTTCTGAGATAGATGTTGTTATGGCTTTGCCATGCTTAATGCTTATCACTTAGGGCCCGATGCCATGATATCAGATCTGAACCGTTTATGTTTTCACCATTATATCTATGTTCTAGATCCGATATTGCAAGTCATATTCACATATTACGTGTTATGATACGTAAACCCCGGGGTGATAGAAATCGGGATACTTCCCGATGGTGACCGTAGTTTGAGGAGTTCATGTATTCACTATGTGTAATGCGTTGTCCCGGTTCTCTATTAAAAGGAGGTCATAATATCCCTTAGTTTCCTTATGGACCCCGCTGCCACGGGAGGGTAGGAGAAAAAATGTCATGCAAGTTTTTTCATAAGCATGTATGACTATTTACGGAATACATGCCTACATTATATTTATGAACTTGAGATATTGCCGTATCGCCCTAGGTTATGACTGTTATATGATGAATATCATCCAACCATTGCACCGATCCAATGCCTATGAACTTTCCGCATATTGCTCTTGCTAAGTTACTACTACTGCTGTTATTGTTATACATGCTACAAAATCATCACTGTTGTTACTGCACCTTCAAGCACCACAAGATTGAACCCATTGCAAAGAACCTCCCCCACTGAAGATAAATAAATCTAGTTGGCCAAACAAATACAACGCAAAAGATGATTACATCGGATAGAACTCCAAGAAGATCAAGGAGCACATGGTATTGAAGATCAAAGAGAGAGATAAGAAGCCATCTAGCTACTAGTTATGGACCCGTAGGTCTGTGGTGAACTACCCATGCATCATCGGAAGGCAACAAACGATGATGTAGAAGCCCTCCGTGATCGATTCCCCCTCTGGCAGAATACTGGTAAAGGCCCCCAGATGGGATCGCGGAAGAACAGAAGTTTGCGGCGGAGAAAGTGTTTCGTGTGGCTCTCTGTTGGTTTGGGAATTTTTGAAATTTATAGGGTTGGAATTAGATCAAGGGTTGCTACGGGGGCCCAGGAGCTTGGGGGCCCACATACCCCCGGGGGCGTGCCATGTGAGCTCGTCGCTCACCCATAGCTCTTCTGGTCTCCTCCCGAACCTTCTAGGGCCCCTTCTGGTCCACAAAACATCACCGTAAAGTTTCATCGCGTTTGGACTCCATTTGGTATTGATTTTCTAAAAAGCCAAAAACAAGCAAAAAAACAAGAATTGGCATTAGGCACTAGGTTAACATGTTAGTCCCAAAAAATGATACAAAATAGCATATAAATGAATATAAATTAAAGAATCCAAGATTGATAATATAATAGCATGAAACAATAAAAAATATAGATACATTGGAGATGTATCAGGGGGCCAAGCTGGTGTTTGAGGAAATGTCGCGGCCGCTGAAAATTTTACTAGGCGGGAGTAAAATGTCGGGGGTACTAAAAATTTGGATGAAGGGATTGAAGCGGAGTGCGAGCAACAAACATCGCACATGCCCCAAAATGATAATCGTGTGCTATCAAAGAGAAAAACCCTTCAGATGGGTAGATATTTTTGAGATTGCGATGGATCTAGGCTGGAGTAACATGTCGAGTTGACTGAAAAATTGGGTGAAGGGATTCAAGCGGACCTGGAGCAATAAACATCGCACACGGCCCAAACATAATCACTGGTGCGCGTCGGTCCTAAACAAATGGTTTTTAACCCCTTTCCGCAACGACATTTGGAACCTTCGCCAAGTGAGTGTGGGCGATAGGGGGGTCCTTCCCACACGACCTAGAAACCGTCAGGGATAGGGAGCCTTGATGCATACAGTTGTCCCTATATAACCGTTCCCAATATCTTGAATATCCCAAATGCTTCATCCTTGCTACTCGTTTGTGCTCGCATTGCCATCACAGTCGGAGTTTTGTGGTTCTGCCTAAAACTCGGCAGATTCCAGGCACGGGAGTTTTACAGGTAGGTTCTAGGCACGGGAGTTTTATGATGCTTGGCACATCACAAAGAGTTCATGATTATAAACCGTGTATGATGGGTAGATAATCACAGACATTTAGTTTTCCCGCATCGTATGTGATAGTGTCTGACATCACACACGCTTTGCAAATGGCAACTGTATGCATGCTTGCACACGTTTCCTCTCTGTAAACCGTCTCGGATTAAGGTGTATATCGCAAACGTTTGTCTTTTACCAAACATGTGTGCCGTAATGACCTGCACAACATAATTTCTCCCTAATTTAATTACTGCTATTTAAAATTGTACCTAATTAAAACTTGAAAGTAGGCTATAGCTTTATTCATATCCATCAGGTTCAAACAACCAAAGCATTACTTGATTCACATGTACATATGTTTAAGAATTACATAAGCACCAAATAAAGAATGATGTACCAGGGTTCTATACTTGTACTATTACATATGGTAAAGAAAGAGGTGACAGACATTCCAGTTGCTGAACAAGGTGAAGCGGAATGGCCCTATTGTGCTCTCAGGATGCAGAAGGCATGCATGACTCTAGTCCAACCCCTTGTGATGGCCGGCCGCCAATCATGTAGTTTGAGAGGTAATCTTGAGTAAACTGCTTCAGGATCCACTTCAAAAGAAAAAGGATTAAGATATTGTCATCTAACACAACTCATTATGGGCAGTAAAAAGAAGGCTACAGGGCTCTTACTTACCATCATGCAGTTCACTGTTGTCTTGCATAAAGTGTAAACAAATAGTTCGATTGACATCTTTTGACCCATTTTAATAACAATCTTTATCAGTTTCCTCACTTGATGCTGGTTCATGAATATCTCATTGCCCCATATGCAGAAAGGGTCGAAGTGTGGATCTTTGGCAATGATATGTGTACCTAAAAGCACCAAGTTAATATTATAAGCTAAAGAACAATTGAAAAATGATGTAGTACAACACCCCATCCATCCCATTATATAAGATTTTATTACATGTATATCTAGACATCATCAGAACATTAAGGTAACACTCTTCCTTGTTTCTATGTAGCATGTGATTGTATATTTAATCATTCAGTACAATGCATGTCGCTAAACAATGATTGAAAAATGAAAAGGCATGTTAACTGCAATATCCTTAACAGCAACCAAATATCTTAATTCATATTTAGGGAACCTGCTTCAATTTGATCAAGTTCAAAGCAGGTTCAACCAAAAATAGCATGCATTCAAACATAAGCATAGATAGTTTTGCATAACCGAACATAAAACATAAATTTAAACTAAGCTAAACTACTTTCGGTCGAAGTAGAGGTCGAGCCAATCCTTCCTCGTCATGTACGGTGTGCCGCGAGCCGGGTCCGGGCCAGTACCGTCATCCGGGTCGTTGGGGAAGGCACTCCTCCACTCGTCGGCGTCGATCTCCTCGTCCTCGGGACCCACCTCGATGCCCTCCGCGCCGCCGTCCTCGCCGCCTTCGACCTCATCATCGGAGGAGAGCGCGATAACCTCGCCGCCCTCCGCGTCGGCAGAGATCGACCGCTCCACCTCCACGAGCTCCGGGTGCTGCCGGCGGAGCTCTTGCATGTAGGCCTCATCGGCGGCCTCGGCCTCGAGGTGCTCCCACGCCTCGCGGTCCTCCCGTGCCATAGCCGAGCTCACCACCCTGGATCCAGCGGAACGTGGTGGACCGGACGTGTGCCGAAGGGGAAATTGAGTCTAGCCGCCGCGCCGTGGTGGCGGACCTGCCAGCGGTCGTACTTCATGGACGCGAGCTCAGCCGTGTGGAAGCTACAGAGCCACCAGTTGGTCTGGGTCTCTCGATGTGTAATATCGGCGACCCACATCCCCCACTGCCGCTGCCGGACCCCGAGGTTGGACTTCATCGGCTGTCGGGTCCGAGGGAGGACGGGGAAGTCCTCGAACCGGCATAGGGGCGCGGCGGCAGGCGGATCGGGGGACCGGCGATGATGGATCGGGCCCGCGGAGGACGACCGAGATACCTCGGCGGCCGCCTCGCCGGCGCCGGGCGAAAAGGCCGCGATAAACCTCTTTTTGGCAATTAGCTCCTCGAGCTCCCCGGCACATGGGCAGAGGTTGAGGATGGAGGCACCAGCGATGGTAGCGACCTACCAATGTTTTCGAGGGTTGTGTATGTCTGTGTGAGCGGAGGTTTTGGGGTCTGTGTGGAGGGGGGCAAGGTTGTGTTTGAGGAAATACTGCGGCAACTGAAAATTTTACTAGGCGGGAGTAACAAGGCGGGGTTACTGAAAATTTGGATAAAGGGCGAGCAGATAGTTTTGATATTGCGACGGATGCAGACGCGGGAGTAAAATGCCAGGGTTACTGAAAATTGAAATCAAGGGACTGAAGCAGAGCGGGAGTAACAGACATCACAAACGGTCCGCACATACTAATCGTGTGCTATCGAACATTAAAACCTTCCAGGCGATAGATATTTTCAAGATTGCGAGGGATGCAGAGGCAGGAGTTTTTGGGGATTGAGCTAGTGTGCTTGACACGCCGGTTGTGGACTGTAGCCGACGCACCTTCTCGCGTAAGACATAGGCATACTATACACCGACGGTGCTCCAAGATATTTTGTACAACATCTCACACGGTTGGTGATAATAAACTGTGTGGGATCTACTTGATTGGAATTACAAAATGGGGTCATAGCGGCAATGGACGCTGTTTGAATTGCTAGACCTTTTATGTGCAATGAACATGCAACTATATGTGTGTGGTAAAAGAATTGGAATTATTCAGGGTTCGTTTGGACATTTTATGCAATAAACTGGTTTTCTAGCCATTTAATGTGCACAATTCAAAATTAAACTACATGCACATGCTCCGGTGCATACAAATTGGTTGAAAAATCAAATTTGTGTCCTTCGGTGCATGCTTAGGTCCAATGCAAGAAACGGGAATGAATTTTTCGGGTTCGTTTGGCCTTTTTATACATTAACTGGGTTTTCTAGGCATTTTATGTGCATAATTCAAATTTGAACTACAAGCACATGCTCCAATGCACCAAAGTTGGTTGAAAAATCACATGTGTATCCTTGGGTAAATTTCTAGGTCCCATGCAAGAGATGGGAATGAATTTCAAACACCAGGGCACTGTTGATTGCCGGCAAAACATTGAGATACATGGTTTTTAAATTCTATTAAATCCAAAACTCGTCTGAAATTCATGAAACTTGGCATGCTATAATGTAGCGGCATCAACATGCCATGGTGTAAATTTTGTCCCATTTGGGGCAGGTTTAGGTATAAGCTTCTCACAAACTAGAGCTTCTCACACCTAGCATGATGGTTTCGATAGGGAACGTACCACCTTTGGGGACGGGACGATATCCGTTGCCTCTTATTGCTTTCAAAAAATTTCTAGTGTCGACATAGAACAACAGGAGTGTTGTGTTTAATCTTGGAATTTTTGGGGTTCGTTTGGCCTATTCTATACATTAACTGGGTTTTCTAGGCATTTTATGTGCATAATTCAAATTTGAACTACAAGCACATGCTCAAGTGCACTAAAGTTGGTTGAAAAATCATATGTGTGTCCTTGGGTGAATTTCTAGGTCCCATGCAAGAGATGGGAAAGAAATTCAAACACCAGGGCACTGTTGATTGCCGGCAAAATGATGAGATGCCTGGTTTTTAAATTCTAGTAAATCCAAAACTCGTCTAAAATTCGTGAAACTTGGCATGCTATCATGGAGCGGCATCAACATGCCGTGGTAAAAAAATTGTCCCATTTGGGGCAGTTTTGGGTATATGCTTCTCACAAACCAGAGCTTCTCACAACAAGCGTGATGGTTTCGGTAGGGAACGTACGTTCCACCTTTGGGGACGAAACAATATCCATTGGCTCTTATTACTTTCAAAAAATTTCTCGTGTCAACATAGAACAATAGGAGTGTTGTGTCAATTTTTGGGATTTTTGGGGTTCGTTTGGACATTTTTATGCATTAATTATGTTTTCTAGGCATTTTATGTGCATAATTCAAATTTGAACTACATGCACATGCTCCAGTGCATATAAATTGGTTGAAAATCACATGTGTGTCCTTGGGTGCATGCTTAGGTCATGTGCAAGAGACGGGAATAAATTTCATACACCAGGGCACTGTTGATTACCGGCAAAACATTGAGATACCTGGTTATCAAATTCTGGTAAATCCAAAACTCGTCTGAAATTCATGGAACTTGGAATGCTATCATGGAGCGACATCAACATGCTGTGGTGAAAAATTTGTCCCATTCGGGACAGGTTTGGGTATAAGAATCTCACAAACCAGAGCTTCTCACAACAAGGAAGATGGTTTCGAAAGGGAACGTACCACCTTTGGGGACGGGACGATATCCGTTGCCTCTTATTGCTTTCAAAAAATTTCTAGTGTCAACATAGAACGACAAGACTGTTGTGTTTAATCTTGGAATTTTTCGGGGTTCGTTTGGCCTTTTTATACATTAACTGGGTTTTCTAGGCATTTTATGTGCATATTTCAAATTTGAACTACAAGCACATGCTACAGTGCACCAAAGTTGGTTGAAAAATAACATGTGTGTCCTAGGGTGAATTTCTAGGTCCCATGCAAGAGATTGGAATGAAATTCAAACACCAGGGCACTGTTGATTACCGGCAAAATGTTGAGATGCCTGGTTTTTAAATTCTGGTAAATCCAAAACTCGTTTGAAATTCATGAAACTTGGCATGCTATCATGGAGCGGCATCACATGCCGTGGTAAAATTTTTGTCCCATTTGGGGCAGGTTCGGGTATAAGCTTCTCACAAACCAGAGCTTCTCACAACAAGCATGATGGTTTCTATAGGGAACGTCCCACCTTTGGGGACGAAACGATATCCATTGCCTCTTACTGCTTTCAAAATTTTTCAAGTGTCAACATAGAACAACATGAGTGTTGTGTCAATTTTTGTGATTTTTCGGGGTTCGTTTGGACATTTTTATGAATTAAATGTATTTTCTAGGCATTTTATGTGCATAATTCAAATTTGAACTACAAGCACATGCTCCACTGCATATAAATTGGTTGAAAAATCAAATCTTTGTCCTTGGGTGCATGCTTAGGTCCCATGCAAGAAATAGGAATGAATTCCAAACACCAGGGCACTATTGGTTGCCGGCAAAACATTGAGATGCCTGGTTGTTAAATTCTAGTAAATCCAAAACTCATATGAAATTCATGAAACTTGGGATGCTATCATGGAATGGCACCCGACATGCTGTGGCATTTTTCGTGTCCATTTTGAGAGAAGGCGCACTCGAATAATGACAGCCAACAAAGGCATTTTGAAAAAATAGCTGCCACTTTAATATCTCAACCGTTTGTAGAATTCAAACCGTGTGTGTTCTGTTAACCATTCACATGACGCCACGTGTCTTGGTTTTAATGGCTATAGGAGGTGAAGTGCGGACAGCTGCTTGACCTTGAGTGAACGGGAGGCGTACGAGTGCAGTCCGGTGCGCAGGCTGACCGAGAGGCGTGCAAGCTGTCCTCCAATGCATAGGCTCATCGGGAAGCGTACGACCTGTACGCTGTGCAGGCTCACTGGGGAGCGACCATTTGACTTCCATGGCCGCCCGCCTTCCTCTCCATTAATGGCGCCCGAGCCGCTGTTTGGCCTTACTGTTCGCCTCCCATTCCCCTCCCTCCCGCAGACCTCCACCAACGCCATGGCGCGGAAGGATCATCTGCCACTAGTCTTCAAGTTTGGTGAAGTTGACTCCGAGGCGGAGGAGATAGAAAATAAGGAGGAATGGGGCCTCATGGACATGGCCCATAACGAGCTGCCCGCGACGGTTGCTGCCCCCGCTCCCGTCCATGCTCCCATCCCCGCGCCCGCGCCAGCGGCCATCCCCGTAGTATTGACGGGCTGGTCGCCGAGCACAATCATCGAGCTGGAAGCCGCGGGCGTCAGCAAGGTCTCCGCGGACCCGCGCGAGCTCAAGTACATGCGAGCGCCAGCGCCCGTGCCCGTGTGCACCCCTACACCCATCATGGCGCCGACCCCCGTGCGTTTGGGTGCACCCGTCGCACCCGTTCCCATGCGCGCGCCCTCCTCAGCGGCATGGGACGCTGCCGTCGACTGCTACCTCTCAGCGGCGCCAGCTGCCGTCCTCTCGCGCCCCGCTCGTCGATCGCGCGACGACATGACATTTGATTTACAAGTGAAGAACATTTTGTGCTGCCTTGAAGACTTCAACCACGGCGACCCAGAGGAAGACAACGATAACGATGGGACGACATGCCGCCTCCGCCGCCGCTGGAAATAGTTTTATTGGGGTTTAATACTTCATCTCGAATTCTCGATCATATGAATATAAATTCGCAGTGTGACAGAATGAAAGATATGGTTTCAACGAACTTGCGTTTTCTCTCTTAATGTACAAACTTATCAAACAATTCTCTTTTGAAAAAAACGTCAATGGTTTTTAAATATAAAACACTCATCACAAACGTTTTAGTTAGAACACCCAGATGCAAACTGACAGCCTCCCCAGGAAGCCAAGGGAAAATGTGTCGAGCAGGATTTCTGTGTCCCTTCAACGCAAACGGTTGTTTTGCATGACCCGTGTGCAACCATGTACAAACAATTGGGTAAGATTTCCATATCTGTCATTTCGGGTATGTTACCATTTGTCAAACTAGAAAGATTTACATTTGTTTATCTAGTAACATTGCCATTTGTCTACCTTGTAACACTGTGATTTGTCAAAATATGCAGCTAAAAATCACTAGCACTATCTAATTTTTGCAACTAAAATCACTAGCACTGTTCATATGGACACCACTAGCAGGCGTGAGTTGATGGACGCATATGCAAATGTACCATTGATTACATACAACAAGTCATCAGCCCACAACGACAATGAGGATACACGTTGGATTATAGATCATTTCCAACAAAACATTCTAGTAAAGTTCTTCTCACACAATGAATAACAAAGCGATGAAATGAACTTCAGCTCAACCACTTGACAGCGTTGGAAACGCTTGCTTTGAACAAGAAGTGATTCTCTAGGATGGGCCAGTGATGTCTACTACACAACCTTCTTCTTGTAGACGTTGTTGGGCCTCCAAGTGCAGAGGTTTGTAGGACAGTAGCAAATTTCCCTCAAGTGGATGACCTGAGGTTTATCAATCCGTGGGAGGTGTAGGATGAAGATGGTCTCTCTCAAACAACCCTGCAACCAAATAACAAAGAGTCTCTTGTGTCCCCAACACACCCAATACAATGGTAAATTGTATAGGTGCACTAGTTCAGCGAAGAGATGGTGATACAAGTGCAATATGGATGGTAGATATAGGTTTTTGTGAACTGAAAATATAAAAACAGCAAGGTAGCAAGTGGTAAAAGTGAGCGTAAATGGTATTGCAATGGTAGGAAACAAGGCCTAGGGTTCATACTTTCACTAGTGCAAGTCCTCTCAACAATAATAACATAATCGGATCATATAACTATCCCTCAACATGCAACAAAGAGTCACTCCAAAGTCACTAATAGCGGAGAACAAACGAAGAGATTATGGTAGGGTACGAAACCACCTCAAAGTTATTATTTCCAATCAATCTGTTGGGCCATTCCTATAAGTGTCACAAACAGCCCTAGAGTTCATACTAGAATAACACCTTAAGATACAAATCAACCAAAACCCTAATGTCACCTAGATACTCCAATGTCACCTCAAGTATCCGTGGGTATGATTATACGATATGCATCACACAATCTCAGATTCATCTATTCAACCAACACATAGAACCTCAAAGAGTGCCCAAAGTTTCTATCGGAGAATCACGACGAAAATGTGTGCCAACCCCTATGCATAGGTTCATGGGCGGAACCCGCAAGTTGGATACCAAAACATACATCAAGTGGCACGTGATATCCCATTGTCACCACAGATACGCACGGCAAGACATACATCAAGTGTTCTCAAATCTATAAAGACTCAATCTGATAAGATTACTTCAAAGGGAAAACTCAATCCATTACAAGAGAGAAGAAGGGGAGAAGAAACATAAGATCCAACTATAATAGCAAAGCTCGCGATACATCAAGATCGTGCCAAATCAAGAACACGAGAGAGAGAGAGAGAGAGAGATCAAACACATAGCTACTGGTACATACCCTTAGCCCCGAGGGTGAACTACTCCCTCCTCGTCATGGAGAGGGCTGAGATGATGAAGATGGCCACCGGTGAGGGTTCCCCCCTCCGGCAGGGTGCCGGAATAGGGACCCGATTGACTTTTGGTGGCTACAGAGGCTTGCGGCGGCGGAACTCCAGATCTAATCTCTGTTCTGGAAGTTTTACGACACGTAGGTATATATGGGTGCAAGGGGTACGTCGGTGGAGCTGCAGGGGCCCCACGAGGTAGGGGGCGCGCCCCCCACCCTCGTGGCCAGCTCCCGTATCTTCTGACGTAGAGTCCAAGTCTATCTGGTGGGTTTCCTTCCAAAAATAACTTATCCAGTTGATTTCGTTCCGTTTCGACTCCATCTGATATTCCTTTTCCTCGAAACACTGAAATAGGCATAAAACAGCAAATCTGGGCTGGGCCTCCGGTTAATAGGTTAGTCCCAAAAATGATATAAAAGTGGATAATAAAGCCCAATATTGCCCAAAACAGTAGATAATATAGCATGGAGCAATCAAAAATTATAGATACGTTGGAGACGTATCAAGCATCCCCAAGCTTAATTCTTGCTCGTCCTCGAGTAGGTAAATGATAAAAAAGATAATGTTTGATGTGGAATGCTAGTTGGCATAATTTCATTGTAATTCTTCTCAATTGTGATATGAACATTCAGATCTGAAAGATTCAAGACAAAAGTTCATATTGACAGAAAAATAATAATACTTCAAGCATACTAATAAAGCAATTATGTCTTCTCAAAATAACATGGACAAATAAAGTTATCCCTACAAAATCATATAGTCTGGCTATGCTCCATCTTCACCACACAAAGTATTTAAATCATGCACAACCCCGATGACAAGCCAAGCAATTGTTTCATACTTTAACATTTAAAAAAAAATCAATCTTCACGCAATACATGAGCGTGAGCCATGGATATAACACTATATGTGGAATAGAATGGTGGTTGTGGAGAAGACAAAAAGAGGGGAAGATAGTCTCACATCAACTAGGCATATCAATGGGCTATGGAGATGCCCATCAATAGATATCAATGTGAGTGAGTAGGGATTGCCATGCAACGGATGCACTAGAGCTATAAGCATATGAAAGCTCAACAAGAAACTAAGTGGGTGTGCATCCAACTTGCTTGCTCATGAAGACCTAGGGCATTTTGAGGAAGCCCATCATTGGAATATACAAGCCAAGTTCTATAATGAAAAATTCCCACTAGTATATGAAAGTGACAACATAGGAGACTCTCTATCATGAAGATCATGGTGCTACTTTAAAGCACAAGTGTGGTAAAAGGATAGTAGCATTGTCCCTTCTCTCTTTTTCTCTCATTTTTTTGTTTGGGCCTTCTCTTTTTTATGGCCTTTTTCCTCTCTTTTTTATTTTTTTATTTTTTTATTCCTCACTTGGGACAATGCTCTAGAAATGATGATCATCACACTTTATTTTTCTTACAACTCAACAATTACAACTCGATACTTAGAACAAGATATGACTCTATATAAATGCCTCCGGCGGTGTACCGGGATATGCAATGAATCAAGAGTGACATGTATGGAAGAATTATGAATGGTGGCTTTGCCACAAATACGATGTCAACTACATGATCATGGAGCGTGTCATAATAAACGGAACGGTGGAAAGTTGCATGGCAATATATCTCGGAATGGCTATGGAAATGCCATGATAGGTAGGTATGGTAGCTGTTTTGAGGAAGATATATGGTGGGTGTATGATACCGGCGAAAAGTGCGCGGTATTAGAAAGGCTAGCAATGGTGGAAGGATGGGAAAAAGTGCGTATAATCCATGGACTCAACATTAGTCATAAAGAACTCATATACTTATTGCAAAAAATCTATAAGTTATCAAAGCAAAGTATGACGCGCATGCTCCTAGGGGGATAGATTGGTAGGAAAAGACCATCGCTCGTCCCCGACCACCACTCATAAGGGGACAATCAATGAACACCTCATGCTCTGACTTCGTTACATAACGGTTCACCATACGTGCATGCTACGAGAATCACAAACTTCAACGCAAGTATTCTTTAAATTCACAACTACTCAACTAGCATGACTCTAATATTATCACCTCCATATCTCAAAACAATTATCATGCTTCAATCTTTTCTTAGTATTCAATGCACTCATAAGAATTTTTCTTTTATTAGTCTTGTATGCCTAGCATATTAGAATTAAGCACATTACCATGATATTTAAGACTCTCAAAATAATATAATTGAAGAATGAGAGTTCAACTAATTCTTCAAAATAAAACTACCACCATGCTCTAAAAGATATAAGTGAAGCACTAGAGCAAACAACAAACTACTCCGAAAGATATAAGTGAAGATCAATGAGTAGTCGAATAATTATGCAACCATGTGAAGACTCTCTCATTTAATAATTTCAGGTCTTGGTACTTTATTCAAACAGCAAGCAAAGCTAAAGAAAATAAAATGACGCTCCAAGCAAAACACATATCATGTGGTGAATAAAAATATAGCTCCAAGTAAAGTTACCGATGAACAAACACGAAAGAGGGGATGCCATCCGGGGCATCCCCAAGCTTAGACGCTTGGTTGTCCTTGAATATTACCTTGGGGTGCCTTGGGCATCCCCAATCTTAGGCTCTGGCCACTCCTTATTCCATAGTCCATCGAATCTTTACCCAAAACTTGAAAACTACACAACACAAAACTTAACAAAAAACTCGTGAGCTCCATTAGCGAAAGAAAACAAAACACCACTTCATGGTACTGTAATGAACTCATTCTTTATTTATATTGGTGTTAAACCTACTGTATTCCAACTTCTCTATGGTTTATAAACTATTTTACTAGGCATAGAGTCATCAAAATAAGCAAACAACACACGAAAAACAGAATCTGTCAAAAACAGAACAGTCTGTAGTAATCTGTAACTAACGCAAACTTCTAGAACTCCAAAAATTCTAAAATAAATTGGTGGACCTGAGGAATTTGTCTAGTAATCATCTTCAAAAAGAATCAACTAAATATCACTCTCCAGTAAAAAGTTGAAGCTAATCTCATGAGCGCTAAAGTTTCTGTTTTTTACAGCATGATCATAAAGACTTCACCCAAGTCTTCCCAAAGGTTCTACTTGGCACAAACACTAATTAAAACATAAAACCACATCTAAACAGAATCTAGATGGATTTTTTATTCCTAAACAGAACCAAAAAGCAAGAAACTAAAATAAAATTGGGTTGCCTCCCAACAAGCGCTATCGTTTAACGCCCCTAGCTAGGCATGATGATTTCAATGATGCTCACATAAAAGATAAGAATTGAAACATAAAGAGAGCATCATGAAGAATATGACTAGCACATTTAATTCCAACCCATTTCCTATGCATAGGGATTTTGTGGGCAAACAACTTATGGGAACAATAATCAACTAGCATAGGAAGGCAAAACAAACATAACTTCAAGATTTTAAGCACATAGAGAGGAAACTTGATATTATTGCAATTCCTACAAGCATATATTACTACCTCATAATAATTTTTAGTAGCATCATGAATGAATTCAACAATATAACCAGAACCTAAAGCATTCTTTTCATGATCTACAAGCATATAAAATTTACTACTCTCCACACAAGCAAAATTCTTCTTATGCATAGTAGTGGGAGCAAACTCAACAAAATAACTATCATGTGACTGAAAATTAAGATCAAGATGACAAGTTTCATGGTTATCATTATTCTTTAAAGCATACGTGTCATCACAATAATCATCATAGATAGGAGGCATGCTTTCATCATAGTAAATTTTCTCATCAAAGCTTGGGGGACAAAAAATATCATCTTCATCAAACATAGCTTCCCCAAGCTTGTGGCTTTGCATATCATTAGCATCATGGATGTTCAAAGAATTCATACTAACAACATTGCAATCATGCTCATCATTCAAATATTTAGTGCCAAACATTCTAATACATTCTTCCTCTAGCAATTGAGCACAATTATCGGAATCCTTATTTTCATGGAAGACATTAAAAAGATGAAGCATATGAGGCACTCTCAATTCCATTTTTTTATAGTTTTCTTTTATAGACTAACTAGTGCTAAAACAAGAAACAAAAGGATTCGATTGCAAGATCTAAAGATATACCTTCACTTACCTAGCCTCTCCGGCAACGGCGCCAGAAAAGAGCTTGATGTCTACTACACAACCTTCTTCTTGTAGACGTTGTTGGGCCTCCAAGTGCAGAGGTTTGTAGGACAGTAGCAAATTTCCCTCAAGTGGATGACCTAAGGTTTATCAATCCGTGGGAGGCGTAGGATGAAGATGGTCTCTCTCAAACAACCCTACAACCAAATAACAAAGAGTCTCTTGTGTCCCCAACACACACAATACAACGGTAAATTGTATAGGTGCACTAGTTTGGGGAAGAGATGGTGATACAAGTGCAATATGGATGGTAGATATAGGTTTTTGTGAACTGAAAATATAAAAACAGCAAGGTAGCAAGCGGTAAAAGTGAGCGTAAACGGTATTGCAATGGTAGGAAACAAGGACTAAGGATCATACTTTCACTAGTGCAAGTCCTCTCAACAATAATAACATAATCGGATCATATAACTATCCCTCAACTTGCAACAAAGAGTCACTCCAAAGTCACTAATAGCGGAGAACAAACGAAGAGATTATGGTAGGGTACGAAACCACCTCAAAGTTATTCTTTCCAATCAATCCGTTGGGCTATTCCTATAAGTGTCACAAACAGCCCTATAGTTCGTACTAGAATAACACCTTAAGATACAAATCAACCAAAACCCTAATGTCACCTAGATACTCCAATGTCACCTCAAGTATCCGTGGGTATGATTATACGATATGCATCACACAATCTCAGATTCATCTATTCAACCAACACATAGAACCTCAAAGAGTGCCCAAAGTTTCTACCGGAGAATCACGACGAAAACGTGTGCCAACCCCTATGCATAGGTTCATGGGCGGAACCCGCAAGTTGGTCACCAAAACATACATCAAGTGGCACGTGATATCCCATTGTCACCATAGATACGCACGACAAGACATACATCAAGTGTTCTCAAATCTTTAAAGACTCAATCCGATAAGATTACTTCAAAGGGAAAACTCAATCCATTACAAGAGAGAAGAGGGGGAGAAGAAACATAAGATCCAACTATAATAGCAAAGCTCGCGATACATCAAGATCGTGCCAAATCAAGAACACGAGAGAGAGAGAGATCAAACACATATCTACTGGTACATACCCTCAGCCTGAGGGTGAACTACTCCCTCCTCGTCATGGAGAGCGCCAGGATGATGAAGATGGCTACCGGTGAGGGTTTCCCCCTTCGGCAGGGTGCCGGAATAGGGTCCCGATTGACTTTTGGTGGCTACAGAGGCTTGTGGTGGTGGAACTCCAGATCTAATGTCTGTTCTGGAAGTTTTACGACACGTAGGTATATGTGGGTGCAAGGGGTACGTCGGTGGAGCTGCGGGGGCCCCACGAGGCAGGGGGCGCGCCCCAAGGGGGTGGGCGCGCCCCCACTGAGGGAGTCCTGGATTAGGGGGTGTTCGGATAGCCGAACTATATCTTCAGCCGGGTTCCAGAACTATGAAGATACAAGATGGAGGACTTCGTCCCGTGTCCGGAAGGTTCTTTCCTTGGCATGGAAGGCAAGCTAGGCGTGCGGATATTCAAGATCTCCTACCAATGTAACCGACTCTGTGTAACCCTAACCCTATCCGGTGCCTATATAAACTGGAGGGTTGTAGTCCGTAGGATGAACACATCATAACCATCATCATACCCATAGGCTAGCTTCTAGGGTTTAGCATCCTTGATCTCGTGGTAGATCTACTCTTGTACTACCCATATCATCATTATTAATCTAGTAGGAGTACGGTTTTACCTCCATCGAGAGGGCCTGAACCTGGGTAAAATAAAGTGTCCCTTGTCTCCTGTTACCATCCGACCTTGACGCATAGATCAGGACCCCCTACCCGAGATCCGCCGGTTTTGACACCGACATTGGTGCTTTCATTGAGAGTTCCTCTGTGCCGTCGCGATCAGGAAGGATGCCTTTTCCCGTCTTTAAAGACGGCGCCGTCACTGAGGGAGCTTTGGCTATCGGCCAATCCCTCCGGCTGGGTGGTTTTCTCATGACCGCCCGTTCGGCCATTACGCCGACGGTGACCTCTCAGGTCATCAAAAACAATCTCCGCGTCAGCTCGGAATTGGCCGAGCAGCTAGATCCGGTGGATCTCTCCTCCATAAACGAGCTCCTGGATCGCATCGCCGCCTTGGGGGTCGCTACAAACTACGACCAGGTTGGGCCTAAACCCGATCTAAGGGAAATCAACTCTCCCCAAGCCACCCATCATGTTGCTGTGGTGGAAACACAATGCGGTGATCCTTCATCAATCTTAAGGACCAGATACGTCCGAATTCCGGAACCCTCCATGCCGGATATCCACGGAGGGGAGGATACAACCCAAGACCTGGGCTTGGAACCAGGCAAACCGGAAAGCATACAGGACTCCGGATCTCGGAATCCGGATGTCGTTCGGCCTCCGAACAGCAAACCGGGCGAAGTATCAGATCTAATGAATTCCGCCCGTCCGATCTTAAGCGATCTCTCCCAAATCAAGCAGATGCCCGAAGAAACAGTACATCATTACTGGGCCAGATTCCTCCTGCTTATGAACAGGATAAAGGACTGCCACGAGGGAGATGCGATTTCAATCTTCTGCAGTAACTGCACGGACAAGGGGATACTCAACGCCATAAGTCGCCGTAATATTACGCGCTTTGCTGACTTGGCGTCCATAGTACAAAAATACCGTGCGATGGAAAGTGCTCGGAAAACCGAAATTAACTTTTGGGATAATCCGTCCTTGAATAGCAATCCCGTCCGAATCAAAAGGGCGCACTACAGCAAAGTGCCCGGATTAAATAAAAAATCAAAACCCTCTAGGGGGCACGGAACCGTGCTAGAAAGGTGGCTCGATGGACCCTGCAAGATTCATAGTACAGAGGATGCCACCCCAACTCACAGCCTCAGGGCATGTTGGATACTCCGGCAGGTCACCAAAATTGGCGAGGACCTCCTAAATCCAGAGGTCGAAGGAAACCAGCCCGAGAATTTCAGTACCGTTCTCACAATCTCCGAGACTTTCGCATCAAATAACATGCGAAAAAGAACACTTCACAGCCTCGCCGAAGTCTACCAAGTAGCGACCATAAATCCATGGAGCAATACTGCCATCACCTTCAATGCGAGCGACGAACCTAAATTCCGAACAGCCAGAGCGCCAGCCGCATTGGTTCTCAGTCCCATAGTGGACGGCTGTCGCCTCGCAAAGGTACTTATTGACGGAGGCAGCGGATTGAACCTCATCTACGAGGAAACCCTCCAAAAGATGGAAATAGACTGGAAGCGCATTGAGCGAAGCAGCACAACCTTTAGAGGAATAATCCCCTGTCAGGAAGCGCGCTGCACCGGAAAGATCACACTAGATGTGGTATTCGGCACGCCGGATAATTACAAGTCCGAACAAATCACGTTCCAGGTGGCCACGTTCAGAAGCGGATATCACGCCATATTAGGACGAGTGGCATTCACAGTTTTCCAAGCCATACCCCATTACGGGTACATGAAGCTTAAGATGCCTGGGCCAAACGGAATTATTACTCTCGCTAGTGATCCGAACATAGCACTCCGCGCCGAAAACAAGACAGCCGCATTGGCCCTCGAGGCACTATCTGAAGCCTTAGTGGCCGAAGAGCTGACGGCGCTGCGATCCACGGTTAGCAGGGATGATGTGATACTCGATAAGAGATCCAAATCCACATCCTTCAAACCAGCGGACGAAATAGTCAAATTCCAGGTCCACCCAAAGGACCCAAATAAAACAGCCTCCATCAGGGCACAATTGAGCCCTGATGTAAACGCCGCACTGCGCGAGTTCCTACAAGAGAACTGGGATATTTTCGCTTGGCACCCCTCAGATATGCCAGGAATCCCACGCAGGCTGGCCGAGCACAGCTTAAATATCCAGAAAGGATTCAAACCTGTCAAACAAACCCTTCGGCGTTTCTCCGAACCAAAGAGACAGGCCATGGGAGAGGTGCTAGCCAAATTATTGGAGGCCGAATTCATTAGAGATATCAAACACCCGGACTGGCTAGCAAACCTGGTAATGGTACCAAAGAAGGACAAATCCTGGCGCCTGTGTGTCGATTTCAAAGACCTTAATAAGGCTTGCCCAAAGGATCCCTTTCCCCTCCCTCGAATTGATCAAATCATCGATGCCACCGCAGGACACGATTCCATGTGTTTCCTCGACACATACTCCGGTTACCATCAAATAAAGATGGCAGAATCCGACCAAGCTACAACAACATTCATCACGCCATACGGCCCATTCTGCTTCAACACAATGGCCTTTGGGCTCAAAAACGCCGGCGCGACATATCAGCGCATGATTCAAACATGTTTGGCAAACCAGATCGGCAAAACAGTGGAGGCGTACGTAGATGATGTGGTCGTTAAATTAAGACACGTCGAATCTCTAGTAGACGACTTGAGACTTACATTCGACAACCTGTGAAAATACGACATCAAGCTCAATCCGGAAAAATGTGTTTTCGGCGTCCCAGCCGGAAAGCTCCTGGGCTTCATTTTATCCGACAGAGGAATTGAAGCAAATCCAGCTAAAATCCGAGCTCTGTCACAATTGGATGTCCCAAAAGATCTCAAGCAAATTCAGAAACTCACCGGATGCGTGGCAGCCTTAAGCCGCTTCATCTCCCGCTTGGGAGAAAAGGCACTACCCCTTTACCGCCTCCTTAGGCGCACCGAACACTTCGAGTGGACGGACGCTGCCACGGCTGGACTCGAGGAAATAAAGGCCATCTTGGCAACAAACCCCGTCCTGGCCGCGCCGAATACCGGCGAACCCATGCTATTGTACATTGCCGCAACCCATCAAGTTGTTAGCGCAGTACTCGTCGTTGAACGGATAACGGACGGACATAAATTACCCCTTCAAAGGCCGGTTTACTACGTGTCCACTGTCCTTACACCATGCAAATCACGGTACCCGCATTATCAAAAAATCGCATACGCGGTATTCATGGCATCCCGGAAGCTACGACACTACTTTCAAGAGTGTTCTATTACAGTAGCCTCGGAAGTACCACTCAACGATATTATCAACAACCGCGATGCAACAGGCCGGATAGCAAAATGGGCCATAGAGCTCCTCCCGTTTGATATAACCTACAAGCCACGACGAGCAATTAAATCGCAAGTCCTAGCCGACTTCGTCGCTGAATGGACAGAGGCCGAACTCCCTAAAGAGTATGGCACGTACTCAAACTGGATCATGCATTTCGACGGCTCCAAAATGCTAGCCGGACTGGGGGCTGGCGTCGTTTTGACGTCCCCTACAGGAGATACAGTCCAGTATGTTCTCCAAATTATGTACACGGACTCCAACAATGCAGCCGAATACGAGGCCCTTCTACATGGCCTCCGGATGGCGGTATCCATGGGCATTCAACGCCTGGAAGTACGCGGGGACTCAAACCTCGCGATATCCCAAATAAATGGTGACTTTGACGCCAAAGAACCAAAAATGGTAGCTTATCGCAATGCCGTACTAAAAATGTCAGCTCGGTTCGAGGGACTGGAGTTCCATCACATAGCCCGAGAAAATAATCAGGCAGCGGACGTCCTGGCATGCATTGGAGCAAAACGAGATGCAGTACCCCCCAACATCTTCTTAGAAAGATTATTCAAACCATCCGTAACATGGGAGGGGGAACCCTCGGATAATAGCCCGGGCATAGCCGCACAACCCAATGCCGAACAATCAGACATAATCAGCGGCCCCGCCACCGAAATTACATCCTCAGCCCACGCAATAATGGCGGTCATCGCCCCGTGGACGGAACCATTCCTAGCCTACCTTACTAGACAGGAACTTCCCGAGGACCAAAACGAGGCACGCTGCATAGTGCGGCGATCTAAAGCCTATAAAGTCCACGAGGGAGAGCTATATAAGAAAAGCACTACAGGAGTCCTTCAAAGCTGTATCTCCGAAGAGGAAGGGCAGAGTCTGTTGGCTGAAATTCATGCCGGACTCGGTGGCCATCACGCCGCGGCTCGGTCCCTTGTAAGCAAGGCTTTTCGTACTGGCTTCTATTGGCCGACGGCTAGAGCAGACGCTCAAGACCTAGTCAAACGGTGCGTCGGTTGCCAGCTCTTTGCCAACCAAAGCCATATGCCACCCAACGCCCTCCGAACTATCCCCATCACTTGGCCTTTCGTGGTCTGGGGGCTCGATATGGTGGGGCCCCTTAAAGGCGGAACCCACAAGAAAAAAAAATACTTATTGGTCATGGTGGATAAACTCACCAAATGGATAGAAGCCAAGCCTGTCAAGACGGCTGAATCCGGACCTGTCATAGACTTCGTATCCGGGGTCGTACACCGTTATGGTGTCCCCCACAGCATTATCACCGATAACGGCACAAACTTCACTTCTGATAAAGTAAAGCTGTGGTGCAAAAACATGGGCATTAAGCTCGACTACGCTTCTGTCTATCACCCACAAACTAACGGTCAGGTCGAACATGCAAATGGTCTCATCATGAGCGGCATCAAACCCAGACTAGTGCGGTCCCTCAAGGATCTGATATGCACTGGGTAGAGGAGCTCGACTCCGTACTCTGGGGGCTGCGAACCACGCCAAATCGTACCACCGGATTCACGCCATTTTTTATGGTGTACGGCGCTGAGGCGATTCTGCCCTGCGACATAATTCATGACTCACCTCGAGTGCGCATGTACGAAGAAAGAGAAGCCGAGCTTGATCGGCAGGACAACCTGGACGCCTTAGAGTAAGAGCGTGACGTGGCTAAGGCCCATTCAGCATTCTATCAACAGCAAGCTCGAAGATATCAAAGCAGAGAAGTACGGGCCAAAAATTACAATGTTGGTGAATTAGTTCTGCGCCTGCCGGATAAGCAAAAGAACAAACTCAAGCCCAAATGGGAAGGTCCATTCATTATCGACCAAGTCCTAACTGGTGGAGCGTACCGCCTGCGAGATGCGTCGGACAACCGACTCGAGCCGAACCCATGGAACGCCACACGTCTCCGAAGATTCTATGCCTAGCGCCGGACTCTGTGTTTGTCTCCTTCCTCTGTCCATTATTTACATTTATACCTTTTTTTACTTTGTCTACTACTCTTTTCTTTTCTAGCCCTTAAAAGGCTCATTATGTGACGCGCTATCCGCAGTTCTTAAACCTGGGGGCTTCTTTAACAAAAGCTTGTCTATATGGGTTTCACACCCAACGCATGCGTCAGACTTCCGCATGCACCTTTTCTTCGCCATTATATGCATCGATATGACTTAAGTTTTGGCCAAGATGGGTTGCCTGGCTCCTGTGCTTACCCCTACGTTCCCGATTGTTCGGCTAGGCGGTAAAGGGAGCACCTCTGCGATTGTTACTGCCGGATAAGCCGGATGTGTACCTCAGACTGGGTGAAGCCGAAAGCTAGCATTCTTAAGGGAATATTCGGTCGGTGAACGAAAAGATGAACCTTTTTATTTTATACATGCCCCCAGATGATCTTCTGCATTTGCAGTCCGGACGTGCACTTTAGGGCACGCCACCCCAGCGAAAGGAACCCTTAACGGAACTATTCTCTCTGGAAGATGTTTCTTACTAACCATGTAATATAACATAACTAGTTGGGCACTTGTCTGATAAAGCACTAATGACCCCTACGCCTGGTCTCCATGCATACCCCGGCTTTTATATAGCCGTTATGGTATTCAGACACACTTCGGACCGTCAGGTCCCGAGGTCGAAGCGAAAAGGTCGGCAACGGCAAACGATCTACAATCCGGCTAGAAGGCATTACACATGTCAATTATAAATTACATAGTCATCTTGACTGGTCGTATTCCTCCTCTATACCATCTAACACGCTGTCTAATTTACAGTCCTGCTGGGAATACTTTGCGGCCAGCTCTACCTGGCCATACACCAAGCTCACAGGGATCTCCTTCCCGTCAGGCCCCACTAGTCCGACCTCGGCCATGTGATTGGGGTCAGACTTTGTAAAGCGCGTCTTCACCATGGCCCAGGCCTCCCTCGCACCTTGTCGGCAGGCTGATATCTTCCACAACCGGATGCGCCGCCGAGCTCCCTTCAGCTTCTCCGCAAGCTCTCCAAGGCCCTCGGGCGTGGAGTGGGCAGGCCATAAGGCCTGGGCAACCCCTTGCATTGCCTGCCGAATTCGTTCGTGCAGTTGCAGGAGTTCGGGGAGAAGGTCACCCGTAGAACCGGGCATCTCCTCTGCAGGACGACCTGTGAGCGTACCTACAGACATAATTCTGTTATTCGTCTTCCTTGCCAAACTCCTTTTTTTCAAAGGGTTCGCTCAAGCACTTACTAAATATGCCGCGTCGAAGACGTTGATTCTCCTTCGTGGAGTCAGATAGCTGGCCACGAACGTCTTTCAGTTCAACATCCAGCTTGGTGTTGGCATCCTGAATATCATTCTTCTCTCGCCTCACCCTTGTCAACGTACTCTCGTCAGCCTTTAACTGGCGTAAGAGTTGTTGCCTCTCTGGATCTAGTCCGGCACCATCTGCAACATTAATTGTCAGATTCGCACATAAGCCGCACAATATCAATCTCTCAACGTATATCGTACCTGAGGGGGTCCCTTTGGGCTCCCCTGCTGCGGCTAATGCGGCCTCTAGTTGGGCCTTGCACTTTTCCAACTCCTGGGACAGCACGGTGTTCTTCTCAGTAAGAACCTACATATTATATGATCCTTAAATCAGTTAGTTTAACTGTTTCAAGTCTCGGGGGCTATTGGTATATATATATATTTAAATTTTCTTACCCGTATGTCTTTCACATACTGCTCCGTGGCTCTGGCTAAACCATCTTGAGCAGCACGAAGGTACGCATCTCCCAAACTGAAGGCATTTAAGGCCTCTCGGGAGAAACAAGCGTCGCGTAGAACTGTCCGGCGACGCCTATGGTTCATGACGCTCTCCACTTCTGAAGTTGTGGCAGATAGCCGGTCCGCATCCTCTGTTGGAGGGGCGTCCGGCGCAAGCCTGGTGTTCGTCCCCGCCTCCGAACCAGACGTTGGAGCCTGGCTGGTAGAGGCGCGGTTGGCGGCCCCTCCGGATATAGTCCGGCGAGGCCTCTTCGTCCTGGAAACAGTACGGATGTTAACATGCCCTGACAGAATAACGCCAGGAAGACAGAGGGCGCTTTATACCTTTGTGCCGAACTCTCAGTCCGGACTTCATCCCTTTTTACCCCACGGGGCCCGACGGCTCCTCGTTGGCTAGCCACCGCAGGTTCGGCCTCCCTCCTCGGAAATCTCCCCTGTAAAATACGGTTGTCGTCAGAAACGCCGGAATATGTAAGGGCGGAATCTCTCTTGTGGGAATAAACACTCCGATTTCTGTCACCTGGGAGGCCGGGATTAACCCGGGATAATCAGCCATAATGGCCACTAAGGTATTATCTTTGCTTAACTGGTGGAACACCTCGTCGATGAGCTCCACCGATATGTCCGGATCCTCTTCGGAGTCCGGATCGAGGGACTGTTCTGGGTCCTCAGGCTGTGGAGGGCAGCTGTTGATATCTTTTACCTCCTGTCAAAGCTCCTGCATTGAAATCACCAGATTACGTATCTAGTCACGGGAGCATTAAATAAGCGGGCAAGTGCAATTGTTCACTTACCCAACTTGGAGGTTCGTACATAGTGAATCCGGTCCGCGGGTTGACGCGGAGGAAGTCCTCCATTTCTCCCTTATACAAAGATGTTAGAATCTTTACTAGAGCAGCAGCTGTGTCTGGCCCTTTGCGGCCGTAACGGGTGGCGTCATCCTCCCCGTTGAAATCCCACATGGGGTGGCTCCTATATTGAAGTGACTGCACCCCCCGCATAATACATGCGGCCATGACTCCAATCATGGTTAGTCCGGAATGAGCCAATAGTCTTATCCGGCCCATCAGGTAAAGAACGTCTCTGTTGCTTTCTCTCTGAGAGCTCCGCGGACGCCAACTTAAGCGTTTTCTTAAGGGAGCCATGCTGAACTCAGGGAGGCCGACCCGGACAGGGTTCGGCAGCGGGACGTCGTCTATGTAGAACCATTCTGAAGGCCAGTCCTCGGACGCCTTCTTTGGGGTTCCAGATAGATATCCGGTCCCGGCGATGCGCCATATTTCGGCTCCGCCCACTTGGTATATAGACCCCTTCTGAGAACGGGGCACCAAGCAGAACAACCTCTTCCACAGCGCAAAATTAGCCTCGACGCCTAAAAATAGCTCGCAAAGGGCAACGAAGCCTGCAATATGTAGCACGGAGCCAGGCGTGAGGTTGTGCAGCTGGAGGCCGTAGAACTCCAGAAGCCCGCAGAGGAATGGATGAATTGGAAATCCTAGACCCCTTAATAAATAAGGGACGAGGCACACCCGCTCTCCTTTAGAAGGATTGGGGGTGCTCTCCGCTTGCTTGCCGCCGTTGTAGGTGGCGAGTCCGGCTCGGACCGGGACCATATATGCTTGGGGAAGGAATCCCTTGGCTTGCAGTGACACTAGCTCGCTGTGTGGGATGGTGCAACTCTCCCAGTCTCCGGATTTGGGGCTGGAGGGGCGAGGGGAGGAGCTACGACGGCTGGCCATGTTGGAATGGACCTTTGCTGGAGACGCTCTAATGATAACTCGCGGGGAGAAGAAGATGCGGTTTGGATCTAGATCCCCATCCCGTTAAATAGGCGGCTCGTTTATATGACCAAGGGTGTGAATATAAAAACACCCCCGGGCTTTTCGCATTCGTTCAACACGTGGAAGACGACAATTATTGGGCACCGAGACCGAGGAGCGCTACGGACATCATTCATACAGGTACACAAGATTCGGAGGGGGAACCCGCCTTGCAATGCCGAAGACAAATTTGCGTGCTGGACTCGACGTCATTGAAGCCTGGTTCAGGGGCTACTGCGGGAGTCCTGGATTAGGGGGTGTACGGATAGCCAAACTATATCTTCAGCCGGGTTCCAGGACTACGAAGATACAAGATGGAGGACTTCGTCCCGTGTCCGGAAGGTTGTTTCCTTGGCGTGGAAGGCAAGCTAGGCGTGCGGATATTCAAGATCTCCTACCAATGTAACCGACTCTGTGTAACCCTAACCCTATCCGGTGCCTATATAAACTGGAGGGTTGTAGTCCGTAGGATGAACACATCATAACCATCATCATACCCATAGGCTAGCTTCTAGGGTTTAGCCTCCTTGATCTCGTGGTAGATCTACTCTTGTACTAACCATATCATCAATATTAATCTAGCAGGAGTAGGGTTTTACCTCCATCGAGAGGGCCCGAACCTGGGTAAAAATAAAGTGTCCCTTGTCTCCTGTTACCATCCGACCTTGACGCACAGATCGGGACCCCCTACTCGAGATCCGCCGGTTTTGACACCGACACCCACCCTCATGGCCAGCTCCAGTATCTTCTAACGTAGAGTCCAAGTCTATCTTGTGGGTTTCCTTCCAAAAATAACTTCTCCAGTTGATTTCGTTCCGTTTCGACTCCATCTGATATTCCTTTTCCTCAAAACACTGAAATAGGCATAAAACAACAAATCTGGGCTAGGCCTCCGGTTAATAGGTTAGTCCCAAAAATGATATAAAAGTGGATAATAAAGCCCAATATTGCCCAAAACAGTAGATAATATAGCATGGAGCAATCAAAAATTATAGATACATTGGAGACGTATCAGCCAGCTACTGTCAATCTCGAGATCAACGCAGGACTGATCATCCAGGTTGAAGCGGCCTATGTTAGGACCCATATTGGGATGGTAGGTAATCATTGCAATGTCCGAGGTATAGATACAGTTGTTTCTCATAAATGGTAGTAATGTTGTGTCAACAGCAGCTGGATCGCCTTCCATCATCATTGGATAGTTTTGTCCAAGGAAGAGCAAGTCTCCTCCAAGACTTTCAATACTGAACCAGGGAGAAGGTGTTGGCGCTAGTACACTAGTATCCATCCCGATACCCTGCAACGGATGTTGGAATAGGTCCATAGAGTGCGACCATGCGAGACAACACCTGCTTCCTTAGTAACATCAGCACTGCCTTGTATATAGACAAGAAGAGGTGATCCATCGGAATAAGTTGCCAGTCGCCACTGAGTATATGGGTCCTGCTCGTCCTCATGCTCGTGATCACCAGCAGCGTCATCTCCCCCTTGGTTATAAAAATTTTCAAGTATAGGTGGTGGAATTCAATTTCAATATAAATTTATATTACGTAAAAATCCAACGAAACATTGCGCTTGCAACAGTTAATGAAATTAAAAATTTCAATATCCAAAAATAATATTTTATAAAGTAATCACGTGTTTGGTGCATTTTTTATAGTTACTGCCTAGTTTTTATAATTACATCCCATTTATTATTTCTTAAAGCCCATTTTCTTGTTAAGCCTAATGCATCCCTCCTAGGAAAGATTTGCAGCCCAGCGGGGCGGAGAATAACAACTTGACCGTGCCTGGGTATTCCTAAAAAAAGTATAGCTGGGCATGCCATTTTCAGCTTGAAAAAAATTAATATCTGGGTTGGATATCTGGCCTGGGCTAGACGGGCCACAGCCCGCCCAGTTAATACCTGCAACAATGTTTTCGTTGTTGTTCAGAGGAGAAAAATTAATATCTGGGCTAAACATCGAAAAACTATGCAGTGCTCACACCTCAAAAACACAAATACTACTCAAGTTGCTTGGTCCCAGTTGTCGGCCGCTTCTTGTGTAATTCTCTCGTTTATTGACTACTACATAGGTTGACAATGGTGTGGGACCGTGATGAAGGAAACCAGGAGGAAGCAAAATAAAGTGTAGTTATATATATATATATGTATAATAAGGAGGCACTTGCGTACGTGAGGTTATGGACCTGGTGGGTCCCCGTTGTCATCCTCTCCAACTAAAGTCATCTCCTCGCCCACGCGCGCTTTCCGCCCGAAACAGTCAGTGTCACCCGTCCCGCTTCCCGGTGCAGGCGATTGCTCTGCCTTCAAATGGCACAACTGTCGTCCGTTCATCCATCTGCCGCCCACATTAATGATACGCGGTTGCCGAGGTGGCTACTCCGGCGCCACACGTCCGTCCCTCCACCTGCCCATCATTGCTATATAAACTGTTGCGCCGGCCATAGCCGCAGTCATCCGCATCCGTTCCCTTTCTCCTGTCCACACCACTACTGCCCACCATGGCTTCCTCGTGCTCCAGCGCTCTTCGGGACGGGCGGACGACGGACCACACGGAGATGGCAGCCATTGCTGCCGACCAGCTGGCCTGCAGGCAGCCGGAGGACGACGACGTCCCAATGGAGAACATGGTATTCGATGATCCGGCGCCAACCCCCTCCTCCGCGCCATCCTCGCCGGTGCATTGCACCATGACCATCGGCGAGGCCCGTGCCCAATATATGGACAGGGTGAGGCAGATGCGTGAGGAGCAGTTCCGGGAGGCGCAGGCCGACGGCGCCTACCACCACCATCTCCTCCAGGAGCACCTGCAGGCGCAGGAGCAGATCGCCGCGGAGCGGGCGGAGCAGGAGGCGCTGCTCGACTCGTACCACTCCGCCCGCAAAGGCCACCTCGAGCGCTGGCGGTACCGCATGCGGGTGGCGGAGGCTGCGGCCGCCTACAAAGAGGCTAGCAAAGAGGGCAATGAAGCGGGCGAGGCGCTGTTTGGCGAGACCGAGGACTAGACAGAGGACAATGCCGGCTACGACGAGTCCCCGCTCCGCTGGCGTCGACGAGGCCCTGCTCCACCGAGGCCCCGTGGCGCTAACAATGAGGCAAAGGACACCGCAGGCTTCGCCGAGGCCCCGCCCCGCCAACAACGAGGCAGAGGACATCGCCTGATCAGCCGAGGCCCCACCCTGCCGGCAACATGGGGAAGGATTTCCACCGCTCCACTGAGGCACCGCCCGCCGACAACGAGACAGAGGACAACGTCGGCTCCGCCGAGGCCCCGCCCCGCTGCCAACGAGGCCGCGCCACACAGAAAACGAGGAAGAGTAGAACATGGTAGGTCACCGCCGCTCGGGTCCAAGTAAGGCCACCGCTGCTACCCTCCGGTTGAAGCCAAGCTAGGCGGGTTGACCATTGACGGCCGGTTAGCTTCTTGGCGGCAACGTGGAGTCGGAGAGCTGCGCTGGAGAAGAACGCTGCTTCTACTTAACTGCTGGTGCAGTTGGCTGACTGACACGTGGGCCCAACAGGCCACATATCAGTTACGCAACTGCACCTGCAGTTAAGTCACTGAAGCTTCTGTTCGGCTCAACGGGACGCAGGTGGGTAGTCTCGGTTAATTAATTATACCTCCAGTGCACCCCTTTTTAGTTGAAGAATGTATGAAATGTAATGAAATTCGGCATGTTTATATGAAATCCGACTGTGTATGAATGAATTTATTTCGATTAGTTCAAATTCCTGTATCATTGGCATTGGATGAACATGCAAAACAATACGTACTAGCATTATTCCCAGGGTGATCACCTCGTTTGCAGCAGTTTCACATGTACTCCATCCGGTCCTTTCTAGTCTGCATACAAGTTTTGTCTGCAGTCAAAGTATCTCTACTTTGACCAATCTTATACAAAAAAGTATGCACTTTTACATTGTGCGAAGTAAAAAAGGAACAGAAGGAGTACAAAGAGTTTGAGCAGCTTTTTAGCGTTTCTGTACATTGCACTCAAACACACAGGCCTTGCAATTCATAGAGAACATTCAAAACAATTGATGATTATGCATCTCAGCGACTCACATGTCAGAGGCAATATTTACTTCACAACTAAAGAATAAATAAAAAATTTATCAACGCTGCTGACAGCAAAGGGCGTCCCATTCGAAAATATCAAACGCATGTCTTGCTAAAATCAATGAGCAAAATTTGAGAAGGTTGTCCCATTCCAAAATATCAAATGCATGTGATTGTGGAATGGACAGGGTTTGCCATCAGTTCGGACATTGACATGGCACCTCGTACTAAATAAACCAGCTGTTCTTTTTGTGCAGTTCCACCAAAATCAACCAAATTCGCGTGTAGCTTGTATGATTTCGCCCTTATATGTTGCAACGCCTTGAACTTATCGGCACCTCCTTTCTTGTGGTGGAAATGAATGATTCGATGTATTCATGAACATTTTGTGCAGTTCCCATTGAAATCAAACTGAGCACCCCTGTTTGCACAAATACAAAAAAGTGATTAGTATAAAGCAAACTGTACTATGAATTGACAGTTTCAACAGGCACATACATGGTCCATGTAGAGCACACTTTTAGAAAAATGGAACTCACCAGAAAGAATCCTAGAACAACATTGTACTCGCGCATCACATAAAAAAATGGAGATTTGTCAGTCCTTCTGAGCTGAAGTTAGTTTGGTCTTGTGGGGAGTAATGTAACCATCCTTCAACTGCTCCTTCTGATGAGAAGATAGACATGGCTTCTTCATCCTGGCATAATTGGAACTAGTCATTTCACGTACTCCATATTCTTCTTGAGAGGAAGATGATCCTGTTGTGCAAATACAAGAGGACTACTAAATGCTAGCATCCCTGTTTGCTCGAAAAAAGGAAAGGAAATATTTAAAACAGCACAGATGAAGCACTTCTCAAGGACAATACAACTTTTTCATGACAGTATCTAAACAGTAGCACAACACTAATAGAGATGACAAAGCTCAATCATATGGATGAAATCAGTGGGCGAGTACCAACCTTTGTCAGGAGGCTTATTGTGTAGAGCATACAGATGAAGCACTTCTCTGGAACCATCTGTTGCTATCTACGGTGGTGGCCATGGTTACTATATACTCCTCGATTAGTTTAATGTTTCCAACATCTTCTTGTGCAGTTCCACTAAAATATATGGTATCTTCAAAGAAGATCCCTGTTTGCACAAGTAGAGATAATTACATATTACATTAAGAGTGGCATCAAATCAGTGGCAAAACAATTGCTCGTTCCAGCCATAGCAATAAATTAAGATGCAAAACTATATCATTACTTGTGTCATCACAGTTCCAGTGCTTCATTGCAGCACCGGGAGTTGATTTTTTTCTTCCGCTTGTTCTTCCCCTTCATCACTTGGTTCAATAACAGACAAGCTTCCCCTTCAATGTAAGATTTGGCATGTCAATTAGGGAGCACAAGTATAGTACTGAACTTAATTTTCTAATGAAAGTGGAAAAATACAGGCCAGCAGTTGTGAAATATCCTTATCTTACCTCAATGGGATATTACGGTGCACATACAGATTGGAAGTCTTGTCTCCATTTGTGCAGTTCACTAAAATCAAGCAACATTATCGTACAAGTAGCACAACATATGAAAGCACATTGCAGAATCATCTGAAAGAAGCCTAGTACTGACCTCTCATGATGCGGAATTCAAACAACTCACAAGAAGAAGATCTGAACCAAATTCGCCTTAACAGATAGGAAGTAAGATCTCCTCTTGTGCAGTTCCACTAAGATCAAGCAATCAAGCAACATTGTTGGTGTGACATTTTGGTTGAACTGCACAGAACACTCTTAAAACAAAAGTGTTTTGTGCAGTGCAACAAAAGATCACAATGGAAATGAGGTGAAGTAGATAACCATGTTTACACAGAGGTGCAAAGGAAACAATTAGTGGTCAATAACAATGGATGACACAGAAGCCAACAAAAAGAAGCATCTATCTTATATAAATGGGAAAGAAAGCAATACAATATCATTTCTCAAACGGTGGCATTGATTAATATTAACATAGAGATTATATTAACAATAAAATTCGTTAAACATGTAATTTGCTTTTAGCTATGGCATTGCATTAATTTTCCAGCGGCATTATTAGAGGGTGTTTGTTTACAGGGACATTTTGGTGTAGGGACTAAAAAAACTCCGTGTCAGTCCCATCTAAACCAAAGAGGAGGGACTTTTAGGGACCAAAAGTGGGTATTTGGGACTAAAGAAAGAAGACCCCGAGGGAGTCTTTTTGGGACTTTTCCAACAGTTGCCCCTGCCGCGCATCATACCTTGTCTCTATTAGTTCATTACTAGGGGTAACATGGTGTTTTAGCATGTCATTTAATAACCTCTAGTCCATGTTTAGTCCCTGGAACCAAGCAGGTAGGGACTAGGGAGTTTTTAATCAAACAGGGCCTTAGATTAACAACAGCTAATGAGTTGCACGGGACAGTGGACGCACCAGCACCATGTGCATCGATCTACCGATGTACTGTGGTCATGCACAGTCTGTTACAACAAAGAACAAACAACCAAGGAGCATATTTGTGTTGGTCCCAGTTTTGTTATCTTTAGACACCTTTCCCTATGTGAGCGCAGCAAATCTAGTCCTGCTCAAACTCTACAGCCTTGTCCCTTCCTTTCCTTTTTGAACTAGTACTTTCGCCCCTTCCTTTCCTCTTTGAACCACGTCCTAGATTTATGCGATACAACTTTCCCCACTACTTTCCCCCATTCCTTTCCTCTTTGAACCATGTCCTAGATTCATGCTATACAACTTTCCCCCTTCATTTCCTCTTTGAACCACGTCCTAGATTCATGCTATATATAACTTTTCCCACTACTTTCCCCCACTCCTTTCCTCTTTGAACCACGTCCTAGATTCATGGTATACATGCAGCTAGAGCAATGCATGTGGAGTAAGTAAATTATACCTTAAGGTTCTTGGGGCGTGGTTCGGTGGGCGACGGGATAGAGGCGAAGAATAAGGGGTCAGAGGCCCTCCCGCGCCGCCGCTGGGTGGAAAGTGAACAACTGCGCCGGTAGTCCCTCGCCGACGGCGACAGCGTTAAGCCTACTTCCCTTCCCAGCGGACAGATCATGCCTGCTCTTTGAGTAGCAGTGAGGGGAGAGAGAGACCAACGAAGTCTTGTTTAGATCTGGAGAGGGTGAGAGAGTGTGAAGAGAGCAACTACAAGCGCTGAGGCTCCAGCGGGAGAGGGCGAGAGAGTGTGAAGAGAGCAACTACAAGCACTGAGGCTCCAGCGTGTATATATATACTGGAGAGAGAGTGTGAAGCGTGCAAACCCTAGAAAACATTTTGACCAGTCAAAGAATCCTCCTGGCACAAATTATGCTCAAGTGTAGTTATCGAACACGAGACCTCAAGTTTGATGAGCGAACAGGCTAACCAGCTACACAACCCTCCCGTTATGTTCAACGAGAGGGAAATAACCTTTTATACATTCTTGCATTCATGTGACAAGCATGCCGTGTTTTTTGTGTGTGTGGGAGTCATTGGGATTTCAATCATAATCGTGTCATGTGGCTTTGGTGGTAAGACTATCCACAATGGTGCAGAAATAATGCAGCCTTAGTAACCTTACCTCTCTCCACATAGTACGTTGGGTCCCACCAGTTAGAGGGAGAAACAAACAAATTAATAAGAAAAATTAAAAGCGCCAGCGGTGTATCCCTTTGTTCGGGAACACTGTCCAATTGATCCCTCTGTTCGCTGCTGCTCGGGAACACTGTCCAATTGATCCCTCTGTTCGCTCACGTACTATTTTAAGTGAATCCTTATTATAACATGCACACAAATTTTGGGCACTTGTATTCGACTTAAGTCAGTGTGCCACCGTATCTTGTATACTTACTACTCCCTCCGTCTAGGTGTAATAAGTCACGTTAGAAGGTGCAACGGGAGCAAGGTGCGTGCGTGTGCATGTGTCTCTCTCTCTCTGTGTGTGTGTTTAACATCATGTGTGTGTTAGAGAGAGCAACAGATCAACCTACTCCTACAGAGAGATGTTGTGTAGTGTATGATTTTAGCCGCGAGAGTCAGTGCATCCTCTCGTTTTCGGGAGTGTCCGGTAGGGACATGCGGACAGCTGCCACGCCTGCTCCTGACCAACCTGGCCCACCCAAAGCCCCTCCATCACCCACGCGCGCTTCCCGCCCGAATTGGTCAGCGCCTCTCCAAAGAATCGGTGCCGCATTCATGCCCGGCAGAGCGGACGCGACCTCTCACTGGCGCAAGACTGATGGTTGCTTCGTCCGTCCAACTTACTGTTGGGTCTATGTGATTTGACGGCTCATTGGGCTTTATTACTGAGGTGGTAGGACTGCTAGATGTCCCATGCTTTCGGCGAAAGGAGGTACTACTACTAGATTACAATTTTCTCCATTCTTATAGCGGAGGCATGCAAGAGCAGTGAAAACATGCAGGCTCAGTGATTACATGGCCCACCTCACACTATCACCTTGCGACACCTAACTCTTTACATAGTACTCCCTCCGTTCCTAAATATTACTAGGTGAGTCCCCGCGAGTTGCCGCGGAACAACATTATATCACTCTGCGCAAAATTATCGATTTCATAGAACTAAAAAAACTCTATAAGCGCATGACAAATGTGGTAGCCAAACTAAATAAACTCCCATCATCATTTAGATCATCCCACGCAAGGAAAAAAGATCAGCCAACTCCTACTGCATAATGGGATTATATTTTTCTTTTTGACATGTTAATGGGACTTAAAATCTCACTTACATGCATGCTACCGGTGCATGCTTGCATGCAGACATGTTGATGTGATTTAAAACCCACTCACATGCATGTGCCACGGTATTTCTGCATGCTTGCATGTGCCTTAGTGCGGAGCCTCTCAACCTCTAGATCAGACGGCTATTATGGACTGATTTACTTCATCTAATGGCTACATCAATTTTGATGATGTGGCTCAAGGAGAGGATAGAGAATTCCTAGTAGTGGGGGCTAGCTATTACTAGTAGATAAGTCTTTGTAGAGATTCCACTACATATGGAACAAAATGAATGAATCTACACTTAAAATGCATCTATATACATCCGCATGTGGTTCATGGTGAAATCTCTACAAAAACTTATATTTAGGAACCGAGGAAGTACTAGTATAGTACGTACTGTAATTTATCAGCGAGATAAATTTGTACAATGATATGAAGCTTCCAACTTCTGTTACATGTATCTTGCGCCCAAGGTTGCCCGTTGCAACATTTCATCAAATACAAAGGAGACTAACATGCATGCTATTGAATCTCAATGATTGACAGATCATAGCAAATATGTACTCCCTCCGTTCCAAAATAAGTGTCTCAACTTTGTGCAAACTTTAGTACAAAGTTGTACTACTACTAAAGTTGACACTTATTTTGGAACAGAGGCAGCTAAAGAAAAAAACGATCCATGCATTCCCTAGCCCTTGAACCGTGAACCCTGACCAGGCTTCAATTTGCTGGCAACGTTCGAGCTTCCTAATAAATGAAGTTTGCAACCTTTTGACCATCGGATCATTTTGTGCAGTTTCACCAAAATTGAGATGAGCATCCCTGTGGCAAAGAAACTGAAGAAGCTTGATTAGAATAAGATTACTGGGACTAGTTGATGAGACATAAAATCATATCAAATATAGTACGTAGAAGCCAGTAGAGGTATGTGCGGGGCAAAGAAGTAGAGAAATATACATAGGGAGTGATGTGGGCAGCTGGAGCAGTGGTGCAAGCCGGCTGTAAAGGGAGTTGTACCTAAGGGACGTAGCTCAACCTTGAGGAGGGCGGCGGGAGGCGGCAACTGCCCATGTCGCGGCAGTGAGCAAGGGATGAAGGCAACCTCACCGGCTTTGTGAGAGAGAACGGCAGGGACCCCTGATCGGGACGCGCCGAGTGGGTTTTCGCCGTCGGCGACGGCCACCGCATCTACACTAAGCATCCACCCCTTCTGCAAGCGGACGTGATCTGCCGGGATGTTAGAGATGTGGCCATAGTCGTTTTGTGCGAGAGAGTGTGAGGAGAGCAACCCCAGCAAGCAACCATGTAGGCTGGCCCGTCCTGACTATGTATATAGTGGAGTGGTTTCCTTTTCTCCCCATATGAACCTATCATATTGTGTGCGTGCCACTGAAGAAAAAAAAACTTTGTTTATAAATGACGCGGCACCTACTACTCGTTCTCCTATAACCTTGCGCTTGGCATCTCCAAAATAGTAACCTTGCGATTGGCTCTTCGCCTCTTCGGGAAGTCGAGCAATAATTGTAGTGCAGTATATATCGTTCTGGCTATATGAAACCGAATGAATTGCTGCACGTCCACCATGTGGGCGAGGGTCGAGGGGCGAGGGAGAGTTCTACATACGGAGCAGAATGAGTGAATCTACACCCTAAAATATGTCTATATACATCAGTGTTTGGAGTATGTACTAGTAGTTCATATTGAAATCTACTAAAAGGACATATATATTACAAACAATATGATATAATGTCTATAACCAAGGTAGTAGGGACGAGGAGTAAACGGAGGGAGTAGTAAATTTTTCTCCTCGTCCTGCGAGCCACCGCGCGCATGGGCGAGGGAGCGCGCGTAAGGCGGAGCAAGCTTCACCTCATCCTGCGAGCCACCGCACCCGTGGGCGGGGGAGACGGCTTACTAAGCAAGCTTCTCCTCGTTCTGCGAGTTGACGGGACACATCAAAAGTAGTCAAGTGTATAGAGCCTTGCCTCTAAGGTAGGCCCCACATGGTTTGCCTCTTTTTCTAACATAACACGTCAAGTCACAATTTGTTTGTTCACCCGTGGTAGACGATCCTCCCTCCACCAAGTGGACAACCAGTACATGTGCCAAATTACCACGTGGCCTGCCTTTTTCGTACAGAAATGAGCTCCACCGTGTACCCGCGCGGGTGTGGTTGGGAAAGAGACGGGAGTACGTGCGTCGTGCATGCACCTCTTCTCTTCGTGCACGTCCCCCACCTACGTGGGTGTGTGTGAGAGATACAAACCGCGTTCGTGAGTGTTTTTTGTTTTGGGGTCGGGGTGGGGTGGGGTTGGTTTCGTGAATTATTTGTGGGAATATGTGTCGATGACATCTCAAACAAACTTTTGCATGCAATGTGTGTGAAATGGAGGCCTATCCATATCATTCATAGAGGGTCGGACAATCCACGAGAAGAGAGGGAGGGGTCATAGCTATCGATAGAGTCGAAGAGAGGATCAAGTGGGTGGGTGCGAGATCGATGAGGAGATCCATAGAAATTGTGTGTGTGCAAGTCAAAGATATAGGGCGACTGGCCTACCGGAACGTTAGAGGGCACATGTCAAGTTTGTGTGTGGCAGGGAGACATGACTAGAGCGCTCGATGTATCGGTGTGTGGGGGGGAGGGGGGTGGGGGGAGGGGTAGGCAGAGGCCTAACTATAGAGGTAGAACGAATCGTATATGTGTTGAGGAGAGACCCAACTATGTATTGAGGGAGATCGGTGGACATCCATACATAACTGAAGGATGGGAAATATGATGGGACAGAGAGACAGAGAGAGAGAGAGAGGAGAGAGAGAGGGAGGGAGAGGGAGGGAGAGGGGTAGAGTGCTGGATGGGTGATGGAGTTGGTTCTCGAAGATGGCGGGAGAGGCCTACTAGACAAACTGAGGGTGGAACTGCAATGTTATCAATAAGAGTGGGGATGTGTTTCTGTGTGTGCCTGTGCATGATAGATCTGTCAGGACGCATCCATGGATGATGAAGGGGAACCATGTGTTTGGTAAGCAAACCTAACTAGATCGGTAGATCAATTGTTGTTTGTCGGAGGAAGGGAGAGACACAACTAATGAGGTAGATCGATTGACGTGTGGGTAAAAACGAGTTATAAGGACCTAGCTAGCTATATGTATAGCGAGAGATCGGTCGGTGTACGTCCATTTGTTAAAGGCAAATAAGGCCCAGCGAGACAGATAGACAGAGAGAATGGAGCTAGGAGGTGGTGTGAGAGGCCCAACTACTAGCTAGATAGGGGAGGAGTGTGCGGTTGTGAGATCGATGAAAAGAGGGGCGAAAGTTTACACGTGTGTCTGACCGTATGAGAGACACGAGGCAAGGACACATAAAGGAGGAGATTGAAGGTGTGTGTGTATGTTGTAGGCAGGCATCGCTGGAGAGGTTTATCGATCGGTGTGTGTCGGAAAGGAGTTGTGGAGACTCTGGGAGAACGACCTAAAGAAAAAAAATGAATGTGCCCGGTGGATAGAATGTCGAGGGAGGGGGAGGGCGAGGAGGGCGTGTGCATGCACGAGAGAAAGTTAGTGGTAGCTACAAAGGTTAGATGATTGTGTGGGTGTAAGAGACTAACAAAGATCATAATTTGATATGAAAGCGGATTCATATATTTGAATAGGAGATCATAGTGTTTTAAACATTTCATGCATGAATATAGCGGTGATACACGTGTTGTGCACACGTTATACCATAATGTGATAATGCATGGCGTTTGCAACTCATAGCTAAATGTCGAACAATCTAAACCATACTATACATCAAACAATATCACATTTTATTTGAATTTGTGATAATGTGTGGCGTTTGCAGCTTACAACTAAATATCGGATAATCTAAACAATACTATATATCGAACATTCTCACATTTTATTTGAATTTGTGGTAATGTGTGGTGTTTGCAACTCACATCTAAATACTTGTAGGCGTAGGGGGCGGGGCACCGTACATAATGTGATAAACACATTATACATACGAGACATGGTTTAGATTATGAAGATCTAGCTAGAGCTAGAAATGTAATGTGATTTGAAATCAAAATAAAGTGGATTCAAAAAGTCTAGTTCGAGTTCATATAGTACACATAGTTCATATGTAACTCGAGACTAATCACGTGGTGTGCTGTGAAGATAATACACAAACAATGGTATAACTTGACAATAATGATGATTGTAGATCTTATTAAAACAGAGAAACGAATTCAAATGCTTTGACTTCACAGCAATCATTACTTTAGATCTTATTCAAATAGAGAAACAAATTCAAATTTAGTTCATATTGCAGCGGTAGTATATACGTTTGGAATGCACTAAAACATTCATTTGAATAGTAGGTTGCATGCAATATACACGTAGTGAAATATTTTAATTGAACATAACATGATTTCAAAGTTTTGCATGACATTTGTAGTGCGCATTGATTTGGTACAGTACACGTTAGGCTTGTCCGGAAATTTCAACGCGCGCCTTGTTAGCCCGAAATATTTAAGATATATCTTTGTCTCGTTGCGCTCCGACAACTCCCTCCATCTCAACCCGCGCCTTGCTATTCCGAAATTACAATGCGCGCGAAAACTCCCACCTCCTGTGAAATCCCGACACGCGAAATGCTCGTGGTACCCCTGAACCGAAAGAACCACCTCAAATCGGTGGGGGTACTTTCGTAACTTACCCCACATTTTGGACAAGCGCGTCTCTAAGCCATGGTTCCCCACTGCCATCCCATCCGCCCACCCATTCGTACACCGAGGCCGCGGAAACCCACGACGAAACCCCACACCTTGCTCCGCCCGCCACCCAGCCGGAGCCTCTTCCCTGGCGATGTCGTCCACAGCAACACCTCGACGTCCCTCATCCACCGTACCGGATGAGGATCCGTCATCGATCTCATCGTCCCGCCGGTTCAGCCACCCCGTCCTCCACCTCCAAGGAGCTGCCCGACGTTCACCTCATCTTTCGCACCACCTCCATTCCCACACCACCGTCTTCACCTGCACCACCGGAAGAGCATCATCATCACCGTTTCCTCGGATGAAGCTGTGGCCTAATCGACGCCACCAAAGAGGTTGTACACTAATCGCTGCATTTTCTTCTTGATTCGATCTCACGGTGCTGCCGGCGCTCGGTCCCGAGCCGACACAGCGCGGCTCCATCCATGGCGGCGTCGCCGGCCACTTCCTCCATGGTGTCGTTCCCTCGGCGGTGACGTCCACATCAATAGGAGCTGCTGCTGCTTTAGCTCTCGCTCGCGCTGCTGCTCTGCTCTTGCTCTCGGTCCCCTGCCTGGTCTGCTCTTGCTCGCGCTGCTGCTCTCGCTCTTGCTCTTGCTTGCGATGCTGCTCCGATTTAGCTACACTTCAGTCGATTGAATCGACTTTTGGGTCAGCCGATTTTCAGGGGGTGGGGGGGCTCGCCTGGGTGAAGGAAGAACCAGCCGCAGCGGGGAGGGGGCTCGCCGGAGAGGTACCCCACTATCTATCTTAGGGTTCAGGATGGGGGCGGTGGTCGCCGACGGTGGCGGGGCGTTGGCGGGGCGGTGGCGTGGGGATCGCCGGAGAAAAAGCTCGGCATGGGACGCCTAGAGGGATGGCCGGGGCGGCGGCGGACCGGCGGTGGGGAGTGTTTTCGGGGAGGGCGAGGCGTCGCACCACCGGCCGCGGGCGGCGGGGGGCTGCTGTTTGGCCGGTGGTGGCTGGCGGCTCAGGGGGGTGGAGGTTGAAGATGAACCGCATGCCCTTGATTTCATATCCAACGGCTGCAAAATCGACTGGCCAGAGATGAAAAAGTCAGTCGACTGATGTGTAGCCTCACCTTGCTAGTGCGTTCAGTTTCAACAGCAAAATTCAGTTTTGACAGCAAAATTCAGTTTCGACAGTTAAGTTCAGTTTTGACAGTTAAGTTCAGTTTCGATAGTTAAGTTCAGTTTCAATAGTTAAGTTCAGAGATGAGCGGCTGATGTATTTTACATCTAGCACTTTGTGGTTATGTATTTTACGTCATGTATTGGAGATGCTATTAGAATTCCACTCAGGTTAACGTTGTTCGTTGTCTCTCTTGTCCTGCTTCAGCCTCAGCGTCGTACAACTCACCGGAGCTGCTCCAACGACGAAACCCTCCATCACAGCGGAGCAGTACCTCGGCCTCCATCTCCAGACGCCTAAGATCTTCTTCCCCTCCTCCGACAGCAAAGTCAGCTAGAGCATCCTCACCGGCCAACCCAATCACGCTGAGATCGACATGGCTTGGCCAAAGAGGTTGTATACTTGTTGCATCTCTTTTTTACTCTACATGTTATATATATTGTCCACTGAGCACATGGATTTGTTCCTTTAGTGTCTCCTTGAAAGAAAAAACGTAGGAATTTTAATTTTCACCTGTCCTCCTTTTCAAATTCCTATTCATGAAGCACAAGACTAAGAGATAGTAGCATAATAGCATTATAACCATACATTTTCTTGTGGTTTGACTTAATCTCACCATCCTTCTTTGCATCCTGTGATCTTCCAATTGTTGTGAATCAAACACCCAGATTGGCAGAAATCCTGTGTTTTTAAATTCTCTGTTTTGCACGTGCATTCCTATCCTATTCCTGTCTATTTCCTATCCCTGCATTGTTGGAATCCTCCAATTCAAACGAGCCCTGACAGAATTACTTCTCTTACAGATAGTTGTCAAAGAAAACCTTGCGTGGTTTGTCCCGCTCCTGTTGCTCCGTCGTCCACCCCAGCTCAGCTGCTCCAACGACAGAAGGGTCCAGCACAACAGGGATCCGGCCTCCAGACTGTCTTTCGCCGCCTCAGATCTTCTTCCCCGCCGCTGGCAGCCATGAAAATTGCATTACCATCATTAACCGAGCAGATGACCTCGAGGACTACACGGGTCCGCAAGAGAGGTCGCACTCTTTCGTGTCTTCTTACGTTATGCATCGCTTAATATTACATGCTACTTTATCGTCCTGTTCACCGATTAGATTCTGAGTCAGCTCCAAACTAATGGTCAAACTTGAGTTTTTAAATGGTTGTGGGGTACATATTGGGGCCGCTATCAATAGTACCTATCTACTATCTGGTTAATCTCCGGTGTCTACTATGAGTTTCATGTTGGGTGGGAAACAAACAGTAAAGAAGCCATTATCTGTATTTTCTAACTGAAGCCATTATCTGCCTGCTATTATTGGTTTTGGGTCTATCCACTGGTTGCTACCATCACTATGGATTTCTGCATGCACTCCTTACATAATCTCACTATGTTTTATTCCTATGCATGACAGTTATTGTAAACAATGGAACTGAACATGTAGAGCAAAAGAGACGAGCCTTGCGTGGCAATAAAATTTCATGCAGACGTCGCTCCATGGTAGGTGCAAAGGCAGCCCCCCTCCACGCATTCGGATTGTAATCGAGACGAAGATATCTGTTCTGAGGGGGATTCGAAAGGAGAAGACAACTCCTATTTACCCCCTGAGGTCTTCGCTCTAACTTGGCATGCTGATGTTGGTTATATCATGCATATGGTGTCTTGCATTGCTTACTTTATACATCAAATATGTTATCTGCTTAGTTTAGACATCCTTTGTGCGAATGCCATCTGTTTAGTTTATTCATTGTTTATGTGAATTATGCAACGCCATCTTGTTTAGCTAGGCATCATATATGTGAATTTTGCAATGCCATCCTGCTTAGCCAGTCATCTTATATGTAAATTATATCAGGCCATCCTTTTTTTCGTTACATATTACATTTGTCAACAATGTTAGTACATTCAACTGCTCTTCGTGTGCATCAGCCATTTGACACGATGATGGCAAATTCTGGAGTGAAAACAAGGTCTTCAGAGCAGACTATGCTATCTGACGAAGCGCATATCTTGCTGGTTACGGATAGCTCCTCGAAGGAGGAGGATTCAGAGACAGATGACCAGTCCTATCCCCCCCCGAGGTGTATGCTCTAACTTGGCAGGGTTATGATCCTCATATCGTGCGTATGGTGTCTCGCATTGCTATGTCATTTGATTAGTTTAGACATGCTTTGTGTGAATGCCACCTGTTCAGTGTCTAATTACCATATATGTGAATTATGCATTGCCATCTTGTTGCAAGACATTATATATGTGAATTATACAATGTTGTCTTGTTGCAAAGGCATTATATATGTGAATTATGCAATGCCATGCTGTTTAGCCAATCATCATGTATGTGAATTATATCATGCTATCATTTTTTTGTATTACGTGTTCCATTTGTCGACGACGTTTGTATATTCAACTACTCTTCCTGTGCATCAGCCATTTGAAGCGGTGATGGAAGTATCTGGACTTAAAACAAGGTATTCAGAGCAGACAATGCTACCTGCTGAAGCAGACATCTTGCTGGTTATAGAGAGATCCTCAGAGGAGGATTCAGAGAGTGATGACCAGTCCTATTTCCCCCCTGAGGTCTATGATCAAACTTGGCAGGGTTATATTACCCATGTCAAGCATGTTGTCTTGCATTGCTTAGTTTTACATCATATATGGATTGCCATATGCTTACTTGCTTACTATATATATCATATATTTGAATTATCTCATGCCATCATGTTTACATAGTACCTACACGTCATCTATCTGAATTATGGCATGGCAACCCATTTGATAAAGACATCATATAGTTATATCAGCTCATCCTGTTTAGTGTTTACAGTCATCATATTTTGAATTATGGCATTCTATCCGTGAATGTATGTGAATTATGGCATGCCAACCTATTTAATAAACACATTATATAGTTATGTCATGTCATCCTATTTACATAGTCTCATATTTTGAACTATGTCTTTCCATCTTTTTTAGTTAGCCATCATAATGTGAAATTTTGTCATGCTATCCTGTTTAGTTAGCCATCATATATGTGAAATTGTGTCATGCTATCCTGTTTGGTTAGACAACATAAATATGAATTATTTCATGCCCTCTATTATTCCCACTATCCATTGCACCTGTCTATCATACAATGTCTATACTTTCAATTACTTTTCTTGTTTATCAGCCATTTGAATTGGAGAGCGTGATGGCAATATCTAAGGGAGTAACAACACGGTCTTCAGAAAAGATAGTGCTACTAGTTGATGCAGATAGAACCACGGTTGTACTTGCCCAAGGACCAGATCCACCAGACATAACCCAGACTCTCGCAGATTGTGCCCCTACCCAGTTGGACAGAGAACCAGCTACACCCCTTCTAACCCCAACCCCGGCACACAGTAACCCAGTTCCATTTGACACAACACTGTCTCCACCATAGAGCACCCAAACACGAGCAGTTAGTAAGGGAACTGCAATGCCCAAAGCATGAGGACCACCACTCCGAATCCCAACTCAACGCTTAAAGGAGAAGAAGATTTGTTCTCAGGTCAGGTTCTGTAGCTATGGTTCATACTCCTTTGCTCTTGCATTACTGTATTTACTCATACCAACTATTTTCAAATTTGAAGGATGGAATTGAAACTCCAATGGCGCAACATGCATGTTTTAAACCTGTTTCTATAACTGGTTTGCTGTTGTAACCTGCTCTATGTTGATTTCAGTTTCAATTGAATAAACAGTTATGTTCTCATGTCATGCACATTACAAGTGTTGTTATTGCTCTATAGTTACCCACACTTATATTCTGTCTATTCTGCTTTGTCTTGAACAAATATTATTTGAACTGTGTCTCTATCTTGATTTGGCAACAAAAACTAGAATGATATAGACCATAAAGTGACCATGGTGCATAGATATATGTTTGTTTCATGCTATTATCCTATCCATTTTACTACTGAACTCATTTACCAAAATGAGTTTCATATACAACATGGTAAACATGCGATTTGTCTGCTTGATTCTCTTTTAGAATGCGGACAAAATATTGGAGAACAGTACCGCATTATCCAATGGTAAAGGAAGTAATGCAGATTAGGTTTAAGATAGTGAGACATCCCTATTGGTCTCCAAGAAAGTTGATAAAAACTATCTTGACGACAGTGAGGGAACCCAAAAGTCCTGTCTTGATGTAGTGTTCGAGTTACTGGCCACTACTGCTGGCACAAGCTCTTCGAACACGCTGCCTCAATTAGTTCATCTTCTTGAGTCACAACTTCAAGTTGAAAGACATCGATCAGATGTGCTGCGGCAGGAAGCTAAAGGACTGAGGAAGTCCCTGCAGAGTTCAGATGCATATTTTCTGGTGCAACAGCTAGCGCTGGAGGATTTAAGCGCCAAACAAGAGAAAGTTAATAAGCTTGCTAAGCATCTTGCCAGCATTATGGGTACCCAGGATATTGTTTCTTGAGATCTTCTGAAGTGGTTTCAGTTCTGGATTTGTTTTGCTGCGGCGTTTATTTGCGCTGGTCACCAACTTTGACAACCAGTGTATATGATATGCTGCTTTGTTCCCTATAATTGCACTGGTGGCGAACTTTGATGCCCAGTGGATGTAATATGTGTAATAGCCGTGATAGCCTAGCGTTTGTTGCTTGCTTATTTATTTCCTTGTTGTCTTGTATATTTGTTTGCTTGTAGTCATTGCAGTTCTTTTTCCGCGGTTAGCTAGTGGCTGCAATAACCTATTTTTTAAAACTAGGCCACAATAACCATGGGCTAATATTTACTGTAGTGACACTGGGCCTCCTACTGACCGTAGAAACAGTGGGCCTTCTACGGGCCGTATAAACAATGGGCCTTCTGCGGGTCGTATCATCAATGGGCCTTATACGGGCCGTATGATCAATTGGCCAAACATGGGCCAAACAGACCACATTATGGCCGTCAACGGGCTAGAGTTGGAATCGTCCGTTCATGGGCTGACCATAACGGGCCATCGTTAATAGGTCGTATTTGATGACGCTATGAAGACGGTCCAATGTATTAACGGACCAGAAACAGGCCGACTATAACCACGGGCTGAATTTGGCCCACAAGTAGAAAATGACAGTAACAGGTCGTAAGTAAACGAATGCTGGAAATGAGCGCAAGAATAAATGGGCTCTGAGAAGGCTGAAGGATAACATGGGCTGGAAACGGCCCAACGGAATAACGGGCCGTTAATGGGTATAAAGTGATACACTGTTCATTACGGGCCAGTTTCACCACGGGTCGTTAATGGGTGTAAAGTGATACACTGTTCATTACGGGCCAGTTTCACCACGGGCCGTTAATAGGCCAAGAGTTACATAGGGCCTCATATGGGCTGAAAGACGTCATGGGCCATACATGGGCCAAAAGTGAAAATGGGCTGGAATCATATTGGATGGCCCAGATGACGCTACTGGGCCTAATTCGGATAGGGCTTAATGGGCGTTGGGTTAGCGGGCTATAAATGGGCTATATGCGAACATGCCCTTAACAGGCTTTCCAAGGGCTGGCCTGCCACCTTTTGACCAAGTCAAACGGGCCGGCCTTTTCACAGGAATGGGCCTCTATTGGGCCGTGCTACGTGTCGACGTATCATAGGCGCCTTCCGTCCAATGAGTGGATGACATCTGTCCCAACGATGAGCCGACACGTGTTTCCTCCAGCCAATGATGATTTTACACGTGGAAAATCCCCATTGGTCGGGGCTGTTAACGGGTTATCTGATCCAAAACCGGACCCGCTAGCTTAACGGCGTTCCATTACGGTGGATGCCACATGTCGGTCACCCTTGACGAAAGCACTTCTGTGACGCGCGATTTATCATCATGGAAGTGGACACTTCCGTGATGATAATTTTGGTAATGTCATGGAACACTTCTACGACAGCACAGGTATGACTATCTTGATTCTGTCATAAAATCGTCATGGATGTACATGCACGACAAAAAACGCGACCTACTATGACAAACACGTATCATCACGGAAGTGTATTTTTTGTAGTGTTCATTGGAGACTTGCTTTGTAAGCACCACTTGACTTGTTGTGAAGCTCTTCGTTACACTTGATTGACATCTCATGAGCAACAATCCTATCAATGACTTCCGTGGGCTTGAGATCTTTGTAATTGGGCATCATTTGGATCAATGTGCACACCTAATCATATTTTCCATCAAGGGCTTTAAGGATCTTCTAGATGATGTATTTGGCGGTCATCTCTTCACTTACTAAGCTGACAATCTCAATTGTGATGAGAGCAAGCCTAGTGTATATTTCGGTGACTCCTTCACCATCCTTCATATTGAACTTGTCAAGTTGACTTTGAAGCACATACAACTTGGATTCCTTGACGGACTCGGTTCTTTCATGCATATCAACCAAAGTATCCCAAATTTCCTTTGCACTCTCAAGGTAGCTGATTTTGTTGAATTCTTCAGGGCACAATCCATTGAAGAGAATATTGCAAGCTTGAGCATTATATTGCAACATCTTCAATTCTTGCATTGTCGCTTCATGATCCGGTTCTTTACCATCCTTGAATAAATCACCTTGCAAGCCAACACACACAACAGCCCAAACAACGGGGTTATGACCAAGAATATGCATTTTCATCTAATGCTTCCAACTAGCAAAATTTGTACCATCAAAATAAGGACCTCTATGTTGATAGTTACCCTCGCTAGATGTCATACTCTCCTAGGTTGTGAAACCAAGGCTATGGTCACCAAAACTATGGAAATCAAGGCTAATGGAGAGCAAAGCTCTGATACCACTTGTAGGATCAAAAGTATGTCTAGAGGGGGTGATTAGACTACTTGACCAAATAAAAATCTTTCCTTTTCCCAATTCTAGTTGTGGGTAGACTTTAGCAATTATGACAAGTCAAGCAATCAACCTACAGATGCAATTCTAAGAGTATAGTAGTAGAAAGTAAAACATTTCATATGAAGGTAAAGGGAAGGGTTTGGAAAAAGCAAACGCAATGGAGACACATAGATTTTTGGCGTGGTTCGTGTCGGTGTACAAAACTAGGGGCACATTTTTGCACCCCTTTACCTGTGCACGGGCAGTCAGAGCCGCGCCCACGACCACACCAAGCAGAGCAAGGGAGGTGAGCCAAGGTAAGACCGAAGCCCAAGACGAAGCAAAGCAAAGACAAGGACCAAGGCCGCAGAGATCAGATGGACGAAGAAGGTTTCCTCGGCAAGGACCCTTGCAAGACCCTTGCCGGGGCAGCTCACCCACGCCAGCCGAGTGAGCCACCCTCGAGCCCGCCAACGCTCGACAAATGCGTTGGGGCAGGGCTCGGGAGGCACCTCTGTGGTGGCATGCAGATCTTTGTGAAGACAAAGGATAGTCAAGATCAAATGAGGATAGGAAGGCAGCCATCCTCATTGAAGAAACCCATAAGACCCCCGGCAAGATCCTTGCCGGGGACGCCTGCGCGCCACGGCAAGACCCTTGCCGAGTCATCCGACAAGACCCTTGCCGGGCCACCCGGCAAGGCCCTCGCTAAGCGCGCCAGTAGGGCCACCGTCAGGCCTGCACCAGCCAAGTCTCCACCGCCGTTCACATGCAGTTGCCGACCCAACCAGCTGGGCAGGCACCTACATGGCAACACGCAACCCTTCGTGGAGGCTCCACAACCGCGCCACCTCAGCTGCATGCCTGCCTACATGGCACCGCATGTATCGTTGGCCGGGGCGCATGTCAAAGCTTGGAGGAGCGGCGACGGACGGGACAGGCCTCACCCCCGTCCCCGATAAAGTGAAGGGACACATAAGCGATGCATTAAATGCACCTTGTCCTGTAATATGAGGGATAACCTCGTGCCGCTGTAGACCTTTCCACCTCCTGTGTGCCACTGTGGCAGCCCCTTTCGTCTATAAAAGGAGGCCCGTGGCGCACGGGAAAAGGGTTTCGGCTTTTTGGAGCTCGTTACACCCCGTAGCTAGCTCAAGAACTCAGAATATATCCACCAAAGCAGGAGTAGGGTTTTACGCATCCTCGCGGCCCGAACCTGGGTAAACGAACTGCGTGCTCTCTGTTAGACCCGCTCTTCTCTCAACCCCGCGCCCCACAACCGCAGTAGGGATTCTTGTGATCCCATAGGTGTCGTTTCCCACTGACATCTTTGGCGCGCCAGGTAGGGGCGCGTTTGTGAGAATCGGTTTTAGCAGTTAAGTGAGCGTTTCTTCATTGCGATGGCTCTAAGAGAAGAAGGAGAGGGGGTCGAAAGATCGACGCCGGCATGACTACAAGTAGAAGCTAAGTCACACAGAACCCTGACTACTTTCTTTCCTTTTTATATGAGGTTATCGTCCTCGGAGATCTGGCCTTTGTATGGAAAACCTGCACGCCAGGGGCCTCTCCCGCTGTCGGCAACGCCCTTGCCCTGTTTTGAGTCCGCTCAGCAGCTCAAGCAGCTGCGTCGAGGGCGGCAGGGTAGCCTTCCGCGGTTGACAACACCCTCGATTCTGACTCGAGTCAAACTCGACAGTTCAAGCGGCCGCGTTAAGAGCGGTAAGGTGGCTCGCTCGGCAGCATGCATACCCGGCAGGCCAATGGGGATCCGTCCCCAAGACGCAGGCTTGGGCTTCCGCGCCGGCGAGCCCGCCCAGTTGGCGTAGGGTGTGTATACAAAGAAAAAATCAAACAGGAAAATAACATGCATGATACTAAAAAGTGCTGCAGAGTTATGTTACATCAAATTGTTGATGCGGTTCTAACTAGAGATAACAATTGTCTTGGTTATGAATCTGCAGCGGTGATAAGAAAACAGGGTGCCTAATCCTGGCGCTGGCCCTCCACCCTCAGAATTCCGCCGACTCGGCTGATGAGGGGCTCAATGCGATCCCTGAGCGGCGCAAGGTCGGTCCCGTCCGGCAAGCTCTCCAGCGCGGCGTCGAAGTTGAGGTTGGGGTACCAGTGCACCACCTTGGTGAGAACCTTGGTCATGGCGCCCTGTCAAACCATCCGGGACTCCTCGGCCAGTGAGGCCACCTGGTTGTCGTGGAGCCGCTCCAGAGCATGGACGACCTTCTCAAAGAATATGGTTAGGCTGCAATTGGCGCTCACGCTCTACTCCGGGACATACCTCATGTCCGGCATCCCCATGATGGTCAGCTGCGCGGCGGCCTGGTTGGCGACGGTGGCGAGGCGATCGAGCTAACGGTTCTCGCCCTCCACGTGATCTGCAAAGTTGAGGCCCTCGTTCGTCCGCAACAGCTTCTCGGGCACCAGCTCTTTGGCCAGGGTCTCGTCTCGAGCCTTGGCCTCCTCTAGCGCCTCCTCGAGACCCTTCAGCTTCAGCTGGAGATTCTCGATGGAGTTGTTGGCCTCGGCAAGCTCTCCAGCCTTGCTGACGGCCGCGCCCTGTGCCTTCGTCAGAGCACCGTTAAGCGTGTCCTTCTCCCGGGACAGCTTTAACGTCTGCTCCTTCAGCCCGTCGTGCTCCTCCTCTAGCTCCTTCACCTTGCCGGCGTGAACCTGGGCCTGGGCATTGAGTGCCTCCTTGTGCCTCTGCTCCATCTCACTGGTCCGCTGCAGGACAAGCTTCTCCACCTCGGCATATTTGCCACAAAGTGTGGCGGCGAGCTTCCCCTCACGCGCGGAGAGGTCCTCCTCCTGGGAGTTCAGCGCAGCCTCGTGCTAGGTCCGAACGGCCTCGGCGGCCTCGGTCGAGTTCTTCGCCGCCTCCTGAGCTCTCTCAACGTCGGCGAGCTTCATGGTCAGCTCCATGTCGCGCTTGGCCTGCTCATCCTGGGCCGCCTTAATCTCCTTGTGGGCCTCGCGGAACCAATCCTGTGCTTCGGCGACGCGCTCCTGGAGGTCCACCTCCGCCTTCTCCACCACCGCCATCCTGGACTTAACCTTGTCTAGGCGGGCGCGGTGGAGCGCCTGAAGCTTCCAGAAGTTGTCGCCCGCGGCGTGGAGGAGCCGCTCTTCTTGCGAACCGCCGCCGCCAACGATTGGCTCGTCAACGACTTCAAGCCCGGCGGTGGCAAACACCTCGTCGTCGAACACCTCTCCTTCAACAGGTGTCCTGGTGCTCGACGCGCCTGGAAGGTGGACGAACAAGTCGTCCCCCACCCTCAGATACTTGCCGGAGCCGGAAGCAGCAGAGGCGGAAGGATGGTCGCCAGCCTCCTCCTCCTCCTCCTCCTCAGCAGCGGCCCGCCGGCATCCCCGGCAGGCCCCTTGTCGGTCTCCTCAGCGGAGGCCTTGCCGGCCTCCCCGGCGGGCCCCTTGGCGGCGTCCTTGGCAGTGTCCTTGCCGGCCTCCCCGGCGGGCTCCTTGGCGACGTCCTCAGTAGCACCCTTGGCGGCCTCCTCCGCGGCGATCTTCTCGGCGTCCGCCGCAGCGGCCTTGGTGACGTCCTCGATGACAGCATCCACTTCCTCTGGGTTCATCGAGGAGGGGTCTGGGCACCGAAGACAGGGGTGAGGCGAAGCCAAGACCAAGAACCGGAAAGAAAAAGAAGCATGTACGAACGGCGAACGACTTACCAGTGCCGGCATCTGGCTGGGAAACGAAAGTCCCCTCCCCGCCAACATTTGGCGTCGAGGCAAATCCATCGGCGCTCAAGTTCTCTTCCTCCTCGTCCATGTGGGTGGGCCCGGTGCTTGGCGCTCTTGCCTGGGACGCCCCTCGGGGCGGCGTGGTCGATAGGGGCGGCGTGTTGGGAGTGGCCCCCTATGGCTCCTCCTGCTGCCGCTCCCCTCCTGCATACCTGGCAAGGTCAGCACCAAAGTGCCGCGCCCCTGACACATGTCGAAGAGAGAAGAATGATGAACTTACGCTGGGGGCTTTGTTGGGGTCTGCTATCCGGGCTGCTCAACACCACGAATGTGCCCTCGAAGTACCAGCCGGGGGATCGCCACCCGCTGAGACCTTGGCCCTCTTCACCCTCCGGGCCAGCGTCTCCGCGTCCCTGCAAGGATTGCGACAAGTCAAGATAAGCAACACAGAGTGAGGAGGCAGAGATAACAGAGAGGAACCGGATGCTTACTCATCCTCCTCCTCCTCTGCGGTCTTCCTCTTCCTCCTCGGACTGAGGGATCCAAAATCAAAGGTGATCCCCGCGCCGACGTTCGCCGGTGGAGGGGAGGGAGGCGGCGTCTGGGCACGCTTGGATGAATAAGGAGCGGCCATTGTCGGATCACGGGTTCCGGTAGACCCCTAAGGTTCGAACTCTGGGGTGCGCGCGGAGATCGTGCCCTCTACCTCTCCGTCTCGCTGGGATCTAAACTACTGCAAGAACAACACAACAGACATAGGGTTTATACTGGTTCGGGCCACCATTGTGGTGTAATACCCTACTCCAGTGTGGTGTGGTGGATTGCCTCTAGGGCTGATGAGGAAGAACAGTACAAAGGGGAACGACCTCGCGAGGGTCTGTTCTTGGCTAGGGGATGAACTGCTGGGGGGAGTTCGATCGCCCTTCTCTCTCTCTCTCTACTTGCTCTAGGTCTTCTCCTTGATCTGCCTTTTTATGTCACTACCCTGGGGGTGGCTAGTCCTATTTATAGGCAAAGGCCCTGGGCCTCTTCCCAAATATTTGAGCGGGAAGGGCGCCAACAATTGGCCGATTTGAAGGGGAACATCGGGTACACTTATCCTGACTAAAGTTGGTCTTCCCCTGCCAAAGGTTCTGGTGATGACGCCGGCTTGGGCTCCACAGTGACTTCCTCCTTGTCGTGGAGTTGGTCTTGGTCTCGTTGCACCGAAATGGATGCCTTTGCTTGATCTTCTCGCCTGCGCTTGCCCCCTTTGCACCAAAGAGGAAAGGGAGGACACTGCGCGGGCTGGCGCCCGCCTGGCACCTTTGATCGTCATGGCTTGCGTCATGGGCACCTCGTGAGGTACCCCACCTTGATCTCTCCGCCTCCTCGCGAGCCAGCCTAAGGAGGCCGTGCTGGAGGAAGCTCCATGTCGTCCGCCTTGCGAGGCTTGGCCCCTCGCGAGGGTCTTGAGACTTGTGTTGATGAAGATGGGCCACGTTGGGCCCCCACTCGAGCCACGCTGCAGGTCGCGGGCAGGCAAGTCTGGGGACCCCCGTTCCCAAAACGCTGACAGTAGCCCCTGGGCCCAAGGCGGGCATGGACTTGGCCGTGCCTAGAGGCGAAAGGGCAAGGGCGAAACGCCGCGGGCCCTAACAGCCTGCGGCCTCGGGCGCCGCGTGGCGGTTGATTGGACGTGGGTGCTTTTGCAACCGCGCAGGATACTAAAGGCGTGGCATCTGCTCGGGCTTTGTTCCTCTCCTTCTCCATCCGCTGCTCAGATCCCCTTCCTCGCGCTTCTCCTTCATTCCTCCAAGCTTCCAGATCTGCTTCTCCGCTCGTCCTAAGTAGCCATGGCGCCTCGCCCGACCCCGGCTGAAGCTTGGTTCTCACCTGCTTTGGATTCGCCCACCGTGTCGAAGACGAGCCTTGCCCTGCTGCACCGGATGGCCGTGGCGCCAGGCATTGACGGGGCGCAGATGTTCAAGGCCGGCCCCGATGTCCCTGAAGGGCAGGGGAGCACCTTCTATACCTTCTTCGTGAGCTCCATTACGGCGGGCCTGGTGCCTCCTTTCTTGGAGTTCTTCCTCGCCGTCCTCCTCCATTACAACTTGCAAACCTTGCATCTTCACCCCAACTCCGTTCTTCTCTTGGCGAATTTTGCCTACTACTGCGAGGCGCATGTGGGGGTGCAACCTTCAGTGGCCTTGCTGCGCCACTACTTCTACCTCCGGACCTCCAAGGGTTCTCCTTCTGCGTGCGCGGGCTTCGTCGCGTGCGGCAGCTCCATGGCCATCTCGAATCCAGGGAAGAGGATCGAGGGTTTCCGGAGCAAGTGGGTATTGGTTGACACTGGGTGCGTCGATCCTCGGTTGACCCTTCCCACGGAGCCGGCCGTGAGCTCGGAAGACTAGAGCCTGGCGGAGCTCACGGATCCCCGCGTGAAGTCGGTGCTGGCGAAGATGGACGCCGATCTGAAGCCGGCCAGCTTGGCGGCGGCAAAGATAACCGGGGCGTCGTTGTTGAGGGAGTTCCTGGAGCACCAATTGGCTCCGCTTCGGCGGTATTCTCCTCCGATGTGGAGGCCTCACCCGAGTCCCGCAGCCGTGGGCGAAGGGGATGTGACTGCGGTTCTCCAGTCCCTGGTCGGGGGCGAGGCAGCAATGCCGGAGGGCGCGCCTTCGCCCTTGTTCCTCCGCGACGATTGGGAGCAAGTGGTGGGGGTCCATGCCCGTCTTCGACGGGGACGGGCTCGTGCCCGCGGTGGCTCCCGAGGATCTGGTGAACGTGTCTTCCGGCGACTCCAGCGGAGGTGGGGGCGAGGAGGAGGAGGAGGCGGGCCCCGACTCCGAGGCAACCGACGAAGAGTCTAGGACTCCCTCTCTCCAGCGCAAGCCCCGTGCTCTCCGCCTTTCACCGAGTGACGATGATGACGACGACGTGCTGGGCAGTGGGATCTCGCCCCCAATCCCGAAGAAGGGCAGGACCCGGTTGATTCCCCGCGGGTCCACCCTGACTCCTGGGCGAACCGCGGACGCGCCTTCTGCTTCCGAGGTCGACCCCTCCAGCCGCCTCTCCGGCTTCAAGTTTGGCAGGAGACCACCGGAGCTTTCTGCCGACGACCTGTAAGCGCTTGATCCTTGATTCCTGGTTTCTTGTTCTGCTGACGGGGCTTGACGATCACTTCTCCTGAGCAGGCTGGCGCCCGCGGCGAAGAAGCTGAAGGGGGCTCCTGAGGCCCCAGCTGCGACGACACCTCCACCTACAGGGGAGGGCGACCGCGACGCACAGGCTCCCCCTGCCCACTCGCTCTTGCAGGGCTTGGCTGATCTGGCTGGGGCCGCAGCCCCCATGGCTCGGTTGGTCCCAGAGGTGCCCTTGTCCGGTGTTGCTGCTACGGCTGGGGAGGTGCAGCAGACTCCGCCACTGGATACTACAGCCTCGCCGCTGCTAACTTCTCCTCCTGTTCCGCCGGCTGCTGGTTCCGGGACTCCTCCTGCCGCCCCGTAGCGCCCTGATGCTTCCCCGCCTTCTTCTTCCATCCTGGAGCGAGCTGTTGCTGGACTGGACCGGCTGCGGCAGGATCTTCTAGGTACCGACTCTCGCCTGGTGGCCGGGCGCCTGGAGCTGGCCTCGGGGTGGATTCGCTCCGACGCCTCGATCCGGGCAGCGCTGGTTCAGGCCTCGACGGCTTGTGACGAGGAGAAGGGGGCTACCCTCGAGGCAAAGGCTGCCCGTGACGCGGCCCTGGGAGAGGCGGTTAGAATCCGCGGCCGCTGCAAGGAGCTGGAGGACGAGTTGCAAGGCCTGCGTGGTCAGCTTGCGGAAGAGACCCACCTTCGCCAAGAGCAGGAGAAGGAGGCGAAGGCTCGCGAGGCGGCGCTCGAGGACCAGGAGGCGAAGCTCAAGAAGCGCCGCAGCCACCTAGGTGCGCTGAAGAAGGAGCTGGAGACGACGAAGGCCGAGCTGGACGTCAAGGCCCGGGTCCTTGCTGAGGATCGTGTGGCCTTCGCGGACATGGAGAAGGATGCCCGCGCTTCACTGAAGACGTTTTATGAGAGTGGCCTGGATTGCCTGCTGGCTGGCGACGGGGACGGCCCCGCCAAATGGCTTCCCTTCTTGGTGAAGGCTCTTGGAGATGTCGCCCTCGGGCTCGTCCCCACGGTCGAAGCCGAGGCGCGTGTCCTGTCTTCCGCCGCGTTGACGCGGGTCTTCGCCCATGTCTACCTTCGCGACCCCAGCGCCGACCTTGACAGCCTGCTAGAGCCGGTGAGCGGCGAAGGCGCCGCCGCTGCCGTCGAGGCCGTGAAGGGGCACGCGGAGGCGCTGCTGAGGAAGTTCCGGGCTTTCAGCACCAAGCCGAAGCGAGGTGCTGCTGACCCTACTACCCCGCAAGGTGAAGCCACTCCACGCGACTCCGCCGCCGCCAAGTGACTCCGCTATCGTTCCTGTTCTTCTTTCGATTCCTGCACATGCACGACGCCTCGAGGAGGCATTTAAATTTGCGTTTGGAACCAAGGCGACATTATGGGTTGTAATATTCGTTTTTAAGTTCCTTGAATTTTATGTTCCTCTTCCCTGCTTTCTTATGCTCTACGCCGGCAGGGCCCGGCCACGCGCATGCCTCACCCAGCATCAGCCCCAACCAGAAACCAGGACGAGACCAAAGGAATGAGGGGCCACGTGACAAGTTAGGCTCCTGAGTCACGATGCTCAGGAGTCCCCCTTAGCGCACGAGCAACAAGTAGGGAAGCGCGATGTAGGTGCGTTTCCGTTCTACGTCTACAGAGCCCGACCCCGCGCGTACCTCACCCAGCATAGCCTTTCGGAACTAAGGAGTGAGGGGCTACGGATCCAGTTAGGCTCCTGAGTCGCGATGCTCAGGAGTCCCCCTTGACGCGCGAACAGCAGGTGGCGAAATGAAATGCAGGCGGGGCTACCATTCTACGTCTGCAGAGCCCGACCCCGGGCGTACCTCACCCAGCATAGCCTTTCGGAACTAAGGACCTCGGGGCTACGGAGCCAGTTAGGCTCCTGAGTCGCGATGCTCAGGAGTCCCCCTTGACGCGCAAACGGCCTTCGTACCTTGGCTCCGCTCGGGGAGAGACGTGCGACGAACCAGGCCCGAGGGGCCTGGCTGGGGCGTACGGCTGGGCGTGACCCAGTCATAGCCCCCGTGCCCAGCCCCCTCGCGCGGCGCTCCCGGGGGGAGGCGTTGCGATGAGGACGGCCACTGAGCTCGGGGCTCCCTGAGGTTAACGCGGCCCGGAGGCCACCATCAGTTGTTTATCACCAGCGCGGAGCGTAGCGCTTCCGTATGTGTACGGGCATAGCCGCTCCTCGGCAGTGTCGTCAGCCAGCGCGGAGCATGGTGCTTCCACTGGTATGTGGGAGGGGGCTCCCCTCCGGGAGGAGCCCCTGGGGCGTGTATAGCCCCGCCCTGACACGTGGCTGGCACGGTAGAGCTAGGTGAGGTGTATCTGGGCACCCGTGAGCCAGCGCGGGACTCACGGGGCCCTACCTCTAGGCGGGTTGCGCCTGGCACTGGGCCGTATCTTGAGATGTGTTCCTGCAAAGTCTGGTTAGATGTCGGCACTCTACGTCCTCGGGTCCCAGCCCTCGAGCTTGTCTCAGCCGTCGCTGGTATGCCAGGTCGCGATGCCGTGGACAAGGCCAGAGGGTGAGGGCTGGAGAGCCAGTAAGAGCCCTGAGTCGCGATGCTCAGGCACCCCCCCTTTAATGTGCAAGCGGTCGACATGAAGAAGAAAAGGTGCCGCGGACGACATCGAGTAATCAAGCATGATGCATATTGGAAATAAACGCGGAAGGGATACATGCCGTTGGGCCTAGCCCGATTGGCCTGGGGATGATGCAGCCCGAGGGGCGCCCCCAGCAAAGCAAGCTAGCGACCGAAAAGATAAAAGGGATACATGCCACAGGGACGGACCCACGCGGCCTGGGAATGATGCAACCCTGGGAGGGCGCTCCCAGCTGGGAATGAAACTTGAAAGATGTCACTTGAAGATGTCGTCGGTGCAGTGGCGTTGGTGCAGCAGACTCGGTGGGCTGTGGTAGCCGATCCTCACGAGCCCCCAGGCCCAGGGGCCTCGGGAGGCTCCGGAGGCACTGGTGGCCCCTCGTGAGCAGCCTCCATCTCCACCAGGGCTGCGGATCGCCTGCCTTCTTGCGCCTCCAAGATGCTCCTCATGATGCGCTGGTATGCCGCAGCCAGGCTCGGCAGGCCATAAGGCATGCGAACATAGCTGTGGGGTGGTCCTCCGCAGCGCCCCACGTGTGAGGGCCAGAGGCGCTCCACCGTGGCGACCTGGTTGAGCCCTGGTACGTCGACGCAGACGCGCAGCCCACCATCCTCGCCTGGATGGGGAGCCACAGTTGGTGGGCGACGGCAACCTCTCATGATCCTCGACTCCTGTAGTTCTTGTATCGCCTTGCTAACGAACTCCTGTTGGTCTGGCCTTCCTTCCCTGGCTTCCTTCCGAGGGAAGCGTGTTTCAAAACATGCCTCCACATGGTGCCCCAGCGCCTCCCTCGTGACCTTGGCGAGGTCGGCGGCCCTCCAGGTGAGAGCCCCCGAGCCCTGCCTGAGGGGGGCGCCGGGCGCGCTTTCCTATGCGATTGAGGGAGGGTCCCCCTGGGCAGACGCGGGCCTTGAAGGGCCTGCCTCCTGAGGGTCTGAGCCTGACGTTGTCTTCTTCTTCTTGGGGGTGGTCTCAGGAAGCCTCCTGCTTCCGCGGTCCGGGTCTTCTAGTGACGCGGCCTGAAAGGCTCGCTCCAGCGCACACACTGCATCCCTCTCTTGACATGGCACAGTGATGACGCCGCCGCTTCCTAGCATCTTGAGGACGTTGTAGCCATGGTGAGTTACTGCCATGAACTTGGCCAGCGCCGGGTACCCGAGGATGGCGTTGTACGGCAGGCGGATGTGGGCGACGTCAAAGTCGATGAGCTCGGTGCGGTAGTTGTTGTAGGTGCCGAAGGTGACTGGGAGGCGGACCTGCCCGATCGGGATCGTGGAACCGTCGGTGACTCCGGAGAAGGCCTTGGTTGGCTGAAGCTGGTCATAGGGCACTTGGAGGCTGTTGAACGTTTCCACGGACAAGACATTGAGCCCTGCCCCTCCATCGATGAGGGTCCTGGTGACCAGAACATTACTAATAACTGGGGAACAAAGCATTGGGAGGACTCCGGCTGTGGCTGCGCACTTGAGCTGGTCTGCGGAGCTGAACGTGATGGTGCAGGCCGACCACTTGAGGGGATGCGTTGCTTCGAGCTTGGGGAGAACTGCATTCACTTCGCGAGCAAACTGCTTGAAGATGCGTTGGGAGGCCGGGGCTTGAGCTCCGCCCAGGATGCAAGCGATGGCGCGGGGCTCATGGAAGCCCCCAGCCCCCTCGTCTTGGTGGCGGTCTTCATTTCTTCTTGGCTGAGGCGGCAACGGCGGCAGGCCTGGGTTGCCGTGGGGGCGATCCTCACGAGGCTGATCCCTCCAGTCCCCCTCGCGAGGCGGGTCGCGCCAGCGATCCTCGCGAGGTTGGTCACGCCAGCCTGGACGTGGGCCGCGGTCTTCCCAGCACCCCGGGTTCCTTCCTCCTCCTCGGCCGTAGCCCCGGTCAGCACGGTCAGGGCGTCGGCCGACTCTTCCTTCTCGCACGACGCGGAGTTCTTGGCATTCATTGGTGTTGTGGGTGTGGAGGTCGTGGTACACACAGTACCGGCTGCCCCTGGAGGATTCAGGCAGGTCCTTGCCCCGCTTGGTGTCTGGTTCTGCCGCGAGCACGGCAGCCCCCTTGCGCTTCACGTCCTTGGCCTTGGGCTTCTTCTCTTCTGGGTCTGCGGCAGGCAGCTCGAGGAAGAAGAGGCGTCCCTCCTCAGCTCTGGCGCACTTGGTCGCCAAGTTGAACAGCTCTAGGGAGGTGCAGAGGTCTTCGTGCATCGCCAGTTCCTCCTTCATCTTGACGTCGCGCACGCCATCAGAGAAGGCCGAAATGATGGCTTCCTCGGACACCCTGGGGAGCTTGAGGCGCGCGCTGTTGAAGCGCTGGATGTACTTCTGCAGGGTCTCTCCAGGTTGCTGCTTGATGCGGCGCATGTCACTCATGGCGGGAAGCCGGTCGTGGGTACCTTGGAAGTTGGCGATGAAGCGGGTACGCATTTGGTCCCAAGAGGAGATCGTGCCTGGGGCCAGGTTCAGGAGCCAAGTGCGAGCACCTTCCTTCAGCGCCATGGGGAACCAGTTCGCCATGACCTTCTCGTCCCCGCTAGCAGCTTCGATTCCCAACTCGTAGAGCTGGAGGAACTCCGTGGGATCAGTTGTGCCGTCGTAGCGATGGGCCAAGTCCGGCTTGAACTTGCCGGGCCACGCGACGCTACGCAGCTCAGGGGTGTAGGGCGGCAGCCAGCGGTGACCGCGGGAGGTTTTGGTTGAGGGAGAGCTTGGCCTTGTGGGTCCCGTTGCGCCGCAGCTGGGAGCAGCGCGGGGTCTTGACGTGCCGGAGCTGGAGCAGGGTCTCGGCAAGCCGGGGCCAGGAGCGCCCGGGCGGCCTCTTGCGGTCGGCGGACTTCCTGGAAGCTCCGTTCCGGCTGCGCCGGCGCATGGCGGAGCGGGTTCCGCCCAGGAGCCGCGCGCCTTGGGGCCATGGCATCTTCTTGGAAAGGTGGTGGCTGGAACGCCCCCGGGGCTTCGTTGCCCATGCAGGGCGGAGTGCGGCGCAGTGGTGCGGAAGGCGCGGGAGAGCCCCCTGCGGTGCGGACGAGCTCGGCGACGCGGTCGAGCCACTCCTCGTAGACGTCGTCGACGGGGCGGTAGCGCAGGAGCTCGTTCGCCGCGATCAGCGCAGCTCGAGCCTCCAAGGGTGCGTGTAGCAAGTGCGACGAGGAACCGGCTGGGGTGAGCGACGGAGTGGCGGTGCGGCCATCCTGCCGCACGGACGGGTGTTGAGAGGACGCTTGCTGCTCGTTCCCCGACGGGCCGGTGGCGGCGTTGACGGCGGGCGACGGGGAACGTGGGGACGCCCGCCGACGCGGCCCGTCTGGACGGCGCGGGAAGCGATGGCGGCCCGGCGCTCGCACGGGCCCGGCGAGCGTCAGACATAGATGCGGTGGTCGGAGGAGAGTGAAGCGGTGGAAGACTGATTCCGGCGCACCCCTACCTGGCGCGCCAAATGTCGGATCACGGGTTCCGGCAGACCCCTAAGGTTCGAACTCTGGGGTGCGCGCGGAGATCGTGCCCTCTACCTCTCCGTCTTGCTGGGATCTAAACTACTTCAAGAACAACACAAGAGACACAAGGTTTATACTGGTTCGGGCCACCATTGTGGTGTAATACCCTACTCCAGTGTGGTGTGGTGGATTGCCTCTAGGGTTGATGAGGAAGAACAGTACAAAGGGGAACGACCTCGCGAGGGTCTGTTCTTGGCTAGGGGATGAACTGCTGGGGGGGAGTTCGATCGCCCTTCTCTCTCTCTCTCTCTAGTTGCTCTAGGTCTTTTCCTCGATCTGCCTTTTTATGTCCCTACCCTGGGGGTGGCTAGTCCTATTTATAGGCAAAGGCCCTGGGCCTCTTCCCAAATATTTGAGCGGGAAGGGCGCCAACAATTGGCCGATTTGAAGGGGAACATCGGGTACACTTATCCTGACTAAAGTTGGTCTTCCCCTGCCAAAGGTTCTGGTGATGACGCCGGCTTGGGCTCCACAGTGACTTCCTCCTTATCGTGGAGTTGGTCTTGGTCTCGTTGCATCGAAATGGATGCCTTTGCTTGATCTTCTCACCTGCGCTTGCCCCCTTTGCACCAGAGAGGAAAGGGAGGACACTGCACGGGCTGGCGCCCGCCTGGCACCTTTGATCGTCATGGCTTGCGTCATGGGCACCTCGTGGGGTACCCCACCTTGATCTCTCCGCCTCCTCGCGAGCCAGCCTAAGGAGGCCGTGCTGGAGGAAGCTCCATGTCGTCCGCCTCGCGAGGCTTGGCCCCTCGCGAGGGTCTTGAGACTTGTGTTGATGAAGATGGGCCACGTTGGGCCCCCACTCGAGCCACGCCGCAGGCCGCAGGCAGGCAAGTCTGGGGACCCCCGTTCCCAGAACACCGACAACCGTCTTCTTCTTCACCGCGACCTTCGCCAGCTTATTCGCCGCCGCGGCCCTCGTGTGGGGCCGGGACCCCTCCAAGGTCAACTGCGGCTGCGCAGTCCTGCGGGGCCGAACCGGCTCATCAGAACTGGCCCGCCACAGGACTCGCCCCCTCCCCGCAGGTGGCGTCGGGTCTGCGGTCTCGCCCTCCTCCGACGACGACTCGCCGGTCACATCCTCAACCAGTGGAGACTCGGTGCCAGCGCTGCTGGCTCCCCCGGCGGCCGCCGCCCACCGGGCAAGCTCCTCTTCCTCTGCGGTCGTCGCGGCCTTGTCCTCCACGCCGCCATCGCGGTCGTCCTCCCTCGCGAGTTGTGCCTTCCTCGCCCTGGTGGCGATGTAGTCCAGCTCCGCTTGGGTGGTGTCCATAACAAGCAGTTGCTCGGCGTCGGAGTTGACGTACCCCTCGTGCAGGGTGTCGCAGAACTGCTGCACTTCGACGTCCTTCGGCTCCACCCAGCTCGGGTCGGGGCCATGCGCGTTGCAGTCCAGCATCATAGCAATGATATCGGACCGGCGCGAGTTGTTGCACAACGGGAGCACCCCCCTTGGCAGCTTGAACAACGACCCCTTGAGGACCTTGCCGGCCTTCGCGACAGCCCTGGCAACCTTGCCCATCCGCTCGACCTCGCCGTCGCGGCCCATGTCAAGCTGGAAGAGCCGCTGGCAGAAATGGGCGTGCGCCATCACCGTGAAGTTGTGGTCGAGGCCTGGGCGGAGCCGCATGATGTCAGCGGGGTTCGTGAAGAGCCAGGCTGGCCTCCCCTTGTTATGCAGTGGAGAAATCGGGGGGTGGATGAAGTCCGCCCTGATCATTTCGAGGGTGAGCCCGGCCTGGGTATGCTGGAGAATCCTGGTGGTGGCAACCGTGAGCTTTCCATCGGCGGCATCAACATCGCTCCAATCGCTGCCGCGTACCGGCGGCGCCCGGTGAACTTTGCAGAACGCCGGTGGTCCTTCTCTTCAATCTAGCACCACCGGCCCCGCCACTCCTACCACCTCTCCTTCATGGCACCGTCCAGGTACGCTCCCTTGGACCTTGGGATCCAGGCGATGCAACCAGAGATGGTGCCCCCTGGCTGGATCCGAGGGGAGAAGTAATGGCGGAAGAGCACCGTGTTGGGGTGCACCCCAGCGAAGCCTTCGCAGAGATGCGTGAAAAGGGCCATGCATGCCACCGCATTCGGAGTGAAATCCAATAGGCGGAAGCCAAAAGTGTGCATGACGTCGCTGAAGAAATCAGAGAAGGGAGGCGAGAGCCCGCAAGAAAAGTAATTGACAAAGAAGGGGTACCGATTTGGGGTAGGGTCGGCGTAGGCGGCGAGGATGACGCGCGTGGTTGGGTGCCCCGAATCCCCCCTGTCTTCACTCCCCACAAGGGCTTGAAGGAGTCCCAAAGCTCGAACACGTTGACCGTCAAGGGGAAGAAGAAGGCGGACTGCGTCCGGTCCCCCGACAGCGCACTCTCCAGTGGCTCCACAGCCCCGGCATCCTTGGCCACCCCTTTGCCCTTGGTGGATTTTGGCGCCATGGTGGCTGAAGGGGGAGAGAGGAGCGGAGGGCGGCAGAAGCACAACGGCAGCGAGCGGAGGCGAAGCTTGGAGAAGAGGAGGGAGACGGGCGGAGATCTCCGAGAGTGGGGTTGCGCAAAGGGTAAAAGGAACAGTGCGCCCGCGGTTATCCCTTTTTATGGGGAAGCCGCGGGTCGCGCCGCCCATTTACTGCGATGTGACGCATGCGTGTGAAAACCACCCCACGCATGCCACCCACGTCACGCATGCCCCTCCACGCCGCGCCGCGTGCGTGGGTCGTGGGAAGCACAGCGTGCGAAAAATCTTACCACGGTAAAAACCGCCCTGCCTGCCCGCGCACCGTTGTGGGCCTAACCCAACAACGTGTCGCGGTTATGTGTGGCCTAGGCCCGAGGGCTCCTGTCGGTGTACAAAACTAGGGGCACATTTTTGCACCCCTTTACCTGTGCACGGGCAGTCAAAGCCGCGCCCGCGACCACACCAAGCAGAGCAAGGGAGGTGAGCCAAGGTAAGACCAAAGCCCAAGACGAAGAAAAGCAAAGACAAGGACCAAGGCTGCAGAGATCAGATGGACGAAGCAGGTTTCCCCGGCAAGGACCCTTGCCAGGGCAGCCTCAGCGGCCCCGGCAAGACCCTTGTCAGGGCAACTCGCCCACGCCAGCCGAGCGAGCCACCCTCGAGCCCGCCAACGCTCGACAAATGTGTTGGGGCAGGGCTCGGGAGGCACCTCTGTGGTGGCATGCAAATCTTTGTGAATACAAAGGATAGTCAAGATCAAATGAGGATAGGAAGGCAGCCATCCTCACCGAAGAAACCCACAAGACCCCCGGCAAGATCCTTGTCGGGGATGCCTGCGCGCCACGGCAAGACCCTTGCCGAGCCACCCGGCAAGACCCTTGTCGGGCCACCCAGCAAGGCCCTCGCCAAGCGCGCCAGCAGGGCCACCGTCAGGCCTGCACCATCCAAGTCTCTGCCGCCGTTCACATGCAGTTGCTGACCCAACCAGCTGGGCAGGCACCTGCGTGGCAACATGCAGCCCTTCGTGGAGGCTCCACCACCGCGCCACCTCAGCTGCCTGCCTGCCTACATGGCACCGCATGCATCGCTGGCCGGGGCGCGTGTCAAAGCTTGGAGGAGCGGCGACGGACGGGACGGGCCTCACCCCCGTCCCCGATAAAGTGAAGGGACATCTAAGCGATGCATTTAATGCACCTTGTCCTGTAATATGAGGGATAACCTCGTGCCACTGTAGACCTTTCCACCTCCTGTGTGCCACTGTGGCAGCCCCTTTCGCCTATAAAAGGAGGCCCATGGCGAACGGGAAAAGGATTTCGGCTTTTTGGAGCTCGTTACACCCCGTAGCTAGCTCAAGAACTCAGAATACATCCGCCAAAGCAGGAGTAGGGTTTTACGCATCCTCGCGGCCCGAACCTGGGTAAATGAACCGCGTGCTCTCGGCTAGACCCGCTCTTTTCTCAACCCCGCGCCCCGCAACCGCGGTAGGGATTCTTGTGATCCCATAGGTGTCGTTTCCCACTAACAGTTCGATAGGTGGGGCTATCGTACGTCCACATTGATGGAGACTTCAACCCATGAAGGGTAACGACTGCGCAAGTCCACGGAGGGCTCCACCCACGAAGCGTCCACGAAGAAGCAACCTTGTCTATCCCACCATGGCCATCTCCCATGAAGGACTTGCCTCACTCGGGTAGATCTTCATGAAGTAGGCGCTCTCCTTGCCCTTACCAACTTCTTGGTTCAACTCCACATCACAATGGAGGCTCCCAAGAGACACCTAACTAATCTAGGAGACATCACTCTCCAAAAGGTAATAGACGGTGTGTTGATGATGAACTCCTTGCTCTTGTGCTTCAAATGATAGTCTCCCCAACCCTCAACTCTCTCTCATTGATTTTGCTATGGTGGAAGAGGGATTTGACTGGAAAGCAACTTGGGAAGGCTAGAATTCAAGGTTCAGATGGTAGGAATAGAATCTATTGATCTCAACACATGAGTAGGTGGTTCTCTCTCAGAAAAAAAATGGTGAAAGTGTAGGCACGATCTGATGGCTCTCTCTTCTGAGAAGGGGGTGGAGGGGTATATATATAACATCCACACAAAATCCAACCGTCACACAATTTTGACTCATATCGGTGGCACCGATTAGTTAAACTCAGTGGCAACGATTAGTTAAACTTGATGGCACCAATCTGTTCAAAAATATGAATGTTGGGAATCATGGTGGGACCGACTGGAACAACTTGGTGGGACCGATGTGCTAGGGCTTAGGGAAAACCACATCTCAGTGAAGCAATAAAGCAACAGAGAGCTGGCAATCCATCTCAGTGAGACCGATTGCCATTCACAGTGAGACCAAAATAATTGCAACAAGTAATAGAGAGTTGGCAAGGCCATCTTGGTGGGACCGAGATTCGTATCGGTGTGACCGAATTGTCAGGGTTTCTGGCAGTGGCTATGTCGGAACTCGATGGCTCCGGATAGAAAGAGTCTGTGGGTCCGAATTGGAGTTTTAGGGTTTGGACATATTTGGATGGAGAAAATGGTTAAGGGTTTCGGAGCGATGTCACTAAGCACTTTGAGCGAGCAGACCATTAAGCAACACCTCGTCCTCTTTTAATAGTATTGGCTTTCCTATGGACTCAATGTGATCTTGGATCACTAAAATAGAAATGAAGAGTCTTGAGCGTTTGCCAATCCTTGTTCTTAGCATTTTGAGAGGTCCACATCTCTATCTCATGCCATGCCAATCATTGAACATCCTGAAATATTTATCTTGAATGGATATTAGTTCAATGTGATATATGTTGTTATGAATTACCAAAACCACCCGTGGATTAGTTGCACTTTCAGATATTCTCGATACTACAACATAGAATGTATGTTGTAATAGAGACTCATAAGATGACCTATCGTTGCCTCTCATAGTTGGTATGTCCAACTCGGGCCTTATCTGGACCCGGATCCGACTATGTATGATCCGACCAGATCCTTCCAAGTCCATATTATCCGGTTAGCATCCAATGCTTCGTGGCTAGTGAGACCGAGCCATCAACTATGTCATATGCTAGTCTAGTCGGTTGCGCGTCCATACAACCCTTTCAACTAGGGACCTTTTAGGATAGTCATCATACAATTCATAGTCCCACAAACAAGTCATGTACTTGCTGATACACATCATTGGTAATGTCCAAGGACTACCTTTATACATAAACACATAGGAAATATCATCACACATGATTCCTCTAGGACATATCTCCAACATGTTAGATTTATCTTATATCTTCTTTCGTAGCTGCGGATGCTTGTGAGAGGGGGTAATCATAAGTATGTGATACCTCTCCAACATATCTACTTTTACAAACACTTTCGCCCTTGTTTTGGACTCTAACTTGCATGGTTTGAATGGAACTAACCCGGACTGACGCTGTTTTCAGCAGAACTGCCATGGTGTTATTTTTGTGCAGAAATAGAAGATCTCGGAATGACCTGAAAATCCACGTAGACATGTTTTGTAATTAATAAAAAATACTAGCGAAAGAATCAGCATTAGGGGGCCCACACCCTGTCCACGAGGGTGTAGGGCGTGCCCACCTATACTGGCGAAAGAATCAGCATTAGGGGGCCCACACCCTATCCACGAGGGTGTAGGGCGTGCCCACCTCCCTGGGGCGCACCCCCTGCCTCGTGGGCCACCTGGGACTCCACCAACCTCAACCCCAACTCCATATATTCACGTTCGGGGAGGAAAAATCAGAGAGAAGGACTCATCGCATTTTATGATACGGAGCCACCGCCAAGCCCTAATCTCTCAAGGGAGGGCTGATCTGGAGTCCGTTTGGGGCTCCGGAGAGGGGAATCCATCGCCGTCGTCATCATCAACCATCCTCCATCACCAATTTCATGGTGCTCACCACCGTGCGTGAGTAATCCCATCGTAGGCTTGCTGGACGGTGATGGGTTGGATGAGATTTACCATGTAATCGAGTTAGTTTTGTTACGGTTTGATCCCTAGTATCCATTATGTTCTAAGATTGATGTTGCTATGACTTTGCTATGCTTAATGCTTGTCACTAGGGCCCGAGTGCCATGATTTCAGATCTGAACCTATTACGTTTTCATGAATATATGTGAGTTCTTGATCCTATCTTGCAAGTCAATAGTCACCTATTATGTGTTATGATCCGGCAACCCTGAAGTGACAATAATCGGGACCACTCCCGGTGTTGACCGTAGTTTGAGGAGTTCATGTATTCACTAAGTGTTAATGCTTTGGTCTGGTCCTCTATTAAAAGGAGGCCTTAATATCCTTTAGTTTCCAATAGGACCCCGCTGCCACGGGAGGGTAGGACAAAATATGTGATGCAAGTTCTTTTCCATAAGCACGTATGACTATATTCGGAATACATGCCTACATACATTGATGAACTGGAGCTAGTTCTGTATCACCCTAGGTTATAACTGTTGCATGAGGAATCGTATCCGACATAATTATCCATCATTGAACCAATGCCTACGAGCTTTTTCACATATTGATCTTTTCTTAGTTACTTTTCTATTGCCACTGTTACCATTGCTACAAAACTTCTATTGTTACTTTTGCCACCGTTACCGTTACTTCCATATTCCTTTGCCACTAAATACTTTGCTGTAGATACTAAGTTATCCAGGTGTGGTTGATTTGACAACTCAACTGCTAATACTTGAGAATGTTCTTTGGCTCCCCTTGTGTCGAATCAATAAATTTGGGTTGAATACTCTACCCTCGAAAATTGTTGCAATGCCCTATACTTGTGGGTTATCAAGACTATTTTCTAGCGCCGTTGACAGGGAGCAGAGCTCTATTCTTTGAGTCACTTGGGATTTATATCTTTTGATCACTATGAGGAACTTGAAAGATGAAAGAACCAAGATTTATCCCTCAACTACTAGGGGAGGTAAGGAACTGCCATCTAGCTTTGCACTTGATTCACCTTCTGTTTTGAGCAAACTTGCGACACCTACACCTGTTATTGAGTCTGATATGTCGCACGTTATTGATGATGTCACTTCTGCTATGCATGATGCTTATGATGAAGCCACTTCTATGCTTGATAATATTGTGCCATTAGGTGAATTTCTTGATGAACAACTTGCTAGGGTTAGAGAGAATGAAATTATTGAAACTGATAATATTGATGAAAGTGATGATGAAGATTCTCCCCCTAGATATGAATTTCCTGATGTTCCTTAGGGTTATGTTATGGATGAAGAAACTGCTAGAGACTTTTTTGCTTGCAAAGATAGATATGATCTTAAGAAACTGTTAGCTAAGCTAAAGGAAAAGTCTTTGAATGCTAGAATGAAATATGACCCTACTTTTGCTACTTCACCTATCTGTACTGCTGATAAGGATTATGATTTCTCTGTCGATCCTGAGTTAATTACTTTGGTTGAATCTGATCCTTTTTATGGCTATAAATCTGAAACTGTTGTGGTTCTTACTAAATTGAATGATATAGCCACCCTATTCACTCATAAGGAAAAAAAATTGTTACTACTATATCCTCAAGTTATTTCCGTTCTCATTAAAGGGTGATGCTAAAATATGGTTTAATTCTCTTGCTCCTGGTTGTGTGCGTAGTCCCCAGGAGATGATTTATTACTTCTCTGCTAAATATTTCCCCGCTCACAAGAAACAAGCTGCCTTAAGGGAAATATATAATTTTGTGCAAATTGAAGAAGAGAGTCTCCCACAAGCTTGGGGAGGCTTCTCCAATACTTAATGCTTTGCCTGATCATCCTCTCAAGAAAAATGAAATACTTGATATCTTTTATAATGGACTAACTGATGCTTCCAGAGACCACCTGGATAGTTATGTTGGTTGTGTTTTCAGGGAAAGAACTATTGAGCAAGCTGAATTGCTATTGAATAATATACTAAGTAATGATAATGATTGGACACTTCCTGAACCAACTCCTAAGCCAACTCCAAAGAAAAGGGGTATTCTATTTCTCAGTCCTGAAGATATGCAAGAGGCAAAGAAATCTATGAAAGAAAACGGTATTAAAGTTGAAGATGTTAAGAATTTACCACCTATTGAAGAAATACATGATCTTGATAACCCGACTCAGGTAGTAAAGGTAAATTCCCTGTATAGATTTGATGAAGGTGATATTCCTCGTTATAAGTCTGCTAGCCAATGCTTAGATGAGTTTGACAATTTTATTGTTAAACAAGAAAACATCAATGCTTATGTTGGTAGACAATTGAAACGTAATGCCTATATGATTGAACACTTGAGTGATTATATGTCTAGACTTAAAGGTGACCTTAAACTTATTAGTAAACATGCTTCTATGGTTACCACTCAGGTAGAGCAAGTGCTTAAAGCTCAAGATGATTTTCTCAGTGAATTAAATAATAAGAAAAATGATAATGTTGTTAGAGTTGTGACTAGAGGGGGTAGAATGACTCAGGAAACTTTGTATCCTGAGGGCCACCCAAAGTGAGTTGAGAAAGATTCTCAGAGAAGTAATGTTGATGCACCTAGTCCTTCTAAGAAGAAGAAAAGGAAAAATGATAGGACTTTGCATGCTTCTAGTGAACCTGTTGTTGTTACGCCCTCGATGCGGCTATATCTCCCACGTGTCGAGGCACGACTTAGAGGCATAACCGCATTGAAAGCAATGTCGCAAGTGAGGTAATCTTCACACAATCCATGTAATAAATAAGGGGAAAAAGATACATAGTTGGCTTACAGTCGCCACTTCACACAATACATAAATAAACATACATCATTCAAATTACACTCAAGGTCCGACTACGGTACCAAAATGAAAGAAGACTACCCCAAAAGCTACATAGATCCCCGGATCACCCCAACTGGGCTCCACTACTGATCATCTGGAAAGGAAACATAGTAACGACCACGTTCCTCGTCGAACTCCCAAGTGAGCTCGGTCGCGTCATCTGCACTGGCATCGTTGGCACCTGCAACTGTTGTGGTAGAATCTGTGAGTCACGGGGACTCAGCAATCTCACACCCGCGAGATCAAGACTATTTAAGCTTATAGGTAGGGAAGGGTAGTGAGGTGGAGCTGCAGCAAGCGACTAGCATATATGGTGGCTGCAACGCAAAAGAGAGCGAGAAGAGAAGGCAAAGCACGGTCGTGAAGCTAGAAGTGATCAAGAAGTGATCCTGAAACGACCTACGTCAAACATAACTCCAACACCGTGTTCACTTCCCGGACCCCGCCGAGAAGAGACCATCACGGTTACACACGCGGTTGATGTGTTTTAATTAAGGTCAACTTCGGGTTTTCCCATCTTCCTCATAACCGCGGGCACTGCTTTCGAAAGATAATACCCTGCAGGGGTGTCCCAACTTAGCCCATGATAAGCTCTCACGGTCAACGAAGGATATTCCTTCTACCGGGAAGACCCGATCAATCTCGGAATCCCGAACTACAAGACATCTCGACAGTAACAAAACAAGTCCAACAAGCCGCCCGATTGTGCCGACAAATCCTGATAGGAGCTGCACATATCTCGGTCTCAGGGCACATCCGGATGAGACTAGCTACGAGTAAAACCAGGCCTCGAGTTTCCACGTGGTGGCCCCGCAGGCAGCTCAGTTCGGGCCAGCACTTAGAGAAGCACTGGTCCGGGGGGGGGGGGGGGCTAAAATAAAGATGACCCTCGGGCTCGCGAAAACCAGAGGGAAAAAGGAGTAGGTGGTAGGCAAATGGTAAAACCAATGTTGGGCCTTGCTGGAAGAGTCTTATTCAAAGCGAACTGTCAAGGGGGTCCCATAAATCACCCAACCGTGTAAGGAACGCAAAATCCGGGAACATAACACCGGTATGACGGAAACTTGGGTGGCAAGAGTGGAACAAAACACCAGGCATAAGGCCGAGCCTTCCACCCTTTACCAAGTATATAGATGCATTAATTAAATAAGAGGTATTGTGATATCCCAAACAAGTAAACATGTTCCAACAAGGAACAACAAGTCCATGTTCCAACAAGGAACAAACTTCATCTTCACCTGCAACTAGCAACGCTATAAGAGGGGCTGAGCAAAGCGGTAACATAGCCAATCAACGTTTTGCTAGGACATGGATGGTTAGAGGCTGAAAAGGCAATATGGGTGGCATGATATAGCAAGTGGTAGGTATCGCAGCATAGGCATAGCAAAAGAGCGAGCATCTAGCAAGCAAAGATAGAAGTGATTTCGAGGGTATGGTCATCTTGCCTGCAAGGTTCTCAGAGTTGTCGAAAGCTTGGTACTCGAAAGCGTTCTCAACAGGTTCCTCGTTCACGTACTCGTCTCCCGGCTCTACCCAAAGCAAGAAAACAAGCAAAGGGGACAAATATCAATCACGATGCAATGCGCAAGCAACATGATGCAAAACATGGCATGATATGCGAGATGTGATATGCAATGCATATGCATGCTCCGGAAGGACAAGGATGAACAAGGCATAATCTTGGCAAACCAAGTATACCACTGGATAGGTGAAGTGATTTCGGTTGAAATCGATATAAAGATCATCGGAATCGGGTGCACGGTTTGCAAATGACAAGCAAAACAAGAATGACGATAATCTGCCATTTACAGCATGATGCTACATAGCAAGCAACAAGAAATTAAGCTACTGCACCCAAACATGTCAACAAAGCATATGACAGTAATCTAATCAAGATGATCGACAAAAGATGAACACTGAGCTACGGCTAAATCACATCACAACAGGTTCAAACAAACATGGCAAAAGTGCAAAAGATAACAGGTTCACAGACATGGTGAAAATATCAACATAGCAGAAACTAACATCAGGATGACATGTTTAGAGCAATGAAACAACATGCTACAAGAATAGGACATAGCAAAATAAGGCATGGCATGAATCTACTCAAATCTCTTGATAAAAGTCCCTTACTGACCATAAGCCAAAAAGGATCAGAAAACATAATTACACCAATGTCAATTAAGCAAGTTTCGTTACAGGTTTCAGACTTGGCAGAAAACTGGACATGTCAAAAACAGATAACATGTAGGCATGTTTACGAGCTCGGTGAACTCACTACAGAGCATTGCATGATAAACTAAGCATACATACATCAAGAAGACATGGAATAGAAGCTATACATGGTCAGAACAACATCATAGCACGCAAGGATCAACTACAACAAGCTTGGCAAAATCGAATAACATGTAAACAATCTGCCAGCAACATTTTATAGCAAAAGTAGAGCTCGATTGACTCAAGCTATGGCACCCCATAAATACAAACAAAGGCATGGATGGATAGAGCAAATCCATATTCTCAAAACACTCTTACTTATCATGCTCAAAAGAGGCATAGATCTCTCGGAAACAACATGAATACATGGCATGAAAATAACAGCAGTCAGGAACGATAAAAATACAAAGTCTCTGAAATCAGCAACATCAAGTACCCTAGTTTGCATGCTTGTGCTAGTCACCACAAAGATCAAAAAATACATGGCATAATTCTGTTGAAAGGTAACATGTCATATTACAAAACTCATGTAGGACTAAACTTCATAAGAGGTACACATCAATCATGGCAAAAATAACAAAAGTGCATGTTCAGATAAGATCCAGCAACTAACATCAATTAGCCCTAGTCTAACAGCATTTAGGGCATCAAGATGACCTCAAACGAAAATGATGCAATGGAATGGAATGATGTACTCTTCGAGACGCGCAATTTGACATATTATACGCACGAAACGGAGCTAGGGATGCGAAGTTACGGCATGATGAACAGGATATGATAATGCAAAAATCAAAGACTTTGAAATATTTCGAGGGGGAAGGGAAAATCAACCCTAGGCAGATCTGGATCGGGCTCCGGCGGGCGCGCGGCCCGAGGCGGTTTCCGGCGACGGCGGTGCGGCTGCGCCGGAGAGGAGAAGAGGCGGCGGGGCCGGCGAACAGGGCGGCGGCGGCGGCGACCGCGGCGGCGAGGACGGCGCGGGCGGAGGAGGCGGCCGGCACCGGCGGACGGCAGGCGGCGACCGCGGCGGGGCGAGGCGGCGCCGGCGGGAGCCGCGGCGGGGCGTGGGCGGAGGAGCGCGGGGGCGAGCCGGGTGGGCGGCGGCCGCGCGCGGGCCTGGAGGGCCCGGTCCGGGCCCCGACGGGCTTCGGCGGCAGGCGCGGGTCCGGCGGCGGGGAGGCCATGTGGCGCCCCGGGATTGGCCCGGGGCGGCGGCGGGTTTCGTCCGGCGCGCTCGGACACGTCCGGCAGCGCGTGGGCGACGGGGATCTAGGGTTAGGGGTGTTTTTACCCGGGATTGAAATGGGGGGGTCTATATATAGGCATAGAGGGGGCTAGGAAGCTCCAAATGGAGAGCGGTTTTCGTCCACGCGATCGTGATCGAACGGCGGTGGACATGGGAGTGCCTTAGATGGGTTATTGGGCTGTTTTGGAGGGGTTTTGGGCTGCAACACACACGAGGCCTTCACGGTTACCCGGTTAACCGTTGGAGTACCAAAAGAACTCCGATTGACCCGAAACTTGACAGGCGGTCTACCGGTGCTATACCGAGGCCGCATGGCAAACCTCGGTCCAATCCGAGAAAGTTTAATACCCGCTCACGAAGAAATGTAAAAGGGAACGCCGAGGGACATAGGAGCTCCGGATTGCAAAACGGACAACGGGGAAAATGCTCGGATTTATGAGACGAACACGTATGCGAATGCGATGCACATGATGACATGATATGAAATGCATGAAATGAACAAAATGCAAAACGAAGGGAGACCCAACCACGGAGGAAATATCATAACACAATGCCTAAAATGGCAAGAGTTGGAATACAAATATGGCAAGTTACATCCGGGGTGTTACAACACTCCACCACTACGAGAGGATCTCGTCCCGAGATCTAGGACTGAAAGAACTCCGGATACTCGGAACGTAGGTGATCCTCACGCTCCCAGGTGGCTTCTCGGTCTGAATGATGTGACCATTTCACTTTGAGGAATTTGATTGACTTGTTGCGAGTCTTGCGCTCAGTTTCTTCAAGAATAGCAACGGGATGCTCATGATAGGACAAATCTTCTTGAAGATCAATCTCTTCGAAGTTGATGGTGCGCTCAGGCGTCTTGAAGCACTTGCGAAGCTGTGACACGTGGAAGACATCGTGCACATTTGCAAAGTTGGAGGGAAGCTCAAGTTGATAGGCGAGATCGCCTCGTTTGCCGATGATCTTGAAAGGACCGACGTATCTGGGGGAAAGTTTCCCCTTGATACCGAAGCGACGAGTTCCTTTCATTGGAGAGACGCGGAGGTAGACATGGTCTCCGATCTCGAATGGCACATCTTGGTGTTTGCTATCGTAATAGCTCTTCTGGCGCGATTGCGCAGCTTTGAGGTTCTCACGAATCACCTTGCACATAGCCTCAGCCTCTGAGATCAAATCATTGCCGAGCAATTGGCGTTCACCGGTTTCAGACCAGTTGAGAGGAGTACGGCACTTTCTGCCATAGAGGATCTCGAATGGGGCTTTGCCCGAACTGGCTTGAAAACTGTTGTTGTAAGAGAACTCAGCATAAGGAAGACAATCCTCCCACTTCATGCCGAAAGAGATAACACAAGCTCTGAGCATATCTTCAAGAATTTGGTTGACACGCTCGACTTGTCCACTAGTCTGAGGGTGGAAAGCTGTGCTGAAGCGAATGTTGGTGCCCATGGCCTTCTGAAAAGAATCCCAAAACTTGGAGGTAAAAATGCTTCCACGGTCTGAAGAGATCAATTGTGGAATGCCATGCAAGGAGACAATTCTGGAGGTGTAGAGCTCTGCCAGCTGCGCTGCTGTGATAGACTCTTTGATAGGAAGAAAATGAGCCACTTTGGTTAGCTTGTCGATGACGACGAAGATAGCATCATTTCCACGCTTGGACTTAGGAAAACCAGTCACGAAGTCCATTTCGATATGATCAAACTTCCATTCAGGAATAGCAAGAGGTTGGAGAAGACCAGCTGGTCGTTGGTGTTCTGCTTTCACCCTTCTGCAGACGTCACACTCATTCACGAATTGAGCGATCTCACGCTTCATTCGAGTCCACCAATACGACTGCTTGAGGTCATGGTACATCTTCGTACTTCCAGGATGAATTGACAGAAGAGAGTTGTGCGCTTCGTTCATAATGACTTTACGAAGATCTCCCTTTGGAACCACGATCCGGTCCTCGAAGAAAAGAGTATCTTTGTCATCAACTCGATAGCACTTGTATTTGGAAATGCCCTTGTCAATACCACGTTTCACCTTCTTCACCATGGTATCTAACAGTTGTGCCTCATGAATTTGATCTTCCAAAGTAGGAGAGACGGTGAGGTTGGCAAGAAAACCTTGAGGAACAACTTGGAGATTCAACTTGCGGAAAGCCTCACAAAGATCCGGTTGAAACGGCTTGAGGATTAAGCTGTTGGAGTAAGCCTTTCTGCTCAAAGCGTCTGCAATCACATTAGCCTTGCCTGGAGTATATTCAATACTCGGATTATACTCTTTAATCATTTTGACCCATCGAGTTTGCCTGAGGTTGAGGTGGGGCTGAGTGAAGATGTACTTGAGACTCTTGTGATCGGTGAATATGTCCACTTTCCTTCCCAACAAGAGATGTCTCCATGTTATTAGTGCGTGGACAACTGCCGCCAACTCAAGATCGTGAGTGGGGTAGTTCCTTTCGTTGGGCTTCAACTGACGAGAGGTATAGGCAACAACCTTCTTTTCTTGCATTAAGACGGCACCGAGATCCTGTAGAGAAGCATCACAGAATACTTCATAAGGTTTGGATTCGTCAGGAGGAGTCAGAACTGGAGCAGTGACGAGTTTCTCTTTGAGAGTGTTGAAAGCAACGTCACACTCAGGAGACCAGACATACTTCACATGCTTCTGGAGGAGGTTGGAAAGAGGCTTGGCAATCTTAGAGAAATTCTCAATGAATCTTCGACAATAGCTTGCAAGTCCAAGAAAACTGCGAAGCAGCTTGACATTCTGAGGAGGTTGCCAATTCAAAACTGCAGACACCCTCTCTGGATTAATAGCAATGCCCTTGGCAGAGATGATATGACCAAGATAAAGAACTTCATCAAGCCAGAATTCACATTTGGAGAACTTCGCATATAATTGATACTCTCTGAGCTTGTCGAGCACCAATCGCAAATGTTTGGCATGATCCTTCTTATTCTTGGAGAAAACCAAAATATCATCGAGATAGACCAAGACAAATTCGTTGATGTAGGGGTTGAAAATGAAATTCATCAAGCGAGTGAAATATGGAGGAGCATTGACAAGGCCGAAAGACATGACAGTATATTCATAAGAACCAAAGCTTGTTCTGAATGCTGTCTTGGGAATATCTTCTTCACGAATGCGGATTTGATGATAACCCATACGAAGGTCAAGCTTGGAGAACACCTTAGCCCCTTTAAGTTGCTCAAATAGCTCATTGATGTTGGGAAGTGGATACTTGTTCTTGATTGTCTTCTTGTTCAATGGACGGTAATCGACGCAAAGTCGGTCCGTGCCATCCTTCTTCTTGACAAAAAGAACACCACAACCCCAAGGAGAAGAACTCGGTCTGATCAGACCCAGACGCTCTTGTTCATCGAGTTGTTTCTTCAATTCCTTCAACTCATCTGGTCCAAGCTTGTAAGGACGCTTGCAAACGGGTTCCGTGCCAGGCTCAAGATCAATAACGAATTCAACTGGCCGGCGAGGAGGCATACCCGGAAGCTCTTATGGAAAGACATCTTGGTACTCACAAACGACTGGAATTTGAGAGATAGCATCCAATTCACCCTTCTCATTGAGGGAAAACAACCGAATGGTCTCATCATGAGCGGCATAGATGATCACATCGTCAGAAGAGTGAGTCAATTGAATTTCCCTGGCAGCACAATCAAACTGAGCCTTGTGCTTAGAAAGCCAGTCCATCCCGAGAATAAGATCAATATCAGAGTCACCAAGAACAATTGGTTTAGCCAGAAAACTATAGTCGCCCATCTTGATACCGACATTCGGAACACACATGGTAGAACTCAAACGTTTAGCCGGGGAAACAACTTGCAAAGCTTTAGGTAACACCTCTGTGTCAAAATTGTGCTCCGATGCAAAAGGATATGACATGAAAGAATGCGATGCACCGGTATCAAATAAGACTTTTGCAGGAATATCATTAACAGGAAGGTTACCCATGATCACTTCAGAAGAATCCTCCGCTTGAGCTGCATTCATCATGTTCACCTTTGCAGACTTAGGATTATGCTTGACCACTGCATTGCTGGAAGATTTCACAGGAGGAGGAGGCGGAAGGCGCCTTTGATTGAAGCACTTGTCCGCATAGTGACCCTTTTGCTAACATTTCCTGCAAGTCACCTCAGAGAGCGGACGATGATAAGGAGCACTTGGCCTTGGAGCTTGGTTCTGAGACTTGTTCTGATAGGCAGGGTTGGGTGGGTGGGAAGATCCACGACCACTTGAGTTCTTCTGCTGATAAGGCTGACGGAACGGAGGAGGAGGAGGCAACCAGAACTTCTGTTGCTTAGCTGCCACAAGTGACGAAGAAGAAGACTGAACTGCGTCTCTGAATCTCTTCTTAGAAGCCTCACACTTTAGCTGAGCAGCTTCTTGTTTCAGCGCCATGTTGTAGAATTCATCATACTTTAATGGCTCGAAAAGCACGAGAGCAAGTTGCAGATCTTCTCTGAGACCACGCCTTTATTGGTAGATCATACTCTTCTCATCAGGGATGTCTTGCCTTGCAAAACGAGAGAGCTTCTGGAACTGAGTGTTGTATTGATAGACAGACATGGTGCCTTGCTTGAGATTGCGGAATTCCTCACGCTTACTCTCAACAACACTTTCTGGAATGTGGTGAGCTTTGAAGTCACGGCGGAAATCATCCCAGGAAATCACACGACCTCCTCTGGAATCTTTGTATTGCTGGAACCATTCAGCAGCTTGATCTTTGATTTGAAAAGAGGCAAACTTGACAAAGTCCTTAGGTCTGACATTGCTGCACTCGAAATGCTTGCTGATGTCCACGAGCCAATCATCTGCGTCTGTGGCCTCGACACAGTAGCTGAAGGTCTTTGGCTGATTAGCAAGGAACTGGTTGAGTGAAGCGAAATGCGGCTGATTGTTGCCTTGGCCTTGATTCTCTTGATTAGCTTGCCCTTGGTTGCGATCTTGCAAGAGCTGAATCAGAATCTGAGCATTTGCATTTGTGGCAGTCATCAGGGCTTGCCATGCCTCCGGAGGCGGAGGTGGTGGCGGAGGGTTAGCCTGACTTCCTTTGTTGCGTTCCGGATTCTGACGCGTTGGCGGAGCCATCCTGAAGAGGGTGACATCCATTAGCATCTTGACAGATATATATTGAAGCTGAATCAAAGGAACGAAATTGCAACATATAGTCTTCACCATAAACATTCGAACGAGAATGAATGAATGAATTCCAAAGTAAAACGTCACACTTCCATAAGCTGAGAAGCCACTTAGAACAAGGTAAGGAATAAAATCAACGAGGTACGGATGTGAACAAATACTTGGTAAGGATTACCCAATCACGAACCAAATATCTGCGGAAGAAGTACTAGAGCTACATGAATTCCCACTTATAAACTCCCGAAACTTTCCGGTTATGCAATCAGGTGTTGGGGATACAGGGGACACAAAATATATCACCCAAACTAACAATACCTAGATCCAGCTGTATCCATCATTCAACACATAACCAAGAAATCCTCGGAAATCATCTACCTCCAACCTTCGAAAAGCATCTGTTATACAAGTCATGGCGATACTCCCGCACTCGCCTCAGTACTGGGCTATCAGGGTTATCTCACCAACAACTGTACAAAAGAGATTTTCGATGTCGGCGTACTAAACTCAGGTATTCCAAAACCGCAACGATAAAATTATGACGACAACACCTCGGAGCTCAACTCCCCGGGACACCTCCTCTAAAACCCCTGCTGACGGGAGGCAACCAAGACAATGTTGTCATCATAAACCCATCGGAACGATTCTAAGATACCCGCGTGATCCTAAATTTTTTTTAGTGAAATTTGAGAAGAGAAGAGTCAAAACTCTACGTCAGGATGCCTTACCAGAGCGATGAGGAGACTGGGAAGTAAAAAGAATTCCTAAACTCTCCGATATATAATTCCTAAATGACTCAAAAACATTTTTCTAGACACAACTCGGCCACTAAAGACGATCAAACAGTGGGGGCTCCTAAGGTTGGGGAAAGGCTCTGATTACCAACTTGTTACGCCCTCGATGCGGCTATATCTCCCACGTGTCGAGGCACGACTTAGAGGCATAACTGCATTGAAAGCAATGTTGCAAGTGAGGTAATCTTCACACAATCCATGTAATAAATAAGGGGAAAAAGATACATAGTTGGCTTACAGTCGCCACTTCACACAATACATAAATAAACATACATCATTCAAATTACACTCAAGGTCCGACTACGGTACCAAAATGAAAGAAGACTACCCCAAAAGCTACATAGATCCCCGTATCACCCCAACTGGGCTCCACTACTGATCATCTGGAAAGGAAACATAGTAACGGCCACGTTCCTCGTCGAACTCCCAAGTGAGCTCGGTCGCGTCATCTGCACTGGCATCGTTGGCACCTGCAACTGTTGTGGTAGAATCTGTGAGTCACGGGGACTCAGCAATCTCACACCCGCGAGATCAAGACTATTTAAGCTTATAGGTAGGGAAGGGTAGTGAGGTGGAGCTGCAGCAAGTGACTAGCATATATGGTGGCTGCAACGCAAAAGAGAGCGAGAAGAGAAGGCAAAGCACGGTCGTGAAGCTAGAAGTGATCAAGAAGTGATCCTGAAATGACCTACGTCAAACATAACTCCAACACCGTGTTCACTTCCCGGACCCCGCCGAGAAGAGACCATCACGGTTACACACGCGGTTGATGTGTTTTAATGAAGGTCAACTTCGGGTTTTCTACAACCAGACATCAACAAATTCCCATCTGCCTCATAACCGCGGGCACGGCTTTCGAAAGATAATACCCTGCAGGGGTGTCCCAACTTAGCCCATGATAAGCTCTCACGGTCAACGAAGGATATTCCTTCTACCGGGAAGACCCGATCAATCTCGGAATCCCAGACTACAAGACATCTCGACAGTAACAAAACAAGTCCAGCAAAGCCGCCCGATTGTGCCGACAAATCCTGATAGGAGCTGCACATATCTCGGTCTCAGGGCACATCCGGATGAGACTAGCTACGAGTAAAACCAGGCCTCGAGTTTCCACGCGGTGGCCCCGCAGGCAGCTCAGTTCGGGCCAGCACTTAGAGAAGCACTGGTCCGGGGGGGGGGGGGGGCTAAAATAAAGATGACCCTCGGGCTCGCGAAAACCCGGGGGAAAAAGGAGTAGGTGGTAGGAAAATGGTAAAACCAATGTTGGGCCTTGCTGGAAGAGTCTTATTCAAAGCGAACTGTCAAGGGGGTCCCATAAATCACCCAACCGTGTAAGGAACGCAAAATCCGGGAACATAACACTGGTATGACGGAAACTAGGGTGGCAAGAGTGGAACAAAACACCAGGCATAAGGCCGAGCCTTCCACCCTTTACCAAGTATATAGATGCATTAATTAAATAAGAGGTATTGTGATATCCCAAACAAGTAAACATGTTCCAACAAGGAACAACAAGTCCATGTTCCAACAAGGAACAAACTTCATCTTCACCTGCAACTAGCAATGCTATAAGAGGGGCTGAGCAAAGCGGTAACATAGCCAATCAACGGTTTGCTAAGACATGGATGGTTAGAGGCTGAAAAGGCAATATGGGTGGCATGATATAGCAAGTGGTAGGTATCGCAGCATAGGCATAGCAAAAGAGCGAGCATCTAGCAAGCAAAGATAGAAGTGATTTCGAGGGTATGGTCATCTTGCCTGCAAGGTTCTCAGAGTTGTCGAAAGCTTGGTCCTCGAAAGCGTTCTCAACAGGTTCCTCGTTCACGTACTAGTCTCCCGGCTCTACCCAAAGCAAGAAATCAAGCAAAGGGGACAAATATCAATCACGATGCAATGCGCAAGCAACATGATGCAAAACATGGCATGATATGCGAGATGTGATATGCAATGCATATGCATGCTCCGGAAGGACAAGGATGAACAAGGCATAATCTTGGCAAACCAAGTATGCCACTGGATAGGTGAGGTGATTTCGGTTGAAATCGATATAAAGATCACCGGAATCGGGTGCACGGTTTGCAAATGACAAGCATAACAAGAATGACGATAATCTGCCATTTACAGCATGATGCTACTTAGCAAGCAACAAGAAATTAAGCTACTGCACCCAAACATGTCAACAAAGCATATGACAGTAATCTACTCAAGATGCTCGACAAAATATTAACACTGAGCTACGGCTAAATCACATCACAACAGGTTCAAACGAACATGACAAAAGTGCAAAAGATAACAGGTTCACAGACTTAGTGAAAATATCAACATAGCAGAAACTAACATCAGGATGACATGTTTAGAGCAATGAAACAACATGATACATGAACAGGACATAGCAAAATAAGGCATGGCATGAATCTAACCAAAGCACTTGATAAAAGTCCCTTACTGACCATAAGCCAAAAAGGATCAGAAAACATAATTACACCCATGTCAATTAAGCAAGTTTCGTTACAGGTTTCAGACTTGGCAGAAAACTGGACATGTCAAAAACAGATAACATGTAGGCATGTTTACGAGCTCGGTGAACTCACTACAGAGCATTGCATGATAAACTAAGCATACATACATCAAGAAGACATGGCATAGAAGCTATACATGGTCAGAACAACATCATAACACGCAAGGATCAACTACAACAAGCTTGGCAAAATCGAATAACATGTAAACAATCTGCCAGCAACATTTTATAGCAAAAGTAGAGCTCGATTGACTCAAGCTATGGCACTCCATAAATACAAACAAAGGCATGGATGGATAGAGCAAACCCATATTCTCAAAACACTCTTACTGATCATGCTCAAAAGAGGCATATATCTCTCGGAAACAACATGAATACATGGCATGAAAATAACAGCAGTCAGGGACTTTATAAAAATACCGTCTTTGAAATCAGCAACATCAAGTACCCTAGTTTGCATGCTTGTGCTAGTCACCACAAAGATCACAAAAATACATGGCATAATTCTCTGGAAAGTTAACATGTCATGTTACAAAACTCATGTAGGAGTCAACTTCATAAGAGGTACACATCAATTATGGCAAAAATAACAAAAGTGCATGTTCAGATAAGATCCAGCAACTAACATCAACTAGCCCTCTTCTAACAGCATTTCGGGCATCAAGATGACCTCAAATGAAAATGGTGCAACGTAATGAAATGATGTACTCTTCGTGGCGAACAATTTGACATATTATTCGCACGAAACAGAGCTACGTATGCGGAGTTACGGCACGATGAACAGGATATGATAATGCAAAAATCAAAGACTTAGAAATATTTCGAGGGGGAAGGGAAAATCAACCCTAGGCAGATCTGGATCGGGCTCCGGCGGGCGCGCGGCCCGAGGCGGTTTCCGGCGACGGCGGTGCGGCGGCGCCGGAGAGGAGAAGAGGCGGCGGGGCCGGCGAACAGGGCGGCGGCGGCGACGACCGCGGCGGCGAGGACGGCGAGGACGGCGAGGACGGCCCGGGCGGAGGAGGCGGCCGACACCGGCGGACGGCGGGCGGCGACCGCGGCGGGGCGAGGCGGCGCCGGCGGGAGCCGCGGCGGGGTACGGGCGGAGGAGCGCGGGGGCGAGCCGGGCGGGCGGCGGCCGCGCGCGGGCCTAGAGGGCCCGGTCCGGGCCCCGACGGGCTTCGGCGGCAGGCGCGGGTCCGGCGACGGGGAGGCCACGTGGCGCCCTGGGATTGGCCCGGGGCGGCGGCGGGTTTCGTCCGGCGCGCCCGGACACGTCCGGCGGCGCGTGGGCGACGGGGATCTAGGGTTAGGGGTGTTTTTACCCGGGATTGAAATGGGGGGGTCTATATATATGCATAGAGGGGGCTAGGAAGCTCCAAATGGAGAGCGGTTTTCGGCCACGCGATCGTGATCGAACGGCGGTGGACATGGGAGTGCCTTAGATGGGTTATTGGGCTGTTTTGGAGGGGTTTTGGGCTGCAACACACACGAGGCCTTCACGGTTACCCGGTTAACCGTTGGAGTACCAAACGAACTCTGATTGACCCGAAACTTGATAGGCGGTCTACCGGTGCTATATCCGAGAAAGTTTAATACCCGCTCACGAAGAAATGTAAAAGGGGACGCCGGGGGACATAGGAGCGCCGGATTGCAAAATGGACAACGGGGAAAATGCTCGGATTTATGAGACGAACACGTATGCGAATGCGATGCACATGATGACATGATATGAAATGCATGACATGAACAAAATGCAAAACGAAGGGAGACCCAACCACGGAGGAAATATCATAACACAATGCCGAAAATGGCAAGAGTTGGAATACAAATATGGCAAGTTACATCCGGGGTTTTTACAGTTGTTGACACACCTGAGAATCCCAATGATATTTCTATTTCTGATGCTGAAACACAATCTGGTAATGAACATGAACCTAGTGATAATGTTAATGATGATGTTCATATTGATGCTCAACCTAGCATAACATTGATGTAGAGATTGAACCTGCTGTTGATCTTGATAACACACAATCAAAGAATCAACGTTATGATAAGAGAGACTTTGTTTCTAGGAAGCACGGTAAAGAAAGAGAACCATGGGTTCAGAAACCCATGACCTTTCCTCCTAAACCATCCAAGAAAAAGGATGATGAGTATTTTGAGCGCTTTGCTGAAATGATTAGACCTATATTTTTGCATATGCATTTGACTGATATGCCTAAAATGAATCCTTATTCTATGTATATGAAAGATATTGTTACAAATAAAAGAAAGATACCAGATGCTGAAATTTCCACCATGCTTGCTAATTATACTCTTAAAGGTGGAATATCTAAGAAACTAGGAGATCCAGGAGTACCAACTATACCATGCTCCATTAAAAGAAACTATGTTAGAACTGCTTTATGTGATCTTGGAGTCGGTGTTAGTGTTATGCCTCTCTCTTTATATCATAGACTTGATTTGAATAAGTTCACACCTACTGAAATATCTTTGCAAATGGCTGATAAATCAATTGCTATACCTGTCGGTATTTCTGAGGATGTGCCTGTTGTGGTTGCAAACGTTACTATTTTGACGGACTTCGTTATTCTTGATATTCCCGAGGATGATAGTATGTCGATTGCAAGGTTATGTGCCTGTAGACCTTGGGGGAGTTGATACGTCTCCAAGCGTATCTACTTTTCCAAACACTTTTGCCCTTGTTTTGGACTCTAACTTGCATGATTTGAATGGAACTAACCCGGAGCGACGCTGTTTTCAGCAGAACTGCCATGGTGTTATGTTTGTGCAGAAATAAAAGTTCTCGGAATGACCTGAAAATCCACGAAGGCACGTTTTGGAATTAATAAAAAATACTGGCAAAAGAATCAGCATCAGGGGGCCCACACCATGTCCACGAGGGTGTAGGGCGTGCCCATCCCCCTGGGGCGCGCCCCCTGCCTCGTGGGCCGCCTGGGACTCCACCGACCTCAACCCCAACTCCATATATTCACGTTCGGGGAGAAAAAAATTAGAGAGAAGGATTCATCGCGTTTTACGATACGGAGCTGCTGCCAAGCCCTAATCTCTCTCGAGAGGGCTGATCTGGAGTCCGTTCGGAGCTCCGGAGAGGGGAATCCGTCGTCGTCATCATCATCAACCATCCTCCATCACCAATTTCATGATGCTCATCGCCATGCGTGAGTAATGCCATCGTAGGCTTGCTGGACGGTGATGGGTTGGATGAGATTTACTATGTAATCGAGTTAGTTTTGTTAGGGTTTGATCCCTAGTATCCATTATGTTCTAAGATTGATGTTGCAATGACTTTGTTATGCTTAATGCTTGTCACTAGGGCCCGAGTGCCATGATTTCAGATCTGAACCTATTATGTTTTCATGAATATATGTGAGTTCTTGATCATATCTTGCAAGTCAATAGTCACCTACTATGTGTTATGATCCGGCAACCCCGAAGTGACAATAATCGGGAACACTCCCGGTGATGACCGTAGTTTGAGGAGTTCATGTATTCACTAAGTGTTAATGCTTTGGTCTAGTACTCTATTAAAAGGAGGCTTCAATATCCCTTAGTTTCAAGTAGGACCCCGCTACCACGGGAGGGTAGGACTATCGCCGTTCTGGGAACGGGGGTCCCTAGACATGCCTGCCTGCGGCCCACAGCGTGGCTCTACCAACGGCCTAGTACGTCCCATCTTCACCAGCAAACGCTCAAGACCCTCGCGAGGGGCCAATCCTCGTGAAGCTGGCGACACAAGACCTCCTCAGGGGCAGTCTCGCTAGGCTGGCTCGCGAGGAGCGGAGAGATCAAGGCGAGGGGCACCTCGTGAGGTTCCTGTGACGTGAGCCATGACGACCAAGGCCAGGCGGGCGTAGAGTACTAGTTTCCTCTTTGATGCTAAAGGAGCAGGCGCAGTCGAGGAGTCCCGAGGCATCAGGCAAAGGTTTCCATATCAGTGCAACGAGACCAAGAACCGCAGGACGGCAGGATGGAGGTCATCACGGAGCCCACGACGGCGTCACCAACAGTCCCTTTGGCAGGCGAAGACCTCCTTTTGTCAGGATAGCTTGTACTAGTTGTCCCCCTTTAAATTGGCCGTTGTGGGGTCCCTTCCCGCCTAATATTTGAGAATAGGACCCGTGCCTCTATAAATAGGACTAGCCACCACCATAGGAGGCAACTGATTTGGCCCCAACTGATCCAGGATCAGATCCATTCCATCCGCACACGCACAAGCTCATCGAGCTCAAGAACACCTCTCATCAGGAGGTAGTTCTTCCCTTGTACTTGTTCATCCCAGCCTACAAGGCAATTCACCGCACCACACTAGAGTAGGGTATTACACCACATAGGAGGCCTGAACCAGTATAAACTCTTGTGTCCCTTGCTCTTCGGGTTTGGCGAGCTAAGCTTTGAGATCATGGTGAGAGCGTAAGCTATGGGGAGAGAGATCTTTGTGCGCACCCCAGAGTTCAAACCTCAAGGGTTTTGCCAGACCCCGCAATCCAACATTTGGCGCTCCAGGTAGGGGTGCACCGAAGCCTCTCTTCCATCAGCCGATCCGCCAACACCCTGTGGTGCCGATGTCCGGCGACCCGAGGACCAACGCCGACCAATGGGCAGCTTGGCCCGTCAGGGTGGCACTGTCCGCCGAAGAAGACCTCAACTCCGCACTCCAAGTGGCCCGCGCACCACCAAACACCGCGGGACGCGAGCGACGCGGTCCGGTGCCTTCCACCCTTACATCGCGGCGCGCGCAGGCCAATGCAAGGGCCTCAAGCTACGTGGCAGCGACGGCGCCACACACCCGACGGGAACAAGCGAACATGAGAGTCGCGCTCATAGTGGCACAGGAGCTGCTGCGGTGCCGGCTGGCGGAGAGCAGCCGCGATGCGTTGCTCGAACGCGTCGCTGAGCTGTTGGACGCCGCAACCAGCGGTACGCCACCTTTCTGCTCCATACCTACGCCTCCAGTTGTGGCCAGATCGCACAGTGGGCCTCGCTGCACCCGTGTGCTCCCTGGCGCACCAGGAGGGTTCATCGGCGTCGACGCGACCAGCGATGCCGGCCACCCGGCCGCACCTGTGCTTCCCCCAATGGGCGCGGCACGAGCATTGCCCCCTGTGGCCCCAGCGGGATGCTACCCCACTACCCCCAGGGCGGCGCGCTGGGCCCGGTGGCATGGAGCGCGGGGCGTCTCGGCGGGGGTTCCGGGGCAGCAGCTCCGGAGGCATATGTGCCCCGCATGATGGACCGGGAGTACATGCCGGAGGATGACTGCTACCTCTTGAGCACTGGGTTGGATTTCCCCGAAGAGGGGAGGATGATGCAGCAAAGTACCGTAAGTATTTCCCTAAGTTTCTGAGAACCAAGGTATCAATCCAGTAGGAGGCTACGCGCGAGTCCCTCGTACCTACACAAAACAAATAGTTCAACGCAACCAACGCGATTAGGGGTTGTCAATCCCTTCACAGTCACTTATGAGAGTGAGATCTGATAGATAATATTTTTGGTATTTTTGGTATGGAGATGCAAAGTAAAATAAAAGGCAAAGTAAAAAAATCAAAGCAATAATAAAGTGATGGAGATTGATATGATGAGAATAGACCTGGGGGCCATAGGTTTCACTAGTGGCTTCTCTCAAGAGAATAAGTATTCTACGGTGGGTGAACAAATTACTGTTGAGCAATTGATCGAATTGAGCATAGTTATGAGAATATCTAGGAATGATCATGTATATAGGCATCACATCCGAGACAAGTAGACCGACTCCTGCCTGCATATACTACTATTACTCCACTCATCGACCGCTATCCAACATGCATCTAGAGTATTAAGTTAAAAACAGAGTAACGCCTTAAGCAAGATGACATGATGTAGACGGATAGTTTCATGCAATATGATAAAAACCTCTTCTTGTTATCCTCGATGGCAACAATACTATACGTGCCTTGCTGCCCCTTCTGTCACTGGGAAAGGACACCGCAAGATTGAACCCAAAGCTAAGCACTTCTCCCATTGCAAGAAAAACCAATCTAGTAGGCCAAACCAAACTGATAATTCGAAGAGACTTGCAAAGATAACCAATCATACATAAAAGAATTCAGAGAAGATTCAAATATTGTTCATAGATAGACTTGATCATACACCCACAATTCATCCGTCCCAACAAACACACTGCAAAAAGAAGATTACATCGAATAAATCTCCACGAGAGAGGGGGAGAACATTGTATTGAGATCCAAAAAGAGAGAAGAAGCCATCTAGCTACTAACTATGGACCCGAAGGTCTGAGGTAAACTACTCACACTTCATCGGAGCTACTATGATGATGTAGAAGCCCTCCGTGATGATGGCCCCCTCCGGCGGAGCTCCGGAACAGGCCCCAAGATGGTATCTCATGGGTACAGAAGGTTGCGGCGGTGGAATTAGGTTTTTGGCTCCGTTTTTGATTGTTTGGGGGTACGTAGGTATATATAGGAGGAAGGAATACATCGGTGGAGCTTCGAGGGGCCCACGAGGCAAGGGGCGCGCCCTCCACCCTCGTGACCGCCTCTCTTCTTTCTTGATGGAGGGTCCAAGTCTCCTGGATCATATCTGATGAGAAAATCACGTTCCCGAAGGTTTCATCCGTTTGGACTCCGTTTGATATTCTGTTTCTTCGAAACACTGAAATAGGCAAAAAAACAACAATTCTGGGATGGGCCTCCGGTTAATAGGTTAGTCCCAAAAATAATAATAAAAGTGGAAAATAAAGCCCAATATGGTCCAAAACAGTAGATAATATAGCATGGAGCAATCAAAAATTATAGATACGTTGGAGACGTATCAGGCATCCCCAAGCTTAATTCCTGCTCGTCCTCGAGTAGGTAAATGATAAAAAGAGAATTTTTGATGCGGAGTGCTACTTGGCATAATTTCATTGTAAATCTTCTCAATTGTGGTATGAATATTCAAATCCGAAAGATTCAAGACAAAAGTTCATATTGACATAAAAATAATAATACTTCAAGCATACTAACAAAGCAATTATCTCTTCTCAGAGTAATATGGCCTAAGAAAGTTTATCCCTACAAAATCATATAGTTTAGTCATGCTCCATTTTCGTCACACAATAATGCTCTCATCATGCACAACCCCGATGACAAGCCAAGCAATTATTTCATACTTTAATAATCTTGAACTCATAAACCTTCACACAATACATGAGCGTGAGCCATGGATATAGCACTATGGGTGGAATAGAATATGATGATGGGGGTTATGTGGAGAAGACAAAAAAGGAGAAGATCTCACATCAACGAGGCTAATCAATAGGCTATGGAGATGCCCATCGATTGATGTTAAAGCAAGGAGTAGGGATTGCCATGGAACAGATGCACTAGAGCTATAAATGTATGAAAGCTCAACAAAAGGAACTAAGTGGGTGTGCATCCAACTTGCTTGCTCACGAAGACCTAGGGAATTTTAGGAAGCCCATCGTTGGAATATACAAGCCAAGTTCTATAATGAAAAATTCCCACTAGTATATGAAAGTGACAAAACAAGAGATTCTCTATCATGATGATTATGGTGCTACTTTGAAGCACAAGTGTGGCAAAGGATAGTAACATTGTCCCTTCTCTCTTTTTCTCTCATTTTTTTTGGGCCTTCTATTTTTTTATGGCCTTTCTTCTTCTTCTTTTATTTTTTTTATTTATTCCTCACTTGGGACAATGCTCTAGAAAATGATGATCATCACACTTCTATTTATTTAAACCTCAATGATTACAACTCGATACTAGAACAAAGTATGACTCTATATGAATGCCTCCGGCGGTGTACCGGGATATGCAATGAATCAAGAGTGACATGTATGAAAGAATTATGAACGGTGGCTTTGCCACGAATACTATGTCAACTACATGATCATGCTAAGCAATATGACAATGATGAATGTGTCATGAAGAACGGTATGGTAGAAAGTTGCATGGCAATATATCTCGGAATGGCTATGGAAATGAAATAATAGGTAGGTATGGTGGCTGTTTTGACGAAGATATAAGGAGGTTTATGTGTGAAAGAGTGTATCATATCACGGGGTTTGGATGCACCGCCGAAGTTTGCACCAACTCTCAATATGAGAAAGGGCAATGCACGGTATCGAAGAGGCTAGCAATGATGGAAGGGTGAGAGTGCATATAATCCATGGACTCAACATTAGTCATAAAGAACTCATATACTTATTGTAAAAATATACAAGTCATAAAAATCCAAAGCATTACACGCATGCTCCTAGGGGGATAGATTGGTAGGAAAAGACCATCGCTCGTCCCCGACCGCAACTCATAAGGAGGACAATCAAATAGCACCTCATGTTTCAAATTTCTTACACAACGTTTACCATATGTGCATGCTACGGGACTTGCCAACTTCAACACAAGCACTTCTCAAATTCACAATTACTCTACTAGCACGACTTTGATATTATCACCTCCATATCTCAAAACAATTATCAAGCATCAAACTTTTCCTAGTATTCAATGCACTCAAAAGAAAGTTTTACAAATCTTGAATACCAAGCATATTATTATTTTTAAGAAAATTACCATGCTATTTAAGACTCTCAAAATAATCTAAGTGAAGCATGAGAGATCAATAGTTTCTTTAAAACAAATCCACCATCGTGCTCTAAAAGATATAAGTGAGGCACTAGATCAAAACTATAAAGCTCAAAACATATTAGTGAAGCACATAGAGTATTCTATCAAATTCCAATTCATGCATGGATCTCTCAAAAGGTGTTTACAGCAAGGATGAAAGTGGTAAACTAAAAGGAAAAGACTCAAATCATACAAGACGCTCCAAGCAAAACACATATCATGTGGTGAATAAAAATATAGCTCCAAGTAAAATTACCGATGGAAGTAGATGAAAGAGGGGATGCCTTCCGGGGCATCCCCAAGCTTTGACTTTTTGTGTCATTGGATTATATTGGGGGTGCCATGGGCATCCCCAAGCTTAGGCTCTTGCCACTCCTTGTTCCATAATCTATCAAAAGATTTCACCCAAAACTTGAAAACTTCACAACACAAAACTCAACAGAAATCTCGTGAGCTCCGTTAGCGAAAGAAAACAAAAGACCACTTCAAGGTACTGTAATGAACTCATTATTTATTTGTATTGGTGTTAAACCTACTGTATTCCAACTTCTCTATGGATTATAAACTGTTTTACTAGCCATAGATTCATCAAAATAAGCAAACAACACACGAAAAACAGAATCTGTCAAAAACCGAACAGTCCGTAGTAATCTGTAACTAATGCAAACTTCTGGAAATCCAAAAAGATCTACCAAAATAGGAGGACCTAGAAAATTTGTTTATTGATCAGCATCAATTGGAATAAGTATTTTATCACGTTCTGGTGATTTTTAACAATTGTTTTCGTGAACAGAAAGTTTCTGGAAATTACAGCAAGATCAAATAACTATCATCCAAGAAGATCTTATAGGTTTAACTTGGCACAAACACTAATTAAAAGATAAAACCACATATAAACAGAAGGTAGATGGATTATTTATTCCTAAACAGAAGCAAAAAAACTAAAATAAGATTGGGTTGCCTCCCAACAAGCGCTCTCGTTTAACGCCCCTAGCTAGGCATAAAAGCAAGGATAGATTTAGGTATTGCCATCTTTGTTAGGCAATCCATAAGTGGCTCTCATGATAGATTCATATGGTAATTTTATTTTATTCCTAGGGAAGTGTTCCATGCCCTTTTTTAATGGGAATTGAAATCTAATATTCCCTTCCTTGATACCAAAAATTGCACCAACCGTTCTAAGGAAAGGTCTACCGAGAATAATAGGGCAATAAGGATTGCAATCTATATCAAGAACGATAAAATCTACGGGCACATAATTCCTATTTGCAACAATAAGAACATTAATTCTTCCCATTGGTTTCTTAATAGTGGAATCCACAAGATGCAAGTTTACAGAGCAATCATCAAAATCACAGAAATCTAGCAAATCACACAAAGTTTTGGGAATAGTGGAGACACTAGCACCCAAATCACACAAAGCATAAAACTCATGATCTTTAATTTTAATTTTAATAGTAGGTTCCCACTCATCATAAAGTTTTCTAGGGATAGAAACTTTCAACTCAAGTTTTTCTTCATAAGATTGCATCAAGGCATCAACGATATGTTCGGTAAAAGCTTTATTTTGACTATAAGCATGAGGAGAATTTAGCACGGATTGCAACAAGGAAATACAATCAAATAAAGATCAACTTTCATAATTAAATTCCTTGAAATCCAATATAGTGGGTTTAGCAACATCTAGGGTTTTATTCTTTCCATTCCCACTTTTATCAATTTCATCATCAAGATCTAAATACTCTGAATTTTTGGAACGCCTTCTAGGTAAAGGAAGATCATATTCAGTTTCATCAAGATTCATATTGCAAAACAAAGATTTAATAGGGGATACATCAATAACTTTTAGATCTTCATCTTGATTTTCATAGGAATCCGGTTTAGCGGCCATCTTATTGACTAAGGTAGCTTGCATATCCAAAATTTCGGCAGTTAATTTTTCAAGATGAGCAATTTGAGATGTTATACTATCAAATTCTTTAGACATATCATCGAGATCTTTGTTCATATAACTCATAAAACTGTTTTGTTCCTTAAGCTCGTTTCTGAAGAAATTATTATGCTCAAATAGCAAAACCATAAAGTTCCTAACGTTGTTTTCAATCTCTTCTAGTTTTTTAAGGTGAAGATCACCAAATCTAGGAAGAGCCATCGGGACAAGCAAGCAAACCAACACACAAGCAAACAAAAGGCAAGCGAGAAAAAGGTAAACGGAAAAGAGAGGGCGAATAAAACGACAAGGATGAAGTGGGGGAGAGCAAAACGAGAGGCAAATGGCAAATAATGTAGTGCCAGAGATAAGGAATTGTGATAGGTACATGGTATGTTGACTTTTGCATAGACCTCCCCGGCAACGGCGCTAGAAATTCTTCTTGCTACCTCTTGAGCACTGCGTTGGATTTCCCCGAAGAGGAGAGGATGATGCAGCAAAGTAGTGTAAGTATTTCCCTCAGTTTTTGAGAACCAATGTATCAATCCAGTAGGAGGCTACGCGCGAGTCCCTCGTACCTACACAAAACAAATAGCTCAATGCAACCAACGCGATTAGGTGTTGTCAATCCCTTCACAGTCACTTATGAGAGTTAGATCTGATAGATAATATTTTTGGTATTTTTGGTATGGAGATGCAAAATAAAATAAAAGGCAAAGTAAAAAATCAAAGCAATAATAAAGTGATGGAGATTGATATGATGAGAATAGACCCGGGGGCCATAGGTTTCACTAGTGGCTTCTCTCAAGAGCATAAGTATTCTACGGTGGGTGAACAAATTACTGTTGAGCAATTGACCGAATTGAGCATAGTTATGAGAATATCTAGGAATGATCATGTATATAGGCATCACGTCTGAGACAAGTAGACCGACTCCTGCCTGCATATACTACTATTACTCCACGCATCGACCGCTATCCAACATGCATCTAGAGTATTAAGTTAAAAACAGAGTAACGCCTTAAGCAAGATGACATGATGTAGACGGATAGTTTCATGCAATATGATAAAAACCTCATCTTGTTATCCTCGATGGCAACAATACTATACGTGCCTTGCTGCCCCTTCTGTCATTGGGAAAGGACACCGCAAGATTGAACCCAAAGCTAAGCACTTCTCCCATTGCAAGAAAAACCAATCTAGTAGGCCAAACCAAACTGATAATTCGAAGAGACTTGCAAAGATAACCAATCATACATAAAAGAATTCAGAGAAGATTCAAATATTGTTCATAGATAGACTTGATCATAAACCCACAATTCATCGGTCTCAACAAACACACCATAAAAAGAAGATTACATCGAATAGATCTCCACGAGAGAGGGGGAGAACATTGTATTGAGATCCAAAAAGAGAGAAGAAGCCATCCAGCTACTAACTATGGACCCGAAGGTCTGAGGTAAACTACTCACACTTCAACGGAGGGGCTATGATGATGTAGAAGCCCTCCGTGATGATGGCCCCCTCCGGCGGAGCTCCAGAACAGGCCCCAAGATGGGATCTCGTGGGTACAGAAGGTTGCGGTGGTGGAATTAGGTTTTTGGCTCCATTTTTTATCGTTTGGGGGTACGTAGATATATATAGGAGGAAGGAATACGTCGGTGGAGCTTCGAGGGGCCCACGAGGCAGGGGCGCGCCCTAGGGGGGGCCCTCCACCCTCGTGACCGCCTCTCTTCTTTCTTGACGGAGGGTCCAAGTCTCCTGGATCATATCTGATGAGAAAATCACGTTCCCGAAGGTTTCATTGTGTTTGGACTCCCTTTGATATTCCGTTTCTTCGAAACACTGAAATAGGCAAAAAAACAGCAATTCTGGGCTGGGCCTCCGGTTAATAGGTTAGTCCCAAAAATAATAAAAAAAGTGGAAAATAAAGCCCAATATGGTCCAAAACAGTAGATAATATAGCATGGAGCAATAAAAAATTATAGATACGTTGGAGACGTATCAATGACCCCGGCTCGTTCCTCGAGCCGGGTGGGAAGAGGAGATGCTGGAAGTTGAGGCCTTCCAGGAGCCACCCAGGAGCCTCGCCGACCCCTCCAATGACAACAACCGCAAGGTACCGCTAATCTCTCAGGAGCAGGCTTACGCTAACCATGGGTCGCAGGTGGATCAGGTCACAGCGATAGACGATGACCCCAGTGCGGCAGCCTCACTTCCACCAGGGGAAGCGCACTGGGGGCTATGTGGGAGGGACCTGGAGCAAGCCGCTCTCCGCATTGCACAGAGTAAGGTGCCGCCCAGAAGTAGGTCCTCTGTCGGGGAGGCACCGGCGAGCCTTCCCCCGGCAGAGGGCCCGTGGTCGCGGAGGGTGCCGCTAGCGTCCCCTTTGCCCCTTGGCATCGTCCTGGTTTCCGGACGCCCCAACGGTGGTCGAGGGCGGCGCAAGGCAGGGCCCTTGTCTGGCGATATGAAGCAAGGCTTGCGCCTGTGAAGGTCTCCGCCCGTGACACTCTCACGTAATAATGAGTGGGGCTATAAATGCCCCGGAGTCTCCGGAGAGCCGCCCTCAGGCCTCGGGGGCTCCCGCCCACGTCCTAGTAGAAGCAGCATGCTCCGCGCTGGCCGTGAACACTGTCCCACAATGACTATGCTCACGGCCTTTGAAAGCACTTAGCTCCGCGCTGGTGGGAAGACAAGAAGACTAGCTAGGTGTCGGACGCGGCCATTTGCTTTTGACCTCTTTTTTGTAGCTCAAATTTGTAGCCTTTGATTTTGAATTTGAAGTCGTACTTTCATTGGCAATCGCGGGGGGGGGGGGGTGCCTTTTCTTGTTCATGCTGATTTTGTGAGTTTCTGGATTCGTGCATTGTTTTGAGATTTGCGTCTGCTACCTTCCCCCTTCCGGGCACCTCGCGAGCGGAGGCGGGGAGTGGCATGCACGCACTACGCGCGCAGCCCGCCATGACTGGCGCTCGCTCCTCGCGAGGCCCTCACGGGCGGGCTAGCTGACCCCTCAGGAGACCAAAACCTCGTGAGCCAGCAAAGAACTCCCCTCGGAAGAAATGCACATCTGCAGCTCCCAAATCAGTTTGAAGCCCGACTGGACTAAGGTAAGTTACGGCAGCAAGCCCGCAAGGGGCTCGTGAGCTCACAAGAGCGCGTTTCAAGCCTATCCTAAGAAGTAAAATAGTAGTTTGTTTACATGAGGGGCTCCCCCTCCGCAAAATGCTCTTACATCGTGAGGGGCCATGCCCAAGATTTTGCATGCAGGTTCAAAATAAAGGAGCGCGAGCTCAGTCGGACATGTCGCTCGCCGCGTCTTCCGAATCACTCCCAGACATGCTGCTGGTGCTATCTTCACCGTCATCAACCGCGCCGCCCTCATCCGCCACGACCACCACCGCGTCATCATCAGAAGCAAAGGCCCTGACCAGAGCATCCACATTGTCATCCACCCAGCGCGCTAGGTTGTCCCGGATGACCTCGGGCACCGAGACGATGGCGGCGTCAAAGTCAAAGTCAGGATTGATGTTCTAGAGATGGCTGAAAATGCGGGAAAACACACGCCCGAGGAGGCCTCGGCTCTTCTCCTCGACAAGCTTATGAGCCCTCTCGGCCCGGTTCTCCAGGCGCATCACGACATCAGTAAAGAAGCGGAGGTGGCAGGCATAGTCTTCTGCGTGGGGATGAGGGGTGTGCTCGTCGCAAATTGCCCCTAGCGCCTGATTGGCCCTCGTCCTGAGGTCCCGAAGCATGGGAGTATGCTCGCGCAGTAACGCCTACCGGCGGAGCACCTCTTCCCTGCTCTACTGCGCGAAGGACTCGGCATTGGCAACTCGTCGCTGGAGCAGGAGCAGCTCGGCACGAGCGGAGGCCAACTCGGCCTGCATGGAGATCAAGGCAGCTGCTGCGGCCTTCTCGCGCTGCTTCGCCTCAGCCAACCTTCACCTGAGGGTGGTGGTCCTGCCCTCAGCCTCAGCTTCCAAGAGCTTCAGCTTCAGGTCGTACCTGCTGGCAAGATCAACACGAGCCTCAACCACCATGCGGTCAACTTCTTCCTGGGTCCTAGCCTCGCGCGCGCTCGCAGCATCTTCCGCTTCGGCAAACTGACGCTCCCTCGTCTCCAACCACTCAAGCTCGAGGCTACGCTCCGTGGCCTCCAGCATCAGCGCTTCCTCGCGCCAACACAGCTCTGCGCACCTCCACTTGGTGCTCCAGGGAGGCATTCAGGGCCAGGAGCTCCTGCCCGCGCTTCTCGGCGACCTTGCGACGGTGGTCTGCCTCCCTGGCCTCCTCCAAGGCCCGAGCGCTGGCCTCGCGCGAGGTTGCGAGGGATGCCTCGGCCTTCGTATTAGCGTGCTCGCGTTGAAGGCGCCCGAGGTTGATGGCCACCTTCACTCGATGCCATTCCTCCATCAGCCAGAGACCCTCAGCTTCAAGGCGGGCGTCGACATCCATGAGCTCTTCCCCAAGCCGGCTCAACGCACCCATCGCCTCCTGGAAGAGCTCGTGACGGAAGGCACCCCGCTCGCACGCGAGCTCGAACGCATGACCGAGCCCGTCCCCCATGCCGGGAGGTGTTGAAGAGGTCCGAGGTGGATCGCCTCGTCCCAGCAGGGGGCTGGGGGCCGGTGCCTTGCTAGACGCCCTTCGGGCCCCGTCGGTAGCTTGGGGGGAGCGGCTCGTTGCCTGAAGGAGAGACCAGGGCTAAAGCCACCCAGTCGCGATCAACAACTAGAGGAGGAGCCCTTGGCACACCTTTCGCACCCCAGGCAAGGCCACGAAGGAGAGACGGCAAGAACGTGGGTTCGAGGCACCAGGCTGGCGCGCTTACCTGTCTGGCCGACCTCGCGCCAAGTGCGGCATGCTGGCTTGGGGCGCTCAAGGCCGGCAGGGGACTCGAGGCAGGAGGAGGTTGCTTCTTGGGAGATTTCGCCACCTTAGCAGAAGAGACCCTGAGGAGCCATATTCAGGGGGGAAGCAGCACTCGAGAAATTGAAAAGATAAGGTACTCACTCGTCTATGGCGATATACTTCCTCTGTTTCAATGGCCGGAAGGCATCACCGCTGCAGCTTGGAGATCCCTTTCTCTTCCGGAGCGCGCCGAAGTTTAGTCGGAGCCGGCCGAAGCCCTGGGCATGGTCACCAGCCCCGGGTGCGACTGGAGTAACTCCTGAGGAGACGACCTCAGGGGTGCTGGCATGCGTGGAGACCTTGGCCTCCGCCTCGTGGCGACCCGCCAGGGCCTCGAGGCCTGCAGCCTCAGGAGTATCGAGCTGCGACGCCCCTCTAGCTGTTTCCTCAGGACGGTTCTCCAAGGGGCCGTGGGACGACCGTTCAGGAGCCCCGAGCGGCGTCGATTCCTCAGTAGCTGCGTCGCCAGCGGCCGACGATGGTCGCCCCCCTGTGCCCACTTCCGAGGAGATCACTGCACCGGCGGTAGGCAACGGAGCCACGAAGACAGGGCTCTTGCGAGGCCCTTCAAGACCGGCCGAACGTAGTCCCCACTCATCGGAAGGGGAATCTGACTTGCGAACTCCACCTTGTTCGAGCAGCAGTACAAGAGATAACCCTCCTCCCGCATGTTGGCTGGCGACGGGTCACCCGTCATGATCTCGAGCACAGTTTGTTGCTCCTCAAGAGGAAGCCCGGACTCGTGAAGCCTCATGCGGTCCTTGCTGCCGGACAAGGTCCACATTGGTCGAGAATGGCGCTGGAGCGGAGCAACGTGGCGCGGGACGAAATCCTTCACCACCATGCGCGCAGTCACACCAAGATCCTTCAGCCTCTTCAACCGTCTCCAGACATGGGCAAGGCACGAATCAGCGAGCCTCTCGTGGCCCCAGCCGGAGCTGGGAACGGCGGGCGCCGACGGAAGCGAGAGCAGGGGGCTGAGCACGCCGACGTCCACGAACACCCACCGCTTCCGGAGCCTGCTAACAGATGGCGGGAGCTCGAAGTCAATCCCTGAGCCGGCCGTCGCAGCCACGGCTTGGAAGCTCAAGCATCCCAAGCACTGCCGAGGGTCGATCAGGTGCAGCAAGAAGAAATGGCGAAGTAGGGCCACAGAAGGAGCAATGCCCGCCATGGCCTCGCAGACAAAGGTGAAGACAGCAAGAAGGACGATGGATTGGGGATCTAGGTGCAGCATGTGGATCTGGTAATGGGAGAGCATGGCGTTGAAGAAGGGGGAGAAAGGGGGAATCAGGCCGGCCCATAAGGTGTCAAGAAAGATGTGGACCTCGGTGACAATCCTATCAACAGAGGCGCAGGATGCGGGCCAAGCCACCGTCTTCCCCCATTCATTGAAGTCGGCGGCGAGCGCTAGGCGTACCTTATCCATAGCTTCCTGGTTGAGCACCACCGACCGATCAACGACTGGTTCAAGGGTCGGAGGTGGTTCGGCTGAGGACTAGGACTTCTTCTTCCCTTTCTTCATTTGGCTCGGCGCCATGGCAACGGAGGGGATAGAGCTCATGTCAGATTGGAAGAGGAGGCTGTTGTTTCAGGAAGGCGGAAGAGTTGGGGGAGTGCGTTGCTAGCGATGAAGGAGTAACTGTGTAGGTCGCGGTGGCCGCCTAGCCAGGCGGATATCAAGGCTGCATGGGGAAGCAGGGATGCCCACGTCCCGTCAATCGCCACGCATCAATCAAGGCCGCAGGCGATTGGGGCCCGCGGCACTCTGCACTTGCCCCTTGGCTTCGCCTCGACGCCAAGTACGAGCGCGCCTTGCGCCCGGGGGCTACTGTCTGTGTTCTGGGAACGGGGGTCCCCAGACTTGCCTGCTTGCAGCCCATGGCGTGGCTCCGCTAATGGCCTGGTACGACCCATCTTCACCAGCAAACACTCAAGACCCTCGCGAGGCGGGCGACACAAGACCTCCTCAGGGGCAGCCTTGCTAGGCTGGCTCACGAGGAGCGGAGAGATCAAGGCGAGGGGCACATCGTGAGGTTCCCGTGACGTGAGCCATGACAACCAAGGCTGGGCAGGCACCAGGCGGGCGCAGACTACTAGTTTCCTCTTTGGTGCTAAAGGAGCAGGCGCAGGCAAGGAGTCCCGAGGCATTAGGCAAAGGTTTCCATATCGGTGCAACGAGACCAAGACCCGCAGGACGGCGGGATGGAGGTCATCGCGGAGCCCACAACGGTGTCACCAACAGAGCCTTTGGCAGGCGAAGACCACCCTTTGTCATGATAGCTTGTACTAGCTGTCCCCCTTTAAATTGGCCATTGTGGGATCCCTTCCCGCCTAATATTTGGGAAGAGGACCCGGGCCTCTATAAATAGGACTAGCCACCATCGTAGGAGGCAACTAATTTGGCCCCAACTGATCCAGGATCAGATCCATTCCATCCACACACGCACAAGCTCACTATGCTCAAGAACACCTCTCCTCAGGAGGTAGTTCTTCCCTTGTACTTGTTCATCCCAGCCTACAAGGCAATCCACAGCACCACACTGGAGTAGGGTATTACACCACATCGGTGGCCCGAACCAGTATAAACTCTTGTGTCCCTTGCTCTTCGGGTTCGGCGAGCTAAGATTTGAGATCATGGTGAGAGCATGAGCTAAGGGAGAGAGATCTTCGTGCGCACCCCAGAGTTCGAACCTCAAGGGTTTTGCCGGAACCCGAAATCGGACAAGGACAAAAGATGTCATGCAAGTTCTTTTCCATAAGCACGTATGACTATATTCGGAATACATGCCTACATTACATTGATGAACTGGAGCTAGTTCTGTATCACCCAATGTTATAACTGTTGCATGAGGAATCGCATCCAACATAATTATCCATCATCGAACCAATGCGTACGAGCTTTTCACATATTGATCTTTTCTTAGTTACTTTTTTGTTGCCACTGTTACCATTGCTACAAAACTACTATTGTTACTTTAGCCACCGTTACCGTTACTTCCATACTACTTTGCTATTAAATACTTTGCTGCAGATATTAAGTCTTTGAGGTGTGGTTGAATTGACAACTCAACTACTAATACTTGAGAATATTCTTTGGCTCCCCTTGTGTCAAATCAATAAATTTGGGTTGAATACTCTACCCTCGAAAACTGTTGCGATCCCTTGTACTTGTGGGTTATCAATGTGTTGCTTATTCAAGTAAGAACAACACCCTAGCGCCGGTCCACTCACATATCAAATGATCAAAGTAGTGAATGTGAATCAACTAAACATAATAAACCTGACTAGGCGAGAATCCACATGTGTCCTCGAGAACACTTTGCTCATTATTAGAAGTACTTTCGTCTTTTCCTTTGTTATAAAAAGGATTGGGCCACCTTGCTGCACTGCTGTTACTATTGTTACTTGCTACTAATTATGAATCAACTTGCTACAAAACTACCGTTCATCACTACTTATAGCACTTGCAAAGAATACCTTACTGAAAGCCGCTTGCAAATAATTGTAGGGATAAGCATTAAGCACACATTAAGCAAAGTATGATCAACCACATAGGAACGTAGTATCTCACAAGCATTAAACAAAAAAGTAGCACAAATCAAACGAACATTGTAGAAAAAACTCAATAAAACCAAAGAGCAAAAGTGATACTCTCTCTCTCTCGGCAAAAAGTACCAAAAAGCTCAAAAGGTATATAGCCGTGTGTCTCTCTAGGTACGATCCTCTGGAGCTCCTGAAGGGGTCTTCTGGCTTGTGGATCCAGTGAGCGTAGATGGTGTTGAGAGAAGTGCATCAGCAAATGCCTCTACTGATGTCTGCTGAACTAGTGGTGTAGACATTGGAGGTGGCACTGTAGCAGTAGTGGCAGGTGCAGAGTGAGTGGTCCTCGAGTCTGGAACTGGCACGGCTGAAGACTTGGGTGCCCTAGGCACGTTCTGAAACCTCTCAGTAGTAGGGTGCTCCTCTCCATCCTCAGCATCATCTCTAAGCTTCTTCACAATAGATTGAATCTTTGTGACCTTGACATCAAGATTGTACATATTGTCCTCACAATCTACTCTAAGCTCTCCTAGTTCTTGGCTAAGTTGGCTAGACGTCACTCAATCCTCACTGTTGCTTCCAACAGATATGTGATCTGGTCCTGCTTTGTCTTGAGATTTGCAATGGGTGCATTGGGAGTTGTAGCTTATTTTGCTGCCTTTGCTGCTACTACTGCCTGCGCCTTCTCTTGAGCCTCAATAGATGTGGGGCGTCGGCGTTCTGGGAACCAGAGCACCTAGACTTGCCTGTCTGCGGCCCATGGCGTGGCTCCTTCGACGACCTGGTATGGCCCATCTGCAAGACCGCTAAGACAAGACCCTCGCGAGGGGCCAAGCCTCGCAAGGCAGACGACACTAAGACCTCCCTAGGGAACAGGCTCCCCAAGCGGCCTCATGAGGAGCATAAATTTCTATGCAGGTAGCCAGCCACATGAGGCTACGATGACGCAAGATATGACGACCAAGGCAGGCGGTGCTAGCGGGCGCAGAGGAGGCAGTTTCCTCTTTGGTTCTAAGGAGGCAAGAACAGGCATGGGTTCCCGAGGAATCCTGCAAAGGTTTCCATTCCAGTGCAACGAGACTAAGACCACTAGCACGGCAGGGCGGATGTCATCGCCGATCCCACCGCTGCACCACGACGAGAATCTTCGCAGTCGAAGACCACCTTTTGTCAGTATAAGATGTACTACTTGTCGCCTTTCAAATTGGCCACTGTGGGATCCCTTCCCGCATAAGTTTTGGGGGAAGGGGACCGAGGCCACTATAAATATAGGTTAGCCACCACGGTAGAAGAGGTCGGCTCATTCCTCACCCCTGAACCTCGCGAGGTTGTTCATCCTTTGTACTAGTTCATCCTTAGCCCCTCGTGAGGCCAATCCACCACAAAGTAGGAGTAGGGTCTTACACCGCAAGGTGGCCCGAACCTGGGTAAACTGTTGTGTTCATATTCTTCCTTGCTCACATGAATTAGGCTAGGTTGTGGGCTGCCAAGTTGGTAGGCTTGAGAGGTGGAGTTCTTCGGACACGCCACAGAGTTCGAACCTTCTTGGGTCCGCGGAGCCCTGAATCCGACATTTGACGCGCCAGGTAGGGGCGTGTCGAAGCCCTGCCTCTTCGCCAACCACGTTCTATCCTCACTTGGCCATGACGAGATCCGGTCGGGTCCGCGTCGAGCGATGAGCCATGCACTCTGATCAAGCGGAGCCTTTCCGCCGCAGCGTTCCTCGTCGTACCCCGCCTTCCTCGGCATACTGTCGCGAGCGACAAGGTCACTGCCGGTACCACTCACGCGGTGCAGCAGGCGGGCCACCATGCACTCGATTGGCATTGCCACGGCTCTGCCCCACTGCGCCCGCCGGGGGATGACGGGCGCGCAAGCCGCGCTCCTCACGGCGCGTGAATTACTGCGCTACCGCCCTGTAGAGGGCGACCGTGCCACTTGATGTCTACTACACAACCTTCTTCTTGTAGACGTTGTTGGGCCTCCAAGTGCAGAGGTTTGTAGGATGGTAGCAAATTTCCCTCAAGTGGATGACCTAAGGTTTATCAATCCGTGGGAGGCGTAGGATGAAGATGGTCTCTCTCAAGCAACCCTGCAACCAAATAACAAAGATAAAACATCCCAGATGTACATCCCGCCGCCGTGATCAGCGCGTTCCATCAGAATGTGCGCAACCGCAAGATGCATGAAGAGTTGGCGATGAACAAGGTTAAAGATGTGGCCGAACTTTATGTTCTGGCCGATAGATGCACCCGAGCTAAAGAGGGAAGGAAGTACCCCGGCAAGGATGCCAGCACAGAAACCGACTCTATGGACGAAACCACCGCCGCCCCGACGAAAAAGGGTCGTCGCCACAACAGGAAGCGTAAGGGCAAGGCCGTGCTTGCCGTCGAGAAGTCTGACGACACCGGCGCCGCCAAGAAGGCCAAGGCAGACGACCCCAGCAAAGAGATTGCCGGGTGCGCCGCTTGCTGGGCCTTGGCGGCTGCCGACAAGCCAAGGGGCTCTGACAAGCAGTATTGCAAGATCCACCGCACCAAGGGCCACGACCTCCAGAACTGCCGACAAGTTGAGCTGCTTACTGAAAAGCAAAAAGCCGAGTATGAGAGGCGGGACAAGCAGAAGGGTCAAGATGGTGCCGAAGGATCCGGCAAGAAGCGTGGCAGCCAAGGAGGCCGCCGCAGAAAGGATAACCAGCAAGAGAGGCCCGCTCGGGGCCGCGACAAGAAGCAGGAAGACGACGAGGATGACGAGTCCGGCGAGCATGAGTTTCAGAAGGCTACGGAGGCCATGTGCATCGATGGTGGCGCCTCGCTGCATACTTCTCACCGCCAGCTCAAGAAGTGGGTGCATGAGATCACAGCAGTGGAGCCATCGTTCGACGCTCAGAAGCCGCTGAAGTGGTCCAGCACGCCTATCATCTTTGACACCGAGGACCACCCTGATCGTACAACTGCGGTCGGGTGTTTGCCATTGTCGGTTTCACCAACGATAGGCAACCTCAAGGTGAACAAGATGCTGGTTGACGGCGGGGCCGGTCTGAACTTGATCTCACCCATTGTGACCAGAAAGCTGCAAATTCCTGATGGAAACCTCGAGGAGACAGGCACGTTTCAAGGGGTCAACCCGGGAAGGAGCCAACCGAAGGGTAAGGTCACGCTTCCCGTGACGTTTGGAAGCGAGTTGAACTACAGGATGGAGAGGATTGTCTTCAATGTAGCCAGGATCCCCTTGCCCTACAATGGGATCCTCGGCCGCCCGGCACTAACCAAGTTCATGGCAGCGTCACATTACGCCTACAACACGCTGAAGATGCCTTGGCCGATGACCATCATCACCGTTCCATGCGATAAGAAGGATGCGCTGATATGCAACGACCTACTCTACCGGGAAGCAGTTGCAGCAACTGCCTCCAAGGCACTTGCTCTTGCCACTGAAGCCCCGGGAGGGAAGAAGAAGACCGGCAAGACCTCTCACACCCACTCCGGCAAGCGCACCTCTACGGAGTGTTATGCTACCGTCGAGGACGTGCCGGAGAGCTCCACCGACAAGAGCAAGAAATCCATAGCTGCACCGCCAGAGACCAAGAAGGTGTCCGTCAAGGAGGATGGCACGAGAGGGGCTTTCACCATAAGCTCCACCCTCGACAACAAATAGGAAGGCGCGCTCATCACCTTCCTATGGGAGAATGTCGATGTGTTTGTGTGGAAAGCATCCGACATCCCCGGCGTTCCCAGGGAGGTGATTGAGCACCACCTTGCTGTCCGTCCTCATGCGCGACCCTTCAAGCAGAAGGTTAGGAAGCAGGCTTTGGAAAGGCAAGAGTTCATCACAGAGGAGATCAGGAAGTTGGAAAAGGCAGGCTTGGTGAGAGGAGTGCTCCATCCGACGTGGTTGGCTAATCCGGTGGTGGTGCGCAAGGCAAACGGGAAGTGGAGGTTGTGTATTAACTACACAGATATCAATAAGGCTTGTCCTAAGGACCCCTTCCCATTGCCACGCATTGACCAGATTGTTGACTCCATGGCCGGGTGTGATCTGTTATCATTCCTTGACGCTTGCTCAGGATACTGTCGTGGTTCTAAGTCTGACAGTAAGAATGGGGGGTAAGTATGGAGAGGCAAGATCCTAGCTATGGAGTAGTTGTATGCGCAAGGAGTTTTACGAGTTCGGGCCCTTCTCTGAGGAAGTAACAGCCCTACGTCTCGGAGCCCGGAGGCTGTCGACTGGATTATGTGTGTGTGTGTGTGTTACAAAGTTGCGAACCCCTGTCCTAGTGGAGGGGGGTGGCTTATATAGAGTTCGCCAGGACCCCAGCCAGCCCACGTTACAAGGAGTTTAATGTACATAAAGAGAGGGGGTTACTGATAACGCCTGTAATAAAGGACCATGAAGGCCATAAAAGCTACTTATGAGATGACCGTTTGTAGGCAGTGCCTTTAGGTCTTCTTATAGTCGAGTGGCTGTCTTCATGGTCGACTGCTTGTGCTTCTGGTCGAGTACGCTCGTGTCCGTCGACTGGGCTGACCAGGTCGACTGAAATGTTGATACTCTTAGAATGTCTTTCATTGTAGGAGTCATGTCCTTGATTGGGTACCTCAGGTATGATAAGTTACCCTACCCTAGGTACGTATCCTCGTCATTAGCCCCCGAATGGGTCAGGGGTTAAGTGAGAATGGGGCCGAGCCTATGCTTCCGACTAAACCTCCATGCTTCGGTTGCATCTGTCTTTGGATAAATGGAAGTTACGGTGGGAACCCATTCTTCAGTTGCCTTGATCCATTCAGATGTCCGTCGAGTGGTTTCATATTACCGTCGAGTGTGTTTACGTGACGAGTCTCTTGGGAGACTTAAGGAAACGGATCTTTTCGTCTGACAAACCATCCTGTCGATCGCGGATCTTGCGGGATTTGAAAATTGGAAGCGCACCGGACGGAGAAAATCGCGCGAGTCGGCTGGATAAGGCAAGGGCGCCTCGATCTCCGCACCACCTTTTTCGCCACGTACTGCGCGCGCGCCTGCTGCGGGATTTGACTGGGGGGCGCAGGCCCACTGATCAGCCACTCGGGTGTGGCCTTATATAAGGTAGTGATTCCGATTTTTTTTACTCTGCGCCCTTGTTTTTCTTATCCCTTCCTCCGTAAGCCTCCGCCTCGCTCTTCGCTGCAATCTCGACACCGCCGCTCGGCCAAGACCTCGTTCGAGACAATGGGGAAGGACAAGACGGCGGCGGCGGAACGCGCGAAGAAGGCCGCGGCAAAGGGTAAGGGGAAGAAATCTGGCCGAGGCGGGTCGTCCTCGCGGGCCGCTCTGCCGTCCGGCTGGTTACAGGGGGATTGGATGCCCTCCATCCTTACTCAAGCGGATATCGACGACATGGTGGAGGGGGGACTCATTCCCTACAAGGCTGCTCGCCTCCCTGGGGAGGAGACGGAGCCGAAACCTCGCGAGGGTGAGTGCGTCCTGATAGCCACCCATGTCGACCGGGGGTTTTCCCTGCCCCCGAGTCCTTTTTTTAGGGCCTTTCTGAACTTCTTCGGAGCGCAGCTCCACCATTTCACGCCCAACTCCATAGTCTATCTTGCTGCGTTCGTGTCTCTGTGTGAGTGTTTCTTAGGCTGTCGACCTCACTGGGGCCTCTTCAAGCATATCTTCACTTGCCGATCCCAGTCGGTTAAAAGGCTCATCCCGGACGGGGAAAGGACGCAGGTGATCCAGATGTGCGGGGGTCTCGGGATCCAGACGAGGGGTAAGAGTTGTTTTCCTCCCATGATGCTTCCCGATTCCGTGCGCGGGTGGCAGTCGACTTGGTTCTACTGCAAGGACCAGCCGACCCCTGGCCACTCGACCGGCCTTCCTCCTTTTACCTTGGACCGAGTGCAGAAACCCGCTTCTTTGAAAGTGGTTCCAGAGAAGAAGGCTCAGGTGAAGGTATTAGTCAGTCGAGTGGTTGAGTTGGTTCGGGAAGGCGTGACCGGCATGGACTTGCTCAAAGTCTTCCTCCAGCGACGAATCCAACCTCTACAGGCTCGGGATCACTCGATGTGGTTGTATTCCGGGTCCGACGACTCCACTCGGATCCACCCGGAGGCGGTCGAGACTTCTGTACTGGAGAGCTGGCTGACCAGCATGACCGGGAATAAGGACAACCCCAGGGGTTCTAGGAGGATTGCTCCGCTTGATGGGATGATGGAGACAGACAAGGTACGTTTTACTTCTTCCGACTGAAATTTTCACTCCGTCTAGTAACTGGCTTGCGATAAGTCGACTGATCCTTGCTCTGCCCGTTGTCTTGCAGGAGATCAACGACATGTATTCGATGCCGAATGGGAACCAGGAGCAAGTATCTGAAGGAGGAGGGAGTGGAGGCGAAGGAAGTGAGGATGGAGGTGAAGTCGAGGAGTGGGAATCTGATGGTGACGTAGAGGAGGAGGCCAGCGACGACTCGGGTGATGAAGATGAAGAGGTGGAGGTCGACCTTCCTCGACGCGAGAGACGCTCCAAGAACGCTCAGGATCCCGCCGTGGAGCGCAGTCAGTCGAGTGCTCCGGTGGGCCAGTCATCCAAGCGCCCTCGGACCGCGTCGCCGGCCCCAACTGAGAAGGCACCCAAGCAGCCCAGAGCCATCCCGACCAAGCCACCCAAGGCCTTGCCCAAGATCAGGGTCGCCATCCCTGTCATCTCTGGGTAAGTGACTGTTTTTATCTTTCTTGAGTCGACTAGAACGGATTCTTAGTCGATTCACTTTCAAATTATTTGCTTGGAATCGTGCAGCGCCGCTACTTCCGAGACTTCCATCCAGAATGCCGATGAGATGATGGAGGACGCCGTCACTTCCAACTTAGGTATAATCTTTGACACGATCCGACTGTTTAACTGCTGAGTCGATTGGATATTCATTTCTGAACTTTTGTAGCTCCGACCAACATTATTGACCTTCCGGATGATGAGGAGGAGGCGGAAGTGCCGCTCAGGCCTTTTAGGAGGAGAGGCCGGAGGGCCCCGGTCGACAAGGCTCCTCAGACCACGTCGATTGCTGAGGCGGTGGTCCAAGGGGGTGACAACACCGCCCGGACTACTGTGACTTTTGCTGAACCACTGACGACTGCCCGGCCTTCGTCGTCGACTGCTCCCCCACTGGTCGACCCGCCCTCGTTCTTCGCCGCCTACCAGACCCCGGAGGATCAAGTGAGTGCTGCTAAGGAGGCTATACGTCAGGCGGGGATCATGATGGAGCAGACCAAAGCGGCTCGGGATGCCAGTCAAGCGGCCTATGACATCAGCTCGGCGTTGCAGCAGAACGTCCAGGTTAGTTGGTCTTCACTTGCGTTGTACACCCACTGGGTGCTGTTGATCTGAAATTTTTCATTGGTGGGGGCACGCTGAGTGCACCCACTGGGTGTAGTCCCCAAGGCCACGGTCGACTGCTGGCAGTCGACTGCGGTCTTTATGCTTTCAAACTTCCTCACTCGACTGATCGGATTGGGTCGAGTGGAAATCAAGGAAAACCGGTGGGGGCACGCTGAGTGCACCCACTGGGTGTAGTCCCCAAGGCCACGGCCGACTGCTGGCAGTCGACTGCGGTCTTTATGCTTTCAAACTTCCTCACTCGACTGATCGGATTGGGTTGAGTGGAAATCAAGGAAAACCGGTGGGGGCACGCTGAGTGCACCCACTGGGTGTAGTCCCCGAGGCTACTGTCGAATGTTTTGATTCGGCTGTAGTCTTAGAAGTGTTGTGCTCTTTCTTTCAGTCACTCGGGAGTAACTTGTCTTTGATACCCTTTGTCGATTGACTCTTTGCAGAAGTCTTGTGAGCTTGTTGCTCAGCTCGCTGATCTGAAGGATAAGCAGATCCAGCTTAATCTTGATTTACAGTTTGCTCAGGAAAACATGCAGAAGGCGAAGGATGAAGCAAAAGGTAGGTTGGATTCGTCGTCTATCTCTGTTCCCCTGCTCGTTCTGAACTCTGTGTCTGTTGTTGCTTTGCAGACGAACTAGAGAAGGCCCTGAGGAAGAAAGATCTTGACCTTGCGGAGGCGCAAAAGGCAGCTGCGGAGAAATTAAAGCTCGCTGAAGAGAAACTTGCTTCAGTCAGCCATCTTGAGAACGAGAACGCTAGGCTGAAGTCTGCTCTTGACGCGGCCAATAGGGAAGCGAGTCGACTGAAGACTGACAAGAGTACTCTGAACGACAGGATCGGCCAGCTGGCGGGGAAGCACAAGGACTTGGAGGATTATCTTGGGGGTCTTGCCAAGAAGCTATACCTCATGCTTGAAGGTAACCCCCTTTGTGCGATTAATCTTGTTGTTGTCGACTCACCATTTGGTTACAGTTTTGCTCTGTCGAAACTTCTTTCAGAATTCTGCCGGAATTTTGAGGAAGAGACTAGTCGAGTGGAGACCCGCCTGGACCCTATCAATTCTCCTATGAAGGATGAAGTGGCCATGAATGTCCTCCGGTTGGAATCCCGTATCGCTGGTGTGGTGGACTACCTGGCTCGACTGAAAGCTGCTGTGTCGCGGATCGACTCCGCACTCTGGACCAAAGAGACCCTTCAGAACGACCTTGAATCCTTGGTCACTCGACTAAGTGATGTTCCAGGTCGAGTGCGAGAATGGAAAAAGTCTTCTGCTAGGTGCGGTGCTGATGTGGCTCTGTCACTGGTTCGTGTCCACTGCAAGGAGGCGCGAGAGGAGAAGCTGGCCGCTCTCCAGGTTGCCAATACCAGGAAGCATAATTTTCAGGATTTCATGGAGACTTTCATCGCTGCTGCCACTCGAATCTCAGACGGGATCGACTTGGACGAATTCGTTGCGCCATCAAGCCCTCCGCCAGAAGAGTAAAAAACTGTTGTGCTTTACCTTAAATTTGCCTCGGGATGCCGAGTGGTTTATGTATTTGATAAACTCCGTCGGGCTCTCAGCTCGAGTACTTTTATTTGCGATCTAGGATCTTTTGATTTTATCCGAACATGGCTCGACGTTGAATGTCTTCGTGACTTGATCCGCCGATCTACTATTCGTTGTTCCCTCAGAGGCTGCTATTCGTTGTTCCCTCAGAGGCTGCCCGGTTTGCACGATGCTCATCGCCGCGATGGTGTCTGTCAAAATGGCTTAGGCGAGCGCTAGGCTACAGCTAAGTCCCCGAGTGGGAGGTTTGCTCTCCACTTGGTAGGATTCCAATTACTTAGGCGAGTGCTTGGACTGCAGCTAAGCCCCCGAGTGGGAGGTTCGCTCTCCACTCGGTAGGATTTCAATTACTTAGGCGAGTGCTTGGACTGCAGCTAAGCCCCCGAGTGGGAGGTTTGCTCTCCACTCGGTAGGATTTCAATTACTTAGGCGAGTGCTTGGACTGCAGCTAAGCCCCCGAGTGGGAGGTTTGCTCTCCACTCGGTAGGATTTTTTCAAACTTAGGCGAGTGCTTGGACTGCAGCTAAGCCCCCGAGTGGGAGGTTTGCTCTCCACTCGGTAGGATTTCAATTACTTAGTCGAGTGCTTGGACTGCAACTAAGCCCCCGAGTGGGAGGTTTGCTCTCCACTCGGTAGGATTTCAATTACTTAGGCGAGTGCTTGGACTGCAGCTAAGCCCCCGAGTGGGAGGTTCGCTCTCCACTCGGTAGGATTTCAATTACTTAGGCGAGTGCTTGGACTGCAGCTAAGCCCCCGAGTGGGAGGTTCGCTCTCCACTCGGTAGGATTTCAATTACTTAGGCGAGTGCTTGGACTGCAGCTAAGCCCCCGGGTGGGAGGTTTGCTCTCCACTCGGTAGGATTTCAATTACTTAGGCGAGTGCTTGGACTGCAGCTAAGCCCCCGAGTGGGAGGTTTGCTCTCCACTCGGTAGGATTTCAATTACTTAGGCGAGTGCTTGGACTGCAGCTAAGCCCCCGAGTGGGAGGTTCGCTCTCCACTCGGTAGGATTTCAATTACTTAGGCGAAACGGATTCGCAGCTAAGCCCCCGAGTGGGAGACTTGCTCTCCACTAGGTAGGATTTCCTGAAAACTTAGGCGAAGCGGATTCGCCGCTAAGTCACCCACTGGGGGAAATTTAAACAAGCAGAAAAAGAAATAGCAGTCTTTTGCTTGAAACAAAAGAACTACAGAGGTACTTTTATTACATCTCAGTCGAGTGAGTTTTTAAGTGTAAAAAGGACGGAGCAGGTCCGCGTTCCATGCTCGAGGCTCGTCGATCCGTCGATCTATGTTGTGGAGGTGATACGCTCCGTTGTGCAGGACTTTGGTGATGATGAAGGGGCCTTCCCAGGTCGGGGCAAGTTTGTGAGGTTTTTGCTGATCCACGCGGAGGACCAAATCTCCTTCCTGAAAGGCTCGACCCTTCACATTTCTGGCGTAGAACCGACGCAACTCTTGCTGGTAGATGGTCGAGCGGATTAGAGCCATCTCTCTTTCCTCCTCTAAGAGGTCGACTGCATCTTGCCGGGCCTGTTCTGCTTCTGCTTCGGAATATAACTCGACTCGAGGCGCGTTGTGGAGCAGGTCGCTCGGCAAAACCGCTTCGGCTCCATAGACCAGAAAGAATGGTGTTCTTCCAGTCGACCGGTTAGGGGTGGTCCTCAACCCCCATAGAACTGACGGAAGTTCGTCGACCCAGGCGCCTGCTGCGTGTTTGAGATCACGCATCAGTCGGGGTTTTAGTCCTTTGAGGATGAGGCCATTCGCACGTTTGGCCTGTCCATTCGACTGAGGATGAGCAACTGAAGCGTAGTCGACTCGAGTGCCCTGAGAGGCGCAGAAGGCTTTGAATCTGTCATTACCAAAGTTTGATCCGTTATCCGTGATGATGCTGTGCGGAACTCCATATCTGAATATCAATCCCCTGATAAAACTGATGGCAGTGCTTGCGTCGAGGTCCTTTATGGGTTTGGCTTCTATCCACTTCGTGAACTTGTCGACTGCAACCAACAAGTGGGTGAAGCCACTCCTACAAGTTCTCAGTGGTCCGATCATGTCTAGACCCCAGACAGCGAAAGGCCAGATGAGTGGAATGGTCTTCAAGGCGGAGGCGGGCTTGTGAGACATGTTGGAATAAAACTGGCACCCCTCGCACTTGTCGACTATATCCTTTGCCATTTCGTTCGCCTTTGGCCAGTAAAAACCCGCTCGGTATGCTTTGGCCACGATGGTCCGAGAGGACGCATGATGGCCACAGGTCCCCGAGTGGATGTCCTCGAGAATTATCTGTCCTTCTTCAGGTGTGATGCACTTCTGACCAACTCCAGTCGCGCTTTCTCTGTATAGCTGCTCTTTGATTACTGTAAAGGCTTTGGATCGACGGACGACCTGTCGAGCCTCTTCTTCATCTTCTGGAAGCTCTTTTCTCATGATATACGCAATGTACGGCACTGTCCAATCGGGAGTGGTGATCATAACTTCCATAATCAGGTCGACCACAGCAGGAACCTCCACTTCGGTCGAGTCAGAGGCGCTTTTTGGTTGTGGAGGCTCTTCTGTGAAAGGATCTTCTTGCACTGATGGTGTGTGAATGTGCTCCAAACACACATCTTTAGGGATGGCCTCCCTTTTGGACCCTATCTTCGCCAGATCATCTGCAGCTTGATTTTTCAGTCGGGGTATATGATGGAGCTCCAACCCCTCGAATCGTTTCTCCAGCTTCCTCACTGCGCTGCAATATCCCGTCATGGATGGGCTTCGGACGTCCCACTCCTTCATCACTTGATTAACAACCAGATCTGAGTCGCCGTAGACCATGAGGCGACGGACGCCGAGTGAAATGGCCATACGTAATCCGTATAGAAGCGCTTCATACTCTGCCTCATTGTTGGAGGAATCAAAGTGAATCTGGAGGACATACTTGAGCTTATCTCCTCGGGGGGAAACTAGTACAACCCCCGCACCGGATCCGTTCAGCATCTTGGAGCCATCGAAAAACATAGTCCAGTGCTCCGAGTGAACTTGAGTCGGAAGCTCCTGCTCGGTCCACTCGGCGAGGAAATCAGCTATTGCCTGGGACTTAATAGCTTTCTTTGCCTCCAACTTGATATCAAGAGGAAGAAGTTCAATTGCCCATTTCGCCACTCGACCGGTTGCATCTCTGTTATGAAGAATCTCTGATAATGGAGCGTCGCTGACGACTGTGATAGAGTGATCAGAGAAATAATGAGCAACCTTCTTCGTGGTCATGTAAATCCCGTAAACAAGCTTCTGATAGTGGGGATATCTTTGCTTCGACGGGGTCAGAACTTCAGAGAGATAATAAACTGGGCGTTGAACTTTGAAGGTCTTTCCTTCCTCTTCCCGCTCGACCGTAAGAACAGTACTAACGACTTGTCCCGTGGCTGCTATGTAAAGCAACAATGGCTCTTTGCCGACAGGAGCAGCAAGCACCGGCTGGGTGGAGAGCAAAGCTTTTAGCTCTGCAAATGCTGCATCAGCTTCTGGAGTCCATTCGAACGTGTCTGACTTCTTCATCAGTCGGTAAAGAGGCAGCGCCTTTTCACCGAGCCTGGAGATGAATCGACTTAAAGCGGCCAAGCATCCAGCAAGTTTCTGGACATCGTGCACACGCACGGGGCGTTTCATCCGGAGTATGGTGCCAACTTTTTGGGGTTAGCGTCGATTCCTCGTTCGGAAACAAGAAAACCGAGTAACTTCCCTCCAGGGACTCCAAATGTGCATTTCGACGGATTGAGCTTGATATCATAATTCCTGAGATTGGCAAAAGTTTCAGCTAGGTCAGTCAGCAGGTCGGAACCTTTTCGTGACTTGACCACTATGTCATCCATGTATGCTTCTACATTCCGACTGATTTGAGTGATTAGGCACTTCTGAATCATTCTCATGAATGTAGCTCCGGCGTTCTTGAGACCGAAAGGCATGGTAACATAGCAGAAACACCCAAATGGGGTGATGAAGGCTGTTTTTATTTCATCGGGTCCATACAGACGGATCTGATGGTATCCAGAGTAAGCATCTAAAAAAGATAACCTCTCGCATCCTGCAGTCGAGTCGACTATTTGGTCGATGCGAGGAAGAGGAAAATGATCTTTCGGGCAGGCCCGATTCATATGCTTAAAATCGATGCACATGCGCAACGATTTGTCCTTCTTAGGGACCATTACAACATTGGCGAGCCACTCGGAGTGGTAGATCTCGCGAATGAATTCTGCTGCTAGGAGTCGGGCCACTTCTTCGCCAATGGCCTTTCTCTTCTGAACGGCGGACCGTCGGAGATGCTCCTTGACTGGTTTGACCTTTGGGTCGACTCGAAGGCGGTGCTCAGCCAGTCCCCTGGGCACACCTGGCATGTCAGCAGGCTTCCATGCAAAGATGTCCCAGTTCTCACGGAGGAACTGGACGAGCGCTTCTTCCTATTTGGAGTCGAGTGTAGTGGAGATGTTGGTTGGAGCCGCATTTGGATCGGTCGGGTGGATGTGGACTTGCTTGGTCTCACCAGTCGACTGAAATGCTGACTCCGTGGCGGGCTTCTTGGCTCGTAACAACTCACTCGGATCCGCAGTCTTCTGGTACTCTTGTATCTCTATCTTGGCCATCTGAGCATCAGCAATTTTGGCGCCTTTCTGGAAGCACTCCTCTGCCTTCTTCCGATTGCCAACGATGGTGATTACACCTTTGGGGCCAGGCATCTTCAGCTTGAGGTATACATAGCATGGTCGAGCCATGAAACGAGCATAGGCTGGCCTCCCAAGAATGGCGTGGTACGCACTCTGAAAATCCACGACCTCAAAGGTTAACTTTTCTTTCCGGAAATTCTTCGAGTCACCAAAGACGACGTCGAGAGTGATTTGACCGAGTGACTCAGCTTTCTTCGCAGGAATGACTCCGTGGAAGCTCATGTTGCTGGGGCTGAGTCGGTACATCGGAATGCCCATCCCCTTCAACGTCTCTGCATACAACAAGTTTAGCCCACTGCCGCCGTCCATCAGAACCTTGGTCAGTCGAGTGCCTTCAATAATTGGGTCGACCACCAACGCTTGCCTCCCTGGGGTGGCAATATGAGTCGAATGATCGGACTGGTCGAAGGTGATGGCGGTCTGGGACCACTTCAGGTAATGGGGTGTCACCGGAGCGACCATGTTTACTTCGCGATTGATGACCTTCAGTCGACTCTTACTTTCGACATCAGCGAAAATCATCAGAGTGGAATTGACTTGGGGGTATTCTTCACCGATGTCTTCCCTGTCTTCAACTTTGTCTGACTCTTTCTCTTTGTCCTTGGCCTGCTTCCCTTGGAACTGTTGCATCAGGAGTCGACATTGTCGAGTGGTATGCTTAGGGTAAACGAGATTTCCCTCTTCATCTTTCTTCGTGTGAATGTGGCATGGTAAGTCCATCACATCGTTCCCGTCCTGGTCTTTCACTTTCTTGGGGTTCCAAGGACCCTTGGGTTTCCCCTTAAACTTCCCTGGGGTCACAGCTAAGGCTTCCCCGGGGGCGACTGGCTCGGCCTTGCGCTTCTGCTTCCGACTGGAGTGTCCTCCGCCGGCCTCATTAGAGGCTGCCTTATACTTGCCACTCCGGAGTCTATCTTCCTCTTCTCCGTTCGCGTACTTGGTGGCGATTTCCATCATTCGACTCAGGGTCATATCCCCGGTTCGACCGAACTTCAAACTTAACTCCCTGTTTTTGACGCCTTCCTTGAAGGCGCAAACTGCCTGATGATCGGACACATTCTCGACCGTGTGATTCAGAGTGATCCACCTTTGGATATAATCCCTCAAGGTTTCACTCGACTTCTGAACACATGACTGCAATTCTGTCAACCCTGCCGGTCGCTTGCAAGTCCCTTCGAATGTCCTGACAAACACCTGGGCTAGATCTTCCCAAGTATAAATACTGCTGGGAGCCAACTGATTCAACCACGCTCTGGCTGATCCTTCCAACATGAGGGGCAAATGCTTCATGGCCACCTCGTCATTGCCGCCTCCGATCTGAACAGCCACTCGGTAATCCTCGAGCCATGTGTCCGGCTTGGACTCTCCGGTGAACTTGCTGACTCCAGTCGCCAACCTGAAGTTGGGAGGAATCACTGCAGCTCTGATTGCTCTGCTGAAACACTCGGGACCTGAGACGTGAACTCTGCTGCTGGACGGCGCGCCTCTGTCACGGTCTTCTCGGTGAGCTCTATTTCGGTCGACCAGACCTTGAACGATGATGGATCTCGCATCAAAGCCTGGTTCCCTGGGGTCGACTGGGACCCTTCGCCCAGTACTGAACTGGCGTCTGTCCTCTTGCCGTCGAGGAACGTTCGACCCCGCTCTTGGGGCAGGAGAAGGCACTCGACGTTGATTGTTGCGATCGAATCGGTGCTCATATCGCTCGTGCCCTTGGTATTGATCCTCGTGTCGGCCTCTGTGTTCTTCACGCCTCGGGAGCGACCTTGGACTATGAGCCGACTGAACGGAATTCGCAGCGACGGATCGACTATGAATCCTGTTGCGCGACTGAGATACGGCTGAATTCTGGTCACCCGCTGCACGGAGCAAATCTCTGATCTGCAACAGACCTCTCCCTGCCTCTGACTGTGAAGGCTGGATCGACTCCGCTATGCGAGCCGCAGCTGCCAAATTCTGAATTGGGGTACGGTATACCTGGGTCGGCGGCTGGAAGAGGCGACGACGACTGGACTCGGGAACGGGCGGTCGTGCGCGCTCGTCGAGTGCTCTCTGGAGATTCTCCAGTCGAGTACGTTCAGCCAAGTTGGCCAAGCGCACCTCCTCCAGGGCTCGTGCCTCAGGGGTTTCTCCAACGATAGGAGTGTGAAGGGTGTCCATGTTCCGGCGACGGAGTTCCTCCCTCTGCACTGAGGTAAGGGGCTCGGGCCTGTACTCTTCGTGGCCCCGCACCGGAATCCCCCCTGCGGCAACCTCTTCGGTGTGGGGGAATCCGGGGGGACTACGTGGTCCGTCGACCATTAGTACTTCCGCCGCTGGATCACTGCTGTCGCACTCGGACGCAGTCTCTACGGAGCCAGTCGAACAGGCCGTAGAGTGACTCGTCGGGCTCGATTGCCGCGACTTGGGGGATGGCCGACTGCCGGGCCAGTGCGTGCTTCACCCACCGCTGGAGTCTCGACCGACCGGTGCGCTTGCGCTGGTGGGAAACTGATGACGACGATGGCGAAACGAATGCCAACCCGTACTGGGTCGACGGTTGCCGCAGGAGGACGCCGCAGACGCATGCGCGAAAATGCGTGGCTCCGCGGGCGGGAAGCGCGTCCACGTCGAGTGGAGCCTCCTGCAGCCAAGCAGAGTTGTCAACGATGAAGGAGAGAGCGCCGAGACGGATCTCGCGGCTCTCGACCATGACTCCGCTCGAAAACATGATGTGGGGTGAAAGAATCCCAACTCCTCCAACAAATCGCTAGAACACCTGCCCCACGGTGGGCGCCAACTGTCGTGGTTCTAAGTCTGACAGTAAGAATGGGGGGTAAGTATGGAGAGGCAAGATCCTAGATATGGAGTAGTTGTATGCGCAAGGAGTTTTACGAGTTCGGGCCCTTCTCTGAGGAAGTAATAACCCTACGTCTCGGAGCCCGGAGGCAGTCGACTGGATTATGTGTGTGTGTGTTACAAAGTTGTGAACCCCTGTCCTAGTGGAGGGGGGGTGGCTTATATAGAGTTCGCCAGGACCCCAGCCAGCCCACGTTACAAGGAGTTTAATGTACATAAAGAGAGGGGGTTACTGGTAACGCCTGTAATAAAGGACCATGAAGGCCATAAAAGCTACTTATGAGATGACCGTTTGTAGGCAGTGCCTTTAGGTCTTCTTATAGTCGAGTGGCTGTCTTCATGGTCGACTGCTTGTGCTTCTGGTCGAGTACGCTCGTGTCCGTCGACTGGGCTGACCAGGTCGACTGAAATGTTGATACTCTTAGAATGTCTTTCATTGTAGGAGTCATGTCCTTGATTGGGTACCTCAGGTATGATAAGTTACCCTACCCTAGGTACGTATCCTCGTCAGATACCACTAGATCTTCATGACAAGAGAAGATAAAGAAAAGACAACATTCATCACCCCATGTGGTACGTATTGCTTTTTACGAATGCCTTTCGGGTTGAAGTGTGCTGGCTCAACGTTTGCAAGAGCAGTCCAAATTGGTTTTGAGCCCCGGCTACATAGAAATATGTAAGCATATATGGATGACATAGTGGTAAAAACCAAGGACAGGGCAACACTTGTACAAGACTTAGAAGAGACGTTTGCAAACCTGCGCAGGATGAACCTCAAGTTGAACCCTGAGAAGTGTGTCTTCGGCGTACCTTCCGGCAAACTTCTCGGGTTCTTTGTGTCACAACATGGGATTGAGGTAAACCCGGACTAGATCAAGGCTATCGAGCAAATTGAGGCGCCCAAGCAGATCAAGGATGTGCGTTGGCTCACTGGCTGCGTTGCTGCCATGAGCAGATTCATCTCCAAGTCTGCAGAGAGCGCCCTTCCCTTTTTCAAAATCTTGAAAAAGGTGGGACCAATGGAATGGACCCCGGAGACCGAAGCAACGCTACAGGATTTGAAGAAATACCTTTCCTCTACGCCGATACTAGTTGCGCCTAAATCACAAGAGCCATTGTTGTTGTACCTAGCAGCAACGAATCAAGTGGTCAGCGCCGCGCTAGTGGCACAGAGGGAGGTCAACGAAGAGGCAGTAGCGATGGCAGGACTGGCAGATGGCGAGCCAGAGATTCCCCCGGCAGGGCCTCGTGCCGGCAAGGCGAGGCCCCGGCAGAGTTTGACGTTGGCAGGACAGGGCCTGCGCGACCGAAAGAAGTGGTGCAAAAGAAGAAGATGACGCAGCATCCGGTTTATTTTGTTAGCTCCCTCTTGCAGGGGGCTAGGTCAAGGTATTCTGGTGTGCAGAAATTGCTCTTCGGCCTCCTTATGGCCTCGAGGAAGCTACGTCATTACTTCCAAGCACATGAAATCATTGTCTTCACCCGCCTCCCATTGCAATGGATATTGTATAATCCAGACGCAACCGGGAGGATTGTGGAGTGGGCCTTGGAGCTGTCGAGCTTTGGTTTGAAGTTTGAAAGTACTTCAACAATCCAGAGCAGAGTCTTGGCGGAGTTCATTGCAGAATGGACTTCAACGCCCGACGAAGAAATCCAGGAGACCACTCTCCCGGGCAAGGAAGTAAGTCACAACTGGATCATGTACTTTGACAGGGTTTCTCGCTGCAAGGCGCCAGTACGGGTGTGCTGCTCATCGCACCCATCGGAGAGCTCCTCTAGTATGTAATCCAGATGCACTTTCCCAGAGAGATGTCCACGAACAACACTGCTGAATACGAGGGGTTGCTTGCCGGTCTCAGGATCGCAGCAGACCTCGGGGTTAAGAAGCTCATCGTCAGGGTGATTCACAACTTGTCGTCAGGCAAGTCAACAAAGATTATCAGAGCTCGTTGATGGAGGCCTACGTAGATGAGGTGAGGAAGCTAGAAGAGGGCTTTGACGGTATACAAGCGGAGCAAGTTCCCGAGCGGAGAATGACATCACAGATTGCCTGTCGAAGCGCGCTGCCTTCAAACTACCTGTGGAACCATGTACTTTTGTGCTTCGATTAACTCAACCATCCATTGAACCATCCACAAAGCAGAATAAGCGGAGGAAATTAGGCCCCGACAAGTACTTTTCAGCCGAGCTCCCAGGAGCGCCGGCAAGGATGCAGTCGTGGACACTGAGCCTGCCATGGGGCAACCGACTCCTGCAGGGTATCAAGCCATGGCCATAGAGACGGCCGCTCCCGTGGCGGAGGAAATGCCTTTAGTCCTTGCCTTCGAGCCCCAAGCTCCAGCATGGGCACAACATACCGTCCGATTCCTCCAGATAGGGGAACTTCCTGAGGAGCAGGAAGAAGCGGAAAAAGTAGCCCATCAGTCTGCCATGTATCAGTTCGTCTTCGACGTCATGTACAGAAAAAGATCGAACAGTGTGAAATTGAAGTGCATTCCCCGGGAGGAAGGGCTGGAGCTGTTGGCAGACATACATGGAGGCATATGTGGCTCCCACATAGGGTCGAGGGGCCTTGCCGGCAAGGCGTTCCGGCAAGGTTTCTTCTGGCCCACTGCCCTCTAGGATGCGATGGCACTAGTAACCAAGTGTGAAGCGTGTCAGTTCCATTCAAAGAAGCTTCATCAACCACCTCAAGCCCTTCAAAAAATTCCTCTCTCCTGGCCATTTTCGGTTTGGGGGCTCAACATACTAGGCCCTTTCCCCCGCGTTGTCGGGGGCTTTGACTACTTGTATGTTACAATCAACAAGTTCACAAAGTGGCCGGAGGTGGAGGCAGTGAGCAAGGTGACAACACAGTCAGCCGTCAAGTTCTTCAAGGGGCTAGTCTGCCGTTTCGGTGTGCCAAACAGAGTCAACACCGACAACGGCACGCGGTTCACAAGCCACACCTTCACGCAATACATCTAGGACCTCGGCAGCAAGGTCTGTTTCGCTTCCGTGGAACACGCACGGAGCAACGGCCAGGCGGAGAGGGCAAATGCTGAAGTACTGCGAGGCCTAAGAACAAAGACTTTTGACAAGCTGCATAAGAGAGGAAGGCACTAGATTGATGAGTTGCCGGCAGTTCTTTGGTCAACCAGAACAACACCAAATCGAGCCACCGGCCAGACACCCTTTGCCCTAGTATACGGGGCAGAAGCAGTTCTCCCCACGGAACTCACATATGGGTCACCTTAAGTGCTCGCTTATGACAAGTTTGAGCAAGAGCATTTGCGGCAAGATGACGCAATGCTCCTCGAGGAACATCGTCTTCGGGCGGCTGTAAGAGCAGCGTGCTACCAGCAAGCCTTGCGCCGCTACCATAGCCGCAAGGTTCATGCCCGAAGCTTTGAGGAAGGCGACCTTGTTCTTCGGCGCATTCAGTCGGCCAAGAATTCCAACAAGTTGACGCCGAAGTGGGAAGGCCCTTATTGGGTAATACGAGCCACCAAGCCTGGCACAGTCCGCCTGGAGACCGAAGATACTATTCCAGTGAGCAAGTCTTGGAACATCAGACATCTTTGTAAGTTTTACCCATAAGGCGCGGTTGCCGCCCCCCCCCCCCCGGCAAACCACCTTTTGTACAAGCCTTGCCAGCAAGGCATGTAACCCTCTGTACAAAGCCAGGCGCAGACCCTGAGCATAAATAAACAAAGCGCTGGCGCCCTAAGTTTTAGCATGCATGCTAGTTCAGGTCTCTCCCTCGGTTAGGGTTGATCGTGCTTAGCAGTGACTAACCCCTAGCATAAAGGTCTAGTGTGCATCTCTCTGTTCCTTTCCGTCCTCTTTGGTTCGCAGGGTACATGGACGTCTCTGCTGAGCTGTTTGGAAGGAAGAGAACAAGTTGGCATTCCATCCCCGACAAGCTAAGGTTGCTGGGGGATGCAGACGTAAGAATCCAACCACAACAAGCTGAGGCTGCCGGGGGCTGTGGATCCAGATAAGTCTTTCATCCCCAATTATGCATTCCCATATGAAGTTAGAATGTGTGAAACCTCATTTTATTCCTAGGTCACCATGCTGCCCCTTCTTTCTGTACCCAGGAACTATTCCCTAGGTCAGAACTGGGTCGCAGTCATGGTGGCGGGGAAATAAGCGAAGGGCCTAACGCTACTTCGCCCCTGCCTCCGCCAAGAGCGTCAGAACGGTCGAACAAAGTTAGGGGACAGCAAGGCCTGTTGCCGGGTGACAATGTTTATCTTAAAAATAACAAGGATTCACTCCTTGGCATGGGCCTCGCTCACGCACAAAGAACTCAGCAAGCACCCTTTTTCATTAAAAACATCCCATACAGGTACAGTTCATACGGGATGAAAAACATGAGCAAGGGGATTACGAATTTTAAATCTAACAAGTGCCCGCAGGCTTACAAACTAAAAAGAGATAAGATGCCCGTAATCCCTTTCTTGTCCCTCTCCTCAGAAGATGGAACAAGGTAGCAGGAGGGCAAAAAGAGCGCCTAGGCGAGGTACGAGGAGCAGAAGGCACCAAGGGAACATCCCGGTGCCGGGAGAGGAGCTGGAAGATGAGGCAGCGGGCCGACAATACACGATGAAGGCGTTGGTGCCCGCGTACTCCGACTTGATGGCCGCCACCCACTTTCTTCACCTTCCCCGACCCTCCTATGCCAGCCGCCCAAGGAGGCAACGGGGAACACGCCGGTGGAGAGCTTGACGAGGAAGGCCCTTGGTAGGGCGTGTGGCCGAGGGAAGGACGACGCAGTCAGTCGGAGTCGAGGTCAGCGTCCCGTCGTTCAACGCCCTCGTCGTCGCTGTCGCTGTCCTCCTCGCCACTCCTGCTTGAGGAGGAATCTTCATCGTCGGAGGAGCTCTCCACGCAACACTTTAGGCGAGTTCCAAGATCTCCAAAGACCTTGACGGAGAGCAGTCCGTTCTCCATTAGCTTGAAGTAGAGGACGAGCCCCGCCGTCAGGCTGGGGACATGAGCGAACGTCTTCCATCAATGACGGAGGTACATGACGTGAGGAGCGGGGAAGTCGATGTTGACCTGTGTGCCGCCGTTCCCGCAGCCCCTCATGTGCAACCTGAGGGTCTGGGGCGGATCGAGCTCCATCTCCCGAGCAAATGGTGTAGGGAGACGAAGACGATGATGCGGTGGCCGGCGCAGCCTGATGAAGAACTCACGGGGCTGGTCCCCGACGTGGCCCTCCGCCGGGGGAGGCATCACTCGTGGAGGCGAGGCGGGTGCACCGCCCCATCCCCCTCTTCGCCGAGTGCCACGGCGACATCGGACTTGCCCCCTCCCCTTCCTCTCGTGGTCGGCTCCGCCGCCACGAGCTCTTGGGAAGGAGGGACGCGCTATCGAGCAGCGACCCTCGCCGCCACCGTTGAAGAACCGACGACCCCTCTCACCATGAAAGATGGAAGAAAGAAGCTGAAGTAAATGGAGACAGGTGATGAAAGGATGTGGGATGCCATCCCCCTCCCCCTTCTTATAAAGGGGCGGGGTCGGGGCTCGGCCGCCCCACTCGATCAATCCTACCATCGGGGGCGCAGGGAATGGAGACCGACCCGCTGCCCCAGTCAGCGACGACCCGGTTTCCCGCCTCCACCGCCTTCCACCTCCATGAGGGACACGTGGCAAGCAAGTAGAATCGAGGGGACGAGTGAGGCGACCGTTCCCCACCCCGTGATCGTGGGGCGCCCCTTGAAGACCACGACCCGAGTCCACCCAGTAAATGAGCCGCGCCTCCATGTCTCCCTCTTTTTAACGAGAAGGCACGAGCCACCTCTTTACCATGATGTGACGCATGCGTGCGGGAACCGCCCCACGCATGACCCCCATGCCACGCACGACCCTCCACGATGCACGTTCAACGTGGGTCATGGGGAAGCGCAGTGAACGAAAAATTACCGCGGTAAAAATTCGCCCCCTCCTGCCCGCGCACCGTTTTGGGCCTGGCCCAACAACGTGTCGAGCTTATGTGTGGACCAGGCCCGGGGGCTCCTGTCGGTGTACAAAAGTAGGGGCTCTCCTTTTTACCCCTTTACTTGTGCACGGGCAGTCGGAGCCGTGCCCACGGCCACATTAAGCAGGGCAGGGAAGGGGAGCCGAAGCACGAAGCAATCAGAGCAATCCCAAGACCAAGAGATGCAAAGAGCAAGAGGCCAAGGTGGACTTCCCTGGCAAGACTCCCACCGGGGCAGCCTCCGCAGCGCCGGCAAGAGCCTTGCCGGGGCAACTTGCGCAACGCCAGCAGAGCAGGCCACCCTTGAGCCCGCGGGTTCCAACACCACCAACCAACTACATTGGAACCAAGGCAAGGGAGGTGCCTCTATGGTGGCATGTAAATCTTCGTCAAGATCATAAACGCACAAGATTAGGTGAGGATCAGAAGACGACAATCCTTGGCGGGATCCTAGCCGAGGAAATCCACGAGACCCCTGGCAAGACGCTTGTCGGGGAAGACAGCGATGCCACGGCAAGGCCCTTGCCGAAGACACCTACAAAGCCGCAGCCAGGCCTGCGTCTGCAAAGGCTCCACCACCGTCCCCATGCAGCTGCCAGCTCAACCAGCTGAGCAGGCACTTGTGTGGCGACGAGCGGCCTCCACGACCAACCCAGCAAGCACCTGTGTGGTGGCATGCAGATCTTCGTGAAGGATCCACCACCGCGCCGGCCCAGCAGCCAGCCAACGTGGCGCCATGACGCCTCGTCGGCTCGGACGCGTGTCGAAGCCAGGCGAAGTGGCGACAGCTGGGACGTGCTTCCTTGCCGTCCCTGATAAAGCGAGAGGGGCACGTCGGTAGTGTATTAAATGCGTTTGTCCAGCGGGGCCATAAGATAGACTCATCGACTGTAGACCTTTCCACCTCATGTGTGCCACTGTGGCAACACCTTTTTCCTATAAAAGGAGGCCCGAGGCGACCAGGAGAAGGATTCAGATCTTTTGGGCAAATCACACCCCGTAGCTAGCTCAAGAACACAAGAACACTCAAATACATCCACCAAAGCAGGACCAAGGTATTACGCATCTCCGCGGCCCGAACCTGGGTAAACGATCTGTGTGCTTCCTGTCAGACCCGCTCTTTGCACAACCCCGCGCCCGCCAACCGTAGAAGGGATCCCAGTGACCCCATAGGTGTTGTTTCCACCGACAGTACTAATCGTGGATGTGATGCCTATATACATGATCTTTGCCTTGGATAACGTCATGATTATTCGCTTCTCTATCAATTGCCCAACGGTAATTTTTTTACCCACCGTATGCTATTTTCTAGAGAGAAGCCTGTAGTGAAAACTACGGGCCCCGGGTCTACTTTGCTATCATATAAAACCAAAAATAACTTGCTGTGTTTTTTCTTTATTTAATTTATTTTGTGTTTTAGTTAGTTCTATTTATCAAGTCTCATACAATTTAATTTATATCAATACCAAGGAGGGATTGACAACCCCTCTTACGTGTTGGGTTGCAAGTTTTTGTGGTTTGTGTGCAGGTGCCATTTACATAGTGTTGCTTGGTTCTCCTACTGGATTAATAACCTTGGTTTCATAACTGAGGGAAATAGTTACCGCTGTTGTGCTGCATCATCCTCTCCTCTTCGGGGAAATACCAAAGCAGATACAAGCAATCAGGAAGAATTTCTGGCACCATTGCCGGGACACATCATCAACATCTATTATGTTCCTATGCACAAACTCTCATCTCCTTCCAATTACTTTATTTTCCATTTTCTTCTCGTTTTTGTGAAAATCAAAAAATAGTTTTTTTCGTTTGCCTTTCTCTTGTTCGATCTTTTGTTTGCTTTCCCATTTGACCACTATGGATAAAGCCTCTCTTGTTATGTGGACCCCTGAGAATGAAGTTCTCAATTCAAACAAAGGGGAGGAGAAAATTTAAAAGATGCTTGTGATAACCCACATGTATAGGGGATCACAACAGTTTTCAAGGTTGGAGTATTCAATCCAAATTTATTGATTCCACACAGGGGGGCCAAAGAATTGTCGAAGAAGCAAAACAGAATAAAATGGCCTTTCAAGGATAGCACAACTCATGTGAAGAAGCAGAAACTTAGGCTCAACCGATACTAACTGATAATTGTCGAAGAAGAAAAGTGGGACACCTACCGGGGCATCCCCAAGCTTAGATGCTTGAGACTTCTTGAAATATTATCTCGGGATGCCTTGGGCATCCCCAAGCTTGAGCTTTTGTGTCTCCTTAATTCCTATCATATCACGGTTTTCCTAAATCACAAAAGCTTCATCCACACAAAACTCAACAAGAACTCGTGAGATAAGTTAGTATAAACCAATGCAAAAACCTTATCATTCTCTACTGTAGCAAATCACTAAAAATATTATTAAACATTTCATACTAAATGCCTCTGCATATTTAATACTCCTATCATCAAATAGAATCATTAACAAGCAAACATATGCAAACATAACAGCAATCTGCCAAAACAGTACAATCTGTACAAAATGCAAGAGTATCAATACTTATTCAACTCCAAAAATTACGAAAATTTTACCACACTGTAGAAAATTTATCAAAGCTTATTATGCAAAAAGTTTCAACATTTTATCACATTCTGACTTTTCTAGGGAATTTTTGCAACAGTGGTAAAATTTCTGTTTTTGAAACAGCAACAAGTATACTTGCAAAATAAGCATGATGAACGCTATCCTTGACATTTTTATTGAATTAAAAGATGCAAAACATTATTATAGATAGCATCAAGCAAATAATAACAAAATAAAATGAAGCTCCAAGTAATACTCCTATCATGTGACGAATGAAAACATAGCTCCAAGTGAGGTCACCGATAATGTTGAAGACGAAAGAGGGGATGCCTTCCGGGGCATCCCGAAGCTTAGTTTCTTGGATCTTCCTTGGCTATTAACTTGGGGTGCCTTGGGCGTCCCCAACTTAGGTTCTTATCACTCCTTATTCTCCTCATATCGATGTCTCACCCAAAACTTGAAAACTTCAATCACACAAAACTTAACGGAACTTCGTGAGATAGGTTAGTATGATAAAGAGCAAACCATTTCACTTTGGTACTGTCAAAGACAAGGTTCATAATTGTTTCCACACAATTCCTGCTATAGCATATCAATTCCACAATTTATATTGAGCAATATAAGCCATAGAAACTAGGAAACAAGCAAACTATGCATTGAAAACAGAATTTGTCAAAAACAGAACAGTCTGTAGTAATCTGCAGAATAACCATACTTCTGCTATTCCAAAAAATCTGAAAAATTAGGGACACGTGAGCAATTTGTATATTAATCTTACGCAAAAAGAATCAACTCAAAATCACTCTTTTGTTAAAAATGAGAAATATTTTCGTGAGCGCAAAAGTTTCTGTTTTTCAGCAAGATCAAATCAACTATCACCCAACATGATCCCAAAGGCTTTACTTGGAAGTTTATTGAAACAAAAGCAATAAAACATGATCAATGCAGTATCATAATCATGTGAGCACACAAAAACAGTAGGTAAAAGTGTTGGGTTGTCTCCCAACAAGTGCTTTTCTTTAATGCCTTTTAGCTAGGCATGATGAGTTCAATGATGCTCGCATAAAAGATATGAATTGAAACACAAAGAGAGCATCATGAAGCACATGGAAAGCACATTTAAGTCTAACCCACTTACTATGCATAGGGATTTTGTGATCAAACAACTTATGGGAACAAGAATCAACTAGCATAGGAAGGCAAAACAAGCATAACTTCAAAACTTTCAACACATAGAGAGCAACCTTGATACTATTGCTGTTCCTACAATCATAAGTTCCTCCCTCATAATAATTTTATGTAGCATCATGAATAAATCCAACAATATAACCATCACATAAGACACTCTTTTCATGATGCATAATCATAGAAATTTTGTTACTCTCCACATAAACAAATTTATTCTCATCAATAGTAGTGGGAGCAAACTCAACAAAAAAACTATCATGTGATTGAAAATTAAAAGCATGATGACAAGTTTCATAGTTATCATTATTAAATATAGCATGCACTTCATCACCATAATCATCATAGATAACAACTTTGTTGTCATAGTCAATTGCAACCTCTTCCAAAATGGTGGATTCATCATTAAATAAGGGCATGACCTTCCGAATCCACTTTCATCATTATAATCATCATAAATAGAGGGCATGTAATCATTATAAAAAAATTGCACATCAAATCTTGGGGGACTAAAAATAGCATCTTCATCAAACATATCATCCCCAAGCTTATGGCTTTGCATATCATTAGCATCATGGATATTCAAAGAATTCTGTGGGGACCCCGACTCATAAGTCGTGATCACCGAATGCACGTGTACAGTGATCCCAGAGATCAATGCTCACTGAACACACACAAGCTGAATAACAAGAGTCTTACATCCGTACATACCGTCTTACACAAATTATGACCATTATGGTCAAGTCTTACATAGATAAAGCCTTAGGGCTGAACATCAAATGAAACACAAGCAGCGGAAATCTTCGTTGATAAGTAGAACCCATGCCATCTGCCTTAACCCTACAGGCATTCTGACTGGGAAGCGTCCTAGTTTGCATGTTCGTATCCAAAGGATTCTTCCTCGAACTCCTGTTCTTCCATGCCTGGTCAACTAAATAACCAGTGGCAAGCCAATGAGTACTTTGAATGTACTCGCAAGCAACCCATGTTTTGGTTCAAGGTACAATAATGCATGACATAGGTAAATTTTTGCGGAAAGCTAGTTTTGAGTGCAATGACATGTTCAACAACTTGTAAGACATGCATCAGGAGAATTCAAGTAATCATGAGGACAGGTTACAGATATCATCATAGTTACAGTGGGCACCAACCCAACTCAATCATGTCAAGTCCTTGACTTGACCCAAGTAATTCTTCCCACTTATCCAAACACACACACTGGTTTGTAAACATGTGGACGTAGCCCAAGAGCGGTTACCCAACTGTCCTTTACCGTGGACACGGCTATTCGAATAGTTTTACACTCTGCAGAGGTTGCACACTTTACCCACAAGATCCGGGGAGCTTCCGTGTCATCCACGACCCGCGGTACCTCAAGCACCCGGGGTAAGCACCCGATCACTATCTTTCCCTAGACGATACTAACAAGGAGTCCACTCGTTGCTCCGTATCCTCACGATGTACATCATACGAGACTCGTTCGAGATCGTAACATCCGAGAGGGGACACAACGGTGTATCCGGTGCCCTGTGAAAACAGTCATGGCCGCCCTACCTGGCACGACCCCGTCCCGTGAGAGAGCACCAACTCTCCCCCGTCACTAGTAATGCGGGCTTCAAGCTAGTATCGACCTAGGTAATCAACAATGCCCTTTCCCATATAAGGGTGGAGTGGTTGCGCATGTAAGGTTGGAATAACGGTCGCAACTTAAACCAATCCGTTTTGGAAAACAACACACACTTGTCTTGGTACACCACTTCGTCATCAAGTGGTTACCCAACTCATCATCTCCCTCGGGCATAAGTGGCACACGATGGGGTTTTCGAAAAGTCCTTTGAAAGCACGTTGCCTCCATCACCATGCATATTCCCGTCCCTTTTTGCGTAGCACTACTTTAGCATCCTATCTACTCCCACCGGCATAACCCTCATAAGGAGGTAGGGTCATGCACAATGCAAGTATCAACGAGGAAGTAACAGAGGCAACCCATCAAAGTGGTTTCCATCACATCATGATTCCGAAGCAACGCTAATAAAGTGCTATATGACATGCATAAAAAGGTTTCATAGACATGGTCAAAGGGCTGCTTGCCTGGCTCAACAAGGTCTTCTGGGTCTTCAAAGTCTTCTGGTCCAACTCCTTCGTCAGCAACGCAATCTATCGCCGCAAAATAATAACGAGAAAAATAAGGCAATAATAAAACAGAAAAAATCAAAGTGCTCAGAAAAATGTCAACTCATTTTTGTAAAATACTAGGTGGAAATCTAAGAAGGGGAAAATTCCTAGTTTTGGATTTGGAGTTGTGGAACAGAAGAAATGGATTTTCAAAGGCATATTTAAATGCTTAAAATCACATTTAAATATTTATAGTAAAGAAAAGTTGGTTGGATTTGAATGGAAGTTGCACCAATTAATAGGTTGCAATATTCTAGGAATTTAGAAATTGGAATTAATTTATTTGGACTATTATTTTGTCCTATGGAATATTTGGAAAAAGAGACAGAAAAGAAAAAGAAAAAGGGCACTGTGCCTGCTGGGCCAGAACACCGCAGCGCAGAAGCCCAACAGAGAGGCGGCCCAGCGCACCCGTGCACGCGCGCGCGCCAGGTTTAAACCTGACGAGCGGGGCCCGGGCGTCAGGGCGAGGGGCTGACAGACGGGGCCCACGGCCGTCGTCATCAACCCTAGGCCAGAGGGGTCGGCGAGCTCACCGGCGACGGCGCAGGGCATGGCAAGGTCAGGTGAGGGCACGGCTGGACTCAGCGTCGTGTCGCCGTTCGGGTGGAGGTGGCGGGCGTCACCGGAGCTGCCTGGTTCGCCGGCGACAAGGTCTCGCGGCGGAGGAGCTTCGGGTGGTGGTCGCTCCGGTCGATTCCGGCAGCTATAGAGAGGGGAAGCAAGGGGGAAATGATCAGTGGGGTGCAGGGGTTCCAGATCGAGGCAAAGGAGGAGCGGGGGAGGCTTCTACCTCGCGAATTCCGGCGAGCCGACGCGGCGGAGCTCGAGCTCGATCTCGAGCTCGGGCGGCTCTGGAGGCGAACTGGGGTTGCAGGGGGAGGTTTTGGTGGTGCAGAGAGCGAGTGGTGAGGGTGGAAGGGCTCGGGGAGGCCTTTATATAGGCGAACGGCGGTCCACCGTGGGCTCGTGTGCCGGCGAGCTCGCTGCCGTCGCCTCGGGTCACGGGGGCCCGTTTGGTTGTGTCTGGGGTGCTCATGGGGATCGACTACGCCCAGGGGAAGAAGAGAGAGAGGGAGCAGGGGGCCAGAGGCACCGCGCGTGTGAGCACGCTCACTGGTGCGCTCGGGCGGTCACTGCGCATGTGAGCTGGGGCGAGAGGAGGGAGAAGGAGGAGGGGGCGGGCAGCGTGCCGTGTCCCAGACGTCGAGGCACCTCGGGGGACACGAGGGGGAGAGCCGAGGTGGCCGGATGTGGCTGGAAGGGGGAAGCTACAGTGCGGGGGCGCACTGTAGCGCGCTCCAGAGCGTGCAAATGGCTGCCATGGCATTTTTTAAAGGGCAGGGGCGCGTCCACTAGTGTTTAGCAGGTCTAGGGGGAGTAAAGAAGATGAGAGGGGCATTGGATGCCATGGATGGCCACTGGGGTGAGGAGGGAGGTGAGGAAGAGGGGGAAAGTGCCTGTCCAGAGAGAGAAAGAGAGGGGTTTCACCCCTCAATTATTGAGCTGGGGACTTGCCATTGTTACTGGAGGTGAAAGGGGTCTAGGGGGAGCTGTGGTAAAAAGTGGAGCTCACCAAGAATAGTGGAAGGTGTCCAAACAGTGGTTTTTGCAAAATGACAAAAGGTGTTTGATGTTGGTTTGGGCAAGAAAATGATCTCCAATTGCCATGACACTCCACAGGGTGAAATGACACATATCATTAGGGCCTTCCACCAATTTGGAGCTTAATTGGGCAAAGTTGCCAATGCAACTTTTGTAAACCCTAGAAATGAGCAGAAATGGACTTGTGTAGATCTAGTTGAGAAAATCACTTCTCCTTGATACACCACTTGGTGTAGTGGCCTCATTTGGTTATGTGATCATGCTCACAAAAGTTGGGGTCAAGGAGAGAAAGTTGGTAGTACAAACTTGATCAAACTTGATTCTGGTCAGAGAGGGTTTTGGGGCATTTTGGTGAACCAAAATGAATCTAGTTGACATGGGGCTTTGCAAGGTGATCACAATATGCATTTGTCACTTGCTGGATTTTCCTTGGATTTTTATGAAAGTATTTCCTGTAGAAATATCTCAAATCCTTGAAATGGGCAGAAATGGTTTTGGAAGGTTTTGTCCAATATTTTGATCATAACCATGTGTTGAAACTCATATGTATGGAAAATATATGTCCATTGAGTTTCCCTAATTTTTCTCAAATATTTTTAAAGCTTTTAAATAATTTTAACCTATTTAAGACCATTTCTGGCCTTAAGAAAAACTCTTTAAATAAAATAGGAAAATAACTTTCAAAATTATATTTTTGTGGTTTCTGGGTATCCTATATCTAATTGGTGTCAAATATATCTTTGGAAATATTTTTACTGCCCTTAATTAAGTATTTGTAGTGAAATCCTCAATCCAGGGGTTTTTGGAAAACTAATTCTTAGAAATACTTTTTGGCCAAATTATTTTTGTAAGAAAAAACTATATTGCTCTATACACATGGCATGATCATTGGGCAGAAGTTTGGGACAAGAAGATGAAGTATAGAAGGTGGAGTAGTTGACTATTAAGAGCACTTGAAAAACCACTCAGAGAAAACCAACTTCAAAATAAAAGCCAAATAATGCAAAAGTTTTTTGTTGGTCCAAATTTTCATGCTTTATTAATGCAAATGATATGTTACAAAATGCAGGGTGTGACAGACCTACCCCCTTTACAAGAATCTCGTCCCCGAGATTCCTAAACTAGGCCTTAAAGAGATATGGAAACTCGGATCTGAGGTAGTCTTCACGCTCCCAGGTTGCTTATGCTTTAGTGTGGTTGCTCCACTGGACCTTGAAGTACTTGATCGTGCAGCTTCGAGTGCATCGCTCAGCCTCATCCAAAATGCAGATGGGCCTCTCACGGTAAGTCAAATCAGGCTGGAGGTTAATGGCTTGATGATTGACGTCCTTGTAAAGATCAGGCTTGTCTGGGACTTGGAGACACTTCCGGAGTTGTGACACGTGGAATACGTTGTGCACATCGGATAGTTCAGGTGGCAGTTCCAACTGGTAAGCTACTTCTGCTCGCCGGTCAGTGATCTTGAAGGGGCCGATGTATCTTGGTGCGAGCTTTCCTTTGACATGGAAGCGTTGTGTCCCTTTGAGAGGTGTGACCCGGAGATAGACATGGTCTCCAACTCGGAAGTTCATGTCTCTACGACATGAGTCAGCATAGATCTTCTGCCTTGACTTGGCGGTCTTCAAACGCTCTTTGACAAGCTGGACTTGCTCTTCTGCTTCACGGAGAATATCGGGCCCAAAGACTAGCCCATCTCCGGTCCCTGACCAATTGAGGGGTGTGCGACACTTGCGTCCGTACAACACCTCAAATGGTTCCATCTGGAGGCTAGACTGATAACTGTTGTTGTAGGAGAACTCGCAAAAGGGAGGCAATCTTCCCACCTAGCTCCATATGCTAAGACACAGGCTCGGAGCATGTCTTCGAGTATCTGATTCACCCGTTCTGTCTGACCTCCGGTCTGTGGGTGGAAAGCAATGCTGAAGGACAACCTGGTCCCCATGGCCTCTTGGAACTTCTTCCAGAACCTTGAAGTAAACTGGGTTCCACGATCTGACACAATCTCCTTGGGAACACCATGAAGGCTTACGATTCTGTTGATGTATAAAGTTGCTAGCTGGTTGCCATCATAGGTAGTCTTCACAGGAATGAAGTGTGCTACCTTAGTCAAATGATGGACTATGACCCAGATGGAGTCATGTCCCTTGTTTGACCTAGGTAGTCCAGTGATGAAATCCATCCCGACTTTATCCCATTTCCATTCGGGCACCTTGAGAGGCTATAACAATCCAGCGGGCCGCTGATGTTCAGCTTTGACCCTTTGGCATATGTCACACCTAGCGACGAAAGTGGCTATCTGTCTCTTCATGCCATGCCACCAGAATCTTTCCTTTAGGTCTTGATACATCTTGGTTCCTCCGGGGTGGATGGAATACGGGGTGTCATGAGCTTCTCGCAAGATCAAATTCTTGAGCTCAATCTTGTTGGGTACGCAAATGTGATTCCCAAACCACACGATTCCTTGCTCATCCTCTGAGAATCCGGGGGCCTTGCCTACCTTGATCTTCCTCTTGATGCCTTCAATACTCTCGTGTCCCTTTTGAGCTTCCTTAATATCATCCATCAGGGTAGGCTTGACTTCAAGGTTGGCTAAGAATCCTGGTGCAACCAGTCCCAACCCGAAGCTTTCAAGTTCTTCATACAGGGCGGGTAGCCTGCCCTTAAGCATAGCATTCAAGGAACAAGCCTTTCTGCTTAATGCATATGCTACCACATTAGCCTTTCCAGGATGGTATTGAACACTGAGATCGTAATTCTAGATCAATTCTAGCCATCTTCTTTGCCTCATGTTCAATTCCTTCTGAGTGAAAATATACTTCATACTTTTGTGATCTGTGTATATCTCACACCGCTTCCCTAGGAGGTAATGTCGCCATGTCTTTAGGGCATGAACTACAGCTGCCAACTCGAGGTCATGAGTAGCATAGTTCTATTCATGAGGTCGTAGTTGCCTTGAAAGGTAAGCTACGACTCTGCCCTCTTGCATCAGAACACCTCCCAGTCCGGTCTTTGACGCATCACAGTATATCACAAACTCCTTGTGTATATCTGGTGTGGCCAGAACTGGGGCGGTTGGTGCTCTCGAAGCTGGTCTAGGACCATCCTCAAGTGTTGCTCGTGCTCTTCTTCCGTCTTCGAGAAGATAAGAATGTCATCAATGAAGACAACAACAAACTTGTCCAAATATTCCATGAAGACCTTATTCATGAGATACATGAAGTAAGCTGGGGCATTGGTCAATCCAAAGGACATGACCGTGCACTCATACAGGCCATATCTGGTTACAAATGCCATCTTCGGAATATCCTGGGGTCTGATTTTCAGCTGGTAGTACCCAGATCTGAGGTCAATCTTGGAGAACACCTTGGCCCCATTGAGTTGATCAAACAGATCTTCAATTTTGGGAAGTGGATACTTGTTCTTGATTGTAACTTCATTGAGGGAGCGGTAGTAAATGCATAAGCGGATAGTACCATCCTTCTTTGCCACAAACAGAACTGGCGATCCCCAAGGGGAGGCACTAGGGCGGATGAATCCTTTCCTCAACTGCTCTTCCAGTTGCTTCTTCAACTCTGCCAACTCTTCTGATCCCATTCTATAAGGCTTCTTATAGATGGGTCCTGCTCCGGGCTTGAGCTCGATGATGAACTCGATGTCTCGGTCAGGAGGCATTCCCGGTAGCTCATCAGGAAAGACATCGGGGTATTCGCATACTACCGGCACTTGCTCCAATCCAACTTCAGTCAGACAGTTGACTTGGTTGACTCGAGCAGAGTTGGGGTTGGGAGCAAACTTGACTTCAACTCCTTGGTCATTGGTCATAGTGACAGTCCGGTTGGCATAATCTAACAAGCCTTGGTGCTTGATGAGCCAATCCATTCCTAAGATCACATCCAAGCCTTGTGATCTTAAGATGATAAGGTCTGCTTGGAAGTCTACCCCATTGATGATAATCCCGACTCCCTTACATCCTATCTTGGCTCTCATCTCTGCTCCGGGGGTTTGTACCACCATAGGGTTATTCAGGGGTGTAGGGGTCATGCCACTAATTGTTTTCATGCAAGGGCCAAAAGGCCAAACACATTCATTAAAATCCAAATGGGTGATGTAGTCGCTTACAAGTTCCCGTAGAAAAGCACGACATCCATCAAACACACCAAAAGCAAATGCAACACTACATGGTTTCATATGAACCAGTACAAGGACTCGACTTCGCATAGGGGTACACGACCTATCCTACCATAGGGGTTACTCACGGGCACATCCGGGTTGCGAATGATGCCTAAGTGGCGGAATGCTCGGTCGCGTAGTCTGGCTCTTCTGGGTCTTCCTCCTCATCATCGGTGGCCTGACTTTCCTCTTCACTTGAAGGGGTGGGGGAGTGGAGGAGCTCAACACGACGTTGCTTTGCCGGAGGTGCGAAGAGCTTGCGGTATTCCTTTGCGCTCATGCGGTGCTGCCGTGGTGGTTCTCCATCCTTTGGGGGTCTTCCGCCTCGGTATGCGATTGCGGGCTGACCAGGGGGAGCACCTTCCTTCTTAATCCTATCCGTCTTCTCTTGTGCTTGGCGAAGAAGTGCCTTGGTCTCATGGAGTTCCTTTCAGAGTTCCATCGATTCCGAGGTCAAGTGTTGTGCCAAACTATCGGCACAAAGGCTGAAGTAGGTCTGGAATCAGAGTGGAAGTCCTTCCTCTAGTGGTGGAGCTGGTGCACTGCTCTCATCCTCACCTTCCTTCCGATAAGGCAAGAAGCGGGTTGCCATATCGTCTGCCATCTCAGGAAGAAGGTATCGAAGGCGGGTGAGTGCTTTGAGGGTTGCCGTCTCGACGGCAAGAACTAGTGTTGCCATCTGGGGTCCCTCAAAGAACCAGCTTGTTGGAGAGTCGTTGGCCTTCATGATCACTTCCACGTGATACTCCGTCTCAGTGTCATTGATCCAGTGCTCATGGTAGGTGAAAATGGGGGTTCGGTGGAACTGGCACTTCTTGAGGCTATCCTCGAGAAGCACGGGAAATCCGGTGGTCAGGAAGTCTTCGGGTACGGCAGCCATCTACAAAGGTTGAATGGGAGAGGTCAATAAGAGAAACATAACTCGGGTGGGTAAGCTTAGAAAAGGAGAGAGGTTCAGATGGTCTCAAGCAAACTAACGTCCATGCTAACTAAGGCTTCCTACAGTCAGGATGGCTCTGATACCAGCTCTGTGGGGACCCCGACTCATAAGTCGTGATCACCGAATGCACGTGTACAGTGATCCCAGAGATCAATGCTCATTGAACACACACAAGCTGAATAACAAGAGTCTTACATCCGTACATACCGTCTTACACAAATTATGACCATTATGGTCAAGTCTTACATAGATAAAGCCTTAGGGCTGAACATCAAATGAAACACAAGCAGCGGAAATCTTCGTTGATAAGTAGAACCGATGCCATCTGCCTTAACCCTATAGGCATTCTGACTGGGAAGCGTCCTAGTTCACATGTTCGTCTCCAAAGGATTCTTCCTCGAACTCCTGTTCTTCCATGCCTGGTCAAGTAAATAACCAGTGGCAAGCCAATGAGTACTTTGAATGTACTCGCAAGCAACCCATGTTTTGGTTCAAGGTACAATAATGCATGACATAGGTAAATTTTTGCGGAAAGCTAGTTTTGAGTGCAATGACATGTTCAACAACTTGTAAGACATGCATCAGGAGAATTCAAGTAATCATGAGGACACTTTACAGATATCATCATAGTTAGAGTGGGCACCAACCCAACTCAATCATGTCAAGTCCTTGACTTGACCCAAGTAATTCTTCCCACTTATCCAAACACACACACTGGTTTGTAAACATGTGGACGTAGCCCAAGAGCGGTTACCCAACTGTCCTTGACCGTGGACACGGCTATTCGAATAGTTTTACACTCTGCAGAGGTTGCACACTTTACCCACAAGATCCGGGGAGCTTCCGTGTCATCCACGACTCGCGGTACCTCGAGCACCCGGGGTAAGCACCCGATCACTATCTTTCCCTAGACGATACTAACAAGGAGTCCACTCGTTGCTCTGTATCCTCACGATGTACATCATACGAGACTCGCTCGAGATCGTAACATCCGAGAGGGGACACAACGGTGTATCCGGTGCCCTGTGAAAACAGTCATGGCCGCCCTACCTGGCACGACCCTGTCCCGTGAGAGAGCACCAACTCTCCGCCGTCACTAGTAATGCGGGCTTCAAGCTAGTATCGACCTAGGTAATCAACAATGCCCTTTCCCATATAAGGGTAGAGTGGTGTGACGCTCCCGATTCAATCGTACACTAATCATGCACGCAAATGTGTACGATCAAGATCAGGGACTCACGGGAAGATGTCACAACACAACTCTACAAATAAAAATAGGTCATACAAGCATCATAATACAAGCCAGGGGCCTCGAGGGCTCGAATACAAGTGCTCGATTATAGACGAGTCAGCGGAAGCAACAATATCTGAGTACAGACATAAGTTAAACAAGTTTGCCTTAAGAAGGCTAGCACAAACTGGGATACAGGTCGAATGAGGCGCAGGCCTCCTGCCTGGGATCCTCCTAACTACTCCTGGTCGTCATCAGCGGGCTGCACGTAGTAGTAGGCACCTCCAGAGTAGTAGGAGTCGTCGTCGAAGGTGGCGTCTGGATCCTGGGCTCCAGCATCTGGTTGCGGAAACCAGGTAGAAGGGAAAGTGGGAAAAAGAGGAGAAAAGCAACCGTGAGTACTCATCCAAAGTACTCGCAAGCAAGGAGCTACACTACATATGCAGGGGTATATGTGTAAAGGGCCATATCAGTGGACTGAACTGCAGAATGCCAGAATAAGAGGGGGATAGCTAGTCTTATCGAAGACTACGCTTCTGGTCGCCTCCGTCTTGCAGCATATAGAAGAGAGTAGACTGAAGTCCTCCAAGTAGCATCGTATAGCATAATCCTACCCGGCGATCCCCTCCTCGATGCCCTGTTAGAGAGCGATCATCGGGTTGTATCTGGCACTTGGAAGGGTGTGTTTTATTAAGTATCCGGTTCTAGTTGTCATAAGGTCGAGGTACAACTCCGGGTCGTCCTTTTAGCGAGGGACACGGCTATTCGAATAGATAAACTTCCCTGCAGGGGTGCACCACATAGCCCAACACGCTTGATCCCATTTGGCCATACACACTTTCCTGGGTCATGCCTGGCCTCGGAAGATCAACACGTCGCAGCCCCACCTAGGCACAACAGAGAGGCCAGCACGCCGGTCTAAACCTAAGCGTGCAGGGGTCTGGGCCCATCGCCCTAAGCACACCTGCACATTGCGTACGCGGCCGGAGAGCAGACCTAGCAACCTCCATTTCAAAGGAAGTCACATTACGTGGTCCAACCCGGCGCGCGTCGCTCAGTCGCTGACGTCACGAAGTGCTTCGGCTGATACCACGACGTCGGGATACCCATAACTACTCCCGCGTAGGTGGTTAGTGCGTATAGACCAAATGGCCAGACTCAGATCAAATACCCAGATCTCGTTAAGCGTGTTAAGTATCGCGAACGCCGACTAGGGCCAGGCCCACCTCTCTCCTAGGTGGTCTGAACCTGCCCTGTCGCTCCGCCTCAAAGTAACAGTCGGGGCCGTCGGGAACCCAGGCCCACCTCTACCGGGATGGAGCCACCTGCCCCTTCAGCCCCCATCTCCGAACAGTATCACATGTAATGTAACAGTGTAAAGTATATAGTATGCCCGTGATCACCTCCCGAAGTGATCACGACCCAGTAGTATAGCATGGCAGACGGACAAGAGTGTATGGCCACTGATGGAACACTAGCATCCTATACTAAGCAAGTAGGATTGCAGGTAAGGTATCAACAGCAGTATCAAAGATAGGCTATGCATCAGGATAGGAATAACGAAAGCAGTAACAAGCTACACTACTCTAATGCAAGCAGTATAGAGGAGAGTAGGTGATATCTGGTGATCAAGGGGGGGGGGCTTGCCTGGTTGCTCTGGCAAGAGAGAGGGGTCGTCAACTCCGTAGTCGAACGGGGCAGCAGCAACGTCGGTCCCGGTGTCTAGCGAGAGAAGAGGGGGAAGAAACAATAAATATTTAAGCAAGCAGATGCATAGTGATGCATGACATGACAAGTAACGGCGTTAGAGGTGCCCTAACGCGGTATGGGATGATACCGGTGAAGGGGGGAAACATCCGGGAAAATATCCCCGGTGTTTCGCGTTTTCGGGCAGAGGAGCCGGAGGGGGAAAGTTGCGAGTTCGATAGGTTAGGTGGGTGTGGCGGACGAACGGGTTGCGTATCCGGAAGCGTCTCGCCGTTCTGAGCAACTTTCATGTTGAAAATATTTTCATCCGAGTTACGGATTAAAAGATATGATTTTCTAAAGGTTTTATTAATTTCTGGTAATTAATTAATTAATTAATTCGAAATTAGATTTATTACATCAGCATGATGTCATGCTGACGTCAGCAGTCAACAGAGTTGACTGGGTCCAACGGACATGTGGGTCCAGTGGGACCCACCTGTCATTCCCTGATTAAGTTAATTAGGGTTAACTAACTAATTAATGTTTTGATTAAACTAACAGTTAATTAAGTTAAACTAATTATGATTAATTAACTTAATTAATTCTTTAATTAATTAATTAATTAATATTTTAATTATTATATTTATTATTTATTTATTTTTTTATTTTTTTTATTTTAAAAAAACGTTCCAGGGGCTGGGCCCCGTTTGTCTGTGGCACAGAGGCCAATCGGATCGGGCATGCGAGCACGCGGGCACGAGCGGTGGCTAACGGGGCGGCGCTGGATGCGGCGCACGGGCGCGTGCCCGAGCGGGCGCATGCCCAGGTGTGGCGGACCGGCAGGGCGCCGGAGCAGGGGAGGTCGATGGTCTAGGGGCCGGCGATGCGGGGCTGGGCGCGGCCTCTGCAGGACGGGGAGGCAGCGGGTAGAGGAAGCCCGAGCGGAGCTACAGAGATGGAGCAACAGCGGCGGCAATGGTTGCGGCGGCAGGGGAGGAGCGGCGGAGCCGTGCAGCAGCAGGAGCAGGGGGGAGGCGCGGCCGGGCGCTTGGCCTGGACGCGCGAGGGGCGCGTGGCGCGCGGCGACGGGCGTGGCGACCGCCGTGCGAGGCCGCGGCTGGGTGAAGGCGGAGATGACCTCGGGGCGAGGCGCGAGCGGGCGCGGGCTCGCGCGTGCGCGTGGCCCGTAGGCGCGGCAAGGCCGGGAGCACGACGAGCGTGGGCGCACGCGGTGATGGGCGCGAAGGGGCGCCAGTGACCGCGGCGAGGGGAAAGGGAGAGGAGGGAGGCGCCCACAAAGGGGGGGGGTAGGGTCTCGGCAACGGTGGTTGAGGAGGGGGTTGGGGACGGCGTGCGACGAGGAGGCAGGCCGGTGGGGAAGTCCGGCAGGCGGCGACGGCGACGGAGTCCGGGCGTCGAGGAGCGGGGCGACGTCGTGCGGGGAAGAGGACGAGGGTGGCCCGGCGACGGGACGGCTACGGGCGGCAAAGGTGCGGGCGTCCCTGGTGGGGATCCCGGGCGGCGGCGGCGAACGCCCCGATCCGATCTGGATCGGGGAGGTGGACAGAGGAGGAGTGGGCGAGAATGGGGGCGACGTGTGGTGGGGGTTAGGGTTCGAGGGGGGATAAGGAGAAATGGGTGGGCCGGCCTGTTAGCGGCCAGGTGGGCCAAACGGCCCTGGGGGAGGGGGTCCTTTTACTTCTTTTAGTCTTTCTTTTTATTTATTTCTTTCTTTTTCTGTTTTATTTAATTTAGGGCATTTAAGTATTTTCTAAACATGTGCTTTCTTCACTATAATTACCTATGCATTATTTGGCAACCACCGAAAAAATTTATTTTAATTTTTGGAAACTTTTATTGTTATCAATAATTTGAATTTCAATTTCAAACGGTTTTCGAATTTTTGCGAGGATAGCAACAGTAACCGAGGTGTCATGGCACGATTAGCGTGGGATTACTGTAGCATGATTATCCGGGCGTTACAAATCTCCCCCATTACAAGAAATCTCATCCCGAGATTTAGGAGGTAGAAGGAAACAGTGCGGGGTATTCATCACGCAGGCGATCCTCGTGTTCCCAGGTGGCTTCATCTTCAGAATGGTGCGACCACTGGACTTTGAGGAACTTGATCGCCTTCTGGCGTGTGCGGCATTCAGCTTGGTCGAGAATGCGGACCGGATGCTCTTTATAGGAGAGGTCATGTTGCAATTCGAGCACTTCATGGTCCACAGCTCGGATTGGGTCCTTGAAGCAGCGACGGAGTTGTGACACGTGGAACACATCGTGAACCTGAGAAAGGTTCGGCGGAAGCTCCAGTTGATATGCCACTTTTCCACGCCTCTCGAGAATAGTGAAAGGACCAATATAGCGGGGAGCTAGCTTTCCTTTGATCCCGAAGCGGTGTGCACCCTTCATTGGTGTAACCCGAAGATAGGCCTTTTCGCCAGGTTGATAGACCATGTCTTTATGATGACGGTCATAATTACTCTTTTGGCGTGACTGAGCAGTCTTGAGATTCTCGCGAATAATGCGGACTTGTTCTTCGGCATGTTGGATAATATTCGGACCAAAGAGTGGACGTTCCCCAGTTTCTGACCAGTTCAGAGGGGTTCGGCACTTTCGTCCATATAACACTTTGAAGGGGGCCATCTTCAGACTAGCTTGATAGCTATTATTATAAGAGAACTCAGCATACGGGAGAGATTCCTCCCATTTCTTACCGAGGGAAACAACACAAGCTCGAAGCATATCTTCGAGAACTTGGTTGACATGTTCAACTTGCCCTTGTGACTGCGGATGAAACGCAGTACTGAAAGATAAGTGAGTCCCCATAGCTTCTTCGAAACTTGCCCAGAATCTTGAAGTGAATAAGCTGCCACGGTCCGAACTGATAACCAGTGGAATACCCGTGAAGTGAAACAATTCTGGACATATAGAGAGTTGCAAGCTGACTAGCAGTGATAGTTTCCTTGACCGCCAGAAAATGTGCAACTTTAGAAATCCGGTCAATGATGACAAGAATAGCATCATTACCTTTCTGCGATTTGGGAAATCCAGTGACGAAGTCCATTTCAACATGGTCCCATTTCCATTCAGGAATAGAGATAGGTTGCAGAGTTCCAGCAGGCCTTTGATGTTCTGCTTTGATACGACGGCAAACGTCACACTCGGCAACATAGCGAGCAATGTCTTGCTTCATATTAGACCACCAGAATCTTTGACGAATGTCCTGATACATCTTAGTACTACCAGGATCGATACATAGAGGCGTATCATGAGCTTCTTTCATAACTTTCCAAGTCATATTCAGGTTTTCCTTCTTACACGGCACCACTAGGCGGCCTTTGAAGTACAAGGCGCCATCACCAGCAATAGTGAAGTATGAGGGCTTTCCTTCCTTGAGGTCGATCTTAATCTCGTGGACTTCAGAGTCGTATCCCTGTATTGTCTTGATGGAGCTCACGAGATCGGGTTCGACAGCCAGGGTATAAAGGGAACCCTGGGAATAACACAGAGGTTCATCTTCTGAAACTCCTCAAGAGGGGGAGCGAGTGCACCCGGAGGAACAATATGGAGGTTCAGCTTTCTGAATTCTTCAACGAGCGAGGGCTGAACTTTATGAACCTAGAGGTGGTTGCTGTAAGACTTGCGGCTCAAGGCATCTGCCATTACATTAGCCTTGCCTGGTGTATAGGAAATACCCAAGTCAAAGTCTGCTACGGTCTCCAATCATCTCTGCTGATGGAGGTTCAGATCTGGCTGAGTAAACAGATACTTCAGACTTTGATGGTCAGTGAATATCTCGCAACGATTACCGAGAAGGTAATTCCGCCACTGCTTTAGTGCATGAATGACAGCAGTAAGCTCGAGATCGTGAACTGGGTAGTTCTCTTCATGAGGGCGCAATTGACGAGAGGCATAGGCAATCACTCTGCGCTCTTGCATTAGGACACAGCCTAATCCTTGACGGGAAGCGTCGTAGTAAATGACGAAGTCCTTCTTCGTATCAGGTGGAGCTAGCACTCGGGCAGAAGTCAACTTGTCTTTAAGTGCCTGGAAGCTTTCCTGACATTTGTCTGTCCATTGGAACTTGACGCCCTTATGCAGCAAGTTAGTCAGAGGCCTGGCAATCTTGGAGAAGTTCTCGACGAATCGACGGCAATAGCTGGCGAGACCGAGAAAACTTCTGACTTGCTTGACATTCTTCGGAGGAGTCCAATCAAGAATAGCCTGAACTCGTTCGGGGTTAACGGCAATACCATCCTTAGAGATGACATGTCCAAGATAGGTTACTTCAGGAAGCCAGAATTCACATTTAAAGAACTTGGCATACAGCTGATGCTCTCGTAGCTTTTCTATCACAAGACAAAGATGTTCAGCATGCTCTTCTTTGTTCTTGGAGAATACCAGGATATCATCCAGATAAACCACGACGAACTTGTCGAGATAATCCATGAATATATAGTTCATCAGGCGAGAGAAGGTGGCTGGGGCATTGGTTAAGCCGAAGGACATGACAGTGTACTCGTATGAACCATAACGAGTCACAAAGGCGGTCTTTGGGATATCCTTTTCACGAACACGGATCTGGTGGTAACCCAACCTCAAGTCGAGTTTAGAGAACACTGATGATCCAGCCAGTTGATCATACAGATCATTGATCCGAGGAAGAGGATACTTGTTCTGAATGGTAGCTTGGTTAATAGGACGGTAGTCTTGGACCAGTCGGTTTGTCCCATCCTTCTTCTTGACAAAGAGAGAAGGTGCTCCCCAAGGAGAGCAACTTGGGCGAATGAAACCATTTTGAGGAGATTTGTCGATTTCCTCCTTAAGCTCAAGGAGTTCATGCGGCGGCATCTTGTAGGGTCGCTTGGCAATAGGAGTGGTGCCTGGTTTCAAGTCGATGACGAACTCGACAGCTCTAGCAGGGGGAATCCCTAGAAGTTCTTCAGGAAAAACATCAAGGAAGTCACGCACGACGGGGATGTTTTCAATGCCCTCGAGTGGTGCAGAATTCAATGCATTCAAGGCATAAAGCCTTGCCTCGGCATTCTGCACCAGGCGAGCGTGGTATGTAACAATTTCATCTGAAGGATGTAGCAGATGGACGGTCTTAGTAGCGCAAACTATGGAAGGAGTATGCGCTTTCAACCAATCCATCCCCAGAATGAGGTCGATGTTAGACGTCTTTAGGATAATGGGCGAGGCATAGAATTCCAGCCCTTCGATTTCCACGGGGACGTCGACGCCAACCATGGAGGTTTGACATTGTCCCACGGGGGTTTTTACCACTACCGAAGTGTTCATCGCCTCGCACTTAACGTCGTGCTTGTATGCAAATTCTTCGGACATGAATGAATGTGATGCTCCTGTATCGAATAAAACAGATGCAGGTACTGAATTTACGAGGAGTGTACCCATCACAGTAGTAGGCTGGTCTTGAGCTTCGTTCAGATCAACGTGGTTGGCATGAACACGACCATAAGACTTGGCATTGTTGTTGCGGTTCTGGTTGTTTCCACGACCAGCTGCAGGAAGGGCCAGCTGATTCTAATTCTGATTCTGATAGCAGTTCCTGGCAAGGTGACCTGGTTGACCACACTTGTAGCACAGACCATTATTGGGAGTGGGGATCGGAGCTTGGGGTGGTGGAGCTGGATGTTTTGGCTGCCTAGCCGGAGCATTAGGCAGACGAGGTGTAGCATAGGACTGCCTTGGGGCAGGTGCATTCGGCTGGTACATGCTGTTGGGAATCCATATCCTGCGCTTCTGCGAGGACGGGCCCGAAGATGAGCCCGTGTCACGGCTGCGCCTCTGAGAGCTCTGGTATTCCTGCAGACCTGTTTCGACATTGATGGCCTTGTTCACCAAGGTGGCGAAATCAGCAAAGTCGTGCACTAGAAGTGCGAGCTTGATGTCAGCTTGAAGGCCGTCACGGAACTTCTCCTGTCTGCGTGCATCAGTAGCAATGTCCTCTTTAGCATAGCGAGACAAGTCCAGAAATTCTCGCTGATAAGCTTCAACAGTTTTGTTGCCTTGGATGAGGTTGCGGAACTCACGCTTCTTCTGGTCCATGACTCCCTGAGGAATGAAGCGGGCACGGAAAGCAGCTTGGAAGTCTGGCCAGGTGATGATTGTTCCAACTGGCAGAGTACGCCTGTGGCTGTCCCACCATTGAGCTGCGGGTCCCTTCAGGAAGAAGGAAGCAAACGTGACGTAGCTGGCAGGGGCTACATCAGCAGACTCCATCTCATAGGTGATGTCACGGAGCCAGTCATCAGCGTCCAGAGGCTGAGTTGAGCTGCGGTACACAGTTGGGTTCAGGCGCATGAAATCCTGCAGAGTTACTGTGTTTGGCTGCTGGTTCATATTGGGGCGAGGAAACTGATCCATCATGTACCAGCCATGTACTCAGGCGGTGGTGGGAAGTTGCCACCCCGACCACGACCACCTGGTCTAACCATCCTGCTAATATATAACAGGGGTAGTTCAGCATTTGAGAATATTTGCAAAGACAAGAATCATTCAAGATGAAACATGCATAATGAAAGCAGCACGATAGATACCACATAATAGTCGGCACGTCTTACAAAAGAGATCATGCAAAGTGTTCGGTACACAGAGTTCAGTACACAGAGTTCAGTACATAGACTAAGACATCATGGGCGGCACGCAGGCTCGCGGTGAATGCATCTAACATAAGCAGGCAAGCCTACATCAGTCCCACACGACACTGCGGAGGTAGGTGTAGCCTGAAAGCTGGTAGTGTGGCAACGGGTACACCACATCGGCAACCTGGGGTCTGCGGGTGCTCTGGTGCTGAACCCGACGCTCAAGTGGCAGAAGAGGACCAAGTGCGGGAGAGTAGCCTCCCACCTCTGGCCATCCAACACCCTGAGGCATCACGGTCCTGGCTGGGTAGACAGCAGAACGCGGCAGCTCCCAGACCCAACAAAGGGGTGCAACATCGTCAGAGCATGGTAGAGGTGCTGACGAGTGGTGTACAACTCGTGGCGAAGAGCTCGGTTAGCTCGATCCAGCCCATAGCATGCAGAACAAAGTTCTGATGGTGGAAGGGCTCGCGGGTGACAGTGGAGTAGGCAGCTGTGTGGTAACCCTCCGCACCAATATCAGATGCGATAGCAATGTGCCTGAAGGGGGAGGTGTCCAACTCCCGGTACTCCCTACGAAGGCGTGTCAGAGCAGCATAGGCAGCATCGTGAACTGCCATATCGATGGTCACACCAACACCATAAGCGGTGTGCAGCACAGTAGTGGAGTCATACTCCCGAGAGTAGAGGTGGACGGTGGCACGGTACTGCTCCTGGTTAAAGTCCTGGTACTCCTTGGTGACGGTGTACTCGGGGTGCTAGCGATAACCCAGATAGGTCATCATCTCAGCTAGCACGGCCGATGATCCCGAGGCACCAATGGTCGCCGTGTGGCGCACGACCTGCCTCGTGGGTTCCATCTGAAAACAAAGATGTTTCAAAGGAGTCAAATGACAGTGTGGAAATTGTGCAAAACACTATACCAAGGTATAACTATGGATTTTATCCAACTTTGGGGTGAATGTCGTCACGGGACCCTAGTGTCAAAGTTAGTAAATTCGTTTAACCCAAGTAGAAGAGAGTTCAGAGTCCCAGAGTAAAGGTCGAGGAGTAAAAGATCCTAGTACCACCCGATGGCGACGTGGGCCCGTAAGGCACACAGCCAAGTTAGTAAAAGTTTTTGTAATGTCTAGACTCGACTTCGGCCAAGGAGTGTGGAAGGGGGATTCCTACAGGTAGTCGGCTCTGATACCAACTTGTGACGCCCCCGATTCAATCGTACACTAATCATGCACACAAATTTGTACGATCAAGATCAGGGACTCACGGGAAGATATCACAACACAACTCTACAAATAAAATAGGTCATACAAGCATCATAATACAAGCCAGGGGCCTCGAGGCCTCGAATACAAGTGCTCGATCATAGACGAGTCAGCGGAAGCAACAATATCTAAGTACAGACATAAGTTAAACAAGTTTGCCTTAAGAAGGCTAGCACAAACTGGGATACAGGTCGAATGAGGCGCAGGCCTCCTGCCTGGGATCCTCCTAACTACTCCTGGTCGTCATCAGCGGGCTGCACGTAGTAGTAGGCACCTCCAGAGTAGTAGGAGTCGTCGTCGAAGGTGGCGTCTGGATCCTGGGCTCCAGCATCTGGTTGCGGCAACCGGGTAGAAGGGAAAGGGGGAAAAAGAGGAGAAAAGCAACCGTGAGTACTCATCCAAAGTACTCGCAAGCAAGGAGCTACACTACATATGCAGGGGTATATGTGTAAAGGGCCATATCAGTGGACTGAACTGCAGAATGCCAGAATAAGAGGGGGATAGCTAGTCTTATCGAAGACTACGCTTCTGGTCGCCTCCGTCTTGCAGCATATAGAAGAGAGTAGACTGAAGTCCTCCAAGTAGCATCGTATAGCATAATCCTACCCGGCGATCCCCTCCTCGATGCCCTGTTAGAGAGCGATCATCGGGTTGTATCTGGCACTTGGAAGGGTGTGTTTTATTAAGTATCCGGTTCTAGTTGTCATAAGGTCGAGGTACAACTCCGGGTCGTCCTTTTAGCGAGGGACACGGCTATTCGAATAGATAAACTTCCCTGCAGGGGTGCACCACATAGCCCAACACGCTTGATCCCATTTGGCCATACACACTTTCCTGGGTCATGCCTGGCCTCGGAAGATCAACACGTCGCAGCCCCACCTAGGCACAACAGAGAGGCCAGCACGCCGGTCTAAACCTAAGCGTGCAGGGGTCTGGGCCCATCGCCCTAAGCACACCTGCACGTTGCGTACGCGGCCGGAGAGCAGACCTAGCAACCTCCATTTCAAAGGAAGTCACATTACGTGGTCCAACCCGGCGCGCGTCGCTCAGTCGCTGACGTCACGAAGTGCTTCGGCTGATACCACGACGTCGGGATACCCATAACTACTCCCGCGTAGGTGGTTAGTGCGTATAGACCAAATGGCCAGACTCAGATCAAATACCCAGATCTCGTTAAGCGTGTTAAGTATCGCGAACGCCGACTAGGGCCAGGCCCACCTCTCTCCTAGGTGGTCTGAACCTGCCCTGTCGCTCCGCCTCAAAGTAACAGTCGGGGCCGTCGGGAACCCAGGCCCACCTCTACCGGGATGGAGCCACCTGCCCCTTCAGCCCCCATCTCCGAACAGTATCACATGTAATGTAATAGTGTAAAGTATATAGTATGCCCGTGATCACCTCCCGAAGTGATCACGACCCAGTAGTATAGCATGGCAGACGGACAAGAGTGTATGGCCACTGATGGAACACTAGCATCCTATACTAAGCAAGTAGGATTGCAGGTAAGGTATCAACAGCAGTATCAAAGATAGGCTATGCATCAGGATAGGAATAACGAAAGCAGTAACAAGCTACACTAATCTAATGCAAGCAGTATAGAGGAGAGTAGGCGATATCTGGTGATCAAGGGGGGGCTTGCCTGGTTGCTCTGGCAAGAGAGAGGGGTCGTCAACTCCGTAGTCGAACGGGGCAGCAGCAACGTCGGTCCCGGTGTCTAGCGAGAGAAGAGGGGGAAGAAACAATAAATATTTAAGCAAGCAGATGCATAGTGATGCATGACATGACAAGTAACGGCGTTAGAGGTGCCATAACGCGGTATGGGATGATACCGGTGAAGGGGGGAAACATCCGGGAAAATATCCCCGGTGTTTCGCGTTTTCGGGCAGAGGAGCCGGAGGAGGAAAGTTGCGAGTTCGATAGGTTAGGTGGGTGTGGCGGACGAACGGGTTCCGTATCCGGAAGCGTCTCGCCGTTCTGAGCAACTTTCATGTTGAAAATATTTTCATCCGAGTTACGGATTAAAAGATATGATTTTCTAAAGGTTTTATTAATTTCTGGTATTTAATTAATTAATTAATTCGAAATTAGATTTATTACATCAGCATGATGTCATGCTGACGTCAGCAGTCAACAGAGTTGACTGGGTCAAACGGACATGTGGGTCCAGTGGGACCCACCTGTCATTCCCTGATTAAGTTAATTAGGGTTAACTAACTAATTAATGTTTTGATTAAACTAACAGTTAATTAGGTTAAACTAATTATGATTAATTAACTTAATTAATTCTTTAATTAATTAATTAATTAATATTTTAATTATTATATTTATTATTTATTTATTTATTTTATTTTTTTTATTTTAAAAAAACGTTCCAGGGGCTGGGCCCCGTTTGTCTGTGGCACAGAGGCCAATCGGATCGGGCGTGCGAGCAAGCGGGCACGAGCGGTGGCTAACGGGGCGGCGCTGGATGCGGCGCACGGGCACGTGCCCGAGCGGGCGCATGCCCAGGTGCGGCGGACCGGCAGGGCGCCGGAGCAGGGGAGGTCGATGGTCTAGGGGCCGGCGATGCGGGGCTGGGCGCGGCCTCTGCAGGACGGGGAGGCAGCGGGCAGAGGAAGCCCGAGCGGCGCTACAAAGAAGGAGCAACAGCGGCGGCAATGGTTGCGGCGGCAGGGGAGGAGCGGTGGAGCCGTGCAGCAGCAGGAGCGGGGGGGGAGGCGCGGCCGGGCGCGTGTCCTGGACGCGCGAGGGGCGCGCGGCGCGCGCCGACGGGCGTGGCGACCGTCGTGCGAGGCCGCGGCTGGGTGAAGGCGGAGATGGCCTCGGGGCGAGGCGCGAGCGAGCGCGAGCTCGCGCGCGCGCGTGGCGCGTAGGCGCGGCGAGGCCGGGAGCACGACGAGCGTGGGCGCACGCGGTGATGGGCGCGAAGGGGCGCCGGTGACCGCGGCGAGGGGAAAGGGAGAGGAGGGAGGCGCTCACAAAGGGGGGGGGGGTAGGTTCTCGGCAACGGTGGTCGAGGAGGGGGTTGGGGACGGCGTGCGACGAGGAGGCAGGCCGGTGGGGAAGTCCGGCATGCGGCGACGGCGACGGAGTCCGGGCGTCGAGGAGCGGGGCGGCGTCGTGCGGGGAAGAGGACGAGGGCGGCCCGGCGACGGGACGGCTATGGGCGTCCCTGGTGGTGATCCCGGGCGGCGGCGGCGAACGCCCCGATCCGATCTGGATCGGGGAGGGGGACATAGGAGGAGTGGGCGAGAATGGGGGCGACGTGGGGTGGGGGTTAGGGTTCCAGGGGGATAAGGAGAAATGGGTGGGCCGGCCTGTTAGCGGCCAGGTGGGCCAAACGGCCCAGGGGGAGGGGGTCCTTTTACTTTTTTTTAGTCTTTCTTTTTATTTATTTCTTTCCTTTTCTGTTTTATTTAATTTAGGGCATTTAAGTATTTTCTAAACATGTGCTTTCTTCACTATAATTACCTATGTATTATTTGGCAACCACCGAAAAATTTTGTTTTAATTTTTGGAAACTTTTATTGTTATCAATAATTTGAATTTGAATTTCAAACGGTTTTCGAATTTTTGCGAGGATAGCAACAGTAACCGAGGTGTCATGGCACGATTAGCGTGGGATTACTGTAGCATGATTATCCGGGCGTTATAAGTGGTTGCGCATGTAAGGTTTGAATAACGGTCGCAACTTTAAACCAATCCATTTTGGAAAACAACACACACTTGTCTCGGTACACCACTTCGTCATCAAGTGGTTACCCAACTCATCATCTCCCTCGGGCATAAGTGGCACCCGATGGGGTTTTCGAAAAGTCTTTTGTAAGCACTTTGCCTCCATCACCATGCATATTCCCGTCCCTTTTTGCGTAGCACTACTTTAGCATCCTATCTACTCCCACCGGCATAACCCTCATAAGGAGGTAGGGTCATGCACAATGCAAGTATCAACGAGGAAGTAACAGAGGCAACCCATCAAAGTGGTTTCCATCACATCATGATTCCGAAGCAACGCTAATAAAGTGCTATATGACATGCATAAAAAGGTTTCATAGACATGGTCAAGGGCTGCTTGCCTGGCTCAACAAGGTCTTCTGGGTCTTCAAAGTCTTCTGGTCCAACTCCTTCGTCAGCAACGCAATCTATCGCCGCAAAATAATAACGAGAAAAATAAGGCAATAATAAAACAGAAAAAATCAAAGTGCTCAGAAAAATGTCAACTCATTTTTGTAAAATACTAGGTGGAAATCTAAGAAGGGGAAAATTCCTAGTTTTGGATTTGGAGTTGTGGAACAGGACAAATGGATTTTCCAAGGCATATTTAAATGCTTAAAATCACATTTAAATATTTATAGTAAAGAAAAGTTGGTTGTATTTGAATGGAAGTTGCACCATTAAATAGGTTGCAATATTCCAGGAATTTAGAAATTGGAATTAATTTATTTGGACTATTATTTTGTCCTGTGGAATATTTGGAAAAAGAGATAGAAAAGAAAAAGAAAAAGGGCACTGTGCCTGCTGGGCCAGAACAGCCGCAGCGCAGCAGGCCCAACGGAGAGGTGGCCCAGCGCACCCGTGCACGCGCGCGCGCCAGGTTTAAACCTGATGAGCGGGGCCCGGGCGTCAGGGCGAGGGGCTGACAGACGGGGCCCACGGCCGTCGTCGTCAACCCTAGGCCAGAGGGGTCGGCGAGCTCACCGGCGACGGCGCAGGGCATGGCGAGGTTAGGTGAGGGCACGGCTGGACTCAGCATCGTGTCCCCATTCGGGTGGAGGTGGCGGGCGTCACCGGAGCTGCCTGGTTCGCCGGCGACGAGGTCTCGCGGCGGAGGAGCTTCGGGTGGTGGTCGCTCCGGTCGATTCTGGCAGCTACAGAGAGGGGAAGCAAGGGGGAAATGATCAGTGGGGTGCAGGGGTTCCAGATCGAGGCAAAGGAGGAGCGGGGGAGGCTTCTACCTCGCGAATTTCGGCGAGCCAACGCGGCGGAGATCGAGCTCGATCTCGAGCTCGGGCGGCTCTGGAGGCGAACTGGGGTGCAGGGGGAGGTTTTGGTGGTGCAGAGAGCGAGTGGTGAGGGTGGAAGCGCTCGGGGAGGCCTTTATATAGGCGAACGGCGGTCCACCGTGGGCTCGTGCGCCGGCGAGCTCTCTGCCGTCGCCTCGGGTCACGGGTGCCCATTTGGTTGTGTCTGGGGTGCTCGTGGGGATCGACTACGCCCAGGGGAAGAAGAGAGAGAGGGAGCAGGGGGCCAAAGGCACCGCGCGTGTGAGCACGCTCACTGGTGCGCTCGGGCGGTCGCCGCGCGTGCGAGCTAGGGCGAGAGGAGGGAGAAGGAGGAGGGGGCCAGCAGCGTGCCGTGTCCCAGACGTCGAGGCACCTCGGGGGACACGAGGGGGAGAGCCGAGGTGGCCGGATGTGGCTGGAAGGGGGCGGCTACCATGCGGGGGCGCACTGTAGCGCGCTCTAGAGCGTGCAAATGGCTGCCATGGCATTGTTTAAAGGGCAGGGGCGCGTCCACTAGTGTCTAGCAGGTCTAGGGGGGAGTAAAGAAGAGGAGAGGGACATTGGATGCCATGGATGGCCACTGGGGTGAGGAGGGAGGTGAGGAAGAGGGGGAAAGTGCCTATCCAGAGAGAGAAAGAGGGGGGTTTCACCCCTCAATTATTGAGCTGGGGACTTGCCATTGTTACTGGAGGTGAAAGGGGTCTAGGGGGAGCTGTGGTAAAAAGTGGAGCTAACCAAGAATAGTGGAAGGGGTCCAAACAGTGGTTTTTGCAAAATGACAGAAGGTGTTTGATGTTGGTTTGGGCAAGAAAATGATCTCCAATTGCCATGACACTCCACAGGGTGAAATGACACATATAATTAGGGCCTTCCACCAATTTGAAGCTTAATTGGGCAAAGTTGCCAATGCAACTTTTGTAAACCCTAGAAATGAGCAGAAATGGACTTGTGTAGATCTAGTTGAGCAAATCACTTCTCCTTGATGCACCACTTGGTGTAGTGGCCTCATTTAGTCATGTGATCATGCTCACAAAAGTTGGGGTCAAGGAGAGAAAGTTGGTAGTACAAACTTGATCAAACTTGATTCTGGTCAGAGAGGGTTTTGGGGCATTTTGGTGAATCAAATGACTCTAGTTGACATGGGGCTTTGCAAGGTGATCACAATATGCATTTGTGACTTGCTGGATTTTCCTTGGATTTTTATGAAAGTATTTCCTGTAGAAATATCTCAAATCCTTGAAATGGGCAGAAATGGTTTTGGAAGGTTTTGTCCAATATTTTGATCATAACCATGTGTTGAAACTCATATATATGGAAAATATATGTCCATTGAGTTTCCCTAATTTTTCTCAAATATTTTTAAATCTTTTAAATAATTTTAACCTATTTAAGACCATTTCTGGCCTTAAGAAGAACTCTTTAAATAAAATAGGAAAATAACTTTCAAAATTATATTTTTGTGGTTTCTGGGTATCCTATATCTAATAGGTGTCAAATATATCTTTGGAAATATTGTTACTGCCCTTAATTAAGTATTTGTAGTGAAATCCTCAATCCAGGGGTTTTTGGAAAACTAATTCTTAGAAATACTTTTTGGCCAAATTATTTTTGTAAGAAAATACTATATTGCTCTATACACATGGCATGATCATTGGGCAGAAGTTTGGGACAAGAAGATGAAGTATAGAAGGTGGAGTAGTTGACTATTAAGAGCACTTGAAAAACCACTCAGAGAAAACCAACTTCAAAATAAAAGCCAAATAATGCAAAAGTTTTTGTTTGTCCAAATTTTCATGCTTTATTAATGCAAATGATGTGTTACAAAATGCAGGGTGTGACAAATTCATACCAACAACATTGCAATCATGCTCATCATTTATACCAAACATTCTATTGAATTCTTCTTCTATCAAATGAGCACAATTTCCGATCCATAATTTTCAAGAAAGATATTATAAAGATGATCAATAATATGATGCAACCTCAATTCCAGTTTTATGTAGTTTTCTTTTATAAACCAAACTAGTGATAAAACAAGAAACCAAAATATTCGATTGCAAGATCTAAAGATATACCTTCAAGAACTCACCTCCCCGGCAACGGCGCCAGAAAAGAGCTTGGTGTCTACTACGCAACTTTATTCTTGTAGACACGTATTGGGCCTCCAAGCACAGAGTTTTGTAGGACAGTAGCAATTTTCCCTCAAGTGGATGACCTAAGGTTTATCAATCCGTGGGAGGTGTAGGATGAAGATGGTCTCTCTCAAACGACCCTGCAACCAAATACAAGAAATCTCTTGTGTCCCCAACACACCAATACAATGGCAAATTGTATATGTGCACTAGTTCGGTGAAGAGATGGTGATAAAAGTGTAATATTGATGGTAGAAATATATTTTTATAATCTGAATAAATAAAAACAGCAAGGTAGCAAATAGTAAATAGGCACAAAAACGGTATTGCAATGCTTGAAAATGAGGCCTAGGTTCCGTACTTTTGCTAGTGCAATCTCTCAACACTGCTAATATAATTGGATCATATAACCATCCCTCAAAGTGCGATGAAGAATCACTCCAAAGTTCCTATCTAGCGGAGAATATAAAAATAAATTGTTTGTAGGGTACGAAACCACCTCGAAGCTATTATTTCCGTTCGATCTATTCAAGATTTCGTACTAAAATAACATAAAGCTATTCTTTCCGTTTGATCTATCCTCGAGTTCATACTAAAATAACAGAAAAGCAAATTCATATTCATATTACTCAATTCAACACAAAGAACTTCAAAGAGTTCCCCAAGATTTCTACCAGAGAAACAAAGAAAAGAACGTGCATCAACCCCTATGCATAGATTACCCCAATGTCACCTCGGGAATCCGCGAGTTGAGTGGCAAAACATATATCAAGTGAATCAATACGATACCCCATTGTCACCACAAGTATTAAATTGCAAGACATATATCAAGTGTTCTCAAATCCATAAAACTATTCAATCCGATAACAAAGAAATCTCAAAGGGAAAACTCAATTCATCACAACAAGATAGAGAGGGGAAAACACCATATGATCTGACTATATTAACAAAGCCCGCGATACATCATGATCCTGACATCTCAAGAACACGAGAGAGAGAGAGAGAGAGAGATTAAACATATAGCTACTGGTACAAACCCTCAGTCCCGAGGGTGGACTACTCCCTCCTCATCGTGGTGGCTGCCGGGATGATGAAGATGGCCATCGGAGATGATTCCCCCCTCCGGCAGGGTGCCAGAATGGGGTCTAGATTTCTTTTTGGTGGCTACAGAGGCCTGTGGCAGCGAAACTTTTGATCTAGGTTAACCCCCATGGGTTTTGGAATATTTGGGAATTTATAGGGCAAAGAGGGGGCGCGGGAGGCCACTGAGGTGGGCATAACCCACCTAGGCGCGCCTGGGCCCCCAGGCATGCCCTGGTGGGTTGTGCCCCCCTCGGGGCACCCCCAAGCTGCTACTCTGTCCCATTGGAAGAGTTCTGGTCCATAAAAAATCCACAAAAAGTTTCGCGGTGTTTGGACTCCGTTTGATATTGATTTCCTGCGATGTAAAAAACATGCAGAAAAATAGCAACTGGCACTTGGCACTATGTCAATAGGTTAGTACCCAAAATGACTATAAAATGATTATAAAACATCCAAGAATGATAATATAACAGCATGGAACATTAAAAATAGATACGTTGGAGACGTATCAAGTGCGTGGATTTTGTAGTGACTGAGGACGGCGCAGAAGAACTCCGAGAAGGGCAGGACAAGCCCTGCGAAGAAGCTATGGAGGAAGAAGTGATAGACCATGTGTGCCAAGGTGCTCCGCTCCATGGAGCCGGCCCAGCTCAAGGTCTCGCCCCATTCGTTCTCGGCGCCCGCCGTCTTCCGAAGAGCGGAGCTGACATCCCCCTCCTTGGCCATGGAGGAGGCCTCGTGCACTGGCGAAGGAGAAGAGGAGGTTGCGACCTGGACCACGGGCTTTGGTTTCTAGGTGGGTGCCATTCGGGGATTCGACAGCGCTGGTGAAGAAGGAGGAAGGTGACGGAGTCGCAATTGGATCTGGAGGAGCTTTTGGATGGAGGAGGGTATCGGGAGCAAGGCGAGGGCGAGCAACAATGGCCCTGTGGCGCGCAGCAGTCTTTTCTCAGCTTGGGCAGTTATCGAGGCAACATGGGGAAGTGGAGGAGTCCGCGTCCCGTCATGCGCCACACGTCGAGCCTGGCCTGTAGGCGATTGCGGCCCGCGTCGCTTGACCCTTCGCTCCTTGGCTTCGCCTCGAAGCCAGCCCGAGTGCACCTTGGGCCCGGGGGCTACTGTCGGTATTCTGGGATCGGGGGTACCTAGACTTTCCTGCCTGCGGCCCAGCGCGTGGCCTCATCGACGGCTCGATAAGGCCTAGCAACGAGACCCCAAGGATAAGACCCTCGCGAAGCCCCCTGGCCTCACGAGGCAAACGACACCAAGACCTCCTGAAGAGCGGATATTTCTATGCAAATACCCAGCCTCACGAGGCTCTCGATGACATAAGCCATGATAACCAAGGCCTGGCGGGCGCCAGCAGGCGCAAAGGGCAAAAGTTTCCTCTTTGGTGCTAAAGGAGGGAAGGACATACGCGGGTTCCCAAGGAGCCCCCCAAAGGTTTCCATTCAAGTGCAACAAGACCAAGACCACGGGTTCGGCAGGACGGATGTCATCGTCGAGCCCACCTCTACGTCACGACCAGAAGCTTTGCAGGTGAAGACCACCTTTCATCAGGATAAGACGTACTTCATGTCCCCTTTCAAATTGGCCATTGTGGGATCCATTCCCACCTAAGCTATGAGGGAAGAGGACCAAGGCCACTATAAGTATAGGGTACTCTCCACCGTAGAGGAGGGGGCGGGTCGATTCCACTCTCACTCCTAGAGCCCTCACGAGGCAGCTCATTGTAACGCCCATGATGCGGCTATATCTCCCACGTGTCGAGGCACGACTTGGAGGCATAACCACTTTGTGGTTTTGTCACAAGAGGGGAAATCTTCACACAATCCCATGTACTGAATAAGAAAGGGATAAAGAGTTGGCTTACAATCGCCACTTCACACAAAACATAAATAATCCATACATCATCCAAGGTACAAACAAAGGTCCGACTACGGAACCAAAATAAAGGAAGAAAACTCCAAATGCTAGATCCCCGATCGTCCCAACTAGCCTCCATTACCGATCATCAGGAAAAGAAACATAATAACGACCCAAGTCTCGGTCGAACTCCCACTTGAGTTCGATAGCATCGCCTGCACTGCTATTGTCGGCACCTGCAACTGTTTGGAAGTATCCGTGAGTCACGAGGACTCAGCAATCTCACACCCGCGAGATCAAGACTATTTAAGCTTAAGGGTAGGATAATGTAGTGAGGTGGAGCTGCAGCAAGCACTAAGCATATATGGTGGCTAACATACGCAAATAAGAGCGAGAAGAGAAGCAATGCAACGGTCGAGAAGCTATAATTGATCAAGAAGTGATCCTGAAACTACTTTTCAAGCATAACACAAGACTGTGTTCACTTCCCGGACTCCGCCGAGAAGAGACCATTACGGTTACACATGCGGTTGATGTATTTTAAATAAGTCAAGTGTCAAGTTCTCTACAACCAGATATTAACAAATTCCCATCTGCCACATAACCACGGACACAGCTCTCGAAATTTATACCCTGCAGGGGTGTCCCAACTTAGCCCATCACAAGCTCTCACGGTCAACTAAGGATATTCCTTCTCCCGAAACAACCCGATCAGAATCGGAATCCTGGTTACAAGACATTTCGACAATGGTAAAACAAGACCAGCAAAGCCGCCCGATGTGTCAACAATCCCGATAGGAGTCGCACGTATCTCATTCTCAGGACACACCAGATAGGTCAAGCTATGAGTAAAACCAGCCCTCAAGTTGCCCCGAGATGGCCCCGCAGGCTGCCCGATTCGGACCAACACTTAGAGAAGCACTGGCCCGGGGGGTTAAAATAAAGATGACTGATGGGAGCGCGAGTCCCAAGGGAAAAGTATAGGTGGTGGTGAGGCAAATGGTAGAACCAAGGTTGGGCCTTGCTGGAGGAGTTTTATTCAAAGCGAAATGTCAAGGGGTTCCCATAACACCCAACCGCGCAAGGAACGCGAAATGAAGGAACATAACGCCGGTATGACGGAAACTAGGGCGGCAAGAGTGGAACAAAACACCAGGCAAAAGGACGAGCCTTCCACCCTTTACCAAGTATATAGATGCATTAATTAAAATAAGAGATATTGTGATATCCCAACATATCCATGTTCCAACCTGGAACAAACTTCAGCTTCACCTGCAACTAACAACGCTATAAGAGGGGCTGAGCAAAAGCGGTAACTTGGCCAAACAACGGTTTGCTAGGAAGGAGGGTTAGAGGCTTGACATGGCAATATGGGAGGCATGATATAACAAGTGGTAGGTAGCGCGACATAGAGATAGAACAGACAACTAGCAAGCAAAGAAAGAAGTGATTTCAAGGGTATGATCATCTTGCCTGCAATCCCGCAAGGAAGAAGAACGAGGCCATGAAGAAGACAAACGGACGTAATCGAACGGATCCTCACAATCGCAACGTAACCGGAACTATCAAGGAGAAGCGCAACCGGAAAGAAGCAAACATCATGGTAAACAACCATCACATAAACATGGCATGATGCACAATCAAGTATGATGCATGTCCGGTTTAAATATGCATAGCATGGCAAAGTGCAACAAACAAAACTACAAGTTAAGTGGAGCTCAATATGCAACGAGTTGCATATTGGAGAAACACCACATTTAATTATTTAGTTAACTCTCGGTTATGTACCCAACAATATCAAATGTTATTAAACATGGCAAGGGGTTAAGCATATGAAAACTACCTATCTAGACAAGTTTAAATGAGGCCGGAACAACAAACAACAATTCCGGAAAATCCCATGTCCATTTTTCGAATTAGCTACTGTTCTGCCCTAAAACATATTTTAATGTTGTTAAACAGTAAAACAAAATGCACCATGGTAATCTATGCATTTTTCTACCCCATTTATATATAAAGTTTATTAAATTCCGAGTTACGGTTAGTTAGTTATGAAATAAATCATTTTAACATGCTATTTATGCAAATTAATGCAAACAACAATTTAAACATTTTAAACATGGATGAAAGCAGCATATTATGAAACTAGACAAAATCCTAAGCATTTTACATGTTTAAAACATTTTAATTCGATGCATGGTTGTTGAGTTATTAAATGCATGAACATGAGGGTGCAATCTGTAAACATGCAGTTTACTAGATAATTAGGTAAATATGCAACAAGGGAAAAACATGTGAGGGAGTCCTGGATTAGGGGGTCCTCGGACAGCCGGACTCTATACTTTTTTCGGACTGTTGGACTATGAAGATACAAGATTGAAGACTTCGTCCCGTGTCCGGATGGGACTCTCCTTGGCGTGGAAGGCAAGCTTGGCAATACGGATATGTAGATCTCCTCCCTTGTAATCGACTCAATGTAACCCTAGCCCTCTCCGGTGTCTATATAAACCGGAGGGTTTAGTCCATAGGACAACAACAATAATCATACCATAGGCTAGCTTGTAGGGTTTAGCCTCTATGATCTCGTGGTAAATCAACTCTTGCAATAGTCATATCATCAAGATCAATCAAGCAGGAAGTAGGGTATTACCTCCATCGAGAGGGCCCGATGATGAAGCTATGTACCTGGGGTAGGGGCACGGACCTGACCTAAGAGCCCTGCCCAAGGACATCCTTAGAAGAAGTCACCTTTCAATCGACTTGAAGGTACCCACTCGACGGATTCAAGACACTCGACCAAGAAGCTACCACTCGACCACGAAATCAACCACTCGACTGCCAGGAGATCTGAAGTCACTCCACAGGCAAACGGTCGGTCATTAAGTAGTCTTTATGGTCATCATATCACTTTATTAGAGGCGTTACCTGTAACGCTCGACCTTAATGTACCTTAAACCCTGCATTACTGAGGGCAGGAGAGGGCTGGCGAACTCTATATAATCCACCCCCTCCTCAGTATCAAGGGTTCGCACCCCTGTCATTCTCACACTTATAATCCAGTCGACCGCCTCCGGGCACCGAGATGTAGGGCTTTTACTTCCTCTGAGAAGGGCCTGAACTCGTACATCTTTGTGTGCTTACAGCTTCTACATAGCTAAGATCTAGCCTCTCCATACTAACCCCCCTACACTACTGTCAGACTTAGAACCACGACAGTTGGTGCCCACCGTGGGGCAGGAATCTTAGCGCTTGGTTGTAGGAGTTGCGATTTTTCCGATCTCCTTGATCATGGTTCCGTGCGGAGTTTTGGTGGAGGGCCGCGAGATCCGTCTCGGCGCGCTCACGTTCATCGCCGACGACTCCACTTGGCTTCAGGAGGCTCCACTCGACATCGACGCGCTCCCCGTCCGCGGGGCGACGCACTTCCGCGCATGCGTTCGTGGCGTCCTCCTGCTGCAGCCGTCAACCCAGTATCGGTCGGCTCCCGTTTCACCTCCCCACCTTGTCTCTCGCCGACGCAAGCGCTCCGACCGGTCGAGACTTCAGAGGTGGGTGAGGCATGCGGTGGCCCGCCAGACGGCCACCCCTCAAGTCGCAGCAATCGAGCCCGATGAATCTCTCTACGGCCTGTTCGATCGGTCGACTGGCTCCGCAGAGACCGCATCCGAATGCGACAGCAGTGACCCTGCAGCGGAGGTTCTGGCGATTGATGGGACTCGCAGCCCTCCAGGTTTTCCCCGTACCGACGGAGGCGCGGGTGGGGACGACTCGGCACATCCCCACGAGGAGTATCTCCCCGAGCCTCTCACGTCGCAGCAGCGAGAGGAGCTTCGCCGCCGGAACATGGATGCACTCCACACTCCTATTGTTGGAGAAACCCCCGAGGCCCGAGCCTTGGAGGACGCGCGTTTGGCTAACTTGGCCGAGCGCACTCGACTGGAGAATCTCCAGTGAGCACTCAACGAGAGAGCGCGTCAGCGGGCTTCCGAGTCCAGTCGACGTCAGCTCTTCCCACCTACGCAGGTATATCGAACTCCCGTTCAGAATTTGGCAGCCGCGGCCCTAATAGCAGAATCGATTCAGCCCTCCCAGTCAGAGGCTGGCAGGGGCTTGTTGCAGATCAGAGCATTGCTCCGGGCAGCAGGTAACCAGAATTCCGCTGTTTCTCAGTCGCGGAATAGGATCCACAGTCAGTCCCTTGCAGCGGATACAGTACAGTCGGCTCACAGCCCAAGATCGCCCCCGAGGCGTGAGGGACGTGGAGACCAGCACGATCAGTACAGGAGAAATGAGCAGTATGATCACCGACTCGATCGCGATGATCAGCGTCAAGTGCCAACCCCTCCCCCGAGGAGTGGGTCATATGCGCCTCGACGACAGGAGGACATACGCCCTCACAGTGTTGGGCGGAGGATTCCAGTCGACCCCAGGGGACCAGGCTTTGATGCGAGATCCATCCTCGTTCAAAGTTTGGTCGACAGGAACAGGGCTCACAGAGAAGGCCATGACAGAGATGCGCCTACCAGCAGCAGAGTACACGTTTCAGGGCCAGAGTATTTCAGTCGAGCCATCAGGGCCGCGGTGATTCCTCCCAACTTCAGATTGGCGACTGGAATCAGCAAGTTCACTTGTGAGTCTAAGCCTGACACTTGGCTCGAAGATTACCGAGTGGCTGTCCAGATTGGTGGCGGCAATGATGAGGTGGCTATGAAGCATTTGCCTCTCTTGTTAGAGGGCTCAGCCAGAGCGTGGCTGAATCAGCTAGCACCCAGTAGCATCTACACTTGGGAGGACCTCTCCTGAGTGTTTGTCACGACTTTCGAAGAAACATGCAAACGACCGGCAAGCCTTACAGAATTGCGGTCTTGCGTGCAGAAGCCGAGTGAAACACTGAGAGATTAAATCCAGAGCTGGATCACTCTGCATCACACAGTTGAGAATGTACCAGATCATCAAGCAGTTTATGCCTTTAAAGAAGGCGTCAAGAACAGAGAGTTGAACCTGAAGTTCGGTCGGACCGGAGAAATGTCTCTGAATCGGATGATGGAAATTGCCACCAAACGTTAATGGTGAAGATGAAGATCGACTCCGGAGTGGCAAGCAGAAAGCAGTCGCCCAGGAAACCGGAGGCAATTCCAGTCGGAAGCAGAAGCGGAAGGCCGAGCCGGCCGCTCCTGGGGAGGCCCTGGCCGTAACCCAGGGAAAATTCAAGGGGAAACCTAAGGGGCCCTGGAACCCCAAGAAAGTAAAATATCAGGACGGGAACAATGTTTTGGATCTGCCGTGTCACATTCACACCAACAAAGATGAAGAGGGTAAACTCATTTACCCCACGCATACCACTCGATAGTGTCGGCTCCTGATTCAGCAGTTCCAGGGCAAGCAGTCCAAGGACAAGGAAAAAGTGTCAGACAAAGTTGAGGATAAGGGAGATAGTGACGACGGGTACCCCCAAGTCAATTCCACCTTGATGATTTTTGCTGATGTCGAGAGCAAAAGTCGACTGAAAGTCATTAACCGTGAAGTAAATATGGTTGCCCCGGCAACACCCAGCTACCTGAAGTGGTCTTAGACTGCCATCACGTTCGACCAGTCAGATCACCCCACGCACATTGCCACCCCCGGGAGGCAAGAGCTGGTGGTCGACCCAGTCGTGCATGGCACTCGACTGACCAAAGTCTTGATGGATGGTGGTAGCTGCCTGGACATTCTGTAAGCAGAAACGTTGAAAGGGATGGGCATTCCGATGTCCAGGCTCAGTACCAGTAACATGAGCTTCCATGGAGTCATTCCCGGGAAGAAAGCCGAGTCACTCGGCCAGATTGCTCTTGATGTGGTTTTCGGTGATTCGAAGAATTACCGCAAGGAAAAGTTGACATTCGAGGTTGTGGACTTCCAAAGTGCTTATCATGCTATTTTGGGCAGACCAGCTTATGCACGCTTCATGGATCGACCGTGTTACATGTATCTCAAATTGAAGATGCCTGGCCCTAGAGGTGTGATCACTGTTATGGGCAACCGGAAGAAAGCAGAAGAGTGTTTTCAGAAGGGTTCAAAGATTGCTGACGCCCAAATGGCAGTGGTCGAGTTGCAGGAGTATCAGAAGACTGCAAATCCGAGTGAATTGCTTCGAGCCAAGAAGCCTGCTTCAGAGTCAGCATTTCAGTCGTCCGGCGAGACGAAGCCAGTTCACATTCACCCGTCTGATCCCAGTGCAGCTCCGACTCACATCTCAACGACGCTCGACTCCAAATAGGAAGAAGTGCTCATCCAGTTCCTCCGTGAGAACTGGGACATCTTCGCATGGAAGCCCTCTGACATGCCTGGAGTTCCCAGGGGACTGGCTGAGCACCGTCTACGAGTCGACCCGGAATTTAAGTATGTGAAAGAACATCTTCGACGGTCCGCCATCCAGAAGAGGAAAGCCATTGGCGAGGAGGTGGCTCGGTACTAGCAGCAGAGTTCATCAGAGAGATTTACCACTCCGAGTGGCTCGCCAATGTTGTCATGGTCCCCAAGAAGGACAAGTCGCTTTGCATGTGCATCGACTTCAAGCATATCAATCGGGCCTGCCCGAAAGATCATTTCCCCCTCCCCCGCATCGACCAGATAGTCGACTCGACCGCGGGTGTGAGCGTTTGTCTTTCCTAGACGCCTATTCAGGGTACCATCAGATCCGTCTGTCGTGGATTTGTCACGGTAGATGTCCTAGTAAGAGGACTTAGTCGTGGAGCCATCGCAACGGGTTAGCTTGAAGGGGTTAAAGTAGACACAAGGACACGGTTTTTATACTAGTTCGGCCCCTTCGATGAAGGTAAAAGCCTACGTCTAGTTGTGATGGGATTGATGGGTTTCGAGGGCTTAGGGAGCGATAAGCTTCGCCTAAACCTCGAGTTCTCTTTTTTCCCTGTCCTCAAACCGCCGCCGGGTCATCCCCTTATATACACGGGTGACGCCCGTCGGTCTGCAAAGTCCCAACCTCCGGCTAATAAACGTGCCCGGGTCGGTCTCTCTATTCCTAACTTACAATACAAGTTTACATCAGGCCGGTTTACACCATAAACCTTTAAACCGATTATGGGCCTTAGGCCCTTCCATCTCTCCTTGGGTTTTAACATCTCGGGTTTGCTGACGGAGGTAACCCGGGCCCTGCAGGCCGGTTTACCCCGGTTGGCAACATCCCCAACATTAGGCCCCAGATTGATTTGAACAGGTTCATGTCAATCCTTAATAAGAATTTCTGTCTTCAAATGTCTTCCAGTGACTTGTTAAACCGTCGTTTCTCCGTCTCCTCTTGCTGCGGTAAATCGATATGACGTCAGCGCAAGCTACCGTCTCCTTTCCTAACCCACAAGAATCAGGGCGACGGCTGGGCTTCCGAAATCTCCGGCTCCTGGATTCGCGCGCCTGATACGCGCGCCGCGCCTTATAAATAAGACTTGAAGGCCATCTTCCTTTCCTCCCCTTCTTCGTCTTCCTCGCGACCCAGACCTCAAAGCTCCGCCGCCGCCGTCAGCTGCTGCACCAACTCCGGCCGCTGCATCAACCTGATCGGTTCAGAGCACCGCGGCGACTTTCCGCATCTGTTTGGACCCCGGTAAGGCCCCTGTTCTTGTTGCCTTAGATCTGTTCTAGGGTTCATCGTTCTGCTACTATTTCTTGCTCATCCCCATGACAGCCTTTGCGAACAGATGATGCTACCTGTATCTGGATTTGTAGTTCCTCTTAGCAGTTGCTATAAATCTGCACTCATTTCCTTAGATCTTACTCTTGTTCCTGCTTGTCGAACTTATGTTGTTCTGCTGTGAGCCCGACTTCATATTACCTGTTTTTTATTTCTTTTTCGCCTTAGTTGTAGATCCATTGCTTTGAAAGAATCTGTACGGGATCTGTTTCTGCTTTTCATACTCACAACTGTTTAGATCTGATCGGTTTAACTCTTAGCAAAGCGAACAAAACCGATCTACACATCCATTAGTCCCCTTGATGAACCGCCGGTTGATATTTATTGTAGATAACCTGACTCTATATAAGAGCATCTTCGGTTTACAATCATACTTGCTCTCAAACCGGAATACCTTTGCCTTGTAGATTTCCTCATGGCAAAACAGGTGTATGAATGCAACTGGGTTCCCTCTTGCATCACTGAGACCCAACTAAACAACTTAGTTCTGACTGGTGCTTTGAGTAGCAAAAGTACCATCCATTGGCGGGTTCCAGGAGACGAATGTCCTCCTACCCCGCAGGAAGGAGAAGTGGTGGTGTTTGCGGATCACCTGGCCCGGGGGTTTAATCCACCCGGTTCAAAATTTTATCGGGACGTCTTGGCTAACTTTAGACTGCGCCCACAAGATGTTGGTCCAAATTCAGTCACGAATATCTGCCATTTCCAAGTACTTTGCGAGGCGTACTTTCAAGAGGAACCCACTGTAGAGCTGTTCCGGGACTTTTTCCATCTGAACCGACGTACTGAATTCACCGATGGCCCTAATATGGAACTGGGTGGTATGGCGATTCAGAAGAGGAAAGAGGTGACTTATCCTCACGCCAAGTTGCATAGTCATCCGCAAGAATGGAATTGCACTTGGTTCTATTGCAAGGATACTTCCCCTGCTGAAGAAAATCCACTGCCCGGTTTCCGTCCAGAGAGACTTAGCAACACTCACCCCTTCCCCCCACGGCTAACTGCCAAAGAGAGGAGTAAGTACGCCCCTCAGCTGTCCAAGCTCAGAGCCTTCATGGCTAACGGTTTAACGGGGGTAGACCTTGCTCGTTGCTGGATTTCGTGGAGCATCCTGCCCCTTAGCATCCGCTCCAGTTTAATGTGCCAATACACGGGTCGGGTTGATGATCCCTTGAGGCACTGCAATATTCAGCTGACGGAGGACGAAGTCGCTGAAGCTGTGAAAAAGATGCTGAATGAACCGGAACATGTTTGTGCCCAAATCGGCCTGCTTCCATTCTGTACCACCAACAAGCCTCCTGCTGTAAGTATCTCCCCTCTGTTTGTTATAGAACTTATGATCCCCTTATACACATATTGCTAACTCCAGTCCTTCCTGAGACAGGGAGATGATCCATTTTGGAGCAAGAAGTTACAAGAGCCAACCGAAAAGGTAACCCGACCCAAGACGAGGGTGAAGAAGCCTGCTCAGAGGAAAAGGAACACCGCTTCCTCTACTCCGGATTTAGAGGAGGATGATGTGGGTAATCCGGACCTCGGGGTAGACCTCGATTCAGTTGGTTTGCTTTTTATACGTCTTATTGATGATGATATTTGTCAGGACGACGCTGAAGTGAGCCATGCCGAAGGCCCAGAGGTAACCCTTCTTTCTTCTGATGCCGTTCCTTTGCCTTTGAAAAAAAAAACTCGCCAAGCAAACCGGAGAATTAGATTTTCTCACCCTCTTGCTTACTTGGATCCCAAATTTCTTGTGAAGACCCAGCAACATGAAGCTCGACGCACCACCCGACATAGCGGCCAGGTAGTCACCTCCGCCGGTTTACCGAACAGCCCGGTTCGGAAACGCCGCTCAGAGGTCTCCGATTTACGCGCTAGCTTTCCTCCTAAAGCAGGTTTAACTCATCAGCCTCTAAATCCATCTGACTCCGATTATCAGGTCACTTCCCATTCCTCTTCCGGTGAATCTTCAGCCACTCAACTGCCACCGTTGAAGACAGTTATTGGGTGAGTTGGACCGATCACAACATATCTCTGTATGGGACTCTTAACCCATCTTATACCGTTTTTTCAATCTTTGGGCTTTTTTCAGGGCTAAGCCTAGACCGAGCAAGAAGGCTCGTCTGGATAACCCGGCTGAAGGAACTGCCGCTCCTGAACTGGAGAAAACTCCTGGTGTTGACGCTCTGGGTTGTGAAGATACTCAGAACTATCTATCTCCGCAAGATGACATCTGCGCTGAAGAAAAGACTACCGAACCTGCTAGCCGTACTGATCCGCCTGCCCGTCCTGTTCGGGTTGAGGAATCCATCCCCCCTTCTGCAACTGCTGATAAACCGACAGGGCCACTGCAGAGCAGCGACTCCAAGGATGATGATGTCGTGATTACCGGTATTGGCCGCTCTGAACCGGGGAACACTGCTACTTTGGCCAAGCATACTGCCAAGGACGAAATCTCGGCCCTAAAGGGCAAATGGGACCTTGACTTGTCTACATACGCCTCTTTAAGCGCCCCGGACCTTTATTCTGGGTATCTGAACCGGCTGTACACCAGTCGGGATTATGAGGCTGCCATGATCAAGATGATGAAGGAGAAACTTGAGGTAACTCCCTTGTGCTTCATTCTATTGCAATTTAGTTTATCCATATTTCCAAACCGAGAGGGTAAACCGGACCAGGCTGCTTTTGACAATTAAGGCCTGGTTTAGAAAACCCCAGGTTTCAACATCGGTCATAATCAGAAAACATCATTAGATAACCATTAGCCCCCAAGTGCCAAGTTTAAATACTTGTATTAATCTTGGGACTCTTTGTAATGGAAAGCTTGTGTTAAAATCAAGTATGCATTAGCCCCCAAGTATCGAGCACATAACTTGCTTGTGTGGTTGATACTTCCAAACCGTGCAATATTTTCTGAACACTGTTGATGACCTGCTGCAGGGGGATTTGAAGACCAAAGAGAACCAAGTCTCGGACCTTCAGGAAGCTTTAAAAGCCCAGCAGATTGAAACTGAAAAAGCAAAGGAGGAATTGACCAAAGCCTTAACTGTTATGGAGCAGCTGAAAGCAAGCCGCAAAAAGGAGCAAGCCGATTGGGCTACTGAAAGAGCTCTTTTGACGAAGAGGGCTGAAAATGCCGAAGCTGCTCTTAAACCGGTGGTTGATGAGTTATCCACCGTGAAGCGACAAATACACTCCATGACATCTGCCGTCTTTGGTAAACCTTTCAATGCCCTTCTTCCAATTTGTACCTTGTTTGCTACACCCTATGTCCGGTTTGTAATCCACCTTGAAACACTGCAGGCTCACGTATTGGACACCTGGGTTCTGATGTGCGGATGAAACTCAAAGCTGCTTATACCCTGATTGAACAGTTATACACCGGAGCACAAAGAGCTAACACCACTGCATCGCATAACAACCCTGCGCCGTCTCTGATTCAAGACACATTAAAGAGGCTGTCTATGCTTCCAGCCCGGATTGAAGAATTGAAAAGATCAGCTGCTCGAACTGGAGCCATTACTGCCTTGATCCGGGCCAAAGCATGGGTACCAGATTTCGATCCTGTCGAAGCGGCCCAAGGATACCCCAGCTTGAAGGAAGACGGTTCAGACTTTGGTGAAGATGATTTGAGGGCGATTAACCGGGCGGTGCGCCCCCTAGCCTGTCAATTGGCTGAGGAGGCAGATCTGTCACGTTACCAAGCCCAATACGACAACCAGAACAAACGAGTATCCGCCCCGGTCCCTGAAGCGGGAAACCTTGTTCCTCCAATCCGTAAGCATACTTACGCCCCAGACATTGAACCGTCTTCGCTGATTCACGAAGAAGCCGTCTTTCAAGCGCTAATGGGAATCGACTGGACCACTGCTGATTTCCAGCCAATGGGTAACCAAGATGGAGCTGAAGCGGCGCGAGACGATCCCCAGCCTTCGAACCAAGGCGGCGAGCAGGCGTAATCAACGCTCCGGTTCACCCTACTTGGTGACGTCTTAATCCGTCAACGAACAATATATTCAGGCACTACGTTGCTTTGTAATAAGATAGCTTAATACCTCTGCCTTTGAATGTGCCTTCGCGCACGGGTACTGATGCTCTTTCCAATGATGTTTTCAACTTGTGTTTCCTGTCTTTACTGAGTACACAATGTGATTTTTCGACCACCTGAACCGTGCTGCGCCTCTGCCAAACCGGGCAGTTTGCCTCCGGGTTAAAACGGACCGGGCTATGCCAGCTGAATCGGTTTAAGGATACTTGACGTTCCGAAGAACCAAAAAACATCACAATAAAGGCAGAAAACAAAACCAAATATGAAAAGGCAACGCGATAGTAAAACGCATGCGAATAGTGGTTACTATGAACCGTTCAGAAGGCGTGACCATCGTCAAGACAAAACCGAGCCCCCAAGAGGTGTAGCTACGGTTTAAGTCGACTAGGTTCCTAACTGAATCGTGGCAAGTATGCCGGCCAAATGGCATTGCATTGGTTCGTCAACCAAGCCCCCAAGTGACTCAATGGCTAAAAAGCCGACCAGAAGGCATTACCATCATCAAGACATGACCGAGTTCCCATAAGGCGTAATCTACGGTTCAAGTCGATTAGGTCCCCAACTGATTCAGTGGCAAATATGCCAGCCAGAAGGCATTACCGTCGTCAAGACCTGACCAAGCCCCCCGGAGGTGTAGCTACGGTTTAAGTCGACTAGGTCCCCAACTGACTTTATAGGGATAGCTATGTTCTCTTTGGTTCGAATACGACCTATGTTTGAACAGCTGTGTTCTCTTTGGTTCGAATACGACCTATGTTTGAACAGAAATCCCCATGTTTGAATAGCTACGTTCTCTTTGGCTCGAATACGGCCTATGTTTGAACAGTAAGCCTTATGCTTGAACCGGGATATTGAACCGGATATTAAGAGCTTCACAACCCTGTAGGAGACATCTTCCCTTGAACCAGCTTTTAAACCGGAATTTGAACTTCTGTGAAGCGACCTCCAGGGGTAAGTACACATGATGTGAAGAACAGTAGAGACCCCGCTTTACTCGAGGCTCCGGTTTATTGTATTATTCATAATATGTACATGGTCATGATATGTACATAAACAGAGCCCAGGGCTCATGTATAATAGGGTCGAAGATGAGCTATGTTCCACGGCCTGCTGGTTTCCTCCTCTGATGTGCGTGAATCCTTGCGCTCTCGAATATCAATCAGGTAATATGACCCATTATTCAGATTCTTGCTGACCACAAAGGGTCCCTCCCAAGGCGGGGATAATTTATGCTGATCAGATTGATCTTGGATGAGCCGAAGCACCAAATCCCCCTCCTGAAAGGTCCTGGTCTTAACTCGACGGCGGTGGTAGCGGCGAAGATCTTGCTGGTAAATCGCTGAACGGGCAGCTGCCAAATCACGCTCCTCATCCAACAAGTCAAGAGCGTTTTGCCGTGCCTGCTCATTGTCCGCTTCAACATATGCTGCCACGCGAGGAGAGTCATGTCGTATATCACTTGGGAGAACCGCCTCCGCTCCATAGACCATAAAAAACGGCGTAAACCCCGTGGATCTGTTAGGCGTGGTGTTAATGCTCCATAATACAGACGGTAGCTCCTCCACCCAACAACCCGGCGTCCTTTGCAAAGGGACCAGAAGCCGGGGTTTGATACCTCTCAAGATCTCTTGGTTCGCTCGTTCTGCCTGACCATTAGACTGTGGGTGCGCTACCGAAGAAACATCAAGCCGTATATGCTCCCGTGCACAGAACTCCTTCATGGCCCCTTTGGATAGATTGGTACCATTATCTGTGATGATGCTGTGTGGAAAGCCAAACCGGAAGATCACCTTCTTTATAAACTGAACCGCCGTGGCAGCATCACACTTACTGACAGGTTCTGCCTCCACCCACTTGGTAAATTTGTCAACCGCCACCAGTAGGTGGGTCTTCTTATCTTTGGAACGCTTAAAAGTCCCAACCATATCAAGCCCCCAAGTCACAAACGGCCAAGTGATTGGAATCATCCTCAATTCTTGAGCCGGTATGTGTGCTCGTCTGGAAAATTTCTGGCACCCATCACATAACCTGATTAGGTCTTCTGCATCAGCATGAGCAGTTAACCAGTAGAAACCGTGGCGGAACGCTTTAGCCACCAATGATTTTGAACCGGCGTGGTGGCCGCAATCCCCTTCATGTATTTCTCGCAGTATCTCGCACCCCTCCTTAGGGGATACACACCGTTGCAGCGCTCCTGACACGCTGCGATGATGTAACTCTCCGTTGAAAACGGTCATAGACTTGGACCGTCGTACTATCTGTCGAGCCAAGCTTTCATCTTCTGGCAACTCACCCCGGTTCATATATGCCAGATAAGGGAGCGTCCAATCCGGGGTGGCGTGAAGAGCCGCCACTAACTGAGCCTCCGGATCAGGAACAGCCAACTCCAGCTCACCGGGCAGCTGCACCGATGGGTGGTACAATACATCCAAGAAAACATTGGGTGGGACCGGTTTGCGCTGAGAGCCTAAGCGACTTAAAGCGTCCGCTGCCTCATTCTTTCTGCGGTCCACATGATCCACTTGATAGCCTTTGAAATGCCCAGCCACCATATCTACTTCACGTCGGTATGCAGCCATAAGCGGATCCTTAGAATCCCAGGTGCCAGATACCTGCTGAGCCACCAGATCCGAATCACCAAAGCACCTAACTCTGCTCAGATTCATCTCTTTAGCCACCCTAAGACCATGAAGCAAAGCTTCATACTCCGCCGCATTATTTGTACAGGGGAACATTAAACGGAGGACATAACAAAACTTATCTCCTCGTGGGGAAGTTAAAACGACCCCAGCCCCCGAGCCTTCCAATTGTCTTGATCCGTCAAAATGAACGGTCCAATAGGTGTTATCTGGCTTCTCCTCAGGCGCTTGTAACTCTGTCCAATCGTTTATGAAATCGACAAGTGCCTGTGACTTTATGGCCGTTCGGGGTACGTACTTTAAATCGTGCGGCCCGAGCTCGATAGCCCACTTGGCAATCCGACCGGTCGCCTCCCGGTTCTGTATAATGTCACCCAAAGGAGCAGAACTGACCACCGTGATTGGGTGTCCTTGGAAATATTGCCTCAGCTTCCGGCTTGCCATAAAAACGCCATATACCAGCTTCTGCCAATGCGGATACCTTTGTTTGGACTCGATAAGTACTTCACTGATATAGTAAACCGGTCGCTGAACCGGATGTTCCTTTCCAGCCTCCTTTCGTTCTACCACCATCGCCACACTGACTGCTCTGGCATTCGCTGCAACATATAACAGGAGTGGCTCCTTATCTACAGGGGCTGCCAACACTGGCGGATTGACTAGTTGTCGCTTCAAGTCCTCAAACGCTTTATCAGCCTCCGGACTCCAGACAAACTGATCCGTCTTCTTGAGCATTTGATACAAAGGGATCGCCTTTTCACCAAGGCGACTGATAAACCGGCTTAACGCTGCAATCCGCCCGGCCATGCGCTGAACATCATTGATGCATTTCGGTTTGGCCAGGGAGGTGATGGCTGTGATCTTTTCTGGATTGGCCTCAATCCCTCTATGGGACACTAAAAATCCCAACAACTTGCCTGCAGGTACACCAAAAACACATTTAGCCGGGTTGAGCATCATTTGGTACACTCTCAAGTTATCGAAAGTCTCCTTCAAATCGTCAACCAGGGTCTCCTTCTTTCGTGACTTGACCACAATATCATCCACATAAGCATGCACATTACGACCAATCTGCTCGTGGAGGCAATTTTGCACACATCGTTGATAAGTAGCCTGCGCACTCTTAAGCCCAAAGGGCATAGACACATAGCAGAAGGCTCCAAAGGGAGTAATGAACGCTGTCTTCTCCTGGTCCTTAACTGCCATCTTGATCTGATGATAGCCCGAATAGGCATCCAAAAAACTTAAACGCTCGCAACCTGCGGTAGCATCAATGATCTGATCAATCCGGGGGAGAGCAAAAGGATCTGCTGGGCAAGCTTTATTCAAGTCTGTGTAGTCCACACACATGCGCCAGGTGCCGTTTTTCTTAAGAACTAGCACCGGATTAGCGAGCCATTCGGGATGGAAAACCTCAATGATAAACCCAGCTGCCAGGAGCCTGGCCACTTCCTCACCAATCGCTTTACGTCTTTCTTCGTTAAACCGCCGTAAGAACCGCTTTACCGGCTTGTACTTAGGATCCACATTAAGGGTGTGCTCAGCGAGTTGCCTCGGTACACCAGGCATGTCAGATGGCTTCCATGCAAAGATGTCCCGATTCTCACGGATGAACTCGATGAGCGCGCTTTCCTATTTTGGATCCAGGTTTGCACTGATGCTGAACTGCTTGGATGAATTGCCAGGTACGAAGTCAACAAGCTTAGTTTCGGCCGCTGACTTGAACTTCAAGGCCGGATCGTGGTCCATAGTTGGCTTTTTTAATGAAGTCATATCCTCCGGATCAACACTGTCTTTGTACTGCTTTAGCTCCTCCGTAGCACAAACCGATTCCGCATAAGTCGCATCTCCTTCTTCGCATTCCAAAGCGATTCGGCGGCTCCCATGAACCGTTATAGTGCCCTTGTAACCCGGCATCTTAAGTTGCAGATATACGTAGCAGGGCCGTGCCATAAATTTTGCATAAGCTGGCCGTCCAAACAAAGCGTGATATGGACTTTGTATTTTAACCACCTCGAACGTCAGCGTCTCCGATCTGGAATCGTGACTATCGCCAAATACCACTTCAAGGGCTATCTTACCAACCGGATACGCAGACTTGCCAGGCACCACCCCGTGGAACACTGTATTGGTCGGTCTGAGATCCTTATCTACCAGTCCCATACGGCGGAAGGTCTCATAATACAAGATGTTAATGCTGCTCCCTCCGTCCATGAGCACCTTGGTGAGCTTATAACCTCCCACCTGGGGCGCTACCACCAGTGCTAACTGACCCGGATTATACACCCTGGGAGGATGATCTTCTCGGCTCCATATGATAGGTTGTTCCGACCAACGCAGATAGTGAGGCGTGGCCGGTTCGACAGCACTGACTGCCCGCCTCTGAAGCTTCCTATCTCGTTTATCCAAGCTCGTAGTAAAGACATGATACTGTCCACCACTCAACTGTTTCGGGTTGCTCTGATAACCACTTTGATTACTTTGATTATTCTGATTATTTTGGCTGACCTGTCCGCCCGGGTTACCCTAGAACCCTGGACCGGAATTCCCGCCACCGTATCCTGAACCGGAACCGGAACCGCCACCGGAGCTGTGATCATATTGGAAGGTGTTTGAGCTTTTGAACTCCTTCATGATATAACAATCCTTCCAAAGATGGGCTGCTGGTTCCTCCTTTGTTCCGTGCTTCGGACAGGGCTGGTTTAAGAAAAAGTTCAAACGCTCCGGGTTAGGACCGGGATGTGCGCGAAAACTTGGCTGTTTCCCCTTACGCCGCTGGCCTTTATCCTGTGCACTTGTGCTGGCCACCAAGTCCATGCTCCCGTCCGGTTTACGTTTTCCACCGCCTCCATTACCTGCCGGCCGATGCTGCTGGCCTTTGGTGTTGCTATTCTTCCTTCCCTTCCCTGCTTTGTCATCACCAGAGTCAGGATCCTTGGTACTGTCAGAATCCGCATACTTTACTAAAGCGGTCATGAGCGTTCCTATATCTGTACAATCACGCTTCATCCGGCCCAGCTTTAGCTTCAAAGGGCCAAACCGACAGTTGCTCTCCAACAGCACCACGGCGGTGTCTGCGTTGATGCGATCTGACGAGTGCAAAACTTCTGATACCCGCCGTACCCAATGGGTAGTTGATTCCCCTTCTTGCTGAACGCAGGCTGCTAGGTCAACTATTGACATTGGCTGTTTGCACGTGTCTTTGAAATTCTTGATAAACCGGGCGCGCAATTGGGCCCATGAACCAATTGAATTAGGCGGTAAACTCTTTAGCCAAGTCCGGGTCGTTCCTTCTAACATCATAGTGAAATACTTGGCACACGCCGTGTCGTCCACATCCAGCATCTCCATAGCCATTTCATAGCTCTCCACCCATGTCTCTGGAGGCTGATCTGCCGTGTAGTTTGGTACCTTGCGGGGGCCTTTGAAGTCCTTGGGCAGGCGTACGTTGCGTAAAGCGGGAACAAGGCACGGTACTCCCAAAGAACTGGTAACCACCCCCGGTTCAACAGTAGCTGCTGGGAAGATAGGTGTAAGCTGACGAGCCTGATGCTGCGCTGCTAATCCGGCCTCCCGCGCACGGGTGCGATCCACATCCTCGTGAGTATTGTCGACGCCCGCCGGATTGTTGCCGCGGAGCGCTTCACGCCTGGCGTTACTTGAAACGGCCGGCTCCTCCGCGCGTCTACTATAGCTCCTGCTGGGGCGCGGGGTGGAGTGAATCCGATCACGGCTTTGCGAATACGCTTCTTGCTGGGCCAACGCGGTCCTAAGGAGCTCCTTGACCCGGCGTGTCTCTTCATCCTGCGGTGAATCTCCTTCGATCGGAATGGCTTCCAACCGAGCCGCCGCTGCGACGAGGTTATCCATCGGGTTGGAATAATGACCTGACGGCCTTGGCATGGCCGGTGGCGTATTAGTGTTATGACGAGGCAGGTCTATAATCCGGTGCTGAACCGGAGCGCCGGCTGTCGCCTCCGCACGGTTTACCCCCGGGGTGTTGAAGAGATTTCGAGCGTCGAGGGCGGCGGGCAACCGAGACCGGGATTTTCTCTTCAAGACCTCCTGAGATGCCTTCTGGTCCATCATGAGCATGTAAGCTTGTGCCTCCAAAGCGGCGCGCTCCGCCGTCATCCTGATCTCTTCCGCTGCCAGCTCCGCTTTAGCCCGAGTGATCTGCTCTCTCACTTTGGCAATCTCAGCATTGTGAACCTCCTGATCCACCGGGTTGGCCTCCGCCATGAGCGCTGCTAATGCGTCAAACAGGTCTGACAAAACCTGGGCTGGTGAACCGGTAGGGCCTCCTGCTCGCACAGCCGTTGCTGCTGCCAATCCGGAGATCGCTGCTGCTGCAGTTGACCGTGGCGTCGCCTGTGTCCCAGCCATGAAGATCCCAACCCGATAGGGCAGATCAGGGGGGTCCGGGATACTGTTGCCATCGGAGCCGCCCCCAACCCGATCATCTTGTAGCTGGTAAAGAGACTCGGTCTCCCCGGTCGACGTTTCATCGCCAGAGTAGATGGCGGTTTCGTCACCAGATTCAGATCCTTCCTCGTAGCTTCCCCCGTGGATGACTCCCACGAAGGCGCGCTTCCTGGTCGGTTTAGCCAGGGTCGATCTCGTGCACTGAGCTGTCTCAATGAGGTCGGCGCAGTCGCCTAACTCGGGGCCCAGTTCTCCGACCTTGCCGATGAAAACATGGATGCCGCCAAAGGGGACCCGGTACCCGTACTCGATCGAACCGGCGTCGGGGCCCCAGCCTGTGCTGTCGATGTAGAGCTTTCCGCGGCGGCTCTTGGTCATCCATCCCACAGCGTAACCCTCGAGTCCTTCAAAGCGGCCCTCCAAGAACCTGAAACCATCTCGCGATAGCCCCACGGTGGGCGCCAACTGTCGTGGATTTGTCACGGCAGATGTCCTAGTAAGAGGACTTAGTCGTGGAGCCATCGCAACGGGTTAGCTTGAAGGGGTTAAAGTAGACACAAGGACACGGTTTTTATACTAGTTCGGCCCCTTCGATGAAGGTAAAAGCCTACGTCTAGTTGTGATGGGATTGATGGGTTTCGAGGGCTTAGGGAGCGATAAGCTTCGCCTAAACCTCGAGTTCTCTTTTTTCCCTGTCCTCAAACCGCCGCCGGGTCATCCCCTTATATACACGGGTGACGCCCGTCGGTCTGCAAAGTCCCAACCTCCGGCTAATAAACGTGCCCGGGTCGGTCTCTCTATTCCTAACTTACAATACAAGTTTACATCAGGCCGGTTTACACCATAAACCTTTAAACCGATTATGGGCCTTAGGCCCTTCCATCTCTCCTTGGGTTTTAACATCTCGGGTTTGCTGACGGAGGTAACCCGGGCCCTGCAGGCCGGTTTACCCCGGTTGGCAACATCCCCAACATCATTTCCCCCTCCCCCGCATCGACCAGATAGTCGACTCGACCGCGGGTGTGAGCGTTTGTCTTTCCTAGACGCCTATTCAGGGTACCATCAGATCCGTCTGTATGGACCCGACGAGATCAAAACAGCTTTCATCACTCCATTCGGATGCTTCTGCTATGTCACCATGCCCTTCGGCCTCAAGAATGCGGGAGCCACGTTCATGAGGATGATTCAGAAGTGTTTACTCACTCAGATCAGTCGGAACGTGGAAGCATACATGGATGATATTGTGGTCAAGTCACGGAAAGGTTTCGACCTACTGACTGACCTTGCCGAAACCTTTGCAAACCTCAGGAGGTATGATATCAAGCTCAATCCGTCAAAGTGTACATTCGGAGTTCCAGGTGGAATGTTACTCGGTTTTCTCGTTTCCGAACGAGGAATCGACGCCAACCCTGAAAAAGTTGGCACCATACTCCGGATGAAGCGCCCTGAGCGTGTGCACGATGTCCAGAAGCTTACAGGTTGCTTGGACGCTTTAAGTCGATTCATTTCTCGTCTCGGTGAAAAGGCGTTGCCTCTTTACCGACCGATGAAGAAATCTGACAAGTTCGAGTGGACTCCAGAAGCTGATGCAGCGTTTGCAGACCTCAAAGCTCTGCTCTCCACCCAGTCGGTGCTTGCTGCCCCAATCAGTAAAGAGCCTCTGCTGCTTTACATTGCGGCCACAGGACAAGTTGTCAGCACAGTACTTACGGTCGAGCGGGAAGAAGAAGGAAAGACCTTCAGAGTTCAACACTCAGTATATTATGTGTCTGAAGTTTTGACCCCCTCAAAGCAAAGATATCCTCATTACCAGAAACTTGTGTATGGGATTTACATGACCACGAAGAAGGTTGCACACTACTTCTCTGATCATTCCATTACAGTCGTCAGCGACGCTCCACTGTCAGAGATTTTGCACAACCGAGATGCAACTGGTCGAGTGGCGAAGTGGGCGATTGAACTCCTTCCCTTAGATATCAAGTTCGAAGCAAAGAAGGCTATCAAGTCCCAAGCAATTGCAGATTTTGTCGCCGAGTGGATTGAACAGCAACTTCCGACTCAAGTTCACTCGGAGCACTGGACCATGTTCTTCGATGGATCTAAGATGTTGAATGGTTCCGGTGCTGGGGTAGTACTGGTCTCCCCCCGAGGAGATAAGCTCAGCTATGTTCTCCAGATTCACTTCAATTCCTCCAACAATGAAGCAGAATATGAAGCACTTTTGTATGGGTTGCGCATGGCCATTTCACTCGGCGTCCGTCGCCTCATGGTCTATGGCGACTCAGATTTAGTGGTTAATCAGGTGATGAAGGAGTGAGACGTCAGAAGCCCAGCTATGACTAGCTACTGCAACGCAGTAAGAAAGCTGGAAAAGAAGTTCGAGGGGTTAGAGCTTCATCACATCCCCCGACTGAAAAATCAAGCAGCTGATGATTTGGCAAAGATAGGCTCCAAGAGAGAAGCCGTTCCTAGCAATGTGTTCTTGGAGCACATCCACTCGCCATCAGTCCAGGAAGATCCTTTTATAGAGGAACCCCCGCAGCCGAAAAGTGCCACAGATCCGACTGAAGTCGAAATTCCTGCTGTGGTCGACCTAATCATGGAAGTCTTGGCAATCACTCCCAACTGGACAGTACCGTACATTGCTTATATCTTGAGGAAAGAACTCCCAGAAGATGAGGAAGAGGCTCGACAGATCGTCCGTCGATCCAAAGCCTTCACGGTCATAAAGGGACAGTTATACAGAGAAAGCGCGACTGGGATCGGTCAGAAGTGCATAACGCCAGAGGAAGGTCAGATAATCCTTGACGATATCCACTCGGGGACATGTGGTCACCATGCGTCCTCTCGGACCATTATGGCTAAAGCATACCGAGCGGGTTTTTACTGGCCTTGAGCAAATGAAATGGCGAAAGAGATAGTAGACAAGTGTGAAGGCTGCCAGTTCTACTCCAACATGTCGCACAAGCCAGCATCATCCCTGAAGACCATTCCACTCGTCTGGCCCTTCGCTGTTTGGGGACTGGACATGGTTGGACCACTGAGAACAGGCAGGAGCGGATTCACACATGTGCTTGTAGCAGTCGACAAGTTTACCAAGTGGATTGAAGCTAAGCCTATCAAAAATCGGGACGCTAGCACTGCTATCAGTTTCATCAGGGAGCTAATATTCAGATATGGAGTCCCACATAGCATCATCACGGACAATGGGTCAAACTTCGATTCAGACAGGTTCAGAGCATTTTGTGCCTCTCAAGGCACACGAGTCGACTATGCCTCGGTCGCGCATCCCCAGTCGAATGGACAAGCTGAAAGGGCAAATGGTCTAATTCTCAAAGGACTAAAGCCTCGACTGATGCGTGATCTCAAGCACGCAGCAGGCGCTTGGGTCGACGAGCTTCCGTCAGTTCTGTGGGGATTGAGGACCACCCCGAACCGGTCAACTGGAAGAACTCCGTTCTTTCTTGTTTACGGAGCCGAAGCAGTCCTGCCGAGCGATCTACTTCACAATGCACCCCGAGTCGAGCTTTACACCGAGGATGAAGCAGAGCAAGCCCGGCAGGAAGCAGTTGACCTCCTAGAGGAGGAGAGAGAAATGGCTATGATCAGGTCTACCATCTATCAGCAAGACTTGCGTCGGTTCCATGCCAGAAACGTGAAGAGTCGAGCCTTCCAAGAAGGAGATTTGGTCCTCCAAGTGGATCAACAGAAACCACACAAACTTGCTCCTACTTGGGAAGGCCCCTTCATCGTCACTAGAGTCCTCCACAACGGAGCATATCACCTTTACAATGTCGATCGCCGGATCGACGAGCCTCGAGCTTGGAATGCGGAACTACTCCGCCCATTTTACACTTGAGTTCTCACTCGGACAAGATGTAATAAGAAAAACTTCTGTAGTTTATTTTTATCAAAGACAAGAGTGTCCCAGTTCTTCCTGTAATTGTTGTCACTTTTGTTTGTGTACAAAATCCCAAAGTGGGTAGCTTAGCTGCAAATCCGTTTCACCTAAGTTTTCAAAAAAAATCCTACCGAGTGGTGAGCCAGACTCCCACTCGGGGGCTTAGCTGCAGCCCAGTGCTTGCCTAAGTGTTCAAAAATCCTACCGAGTGGTGAGCAAACCTCCCACTCGGGGGCTTAGCTACAGCCCAGTGCTCGCCTAAGTGTTTAAAATCCTACCGAGTGGAGAGCAAACCTCCCACTCGGAGGCTTAGCTGCAGCCCAGTGCTCACCTAAGTGTTTAAAATCCTACCGAGTGGAGAGCAAACCTCCCACTCGGGGGCTTAGCTGCAGCCCAGTGCTCGCCTAAGTGTTTAAAATCCTACCGAGTGGAGAGCAAACCTCCCACTCGGAGGCTTAGTTGCAGTCCAAGCACTCGCCTAAGAATATAAAAATCCTACCGAGTGGAGAGCAAACCTCCCACTCGGAGGCTTAGCTGCAGCCCAGTGCTCGCCTAAGTGTTTAAAATCCTACCGAGTGGAGAGCAAACCTCCCACTCGGGGGATTAGCTGCAGCCCAGTGCTCACCTAAGTGTTTAAAATCCTACCGAGTGGAGAGCAAACCTCCCACTCGGGGGCTTAGCTGAAGTCCAAGCATTCGCCTAAGAATATTAAAATCCTACCGAGTGGAGAGCAAACCTCCCACTCGGAGGCTTAGCTGCAGTCCAAGCACTTGCCTAAGAATATAAAAATCCTACCGAGTGGAGAGCAAACCTCCCACTCGGGGGCTTAGCTGCAGCCCAGTGCTCGCCTAAGTGTTTAAAATCCTACCGAGTGGAGAGCAAACCTCCCACTCAAGGGCTTAGCTGCAGTCCAAGCACTTGCCTAAGAATATTAAAATCCTACCGAGTGGAGAGAAAACCTCCCACTCGGAGGCTTAGCTGCAGTTCAAGCACTCTCCTAAGAATATAAAAATCCAACCGAGTGGAGAGCAAACCTCCCACTCGGGGGCTTAGCTGCAGCCCAGTGCTCGCCTAAGTGTTTAAAATCCTACTGAGTGGAGAGCAAACCTCCCACTCGGAGGCTTAGCTGCAGCCCAAGTGCTCGCCTAAGTGTTTAAAATCCTACCGAGTGGAGAGCAAACCTCCCACTCGGAGGCTTAGCTGCAGTCCAAGCACTCGCCTAAGAATATAAAAATCCTACCGAGTGGAGAGCAAACCTCCCACTCGGGGGCTTAGCTGGAGCCCAGTTGAGGGAGTCCTGGATTAGGGGGTGTTCGGATAGCCGGACTATACCTTCAGCCGGACTCCAGGACTATGAAGATACAAGATTGAAGACTTCGTCCCGTGTCCGGAAGGATCTTTTCTTGGCGTGGAAGGCAAGCTAGGCGTGCGGATATTCGAGATCTCCTACCATTGTAACCGACTCTATGTAACCCTAACCCTATCCGATGTCTATATAAACCGGAGGGTTGTAGTCCGTAGGACAACCATCATCATACACAATCATACCATAGACTAGCTTCTAGGGTTTAGCCTCCTTGATCTCGTGGTAGATCCACTCTTGTACTACCCATATCATCAATATTAATCTAGCACGAGTAGGGTTTTACCTCCACCGAGAGGGCCCGAACCTGGGTAAAATGAAGTGTCCCCTGTCTCCTGTTACCATCTGACCTTGACGCACAGTTCGGGACCCCCTACCCGAGATCCGCCGGTTTTGACACCGACATTGGTGCTTTCATTGAGAGTTCCTCTGTGTCGTCGCTTCTAGGCCCGATGGCTCCTTTGATCATCAACAACGACGAGGTCCAGGGTGAGACTTTCCTCCCCGGACAAATCTTCGTCTTCGGCGGCTTCGCTCTGCGGGCCAATTCGCTTGGTCATCTGGAGCAGATCGAAAGCTACGCCCCTGGCCATCAAGTCAGGTTTGGAAGCTTAAACTGCACGGCTGATATCCGCGGAGACTTGATCTTCGACGGGTTCGAGGCACAGCTAAGCGCGCCGCACTATTTTGAGGGGCATGATATAGCTCTGCCTCCGAATAGTACCCTGGAGGCCGCACACGCTCCGGCCCCGATCCTTGACTCGGAGCCCGCTGCGTTCTCCGAGGATGAATGGTTGGACGTCACCTCGGGGGCTGCGATCTCAAAGGCGATCGAGCCGAACGCCAGCCCCGTACTCCGCACGGCCCAGGACTCCAAGGATCCGGACTCTTCTCCGAACTCCGAGCCTTCCGTGCCCCTGCCGATCGAATCTGATGGAGTTCACCGCCGCGGACATCTTTCAGTGCTCACCTTTTGGTGATATCCTGAATTCTCTCAAGTCTCTCTCTTTATCAGGAGAGCCCAGGCCGGACTATGGTCTGCGAGGTTGGGATTCGGACAACGAAGATATTCAAAGCCCACCCACCACCCACTTAATAGCCACTGTCGACGATTTGACCGACATGCTTGAATTCGGCTCCGAAGACTTCGACGGTATGGACGACGAAGGAGGAGACGAACAAGAACCAGCACCTGTAGGGCGCTGGACCAACACCTCGTCATATGACATATATATGGTGGTTGCTCCAAAGGATGCGGATGGCGATGGAACAGCGGAAGACGACAACTCAAAAAAACCGCCAAAACGCCGGCGCCAACGGCGCCGCTCTAAATCCCGCCACAGCAGAAATGGTGATTCCGGCACGGGAGATAATACTAACCCGGACAGCGCCGAAGAACACCAGAACCAGCAAGATTCGGCGCAGGAAGATGGAAAAGCCAGCCCTCAGGAGAGAGCGGCAGAACAAGAGGTTGAGGATGATAACTACATGCCTCCCTCCGAAGACGAGGCAAGCCTCGACGACGACGAATTCATCGTACCATCAGACCCCGCCGAACAAGAGCGTTTTCAACGCAGGCTTCTAGCCACGGCCAACAGCCTAAAGAAAAAGTGGCAACAACTTAGAGCTGATCAAGATTTGCTAGCTGATAGATGGACTAAAGTCCTTGCGGCCGAAGAGTATGAACTCGGGCGCCCCTCCAAAAATTATCCTAAGCGCAGGCCGCTACCCCAATCAGAGGGGGAAGCATATGACATGGCAGACCGGCCACCCCATGGCCGCGACACAGAGGCCTGTCGAACCCTTAAGCAAGCCATGCCCCAGTGTCGTTCAAATAAGGCACGGGAAAACGAGCCAGACCTGCGAGACGTACTGGAGGATAAAGCAAAGCAAACAACATCGATCTATGGATCGTGCGGACGCCCGACGACACGTGATGATCTTCACTCTGGGAACAATAAATCTGGCCGGGCCGAACACAGCAGGCACAGCTCTTCCGAGCTGCGTCGTGACATAGCCCGGTACAGGGGCGCCGCACACCCACTATGCTTCACAGACGAAGTAATGGATCATAAAATCCCAGAGGGTTTTAAACCCGTCAATATCGAGTCATACGATGGTACGACAGATCCGGCAGTATGGATTGAGGATTATCTCCTTCACATCCACATGGCACGTGGCGATGATCTACACGCCATCAAATACCTACCCCTTAAGGTTAAAGGACCAGCCCGGCACTGGCTTGACAGCCTACCAGCGGACTCAATCGGTTCTTGGGAGGACCTGGAAGCCGTATTCCTCGACAACTTTCAGGGGACCTATGTGCGGCCACCGGACGCCGACGACCTAAGCCACATAATTCAGCAGCCAGAAGAATCGGCCAGGCAATTCTGGACACGGTTCCTAACAAAGAAAAATCAGATAGTCGATTGTCCAGACGCAGAGGCCCTAGCAGCCTTCAAACATAACATCCGCGACGAGTGGCTTGCCCGGCACCTGGGACAGGAAAAGCCGAAAACCATGGCAGCCCTCACGACACTCATGACCCGCTTTTGCACGGGCGAAGATAGCTGGCTAGCTCGCAACAACTTATCGAAGAAGCCCGGTAATTCAGATACCAAGGACAAAAGTGGCAGGTCACGTCGAAATAATCAAAAGCGCCACGTTAGCAGCGACAGCAATGAGGATACGGCAGTTAATGCCGGATTCAGAGGCTATAAATCCGGTCAGCGGAAAAGGCCATTTAAAAAGAATACCCAGGGCCCGTCTAGTTTGGACCGGAAACTCGACCACTCATGCCAGATTCATGGCACCCCCGAAAGGCCAGCCAATCACACCAACAGGGATTGTTGGGTGTTCAAGCAGGCAGGCAAGTTAAGAGTCGAACACAAGGACAAGGGGCTTAACAGCGATGACGAGGAGGAGCCCAGGCCGCCGAACAAAAATGGACAGAAAGGGTTTCCCCCATAAGTGCGGACGGTGAACATGATATACACGACCCACATTCCCAAGCGGGAGAGGAAGCGTGCGCTACGGGACGTATACGCGATGGAGCCAGTCGGCCCAAAGTTCAACCCATGGTCCTCCTGCCCAATCACTTTCGATCGAAGGGACCACCCCACTAGCATCCGTCACGGCGGTTTTGCCGCACTGGTCCTTGACCCAATCGTGGACAGATTTCATCTCACAAGAGTCCTCATGGACGGCGGCAGTAGCCTGAACCTCCTTTATCAGGATACAGTGCGGAAAATGGGCATAGATCCATCAAGGATCAAGCCCACAAGGACGACCTTTAAAGGCGTTATACCAGGTGTAGAGGCCAGTTGCACAAGCTCGATAACACTTGATGTGGTCTTCGGATCTCCGGATAACTTCCGAAGCAAAGAGTTAATCTTCGATATAGTGCCGTTCCGTAGTGGCTATCACGCCCTGCTCGGACGAACCGCATTCGCTAAATTCAATGCGGTGCCGCACTACGCATATCTCAAGCTCAAGATGCCAGGCCCTCGAGGAGTAATTACGGTCAGCGGAAACACAGAACGCTCCATCCGTACGGAGGAGCACACGGCGGCCCTCGCAGCAGAAGTACAAAGCAGCGTTTCAAGGCAACTCTCCAGTCCGGCCGTTAAAACACCGGACAATGCAAAGCGCGCCCGGAGTAACCTGCAACAAGACCACCTGGCACGATCAGAGCAAGCGTAGCAATACGGCCCCGACCCCAGCCATCGCAACATAGCGGAGCAAGTACCTCGAGTACACAATTACGCCCTTAAAATTCCATGGGCACAGGGGGAGGGGCACATTAACGACATGCCTACAACACGGCGTCAAATGTACTAGGGGCTGCCGGATTTTTCTTTTTTACTTTTTTTTTTTACTTTCAGGACTCCATAATCTGGATAACCTGTTCGACATTGTTGCCGCACAGACGATGCAAGATCCAGGAAAGCAGACAAAGCTACGCCGCATTCCGGAACTCTCAGGTGGTCTCTATTTCAAGCGATATATCTGTTTCTAAATTCAGCGGCCTGTGCCTGGTCAGGACGTGTTAAATAGTCTAATATCTTTTTTGCTCATCGCAATACTTGTATCGTTCGGCTTTGATAGATAGCCTCTTTATAAAAACAATGCATAGCTTTTTGTCTATTTTTTGCATTATCCTCTTTTGAATATATATATATATATATTTATTACATAACATGATAGCACCCGTACACCATGGTACGGCAAACCACGCTAGGGGCTTCATTACCCTTTTATCTGGTGTGAGAAGTCCGTACACTTTCACAAGTGCGGCACCCCGAACTTATAGCACTATATGCATCGGCTCCGAGTCATGATTTTGGTCACATGTTGGGTTTGCCCGGCTCCTATGTTTTGGTGCCTTACGTTCCGCTTTATCGGCTAAGGTAGCACTAGGAGAACCACTGCGATTGTGCCCCAGATCAAGTCGGTTGAGCACCTCAGTGGAGAAAGCTAAAACAGACTGTCATGATAAGGCGTGAGACCAGTCGCTATTCGAGAGGTTTTTCGAGTCCTTAAAGGCTTATGCCGCTTTGAGCGAGGAGCTGGCTATGTCCGGCCAAAGGCGTGGATAGCGCCCCGAATTCGGCCTTGCGAACTAGGGGCTTCGCCGAAATTTAAAATTATAATGTTCTATGGCTAAGTGAGAGTGTTCAAGCATTATAGTCCGATTGCATGGTTCGTTGTGCTGAGCGCCTCCCTCGAAGGACCTAACTATGGGAACAAGAGCCCACAGGTTTATCCCGAACACCCCAGCACTAGTGGCATGGGGGCAGAAGCCGACGACTGGCCATCTCTCTAATTTTTGATAAACGGCTGCACAGAAAATAATATTTTAAATTAAATAAGCATTGCTTTGCGCATATGAACAAGTTTTCAGCGCACAGGATACAAACGAGCGAGTTCACTCAAATATTACATCTTTAGTACATTCATCCGCGACAAGGCGGGCTCCGGCAAGAACTTCCTTGTAGTAGTTCTTGGGCTTGCGATGCTCCTTCCCCTGCGGCGGCCCGTCCTTCACCAGCTTCTCTCCATCCAGCTTACCCCAGTGTACCCTTACACGGGCAAGGGCCTTCCGGGCACCTTCAATGCAGACGGAGCGCTTGATGACCTCAAGCCGTGGACAGGCCTCCACCAGCCACCGCACCAGCCCGAAATAGCTCCCAGGCAGGGCCTCTCCAGGCCACAGCCGAACTAGTAAGCCCTTCATGGCCTGTTCGGCCGCCTTGTGGAGCTTAACCAGCTGTTTCAGCTGATCGCTTAAGGGCACAGGGTGTCCGGCCTCAGAATACTGAGGCCAGAACACACTCTCCGTCGAGCTGCCCTCTTCAGCTCGGTAGAATGCGGCGGCGTCGGATACGCTGCGGGGAAGATCGGCGAACGCCCCTGGAGAACTCTGGATTCGGGTAAGTAATAGGTTGTTTACTTTTATATTCCTACTTTGCATTGAGAATGCCTTACCCGTTGCTATCTTTTTCACCTCCTCCAACTCTTGGAGGGCCTTTTGGGCTTCGGCCTTGGCACTCTTGGCGGCCTCGACGGCTGACGCGAGCTCGGATGCTTGCGTTTTTGACTCAAGCTCCAAACCCTCATGTTTTGTCATGAGAGCTTGCAGCTCTTGCTGCACCTCGTCGACCTGAACCCCAAGCCTTTCTCGCTCGGCGCGCTCCTCGGCCGTTTTCTTTTCGGCCTCTGCCAGCGCCTGCTTCAGGGTTGCCACCTCGGTTGTGGCCCCTACAATAAGCAGTACAATCCTGTTATTTCTTTCTGCAATCAAGCTTCTCTATACGCACCTTTTTTTTTCTTTTTTTAGGTATTTCTTTCCTTCCTTCTCCTCGAGCTGCCGTTTGGCAAGGCCGAGCTGTTGCTCGGTCCGCCCGAGGTCCTTTTTAAGGACATCCACCTGCGCAGTCAGTGCGGCGGTGGACAGCAGTGAAGCCTGCATACGCATATTTGACCTTTTTTGTTAGACTCCTGCGAAAATTACTAGATCCTCTATCCGGCTTTTCTTTCCGAACACCGAACAGAGCAGCAGGGGCTACTGTCTATGCGGTAAATAATTTGACATATTTTTACTTACCTCGAAGCCTGTTAGAAGGCTAGCGCAAGCTTCATTCAGTCCGCTCTTGGTGGACTGAATCCTTTGGATCACCGTACTCATAACAGTACGGTGCTCTTCATCAATGGCGGCGCCCTTAAGCACCTCCAGCAGATTGTCCGGCGCCTCCGGTTGGACGGAGGCCGCCGGCTCAGACGGCTTACTCCTCTTGGAAGGAGTTTGCCCACCGCGGACCGGGACTGTCGAGTCCGGCGCGGTGTCCGGCGCAAAGCCGGACTTGGAGCCCTGGGGGGTTTCATCCCCTTTACTCCTAGGGTCCGGAGGATTGCCTTGTGGCTCCTCCAGGGCCATCTCCTCCTGCCCCGAAGCTTGGCAGGGCGCCACTTCGGCGTCGTCCGCCCCGCAAGGGGAGACCGCGGGTGGAACAGAGTTCACGTCCGACGAATCCAGGGAGCCGCTCGACGAATCGTCGAGTCCGGCCCGGGGCGGGCTGCATAAATTACGTTCGATATTAGGGAAAGCCGCGCATTAAAAGAATATCATGAGTCACTCTGGTATGTAAACACTTACGATGTCGCCGGACGCTTGGTTCGGTCCATCCACTCCTCTCCGCCCTCTTCGGCGTCGTGGGAGTAGTCCGGCGGAGGGGTTTTCCTTTTCCTCAACCCCTCGGCCTCCCCTGTTGGGGCGGCCTTCTTCCTCTTTGCTCCCCTCACTGGGGGGGAGAGCTTCCTTGTTCCTCCTCCTCGTTTTCACGAGAGGAGAGCGTTGCAGACTCGTCAGATGACGAGTCCGACACCACCATGTTGCGGGAACTTTTTCGAGTCCCGGTGGTTTTTCTTCTTCTTGGCCTTCCTCTCCGGCACCACGTAAGGTGCCGGAGCCATCAGCTTCACCAAGAGAGCTGGGGCCGGGTCTTCGGGCAGAGGTGCCGGACAATTAATTGGTCCGGATACCTCCTGCCAAGCCTGTCAAAGGTAAAAGGGAGTTTAGATCCCGCATAGAGTTAATCTATGAAGAAGAGCTTAACGAACTTGTCAAAGGTATAGACAGCTTACCTCGCTAGTGTTACGCTGCGAGCTGTATCCGCGATCCTCGGAGGCGGATGTGGGGGACTCGGCGCCTTTGGTCAGCACCTTCCAGACTTCTTCATACGTCGTGTCGAAGAGCCTGCTGAGGGTTCGGTGCTGTGCCGAGTCGAATTCCCACAAAGTAAAATCCTGTTCTTGGCACGGGAGGATCAGGCGAACGAGCATGACCTGGACTATATTGACAAGCCGGATTGGCTTGTTCACCAGGGACTGGATGCACGTTTGCAACCCAGTCACTTCTTCCTCGTTGCCCCACGACAGGCCTGTCTCTTCCAGGACATGAGCCGCGTGGGGGGTCTGGATCTGAACTCGGGGGCCGCGACCCATTTCGGATCGCGGGGCTCGGTGATGTAAAACCACCCGGCCTGCCACCCCTTTAGGGACTCCACGAGGGAGCCATCGAACCAGAGGACGTTGGCTCTCTTGCCAACCATAGTGCCTCCGCACTCCGCCTGGGTGCCCGACACCACCTTGGGCTTGACGTTGAAGGTCTTGAGCCAGAGGCCGAAGTGGGGGCGGACGCGGAGAAAGGCCTCACACACGACGATAAACGCCGAGATGTTGAGAACAAAGTTCGGGGCCAGATCGTGGAAATCTAGGCCGTAGTAGAACATGTGCCCCCGGACAAATGGGTGAAGTGGAAAGCCCAGTCCGCGGAGGAAGTGGGGAAGAAAAACTACCCTCTCATGGGGCCATGGGGTAGGAAGAAGCTGCCCCTTCTCAGGAAGCCGATGCGGGATATCCTTGGACAAGTATCCGGCTTTCCTTAACCTTTTTACTTGAGCCTCCGTAACGGAGGAGACCATCCACTTGCCTCCCGCTCCGGACATTGTTGGAGAAGGTTGAGGAAGGAAGAGCGGACTTGGGCGCTGGAGCTTGAGTTCGCGAGAGATGGATTGGCAAAGGAGGAAGAAGGCGTAGGTTAAAAAGGTGAATCCTTATCCCTTTATATAAGCAGGTACGGTTAGGCGTCCCCACCTACCTAATAAAACTCAATTGCCTCCCAAACGCCGTGGTAAATGGCGTGGTTGAGTTACCCGCGTCCGTATTAATGAGAATCCCGTTAAAGGGGGCACATGATCTCTGCTTTGACAAGACGTGCCAAGGAAACCGCCTCGCTAAACGAGCTGAGGTGGAACAATGAAAGCAACTTATATAGAAGGCTTGGTTGCAGTGTTATGACACACTGCGGAATGCGTCAGCGGATTTGATTTGTGTTAATTCTCTATATGGCAGTATGTGGAAACTTATTTTGCAGAGCCGGACACTATTTTTTGGTGTTTATAATCTTCTTGAAGAACTTGGAGGAGGAACCCGCCTTGCAATGCCGAAGACAATCTGCGCGCCGTACTCGTCGTCATTGAAGCCTGGTTCAGGGGCTACTGAGGGAGTCCTGGATTAGGGGGTGTTCGGATAGCCGGACTATACCTTCAGCCGGACTCCAGGACTATGAAGATACAAGATTGAAGACTTCGTCCCGTGTCCGGAAGGATCTTTTCTTGGCGTGGAAGGCAAGCTAGGCATGCGGATATTCGAGATCTCCTACCATTGTAACCGACTCTATGTAACCCTAACCCTATCCGGTGTCTATATAAACCGGAGGGTTGTAGTCCATAGGACAACCATCATCATACACAATCATACCATAGACTAGCTTCTAGGGTTTAGCCTCCTTGCCCTCGTGGTAGATCCACTCTTGTACTACCCATATCATCAATATTAATCTAGCAGGAGTAGGGTTTTACCTCCACCGAGACGGCCCGAACCTGGGTAAAATAAGGTGTCCCTTGTCTCCTGTTACCATCCGACCTTGACGCACAGTTCAGGACCCCCTACCCGAGATCCGCCGGTTTTGACACCGACAACAGTGCTCGCCTAAGTGTTTAAAATCCTACCGAGTGGAGAGCAAACCTCCCACTCGGAGGCTTAGCTGCAGTCGAAGCACTCGCCTAAGAATATAAAAATCCTACCGAGTGGAGAGCAAACCTCCCACTCGGAGGCTTAGCTGCAGTCCAAGCACTCGCCTAAGAATATAAAAATCCTACCAAGTGGAGAGCAAACCTCCCACTCGGGGGCTTAGCTGCAGCCCAGTGCTCGCATAAGTGTTTAAAATCCTACCGAGTGGAGAGCAAACCTCCCACTCGGAGGCTTAGCTGCAGCCCAGTGCTCGCCTAAGTATGTGAAATCCTACCGAGTGGAGAGCAAACCTCCCACTCGGGGGCTTAGCTGCAGCCCAGTGCTCGCCTAAGTACGGGTCACGTCCCGACCCGCAAGGACGGCATGATGCGAATCGACCGTTACCTTTTCCTTCGGCGCTGCACCACAAATACAAAGTTATTTCGAGTAAAGATCAAGTTCCACTCGACGGATAATTTACGAAGATATTCAACGGTAAATCAAGTTTGGATAAGACCCAAAGATCCTAGACCTCAGATCAAAGTACTCGAGCCCTCGGCTCGGCAGAGTTTAACGATTACAGAATCCGCTCGGCATTCCGAGGCAAATTTAAAGTGAAGCATAAAAGTTTTTTTTACTCCTCCGGCGGAAGACTGTAAGGGGCAACGAACTCATCCAAGTCGATCCCGTCTGCAATACGAGTGGCAGCAGCAATGAAAGTCTCCATGAAGTCTTGAAAGCTGAGCTTCCTGGTATTGGCAACCTGAATAGTAGTCAACTTCTCCTCTCGCACCTCCTTACAGTGGACGCGAACCAGAGACAGGGCAACATCAGCGCCACACCTCGCAGAGGACTTATTCCATTCTGTCACTCGACCAGGGACGTCGTTGAGTCGAGTCATCAGGGACTCGAGATCATTCGAAAGCGTTGCCCTGGGCCAGAGGGACGTGTCGATCCGCGACACTGCAACCTTCAGTCGAGCCAGATAATCCACCACGCTAGCAATGCGGGATTCCAGGCGGAGCACATTCATAGCGGCCTCGTCCTTCACGAGTGAGTTGGCGGGGTCCAAGCTTGGCTCCAGTGGATTGGTCTCTTCTTCAAAGTTCTGGCAGAATTCTACAAATAACAATTCAAGTATAAGGCAGCCGATCTACACGAGTTTGGTTACTGCAAGCCAGTCGGGTAAAAATTGGTACCTTCGAGCACGATGAACACCTTCTTGGCAAGTCCCCCGAGATAAACCTCAAGATCGTTCTTCTTCCCCGCCAGTTCGCCTGCCTTGTCATTCAGAGCAATCTTGTCGTTCTTCAGTCGGCTGACCTCCTTATTAGCTGCGTCAAGACCAGCTTTCAGTCTGGAGTTCTCCTGTTCAAGAGTAGAGACTGAAGCCAGCTTTTCTTCAGCAGGCTTTGTTTTGTTCAAGGCCTCCTTCTGCGCTTCGGCAAGATCTTGATCCTTCTTCTTCAGAGCTTCCTCCAGTTGATCTGCAACACATCGAGTGCGATTAACATCAAGGATTGGCAAAAAGGGAAAAGTCACTCGTCAAGAATGGTAGACCAAACCAGCCATACCTTTTGCCTCTTCTCGAGCCTTCTGCAAGTTCTCTTGAGCAAGTTTTAAGTCAAGGTTGAGTTGGATCTGTTGGTCCTTCAACTCAGTGAAGCGAGCCGCAAGTTCACAGGATTTCTGCGAAGAAACCAGTCGACAAACATCAAGGATAGGTTGCCTCCGAGTAACCAAGAAACAATAGTAGCGTTTCTAAGACTACAGCTGAATCAAAACATTCGACAGCAGTCTCGGGGACTACACCCAGTGGGTGCACTCAGCGTGCCCCCACTGGTTCGACCAAAAAAAAAGTCGACTGCCCGGAGTCGACCGCATACAGTTCCATTCGACATGGCCCGACTAGACCGAGTGAAGAAGTACAAATACAGCAACACAATATAAAGACTACAGTCGACTGCCAGCAGTCCACCGTAGTCTCGGGGACTACACCCAGTGGGTGCACTTAGCGTGCCCCCACTCGACCAAAGGTTGACAGACACACCCAGTGGGTGTACAGATATAGAGATCTTCAGAAAAGAGATTCTTTGAACAGCATATTGCAACAGACCAAGTGTCGAGTTGACTGACCTGGACGTTGCTCTGAAGAGCCGAACTCGCGTCATACACTGCTTGGCTGGCGTCCCGAACCACTTTCACTTGCTCCATAATGATACCCGCCTGGCGTATAGCCTCTTTTGCGGCACCCACTTGGTCCTCTGGGACAGGGTATGTAGCAAAAAGCGAAGGCGGATTTGCAGTCGACACCGAAGGCCGCACGCTCGTCAGAGGTTCAGCAAAAGTCACGGAAGTCCGAGTGGTATCACCACCGTCCCGAGCTACAGCCTCAGACACCAAAGCAGATTGGGGGGTCTTGCCAGTCGATACCCTCCAGTTCCTTCTCACTCTCAGCGGCTCATCGTCTTCATCGTCTGGTAGGTTGATAACATGAGGGGGAGCTGCAAGAAAAGTCAATCGACCAGAGTTACAAGAAATATTCAGTCGACCGAAGACAGAACATCAGTAATTGCACCTTGATTGGAAGTAACATCATCTTCCATCTCTTGATCTCCGTCCTTGGCAGAGATCTCAGAAGTAGCAGCACTACAAATTTCGGAAGTCAGTCAGTTGGCTCAATGAATCGACCAAGGATCCGTCCACATTCGAAAAAGGAAAACAAGTATTATTATTACCCGGAAATGGTGGGGACAGTCATCTTCATCTTGGGCAGAGCCTTGGGCGGCTTGGATGGAGTCGCGCGTGGGTGCTTGGGAGCCTTCTCAGTCGACGTAGGAGAAGAGGTCCGAGGGAGTTTCGACGACTGCCCACCAGGAGCAGTCGCCTTACCACGTTCCCTCGCGAGATCGTGTGTAAGCTTGGATCACCTCTCCGAGCGGGGGGGGGGGGGGGGGTTCAACTTCCTCCTCCTCCTCTTCGCTGGAGTCGACGTCGTTGTCTCCTTCCCCTTCGCCATCGGATTCCCACTCACCATGTTCGTCTCCGCTTTCACCTCCGCTCGCCTCCCCTTCCTCAGTCGGCTCCTGTGCCCCATTGGGCGTCGAGTACATCTCAGTAGTTTCCTGGGAAACAACAGACAAAACAAAAGTCAGTCAACCAATTCAAAGAAGACCAATGAAGAAAGCAAGATCTCAGTCAGGTGCATAAGGACAGACCTGGTCCACGTCGTATGTGTTGTCGAGTGGAGGAACCCTCCTGGCTCCTCGGGGATTGTCTTTGTTTCCTGTGATGCTCGACAGCCATCCTTCTAGCAACTCATCAGTGACCTCCTCCGAGTGGATCCGAGTGGTGTCTTCAAGACCCGAATACAGCCACATCGGATGATCGCGAGCCTGGAGCGGCTGGATGCGCCTCCTAAGGAAGACCTCCAGCAAGTCCATGCCAGTCACGCCGTCGCGGACAAGCTGAACCACTCGACCAACCAGTACTTTGACTTGGGCCTTTTCTTCCGGCATCACTTTCAGAGAGGCAGGCTTTTTGGCTCGTTCCAGAGAGAAAGGGGGAAGTCCAGTCGACTGACCCGGAGTCGCCTGGTCTTTGCAGTAAAACCAGGTCGCCTGCCAACCACGGACCGACTCAGGGAAAGTGATGGATGGAAAGGAGCTTTTTCCCCTCGTCTGGATCGCCAGGCCCCCGCACAGCTGGATCACCTGCGTCCTATCGTCACTCGACTTGGCCTTTTTGACCGATTGAGAACGGCAAGTGAAGATGTGCTTAAAGAGTCCCCAATGGGGGCGGCAACCCAAGAAACCCTCTGTCGGTGTCAAAACCGGCGGATCTCGGGTAGGGGATCCCGAACTGTGCGTCAAGGTCGGATGGTAACAGGAGACAAGGGGCACTTTATTTTACCCAGGTTCGGGCCCTCTCGATGGAGGTAAAACCCTACTCCTGCTAGATTAATATTGATGATATGGGTAGTACAAGAGTGGACCTACCACGAGATCAAGGAGGCTAAACCCTAGAAACTAGCCTATGGTATGATTGTGTATGATGATGGTTGTCCTACGGACTACAACCCTCCGGTTTATATAGACACCGGATAGGGTTAGGGTTTACACAGAGTCGGTTACAATACTAGGAGATCTCGAATATCCGCACGCCTAGCTTGCCTTCCACGCCAAGAAAAGATCCTTCCGGACACGAGACAAAGTCTTCAATCTTGTATCTTCATAGTCCTGGAGTCTGACTGAAGGTATAGTTCGGCTATCCGAACACCCCCTAATCCAGGACTCCCTCAGTAGCCCCTGAACCAGGCTTCAATGACGACGAGTCTGGCGCGCAGATTGTCTTCGGCATTGCAAGGCGGGTTCCTCCTCCAAATTCTTCAAGAATATTATAAACACCACAAAATAGTGTCCGGCTCTGCAAAATAAGTTTCCACATATTGCCATATCAAGAATAATATTAACACAAATCGAATATGCTGACGTATTCCGCAGTGCGTCATAACACTGCGGCCAAGCCCTTTATATAAGTTACTTTCATTGTTCCACCTCAGCTCGTTTAGCGAGGCGGTTTCCTTGGCACGTCTTGTCAAAGCAGAGATCATGTGCCCCCTTTAACGGGATTCTCATTAATACGGACGTGGGTAACCCAACCACGCCATTTACCACGGCGTTTGGGAGGCAAGTGAGTTTTATTAGGTAGGTGGGGACGCCTAACCGTACCTGCTCATATAAAGGGATAAGGATTCACCTTTTTAACCTACGCCTTCTTCCTCCTTTGCCAATCCATCTCTCGCGAACTCAAGCTCCAGCGCCCAAGTCCGCTCTACCTTCCTCAACCTTCTCCAACAATGTCCGGAGCGGGAGGCAAGTGGATGGTCTCCTCCATTACGGAGGCTCAAGTAAAAAGGTTAAGGAAAGCCGGATACTTGTCCAAGGACATCCCGTATCGGCTTTCTGAGAAGGGGCAGCTTCTTTCTACCCCATGGCCCCATGAGAGGGTAGTTTTTCTTCCCCACTTCCTCCGCGGACTGGGCTTTCCACTTCACCCATTTGTCTGGGGGCTCATGTTCTACTACGGCCTGGATTTCCATGATCTGGCCCCGAACTTTGTTCTCAACATCTCGGCGTTTATCGTCGTGTGTGAGGCCTTTCTCCGCGTCCGCCCCCACTTCGTCCTCTGGCTCAAGACCTTCAACGTCAAGCCCAAGGTAGTGTCCGGCACCAAGGCGGAGTGCGGAGGCGCTATGGTTGGCAAGATAGCCAACGTCCTCTGGTTCGATGGCTCCCTCGTGGAGTCCCTAAAGGGGTGGCAGGCTGGGTGGTTTTACATCACCGAGCCCCGCGATCCGAAATGGGTCGCGGCCCCTGAGTTCATATCCGGACCCCCCACGCGGCTCATGTCCTGTAAAGAGACAGGCCTGTCGTGGGGCAACGAGGAAGAAGTGACTGGGTTGCAAACATGCATCCAGTCCCTGGTGAACAAGACAATCCGGCTTGCCAACATAGTCCAGGTCATGCTCGTTTGCCTGATCCTCCCGTGCCAAGAATAGGATTTTACTTTGTGGGAATTCGACCCGGCGCAGCACCAGACCCTCAGTAGGCTCTTCGACACGACGTATGAAGACGTCTGGAAGGTGCTGACCAAAGGCGCCGAGTCCCCCACATCTGCCTCCGAGGATCGCGGATACAGCTCGCAGCGTAACGCTGGTGAGGTAAGCTATCTATACCTTTGATAGGTTCGTTAAGCTCTTCTTCATAGATTATCTCTATGCGGGATCTAAACTCCCTTTTACCTTTGACAGGCTTGGCAGGAGATATCCGGACCGACTAACTGTCCGGCTCCTCTGCCCGAAGACCCGGCCCCAGCTCTCTTGGTGAAGCTAATGGCTCCGACACCTTACGTGGTGCCGGAGAGGAAGGCCAAGAAGAAGAAAACCACCGGGACTCGAAAAAGTTCGCGCAACATGGTGGTGTCGGACTCGTCATCCGACGAGTCTGCAACGCCCTCCTCTCGTGAAAACGAGGAGGAGGAACAAGGAAGATCTCCCCCTCCAGTGAGGGGAGCAAAGAAGAAGAAGGCCACCCCAACGGGGGAGGCCGAGGGGTCAAGGAAAAGGAAGACCCCTCTGCCGGACTACTCCCACGACGCCGAAGAGGGCAGAGAGGAGTGGCCGGACAGAACCAAGCGTCCGACGAAATCGTAAGTATTTATATACCAGGGTGATTCATGATATTCTTTTAGTGTGCGGCTTTCCCTGATATCACACGTATTTTATGCAGCCCGCCCCGTGCCGAACTCGATGACTCGTCGAGCGGCTCCCTGGATTCGTCGGACGTGAACTCTGTTCCGCCCGCGGTCTCCCCCCGCGGGGCGGACGACGCCGAAGTGGCGCCCCGCCAAGCTTCGGGGCAGGAGGAGATGGTCCTGGAGGAGCCACAAGGCAATCCTCTGGACCCCAGGAGTAAAGGGGATGAAACCCCCCAGGGCTCCAAGTCCGGCTTTGTGCCGGACACCGCGCCGGACTCGACAGTCCCGGTCCGCGGTGGGCGAACTCCTTCCAAGAGGAGTAAGTCATCTGAGCCGGCGGCCTCTGTCCAACCGGAGGCGCCGGACAATCTGCTGGAGTTGCTTAAGGGCGCCGCCATCGATGAGGAGCACCGTACTGTTATGAGTACGGTGATCCAAAGGATTCAGTCCGCCAAGAGCGGACTGAATGAAGCTTGCGCTAGCCTTCTAACAGGCTTCGAGGTAAGTAAAAATTTGTCAATTTATTTACCGCATAGACAGTAGCCCCTGATGCTCTGTTCGGTGTTCGGAAAGAAAAGCCGGATAGAGGATCTAGTAGTTTTCGCAGGAGTCTAACAAAAAAGGTCAAATATGCGTATGCAGGCTTCACTGCTGTCCACCGCCGCACTGACTGCGCAGGTGGATGTCCTGAAACAGGACCTCGGGCGGACCGAGCAAGAGCTCGGCCTTGCCAAACGGCAGCTAGAGGATAAGGAAGGTAAGAAATACCTAAAAAAAGGAAAAGAAGAAAAAAGGTGCCTATAGAGAGGCTTGATTGCAGAAGGAAATAACAGGATTGTATTGCTTATTGTAGGGGCCACAACCGAGGTGACAACCCTGAAGCAGGCGCTGGCTGAGGCCGAATAGAAAACAGCCGAGGAGCGCGCCGAGCGAGAAAGGCTTGGGGTTCAGGTCGGCGAGGTGCAGCAAGATCTGCAAACGTTCATGAAAAAACATGAGGGTTTGGAGCTTGAGGCGAAGGCGCAAGCATCCGAGCTCACGTCGGCCATCGAGACCGCCAAGAGTGCCAAGGCCGAAGCCGAGAAGGCCCTCCAAGAGTTGGAGGAGGTGAAAAAGATAGCAACGGGTAAGGTATTCTCAATGCAGAGTAGGAATATAAAAGTAAACTACCTATTACTTACCCGAATCCGGAGTTCTCCAGGGGCGTTCGCCGATCTTCCCCGCAGCGTATCCGACGCTGCCGCGTTCTACCAAGCTCAGGTGGGCAGCTCGACGGAGAGTGTGTTCTGGTCTCTGTATTCTGAGGCCGGACACACTGTGCCCTTAAGTAATCAGCTGAAACAGCTGGTCGAGCTCCACAAGGCGGTCGAACAGGCCATGAAGGGCTTACTAGTTCGGCTGTGGCCTGGAGAGGCCCTGCCTGGGAGCTATTTCGGGCTGGTGCGGCGGCTGGTGGAGGCCTGTCCACGGCTTGAGGTCATCAAGCGCTCCGTCTGCATTGAAGGTGCCTGGAGGGCCCTTGCCCGTGTAAGGGTACACTGGGGTAAGCTGGACGGAGAGAAGCTGGTGAAGGACGGGCCGCCGCAGGGGAAGGAGCATCGCAAGCCCGAGAACTACTACAAGGACGTTCTTGCCGGAGCCCGCCTTGTCGCGGATGAATGTGCTAAAGATGTAATATTTGAGTGAACTCGCTCGTTTGTATCCTGTGCGCTGAAAACTTGTTCATATGCGCAAAGCAATGCTTGTTTAATTTAAAATATTATTTTCTGTGCGGCCGTTTATCAAAAATTGAGAGATGGTGAGTCATTGGCTTCTGCCCCCATGCCACTAGTGCTGGGGTGTTCGGGATAAACCTGAGGGCTCTTGTTCCCATAGTTGGGTCCTTCGAGGGAGGCGCTCAGCACAGCGAACCAGGCAATCAGACTATAATGCTTGAAAACTCTCACTTAGCCATAGAACGTTATAATTTTAAATTTCGGCGAAGCCCCTAGTTTGGAAGGCCGAATTCGGGGCGCTATCCACGCCTTTGGCAGGACATAGCCAGCTCCTCGCTCAAAGCGGCATAGGCCTTTAAGGACTCGAAAAACCTCTCGAACAGCGACCGGTCTCACGCCTTATCATGACAGTCTGTTTTAGCTTTCTCCACTGAGGTGCTCAACCCACCTGATCTGGGGCACAATCGCAGTGGTTCTCCTAGTGCTACCTTAGCCGATAGAGCGGAACGTAAGGTACCAAAACATAGGAGCCAGGCAAACCCAACATGTGACCAAAATCATGACTCGGAGCCGATGCATATAGTGCTATAAGTTCGGGGTGCCGCACTTGTGAAAGTGTACGGACTTCTCACACCAGATAAAAGGGTAATGAAGCCCCTGGCATGGTTTGTCGTACCATGGTGTACGGGTGCGATCATGTTATGTAATAAACACATATATTCAGAGGGGATAATGCAAAAAATAAACAAAAAGCTATGCATTGTTTATAAAGAGGCTATTTATCAAAGCCGAACGATACAAGTAGTGCGATAAGCAAAAAAGATATTAGACTATCTAACATGTCCTGACCAGGCACAGGCCGCGGAATTTAGAAACAGATATATCGCTCGAAATAGAGACCACCTGAGAATTCCGGAATGCGGCGTAGCTTTGTCTGCTTTCCTGGATCTTGCATCGTCTCTGCGGCATCATTTCCGAACAGGTTATCCAGAGTATGGAGTCCTGAAAGTAAAAAAGAAAAATCCGGCAGCCCCTAGTACGTTTGACGCCGTGTTGTAGGCATGCCATTAATGTGCCCCTCCCCTTGTGCCCATGGAATTTTAAGGGCGTAATTGTGTACTCCAGGTACTTGCTCCGCTATGTTGCGATGGCTGGGGTCGGGGCCGTATTGCTACGCTTGCTCTGATCGGGCCAGGTGGTCTTGTTGCAGGTTACTCCGGGCGCGCTTTGCATTGTCCGGTTTTTTAACGGCCGGACTGGAGAGTTGCCTTGAAAGGCTGCTTTGTACTTCCGCTGCGAGGGCCGCCGTGTGCTCTTCCGTACGGATGGAGCGTTCTGTGTTTCCGCTGACCGTAATTACTCCTCGAGGGCCTGGCATCTTGAGCTTGAGATATGTGTAGTGCGGCACCGCATTGAATTTAACAAATGCGGTTCGTCCGAGCAGGGCATGATAGCCACTGCGGAACGGCACTATATCGAAGATTAACTGTTCGCTTCGGAAGTTATCCGGAGATCCGAAGACCACATCAACTGTTATCGAGCCTGTGCAATTGGCCTCTACACCTGGTATGACGCCTTTAAAGGTCGTCCTTGTGGGCTTGATCCTTGATGGATCTATGCCCATTTTCTGCACTGTATCCTGATAAAGCAGGTTCAGGCTACTGCCGCCGTCCATGAGGACTCTTGTGAGATGAAATCCGTCCATGATTGGGTCGAGGACCAGTGCGGCAAAACCGTCGTGACGGATCCTAGTGGGGTGGTCCCTTCGATCGAAAGTGATCGGGCAGGAGGACCATGGGTTGAACTTTGGGGCGACTGGCTCCATCGCGTATACGTCCCGTAGCGCACGCTTCCTCTCCCGCTTGGGAAGTGGGTCACGAATATCATGTTCACCGTCCGCACTTGTGGGGGAAACCCTTTCTGTCCATTGTTGTTCGGTGGCCTGGGCTCCTCCTTGTCGTCGCTGTTCAGCCCCTTGTCCTTGTGTTCGGCTCTTAACTTGCCTGCCTGCTTGAACACCTAACAATCCCTGTTGGTGTGATTGGCTGGCCTTTCGGGGGTGCCGTGAATCTGGCACGAGCGATCGAGTATCCGATCCAAACTGGACGGGCCCTGGGTATTCTTTTTAAATGGCTTTTTCCACTGACTGGATTTATAGCCTCTGAATCCAGCATTGACTGCCGTATCCTCATTGCTGTCGCTGCTAACGCGGCGCTTTTGATTATTTCGACATGACCTGCCACTTTTGTCCTTGGTATCCGAATTACCGGGCTTCTTTGATAAGTTGTTGCTGCGAGCTAGCCAGCTATCTTCGCCCGCGCAAAAGCGGGTCATGAGCGTCGTGAGGGCTGCCATGGTTTTCGGCTTTTCCTGTCCCAGGTGCCCGGCAAGCCACTCGTCACGGATGTTATGTTTGAAGGCTGCTAGGGCCTCTGCGTCCGGACAATCGACTATCAGATTTTTCTTTGTTAGGAACCGTGTCCAGAATTGCCTGGCCGATTCTTCTGGCTGCTGAATTATGTGGCTTAGGTCATCGGCATTCGGTGGCCGCACATAGGTCCCCTGAAAGTTGTCGAGGAATGCGGCTTCCAGGTCCTCCCAAGAACCGATTGAGTCTGCTGGTAGGCTGTTAAGCCAGTGCCGGGCTGGTCCTTTAAGCTTGAGGGGTAGGTATTTGATGGCGTGCAGATCATCGCCACGTGCCATGTGGATGTGAAGGAGATAATCCTCAATTCATACTGCCGGATCTGTCGTACCATCGTACGACTCGATATTGACGGGTTAAAAACCCTCTGGGATTTTATGATCCATTACTTCGTCTGTGAAGCATAGTGGGTGTGCGGCGCCCCTGCACTAGGCTATGTTGCGACGCAGTTCGGAAGAGTTGTGCCTGCTGTGTTCGGCCCGGCCGGATTTATTGTGTCCGGAGTGAAGATCATCATGTGTCGTCGGGCGTCCGCGTGATCCATAGATCGACCTTGTTTGCTTTGCTTTATCCTCCAGTACGTCTCGCAGGTCTGGCTCGTTTGCCCGTGCCTTATTCGAGCGGCACCGGGGCATGGCTTGCTTAGGTGCTTGACAGGCCTCTCTGTCGCGGCCACAGGGTGGCCGTTCTGCCATGTCATATGCTTCCCCCTCTGATTGGGGTAGCGGCCTGCGCTTAGGATAATTTTTGGAGGGGCGCACGAGTTCATACTCTTCGGCCGCAAGGACTTCAGTCCATCTATCAGCTAGCAGATCTTGATCAGCTCTAAGCTGTTGCTGCTTTTTCTTTAGGCTGTTGGCCGTGGCTTGAAGCCTGCGTTGAAAACGCTCTTGTTCGGCGGGGTCAGATGGTACGACGGATTTGTCGTTGTCGAGGCTTGCCTCGTCTTGGGAGGGAGGCATGTAGTTATCATCCTCAACCTCTTGCTCTGCCGCTCTCTCCTGAGGGCTGGCTTTTCCATCTTCCTGCGCCGAATCTTGCTGGTTCTGGTGTTCTTCGGCGCTGTCCGGGGTAGTATTATCTCCCGTGCCGGAATCACCGTTTCTGCTGTGGCGGGATTTAGAGCGGCGCCGTTGGCGCCGGCGTTTTTGCGGTTTTTTCGAGTTGTTGTCTTCCGCTGTTCCATCGCCATCCGCATCCTTTGGAGCATCCACCATATTTATGTCATATGACGAGGTGGCGGTCCAGCGCCCTACAGGTGATGGTTCTTGTTCGTCTCCTCCTTCGTCGTCCATACCGTCGAAGTCTTCGGAGCCGAAGTCAAGCATGTCGGTTAAATCGTCGACAGTGGCTATTAAGTGGGCGGTGGGTGGGCTTTGAATTTCTTCGTCGTCCGAATCCCAACCTCGTAGACCATTGTCCGGCCTGGGCTCTCCTGATAAAGAGAGAGATTTGAGAGAATTCAGGATATCACCGAAAGGTGAGCACTGAAAGATGTCCGCGGCGGTGAACTCCATTACAGGCGCCCAATCAGATTCGATCGGCGGGGGCGCGGAAGGCTCGGAGTTCGGAGAAGAGTCCGGCTCCTTGGAGTCCTGGGCCGTGCGGAGTACGGGGCTGGCGTTCGGCTCGATCGCCTTTGAGATCGCAGCCCCCGAGGTGACGTCCAACCGTTCATCCTCGGAGAACGTAGCGGGCTCCGAATCAAAAATCGGGGCCGGAGCGTGTGCGGCCTCCAGGGTGCTATTCGGAGGCAGAGCTATATCATGCCCCTCGAAATATCGTGGCGCGCTTGGCTGTGGCTCGAACCCGTTGAAGATCAAGTCTCTGCGGATATCAGCCGTGTAGTTTAAGCTTCCAAACCTGACTTGATGGCCAGGGGCGTAGCTTTCGATCTGCTCCAGATGACCAAGCGAATTGGCCCGCGGAGCAAAGCTGCCGAAGACGAAGATTTGTCCGGGGAGGAAAGTCTCACCCTAGACCTCATCATTGTTGATGATCAAAGGAGCCATCAGGCCTAAAAGCGACGACACAGAGGAACTCTCAACGAAAGCACCAATGTCGGTGTCAAAACCGGCGGATCTCGGGTAGGGGGTACCGAACTGTGCGTCAAGGTCGGATGGTAACAGGAGACAAGGGACACTTTATTTTACCCAGGTTCGGGCCCTCTCGATGGAGGTAAAACCCTACTCCTGCTATATTAATATTGATGATATGGGTAGTACAAGAGTGGATCTACCACGAGATCAAGGAGGCTAAATCCTAGAAGCTAGCCTATGGTATGATTGTGTATGATGATGGTTGTCCTACGGACTACAACCCTCCGGTTTATATAGACACCAGATAGGATTAGGGTTTACACAGAGTCGGTTACAATAGTAGGAGATCTCGAATATCCGCACGCCTAGCTTGCCTTCCACGCCAAGAAAAGATCCTTCCGGACACGGGACGAAGTCTTTAATCTTGTATCTTCATAGTCCTGGAGTCCGGCTGAAGGTATAGTTCGGCTATCCGAACACCCCCTAATCCAGGACTCCCTCACCCTCACACAAGGAAATGAAAGCAGCCAGATACTCGATGGAATTGGGAGTGAAATGGTGGAGCTGCGCTCCAAAGAAGTTCAGAAAGCTTTGGAAAAAGGATGAGGCGGCAGAGAAAACCCGCGATCGATGTGGGTGGCGAGGAGGAGACGCTCACCATCAAGAGGTTGGGGCTCGACTTCCTTCCCCGGGAGACACGCAGCTTCGTGGGGAATGACCCCTCCCTCAACCATATCATCGAGATCTTCCTGCCGAATCACCGTCGGCATCCAGTCTCCCTGGATCCAGCCTTTGGGTAGACCAGTCCTTGAGGAAGAACCGCCTCGAGCGGACTTCTTCCCTTTCCCCTGGGCCGCCGCCTTCTTCGCACGCTCCAGAGCGGACGTCTTGTCCTTCCCCATCGTCGCCGGCAAATCTCGAACGGGCCTGCGGCGCTAAGGTGGGAGCGGAGACGGCGGAGGTCCTTGCGAAGGGAGAAAGGGAAGAAAGAGCACACTGTTCGAAAACCCCGAGCCGGCGGCTTATAAGAGGTCGCTTCCGAGTGGCTGACCGGTAGGCCCAAGCTATCCCGTCAAATCCCGCAGCAGACGCGCGCAGTACGTGGCGAAAAAGGTGGCGTGGAAATCGAGGAGCTTCCGTCTTATCACGTCCAATTACCGCGGCCGCTCCCGTCCCGCGCGCTTCCCGAAATTCAAATCCCGTGAAATCCGCGGGTTGCAGAACAAATCGTCAGGCAGAAGATCCCTTTCACACCATCATTCGGAATGTCACAAACAAGGGAATTCACTCGACGAAAGGCCTAGAATGGATCAAGGCGACTGAAAAAGGTTGGTGGCATCATCCGTGACGATTGATCCAAAACAAGGCACTCATGTAGCGCAAAGAACCAGTCGGAAAGATCTCCAACCCTTTCCCCACTCTAACCTCGATCCATTCGGGGGCTAATGATGAAGCTATGTACCTGTGGTAGGGGCACGGACCTGTCCTAAGAGCCCTGCCCAAGGACATCCTTAGAAGAAGTCACCTTTCAATCGACTTGAAGGTACCCACTCGACGGGTTCAAGACACTCGACAAAGAAGCTACCACTCGACCACGAAATCAACCACTCGACTGCCAGGAGATCTAAAGTCACTCCACAGGCAAACGGTCGGTCATTAAGTAGTCTTTATGGTCATCATATCACTTTATTAGAGGCGTTACCTGTAACGCTCGACCTTAATGTACCTTAAACCCTGCATTACTAAGGGCAGGAGAGGGCTGGCGAACTCTATATAAGCCACCCCCTCCTCAGTATCAAGGGTTCGCACCCCTGTCATTCTCACACTTATAATCCAGTTGACCACCTCCGGGCACCGAGACGTAGGGTTTTTACTTCCTCTTAGAAGGGCCTGAACTCGTACATCTTTGTGTGCTTACAGCTTCTACATAGCTAAGATCTAGCCTCTCCATACTAACCCCCCTACACTACTGTCAGACTTAGAACCACGACACCCGAACCTGGGTAAACATCGTGTCCCCCGCCTCCTGTTACCATCCGCCTTAGACGCACAGTTCGGGACCCCCTACCCGAGATCCGCCGGTTTTGACACCGACATTGGTGCTTTCATTGAGAGTTCCACTGTTCCGTCACCGTAAGGCTTGATGGCTCCTTCGATCATCGGCAACGACGCGATCCAGGGTGAGGTTTTCCTCCCCGGACAGATCTTCGTGTTCGGCGGGTTCGTTCTGCGGGCCAACTCGCTTGGCCATCTGGAGCAGATTGAGAGCTATGCCCCTGGCCATCAGGTCAGGTTTGGAAACTTGAACTATACTGCCGACATCCGTAGAGACTTGATATTCGACGGATTCGAACCCATATCAGGTGCACCGCACAATCACGATGAGCATGACTTAACTCTGTCGTCGGACAGTGTTCGGGAGATCAAACCTGCAACTACTCCGGCCCTCAATCCGGAACAAATTGCGCCATCTGAGGACGGGTGGATAGACCCCACCACGGAGGCCGCACTCTTAGTGGCAATAGAGCCGAATACTGACTTCACCTCCTATGAGATCCGTGTTGCCGAACCGTTGGATTCGTCCCCGGCCACGAGATCCGAGCCACTTGCGTCCGTGCCTATCGAATCCGATTGGGCACCGATCATGGAGTTTACCTCTGCGGATATCTTCCAACACTCGCCTTTTGGTGATGTGCTAAATTCATTAAGGTCTCTCTCCTTGTCAGAAGATCCTTGGACGAACTATGTCCAGCTAGATTGGGATGCGGACGACGAAGAAATTCGCTCCCCACCCACTACCCACTTAGTAGCCACTGTCGACAACTTTACCGGCATGCTCGACTTCAGCTCCGAAGACATCGACGGTATGGACGACGATGCAGGAGATGAACAAGAACCACCACCCACAGGGCGCTGGACGGCCACCTCATCATATGATATATACATGGTGGACACCCCCAAAGAAGGCGATGGCGATAAGATAACGGAGGAGGACCCCTCCAAGAAGCAATGCAAGCACCGACGTCAGTGGCGCCGCTCTAAGTCCCGCCATAGCAAAAGTAGCGATACCGGCACAAGAGACGATAACACTCCGGATAGTGCCGAAGAACGACAATCCCGTCCAGCCAGATTTAGAGCAGGAGGATGAACAAGCTAGTCCTCCAGAACAGGCAGCAGACGGAGAAATGGAGGATGACAATTACATGCCTCTCTCCGAAGACGAGGTGAGCCTCGGTGACGAAGAATTTATCGTGTGAGAGGATCCCGTCAAGCAGGAGCGCTTCAAGCGCCGGCTTATAGTCACAGCAAATAGCCTGAAGAAAAAGCAACAACAGCTTCGAGCTGATCAAGATCTGCTAGCGGATAGGTGGACCGAAGTCCTTGCGGCCGAGGAATACAAACTCGAACGCCCTTCCAAGAGTTACCCAAAACGCGGGTTGCTACCCCAACTCGAGGGGGAAGCATTGAAACCCACATCACCAGCGTATGATGCGGCTGATCGGCCACCCCGTGGCCGAGACAGAGAGGCATATCAGCCCGAAGTCCAGCCTGCACCCTGCCGCCACTCAAACAAAAATACCAAGGCCCAGGGCAACACGCGGGACCTGTGAGACGTATTGGAAAACAAAGCAAAATATGCAAGATCGATCTACGGATCACGGGGGCACGCCCCAACGCGGGACGATGACCGTCACGCCGGATATACTAAAAGCAAATCAGGCCGGGAGCCATACAGCAGACAAGACTCGTACGAACTGCGTCGTGATATAGCCCGGCATAGAGGCGCCGCACACCCCCTATGCTTCACCGATGAAGTAATGGATCATGAATTCCCATAGGGTTTTAAACCCGTAAATATTTAATCATATGATGGTACAACAGACCCCGCGGTATGGATTGATGATTTCCTCCTCCACATCCACATGGCTCGCGGTGATGATCTACATGCCATCAAGTACCTCCCACTAAAACTCAAAGGACCAGCTCGGCATTGGCTGAATAGGTTGCCAGTAGACTCCATTGGCAGTTGGGAGGATTTGGAAGATGCATTCCTTGACAACTTCCAGGGCACTAATGTGCGGCCACCAGATGCTGATGACTTGAGCCATATAATTCAGCAGCCAGGGGAATCGGCCAGGAAATTCTGGACCAGGTTCCTAACTAAGAAAAACCAAATTGTCGATTGTCCGGATGCAGAGGACTTAGCGGCATTTAAGCATAACATCCGTGACGAGTGGCTCGCCCGACACCTCGGCCAGGAGAAGCCGAAGTCCATGGCAGCCCTCACGACACTCATGACCCGCTTTTGCGCGGGCGAGGAGAGCTGGCTGGCTCGCAGCAACAACACATCAAGGAATCCTGGCACTGCAGATACCAAGGATACTAATGGCAGACCTCGTCGTAGCAGACACAAGCGCCGCAACAATGGCGATAACGCCGAAGATACGATAGTCAATGCCGGATTCAGTGGCTCTAAATCCGGTCAGCGGAAAAAGGCATTCAAAAGAAGTACTCCAGGCCCGTCCAGTTTGGACCGCATACTCAATCACCCGTGTAAAATTCACGACACACCCGACAAGCCAGCCAATCACACCAATAGGGAATGTTGGGTGTTCAAGCAGGCCAGCAAGTTGAATGCCGAAAACAAGGACAAGGGGCTGCATAGCAATGACAAGGAGGAGCCCTGGCCGCCAAACATGGGAGGACAGAAGACGTTCCCCCACAAGTGAAAACGGTGAACATGATATACACAACCCACATTCCCAAGAGGGAACGGAAGCGTGCACTGAGGGACGTCTATGCGATGGAGCCAGTCGCCCCAAAGTTCAACCCATGGTCCTCTTGTCCGATCACCTTTGATCGTAGGGACCACCCCACTAGTATTCGGCATGGCGGATCTGTCGCATTGGTCCTCGACCCCATCGTTGACAGATTTCACCTCACTCGGGTCCTTATGGACGGCGGCAGCAGCCTGAACCTGCTCTATCAGGATACAGTGCGCAAAATGGGTATAGACCCCTCGAGGATCAAACCCACCAAAACCACATTTAAAGGCGTCATCCCAGGTGTAGAGGCCCATTACACGGGCTCAATCACACTGGAAGTGGTCTTCAGATCTCCGGACAACTTCTGAAGCGAGGAGTTAATCTTCGATATCGTCTCGTTCTGAAGTGGCTATCACGCACTGCTCCGGCGAACCGCATTTGCAAGATTCAATGCGGTACCACATTATGCATACCTCAAGCTCAAAATGCCAGGACCTCGTGGGGTAATAACAGTCAATGGAAACACAGAGCACTTGCTCCGCACGGAGGAGCACACTGTGTCCCTCGCAGCAGAAGCGCAAAGCTGCCTTATTAGGCAAACCGCCAATTTGGCGAAAAAGGCCCCGGACACCTTCAAGCGAGTCCGGAGTACCTCGCAGGCGGATCGACAGGCATGTTTTGAGCTTGACTAGCAATTCAGCCTCCGTCCTAGTCCCAGTCAAGTGGCGAAATTCGTGCCAGGCGTACATAACTACGTACTAAAGATACCATGGGCATAGGCGGAGGCACCACTATGGCACGTCCCACAATGCGGCTCAACCGCCCCAGGAGCTGTGTACTGGTACGTCTCCATCGTATCTACTTTTCCAAACACTTTTGCCCTTGTTTTGGACTCTAACTTGCATGATTTGAATGAATTTAACACGGACTGACGCTGTTTTCAGCAGACTTTCCATGGTGTTATTTATGTGCAGAAACAAAAGTTCTCGGAATGACCTGAAACTTCACGGAACGTCTACTTGGAATTAATAAAAAATCCTTGCAAAAGATGAAGACCAGGGGGCCCACACCCTGTCCACGAGGGTGGAGGCACGCCCTCCCCCCTAGGGCGCGCCCCTACCTCGTGGGCCCCCTGGAGCTCCTCCGACCTCAACTCCAACTCTATATATTTGCTTTCGGGGAGAAAACATCAAGGAGAAGAATTCGCGTTTTACGATACGGAGCCGCCGCCAAGCCCTAAAACCTCTCGGGAGGGCTGATCTGGAGTCCGTTCGGGGCTCCGGTGAGGGGGATTCTGTCGGCGTTCTGGGAACGGGGGTCCCCAGACTTGCGTGCCTGCGGCCTGCGGCGTGGCTCAAGTGGGGGCCCAGCGTGGCCCATCTTCATCAACACAAGGTTCAAGACCCTCGCGAGGGGCCAAGCCTCGCGAGGCGGACGACATGGCGCTTTCTCAAGCACGGCCTCCTTAAGCTGGCTCGCGAGGAGGCGGAGAGATCAAGGCGGGTACCTCACGAGGTGCCCATGACGCAAGCCATGACGACCAAGGGTGCCAGGCGGGCGCCAGCCCGCGCAGCGTCTCCCTTTCCTCTTTGGTGCAAAGGGGGCAAGCGCAGGCGAGAGGATCAAGCAAAGGCACCCATTTTGGTGCAACGAGACCAAGACCAGTTCAACGGTGGGAGGGAGGTCACCATGGAGCCCAGGACGGTGTCACCACAGGGCCTTTGGCAGGCGAAGAATAACTTTAGTCAGGATAAGTGTAGCAGATGTTCCCCTTCAAATTGGCCAATTGTTGGCGCCCTTCCCGCTCAATATTTGGGAAGAGGCCCAGGGCCTTTGCCTATAAATAGGACTAGCCACCCCCAGGGTAGAGGGGTCTGATCCAGTTCAACATCTAGAGCAAGTAGAGAAGAGAGACCGAATCCAGCATCTAGAGAGAGAGAGAGAAGGGGATCGAACTCCCCCTAGCAGTTCATCCCCTAGCCAAGAACAGACCCTCGCGAGGCTGTACTTCCTTGTGTTGTTCTTCATCATCATCCCAAGAGGCAATCCACCCACCACACTGGAGTAGGGTATTACACCACAATGGTGGCCCGAACCAGTATAAACCCTGTGTCACTTGTGTTGTTCTTGCAGTAGTTTGATCCTTTCGAGATGGGGAGGTAGTGGGCACGATCTCCGCGCGCACCCCAGAGTTTGAACCTTAAGGGTCTGCCGGAACCCGTGATCCGATATTTGGCGCACCACGTAGGGGGTGCGCGAGAGTCTGCCTTCCGCCGCTCCGTCCTCCTCCGGCTGCCGCATCCATGTACGGCGCTCATCGAGCTCGCGCCACGCCAGCGGCCCTCGCTGGTGGGTGTCCTCGCCGTCCCCCGTCGCACGCCGTCAACACCACCACCGGCCCGGCGGGAGGCGAGCAGCAAGCACCACCCCGGCGTCTGCCTATGCGACAGGGCAGTTGCACAACGACGTCGACGCTCCCGGTCGTTGCAGCCATCCTGGGCGGCTCGCAGGCACCACCCACGAGCCGCCACGTCAAGCGATTTGCCCGCCAGATCGGCGCCGCTTCCGCGCGGCGGGGGGCTCCCCTGGACCGGGCAGCGCGCGAGGTTGGTCTGACCTTCAGCTCGGAGGACCACCCCGCTAACTCGATGCACCCCCACCATCTGCCAGGTGGCCATCACCAGAACCCTCGTGAATGGCGGCGCAGGCCTTAGCGTGCTATCGGTCGAGACCTTCAACCTGCTCTGCATACCCCGGGAGCGGCTGCAACCCAGCCGATCCTTCTCAGGCGTCGGGGGTGGGTCGTCCGACTCCTTGGGACAGATCCGGCTCCCAGTAACCTTCGGCACCTACGACAACTTCCGCACGGAGATGGTCAACTTCGACATCGCCCCCATCGGCCTCCCTTACAACGCCATCGTCGGCTACCCGGCGCTAGCCCAGTTCATGGCCGCCACGCACCCGGCGTACAACCTCGTGAAGATGCCCGGGAGCAGCGGTACCGTCACCATACACAGAGACACCGGGGACGCCCTGCGAGTACTCAAGCTCGCCTTCAAGACGACGGCATCGGCACAGCCCGCCGATGCGGGGACCCCTGAGCCCAAGGGGGCTGCGCCTACCAAGAAGAAGCAGTTGTTCACCCAGGACAAGGCAGAAACCAAGCAGATACCCGTCGATGAGGACGGGTCCTCCAGCGCCACTTTCACCATTGGCGCCAACCTGGGGCCTGAGCAGGAGGAGGCCCTGGTCTAGTTCCTGCGTGCAAACAAGAAAGTGTTTGCTTGGGAGCCCGATTAGTTGGCAGGGATCCCCTGGGACGTCATCGAGCACCACCTCAACGTGTGCCCAAATGTGCGCCCCGTGAAGCAGAAGGCCAGGCGGCAGTCCGCAGAGAAGCAGGCCTTCATCGTCCAAGAGACCCGCAAGTTAGAAGCCGCTGGAGTCATTCGCGAGGTCCGGTACCCAGATTGGTTGGCCAACCCTGTTGTTGTGCCCAAGAAAGGGGGGAAGGAACGCATGTGTGTCGACTTCACCAACCTCAACAAGGCATGCCCACAAGATCCGTTCCCGCTCCCTCGCATCGACTAGATCGTCGATTCCACCGCCGAGTGCGACCTGCTGTGCTTTTTGGATGCCTTCTCCGGATATCACCAGATCAAGATGGAGATAGAAGACGTTGAGAAGACCGCCTTCTTGACCCCGTGCGGGGTATACTGCTATACATGCATGCCATTTGGACTGCACAACGCAGGGGCAACTTTTCAGCGGTTGATGCATATCACCTTGGGCCCGCAGGTCGGGAAGAATGTTGAAGCATACGTCGATGACATTGTGGTGAAATCTCGAGAGGCCAGGACCCTGATACAAGATCTGGAGGAGACCTTCGCGAGCCTCGACACAGTGAACCTGCGGCTCAACCCGGAGAAATGTGTGTTTGGCGTTCCCTCGGGCAAGCTTTTGGGATTCCTCGTATCTCACCGTGGCATCGAGGCCAACCCCGAGAAGGTCAAGGCAGTCGAGGACATGAGCCCGCCGAAGACCCTCAGAGAAATGCAGAAGCTCACTGTGCGTGTGACCGCACTAGGGCGCTTCATCTCCAAATTGGGGGAACGAGCGCTGCCTTTCTTTCAGCTGATGAAGAAAAAGGGGCCCTTTGAATGGACTGAAGAGGCAGATAAGGCGTTTCGGGATCTCAAGAGGTACCTAACCAGTCCCCCAGTCATGGTGGCTCCGCGTCCTCAAGAGCCCCTGCTGCTCTACCTCGCTGCCACCCCCTACTCTGCCAGCGCGGCCTTTGTGGCGGTTAGGGAGGAGCGCCAGGTCAAGACCGTAGCGGCAGCCCGAGGCAAGGCAAAAAGGGAACAAGGAAAGCCCGAGGAAGCCAAAACCGCAGATGAGGAGGATCAGCCGCCAAAGAACGCACCAAAGACAGGAGAGGCCGCACGCCCATACGGTCCACCTCCCGAGGTCACGTCGTCCTGTGAGGTGCCCTCACCTTCGGAGGTCACGTCGTCCTGTGAGGTGCCCTCACCTCCCGAGGGCGCCGCGGCCCAAGATGCTCTCAGCCTTGTTGAGCACCCGGTCTACTTCGTTAGCACGGTGCTACGGGACGCGAGGGCACGATACCCGATGCCTCAGAAGCTCCTCCTCGCGCTGCTAGTGGCCTCGCGCAAGCTGCGTCACTACTTCCAAGCTCACCCGATCAAGGTCGTCTCATCGTACCCCCTCGAGAGGGTGCTCAGGAGCCCTAACTCTACCGGAAGGGTCGCTGAATGGAACATAGAGTTGCAGGCGTTTCAGCTCGAGTTCAGCACAACTAGGGTCATCAAAGGAGCCGCATTGGCGGATTTCATGGCGGAATGGACAGAGGCGCCAGTCCTCAAGGACAACGAGGATCGTTCCCTCTCCCCTGGGAGCGAGGCGCCAGAAGGCTGGGTCATGTACTTCGACGGGGCATTCTCCAGGCACGACGCGGGGGCTGGTGCGGTGCTGATATCGCCCACTCAGGATAAGCTTTACTATGCAGTACAACTCTGTTTCCAGGGAGGAGAAAAGGTCTCCAACAACATAGCAGAATATGAGGGACTGATAGCCGGGTTGAAGGCCGCAGCGGCCCTGGGAGTGAAGCGCCTCACTGTCAAAGGCGACTCACAGCTCCTAGTTAACTTCTCCAATAAGGTGTATGAGCCGAAGGACGAGCATATGGAGGCCTACCTGGCGGAGGTCCGCAGGATTGAAAAGCAGTTCTGGGGGCTGGAGCTGAAGCACGTGCCCCGTGGCACCAACCAGGAAGCTGACGACATAGCCGGACGGGCGTCCAGGCGGCTGCCGCAGGAGCCCGGCGTCTTCGAAGAGCGGCTCTTCAAGCCTTCAGCGCAGCCAACGCTATCAAGCATGGCTCAGCCTCGAGAGGAGCTCCCTCGGCCGCCAGCCTCGGGAGCCCCGGCCTGCGGACCGCCCTCAGGAGCATGCTTGCTCCTGACGATGGAACCTCAGGAGGAATGCTGGATCACGGAGCTCCGGAATTACCTGACACATGGGGCCCTGCCAGAGAAGGAGGAGGAAGCAGAACGTGTGGCGCGGCAGGCCACGGCATACTGCATCAGAGACGAAGAACTCTACCGGAAGCGACCCAACGACGTAACTCTGTGCTGCATCTCCAGGGAGCAAGGAAGGGAACTACTGGGGGACATACACGGCGGAGATTGCGGACACCACTCATCATCACGAACCCTCGTCGGCAAAGCATTCCGTAGTGGGTTCTATTGGCCCACCGCGCTCAACGACGCAATCGAATTGGTAAAGGCTTGTGAGGCCTGCCAGTTCCATTCCAAGCAGATCCATCAACCAGCGGGGAGCCTGCAGACTATACCCCTCTCGTGGCCATTCGCAGTTTAGGGGTTGGATATTCTGGGCCCGTTCCCTCGGGCGCCAGGGGGCTACCGTTACCTCTACGTCGCCATCGACAAGTTCACTAAGTGGGCAGAGGTGGAGGCTGTCCGTACCATCCCCGCAGGCTCCGCGTTAAGGTTCATCAGGGGTATCGTGAGACAGTTCGGGGTGCCGAACCGCATCATCACAGACAACGGTTCGCAGTTCACCAGTAATCTCTTCAAAACATATTGTGCTAACCTTGGAACGCAGATTTGCTACGCTTCGGTGGCACACCCGTGAAGCAATGGGCAAGCCGAACGAGCCAACGCGGAGGTCCTGAGAGGCCTCAAGACCAGGACGTTCAAGAAGAAGCTGGAGGCCTGCGGCAGGGGTTGGTACGACGAGCTCCAATCCATGCTGTGGTCCATCCGCACAACCGCGACCAAACCAACCGGGGAAACCCCGTTCTTCCTGGTCTGTGGAGCCGAAGCAGTCCTTCCTCACGAGGTCAGGCATCGCTCCGCGCGGGTCCTGGCGTTCGACGAGGCGCAGCAGGACGCCATGCGGGGGATGGACCTCGTGCTGGGAGAGGAACACCGCCGGGAAGCCGCGCTGCAAGCGGCAAGGTACCAGCAGGCGCTACGACGATATCACTGCCGCAACATCCGCCCCAGGACCCTCGAGGTAGGAGATCTCGTACTCAGGAGGGTCCTCTCCAGGGAAGGGCTGCACAAGCTCTCTCCCATGTGGGAGGGCCCGTTCAAGGTTGTTCATGTTTCCAGGCCTGGCTTCGTGCGCTTGGAGACTCAAGAGGGGGAGCCAATCCAGAACGCGTGGAACATCCAGCACCTCCGGAGGTTCTACCCCTAAAAGGCCCTGAGCCTGTGAAGATCGCCTCTTTTTGGAAAAGGCCCTGAGCCTGTGAAGAAGGCGAACGCCTGTGAAGATCGCCTCTTTTTGGAAAAGGCCATGATCCTGTGAAGAAGGCGAACGCCTGTGAAGATCGCCTGTTTTCGGAAAAGGCCCGGAGCCTGTGAAGAAGGCGAACACCTATGAAGATCGTCTCTTTTTGGAAAAGGCCCTGAGCCTGTGAAGAAGGCGAACGCCTGTGAAGATCGTCTCTTTTTGGAAAAGGCCCTGAGCCTGTGAAGAAGGCGAATGCCTGTGAAGCTTATTACCTCTAAGGATAAAGGCCCGGAGCCTGTGAAGAAGGCGAATGCCTGTGAAGCTTATTACCTCTAAGGAGAAAGTCCCGGAGCCTGTGAAGAAGGCCAATGCCTGTGAAGCTCGCCGCCCCGTGACACTCTCACGTAATAATGAGTGGGGCTATACACGCCCCGGAGTCTCAGGAGCGCCGGCCTCAGGCCCTGGGGCTCCCTCCTATGCCCAGTGGCAGCACTTAGCTCCGCGCTGGTGAGAAGACGTCAAAGACTAGACTAGGTGTCGGACGCGGCTTTTTCATTTGCTTTCCGCATTTGACGTGTTTTACTTGCATTTGAAGTCTTATCGAAACTATCGCCGTTGTTGATTTGTGGTTTGTCGATTTTCGCTCCTCGCTTTGATTTTCTCTCATGAAAGACCTCCCGAGGGATGGGACTCGAACGCCCTCGCGAGCGTTTCTGCTCAAGCCGCTTTAAGGTTTCACGGCCCGGGCTCTCTACAGGAGCACTCCTCTGGTCCGTGCCCCCCGGGTACCGCGACATGCACACAGGGCCTGGGTCGGTCGCCCCCGGCTGGGGCCGTAAACTACCTATGCGAAGACAAATAGTTGAGAAACGCAATAGCAAAATTAAGGTAATGGCTGTCGGCGTTCTGGGAACGGGGGTCCCCAGACTTGCCTGCCTGCGGCCTGCGGCCTGCGGCGTGGCTCGAGTGGGGGCCCAAGGTGGCCCATCTTCATCAACACAAGTCTCAAGACCCTCGCGAGGGGCCAAGCCTCACGAGGCGGACGACATGGAGCTTCCTCCAGCATGAGAGAGATCAAGGTGGGGTACCTCACGAGGTGCCCATGACGCAAGCCATGACGATCGAAGGTGCCAGGCGGGCGCCAGCCCGCGCAGTGTCCTCCCTTTCCTCTTTGGTGCAAAGGGGGCAAGCGTAGGCGAGAAGATCAAGCAAAGGCATCCATTTCGGTGCAACGAGACCAAGACCAACTCCACGACAAGGAGGAAGTCACTGTGGAGCCCAAGCGGGCGTCATCACCAGAACCTTTGGCAGGGGAAGACCAACTTTAGTCAGGATAAGTGTACCCGATGTTCCCCTTCAAATCGGCCAATTGTTGGCGCCCTTCCCGCTCAAATATTTGGGAAGAGGCCCAGGGCCTTTGCCTATAAATAGGACTAGCCACCCCCAGGGTAGAGGCATCTGGAAGAAGAGGGAGGAGAAGACCTAGAGCAAGTAGAGAGAGAGAGAAGGGCGATCGAACTCCCCCCAGCAGTTCATCCCCTAGCCAAGAACAGACCCTCGCGAGGTCGTCCCCCTTTGTACTGTTCTTCCGCATCAGCCCTAGAGGCAATCCACCACACCACATTGGAGTAGGGTATTACACCACAATGGTGGCCCGAACCAGTATAAACCCTGTGTCTCTTGTGTTGTTCTTGCAGTAGTTTAGATCCCAGCGAGACGGAGAGGTAGAGGGCACGATCTCCGCACGCACCCCAGAGTTCGAACCTTAGGGCTCTGCCGGAACCCGTGATCCGACATTTGGCGCGCCGGGTAGGGGTGCGCCGGAATCCGCCTTCCCATCACTCCGTCTCCCGTTACGTCGTCGTCACCATGTCCGGCGACCAGGCGGGCAACCAAGGCCCATGGGCGGCGTGGCCCATCTGCGCGGAGCCTCCCGCTCCGGGCAGCCCTGTGCCACAGGCAGCTCGCGGTCCGCAGGGCGCTGCGGGCCGCGGGTGACGCGGGCAAGCTTTTGCGACTCTCACACCGCGACAGGCGCGGTCGGCGGCGAGGGCCTCCAACCACGCCGCGGCTACGACACCGTACACCCGCCGAGAACAGGCAAACTCAAGGGCCGCGCTCACGGTAGCGCGGGAGCTGTTACAGTGCAGGCTACTGGAAGGCGGCCGTGACGTGCTGCTGGAGCGGGTCGCCGAGCTCCTGGGCTTCGCCGCTTCGGGGGCTCACCCCTTCTACGTCCAGCTTCCACCCCAAGTTCAGGGCGGCGCACGAGGGAGCCCCGCGCACCCGCGCAGACCTCAAGACTACCCCAACACCGGCGAATCCGCCGTCACCAGACTGGCGGTGGCGCTACCCCCGCCCCCGGCGCGTGAAGGAGAGGGGCTCAGCGCGGCCCACTACGCCAGCGGCCAGCCGCCCTACCACCATGCGGTGGGCACGACAAGCAACGCTGCATGGTGCATGGAGCACTACAGCACAGCATTCAGGGTGGCGGCGCCAAAGGGGTACGTGCCCCACATGATGGACCAAGGACACGCTCACGAGGGCGCACAGGGCTCGCTCTTCAGCCCCAGCTGGGAGGACGAGACGCCAGAGGCCAAGCCCCTCCAGGAACCCCGGGACGGCTCCGTCGGTCACACTGGAGGCAACAACTATCGGGTACCATTAATTCCTCAAGCGCAGGCATACGCTAATCATGGGTCACAGGAGGTGTAGGTCGCCGCGACGAGCAGCTGCCCCACCCCTGCGGTCTCCTACCCCTCAGGAGGAGGACGCAGGGGGCTGCAGGAAAGGGTCAGGGATCCTACCTCACCACCGCGGCGTTCGGAGCAAGGCATTCTTAGAAGATAGGCCCTCCGCTGGGGAGGCGCCCGAGGGCCTGCCCCTGGCGGAGGACCCGTGGTCGTCGGGGGAACTGCCGGCGACCGCTCTACCCCACCGGCGGCGTCCTGGTTTCCGGTTGTCGTTGGTGGCACTAGAGTGTGGCGCAAGGCGGGGCCCTCGTCAGGCGATATGAAGCAAGGCTGGTTCCTGCGAAGAAGGCCTAGTGCCTGTGAAGCTCGCCGCCCCGTGACACTCTCACGTAATAATGAGTGGGGTTGTACACGCCCCGGAGTCTCAGGGGTGCCGGCCTCAGGCCCTGGGGCTCCCTCCCACGCCCAGTGGACATCACTTAGCTCCGTGCTGGTGAGAAGACGTCGAAGACTAGATTAGGTGCCGGACGCGGCCTTTTGTTTGCTTTCATTGGCTTCTTCCTTTGGTTGTAACCTTTTTCCCCGCTGGATTTAAGTTGAATTCGAATTTGAGCTTTGCGTGTGTTAGGGGAAGGGGTGCTTGGTCTTGTTTGAATCATTTCCCGAGTTCTGGTCACCATCTCATCACAGCTGCCTCCCCTCGCGAGCCCCTCGCGAGCCGGGCCAGACCTAGCTTAAGCACGGCCCAGATTGCCGCTGCCGCTCCCTCGCGAGGTGACCATTGGAGCCTACGTAGATCATTTTCTCGTGAAGGACAGGAGCCTGGGAAGAAGGCGAACGCCTGTGAAGCCATCCCCCTCGGGAGAAGGCCTGGAGCCTGTGAAGAAGGCGAACGCCTGTGAAGCCATCCCCCTCGGGAGAAGGCCCGGAGCCTGTGAAGAAGGCGAACGCCTGTGAAGCCATCCCCCTCGGGAGAAGGCCCGGAGCCTGTGAAGAAGGCGAACGCCTGTGAAGCCATCCCCCTCGGGAGAAGGCCCGGAGCCTGTGAAGAAGGCGAACGCCTGTGAAGCCATCCCCCTCGGGAGAAGGCCCGGAGCCTGTGAAGAAGGCGAATGCCTGTGAAGCCATCCCCCTCGGGAGAAGGCCCGGAGCCTGTGAAGAAGGCGAACGCCTGTGAAGCCATCCCCCTCGGGAGAAGGCCCGGAGCCTGTGAAGAAGGCGAACGCCTGTGAAGCCATCCCCCTCGGGAGAAGGCCCAGAGCCTGTGAAGAAGGCAAACGCCTGTGAAGTCATCCCCCTCGGGAGAAGGCACGGAGCCTGTGAAGAAGGCGAATGCCTGTGAAGCCATCCCCCTCGGGAGAAGGCCCGGAGCCTGTGAAGAAGGTGAACGCCTCTGAAGACGTCTCGCTCGATAAAGGGCACGGAGCCTGTGAGGACGGCCCAAGCCTACGGGGTTTCCTGCCGGCAATGACCCCGCCTCCCGAGGTTTCAACTACCCAGCGCCCGGGACGTGGCGCCCTCCAGAAGGCAGCCCCGGAGCTAGCAAGGAACAAAGGCGAGCCAGCCTACCGTTGAACACGCGTATGATTTAATCACTGCAGATACATTATATATGAGTTCATACATGAGGGGATCCCCCTCCCAAAATGCTCTCACAATCGTCGGGCCAAAAGCCTGAGTTCTATCTATGCAGGGTAAAATGGCGAGGATAACGCATGGTCAATCTGATAAATCCCCCAATGCATCCTCGGAGGCACCTCCCGAGCTGTCGCTGGCGTCGCTGAATTCACCTTCATTGCCCGCGCCCCCGTCAGCGGCATTGGGGTCTTCCACCACGCCACCTTCGTCAGCGTCCACGATCACACCGTCATTGTCCGAAGTGAAGGCCCGGACGAGCGCATCTACGTTGCTCTCCACCCATTCAGCCAGGTCTCCTCGAACAGCTTGGGGAACTGGGGTGATGGCGGCGTCGAAGTCGAAGTGGGGATCCATGTTTCGAAGATGGCTGAAGACGCGGGAGAAGGCATGCCCGAGCAGGGCATGGCTCCTCACCTCCACCAACCTATCGGCTCTGGCCGACCGCGCCTCCAGCTGTGTCACCACGGTGGTGAAGAACTGTAGGTTGCCGCCGTAGTTAATCGTGTGCGGCTCGCCCACAGCAGTCTCACAGATGTTGCCCAGGGCAGTGTTTGCCCTATCACGGAGCTTGGTGAGCATGGGTCCGTGCTGGTGCTCCAGGACTTGCCGCTGGCGTATCTCGTCGGCATTCTGGCGCTCGATGGCCACGGCCTCTTCCACACACTGGCGTAGACGGAGCACCTCGGCCTGGGAGGAGGCCAGCTCCTTCTGTGCTGCCTCAAGGGCGACCCGGGAGGCGTCCGCTCGTTGCGTCGCATCATCCCGCTGGACCCTCAAGGCGGCGGTTCTGCCCTCGGCTTCGACTCGGATCATCCCCAGCTTCCCCTCGAACTCACGATCGAGGCCTTGGCGTACTATCGCCATCCGACGGCAAACCTCCTCCAGGACGCGCGTCTCTCGCGCGGCGACATTGTTTTCCGCCCGCGTCACCAGGCGCTCCCTCGTCTCCAGCTGCTCGAGCTCGCGAGCGTGCTCGGCGGCCTCCAGCACCAACGCTTCCTCGCGCTTCCGAAGCTCAGCCGGGTCGCTAGAAGCCACCTCCATCGATGCAAGGGCTGCCTCGCGCAGCTCCGCTTGCTCCTCCAACGAACGACGCCAGGCCAAGAGCTCCTGAGCCTGTTCTTCTGCTGCTCCTCGTTGTCGGTCTGCTCCCCGGGCCTCCTCAACGGCCCGAGACCGAGCCGCCAGAGAAGCCTTCAGCAACGCCTTCGCCTCTTCGTCATCAAGGACGCGCTGACGACGCGCGAGGGCAGCGGCTGCCTCCAGCTCGTGCCGCTCGACTGCCAGGCGCAAGCCCTCAGCTTCCAGGCGAGCGTCTTCCTCAGCAAGCTCCTGCCCAAGCAGGTCTACGACACCACTCGCCCTCTGGAGGAATTCGTGGCGACGGGCGCGACGCTCCCGAGCGCGCTCAAGCACGTCTGCCGCGCCACCATCCGCCCCAGGCAGGCGTCGAGGACCTCGGATCATCACTCCGGCCCCGGGCAAGGGGCTGGAGACTGGCGCCTTCCCGACGGACGGTCGCGCCACATCAAAAGACCGACTTGAGTCCCACCTGACCTCAGGAGAAGCGCCCCGGAGGAGCCTTAGCCAGTCTCAGCCCGCGACCAGATGGGGAGCCCATGGCAGGCTGCCTATGTCGAGGGAAGGCCCGCGGAGGGAGATCGCAGGGGCGGGGGAGTCGCTGCGCGCCACGCGGCGGTGCACGCCGTCACCTGCCCAAACCACATGGGCAGTGCCGCTCGAGACACTCAAGGGTGGTGGAGGAGACGGAGTCAAGGACTGCGCCGGCCCGACGACTTCATCGAGCTCAGTAGGCAGAGGCCTGCAGGGCAAGGATCAGCGGATGCGGCAAGCAGGATAAGAAACAGAAAGGGAGAAAACTCACTCATCAACGGCAAAGTACTTCCGGCGCTTCAGCAAGCGGCAGGGGGGGTCGTCGCCCAAGGCCTCCCTTTTTCTCCGGAGGGCCTCAAAGTCCACACGGAAACGACCCAGGAGAGGCGCGCAGGAGCCAGCCTGCGAAGAGGACGGAGCGCCAGGGTCACTCGCGTCAAGGGCGCATGCCTGGAACGCACGGGCAGTTGCTTCGTCAGAAATCCCGGCTGGGGGCTCAGGAGCTTCGGCCTCAAGCACCAGAGGCGGCGGCACCTCGCCCGTGGCCTTGGGAGCGCGGACCTCGTGAGCCACCCCGTCAAGAGCATCGCCAGGCGCGGTCGCATCATCTGCGGCTCCCTCGACCCCCGCTGTCTCCTGCCTCCCTGCGCCACCACTCGAGGAGGATTCACCCAGGCCGACCGAAAGGAAAATCACCACCACGGGGTTCTCGCGACGCCCCTGGAGGCCGACAGGGCGTAACCCCCACTCGTCGAAAGAGGGCATCTGCCTCACGAAGTCATCCCTGTTGTGGCAGAGGTACAGCAAGGCTCCCCCCTGCCGGACACCCCAGGGGTTGGGATCGCCTGTCAAGACCAAGAGCACCCCCCTCAGCACCTCGGGCGCTAGGTCCTCTCCCTGAAGCCTCATGCGATCACCATGCCTGCTGAAGGCCCACATTCTACGAGAATGGCGTTGGAGGGGGGCAATGCGGCGCGATAGGAACTCCTTCACCACTTTGGGCGCCGTTACGCCAAGCTTCTTCAAAGACATGAAGCGATGCCAGACGAAGGCGAGCCGGGGACTTGCGAGCGTCTCCTGGCCCCAGCCCGAATTAGGCACAACAGGCGATGTCGGCTTCGCAAGCCGGGGGCGGGGCACCCCGACATCAATGTACAACCACCGCTCGTGGAACTCGGCAGAAGGTGGAGGAAGGTTGAAGTCGATACCAGAGGCTGCGGTCTCGGACGAAGCTACGAAGTTCACACATGCCGAGCATTGCGTGGGGTCGACCAGATGCAAGGAGAAGAAGTGGCGCAGCAGGGCAACAGAAGGGGGGATGCCCACCATCGCCTCGCAAGCAAAAGCGAAGACAGAAAGAAGAGCTATGGACTCAGGACCCATGTGCATCATGTGGATCCGATAATGATCAAGGACGGCGTTGAAGAAATCGGAGAAGGGAGGCACCATGCCCGCCCACAAGGCGTCGGCAAAGTGAGGGACCTCGGTGATTATCCTATTAGTAGGGAGGTGACACGTAGGCCACGCCGTCGTCCTCCCGCACTCGTTGAAGGCGGTGTCCAGAGCCGGATTGAGCTTGTCCAGGCACTCCAGGTTGAGTATGATCGAGCGGCCGACGGCAGGCGCCACCGGCGGCAGCGGGCGAGATGGAGCCGCGGGCTTCTTCCCCTTCCCTTTCTTTGGAGCCATGGCGGCGGGCGGAAGAGGATGTGAGATGGGATTGGAAGCAAGGGTCTGAGTTCGAAGGGAGGAAGAACAGGAGACGGTCAGGCAACAGGGAGAGGGACGGCTGTGTACAATGGCGGGGCAACCTAGCACGGCATAGAATAAGGGAGCGTGGGTAAACGGTGCCACCCACGTCCAATCAACCGCCACGCGGCGCCCGAGGCCGCAGGCTATTAGGGCCCGCGGCGCTTCGCCCTTGCCCTTTCGCCTCTCGGCATGGCCAAGTCCATGCGCGCCTTGGGCCCGGGGGCTACTGTCGGCGTTCTGGGAACGGGGGTCCCCAGACTTGCCTGCCTGCGGCCTGCGGCGTGGCTCGAGTGGGGGCCCAACGTGGCCCATCTTCATCAACACAAGTCTCAAGACTCTCACGAGGGGCCAAGCCTCACAAGGCGGACGACATGGAGCTTCCTCCAGCACGGCCTCCTTAGGCTGGCTCGCGAGGAGGCGGAGAGATCAAGGTGGGGTACCTCACGAGGTGCCCATGACCCAAGCCATGACGATCAAAGGTGCCAGGCAGGCGCCAGCCCGTGCAGTGTCCTCCCTTTCCTCTTTGGTGCAAAGGGGGCAAGCGCAGGCGAGAAGATCAAGCAAAGGCATCCATTTCGGTGCAACGAGACCAAGACCAACTCCACGACAAGGAGGAAGTCACTGTGGAGCCCAAGCCGGCGTCATCACCAGAACCTTTGGCAGGGGAAGACCAACTTTAGTCAGGATAAGTGTACCCGATGTTCCCCTTCAAATCGGCCAATTGTTGGCGCCCTTCCCGCTCAAATATTTGGGAAGAGGCCCAGGGCCTTTGCCTATAAATAGGACTAGCCACCCCCAGGGTAGAGGCATCTGGAAGAAGAGGGAGGAGAAGACCTAGAGCAAGTAGAGAGAGAGAGAGAAGGGTGATCGAACTCCCCCCAGCAGTTCATCCCCTAGCCAAGAACAGACCCTCGCGAGGTTGTCCCCCTTTGTACTGTTCTTCCTCATCAGCCCTAGAGGGAATCCACCACACCACACTGGAGTAGGGTATTACACCACAATGGTGGCCTGAACCAGTATAAACCCTGTGTCTCTTGTGTTGTTCTTGCAGTAGTTTAGATCCCAGCGAGACGGAGAGGTAGAGGGCACGATCTCTGCGCGCACCCCAGAGTTCGAACCTTAGGGGTCTGCCGTAACCCGTGATCCGACAATGGGTACAATGGCAATGATTCTCAACACGCCCCCATGGCGCTCCATGCAACTGTCTTATCTTACACAGGGAGCAAAAGGAAAAGGAAAGGGCGAGCCCGGCGCGGCCCGCCTCACATCGGCCTGCTAGGGCGACACCGGATGCCTCCGGAGCTCAGGCGGACTCCCTCTCGCGCTTCACCGGGGCGCGGCGACGGGCGGATGAACAACCACCCCCCAAGCAAGCGCGGAGGCGAGGGGGCTGGCTGCAGCCACCGCTGGAGGAGCCGCCTGAAGAAGAGTTGGCGGAGCTTGGGGAGCCTCGGACGCCTCCAGCAGAGTGGGCGCTGTCTCCTCCATCGTCGTCCTCGGGGCAGCATCCTGCGCGACGACCGTCTTCCCCAAACACCCTCACGTAGAGGGTGCCGTCGCCGTCGAACTTGAAGTGCAGGGTGCACCGCTGGCCCAGGCCGCGCGCGCAGGCAAACGTTTGCCAGCCGTGGGTCAGGGCCCCATTCCCGGGAGAGGCCAACCGTCGAGCACCACGATCGCAGGTAATAATGGCCCGTATCTATGCATGCAGGGACTAGTCAAGTCACGCAGTTGCCAAGGCGTCGTGGGGAAGTGGAGACGCCCACGTCCTGTCAAACCGCCACGCGGCGCCCAAGGCCGCAGGCTGTTAGGGCCCGCGGCACTTCGCCCTTGCCCTTTCGCCTCTCGGCACGGCCAAGTCCGTGCGCGCCTTGTGCCCGGGGGCTACTGTCGGCGTTCTGGGAACGAGGGTCCCCAGACTTGCCTGCCTGCGGCCTGCGGCGTGGCTCAAGTGGGGGCCCAGCATGGCCCATCTTCATCAACACAAGGTTCAAGACCCTCGCGAGGGGCCAAGCCTCGCGAGGCGGACGACATGGCGCTTTCTCAAGCACGGCCTCCTTAAGCTGGCTCGCGAGGAGGCGGAGAGATCAAGGCGGGTACCTCACGAGGTGCGCATGACGCAAGCCATGACGACCAAGGGTGCCAGGCGGGCGCCAGCCCGCGCAGCGTCTCCCTCTCCTCTTTGGTGCAAAGGGGGCAAGCACAGGCGAGAGGATCAAGCAAAGGCACCCATTTTGGTGCAACGAGACCAAGACCAGTCCAACGGTGGGAAGGAGGTCACCATGGAGCCCAGGACGGTGTCACCATAGGGCCTTTGGCAGGCGAAGGCCAATTCAACATCTAGAGCAAGTAGAGAAGAGAGACCGAATCCATCATCTAGAGAGAGAGAGAAGGGGATCGAACTACCCCTAGCAGTTCATCCCCTAGCCTAGAACAGACCCTCGCGAGGCTGTACTTCCTTGTATTGTTCTTCATCATCATCCCAAGAGGCAATCCACCCACCACACTGGAGTAGGGTATTACACCACAATGGTGGCCCGAACCAGTATAAACCCTGTGTCACTTGTGTTGTTCTTGCAGTAGTTAGATCCTTTCGAGACGGGGAGATAGTGGGCACGATCTCCGCGCGCACCCCAGAGTTCGAACCATAAGGGTCTGCCGGAACCCGTGATTCGACAGATTCGTCGCCATCGTCATCATCAACCATCCTCCATTACCAATTTCAAGATGCTCACCGCCGGGCGTGGGTAATTCCATCGTAGGCTTGCTGGACGGTGATGGGTTGGATGAGATCTATCATGTAATTGAGTTAGTTTTGTTAGGTTTTGATCCCTAGTATCCACTATGTTCTGAGATTGATGTTGCTATGACTTTGCTATGCTTAATGCTTGTCACTAGGGCCCGAGTGCCATGATTTGAGATCTGAACCTATTATGTTTTCATGAATATATGTGAGTTCTTGATCCTATCTTGCAAGTCTATAGTCTCCTACTATGTGTTATGATCCAACAACCCCGAAGTGACAATAATCGGGACCACTCCCGGTGATGACCATAGTTTGAGGAGTTCATGTATTCACTATGTGTTAATGCTTTGTTCCGGTACTCTATTAAAAGGAGGCCTTAATATCCCTTAGTTTCCATTAGGACCTCGCTGCCACGGGAGGGTAGGACAAAAGATGTCATGCAAGTTCTTTTCCATAAGCACGTATGACTATATTCGGAATACATGCCTACATTACATTGATGAATTGGAGCTAGTTCCATGTCACCCTATGTTATGATTGTTACATGATGAACCGCATCCGGCACAATTCTCCATCACCGATCCAATGCCTATGAGCTTTTCACATATTGTTCTTCACTTATTTACTTTTCCGTTGCTACTGTTACAATCACTACAAAACCCAAAAATATTACGTTTGCTACCGTTACTGTTACTTCCATATTACTTTGCTACTAAACGCTTTGCTGCAGATACTAAGTTATGCAGGTGTGGTTGAATTGGAAACTCAACTGTTAATACTTGATAATATTCTTTGGCTCCCCTTGTGTCAAATCAATAAATTTGGGTTGAATACTCTACCCTCGAAAACTGTTGCGATCCCCTATACTTGTGGGTTATCAAGACTATTTTCTGGCGCCGTTGCCGGGGAGCATAGCTCTATTCTTTGAGTCACTTGGGATTTATATCTGCTGGTCATTATGAAGAACTTGAAAGACGCTAAGACAACAATTTATCCCTCAACTACGAGGGGAGGTAAGGAACTGCCATCTAGCTCTGCACTTGATTCACCTTCTATTTTGAATAAGCTTGCGATACCTAAACCTGTTTGCTATTCGTTCTGATAGGTCGCATGTTATTGATGATGCCACTTCTGCTATGCATGATACTTATGATGAAACTACTTATATGCTTGATACTTCTGTGCCACTTGGTGAATTTCTTGATGAACAAATTGCTAGGGCTAGAGAGAAAGAAATTATTGAAACTGATTATATTGATGAAAGTGATGATGAAGATTTTTCCTATTATTCGTGAGGGTTATGTTTTTGATAAAGAAGCTTCTTTAGCTATTTTATCTTGTAAAGATAGATATGAACTCAAGAGGTTATTAACTAAGTGGAATAAGCAATCTCTTAATGATAGAATGAAACCTGACCCTGCTTTTGCTACTTCACCTATCTGTGTTGCCGATAAGGATTATGAATTCTCTGTTTATCCTGATATAATTACTTTGGTTGAATCTGATCCTTTTCATGGCTATGAATCTGAAACTGTTGTGGCACATCTTACTAAATTAAATGATATAGCTACCCTGTCTACTAATGATGAGAGATCACGCTACTTCTATATCCTTAAAATATTTCCATTCTCATTAAAGGGTGATGCTAAGATATGGTTTAATTCTCTTGATCCTGGTTGTGTGCGTAGTCCCCAGGATATGATTTATTACTTCTCTGCTAAATATTTCCCTGCTCATAAGAAACAAGTTGCTTTGAGGGAAATATACAACTTTGTGCAAATTGAAGAAGAGAGTCTCCCACAAGCTTGGGGGAGGCTTCTCAAGTTACTTAATGCTTTGCCTGATCATCCTCTTAAGAAAAATGAAATACTTGATATCTTTTATAATGGACTAACCGATGCTTCCAGAGATTACCTGCATAGTTGTGTTGGTTCTGTTTTCAGGGAAAGAACACCGGATGAAGCTAAGATTCTATTGAATAATATGTTGGCAAATGAAAATAATTGGACACTTCCTGAGCCAGCTCCTGAGCCAACCCTGAGCCTATTCCTAAACCAACTCCGAAGAAGAGAGGTGTTCTATTTCTCAGTCCTGAAGATATGCAAGAGGCAAAGAAATCTATGAAAAAAAAGGTATTAAAGCTGAAGATGTTAAGAATTTACCTCCTATTGAAGAAATACATGGTCTTAATTTACCGCCTGTTGAAGAAACATATGATCTTCATCCATTACCTATTAAAGAAACTCATGGTATTGATAACCCGACACAGTAGTAAAGGTAAATTCTCTCTACAGATACGATAAAGCTGAAATCCCTCTTACTAAGTTTGCTAGCCCATGCTTAGATGAGTTTGATAATTTTATGGTGAAGCAAGAAAATTTTAATGCTTATTTTGGTAGACAATTGAAATACAATTCCGATATGCTTAAACACTTGGGTGATTATATGGCTAATGTTAAAGGTGAACTTAAACTTATTAGCAAACATGCTTCTATGGTTACCACTCAAGTAGAACAAGCACTTAAGGCTCAAAATGATTTGCTCAATGAAATGAATAGTAAGAAAAATGACTATGCTGTTAGAGTGGCTACTAGAACTGGTAGAATGACTCGGGAACCTTTGTATCCTGAAGGCCACCCTCAGAGAATTGAACAAGATTCTCAGAGAAATAATATTGATGCACCTAGTCCTTGTAAAAAGAAGAAAAAGAAAAATAGGACTTTGCATGCTTCTAGTGAACCTATTGCTGAACCACCTGATAATCCAAATGATATATCTATTTCTGATGCTGAAACACAATCTGGTAATGAACATGAACTTAATGAAAATGCTAATGATGATGTTCATGATGATGATCAACCTAGTAATGATAATGATGTAGAAATTGAACCTGCCATTGATCTTGATAACCCACAATCAAAGAATCAACGTTACGATAAGAGAGATTTTGTTGCTAGGAAACATGGTAAAGAAAGAGAACCATGGGTTCAGAAACCCATGCCTTTTCCTCCCAAACCATCCAAGAAAAAGGATGATGAGGATTTTGAGCGCTTTGCTGAAATGATTAGACCTATCTTTTTGCGTATGTGATTAACTGATATGCTCAAAATGAATCCTTATGCTAAGTATATGAAAGATATTGTTACAAATAAAAGAAAGATACGGGAAGCTGAAATTTCGACCATGCTTGCTAACTATACTTTTAAGGGTGGAATACCAAAGAAACTTGGAGATCCAGGAGTACCTACTATACCATGCTCCATTAAAAGAAACTATGTTAAAACTGCTTTATGTGATCTTGGAGCCGGTGTTAGTGTTATGCCTCTCTATTTATATCGTAGACTTGACTTGAATAAGTTGACACCTACTGAAATATCTTTGCAAATGGCTGATAAATCAACTTCTATACATGTCGGTATTTGTGAGGATGTGCCTGTTGTGGTTGCAAACGTTACTATTTTAACGAACTTTGTTATTCTTGATATTCCCGAGGACGATAGTATATCTATTATTCTTGGAAAACCTTTTTTGAATACTGCAGGGGCTGTTATTGATTGCAACAAAGGCAATGTCACTTTTCATGTTAATGGTAATGAGCATATGGTGCACTTTCCGAGGAAACAACCTCAAGTTCATAGTGTCGGTGTACTAAAGTAGGGGTACCTTAGTACCCCAGACTTGGGCACGGGCAGTTGTAGCACCCTGCGGCGAGGCCCGCCTAGGAAGCGCCAAGAGAAGACCAAGCATTCAAGACAAGGCCCCCGGCAAGAGGAGCTTGCCGGGCCAAGAAGACAAGGCCCCCGGCAAGAGGAGCTTGCCGGGCCAAGAAGACAAGGCCCCGGCAAGAGGAGCTTGCCGGGACGACTAAGCCCATGTAATACCCTCCAAGAACAAAGTATAAGAGACAGAAGATCGAGACCCCGACAAGAGGAGCTTGTCGGGAAGGCCGAACCCAGGCACCACGAGAGAAGCCCGCCACGGCGCGCCATGCGCCCCGGCAAGGCCTGATAGCCGGCAAGCTATCAGGCACAGGAAGACGACCCCCGCGGCAAGCCACTTGCCGCGGCAAATCACCACCTCAGGACTGCGCTCCAGCTCACCCGCCCACGCGTCGCTCCGGGGTTTCCCCCAAGGGCACGTGGCGGGGCACCGCGCAGCCTGGGGCATGCACTGGCATGCAGCCACCATCGTGGCGAGCGGTGGCGCACCTAACGGTCCGCCTCGGTGCTGTCCAGGCGACCGTGACGGGCATTTAATGCCCTTGTCCCCTACCGTCAGAAGTAGGTATGATAACACTGTGCCGCACTGCAGCGCCACTGTTCCCGCACTGTTACAACTACCACCCCTTTTACACTTTTACCCCTTTCTCTTACGTTGACACCTGTCGGTGACCCCTTTGCGCTATAAAAGGAGGCCCGTGTGCAACGTAGAGGGGGTTCCGGGGTTCGGAGATTGGGAATCCAGACAGCCATACGCTCGGTGCAGCTAGCTCTCCAAGCTCCCGAGCTCCCCAGTTCAATACAACCAAGCAGGAGTAGGGTTTTACGCGTCCATCGCGGCTCGAACCTGGGTAAACCGCCCGTGTGCTCGCCTTGATCTGCTCTCTGTGCTCCCTCCGCCCCCCTCACCGGACAACGAAAGGGGCTCCGGCCCCATAGGTGCTCGCGGGGGACCCAGTCCGCCCCGACATCTTTGGCGCGTCAGGTAGGGGAGCAGCGTCGAGGTTGTGCGGATCAGATCCGGCGTTCGCGCGAGCGCGCTCTTCGTCAGCTTCTCCGAATTCGCTAGCTTCATCAACACCATGGCCCCGAAGAAGAAGGCTTCGGAGGTCGCGGGCCCGTCCGCGTCTCTTCCACCGCTACCGGAGCCAACGGTGGGCGGGGGAGACGCCGTCGGAGGGGTGGCCACCGGCGAGAACACTCGCGGCGCCACCAAATCCAAGAACAGGGCGGACGACCGAGCCTCGGCCTCCGAGGGCGCGTCGCATCCGTTCCGACAAACGACGACCCAGCAGCGCCATGCCACAGGAGGCGGCATCCGCTTGCTGGACCAAGGGCAAACTGGAGGTTCATGGGACGCCCCGGACCCCCGTCCGGACACGGGCAAGGCGAAGGCGCCGGGGAGGGACCCCGCTCCTTCTAACACTGTTAGGAGTCCGAGCGTATCCCGCTCCTCGCGCCACTCGCCCCCGCTCCCTCCACTCCGGCAGAAGCGCTCGCGAGAGCGCAACTGCTCCTCGACTACCCTCCAGCGACTGACAAGGCCGAAGGCTGGAGGGCCACCATCCAAAGCCTGATCGCCTTCGCCAACAACGACACGCCGCAGCAGCCGGCGACCTCACGGCCACGGCAGGTCGAGAAGACGAAGGCCGACGGTGACAAGATCGCCGAGGGTGCAACCACCATGCACTCCCCGGCGCAGAAGCAGAAGACGCCGCCCCGCTGGAGCAACGCCGACGACGGCTCTACAGCATCGTCAGACCCGCGGACCCGCCGGGACCAGCGCCGAGTCCTCGACGAGCGACAGCAAGAAGACGCTCGAACAAGGATTGAGCGCCGCCGAGAAACTCGGCGGCAATCAGACCAACGGGCTGGGAACGCTGTCGACGCGCACGCGCCCGGTGAACCGGGTGACTTACCGTACGCGGCAGGTTGCCCTGCGTTCACCCGTGAGCTGCGGCGCGTCCGGTGGCCCAGCGCGAAGAACTTCAAGCCCGACGTACCGGAGAAGTACGACGGCAGGACGCACCCCTCGGAGTTTCTCAGCATCTATACGATCGCTGTGCAAGCTGCCGGGGGGCGCGACGAAAGGATATTGGCGAACTACTTCCCGCTCGTGCTTAAGCCGAACGTTCGTTCGTGGCTTATGCACTTGCCGGAGGACTCCATTTCTTCCTGGGCGGATCTTTGCCATCAGTTTGTTGGCGCCTTCACAGGCGGCCACAAACCTCATGGCCAGGATAGCGACCTCCACATCCTAGCCCAGAAGGAAGGAGAATCCCTGCGCAAGTACATCCAGCGCTTCAGCCGCGTGCATCGCAACATCCCCGACGTTCACCCTGCCGCGGTTATCAGCGCGCTCCACCAGAACATGCGTAACCGCCGCATGCGTGAAGAGATGGCCATGACCAAGATCCGGGACGTCAGCGAGCTATATGCCCTGGCTGACAAGTGCGCGCGCGCGGAGGAGGGGAGGAAACTCCCCGGAGAGGATGCTGGCGCAGGAGAAAGCGACAGTGACGACACCGCCCCGGCGAAGAGAAGCCAGCGGCGGAATAACAGGAGGAAGAACAGGAAAGAGGTGCTTGCCGTCGAAGAGTCCGGCAAGGAGGCTCCCGCCAAGCAAACGCAGGCTGGCGGCTCCGGCAAGGAGCCTGCCCCCGTGGCGGCAGCCGACAAGCAGGACGGCTCCGACAAGCAATACTGCAAGATCCACCGCACCAAGGGCCACGATCTCTCCAACTGCAAAAGCGTCGAATACCTCGTCGTGCAGCAGAAGGCTGAGTACGAGAGGCGCGACAAGGGGAAGGCCCAGGGTGGAGGTGGCGAACCAAGCAAGAAGCGGCCGCCCATCGGCCGGGGAGGACGCCGCGGCAAGGCCAAGCAGCGGCAAGGCGATCGGCCTCCCCGGGGCCGCGACGAGGATGAAGAAGACGACGACGAAGACGTGGAAGACGAAGATAACAGCGAGCAGGAGTTCCAGAAGGCCACGGAGGTCCTATGCGTTGACGGCGGCGCCTCTCTGCACACCTCCCACCGTCAGCTTAAGCGGTGGGTGCGAGAGGTGAACGCAGCAGAGCCGCCCGTGGAGTCGCGCAGGCTCCTCAAATGGTCCAGCACGCCCATCATTTTCGATCTTGAGGACCACCCCGACCGCACAACCGCGGTCGGGTGCTTGCCGATGCTGGTCTCACCCACCATCCGCAACCTCAAGGTCACCAAAATGTTGGTAGACGGCGGGGCCGGGCTGAACTTGATCTCCTCCGCTGTGATCAAGAAACTCCAGATCCCAGACGGCGAGCTCGAAGAGACCGGTTCTTTCCAAGGAATCAACCCGGGGAGGAGCAAGCCCAAGGGGAAGATTACTCTGCCTGTGACCTTCGGCGGCGAGCTCAACTTCAGGACTGAGCGCATCACGTTCGACGTCGCTGATATCCCGTTACCATACAATGGGATCCTCGGCCGTCCCGCTCTCGCCAAGTTCATGGCAGCCTCCCACCACGCCTACAACGTACTCAAGATGCCGGGGCCGATAAGCGTCATCACTGTCCATGGCGACAAAAAGGACGCGCTTATCTGCGCCGACAAGATCTACCGGGATGTAGCAGCCGCGGCAGAGAAGGACACACTTGCCGCTGAAGCCCCCGGGGGGAAGAAGACAAGGACCAAGTCCGGTAAGTGCTCTGGGGCCCACTCCGGCAACCGCACCTCTTCGGAGTGCTGCGCCGCCGTCGAGGACGTTCCATCGAGCTCCACCGGCAAGTACAAGAAGGGAATGGCCGCTCCTCCGGCAACCAAGAAGGTGTCCGCCAAGGAGGACGGCACTGGCGGTACCTTCACCATCAGTGCCACGCTCGACAGCAAATAGGAAAGCGCGCTCGTCGCCTTCCTGCGGGCGAATGTCGACGTGTTTGCATGGCGACCGTCCGACATCCCCGGTGTTCCCAGGAGGGTGATTGAGCACAAGCTCGCTGTCTGTCCTCACGCGCGACCCGTCAAGCAGAAAGTGAGAAAGCAAGCCGTGGAGCGCCAAGAATTCATCAGCGAAGAGATCAAGAAGCTAGAGGCAGCAGGCCTAGTGAGAGGTGTGATCCATCCAACGTGGCTGGCCAATCCGGTCATCGTGCGCAAAGCCAATGGGAAGTGGAGACTGTGCATAGACTTCACCGATGTGAATAAAGCATGTCCCAAGGATCCATTTCCCTTGCCGCGCATTGACCAGATTGTTGACTCCACTGCCGGATGTGAGCTACTCTCTTTTCTTGATGCATATTCAGGCTACCACCAAGTCTTTATGGCCAAAGAAGATGAAGAGAAGACCGCATTTATCACTCCGTGCGGCACCTATTGCTTCATACGCATGCCGTTTGGACTGAAGAATGCGGGATCAACGTTTGCAAGGGTAGTGCACACTGCTTTCGAGCCACAGATCCATAGGAACGTGGAGGCCTACATGGATGACATCGTGGTGAAGAGCAGGAGCAAGGAAACCCTGGTCCAAGATCTGGAAGAGACATTTCAGAACCTGCGCAAGATACAGCTCAAGCTGAACCCCGAGAAGTGCGTTTTCGGAGTCCCCTCCGGCAAGCTTCTCGGGTTCTTTGTGTCACAGAGGGGGATTGAAGCTAATCCCGACAAGATCAAAGCCATCGAGCAGATCGAAGCCCCAGAGCGCGTCAAGGACGTCAGAAAGCTTGCAGGTTGTGTGGCCGCCCTTAGTCGGTTCATTTCAAGATCTGCAGAACGCGCCCTGCCCTTCTTTAAAATCTTGAAGAAGGCAGGCCCCATGCAGTGGACTCCAGAAGCGGAGGCGGCGCTGCAAGATTTGAAAAGGTACCTATCCTCCACTCCAATACTTGTCGCACCTAGACCACAGGAGAAGTTGTTGCTATACCTAGCGGCAACCAACCAGGTGGTTAGTGCTGCGTTAGTGGCGGAGAGGGAGGCCGACGAGGAATCTATACCACCCGCAAGCGAATCCAGCGACAAGCGGGGGGCTGCTCCGGCAAGCTCTGGCCCCGACGAAGACAACCCTGCGCAGGAACAGGATGGAGCGCGGAAGAAGATGGTGCAGCGCCCGGTGTATTTTGTGAGTTCCCTCTTGCAGGGGGCTAGATCAAGATACTCCGGGGTGCAGAAGTTGCTTTTCGGCCTCCTCATGGCCTCGAGAAAGCTGCGCCATTACTTCCAAGCACATGAGATAACAGTAGTCACTCGCTTTCCGCTGAAGAGGATATTACACAATCCCGAGGCAACAGGCAGGATCGTCGAGTGGGCACTGGAGCTGTCGAGCTTTGGACTCAAGTTTGAAAGTACTTCAACCATCCAGAGCCGAGCTTTGGCAGAATTCATAGCTGAGTGGACCCCGACGCCAGATGAAGAAGCCCAAGAAACAAGCACGCCCGTACAAGAAGCAACAAGCGAGTGGGTAATGTACTTCGATGGTGCCTTCTCGCTGCAAGGCGCCGGTGCTGGCGTGGTACTCATCGCGCCCACCGGAGAGCACCTCAAGTATGTTATCCAGATGCACTTCCCAAGAGAGCAAGCAACCAACAATACTGCTGAGTATGAAGGCTTGCTCGCCGGCCTCAGGATTGCGGCCGAACTTGGGATCAGAAAGCTGATTGTGCGGGGAGATTCTCAACTGGTGGTCCGGCAAGTCAACAAGAGCTACTAGAGCCCTCTGATGGAAGCTTATGTAGATGAAGTGAGGAAGCTGGAAGAACACTTTGAAGGGCTGCAAATGGAGCACGTCCCGAGAACTCAGAATGAGATAGCGGACGGCCTTTCGAAGTGTGCTTCGTTGAAGTTACCTGTGGAACCAGGGACCTTCTTACTCAAGCTGACTCAACCATCCGTTACACCATCAGTTGGGCAGTCCAAGAAAAGGAAGTTGGTCTCCAGCGACCACTTGCAGGCGGACCTTCTTGAGACCGCCGCCAAGGTCCCCAAGATCAACAACCAGAACGCCGGGGGACAGCCCGCTCCTGCGGATCCCAGGATCCGTCCAGTCGAAGCAGGTATCCCCGATAAGCCTTGCTCCGGCAAGCAGATCAGCAGTCTGAACGCTGAGGAACAGTCCGCTCCTGCGGATCCGAGGATCTGTCCAGTTGAAGCGGGGGTTCCCGACAAGCCTTGCCCCGGCAAGCTTGCCGGGGGATCACCGGCTCCGGCGGAACCAGAGGTTCTTGCCGTAGAAGCCGGGGTCCCCGCAGCGGCCTTCATGCCTTTAGTCCTTGCCGTCGAGCCCCGGGCTCCGGCATGGGCGCAGCAGATCGTCCGTTTTCTGCAAACTGGAGAACTTCCCGACGACCCAGAAGAGATGGAGAAGATCACCAGGCAGTCAAGTATGTACCAGTTCGTGGACAACGAGCTGCACAGAAGGAGACTCAACGGTGTCAGATTGAAGTGCATCTCCAGGGAAGACGGACAGAAGCTGTTGGCAGAGATACACGGAGGCATATGCGGCCATCACATTGGCGCAAGAGCACTTGTCGGGAAAGCTTTCCGGCAAGGGTTCTTCTGGCAAGAAGCCCTCCAAGATGCAACTGCACTAGTAACCAAGTGTGAAGCGTGCCAGTTCCATGCAAAACGGATTCATCAGCCAGCTCAAGCTCTCCAAACAATCCCTTTATCCTGGCCCTTCTCGGTCTGGGGGCTCGATATCCTCGGCCCTTTTCCCCTAGCCGTCGGGGGCTTCGAGTACTTGTACGTTGCAATCGACAAGTTCACGAAGTGGCCAGAAGTGGAGCCAGTGAGGAAGGTGACCACGCAGTCAGCAGTCAAGTTCTTCCGGTCGATCGTCTGCCGTTTCGGGATCCCCAACAGAATCATCACCGACAACGGGACACAATTCACAAGTCGCGCCTTCATGCAATACGCCCAGGATCTCGGCGCCAAGGTCTGTTTCGCTTCGGTTGCTCACCCCAGGAGCAACGGTCAAGCAGAAAGGGCCAACGCTGAAGTGCTGCGCGGACTCAAGACCAGGACCTTCGACAGGCTGCACAAGTGCGGAAGAAATTGGATTGAGGAGCTACCGGCGGCTCTTTGGTCAATCAGAACGACACCAAGTCGAGCCACCGGACAGACACCCTTTGCTCTAGTCTATGGAGCGGAAGCAGTTATCCCCACGGAACTCGTATACGGATCTCCTCGGGTGCTCGCTTATGATGAGCTCGAGCAAGAGCGGCTGCGCCAAGATGACGCGCTGCTCCTTGAGGAAGGACGTCTCCAGGCTGCAGTACGAGCTGCTCGATACCAGCAAGCCTTGCGCCGCTACCATAGCCGCAAGGTCAAGGCCAGGAGTCTCGAAGAGGGCGACCTTGTTCTTCGGCGCACTCAGTCGGCCAAGAATTCCAACAAGTTGACGCCAAAGTGGGAAGGACCTTATCGGGTGAGACAAGTCACGAGGCCTGGCGCTGTCCGCCTCGAGACCGAAGAAGGCGTACCAGTGAGCAACTCCTGGAACATAGAGCATCTTCGCAAGTTTCACCCATAAGGCGCGGTTGCCGTGACCCGCTCCGGCAACCATCGGTTTGCACAGGCCTTGCCGCTGTTGCATGTAACCCCTTGTGCAAAGCCAGGCGAAGCCCCTGGCACCAGATAAAGTTGCCCTGTTAGGCGACCTTGTTCTTAGGCACGTTCAGTCGGCCAAGAATTATAACAAGTCGACGCCGAAGCAGGAAGGCCCTTATCGGGTGAGACAAGTCGCGAGGCCCGGCGCTGTCCGCCTCAAGACCGAAGAGGGCCTACCAGTGAGCAACTCCTGGGAACATAGAGCATCTTCGCAAGTTTCGCCCATAAGGCGCGGTTGCCGTGATCCGCTCCGGCAACCATCGGTTTGTACAGGCCTTGCCGCTGTTGCATGTAACCCCTTGTACAAAGCCAGGCGAAGCCCCTGGCATTAGATAAAGTGGCCCTGTTAGGCGACCTTGTTCTTAGGCATGTTCAGTCGGCCAAGAATTATAACAAGTCGACGCCGAAGCAGGAAGGCCCTTATCGGGTGAGACGAGTCGCGAGGCCCGGCGCTGTCCGCCTCAAGACCGAAGAGGGCCTACCAGTGAGCAACTCCTGGGAACATAGAGCATCTTCGCAAGTTTCGCCCATAAGGCGCGGTTGCCGTGATCCGCTCCGGCAACCACCGGTTTGTGCAGGCCTTGCCGATGTTGCGTATAAGCCCTCGTACAAAGCCAGGCGAAGCCCCTGGCCGAAGATAAGGAAGCGCTGGCGCCCTAGATTTTAGCATGCATGCTGAGTCAGAGTCTAGTCCTTGGTTAGGGTTGTCAGTTCCTAGCTGTCGCTAACCCCTAACTTAGAGGTCGAGTCCGCGTCTTTTTCCCGTCCTTTCCCTTTTGGCTCGCAGGAATTGAATGTCCTTGCCAGGCCGCTCAAGGACAAGGAAGAGGAGAAGGACGAGCCAACACCCACGCCCCGGCGAGCCAGAGTCGCCGGGGGCTGCGACCTCAGATAAGTTTTTGCATCCCTCATCATGCATTCTCTTATGGACTGTGGAATTTGAAGGCCTCCTTTCCTCCTGAAAAGCTACCGTGCTCTCTTAGCGGCAAGCCCCAGAGCGCGTTCCTGGGGCCCGTTTCGATAGCAGCCGCGGCAGCAAGAGGGAGGGAAGCGAGGGGCCGGGACCCGCCTGCTCCCCGCCTCCGCCAAGAGCGTGAGAAAGGTCGAGCAGTGCGGGGGAGCGGCTGGGCCTGTTGCCGGGCAAGAAACTGTCTATCCTAACGATGTAAAGGATTCGTTCCTTACCGCGGTTTCCACCCGCGAGACAAATGATCCGGCAAACACCCCCTTTTCATTAAAAACATTCCACTCAGGTACAGTTCAGAGAGAATGAAAAACATGAAAGAAGGGATTACAAGGCTTAAACGCAACTAAGGCCCGAAGGCTTACAAGCTGAAAAAAGATAAGGTGCCCGTAATCCCTTTCTTGTCTCTCTCCCCAGGAGGTAGGGCAAGTAGGCGAAGAGGGCGAAAGGGGCACCTAGGCGAGCTACGGGTGCCAGAAGGCACCAAGAGAAGATCCGGGGGCTCCGCGAGGGGGTCTCCGGAGGCCGAAGAAGACGGAGGCGCCGGAGGCAGAGCTGGAAGATGAGGCAGCGGCCTTGCCGCCAGCCTCTTCCTCTTCCCCAGCCTCGCCACTCCGGCCGCCCGAGGAGATCAAGCCCCCGGCAAGAGGAGCTTGCCGGGCCGAAGAGAAGACCCCGGTGGTCGTCACCGAGAGCAAGGGTGATGACGGCGTCTGGGGCGCACCTGGAACACGAGGCACCGGAGCGTCAGCCAGCTGTCGAAGTCGGCCCGTACTCCGACTTCGCGGCCTTCGACGTCCGCCCTCTGTCCTCCTCAGCAGCCCCCCCCCCCCCCCGCGCCAGCCGCCCAAGGAGACGACCCCGGGGAGTTCACGGAGCCCGGCGCGGACGACAGGGCCGCCGGTGCCACACGGAGCTGCGACCGATGCCTAGTCGGACCCGTCATCCCGGCGGCTGCTCCCCTCGTCGTCGCTGTCGCTCCCCTCCTCGTCACTCTCGCTCGAGGAGGAGCCTTCGCTGTCGGAGGAGCTATCTTCGCAGCACCGGGCCCGGATGCCGAAGCCCCGGAAGGCCTTGACGGAGAGGAGGTCCTCCCCCACCAGCTTAAAGTGGAGGGTGAACCCCTCCGTCAAACTGTGGATCCGGGCGAACGTCTTCCACCCGCGGCCCGGACACACCACGCCGGGGGCTCGGGACTCGACGTGGACTCGCGTCCCACTGATCCCGCAGCCCCTCATGCGCAGGTTTAGCGTCTCAGGCTGCTCCACCTCCAACACGCTCGCGAATGGAGCGGGAAGCCGGAGGCGGCGACGAGGCGCCCGGCGCAGCCTGATGATGAACTCACAGGGGTCGTCCCCGAGATGGACTGCGGGAAGGAACGGAGCCGCTGGCGGAGGCGAGGACGGCGCACCGATCCGTCCGCCCCGAGCGCCCCGGCCCCGTCCACGACCTCGTCCGCGGCCTCGCCCTCTCCCTCTTCCCCTGACGACCGGCTCCGCCGCCGCGGGCGCAAGGGGAGGAGGGGCGCGTTGCCTAGCAGACACCCTCGCGGCAACCGAAGAAGAACCAGGGTTCCCCCCTCCATCGCAGATGGGGGAAGGAAACCAGAAGCAGAAGGAGGAAGGAGATGGAGTGCGGATCTCCGTTGCCCCCTTTCGCTCCTTATAAAGGGGCGGAGTGGGGACGCGGCCGCCTCGCTCCTCCAATAGAAGCGGAGGAAGGGCAGGCGACTGGGGCCGACCCACTGCATCGACCCGCGCCGGCCGAACTCCCTGCCTCCGCCGCCGCGACTCCGAGTGCATGAGGACCACGCGGTGGGCGCGCAGAACCGAGGCGACGGGTGGGACGACCTCTCCCCATCCCGTGATTATGGGGAACGGACGCCTCGAAAGCCGCGCCTCACCCCCGTTCATTTATCAAGCCGCGCCTCCGCACCTCCCCCCACTTAAAGAGGGAACGGACGTTTCGCCCCCACGACGCCGCGATAAGCGCGCGCCGCCTGGGGAAGGTGCGACGGGTGCGGAGTTAAGGAGCAGCGCGACCAAGGCCACGCGTGCCCGTGCACTGTTAGGGCCTGGCCCAACGACGCTCGGCACCGTGTGTGGCCCAGGCCCGGGGGCTCCTGTCGGTGTACTAAAGTAGGGGTACCTTAGTACCCCAGACTTGGGCACGGGCAGTTGTAGCACCCTGCGGCGAGGCCCGCCTAGGAAGCGCCAAGAGAAGACCAAGCATTCAAGACAAGGCCCCCGGCAAGAGGAGCTTGCCGGGCCAAGAAGACAAGGCCCCCGGCAAGAGGAGCTTGCCGGGCCAAGAAGACAAGGCCCCGGCAAGAGGAGCTTGCCGGGACGACTAAGCCCATGTAATACCCTCCAAGAACAAAGTATAAGAGACAGAAGATCGAGACCCCGACAAGAGGAGCTTGTCGGGAAGGCCGAACCCAGGCACCACGAGAGAAGCCCGCCACGGCGCGCCATGCGCCCCGGCAAGGCCTGATAGCCGGCAAGCTATCAGGCACAGGAAGACGACCCCCGCGGCAAGCCACTTGCCGCGGCAAATCACCACCTCAGGACTGCGCTCCAGCTCACCCGCCCACGCGTCGCTCCGGGGTTTCCCCCAAGGGCACGTGGCGGGGCACCGCGCAGCCTGGGGCATGCAGTGGCATGCAGCCACCATCGTGGCGAGCGGTGGCGCACCTAACGGTCCGCCTCGGTGCTGTCCAGGCGACCGTGACGGGCATTTAATGCCCTTGTCCCCTACCGTCAGAAGTAGGTATGATAACACTGTGCCGCACTGCAGCGCCACTGTTCCCGCACTGTTACAACTACCACCCCTTTTACACTTTTACCCCTTTCTCTTACGTTGACACCTGTCGGTGACCCCTTTGCGCTATAAAAGGAGGCCCGTGTGCAACGTAGAGGGGGTTCCGGGGTTCGGAGATTGGGAATCCAGACAGCCATACGCTCGGTGCAGCTAGCTCTCCAAGCTCCCGAGCTCCCCAGTTCAATACAACCAAGCAGGAGTAGGGTTTTACGCGTCCATCGCGGCCCGAACCTGGGTAAACCGCCCGTGTGCTCGCCTCGATCTGCTCTCTGTGCTCCCTCCGCCCCCCTCACCGGACAACGAAAGGGGCTCCGGCCCCATAGGTGCTCGCGGGGGACCCAGTCCGCCCCAACACATAGTATCAATTCTATTGGAAAAATTCCATCGATTATATTTGGAGGTTTTGAATTTCCTCTTCCTACTGTCAAGAAGAAATATGATATTCTTATTATTGGGGATGTGCATATCCCCGTTGAGGTAACATGGTGTTATTCGAAATTTCTCCGGTTCCATGTCATTCGGAATGAGTTTGTTAACAAGACTTGATCAACCTTGTTAGTGGATTCCTTTTGATGAGCATGAGGTGGATGAAACTAGAAAGCACAACCTTCTATACCCTCTCTCTACTTTCTGTTATTTAGTTGAAATAAAGTAAAAAAAATAGTATTTTCTGTCTATTTTCTGATTTTTTTGTGCAATATAAAAATACCCCAAAAATAAAAGTTCTCCAAATGCCCTGAAAATGGAATATGATTTTTTCTAGAATATTTGAGAATTTCTGGTACTGAGAACACAGCAGGAGGGGCAAGCACGTGGCCACGAGGGTGGAGGGCGTGCCCTACCCCCCAAGGCGCGTCCCCTACCTCGTGGGCCCACGGTGGCCCTCCTCCACTTATTCCTGCACCCATACACTCCTTCTTCCTCCCACAAACACCAATATCCAGCTCAAGCACGAGTTCTAGCTCACCTTGCTGTGATTTTCGATCTCCTTGCTTAAAGCACCTCTCAGAAAACTGCTTGGGGAGATTGTTCCTTGGTATGTGACTCCTCCATTGGTCCAATTAGTTTTTGCTCTAGTGCTTTATTCTTTGCAAATTTGTGCTGCCTAGGTGACCATGTTCTTGAGCTTGCATGTCAAATTTATATGGTTCCAAGTAGTTCTAATGCATGATATAGTCTCTAGGCACTTGTAGGAGTAGTTGCTATCAATTTTATTGAGCTTGGTTCACTTTTGTTTGAAGTTACTAAAAATTTCAGAAATTTTTTAGAGGAAGAAATATGCTTAGGAAAATGTTCCAAGGTGGTTCTTCAAGGAAGCAAAGACCCAGGCTTGCAATGCGTGATGCTGACGAGGAGCCACTAAGGGACGCTCCAGTGCGGCCCTGTGAATGGCCTTCAGAAAATTTTATGGATCAAGCGGGAATCAAGGAAGAATTTAACGCATATTTGCGTAACACTGATCTTGTGAGCTTTGAGGCAGAGAAGTGCAGCCAATACCATTATCTCACTAGTTCCTTTGTGAGGAGGTTTGAATTTTCATCTTCACGTAATTCTCCAACTGTCTTGTTTGATCTTTATGAAAAAATCTTATACCATGGACTTAGAGGATTTTACTTCTGCTTGCAAACTTCCACAATGAGGTAGTGTTAGTGATCCCCTTAAATATGAATTTAGAAACTTTCTTGCTGGTATAACCGTGGGGGAATCTAGTGATATAGCACAAGCTACCATAGGAGGCATGCATTTTCTTGCTATACATTATTTTGCTCTCTTCATAGGTAGGTGCATAAATGGTAAAGATGAAGCATGTCATATGTGTGTCCCTGACCTTAGTATTTTTAGGAGTGTTGTGTTAGGAGACAAATCTTATAACTTGGGAGCCATTGTTGCACATAGGTTGCATAATAATAGATTTAATGGAGATTTCTTTGGCGGAATTTATGCAACCCGCTTAGCTGATTTTCTTGGTGTGGACGTTCGCGAGGATGACATTGAGTTGCCTCCTACTTATTTAGACTATAATTCTATGGTCCACCACCAGTTTGTTCAGAGGAATGAATCACCTCTCCAGTATCGACTAATCTTTGACAAACGACGTGCTGTCTATATTACTCTCCCTGCTCCTACCTTCTTTGATTATCAGGCAAAAGGAAGATATGTTATTACCAGAGAGGAGGCAAATGAGTACGAGAGGAGGGCGGAGGCAGCTCGACGCCACGCTGCAGCTCAGGAGGCGATAGCCTCTGCATCACAGTAGGGCCCCAACTACAACTACGGGTATGCGCCAGGCCATCCCTGGCAATAAACCAAGTTAGGCCAAAAGCCTAAGCTTGGGGGAGTACGTATTTCTCACCGACATTACATTTATGTTTACACACTCATTGTTAGATGTCGGTGCTCATACTCTTTCGCTGTAATATCCATGCTAGTTTATTTTCTTTTTCTTGCTTTCTTCTTGTGTGTTTGATAAACCTTAAGAAAAACAAAAAAAAATAGTAATAGCTTTTAGTTAGTTTACTTTCTTGCTGTAGTAGTAGTAATAATTAAAAGAAAACCCAAAAATATTTCCCGTTCTTCTTTTGCTTGTTGGGAGCTTTCCCGTGTAAATAGTTTTATTTCTTTTCTTTAGAGGTCGATAGGAGAAGACCATAATTAAATTGTTGAAGTGGCTCCTATATGCATTATTGTTGATTTAACCAAGAGCCCATATTGCCTTGTCTTCTCCTGTTTATTGAATGCTCGCAGATTCCAGCTTAGTCCAATGCATGTGCACTCTTATTATTATTCACATCGTTCGGTCATGCAAGTGAAAGGAAATTATGACGATATATGATGGATTGACTGAGATGAGAAAAGCTGGTATGAACTCGACCTCTCTTGTTTTTGTAAATATGATGAGTTCATCGTTCCTGATTCATCCTATTATGAATAAACACGTTCGCAATGACAATTAGAGAACATAGTTGCTCATGCCATGCTTGATTAGCTATGAGTTATAATGGTTTACCTTGCGTGCCAACGTGCTATTAAAATGGTTGTGATGTGGTATAGTGGGGTGGTATCCTCCTTTGAATGATTTAAGTGACTCGACTTGGCACATGTTCACACATGTAGTTGAAACAAATCAATATAGCCTTCATGATATTTATGTTCATGGTGGATTATATCCTACTCATGCTTGCATCCAATGTTTATTAATTTTAATGCATGTTCATGACTGTTGTGGCTCTCTAGTTGGTCGCTTCCCAGTCTCTTGCTAGCCTTCACTTGTACTAAGTGGGAATACTGCTTGTGCATCCAATTCCTTAAACCCCAAAGTTATTCCATTTGAGTCCACTATACCTTCCTATATGCGGTATTTACCTGCCATTCCAAGTAAATTTGTATGTGCCAAACTCTAAACCTTCAAATAAACATTATGTTTTGTATGCTCGAATAGCTCATGTATCAACTAGGGAGGACCATATCTTCCATGTTAGGCGGGTTATTCTCAAGAGGAGTGGACTCCGCTCCTCACTCATGAGAAAATGGCTGGTCATCGGGATGCCCAGTCCCATGCTTTATGCAAACTAAATCAAATTAATTGCAAACTCCCCCTGGGACTGTTGCTAGTTGGAGACACTCGTTGTTTCGAGCAAGTCATGGATTGATGCTTGTTGGTGGAGGGGGAGTATAAACTTTACCATTCTGTTTGAGAACCGCCTATAATGTGTGTAGCATGGAAGATATCGCCATCTCTTGGTTGTTATGTTGACAATGAAAGTATGCCGCTCAAAATATTATTTATCTCTGCTTTAAAACCGAGCTCTGGCACCTCTACAAATCCCTGCTTCCCTCTGCGAAGGGCCTATCTATTTACTTTTATGTTGAGTCATCACCCTCTTATTAAAAAGCACTAGCTGGAAAGCGCAACTGTCATTTGCATTCATTACTATTAATTTATATTGGGTATGACTATGATTGGATCTCTTTTACCATGAATTACAATGTCTAGTCAGTCCTTGATCTTTAAATGTGTTGTGCATTTATATTTTGCGGTCTCAGAAAGGGCTAGCGAGATACCATCTTGTTATATCATATCATGATTGTTTTGAGAAAGTGTTGTCATCCGAGATTTATTATTATGGCTCGCTAGTTGATTATGCTATTGATATGAGTAAATATGAGACCTGAGATTTATTGCAAATGTGGTTAGTCATAATCTTTGCTGAAAACTTGAATGATGGCTTTACATATTTACAACAACAAGAGCAAACAGAGTTTGCAATAGTTTTTCTTTATCACTTTCAGTTTGTCAATTGAATTGCTTTAGGACAAGCAAGGTCTAAGCTTGGGGGAGTAGATACGTCTCCGTCGTATCTACTTTTCCAAACACTTTTGCCCTTGTTTTGGACTCTAACTTGCATGATTTGAATGAAACTAACCCGGACTGACGTTGTTTTCAGCAGACTTTCCATGGTGTTATTTATGTGCAGAAACAAAAGTTCTCGGAATGACCTGAAACTTCACGAAACGTCTATTTGGAATTAATAAAAAAATCCTTGCAAAAGATGAAGACCAGGGGGCCCACACCCTGTCCATGAGGGTGGGGGGCGCGCCCTCCCCCCTAGGGCACGCCCCCTACCTCGTGGGCCCCCTGGAGCTTCTCCGACCTCAACTCCAACTCTATATGTTTGCTTTCGGGGAGAAAAAATCAAGGAGAAGAATTCATCGCGTTTTAAGATACGGAGCCGCCGCCAAGCCCTAAAACCTCTCGGGAGGGTTGATCTGGAGTCCGTTCGGGGCTCTGGAGAGGGGAATTCATCGCCATCGTCATCATCAACCATCCTCCATCACCAATTTCATGATGCTCACCGTCGTGCGTGAGTAATTCCATCGTAGGCTTGCTAGACGGTGATGGGTTGAATGAGATCTATCATGTAATCGAGTTAGTTTTGTTAGGGTTTGATCCCTAGTATCCACTATGTTCTGAGATTGATGTTGCTATGACTTTGATATGCTTAATGCTTGTCACTAGGGCCCGAGTGCCATGATTTTAGATCTGAACCTATTATGTTTTCCTGAATATATGTGAGTTCTTGATCCTATGTTGCAAGTCTATAGTCACCTACCATGTGTTATGATCTGGCAACCCCGAAGTGACAATAATCGGGACCACTACCGTTGATGACCATAGTTTGAGGAGTTCATGTATTCACTATGTGTTAATGCTTTGTTCTGGTACTCTATTAAAAGGAGGCCTTAATATCCCTTACTTTCCATTAGGACCCCGCTGCTACGGGAGGGTAGGACAAAAGATGTCATGCAAGTTCTTTTCCATAAGCATGTATGACTATATTCGGAATACATGCCTACATTACATTGATGAATTGGAGCTAGCTCTGTGTCACCCTATGTTATGATTGTTACATGATGAACCGCATCCGGCATAATTCTCCATCACCGATCCAATGCCTACGAGCTTTTCACATATTTTTCTTCGCTTATTTACTTTTCCGTTGCTACAGTTACAATCACTACAAAACCCAAAAATATTACTTTTGCTACCTTACCGTTACTTCCATATTACTTTGCTACTAAACACTTTGTTGTAGATACTAAGTTATCCAGGTGTGGTTGAATTGACAACTCAACTGCTAATACTTGAGAATATTCTTTGGCTCCCCTTGTGTCGAATCAATAAATTTGGGTTGAATACTCTACCCTCGAAAATTGTTGCGATCCCCTATACTTGTGGGTTATCATGTACCTTCATCATTTTCTCTTTCAGTACCTTACTCTCTGGAAGCCCTTCTCGGCGGTCTGATTGCTGGACGCACTACGGGAAGAAAATACCAAGGAAGCAAGAGGCCCTGACGTACAAGGGAATCCCCAGGTGGTCTCTGATAACGATCGAAATACCTGTTTTAAATACCCATACGCAGCTTGCCCTTGGATAGGACATCTCAAATAGTCCTATTTTTTGCTTATTGCACTACTTGTATCCGTACGCTCCGACGTACTATTTAATAACAATGTGTAGCATTAGCCTATTATTGCATTACCCTTTCTCTTTTTTTCCTTCTATTGTCTGCTTCATTATGATAGGTTGCACATGTACATTCTGGTACGACTAGCGTGCCAGGGGCTTCAGTATACCCCATAATACGGCGCAAGAAGTCCGAACACTTTCGACAGTGCGGCACCCCGAACTTATAGCCATATATGCATCAGCTCTGAATCATGTCTTGGATCAATAGTTGAGTTTGCCCGGCTCCCATGTTTTGGTACCTTACGTTCCGCAATGTCAGCTAAGGTAGCGCTGGGAGAACTACTGCGATTGTGTCCCGGTTCTTCCGGACGAGCACCTCAGTAGAGAAAGCCGAAAACTGACTGTCATGATAAGGCGAGAGCTGGTCGCTGTTCGAGAGGTCTCAAGTCCTTAAAGACTTTTTCCGCTTCGGGCGAGGAGTCGGCTTTGCCCGACTTAGGCGTATATAGCGCCCCAAATTCAGCCTTCTGAATACTAGGGGCTTCGCCAAAATTTAAAATTGTAGACTTCTATGGCTAAGTGAGGGTGATAAAGCTTTATAGTCCGATTGCCTGGTTCATTGTGCTGAACACCTCCTTCGAAGGACCCAAAAGTGGGATAAAGAGTGTTCAGGTTTATCCCGAACACCACCGTACTAGTTACATGGGGGAAGAAGCCGACGACTGGCCAACCCTCAGATTTCATAAACGGCCGCATAGAAGGTAATATTTTAAATTAACAAGCGTTGCATAACGCAAATGAACTCGTTTCACATTACAGGATCACATGAGTTCATTCATTCAAATATTACATCATTAGCACATTCCTCCGACACAAGGCGGGAACCCTTCAGGACACTGTCATAATAACTTTCGGGGTGGTGATGCTCCTTGCCTTCCGGCGGCCCCTCCTTCACCAGCTTTATGGCGTCCAGCTTCGCCCAATGCACCTTCGCCCGGGCAAAAGCCCTGCGCGCACCCTCGATGCAGACGGACCGCTTTATGACTTCAAGCCGTGGGCAAGCGTTCACAAGTCGCCTCACGAGGCCGAAGTAGCTACCAGGCAGGGGCTCGCCAGGCCACATCTGGACTATAAGACCCTTCATGGCCTGTTCGGCCGCATTGTGGAGCTCGACCAGTTGCTTCAGCTGGTCGCTCCAGGGCATGGGGTGTTCGGTCCCAGTATACTGAGACCAGAACAACTTCTTCGTCGAGCTCCCCTCCTCAGCCCGGTAGAACTCCGCGGCATCCACCAGATTGCAGGGAAGATCTGCGAATGCTCCTGGAGAGCTCCGATCTCGGGTAAGTAAAAGGAAAGTTTCCCTCACATGCTTGCTTTGCATAATGAACGCCATACCCGTTGCTATCTTCTTAACCGCCTCAATTTCCTGGAGGGCCTTCTCGGCTTCGGCCTTGGCGTTTTGTGCGCTTTCGAGGGACTTTGCAAGCTTGGACTCTCGCGTCTTAGAGTCAAGCTCCAAGGACTCGTGTTTTTTGGCGAGAGCTTGGAGCTCTTGCTGCACCTCGCCCACCCGGGCTTCTTGCTTCTCTCGCTCGCTGCACTCCTTGGACGCTTTGTCATCTGCCTCGGATAGCACCTTCTGCAGGGTCGCCACTTCGGTCGTGGCCCCTAGAAAAATTCATGGCAATCCTATTATTCCAAAACCAAATTTTAATAATATACACACAGGGTATGACTTACCTTTGTTCTCTTCGAGCTGCCTCTTGGTAAGGCCTAGCTCTTCCTTGGACCACTCAAGGTCCTGCTTCAGCGCAGCGACCTCCGCAGTACGTGCGGCAGCGGCTAGCAGTGAAGCCTGCATATGCACATAGACATATTCCGATTAGACTCCTGCGGTCATTATTTGATCCTCTATTCGGCCTTTCTTCGCGAATGCCAAACAGAGAATCAGGGGCTACTGTCTATGCTGTAACATTTTCTTATAATTTAGTTACTTACCTGAAAGCCTGTTAGGAGGCTGGCACAGGCTTCAGTCAGTCCGCTTTTGGTGGACTGAGCCTTCTCGATCACCGCACTCATGATAGTGAGGTGCTCTTCGTCGATAGAAGCTCCACGAAGAGCTTCCAGCAAGTTGTCCGGTGCCTCTGGATGGACAGAGGTCACCGGCACAGGCGGCTTGCCCCTCTTGGCGAGGGGTCGCCCGACAGGGTCCGGAACCACTGGAGGTTCCGGCGCAGTATTCGGCCGAGGGACAAATTTGCTGCCCCCGCCATCGGAGCCCTTGGGAGTCTTGCTCCCCATGTGCCCAGGGTCAAGAATACCGCCTTGAGGCGCCTCTAGGACAACCTTCCCTCGACTCGGTGCCCTTTGAGACAACACCTCGATGTTGTCCGTAGGGCGAGGGGAGGAGGCGGTCGGAAGTGAATCGTTGTTCAAATCCGACGGGTCCAAAGAACCATCTGACGAAGATACGTCGATATGGGCCCAGGACGGACTGCATAATCATGTTCTACATGATAAGAAGCAGTACTATAAGACGTACCATGAATTACTATGGTACCTGGATACTTACGACTTCGCCAGGGGCTTGTCCCTGGGCAACCACTCGTCGTCGCTGTAGGCGGCCGTCGTGGAGCAGTCCGGGAGGAGGGTCCTTCCCTTCTTGGACCCTTTGGCCTCCCCGGATGGGACAGCCTTCCTTTTCTTGTCTCCCCTGGCTGGGAGGAGAACTTTCCTCTTCCTCCTCCTCGTTTTCATGGGAGGAGTGCGCCTCGGAGTTTTTGGACGATGAGTCCGATATAACCTTGCGCCGGAGACCCTTCCGGGTCCCCGTGGCCTTCTTCTTGGCCTTCTTCACCGGCACCTCGTAAGGCGCCGGAGCAGCATCTCCGTTAGGAGAGCATCTGCTGGATCTTTGGGCAGGGGGGCTGGACAATCGATCAGCTCCACTGTCGCTACCCAATCCTGTTAAATGGCATGGAGGCTTAGGTCCCACGCATGGTTAAAGCTGGGGGAAATGAACATCTTATGAGATATAAAAGACCTACCGGATTGGCACGACGCTTTGCGCTAAGCCCACGATCTTCGGTGAGGGGAGGAGGTACCTCGGCGCCCTTGAACAACACCTTCCATACGTCTTTGTGCGCCGTGTCGAAGAGCTCTTGCAGCGTCTGGTGCTCGGCCAGGTCGAACTCCCACAAATTGAATGCCCGTCGTTGACACGGGAGGATCCGGCGGAAGAGCATGACCTGGACCATGTTGACGAGCTTGATTTTCTTGCTCATCATGTTTCTGATGCATTTCTGGAGTTCGGTCAGCTCCACCGATGAACCCCAGGACAGGCCCTTCTCTTTCCAAGGGGTGAGCCGCGTGGGGATTCCGGATCGGAATTCGGGGGCCGCCACCCAATTGGTGTCGCGTGGCTCGGTGATGTAGAACCACCCCGATTGACGTTGGGCATTTTGCCCACCATGGCGCCTCCGCACTCTGCTTGCTGGCCGACCACCACCTTTGGCTTAACATTGAAGGTCTTCAGCCACAGGCCGAAGTGGGGCTTGATGCGGAGGAAGGCCTCGCACATGATGATAAACCCCGAGATGTTGAGGATGAAATTGGGGGCCAGATCATGCAAATCCATCCCGTAATAGAACATGAGCCCGCGGACAAACGGGTGCAGAGGAAGTCCCAGTCCGCGGACGAAATGGGTAAGAAAAACCACCCTCTCATGGGGTTCTGGCGTAGGAACGATCTGCCCCGCGTCTGGCAGCCGGTGTGCGATGTCCGCAGCTAGATACCCGCTCCCCATAGCTTTGTGATGTTCTCCTCCGTGACGGAGGAGACCATCCACTTGCCTCCCACTCCGGACATGCTTGGAGTGGTTTGAGGAGAAACTGAGAACTTGGGCACTGGAGCTCGAGTGCGCGAGAATGGATGAGCAAGGAGGAAGAGGGCATGGGTAAAAAGAGGAGTCCTTATCCCCTTATAGAGGCAGCAGGGATTCTGCGCCTCCCCACTTACCTAGTAAAACCGCTTATTCCCCAAGTGTCGTAATTGATGGCGCGGTTGGGTTACCCACGCCCGTATTGATGAGAATCCCGTGATAAGGGGACACGATCTCTGCTTCGACAAGACGTGCCAAGAAAACCGCCTCGTGATATGTGCAGTGGCTGGTTGAGAAAAACGGGTTGAATAATGACCTGGCCGTGGTATGTCATGCTACCGAAACGTGTCAGCAGATTAGATTTGTGGAAATATTATTCTCTCTACGATGGTATGTGGAATTTGTTTTGCAGAGCCGGACACTATCCTTGTGTTCAAAAATCTACTATGGAGTATTCTGAGGAAGAACCCGCCTTGCAATGCCGAAGACAAATATGCGCGCCGGACTCATCGTCATTGAAGCCTGGTTCAGGGGCTACTGAGGGAGTCCTGGAGTAGGTGGTCCTCGGACAGCCGGACTATATACTTTGGCCGGACTATTGGACTATGAAGATACAAGATTTAAGACTTCGTCCCATGTCCGGATGGAACTCTCCTTGGCGTGGAAGGCAAGCTTGGCAATATGGATATGTAGATCTCCTCCCTTGTAACCGACTTTGTGTAACCCTAGCCCCCTCCGGTGTCTATATAAACCAGAGGGTTTAGTCCATAGGACAACAACAATAATCATACCATAGGCTAGCTTCTAGGGTTTAGCCTCTACAATCTCGTGGTAGATCAACTCTTGTAATACTCGTATCATCAAGATCAATCAAGCAGGAAGTAGGGTATTACCTCCATCGAGAGGGCCCGAACCTGGGTAAACATCGTGTCCCCCGCCTCCTGTTACCATCTGCCTTAGACGCACAGTTCGGGACCCCCTACCCAAGATCCACCGGTTTTGACACCGACAACATGCACGGGACGAAACTGATAGATCTAGGCTCCTCACCACGGGCTGAGGCCCAGGTCGGCGAGGTGGCAGGGGAGGCGAGGAGGCCCATGCGCGTGGCCGGAGCTGGCGGGATCTGGGCCTGGCTGGATCGAACGAGGAGGCGCGGGGCCCCGGTCAACAGGACGATGAGCGAGCTGCTGCTGCTCGTTGCACGGGAAGCAGAGAACGCGCCACGGCGGCCTGGCGCGGCTGGGACTGGGCGAAGGCACGCAGGAGGGACTTGATGCAGGACGGCGACGCAGGAACATGGGGCTGGCGATGGGGATCCGGGCGAGGACGACGTTCTCCGGCGAGGTGGCGACGAGGACGGGTTGTAGGTTCACGGGAGGTAGCACGACACGGCGGCGGGGAGGTCGTCCATGGCACCTTGGAGGTCGAGCGGGTCGGGGACTTGACGGATCTGGCTGCGGGACGCTGGTTCCTAGCGGCAGCAAGGTGAACTGGAGCTCGAGGCGCTGCTGCTGCTGGCAGTGCCGGACGAAGGCAGAGGGCGACGGGGTCGAGTGGAGGCGCACACGGGAGGAGCTCGGGCTCCTACGGGATCGAGAGGGGCTGGTTGGTCTTTGTGATTTGGTGCAGGCGATGGATGGATCGGGGAAAATCCCAAGGAGTAGGTGGCTGGCGCTGAAATCAATGGAGGAAGAGAGTGGCGATGGCGTGGGAATTTGGAGAAGGTGGAGGATTGGCTGCGCTAGGATCCCGAGGAAGATCTTGGAGCGGCGACGGCGGGGAGGGACAAACCTCCTAGGTTTTAGGGCTAGGCTAGATTAGGTGAGGTTGCACTATAAGTAAAGAAAGGAGGGAGATTTGGATCACCCGATCGAGATCGGATGGTCGATAAAGAATAGGCTAGGGGAGTCCAACAACGAATCGAAAATATCTTAGGGATATTTGGGGATGATTTGTATGCAACGGTGATGACTGAGCGGTTCGGGTTTGGGCAGTTTCGGACGCGCGTGAGGGGTCTGACAAAAGGTCACAGAGACAAAGGGGTTTGATGGGCTCATAGGAGAGAGAGAAGAGAGTGGTCCGGTTGAACTAAGAGAAGGTCAACAGAGACAAGAAAGAAGCGGCAGCTACGAGCGGATGCAAGTTTTAAAAACAATGACGGCAACGGAGTGCCAATGCAATGCAAATAATGACATGATGAAATGCAACAAACAAATAAAACACCCGGCGACAACGGAAAACATGGAAGGCGTCTGAAGCGTCGGTCTCGGGGCGTTACAACACTCCACCACTACAAGAGGATCTCGTCCCGAGATCTAGTATGGCACCGGAGAGAAGCGGAAGAGGAAGAGGTAAAACTAATTTGCTTCTTGACAAAAGAGTGAAACCACAAACCTTGAGAGGTTAAACAATTTCAAGGAAAGAATACGGCGGAGATGAATGAAGTTGAGAACACTCCGTTACATGAGAGGAACAAGGAACATTATGAGAACCTTGTAGGTTGCAGGACATGAAACCAGAGCTTAACGAACCAAAGAGAATATGAAACCACCGGTATAACGTGATAGCCATGGACCAAGAATGATAGAATTTGGACAGCACTCCGGTAGAAAACAGAAGAAAACTTGATAAGATGAAAAGCTATTGAAGAGATGATACAACACTTCGGTTGGAAATGGAAGGAATAGAATTTGAACTTGGCAAAATGAAGGCACTTGGATGAGACTCCGGTTAAAAGAGGAATGATAGACACAACAGTTCGGTTAAATGGATAAGGAAAAAATAACATGTCTTTGGTAAAACGAGATGATGAGTCGAAGAGAGTAACATCACAATGCATCCAGAATGAAAGAGTAGAAGCTAGATTGTTGGGATAAAGGGACGGAGAAGAAAATGACAACTTCTGTCACAAATGAACTTGGAAAGCATCCTTGCAAGATGAATTGAACGGAGTTGTTAGAAAACCAATAGCGAAAAGAATAACATGTAGTGGGCTTATGGAAACATCTCAACATTATGAGGTGACAAACAGCCACTAACTGAAACCATAGATTTGATTGAGAGCACCAAAGAGATGAAAAACTTCTTTCACCGCGAGAATAGAAGGAAACTTGGATTATTGATAAGCACCACAATAGCAACATTCCTTAGGAAAGGCTTTAGGTGAAATATAACCCAAGATAACTCCAAGGAAGAAGATGATGGGTTTAAATAACTCATTCCTTACAACTTGTGAATCATGAAACATGAAGGAAAATGTCAAGAATGACATAACACCATCTCAAAAGATAAGATAGAGAGAATTGCACTTTGGAATGCAAGATGAAAAATACTTGAACTCCTCAAAATAAGACATGTGCTGAACACCATGTTTATTTTTTAGTATAGCTTGGTGGATCATAACTTCGAGAGAAATCTTGAAGAACAATTGAAGAATGAAAAGAATCCTTGATGAATCACCATGTAGAGCCTTCAAGAAGAACTCCGGTAATAAAAGGATGGTAGAAAGAAAGAGAAATTGAAAACACAAGGTGAAGCCTTGCGATGATTTAGATGGAGCTTCGCGACGAGATAATGCGGAAAATTTGGAACTCCGAAAAAGAAAAGATGAAGCATCTCGAATCGAGAAATGTGACAAGATGAACAACTCTGGAAAGAAGAAACTAGATCACTTGGATGAAACAATAATAAGACTTACGTTATGTGTATCCTTCACCAATTCAAATTGATGACAAGCAACGGATTTGGCATACTACTTATTCTCGTAGAAAGGATTAAGAGAGATATAGCATGAACTTGAGAAGGACTTCAACGAACCACCGGTAGGATTTGGAAACAACGAATGAATTGATATGAGAACAAAGAAAGAGGAATCTTAGACGGACCACTGTAAGAATTGAAAACAATTAAAGAAAAGAGGACGAAACACCGTAAGAATTAAAGAACGAGCAAAGATACTCGAGGGAATTTAGATACGTGAGAACGAATAGATCACGAGCTGACTAGAGGATACTTGAACGATGCAACGGAAGAATACGGAGATGAACAAAGAGACATCAATTTAGAATAATTGGAGAACAAAGCTGAAAACTTAGAACGAAGAAATCTTCTGAAATGATGCCCTCCGAATAATCGAATTGAAAAAAACAACTCTTGAAATACTCCGGATGGGTAAGAAAAGAATCGTACGATTGGAAATAATTTGAGAGGATGGCATGAAGTTAGAACCACAAATCTTCGAGAGAACGGACAAGAATTAGGGAAAAAAACTCTTCTTCGGTCTTCAAATGTTGAGAATGATGACGAGAAACACCACCAAAATTGTTGAGATACTCCAGGAGAATAGAAAAGAAAAAAGGTTGAGTTATCCATAAAAATGATTTGAAATTGATCTGAGAAAGACATCTGACTGACGAAATTCATTCTTACGTCAAACTTTGAAATGAATTTGGGAATAGCTCCGGGAAAATTAGAAGGGTCAGGTAAGATCCTGGGAAATGACCTGTGGGTTATGGGCCCACTCAAAGATACACCATTGAACGATTTAAAAGAGAGATTGCGCCGGTTGAGTTAAATGGCTCAAAAGAGATAACAACCTCGAGATATCTTGAACGGATTGGGAAAGAAAATGCAAATCTCCTGAGATATCTTCAACACTCCGGAACAAATGAATAGCGAGAGGTGAATGATTAATTGGTGCACCGGAATGAGAAAACATTTGAAACGGGAAAAGGATATGATCGACAAAGCTTGAATTGAATCCACCGGAGAAGAAAAAGAACAAAGAATAATAAACTTGAAGCTCCATTAGTATCTTCCTGAGAATTACCGGATAAGAACATTGACGAAAAATAATGGAGAGACTTGCCATCGATAAAAGGATACTTGATTAAGAAATCTGAGTCCTTGAAGGAAAAGGGTGGGAGGGTGGGAACAAAACAACTTGGGGCAGATGGAATGGATACCGTTGAGAAAACTTAGAATTGATCTCGCGAATGTTGGAATGATCGGATGCACTTGAAGAGAAACACGCCGGTTGGAAAAGAATTGGCTTGACAATGTCGATGATCAAGAAGGATTAGCACTCCCATAGAAACATGAGAACCCCACTTGGAAAAGGTATGGGATCAACCCTTGACATTGAAGCAAACTTGAATACCACAAACCAAAACAAAACAAAGATTTGGCTTGCAGAATAAGCCGGAAACAAACATATGATAGAGATTTCGCCCAAAGTGTTCCTGATGAGGCCCCACGGGCACGACATATAGTGGACGTCACGAATGACAAACAAGACGTCCCCGAATCGGCATAGAGAAGGATTCTGTAAGATGTCTCGTGACCATTGTAAATCAACCGTGAAAAGCGAACCACTAGACGTTGGACCCCAATCTCAAATCATACATCTGTCGAAAAGGTATTCTAGGAGCTACTTGAATTCCCACCTATAAACTCCCTAAACTTTCTGGTTATGCAATCTGGTGTTGGGGATACAGGGGAAGCATAATATCTCACCCAAACTAACAATCCCTACATCCAGCTGTATCCATCTGTCAACACATAACCAAGAAAACTCCGGAAATCATGTACCTCAACCTTCGAAAAGCATCCGTTATACGAGCTATGGCAATACTCCCGAACTCCCGCCCCAGTACTGGATGGCTTCGGGGTTATCTCACCAACAACTGCATAAAAGAGATTTTCGATGTCGGTGGAAAACTTAGGTATTCCAGAACTACAATGATAAAATTGTGATGACAACACCTCAGAGCTCAACTCCCTGGGACACTGCCACAACCCCTAAATGTCAGGAGGCACCAAGACCAATGTTCTCATCACAAGAATATCGGAACGATCTCAAGATACCCGCGTGATCCTAAAAATAATTTAGTGAAATTTGACGAGAGGAAAGACAAAACATCTACGTCAGGAGGCCTCACAAGAGCGACGAAGGTACTAAGGAGTAAAAGGAATCCTACTCTCCGATATATATAATCCTAAGACTCAAAACATTTTGTTCTAGACTCAACAATGTAGGTGATTCGATCAAGCAGGGGGCTCCTAAGTCGGGATGGCTCTGATACCAACTTGTAACGCCCACGATGCAGCTATATCTCCCACGTGTCGGGGTACGACTTGGAGGCATAACCGCATTGTGGTTTTGTCGCAAGAGGGGTAATCTTCACACAATCCCATGTACTGAATAAGAAAGGGATAAAGAGTTGGCTTACAATCTCCACTTCATAGAATACATAAATAATCCATACATCATCCAAGGTACAAACAAAGGTCCGACTACGAAACCAAAATAAAGGAAGAAAACCCCAAATGCTAGATCCCCAATCGTCCCAACTGGGCTCCACTACTGATCATCACGAAAAGAAACATAATAATGACCCAAGTCTTCGTCGAACTCCCACTTGACACCGGTAACATCACCTGCACTGGTATCGTCGGCATCTGCAACTGTTTGGAAGTATCCATGAGTCACGAGGACTCAACAATCTCACACCCGCGAGATCAAGACTGTTAAAGCTTAAGGGTAGGATAAGGTAGTGAGGTGGAGCTGCAGCAAGCACTAAGCATATATGGTGGCTAACATACGCAAGTAAGAGCGAGAAGAGAAGCAACGCAACGGTCGAGAAGCTAGAAGTGATCAAGAAGTGATCCTGAAACTACTTAGGGTCAAGCATAACACAAGACCGTGTTCACTTCCCGGAATCCACCGAGAAGAGACCATCACTATTACACACGCGGTTGATGTATTTTAATTAAGTCAAGTGTCAAGTTCTCTACAACCGGATATTAACAAATTCCCATCTGCCACATAACCATGGGCACGGCTCTCGAAAGTTTATACCCTGCAGGGGTGTCCCAACTTAGCCCATCACAAGCTCTCACGGTCAACGAAGGATATTCCTTCTCCCGGAACAACCCGATCAGACTCCGAATCCCGGTTACACGACATTTCGACAATGGTAAAACAAGACCAGCAAAGCCGCCCGATGTGTCGACAATCCCGATAGGAGTCGCACGTATCTTGTTCTCAGGACACAGCGGATAGGTCAAGCTACGAGTAAAACCAGCCCTCAAGTTGCCCCGAGGTGGCCCCGCAGGCTGCCCGATTCGGACCAACACTTAGAGAAGCACTGGCCCCGGGGGATTAAAATAAATATGACCCTCGAGAGCGCGACTCCCAAGGGAAAAGTATAGGTGGTGGTGAGGCAAATGGTAAACCAAGGTTGGGCCTTGCTGGAGGAGTTTTATTTAAAGCGAATTGTCAAGGGGTTCCCATAACACCCAACCGCGGAAGGAACGCAAAATCAAGGAACATAACACCGGTATGACGGAAACTAGGGCGGCAAGAGTGGAACAAAACACCAGGCAAAAGACCAAGCCTTCCACCCTTTACCAAGTATATAGATGCATTAATTAAAATAAGAGATATTGTGATATCCCAACATATCCATGTTCCAACCTGGAACAAACTTCAGCTTCACCTGCAACTAACAACGCTATAAAAGGGGCTGAGAAAAAGCGGTAACTTAACCAAGCAATGGTTTGCTAGGGAGGAGGGTTAGAGGCTTGACATGGCAATATGGGAAGCATGATATAACAAGTGGTAGGTAGAGCGACATAGCGATAGAACAGACAACTAGCAAGCAAAGATAGAAGTGATTTTGAGGGTATGATCATCTTGCCTGCAATCCCGCAAGGAAGAAGAACGAGTCCATGAAGAAGACAAATGGACGTAGTCGAACGGATGCTCACAATCGCAATGTAACCGGAACTATTAAGGAGAAGCGCAAACAGAAAGAAGCAAACATCATGGTAAACAATCATCACATAAACATGGCATGATGCACAATCAAGTATGATGCATGTCCGGTTTAAATATGCCTAGCATGGCAAAGTGCAACAAACAAAACTACAAGTTAAGTGGAGCTCAATATTCAACGAGTTGCATATTGGAGAAACACCATATTTAATTATTTAGTTAAATCTCGGTTATGTACCCAACAATATTAAATGTTATTAAACATGGCAAGGGGTGAAGCATATGAAAACTACCTATCTAGGCAAGTTTAAATGAGGCCAGAACAACAAACAACAATTCCGGAAAATCCCCATGTCCATTTTTCGAATTAGCTACTGTTTTGAACTAAAACATATTTTAATGTTTTTAAACAGTAAAACAAAGTGCACCATGGTAATCTATGCATTTTTATACCCCGTTTATATATAGAGTTTATTAAATTATGAGTTACGGTTAGTTAGTTATGAAATAAATCATTTTAACATGCTATTTATGCAAATTAATGCAAACATCAATTTAACCATTTTAAACATGGATGAAAGCAGCATATTCTGAAACTAGACGAAATTCTAAGCATTTTACATGTTTTAAACATTGTAATTCGGTGCACGGTTGTTGAGTTATTAAATGCATGAACATGAGGGTGCAATCTGTAAACATGCAGTTTACTGGATAATTAGATAAATTCGCAGCAAGCGAAAAAAACATGCAGGGGCCGAAACTGATGGATTTGGGCTGCTCACCACGGGCTGAGGCCCAGGTCGGTGAGGTGGCAGGGGAGGCAAGGAGGCAAGGGGTCTGGCTGGATCGAACGAGGAGGGGCGGGGCCGCGGTCAACGGGACGATGAGCGAGCTGCTGCTGCTTGTTGCAGGGGAAGCAGAGGACACGCCACAACGGCCTGGTGCGGTTGGGACTGGGCGAAGGCGTGCAGGAGGGACTTGATGCAGGACGGCGACGCATGAACTTGGGGCTGGCGACGGGGATCTGGGCGAGGACGGCGTTCTCCGGCGAGGTGACGACGAGGACGAGTTGCAGGTTCGCGGGAGGTAGCACGACACGGTGGTGGGGAGGTCGTCCATGGCACCTTGGAGGTCGAGCGGGTCGGGGACTTGACGGATCCGGCTGCAGGATGCCAGTTCCTGGCGGCAGCAAGGTGAACTGGAGCTCGGGGCGCTCCTGCTGCTGGCGGTGCAGGACGAAGGCAGAGGGCGACGGGGTCGAGTGGAGGCGCACACGGGAGGAGCTCGGGCTCCTATGGGATCGAGAGGGGATGGTTGGTCTCTGCGATTTGGTGGAGACGATGGATGGATCTGGGAGAATCCCAAGTAGGAGGTGGCTGGCGCTGAAATCAACGGAGGAAGAGAGTGGCTATGGCGTGGGAATTTGGAGAAGGTGGAGGCTGTCGGTGACGAAGAACTCGCAGGGGTTATCCCCGGCATGGCCCTCCATCGGAGGAGGGGCTGCTGGAGGAGGAGAGGCTGATCTGTCGCCCCGTCCTCCTCTCCCGCGAGCACCACGACGGCCTCGACCTCACCCCCTCCCCCTTCCTCTAGCGGTCGGCCCCGCAACTATGAGTTCTTGGGGAGGAGCGATGCGCTGTCTGGCCGAAACCCTCTCCGCCACCGATGAGGCGTCGCCGCGCCCCCCTCGCCATGGCAGAAGAAGAAAGGAAGCAGGAATGGGGAGAGGCAGATGATGAAAGGTTGAGAGGCACCGTTCCTCCCGCTCCCCTCTTTATAAAGGGGCGGGGGCGGGGCTCGGCTGCCCCCTCTCGGCCAATCCGGCTTGTTGAAGTGACCACAAGCGGGGCCGTCGACCGCCCTCCCCGCTCCATTGAAGGCGCGTGGGAATCGACCCACGCACGCGCACAACTTCCCACATCCCGCGCACCTGTCATTCACTCTGCATTATGCATGCAGCAAACGTGGCGCAGGAAGCGGGCGCGGTGGACGCGTGGAGCGACGATTCCCAAGCGAGGGCAATAAATGGGAAGCGACCATGCGGTCTCAAAGAGACACGCAAGCGCCTCTTTATTGTCCACCACGGGATGACGCCAGCATGCTTCCATCATGCGCGCGTACGACCTCCACGTCGCGCATTCAACGCGGGTCGTGGAGAAGCGCAGCGGACGGAGCAGTTACCATAGTAAAATCCACCTCAACTGCCCGCGCACCGTTCTGGGCCTGGCCCAACAACGTGTTGCGCTTACGTAGGGGCTCTCCTTTTAACCCCTTTACTTGTGCATGCGTAGTCAGAGCCCCCCGCCACGGCCGCGCATAACAGGGTAGGGAAAGGGGAGCCGGAGAGAAGCCGAAGGGACAAGACGAAGCAAAGCAACGACAATGACCAAGGCCACAAAGATCAGATGGACGAAGCAGGTTTCCCTGGCAAGGACCCTTGCCGGGGCAGCTCGCCCACGCCAGCCGAGCGAGCCACCCTCGAGCCCACCAACCCTCGACAAAAGCATTGGGACAGGGCTCGGGAGGCACCTCTGTGGTGGCATGCAGATATTTCCTAAGACAGAGAATAGTCAAAATCAAATGAGGATAGGAAGGCAGCCATCCTCACCGAAGAAACCCACAAGACCCCCGACAAGATCCTTGCCAGGGACACCTGCGTGCCACGGCAAGACCCTTACCGGGACACCCGGCAAGACCCTTGCGGGGCCACCCGGCAAGGCCCTCGCCAAGCGCACCAGCAGGGCCACCGTCAGGCCCGCACCAGCCAAGTCTCCGCCGCCGTTCGCATGCAGCTGCCGAGCGAACCAGTTGGGCAGGCACCTGCGTGGCAACATGCAGCCCTTCGTGGAGGCTCTACTACCGCGCCACCTCAGTTGCCTGCCCGCCTACATGGCACCTCTTGCATCGCTGGCCAGGGCGCGTGTCGAAGCTTGGAGGAGCGGCAACGGACGGGACGGGCCTCGCCCCCGTCCCCGATAAAGAGAAGGGACACCTAAGCCTCGCATTAAATGTGCTTTGTCCTGTAATACGAGGGATAACCTCGCGCCGCTGTAGACCTTTCCACCTCGTGTGTGCCACTATGGCAACCCCTCTTTTCTACAAAAGTAGGCCCGAGGCGACGAGGAGAAGGATTCGACTTTTTGGAGCTCGTTACACTCCGTAGCTAGCTCAAGAACTCAGAATACATCCATCAAAGCAGGACTAGGGTTTTACGCATCCTCGCGGCCCGAACCTGGATAAACGAATCGTGTGCTCTCTGTTAGACCTGCTCTTCTCTCAACCCCGCGCCCCGCAACCGCAGTAGGGATTCTTGTGCTCTCGTAGGTGTCGTTTCCCACAGACATCTTTGGTGCACCAGGTAGGGGGCGCGTTTGTGAGAATCTGGTCTGGTAGTTAGCCTAGCAGTTCTTCGTCGCCATGGCCCCTAAGAAGAAGACGGCCACGGCGGTCGGCTCGTTGGGGGCCAAACGGCCCGTGCCGGTGCGGACGAGCAGCGGACCGATCGCGGACAGGACTCTGGCCGTGGCCCGCGAACACCAGCACCACCCAGACAGTCGGAGCCTGGCGAGCGGCGTCGTTCATGCACCAGATGATCGGCCCCACTCCGCCAGACCCAAAGACGAAGATGGGCACCCTGCCGGCAGTGCGGGGCCCTCCGGGGGTGTCGTTGCGCCGACTCCGGGTGGCGCGGTGACCTCTAGGACGCATACACCGGCGACCACCGCGTGTTCTTCCCATGGTGTGCGCGCCGAACAGCGTCACCACGTTGGTGACCTTGGGCACCGCCGTGGGAGGAGCCCTGTGCGTTGTCAGCAAGACGAAGGAGTTCAACACGCTCGCCGAAGCACTGGTGAAAATGGCACGCAGCCGCTGGGTCGTGATAGAGCTCCTTCTAACATAGTTAGAAGTCGAAGCGCGCCGCGATCCACTCAGCTGTCACCGCCACCCACGCCAGCGGAAGCCTTGGCGCATGCTCAGCTGCTCCTCGACTTCCCTCCTACTGCGGAGAAGCTCGATGAGTGGAGGGCCACCATCCGGAGCCTTATCGCCATCGCGAACAAAGACGATCCGCGACCGGCAAGGCCCTCGGGTCGGCGCTCCACCGAACCACCACATGCTGGCGCTGGGAGGACCGGGGGAGCTGCGGCCACGATGCACTCTCCTCCTCCTCGCCAGCCACCGCGGGCGTCGGCCCATTGTGACGACGCTAGTGATAACATCTCCATAGCATCGTCCGATCCACGGACCCTCCGCGACCAGCGCCAGGTCCTTCGGGAGCGAGCTCACGAAGACGCTCGAACCACCGTCGAGCACCGACGCGAAACGCGCCGCCAGTCGGACAAGCGGGTGGGACCCGCTACGGACCACCCGGCACCGAGGGGCCCCGGCGGGCTACCTTACGAGGTGGGCTGCCCGGCTTTTACCCGTGAGCTGAGGCAGTTCTAGTGGCCGTCCCACCGCACGTTCAAGCCCGACGTCGGCGAGAAGTACACCGGCAAGACCCATCCATCAGAGTTCCTCAGCATCTACACCATCGCGATGCAGGCTGCTGGGTCTTGCGACGACAAGGTGCTTGCCAACTACTTCCCGCTGGAGCTCAAGCCCAATGTAATGTCTTGGTTGATGCACTTGCCGGCGGACTCCGTCTCTTCCTGGTCAGATCTGTGCCATGAGTTCGTTGGCGCCTTCACAGGAGGCCACCAAGCTCATGGCCAGGCCAGTGATCTGCATTTCATTCCCTAGAAGGAAGGGGACACCATGCGCAGGTACATCTAGAGATTCAGCCGGGTGCAGTACAACATCCCCGACGTTCATCCCGCCGCTGTGATTAGCGCGTTCCATCAGAACATGCGCAATCGCAAGATGCGCGAGAAGCTGGCGATGACCAAGGTTAAGGATGTGGCCAAGCTCTACGTTCTGGCCGACAGGTGCGCCCGGGCTGAAGAGGGAAGGAAGTACCCCGGCGAAGACGCCGGCGAGGAAACCGACTCTACCGATGAGGACGCCGCTGCCCCGACGAAGAACGGTCGGCGTCGCAACAGGAAACACAAGGGCAAGGCTGTGCTTGCTGTTGAGGGATCTGACGATACCAGTGTCGGCAAGAAGGTCAAGGCAGACACCCCCGGCAAGGAGATTGTCGGGTGCGCCGCCTGCCGGGCCTTGGCGGCTACCGACAAGCCAGGAAGCTCCGACAAGCAATACTGCAACATCCACCGCACCAAGGGCCACGATCTCCAGAACTGCCGGCAAGTCGAGCTGCTTGCTGAGAAGCAAAAGGATGAGTACGAAAGGCGGGACAAGGAGAAGCACCAGGATGGTGCTGAGGGATCCGGCAAGAAGCATGGCGGCCAAGGAGGCCGACCCGACAAGGACAACCAGCAAGAGAGGCCCGCCCGGGGCCGCGACAAGAAACAAGAAGACGACGATCGCGACGAGGACGATGAGTCCGGTGAGCAAGGGTTCCAGAAGGCTGCAGAGGCCATGTGCTTCGATGGCGGCGCCTTGCTGCATGCCTCTCACCACCAGCTCAAGCAGTGGGCGCGAGAGGTTACAGCAACGGAGCCGTCGTTCGGCGCTCAGAAGCCACTAAAGTGGTCCAGCACGCCCCTCATCTTTGACGCCGAGGACCACCCTAATCTCACTACCGCGGTCGGGTGTTTGCCGTTGCTGGTTTCGCCAACAATATGCAACCTCAGGGTGAACAAGATGTTGGTTGATGGCGGGGCCGGCCTGAACCTGATCTCGCCTGTCGTGATCAAAAGGTTGCAAATCCCTGACGGAGACCTCGAGGAAATGGGCACGTTTCAGGGGGTCAATCCGGGGAGAAGTCGGCCAAAGGGAAAGGTCACACTGCCCGTGACATTTGGAGGAGAGTTGAACTACCGGACGGAGAAGATCGTCGTCGACGTGGCCGAGATCCCCTTGCCCTACAACGGGATCCTCGGCCACCCGGCACTAGCCAAGTTCATGGCGGCGTCACACTACGCCTACAACATGCTAAATATGCCCGTGCCGTTGACCATCATCTCCGTCCCCTCCAACAAGAAGGACGCGCTGATCTGCGCCGACCAACTATACCGGGAAGCAGGTGCAGCTGCTGCCATCAAGGCACCTGCTCCTGCTGCCGGAAGCACGGGAGGAAAGAAGGAGCCCGGCAAGACCTCTCGCACCTACTCCGGCAAGCGCACCTCCTCGGGGTGTTGTGCTACCGTTGCGGACATGCCAGAGAGCTCTGCCGACAAGAGCAAGAGGTCCAGAGCCGAGCCGCCGTAGACCAAGAAGGTACCCATCGCGGAGGATGGCACGGGAGGAGCCTTCATCATAGGCTCCGCCCTCGACAGCAAATAGGAAGGCGAGCTCGTCACCTTCCTGCGGGCAAATGTCGACGTGTTTGCATGGCAAGCGTCTGACATCCCCGGTGTTCCCAGGGAGGTGATTGAGCACCACCTAGCTGTTTGCCCCCCACGCACGGCCCGTCAAGCAGAAGGTCAGAAAGCAGGCTCTGGAGAGGCAGGAGTTCATCACAGAGGAGATCAGGAAGTTAGAAGCAGTAGGTTTGGTGAGAGGGGTGTTCCTTCCGACATGGTTGGCCAATCCAGTAGTGGTGCACAAGGCGAATGGGAAGTGGAGGCTGTGTATTGATTACACATATATCAATAAGGCTTGTCCTAAGGACCCCTTCCCATTGCCGCGCATCGACCAGATTGTTGACTCCACGGCCGGGTGTGATCTGTTATCATTCCTTGATGCCAACTCAGGCTACCACCAAATCTTCATGACAAAAGAGGACGAAGAGAAGACAACATTCATCACCCCATGTGGTACGTATTGCTTTTTACGGATGCCTTTCGGGTTGAAGAGTGCTGGCTCAACATTTGCAAGAGCGGTCCAAATTGGTTTTGAACCTCAGCTCCATAGAAATATGGAAGCCTACATGGATGACATAGTTGTCCAAACCAAGGACGGGCCGACTCTTGTGCAAGATCTAGAAGAGACATTTGCCAACCTGTGCAAGAACAACCTCAAGTTGAACCCTGAGAAGTGCGTCTTCGGCGTCCCGTCCGGCAAGCTTCTCGGGTTCTTCATGTCACAGCGTGGGATCGAGGCAAACCCAGACAAGATCAAGGCTATTGAGCAGATCGAGGCGCCCAAGCGGATCAAGAATGTGCGTCGGCTCACCGGCTGCGTTGCCGCCATGAACCGGTTCATCTCCAAGTCCGCCGAGCGCGCCCTTCCCTTTTTCAAGATCTTGAAAAAGGCGGGCCCAATAGAGTGGACCCCAGAAGCCAAGGCCGCACTGCAGGACCTAAAGAAATACCTTTCCTCCACGCCAATACTAGTTGCGCATAAACCACAAGAGCCGTTGCTGCTGTATCTAGCGGCGACGAATCAAGTGGTCAGCGCCGCACTAGTGGCACAGAGGGAGGTCGACAAGGAGGCAGCAATGGCAGCAGGACCAGCGGATGGCAAGCCGAAGATTCCCCCGACAGGGCCTGGTGCCGACAAGGCGCGGCCCCCCGGCAGAGTCTTGTGCCACCAAGGTGATGCCCGCGCGGTCAAGTGAAGTGGTGCCCAAGAAAAAGATGATGCAGCACCCGGTTTACTTTGTCATCTCCCTCTTGCAGGGGTCTAGGTTAAGGTATTCCGGTGTGCAAAAATTGCTCTTCGGCCTCCTTATTGCCTCGAGGAAGCTGCGTCACTACTTCCAGGCCCACGAGATACTGCACAACCCGGACGCAACCGGAAGGATTGTGGAATGGGCCTTGGAGTTGTCAAGCTTCGGCTTAAAGTTTGAGAGTACCTCGACAATTCAGAGTAGAGTCTTGGCAGAGTTCATCGCGGAATGGACCTCGACGCCTGACGAAGAAATCCAGGAGACTACTCTCCCTGGCATGGAAGTCGACCGCAAGTGGATCATGTACTTTGATGGAGCCTTCTCGATGCAAGGCGCCGGTGCCGGTGTGCTGCTCGTCGCACCCACCAGAGAGCACCTCAAGTATGTGATACAGATGCACTTCCCCAGGGAGATGTCCACCAACAACACCGCCGAGTACGAGGGATTGCTTGCCGGTCTCAGGATCACGGCAGACCTCGGGGTTAAGAAGCTCATCGTCAGGGGTGACTCGCAGCTCGTTGTCAGGCAAGTCAACAAAGATTATCAGAGCCCGCTGATGGAAGCATACATAGATGAGGTGAGGAAGATGGAGGAACGCTTTGACGGTATCCAGGCGGAGCATGTCCCCCGAGCGGAGAACGACATCGCCGATTACCTGTCAAAGCATGCCGCATTCAAGCTACCTGTGGAACCAGGTACCTTTTTGCTCCGGTTAACTCAACCATCCGTCGATCCATCAGCAGGGCAGTGCAAGCGGAGAAAATCAGGTCCCGACAAGTACTTTCCTACCGAGCCCCCCAGGGCTGCCGGCAATGGTACTGTCGCGGATGCTGAGCCTGCCCAAGAGCTGTAGAGACAACCGTTCCCGTGGTGGAAGAGATGCCTTTGGTCTTTGCCGTCGAGCCTTAGGCTCCAACATGGGCGCAGCATACCGTCCAATTCCTCCAAACAGGGGAGCTTCCTAAGGAGCAGGAAGAAGCGGAGAAAGTAGCCCGTCGGTCCGCCCTGTACCAGTTCGTCGATGACGTCCTGTACCGGAGAAGGTTGAACAGTGTGAAACTCAAGTGCATCCCCCGGGAGGCAGGACTAGAGCTGTTGGCAGAGATACATGGAGGCATATGTGGCTCCCACATAGGGTCAAGGGCCCTTGCTGGGAAGGCGTTCCGGCAAGGTTTCTTCTGGCCCACCGCCCTCGAGGATGCGACGGCACTAGTCACCAAGTGTGAAGCGTGCCAGTTCCATTCAAAGAAGCTTCATCAACCAGCTCAAGCCCTTCAAACAATCCCTCTCTCCTGGCCATTCTCGGTCTGGGGGCTCGACATACTGGGCCCTTTCCCCCGCGCTGTCGACGGCTTTGAGTACTTGTACGTTGCAATCGAAAAGTTCACAAAGTGGCCAGAGGTGGAAGCAGTGAGGAAGGTGATTGCTCAGTCAGCCGTCAAATTCTTCAAAGGACTGGTCTGCCGTTTTGATGTGCCAAACAGAGTCATCACCGACAACGGCATGCAGTTCACAAGCCACACCTTCATGCAGTACATCCGAGACCTCGGCAGCAAGGTCTGTTTTGCTTCCGTGGCACATCGACGGAGCAACGGCCAAGCGGAGAGGGCAAATGCTGAAGTGTTGCGAGGCTTGAGAACGAAGACCTTTGACAAGCTGCACAAGAGTGGAAGGCGCTGGATTGATGAGTTGCCGGCGGTTCTTTGGTCGATCAGGACGACGCCAAATCGAGCCACCAGCCAGACACCTTTTGCCCTGGTATACGGGGCGGAAGCTGTTCTCCCCACGGAACTCATATATGGGTCACCTCGAGTGCTCGCTTATGATGAGCTTGAGCAAGAGCCGTTGCGCCAAGATAACGCGATGCTCCTTGAGGAAGATCGTCTTCGGGCGGCTGTGAGAGCGGCACGCTACCAGCAAGCCTTGCGCTGCTACCATAGCCGCAAGGTTCATGCCCGAAGCCTTGAGGAAGGCGACCTTGTTCTTCGGCGCGTTCAGTCGGCCAAGAATTCCAGCAAGTTGACACTGAAGTGGGAAGGCCCTTATCGGGTAATACGAGTCACTAGGCCTGGCGCAGTCCGCCTGGAAGCCGAGGATGCCATACCAGTGAGCAACTCCTGGAACATCGAGCATCTTCGCAAGTTTTACCCATAAGGCGTGGCTTGCCGGGCCTCCCGGCAAGCCACCTTTTGTACGAGCTTTGCCGACAAGGCATGTGACCCTTTGTACAAAGCCAGGCGCAGACCCTGAGCATAGATAAATGAAGCGCTGGCGCCCTAAGTTATAGCATGCATGCTAGGTCGAGTCTCCTCCTTGGTTAGGGTTGATAGTGCTTAACGGCGGCTAACCCCTAGCTTAGAGGTCGAGTGCGCGTCTCTCTGTTCTTCTCTGTCTTCTTTGGTTCGCAGGACACATGAATATCCTTTCCGAGATGCTTTGGAAGAAAGGGGACGGACCGGCATCCGGGCCCCGGCAAGCCAGTATTGTCGGGGCTACAGGAGCAAAGATCCACCCGCGGCAAGCCAAGGTTGCCGGGGCTGCAGACTCAGATAAGTTTTCTATCCCTTATCATGCGTTTCGTTATGGACTGAGGTATGTGAAACCTTGTTTTATCCTTAGGCTACCGTGCTCCCCTCATTCCGGACCCTAGGACTCGTTTCCTGGGACCGAGTTTGGTCATAGTCGCGGCAGCAAGGAAATGAAACGAGGAGCCTAAGCCCACCTCATCCCTGCCTCCGCCAAGGGCGTGAGAAAGGTCGAGCGAAGTGGGGGGATGGCAAGGCTTGTTGCCGGGTGAGAAAACGTTTATCCTAAAGGTAACAAGGATTTACTCCTTGTCGTGGGTTTTACCTGCGAATGAAAAACCCGGCAAACATCCATTTTTCATTAAAAACATCCCATACAGGTACAGTTCATACAAAACGGAAAACATGAACAAGGGGATTACAAGTTCTAAAGTTAACAAAGGCCCGCAGGCTTACAAGACTAAAAAGAGATAAGGTGCCCGTAATCCCTTGTCCCTCTCCTCAGGAAATGGAACAAGAAAACAGAAGGGTAAAATGGGTGCCTAGGAGAGCTACGAGTGGCAGAAGACACCAAGAGAACATCTTGCGGTCGTCCAAGGGCTGGATGGTGATGGCGACGCCAGAGGCAGAGCTCGAAGACGAGGCGGTAGGACGTCGGTACGCGACGAAGGCGTCGGTGCCTGCGTACTCTGACTTGACGGCCTTGCCGCCCACCCTCTTCCTCTTCCGCAGCCTCCCAACGCCAGCCGCCCAAGGAGACGACCCCAAGAAGTTCAAGGAGTCGGCGACATGGATGATGGGGTCGCCGGTGCCGCTCGGAGCAACGCCCGACGCCTAGTCAGACCCGTCATCCTGCCGCCCGCTAGACTCGTCGTCGCTGCCGTTGTCCTCCTCGCCACTCTTGCTCGAGGAGGAATCTTTGTCGTCAGAAGATCTCTCCACACAGCACCTTACGCGAGTCCCGAAGTGTCCGAAGATCTTGACAGAGAGGAGGACACCCTACATTAGTTTGAAATGGAGAGTGAGCCCATCCGTCAAGCTGTGGAGGCGAGCAAAGGACTTCCACCCTTTGTGGAGATACATGACGTGAGGGGCGGGGAACTCGACGTCAGCCCATGTGCTGCTATTCCCGCAGCCCCTCATATGCAGCCGCAACGCCTGCGGCGGATCTAGCTCCATCTCCCGCGAGAATGGAGTCGGGAGGCGAAGGCGACGGCGCGGTGGCAGGCGCAGCCTGACGAAGAATTCGCAGGGTTATCCCCGGCATGGCCCTCCATCGGAGGAGGGGCTACTGGCGAAGGAGAGGCTGATCTGCCGCCCCATCCTCCTCTCCCTCGAGCACCACGATGGCCTTGATCTCACCCCCTCCCCTTCCTCTAGCGGCCGGCCCCGCCACTATGAGTTCTTGGGGAGGAGCGATGCGCTGTCTGGCCGAAACCCTCGCCGCCACCGATGAGGCATCACCGCGCCCCCCTCGCCATGGCAGAAGAAGAAAGGAAGCAGGAATGGGGAGAGGCAGATGACGAAAGGTTGAGAGGCACCGTTCCTCCCGTCCCCTCTTTATAAAGGGGCGGGGGCGGGGCTCGGCTGCCCCCTCTCGGCCAATCCGGCTTGTTGAAGTGACCACAAGCGGGGCCGTCGACTGCCCCCCCCCCCCGCTCCATTGAAGGCGCGTGGGAATCGACCCACGCATGCGCACAACTTCCCACATCCCGCCCGTCTGTCATTCACTCTGCATTATGCATGCAGAAAACATGGCGCAGGAGGCGGGCGCGGTGGATGCGTGGAGCGACGGTTCCCAAGCGAGGGCAATAAATGGGAAGCGACCCCGCGGTCTCAAAGAGACACGCAAGCCGCCTCTTTACTGTCCACCACGGGATGACGCCAGCATGCTTCTGTCATGCGCGCGCACGACCCCCACGTCGCGCGTTCAACGCGGGTCGTGGAGAAGCGCAGCGGACGGAGCAGTTACCACGGTAAAATCCGCCCCAACTGCCCGTGCACCGTTCTGGGCTTGGCCCAACAACGTGTTGCGCTTATGGGTGGCCCAGGCCCGGGGGTTCCTGTCGGTGTATAAAAGTAGGGGCTCTCCTTTTGACCCCTTTACTTGTGCATGGGCAGTCAGAGCCCCCCGCCACGGTCGCGCATAACAGGGCAGGGAAAGGGGAGCTGGAGAGAAGCCGAAGGGACAAGACGAAGCAAAGCAACGACAAGGACCAAGGCCACAAAGATCATATGGACGAAGCAGGTTTCCCCGGCAAGGACCCTTGCCGAGGCAGCCTTAGTGGCCCCGGCAAGACCCTTGCCAGGGCAGCTCGCCCACGCCAGCCGAGCGAGCCACCCTCGAGCCCGCCAACACTCGACAAAAGCATTGGGACAGGGCTCGGGAGGCACCTCTATGGTGGCATACAGATCTCTGTGAAGACAAAGAATAGCCAAAATCAAATGAGGATAGGAAGGCAGCCATCCTCACCGAAGAAACCCCCGGCAAGACCCTTGCCGGGCCACCCGGTAAGGCACTCGCCAAGCGCACCAGCAGGGCCACCGTCAGGCCCGCACCAGCCAAGTCTCCGCCGCCGTTCGCATGCAGCTGCCGACCCAACCAGCTGGGCAGGAACCTGCGTGGCAACATGCAGCCCTTCGTGGAGGCTCCACCATCTCGCCACCTCAGCTGCCTGCCCGCCTACATGGCACCACATGCATCGCTGGCCAGGGCGCGTGTCGAAGCTTGGAGGAGCGGCGACGGACGGGACGGGCCTCGCCCTCGTCCCCGATAAAGAGAAGGGACACCTATGCCTCGCATTAAATGCGCTTTGTCCTATAATACGAGGGATAACCTCGCGCTACTGTAGACCTTTCCAACTCCTATGTGCCACTGTGGCAGCCCCTTTTTCCTATAAAAGGAGGCCCGAGGCGACGAGCAGAAGGATTCGGCTTTTTGGAGCTCGTTACACTCCGTAGCTAGCTCAAGAACTCAGAATACATCCACCAAAGCAGGACTAGGGTTTTACCCTTCCTCGCCGCCCGAACCTGGATAAACGAACCGCGTGCTCTCTGTTAGACCCGCTCTTCTCTCAACCCCGCGCCCCGCAACCGCAGTAGGGATTCTTGCGATCCCATAGGTGTCGTTTCCCACCGACAGAGGCTTGGCTGCGCTGGGATCCCGAGGAAGATCTTGGAACGGCGGCAACAGGGAGGGACAAACCTCCTAGGTTTTAGGTTAGGCTAGATTAGGTGAGGTTGGACTATAAATAGAGAAAGGAGGGAGATTTGGATCACCCGATCGAGATCGGATGGTCGATAAAGAATAGGCTAGGGGAGTCCAACAACGAACCGAAAATATCTTAGGGATATTTGGGGATGATCTGTTTGCAATGGTGATGACTGAGCGAATCGGGTTCAGGCAGTTTCGGACGCGCGCGAGGGGTCTGACAAAAGGTCATAGAGACAAAGGGGTTTGATGGGCTTGGGGGAGAGAGAGAAGAGAGTGGTCCAGTTGAACTGAGAGAAGGTCAACAGAGACAAGAAAGAAGTGGCAACTACGAGCGGATGCAAGTTTTAAAAACAATGACGGCGACAGAGTGCCGATGCAATGCAAATAATGACATGGTGAAATGCAACAAACAAATAAAACACTCGGCGACAACGGAAAACATGGAAGGCGTCTGAAGCGTCAGTCTCGGGGCGTTACAACACTCCACCACTACAAGAGGATCTTGTCCCGAGATCTAGGATGGCACCGGAGAGAAGCGGAAGAGGAAGAGATAAAACTAATTTGCTTCTTGACAAAAAGAGTGAAACCACAAACCTTGAGATGTTAAACAATTTCAAGTAAAGAATAGGGCGGAGATGAGTGAAGTTGAGAACACTCCGTTACATGAGAGGAACAAGGAACATTATGAGAACCTTGTAGGTTGCAGGACATGAAACCAGAGCTTAACGAACCAAAGAGAATATGAAACCACTAGTATAACGTGATAGCCAAGGAACAAGAATGATAGAATTTGGACAGCACTCCGGTAGAAAAGAGAAGAAAACTTGATAAGATGAAAAGCTATTGAAGAGATGATACAACACTCCGGTTGGAAATGGAAGGAATAGAATTTGAACTTGGCAAAATGAAGGCACTTGGACGAGACTCCGGTTAAAAGATGAATGATAGACACAACAGTCTGGTTAAATGGATAAGCAGAAAAATAACATGATCTTGGTAAAATGAGATGATGAGTCGAAGAGAGTAACATCACAATGCATCCGGAACGAAAGAATAGAAGCTAGATTGTTGGGATAAAGGGACGGAGAAGAAAATGACAACTTCTGTCACAAATGAACTTGAAAAATCCTTGCAAGAGTTCGAACCTTGTTTGGGTCCGCGGAGCCCCGATTCCGACAATATCCACTCATATCAATGGCATAATCAACTAGCAAGCAATAAAAAGATATCCCAAATGCCCACACTTTGTCAAAATAATCATGATAAAATATGACAATAGTGGTATCTCTCTAGCCCTTTCTGAGACTGCAAAACATAAATGCAGAGCACCTCCAAAGTTCATGCAGCGACTAAACATTGTAATTCATGCTAGAAGAGATCCAATCATGATGCATTCAATATTAACTATACGCAATGCATGAGGATGACAATAGTGCTCTCAGGACTGGTGCTTGTTTGAGAAGGTTAAAACTCAACATAAAAGTAAACCCTTCGCAGAGGGAAGCAATGATTTGTAGAGGTGCCAGAGATCGAATCTTAAATCAGGGATAAATATAATTTTGGCAGATAAACCCTTCCAGTCAATGTTACGACCAAGGGTTATAAATATCTTCCATGCTAAACACATTAGCGGCGATTCCCAAGCAATAAAATTAAGGTTTACTCCTCCTCGGGTGCCCTCCATACCAACAACAGTCCGAGGGAGTTTTGTTTAATTATTTGTCATTTTTATTTCAGGACTGGGCATCCCTATTTCCAGCCCCTCTCGTGCAAGGATGAGTGAATAAACACTCATCATGAGAATAACCCTCTTAGCATGGAAGATACTGACCACCCCTTATCGCTCCATGAGCGGTCCGAGCACACAAAACAGATGTTCATTTGAATTTTTAGAGGTGGCACATACAAATTTACTTGGAACGGCATGGTAATACCGCATATATATAGGTAGATATAATGGACTCATCTGGAATAAGTTTGGTTTAAGGATTTTGATGTACAAGCAGTATTCCCGCTTAGTACAGGCGAAGGCTAGTGATACGTCTCCAATGTATCTATAATTTTTTATTGTTCCATGTTGTTTTATTATCAATCTTGGATGTTTTATAATCATTTTATAGTCATTTTATATCATTTTTTGGTAATAACCTATTGACATAGTGCCAAGTGCCAGTTGTTGTTTTTTCCATGTTTTTTACATCACAGGAAATCAATATCAGACGGAGTCCAAATGGACCAAAAGAAAGAAGTTGGGCCCTGGTTGCACCTGGGGGGAGTCCCGAGGAGGGGACAACCCACCAGGGTGCGCCAGGAGGCCCAGGCACGCTCTGGTGGGTTGTGCCCACCTTGGGTGCCCCCCGGACCGCCTCTTTGCTCTATAAATACCCCAAAAATACCAGAACCCTAAAAGCATCGACGAAATATTCATCCAGCCGCCACAGTGTCCAGAACCACCAGATCCAATCTAGACACCATCTCGGATGGGGTTCACCACCTCCATTGGTGCCTCTCTGATGATGCGTGAGTAGTTCTTTGTAGACCTTCAGATCCGTAGTTAGTAGCTAGATGGCTTTCTCTCTCTCGCTGAATTCTCAATACAATGGTCTCTTGGAGATCCATATGATGTAACTCTTTTGCGACGTGTTTGTTGAGATCTGATGAACTTTGAGTTTATGGTCAGTCATATCTTTTTATATCCATGAAAGTTATCTGAGTTTTTTTATCTCTTATATGCATGATCTCTTATAGCCTCGTATTTCTTCTCCGATACTTGGGTTTTGTTTGGCCAACTTGATCTATTTATCTTGCAACGGGAAGAGGTTCCCAGTAGTGGGTTCGATCTTACGGTGCTCGATTGATACGTCCATTTTGCATCATGCTTTTATATTGAAATTTATTGCATTATGGGTTGTTATTACACATTATGTCACAATACTTATGCCTATTCTCTCTTATTTTACAAGGTTTACATGAAGAGGGAGAATGCCGGTAGCTGGTATTCTGGGCTGGAATGGAGCAAATATTACAGACCTATTCTGCACAGCTCCAAAAGTCCTGAAACTTCATGGAAGTTATTTTTATAATTAATAAAAAATACTGGCAAAAGAAAGTACCAGAGGGAGCCCACACCCTGGCCATGAGGGTGGGGGCGCACCCTACCCCCCGGGCACGCCCCCTACCTCGTGGGCCCCCTGGCAGGCCTCCGGTGCCCATCTTCTTCTATATGAAGTCTTTTGTCCGAGAAAAAAAATCATAAGCAAGCTTTCGGGAAGTAACTCCGCCGCCACGAGGCGGAACCTTGGCGGAATCAATCTAGGGCTCCGGCAAAGCTGTTCTGCCAGGGAAACTTCCCTCCAGGAGGGGGAAATCATCGCCATCGTCATCACCCACGATCCTATCATTGGGAGGGGGTCAATCTCCATCAACATCTTCACCAGCACCATCTCCTCTCAAACCCTAGTTCATCTTTTGTATCAAATCTTTGTCCCAAAGCCTCAGATTGGTACCTGTGGGTTGCTAGTAGTGTTGATTACTCCTTGTAGTTGATGCTAGTTGGTTTATTTGGTGGAAGATCATATGTTCAGATCCGTTATGCATATTAATACCCCTCTGATTATGAACATGAATATGATTTGTGAGTAGTTACGTTTGTTCCTGAGGACATGGGAAAAGTCTTGCTATTAGTAGTCATGTGAATTTGGTATTCGTTCGATATTTTGATGAGATGTATGTTGTCTTTCCTCTAGTGGTGTTATGTGAATGTCGACTACATGCCACTTCACCATTGTTTGGGCCTGGAGGAAGGCATTGTGAAGTAATAAGTAGATGATGGGTTGCTAGAGTGACAGAAGCTTAAACCCTAGTTTATGAGTTGCTTCGTAAGGGGCTGATTTGGATCCATATGTTTCATGCTATGGTTAGGTTTACCTTAATACTTATTTTGTAGTTGAAGATGCTTGCAATAGGGGTTAATCATAAGTGGGATGCTTGTCCAAGAAAGGACAGCACCCAAGCACCGGTCCACCCACATACCAAATTATCAAAGTAACGAACATGAATCATATGAGCGTGATGAAAACTAGCTTGACGATAATTCCCATGTGTCCTCGGGAGCGCTTTTCTTGATATAAGAGTTTGTCCAGGCTTCTCCTTTGCTACAAAGAGGATTGGGCCATCTTGTTGCACCTTATTTACTTTCATTACTTGTTACTTGTTGCAAATTACCTTATTACAAAACTATCTGTTACCGATAATTTCAGTGCTTGCAGAGGATAATTGCTGAAAACTGTTTATCATTCCCTTCTACTCCTCGTTGGGTTCGTCACTCTTACTTATTGAAAGGACTACGATAGATCCCCTATACTCGTGGGTCATCATCGATCCCAGTGACAGAAAGGGAAATGACACGTATGTATCGTTGCTATTAAGGATAACAAGATGGGGTCTATTTCTACAAAAATAGATCTTGTCTACATCATGTCATTGTTCTTATTGAATTACTCTGTTTCTCCATGATCTTAATACACTAGATGCATGCTGGATAGCGGTCGATGTGTGGAGTAATAGTAGTAGATGCAGGCAGGTGTCGGTCTACTAATCTTGGACGTGATGCCTATGTAATGATCATTGCCTGGATATCGTCATAATTATTTGAGGTTCTATCAATTGCCCAACAGTAATTTGTTTACCCACCATTTGCTATTTTTCTCGAGAGAAGCCACTAGTGAAACCTACGACCCCCGGGTCTTCTTCCTCATATATTTGCTTGCGATCTATTTTTCCTTTGCATTTTTATTCAGATCTATTAAACAAAAACTACAAAAATACTTTTCTGCAGTTTATTTATTTGCAATCTCTTATTTCAATCTACTACAATTTTCTGGCATCGTTACCCGAAAGGGATTGACAACCCCTTTAACACGTCGGGTTGAGAGGTGTTGTTATTTGTGTGCAGGTGTTGTTTACGTTGTGTTGCTTGCTTCTCCTACTAGTTCGATAACCTTGGTTTCTTCACTGAGGGAAATACCTACCTTCATTGTGCTACATCATCCCTTCCTCTTTGGGGAAATACCGACGTAGTCCTAGCAGATAGGAGCTTTTCTGGCGGTATAGTCAGAGAGCGATCAAAAGGAATTTCTGGCGTCGTTGCCGGGGAGGATCTTCAACATATACCAGGTTCCTAGTCAGAAATCTCATCTCCTAGCAATTTACATTATTCGCCATTTGCCTCTCGTTTTCCTCTCCCCCACTTCACAAAAATTTGTCGTTTTATTCGCCCTCCTTTTCGTTCGCCTTTTTCTCATCAGATCTTTTGTTTGCTTGTGTTGCCATGTGCCTTCTATATGCTTGCATCTTCGCTTGCTAAAAATCTATTGATATGGATCCCCATCCACTTGCTAATATTTTTAAAAGGTCCAATCATGATGAACCAATTTCTAGTGAGTTGAGTGCACTAGATTATCTTTATGAAGTTTTGCTTGAGAATCATGAATCTTGAAATTGTGATGAAGAAATTTATGAAGTGATTCATGATAGCTCCTTGAATGTTAAGCATGATTGCAATAATTTTACTATAAATTCTATTAATGTCAATTGTGCCAATAATATGCAAAACTCCAAGCTTGGGGATGCTTGTTTTGTCATGTCCGCTACTTATTGCAATGATCATGATTGGGGTGATAATGTTTCTTATGATCTTGAAAATTTATTTAAGTCTCATGATGAATATGTTTGCAATAATATTGAAAGTGGGTTTGGAAGAGTGTCAACTTTAGCTAAAAATAATCCCACATATTTGGAGAGTGTTCAATACTATGAATTTTTTTATGAAAGTGGGTTTGGAGAGGTCATGACTTTAATTGATAATAATCCCACTATTTTGGAAGAGTGTCAACTTTGCGTGCATGTGGATCATAAAGAGAAGATTTTATATGATAGTTATATTGTTTAATTTGATTATGATCCTACATATAATTATTATGAGAGAGGAAAATATGGTTGTAGAAATTTTCATGTTATTAAATTTCCTCTCGTTGTGTTCAGATTGTCAATGTTTTATTCCTCTCCTTTGTTGTTTTCCTATAAAATTCCTATGCATAGGTAGTGTGTTAGACTTAAATGTGTTTTCACATGTTTCATGATGCTCTCTTTGTGTTTCGATTATTATCTATTGTGTGAGCATCGTTGGAATATTATGCCTAGCTAAGGGCGTAAAACTATTGCGCTTGTTGGGAGGCAACCCAATGAATAAAATTTAATTTTGCTTTTTGCTTTCTGTTATTGTGTGCTTACACAATTATGCTACTGTTATTATTGTGTTTTTTTGTCTTAATTAGCGTTTGTGCCAAGTAGAACCAATATGATCTTCTTGGATGATAGTTGTTTGATTTTGCCGAAAAAGACAGAAACTTTGTGCCCACAAAAATAATTTAAAATTCACCAGAACGTTATAAAATTCCAATTCTTTTGGCAGAAGATCAATATACAAATTATCCAGGTTATTCTTTTTTTTTAGAATTTTTGGATTTCCATAAGTATTCGACCAAATCAGATTACTACAAACTGTTCTGTTTTGACAGATTCTGTTTTCTTTGTGTTGTGTGCTTATTTTGATGGTTGTATGGTTTTCTTTGATGAGTTTTTTCCATAGAAAAGTTGGAGTATAGTAGATATACTACAAAAACAAAATAAGAATTGGTTTTATACAACACTTATAGTAGTGATTTATTTTTCTTAAACTAACGGATCTCATGAAGGTTTTGTTGAGTTTTGTGTGATTGAAGTTTTCATGTTTTGCGTTATCTTACGATGGATGAAGGAAGGATGTAAGATCCTAAGATTGGGGATGCCCCGACTTCCCAAGATATTATCCAAAAAGAGCAACCAACTAAGCTTGGGGATGCCCCCTAGTGGCATCCTGTCGGGGGAAATCTGCCTCCACGAACACCTATGGGGACCGAGCTCCTTTCTGGATCGGCGGGGGGCGGAGGTCGCGCGAAGAGCGGATCGAGGCGATACACACAAGGGGTTTACCCAGCTTCGGGCCGCACGGATGCGTAAAACCCTACTGCTGCTTTGTGGTTTGTATTCTGTTCTTGTTCGGGAGCGCTGAGTGCTGCAGTACACTCAGGCAACTAATCAGACCGAGCGTGAGTGGTCTTCTCCTTTCTCCTCCCTCCTTCCTTCTCGTTGCGCATGGGGCCTCCTTTTATATGCGCAAGGGGTTACCCACAGGTGGCAACGTAGGCGGGGGTAAAACTGGAAAACGCTGTGTTGGGTACAGCTGTTTGCACAGTGCTATCATACCTAACTCTGACGGCAGGGGACAAGGGCAATAAATGCCCGTCTAGGTCGCCCAAACAGTGCAGAAAAGGGACCGTCAGGGGCGCCACCGTTTGCCACGACGGCTATCCTGTCAGCGTTGCTTCGCCACCGCATGCCCCTGGCTGCGCAGCCTTTCGCCACGTACGCCCGGAATGGCCCCAGAGCGACACGTTGGTGGATGAGCTGGAACGCAGGCGCGGGGTGGTGACTTGCCGCGGCAAGCGCCTTGCCACGGTTGATGCCTTGTCGCGCCCGGGAGCTTGTTGCTCACCGGTCCTTGCCGGGACGCGTGGCGCGTCGCAGCAAATCTCTTGTCGTGCCCTGGTCGGCCTTCCCGGCAAGCTCCTCTTTCCGGGGCCTTGTGCTTCGAGCGGCCGTCCCGGCAAGCTCCTCTTGCCGGGGCCTTGCTCTCTTGGGGTGGCCTTCCCGGCAAGCTCCTCCTGCCGGGGCCTTGGCTCAAATACTTTGTTCTTGGATGGCCCAAAAAGGGACCATGGAGAGTTTTGGCGATCACCTGGCAAGCCTTGCCGCGGGGTGCTACGACTGCCCGTGCACAAGTTCGGGGTACTAAGGTACCCCTACTTTAGTACACCGACAGGAGCCCCCGGGCCTGGGCCATACACGGTGCCGAGCGTTGTTGGGCCAGGCCCAAAATAGTGCACGGGCACGCGCGGCCTGGGTCACGCTGCATCTTCTTCTGCATCCACCACGTCCTCCCCGAACGGCACGCGTCGAACGCGGCATCGTGGGGAGAGGTGTGCGTGACGTGGGCGGCGTGCGCGGGGCTGAGCCCCGCAGGCATGCGTCACGTCGCAATAAAGGGGGACGATGGAGCAGTGGACGGAGGGTCTGGTGGACATCGCCGCCTCCATCGACAAGGAGATGTCGCTGCTGGGGATGGAGGGTCACGAGTATCCCTCTGGCGCGAACCTCCCACCCAGCGCCAAGCTCACTTCGTTCTTCAAAGGCGTGGCGACGGCCCTTCAGGAACTCCGGGATGCGATCCCAGAGCGGCTGGCCGACGAGACGCGCGATGCCTGCGCTGGAGCCCTTGAGAAGGTGTTGGTGAAGATCATCTTCCGCAACCCAGGCCTCAAGCTCACCAACATCCTTAGATCCCTGCCGCCAGACGCTAACCTGGAGGAGATCAGGGCCCTCGTCGCGACCATCGTGGAAAGGGTGGCCGGGATCAAGAGGATCGAGGGCGACCGTGTGGATTAGGCCGCCCGCCCTTTTCTTTTCTTGTCGCCGCTGGCCGAGTTATGAAAACAATTCATTAGGGCTGCGACAAGCTATCTTGTAATATAAATTCATCTTAGGTAGTGAATGCACTGTTACTTCCTCTATTTGATTCCCTCCTTTGTATGCTATTGCCCTACGCTTTTAGGGAACTTGCCGGCGTAGGCACACTTGCTGAGTGCGGGACATCAGCAGCCCGCTGGCGGTGCCGTTGCCAGCAAGAAACCTTGTCGTGACTAGCCGCGGTTCACTTAAGTTGTTGAGCAGGCTCGAAGCGAAATAAGGGCGCAACTGCAGTTGCAACACACTCAAGTCGCTGAGCAAGCTCGAAACAAAGTAAGGGCGCGAGTCTGGTTGCAGCATACTTAAATCGTTGAGCGGACTCGAAACGAAGTAAGGGCGTGACTAGCCACGAGCTGGTTCCTCCGTGCACAGGTTTTCCATAAAAAGTACGGTCGTTCGAGGAAGGTAACCTTAGAACTTAATATTTTGATTGCTCAAACTTTGGCAACTTAGCTTTTTTGTGGCTCGCTGCCCGGCAAGGTCGCTTTCTGGCAAGGCGAAACTGCATCGAACGTCGCCTGGTCCTCACCATTATCTTCCCCCTTCCCCGCTGGTGGTGCCATCACCGACAAGAAACCTTGTCGTGACTAGCCGCGGTTCACTTAAGTTGTTGAGCAGGCTCGAAGCGAAATAATGGCGCAACTGCAGTTGCAGCACACTCAAGTCGCTGAGCAAGCTCGAAACAAAGTAAGGGCGCGAGTCTGGTCGCAGCATACTTAAATCATTGAGCGGACTCGAAACAAAGTAAGGGCGCAACTAACCACGAGCTGGTTCGGAGCCCCATGGCCCGTCATCGCTTACCGGGGGTCAGTGCTGCACAGAGTGTCAGATAATGCATGCAAAGAATAAAAAGCATGAGATCGACAAGATGCGCGGAACACATGAACTTAATCTGTGCATAGGGTCTGCGCCTGGCTCTGTACAAAGGATCACATGCAACAGCGGCAAGACTTGTACAAAAGGGTGGTTGCCGGACGGGGTCCGACAACCGCGCCTTACGGGCGAAACTTACGAAGATGCCCAACGTTCCAGGAGTTGCTCACCGGAGTGGTATCTTCGGTCTCAAGGCGGACAGCGCCAGGCCTAGTGACTTGTTTCACCCGGTAAGGGCCTTCCCACTTCCTCGAAACTTCTGGCACTGACTTTGCGGCTATAAAAGCAGCGCAAAGCTTGCTGGTAGCGAGCAGCTCGCACAGCGTCCTGAAGACGGTCCGCCTCGAGGAGCAGCGCATCATCTCGTCACAGCTGCTCTTGTTCGAGCTTAGCGTGAGCGAACACTCGAGGTGGCCCGTATGCGAGATCCGTGGGGCTAACTGCCCCCGCTCCATGGAATAGAGCGAAAGGTTGCCTGGTCATACCAGGGCTTACCTGCACCGAGAGGTGTCGGCGTATGTTCGGACGCCGTGGCACCATGAGCTGGCTCGACGACGTCCATTCCGCCGCCGGTGCCGTCCTCACCACCCGTTTGCTCCAGGGGCGGTGGGTTCGACGCGGACGGACCGGCCACCTCCGGAGCCTTCTTCTTCGGTGGCATGTCGATGAAGACGATGGAGATCTAGCCCGTGCAGACGCCGGATCAGGTTCACACAACCTCGACGCCCCCTACCTGGCGCGCCAAAGATGTCGGGGGAAATCTGCCTCCACGAACACCTATGGGGACCGAGCCCCTTTATGGTTCGGCGGGGGGCGGAGGTCGCGCGAAGAGCGGATCGAGGCGATGCACACAAGGGATTTACCCAGCTTCGGGCCGCACGGATGCGTAAAACCCTACTGCTGCTTTGTGGTTTGTATTGTGTTCTTGTTCGGGAGCGCTGAGTGCTGCAGTACACTCAGGCAACTAATCAGACCGAGCTTGAGTGGTCTTCTCCTTTCTCCTCCCTCCTTCCTTCTCGTTGCGCATGGGGCCTCCTTTTATATGCGCAAGGGGTTACCCACAGGTGGCAACGTAGGCGGGGGTAAAACTGGAAAACGTTGTGTTGGGTACAGCTGTTTGCACAGTGCTATCATACCTAACTCTGACGGTAGGGGACAAGGGCATTAAATGCCCGTCTAGGTCGCCCAAACAGTGCAGAAAAGGGACCGTCAGGGGCGCCACCGTTTGCCACGACGGCTATCCTGTCAGCGTTGCTTCGCCACCGCATGCCCCTGGCTGCGCAGCCTTTCGCCACGTACGCCCGGAATGGCCCCAGAGCGACACGTTGGTGGATGAGCTGGAACGCAGGCGCGGGGTGGTGACTTGCCGCGGCAAGCGCCTTGCCGCGGTTGATGCCTTGTCGCGCCCGGGAGCTTGTTGCTCACCGGTCCTTGCCGGGACGCGTGGCGCGTCGCAGCAAGTCTCTTGTCGTGCCCTGGTCGGCCTTCCCGGCAAGCTCCTCTTGCCGGGGCCTTGTGCTTCGAGTGGCCGTCCCGGCAAGCTCCTCTTGCCGGGGCCTTGCTCTCTTCGGGTGGCCTTCCCGGCAAGCTCCTCCTGCCGGGGCCTTGGCTCAAATACTTTGTTCTTGGATGGCCCAAAAAGGGACCATGGAGAGTTTTGGCGATCACCTGGCAAGCCTTGCTGCGGGGTGCTACGACTGCCCGTGCACAAGTTCGGGGTACTAAGGTACCCCTACTTTAGTACACCGACACATCCCCGCTTTCTTCCAACAACTATCGGTATTTTACTCGAGGCTATATTTTTATTCTTCACATGATATGTGTTTTTGCTTGGAGCGTCTTGTATGATTTGTGTATTTGCTTGTTTTATTTCGTGTTTTTAGTCATCAATCCTTGCTGGACACACCTATTTGAGAGAGCCAAAATTATATCATGACTTGTTAGAATTTCTCTATGTGCTTCTCTTAACTCTTTTATGAGCTAGGACTTGCTCTAGTGCTTCACTTATATCTTTTTTAGCACGGTGTGCTTAGTATTTTTGAAGAAATGCTCTCTTGCTTCACTTAGATTTATTTGAGAGTTAGTAAAATTTTGAAGAAGTTCTCTCTTGCTTCACTTAAATTATTTTGAGAGAAAGAAAATTTGTTATGCTCGTGATCTTCACTTATATTTGTTTGAGCTTCTGAAAAGCAACACATGAAAATTAGTCCCAAAGTGACAGACATCCAAGAAGGATAAAGTAAAAAATGGCATGAAGATCATTGGACAAAATAAACTCGATTCTTAGTAATAGTTTTGACATATGATGATGTGATATGTGAGTTATGTTGATGAGTAATTGTGCTCTAGTAAGAATGTTGGTGTTAAGATTTGTGATTCCCTATGCATGCACGGAAGTCAATAATCATGCAATGAAAAATATATCCTACTTGTGGTGCATTATTCGGTGTTAATTATGCTTAATGCTTTCTTATGAGATTATTCATTTCTTGGTTGGTCGCTTCTCAATCTTTTTGCTAGCCTTCAGTTTGCACTAAGTATGACCTCTACTTGTGCATCCAAAACCCTTTAAATCAATTTTGCCACATGAGTCCACTATATCTACCTATATGCGGTATTGTTTTGCCATTCTAAGCAAATTTGCATGTGCCATCTCTAATTTTCAAAATAAACTTCTCTTTTGTGTGTTTGTTTCGCTCGCGGAACGGTAACTGGTGGCTAATATTTTCCATGCTGGATGTGTTATTCTCAAGATGAGTGTTTATTCACTTGTCATTGCATGAGAGTAAGGCAAAGGTTTTAGGGATGCCCAGTCCCGAAATGCAAAAAAATTAATTTACTTTATGTTGTCAAATAATAAATTCCTTGGAAAGTGTTGGTATGGAGGGCACCCATGGATACGGTTAGCCATGGAAAGTGAAAAAATGGTAGAAAAAGGAATAAACTTTATTTTTTATTAGGGAACCGCCTATGGCATATCTAGCATGGAAAGTGTTCGGAACTCTGAGTCGTTTTCATTGGTGGGATGGATACACCTCCCAAAATGTTTTTATCTCTAATTTTTCGCTTTGAGCTCTGGCACCTCTACAAATCCCTATTTCCCTCTGCGAAGGGCCTTTCTTTTACTTTATGCAATTTTTATTTTGAAATTGGAGTCTCCATCCTCTCTTACAAAAGCACCAACTAGGAGGCAATATGATCGTACTTAAGGATTGGGTGTAGTTAATATTCGAGTGTGTTTCATGAATGGATAACTTATTTTAGCGTTGATATTTTGAAAGACATGGTTGCTTGTTGATATGCTTGAGTATCTAAATTAGTATGTCAAAACTAGACTATTGCTTTGAATCACATAAAACTCCAAATGTCCATGCTATAAAGAAAAGAATATGATATGACATGATAGACAGCACTCCACATCAAAAATTCTGTTCTTATCACTTACCTACTCGAGGACGAGCAGGAGTTAAGCTTGGGGATGCTGATACGTCTCCAACGTATCTATAATTTTTGATTGTTCCATGTTGTTTTATTATCAATCTTGGATGTTTTATAATCATTTTATTGTCGTTTTATATCATTTTTTGGTACTGACCTATTGACAAAGTGCCAAGTCTCAGTTGCTATTTTTTTCATGTTATTTACATCGCAGGAAATCAATATCAGACGGAGTCCAAATGCAACAAAACTTCACGATGATTTTTTATGGACCAAAAGGAAGAAGTTGGGCCCTGGTTGCACCTGGGGGGAGTCCTGAGGAGGGGACAACCCACCAGGGCGCGCCAGGAGGCCCAGGCGCACCCTGGTGGGTTGTGCCCACCTCGGGTGCCCCCTGGACCGCCTCTTTGCTCTATAAATACCCCAAAAATACCATAACACTAAAAGCGTCGACGAAATATTCATCCAGCCTTCGCAGAGTCTAGAACCACCAGATCCAATCTAGACACTATCTCGGATGGGTTTCACCACCTCCATTGGTGCCTCTCCGATGATGCGTGAGTAGTTCTTTGTAGACCTTCGGGTCCACAGTTAGTAGCTAGATGGCTTTATCTCTCTCGCTGAATTCTCAATACAATGGTCTCTTGGAGATCCATATGATGTAACTCTTTTGCGGTGTGTTTGTTGGGTTCCGATGATCTTTGAGTTTATGCCCAGTCATATCTTTTTATATCCATGAAACTTATTTGAGTTTCTTTGGTCTCTTATATGCATGACCTCTTATAGCCTCATATTTGTTCTCTGATATTTGGGTTTTGTTTGGCCAACTTGATCTAATGTTTATCTTGCAATGAGAAGAGGTGCCCAGTAGTGGGTTCTATCTTATGGTGCTCGATCCCAGTGACAGAAAGGGAAACGACACGTATGTATTGTTTCTACTAAGGATAAAAATACGAGATCTATATCTACGAAATAGATAAACGGATCTTGTCTACATCATGTCATCGTTCTTATTGCATTACTCCATTTTCCATGAACTTAATACACTAGATGCATGCTGGATAGCGATCGATGTGTGGAGTAGTAGTAGTAGATGCAGGAAGGAGTCGGTCTACTAATCTTGGACGTGATGCCTATGTAATGATCATTGCCTGGATATCGTCATAATTATTTGAGGTTCTATCAATTTCCCAACAGTAATTTGTTTACCCACCGTTTGCTATTTTTCTCGAGAGAAGCCACTAGTGAAACCTACGGCCCTCGGGTCTTCTTCTTAATTATCAACCAAACAAATTAATTGAGTAACGTGATGAGATCAAATCAATTTTTCAAGTACCGGATACTCAAGATGTTCATAACCGGGGACACGGCTAACCATGATTAGTTTATACACTCTGCAGAGGTGTAGCGACCCGACCTCAGACGGTCAAGTCTCTTTGCTTAAGTGTCATCCCTGGATCGGTATGCTGACACACACAGTACTCGAGGATTTATAACAGAGGTAAATCACATGTATAAATAACGTAAATACTATTACCTCAATCCAAATGGCGGAAGTAACAAGGTTGTGGATTCCCATCAACACCAACGGCAAAGTTGAGTGTAGAAATCGTAACCCTAACGTATCACTTACTCGTCGTAAGAAGTCCTGCAACATGAGATGTTGCAGCCACAAAGGGTCAGTGCATTGAATGTACTGGCAAATTCACACCATAGGATAATGATGAATAATAGCTATCACTACATGCATATATGGCTGGTGGAAAGCTCTATGGTTATAAGGTTTTTGCGAAAAGCCAATTTTTCCCTATTGCAAAGGAATATATTTTATTTAACTACAAGGTTGGTTGATAATTATTGAGAAGGGTCCTCCAACTCAATCCCAAAATAATGGTAATCATTAACCCAAACCAAATTAATAATTAAAGTGTTGAGATCAACATGAATATCCAAAGATCAGAGACTCAAAATTGTCCATAACCGGGGACACCGCTAACCATGATTAGATTGTACACTCTGCAGAGGTTTGCACACTTTTCCCCACAAGACTCGATCGCCTCCGTTGGATTTCTCGCACTACATGGTGTTTGAGAAACGGGTGACCGAGACACAGTCTTTCAGAAACATTAACTCTCTACTCTGGGCAGACCATACCAAACCTACAATCCTCTACCTGCTGACCCACCTCTTCAAGAGCTTCATGTAACCTACTCAACAATGCTAGAGCCCATAATAGCTTGTGCCTGCACACGGAAGTTTCTAGCATGAATAATCTTATGATCCCTTTGAGCCTGGGTGGCGGACCGTAGGATGATCACACGGTATATCCCCGGGATCTCCTAGGACAACACTGGTATTTCCCCAGGTGTCCGGGCAAGTCCGCTGGTATATCCCCAGGGTGCCCCTAGCAATCCACCCAGATGTGTATTAAAGTAGCCACCTTAAGTTAAACCTTAGTTGACAATAATCTCTCACATCTTTCATGGAAAACACTCAAACCCAATCCACGTCTACGAGCATAACATGACAATAATAGCATAATGTAAAAGTAACTCCCAAGGTTTGAATGCAGGGCAATAGGTTCCTACCTCATCAACTACTTCCCAATACCACATGTTATCAATTCCTAACCATGCAATGTTTGAGGGTGAAACTAATGCATAAAAACTGGGTATGAAAGGGATATGATCAAAGTGTGAACTTGCCTGTACTGTTGATGAAGATGATTTGCACTCAACACTCTTGACAGATCTACTAATCACACTCAGGTCAATCTATCGTAAGCAAACAATAGTAACCACACATAAGCAATCACTCAAAGAATCAGAAAGAACGAAGAAGATGATTCGGAAAACATCAAAACCAAACAAATAACTCTTGCAACATAAAACAATTTCTAACAGTACCAAAATTATGTGAATTTGGCCTTATCAGAAAGTTTAGGTCAAGAGCTTCGATTAGCAAAAAGAATCAACTCAAACGAAGCTACCAAACTCAAGTTACGATCAAACGAAGTTCAAATACAAATCTGGTCTAATTCAAATTTTAAACTTTCAAAAACATGTTTGAGTTGGTTTACTGGATAGAGGGGATCATAACGAAGAAGTGGGCATTGGTTTCATCTAATTCCGACTAACGAACAAAAAGTTATAGTCGTTTGAAAACCCGGGGCTGATTTGTAAAGAAAATATTCACGGATGGGTCCCTGGCCAAAAATTAAAAAGAAAAACAAAAACTCTATCGAGCGAACGCTCGCTATAGAAGCTAATCTAGCGAATCTGTTCACAAATAAAACCTAAACGAATGAGTGTTCGTTAAATAGCCGAAACGAAAAAAAAACACGAACAGACCGAGATCGTCGGATCTCGATCCGATGACGGGGATCGGGGCTAGGGTTTACGCAAACTCCGGCGAGACGGAGCGGCGGCATGGCGGCTCCGGCGAGGGCGGCTGGTTGCTGTGCGGGGCGGGCGCTGGGCGGCGTCGGCGGCGCTAGGCGGCGCATGGCTGCAGCGCGCGGGCGGCGGCGGCGACAGCAAGTGCGGCGGCGGCACGAGGCGAGGGACGGCGCGGCGAGAGAGAGAGAGGGGCCCGGGGCCGGGCTCCGGTATTTATGGAGGGGCGGAGAGGGTGCATGGCTTGCGGGAGGGGGTGGCAAAGGCGGCGGCGGTGGTGTCCGATCTGGACACGGCGGCGGGGCGGCGCTGCTCAGGACTCTGTCCCGAGCTCGGAGAAGGTGGCAGTGCGGCTTGGGCCGGCTGGGCTGGGCGCGGCCCAGTTCGGTCGGCGCATTTTTTATAATAAACATTTTTTAAAACACAGACAAACAAAATAATTAAACAAAAGAAATATTATATAGGCATATAATATATCAAAATTTTCATAAAAACATTTTCTACAACCTGGACATTATTCTAACTTCAAATAAAATCCTCAAAAATTCAAATAAAGCAAAGAGTGCTACTGCTCTAGTAAAATCCAACAAAAATCATTTTAAAAATACCAAAATTAATTCAAATGTATTTCTCTCTAATGTTCTGATGTAGGGAATCATGTTACCCTATTTTCCATGTATTTTATTTTTGGAGAAAAATAATTTGAATAAAACCCAAATAACTCCAAATTGAAAATAAATTCAAAAAGGACTTTGAATTTAATTCTTTGACACTCCCAACTCATACTTCATCTGTTTTGAAGAAGTCATTTTATCTTCTCTCATGAAAATCATTGAGTTGCTTAAAGTTTCCGAATTTGAAAAATAGTTTCAAATGAAATTCAAATATATTCAAATGCCCTTTCATTTAATTAAATGGAAGAAGTCATATCATCTTCACTCAAGGGTTTTGTATTTGAAAAGAATTTGAATTCACGATGATCATAAATGCGAAATGAAAGTTTGGGAAAGTCCTTTTATTCCCTCTCATTTAACGTTCAAGAGTTCGAATTTCAGTCACTTTCAGTCAATCGATCACACAACAATCAAACAACCAATCAAATCTATCTATTTAATATAACATTCCAAAATTTAGAATTTTGGGATGTTACAAACCTACCACCCTTAAAATGAATCTCGTCCTCGAGATTCGGAGAGGCTAGAAAGAAATGGGTTAGGTTTGGGAGTCTTCTCAAAATCCATGGGGTCTTCTCAAAATCCATCGATCGTCTTCGGGGTGTGGGGTGCTACCACCCTTAGAATCATTGTTACGGTTCCATCAAAACTCATATACTCCATCCTTATTCTTGATAGTGTCGGTCCTCTCAGATCGTAAGGATAATTCCTTCTTTGGGCTCTTCCGGTAGTGGCATAACCTTTTCCTCAATTCTTCTGTCCTTTCCTCTTGGTAAGGTTATTCCGAGATTGGGTCTTCTTAGCTGACAGGTCTGGCGCCAATACTAACTAACTATCGATATCTCATGGGGGTTAACAATTTAGGGTTTCTCCTGCAGGAAATGGGTCTGGTTGATCCTCACCGTATTTCCTACGGTTGGCAAAAGCTGCCTTGTACAAGGAAAAAAAATTGATATACCATTCTAAGGTTTAAACAAGGTTTTGCTCGTCGTCTCTCTACTATAGGCAAGTCACTCAGATTTACCATCCCATATAGCAAAGCGAACAATAAGAGTAAGTCGGTGTGGTGATCAATCCATCCCGCACCCAAATCATTACCTTGTATACAGTTTAGTGAATCTCGAATTCTAACACTCGGTCATCCTCACAAGCATTGCAGAATTTCTCTTGTCGACGAACCATGTTCGGAAAAATCCATTGATTCTGCAAGCCAAACAAACATCTATCGTTTCTTCACAACTCTCAGGTTTTGCGTAAAGTCCTATAAAATCGTCTGTCGACAAAGGTATACCCTCTTCCAGGGTTTTTCCTTCAGCAAGAATGTGCTTGCTTCTTGGCAGGTCCTGGGCCTGTGGGTTATGGCCCATCTCATTACTTGTAATCCTTGAACTCATCCTCAGGGCAGCTGATCGTTATTCCAACATCCAACTTCCAGCTTCCAAGCATACTTAAAATCCATCCAATTGTACTGTCTTCCTTCCTTCTATTGGCACCAACTAGGACATGATTACTCAGACTCATCATGGAATTTCCATTGATCCATATTTCTAACATCATACCTTCTTTATATCCAATAGTAATTCATCTCTTCATCCTCGTGGACTATCCCCCATACCAAGATAAAACTCATTCTTATTTTGTCAAAAATCCACTTCATGGTATATCATTCTCCTTTCCATGGGTCAAGTGTCCTCACAGGATACTACCATCCTTAAAATGACACAACTCATCCATAGACCATATTTCTCATATCCTCAAAAATGGTCAAAATCTTCCTTCACAGAGTAACAACTCATAAGATCCAACCAGTACTAAGGATGCTAACTTTATTGGTCCTCAAATTACTACAATCTCCTGCATAGTACTTCTTCAACTGGGAAACGTGAAACACATCATGAACTCCTGACAGTCCTTCGGGTGACTCCAACTTGTTGGCCACTTCTCCCATACGCTCCAAATCTCGGTATGGTCCTACAAATCTCGGGGCTAACTTTCCCTTAACTCCAAATCGTTTAACTCCTCGCAGAGGGGACACACGAAGACATGCTCTGTCTCCAATTTCATAGACTACCTCCTTGCATTTTTGAGTCTGCATAACTCTTCTGCCTGGATTGAGCTACCTTCGGTCGATCTTGAATCAACTTAACATTCTCTTCTGTCTTCTTGATCACATTTGGTCCAAACAACTGACGGTCTCCAACTTCATCCCACATCAACGGTGTCTGGCTCCTTCTCCCATACAAAGCTTCAAAAAGGGCCATCTTCAAATTGGCTTGGTAACTGTTGTTGTATGAGAACTCCACGTAAGGTAGATTATCATCCCTACTAGATCCATAATCTAGCGCACACGCTCTCAACATGTTCTCCAGAATCTGATTGACTCTCTCGGTCTATCCATCTGTCTGCGGATGAAAGGATGTACTGAACTCTAGCCTAGTACCCAAAGTCTGGTGCAGCTGATTCCAAAACTTAGCGGTAAACTGTGTTCCTCTATCTGATACGATGGTCCTCGGAACTTCATGCAGACATACGATCCTGATCAAATATATCTTGGCCAACTTCGCACTTGTATAGGTGGTTTTCACTGGGATAAAGTGAGCCACTTTGGTCAAGTGAATCAACTTCTACCCAGATAGAATCATATCCCATTCGGGTTCTGGGAAATCCGGTAATGAAATCCATGCCAAGCTTATCCCACTTCCATTCGGGTATCGGCATAGGTTGTAGTAATCCTGGTGGCTTCTGATGCTCTGCCTTTACTCCCTGGCATACATCACCTACGACTACATACTCCGCAATATCCTTCTTCATACCAGTCCACCAGAAACGCTCCTTCAAATCCAAATACATCTTGGTGTTTCCGGGGTGAATCGAGTATGGTGAGTCATGAGCCTCCTGAAGTATTAACTTCCTGATCTTTGCATTATTGGGATCATATACACAGTCCTCGAACCATAAGGTGTCGTGCTCATCCTTACGAAAACCTTTGGCCTTTCCTTTGCTCATCCTCTCTTTTACCTCAGCAATCCCTTTGTCATCCTTCTAAGCTTCACGGGTCTTTCCCAACAATGTAGACTGAACTTCCATTACTGCAACAAAACCTTTGGGAACAATCTTCAACCGAAGTTCCCTGAGATCCTCGGCTAACTCCTTTGTAAATTCTCCGCTTATGAGGGTATTCGTCCCTGTTTTCTTTATGGTTGTGTCCTATTTCTCCACAAAGCTTGTATGCACAAGGTTTCTTCATATCCTTTCCATAAGGCCTCAATTTTTGGGACACAAGCCAAGACTTTAGCAAAGTCAGCTTAAATTCCTTCCAAGTGGTTACTCCTTGCCATCCATTGATGGTTTGGTACATCCTCCACCAAGTAGCAGCACCTCTTTCAAAACACTGCAGAGCATGCTGGGTCATATCCTTTCTGGCTACAGAATTATTCTTCATGTGATCCTCCATGTTCTGAATCCATCGGTCCGTCTCCAATTGACTCATCGGTCTAGAAAATATAAGCTCATCTCCATTCATCCTCTATTGGGTCCAATGGTTTGGGGTGGGATAAGAGAGATAGAGAGGGATGCACACAATACAAACAAAAGTTTTCAAAATGCAGATTTTATTGTGGCTGTCGGAAAACAACAAACAAATGACAGCTCACAAACGTCGCATCTAACGTAGGTATAATAGGGGTTCGGTCTTCTAAGGGTCAATAAATCTTCAAAGTCATCAAACTCTTTCAGTCTTGTTAATGTCTTCGATGGCTTCTTACAATCGTGCTTGTCCTTTTTGCCAGATCATCTCTGTTGACGTGAAATCTCTCATGACATCCTTTAATATTTCTGGAGTTGCATTCAAACTTCTGGTTTTCAACATCCTTGGCATGAACCCTGGTCCTACTGTCCTTCAATTCCTGACGAATCTCTGGTATCTCAAGGTTTTTCTCCTCTAGCTTGGCTACTTTCAGCTTCTAGGTCCTAAGTTCTTTACAAAATGCTTCCTTGTCAAATATGGCTTCATGCAGATCCATCTTAACTTCCTGATGTAATACTCCAGATCCTGGTGATACACCTTCTAAGGTTAAACATTCGTCTTGCTAATAGGTGCTTCATCAGCCTTCTTGCCATCCAATCCTTCCGAAGAAATGCATGCTTAACTCAGCACGGTGACAATAGCATAAGCGGGCGATAACATCTTGGATATCCTATGTTTATGCCCATGTCATTACCATGAGCTATCATTCCATAATAGACATCTCCTGCCTTGGAGTTTTCTTGACAAAACTTTGAGTTCTATGCTCAATGTTCCGGTCTTTCTCCGATACACCTTGATCTCGATATTAGCAGCTTCAATAACCTGCCAAATTCCATAAGGGTAGCCTTCCTAGGTCATACTAAATCTGGAAATTCTTCAAAGCCTTCAAATCTCCTAGTCTTAGGAGTCTTCAACCACTGTAGTTTCCATTATCATAATGTATGGTAAAATCCTCTTCATTCTGAATGGTTTTAGTTGTCCGATATCTTGTACTTCTTGAAGTGGACTCATCCATCGAATCTTCATGTGGTCAAAAGGGAAAAGGGGTATGGTCTCACTAAAAGGGAATATTTGAATAAGCTCAGAAGAGAAGAGAGGTAAAAGATCTTTTTGAAAAAGAAAGTTTTAAAGAAAATCCTTCCTATGGGCTTGCTAGTTTCTAGGGGTCACGTCCTACAGTCAACATGTGCTCTGATACCATCTTGTAGCGACCCGACCTCAGACGGTCAAGTCTCTATGCTTAAGTGTCATCCCTGGATCGGTATGCTGACACACACAGTACTCGAGGATTTATAACAAAGGTAAATCACATGTATAAATAACGTAAATACTATTACCTCAACCAAATGGCGGAAGTAACAAGGTTGTGGATTCCCATCAACACCAACGGTAAAGTTGAGTGTAGAAATCATAACCCTAACGTATCACTTACTCGTCGTAAGAAGTCCTGCAACATGAGACGTTGCAGCCACAGAGGGTCAGTACATTGAATGTACTGGCAAATTCACACCATAGGATAATGATGAATAATAGCTATCACTATATGCATATATGGCTGGTGGAAAGCTCTATGGTTATAAGGTTTTTGCGAAAAGCCATTTTTTCCCTACTGCAAAGGAATATATTTTATTTAACTACAAGGTTGGTTGATAATTATTGAGAAGGGTCCTCCAACTCAATCCCAAAATAATAATAATCATTAACCCAAACCAAATTAATAATTAAAGTGTTGAGATCAACATGAATATCCAAAGACCAGAGACTCAAAATTGTCCATAACCGGGGACATGACTAACCATGATTAGATTGTACACTCTGTAGAGGTTTGCGCACTTTTCCCCACAAGACTCGATCGCCTCCGTTGGATTTCTCGCACTACATGGTGTTTGAGAAACGGATGACCGAGACACAGTCTTTCAGAAACATCAACTCTCTACTCCGGGCAGACCATACCAAACCTACAATCCTCTACCTGCTGATTCACCTCTTCAAGAGCTTCATGTAACCTACTCAACTATGCCAGAGCCCATAATAGCTTGTGGCTGCACACGGAAGTTTCTAGCATGAATAATCTTATGATCCCTTTGAGCCTGGGTGGCGGACCGTAGGATGATCACACGGTATATCCCTGGGATCTCCTAGGACAACACTGGTATTTCCCCAGGTGTCCGAGCAAGTCCACTGGTATATCCCCAGGGTGCCCCTAGCAATCCACCCAGATGTGTATTAAAGTAGCCACCTTAAGTTAAACCTTAGTTGACAATAATCTCTCACATCTTTCATGGTAAACACTCAAACCCAATCCACGTCTACGAGCATAGCATGAAAATAATAGCATAATGTAAAAGTAACTCCAAGGTTTGAATGCAGGGCAATAGGTTCCTACCTTGTCAACTACTTCCCAATACCCATATGTTATCAATTCCTAACCATGCAATGTTTGAGGGTGAAACTAATGCATAAAAACTGGGTATGAAAGGGATATGATCAAAGTGTGAACTTGCCTGTACTGTTGATGAAGATGATTCGCACTCAACACTCTTGATAGATCTACTCATCACACTCCGGTCAATCTATCGTAAGCAAACAATAGTAACCACACATAAGCAATCACTCAAAGAATCAGAAAGAATGAAGAAGACGATTCGGAAAACATCAAAACCAAACAAATAACTCTTGCAACATAAAACAATTTCTAACAGTACCAAAATTATGTGAATTTGGCCTTATCAGAAAGTTTAGGTCAAGAGCTTCGATTAGCAAAAAGAATGAACTCAAATGGAGCTACGAAACTCAAGTTACGATCAAACAAAGTTCAAATACAAATCTGGTCTAATTCAAATTTTAAACTTTCAAAAACATGTTTGAGTTGGATTACTGGATAGATGGGATCATAACGAAGAAGTGAGCATTGGTTTCATCTAATTCCGACTGACGAACAAAAAGTTATAGTCGTTTGAAAACCAGGGGCTGATCTGTAAAGAAAATATTCACGGATGGGTCCCTGGCCGAAAATTAAAAAGAAAAACAAAAACTCTATCGAGCGAACGCTCGCTACAGAAGCTAATACAGCGAATCTGTTCACAAATAAAACCTAAACGAACAAGCGTTCGTTAAATAGCCGAAACGGAAAAAAAACATGAACAAATCGAGATCGTCGGATCTCGATCTGACGGCGGGGATCGGGGCTAGGGTTTACCCAAACTCCGGCGAGACGGAGCGGCGGCACGGAAGCTCCGGCGAGGGCGGCTGGTGGCTGCGCGGGGCGGGCGCTGGGCGGCGTCGGCGGCGCTAGGCGGCGCAGGGCAGCAGCGCGCGGGCGGCGGCGGCGAGCAGCTTGGCGGCGCAATTCGCGCGGCGGCGGCGGCAGCAAGTGCGGCGGCGGCGCGAGGTGAGGGATGGTGCGACGAGAGAGAGAGAGGGGCCCGGGGCCGGGCTCCGGTATTTATGGAGGGGCAGAGAGGGCGCGTGGCTTGCGGGAGGGGGTGGCAAAGGCGGCGGCGGTGGTGTCCGATCTGGACACGGCGGCGGGGCGGCGCTGCTCGGGACTCTGTCCCGAGCTCGGAGAAGGTGGCGGTGCGGCTTGGGCCGGCTGGGCTGGGCGCGGCCCAGTTCGGTAGGTGCGTTTTTTCATAATAAACATTTTTTAAAACACAGACAAATAAAATAATTAAACAAAAGAAATATTATATATGCATATAATATATCAAAATTTTCGGAAAAACATTGTCTACAACATGGACATTATTCTAACTTCAAATAAAATCCTCAAAAAATTCAAATAAAGCAAAGAGTGTTACTGCTCTAATAAAATCCAACAAAAATCATTTTAAAAATACCAAAATTAACTCAAATAATGTTACCCTATTTTCCATGTATTTTATTTTTGGAGAAAAATAATTTGAATAAAACCCAAATAACTCCAAATTGAAAATAAATTCAAAAAAGGACTTTGAATTTAATTCTTTGAAACTCCCAACTCATATTTCATCTGTTTTGAAGAAGTCATTTTATCTTCTCTCGTGAAAATCATTGAGTTTCTTAAAGTTTCTGAATTTGAAAAATAATTTCAAATGAAATTCAAATATCTTCAAATGCCCTTTCATTTAATTAAATGGAAGAAATCATGTCATCTTCACTCAACGGTTTTGTATTTGAAAAGAATTTGAATTTACGAAGATCATAAATGCGAAATGAAAGTTTGGGAAAGTCCTTTTATTCCCTCTCATTTAACTTTCAAGAGTTCGAGTTTCAATCACTTTCAGTCAATCAATCACACAACAATCAAACAACCAATCAAAACTATCTATTTAATATAACATTCCAAAATTTAGAATTTTGGGATGTTACAAGAGGTTTGCGCACTTTTCCCCACAAGACTCGATCTTCTCCGCTGAATTTCTCGGACAGCATGGTGTTTGAGAAACGGATGACCGAGACACAGTCTTTCCGAAGAAGTCCCCTTAACTGATAGATAGGCTGGTACACCTACAATCCCCTACATCTGCTAGCCCATCATGGAAAGGGTTCCCACAACTTACTCAACTATGCCAGAGCCCATGATGGCTTGTGGCTGCACACGGAAGTTTCTAACATGAATAATCTTATGATTCCTTTGTGCCTGGTAGGCATTCCATAGGATGATCACACGGGTACTCCGGGATATCCCAGGACAACGCTGGATTGCTCCAGGTGCCCAGACAACCACTGGGTGCTCTAGAGTGCCTCAACCAATCCACCCAGATGTGTATTAAAGTAGCCACCTTCAGTTTAACCATTTGTAAATAACAACTCTCACATTTGTCGTGGATCACTCAAACCAAACCATGTCTACGATCATAGCATAACAATATAAGCATAACATGGGCTTCTGGAGACTCAAGGTCTGATCTGGTTATATAGGCTAGGAGAAGTTTTGATAAGCCTTTTTTCACCGAAGTGGTGTTCACTACTTGTTGGAATACCTGGATCATTAGAAATGCAAAAGTTTTCAGGAATGAGAGGGCCATCTTTAACAAGTGGAGAGCTGCTTTTAGGCATGACATTACTCTTTTGCAGTATAGGATTAAATCTGCCTTCAAGGATGACTTCCTCAAGTGGATCTCTTACCTCCCCCCTTAAGGCTTAGTGTTGTAAGGCATCCCTTTTTCTTTTTCTAGTTTCTTCTCTAGATTACCCCTTGTAATCAGCTTGTTGTAACTTATAATTTTTCTCTATTAATAAAGTTTTGCCATGTTGTGGGGGTGTTTCCCCACAGTTCACAGTAAAAAAACAATATAAGCATAACGTAATAACTCCCAGGGTTTGATATAAGACAATAGGTTCTACCTCATCAACTACTTCCCAAAACCCACATGTTAATCAGATCCTAACCATGCAGTGTTTGAGGATTGAAGCTAATGCATAAAACTGGGTCATAAAAGGGGTATGATCAAAGTGTTACTTGCCTTGCTGACGATCTGAAAACCCTAGTGACTCGTAGTAGCAAGCCTCGCACTCCGGAAACTCTATCGTGCACAAACAATAACATACATAAGCACTCAAGCATAAGATGCATGGGTCAAACTCAAGAGAAAAGACCCAAACTTAAAGTACAAGAGAAAAGCTTCGATTTGCAAAAAGAATCAATCGAATCGGAGTTACGAAACTAAAACTACGATCAAAAGAAGTATGAAATCAAATCTGCTTGAAACCAAATTTTAATTTGTCAAAACCATGTTTGAGTTGATTATCTGGAAAGAGGGGAACAAGATGAAGATTTGGCGTTGGTTTCACTGGATTTGGATAAACGAGCAAAACGTGGCGAGTGCTTGAAGATCAGGGGCTAATCTGTGATAAAAGTATTCGCGGATAGGTCCCTGACCAAAAAATAAACAGAAAAAGAAAAAATCTAACAAACGAATGTTCGCTAACAGAACTAAACGAACGAATTCGTCCGTTAAAACGACCTAACGGGTAAACGTTCGCTACTTAGCGAACCCTAAAATAAAGACGATCTAAACGAGAACAAAAAAAATCAAAAAAACCGGCGAACCGGGGCCGTTTTATTCCGGTTAAACGACGGTGGCGGTCAACGGTGAGCCGCGCGGCAGCTCCGGCGAAACGGCGGGGTTGCGGCTCCGGCGAACAGCGAGGCGGGGCGGCGCGGGGCTGCAGGGTGGCGGCGCGGCAAGGCGGGGCGGCAGCAGTGGTGGTGACCTGGATCGCGGTGGCGGCGACTTGGGCGGCGGCGGCGCGGGTTGAGGAGAGAGGGGAGCGGCGACGACGTGGGTTGAGGAGAGAGGGGGTGGCGGCAGCAGCGCGGGTTGAGGAGAGAGGAGGGGCGGCGGCACATATAAAGATGTCGGGGGGGCGGCTTGAGGGAGGGGCAAGGTGGCGGCGGCGATTGGGCCGAAGGCTGGGCCGAAGGCCCGGTTGGTCCGAAAAGATTTTTTTTAAATAATTTCGCCTGAGAAGAAAAATCCTAATAAAATATAAAAAAATTCTAAAAATACAAGAAATAATTTTCACCGTCGAAACCTAATATTTAGGACAAGATGAACATCTTTCTGACCTAAAATGCAATTTTCAAAAATGCATATTTTTTTCTAATCCAAATAAAATAGCAAATAAAATACAAATAAAATATTAATTTGATTTTAAATTTTCTTCTCCAATATTCCTTTCATTTGAAGAAGTCGTTTTATCTCCTCTCATTTATTTTTATTATTGGAAATAATTGGAGAAACAAATATTAAAATCAAATTGATCCTCTTTTCAAATTTGAGAAAAATTCAAATATGAAAATTTGTGAAATCTCCAACTCTCGCCTTGGGTCCTTGAGCTGCTTAAGATTTCTAGGATCACAACCAAAATGCAACATAAAATATGATATGCATATGATGACCTATGTATAACATCCAAATTGAAAATTGGGATGTTACAAACCTACCCCCCTTAAGATGAATCTCGCCCCTGAGAATCGGGTTGGCTAGAAAAAAGGTGCGGGTGGTCTTTCCGTAGGTCTTCTTCTCGCTCCCAGGTGGCTTCCTCCTCGGTATGGTGACTCCAATAAACTTTGCAAAACTTGATAACCTTGTTGCGTGTAACTCGGCTGGCAAACTCGAGAATCTTGACTCGTTTCTCCTCGTAGCTTAGATCACTATCCAACTGAATTGCTTCCAGGGGCACTGTATCTCTCAGAGGAATATCGGCCATCTCAACATGGCACTTCTTCAACTGGGAAACGTGAAACACATCTTAATGCACATAATTCAAGTTCAAACAATCGGTGCATGAAAGGGTGCACAAGAACGGCCTGCAAAACCATGCTCGTGCCATTTAGTAAATTCTCATGCCTTTTAGAAGGAATGGACAGATACTTCGATGTAATGTGTGGCAATAGTCAACCACAAACATTTGTTTATTGGGTTTTCAACTATAAAAAATGAAATAAATGCTTGAAAAACATGACGCCTGGCATGGTGTGCCATGGTATGACCTCACCATGCCCTGGTAAAAATTTGAGAAGGTTTGGCTTATGTCGTCATGCACGCCCTTCATAAGTCGAACAATCACCAAAGAAGTTCCATGCTTTTGAGAGGGAAATCACCAAGATTGAAGGGGGATCCAAATTTTCTTCGTTCTTTTCCTGGAGTTTTTTTTCTACGATGAACATACAAACTGCAAATCACTGTGTTCAGATTTGAAATTTTTTCGGGCTCATTCACCATATTTAGGGGATTATGTGCATTTTCTAGGCATTTAGCGCATATAAATCCAATCCAGCTACAACTACACGGGTGTGATGTGAGGGACGTGGATTGCCGTTCGATTGCGGCGCATCCTACGATGAACACGCGCGATCTGCGTGGCTGGGGTTCCGGCCAATCATAATGCGACACACAATAGGCTCAGCGCACACTGTTTCCAGAAGTGACAAAGATGAACCGTGTGCGATAATGAACGAGCAAAATTGTAAGGGAAGCCAAATTTCTGTTGTCGTTTGTCGTTGAGCTCTAGAATACCACCGCACTGTACGGCCACATGGCCCCTCCGTCCCAGAGCTCTCTCCAGGCGTGATCCATGGCATCGCGGCACACAGTAACTGGTAAGGAAACGATGGCATCCCGCCGCGCCGTGTTCCTCGCCGCCCGCGACCGCACACATGGTAAGGAAGCGATGGCATCTTGTTGTGCCGAGTTCATCGCCGCCGGCGGCCACACAGTTACATGGGCGAACTTTGAGGCTGCCATGGCCGAATGGGTGGTGGATCTAGAGGCGGCCAAAGCCGCACAGAAGGAGCGGAAAAGGCAGAAAGCAGTCAAGAAAAGAGAGTCCCGCTACCGCAAGAAAGAAGAGGTCGCACGCAGTGGTGAGGAGAGCTTCGCGGAGATCAAAGCACGGCGGGATGCCGCCTACAAGGTCGGGAAGGAGAACACCGGCATCTGGCCAACATGCCCCGATGGTAGCATGTGAGAAGTAGTTTAAGTTTGTAGTATTAGAGCAAATTACCAGTAGTACTTTAAGTTTGTAGTATTAACGTACAATGTCGGTAGGAGCATCCTTTGAGGGCTTTGAGTGTTGATTAGCATCTGTGCCCGTGTGCATTTTTTTGTGTTAATCATTAGAAGATCACAAAACACACGGTTTCTATGCCGTACCCATCTGCGCTTTTTTGCGTTAATGATCCATAAGTCAGTTACATGTGCGATGTTTCCTAATAAACGAGGTGTACCATTGACCAAAAAATCAACTACACGTGTACATTTTTTTTGAGACGGGATCTACCAATTTTCTGTTTTCTCACACACGAGTATTTTACGCGCTTCGTCTGTGTTATGTGTTTCCCCCGCCCAAGTTTCAAATTTCACAGCGAAATTTTCATTAGGCGCGTGATTTCATAATTTAATCATCCAACCACATCCCCACCCATCAAATTTCCTCAGTATCTCCCCCCCCCCCCGCGCCTCCCCCTACCGGCATATCAAACCGCCACCGCCGCAACCACATCTATGTTCTGCTCGGATCCAGTCTGGTAACCCACCGATCTCTATCACGGCCCCGGCCTAATTGCTTAAACGACGCTTGCGAAATATCCTCATGCCTCCAAATCCCCACCGCCATGAGCTAATGGCGGTCCATGGCGCGATGGCCGCTGTGCGTGTTGACCCGGAGGAACACCTTGCCTCCGCCGTCGCCGACCTGGTGTAGGCTCTAGCACAGATGAAGTGCCCCAGTGACTACCCCCAGGACTTAACAGGTAAGATCTGACCTGCTAAATCTTACCAATACCACTTGCAACGTCTATGATTTGTACGGTTGATGTATTAAGCATGTTCGTGCCTTGTTTATTTCAGTACTGGACACTGTGTGATGTTCAAATATTACCGTGTCCAGCTCAATTTCACCAATACCAGCAACAAACTTACAATACATGACTCAGGATATCACTAGAGATGTTGCCCATTTGCTATTTTTAGTGGATGCTAACCCTGTTGTACTTAACATGCCTGTCCATGTACTTACGTAGGGACATAACGGACCGATGTTGTTGTTTGCCGTCGAGGTTAGCTGCATCCCATGTCTTACAGTATTTCACATCATTTGTGCAATTGCAGTTTAACTTCTAGCATTTACTGGTTGCCTATAGGTACACATGTCAGTGGCACTGGTCCACGCTTCGACTCGGAGGAACAGCTCGCCTCCGCCGCCGCTGACTTTGAGCGGGCTCTGGCCAAGATGAAGTGCCCCAGCAACTACCTCTCAGGACTTACCAAGTATGTACTCACCAGTTCAATCTTACCAATACCAGTTGCAATTAATGGCTATGTTCTGTACGGTCGATTTATTAAGCATGCTCTATTAAACATGCCTAACACGTTTTAGCTACTTTCCCTGCCTTTTTATAGACATATGGGCCATTCTCTGCTCTGGCAACACCTGCCTTGTGATGTTTAACTATGCCAATTGCATTCTATCAATATCGTTTTCAATGGCTATTAAGCCTGTTGCAATTAACAGTTGAATCCATTTTTAAATAGTTGTATTTCAATGGCTATGAACTTACAAAACATGACTTAGGATGTTGTTAAGCCTCTGTTACAATTAACAGTTGTATCCATTTTTTAATCTGTCCCTTTGCTACCATGCTACTCTCCGCAATGAAGATATACTAGAGATGTTGCCCATTTGCTATTTTTGGTGGATGCTAACCCTGTTGTACTTAACATGCATGTCCATGTACTTACACAGGGTCATAACGGCCGATGCTGTTCTTTGCCGTCGAGGTTAGCTGCATCCCATGTCTTACAGTATTTCACATCATTTGTGCAATTGCACTTTAACTTCTACCATTTACTAGTTGCCTGTAGGTACACATGGTAGTGGCACTGATCCATGCTTCGACCCGGAGGAACAGCTCGCCTTCGTTGCTGCTGACTTTTGGCGGGCTGTGGCCAAGATGAAGTGCCCCAACAACTACCTCTCAGGACTTACCAAGTATGTACACACCAGTCAATCTTACCAATACCAGTTGCAATTAATGGCTATGTTTTGTATGATCGATGTATTAAGCATCTTGTAGTAAACATGCCTAACACATTTTAGCTATTTCCCCTACCTTTTTGTAGACAACTGGGCCATTATCTACTCTGGCAGCACCTGCCTTGTGATGTTTAACTCTGCCAATTGCATTTTTATCAGTACTAGTTTCAGTGGCCATTAAGCCCGTTGCAATTAACAGTTGTATCCATTTTAAAGAGTTGTATTTCAATGGCTACATACTTACAAAACATGAATTAGGATGTTGTTAAGCTATTGCAATTAATAGTTGTATCCATTTTTTAATCCGTCCCTTTGCTACCGTGCTACTCTTTCGCAATGAAGATATCACTACAGATGTTGCCGTTTTATTACCATTTGCTATTTTTGGTGGATGTTAACCCTGTTGAAGTTAACATTGGCTTTCCATGTACTTACACAGGGCTACAATGGGTGATGTTGTTGTTTGCCGTCGAGGTTAGCTGCATCCCATGTCTTATACACCATCTATTCCTAAATATAAGTATTTTAGAGATTCCAATATATACTACATAAGGAGAAAATGAGTGAATATAGATTCAAATCTAAACTATATCTATAATTCTATATACATTCGTATGTAGTCCATATTGAAATCTCTAAAAAAAATACTTGTACTTAGGGACACAGGTAGTTGTATTTTACATCATTTGTGCAATCTCAGTTTAGCTTCTAACATTTAGTGGTTGCTTGTAGGTACATATATGAGTGGTACTGATCCACGCTTCGATCCCTTTTGCGTATGGGGCAATGAGATATTCATGAACAAGCGTCAAGTGAGGAAACTAAGAAAGATTGTTAGGCGAAAGAAATGGGTGATTGGAATTAAGCTCTTTATTTACACTTTGTCCAAGATAACAGTGAACTTTAGGATGGTAAGTAATGTGTTGCCTTTTCCCCCTGCCCACAACAAGTTACTCCATTAGACCTCGGTATCTGATATTTTCCTCTTTTCAGTGGTTTCTGAAGCTATTTACCGATGATTACCTTCAAAACTACATGAACGGAGTGGAGGCAACTAAGTTTAAAGTATATAATTCATGCTACCATGATAATGCTCTAGAAGTCTTCCTAAAGGCGGTGAAGGATGGGCGGGCGATCGTCATAAGGGGTTGGACAAAAGTGGTTCGTGCCTATGGCACGCAGCAAGGCACATTATGGGCATTCCGCTTCTTCAACACCATCGACAGTCAAAATGATTTACACTTGTCTCTTCACCTTTACCGCCTTTAAATACTGTGGTTCATCATAGTTAATTGCTGTCTAATCCTGTAATTATTGAACATATTATACTGGCAATTTTATTTATGGATTCGTTGTTGAATCATTGTGCTGAGAACTTGAATTGCATGCTTCATATTTCAAAATTTCCAATTCGAATAATAAATTACAGGCAAAAATAAAAATATACAGGAGCTAATAAAATAATGTGCACACGGTTAGAAAGAAAACAGCGTGTGCGATGTAAAAAGAGAACAGACGGTCATGGAACTTTGCAAACGGTTCTGGCAGTAAAAGCGCTTGTGATGGATAGCCCAATGCCATACAATTTTCTTCATCAAATCGTGTGTGATGTAGTTGGTAAAACCAAACAGTTAACCAAGGCAGAGCGTGTGTGATAGTTACACCTTTCACACACGAGCCTATACATAAAATTGTGTGCGATGTACATATTAACGGAAACGTTATCCCTGGATTGACTATGTGGGATGTACATAAGAACGGAAATGTATTCCTTGGATTGACTGTGTGTGATATACATACGAACGGAAACATTTTCCCTGGAATGACTATGTGGGATATACATAAGAACGGAAACGTATTCCTTGGATTGACTGTGTGTGATATACATACGGATGGAAATGTTTTTCTGGGATTCACCGTGTGGGATGTAAATATGAACAGAAATGATTGGGTTTCGATGCCTCGCCCAATTGCACATGAGCTCATTTTGCCCCATCCTGTGTCCGAGGAGGGCCTATCCCCGATGGTTTCTGGGTCGTGTGGGAAGGACCCCCCCTATCACCCACACTCACTTGGCGACGGTTCCAAATGCCATCGTGGAAAGGGGTTAAAAACTATTTGTATAGCACCGACGCGTACCAGTGTAGTTCCAAAGTGATAGATATTCAAGAGGGATATAATAAAATCTTTCATGAAGATCATTGGACAAAATAAACTTGATTCTTTGTAATAGTTTTGCGATATGATGATATAATATGTGAGTCATGTTGATGAGTAATTATGCTTTAGTAAGAATATTGATGTTAAGGTTTGTGATTCCCTGTGCAAGCACGAAAGTCAATAGTTATGCAATGAAATTACATCCTACTTATGGTGCATTATTCGGTGTTAGTTGTGCTTAATGCTCACTTATGAGATTTTTTGTTTCTTGGTTGGATGCTTCTCAATCTTTTGCTAGCCTTCACTTGCACTAAGTATGATTACTACTTGTGCATCCAAAATCCTTAAACCAGTTTTGCCACATGAGTCCACTATACCAACCTATATGCGGTATTCTTTTGCGAAAATTTGTATGTGCCATCTCTAATCTTCAAAAGAAATTTCCTTTTTGTGTGCTCATACCGCTCATGAAACGGTAGGGGTTGGCTGATATTTTTCCATTCTAGATGTGCTATTCTCAACATGAGTGTTTATTCACCTGTCATTGCACGAGAGTACGACAAAGGTATTAGGGATGCCCAGTCCCGAAATGAAAAATGAATTAGTTTATGTTGTCAAATAATAAATTCCTTGGAAAGTATTGATATGGACGGCACCCGTGGATTCGGTTAGTCGTGGAATGTCAAAGTATGGTGGGAAAAGGAATAAACTTTATTTTCTGTTTGGGAACCGCTTATCATATATCTAGCACGGAAAGTATTGGGAACTACTCGATCGTTTTCGTTGATAGGAAAAGCATGCCACCCAAAATATTTTTATCTCTATCTTTTTCGCTTTGAGCTCTGGCACGTGTACAAATCCCTACTTCCCTCTACGGAGGGCCTTTTTATTTACTTTGTGCAATTTTTATTTGATTCTCCATCTTCTCTTATAAAGCACCAACTAAGGGGCACCATGATCGTACTTGAGCATTGGGTGTAGCTAATATGCGAGTGTGTTTCATGAATGGATCAATGATTGAGCATAATGGGCTAGGGATAACTTGCTTTAGTGTTGATATTTTGAAAGACATGGCTGCTTGTTGACATGCTTGAGTATTGAAATCTTCATGTCAAAAATAGACTATTGCTTTGAATCATATAAAAGTCCAAATGTTCATGCTACAAAGAAAATAATATGTGATGAACATGTTAGGCAACATTCCACATCAAAAAAATTGTTTTTATCATTTACCTACTTGAGGACGAGCAGGAATCAAGCTTGAGGATGCTGATACGTCTCCAACGTATCTATATCTTTTTTTATTGTTCCATGTTGTTATTTTATCAATCTTGGATGTTTTAAAATCATTTTATAGCAAATTTATATCATATTTTGGGACTAACCTATTAACATAGTGCCCAGTGCCAGTTGTTGTTTTTTGCTTCTTTTTTTACTTCGTGGAAAATCAATACCAAATGGAGTCCAAACGCAGCGAAAAATTTTGGAGAATTTTTCTGGGCCAGAAGACACAGGATGGGCCAAAGAAGTAATAGGGGGTGCCTCGAGGGTTGTGCCCACCTTGGTGGCCTCCTGCACCGCCTCTTTGCTATATAAATACCCCAATATTCCAAAAACCCTAGGAGAGTCGACGAAACACAATTCCAGCCGCCGCAAGTTCCAGAAACTAGAGATCTAATCTAGACACCATCACAGAGGGGTTCATCATCCTCATTGGTGCCTCTCCGACGATGCAAGAGTAGTTCATTATAGACCTACGGGTCCATAGTTAGTATCTAGATGGCTTCCTCTCTCTCTCATTTGATTCTCAATACAATAAACTCTTGGAGATCTATTTGATGCAACTCTTTTTGCGATGTGTTTGTTGGGATCCGATGAACTTTGAATCTATGATCAGATCTATATTTTTATCCATGAAAGGTATTTAAGTCCTTTGATCTCTTATATGCATGATTACTTATAGCCTCGTATTTCTTCTTTGAATCTTTGATTTAGTTAGGCCAACTAGATCCATTTTTCTTGCCATGGGAAAAGGTGCTTTGTGATGGGTTCGATCTTACGGTGCTCAGTCCCAGTGATAGAAGGGGAAATGACACGTAGGTATTGTCGCTATTAAGGATAACAAGATGGGGTCTATTCCTACATGAATAGATCTTGTCTACATCATGTCATCGTTCTTATTGCATTACTCCGTTTCTCCATGAACTAAATACACTAGATGCATGTTGGATAGCGGTCGATGTGTGGAGTAATAGTCGTAGATGCAGGCAGGAGTCAGTCTACTAATCTTGGACATGATGCCTATATAATGATCATTTCCTGGATATCGTCATAATTATTTTAAGTTCTATCAATTGCCCAACAGTAATTTGTTTACCCACCGTATGCTATTTTTCTCGAGAGAAGTCACTAGTGAAATCTACGGGCCCCGGTTCTCTTCTTTATCATATTTGCCTTTGCGATCCATTTTTATTCGCTTTTATTTTCAGATCTATTAATCAAAAATGCCAAAATACCTTGATGCATTTCTTTGGTTATTTATTTTATCTCGCGTTCCCGCGAGATCTATTTATCCAATCTACTACAATTTTATCTATCTTTTTACCCGGGAGGGATTGACAACCCCTATTTTATGTCGGGTTGCAAGTATTTGTTCTTTGTGTGCAGGTACCATTTACGTAGTGTTGTGTGGTTCTCCTACTGGTTTGATAACCTTGGTCTCATCACTGAGGGAAATACCTACCGTAGTTGTGCTGCACCATCCCTTCCTCTTTGGGGAAATACCTACCGTAGCTGAGTTGATCTTGCTTGGTCTTGAGCATCACTGTGGAAGCATCTGGTGCACTTGCTGCCTTTGCTGCTTTAGAAGCATTTGCTTTCTCTCTCTTCTCCTGGACTTCTGCACAAGTAGGATGGGATGCACCCATGACAACCTCGTTGTCATCAAAATTTGGCCTCAGGGGAAGATGGTGTTTATCAAGAAGATATTTCTCGGTTCCCATCTTAGAGTTCATCAACATTTGAATGTGAGGGGCATATCCACAAGATCTCTTCTGATCAGCAGCTGTTCTCTTCATAGTCTCAACAATCAAGCTCATTACCTTGAACTTCTGAGGTACATCAAACATGTGAAGCAAATTGATTGAGTGACCACGAATCATTCTATGATCTCTTGACTTGGGCAAAAGAGTGTGCCTCAAGATAGTGTTGATAGTGGTCAAACCAGATTGCAGATAGTAGATGGATTCAAGCTTGTGTGTCTCCAGGGTATCATCAGGAATAGTCTGGTACATGTTGGCCATGGAGTTGTGATCCTTCCTAGGCTTGGCATATACATCAGTGTCATTCTCCTCTTCCTTTGGGGCATTGATCAGCTTGGCCCATTCTGAGATTGTTGATCGATACCTTGTACCTTCGGTCATCTAGACAATCTTTCCATCTGGGTAGAAGTGAGCAGTGGAATAGAATAGCATGATCATCTCATCATTCCACTTAGTCAGCTTCTGACCAACAAACTTGTCAACTTCATTCATTCTGAAGCTCTCATGCACACCTGGGAAATAGTCCTCCTTGTCATCAATATGTCCAGTCAACCCACTTCATATCACAGACAATGGGCTTCTTGTCCAAAAGGACAGTCTCATAGAAATCCTGATGTTCCTTGGTGTGAAAGCGGTAGTCCACAGCAGTTCTCCTCCTGGTGGCATAGGGATCAGTCTTTCTCGAGAGTCTCAGACCCACATCCTTTCTTAGCTTCATGTTTTCTGCCACAGGATGATCATCACTATGATCCAGAATCTTGGGCTTCAGTTATCTGAGCACTAGTGGCTCTTCTTCTTCTTGAGCTTCAGGCACTGGGGCCTTATTCTTCTCAGCAGTAGAAATGTTCTTTGTTGATCTCCTAGTGCAGATGGTTTGGGAGCTTGAGCTTGAGCTGGAGGCTTGGGGGAAGACTTGGGCTTAGATGGAGCAGCCCCAGTCCTTATGGCATCCCCCATAAGCTTCTGAGTCTTTCCAGGAGGTGCAACAAGCTCTTCCTCCTCCTCATCTTCATCAGAATCTCTCATCGTAGAAGGTTTCCAATGACTCTGGCAATGGTCTTTTTGACTCTCTCTCCTTCCTCTTCTTTCCTCCAGCAGCCTCTTCCTCTCTTGGTTCAAGAGTGAACTCCATGGTTTCTTGAGTTGAGGCTCTAGGCTTTGACATAGGAGCTCTCTTAGCAGGAGCTTTCTTCTACATTCTAGGCTTGGTGGCAGCATCAACACATACTCTTTCTTGAGTACTTTCTTCTTGGAGGTCACCTCCTCCTCAATAACAAAGTCCTCATACTCATACTCAAATGTTCTCTTCTCCCTTGTCCTGGTGGTTACCTTGGGCAAGTTGCTGGGAGTGCTCCTGCTCCCCTCATCATAAATGCTTGAGGGACTAGTGCCCTCACTGAGGTTGACTTGCTCTTCAGACTTGTTCTGGCTATTACTGCCCTCTGAAATTGCTGAAACTGACCCTATGAATAGTTGGGTATAGATAGAGTGGATAAGCATCACAAAGTGCAGCTTATTTTGCAAAAATATTGAGACAAAAACTTAATTCTAGTTTTCTGCAAAAAGCATTTCAGAGCTACCGATTTGACAAAATCGGTGACACCAAAGCACTAACAGAGTCTAAACTCACAGTTTCGGTCAGACCGAAATGCAATTCCGTGACTCCGAGATGTTAGGGTTTCATAGAGAAAGTGATTTTAGTCGCACTAATCAGTACACTTCGGTCAGACAGAGTAGTACTTGTGCAATGGCCAGGGCCAATCGGTGTGACCGAGATCCTCAGATCGGTCGGTCCAAGATGAGTTCGGCGGAAACCTAACCCTAAGTTTTTGCACCAAATCTATTCTATGGAATTCTTTGGTGGATAGGTCAATCACATACGTGGGAAGAACATAGGCATTGTACTTTGTGCAAGAATCGAAGTTATGGAAAGCACAAAGGGGTCAAATCTGTACCCTAACTTGGCAACGGACTTGCTATGACTGCAACGGCGGTGAGGATTCCGTTGATGGCAGCGGAGACCATCGACATGAGGTCACTGGCAACGACGATGAAGATTCGGAGACCAAGGGGGTGGCAGCGCTGGGAGGCACGGTCGAGTGGTTTGGAGGAGTTTCCAAAATTTCAACCTGTGGTATATATACCCAGACGCTATCGGTGTGACCGAGTGGAACGACTCGGTGCCACCGAGATGCAAAACTGCTAGCAGTTGCTGCAACTCGGTGTGACCGAATTGTTCAAATCGGTTGCTGTCGGGGGAAATCTGCCTCCACGAACACCTATGGGGACCGAGCCCCTTTCTGGTTCGGCGGGGGGCGGAGGTCGCGCGAAGAGCGGATCGAGGCGATGCACACAAGGGGTTTACCCAGCTTCGGGCCGCACGGATGCGTAAAACCCTACTGCTGCTTTGTGGTTTGTATTGTGTTCTTGTTCGGGAGCGCTGAGTGCTACAGTACACTCAGGCAACTAATCAGACCGAGCGTGAGTGGTCTTCTCCTCCCTTCCTCCCTTCTTCCTTTCTCCTCTACGTTGCGCATGGGGCCTCCTTTTATATGCGCAAGGGGTTACCCACAGGTGGCAACGTAGGCGGGGGTAAAACTGGAAAACATTGTGTTGGGTACAGCTGTTTGCACAGTGCTATCATACCTAACTCTGACGGTAGGGGACAAGGGCATTAAATGCCCGTCTAGGTCGCCCAAACAGTGCAGAAAAGGGACCGTCAGGGGCGCCACCGTTTGCCACGACGGCTATCCTGTCAGCGTTGCTTCGCCACCGCATGCCCCTGGTTGCGCAGCCTTTCGCCACGTACGCCCGGAATGGCCCCAGAGCGACACGTTGGTGGATGAGCTGGAACGCAGGCGCGGGGTGGTGACTTGCTGCGGCAAGCGCCTTGCAGCGGTTGATGCCTTGTCGCGCCCGGGAGCTTGTTGCTCACCGGTCCTTGCCGGGACGCATGGCGCGTCGCAGCAAGTCTCTTGTCGTGCCCTGGTCGGCCTTCCCGTCAAGCTCCTCTTGCCAGGGCCTTGTGCTTCGAGCGGCCGTCCCGGCAAGCTCCTCTTGCCGGGGCCTTGCTCTCTTCGGGTGGCCTTCCCGGCAAGCTCCTCCTGCCGGGGCCTTGGCTCAAATACTTTGTTCTTGGATGGCCCAAAAAGGGACCATGGAGAGTTTTGGCGATCACCTGGCAAGCCTTGCCGCGGGGTGCTACGACTGCCCGTGCACAAGTTCGGGGTACTAAGGTACCCCTACTTTAGTACACCGACAGTTGCGCGGAGATGAAAACCTAGATCAACTTAATGAGTTCGGTGAGACCGAGTAGGCGTGAGTATTAGTCTGACCGAAAGGCATTAAGAGGTTTTGGAAGTTAAGCCCTTGATGGATCGGTGGCTCCGAGTGCTTCTCACCCGGAGGGTCAGAATTCGACTTGTTCAAACTTTATGATGTAGCATGAATAGAGTTTGAGACGAGAAAAGGCATAGATAGCTAGAGGGAGTACTTAGGCATTCTTTTCCATCCATTTGGCAAAAAGAAAAACCAAACAGTCAAAGCAACAAATGGATGTCCTCGAATGGAGAAAATTATGCAACCAACATGCTCACACATAATATGGCAAATAAAACATGTGGCAAAGCATGCACAAACACTCTAGCGTCTATCAAGCAATTGGCGTTGACAAGGTCATCTATATATGAGTATATTGACTCGGGAGTCAAATGAGAACATTTGATCGTAGGTCATACTCATTGTTTAAGCACAAGTGGGGTTACCACTTTTACATAAAGCATTGTTGTGTTCACACCATTAGAGTTGCTTTAGCTCAATTCTTAGCAAAGCTCCCCTTAGATGTGATATCCCCCCTTAGAGGGATGAACTAACCTTGGGTTTTGTTGATGATGAATTCATGTAGGTGTTGAAGATGTGGATGCTCAATGTTGATGTAGATCATTTGGAGCAATCCATTGGAGTGAGTTACACTTTCAATACCTACATGGGTTAGTCCCACAAGGAACACACAAGGATATCCATAGACATAGAGTGAAACACACATATGATGATGTAAATGAAAGCATTTGGTTAGCTTATCCCTTGTCTTACCAACAAGAGGGTTTGTGACTCCTTGAACAAATGCAAGATATGGAAGTTGATTTCACTTGTCCTTGCCAAAATGAATATGAGTGAAGTATGTTGGCGGAGTCACCCTCAAGAAATCTCTAGTTCTTCTTCTTTGGGATCCACATAAACTTTATGGGAATACTTGGAGTTATAGTCGTACTTGATGAAGTAGAACTTGAAATAGTCTTGGGAACCCACTTGACCAAGGCCTTAGGAGCTTCTTCAAATGAATCAATCAATTCTTGAAGCTTGTCCTTGCCTTTTAGCTTGTGGTCTTGTGTTGGACGATCATCTTGAGCTTGTGTTCCTTTTAAAGAAGTGGGGTCATACTTCTCTTGTTGAGGAACAAACTTCGTCTTGGGGTATTGATCTTCTTCCCACTCAAATCCATTGGCATTGAACTTTCGTTCAAAACCAACACCGTGATTCTTCCGGTGCCTTCCTTGCTTGCGTACAATTTCCTCAAATTGCTTACTTCCATCAAGGCTCTTGTAAACACATGTCTCTATAATTCCCTTCATAAAGCTATTTTCTTGCTCAACTGTAACTTGGCTAAGAGAATCATTAGTGGAATCAAGAGAACTACTATGAGCAACAATATTGGATTTAACATGATTATTGTTACTACTAGAAGAAGAATCTTTTTTGCTCTTGTTGCTAGGTTTTACTTGTGGCATATAAGTAGACAAGAGTAAATGCTTGGAAATGTAAGAAGAACTCTTCTTTCGAAGATCATCATTGATTGCTTTTAAGAACTCATGCTCTTGCTCTAAATTTAGCTTCTCGAAGCGTAGCTTCTCATGAGTCCTTAGAAGCTCTTGATGATCCACTAGAGTTGTTTCATGAGCTAACTTAAGAGTGTTTAGTTCTTTAGTTAGACGCTGAATCTCCTTCTTATCATTGTCATTCGTTCCATCTTGATTAGCATGATTAATGGAAAATTCATCATAGTTTTCATCACTAGTGTTGTCAACAAGTAAATCATCATCACCTAGCAAATCATCTTCATCACTATTGAAATCAACATACTCGGGGTGTGATACCTTAGGGCCTTTAGCCATGAAGAATCTTCCAATTCCTTCATTTGGTGAGTCAAATATGTCCTAGGAGTTGGATGACACAAGTGCAAGACCGATAACACCTTCATCTTGAGTATATTCGGAGTCGGAGTGATAACTTATATCGGAGTAGTTGTCGGAGTCGGAACCGGATACCCATTCACCAATGTGAGCTTGATGTATTCGTCTTGTGTAGCTCTTTGATGACTTGTCCTTCCTTTCTGAGTCCTTGCTTCTACGAGAGGGTCTTCGTTCATAACGATCATCTCTACTCCTTCTCTCTCTTGGTGGTGATTCATCTATTTTACTTCTCCTTTTAGGTGAATCTTCTCTTCTCTTGTAGGGAGCCATACACTCATTGGAGTAGTGTCCAGTTCTTCCACAGTTGTAGCAATTGCGATCACGACTAGAAGATCTTTTGTCATTGTAGGACCTTCACTTGGAACTTCTCTCTTTGCTTCTATTCTTGTAGAATTTGCTGAAGTTCTTCACCATTAAGCTTAATTATTCATTGAAGACTTGTTTCTCACTTGATGTTGTAGGAGCATCACATGAAGCTTTATAAGCACCACTAGACTTGTCGTGGAGCTCTTCCTTATCCTTGAGTGACATCTCATGAGCAACAATTCTACCAATGACTTCCGTTTGCTTGAGATCTTTGTAGTTGGGCATCATTTGGATCAAGGTGCACACGGTATCATATTTTCCATCCAAGGCTCTTAGGATCTTCTTGATGATGAATTTGTCGGTCATCTCTTCACTTCCTAAGCCGGCAATCTCATTTGTGATGAGAGACGGCCTAGAGTACATTGATATGTCTCCAACGTATTATATTCTGTTTTAGATGATTAATGGGCTTTATTATACACTTTTATACTATATTTTGGACTAACCTATTAACTAGAGGCCTAGCCCAAATTGTTTTTTGCCTATTTCAGTGTTTCGAAGGAAAATGATATCAAACGGAGTCCAAATGGAATGAAACCTTCGGGAACGTGATTTTCGGAACAAACATGATCCAGAGGACTTGGAGTCGACGCAAAGCAATCAATGAGGAGAGCACGAGGTAGGGGGGCACGCCCACCTCCCCCAGGCGCGCCCTCCACCCTCGTGGAGCCCATGTTGCTCCATGAATGTACTTCTTCCTCCTATATGTACCCATACACCCTGGAAACATCATATACGGAGCCAAAACCCTAATTCCACCGCCGCAACCTTCAGTACCCGTGAGATCCCATCTTGGGGCCTTTTCTGGCGTCCTGCCGGAAGGGGCATTGATCATGGAGGGCTTCTACATCAACACCATAGCCTCTCCGATGATGTTTGAGTAGTTTACCTCAGACCTTCGGGTCCATAGTTATTTGCTAGATGGCTTCTTCTCTCTCTTTGGATCTCAATACAATGTTCTCCTCGATTCTCTTGGAGATCTATTTGATGTAATTCTTCTTTTGCGGCGTGTTTGTCGAGACCGATGAATTGTGGGTTTATGATCAAGTTTATCTATGAACAATATTTGAATCTCCTCTGAATTCTTTTATGTATGATTGGTTATCTTTGCAAGTCTCTTCGAATTATCAGTTTGGTTTGTCCTACTAGATTGATCTTTCTTGCAATGGGAGAAGTGCTTAGCTTTGGGTTCAATCGTGCGGTGTCATTTCCTAGTGACAGCAGGGGCAACAAGACACGTATTGTATTGTTGCCATCGAGGATAAAAAGATGGGGTTTATATCATATTGCATGAGTTTATCCCTCTACATCATGTCATCTTGCTTAAAGCATTACTTTGTTCTTTTGAACTTAATACTCTAGATGCATGCTGGATAGCGGTCGATGTGTGGAGTAATAGTAGTACTCTGGGCGTGTTGATCTTCCAAGGTCGATCCATGCCGGTTAAGCAGAGTGGCCCCCGCCGGTCTACATCTTAAGCACTCCGGGGTCTTGGGCCCATCGCCCGTTGCACTCTGGGTCGTTGCGAGTAGGGCGGACCAGGCTCCACCACTACAGGATGGTGCCGGCCTAGCCATGCCGCAATGCTTAACTGGACGCGTGACAAAGCTTTGGCTGATACCATGACGCCGAGGCCCATAACTATTCCCGCATGGTGGTTAGTGCGTAAAGGCCAAAGGCCAACTTAGAACAAATACCCAAACCTGTTAGTGCATTGGGGGCTCGCGGAGACGAGCAGAGACTCACGATAATGTGACCCGTCACCCCGTCTCATGGACTTACGGCAAGGGCCCAGAATGCCCGATCGTGCCACGTAGAAAACTCGCGGGTGCTCTACGGGCCCGCCTAACTTCCACATCAACTCGCGGGTACCCCTCAGGGTTGACCCAACTTCAACAATGGTCTCAAGTAAAGTCAAGGTAACCGTGTGTCCAAACATCAAGTGGAAAACCTGAGGAATCACCCTCGATGGATTCCACTCAATGTAATCATCAAGATGAACATATGAGGAACCACCCTCGAGGTTCACACTGGAGGTGTTGCATGACAGATCCGTATCAGGAATGGTGAAGGAGGAATCACCCTCGTTGACCACGACCGAATAGCTACACTACAGAGTTGTCATTAGGAGTGCGTTGTGAGGTATCACCCTCGGCACTCGATAGTAGCTCTGCAGAGTCAAGCAACAAAAGGGGCGTGATGTGATGTGAGGTGTCGGGCTCTGGTCATCGATCATATTGATTGAGTCATCGATGATGAAGCAGGGGCAACAAGGTCAAGGCGGGGGTCACTGATGGATCACTAACCAACCTGTACTAAGCAGTTTAGAATAAGCAGGTAGGTAACAATAGGCAGGTTATAAAAGCAGGCTATGCATAAGAATAGGAGCAATCAATTACAGTAGCAAAATCTAATGCAAGCATGAGAGAATGGAATGGGCGATATCGGGATGATCAAAGGGGAGGCTTGCCTGGAAGCTCCGCTGAAAGAGAAGAACGGTCGTCGTCGACGTAGTCGATCACAACGGCTTCAGCAGCGGTCTCGGGGTCTACCGGAGATAAGAGGGGGAAGAGACAGTAAATATAAAGCAAAGAGATGCATGACATGACAATAAGCGGTGCTAGGGGTGTTCTAACACAGTGTGATACGTCTCCAATGTATCTATAATTTTTTATTGTTCCATGCTATATTATATTCTGTTTTGGACATTAATGGGCTTTGTTATATACTTTTATATTATTTTTGGGACTAACCTATTAACCAGAGGCCCAGCCCAGAATTGCTGTTTTTTTTGCCTATTTTAGAGTTTCATAGAAAAAGAATATCAAACGGAGTCCAAACGGAATGAAACCTTCGGGAATGTGATTTTCGGAACGAACGTGATCTAGATGACTTGGACCCTACGCCAAGACATCAACCAGGGAGGCACGAGGTAGGGGGCGCGCCTAACCCCCCCCCCCCCCCCCGCCCCCAGGCATGCCCTCCACCCTCGTGGGCCCCACGTTGCTCCACCGACGTACTTCTTCCTCCTGTATATACCTACGTACCCCCAAACTACCAGATACGGAGCCAAAAACCTAATTCCACCGCCGCAACCTTCTGTACCCGTTAGATCCCATCTTGGGGCCTTTTCCAGAGCTCCGCCGGAGGGGGCATCGATCATGGAGGGCTTCTACATCAACACCATAGCCTCTCCGATGATGTGTGAGTAGTTTACCTCAGACCTTCGGGTCCATAGTTATTAGCTAGATGGCTTCTTCTCTCTTTTTGGATCTCAATACAATGTTCTCCCCCTCTCTTGTGGAGATCTATTCGATGTAATCTCCTTTTGTGGTGTGTTTGTTGAGACCGATCAATTGTGGGTTTACGATCAAGTTTATCTATGAACAATATTTGAATCTTCTCTGAATTCTTTTATGTATGATTGGTTATCTTTGCAAGTCTCTTCGAATTATTAGTTTGGTTTGGCCTACTAGATTGATCTTTCTTGCAACGGGAGAAGTGCTTAGCTTTGGGTTCAATCTTGCAGTGTCCTTTCCCAGTGACAGTAGAGGCACCAAGGCACGTATTGTATCATTGCCATCGAGGATAACAAGATGGGGTTTATATCATATTTTATGAGTTTATCCCTCTACATCATGTCGTCTTACTTAAAGCGTTACTCTGTTCTTATGAACTTAATACTCTAGATGCATGTTGGATAGCAGTTGATGTGTGGAGTAATAGTAGTAGATGCAGGCAGGAGTCGGTCTACTTGTCTCAGACATGATGCCTATATACATGATCATACCTAGATATTCTCATAACTATGCTCAATTCTATCAATTGCTCAACAGTAATTTGTTCACCCACCATAATACTTATGCTCTCGGGAGAAGCCACTAGTGAAACCTATGGCCCTCGGGTCTATTTTCCATCATATTAATCTTCCAACATTTAGCTATTTTTATTGCCTTCTATTTTACTTTGCATCTTTATCATAAAAATACCAAAAATATTATCTTATCATATCTATCAGATCTCACTTTCGTAATTGACCGTGAAGGGATTGACAACCCTTTATCACGTTGGTTGCAAGGATTTTATTTGTTTGTGTAGGTGCGAGGGACTCGTGCGTGGCCTCCTACTGGATTGATACCTTGGTTCTAAAAAACTGAGGGAAATACTTATGTTGCTTTACTGCATCACCCTTTCCTCTTCAAGGGAAAACCAACGCAGTGCTCAAGAGGTAGCAAGAAGGATTTCTGGCGCCGTTGCCGGGGAGTCTACACAAAAGTCAACATACCAAGTACCCATCACAAACCCTTATCGCTCGCATTACATTATTTGCCATTTGCCTCTCGTTTTCCTCTCCCCTACTTCACCCTTGCCGTTTTATTTGCCCTCTCTTTTCCGTTCGCCTCTTTTTCGCTTGCTTGTCATTATGGCTAGTTCCCTATATTCTCTGTTGTCTCCCGAAAATGAAGTTCTTAATTTTAATCAAAGGGAAGGAGAAAATCTAAAATACGCTTGGTATAGAATTTGCAATGCTCAAAATAGATCTACCAGAAAGCAATCTACTTCTGTTCTTCTCCGCAATTTTTACGTAGGTGCTGTTGGGGAACGTTGCAGAAAACAAAAATTTTCCTACGGTTTCACCAAGATCTATCTATGAGTCCATCTAGCAACGAGTCATGGGAGAGAGAGATTGCATCCACATACCACTTTGTAGATCGCGAGCGGAAGCGTTCAACGAACGGGGATGAAGTAGTCGTACACACCGTGATCCAAATCACCGGAGATCCTAGCACCGAAAGCACGGCACCTCCGCGTTCAACACACGTACGGTCAGCGTAACGTCTCCTTCTTATTGATCCAGCAAGGCAAAGGATAGGTTGGGGAAGAAGACTCCAGCAACAGCACGACGGCGTGGTGATGGTGGAGCCGCAGTACTCCGACAGGGCTTTGCCGAGCTCTTACGGAGGAGGAGGAGGTGTTGGAGAGGGAGAGGGAGGCGCCAGGGCATAGGGTGTCCAGCCCCCTCTCCCCTCCCCCCTTTATATAACCCCTTGGGGGCGCTGTCCCTAGGAGAAGGAATCTCCTAGGGGGGGCGGCGGCCAGGGAGGGGGGCTTGCCCCCCAAGCAAGGGGGGCGCCCCCTTTAGGGTTTCCCCTCCCAACCCTAGGCGCATGGGCCCTTGGGGGGGAGGCGCACCAGCCCACTATGGGCTGGTTCCCTCCCTCATACAGCCCATGGGGCCCTCCGGGATAGGTGGCCCCACCCGGTGGACCCCCCGGGACCGTCCGGTGGTCCCGGTACAATACTGATAACCCCGAAACTTGTCCCGATGTCCGTATGATGACTTTCCATATATAAATCTTTACCTCCGGACCATTCCAAAACTCCTCGTGACGTCCGGGATCTCATCCGGGACTCCGAACAACATTCGGGTTACTGCATATACATATCTTCACAACCCTAGCGTCACCGAACCTTAAGTGTGTAGACCCTACGGGTTCGGGAGACATGCAGACATGACCGAGACGGCTCTCGGGCAATAACCAACAGCGGGATCTGGATACCCATGTTGGCTCCCACATGCTCCACGATGATCTCATCGGATGAACCACGATGTCAAGGATTCAATTAATCCCGTATACGATTCCCTTTGTCAATCGGTTTTTTACTTGCCCGAGATTCAATCGTCGGTATCCCAATACCTCGTTCAATCTCGTTACCGGCAAGTCACTTTTCTCGTACCGTAATGCATGATCCCGTGATCAAACACTTTGATCACACTGAGCTCATTATGATGATGCATTACCGAGAGGGCCCGGTGATACCTCTCCGTCAAGCGGAGTGACAAATCCCAGTCTCGATCCATGTCAACCCAACAGACACTTTCAGAGATACCGTAGTATACCTTTATAGTCACCCAGTTACGTTGTGATGTTTGGCACACCCAAAGCACTCCTACGGTATCCGGGAGTTACACGATCTCATGGTCTAAGGAAAGGAACTTGACATTGGAAAACTCTAGCAAACGAACTATGCGATCTTTATGCTATGTTTAGGATTGGGTCTTGTCCATCACATCATTCTCCTAATGATGTGATCCCGTTATCGATGACATCCAATGTCCATAGTCAGGAAACCACGACTATCTGTCGATCAACGAGCTAGTCAACTAGAGGCACACTAGGGACATATTGTTGTCTGTTATTCACACATGTATTACGATTTCCGGATAACACAATTATAGCACGAATAAAGACAATTATCATGAATAAGGAAATATAATAATAATGCTTTTATTATTGCCTCTAGGGCATATTTCCAACAGTCTCCCACTTGCACTAGAGTCAATAATCTAGTTACATTGTGAATAATCGAACACCCATAGAGTTCTGGTGCTGATCATGTTTTGCCTTAGGGAGAGGTTTAGTCAACGGATCTGCTACATTCAGATCCGTGTGCACTTTACAAATTTCTATGTCTCCATCTTGAACATTTTCACGAATGGAGTTGAAGCGACGCTTGATGTGCCTGGTCTTCTTGTGAAACCTGGGCTCCTTTGCAAGTGCAATAGCTCCAGTGTTGTCACAGAAGAGCTTGATTGGCCCCGACGCATTGGGTATGACTCCGAGGTCGGTGATGAACTCCTTCACCCAAATTGCTTCATGCGCTGCCTCCGAGGCTGCCATGTACTCCGCTTCACATGTAGATCCCGCCACGACGCTTTGCTTGCAACTGCACCAGCTTACTGCCCCACCATTCAAAATATACACGTATCCGGTTTGTGACTTAGAGTCATCTAGATCTGTGTCGAAGCTAGCATCGACGTAACCTTTTACGACGAGCTCTTCGTCACATCCATAAACGAGAAACATTTCCTTGGTCCTTTTCAGGTACTTCAGGATATTCTTGACCGCTATCCAGTGTTCCTTGCCGGGATTACTTTGGTACCTTCCTACCAAACTTACGGCAAGGTTTACATCAGGTCTGGTACACAGCATGGCATACATAATAGAACCTATGGCTGAGGCATAGGGGATGACGCTCATCTCTTCTATATCTTCTGTCGTGGTCGGACATTGAGCTGAGCTCAATTTCACACCTTGTAACACAGGTAAGAACCCTTTCTTAGATTGATCCATATTGAACTTCTTCAATATTTTATCAAGGTATGTGCTTTGTGAAAGACCTATGAGGCGTCTTGATCTATCTCTATAGATCTTGATGCCTAATATATAAGCAGCTTCTCCAAGGTCCTTCATTGAAAAACTTTTATTCAAGTAGGCCTTAATGCTATCCAAGAGTTCTATATCATTTCCCATCAAAAGTATGTCGTCTACATATAATATGAGAAATGCTACAGAGCTCCCACTCACTTTCTTGTAAACACAGGCTTCTCCATAAGTCTGTGTAAACCCAAACGCTTTGATCATCTCATCAAAGCGAATGTTCCAACTCCGAGATGCTTGCACCAGCCCATAAATCGAGCATTGGAGCTTGCACACCTTGTCAGCATTCTTAGGATCGACAAAACCTTCCGGCTGCATCATATACAATTCTTCCTTAAGGAAACCATTAAGGAATGCCGTTTTGACGTCCATTTGCCATATCTCATAATCATAGTATGCGGCAATTGCTAACATGATTTGGACGGACTTCAGCTTCGCTACCGGTGAAAAAGTCTCATCGTAGTCAATTCCTTGAACTTGTCGATAACCCTTAGCGACAAGCCGAGCTTTATAGATGGTCAAATTTCCATCCGCGTCTGTCTTCTTCTTAAAGATCCATTTATTTTCTATCGCTCGCCATTCAACGGGCAAGTCAGTCAAAGTCCATACTTCGTTTTCATACATGGATCCTATCTCGGATTTCATGGCTTCCAGCCATTTGTCGGAATCCGGGCCCGCCATTGCTTCCTCATAGTTCGAAGGTTCACCGTTGTCTAACAACATGATTTCCAAGACAGGGTTGCCGTACCACTCTGGTGCGGAACGTGTCCTTGTGGACCTTCGAATTTCAGTAGGAGCTTGATTAGAAGCATCGTGATCATCATCATTAATTTCCTCTCTAGTCGGCGCAGGCACCTCAGAAACGTTTTCTTGAGTTTCGCCATTTTCCGGTTCAAGAGGTAACACTTCATCAAGTTCTACTTTCCTCCCACTTACTTCTTTTGAGAGAAACTCTTTCTCTAGAAAGGATCCATTCTTGGCAACAAAGATCTTGCCTTCGGATCTGAGGTAGAAGGTATACCCAACAGTTTCTTTCGGGTATCCTATGAAGACGCATTTTTCCGACTTGGGTTCGAGCTTCTCAGGTTGAAGTTTCTTGACATAAGCATCGCATCCCCAAACTTTTAGAAACGACAGCTTAGGTTTCTTCCCAAACCATAATTCATACGGTGTCGTCTCAACGGATTTCGACGGAGCCCTATTTAAAGTGAATGCAGCAGTCTCTAAAGCATAGCCCCAAAAAGATAGCGGTAAATTGGTAAGAGACATCATAGATCGCACCATATCTAATAGAGTGCGATTACGACGCTCGGACACACCATTACGCTGAGGTGTTCCAGGCGGCGTGAGTTGTGAAACTATTCCACATTTTCTTAAGTGTGTGCCAAATTCATGACTCAAGTATTCTCCTCCACGATCTGATCGTAGAAACTTGATCTTTCTATCACGTTGATTTTCAACCTCACTCTGAAATTCCTTGAACTTTTCAAAGGTCTCAGACTTGTGTTTCATCAAGTAGATATACCCATATCTACTCAAGTCATCAGTGAGGGTGAGAACATAACGATAGCCACCGCGAGCCTCAACACTCATTGGACCACACACATCGGTATGTATGATTTCCAATAAGTTGGTTGCTCGCTCCATTGTTCCTGAGAACGGAGTCTTGGTCATTTTACCCATGAGGCATGGTTCGCACGTGTCAAATGATTCATAATCAAGAGACTCTAAAATTCCATCTACATGGAGCTTCTTCATGCGTTTGACACCTATGTGACAAAGGCGGCAGTGCCACAAATATGTGGGACTATTGTTATCAACTTTAATTCTTTTGGTATTCACACTATTAATATGTGTATCATCACGTACGAGATTCATTAAGAATAAACCATTAACCATCGGAGCATGACCATAAAACATATCTCTCATATAAATAGAACAACCATTATTCTCAGATTTAAATGAGTAGCCATCTCGAATTAAGCGAGATCCAGATACAATGTTCATGCTCAAACTTGGCACTAAATAACAATTATTGAGGTTTAAAACTAATCACGTAGGTAAATGTAGAGGCAGCGTGCCGACGGCGATCACATCGACCTTGGAACCATTCCCGACGCGCATCGTCACCTCGTCCTTCGCCAGTCTCCGTTTATTCCGCAGCTCCTGCTTTGAGTTACAAATGTGAGCAACTGCACCGGTATCAAATACCCAAAAGCTACTACGAGTACTGGTAAGGTACACATCAATTACATGTATATCGCATATACCTTTGGTTTTGTCGGCCTTCTTGTCCGCTAAGTATTTGGGGCAGTTCCGCTTCCAGTGACCACTTCCCTTGCAATAAAAACACTCAGTCTCGGGCTTGGGTCCATTCTTTGGCTTCTTCCCGGCAACTTGCTTACCGGGCGCGGCAACTTCCTTGCCGTCCTTCTTGAAGTTCTTTTTACCCTTGCCCTTCTTGAACTTAGTGGTTTTATTCACCATCAACACTTGATGCTCCTTCTTGATTTCTACCTCTGCTGATTTCAGCATGGCATATACTTCAGGAATGGTCTTTACCATCCCTTGCATATTGTAGTTCATCACAAAGCTCTTGTAGCTAGGTGGAAGCGACTGGAGGATTCTGTCAATGACCGCTTCTTCCGGGAGATTAACTTCCAGTTGAGTCATGCGGTTGTGCAACCCAGACATTTTGAGTATGTGTTCACTGACAGAACTATTTTCTTCCATCTTACAGCTAAAGAATTTGTCGGAGACTTCATATCTCTCGACCCGGGCATGAGCTTGGAAAAACATTTTCAGCTCTTCGAACATCTCATATGCTCCATGTCTCTCAAAACGCTTTTGGAGCCCCGGCTCTCAGCTGTAAAGCATGCCACACTAAACGAGGGAGTAATCATCGCAGCGTGACTGCCAAGCGTTCATAACATCTTGTTCTGCAGGGAGAATAGGTGCGTCACCCAGCGGTGCTCGTAGGACATAATCTTTCTTGGCAGCTATGAGGATGATCCTCAGGTTCCGGACCCAGTCCGTATAGTTGCTACCATCGTCTTTCAGCTTGGTTTTCTCTAGGAACGCGTTGAAGTTGAGGACTACGTTGGCCATTTGATCTACAAGACATATTGTAAAAAATTTAGACTAAGTTCATGATAATAAAGTTCATTTAATCAAATTATTTAATGAACTCGCACTTAGATGGACATCCCTATTCTAGTCATCTAAGTATTACATGATCCGTGTCAACTAGGCCGTGTCCGATCATCACGTGAGACGGACTAGTCAACATCGGTGAACATCTTCATGTTGATCGTATCTTCTATACGACTCATGCTCGACCTTTCGGTCTTCTGTGTTCCGAGGCCATGTCTGTACATGCTAGGCTCGTCAAGTCAACCTAAGTGTTTTGCGTGTGTAAATCTGTCTTACACCCGTTGTATGTGAACGTTAGAATCTATCACACCCGATCATCACGTGGTGCTCTGAAACAACGAACTGTCGCAACGGTGCACAGTTAGGGTGAACACTTTCTTGAAATTATTATGAGGGATCATCTTATTTACTACCGTCGTTCTAAGTAAACAAGATGCAAAACATGATAAACATCACATGCAATCAAATAATAAACGTGACATGATATGGCCAATATCACATAGCTCCTTTGATCTCCATCTTGGGGCTCCATGATCATCTTGTCACCGGCTTGACACCATGATCTCCATCATCATGATCTCCATCATCGTGTCTCCATGAAGTTGCTCGCCAACTATTACTTCTACTACTATGGCTAACGCGTTTAGCAATAAAGTAAAGTAATTTACATGGCGTTTCTCAATGACACGCAGGTCATACAAAAAATAAAGACAACTCCTATGGCTCCTGTCGGTTGTCATACTCATCGACATGCAAGTCGTGATTCCTATTACAATAGCATGAACATCTCATACATCACATATAGATCATTCATCATTCATCACAACTTTGGCCATATCATATCACAAAGCACTTGCTGCAAAAACAAGTTAGACGTCCTCTAATTGTTGTTGCAAGTTTTACGTGGCTGAATTATGGTTCTAGCAAGAACTTTTTCTTACCTACGTAAAAGCCACAATGTGATTTGTCAACTTCTATTTACCCTTCATAAGGACCCTTTTCATCGAATCCGCTCCAACTAAAGTAGGAGAGACAGACACCCGCCAGCCACCTTATGCAACTAGTGCATGTTAGTCGGTGGAACCGGTCTCACGTAAGCGTACGTGTAAGGTTGGTCCGGGCCGCTTCATCCCACAATACCGCTGAAGCAAGATAAGACTAGTAGCGGCAAGAAAAGTTGACAACATCTATGCCCACAACAAATTGTGTTCTACTCGCGCAATAAGAACTACGCATAGACCTAGCTCATGATGCCACTGTTGGGGAACGTTGCAGAAAACAAAAATTTTCCTACGGTTTCACCAAGATCTATCTATGAGTCCATCTAGCAACGAGTCCTGGGAGAGAGAGATTGCATCCACATACCACTTTGTAGATCGCGAGCGGAAGCGTTCAACGAACGGGGATGAAGTAGGCGTACACACCGTGATCCAAATCACCGGAGATCCTAGCACCGAAAGCACGGCACCTCCGCGTTCAACACACGTACGGTCAGCGTAACGTCTCCTTCTTATTGATCCAGCAAGGCAAAGGATAGGTTGGGGAAGAAGACTCCAGCAACAGCACGACGGCGTGGTGATGGTGGAGCCGCAGTACTCCGACAGGGCTTCGCCGAGCTCTTACGGAGGAGGAGGAGGTGTTGGAGAGGGAGAGGGAGGCGCCAGGGCATAGGGTGTCCAGCCCCCTCTCCCCTCCCCCCTTTATATAACCCCTTGGGGGGGGCGCTGGCCCTAGGAGAAGGAATCTCCTAGGGGGGGCGGCGGCCAGGGAGGGGGGCTTGCCCCCCAAGCAAGGGGGGCGCCCCCTTTAGGGTTTCCCCTCCCAACCCTAGGCGCATGGGCCCTTGGGGGGGAGGCGCACCAGCCCACTATGGGCTGGTTCCCTCCCTCATACAGCCCATGGGGCCCTCCGGGATAGGTGGCCCCACCCGGTGGACCCCTCGGGACCCTCCGGTGGTCCCGGTACAATACCGATAACCCCGAAACTTGTCCCGATGTCCGTATGATGACTTTCCATATATAAATCTTTACCTCCGGACCATTTCGAAACTCCTCGTGACGTCTGAGATCTCATCCGGGACTCCGAACAACATTCGGGTTACTGCATATACATATCTTCACAACCCTAGCGTCACCGAACCTTAAGTGTGTAGACCCTACGGGTTCGGGAGACATGCAGACATGACCGAGACGGCTCTCGGGCAATAACCAACAGCGGGATCTGGATACCCATGTTGGCTCCCACATGCTCCACGATGATCTCATCGGATGAACCACGATGTCAAGGATTCAATTAATCCCGTATACGATTCCCTTTGTCAATCGGTATTTTACTTGCCCGAGATTCGATCGTTGGTATCCCAATACCTCGTTCAATCTCGTTACCGGCAAGTCACTTTTATCGTACCGTAATGCATGATCCCGTGATCAAACACTTTGATCACACTGAGCTCATTATGATGATGCATTACCGAGAGGGCCCGGTGATACCTCTCCGTCAAGCGGAGTGACAAATCCCAGTCTCGATCCATGTCAACCCAACAGACACTTTCAGAGATACCGTAGTATACCTTTATAGTCACCCAGTTACGTTGTGATGTTTGGCACACCCAAAGCACTCCTACGGTATCTGGGAGTTACACGATCTCATGGTCTAAGGAAAGGATACTTGACATTGGAAAACTCTAGCAAACGAACTATGCGATCTTTATGCTATGTTTAGGATTGGGTCTTGTCCATCACATCATTCTCCTAATGATGTGATCCCGTTATCGATGACATCCAATGTCCATAGTCAGGAAACCACGACTATCTGTCGATCAACGAGCTAGTCAACTAGAGGCACACTAGGGACATATTGTTGTCTGTTATTCACACATGTATTACGATTTCCGGATAACACAATTATAGCACGAATAAAGACAATTATCATGAATAAGGAAATATAATAATAATGCTTTTATTATTGCCTCTAGGGCATATTTCCAACAGGTGCTACTCCTTGGTACAGATATATCATTGATACCATTACCGGAGGGAATTTCTTGGGTAGCCATACTTTTGACTCTTATAATTCTATGATAGATTTGTTTGGCTCACCTCCTCTTATGATTAATGGAACTATGTTAACTTTGGAGCATGTAATGCAAAGACTTGAAATTATTGAAAATAAAGTTGCTACCATAGAGTTAATTGAAAATTTGGATAAAAATATCCACAACCAAATTACCCAATATGGATCTAAAGTAGGAGTCACTTTGAAAAATATTAAGGAAAAAGAACCCATAGTTAATGAGAGAATAAATCAGCATTCCACTAGAATTTATAAACTTGAGGGTATCATTACCAACTTGGGAACCGCTTTTTCTTCCGCAAAGAATACTCCAAGTCCTCCAACTAAAATTGCCAAGCTTATCTATGTTCCTAAAAATAAGGGTGAATCCTCTAGTAAGGAAACTACGGATCTCAAATCTATAAGTATTCATCCCAATCTTTTTGCTATCATTAAGGAACCATTTGCTACAAATGAATTTTTCGATTATGTTCCTAGAAGTTTGATAATTAATAAAACGAAAGAAACTCCTAAGGATGATAGATGTCTCATTGAAGAATTTCCTACCAAAGATGGCAATACCTAGATCTATCCTTGCTATTATGCCTAGCTAGGGCGTTAAACGATAGCGCTTGTTGGGAGGCAACCCAATTTTATTTTTAGTTTTTTTTGCTTTTTGCTTATGTTTATGAATAAATATTTGATCTAGCCTATGGTTAGATGTGTTTTTATTTTTTAATTAGTGTTTGTGCCAAGTTTAACATATAGGATCTTCTTGGATGGTAGTTATTTGATCTTGCTGAAAATTCCAGAAACTTTCTGTTCACAAAAATAATTGTTAAAAATTACCAGAACGTGATAAAATATTGATTCCAATTGATGATGATCTATAAAAAAAATTTATAGGTCTTCCAATTTTGGTAGAATTTTTGGAGTTCCATAAGTTTGCGTTAGTTACAGATTACTACAGACTGTTCTGTTTTTGACAGATTCTGTTTTTCGTGTGTTGTTTGCTTATTTTGATGAATCTATGGCTAATAAAATAGTTTATAAACCATAGAGAAGTTGGAATACAGTAGGTTTAACACCAATATAAATAAAGAATGAGTTCATTACAGTACCTTGAAGAGGTGTTTTGTTTTCTTTCACTAACGGAGCTCACGAGATTTTCTGCTGAGGTTTGTGTTGTGAAGTTTTCAAGTTTTGGGTGAAAGATTTGATGGATTATGGAACAAGGAGTGGCAATATCCTAAGCTTTGGGATTCCCATGGAACCCCAAGATAATCTAAGGACAGCTAAAATCCAAAGCTTGGGGATGCCCCGGAAGGCATCCCCTCTTTCTTCTACTTCCATCGGTAACTTTACTTGGAGTTATATTTTTATTCACCACATGATATGTGTTTTGCTTGGAGCATATTGTATTATTTGAGTCTTTATTTGTTTGTTTGCCACAATCATCTTTGCTGTACACACCTTTTGAGAGAGTCACACTTGATTCGGAAATTGTTAGAATTATCTATGTGCTTCACTTATATCTTTTGAGCTATATAGTTGTTGCTCTAGTGCTTCACTTATATCTTTTAGAGCACGGTGGTGGATTTGTTTTATAGAAACTATTGTTCTCTCATGCTTCAGTTAGATTATTATGAGAGTCCTACAAAACAGCATGGTAATTTGCTTAAATTGAAAATTTTGTCCTAAGGTAATAGGCATCCAAGTTTAGTAAAAAAAATCTTATGAGTGTGTTGAATACTATGAGAAGTTTGATGCTTGATAATTGTTTGAGATGTAAAGATGGTGATATTAGAGTCATGCTAGTTGAGTAGTTGTGAAACTGAGAGATACTTGTGTTAAAGTTTGTGATTCCCGTAGCATGCACATATGGTGAACCGTTATGTGATGAAGTCGGAGCATGATTTATTTATTGATTGTCTTCCTTATGAGTGGCGGTCAGGGACGAGCAATGGTCTTCTCCTACCAATCTATCCCCCTAGGAGCATGCGCGTAATACTTTGCTTTGATAACTTGTAGATTTTTGCAATAAGTATATGATTTCTTTATGACTAATGTTGAGTCCATGGATTATACGCACTTTCTTCCTTCCACCATTGCTAGCCTCTCTAATACCGCGCACTTTACGCCGGTATCATACACCCACCATAAACCATCCTCAAAACAGCCACCATACCTACCTATTATGGCATTTCCATAGCCATTCCGAGATATATTGCCATGCAACTTACCACCATTCCGTTTACTATGACACACTCCATCATTGTCATATTGCTTCGCATGATCATATAGTTGACATTGTATTTGTGGCAAAGCCACCGTTCATAATTCTTTCATACATGTCACTCTTGATTCATTGCATATCCCGGTATACCGCCGAAGGCATCCACATAGAGTCATATTTTGTTCTAAGTATTGAGTTGTAAGAAAATAAAAGTGTGATGATCATCATTATTAGAGCATTGTCCCAAGTGAGGAAAGGATGATGGAGACTATGATTCCCCCACAAGTCGGGATGAGACTCCGGACTAAAAAAAGAGGCCACAAAAAAGGGAAAAGGCCCAAATAAAAAATGAGAGAAAAAGAGAGAAGGGACAATGTTACTATCCTTAACACACTTGTGCTTCAAAGTAGCACCATGATCTTCATGATAGAGAGTCTCCTATGATATCACTTTCATTTACTAGTGGGAAATTTTTCATTATAGAACTTGGCTTGTATATTCCAATCATGGGCTTCCTCAAAATGCCCTAGGTCTTCGTGAGCAAGCGAGTTGGATACACACCCACTTAGTTCCTTTTGTTGAGCTTTCATATACTTATAGCTCTAGTGCATCCGTTGCATGGCAATCCCTACTCATTCACATTGATATCTATTAATGGGCATCTCCATAGCCCGTTGATACGCCTAGTTGATGTGAGACTATTTTCTCCTTTTTTGTCTTCTCCACAACCACCATTCTATTCCACATATAGTGCTATATCCATGGCTCACGCTCATGTATTGCGTGAAGATTGAAAAAGTTTGAGAACATCAGAAGTATGAAACAATTGCTTGGCTTGTCATCGGGGTTGTGCATGATTTAAATAATTTGTGTGGTGAAGATAGAGCATAGCCAGACTATATGATTTTGTAGGGATAACTTTCTTTGGCCATGTTATTTTGAGAAGACATAATTGCTTAGTTAGTATGCTTGAAGTATTATTTTTATGTCAATATTAAACTTTTGTCTTGAATCTTTCGGATTTGAATATTCATACCACAATTAACAGAATTACATTGAGAATTATGCTAAGTAGCATTCCACATCAAAAATTCTGTTTTTACTATCATTTACCTACTCGAGGACGAGCAAGAATTAAGCTTGGGGATGCTTGATACGTCTCCAACGTATCTATAATTTTTTTATTGTTCCATGTTATATTATATTCTGTTTTGGACATTAATGGTCTTTACTATATTCTTTTATATTATTTTTGGGACTAACCTATTAACCGGAGGCCCAGCCCAGAATTGCTGGTTTTTTTGCCTATTTCAAAGTTTCGCAAAAAAAGAATATCAAACGGAGTCCAAACGGAAGAAACCTTCGGGAACGTGATTTTCAGAACGAACGTGATCCAGAGGACTTGGACCCTACGCCAAGACATCAACCAGGGAGGCACGAGGTAGGGGGCGCGCCTACCCCCCCCCCCCCCCCCCCGCCCAGGCGCGCCCTCCACCCTCATGGGCCCCATGTTGCTCCACCGATGTACTTCTTCCTCCTATATATACCTACGTACCCCCAAACTAGCAGATACGGAGCCAAAAACCTAATTCCACCGCCGCAACCTTCTGTACCCGTGAGATCCCATCTTGGGGCCTTTTCCGGAGCTCCGCTGGAGGGGGCATCGATCACGGAGGGCTTCTACATCAACACCATAGCCTCTTCGATGATGTGTGAGTAGTTTACCTCAGACCTTCGGGTCCATAGTTATTAGCTAGATGGCTTCTTCTCTCTTTTTGGATCTCAATACAATGTTCTCCCCCTCTCTTGTGGAGATCTATTCGATGTAATCTTCCTTTGCGATGTGTTTGTTGAGATCGATCAATTGTGGGTTTATGATCAAGTTTATCTATGAACAATATTTGAATCTTCTCTGAATTCTTTTATGTATGATTGGTTATCTTTGCAAGTCTCTTCGAATTATCAGTTTGGTTTGGCCTACTAGATTGATCTTTCTTGCAATGGGAGAAGTGATTAGCTTTGGGTTCAATCTTGAAGTGTCCTTTCCCAGTGACAGTAGGGGCAGCAAGGCACGTATTGTATTGTTGCCATCGAGGATAACAAGATGGGGGTTATATCATATTGCATGAGTTTATCCCTCTACATCATGTCATCTTACTTAAAGCGTTACTCTGTTCTTATGAACTAAATACTCTAGATGCATGCTGGATAGCGGTCGATGTGTGGAGTAATAGTAGTAGACGCAGGCAGGAGTCGGTCTACTTGTCTCGGACGTGATGCCTATATACATGATCATACGTAGATATTCTTATAGCTATGCTCAATTCTATCAATTGCTCAACAGTAATTTGTTCACCCACCGTAATAATTATGCTCTCGAGAGAAGCCACTAGTGAAACCTATGGCCCCCGGATCTATTTTCCATCATATTAATCTTCCAACACTTAACTATTTTTATTGCCTTCTATTTTACTTTGCATCTTTATCATAAAAATATAAAAAATATTATCTTATCATATCTATCATATCACACTTTCGTAAGTGACCATGAAGGGATTGACAACCCTTTTATCGTGTTGGCTGCGAGGATTTTATTTGTTTGTGTAGGTGCGAGGGACTCGTGCATGTCCTCCTACTGGATTGATACCTTGGTTCTCAAAAACTGAGGGAAATACTTACGCTGCTTTACTGCATCACCCTTTCCTCTTCAAGGGAAAACCAACGCAGTGCTCAAGAGGTAGCACAGTGCTACACGATACCGGCGAAGGAGGAAAACATCCGGGTAAGTTTTCCTGAAATTTGCTTTTTTTGGACAGATGAAACAAAGGGGGACGGTTGCATCTTTGCTATGATAGGGGCATGTGATAGATGGATGGACCGGGTGTTTGGATTTGTATTGTCGTTCTGAGCAACTTTCATGTATAAAACTTTTTCATCCGAGTTACGGTTAATTTTCTATGATTTTTTAAAGTTTTAGACAATATTCTAAAATTTTGGAACTAGTATTTTTTCAAAAAATACCACAGAGAAACACTGGGTACACCCGGTGCAATGCACTAGGGGTGTACCAGTGAGGCTGACCAGTGGGTCCAGTCAACTGCTAACTCAGCAGTTGACTGGTCCATGGTTGACCAGTCAATAGGTCTAGCAGGACTCGCGTGTTAGTTTGTGATTAAGCTAATTAACTAAAAAATTGATTAATTAACTTATTAATTTATTGTTTTACTAATAATTATTTTTACTTAATTTTTTTAAGGGGGCGGTCCCCACTCGCCATACCCAGGGGGTTTGATTTCAAAGGGGATTAGCCCCTTAAACACTAGCGGCCCTGCCCCAGCGGCCCTGCGTGCTCACGCGGGGAGAGGCACAACCATGGCCGAGCGGCAGGCGGTGGTGGCCGGAGCTAGTGCAGCCAGGCGGCGGCCGGCTCGGTGAGCGGCAGCGCGGAGCGGCCAGAGATGCGCGCGCGGCGGCGACGGCGAGCGCTCGTGGCTGGCGGGAGGAGCTGGCACGGGCCGACGGCGGGGGCAGGCAGAGGCAAGGCGCATGCAGCTGTAGCGGGCGGGCGTGGCGCTAGGCGGCAGTAGGCGGCTACAGCAGTAGCGCAGCAGTAGATAAAAGTAGTACCGACCATCGGACGCCGGCGAGCACGCGCGCAAAGTGCGGCCATGGACGTGCAGGCACGCCGGTACAGAGTTGGGGGTGTGACGACCGTGAGAGGGGGAACGCGGCAGGTCAGGGGAGCGGCCGAGAGGGATGCGGTTGCGCCCGGAGGCGCTGTCATGGGTGATGATTACTACACAACCTTCTTCTTGTAGACGTTCTTGGGCCTCCAAGTGCAGAGGTTTGTAGGACAGTAGCAAATTTCCCTCAAGTGGATGACCTAAGGTTTATCAATCCGTGGGAAGCGTAGGATGAAGATGGTCTCTCTCAAGCAACCCTGCAACCAAATAACAAAGAGTCTCTTGTGTCCCCAACACACCCAATACAATAGTAGATTGTATAGGTGCACTAGTTCGGCGAAGAGATGGTGATACAAGTGCAATATGGATGGTAGATATAGGTTTTTGTAAACTGAAAATATAAAAACAGCAAGGTAGCAAGTCATAAAAGTGAGCGTAAACGGTATTGCAATGATAGGAAACAAGGCCTAGGGTTCATACTTTCACTAGTGCAAGTTCTCTCAACAATAATAACATAATTGGATCATATAACTATCCCTCAACATGCAACAAAGAGTCACTCCAAAGACACTAATAGCAGAGAACAAACGAAGAGATTATGGTAGGGTATGAAACCACCTCAAAGTTATTCTTTCCAATCAATCCATTGGGCTATTCCTATAAGTGTCACAAACAGCCCTAGAGTTCGTACTAGAATAACACCTTAAGATACAAATCAACCAAAACCCTAATGTCACCTAAATACTCCAATGTCACCTCAAGTATCCGTGGGCTTGATTATACGATATGCATCACACAATCTCAATTCATCTATTCAAACCAACACATAGAACCTCAAAGAGTGCCCCAAAGTTTCTACCGGAGAATCACGACGAAAACGTGTGCCAACCCCTATGCATAGGTTCCCAATGTCACAAAACCCGCAAGTTGATCACCAAAACATACATCAAGTGGATCAATAGAATAACCCATTGTGACCATGGTTATCCCACACAAGACATACATCAAGTGTTCTCAAATCTTTAAAGACTCAATCCGATAACATTACTTCAAGGGGAAAACTCAATCCATTACAAGAGAGAAGAGGGGGAGAAGAAACATAAGATCCAACTATAATAGCAAAGCTCGCGATACATCAAGATCGTGCCAAATCAAGAACACGAGAGAGACAGAGAGAGAGAGATCAAACACATAGCTACTGGTACATACCCTCAGCCCCGAGGGTGAACTACTCCCTCCTCGTCATGGAGAGCGCCGGGATGATGATGATGGCCACCGATGAGGGCTCCCCCCTCCGGCAGGGTGCCAGAATAGGGTCCCGATTGACTTTTGGTGGCTACAGAGGCTTGCGGCGGCGGAACTCCCGATCTAATCTATGTTCTCGAAGTTTTAGGGTACGTAGGTATATATGGGTGCGGGAGGTACGTCGGTGGAGCTTCGGGGGCCCCACGAGGTAGGGGGCGCGCCCTAGGGGGGTGGGCGTGCCCCCCACCCTCGTGAGCACCTCCCTTGGCTCCTGACGTGGGGTCCAAGTCCATTCGGTAGCTTTCCTTCCAAAAATAACTTCTCCAGTTGATTTTGATCCGTTTCGACTCCGTTTGATATTCCTTTTCTTCGAAACACTGAAATAGGCAAAAAAACAGCAAATCTGGGCTGGGCCTCCGGTTAATAGGTTAGTCCCAAAAATAATATAAAAGTGGATAATAAAGCCCAATATTTCCCAAAACAGTAGATAATATAGCATGGAGCAATCAAAAATTATAGATACATTGGAGACGTATCAAGCATCCCCAAGCTTAATTCCTGCTCGTCCTCGAGTAGGTAAATGATAAAAAAGATAATTTTTGATGTGGAATGCTAGTTGGCATAATTTCAATGTAATTCTTCTCAATTGTGATATGAATATTCAGATCCGAAAGATTCAAGACAAAAGTTCATATTGACATAAAAATAATAATACTTCAAGCATACTAACAAAGCAATCATGTCTTCTCAAATTAACATGGCCAAAGAAAGTTATCCCTACAAAATCATATAGTCTGGCTATGCTCTATCTTCACCACACAAAGTATTTAAATCATGAACAACCCCGATGACAAGCCAAGCAATTGTTTCATACTTTTGACATTTTCAAAACTTTTTTGATCTTCACGCAATACATGAGCATGAGCCATGGATATAGCACTATATGTGGAATAGAATGGTGGTTGTGGAGAAGACAAAAAGAGGGGAAGATAGTCTCACATCAACTAGGTGTATCAACCGCTATGGAGATGCCCATCAATAGATATCAATGTGAGTGAGTAGGGATTGCCATGCAACGGATGCACTAGAGCTACAACTATATGAAAGCTCAACAAAAGAAACTAAGTGGGTGTGCATCCAACTCGCTTGCTCACGAAGACCTAGGGCAATTTGAGGAAGCCCATCATTGTAATATACAAGCCAAGTTCTATAATGTAAAAATTCCCACTAGTATATGAAAGTGACAACATAGGAGACTCTCTATCATAAAGATCATGGTGCTACTTTGAAGCACAAGTGTGGTAAAAGGATAGTAGCATTGCCCCTACTCTCTTTTTCTCTCATTTTTTATTTTTATTTTTTTTGGGCCTTTTCTCTTTTTTTTATGGCCTCTTTTTTGTTTTTTTATATTTTTCGTCCGGAGTCTCATCCCGACTTGTGGGGGAATCATAGTCTCCATCATCCTTTCCTCACTGGGACAATGCTCTCATAATGATGATCGTCACACTTTTATTTACTTACAACTCAAGAATTACAACTCGATACTTAGAACAAAATATGACTCTATATGAATGCCTCCGGCGGTGTACTGGGATGTGCAATGACTCATGAGCGACATGTATGAAAGAATTATGAACGGTGGCTTTGCCACAAATACAATGTCAACTACATGATCATGCTAGCAATATGACAATGATGGAGCGTGTCATAATAAACGGAACGGTGGTAAGTTGCATGGCAATATATCTCAGAATGGCTATGGAAATGCCATGATAGGTAGGTACGGTGGCTGTTTTGAGGAAGGTATATGGTGGTTGTATGATACCGGCGAAAAGTGCGCGGTATTAGAGAGGCTAGCAACGGTGGAAGGAAGAAAAGTGCGTATAATCCATGGAATCAACATTAGTCATGAAGAACTCATATACTTATTGCAAAAATCTACAAGTTATCAAAGCAAAGTATTACGCGCATGCTCCTAGGGGGATAGATTGGTAGGAAAAGACCATCGCTCGTTCCCGACCGCCACTCATAAGGAAGACAATCAATAAATAAATCATGCTCCGACTTCATCAGATAACGGTTCACCATACGTGCATGCTACGGGAATCACAAACTTTAACACAAGTATTTCTCAAATTCACAACTACTCAACTAGCATGACTCTAATATTATCACCTCCATATCTCAAAACAATCATCAAGGATCAAACTTCTCATAGAATTCAACACACTCATAAGAGTGCTTACAAATCTTTTATGCTTAGCATATTAGGATTATTTAAGAAAATTACCATGCTATTTAAGACTCTCAAAATAATATAAGTGAAGCATGAGAGTTCATATATTTCTTCAAAATACAACTACCACCATGCTCTAAAAGATATAAGTGAAGCACTAGAGCAAACAACAAACTACTCCGAAAGACATAAGTGAAGATCAATGAGTAGTTGAACAATTATGCAACTATATGAAGACTCTCCCATTTAATAATTTCAGTTCTTGTTACTTTATTCAAACAGCAAGCAAGGCTAAAGAAAATAAAATGATGCTCCAAGCAAAACACATATCATGTGGTGAATAAAAATATAGCTCTAAGTAAAGTTATCGATGAACGAAGACGAAAGAGGGGATGCCTTCCGGGGCATCCCCAAGCTTAGACGCTTGGTTATCCTTGAATATTACCTTGGGTTGCCTTGGGGATCCCCAAGCTTAGGCTCTTGCCACTCCTTATTCCATAGTCCATCGAATCTTTACCCAAAACTTGAAAACTTCACAACACAAAACTTAACAGAAAACTCGTAAGCTCCGTTAGCGAAAGAAAGCAAAACACCACTTCAAGGTACTGTAATGAACTCATTATTTATTTATATTGGTGTTAACCTACTGTATTCCAACTTCTCTATGGTTTATAAACTATTTTACTAGCCATAGAGTCATCAAAATAAGCAAACCACACACAAAAAACAGAATCTGTCAAAAACAGAACAGTCTGTAGTAATCTGTAACTAACACAAACTTCTGGAACTCCAAAAATTCTAAAATAAATTAGTGGACCTGAGTAATTTGTCTAGTAATAATATGCAAAAAGAATCAACTAAATATCACTCTCCAGTAAAAAGTTTTAGCTAATCTCGTGAGCGCTAAAGTTTTTGTTTTTTACAGCATGATCATAAAGACTCCACCCAAGTCTTCCCAAAGGTTCTACTTGGCACAGACACTAATTAAAACATAAAACCACTTCTAAACAGAATCTATATGGATTATTTATTCCTAAAAAGAACCAAAAAGCAAGAAACTAAAATAAAATTGGGTTGCCTCCAAACAAGCGCTATCGTTTAACCAGAAAAGAGCTTGATGTCCACTACGCAACCTTCTTCTTGTAGACGTTGTTGGGCCTCCAAGTGCAGAGGTTTGTAGGACAGTAGCAAACTTCCCTCAAGTGGATGATCTAAGGTTTATCAATCCGTGGGAAGCGTAGGATGAAGATGGTCTCTCTCAAGCAACCCTGCAACCAAATAACAAAGAGTCTCTTGTGTCCCCAACACACCCAATACAATAGTAGATTGTATACGTGCACTAGTTCGGCGAAGAGATGGTGATACAAGTGCAATATGGATGGTAGATATAGCTTTTTGTAAACTGAAAATATAAAAACAGCAAGGTAGCAAGTGGTAAAAGTGAGCATAAATGGTATTGCAATGATAGGAAACAAGGCCTAGGGTTCATACTTTCACTAGTGCAAGTTATCTCAACAATAATAACATAATTGGATCATATAACTATCCCTCAACATGCAACAAAGAGTCACTCCAAAGACACTAATAGCAGAGAACAAACGAAGAGATTATGGTAGGGTACGAAACCACCTCAAAGTTATTCTTTCCAATCAATCCATTGGGCTATTCCTATAAGTGTCACAAACAGCCCTAGAGTTCGTACTAGAATAACACCTTAAGATACAAATCAACCAAAACCCTAATGTCACCTAGATACTCCAATGTCACCTCAAGTATCCGTGGGCATGATTATATGATATGCATCTCACAATCTCAATTGATCTATTCAAACCAACACATAGAACCTCAAAGAGTGCCCCAAAGTTTCTACCGGAGAATCACAACGAAAACGTGTGCCAACCCCTATGCATAGGTTCCCAATGTCACGAAACCCGCAAGTTGATCACCAAAACATACATCAAGTGGATCAATAGAATAACCCATTGTCACCACGGTTATCCCACGCAAGACATATATCAAGTGTTCTCAAATCTTTAAAGACTCAATCCGATAACATTACTTCAAGGGGAAAACTCAATCCATTACAAGAGAGAAGAGGGGGAGAAGAAACATAAGATCCAACTATAATAGCAAAGCTCGCGATACATCAAGATCGTGCCAAATCAAGAACACGAGAGAGACAGAGAGAGAGAGATCAAACACATAGCTACTGGTACATACCCTCAGCCCCGAGGGTGAACTACTCCCTCCTCGTCATGGAGAGCGCCGGGATGATGAAGATGGCCACCGGTGAGGGTTCCCCCTCCGGCAGGGTGCCGGAAGAGGATCCCGATTGAATTTTGGTGGCTACAGAGGCTTGCGGTGGCGGAACTCCCGATCTAATCTCTGTTCTGGAAGTTTTAGGGTACGTAGGTATATATGGGTGCAGGAGGTACGTCAGTGGAGCTTCGGGGGCCCCACGAGGCAGGGGGGTGGGTGCACCCCCCACCCTCGTGAGCACCTCCCTTGGCTCCTGATGTGGGGTCCAAGTCCATCCGGTAGCTTTCCTTCCAAAAATAACTTCTCAAGTTGATATCATTCCGTTTCGACTCCGTTTGATATTCCTTTTCTTCAAAACACCGAAATAGGCAAAAAAACAGCAAATCTGGGCTGGGCCTCCGGTTAATAGGTTAGTCCCAAAAATAATATAAAAGTGGATAATAAAGCCCAATATTTCCCAAAACAGTAGATAATATAGCATGGAGCAATCAAAAATTATAGATACGTTGGAGACGTATCAATGGGCGCGTGCAAGCGATGCTGGGGGCACGACAACGGGTCGGTGAGCGCATCGACAGGGGCTACGTCCGGCGGCTGCGACGGGTGGTGTTCGATAATGGGAGCAGAGGAGAAAAGGAGGAGGGGAGGCGCAGCTCACCGAGAGCATGTAGGTGTGCAAAAGGTGGCTCGGGGAGGCTCGCTGGTGCCGAAATCATTGCCGGAGTGCATCGGAGCCGACGAAGAAGAAGACAAGGCATGGTGGAGATGCAGTGATCCCCGTCTCAGTCTCGTGGTAGAGGACGATGTAGCGGAGGTGGGCGAAGCACGTGGACACGACGGTGAGGTGAGAGGAGGCCGGCAGCTACGCGAATGATGGCGACGCAACCATGGCAGCGCTCGGGCGCCGGTCCAGATCGAGAAAAGGGAGCGAGGGGAGAGGACAGGAGGAACTAGGGAACTAGGGTTTGGCTCGGGGAGATGGGGTGGCTTATAGGCAGGGGTAGCCGGACGATGGCCGTCACGGCGCCGTTGGCAGCGGTCGTTGGCCGCCATGCCCCACATGTGAGCAGGAGGAGGACGGGGGCGCAGGTGGGCTGCCTGGTGGCAGCTGGGCCACTTGGCCCAAGGGAGTGGGGAGGGGCCTTTTGGTTTTCTTTGTTTTTGTTTTATTAAATTTTATTTTTACAACTTTCCTATTTTATTTAAGCTCCACAATATTTTAGTTTAATTAAAATACAAAACTAGTTTCTAAATTAGTATTATTATTTAACAGAGAAGTTAAACTAATTAATTTAGGCACGGGGGCCCACTTGGCAGTAGCTCTAGGGGTGATTAGCGGGGTGTCTAGGCCCTAATTAAGTGGCCACATCGGCGGCTAACCTCCAGTGACACATAGCAGCCGCGGCGTCGCTCGTTCCGGTGATTCCGGAGATGAGAGGGGCGGGGCTGGGCTCTACGACTGCGGCGTGAGGAGGTGCATCAAGTGGTGGCTGTAGGCGGTGCCCGGGCGGACTACGGCGGCGACGGCAATGACGACAACGGCGGCCAGAGCATGGCTATACGCGGGCGCGGTGCTGCAGCTCGAGGGCGAGCAAACGGAGGTGCTAGGCAGCACCTAATGGTCATCAGGAGCACGCCGGAGCAACTAGTAGGAGCGGAGGGGCTCGGGGCACGGAACTCGCCGACCATGGCGGACGGCGGCTTTGGGTGCTCGCGGGGCAGCGGCTACGATGCAGGAGCACGAGGGAGGAGAGGAAACGGATTAGACCTCATAGTGCGTCAAACGGAGAGCTTAGCGGGCTCAGGAATGTTTCAGAGATGGCGAATCATCGGCGGCGATCCATGGGCCGAAGGTTGAAGACGACGGCCTAGGCGAGGCTACGTTGCGTCTGGCATCACGTGGCTTGGTGATACGTCTCCAACGTATCTATAATTTTTGATTGCTCCATGCTATTATATATTCTGTCTTGGATGTTTAATGGGCTTATTTATACACTTTCATAATATTTTTGGGACTAACCTATTAACCCAAGGCCCAGTGCAAATTGCTGTTTTTTCTTATTTCAGTGCTTCGCCGAAAAAGAATATCAAACGAAGTCCAAACGGAATGAAACCTTCGGGAGCGTGATTTTTTGAACAAACGTGATCCAGAGGACTTGGAGTGGACATCAAGCAATCAACGAGGGGGCCACGAGGCAGGGGGCGCGCCAACCCCCTGGGCGCGCCCTCCACCCTCATGGGCCCCTCGTGCTCCACCGACCTACTTCTTCCTTTTATATATACCTACGTACCCCGAAACCATCGAGGAGCACCACGAAAACCTAATTCCACCACCGCAACCTTCTGTACCCATGAGATCCCATCTTGGGGCCTTTTCCCCCGCTCCACCGGAAGGGGCATCGATCACGGAGGGCTTCTACATCAACACCATAGCCTCTCCGATGATGTGTGAGTAGTTTACCTCAGACCTTCGGGTCCATAGTTATTAGCTAGGTGGCTTCTTCTCTCTCTTTGGATCTCAATACAAAGTTCTCCTCAATCTTCTTGGAGATCTATTCGATGTAACTCTTTTTGCGGTGTGTTTGTTGAGATCCGACGAATTGTGGGTTTATGATCAAGATTATCTATGAACAATATTTGAATCTTCTCTGAATTCTTTTATGTATGATTGGTTATCTTTGCAAGTCTCTTCAAATTATCAGTTTGGTTTGGCCTACTAGATTGATCTTTGTTGCAATGGGAGAAGTGCTTAGCTTTGGGTTCAATCATGCGGTGCTCGATCCCAGTGACAGTAGGGGAAACGACACGTATTGTATTGTTGTCATCGAGGATAAAAAAGATGGGGTTTATATCATATTCCTTGAGTTTATCCCTCTACATCATGTCATCTTACCTAATGCGTTACTCTGTTCTTGTGAACTTAATACTCTAGATGCATGCTGGATAGCGGTCGATGTGTGGAGTAATAGTAGTAGATGCAGGCAGGAGTCGGTCTACTTGTCACGGACGTGATTCATATATACACGATCATGCCTAGATATTCTCATAATTATGCACTTTTCTAACAATTGCTCGATAGTAATTTGTTCACCCACCGTAATACTTATGATATCTTGAGAGAAGACACTAGTGAAACCTATGGCCCCCGGGTCTATTTTCCATCATATAAGTTTCCAATCTATTTTTACTTTGCAATCTTTACTTTCAATCTTTATCATAAAAATACCGAAAATATTATCATCTCTATCAGATCTCACTTTTGCAAGTGGTCGTGAAGGGATTGACAACCCTTTATCGCGTTGGTTGCAAGGTTCTTATTTGTTTGTGTAGGTACGAGGGACTTGCTTGTGGCCTCCTATTGGATTCATACCTTGGTTCTCAAAAACTGAGGAAAATACTTACGCTACTTTGCTGCATCACCCTTTCCTCTTCAAGGGAAAAACCAACGCATGCTTAAGAGGTGACAAGAAGGATTTCTGGCGCCGTTGCCGGGGAGTCTAAGCGCAAGTCAAGACATACCAAGTACCCATCACAAACTCTTATCCCGCGCATTACATTATTTTCCATTTGCCTCTCATTTTCCTCTCTCCCACTTCACCTTGCCGTTTTATTTGCCCTCTCTTTCCGTTTGCCTCTTTTTCGCTTGCTTCTTGTTTGCTTATGTGTTGGATTGTTTGCTCGTCATGATGGCTCAAGATAATACTAAATTGTGTGACTTTGCCAATACCAACAACAATGATTTTCTTAGCACTCCCATTGCTCCTCTTACCGATGCTGAATCTTGTGAAATTAATGCTGCTTTGATGAATCTTGTCATGAAAGATCAATTCGCCGGCCTTCCTAGTGAAGATGTCGCTACCCATCTAAATAGCTTTGTTGATTTGTGTGATATGCAAAAGAAGAAAGATGTGGATAATGATTGTCGGGGGATATCGGCCTCCACGAGCACCTATGGGGACGGAGCCCCTTGTCGGTTCGGTCGGGGGCGGAGGTTGCACAAAGAGCAGATCGAGGCGACACACACACACGCAACGATTTTACCCAGCTTCGGGCCGCATGGATGCGTAAAACCCTACTGCTGCTTGTCTGGTTGATTTGAGTTCTTGCTCTGGAGCGCAAGAAGCTACAACAAGTTGGAGCTGGACGTAGACGAGGGTCTACTGGGTGTCCTTCTTCCGGTCTAGATCCCTTCTATCCTTTCCGTCCCCCCACTACGTGCGCATGGGCCTCCTTTTATATGCTAAAGGGGTTTTCCACAGGTAGCGACGCAGGTGAGGGTAAAAATGGCAAGGAACCGTGCGAACAGTGGCCGCACAGTGCTATCGCACCTAACTCTGACGACGGGGGACAAAGGCATTAAATGCCCGTCTGGATCGCCTGAACAGTGCCGAGGCGGACCGTTAGGGGCGCCTCCGCTTGCCACGGGGGCGACTCCGCCAACGTCACATGCCACGCGCGCGCCCCAGGCTGCGCGGCGCCCCGCCACGTGTCTCTGGGGAAGCTCCAGAGTGACGCGTGGGCAGGTGAGCTGGAGCGCACGCCTGAGGTGGTGGTTCGCCCCGGCAAGTGGCTTGCCGCGGTGGTTGTCTTGCTGCACCTGAGAGCTTGCCGCTCGTCAGGCCTTGCCGGGGCGCGCGGCGCGCCGCGGCGGGCTTCTCTTGGGGTGCCTTGGTTTGGCCGTCCCGGCGAGCTCCTCTTGCCGGGGCCTTGTCGCCTTGGCCCGGCAAGCTCCTCTTGCCGGACCTCGCCTTCTTGGCCCAGCAAGCTCCTCTTGCCGGGGCTTGGTCTTCTAGGCTCGATCACTCGGCCTCCGTCCGGCCCAGAAAGGGCCGTGGAGACTCTTGCCGCTCCCCTGGCGAGCCTTGCCGCGGGACGCTACTACTGCCCGTGCACAAGTTCGGGGTACTAAGGTACCCCTACTTTAGTACACCGACAGGAGCCCCCGGGTCTGGGCCATACACGGTGCCGAGCGTTGTTGGGCCAGGCCCTAACAGTGCACGGGCACGCGTGGCCTGGGTTGCGCTGCTCCTTAACTCCGTGCCCGTCGCACCCTCCCCAAGTGGCGCACGCTTATCGCGGTGTCGTGGGGGGCGAGGCGTGCAAGACGTGCGCGACGTGGGTGGCGTGCGCGGGGCTTGAGGCCTGCAGGCATGCGTCACGTCGGGCACGATTCCTTTATTTGGAAAGGTGAAACGTCCGCCCCCACTTTCGAGTGGGGGGGGGAGAGGTCGCCTCATCTGTCGCCTCGGCCCTGCTCGCCCGCCACGTGTCCTCCATGCGCTTGGGGTTGCGGTGGTGGAGGCAGGAAGCCGGGCCGACGCGGGTCGAAGTAGAGGGTCGGCCCCGTCGCCTGCCCTTCCTCTGCTTTGATTGGTCGGGCGGGGCGGCCGAGCCCCCATTCCGCCCCTTTATAAGGAGCGGAAGGGGATGATGAGGGTTCGCACTCCTTCCTTCTTCAAGGGCTTGGTGGGGGTGCTCCAGCATCTCCGGGAAACGATCCCAGAGCAGCTGGCCGAGGAGACGCGGGAAGCCGTCTCCGGGGCCCACGAGAGGGTGCTGGTGAAGATCGTCTTCCGCAACCCCACCATCAGGCTTACCAACGTCCTCAGGCACCTGCCGGAAGACGCCGACCTGACGGAGATCAGGGCCCTCGTCACCCCCATTGTGGAAAGGGTGGCCGGGATCAGGAGGGTCGAGGGTGACCGCGCGGATTAGGCCGCCCACCTCTTTCTTTTCTTCCCTTGTCGCTGCTGAGCATGTCATAGAAACAGCTGATTAGAGCAGCGGCAAGTCATTTTGGAATATAACTTTTATCTTAGGCCGTTCATTGCGCTGTTATCTCCCTCGTTCGACTTTGTGCTTCGTACGTTCGCGCCCTACGCTCCCGGGAACTTGTCGGCGTAAGCCTCCGCCTTGCCACTGGTGCCGAGTGCGGGACATCAGCAACCCGCTGGCGGTGCCTCCACCGGCAAGAAACCTTGTCGCGGCTGGCGCAACTCACTTAAAATGTTGAGCAGGCTCAGGGCGAGGTAAGCGTGGCGACTGCAGTCGCGGCACACTCAAGCTGCCGAGCAAGCTCGAAACAAAGTAAGGACGCCACTCTGGATGTAGCACACTTAAGTCGTTGAGCGGACTCGAAACGAAATAAGGGCGCAACCAGCCACGAGCCGGCCCCTCCGCGCACAGGTTTCCCATACGAAGCTCGGCCGTTCGAGGAAGATAACTTAAAGATAAAAAGGAGCTTAATTGCTCAAACTTTGGCAACTTAGCTTTTCTGTTGTTTGCAGTCCGGCAAGGCGCAGCTTCCTCGGGCGACGCCCAGCCTATCCTGTCATCCCCCCCTTCTCGAGGTAAGGGAATAACGAGGGCTCGGGGCTTCACGACCTGCCATCGCTTGCCGGAGTCGAGTGCTGCACAATCGTGTCAAATAATGCATGCGCCAAGCGGAGAGGCGCGAAATCGACAAGATGTGCGGGGCACACAAGCTATGCTTGGGATCTGCGCCCGTCTCTATACCAAGGATTACATGCAACTGTGGCAAGACTTGGACAGAGAGGGTGGCCGACGGAACGGGTTCCGACGGCCGCGCTGGCAAGGTTCCTCCCACGGTCGGCGCCGACTCGTTTGGATCTTGGCGGCCCGGGCTCGCCGAAGAACGAGGTCGCCTTTCCCGCAACTTCCGGCGCTAACTTCTGCGGCTACGGGAGCAGCGCAGAGTTTGCTGGAGGCGAGAAACTCGCTCAGCGGCCGGAAGGCGGTCCTCCTCAAGGAGCAGCTGCTCTTGCCCGGGCTCTGCGTGAGTGGGTACTCGAGGAGGGCCGTGCACGAGTCCGTGAGGAGGAATGCCTCCGCTCTGCGGGTTGGAGCGGAAAGGTACCTGGCCATACCTGAGCTTACCTGTGGTCGCCAAATCTGGTTCGCACAACCTCGACGCTGCCCCTACCTGGCGCGCCAAAGATGTCGGGGGATATCGGCCTCCACGAGCACCTATGGGGACGGAGCCCCTTGTCGGTTCAGCGGGGGGCGGAGGTTGCACAAAGAGCAGATCGAGGCGACACACACACACACACAACGATTTTACCCAGCTTCGGGCCGCATGGATGCATAAAACCCTACTGCTGCTTGTCTGGTTGATTCGAGTTCTTGCTCTGGAGCGCAAGAAGCTACAACAAGTTGGAGCTGGACGTAGACGAGGGTCTACTGGGTGTCCTTCTTCCGGTATGGATCCCTTCTATCCTTTCCGTCCCCCCCACTACGTGCGCATGGGCCTCCTTTTATATGCTAAAGGGGTTTTCCACAGGTAGCGACGCAGGTGAGGGTAAAAATGGCAAGGAACTGTGCGAACAGTGGCCGCACAGTGCTATCGCACCTAACTCTGACGGCGGGGGACAAAGGCATTAAATGCCCGTCTGGATCGCCTGAACAGTGCCGAGGCGGACCGTTAGGGGCGCCTCCGCTTGCCACGGGGGCGACTCCGCCAACGTCGCATGCCACGCGCGCGCCCCAGGCTGCGCGGCGCCCCGCCACGTGTCTTTGGGGAAGCTCCAGAGTGACGCGTGGGCAGGTGAGCTGGAGCGCACGCCTGAGGTGGTGGTTCACCGCGGCAAGTGGCTTGCCGCGGTGGTTGTCTTGCCGCACCTGAGAGCTTGCCGCTCGTCAGGCCTTGCCGGGGCGCGCGGCGCGCCGCGGCGGGCTTCTCTTGGGGTGCCTTGGTTTGGCCGTCCCGGCGAGCTCCTCCCGCCGGGGCCTTGGTGCTTTGGCTTAGTCGTCCCGGCAAGCTCCTCTTGCCGGGGCCTTGTCGGCTTGGCCCGGCAAGCTCCTCTTGCCGGACCTCGCCTTCTTGGCCCGGCAAGCTCCTCTTGCCGGGGCTTGGTCTTCTAGGCTCGATCACTCGGCCTCCGTCCGGCCCAGAAAGGGCCGTGGAGACTCTTGTCGCTCCCCTGGCGAGCCTTGCCGCGGGACGCTACTACTGCCCGTGCACAAGTTCGGGGTACTAAGGTACCCCTACTTTAGTACACTGACAATGATATTGTTAAATTGAAACTATTTCCTTTTTCACTTAGAGATCGTGCTAAAACTTGGTTTTCGTCTTTGCCTAAAAATAGTATTGATTCATGGAATAAGTGCAAAGATGCTTTCATCTCTAAGTATTTTCCTCCCGCTAAGATCATCTCTCTTAGAAATGATATTATGAATTTTAAGCTACTTGATCATGAACATGTTGCTCAAGCTTGGGAGAGAATGAAATTAATGATACATAATTTCCCTACACATGGTTTGAACTTATGAATGATTATACAGAAAATTTATGTCGGATTGAATTTTGCTTGTAGAAATCTTTTAGATTCGGCCGCGGGAGGCACTTTTATGGAAATCACTTTAGGAGAAGCTACTAAACTCCTGGATAATATTATGGTTAATTATTCTCAATGGCACACTGAAAGATCTGCTAGTAAAAAGGTGCATGCAATTGAAGAAATTAATGTTTTGAGTGGAAAGATGGATGAACTTATGAAATTGTTTGCTAATAAGAGTGTTTCTTCTGATCCCAATGATATGCATTTGTCTACCTTGATTGAGAATAATAATGAATCTATGGATGTGAATTTTGTTGGTAGGAACAATTTTGGTAACAACGCTTATAGAGGAAACTTTAATCCTAGGTCGTATCCTAGTAATCCCTCTAATAATTATGGTAATTCCTACAACAAATCTTACGGAAATTTTAATAATATGCCCTCTGATTTTGAGACTATTGTTAAAGAATTTATGATTTCTCAAAAGAATTTCAATGCTTTGCTTGAAGAAAAATTGCCTAAGATTGATGAATTGGCTAGGAACGTGGATAGAATTTCTCTTGATGTTGATTCTTTGAAACTTAGATCTATTCCACCTAAGCATGATATCAATGAGTCTCTCAAAGCCATGAGAATTTCCATTGATGAGTGCAAAGAAAGAACCGCTGGGATGCGTGCTAAGAAAGATTGCTTTGTAAAAGTGTGTTCTTCTAGTTTTCATGATAATAAAGATGAAGATATAAAAGTAATTGATGTGTCCCCTATTAAATCTCTGTTTTGCAATATGAATATTTATAATGATGGGACTGGAGATGAGTCAACTTTAATTAAAAGGCGTCCCAATGATTTGGAGTTTTTAGATCTTGATGCAAAATTTGGTAAAAGTGGGATGGAAGAGCTCAAAACTTTTGATAGCAATGAACCCAGTATTTTGGATTTCAAGGAATTTAATTATGATAATTGTTCTTTAATAGATTGTATTTCCTTGTTGCAATCCGTGCTAAATTCTCCACATGCTTATAGTCAAAATATGGCTTTTACTAAACATATTGTTGATGCTTTAATGCAATATTATGAACAAAAGCTTGAATTGGAAGTTTCTATCCCCAGAAAACTTTATGATGAGTAGGAACCTACTATTAAAATTAAAATTAAAGATCATGAATGCTATGCTTTGTGTGATTTGGGTGCTAGTATTTCCACAATTCCAAAAACTTTGTGTGATTTGCTAGGTTTTCGTGAATTTGATGATTGTTCTTTAAACTTGCACCTTGCGGATTCCAACATTAAGAAACCTATGGGAAGAATTAATGATATTCTTATTGTTGCAAATAGGAATTATGTGCCCGTAGATTTCATTATTCTTGATATAGATTGCAATCCTTCATGTCCTATTATTCTTGGTAGACCTTTCCTTAGAACGATTGGTGCAATTATTGATATGAAGGAAGGAAATATTAGATTCCAATTTCCATTAAGGAAAGGCATGAACAATTTCCTATAAAGAAATTAAAATTACATTATGAATCTATTATGAGAGCCACTTACGGATTGCATGCCAAAGATGGCAATACCTAGATCTATCCTTACCTTTATGCCTAGCTAGGGGCGTTAAACGATAGCGCTTGTTGGGGGGCAACCCAATTTTATTTAGTTTTTTGCTTTTTAGTTCTGTTAATTAATAAATAATACATATAGCTTATGTTTAGATGTGGTTTTGTGTTTTAATTAGTGTTTGTGCCAAGTAGAACCTTTGGGAAGACTTGGGGAAAGTCTTTGCGATCTTGCTGTAAAAAACAGAAACTTTAGCAATCACGAGATTAGCTACAACATTTTACTGGAGAGTGCTATTTAGTTGATTATTTTTGTATATGATTAATAGATAAATTCCTCAGGTCCAGCAATTTATTTTAGAATTTTTGGAGTTCCAGAAGCTTGCGTTAGTTACAGATTACTACAGATTGTTCTGTTTTTGACAGATTCTGTTCTTTGTGTGTTGTTTGCTTATTTTGATGAATCTATGGCTAGTAATGGAGTTTATGAACCATAGAGAAGTTGTAATACAGTAGGTTAACACCAATATAAATAAATAATGAGTTCATTACAGTACCTTGAAGTGGTGTTTTGTTTTCTTTCGCTAACGGAGCTCACGAGATTTTCTGTTAAGTTTTGTGTTGTGAAGTTTTCAAGTTTTGGGTAAAGATTTGATGGATTATGGAACAAGGAGTGGCAAGAGCCTAAGCTTGGTGATTCCCAAGGCACCCCAAGGTAAAATCCAAGGAAAACCAAAAGCCTAAACTTGGGGATGCCCCGGAAGGCATCCCCTCTTTTGTCTTCGTCCATCGGTAACTTTACTTGGAGCTATATTTTAATTCACCACATGATATGTGTTTTGCTTGGAGCATCTTGTATGATTTTAGTCTTTGCTTGTTAGTTATCCACAATCATCCTTGCTGCACACACCTTTTGAGAGAGACACACATTATTCGAAATTTATTAGAATACTCTATGTGCTTCACTTATATCTTTTGAGCTAAACAATTTTGCTCTAGTGCTTCACTTATATCTTTTAGAGCACGGTGGTGGTTATATTTTATAGAAATAATTGATCTCTCATGCTTCAGTTATATTATTTTGAGAGTCCTTTAGAACAGCATGGTAATTTTCTTTGGTCATAAAATTAGTCCTAATATGATAGGCATCCAAGATAAAAACTTTTAAGTGCATTCAATACAAAGAGAAGTTTGATACTTGATAGTTGTTTTGAGATATAAAGGTGGTAACACTAAAGTTGTGCTAGTTGAGTAGTTGTGAATTTGAGAAATACTTGTGTTGAAGTTTGCAAGTCCCGTAGCATGCACGTATGGTAAACATTATGTAACAAATTTGAAACATGAGGTGTTCTTTGATTGTCATCCTTATGAGTGGCGGTCGGGGACGAGCGATGGTCTTTTCCAACCAATCTATCCCCCTAGGAGCATGCGTGTAGTGCTTGGTTTTTAGTGACTTGTAGATTTTTGCAATAAGTATGTGAGTTCTTTATGACTAATGTTTAGTCCATGGATTATACAAACTCTCAACCTTCCATCATTGCTAGCCTCTTCGGTATCGTGCATTGCCCTTTCTCACCTTGAGTGTTGGTGCAAAATTCGCTGGTGCATCCAAACCCCGTGATACGATACGCTCTAACACACATAAACCTCCTTATATCCTTTCTCAAAACAGCCACCATACCTACCTATTATGGCATTTCCATAGACATTCCGAGATATATTGCGATGCAACTTTCAACCGTTTCATTTATTATGACACGCAACATCATTGTCATATTGCTTTGCATGATCATGTAGTTGACATCGTATTTGTGGCAAAGCCACCTTTATAATTCTTTCATACATGTCACTCTTGATCCATTGCATATCCCGGTACACCGCCGGAGGCATTCATATAGAGTCATACTTTGTTCTAGTATCGAGTTGTAATCATTGAGTTATAAATAACTAGAAGTGTGATGATCATCATTAATAGAGCATTGTACCAAATAAAAAAAAAGAGAAAGGCCAAATAAAAAAGGAAGGCCCAAAAAAAGGGACAATGCTACTATCCTTTTTCCACACTTGTGCTTCAAAATAGCACCATGACCTTTATGATAGAGTCTCTTGTTTTGTCACTTTCATATACTAGTGGGAATTTTTCATTATAGAACTTGGCTTGTATATTCCAACAATGGGCTTCCTGAAATGCCCTAGGTCTTCGTGAGCAAGCAAGTTGGATGCACACCCACTTAGTTTCTTTTGTTGAGCTTTCATACATTTATAGCTCTAGTGCATCCGTTGCATGGCAATCCCTACTCCTTGCATTGACATCAATTGATGGGCATCTCCCTAGCCCATTGATTAGCCGCGTCAATGTGAGACTTTCTCCTTTTTTTCTTCTCCACACAACCCCCATCATCATACTCTATTCCACCCATAGTGCTATATCCATGGCTCACGCTCATGTATTGCGTGAAAGTTGAAAAAAGTTTGAGATTACTAAAGTATGAAACAATTGCTTGGCTTGTCATCGGGGTTGTGCAAGATGAGGGCATTCTTGTGTGACATAGATGAAGCATGGCCAAACTATATGATTTTGTAGGGATGAGCTTTCTTTGGCTATGTTATTTTGAGAAGACATGATTGCTTGGTTAGTATGCTTGAAGTATTATTATTTTTATGTCAATATTAAACTTTTATCTTGAATCTTTCAGATCTGAAGATTCATGCCACAATAAAGAACATTACATTGAAGAATATTCTAAGTAGCATTCCACATCAAAAAATTCTGTTTTTATCATTTACCTACTCGAGGACGAGCGGGAATTAAGCTTGGGGATGCTTGATACGCCTCAAACGTATCCATAATTTTTGATTGCTCCATGCTATTATATATTCTGTTTTGGATTTTTAATGGGCTTATTTATACACTTCTATATTATTTTTGGGACTAACCTATTAACCCAAGGCCTAGTGCAAATTGCTGTTTTTTTGCCTATTTCGGTGTTTCGCAGAAAAAGAATATCAAACGAAGTCCAAATGGAATGAAACCTTCGGGAGCGTCATTTTTGGAACAAACGTGATCCAGAAGACTTGGAGTGGACGTCAAGCAATCAACAAGGAGGCCACGAGGCACGGGGCGTGCCTACCCCCGTGGGCGTGCCCTCCACCCTCATGGGCCCCTCGTGCCTCCACCGACCTACTTCTTCCTCCTATATATACCTACATACCCTGAAACCATCGAAGAGCACCACAAAAACTTAATTCCACCGTCGCAACCTTCTGTGCCCATGAGATCCCATCTTGGGGCCTTTTCCGGTGCTCCGCCGGAGGGGGAATCGATCATGGAGGGCTTCTACATCAACACCATAGCCTCTCTGATGATGTGTGAGTAGTTTACCTCAGACCTTCAGGTCCATAGTTATTAGCTAGATGACTTCTTCTCTCTCTTTGGATCTCAATACAAAGTTCTCCTCGATCTTCTTGGAGATCTATTCTATGAACTCTTTTTGCGGTGTGTTTGTCGAGATCCGATGAATTGTGGGTTTATGATCAAGATTATCTATGAAAAATATTTGAATCTTCTCTGAATTCTTTTATGTATGATTGGTTATCTTTGCAAGTCTCTTCGAATTATCAATTTGGTTTGGCCTACTAGATTGATCTTTCTTGCAATGGGATAAGTGCTTAGCTTTGGGTTCAATCATGCGGTGCTCGATTCCAGTGACAGTAAGGGAAACGACACATATTGTATTGTTGCCATCGAGGATAAAAAGATGGGGTTTATATCATATTGCTTGAGTTTATCCCTCTACATCATGTCATCTTACCTAATGCGTTACTCTGTTCTTATGAACTTAATACTCTAGATGCATGCTGGATAGCAGTCGATGTGTGGAGTAATAGTAGTAGATGCACGCAGGAGTCGGTCTACTTGTCACGGACGTGATGCCTATATACATGATTATGCCTAGATATTCTCATAATTATGCACTTTTCTATCAATTGCTCGATGGTAATTTGTTCATCCATCATAATAGTTATGCTATCTTGAGAGAAGACCCTAGTGAAACCTATGGCCCCCGGGTCTATTTTCCATCATATAAGTTTCCAATCTGTTTTTACTTTGCAATATTTACTTTCAATCTTTATCATAAAAATACCAAAAATATTATTATCTCTATCAGATCTCACTTTTGCAAGTGGCCGTGAAGGGATTGACAACCCCTTTATTGCGTTGGTTGCAAGGTTCTTATTTGTTTGTGTAGGTACGAGGGACTTGCGTGCGGCCTCCTATTGGATTGGTACCTTGGATCTCAAAAACTGAGGGAAATACTTATGCTACGTTGCTGCATCACCCTTTCCTCTTCAAGAAAAAAACCAACGCATGCTCAAGGGGTAGCACTTGGTCGAGAGGAAGAGGGCATCACGGCGGAGCCTCTGGGCTGTACTGGGAGGGGTAGGGTGGCCAGTGGACATGCGGACGGCGGCGACGAGCTCCACTCAGGCGCGTGCGGGGAGAGAGCAGAGGAGGGGGAGGAGCGCGAGGAGAGTGAGAGGGTCGGAGGAGGTGCGTGTCGACGTTCCGAGAGGCCAGAGCATCAAGGGGGAGGGGCAGGCAGGCAGGTGGCATGGTGTCCTAGCGTGCGCGTCGTGCCCTCCCTCGCTTCTGCCTTCTGGCAGAGGTTGGGGATGACTGGCACGGGCCAGCAGTGCTGGGACGCCAGTTGGGTCGCCAGGTGGGCTGCGCCAGGTAAGTCCTCTCTCTCTCTTTTCTATTTTTTTTTCATTTCTGTAATTTGTTTTTGATTTAGTTTACAATCCGAATCACTTTATAAGATTTTGAAAACTTTTGTGGCCACTATCTGATTTAAACCAGAGGCTCTTACCAAGTTTCAGAATATTTGGAGCTACCAAATATGTTACAGGAATTAACAGCTCCATGTCAAATATAATATGGGTTAGTTCAAAGCCCATTTATGTCCTAGAAAAATGTCCACCATTTTTGGTTTAGGCTTTCACCTTGTTCCATAAATTATGAATATTTTAAGGGCATTTTTGGTTCATTGAAGAAGATTTTACTTGAGCCTATTTGATTTAATTTGATGCTAGGGTTTGTTCAACCCCCATTTCATATTTAAATGAAATTTAGACATGATGACATGATGATCATGCAAGGACAAGCAAAGGCTAAGCTAGGGCTATGACAACTATGCTACTGTTACATTGTGTTTTTTATGTTTTAATTAGTGTTTGTACCAACCAAAGCCTTTGGTATCATGTTGGGTGATAGTTGATTCGATCTTGCTGAAAAATAAAAACTTTTGCGTCCAGTAATTTTTTATGAAAAATCACAGAATCGTGATAAAATTATGAATTTTTTACACACGGTTGATATACAAATTGCCCACATTGTGCTAATTTTTCAGAATTTTTGGAGTTACACAAGTATTTGAAGTTTTCATATTACTATAGATTGTTCTGTTTTTTGATAGATTCTGTTTTCTTTGTGTTGTGTGCTTATTTTGATGAATCTATGGTTTGTATTGGAGGGTATAAGCTATAGTAAAGTTGTTTTACAGTAGATATATAATGCAAAAATAAATGGGTTTGTAACAGTACTTAGAGTAGTGATTTGCTTTGTTATACTAACGGATCTCACGAAGGTTTTGTTGAGTTTCATGTGATTGAAGTTTTCAAGTTTTGGGTGAGATCACGATGGATGAAGGAATAAGGAGTAAGAAGAGCCTAAGCTTGGGGATTCCCATGGCATCCCAAGCTATTATCTAAAAGAGAAGCAAGCAAATAAGCTTGGGGATGCCCGAGTGGCATTCCCTCTTTCTTCTAACGACCATCGGTATTTTACTTGGAGCTATATTTTTATTCGCCACATATCATAAATTTTGCTTGGAGCGTCTTGTATGATATGAGTCTTTGCTTGTTTTGCTTTTTATTTTGTGTCATCTATCCTTTCTGGACACACCTATTTGAGAGAGCCAAAATTATGTTATGATTTGTTAGAATTGCTTTCTATGCTTCACTTAAATTTTTGAGTTATGGAATTGCTCTAGTGCTTCACTTATATCTTTTTGAGCACGGTGTGCTTTATTATTTTGAAGAAATGCTCTCATGCTTCACTAAGAATTATTAGAGAGTTCGTAATTTTTTTTAAGAAATTCTCTCATGCTTGACTTATATTATTTTGAGAGAAGAAAATTTGTATGCTCATGTTCTTCACTTAGATTTGTTTGAGTTATCAAAAGCAACATATGAAATTAGCACTACTGCAGGATACTGCTAACGCGACACTACGATCAGAGACCCTTTGGCGAAATTGTGTGCGATGCAATAATCGCAAACGGTGGTGTAAAAAACCGTCAAAAAAGGTGCAAAACGTTTGCGATGGCGGAGCCATCAAACACGGTTCAGATTTTAGTTGCGTGTGCGATGCAGGGCACATGGTTAATCCATTCGAGCTATTTGCAGTAGGCAGAACAACAGAAACGGGCAGCCATATCAATGTTTGTGCGATATACGGCATGCGGTTCACTCCGACGAACTGTTTTTGATTAGGGAACACAACAGAAACAGTTCAACTTAAAAAGATGTGTGTGATATGCGGCATATAGTTCACATGGATGAACTGTTTGCGATGAGCCAAAAGAACACAAACAAGTCGTGTAAACAACATGTGTATGATACATGGCAAATAGGCGACTCGGATGAACTGTTTGCGATGAGAAATTACAACACAGATGGTTAATACAGTTAGCTCGTGTGCGATTTTGTGTGTACAAAAAACTTTGAAAAATGTAAACTAATTGCTTGCGGTGGCTAGGAGTATCGCACATGATGCGTCTGCGAGTACTCGTGTGCGATGATTAGTAAGTTACACATATGTTTCCTTATGTTAAATGTGTGTGAATTTTCAATATGGACAGTTAATATGCAAATGCCTTCTGGACATCAGGCACACGCTTAAACTCAATGAACTGTGTACGATACTAATACTTTCCATGAAAATTTAAGAACTTGGGTAACAACATTTGAGTAACATATATATAGTGGTTACACTATTCGACAAAAGGAGGATCTTCGTAACACGGTTTTGACAACCATATGGTCCATATCTACATACTTAACATAGTAACAACTATCACATTTTAAGAGGCAAAGGGCCAACAACCACATGGTTCATATCTACATACTTAACATAGTAATAGCTAGCACATTTTAAGAGGCTGAGGGTCAACAACCACAACTATCCGCTGGAAGCAGCTTGATCACAGCAACTCGACATCTCGTCAGTGAAAAGGAAGAGCCCTCCTATGCCTTGGTAGAGCATGAGTAGAACAGTGTCTCCAATTTTCCACTATGGATGCATTGCCACGACAAGCGAGAACTTGTTAATTTGAATGGTTCCATTTCTGCGGGAAATGCAGTACCTTGCAATCACTTTGGCGTTATTAGCAGGCACAAGTGTAATTCGACCACGCCAGGAAATCGATCCAGGAACTGCTATAGCGGACAATTTCTGTTGACATGTAGAATAAAAACCAATTGTAACATATCGTTGAAGATATATATAGTTTATGAGCATCAACATTAAAATAAGAATTTTTACCAGCGTTTTGTGCACACAATTGGTCTTGTTCAGTGTGTGCCCATAGATCTAATTAATCCCATCCAAAATCCAGCGTTCATACGATGTGCTATCTCTGTCAGATTGTCAACAAAGTTTATGACATGCTTCAAGTCCTTTCAGTGAAATTTGGTACGCTTAGTAACATACAGATCGTTCACTATGCATCCAATATATCCTGCTTAAAAGGTGGAAAGGTATTGTTTATTTAGAACATGGCAGAAGAATATATAGTGCGCATAAATTGGTAAATAGAATTTGTTACAGCCTAGGAAGGGAGTCAGAATATGAAATCACAATTGGTTGCTTAAATAGTGATCAATTAGTCAGAACAAATACCCCGATTTTGCTAAGTAATATGACAGCAAGGATAAAGTTGAAAGGACACTAACCTCGATCAGACTTTATTAACCACGTTGGGGAAGTAAACATCCATGTTAATTAGACCAGGCCGTGGTGCACGCACTAGAATTTTATTGCCAGCTTTCAGTTCATAACACTTAGACATTTCTCTCCAAAGGTCTGCATTAAAATAGGAGTGACCATCTTTATTAAGTTTTACGCTAACCATCATTGTAAATCCATGTTGCGTTGTCAATATGACATCCTGGGAGTGATCAACAAAGTAAAGCCCAAGATTTATTTCTACTCATGTTCTTGCAAAGCAAGGGATGTACTGCTTGAAATGAAAATTAAGATCGTAAACTAGATATATTGAAATAACAGAGCAAGACGCAAATATGGGAGTAACTGACAGAACAGATCAATATATAGATGAAAGCAAAGTACAAAATATAGAATTAAAAATAGATAATGTAACAAAGATTTGATGCAAATATATAGATAATGTAGCAACAGACGATATATGTTCACAAATTTAGGCCATGCCAACCGTGGTAGGTTGAGATTGAACATAACGAGCGCTCCCTGAAGTCAACCGGAATGGTGAGATAGAACTTCGTTTCCGACTGGCCACAACCACACTTGCCTGATTTGTGCTCGCACTGTGCACACATGAATGAACACCCACGAATCAGCTAGAACAAAAATGAGTCCACGGCGATTTCCACCGGTTGATTAACAGCGACGGACGGACTGCATAAGAGATGAGTGAATATTTTACTAAGTTGATTACCTTCTCCATGAGAAAAATCCCCGACCCAATCCTGCAGAAAACCCCAGTCGACTAGAGTCTAGAATGTCGGTGCAGATAGGCGGCGGAAAGCGGTAGGGGCGAAATCTCGTGCCTTTTGGAGCGCGACCTATGCCCACCAACAACAGCCATCGAGCTTTGGGTGGCTGCCGCGATAGAAGTTGATGAGGTGTAGAGTTGCGGAGGAGTCCGCGGCGAGTGGGTGGGGATGAAGTGGGTGAGGGTTTTCTTTTTCCTTTTGCATGTGTGAGTGAACACACACGATTCGCAGAGGCGATGGGGATGAATCGTGTGTGATTGTAAATCACCAAGATTGAATGGGAATCCAAATTTCCTTTGCCCTTCATCCATGAGTTTTTTTCTACGATGAACATAAACCCTGCTAATCACCATGTTCAAACTTGACACTTTTCCGGGTTCATTTACAAATTTAGGGCATTATGTGCATTTTGTAGGCATTAATGCACCTAATTCAAATTCAAACAATTGGTCCTTGAAAAGGTGCACAAGAACGGTCTGGAAAAACCATACTCGTGGTATTTAGTAAATTCTCAAGCCTTTTACAAGGAATGGGCAGAGATTTCAAGGGAATGCGTGGCAATAGTCAACCACAAACGCATCATTTACTGGGTTATCAACTATAGAACAATCAAATACGTACTTGAAAAAACATGATGCCTGGCATGGTGCCATGGGTATGGCCTCACCGTGCCCTGGTTAATAGCTGAGAAGGTTTTATTTATGTCGTCATGCACACCCTTCATAAATCGAACCATCACCGAGGAAGTTCAATGCTTTCGAGAGGGAAATCACCAAGATTGAAGGGGAATCCAAATTTCCGTCCAAGTTTGTCATTCAATTTTTTTCCAATGATCAACATACCATGCAACGTGTTCAAATTTGACATTTTTCCAGGCTCATTTACCATATTTAGGGGATTATGTGCATTTTCTAGGCATTAATTATGCACATAACTCAAATTCAAACAATTGGTGCATGAAAAGGTGCACAAGAATGGTCTATAAAACCATGCTCATGCTATTTAGTACATTCTCATGCCTTTTACAAGGAATGGGCAGATATTTCAAGGAAATGTGTGGCAATAGTCAACCATAAACGTGTCGTTTACTGGGTTAACAACTATACAAAAATGAAATACATGCTTGGAAAACATGACGCCTGGTGTGGTGCCATGGTATGGCCTCACTGTGCCCTGGTAAAAATTTGAGAATGTTTTCCTTATGTCGTCATGCACGCCTTTCATAAATTGAACCATCATCGAGGAAGTTTCATGGTTTCGAGGGGGGAATCACCAAGATTGAAGGGGGGTCCAAATTTCCTTTGTCCTTTGTCCATGAGTTGTTTTCTACGATAAACATACACCCTACAAATCACCGTGTTCAAATTTGGCACTTTTCCGGGTTCATTTGCCATATTTACGAGATTATGTGCATTTCCTAGGCATTAATGCACATAATTCAAGTTCAAATAATCGATGCATGAAAGGGTGCACAAGAACGGCTTGGAAAACCATGCTCGTGCCATTTAGTAAATTCTCATGCCTTTTACCAGGAATGGACAGATATTTCGATGAAATGTGTGGCAATAGTCAACCACAAATGTTTGTTTGTTGGATTTTCAACTATAGAAAAAATGAATTTAATGCTTGAAAAACATGAAACCTGGCATGGTGCCATGGTATGACCTCACCATGCCCTGGTAAAAATTTGAGAAGGTTTGGCTTATGTCGTCATGCACGCCCTTCATAAATCGAACCATCACTCAGGAAGTTTCATGCTTTCGAGAGGGAAATCACCAAGATTGAAGGGGAATCTGAATTTTCGTCCTAGTTTGTCATTCAGTTTTTTTCCAATGATCAACATACCACCTCAAATGCAACGTGTTCAAGTTTGACATTTCTCCAGGCTCATTTACCATATTCATGGGATTATGTACATTTTCTAGGCATTAATGCACATAATTCAAATTCAAAAAATCGGTGCATGAAAAGGTGCACAAGAACGGTCTGGAAAACCATGCTCGTGTTATTTAGTATATTCTCATGCCTTTTACAAGGAATGGACATATATTTCAAGGAAATGTGTGGCAATAGTCAACCATAAATATGTCGTTTACTGGGTTAACAACTATACAAAAAATGAAATACATGGTTGGAAAACATGACGCCTGGTGTGGTGCCATGGTATGGCCTCACCGTGCCCTGGTAAAAATTGGAGAATTTTTTCCTTATGTCGTGATGCATGCCTTTCATAAATCGAATCATCACCGAGGAAGTTTCATGGTTTCGAGGGGGAAATCACCAAGATTGAAGGGGGGTCCAAATTTCCTTTGTCCTTTGTCCACGAGTTTTTTTCTATGATGAACATACACCCTGCAAATCACCGTGTTCAAATTTGGCACTTTTCCGGGTTCATTTACCATATTTAGGGGATTATGTGCATTTCCTAGGCATTAATGCACATAATTCAAGTTCAAACAATCGGTGCATGAAAGGGTGCACAAGAACAGCCTGCAAAACCATGCTCGTGCCATTTAGTAAATTCTCATGCCTTTTAGAAGGAATGGACAGATATTTCGATGAAATGTGTGGCAGTGTTTAACCACAAACATTTGTTTATTGGGTTTTCAACTATAGAAAAAATGAAATAAATGCTTGAAAAACATGACGCCTGGCATGGTGTGCCATGGTATGACCTCACCATGCCCTGGTAAAAATTTTAGAAGGTTTGGCTTATGTCGTCATGCATGCCCTTCATAAGTCGAACCATCACCAAAGAAGTTCCATGCTTTCGAGAGGGAAATCACCAAGATTGTAGGGGGATACAAATTTTCTTCGTTCTTTGCCCTGGAGTTTTTTTTTCTACGATGAACATACACCCTGCAAATCACCGTGTTCAAATTTGGCATTTTTCCGGGCTCATTTACCATATTTAGGGGATTATGTGCATTTTCTAGGCATTTAGCGCATATAAATCCAATCCAGCTACAACTACACTGGTGTGATGTGAGGGACGTGGATTGCCATTCGATTGCAGCGCATCCTATGGTGCACACGCACGATCTGCGTGGTTGAGGTTCCGGCCAATCATAACGCGACACATAATAGGCCCAGCGCACACTGTTTCCAAAAGCGACGGAGATGAACCGTGTGCGATAATGAACGAGCAAAATCGTAAGGGAAGCCAAATTTCTGTTGTCGTTTGTCGTTGAGCTCTAGAATACCACCGTACTATATGTCTACCTGGCCCCTCCGTCCCAGAGCTCTCTCCAGGCGTCATCCATGGCACCGCGGTGCACACTAACTGGTAAGGAAATGATGGCATCCCGCCGCACCACGTTCCTCGCCGCCCGCGACCACACACATGGTAAGGAAGCGATGGCATCTCGCCGCGCCGAGTTCATCGCTGCCGGCGGCCAGACAGTTACATGGGCGGACTTTGAGGCTGCCATGGCTGAATGGGTGGTGGATCTTGAGGCGGCCAAAGCCGCACAGAAGGAGCGGAAAAGGCAGAAAGCAGTCAAGAAAAGAGAGTCCCGCTGCCGCAAGAAAGAAGAGGTCGCACGCCGTGGTGAGGAGAGCTTGGCGGAGATCGAAGCATGGTGGGTTGCCGCCTACAAGGCCGGGAAGGAGAACACCGGCGTCTGGCCAACATGCCCCAATGGCATCATGTGAGAAGTAGTTTAAGTTTGTAGTATTAGAGCAAATTACCAGTAGTACTTTAAGTTTGTAGTATTAACGTACAATGTCGGTAAGAGCATCCTTTGAGGGCTTTGAGCGTTGATTATCATGTGTGCCTGTGTGTTTTTTCGCATTAATCATTAGAAGATCACAAAACACACGGTTTCTATGTCGTACACATCTGTGTTTTTTGCGTTAATGATCCATAAGTTAGTTACATGTGCGATGTTTCCTAATAAACTAGGTGTACCATTGACCAAAAAAATCAACTACACGTGTACATTTTTTGAGACGGGATCTGCCAATTTTCTGTTTTCTCGCACATGAGTATTTTATGCGCTTCGTCTGTGTTGTGCGTTTCCCCCGCCCAAGTTTCAAATTTCACAGCGAAATTTTCATTAGGCGCGCGATTTCAGAATTTATTCCTCCAACCACATCCCCACCCATCAAATTTCCTCAGTATCTCCCACCCCCCCCCCCCCCCCGCGCCTCCCCCTACCGGCATCTCAAACCGCCACCGCTGCAACCACAGCTTCAACCACATCTACGTTCTACTCGGATCCAGTCAGGTAACCCACCGATCTCTATCACGGCCCCGGCCTGATTGCTTAAATGGCGCTTGTGAAACATCCTCATGCCTCCAAATCCCCACCGCCATGAGCTGATGGCGGTCCATGGCGCGATGGCCGCTGTGGGTGTTGACCCGGAGGAACACCTCACCTCCGCCGCCGTCGCCGACATGGCAGGCTCTGGCCCAGATGCAGTGCCCCAGCGACTACCCCCAAGACTTAACAGGTAAGATCTGACCAGCTAAATCTTACCAATACCACTTGCAACGGCTATGATTTGTACGGTTGATGAATTAAGCATGTTCGTGCCTTGTTTATTTCAGTGTTGCACACTGTGTGATGTTCAAATATTACCGTGTCCAGCTCAATTTCACCAATACCAGCAACAAACTTACACATGACTTGGGATATCACTAGAGATGATGCCCATTTGCTATTTTTAGTGGATGCTAACATGTTGTACTTAACATGCCTGTCCATCTATTTACGTAGGGTCATAACAGGCCGATGTTGTTGTTTGCCATCGAGGTTAGCTGCATCCCATGTCTTACATTATTTCACATCATTTGTGCAATTATAGTTTAACTTCTACCATTTACTGGTTGCCTGTAGGTACACATGTCAGTGGCACTGATCCGCGCTTCGACTCGGAGGAACAGCTCGCCTCTGCCGCCGCTGACTTTGGGCGGGCTCTGGCCAAGATGAAGTGCCCCAGCAACTACCTCTCAGGACTTACCAAGTATGTACTCACCAGTTCAATCTTACTAATACCAGTTGCAGTTAATGGCTACGTTCTGTACGGTCGATTTATTAAGCATGTTCTAGTAAACATGACTAACATGTTTTAGCTACTTTCCCTACCTTTTATAGACATCTGGGCCATTCTCTGCTCTTGCAGCACCTGCCTTGTGATGTTTAACTATGCCAATTGCATTTTATCAGTACCGGTTTCAATGGCTATTAAGCCTGTTGCAATTAACAGTTGAATCCATTTTCAAACAGTTGTATTTCAATGGCTATGAACTTACAAAACATGACTTAGGATGTTGTTAAGCCTGTTGCAATTAACAGTTGTATCCATTTTTAATCTATCCCTCTGCTACCATGCTACTCTCCGCAATGAAGATATACTAGAGATGTTGCCCGTTTGCTATTTTTGGTGGATGCTAACCCTGTTGTACTTAACATGCATGTCCATGTACTTACGCAGGGTCATAACGGCCGATGCTGTTGTTTGTCGTCGAGGTTAGCTGCATCCCATGTCTTACGGTATTTCACATCATTTGTGCAATTGCACTTTAACTTCTACCATTTACTACTTGCCTGTAGGTACACATGTCACTGGCACTGATCCACGCTTCGACCTAGAACAGCTCGCCTTCGCCGCCGCTGACTTTGGGCGGGCTCTGGCCAAGATGAAGTGCCCCAGCAACCACCTCTCAGGACTTACCAAGTATGTACTCACTAGTTCAATCTTACCAATACTAGTGCAATTAATGGCTATGTTTTGTACGGTCAATGTATTAAGCATCTCGTAGTAAACATGCCTAACACATTTTAGCTATTTTCCCTACCTTTTTATAGACAACTGGGTCATTATCTGCTCTGGCAGCACCTGCCTTGTGATGATTAACTCTGCCAATTGCATTTTTATCAGTACCAGTTTCAACGGCCATTAAGCCTGTTGCAATTAACAGTTGTATCCACTTTTAAAGAGTTGTATTTCAATGGCATACTTACAAAACATGAATTAGGATGTTGTTAAGCCTATTGCAATTAACAGTTGTGTCCATTTTTTAATCCATCCCTTTGCTACCGTGCTACTCTTTCGCAATGAAGATATCACTACAGATGTTGTCGTTTTATTACCATTTGCTATTTTTGGTGGATGTTAACCATGTTGAAGTTAACATTGGCTTTCCATGTACTTACACAGGGCTACAATGGGCGATGTTGTTGTTTGCTGTCGAGGTTAGCTGCATCCCATGTCTTATACACCATCAATTCCTAAATATAAGTATTTTTAGAGATTCCAATATAGACTACATAAGGAGAAAATGAGTGAATCTAGATTCAAATATAAACTATATCTATAATTCTATATACATTTGTATGTAGCTCATATTGAAATCTCTAAAAAATACTTGTACTTGGGAACATAGGTAGTTGTATTTTACATCATTTGTGCAATCTCAGTTTAGCTTCTAATATTTACTGGTTTCTTGTAGGTACATATATGAGAGGTACTGATCCACGCTTCGATCCCTTCTGCGTATGGGGCAATGAGATATTCATGAACAAGCGTCAAGTGAGGAAACTAAGAAAGATTGTTAGGCGAAAGAAATGGGTGATTGGAATTAAGCTCTTTATTTACACTTTGTCCAAGACAACAGTGAACTTTAGGATGGTAAGTAATGTGTTGCCTTTTCCCCCTGCCCACAACAAGTTGCTCTATTAGACCTTGGTATCTGATATTTTTCTCTTTTCAGTGGTTTTCGAAGCTATTTACTGATGATTACCTTGCAAACTACATGAATGGAGTGGAGGCAACTAAGGTTAGAGTATATAATTCATGCTACCAAGATAATGCTCTAGAAGTCTTCCTAAAGGTGGTGAAGGATGGGCGGGCGATTGTCACAAGGGGTTGGACAAAAGTGGTTCGTGCCTATGGCACGCAGCAAGGCACATTATGGGCATTCCGCTTCTTCAACACCATCGGCAGTCAAAGTGATTTACACTTGTCTCTTCACCTTTACCGCCTTTAAATATTATAGTTCATCATAGTTAATTGTTGTCTAATCCTGTAATTACTGAACATATTGTACTGACAATTTTATTTACGGATTCGTTGTTGAATCATTGTGCTGAGAATTTGAATTGCATGTTTCATATTTCAAAATTTCCAAATCGAATAATAAATTATAGGCAAAAATAAAAATATATAGGAGCTAATAAAATAATGTGGACACGGTTAGAAAGAAAACAACGTGTGCGATGTAAAAAGAGAATAGACGGTCATGGAACTTTGCAAACGCTTCTGGCAGTAAAAGCGCTTGTGATGGATAGCCCAATGCTACACAGTTTTCTTGATCAAATCATGTGGGATGTAGTTGGTAAAAGCAAACAGTTAACCAAGGCAGAGCGTGTGTGATAGTTACACCTTTCACACACGAGCCTATACATAAAAGTATGTGGGATGTACATATGAACGGAAACATTTTCCCTGGATTGACTGTGTGGGATGTACATAAGAATGGAAACTGTCGGATTCTGGGTTCCGGCAGACCCTTAAGGTTCGAACTCTGGAGTGCACGCGGAGATCGTTCCCTCTACCTCTCCGTCTCGCAAGGATCTAAACTACTGCAAGAACAACACAAGAGACACAGGGTTTATACTGGTTCGGGCCACCATTGTGGTGTAATACCCTACTCCAGTGTGGTGGGTGGATTGCCTCTTGGGCTGATGAGGAAGAACAGTACAAGGGGGAACGGCCTCGCGAGGGCCTGTTCTTGGCTAGGGGATGAACTGCTAGGGGGAGTTCGATCGCCCTTCTTTCTCTCTCTAGATGCTGGATTCGATCCTAGCTCATCCCTCTCTCCCCCCTACCTTGGGGGTGGCTAGTCCTATTTATAGGCAAAGGCCCTGGGCCTCCTCCCAAATATTGAGCAGGAAGGGCGCCAACAATTGGCCAATTTGAAGGGGAACATCTGGTACACTTATCCTGACTAAAGTTGGTCTTCGCCTGCCAAAGGCCCTGTGGTGACGCTGTCCTGGGCTCCATGGTGACCTCCTTCCCACTATTGAACTGGTCTTGGTCTCGTTGCACCGAAATGGGTGCCTTTGCTTGATCCTCTTGCCTGCGCTTGCTCCCTTTGCACCAAAGAGGAAAGGGGGGACGCTGCATGGGCTGGCGCCCGCCTGGCACCCTCGATCGTCATGGCTTGCATCATGGGCACCTCGCGAGGTACCCTGCCTTGATCTCTCCGCCTCCTCGCGAGCCAGCCTAAGGAGGTCATGCTTGAGGAAGTGCCGTGTCGTACGCCTCGCGAGGCTTGGCCCCTCGCGAGGGTCTTGAGCCTTGTGTCGATGCAGATGGGCCACGCTGGGCCTCCATTCGAGCCACGCCGTAGGCCGCAGGCAGGCAAGTCTGGGGACCCCCGTTCCCAGAACGCCGATAGTAGCCCCCGGGCCCGAGGCGCGCATGGACTTGGCCGTGCCAAGAGGTGAAAGGGCAAGGGCGAAGCGCCGCGGGCCCTAACAGCCTGCGGTCTCGGGCGCTGCGTGGCAGTTGATTGGACGTGGGCGGCACTGTTTACCCACGCTCCCTTATTCTGCACCGCGCTAGGTTGCCCCGCAGTTGTACACAGCCGCCCTTTTCCCTGTTGCTTGACCGTCTCCTGCTCTTCCTCCCTCCGAACTCTGACCCTCGCTTCCAATCCCATCTCGCATCTCCTCTCTTCCGCCCGCCGCCATGGCTCCAAAGAAAGGGAAGGGGAAGAAGCCTGCGGCTCCATCTCGCCCGCTGCCGCCGGTGGCGCCTGCTGTCGGCCGCTCAATCATACTCAACCTGGAGTGCCTGGGCAAGCTCAATCCGGCTCTGGCCACCGCCTTCAACGAGTGTGGGAGGACGACGGCGTGGCCTACGTGTCACCTCCCCACTGATAGGATAATCACCAAGGTCCATTACTTTGCCGACGCCTTGTGGGCGGGTTTGGTGCCTCCCTTCTCCGATATCTTCAACGCCGTTCTTGATCATTATCAGATCCACATGATGCATATGGGTCCTGAGTCCATTGCTCTTCTTTCAGTCTTCGCTTTTGTTTGTGAGGCGATGGTGGGCATCCCTCCTTCTGTTGCCCTGTTGCGCCACTTCTTCTCCTTGCATCTTGCCGACCCCACGCAATGCTCGGCATGCGTGAGCTTCGTAGCTTCGCCTGAGACCGCAGCCTCTGGTATCGACTTCAACCTCCCTCTGCCTTCAGCCGAGTTCCGCGAGCGGTGGTTGTACATTGATGTCGGGGTGCCCAGCCCCCGGCTCGTGAAGCCGACATCGCCTGTTGTGCCTAATTCGGGCTGGGGCCAGGAGACGCTCGCAAGTCCCCGGCTCGCCTTTGTCTGGCACCGCTTCATGTCCCTGAAGAAGCTTGGCGTAACGGCGCCCAAAGTGGTGAAGGAGTTCCTATTGCGCCGCATTGCCCCTCTCCAACGCCATTCTCGTCGAATGTGGGCCTTCAGCGGGCATGGTGACCGTATGAGGCTTCAGGGAGAAGACCTGACGCCCGAGGTGCTGAGGAAGGTGCTCTTGGTCCTGACAGGCGATCCCAACCCCGGGGGTGTCCGGCAGGGGGGAGCCTTGTTGTACCTCTGCCACAACAGGGATGACTTCGTGAGGCAGATGCCCTCTTTCGACGACTGGGGGCTACGCCCTGTCGGCCTCCAGGGGCCTCGCGAGAACCCTGTGGTGGTGATTTCCCTTCCGGTCGGCCTGGGTGAATCCTCCTCGAGTGGTGGCGCAGGAAGGCAGGAGACAGCGGGGGTCGAGGGAGCCGCGGACGATGTGACCGCACCTGGCGATGCTCTTGATGGGGCAGCTCACGAGGTCCGCGCTCCCGAGGCCACGGGTGAGGCGCTGCCGCCTCCAGTGCTTGAGGCCGAGGCTCCTGAGCCCCCGGCCGGGATCTCTGATGAGGCAACTGCCCGTTCGTACCAGGCATGCGCCCTCGACGCAAGTGGCCTTGGCGCTCCGTCCTCTTTGCAGGTTGATTCCTGTGCATCTCTCCTGGGCCGTTTCCATGTGGACTTTGAGGCCCTCCGGAGAAAAAGGGAGGCCTTGGGCGATGACTTCCCCTGCCGCTTGCTGAAGCGCCGGAAGTACTTTGCTGTCGACGACTAAGTCTTCTCCTTTTCTGTTCCTTATCATGCTTGCCGCATCCGCTGATCCTTGCTCTGCAGGCCTCTGCCTACTGAGCTCGATGAAGTCGTCGGGTCGACGCCTTCCTTGACTCCGTCTCCTCCGCCATCCCTGGGTGTCTCGAGCAGCACTGCCCTTGTGGTTTGGGCAGGTGACGGCACGGACCGCCGCATAGCGCGCGGCGGCTCTCCCGCCCCCGCGATCTCCCTCCGCGGGCCTTCCCTCAACATAGGCAGCCTGCCGTGGGCTTCCCGTCTGGTCGCGGGCTGCGACCGGCTGAGGCACCTCCGGGGCCCTTCTCCTGAGGTCAGGTTGGACTCAGGTCGGGCTTCTGATGCGGCGCGGCCGGCCGTCGTGAAGGCGCCAGCCCCCAGCCCCCTGCCCGGGGCCGGAGCGATGATCCGCGGTCCTCGACGCCCGCTTGGGGCGGATGATGGCGTGGCAGACGTGCTTGAGCGTGCTCGGGAGCGTCGTGCCCGTCGCCACGAATTCCTTCGGAGGGCGAGTGGCGTCGTAGACCTGCTTGGGCAGGAGCTCGCTGAGGAAGACGCGCGCCTGGAAGCTGAGGGCCTGCGCCTGGCCGCCGAGCGGCGCGAGCTGGAGGCAGCCGGTGCCCTCGCGCGTCGTCAGCGCGTCCTTGATGACGAAGAGGCGAAGGCGTCGCTGGAGGCTTCTCTGGCGGCTCGGTCTCAGGCCGTTGAGGAGGCCCGAGGAGCAGACCGACGGCGAGGAGCAGCAGAAGAACAGGCTCGGGAGCTCTTGGCCTGGTGTCGCTCGTTGGAGGAGCAAGCGGAGCTGCGCGAGGCAGCCCTTGCATTGATGGAGGTGGCTTCTGGCGACCCGGCTGAGCTTCGGAAGCGCGAGGAGGCGTTGGTGCTGGAGGCCGCCGAACGCGCTCGTGAGCTCGAGCAGCTGGAGACGAGGGAGCGCCTGGTGACGCAGGCGGAAAACGATGTCGCAGCGCGAGAAACGCGTGTCCTGGAGGACGTTTGCCGTCGGGTGGCGACAGCACGCCGAGGCCTCGAGCGTGAGTTCGAGGGGAAGTTGGGGATGATCCGAGTCGAAGCTGAGGGTAGAACCGCCGCCTTGAGGTCCCAACGGGATGAGGCGACGCGACGTGCGGACGCCTCCCGGGTCGCCCTTGAGGCAGCGCAGAAAGAGCTGGCCTCCTCCCAGGCCGAGGTGCTCCGCCTTCGCCAACGCGTGGACGAGGCCGTGGCCGTCGAGCGTCAGAATGCTGACGAGATACGCCAGTGGAAAGTCCTGGAGCACGAGCACGGCCCCATGCTCACCAAGCTCCGGGAGAGGGCCAACATTGCCCTGGGCAATATCTGTGGGGCTGTCGTGGGCGAGCCGCACATGATTAACTACGCCGGCAACCTGCAGTTCTTCACCACCGTGGTGACACAGCTGGAGGCACGGTCGGCCAAAGCCGATAGGTTGGTGGAGGAGAGGAGCCGCGCCCTGCTCGGGCGCGCCTTTTCCCGCGTCTTCAGCCATCTTCGAAACATGGATCCCTACTTCGACTTCGACGCCGCCATCACCCCAGTTCCCCAAGCTGTTCGAGGTGACCTGGCTGAATGGGTGGAGAGCAACATAGATGCTCTCGTCCGGGCCTTCACCTCTGATGATGACGATGCGGTGGTGGGCGCCGATGAAGGTGGCGTGGTGGAGGACCCCAATGCCGCTGATGGGGGCGCGGACAACGAAGGTGAGTTCAGCGACGCCAGCGACAGCTCGGGAGGCGCCCCCGAAGATGCATTGGGGGACTTGTCAGATTGACCATGTACTATCTCGTCCTTTTACCCTGCATAGATAGAACTCAGGCGTTTGGCCCGACGGTTGTGAGAGCATTTTGGGACGGGAAGCCCCTCATGTATGAACTCGTATCTAATGTATCTGCAGTGATTAAATCGTACGCGTGTCCAACGGTAGGCTGGTTCGCCCTTGTTCCTTGCTGGCTCCGGAGCTGCCTTTTGGAGGGCGTCACGTCCCGGGTGCTGGGTAGTTGAAACCTCAGGAGGCGGGGTCATTGCTGACAGGAAACCCCACAGGCGTGGGCCGTCTTCGCAGGCTCCGGGCCCTTTCTCGAGCGAGATGTCTTCACAGGCGTTCGCCCTCTTCACAGGCTCCGGGCCTTTTCCTCGAGCGAGACGTCTTCACAAGCATTTGCCTTCTTCACAGGCTCCGGGCCTTTTCCTCGAGCGAGACGTCTTCACAGGCATTTGCCTTCTTCACAGGCTCCGGGCCTTTTCCTCGAGCGAGACGTCTTCACAGGCATTTGCCTTCTTCACAGGCTCAGGGCCTTCTCCAAAAAGAGACGATCTTCACAGGCATTCGCCTTCTTCACAGGCTCCGGGCCTGCTCCCAAGCGGGACGGCTTCACAGGCATTCACCTTCTTCACAGGCTCCAGGCCTTCTCCCGAGCGGGACGGCTTCACAGGCGTTCACCTTCTTCACAGGCTCCGGGCCTTCTCCCGAGCGGGACGGCTTCACAGGCATTCGCCTTCTTCACAGGCTCCGGGCCTTTCATGAGAAAACGATCTCCACAAGCACCAAAGGTCACCTCGCGAGGGAGCGACAGCGGCAGTCTGGGTTGTGCTCGAGCTAGGCCTGGCCCGGCTCGCGAGGGGCTCGCGAGGAGAGGCAGCTGTGGTGAGATGGTGACCAGAACGCGGGAAACGATTCAAACAAGACCAAGCACCCCTTCCCCGAACGCACGCAAAGCTCAAATTCGAATTCAACTTAAATCCAGCGGGGGAAAAAGGTTACAACCAAAGGAAGAAGGCAATGAAAGCAAACAAAAAGGCCGCATCCGGCACCTAATCTAGTCTTCGACGTCTTCTCACCAGCGCGGAGCTAAGTGATGTCCACTGGGCGTGGGAGGGAGCCCCAGGGCTTGAGGCCGGCACCCCTGAGACTCCGGGGCGTGTACAGCCCCACTCATTATTACGTGAGAGTGTCACGGGGCGGCGAGCTTCACAGGCACTGGGCCTTCTTCACAGGAACCGGCCTTGCTTCATATCGCCAGACGAGGGCCCCGCCTTGCGCCACACTCTAGTGCCACCAACGACGACCGGAAACCAGGACGCCGCCGGTGGGGTAGAGCGGTCGCCAGCGGTTCCCCCGACGACCACGGGTCCTCCGCCAGGGGCAGGTCCTCGGGCGCCTCCCCAGCGGAGGGCCTATCTTCTAAGAACGCCTTGCTCCGAACGCTGCGGTGGTGATGTAGGGTCTCTGCCCCTTTCCTGCAGCCCCCTGCGTCCTCCTCACGAGGGGTAGGAGACCGCAGGGGCGGGGCAGCTGCTTGTCGCGGCGACCTGCATCTCCTGTGACCCATGATTAGCGTATGCCTGCTCTTGAGGAATTAATGGTACCCGATAGTCGTTGCCTCCAGTGTGACTGACGGAGCCGTCCTGGGGTTCCTGGAGGGGCTCGGCCTCTGGCGTCTCGTCCTCCCAGCTGGGGCTGAAGAGTGAGCCCTGTTCGCCCCCGTGAGCGTGCCCTTGGTCCATCATGTGGGGCACGTATTCCTCTGGCGCCGCCACCCCGAATGCTGCGCTGTAGTGCTCCATGCGCCATGCAGCGTTGCTTGTCGTGCCCACTGCGGGGTGGTAGCGCGGTTGGCCGCTGGTGCCGTGGGCCGCACTGAGCCCCTCTCCTTCGCGCGCCGGGGGCGAGGGTAGCGCCACCGCCAGTCTGGTGCCGGCGGATTCGCCGGTGCTGGGGTAGTCTTGAGGCCCGCGCGGGTGCGTGGGGCCCCCTCGTGCGGTGCCCTGAGCTTGAGGCAGAAGCTGGACGCAGAAGGGGTGAGCCCCCGAAGCGGTGAAGCCCAGGAGCTCGGCGACCCGCTCCAGCAGCACGTCGCGGCCGCCCTCCAATAGCCTGCACTGCAGCAGCTCCCGTGCTACCGTGAGCGCGGCCCTTGAGTTCGCCTGTTCTCGGCGGGTGTACGGTGTCATAGCTGCGGCGTGGTTGGAGGCCCTCGCTGCCGACCGCGCCTGTCGCGGTGTGAGGGTCGTAGAAGCTTGCCCGCGTCGCCCGCGGCCCGCAGCACCCTGCGGACCGCGAGCTGCCTGTGGCGCGGGGTCGCCCGGAGCGGGAGGCTCCGCGCAGATGGGCCACGCCGCCCATGGGCCTTGGTTGCCCGCCTGGTCATCGGACATGGTGACGACGACGTAACGGGAGACGGAGCGATGGGAAGGCAGATTCCGGCGCACCCCTACCTGGCGCGCCAAATGTTGGATTCTGGGTTCCGGCAGACCCTTAAGGTTCGAACTCTAGGGTGCGCGCGGAGATCGTGCCCTCTACCTCTCCGTCTCGCAAGGATCTAAACTACTGCAAGAACAACACAAGAGACATAGGGTTTATACTGGTTCGGGCCACCATTGTGGTGTAATACCCTACTCCAGTGTGGTGGGTGGATTGCCTTGGGCTGATGAGGAAGAACAGTACAAGGGGGAACGGCCTCGCGAGGGCCTGTTCTTGGCTAGGGGATGAACTGCTAGGGGGAGTTCGATCGCCCTTCTTTCTCTCTCTAGATGCTGGATTCGATCCTAGCTCATCCCTCTCTCCCCCCTACCTTGGGGGTGGCTAGTCCTATTTATAGGCAAAGGCCCTGGGCCTCCTCCCAAATATTGAGTGGGAAGGGCGCCAACAATTGGCCAATTTGAAGGGGAACATCTGGTACACTTATCCTGACTAAAGTTGGTCTTCGCCTGCCAAAGGCCCTGCGGTGACGCCGTCCTGGGCTCCATGGTGACCTCCTTCCCACCGTTGGACTGGTCTTGGTCTCGTTGCACCGAAATGGGTGCCTTTGCTTGATCCTCTTGCTTGCGCTTGCTCTCTTTGCACCAAAGAGGAAAGGGGGGACGCTGCTCGGGCTGGCGCCCGCCTGGCACCCTCGATCGTCATGGCTTGTGTCATGGGCACCTCGCGAGGTACCCTGCCTTGATCTCTCCGCCTCCTCGCGAGCCAGCCTAAGGAGGCCATGCTTGAGGAAGTGTTGTGTCGTCCGCCTCGCGAGGCTTGGCCCCTCGCGAGGGTCTTGAGCCTTGTGTCGATGCAGATGGGCCACGCTGGGCCTCCATTCGAGCCACGCCATAGGCCGCAGGCAGGCAAGTCTGGGGACCCCCGTTCCTAGAACGCCGACAGAAACGTATTCCTTGGATTGACTGTGTGTGATCTACATACGAACGGAAACGTTTCCTTTGGATTGACTGTGTGGGATGTACATAAGAACAGAAACGTATTCCTTGGATTGATTGTGTGCGATATACATACGAATGGAAAAGTTTTTTGGGATTCACCATGTGGGGTGTCCATACGAACGGAAATGATTGGGTTTCGATGCCTCGCCCGATCGCACATGAGCTCATTTTGCCCCAGCCTGTGTCCCAGGAGGGCCTATTCCCAACGGTTTCTGGGTCGTGTGGGAAGGACCCCCTATCACCCACACTCACTTGGCGACGGTTCCAAATGACGTCGTGGAAAGGGGTTAAAAACCGTTTGTATAGCACCGACACGTACCAGTGTAGTTTCAAAGTGATAGATATTCAAGAGGGATATAATAAAAACTTTCATGAAGATCATTGGACAAAATAAACTTCATTCTTTGTAATGGTTTTGCGATATGATGATATAATATGCGATTAAGAATATTGATGTTAAGGTTTGTGATTCCCTATGCAAGCACGAAAGTCAATAGTTATGCAATGAAATTACATCCTACTTATGGTGCATTATTCGGTGTTAGTTATGCTTAATGCTTGCTTCTGAGATTTTTTGTTTCTTGGTTGGATGCTTCTCAATCTTTTGCTAGCCTTCACTTGCACTAAGTATGATTACTACTTGTGCATCCAAAATCCTTAAACCAGTTTTGCCACATGACTCCACTATACCTACCTATATGCGGTATTCTTTTGCCAAAATTTGCATGTGCCATCTCTAATCTTCAAAATAAATTTCCTTTTTGTGTGCTCGTACCGCTCATGAAACGCTAGGGGGTGACTGATATTTTTCCATTCTAGATGTGCTATTCTCAAGATGACTGTTTATTCACTTGTCATTGCATGAGAATACGGCAATGGTATTAGGGATGCCCAGTCCCGAAATGAAAAATGAATTTAGTTTATGTTGTCAAATAATAAATTCCTTGGAAAGTGTTGGTATGGACGGCACCCGTGGATTCGGTTAGCCGTGAAATGTGAAAGTATAGTGGGAAAAGGAATAAACTTTATTTTTTGTTTGGGAACCGCTTATCATATATCTAGCGTGGAAAGTATTGGGAACTACTCAATCGTTTTCGTTGACAGGAAAAGCATGCCACCCAAAATATTTTTATCTCTATCTTTTTCGCTTTGACCTCTGGCACCTCTACAAATCCCTACTTCCCTCTACAAGGGCCTTTTTATTTACTTTATGCAATTTTTATTTGAGTCTCCATCTTCTCTTATAAAGCACCAACTAAGGAGCACCATTGTCGTACTTGAGCATTGGGTGTAGCTAATATGCGAGTGTGTTTCATGAATGGATCAATGATTGAGCATAATGGGCTAGGTATAACTTGCTTTAGTGTTGATATTTTGAAAGACATGGTTGCTTGTTGATATGCTTGAGTATTCAAATCTTCATGTCAAAATTAGACTATTGCTTTGAATCATATAAAAGTCCAAATGTCCATGCTACAAAGAAAAGAATATGTGATAAACATGTTAGGCACCATTCCACATCAAAAAATTTGTTTTTATCATTTACCAACTTGAGGACGAGCAGGAATCAAGCTTGAGGATGCTGATATGTCTCCAACGTATCAATAATTTTTTGGGAATTTTAATTCTATGCCCCCGGTTCCTTAGTTGTGCTCACTTTTCCCCATTCTTAACTTTTTCCTTACTTTTCCCCATGTGTCGGGTTTTCTGCTTTCACATTTTCCTCACTTTTCCCCCCGAAACGTTTCTCAAAAAGGACCCAAATTTCACGAATGGGGAAAAGTGAGCACAACTAAGGAATGGGGGGCATAGAATTAAAAATCCCTAATTTTTTTATTGTTCCATGATGTTATTTTATCAATCTTGGATGTTTTACAATAATTTTATAGCAACTTTATATCCTATTTTGGGACTAACCTATTGACATAGTGCCAGTGCCAGTTGCTGTTTTTTGCTTGTTTTTTTACTTCGTGGAAAATCAATACCAAACGGAGCCCTAACATAGCGAAACTTTTTGGAGAATTTTTCTGGGCCAGAAGACACATGATGGGCCAAAGAAGTAACAGAGGGGTGCCTCGAGGGGGGCACAACCCACCTGGGCACGCCTGGGGCCCCAGGCGCGCCCTCGCGGGTTGTGCCCACCTTGGTGGCCTCCTGCACCGCCTCTTTTCTATATAAATACCCCAATATTCCTCAAACCCTAGGGGAGTCGACGAAACACAATTCCAGCCGCCGCAAGTTCCAGAAACCAGAGATCTAATCTAGACACCATGATGGAGGGGTTCATCATCCTCATTGGTGCCTCTCCAATGATGCACGGCTAGTTCATTGTAGACCTACGGGTCCGTAGTTAGTAGCTAGATGGCTTCCTCTCTCTCTTTTGATTCTCAATACAATGGTCTCTGGGAGATTATTTGATGCAACTTTTTTTGCAATGTGTTTGTTGGGATCCGATGAACTTTGAATTTATGATCAGATCTATGTTTTTATCCATGAAAGGTATTTGAGTCCTTTGATCTCTTATATGCATGATTACTTATAGCCTCGTATTTCTTCTTCGAATCTTTGGTTTAGTTAGGCCGACTAGATCCATTTTTCTTGCCATGGGAAAAGGTGCTTTGTGATGGGTTCGATCTTACGGTGCTCAATCCCAGTGATAGAAGGGGAAATGACACATATGTATTGTTGCTATTAAGGATAGCAAGATGGGGTCTATTCTACATGAATAGATCTTGTCTACATCATGTCATCGTTCTTATTGCATTACTCCGTTTCTTCATGAACTTAATACACTAGATGCATGTTGGATAGCGGTCGATGTGTGGAGTAATAGTAGTAGATGCAGGCAGGAGTCGGTCTACTAATCTTGGACATAATGCCTATATAATGATCATTGCCTAGATATCGTCATAATTATTTGAAGTTCTATTAATTGCCCAATAGTAATTTGTTTACCCACCGTATGCTATTTTTCTCAAGAGAAGCCACTAGTGAAATCTACGGGCCCCGGGTCTCTTCTTTATCACATTTGCCTTTGAGATCTATCTTTATTCGCTTTTATTTTCAGAGCTATTAATCCAAAAATCCAAAAAATACCTTGCTGCATTTTTTGTTATTTATTTTATCCCACGTTCCCATGAGATCTATTTATCCAATCTAATAAAATTTTATCTATCTTTTTAGCCGGGAGGGATTGAAAACCCCTCTTTTATGTCGGATTGCAAGTATTTGTTCTTTGTGTGCAGGTACCATTTACGTAGTGTTGCGTGGTTCTCCTACTGGTTCGATAACCTTGGTCTCATCACTAAGGGAAATACCTACTATAGTTGTGCTGCATCATCCCTTCCTCTTTGGGGAAATACCTATCATAGCTGAGTTGATCTTGCTTGGTCTTGAGCATCACTATGGAAGCATCTGGTGCACTTGCTGCCTTTGTTTCTTTAGCTGCCTTTGCTTTCTCTCTCTTCTCCGGGGCTTCTGCACAAGTAGGATGGGATGCATCCATGACAACCTCGTTGTCCTCAAAATCTTGCCTCAGGGGAAGATGGTCTTTATCAAGAAGATATTTCTCGGTTCCCATCTTAGAGTTCATCAACATTTGAATGTGAGGGGCATATCCACAAGATCTCTTCTGATCAGCAGTTGTTCTCTTCATAGTCTCAACAATCAAGCTCATCACCTTGAACTTCTGAGGTACATCAAACATGTGAAGCAAATTGATTGAGTGACCACGGATCATTCTATGATCTCCTGACTTGGGCAAAAGGGTGTGCCTCAAGATAGTGTTGATAGTGGTCAAACCACACAGCAGATAGTATATGGATTCAAGCTTGTGTGTCTCCAGGGTATCATCAGGAATAGTCTTGTACATGTTGGCCATGAAGTTGTGATCCTTCCTAGGCTTGGCATATACATCAGTGTCATTCTCCTCTTCCTTTGGGGCATTGGTCAGCTTGGCCCATTCTGAGATTGTTGATTGATACCTTGTACCTTCGGTCATCCAGACAATCTTTCCATCTAGGTAGAAGTGAGCAGTGGAATAGAATTGCATGATCATCTCATCATTCCACTTAGTCAGCTTCTGACCAACAAACTTGTAAACTTCATTCATTTTGAAGCTCTCATGCACACCTGGGAAATAGTCCTCCTTGTCATCAATGTATGTCCAGTCAACCCACTTCATATCACAGACAATGGGCTTCTTGTCAAAAAGGACAGTCTCACAGAAATCCTGATGTTCCTTGGTGTGAAAGCGGTAGTCCACAGCAGTTCTCCTCCTGGTGAATAGGGGTCAGTCTTTCTCGAGAGTCTCAGACCCGCATCCTTTCTTAGCTTCATGTTTTCTGTCATGGGATGATCATCAGCATGATCCGGAATCTTGGGCTTCAATTATCTGAGCACTAGTGCCTCTTCTTCTTCTTCTTGAGCTTCAGGCACTGGGGCCTTATTCTTCTTAGCGGTTGAAATGTTCCTTGTTGATCTCCTGGTGCAGATGGTTTGGGAGCTTGAGCTTGAGCTGGAGGCTTGGGGCAGACTTGGGCTTAGATGGAGTAGCCCCAGTCCTTATGGCATCCCCAATAAGCTTCTGAGTCTTTGAAGGAGGTGCAACAAGCTCTTCCTCCTCCTCATCTTCATCAGAATCCCTCATCATAGAAGGTTTCCAATGACTCTGGCAATGGTCTTTCTGACTCTCTCCTTCCTCTTCTTTCCTCCAGTAGCCTCTTCCTCTCTTGGTTCGAGAGTGAACTCCATGGTTTCTTGAGTTGAGTCTCTGGCCTTTGACATAGAGCTCTCTTAGCAGGAGCTTTCTTCTGCATTCCAGGCTTGCTGGCAGCAGCAGCACATACTCTTTGTTGAGTACTTTCTTCTTGGAGGTCACCTCCTCCTCAATAACAAAGTCCTCACACTAGTATAACGACTAAACAAACGGTTTAAAACCCCTTTCCGCGACGGCATTTGGAATCATCGCCAAGTGAGTGTGGGCAATAGGGGGATCCTTCCCACATGACCCAGAAATCATCGGGGATAGGCCATCGTGGGACCTAGGCTGGGGCCATGTGCGGTCGGCGAGGCATGGAAACCCAATCATTTCCTTAGGTATTTACATCCCACGCGGTGAATCCCAGAAATCATTTCCGTAGGTATGTACATCCCACACGGTGAATCCCAGGAATCATTTCCGTAGGTATGTACATCCCACACGATGAATCCCAAAAATCATTTCCGTAGGTATGTACATCCCACACGGTGAATCCCAGAAATCATTTCCATAGGTATGTACATCCCACACGGTGAATCCCAGAAAATCATTTTCGTAGGTATGCACATCCCACATAGTTCTTTGTGTGGCAACGTTTGTGCAAGGTGGCCTAACGTAAACAGTTCGCCGCTGGAAGCCGTGTGTGATTGTTAGTTGATCGAACACACCTACTTTCTAGAAACCGTGCGGGTTGTTTGAGTTCATTGCCCACGGTGTTGTCTGAGTAACCGTTTGCAATAGAAAACCCCAATAAGCAGGGTAATTAGCCTATTGTTGATAATCCATGTACTAGTCAAACTGATATTTCTTATAAAACACGCCAGATATTTCATATCCGTATAAAAGCAACCAGGATTTCATAATCGGATTACATCAGATAGCTTCGGCACTCAGTTACGCCATTACACAACAGCTCCAAATTTCACATGCAGCATCAAAAACCTTTGGAAAGTAGCATCACACACGGTAAATAGACAGATGAATCTCATCTGGGAAACTGCAGAAGCGGAAGGCAAATATTGAGCCTTCAGTGATGTTGAATGTCCTTGCAACTTTAGGCCAGTGACTATGGATAATTTCCTGCCCAACCTTCGTCCTCTTCAGCAAGACTTCAATATTGTACCGTGGGTGTTGAATGAATACCTTCCTCGCGTCTTGACCATGCGGGTGGTTTGAGAGGTAATCAGTGAACTGCTTTGAAAAGTACTGAAAACAAAGCTATGCATAAATCGCTGTTGTAAATTTTGAAATAGCGCAAGGGGTAAAAACAAGGTAAAAGAGTTGGTACCATCCTATAGCTGACTGATGTCTTCTTCATTGTGCAAACAAATATCTTGTTGTTATTCGTTGCAAGTTTCTTCATCCTAACAATCTTTCTGAGTTTCTTGACTTGACTGATATTCATGGACATCTCATTACCCCATATGCAAAATGGGTCGAACAGTGCGTCTAAGCCTCTGATAGCAGGACCTTATGTGCAAGACCAAATTGTAAGAAGCCTAAATATTAGAATGATTCCTGCAACTGCATAATAATGTGCTATTAGCCACAGGACCCTGCTTGAACAAACCTCGATGGTAAACCGCAGTGTCTCCCATTGTTTCCCTGCAACACACATAAGGAAGATCTTGATCAGGTTAACTGAGAGTTGCCATAATATCAGTAGAATATGTATTAAGTACGGCCAAATTCGATTGATGTCCCATGCATAACAATACAAAATTGTACCCACAGCAAATGAAAATCAAATTGCAGAACTGAACCAAACAGTTAAATGGACAGCAGACCAAATGAACCAAAATAGTTAACTGAGCACGACATTGCAGAATAGAAACATGTACTAGAAGATAAGACAGTTAACAAAACAAAGAATGCTTGAGAACAGTACTACGAAATGTAGCAATTGTTGGACCAAAGTGTTAACTGAACATTACATTTCAGAGGACCAAACTGTTAACTGAACATCAGATTGCATATTAACATTACAGAGAACAAATCACTAGAAGGCACTGGCGGTGGCCTCGAGAAAACATCACGAACTGTATTTTAAAGTAGACAACCGCGCGGTGGTGTCGACGGTGGCCTCGAAGACGAGGTGCTCCTCCAAGATCTGGCGGTCGACACGCATGTCAGCCATAGCGACCTCGTTCGCGCGTGCGGCCGCATGCTACTCAGCTCCACGTTATACTGTGTGTAAAATGGTTGTGGGCGGCGCTTATTTGGAGGAGGGGGGCAGTGATTTCGGTGGAAGGTGTCGCTCCGTCAGTCGGGGCATGTGGGACGGGAAAGGAGGAGGATGGTGTGGGTGGGGTGTGGATTACCTGACCATATCGACGAGGCCGCATAGCAAGAAGAAGGGTCGGCGGCGAGGAGGCCGCGCAGCAAGAAGAAGGGTCGCCGGCGAGGAGGCGCCGCTGCAAGAAGAAGGGTCGTCAGCGAGGAGGTTGAGCTGCCAGTAAGCAGCAGTGAAGGTTTGAACTTGGAAAGCAAGGAGGAATAGTGGAAATGTGGCTTTTGGTAGGAGGGAGGGGCGGGGAGATAGATATTTCCGCGATGGCAAAAAAATTCACTCGGTGCCGCGAGAAACTGGCGCGCAAGTGTGGTTCAAGCGGGGGCGATGGACTGTAGACTACGAAGCTTCCTCCGTAAGCCAGACAAGATGGTGCGCCAAGATATTTTATATCGCATCCCACACGATTCTTTCCAGTAAACTGTTTGTGGTATACCTGGTTTTTTCATTATGTTTTGAAAGACAAAATGGTGTTACGGAGGGAAAGGATGGTGTTTGAATTGCTAGAACATTTACGTGCAGTGAACATGCAACTAGTACATGAGTGTCGTGTTTAAATCTGGAATTAATCCGGATTCGTTTGGCATTTTTATGCATTAATTGAGTTTCTGGGCATTTAATGTGCATAATTCAAATTTGAACTACAAGCACATGCTCCAATCACCAAAGTTTTCTGAAAACTCACAGGTGCGTCTTTGGGTGAATTTATAGGTCCCGTGCAAGAAATGGGAATAAAATACAAACATCTGTGTGTCGTGGCTCGGCCGGAATGATTGAGAAACTTGGTTTTTTAATTCCTGTAAATCCAAAACACAGCTGAAAATCATGAAACTTGGCATGGTGTCATGACATGGCACCAACATGCTGCAGTAAATTTTCTGGCCGAATTGGGACAAGCTTTGGTGTAAGCCTCTTGCAAACCGGAGCTTCCCTCAAGAAGGCTCCTGGTTCCGAGAGGGAACGTGTCACCTCCGTGTGCGAAACAACATACGTACACTGCCTTCTCCCGCCTGAATTTTTTTTACACAGGCAGATTAGACCAAATAGAAGTATCGTGCTAATTTTTGGAATTATTCCGTGTTTGTTTGGCCTTTTTTATACATTAATTGAGTTTTTGGGCATTTAATGTGTATAATTCAAATTTGAACTACAAGCACGTGCTCCAGTGCACCAAAGTTGTTTGACAAATCACATGTGTGTCCTTGGGTGAATTTCTAGGTCCCATGCAAGAGATGGGAGTGAAATTCAAACATCTGGGCGTCGTGTCTCGGCCAGAAAGATTGAGAAACTTGTTTTTTTTATAACTGTAATTCCAAAACACGCCTGAAAATCATGAAACTTCGCATGGTCTCATGACACGGTACCAACATGTTGTGGTAATTTTTTTAGCCGAATTGGGACAAGCTTTGGTGTAGGCTTCTTGCAAACCGGAGCTTCCCTCAAGAAGGCTCCTGGTTCCGAGAGGGAACGTGTCACCTCTGTGTGCGAAACGACATACGTACACTGCCTACTCCCGCCTTAATTTTTTACACAGGCAGATTATACCAAATAGAAGTATCATGCTAAATTTTGGAATTATTCCGTGTTCGTTTGGCCTTTTTATACATTAATTGAGTTTCTGGGCATTTAATGTGTATAATTCAAATTTGAACTACAAGCACGTGCTCCAGTGCACCAAAGTTGTTTGACAAATCACATGTGTGTCCTTGGGTGAATTTCTAGGTCCCATGCAAGAGATGGGAGTGAAATTCAAACATCTGGGCGTCGTGTCTCGGCTGGAAAGATTGAGAAACTTGGTTTTTTTAATTCCTGTAATTCCAAAACACGCGTGAAAATCATGAAACTTGGCATGGTCTCATGACATGGCACCAACATGTTGTGGTAATTTTTTTGGCCGAATTGGGACAAGCTTTGGTGTAGGCTTCTTGCAAACCTGAGCTTCCCTCAAGAAGGCTCGTGGTTCCGAGAGCGAACGTGTCACCTCCGTGTGCGAAACGACATATGTACACTGCCTTGTCCCACCTTAATTTTTTTACACAGCCAGATTAGACCAAATAGAAGTGTCGTGCTAAATTTTGGAATTATTCCGGGTTCGTTTGGCCTTTCTATACATTAATTGAGTTTCTGGGCATTTAATGTGCATAATTCAAATTTGAACTACAAGCACAGGCTACAATGCACCAAAGTTGTTTGAAAAATCACATGTGTGTCCTTGGGTGAATTTCTAGGTCCAATGCAAGAGATGGGAGTGAAATTCAAACATCTGGGCGTCGTGGCTCGGCCGAAAAGATTGAGAAACTTGGTTTTTTAATTCCTGTAATTCCAAAACACGCTTGAAAATCATGAAACTTGGCATGGTATCATGACATGGCACCAACATGCTGCGGTAATTTTTTTGGCTGAATTGGGACAAGCTTTGGTGTAGGCTTCTTGCAAACCGGAGTTTCCCTCAAGAAGGCTCGTGGTTCCGAGAGGGAACGTGTCACCTCCGTGTGCGAAATGACATGTACACTGCCTTCTCCCGCCTTAAATTTTTTACACGGCCAAATTAGACCAAATAGAAGTACCGTGCTAAATTTTCAAATTATTCCGGGCTCGTTTCGCCTTTCTTATACATTAATTGAGTTTCTGGGCATTTAATGTGCATAATTCAAATTTTAACTACAAGCACATGCTCCAGTGCACCAAAGTTGTTTAAAAAATCACATGTGTGTCCTTGGGTGAATTTCTAGGTCCCATGCAAGAGATGGGAGTGAAATTCAAATATCTGGGTGTCGTGACTCGGCCGAAAAGATTGAGAAACTTGGTTTTCAAATTCCTGTAATTCCAAACACGCCTGAAAATCATGAAACTTGGCATGGTGTCATGACATGGCACCAACATGTTGTGGTAATTTTTCTGTCCGATTTGCTAAGGCCCACACATTAATAATCAACAAAGTCATTTTGGAACAAGTGCTGTCACGTTACAAATCGGAAACACAATTATCATTTACCTACTCGAGGACGAGTAGGAATTAAGCTTGGGGATGCTGATACGTCTCCAACGTATCTATAATTTATGAAGTATTCATACTATTATATTATCCATCTTAGATGTTTTATATGCATTTATATGATATTTAATATGATTTTTGGGAATAACCTATTAACCTAGAGCCCAGTGCTAGTTTCTGTTTTTCCTTGTTTTTGAGTATTGCATAAAAGGAATACCAAACAGAGTCCAATTGACGTGCTAATTTTTGATGATTTTTATGGACCAAAAGAAGCCCCGGAGTAAAAGAATTGGGCCAGAAGAGTCCCGGGCTGTCCATGAGGGTGGGGGCGCGCCCACCCCCGCCCACCCCCCTGGGCGTGGGCCCCTATCTCGTGGATGACTCGGAGACCCCCCTGACATGAGACCTACGCCAAAAATACCTAAAAATACAGAAACCTCCAGAAAATAACCTAGATCGGAAGTTCCGCCGCCGCAAGCCTCTGTAGCCACGAGAAATCAATCTAGGCCCTCTCTGGCACCCTACCGGAGGGGGCCATCATCACCGGAGGCCATGGAGGAGGATCCCGGAGGAGCCATCATCGCCATGAAAGCCAAGGACCAGAGGGAGGACCTCTCCCCATCTAGGGGGGAGGCCATGGAGGAGGAAGCACAAGGGGGAGAACCTCTCCTCCTCTCTCTCTCGGTGGCGCCGAAATGCCATCCGGAAGGGAATCATCGCCGCGGTGATCGTCTTCATCAATATCACCATCATCATCGCCATCCTCGTCTCTTTTACGCGGTCCACTCTCTCGCAACCCGCTGTAATCCCTACTTGAACATGGTGCTTTATGCCACATATTATGATCCAATTATGTGTTGCCATCTTATGATGTTTTGAGTAGATATCTTTTGTCCTTGGGTTGATTGATGATCTAGATTTGTATGAGTTGTATGTTTTATTTTGGTGTTGTCCTATGGTGCCCTCCGTGTCGCGCAAGCGTGAGGGATTCCCGCTGTAGGGTGTTGCAATATGTCCATGGTTTGCTTATTGTCTATGTTGCGTGAGTGATTGAAACACAAACACGGATAAGTGGGACATGGCATATGGGAATAAAGAGGACTTGATGCTTTAATGCTATGGTTGGGTTTTACCTTAATGATCTTTAGTAGTTGCGGATGCTTCCTAGAGTTCCAATCATAAGTGCATATGATCCAATAAGAGAAAGTATATTAGCTTATGCCTCTCCCTCATATGAAATTGCAATAGTGATTACCGGTCTTGTTAACGATTGCCTAGGACAATTCCGCACACCGATCCACCATTATTCCACACTCGCTATTTATAATATTTAGTATTATATTCTAAATTTATGATAACAGCACCTACTTGTATATTTTAGCTCTCCGATACCATGCAAAGTTATCCTCTTCATACCCACAACGTAGTTTTATTTCTCGTTTCTAGTTGGAAGCAAACGTACGGTGTACGTAGAGTAGTATCAGTGGCGGATAGGCCTTGAGAGAATATTGATCTTACCTTTAGCTCCTTGTGGGTTCGACACTCCATACTTATCACTTACACCTTTGGAAATTGCGACGATGATTCCCTGCACTTGGGGATTATCACGCTCTTTTCTAGCGCCGTTGCCGGGGAGCAATAGCGTGGGGTTGATATTCTCGTGTGTGCTTGTTTGCTTTCTTCACTAAGTAGATTTTGTTTTTCCTTTTTGTTTCTGTTTAGTTGTGGGTGAAACATACAAAAAAAATGAAAATACAAAAAAAATTACTTGCCTCTCATGCCTAAAAAGTTTTTCAATAAGAGAAGTGATTGGAAGGTTATGCATTGGAGAAGTGAGGGTCGACCTTGAACACTTGTGTTCATGGTCATGGAAACAATGTAAAAAATTAATGCAAGATTCTCTGAAAATAATTATCCCCTTGTATATATCCATTGTATTATAAAAATAATGTGCCAAGCTTTGGTTTTAGGAAGATTAGATTGCTTGTTTACTATGTGCAGTACAAAAACAGAAACTTTGACTGTAGTGCATGAATTTACATTGTTTACAGGAAAGTCAAATGGGTCTGAAATTATTTGCACATTACTTATGTACAAATTGTTTAAATTTTGATATTTTTTTTGAATTTTTTGGAGTTACAGAAGTATACTAAACTTCCAGATTACTACAGACTGTCCTCTTTTTGACAGATTCTGTTTTCTATGTGTTGTTCGCTTATTTTGATGAATCTATGGGTAGTATCGGGGGGTATCAACCATGGTGAAGTTGGGATACAGTATATAAAGTGCTAATATGAAATTGGAATGAGTTTGCAACAGTAACTAAAGGTAGTGATTTGCTTTAGTATACTAACGGATCTCACAAAGTTTTTGTTAAGTTTTTGTGGATGAAGTGTTCAAAGAACGTGGTGTTACCGATGTGAGAAGAATAAAGAGAGGAAAGAGTTCAAGCTTGGGGATTCCCAAGGCACCCCAAGTAAATATTCCAAGGATACCCAAGCATCTAAGCTTGGGGATGCCCCGGTTGGCATCCCATCTTTCTTCTTCAACAATTATCGGTATACCTCGGTTTTTGTTTTGTTCACATGATTTGTGTCCTTTGTGTTTTTATTTTTCTTTAAGAACCATGCTAGTATGAGATGTCCCTTATGTTGGGGATCGTAGCAGAAATTAAAATTTTCCAACACATCACCAAGATCTATCCATGGAGTATTCTAGCAACGAGGGGATAGGAGAGCATCTACATACCACTTGTAGATCGCAACGGAAGCGTTCAAGAAGAACGTGGATGATGGAGTCGTACTCGTCGTGATCCAAATCACCGATGACCAGCGCCGAACGGATGGCACCTCCGCGTTCAACACACGTACGGTCGGGATGACGTCTCCTCCTTCTTGATCCAGCAAGAGGGAAGGAGAGGTTGATGAAGATCCAGCAGCACGATGGCGTGGTGGTGGATGCAGCAGAATTCCAGCAGGGCTTCGCCAAGCGTCTACGGAGAGAGGGAGAGGTGTAACAGGGGAGAGGGAGGCGCCAAGGCTGCAGGGGTGCGGCTGCCCTCCCTCCCCCCCTTTATATAGGCCCCCTAGGGGGGGCGCCGGCCATGGAGATCCATCTCCAGGGGGGCGGCAGCCAGGGGGGAGGCTTGCCCCCCAAGGCATGTGGGGCGCCCCCTGCCCTAGGGTTTCCAACCCTAGGCGCAGGGGGAAAGCCCATGGGGGGCGCACCAGCCCACTATGGGCTGGTTCCCTCCCCACTTCAGCCCACGGGGCCCTCCGGGATGGGTGGCCCCACCCGGTGGACCCCCGGGACCTATCTGGTGGTCCCGGTACAATACCGGTGACCCCCAGATCACTCCCGATGGCCGAAACGACACTTCCTATATATAATTCTTTACCTCCGGACCATTCCAGAACCTCTCGTGACATCCGGGATCTCATCCGAGACTCCGAACAACCTTCGGTTTGCTGCATACTAATATCTTTACAACCCTAGCGTCACCGAACCTTAAGTGCGTAGACCCTACGGGTTCGGGAGACATGCAGACATGGCCGAGACGATCTCCGGTCAATAACCAACAGCGGGATCTGGATACCCATGTTGGCTCCCACATGCTCCTCGATGATCTCATCGGATGAACCACGATGTCGAGGACTTAATCAATCCTGTATTCAATTCCCTTCATCTATCGGTACGATACTTGCCCGAGATTCGACCGTTGGTATACCAATACCTTGTTCAATCTCGTTATCGGCAAGTCTCTTTACTCATTCCTGTAACACATCATCCTGTGAACAACACCTTGATCACATTGAGCTCATTATGATGATGTCTTACCGAGTGGGCCCAGACATACCTCTCCGTCACACGGAGTGACAAATCCCAGCCTCGATTCATGCCAACCCAACAAATACTTTCGGAGATACCTGTAGTGCACCTTTATAGTCACCCAGTTACGTTGTGACGTTTGATACACCCAAAGCACTCCTACGGCATCCGGGAGTTGCATAATCTCATGGTCTAAGGAATGATACTTGACATTCAGAAAAGCTCTAGCAAACGAACTATACGATCTTTTGTGCTATGCTTAGGTTTGGGTCTTGTCCATCACATCATTCTCCTAATGATGTGATCCCGTTATCAATGACATCCCCATGTCCATAGTTAGGAAACCATGACTATCTATTGATCAACGAGCTAGTCAACTAGAGGCTTACTAGGGACACATTGTGGTCTATGTATTCACACATGTATTATGATTTCCGGACAATACAATTATAGCATGAACAATAGACAATTATCATGAACAAGGAAATATAATAATCCTTTTATTATTGCCTCTAGGGCATATTTCCAACAGTCTCCCACTTGCACTAGAGACAATAATCTAGTTACATTGTGATGAATCGTACACCCATGGAATTTTGGTGTTGATCATGTTTTGCTCTAGGGAGAGGTTTAGTCAACGGATCTGCCACATTCAGGTCCGTATGTACTTTACAAATCTCTATGTCTCCATTTTGAACACTTTCACGAATGGAGTTGAAGCGACGCTTGATATGCCTGGTCTTCCTGTGAAACCTGGGCTCCTTCGCAAGGGCAATGGCTCCAGTGTTGTCACAGAAGAGAGTCATCGGGTCCGACGCATTGGGTATGACTCCTAGGTCGGTAATGAACTCCTTCACCCAGACTGCTTCTTGTGCTGCCTCCGAGGCTGCCATATACTCTGCTTCACATGTAGATCCTGCCACGACGCTTTGCTTGCAACTGCACCAGCTTACTGCCCCTCCATTCAAAATATACACGTATCCGGTTTGTGACTTGGAGTCATCCAGATCTGTGTCGAAGCTGGCGTCGACGTAACCCTTTATGACGAGCTCTTCGGCACCTCCATAAATGAGAAACATATCCTTAGTCCTTTTCAGGTACTTCAGGACGTTTTTGACCGCTGTCCAGTGTTCCTTGCCGGGATTACTTTGGTACCTACCTACCAAACTTACGGCGAGGTTTACATCGGGTCTGGTACACAGCATGGCATACATAATAGACCCTATGGCTGAGGCATAGGGGATGACACTCATCTCTTCTATATCTTTTGCCGTGGTCGGGCATTGAGCCGTGCTCAATCGCACACCTTGCAATACAGGCAAGAACCCCTTCTTGGACTGATCCATTTTGAACTTCTTCAAAATCTTGTCAAGGTACGTACTTTGTGAAAGACCGATGAGGCATCTCGATCTATCTCTATAGATCTTGATGCCTAATATATAAGCAGCTTCTCCAAGGTCCTTCATTGAAAAACAATTGTTCAAATAGGCCTTTATGCTTTCCAAGAATTCTATATCATTTCCCATCAATAGTATGTCATCCACATATAATATGAGAAATGCTACGGAGCTCCCACTCACTTTCTTGTAAACGCAGGCTTCTCCATAAGTCTGCATAAACCCAAACGCTTTGATCATCTCATCAAAGCGAATGTTCCAACTCCGAGATGCTTGCACCAGCCCATAGATAGAGCGCTGGAGCTTGCACACTTTGTTAGCACTCTTAGGATCGACAAAACCTTCCGGCTGCATCATATACAATTCTTCCTTCAGAAAGCCGTTAAGGAATGCCGTTTTGACGTCCATTTGCCATATCTCATAATCATAGTATGTGGCAATTGCTAACATGATTCGTACGGACTTCAGCTTCGCTACAGGAGAGAAAGTCTCATCGTAGTCAACCCCTTGAACTTGCTGATAACCCTTAGCGACAAGTCGAGCTTTATAGATGGTCACATTACCATCCACGTCTGTCTTCTTCTTAAAGATCCATTTATTTTCTATGGCTCGCCGATCAACGGGCAAGTCATTCAAAGTCCATACTTTGTTTTCATACATGGATTCTATCTCGGATTTCATGGCTTCTAGCCATTTGTCGGAATCTGGGCCCGCCATCGCTTCTTCATAGTTCGAAGGTTCACCGTTGTCCAACAACATGATTTCCAGGACAGGGTTGCCGTACCACTCTGGTGCAGAACGTGTCCTTGTGGACCTACGAAGTTCAGTAAGAGCTTGATCAGAAGTATCTTGATCATCATCATTAACCTCCTCTCTAATCGGTGCAGGCACCACAGGAACATTTTCCTGAGCTGCGCTACTCTGATTTTCAAGAGGTAGTACTTCATCAAGCTCTACTTTCCTCCCACTTACTTCTTTCGCGAGAAAATCTTTCTCTAGGAAGGACACGTTCTTGGCAACAAAGATCTTGCCTTCGGATCTGAGGTAGAAGGTATACCCAACTGTTTCTTTGGGATATCCTATGAAGATGCATTTTTTCGATTTGGGTTCGAGCTTTTCAGGTTGAAGTTTCTTGACATAAGCATCGCAACCCCAAACTTTCAGAAACGACAGCTTAGGTTTCTTCCCAAACCATAATTCATACGGTGTCGTCTCAACGGATTTTGACGGAGCCCTATTTAAAGTGAATACGGCAGTCTCTAAAGCATAGCCCCAAAATGAGAGCGGTAGATCGGTAAGAGACATCATAGATCGCACCATATCCAATAGAGTGCGATTACGACGTTCGGACACACCATTACGCTGAGGTGTTCCAGGCGGCGTGAGTTATGAAACGATTCCACATTTTCTTAAGTGTGTGCCAAATTCGTGACTTAAATATTCTCCCCCACGATCTGATCGTAAGAACTTTATTTTTCTGTCACGTTGATTCTCGACCTCACTCTGAAACTCCTTGAACTTTTCAAAGGTCTCAGACTTGTGTTTCATTAAGTAGACATACCCATATCTACTCAAATCATCAGTGAGAGTGAGAACATAACGATAGCCTCCGCGAGCCTCAACGCTCATTGGACCACACACATCTGTATGTATGATTTCCAACAAGTTGGTTGCTCGCTCCATTGTCCCTGAGAATGGAGTCTTGGTCATTTTGCCCATGAGGCATGGTTCGCATGTGTCAAATGATTCATAATCGAGAGACTCCAAAAGTCCATCAGCATGGAGCTTCTTCATGCGCTTGACGTCAATGTGACCAAGGCGGCAGTGCCACAAGTATGTGGGACTATCGTTATTAACTTTACATCTTTTGGTATTCACACTATGAATATGTGTAACATCACGTACGAGATTCATTAAGAATAAACCATTAACCATCAGAGCATGACCATAAAACATATCACTCATATAAATAGAACAACCATTATTCTCGGATTTAAATGAGTAGCCATCTCGCATTAAACGAGATCCACATACAATGTTCATGCTCAAACTTGGCACTAAATAACAATTATTGAGGTTTAAAACCAATCCCGTAGGTAAATGTAGAGGTAGCGTGCCGACGGCGATCACATCGACCCTGGAACCATTCCCGACGGGCATCGTCACCTCGTCCTTCGCCAGTCTCCGTTTATTCCGCAGCTCCTGTTTTGAGTTACAAATATGAGCAACGGCACCGGTATCAAATACCCAGGAACTACTACGAGCACTGGTAAGGTACACATCAATTACATGTATATCACATATACCTTTAGTGTTGCCGGCCTTCTTATCTGCTAAGTACTTGGGGCAATTCCGCTTCCAGTGACCATTTCCCTTGCAATAAAAGCACTCAGTTTCAGGTTTGGGTCCATTCTTTGACTTCTTCCTGGCAACTGATTTACCAGGCGCGGCAACCTCCTTGCTGTCCTTCTTGAAGTTCTTCTTACCCTTGCCTTTCTTGAACTTAGTGGTTTTATTCACCATCAACACTTGATGTTCCTTTTTGATCTCCACCTCCGCAGATTTCAGCATTGAATACAACTCGGGAATGGTCTTTTCCATCCCCTGCATATTGTAGTTCATCACGAAGCTCTTGTAGCTAGGTGGGAGCGACTGAAGGATTCTGTCAATGACCGCCTCATCCGGGAGATTAACTTCCAGCTGAGTCAAGCGGTTGTGCAACCCAGACATCTTGAGTATGTGTTCACTGACAGAGCTATTTTCCTCCATCTTGCAGCTAAAGAACTTGTCGGAGACATCGTATCTATCGACCCGGGCATGAGCTTGGAAAATCAATTTCAGCTCCTCGAACATCTCATATGCTCTGTGTTGCTCAAAACGCTTTTGGAGCCCCGGTTCTAAGCTATAAAGCATGCCGCACTGAACGAGGGAGTAATCATCAGTACGTGACTGATGGGCGTTCATAACGTCCTGGTTTTCTGGGAATGGTGCTTCACCTAGCGGTGCTTCTAGGACATAATCTTTCTTGGCTGCTATGAGGATGATCCTCAGGTTCCGGACCCAGTCCGAATAGTTGCTGCCATCATCTTTCAGCTTGGTTTTCTCTAGGAACGCGTTGAAGTTGAGGGTGACATTAGCGTGGGCCATTTGATCTACAAGACATATTGTAAAGATTTAGACTAAGTTCATGATAATTAAGTTCATCTAATCAAATTAATGAATGAACTCCCACTCAGATTTGACATCCCTCTAGTCATCTAAGTGATACATGATCCGAGTCAACTAGGCCGTGTCCGATCATCACGTGAGACGGACTAGTTATCATCGGTGAACATCTCCATGTTGATCGTATCTTCTATACGACTCATGTTCGACCTTTCGGTCCTCCGTGTTCCGAGGCCATGTCTGTACATGCTTGGCTCGTCAATCCAACCTAAGTGTATTGCGTGTGTAAATCTGGCTTACACCCGTTGTATGCGAACATAAGGACCTATCACACCCGATCATCACGTGGTGCTTCGGAACGACGAACCTTTGCAACGGTGCACAGTTAGGGAGAACACATTTTTGATATTTTAATGAGGGATCATCTTATTTATGCTACCGTCGTTCTAAGCAAATAATATGTAAAAACATGATAAACATCACATGCAATCAAATAGTGACATGATATGGCCAACATCATTTCGCTCCTTTGATCTCCATCTTCGGGGCGCCATGTTCATTGTCGTCACCGGCATGACACCATGATCTCCATCATCATGATCTCCATCATCGTGTCTTCGTGAAGTTGTCACGTCAACTATTACTTCTACTACTATGGCTAACGCTTTAGCAATAAAGTAAAGTAATTACATGACGATTTTAGTTGACACGCAGGTCATAAATAAATGAAGACAACTCCTATGGCTCCTGCCGGTTGTCATACTCGTCGACATGCAAGTCGTGATTCCTATTACAATAACAAGATCATCTCATACATCACATACATGATTCATCACAACTTCTGGCCATATCACATCACAAAGCACTGGCTGCAAAAACAAGTTAGACGTCCTCTAATTGTTGTTGCAAGTTTTTACGTGGCTGTTATAGGTTGCTAGCAAGAACGTTTCTTACCTACGTTGAAACTACAACGTGAATTGTCAATATCTATTTACCCTTCATAAGGACCCTGTTCATCGAATCCGATCCAACTAAAGTGGGAGAGACAGACACCCGCCAGCCACCTTATGCAACTAGTGCATGTCAGTCGGTGGAACCGGTCTCACGTAAGCGTACGTGTAAGGTTGTCCGGGCCGCTTCATCCCACAATACTGCTGAACCAAGATAGGACTAGTAACGACAAGAAGAATTGACAATTCGACGCCCACAACTACTTTGTGTTCTACTCGTGCATAGAAACTACGCATAGACCTAGCTCATGATGCCACTGTTGGGGATCGTAGCAGAAATTAAAATTTTCCTACACATCACCAAGATCTATCCATGGAGTATTCTAGCAACGAGGGGATAGGAGAGCATCTACATATCACTTGTAGATCACAACGGAAGCGTTCAAGAAGAACGTGGATGATGGAGTCGTACTCGTCGTGATCCAAATCACCGATGACCAACGCCGAACGGACGGCACCTCCGCGTTCAACACACGTACGGTCGGGATGACGTCTCCTCCTTCTTGATCCAGCAAGAGGGAAGGAGAGGTTGATGAAGATCCAGTAGCATGACGGCGTGGTGGTGGATGCAGCAGAATTCCAGCAGGGCTTCGCCAAGCGTCTACGGAGAGAGGGAGAGGTGTAACAGGGGAGAGGGAGGCGCCAAGGCTGCAGGGGTGCGGCTGCCCTCCCTTCCCCCCCCCCTTTATATAGGCCCCCTAGGGGGGGCGCCGGCCCTGGAGATCCATCTCCAGGGGGGGCGGCGGCCAGGGGGGGAGGCTTGCCCCCCAAGGCATGTGGGGCGCCCCCTGCCCTAGGGTTTCCAACCCTAGGCGCAGGGGGAAAGCCCATGGGGGCGCACCAGCCCACTATGGGCTGGTTCCCTCCCCACTTCAGCCCACGGGGCCCTCCGGGATGGGTGGCCCCACCCGGTGGACCCCCGGGACCTATCTGGTGGTCCCGGTACAATACCGGTGACCCCAGATCACTCCCGATGGCCGAAACGACATTTCCTATATATAATTCTTTACCTCCGAACCATTCCGGAACCTCTCGTGACGTCCGGGATCTCATCCGGGACTCCGAACAACCTTCAGTTTGCTGCATACTAATATCTTTACAACCCTAGCGTCACCGAACCTTAAGTGTGTAGACCCTACGGGTTTGGGAGACATGCAGACATGACCGAGACGATCTCCGGTCAATAACCAACAGCGGGATCTGGATACCCATGTTGGCTCCCACATGCTCCTCGATGATCTCATCGGATGAACCACGATGTCGAGGACTTAATCAATCCCGTATTCAATTCCCTTCGTCTATCGCTACGATACTTGCCCGAGATTCGATCGTCGGTATACCGATACCTTGTTCAATATCGTTACCGGCAAGTCTCTTTACTCGTTCTTGTAACACATCATCCTGTGAACAACACCTTGATCACATTGAGCTCATTATGATGATGTCTTACCAAGTGGGCCCAGAGATACCTCTCCATCACACGGAGTGACAAATCCCAGTCTCGATTCATGCCAACCCAACAAACACTTTCGGAGATACCTGTAGTGCACCTTTATAGTCACCCAGTTATGTTGTGACGTTTGATACACCCAAAGCACTCCTACGGCATCCGGGAGTTGCATAATCTCATGGTCTTAGGAATGATACTTGACATTCAGAAAAGCTCTAGCAAACGAACTATACGATCTTTTGTGCTATGCTTAGGTTTGGGTCTTGTCCATCACATCATTCTCCTAATGATGTGATCCCGTTATCAATGACATCCCCATGTCCATAGTCAGGAAACCATGACTATCTATTGATCAACGAGCTAGTCAACTAGAGGCTTACTAGGGACACATTATGGTCTATGTATTCACACATGTATTATGATTTCTGGACAATACAATTATAGCATGAACAATAGACAATTATCATGAACAAGGAAATATAATAATCCTTTTATTATTGCCTCTAGGGCATATTTCCAACACCTTCATCAATTTATGGAATCATTCATGTGCTTCACTTATATCTTTTGAGTATGACCTTATAGAATGCTCTTTGTGCTTCACTCAAATCTTTAAAGTATGGTTTTATAGAATGCTTCGTGTGCTTCACTTATATATTTTGAGCTTGGATATTGGTTAGTCTATATTAATTGTAGAATACTCCTTGAACTTCACTTATATCTTTTGGAGTATGAATAATACTATCATCTAAAGCGGGTTTGGAAGAGTGTCAACTTTAGGAATTAGTGATCCCACCATTCTGAATGAGAAGAATTTTGCTTATGTGGAGAGTAGAAAATTTTCTATGCTTGTAGATCATGAAAAGAATGCTTTATGTGATGGTTATATTTTTAAATTCATTCATTATGCTACTGAAAGTTATTACGAGGGAGGAATATATGCTTGTAGGAGTTGCAATAATATCAAGTTTCCTCTCTATGTGCTTAAAGTTTTGAAGTTATACTTGTTTTGCCTTCCTATGCTAGTTGATTCTTGTTCCTGTAAATTATGTGTTCACAAAATGCCTAGGCGTAGGAAGTGGGCTATATTCAAATGTGCTATTCATATTCTTCATGATGCTCTCTTTATGTTTCAATTCTTTTCTTTTATGTGAGCATCATTGAAATCATCATGCCTAGCTAAAAGGCATTAAAGAAAAGCGCTTGTTGGGAGACAACCCAGTATTTACCCTTACTGTTTTTGTGAGTTTACATGATTAAGTTACTGTATTAATCATGTTTTATAGCTTTTTGTTTCAATAAAGTGCCAAGTAAGACCTTTGGGAAGACTTGGGTGAGAGTTAATGTGATCTTGCTGTAAAAAACAGAAACTTTGCGCTCACGGGATTAGCTACCATTTTTTACATAAGAGTGCTTTTGAGTTGATTATTTTTGCATAAGATTAATAGACAAATTCCTCACGTCCACCACATTATCTCATGATTTTTGGAGTAGCCGAAGTATGGTTGTTGTTCAAATCATTACAGACTATTCTGTTTCTGACAGATTCTGTTTTCATTGCATAGTTTGCTTGTTTTCTAGTTTCTATGGCTTATATTTCTCAATATAAATTGTAGAAATGGTATGGTACAGTAGGCATTGTGTGAGAACAATTATGAACCTTGTCTTTGACAGTACCAAAGTAAATGGTTTACTCTTTATCATACTAACCTATCTCACGAAGTTCCGTTAAGTTTTGTGTGATTGAAGTTTTCAAGCTTTGAGTGAGATATCAATATGAGTAGAATAAGGAGTGGAAAGACCCTAAGCTTGGGGGTGCCCAAGTCACACCTAGGTAATATTCAAGTAATACTCAAGCGCCTAAGCTTGGGGATGCCCCAGAAGGCATCCCCTCTTTCATCTTCAAAACTATCGGTATACCTTACTCGGAACTATATTTTTATTCGTCACATGATATGTGTTTTGCTTGCAGCGTATTTTCAATTTTACTTGATGTTTGAATAAAATCATTGGATCTGAAATCTTGAATGAAAAATAATCCTCCCATGGCTAGTTAATTATTTGACTACTCAGTGTTCTTCACTTATATCTATTTGGAGTAGTTTGTCATTTACTCTCGTGTTTCACATATATCCTATGAGTAAATGGTTGAGTGAATTGAATATCATAAATATGAATTTATATATGTTTCATATGCTTATACCATGGGGAGTAATGACTTCACACAGAATAAGTATAGGTAGTAAACTTACTAAAAGTTAGCAAACACAGAATTGGTCACTTGAACAATTCATGAAAGAATATTGAAGGAAGAGAGATTTCACATATAAATATACTATCTTGGGCATCTTTTGTAATTGTGAGCACTCACTAAAATATGACATGCTAAAAGGTTGATGTTGGACAAGGAAGACAACTTAATGGGTTATGTTTTCCTATATCCGAAATGTTATATTGTCTTGGATCATCCAACATGTTGGGCTTGCCTTTCCCTCTCATGCTAGCCCAATTCTTTGCACCAAGTAGAGATACTACTTGTGCTTCCAAACATCCCTTAAACCATTTTATCCATGAGAGTCCACCTTACCTACCTAAGGATTGAGTAAGATCCTTAAAGTAAGTTTTCATCCGTGCATGCAATAAAAATTGCTCTCTAAATATGTATGATCTATTAGTGCAAAGAAAATAAACTTTATACGAACTTGTGATAGGGAAGAAATAAAAGCGACGAACTGCATAATAAAGGCCTTTATGACAAGCGGCAATATAAAGTGACGTTCTTTTGCATTAAGATTTTGTGCATCCAACCATAAAAGCACATGACAACCTCTGCTTCCCTCTGCGAAGGGCCTATCTTTTACTTTTATCTTCTACCCTTATACAAGAGTCATGGTGATCATCACCTTTTCTTTTTGCACTTTTTCCTTTGGCAAGCACTTTGTGTTGGAGTGGTCCGGATATATATATCCACTTGGATGTAGGTTTTCATAAATTATTATTGTTGACATTACCCTTGAGGTAAAAGGTTGGGAGGCGAAACTATAAGCCCATATCTTTCTCTGTGTCTGATTAAAACTTTGAACCCATAAATATCACATGAGTGTTAGCAATTGTGAAAGATTAAATGATAGTTGAGTATGTGAAGTTTTTTGAATCAAAGCTCTTACATAGACCCTTCCCAAAAATAAGATGAATTACAATTGTTTGATGACTAAGAGCATTGTTTATTAGTTTTCAAGAAAGTTTATGATCTATACTTTAACATGTGAATAGCTTGTTACTTGATCATGAAAAGTTTTATGAGACGAGCTACTGTTATGACATATAAATGATGCTAGAAAAGGTGATTGAAATTATCATTGATCAAACTTGTGCACCTCCTAGCATTCACACTTCATAAATTATTTCTTTTATCATTTACCTACTCGACGACGAGCAGGAATTAAGCTTGGGGATGCTGATACGTCTCCAATGTATCTATAATTTATGAAGTATTCATGCTATTATGTTATCCATCTTATATGTTTTATATGCATTTATATGATATTTTATATGATTTTTGGGACTAACCTATTAACCTACAGCCCAGTGCCAGTTTCTGTTTTTTCCTCGTTTTTGAGTATCGCAGAAAAGGAATACCAAACGGAGTCCAATTGACGTGCAATTTTTGATGATTTTTTATGGACCAAAAGAAGCCTCCGGAGTAAAAGAATTGGGCTAGAAGAGTCCCCGGCTGTCCACGAGGTTGGGGCGTGCCCACCCCCTGGGCGTGGGCCCCTATCTCGTGGACGACTCGGAGACCCCCCCTGACGTGAGACCTACGCCAAAAATTCCTATAAATACATAAACCTCGAGAAAATAACCCAGATCGGAAGTTCCGCCGCAGCAAGCCTCTATAGCCACGAGAAATCAATCTAGGCCCTCTCTGGCACCCTACCGGAGGGGGCCATCATCACCGGAGGCCATGGAGGAGGATCCCGGAGGGGCCATCATCGCCATGAAGGCCAAGGACCAGAGGGAGGACCTCTCCCCATCTAGGGGGCAGGCCATGGAGGAGGAAGCACAAGGGGGAGAACCTCTCCTCTTCTCTCTCAATGGCACCGGAGTGCCATCGGGAGGGGAATCATCGCCGCGGTGATCGTCTTCATCAACATCACCATCATCATCACCATCCTCACCTCTTTTACGCGGTCCACTCTCCCGCAACCCGCTGTAATCCCTACTTGAACATGGTGCTTTATGCCACGTATTATGATCCAAAGATGTGTTGCCATCTTATGATGTTTTGAGTAGATATCTTTTGTCCTTGGGTTGATTGATGATCTAGATTGGTATGAGTTGTATGTTTCATTTTGGTGCTGACCTATGGTGCCCTCCGTGTCACGCAAGCGTGAGGGTTCCCATTGTAGGGTGTTGCAATATGTCCATGGTTTGCTTATTGTCTATGTTGCGTGAGTGACTGAAACACAAACACGGATAAGAAGGACATGGCGTATGGGAATAAAGAGGACTTGATGCTTTAATGCTATGGTTGGGTTTTACCTTAATGATCTTTAGTAGTTGTGGATGCTTGCTAGAGTTCCAATCATAAGTGCATATGATCCAAGAAGAGAAAGTATGTTAGCTTATGCCTCTCCCTCATATGAAATTGCAATAGTGATTACCGGTCTTGTTAACGATTGCCTAGGACAATTCCGCACACCGATCCACCATTATTCCACACTCACTATTTATAATATTCAGTATTATATTATAACTTTATGATAACAGCACCTACTTTTATATTTTAGCTCTCCGATACCATGCAAAGTTATCCTCTTCATACCCACAACGTAGTTTTATTTCTCGTTTCTAGTTGGAAGCAAACGTTCGGTGTACCTAGAGTCGTATCAGTGGCAGATAGGGCTGGAGAGAATATTGATCTTACCTTTAGCTCCTTGTGGGTTTGACACTCCATACTTATCACTTCCACCTTTGGAAATTGCTACGATGATTCCCTGCACTTGGGGATTATCATACTTATCACTAGGAGCAACTATATTGGATTTAACATGATTATTGTTACTACTAGAAGAAGAATCTTTCTTGCTCTTGTTGCTAGGTTTTACTTGTATCATATAAGTAGACAAGAGTAAATGCTTGGAAATGTAAGAAGAACTCTTCTTTCGAAGATCATCATTGATTGCTTTTAAGAACCCATGCTCTTGCTCTAAATTTAGCTTCTCGAAGCGTAGCTTCTCATGAGTCCTTAGAAGCTCTTGATGATCCTCTAGAGTTGTTTCATGAGCTAACTTAAGAGTCTTTAGTTCTTTAGTTAGATGCTTAATCTCCTTCTTATCATTGTCATTCGTTTCATCTTGATTAGCATGATTAATGGAAAATCCATCATAGTTTTCATCACTAGTGTTGTTAACAAGTAAATCATCATCACCTAGCAAATCATCTTCATCACTATTGAAATCAACATACTCGGGGTGTGATACCTTAGGGCCTTTAGCCATGAAGCATCTTCCAATTCCTTCATTTGGTGAGTCAAATATGTCGTAGGAGTTGGATGACACAAGTGCAAGACCGATAACACCTTCATCTTGAGTATATTTGAAGTCGGACTGATAACTTATATCGGAGTAGTTGTCAGAGTCGGAACCAGATACCCATTCACCAATGTGAGCTTGATGTCTTCGTCATGTGTAGCTCTTTGATGACTTGTCCTTCCTTTCCGAGTCCTTGCTTCTACGAGAGGGTCTTCGTTCATAGCGATCATCTCTACTCCTTCTCTCTCTTGGTGGTGATTCATCTCTTTTACTTCTCCTTTTAGGTGAATCTTCTCTTCTCTTGTAGGGAGTCGTACACTCATTGGAGTAGTGTTCGGGTCTTCCACAATTGTAGCAATTGCGATCACGACTAGAAGATCTTTTGTCATTGTAGGACCTTGACTTGGAACTTCTCTCTTTGCTTCTATTCTTGTATAATTTGCTGAAGTTCTTCACCATTAAGCTTAATTATTCATTGAAGACTTGTTTCTCACTTGATGTTGTAGGAGCATCACATGAAGCTTTATAAGCACCACTAGACTTGTTGTGGAGCTCTTCCTTATCCTTGAGTGACATCTCATGAGCAACAATTCTACCAATGACTTCTGTTTGCTTGAGATCTTTGTAGTTGGGCATCATTTGGATCAAGGTGCACACGGTATCATATTTTCCATCCAAGGCTCTTAGGATCTTCTTGATGATGAATTTGTCGGTGATCTCTTCACTTCCTAAGCCGGCAATCTCATTTGTGATGAGAGACGGCCTAGAGTACATCTCAGCGACTCCTTCACCATCCTTCACTTTGAACTTGTCAAGTTGACTTTGAAGCACATCCAATTTGGATTCCTTGACGGACTCGGTACTTTCGTGCATATCAGCCAAAGTATCCCAAATTTCCTTTGCATTCTCAAGGCGGCTGATTTTGTTGAATTCTTTGGGAAGAGAATATCGTAAGCTTGAGCATTGTATTGCAACATCTTCAATTCTTCCGCAGATGCTTCATGATTCGATTCTCTTCCATTCTCGAAGTATTCACCTTGCAAGCCTATGTGCACAATAGCCCAAACGGTGGGGTTATGACCAAGAATATGCATTTTCATCTTATGCTTCCAACTAGAAAAATTAGTACCATCAAAGTAAGGACCTCTACGGTGGTAATTTCCCTAGCTAGATGCCATAATCTCCTAGGTTGTGAAACCAAGGCTATGATCACCAAAGCTATGGAAATAAAGGCAAATGGAGACCAAAGCTCTGATACCCCTTGTAGGATCGAAATTAGGTCTAGACGGGGTGATTAGACTACTTGACAAAATAAAAATCTAACCTTTTCCCAATTTTAAGTGTTGACAGATTTTAGCAACTAGTACAAGTCAAGCAATCAACCTACACATTCAATTCTAAGAGTGTAGCAGCGGAAAGTAAAACATTGCATATGAAGGTAAAGGGAATGGTTTGGAGAAGGCAAACACAATGTAGACACGGAGATTTTTGGCATGGTTCCGATAGGTGGTGCTATCGTACGTCCACGTTGATGGAGACTTCAACCCACGAAGGGTAACGGTTGCGCGAGTCCATGGAGGGCTCCACCCACAAAGGGTACATGAAGAAGCAACCTTGTCTATCCCACCATGTCCATCGCCCACGAAGGACTTGCCTCACTCGGGTAGATCTTCATGAAGTAGACGATCTCCTTGCCCTTACAAACATCTTGGTTCAGCTCCACAAACTTGTCGGAGGCTCCCAAGCGACACCTAACCAATCTAGGAGACACCACTCTCCAAAAGGTAATAGACGGGTTGTTGATGATGAACTCCTTGCTCTTGTGCTTCAAATGATAGTCTCCCCAACACTCAACTCTCTCACACAGATTTGGCTATGGTGGAAAGATGATTTGAGTGGAAAGCAACTTGCGGAAGGCTAGATATCAAGATTCTTGTGGTTGGATTGGAATGTCTTGGTCTCAACACATGAGTAGGTGGTTCTCTCTCAGAAAATGAGTAGTGGAAGTGTAGGCATGTTCTGATGGCTTTCTCACCAATGGAGAAGGGGTGGAGGGGTATATATAGCCTCCACACAAAATCCAACCGTCACACACATTTGACCCGACTCGGTCAGACCGAATAGAAGAACTCGGTAAGACCAATTTAGTTCTAAATGTGAATGTTAGGAATCTCGGTGGGACCGACGAGATCAACTCGATGGGACCGATGTGCTAGGGCTTAGGGCAAACATGAACTCGGTGGCACCAAGTGCATCAACTCGGTTAGACCGAAGTGAAGCAATAAGGCAACAGAGAGGATGTCAAGCAAACTTGGTGGGACCGATTGCACATTAGACCGAAATAATTATAAAAGGCAACAGAGAGTTTGTGTGATGCCCCCGATTCGATAGTACACTAATCATACACGCAAATGTGTACGATCAAGATCAGGGACTCATGGGAAGATATCACAATACAACTCTAGACACAAAATGAAATAATACAAGCTTCGTATTACAAGCCAGGGGCCTAGAGGGCTCGAATACAAGCTCGATACACCAGAGTCAGCGGAAGCAAAAATATCTGAGTATAGACATAAGCTAAACGAGTTTGCCTTAAGAAGGCTAGCACAAACATCAACGATCGAAGAGGCAAGGCCTCCTCCCTGGGACCTCCTAACTACTCTTGGTCGTCGGCGGTCTCCACGTAGTAGCAAGCATCGGCGGTGGCATATGGCTCCTAGGCTCCGACATCTAGTTGCATCAACCGGAAAGAAGAAGAAAGGAGGAAAAGGGGGTAGCAAAGCAATCGGGAGTACTCATCCAAAGTACTCGCAAGCATCAGGTCTATACTAAGTATGCATTGGTATCAAATGGAAGGGTTGTATCTGTGGACTGAACTGCAGAATGCCAGAATAGAGAAGCTCCAAGCATCTTGCAGCATGTAGAAGAGTAAAGAAAGCAGTTTATATTAACAAACATGTTGTAGCAATAATGCCCACAGATCCTTCCTCGACTCCGTGCGAGAAAGCAATCCCGGAGCCACATATCCATCACATGTCTCAAGTAACCAGTTCTAGTTATAACAGATCATGATACAAGTCTGACCGTCCATTACCATGGACACGGTTTTTGAATAGATAACTTCCCTGCAGGGGTGCACCATGTTACCCAACACGCTCAATCACTCTGGCCGAACACACTTTCCTGGGTCATGCCCGGCCTCAGAAGATCAACATGTCGCAGCCCTACCTAGCTCAGCAGAGAGGCCCCCGTCGTTCTACATCCTAAACACCCCGGGGTCTTGGGCCCATCGCCCATTGCACTCCGGGTCGTTGCGAGTAGGGCGAACCAGGCTCCACCACTACAGGATGGTGCCGGCCCAGCCATGCCGCAATGCTGAACTAGACGTCTGACAAAGCTTCGGCTGATACCACGACGCCGAGGCCCATAACTATTCCCGCGTGGTGGTTAGTGTGTAAAGGCCAAAGGCCAACTTAGAACAAATACCCAAACCTGTTAGTGCATTGGGGGATCGCGGAGACAAGCAGAGACTCACGATAATGTGACCCCGTCACCCCGTCTCATGGACTTATGGCAAGGGCCCAGAATGCCCGGTCGTGCCATGTAGAAAACTCGCGGGTGCTCTACGGGCCCGCCTGACTTTCACATCAACTCGCGGGTACCCCTCAGGGCTGACCCGACTTCAACAATGGTCTCAAGTAAAGTCAAGGTAACCATGTGTCCAAACATCAAGGGGAAAACCCGAGGAATCACCCTCGGTGGATTCCACTCGATGTAATCATCAAGGTGAACATATGAGGAACCACCCTCGAGGTTCACACTTGAGGTGTTACGCGACAGAGCCATATCAGGAATGGTGAAGGAGGAATCACCCTCGTCGACCACGACCAAATAGCTACACTACAAAGTTGTCATCGGGAGTGCGTTGTGAGGTATCACCCTCGGCACTTGATAGTAGCTCTGCAGAGTTGAGCAACAAAAGGGGCGTGATGTGATGTGAGGTATCGGGCTCTGGTCGTCGATCATGTTGATCGAGTCATCGATGATGAAGCAGGGGCAACAAGGTCAAGGTGGGGGTCATTGATGGATCACTAACCAACCTATACTAAGCAGTTTAGGATAAGCAGGTAGGTAACAATAAGCAGGTTACAAAAGTAGGCTATGCATCAGAATAGGGGCAACCAATTACATTAGCAAAATCTAATGCAAGCATGAGAGAATGGAATGGGCGATATCGGGATGATCAAAGGGGAGGCTTGCCTGGAAGCTCCGCTGAAAGAGAAGAAGGGTCGTCATCGACGTAGTCGATCACAGCGGCATCAGCAGCGGTCTCGGGGTCTACTAGAGAGAAGAGGGGGGAAGAAATAGTAAATATAAAGCAAACAGATGCATGACATGACAATAAGCGGTGCTAGGGGTGTTCTAACGCAATGCTACACGATACCGGTGAAGGAGAAAAACATCCGGGTAAGTTTTCTCGAAGTTTGCATTTTTCGGACAGATGAAACAGAGGGGGACGGTTGCATGTTCACTATGATAGGGGCATGTTACAGATGAATGGACCGGGTGTTTGGATTCGTCTCGTCGTTCTGAGCAACTTTCATGTATAAAACCTTTTCATCCGAGTTACTGTTAATTTTCTATGATTTTTCAAAGTTTTAGACAATATTCTGAAATTTGGAACTAGTATTTTTTCAAAAAATACCAGAGAGAAACATTGGGTGCACCTGGTGCAATGCACCAGGGGTGTACCAGTGAGGCTGACCAGTGGGTCCAGTCAACTGCTGACTCAGCAGTTCACTGGTCCATGGTTGACCAGTCAACAGGTCTAGCGGGACTAGCGTGTCAGTGTGTGATTAAGCTAATTAATTAAAAATAATATTTAATTAACTTATTAATTTATTGTTTTACTAATAATTATTGTTACTTAATATTTTTAAGGGGGCGGGCCCCACTAGCCATACCCAGGGGTTTGATTTCAAAGGGGATTAACCCCTTAAACACCAGCGGGCCGGCGTGCTCATGCGGGGAGAGGCGCAACCATGGCCGAGCGGCAGGCGGCGGTGGCCGGAGCTGGCGCGGCCAGGTGATACGTCTCCAACGTATCTATAATTTTTTATTGTTCCATGCTATTATATTATCTATTTTGGATGTTTAATGGGCTTTATTATGCACTTCTACATTATTTTTGGGACTAACCTATTAACCAAAGGCCGAGTGCAAATTACTATTTTTTTGCCTATTTCAGTGTTTCGCAGAAAAGGAATATCAAACGGATTCCAAACGGAATGAAACCTTCGGGAGAGTTATTTTTGGAACAAATGCAATCCAGGAGACTTGGAGTGGACGTCAAGGAAGCAACGAGGAAGCCACAAGGCAGGAGGGCGCGCCCTACTCCCTCTTGAGCACTGCGTTGGTTTTCCCTTGAAGAGTAAAGGGTGATGCAGCAAAGTAACGTAAGTATTTCCCTTAGTTTTTGAGAACCAAGGTATCAATCCAGTAGGAGACTACACGCAAGTCGCCTCGTACCTACACAAACTAATAAGAACCTTGCAACCAACACGATAAAGGGGTTGTGAGGGAGTCCTGGATTAGGGGGTGTCCGGATAGCCGGACTATACCTTCAGCCGGACTCCTGGACTATGAAGATACAAGATTGAAGACTTCGTCCCGTGTCTGGAAGGGACTTTCCTTGGCGTGGAAGGCAAGCTTGGCGATGCGAATATTTAGATCTCCTACCATTGTAACCGACTTTGTGTAACCCTAACCCTTTCCGGTGTCTATATAAACCGGAGGGCTTTAGTCCGTAGGACAACATACAACAATCATACCATAGGCTAGCTTCTAGGGTTTAGCCTCCTTGATCTCGTGGTAGATCACTCTTGTACTACCCATATCATCAATATTAATCAACCAGGACGTAGGGTTTTACCTCCATCGAGAGGGCCCGAACCTGGGTAAAACTTCATGCCCCTTGTCTCCTGTTACCATCCGCCTAGACGCACAGTTCGGGACCCCCTACCCGAGATCCGCCGGTTTTGACACCGACATTGGTGCTTTCATTGAGAGTTCCTCTGTGTCGTCGCTTTTAGGCCCGATGGCTCCTCCGCTCATCAATAATGATGCAGTCCAGGGTGAGACTTTTCTCCCCGGACAGATCTTCGTCTTCAGTGGCTTCGCACTGCGGGCCAATTTGCTTGGCTATCTGGAGCAGATCGAAAGCTACGCCCCTGGCCATCAGGTCAGTTTTGGAAGTTTAAACTACATGGCTGACATCCGCGGGGACTTGATCTTCGACGGATTCGGGCCACAGCCGAGCGCACCGCACTGTCGCGATGGGCATGATCTAGCTCTGCCGCCGAACAGTGCCCTGGAGGCCGCGCACGCATCGGTTCCGACCCTGGATTCGGAACCAACTGCGCCGATCGAGGACGAGTGGTTGGACGCTGCCTCGGGGGCTGCGATCCCAACGGCGATCGAGCCGAACACCAACCCCGCACTCCGCAAGGCCCGTGACTCCATGGGGTCGGACTCCTCTCCAGACTCCAAGCCCCCCGCGCCCCTGCCGATCGAATCCGATTGGGCGCCGATCATGGAGTTTACCACCGCGGACATCTTTCAGCACTCGCCCCTTGGCGATATTCTGCAGTATTTAAAGTCTCTCTCTTTATCAGGAGAGCCCTGGCCGAACTGCGGTCAGCAAGGTTGGGATATGGACGACGAAGAAATTCAAAGCCCACCCACCACCCACTTTGTAGCCACTGTCGATGAATTAACCGACATGCTCGACTTCGACTCCGAAGACATCGACGGTATGGACGCCGATGTAGGAGATGACCAAGAACCAGCACCTATAGGGCACTGGAAAGCCACCTCGTCATATGACATATACATGGTGGATACCCCAAAAGAAGGAGATGGCGATGGAACAGCGGGGGATGACCCCTCCAAGAAACAGCCTAAGCGCCGGCGTCAGCGGCGCCGCTCTAAATCCCGCCAAAGCAAAAACGGTGATTTTGGCACAGGAGATAATAATACTCCGGATAGCGCCAAAGAACACCCCCTCCAGCAAGATTCAGCGCAGGAGGGTGGAGAAGCTAGCCCTCACGAGAGAGCGCCAGACAGAGAGGTCGAGGATGACAATTATATGCCTCCCTCCGAAGACGAGGCAAGCCTCGACGACGACGAATTCGTCGTGCCAGAGGATCCTGTCGAACAAGAGCGTTTCAAACGCAGGCTTATGGCCACGGCAAGCAGCCTCAAGAAAAAACAGCAACAACTTAGAGTTGATCAAGATTTGCTAGCCGACACATGGACTGAAGTCCTTGCGGCCGAAGAGTATGAACTCGAACGCCCCTCCAAGAGCTACCCAAAGCGCAGGCTGCTACCCTGATTAGAGGAGGAAGCACCTAAACCTACATCACCAGTGCCTGACACGGCCGACCGGCCACCTCATGGCCGCGACAGAGAGGCCTATCGGCCCCCACTCAAGCCGCACCCCGGCGCCATTCAAAACATTTTAAGGCACGGGAAAATGCGCCAGACCTGCGAGGCATATTGGAGGACAAGGCAAAGCAAACAAGATCTATCTATGGATCGCGCGGACGCCCCACGGCACGTGACGGTGATCGTCACTCCGGATATAATAAATCCGGTCGGGCCGGACACAATAGACAAAACTCATTTGAGTTGCGTCGTGATATAGCCCAATACAGAGGCGCCGCACACCCTCTATGCTTCATAGATGAAATAATGGATCATCAAATCCCTGAGGGTTTCAAACCCGTGAACATCGAATCATACGATGGCACCACAGATCCCGCGGTATGGATCGAGGATTATCTCCTTCATATCCACATGGCCCGCGGTGACGATCTACACACCATCAAATACCACCCACTCAAACTCAAGGGACCAGCTCGGCATTGGCTTAACAGCTTGCTAGCAGAATCTATCGGGTGTTGGGAGGACCTGGAAGCCGCATTCCTCGACTATTTCCAGGGCACCTATGTGCGACCACCAGACGCCAATGACCTAAGCCACATAATTCAGCAGCCAGAGGAATCGGCCAGGCAATTCTGGACACGGTTCCTAACAAAGAAAAACCAAATAGTCGACTGTCCGGATGCTGAGGCCCTAGCAGCCTTCAAGCATAATATCCGCGACGAGTGGCTTGCCCGACACCTTGGACAGGAAAAGCCGAAATCCATGGTAGCACTCACGACGCTCATGACCCGCTTCTGCGCGGGAGAAGACAGTTGGCTAGCTCGTAGCAATAACTTGACCAAGAGCCTTGGTAATTCGGACACCAAGGACAACAGTGGCAGGTCGCGTCGGAACAAGCAAAAACGCCGCGTTAACAGCGACAGCAACGAGGATACGGCAGTCAATGCCGGATTCAGAGGCTATAAATCCGGTCAGCGGAAAAAGCCATTCAAAAGAAATACTCAGGGCCCGTCCAGTTTGGACCGAATACTCGATCGCTTGTGCCAAATACATGGCACCCCCGAAAAGCCAGCCAATCACACCAACAGAGATTATTGGGTGTTCAAGCAGGCAGGCAAGCTAAATGCCGAAAATAGAGGCAAGGGGCTGCGTAGCGATGACGAGGAGGAGCCCCGCCGCCGAACAACAGTGGACAGAAGGGTTTTCCCCCACAAGTGCGGACGGTGAACATGATATACGCAACCCACATCCCCAAGAGGGAGCGGAAGCATGCGTTAAGGGACGTATATGCGATGGAGCCAGTCGCCCCAAAGTTCAACCCATGGTCCTCCTGCCCGATCACCTTCAATCGAAGGGACCACCCCACTAGCACCCGTCATGGCGGATTCGCCGCATTGGTTCTAGACCCAATTATTAACGGATTTCATCTCACAAGAGTCCTTATGGATGGCGGCAGCAGCCTGAACCCGCTTTACCAGGATACAGTGCGGAAAATGGGCATAGATCCCTCGAGGATTAAGCCCACCAAAATGACCTTTAAAGGCGTCATACCAGGTGTAGAGGCCAACTGTACAGGCTCAGACACACTTGAAGTGGTCTTCAGATCTCCGGACAATTTCCGAAGCGAGGAGTTAATCTTCGACATAGTCCCGTTCCGCAGTGGCTATCACGCACTGCTCGGGCGAACCGCGTTCGCAAAGTTCAATGCAGTGCCGCACTACGCATACCTTAAGCTCAAGATGCCAGGCCCTCAAGGAGTAATCACGGTCAATGGAAACACCGAACGCTCCCTATGAACGGAAGAACACACGACGGCCCTCGCAGCGGAAGTACAAAGCAGCCTCTCAAGGCAGCTCAACAGTCCGACCGTTAAACATCCGGACATCGTCAAGCGCGCCCGGAGTAACCTACAACAAGACCGCCTGGCACGTTCCAAGCAGGCATAGCAACGCGGCCCCAACCCCAACCCTCGCGAACTAGCGAAACCAGTGCCTCGCGTACATAACTACACTCTCGAAATACCATGGGCACAGGGGGAGGGGCACCATCATGGCGCGCCCGAAACACGGCTTAAACCGCACTAGGGGCTGCCGATTTCTTTATTTTCTCTTACTTTCAGGACTCCACTTCGGAAGACCTGTTCGGCAATCCAACTGCCGCTCAAATGATGCAAGAACCAGGGAAGCAGAAAAGCAACGCCGCATTATATAACTCTCAGGTGGTCTCTATCACGAGCAGTATAACTGTTTTGCATACTATTCCGCAGCCTGCCCCTGGAAAGGACATGTTAAATAGTCCCACTTTTGCTTATTGCACTATTTGTATCGTTCTACTTTGATCGCAGCCTTTTTATAAACAATGCATAGCTTTTTGTCTACTTTCGCATTACTGTTTTTTACACATATATGTTCATTAACGACATGTTGCACCCGTACACTTTGGTACGGTCAATACGCCAGGGGCTTCAGTACCCCCCTTATATGGTGTGAGAAGTCCAAACACTTTAACAAGTGCGGCACCCCGAACTTATAGCATTATATGCATCGGCTCCGAATCATGTCTTGGGTCAATAGTTGGGTTTGCCCGGCTCCTATGTTTTGGTGCCTTACGTTCCTTTGTATCGGCTAAGGTAGCACTAGGAGAACTACTGCGATTGTGCCCCAGTTGAGCTGGGCGGAGCACCTCAGTAGAGAAAGCTAAAACTGACTGTCATGATGAAGCGAGAGACTGGTCGATGTTCGAGAGGTTTTTCGAGTCCCTAAAGACTTATGCCGCTTAGAGCGAGGAGTCGGCTTTGTCCGGCCAAAGGTGTGGACAGCACCCCGAACTCGGTCTTCCGAACACTAGGGGCTTCACTGAAATTTAAAATTATAGAATTCTATGGCTAAGTGAGAGTGTTCAAGCACTATAGTCCGATTGCCTTGTTCGTTGTGCTGAGCGCCTCCCTCGAAGGACCCATACATGGGAAAAAGAGAGCTCAGGTTTCTCTGGAACACCCCAGCACTAGTGGCATGGGGGCAGAAGCTGACGACTCGCCATCTCTCAAATTTGATAAACGGACGCACAGAAGGTAATATTTTAAATTCAAAACGCATTGCTTAAGAGCACATGAACAAGTTTTCAGCGCACAGGATAACACGAGCGAGTTTACTCCAAAATTACATCCATGGAACATTCATCCGCCACAAGGCAGGCACCCTTCAGAACATCCTTATAATAGTTCTCGGGCTTGCGATGCTCCTTCCCTGGCGGTGGCCCATCCTTCACAAGCTTCTCACCATCCAGCTTGCCCAGTGCACCTTAGCACGGGCAAGGGCCCTATGGGCACCTTCAATGCAAACGGAGCGCTTGATGACCTCGAGCCTTGGACATGCCTCCACCAGCCGCCGCACCAGCCCGAAGTAGCTCCCAAGCAAAGCCTCTCCAGACCACAGCCGAACTATGAGGCCCTTCATGGCCTGTTCGGCCACCTTGTGGAGCTCGACCATCTGCTTCAGCTGGTCGCTCAGGGGCACTTGGTGTCCGGCCTCAGCATACTGAGACCAGAACACCTTCTCCGTCGAGCTGTCCTCCTCGGCTCGGTAGAATGCGGCGGCATCTGACACGCTACGGGGAAGATCTGTGAATGCTCCTGGAAAGCTCCGGATTCGGGTAAGTAACAAGAAACTCACTTTTACATGTTTGCTTTGCATAAAGAATGCCTTACCCGCCGCTATCTTCTTTGCCGCATCCAACTCATGGAGGGCCTTCTGGGATTCAGCCTTGGCAGACTTGGCATTTTCAATAGCTGCCGCAAGCTCGGACGCTCGCGTCTTTGAGTCAAGCTCCAAACTCTCATGTTTTTTCATGAGAGCCTGGAGCTCTTGCCGCACCTCGCCAACCTGGGCTTCATACCTCTCCCGCTCGAAGCGCTCCGTGGCCGCTCTCTTATCGGCCTCGGCCAATGCTTGCTTGAGGGTCGCCACCTCAGTTGTGGCCCCTACAATAACCATGTTAATCCTGTCATATTTTTGCAATTGCACTTTTATATTTTCCTTTTTTCTATATGTTATTTCTTACCTTCTTTCTCCTCGAGCTGCCGTTTGGTAAGGCCGAGCTCTTGCTCGGTCCGCTCGAGGCCCTGCTTCAGTGTGCCCACCTCCGCAGTCAGTGCGGCGGTCGCCAGCAGCGAAGCCTGCATACGCATATTGACTCTTTTTCTGTTAGACTCCTGCGAATTTTATTAGATCCTCTATTCGGCTTTTCTTTCCGAACGCCAAACAGAGCATCAGGGGCTACTGTCTATGCGGTAATATTTTTTATATATCCTGCACTTACCTCGAAGCCTGTTAGAAGGCTGGCACAAGCTTCTGTCAGTCCACTCCTGGCGGACTGGACCTTCTGGATCACCGCACTCATAATAGTGTGGTGCTCCTCGTCGATGGAGGCGCCGTTAAGCACCTCCAGCAGATTGTCCGGCGCCTCCGGTTGGACGGGGGCCGCCGGCTCGGTAGGCTTGCTCCTCTTGGAAGGAGTTCGCCTACCGCGGTCCAGAACCGTTGACGATTCCGGCGCGGTGTCCGGCTTAAAGCCGGACTCGGAGCCCTGGGGGGATTTATCCCCTTTACTCCTGGAGTCCGGGAGGTCGCCTTATGGCGCCTCCAGGACCACCTCCTCCTGGCTTGGAGCCTGTTGGGACGCCACCTCGGCATCACCTGTAGGGCGGGGGGAGGTGGCGGGCAGAAGTGAATTCACGTCCGATGAATCCAGGGAGCCGCTCGATGACTCGTCGATCCCGGCCTTGGGCGGACTGCATAATCACATTCGACATAAGGAAAGGCTGTGCAATAAAGGAATGCTATGAATTACTCAGGTGCCCGGATGCTTACGATTCCGTCGGACGCTTGGCCCTGCGCGGCCACTCCTCTTCGTTGTCATCGGCGTCGGCGGGGTAGTCCGGAGGAAGGGTTTTCCCCTTCTTGGACCCTTCGGCCTCCCCGATCGGGGCGGCCTTCCTTTTCTTTCCTCCCCCCACTGGAGGGGGAGAGGTTTCTTCTTCCTCCTCCTCGTTTTCACGGGAGGAGCACGTCTTGGATTCGTCGGATCAAGAATCCGACACCTCCTGGCGCCGGGAACTCTTTCGAGTCCCTGTGGCCCTCTTCTTGGCCTTCTTCTCCGGCACCACGTAAGGTGTCGGAGCCAACAACTTCGCTAAGCGAGCATCGGTTGGGTCTTCGGGCAAAGGAGCCGGACAGTCGATCTATCCGGACTTCGCCAGCCAATCCTGTCAAAGCAAAGGGAGTTTAGATCCCGCATAGAGTCAAACTATGAAAAACCAACATCCTGTAAAAGGTAAAAATAGCTTACCGCACTGGCGGGAAGCTGCGTTCTGAATCCGCGGTCCTCGGAAGCGGTTGTGGGAGCCTTGGCGCCTTTGAATAGCACCTTCCAGGCGTCTTCGTACGTTGTGTCGAAGAGCCTGCTCAGGGTTGGGTGCTGCGCCGGGTCGAACTCCCACAAATTGAAGCCCCGTTGCTGACACGGGAGGATCCGGCGGACGAGCATAACCTGGACTACGTCGACAAGCTTGAGCTGCTTGTTCACCAAAGTTTGGATGCATTTTTGCAGTCCGATTACCTCTCCTTTATTGCCCCCACGACAGGCCCGTCTCTTTCCAAGACGTGAGCCGCGTAGGGGGTCCGGACCGGAACTCGGGGGCTGCGACCCATTTGGGATCGCGCGGCTCGGTGATGTAAAACCACCCCAATTGCCACCCCTTCAGGGTCTCCACAAAGGAGCCCTCGAGCCATAGTACGTTGGCTATCTTGCCCGCCATGATGCCTCCGCACTCCGCCTGGTTGCCACGCACCACCTTGGGCTTGACGTTGAAAGTCTTGAGCCATAGGCCGAAAGGGGGGCGGACGCAGAGGAAAGCCTCACACACGACGATAAACGCCGAGATGTTGAGGACGAAGTTTGGGGCCAGATCGTGGAAATCTAGGCCATAGTAGAACATGATCCCCCGGACGAACGGGTGGAGAGGAAAGCCCAGTCCGCGGAGGAAATGGGGAAGGAATACTACCCTCTCATGGGGCCTTGGGGTGGGGAGGAGTTGCCCCTCTTCGGGAAGCCGGTGCGCGATGTCGTTAGACAAGTATCCGACTTTCCTCAGTTTTTTGACTTGTCCCTCCGTAACGGAGGAGACCATCCACTTGCCTCCTGCTCCGGACATGGCTGGAGAAGGTTGAGGTGGGAAGTGCGGGCTTGGGCGTTGGAGCTCGAGTGCGCGGAAGATGGATAGGCAAAGGAGGAAGAAGGCGTAGGTAAAAAGGTGGATCCTTATCCCCTTATATGGGCAGATGTGGTTAAGCGTCCCCACCAGCCTGGTAAAACTCGCTTATCTCCCAAGCACCGTGATAAATGGCGCGGTTGGGTTACCCACGTCCGTATTGATGAGAATCCCGTAAATAAGGGGACACGATCGCTGCTTTGACAAGGCGTGCCAAGGAAACCGCCTCGCGAAATGCGCTGAGGTGGGGGAGTAAAAACAATTCGAATAAAGACTTGGCCGTGATGTGATATCACGCTACGGAATACGTCAGCAGATTAGATTTGTGTAAATATTATTCTCTCTATGGCAATATGTGGAAACTTATTTTGCAGAGTCGGACACTGTCTTTTGTGTTCAAAATCTTCTATGAAGTACTTGGAGGAGGAATCCGCCTTGCAATGTCGAAGACAATTTGCACGCCGGACTCGTCGTCATTGAAGCCTGGTTCAAGGGCTACTGAGGGAGTCCTGGATTAGGGGGTGTCCGGATAGCCGGACTATACCTTCAGCCGGACTCCTGGACTATGAAGATACAAGATTGAAGACTTCGTCCCATGTCCGGAAGGGACTTTCCTTGGCGTGGAAGGCAAGCTTGGCGATGCGGATATTTAGATCTCCTACCATTGTAACCGACTTTGTGTAACCATAACCCTTTCCGGTGTCTATATAAACCGGAGGGCTTTAGTCCGTAGGACAACATACAACAATCATACCATAGGCTAGCTTCTAGGGTTTAGCCTCCTTGATCTCGTGGTAGATCTACTCTTGTACTACGCATATCATCAATATTAATCAAGCAGGACGTAGGGTTTTACCTCCATCGAGAGGGCCCGAACCTGGGTAAAACTTCGTGTCCTTGTCTCCTGTTACCATCCGCCTAGACGCACAGTTCGGGACCCCCTACCCGAGATCCGCCGGTTTTGACACCGACAGGTTGTCAATCCCTTCACGGTCACTTGCAAAAGTGAGATCTGATAGAGATAATAAGATAAATATTTTTGGTATTTTTTATGATATAGATTGAAAGTAAAGATTGCAAAGTAAAATAGATTGGAAACTTGGAGAATAGACCCGGGGGCCATAAGTTTCACTAGTGGCTTCTCTCAAGATAGCATAAGTATTACAGTGGGTGAATAAATTACTATCGAGCAATTGATAGAAAAGTGCATAGTTATGAGAATATCTAGGCATGATCATGTATATAGGCATCACGTCCGTGACAAGTAGACCGAAACGATTCTGCATCTACTACTATTACTCCACACATCGACCGCTATCCAGCATGCATCTAGAGTATTAAGTTCATAAGAACAGAGTAACGCATTAGGCAAGATGACATGATGTAGAGGGATAAACTCAAGCAATATGATATAAACCCCATCTTTTTATCCTCGATGGCAACAATACAATACGTGCCTTGCTGCCCCTGTTGTCACTGGGAAAGGACACCGCAAGATTGAACCCAAAGCTAAGCACTTCTCCCATTGCAAGAAAGATCAATATAGTAGGCCAAACCAAACTGAGAATTCGAAGAGACTTGCAAAAATAACAAATCATACATAAAAGAATTCAGAGGAGATTCAAATATTGTTCATAGATAATATTGATCATAAACACACAATTCATCGGATCTCGACAAACACACCGCAAAAAGAATTACATCGAATAGATCTCCAAGAGAAACGAGGAGAACTTTGTATTGAGATCCAAAGAGAGAGAAGAAGCCATCTAGCTAATAACTATGGACCCGAAGGTCTGTTGTAAACTACTCACACATCACCGGAGAGGCTATGGTGTTGATGTAGAAGCCCTCCATGATCGATTTCCCCTCCGGCGGAGCACCGGAAAAGGCCCCAAGATGGGATCTCACGGGTACAGAAGGTTGCGGCGGTGGAAATAGGGTCTCGTGGTGCTCCTGGATGTTTTTGGGGTATATGGATATATATATAGGAGGAAGAAGTAGGTCGGTGGAGCTGCGAGGGGCCCACGAGGGTGGGGGTGCGCCTCCCTGCCTCGTGGCCTCCTCGCTTCTTTCTTGACGTCCACTCCAAGTCCCCTGGAACACGTTTGTTCCAAAAATAACTCTCTCGAAGGTTTCATTCCGTTTGGATTCCGTTTGATATTCCTTTTCTGCGGAACACTGAAGTAGGCAAAAAACAGCAATTTGCACTGGGCCTTTGGTTAGTAGGTTAGTCCCAAAAATAACATAAAAGTGTATAATAAAGCCCATTAAACATCCAAAACAGATAATATAATAGCATGGAACAATAAAAAATTATAGATACGTTGGAGACGTATCAAGCATCCCCAAGCTTAATTCCTGCTCGTCCTCGAGTAGGTAAATGATAAAAACAGAATTTTTGATGTGGAATGCTACCTAGCATATTTCTCAATGTAATTTTCTTTATTGTGGCATGGATGTTCAGATCCGAAATATTCAACATAAAAGTTTAATATTGACATAAAAATAATAATACTTCAAGCATACTAACTAAGCAATTATGTCTTCTCAAAATAACATGGCTAAAGAAAGTTCATCCCTACAAAATCATATAGTTTGGCCATGCTCCATTTTCGTCACACAAGAATGCTCTCATCTTGCACAACCCTGATGACAAGCCAAGCAATTGTTTCATGCTTTAGTAATCTCTAACTTTTTTCAACTTTCACGCAATACATGAGCGTGAGCCATGGACATAGCACTATGGGTGGAATAAAGTATGATGATGGGGGTTATGTGGAGAAGACAAAAAAGGAGAAAGTCTCACATTGACGCAGCTAATCAATGGGCTAGGGAGATGCCCATCAATTGATGTCAATGCAAGGAGTAGGGATTGCCATGCAATGGATGCACTAGAGCTATAAATATATGAAAGCTCAACAAAAGAAACTAAGTGGGTGTGCATCCAACTTGCTTGCTCACAAAGACCTAGGGCATTTGAGGAAGCCCATTGTTGGAATATACAAGCCAAGTTCTATAATGAAAAATCCCCACTAGTATATGAAAGTGATACAACAAGAGACTCTCTATCATAAAGGTCATGGTGATCCTTTGAAGCACAAGTGTGGAAAAAAGGATAGTAGCATTGTCCCTTTTTTGGGCCTTTCCTTTTTTTGGCCTTTCTCTTTTTTTCTTTATTTTTTTATTTGGGACAATGCTCTAATAATGATGATCATCACACTTCTATTTATTCACAACTCAATGATTACAACTCGATACTAGAACAAAATATGAGTCTATATGAATGCCTCCGGCGGTGTACCGGGATGGGCAATGAATCAAGAGTGACATGTATGATAAATTATGCATGGGGCTTTCCACAAATACGATGTCAACTACATGATCATGCAAGGCAATATGACGATGATGAAGCGTGTCATAATAAATGAAACGGTGCAAAGTTGCATGGCAATATATCTCGGAATGGCTATGGAAATGCCATAATAGGTAGGTATGGTGGCTGTTTTGAGGAATATATAAGGAGGTTTATGTGTGATAGAGTGTATCACATCACGGGGTTTGGATGCACCGGCGAAGTAACTCTCAATGTGAGAAAGGGCAATGCACGGTACCAAAGAGGCTAGCAATGATGGAAAGGTGAGAGTGTGTATAATCCATGGACTCAACATTAGTCATAAAGAACTCACATACTTATTGCAAAAATCTACAACTCATCAAAAACCAAGCATTACGTGCATGCTCCTAGGGGGATAGATTGGTAGGAAAATACCATCGCTCGTCCCCGACCGCCACTCATAAGGATGACAATCAAAGAACACCTCATGTTTCAAATTTGTTACACAACGGTTACCATACGTGCATGCTACGGGACTTGCAAACTTCAACACAAGTATTTCTCACAAGTACTCAACTAGAACGACTCTAATATTACTATCTTCATATCTCAAAACAATCATCAAGTATCAAACTTCTCATAGTATTCAATGCACTCTATATGTAAGTTCTTATTATACCAATCTTGGATTCCTATCATATTAGGACTAATTTTATAGCCAAAGCAAATTACCATGCTGTTCTAAAGGACTCTCAAAATAATATAAGTGAAGCATGAGAGATCAATAATTTCTATAAAATAAAACCACCACCGTGCTCTAAAAGATATAAGTGAAGTACTAGAGCAAAACTATCTAGCTCAAAAGATATAAGTGAAGCACATAGAGTATTCTAATAAATTCTGACTCATGTGTGTCTCTCCCAAAAGGTGTGTACAGCAAGGATGATTGTGGTAAACTAAAAAGCAAATACTCAAATCATACAAGACGCTCCAAGCAAAACTCATGTTATGTGGTGAATAAAAATATAGCCTCAAGTAAAGTTACCGATGGACGAAGACGAAAGAGGGGATGCTTTCCGGGGCATCCCCAAGCTTAGGATTTTGGTTGTCCTTGAATTTTGCCTTGGGGTGCCTTGGTCGTCCCCAAGCTTAGGCTCTTGCCACTACTTATTCCATAATCCATCAAATCTTTACCCAAAACTTGAAAACTTCACAACACAAAACTCAACAGAAAATCTCATGAGCTCTGTTAGCGAAAGAAAACAAACCACCACTTCAAGGTACTGTAATGAACTCATTTTTATTTATATTGGTGTTAATATTCCAAATTCTCTATGGTTTATACCCTCCGGCACTAGCCATAGATTCATCAAAATAAGCAAACAACACACAAAAAACAGAATCTGTCAAAAACAGAACAGTCTGTAGTAATCAGATTTGTTCGAATACTTCTGGAACTCCAAAAAATCTAAAAAACTAGGACAACCTGTACAATTTGTATATTGATCTACTGCACAAATAATTGGTATTTTATCACATTCTTGTGAATATTAACAATTATTTTCGTGAGCGCAAAGTTTATGTCTTTTTCAGCAAGATCAAACAACTATCACCCAAGAAGATCCTATTGGTTCTACCTGGCACAAACACTAATTAAAACATGAAAACACATCTTAACAGAAGCTAGATGAATTATTTATTACTAAATAGAACCAAAAATCAAGAAACAAAAATAAAATTGGGTTGCCTCCCAACAAGTGCTATCGTTTAACGCCCCTAGCTAGGCATAAAGGCAAGAATAGATCTAGGTATTATCATAATAATAGTAGGGCAAATTGTGAAAACTCATCTCATATTTCCTATGTTCAACAGCAAGTTTTCTTTGTGGCAAGAAAAAGTAATCAAAAGGGCTAAATTTAATGGGACAAAAGTCCCCAAGATCAAGATCGGGAGGTATGGGTTCCTCCTTTGGCCCCTTATATTGCACAACCAATTCATCATTATAAGCATTCTTTTGGCAATAATTCATGAGCCTTTGTTCAAGAGAAAATCCTAGCCCGTTGTTCTGAATAGCAAAATTATCATTAAGCTCAGAAAATTTATTGACTAGAACATCGGTAGGAACCTTCTTTCTAAGGTTTTCATTATACGCAACATGATCTAAAGATTGTAAACGCATAATATCTTCCTGATTAAAAAGGATAGCCTCTATGGGTGGACGGCCGGCATCCACCCTATAGTGCGCAAAAACTTCCTTGCCTTCTTTCATAGTAAATCTGAACTCATGTGACAAAAATATAGTAGTTGCGCGTTTGACAGAAGAATGCTCAATATTGGAAAATTCTAAGAAAATCCTTTCTATGGAAGGATGCATATGCAAAAAAATGTCTTTCAGGTTCAACTATGAGCAAAGATATAGCATCCGCAAGACTACTAGTCCTATGAAGGATTGATCCTCCCATAGTGGGCAAAGCACCGGCACAAGTAAAGAAATCTTGAATAACTCCTTTTCAAATAATATTACCGCTACCAATCCGAAACTTTCTAGTATGTAAAATAGTGGGATCTTCAAGAGGATCATCAAAAGCATCAAAGTTTTCCATATTATTATCCTCATCAATGTTAACCTCCCCAGTTTCAGACATGATGGCAGCAAAGCAAACGATCTAACACACGGACATAGAAGAAGCAAACGAAAAGAGACGAACGGAAAAAGAGGGTGAAAAAAACGGCAAGGGTGAAGTGGGGGAGAGGCAAACGAGATGCAAATGGCAAATAATGTAATGAGAGGGATAAGAGTTTGTGATGGGTACTTGGTATGTCTTGACATGACTTGACTTGGCGTAGATCTCCCCAGCAATGGCGCCAGAAATCCTTCTTGCTACCTCCTGAGCACTGCGTTGGTTTTCCCTTGAAGAGGAAAGGGTGATGCAGCAAAGTAGCGTAAGTATTTCCCTCGGTTTTTGAGAACCAAGGTATCAATCCAGTAGGAGACTACACGCAAGTCGCCTCGTACCTACACAAACAAATAAGAACCTTGCAACCAACACGATAAAGGGGTTGTCAATCCCTTCACGGCCACTTGCAAAAGTGAGATCTGATAGTGATAATAAGATAAATTATTTTGGTATTTTTTATGATATAGATTGAACGTAAAAATTGCAAAGTAAAATTGATTGGAAACTTATATGGTGGAGAATAGACCCGGGGGCCATAGGTTTCACTAGTGGCTTCTCTCAAGATAGCATAAGTATTACGGTGGGTGAACAAATTACTGTCGAGCAATTGATAAAAAAAGTGCATAGTTATGAGAATATCTAGGCATGATCATGTATATAGGCATCACGTCCGCGACAAGTAGACCGAAATGATTCTGCATCTACTACTATTACTCCACACATCGACTGCTATCCAGCATGCATCTAGAGTATTAAGTTCATAAGAAAAAAGTAACACATTAGGCAAGATGACATGATGTAGAGGGATAAACTCAAGCAATATGATATAAACCCCATCTTTTTATCCTCGATGGCAACAGTACAATACGTGCCTTGCTGCCCCTACTATCACTGGGAAAGGACACCGCAAGATTGAACCCAAAGCTAAGCACTTCTCACATTGCAAGAAAGATCAATCTAGTAGACCAAACCAAACTGATAATTCGAAAAGACTTGCAAAGATAACAAATCATACATAAAAGAATTCAGAGGAGATTCAAATATTGTTCATAGATAATCTTGATCATAAACCCACAATTCGTCAGATCTCGACAGAAACACAGCAAAATAATTACATCGAATAGATCTCCAAGAGAATCGAGGAGAACTTTGTATTGAGATCCAAAGAGAGAGAAGAAGCCATCTAGCTAATAACTATGGACCCAAAGGTCTGTTGTAAACTACTCACACATCATCGGAGAGGCTATGGTGTTGACGTAGAAGCCCTCCGTGATGGATTCTGTCGGTGTACTAAAGTAGGGGTACCTTAGTACCCCAGACTTGTGCACGGGCAGTTGTAGCGCCCTGCGGCGGGGCCCGCCCCAGGAAGCGCCAAGAGAAGACCAAGCATTCAAGACAAGGCCCCCGGCAAGAGGAGCTTGCCGGGCCAAGAAGACAAGGCCCCCGGCAAGAGGAGCTTGCCGGGCCAAGAAGACAAGACCCCGGCAAGAGGAGCTTGCCGGGACGACTGAGCCCATGTAATACCATCCAAGAACAAAGTATAAGAGACAGAAGATCGAGACCCCGACAAGAGGAGCTTGTCGGGAAGGCCGAACCCAGGCACCACAAGAGAAGCCCGCCACGGCGCGCCTCGCGCCCCGGCAAGGCCTGATAGCCGGCAAGCTATCAGGCACAGGAAGACGACCCCCGCGGCAAGCCACTTGCCGCGGCAAATCGCCACCTCAGGACTGCGCTCCAGCTCGCCCGCCCACGCGTCGCTCCGGGGCTTCCCCCAAGGGCACGTGGCGGGGCACCGCGCAGCCTGGGGTATGCGGTGGCATGCAGCCACTACCGTGGCGAGCGGTGGCGCACCTAACGGTCCGCCTCGGTGCTGTCCAGGCGACCGTGACGGGCATTTAATGCCCTTGTCCCCTACCGTCAGAAGTAGGTATGATAACACTGTGCCGCACTGCAGCGCCACTGTTCCCGCACTGTTACAACTACCACCCCTTTTACACTTTTACCCCTTTCTCTTACGTTGACACCTGTCGGTGACCCCTTTGCGCTATAAAAGGAGGCCCGTGTGCAACGTAGAGGGGGTTCGGACATCCGGCGGTTCGGAGATTGGGAATCCAGACAGCCATACGCTCGGTGCAGCTAGCTCTCCAAGCTCCCGAGCTCTCCAGTTCAATACAACCAAGCAGGAGTAGGGTTTTACGCGTCCATCGCGGCCCGAACCTGGGTAAACCGCCCGTGTGCTCGCCTCGATCTGCTCTCCGTGCTCCCTCCGCCCCCCTCACCGGACAACGAAAGGGGCTCCGGCCCCATAGGTGCTCGCGGGGGACCCCGTCCGCCCCGACATCTTTGGCGCGCCAGGTAGGGGGCTGACGCCGGGGGACAGCCCGCTCCTGCGGATCCGAGGATCCGTCGAGTCGAAGCAGGTGCCCCCGATAAGCCTTGCTCCGGCAGGCAGATCAGCAGTCTGAACGTTGAGGAACAGTCCGCTCCTGCGGATCCGAGGATCTGTCTAGTTGAAGCGGGGGTTCCCGACAAGCTTTGGCATTCTTTCCCACGGACTCGTGTGCGGCCCTCCTCGAGTATCCACTCGCGCAGAGACTGGGCAAGAAGCAGCTGCTCCTTGAGGAGGACCGCCTTCTGGCCGCTGGGCGAACGATTCGCCTCCAGCGAACTCTGCGCCGCTCCCGTAGCCGCAGAAGTTAGCGCCAGAAGTCACGAGAAAGGCGACCTCGTTCCCTGGCGCGCCTCGTCCGCCGGGGTGCCGAACGAGTTGACGCCGACCGTGGGAGGAATCTCGCCAGCGCGGTTGCCGGAACCCGTTTCCGCCAACCATCCTCTCTGCCCAAGTCTTGCCACAGTTGCATGTGATCCTTGGCGCAGAGAGGGGCGCGGATCCCCAAGCATAGCTACGCCTAGCCCCGGAGGGTCGTGAGGCCCTGCGCCTTTGCCTACCCCCAGGATGGGCTGGATACTGCCCAGGGAGGTTTTACCCTACCGGGCGGCAAGCGATAAGAAAAGATAAGTTGCCGGAGCTCGAGCAATTGTCCCATCAATTTTTAAGAGTTATCTCCCTCGAACGACCGAGCCTTGGTTGAGAGGTCTGAGCGCGGAAGGACCGGCACGAGACTGGTTGCGCCCTCATTTCGTTTCGAGTCCGCTCAACGACTTGAGTGTGCTACACCCCGAGTAGCGTCCTCACTTTGTTTCGAGCTCGCCCGGCACCCTAAGCGTGCTGCGACCGCAGTCGCACCGTTTACTTTGCCTTGAGCCTGCTCAACAACCTGAGTGAGCGGCAACCAGCCGCGGCGAGGTTTCTTGCCGGTGGTAGCCCCGCCAGCGGGTCGCTGACGTCCCGCACTCGGCGCCCGTGGCAAGGCGGAGGCCTACGCCGGCAAGTCCCCGAAAACGTAGGGCGGAAACAAACAAGGCGCCGGTCAAGTAGAGGAGATAACAGTGGGATGCATTGCCTAAGATAAAAAGTTATATTGCAAAATGCCTTACTGCTGCTCTAACCAGCCGTTTCCATGGCATATTTAACAGCGGCAGGGAAAGGAGATAAAAGAAAGGGGCAGGCGGCCTAGTCCACGCGGTCACGTCACGCTCACCCCGCACGCCTCGCCCCCGCGACACCGCGATAAGCGCGCGCCGCCTGGGGAAGGTGCGACGGATGCGGAGTTAAGGAGCAGCGCGACCAAGGCCACGCGTGCCCATGCACTGTTAGGGCCTGGCCCAACGACGCTCGGCACCGTGTGTGGCCCAGGCCCGTGGGCTCCTGTCGGTGTACTAAAGTAGGGGTACCTTAGTACCCCAGACTTGTGCACGGGCAGTTGTAGCGCCCTGCGGCGGGGCCCGCCCCAGGAAGCGCCAAGAGAAGACCAAGCATTCAAGACAAGGCCCCCGGCAAGAGGAGCTTGCCGGGCCAAGAAGACAAGGTCCCCGGCAAGAGGAGCTTGCCGGGCCAAGAAGACAAGACCCCGGCAAGAGGAGCTTGCCGGGACGACTGAGCCCATGTAATACCATCCAAGAACAAAGTATAAGAGACAGAAGATCGAGACCCCGACAAGAGGAGCTTGTCGGGAAGGCCGAACCCAGGCACCACAAGAGAAGCCCGCCACGGCGCGCCTCGCGCCCCGGCAAGGCCTGATAGCCGGCAAGCTATCAGGCACAGGAAGACGACCCCCGCGGCAAGCCACTTGCCGCGGCAAATCGCCACCTCAGGACTGCGCTCCAGCTCGCCCGCCCACGCGTCGCTCCGGGGCTTCCCCCAAGGGCACGTGGCGGGGCACCGCGCAGCCTGGGGTATGCGGTGGCATGCAGCCACTACCGTGGCGAGCGGTGCGCACCTAACGGTCCGCCTCGGTGCTGTCCAGGCGACCGTGACGGGCATTTAATGCCCTTGTCCCCTACCGTCAGAAGTAGGTATGATAACACTGTGCCGCACTGCAGCGCCACTGTTCCCGCACTGTTACAACTACCACCCCTTTTACACTTTTACCCCTTTCTCTTACGTTGACACCTGTCGGTGACCCCTTTGCGCTATAAAAGGAGGCCCGTGTGCAACGTAGAGGGGGTTCGGACATCCGGCGGTTCAGAGATTGGGAATCCAGACAGCCATACGCTCGGTGCAGCTAGCTCTCCAAGCTCCCGAGCTCTCCAGTTCAATACAACCAAGCAGGAGTAGGGTTTTACGCGTCCATCGCGGCCCGAACCTGGGTAAACCGCCCATGTGCTCGCCTCGATCTGCTCTCCGTGCTCCCTCCGCCCCCCTCACCGGACAACGAAAGGGGCTCCGGCCCCATAGGTGCTCGCGGGGGACCCCGTCCGCCCCGACAGATTCCCCCTCCCGCGGAGCGCTAGAAAAGGCCCCAAGATGGGATCTCACGGGTACAGAAGGTTGCGGCAGTGGAAATAGGGTTTCGTGGTGCTCCTGGATGTTTTTGGGGTATATGGATATATATAGGAGGAAGAAGTAGGTCGGTGGAGCTGCGAGGGGCCCATGAGGGTGGGGGCGCACCCAGGGGGCAGGCGCGCCTCCCTGCCTCGTGGCCTCCTCGCTTCTTCCTTAACGTCCACTCCAAGTCCCCTGGATCACGTGTGTTCCAAAAATAACTCTCCCGAAGGTTTCATTCCGTTTGATATTCCTTTTCTGCGAAACACTGAAATAGAAAAAAAATAGCAATTTGCACTGGCCTTTGGTTAGTAGGTTAGTCCCAAAAATAATATAGAAGTGTATAATAAAGCCCATTAAACATCCAAAACAGATAATATAATAGCATGGAACAATAAAAATTATAGATACGTTGGAGACGTATCACTCCCGGGGGGTAGGCGCGCCCCCCACCCTCGTGGGCGCCTCGTAGCTCCACCGACCTATTTCTTTCACCTATATATACTCATATACCCTGAAAACATCCGAGAGCACCAAGAAACCCTATTTCCACCGCCGCAACCTTCTGTACCCGTGAGATCCCATCTTGGGGCCTTTTCCGGCGCTCCACCGGAGGGGGAATCCATCACGGAGGGCTTCTACATCAACACCATAGCCTCTCCGATGATGTGTGAGTAGTTTACCACAGACCTTCGGGTCCACAGTTATTAGCTAGATGGCTTCTTCTCTCTCTTTGGATCTCAATACAAAGTTCTCCTCGATCCTCTTGGAGATCTATTCGATGTAATTCTTTTTGTGGTGTGTTTGTCGAGATCCGATGAATTGTGGGTTTACGATCAAGATTATCTATGAACAATATTTGATTCTTCTCTGAATTCCTTTATGCATGATTTAATTATATTTGCAAGTCTCTTCGAATATCCAGTTTGGTTTGTCCTACTAGATTGATCTTTCTTGCAATGGGAGAAGTGCTTAGCTTTGGGTTCAATCTTGCGGTGTCCTTTCCCAGTGACAGCAGGGGCAGCAAGGCACGTATTGTATTGTTGACATCGAGGATAAAAATATGGGGGTTATATCATATTGCTTGAGTTTATCCCTCTACATCATGTCATCTTGCCTAATGTGTTACTCTGTTCTTATGAACTTAATACTCTAGATGCATGCTGGATAGCGGTCGATGTGTGGAGTAATAGTAGTAGATGCAGAATCGTTTCGGTCTACTTGTCGCAGACGTGATGCCTATATACATGATCATGCCTAGATATTCTCATAACTATGCGCTTTTCTATCAATTGGTCGACAGTAATTCCTTCACCCACCATAAATTATGCTATCTTGAGAGAAGCCACTAGTGAAACCTATGGCCCCCGGGTCTATCTTCCATCATATTATTTTCCTATCAATTTACTATTCCTTCCATCTTTTATTTTTGCAATCTTTACTTTCCAATCTATATCATAAAAATACCAAAAGTATTTATCTTATTATCTCTATCAGATCTCAGTTTTGCAAGTGGCCGTGAAGGGATTGACAACCCTTTTATCGCATTGGTTGCAAGGTTCTTATTTGTTTGTGTAGGTACGTGGCGACTTGCGTGTAACCTCCTACTGGATTGATACCTTGGTTCTAAACATCTGAGGTAAATACTTACGCTACTTTGCTGCATCACCCTTTCCTCTTCAAGGGAAAACCAACACATGCTCAAGAGGTAGCACCACGCGGCGGCCAGCGCAGGGAGCGGCCAGAGAGGCACGCGGCGGCGACGGCGAGCGCTCGTGGCTAGCGGGAGGGGCTGGCGTGGGCCGCCGAATGATAACCCAAAAGTATAGGGGATCCTAATAGTTTTTCAGGGTAGAGTATTCAAGCCGAATTTATTGATTTGACACAAGGGGAGCCAAAGAATATTCTCAAGTATTAGTAGTTCAGTTGCACCTGGATAACTTAATATCTGCAGCAAAGTATTTAGTAGCAAAGTAGTATGATGGTAGCAGTAACGGTGGCAAAAGTAACAGTGATAGTTTTGTAGTGATTGTAACAGTAGCAACGAAAAAGTAAATAAGCGAAGAACAATATGTGAAAAGCTCGTAGACATTGGATCGGTGATGGAGAATTATGCCGGATGTGATTATTCATGCAACAGTTATAACATAGGGTGACACAGAACTAGCTCCAATTCATCAACGTAATGTAGGCATGTATTCTGAATATAGTCATACGTGCTTATGGGAAAGAACTTGCATGACATCTTTTGTCCTAAACTCCCGTGGCAGCGGGGTCCTATTGGAAACTAAGGGATATTAAGGCCTCCTTTTAATAGAGTACCGGACGAAAGCATTAACACATAGTGAATACATGAACTCCTCAAACTACGGTCATCACCGGGAGTGGTCCCGATTATTGTCACTTCGGGGTTGCCGGATCATAACACATAGAGGTGACTAATGACTTTCAAGATAGGATCAAGAACTCACATATATTCATGAAAACATAATACGTTCATATCTGAAATCATGGCACTCGGGCCCTAGTGACAAGCATTAAGAATAGCAAAGTCATAGCAACATCAATCTCAGAACATAGTGGATACTAGGGATCAAACCCTAACAAAACTAACTTGATTACATGATAAATCTCATCCAACCCATCATCGTCCAGCAAGCCTATGATGGAATTACTCACGCACGGCGGTGAGCATCATGAAATTGGTGATGGAGGATGGTTGATGATGACGATGGTGACGGATTCCCTTCTCTGGAGCCTCGAACAGACTCCAGATCAGCCCTCCCGAGAGAGATTAGGGCTTGGCGGCGGCTCCGTATCGTAAAACGCGATGAATCCTTCTCTCTGATTTTTTTTTCTCTTCGAACGTGAATATATAGAGTTGGAGTTGAGGTCGATGGAGCACCAGGGGCCCACGAGTCAGGGGGGCTCCCAGGGGGGTAGGCGCGCCCCCCACCCTCGTGGACAGGGTGTGGGCCCCCTGGCCTTGATTCTTTCACCAGTATTATTTATTAATTCCAAAAGTAATCTCCATTGATTTTCAGGTCATTCCGAGAACTTTTATTTCTGCACACAAATAACACCATGGCAATTCTGCTGAAAACAGCGTTAGTACGGGCTAGTTCCATTCAAATCATGCAAGTTAGAGTCCAAACCAAGGGCAAAAGTGTTTGGAAAAGTAGATACGACGGAGACGTATCAACTCCCCCAAGCTTAAACCTTTGCTTGTCCTCAAGCAATTCAGTTGATAAACTGAAAGCGATAAAGAAAAACTTTTACAAACTCGGTTTGCTCTTGTTGTTGTAAAGATGTAAAGCCAGCATTCAAGTTTTCAGCAAAGATTATGACTAACCATAATCACAATAACATTTAGGTCTCATGTTTACTCATATCAATGGCATAATCAACTAGCGAGCAATAATAATATATCTCGGATGACAACACTTTCTCAAAACAATCATAATATGACATAACAAGATGGTATCTCGCTAGCCCTTTCTGAGACCGCAAAACATAAATGCAGAGCACCTTTGAAGATCAAGGACTGACTAACACATTGTAATTCATGGTAAAAGAGATCCATTCATAGTCATACTCAATATAAATTAATAGTAATGGATGCAAATGACAACGGTGCTCTCCAGCTGGTGCTTTTTAATAAGAGGGTGATGACTCAACATAAAAGTAAATAGATAGGCCCTTCGCAGAGGGAAGCAGGGATTTGTAGAGGTGCCAGAGCTCGGTTTTAAAGTAGAGATAAAAAATATTTTGAGCGGCATACTTTCATTGTCAACATAACAACCGAGAGATCTCGATATCTTCCATGCTACTCACATTATAGGCGGTTCCCAAACAGAATGGTAAAGTTTATACTCCCCCTCCACCAACAAGCATCAATCCATGGCTTGCCCGAAACAAGGGGTGCCTCCAACTAACAACAATCCTGGGGGAGTTTTGTTTGCAATTATTTTGATTTGATTTGCTTAAAGCATGGGACTGGGCATCCCGGTGACCAGCCATTTTCTCGTGAGTGAGGAGCAGAGTCCACTCCTCTTGAGAATAACTCGCCTAGCATGGAAGATACAGGCAGCCCTAGTTGATACATGAGCTATTCGAGCATGCAAAACAGAATTTCATTTGAAGGTTTAGAGTTTGGCACATACAAATTTACTCGGAACGGCAGGTAGATACCGCATATAGGAAGGTATAGTGGACTCATATGGAATAAGTTTGGGGTTTAAGGGACTGGATGCACAAGCAGTATTCCCGCTTAGTACAAGTGAAGGCTAGAAAAAGACTGGGAAGCGACCAACTAGAGAGCGACAACAGTCATGAACATGCATTAAAATTAATAAACATTGAGTGCAAGCATGAGTAGGATATAATCTACCATGAACATAAATATCGTGGAGGCTATGTTGATTTTGTTTCAACTACATGCGCGAACATGTGCCAAGTCAAGCCACTTGAATCATTCAAAGGAGGATACCACCCTACCATACCACATCACAACCATTTTAATAGCATCTTGGCATGCAAGGTAAACCATTATAAACCCCTAGCTAATTAAGCATGGCATAAGCAACTATAATCTCTAATTGTCATTGCAAATATGTTTATTCATAATAGGCTGAATCAGGAACGATGAACTAATCATATTTACAAAAACAAGAGAGGTCAAGTTCATACCAGCTTCTCTCATCTCAATCAGTCCATCATATATCGTCATAATTTCCTTTCACTTGCACGATCGAACAATGATAATAATAATAGTGCACGTGCTTTGGACTAAGCTAGAATCTGCAAGCATTCAATATACAGGAGAAGACAAGGCAATATGGACTCTTAGTTAAGTCAAAAATAATGCATATAAGAGCCACTTCAACATTTTCATTATGGTCTTCTCCTATCGACCCCCAAAGAAAAGAAAAGAAATAAAACAGGAGGCAGCAACTTTTCTTCTTTCTCATAATGCCTAATAGGTATGTTAAAGTGTGCAGCGAGGCGCGATGCGAAGATACCTCCCAAGATGGGGCCCTTCGTACAGTTAAGATTTAACCGCTTTGCAACAATAGCGTCCATACTAAATGTGTCATCACGGAGCAAGGCATGACACAAAATAACAATATCGGGGCACTAAGGTTGCCACAATTTCCGCGACCAATTAAGCACCTACTAGCAAATATTGCAAAGTAACGTAGAACAGGAAAATGTATGCTAGTAATTCTTGCATCGGAAACCTTCCTCATTTCCCCTACAGCAATTGTATCAATAAACCCCTCCACATCGTTACGATGTGGTTCCTCTACGCTACCCGAAAAGGGCAACTTGCAGACCTCACAAAATTCATAGAGGGACATCTCCTCATACTCATCATATAAATAGAAATCCACCGAAGGTGGTGACCTCCTACCATGGAAATGAAAAATTTGCACAAAAATATTAGTGAGTAGGAGATATTGTTCGCGTTGGTCGCGGAGGAAGTCGGTGAGGCCTGCATTCTCAGCCAACTCATAAAAATCATCATAAATCCCGACTACTCTCAAGAAATCATCACAAGGCCATTCACACGGCCGAACCTCCGTGGTGTGAGGGAGATTATATTTGGGCATCTCGTCTTCTTCACTTTGCTTACCCTTCGAGCTTCAGCTCGAAGAACCCCTCAAAAATCTCTTCATCATTTTCTGAAAATTTCTGAAAATTTTAGTAACTTCAAATAAAAATGAACCAAACTCAACAAAATTAATAGTAACTACTCCCACAAGTGCCTAGAGACTATATCATGCATTAGAACTACTTGGGACCATATAAATTTGTCATGCAAGCTCAAGAATAGGGTCACCTAAGCAGCAAAAATTTGCAATGAATAAAGAACTAAAACAAAAACTAATTGGACCATTGGAGGAGTCACATACCGAAGAACAATCCCCCAAAGCAGTTTTGTGAGTGGAGCTTTGAGCAAGGAGATCGAAAATCGCAGCAAAATGAGCAAGAACTCGGGCTTGAGCTGGTTGGTGATTTTTTTGGGGGGGAAGAAGGAGTGTGTGGTGGCTGGAATAAGTGGAGGGGAGCCACCATGAGCCCACGAGGCAGGGAGGTGCGCCCAGGGGGGTGGGCACGCCCTAGACCCTCATGGCCAGGTACTTGCTCCCCTGTTGTGTTCTCAGTGCCAGATATTCTCAAATATTCCAGAAAAAATCATTTTTCATTTTCGGGGCATTTGGAGAAATTTTATTTTCGGGGTATTTTTTATTGCACGGATAATTCAGAAAACTGATAGAATATACTATTTTTGCTTTATTTAATCTAAATAACAGAAAGTAAAAGGAGGGTACAAAAGGTTGTGCTTTCTAACTTCATCCATCTCATGCTCATCAAAAATAATCCACTAACAAGGTTGATCAAGTCTTGTTAACAAACTCATTCCGAATAACATGGAACCGGAGTATTTTCGAATAACACTATGTTACCTCAACGGGGATATGCACATCCCCAATAATAAGAATATCATATCTATTTTGACAGTAGGAAGAGGAAATTCAAAACCTCCAATAACAATTAATGGAATTTTTCCAATAGAGTTTATACTGTGGACTTGAGGTTGTTTCCTCGGAAAGTGTACTGTATGCTCATTTCCACTAACATGAAAAGTGACATTGCCTTTGTTGCAATCAATAACAGCCCCTACAATATTCAAAAAGGGTCTTCCAAGAATAATAGACATACTATCGTCCTCGGGAATATCAACAATAACAAAGTCCGTTAAAATAGTAACGTTTGCAACCACAACAGGCACATCCTCACAAATACCGACAGGTATAGCAGTTGATTTATCGGCCATTTGCAAGGATATTTCAGTAGGTGTCAACTTATTCAAATCAAGTCTACGATATAAAGAGAGAGGCATAACACTAACACCGGCTCCAAGATCAAATAAGGCAGTTCTAACATAGTTTCTTTTAATGGAGCATGGTATAGTTGGTACTCCTGGATCTCCTAGTTTCTTAGGTATTCCACCCTTAAAAGTATAATTAGCAAGCACGGTGGAAATTTTAGCTTCCAGTATCTTTCTTTTATTAGTAACAATATCCTTCATATACTTAGCATAAGTATTCATTTTAAGCATATCAGTCAAACGCATACGCAAGAAGATAGGTCTAATCATTTCAGCAAAGCGCTCAAAATCCTCGTCATCCTTTTTCTTGGATGGTTTAGGAGGAAAAGGCATGGGTTTCTGAACCCATGGTTCTCTTTCTTTACCGTGTTCCCTAGCAACAAAGTCTCTCTTATCATAACGTTGATTCTTTGATTGTGGTTTATCAAGATCAACAGCAGGTTCAATTTCTACATCATTGTTATTGCTCGGTTGAGCATCAACATGAACATCATCATTAACATTATCACTAGGTTCATGTTCATCGCCAGATTGTGTTTCAGCATCAGAAATGGAAATGTCATTGGGATTCTCAGGTGTGTCAACAAAAGGTTCACTAGAAGCATGCAAAGTCCTATCAGTTTTCTTTTTCTTCCTTTTAGAAGGACTAGGTGCATCAACATTAGTTCACTGAGAATCCTGCTCAATTCTCTTAGGGTGGCCCTCAAGATACGAAGGTTCCTGAGTCATTTTACCCCCTCTAGTCATAACTCTAACAACATTGCCATTCTTCTTATTATTTAATTCATTGAGCAAATCATTCTGAGCTTTAAGTACTTGTTCTACTTGAGTGGTAACCATAGAAGCATGTTTACTAATGAGTTTAAGTTCACCTTTAACTCTAGACATATAATCACTCAAGTGTTCAATCATATAAGCATTGTGTTTTAATTGTCTACCAAAATAAGCATTGAAATCTTCTTGCTTAACCATAAAATTATCAAACTCATCTAAGCATTGGCTAGCAAACTTAGTAGGCGGTATTTCAGCTTTATCATATCTATAGAGAGAATTTACCTTTACTACCTGTGTAGGGTTATCAAGACCATGTATTTCTTCAATAGGTGGTAAATTAAGGCCATGTATTTCTTCAATAGGAGGTAAATTCTTAGCATCTTCAGCTTTAATACCTTTTTTCATAGATTTCTTTGCCTCTTGCATATCTTTAGGACTGAGAAATAGAATACCCCTTTTCTTCGGAGTTGGCTTAGGAGTTGGTTTAGGGAGTGTCCAATTGTTTTCATTCGTAAACATATTATTCAATAGAATTTCAGCTTCATCAACAGTTCTTTCCCTGAAAACACAACCAACACAACTATCCAGGTGGTCTCTGGAAGCATCGGTTAGTCCATTATAAAAGATATCAAGTATTTCATTTTTCTTGAGAGGATGATCAGGCAAGGCATTAAGTAATTGGAGAAGCCTCCCCCAAGCTTGTGGGAGACTCTCTTCTTCAATTTGCACAAAATTGTATATATCGCTTAAAGCAGCTTGTTTCTTATGAGCATGGAAATATTTAGCAGAGAAGTAATAAATCATATACTGGGGACTACGCACACAACCAGGATCAAGAGAATAAAACCATGTTTTAGCATCACCCTTTAATGAGAACGGAAATAATTTAAGGATATAGTAGTAATGAGTTTTCTCATCATTAGTGAATAGGGTGGCTATATCATTTAATTTAGTAAGATGTGCCATAACAGTTTCAGATTCATAGCCATAGAAAGGATCAGATTCAACAAGAGTAATTAGTATCTCAGGATCAACAGATAAATCATAATCCTTATTAGTAACAAAGATAGGTGAAGTAGCATAAGCAGGGTCATATTTCATTCTAGCATTAAGAGATTTTTCTTTCAGCTTAGCTAATAGTTTCTTAAGACCACTCCTATCATTGCAGGCAATAAAGTCTCTAGCAATTTCTTCATCCATAACATAACCCTCAGGCACAACTGGCAATTCTTATCTAGGGGGAGAATCTTCATCATCACTTCCGTCAATATTATCAGTTTCAATAACTTCATTCTCTCTAGCCCTAGCAAGTTGTTCATCAAGAAATTCACTTAGTGGCACAGTAGTATCAAGCATAGAAGTAGTTTCATCATAAGTATCATGCATAGCAGAAGTGGCATCATCTATAACATGCGACATATCAGAATTAATAGCAGAAGCAGGTTTAGGTGTCGCAAGCTTACTCAAAATAGAAGGTGAATCAAGTCCAGAGTTAGATGGCAGTTCCTTACCTCCCCTCGTAGTCGAGGGAAAAATCTTAGTTCTTTCGTCTTTCAAGTTCCTCATAGTGACCAGCAGATATAAATCCCAAGTGACTCAAAGAATAGAGCTATGCTCCCCGGCAACGGCGCCAGAAAATAGTCTTGATAACCCACAAGTATAGGGGATCGCAACAGTTTTCGAGGGTAGAGTATTCAACCGAAATTTATTGATTCGACACAAGGGGAGCCAAAGAATATTCTCAAGTATTAGTGGTTGAGTTGTCAATTCAACCACACCCAGATAACTTAATATCTGCAGCAAAGTATTTAGTAGCAAAGTAGTATGATAGTAGCAGTAACGGTGGCAAAAGTAACAGTGATAGTTTTGTAGTGGTTGTAATAGTAGCAACGGAAAAGTAAATAAGCGAAGAACAATATGTGAAAAGCCCGTAGACATTGGATCGGTGATGGAGAATTATGCTGGATGCGATTATTCATGCTACAGTTATAACATAGGGTGACACAGAACTAGCTCCAATTCATCAATGTATTGTAGGCATGTATTCCGAATATAGTCATACGTGCTTATGGGAAAGAACTTGCATGACATCTTTTGTCCTAAACTCCCGTGGCAGCGGGGTCCTATTGGAAACTAAGGGATATTAAGGGCTCCTTTTAATAGAGTACCAGACCAAAGCATTAACACATAGTGAATACATGAACTCCTCAAACTACGGTCATCATCGGGAGTGGTCCCGATTATTGTCACTTCGGGGTTGCCGGATCATAACACATAGTATAGGTGACTAATGACTTGCAAGATAGGATCAAGAACTCACATATATTCATGAAAACATAATAGGTTCAGATCTGAAATCATGGCACTCGGGCCCTAGTGACAAGCATTAAGCATAGCAACATCAATCTCAGAACATAGTGGATACTAGGGATCAAACCCTAACAAAACTAACTTGATTACATGATAAATCTCATCCAACCCATCACCGTCCAGCAAGTCTATGATGGAATTACTCACGCACGGCGGTGGGCATCATGAAATTGGTGATGGAGGATGGTTGATGATGATGATGGCGACGGATTCCCCTCTCTGGAGCTCCGAACAGACTGTCGGATTTCGGGTTCCGGCAGACCCTTGAGGTTCGAACTCTGGGGTGCGCGCGGAGATTACGCCTTCTACCTACCTGCACCCCTCCGCCTTGCAAAGATCTAAGCAATGGAAAACACAGCACAAGAGACACAGGGTTTATACTGGTTCGGGCCACCGTTGTGGTGTAATACCCTACTCCAGTGTGGTGTGGTGGATTGCCTCTTGGGCTGATGATGATGAAAAAAACAAGGAAGAACAGCCTCGCGAGGGTTTGTTCTTGGCTGGGGGGATGAACTGCTAGGAGGAGTTCAGTTACCCTTCTCTCTCTCTCTCTCTACGATCTGATTGCCGATCGATCTCCCCTCAGTTCAGTTGCTACCTGTTATCCTCTATCTCCTCTCCCCTGATCCCTGGGGGTGGCTAGTCCTATTTATAGGCAAAGGCCCTGGGCCTCTTCCCAAATATTGAGCAGGAAGGGCGCCAACAATTGGCCATTTTGAAGGGGAACATATGGTACACTTATCCTGACTAAAGTTGGTCCTCGCCTGCCAAAGGCTCTGGTGATGACGCTGGCTTGGGCTCCACAATGACTTCTTCCTTGTCGCGGAGCTGGTCTTGGTCTCGTTGCACCGAAATGGGTGCCTTTGCTTGATACTCCCGCCTGCGCTTGCTCCCTTTGCACCAGAGAGGAAAGGGAGGACACTGCGCGGGCTCGCGCCCGCCTGCCGCCGTTGGTCGTCATGACTTGCGTCACGGGCACCTCGTGAGGTACCCCGCCTTGATCTCTCCGCCTCCTCGTGAGCCAGGCTGATGAGGCCGTGCCTGAAGAAGCTTTGTGTCGTCCGCCCCGCGAGGCTCGGCCCCTCGCGAGGGTCTTGGGTCTGTGTTGATGAAGATGGGCCGTGCTGGGCCCCCTTTTGAGCCACGCCGCAGGCCGCAGGCACGCAAGTCTAGGGACCCCCGTTCCCAGAACGCCGACAGTAGCCCCCGGGACCAAGGCGCGCTCGACTTGGCCGTGCAGCAAGGCGAAAGGGCAAGGGCGATGCGCCGCGGGCCCTAACAGCCTGCGGCCTTGGGCGCCGCGTGGCGGTTGATTTGGACGTGGGCGCTTCAGTAACCGCGTGGGTTGATAAGGGAGCGGCATCTGCCCAGGCTTTGCTCTTTTTGCTTTCTCCGGTTGCTGCTCAGATCCCCTTTCTTGGACCTCTCCTCCCTTCCTCCAAAACTTCAGATCTACCTCGTCCGCGCGACCTAGGAAGCCATGGCGCCTCGTCAGTCCCCGGCCAGAGCTTGGTACTCGCCTGCCCTGGAGCTGCCGAGCGTGTCGGAGGCGAGCCTCGCCCGGCTGCTCCGGATGGCGGCGGCGCAGGGCATCGACGGAGCGAGGGCGTTCAAGGCCGGCTCCGCCACCCCTGAGGGCAAGAAGAGCACCTTCTATCCATTCTTTGCTAGCGCCATTGCTGCCGGCTTGGTGCCTCCCTTCTCCGAATTCTTCTTCACTGTCCTCCGCCATTACAGGCTACAAGCTCTGCATCTCCACCCCAACTCCGTCCTTCTCCTGGCATTCTTCGCCTACTACTGCGAGGCTCATGTAGGGGTGCAGCCCTCAGTGGCTCTGCTGCGCCACTACTTCTACCTCCGGACCTCCCGCGGTCCTGCTTCCGCGTGCGCGAGCTTCGTCGCCTACAGTGGTGCCATCGCCATTTCGAGCCCCGGGAAGAGGATCGAGGGCTTCAGGAGCAAGTGGGTCTTGGTAGATGCTGGGCGCATCCACCCTCAGCTGATCTTGCCCACGGAGCAACCCGCGAGCTCCAACGATTGGGGTCGAGCGGAGCTCACGGATCCCCACGCGAAGATGGTGTTGGAGAAGATGGATGCTGTAACGCCCTCGATGCGGCTATATCTCTCACGTGTTGAGGCACGACTTAGAGGCATAACCGCATTGAAAGCAATGTCGCAAGTGAGGTAATCTTCACACAACCCATGTAATACATAAGGGAAAGATATACATAGTTGGCTTACAGTCGCCACTTCACACAATACATAAATAAACATCCATCATCCAGGTTACACTCAAGGTCCGACTACGGAACCAAAATGAAAGAAGACTACCCCAAATGCTACACAGATCCCCGATCGTCCCAACTGGGCTCCACTACTGATCATCAGGAAAAGACACATAGTAACGACCACGTTCCTCGTCGAACTCCCACTTGAGCTCGGATGCGTCACCTGTACTGGCATCGTCGGCACCTGCAACTGTTTTGGTAGAATCTGTGAGTCACGGGGACTCAGCAATCTCACACCCGCGAGATCAAGACTATTTAAGCTTAAAGGTAGGATAGGGTTGTGAGGTGGAGCTGCAGCAAGCGACTAGCATATATGGTGGCTAACAACGCAAAAGAGAGCGAGAAGAGAAGCAAAGCACGGTCGTGAAGCTAGAAGTGATCAAGAAGTGATCCTAGAACAACCTACGCCAAACATAACTCCAACACCGTGTTCACTTCCCGGACTCCGCCGAGAAGAGACCATCACGGTTACACACGCGGTTGATGTGTTTTAATTAAGGTCAACTTCGGGTTTTCTACAACCGGACATTAACAAATTCCCATCTGCCTCATAACCGCGGGCACGGCTTTCGAAAGATAATACCCTGCAGGGGTGTCCCAACTTAGCCCATTATAAGCTCTCACGGTCAACGAAGGATATTCCTTCTACCGGGAAGACCCGATCAGTCTCGGAATCCCGGACTACAAGACATTTCGACAGTAATAAAACAAGACCAGCAAAGCCGCCCGATTGTGCCGACAAATCTCGATAGGAGCTGCACATATCTCGTTCTCAGGGCACATCCGGATGAGACATCCTACGAGTAAAACCAAGCCTCAAGTTTCCCCGAGGTGGCCCCGCAGTCTGCTCGTTTCGAACCAGCACTCAGAGGAGCACTGGCCCGGGGGGGTTAAATAAAGATGACCCTCGGGCTCGCGAAAACCCGGGGGGAAAGGCTTAGGTGGCAAATGGTAAAACCAAAGTTGGGCCTTGCTGGAGGAGTCTTATTCAAAGCGAACTATCAAGGGGGTCCCATAAATCACCCAACCGTGTAAGGAACGCAAAATCAAGGAACATAACACCGGTATGACGGAAACTAGGGTGGCAAGAGTGGAACAAAACGCCAGGCATAAGGCCGAGCCTTCCACCCTTTACCAAGTATATAGATGCATTAATTAAATAAGAGATATTGTGATATCCCAACATAATCATGTTCCAACATGGAACAAACTTCATCTTCACCTGCAACTAGCAACGCTATAAGAGGGGTTGAGCAAAGCGGTAACATAGCCAATCAACGGTTTGCTAGGAAAGGATGGTTAGAGGTTTGGCATGGCAATATGGGTGGCATGATATAGCAAGTGGTAGGTATCGCAGCATAGGCATAGTAAAAGAGCGAGCATATAGCAAGCAAAGATAGAAGTGATTTCGAGGGTATGGTCATCTTGCCTGCAAGGTTCTCAGAGTTGTCGAAAGCTTGATCCTCGTAAGTGTTCTCAACAGGTTCCTCGTTCACGTACTCGTCTCCCGGCTCTACCCAAAACAAGAACACAAGCAAAGGAACAACTATCAACCACGATGCAATGCGCAAGCAACATGATGCAAAACATGGCATGATATGCGAGATGTGGTATGCAATGTATATGCGTGCTCCGGAAGGAAAAAGATGAGCAAGGCATAATCTTGGCAAACCAAGTATGCCACTGGAACGGTGAGGTGATTTCGGTTGAAATCGATATAAAGATCACCGGAATCGGATGCACGGTTTGCAAATGACAAGCAAAACAAGAATGACATATTTCTGCGATTAACAGCATGATGCCACTTAGCATGCAACAAGAAATTAAGCTACTGCGCCCAAACATATCAGCAAAGCATATGGCAGTGATCTACTCAAGATGCTTGACAAAAGATGAACACTGAGATACGGCTAAATCACACAATAACAGGTTCAAACAAGCATGGCAAAAGTGCAAAAGATAACAGGTTCACAGACTTAGTGAAAATACTATCATACCAGAAATTAACATCAGGATGACATGTTTAGAGCAAAGAAACAACATGCTACAGGAACACAATATAACAAAACAAGGCATGGAATGAATCTACTCAAAATATAGAACAAAAGTCCCTTACTGACTATGAGCCAAAAAGGACCAGAAAATATAATAGCACCCATGTCAAATAAGCAAGTTTCGTTACAGTTTCCAGACTTGGCAGAAAACTGGACATGTCAAAAACAGATAACAAGTAGGCATGTTTACAAGCTCGATGCACTCACTACAGAGCATTGCATGATAAAATAAGCATACACCAACCAAGAAGACATGGCATAGAAGCTAAACATGGCAAGAATAACATCATAGCATGCAAGGATCAACTACAACAAGCTTGGCAAAATCGAATAACATGTAAACAATCTGCCAGTAACATTTTATAGCAAAAGTAGAGCTCGATTGACTCAAGCTATGGCACTCCATAATTACAAACAAAGGCATGGATGGATAGAGAAAATCCATATGTTCAAAAAACCCTTGCTGATCATGCTCAAAAGAGGCATAGATCTCTCTGAAACAACATGAACACATGGCATAAAAATAACAGCAGGGAATGACAGTGAAATTACGAAGTCCCTGAAATCAGCAACATTAAGATCCCTAGTTTGCATGCTTGTGCTAGTCACCACTGAGATCACAAAAATACATGGCATACACCCCTGGAAATATAGAATGGCATATTACAAAACACATGTAGGACTCCAGTTCATAGGGTGCACACATCAATCATGGCAAAAATGACAAAAGTGCATCTACTGAAACAGATCTGAAACTAACATCACATAGCCCTCTTCCAACAGCATTTCGGGCATCAATATGAGCTCAAATGAAAATGATGCAAGGGGATGAAATGATGTACTCATCGAGACGAACAATTTGACATATTACACGCACGAAACGGAGCAGTATGCAGCAAGTTATGATGCGATGAACATGGCATGATTATGCAACAAATTACGGGACTTAGACGAAAAATCAACCTCCGAAAATCTCAGATCTAGGGTTCCTCGAGCTCGCGGGCCGAGGCGGCGCCGAAGTTTCGCCGGAGTGAGACGGGGGAAGGCGGCGGAGGTCGCTCCCGACCGGATCCGGCCGGATCCGGGCCGCCGGAGGCCGGGGCGCGCGGTGGGGGCGCGGGGAGACGGCGGGCGGCGCGCGGGAGCCGGCGACGGCGCGGTGGCGGCGCGGAGCGCGGAGCGGCGGCGGGGCGAGCGCGGCGACGCGGGGAGGCGGCGAGACGGCGGCGCGGCCGGAGTTGGCGGCGGGGCGGCGCGGGCGCTCGGGAGGGCGCGGGTGGCGGCGCGGAGGCGATGGGCCTCGCGGGCCCGCTGCGGGCTCGCGGGCCGGCGGCGGTGGGCGGCGGCGCGGGGACAGGTGGCAGCCCCTGATTGGCGCGGGCGCGGCGGTGGACGCGTCCGGCCCGATCCGGACGTGTCCGGCGGCGCGGAGGAGAGCGGGGCTAGGGTTAGGGTAGATTCATCCGGGATTTGGAAATGGAGGTCTTTAAATAGAGGTAGAGGAAGCTAGGAAGCTCCAAATGGAGAGCGGTTTGCGGCCACACGATCGTGATCGAACAGCGATGGACATGGGAGCGGCTTAGATGGGTTATTGGGCTGTTTTGGAGGGGTTTTGCGCTGCAACCCAAAAGAGGCTTTCACGGTTACCCGATTAACCGTTGGAGTATCAAACGACCTCCGAATGACCCGAAACTTGACAGGCGGTCTACCGGTGCTATACCAAGGCCGCTTGACAAACCTCGGTCCATTCTGAGAAAGTTTAATACCCGCTCACGGAAAAAGGTAAAAGGGGACGCCGGGGAACATAGGAGCGCCCGATTGCAAAACGGACAACGGGGAAAATGCTCGGATTCATGAAACGAACACGTATGCGAATGCGGTGCACATGATGACATGATATGAAATGCATGGCATGAACAAAATGCAAAATGAAGGGAAACCCAACCACGGAGGGAATATCATAACACATTGCCGAAAATGGCAAGAGTTGGAGTTACAAATATGGCAAGTTACATCCGGGGTGTTACAACACTCCACCACTACGAGAGGATCTCGTCCCGAGATCTAGGACTGAAAGAACTCTGGATATTCGGAACGGAGGTGGTCCTCGCGCTCCCAGGTGGCTTCTCGGTCTGAATGGTGAGACCACTTCACTTTCAGGAATTTGATGGACTTGTTGCGAGTCTTGCGCTCAGTTTCTTCAAGAATAGCAACGGGATGCTCATGATAGGACAAATCTTCTTGAAGATCAATCTCTTCGAAGTTGATGGTGTGCTCAGGCGTCTTGAAGCACTTGCGAAGCTGTGACACGTGGAACACATCGTGCACATTTGCAAAGTTGGGGGGAAGCTCAAGTTGATAGGCGAGATCGCCTTGTTTGCCGAGAATCTTGAAAGGACCGACGTATCTAGGGGCAAGTTTCCCTTTGATACCGAAGCGACGAGTGCCTTTCATTGGAGAGACGCGGAGGTAGACATGGTCTCCGATTTCAAAAGCCACATCACGGTGTTTGCTATCGTAATAGCTCTTCTGGCGCGATTGAGCGGCTTTGAGATTCTCACGAATGACTTTACACATATCTTCAGCCTCTGTGATCAAGTCGTTGCCAACAAGTTGGCGTTCGCCCGTCTCTGACCAATTGAGAGGAGTACGGCACTTTCTGCCATAGAGAATCTCGAATGGGGCTTTGCCCGAGCTCGCTTGAAAGTTGTTGTTGTAAGAGAACTCAGCATATGGAAGACAATCCTCCCACTTCATGCCTAAAGAGATAACACAAGCCGTGAGCATATCTTCAAGAATTTGGTTGACACGCTCGAATTGTCCACTAGTTTGAGGATGGAAAGCTGTGCTGAAGCGAATATTTGTGCCCATGGCCTTCTGAAAAGACTCCCAAAACTTGGAGGTAAAGATGCTGCCACGGTCTGAAGAAATCAATTGTGGAATGCCATGCAAGGAGACAATTCTGGAGGTGTAAAGCTCCGCCAGCTGCGCTGCTGTGATAGACTCTTTGATAGGAAGAAAATGAGCCACTTTAGTGAGCTTGTCGATGACGACGAAGATAGCATCATTTCCACGCTTGGACTTAGGAAAACCAGTCACGAAGTCCATTTCGATATGATCAAACTTCCATTCTGGAATAGCAAGAGGTTGGAGTAGACCAGCTGGTCGTTGATGTTCTGCTTTCACCCTTCGACAGACATCACATTCATTCACGAATTGAGCAATTTATCGCTTCATTCGAGTCCACCAATACGACTACTTGAGGTCATGGTACATCTTTGTACTTCCAGGATGAATTGACAGAAGGGAATTGTGCGCCTCGTTCATAATGACTTTACGAAGATCACCCTTAGGAACCACAAACCGGTCCTCGAAGAAAAGAGTATCTCTGTCATCAACGCGATAGCACTTGTATTTGGAAATGCCCTTGTCAATACCACGTTTCACCTTCTTCACCATGGTATCTAGCAGTTGTGCCTCACGAATTTGATCTTCCAAAGTAGGAGAGACTATGAGGTTGGCAAGAAAACCTTGAGGAACAACTTGGAGATTCAACTTGCGGAAAACTTCACAAAGATCCGGTTGAAAGGGCTTGAGGATTAAGCTGTTGCAATAAGCCTTCCTGCTCAATGCATCTGCAATCACATTAGCCTTGCCTGGAGTATATTCAATACTCGGATTATACTCTTGAATCATTTCGACCCATCGAGTTTGCCTGAGGTTGAGGTTGGGCTGAGTGAAGATGTACTTGAGACTCTTGTGATCGGTGAATATGTCCACTTTCCTTCCCAACAGGAGATGTCTCCATGTTATTAAAGCATGGACAATTGCCGCCAACTCAAGATCGTGAGTGGGGTAGTTCTTTTCGTTGGGCTTCAACTGATGAGAGGTATAGGCCACAACCTTCTTCTCTTGCATTAACACAGCACCGAGACCTTGAAGAGAAGCACCACAGAAAACTTCATAAGGCTTGGATTCGTCAGGAGGAGTCAAAAATGGAGCAGTGACGAGTTTCTCTTTAATAGTGTTGAAAGCAACATCACACTCAGGAGACCAGACATACTTCACATGCTTCTGGAGGAGGTTGGAAAGAGGCTTTGCAATCTTTGAGAAATTCTCAACGAATCTTCGGCAATAGCTTGCAAGTCTAAGAAAACTGCGAAGCTGCTTGACATTCTGAGGAGGTTCCCAATTCAAAACTGCAGACACCCTCTCGAGATTAATAGCAATGCCCTTGGCAGAGATGATATGACCAAGGTAAAGAACTTCATCAAGCCAGAATTCACATTTGGAGAACTTCGCATAGAATTGATACTCTCTGAGCTTGTCGAGCATCAATCGCAAATGTTTGGCATGATCCTTCTTATTCTTGGAGAAGACCAAAATATCATCGAGATAGACCAAGACGAATTCATTGGTGTAGGGGTTGAAGATGAAGTTCATCATGCGAGAAAAGTTGGGGGAGCATTGACAAGGCCGAAAGACATGACAGTATGTTCATAAGAACCAAAGCTTGTTCTGAATGCTGTCTTGGGAATATCTTCTTCACGAATGCGAATCTGATGATAACCCATACGAAGATCAAGCTTGGAGAACACTTTAGCACCTTTAAGTTGCTCGAATAGCTCATTGATGTTGGGAAGTGGGTACTTGTTCTTGATTGTCTTCTTGTTCAATGGACGGTAATCGATGCAAAGTCGGTCCGTGCCATCCTTCTTCTAGACAAAAAGAACACCACAACCCCAAGGAGATGAACTCGGTCTGATCAGACCCAGACGCTCTTGTTCATCGAGTTGTTTCTTCAATTCCTTCAACTCTTTTGGCCCAAGCTTGTATGGACGCTTGCAAACGGGTTCCGTGCCAGGCTCAAGATCAATAACGAATTCAACTGGTCGGTGAGGAGGCATTCCCGGAAGTTCTTCTGGAAAGACATCTTGGTACTCACAAACGACTGGAATCTGAGAGATAGCATCCAATTCGCCCTTCTCATTGAGAGAAAACAACCGAATGGTTTCATCACGAGCGGCATAGATGATCACATCGTTAGAAGAGTGAGTCAATTGAATTTCCCTGGCAGCACAATCAAGCTGAGCCTTGTGCTTAGAAAGCCAGTCCATCCCGAGAATAAGATCAATATCAGAGTCACCAAGAACAATTGGTTTAGCCAGAAATCTATAGTCGCCCATCTTGATAGAAACATCGGGAGCAACCAAGCTAGAAGACAAAAGTTCTCCAGGAGAAACAACTTGCATAACTTTGGACAAAATCTCTGTGTCAACATTATGCTTCGATGCAAACGGATATGACATGAAAGAATGCGGTGCACCGGTGTCAAATAAGACTTTTGCAGGAATATCATTAACAGGAAGGTTACCCATGATCACTTCTGAAGAATCCTCTGCCTGAGCCGCGTTCATAACTTTGGCATGCTTAGGATTATGCTTGACCACTGCGTTGCTGGAAGATCTCACAGGAGGAGGAGGCGGAAGGTGCCTTTGGTTGAAGCACTTGTTCGCATAGTGACCCTTTTGCTGACATTTGTTGCAAGTCACTTCTGAGAGCGGACGATGATACGGAGCATTTGGCCTTGGAGCTTGGTTCTGAGACTTGTTCTGATAGCCTGGGTTGGGTGGGTGGGAAGATCCACGACCACCTGAGTTCTTCTGCTGGTAAGGCTGACGGAACGGAGGAGGAGGAGGCAACCAGAACTTCTGTTGCTTGGACGCCACTAGTGAGGAAGAAGAGGACTGAACTGCGTCCCTGACTCTCTTCTTAGATGCCTCACACTTGAGCTGAGCCGCTTCTTCTTTCAGTGCCATGTTGTAGAATTCATCATACTTTAACGGCTCAAAAAGCACGAGAGCTAGTTGCAGATCTTCTCTGAGACCACGCCTGAATTGGTAAATCATGCTCTTCTCATCAGGGATGTCTAGCTTCGCAAAACGAGAGAGCTTCTGGAACTGAGTGTTGTATTGATACACAGACATGTTGCCTTGCTTGAGATTGCAGAACTCCTCACGCTTACTCTCAACAACACTTTCTGGAATGTGATGAGCTTTGAAGTCACGGCGGAAATCATCCCAGGTAATCACACGACCTCCTCTGGAATCTTTGTATTGTTGGAACCACTCAGCAGCTTGATCCTTGAGTTGAAAAGAGGCAAACTTGACAAAGTCCTCAGGTCTGACATTGCTACATTCGAAGTGCTTGTTGATGTCCACGAGCCAATCATCGGCGTCTGTGGCCTCGACACAGTAGCTGAAAGTCTTTGGCTGATTTGCAAGGAACTGATTGAGGGTAGCGAAATGCGGCTGATTGTTGTCTTGGCCTTGATTTCCTTGATTACCTTGCCCTTGGTTGCGATCTTGCAAGAGCTGAATCAGAATCTGAGCGTTGGCATTGGTGGCTGTCATCAAGGCTTGCCATGCCTCCGGAGGCGGAGGTGGTGGCGGAGGGTTAGCCTAACTTCCTTCATTGCGTTCCGGATTCTGGCGCGTTGGCGGAGCCATCCTGAAGAGGGTGACATCCATTAGCATCTTGAAAGACATATATTCAAGCTGAATCAAAGGATCGAAATTGCAACATATAGTCTTGACAATAAACATTCGAACAAGAATGAACGAATGAATTCCAAAGTAAAGCATCACACTTTCATAAGCTGAGAAGCCATTTAGATAAAAGGTATGGAATCACCATCTGCCTCGAAACAACTCGAATGTCACAACTAAAAACAAAACAAAGGATTGGCTTGCAGAATAAGCCGGAACAAACATATGATAGATCCCATATCGTATCATGTGTCTGTTGGAAAGATATTCGAGGAGCTACTTGAATTCCCACTTATAAACTCCCGAAACTTTCTGGTTATGCAATCAGGTGTTGGGGATACAGGGGACACAAAATATATCACCCAAACTAACAATACCTAGATCCAGCTATATCCATCCTTCAACACATAACCAAGAAACCTTCGGAAATCGTTTACCTCAACCTTTGAAAAGCATCTGTTATACGAGTTATGGCAATACTCCCGCACTTGCCTCAGTACTGGGCTATCAGGGTTATCTCACCAACAACTGTACAAAAGAGATTTTCGATGTCGGCGTACTAAACTCAGGTATTCCAGAACTGCAATGATAAAATTATGACGACAACACCTCAGAGCTCAACTCCCCGGGACACTTCCACTAAACCCCTGCTGACAGGAGGCACCAAGACAATGTTGTCATCACAAAACCATCGTAACGATTCTAAGATACCCGTGTGATCCTAAAAAAAAATTTAGTGAAATTTGAGAAGAGAAGAGTCAAAACTCTACATCAGGATGCCTTACCAGAGCGATGAGGAGACTGGGAAGTAAAAAGAATTCCTAAACTCTCCGATACATAATTCCTAAATGACTCAAAACATTTTTCTAGACACAACTCGGCCGCTAAAAACGATCAATCAGTGGGGGCTCCTAAGGTCGGGGAAGGCTCTGATACCAACTTGTAACGCCCTCGATGCGGCTATATCTCCCACGTGTCGAGGCACGACTTAGAGGCATAACCGCATTGAAAGCAATGTCGCAAGTGAGGTAATCTTCACACAACCCATGTAATACATAAGGGAAAGAGATACATAGTTGGCTTACAGTCGCCACTTCACACAATACATAAATAAACATCCATCATCCAGGTTACACTCAAGGTCCGACTACGGAACCAAAATGAAAGAAGACTACCCCAAATGCTACACAGATCCCCGATCGTCCCAACTGGGCTCCACTACTGATCATCAGGAAAAGACACATAGTAACGACCACGTTCCTCGTCGAACTCCCACTTGAGCTCGGATGCGTCACCTGTACTGGCATCGTCGGCACCTGCAACTGTTTTGGTAGAATCTGTGAGTCACGGGGACTCAGCAATCTCACACCCGCGAGATCAAGACTATTTAAGCTTAAAGGTAGGATAGGGTTGTGAGGTGGAGCTGCAGCAAGCGACTAGCATATATGGTGGCTAACAACGCAAAAGAGAGCGAGAAGAGAAGCAAAGCACGGTCGTGAAGCTAGAAGTGATCAAGAAGTGATCCTAGAACAACCTACGCCAAACATAACTCCAACACCGTGTTCACTTCCCGGACTCCGCCGAGAAGAGACCATCACGGTTACACACGCGGTTGATGTGTTTTAATTAAGGTCAACTTCGGGTTTTCTACAACCGGACATTAACAAATTCCCATCTGCCTCATAACCGCGGGCACGGCTTTCGAAAGATAATACCCTGCAGGGGTGTCCCAACTTAGCCCATTATAAGCTCTCACGGTCAACGAAGGATATTCCTTCTACCGGGAAGACCCGATCAGTCTCGGAATCCCGGACTACAAGACATTTCGACAGTAATAAAACAAGACCAGCAAAGCCGCCCGATTGTGCCGACAAATCCCGATAGGAGCTGCACATATCTCGTTCTCAGGGCACATCCGGATGAGACATCCTACGAGTAAAACCAAGCCTCAAGTTTCCCCGAGGTGGCCCCGCAGTCTGCTCGTTTCGAACCAGCACTCAGAGGAGCACTGGCCCGGGGGGGTTAAATAAAGATGACCCTCGGGCTCGCGAAAACCCGGGGGGAAAGGCTTAGGTGGCAAATGGTAAAACCAAAGTTGGGCCTTGCTGGAGGAGTCTTATTCAAAGCGAACTATCAAGGGGGTCCCATAAATCACCCAACCGTGTAAGGAACGCAAAATCAAGGAACATAACACCGGTATGACGGAAACTAGGGTGGCAAGAGTGGAACAAAACGCCAGGCATAAGGCCGAGCCTTCCACCCTTTACCAAGTATATAGAGGCATAGATCTCTCTGAAACAACATGAACACATGGCATAAAAATAACAGCAGGGAATGACTTCACTAAGTCCCTGAAATCAGCAACATTAAGATCCCTAGTTTGCAAGCTTGTGCTAGTCACCACTAAGATCACAAAAATACATGGCATACACCCCTGGAAAGATAGAATGGCATATTACAAAACACATGTAGGACTCCAGTTCATAGGGTGCACACATCAATCATGGCAAAAATGACAAAAGTGCATCTACTGAAACAGATCTGAAACTAACATCGCATAGCCCTCTTCCAACAGCATTTCGGGCATCAATATGAGCTCAAATGAAAATGGTGCAATGGGATGAAATGATGTACTCATCGATGCAAACAATTTGACATATTACACGCACGAAACGGAGCAGTATGCAGCAAGTTATGATGCGATGAACATGGCATGATTATGCAACAAATTACGGGACTTAGACAAAAAATCAACCTCCGAAAATCTCAGATCTAGGGTTCCTCGAGCTCGCGGGCCGAGGCGGCGCCGGAGTTTTGCCGGAGTGAGACGGGGGAAGGCGGCGGAGGTCGCTCCCGACCGGATCCGGGCCGCCGGAGGCCGGGGCGCGCGGCGGGGGCGCGGGGAGACGGCGGGCGGCGCGCGGGAGCTGGCGACGGCGCGGTGGCGGCGCGGAGCGCGGAGCGGCGGCGGGGCGAGCGCGGCGACGCGGGGAGGCGGCGAGGCGGCGGCGCGGCCAGAGTTGGCGGCGGGGCGGCGCGAGCCGGGCGGCGCGGGCGCTCGGGAGGGCGCGGGTGGCGGCGCGGAGGCGATGGGCCTCGCGGGCCCGCTGCGGGCTCGCGGGCCGGTGGCGGTGGGCGGCAGCGCGGGGACAGGTGGCGGCCCCTGATTGGCGTGGGCGCGGCGGTGGACGCGTCCGGCCCGATCCGGACGTGTCCGGCGGCGCGGAGGGGAGCGGGGCTAGGGTTAGGATAGATTCATCTGGGATTTGGAAATGGAGGTCTTTAAATAGAGGTAGAGGAAGCTAGGAAGCTCCAAATGGAGAGCGGTTTGCGGCCACACGATTGTGATCGAACGGCGATGGACATGGGAGCGGCTTAGATAGGTTATTGGGCTGTTTTGGAGGGGTTTGGGGCTGCAACCCAAAAGAGGCTTTCACGGTTACCCGGTTAACCGTTGGAGTATCAAACGACCTCCGAATGACCCGAAACTTGACAGGCGGTCTACCGGTGCTATACCAAGGCCGCTTGACAAACCTCGGTCCATTCTGAGAAAGTTTAATACCCGCTCACGGAAAAAGGTAAAAGGGGACGCCGGGGAACATAGGAGCGCCGGATTGCAAAACGGACAACGGGGAAAATGCTCGGATTCATGAAACAAACACGTATGCGAATGCGGTGCACATGATGACATGATATGAAATGCATGGCATGAACAAAATGCAAAATGAAGGGAAACCCAACCACGGAGGGAATATCATAACACATTGCCGAAAATGGCAAGAGTTGGAGTTACAAATATGGCAAGTTACATCCGGGGTGTTACAGACGCGGATCTGAAGCCGGCCAACATGGCGGCGACGAAGTTGACTGGCGCGTCGCTGCTGAGGGAGTTCCTGGAGCACCAGCTGGCTCCGCTTCGGCGGTACTCACCTCCGATGTGGAGGCCCCATCCGAGCCCCGCGGCCTTGGCCGGCGAAGATCTGGCCGCGGTCCTCCAATCCCTGGTCGGGGGTGATGTGGCGAGGTTGGAGGGTGCCCCTACGCCCTTGTTCCTCCGCGACGACTGGGAGCAGGTAGTGGAGTCCATGCCCGTCTTCAATGGGGACGGACCCGTGCCCACTGAAGCTCCCGAGGAACCGGTGGACGTGTCCTCCGAGGAATCCAACGAAGAGGAGGAAGGAGGGGAGCGGGACAAAGGACCTGACTCTGAGGCGACTGACGGAGAGTCGAGGGCTCCCTTCCCCCAGTGCAGGCCCCGCGCTCTCCGCCTCTCTCCGAGCGATGACGACGAGGATGATGACAAGCAGGGCGGCGGGAGCTTGCCCCCGATCCTCAAGAAGGACAGGACCGGGTTGATCTCCCGCGGGTCTGCCCCGGCCCCAGAGCGGACCGCAGACGTACCTTCCGCTCCCGAGCTTCCCGAGGCTGACCCTTCCAGCCGGCTTTCGGGCTTCAAATTTCGTCGGAGGCTGTTCGAGCCCGCTGGCGACGACCTGTAAGTGCTCGATTCTTGTCTTTGTTTCTTGTTCTGCTGCTGAGGCTTGACGTCCGCTTCTCTTGGATAGGCTGGCGCCCTCAGGAAAGAAGCTGAAGGGAGCTCCTGAGGTTCCATCCGGGGCAGCGCCTCCGCCCGCGAAGGAAGGTGACGGCGACGCACGGGCCTCTCCTGCCCGGTCGTCCTCGCGAGGCTAGGCTGAGCTGGCTGGGGCGAGCCCAGCCCCCATGGCCCAAGCGACTCCCGAGGTGCCTCCGCCTGGCGCCGCCTCCACAGCCGTGGGGGCGCAGCAGGCTTCGCCTTGAGATGCTGTGGTCGAGCGGCCGTCTTCTCCTCCTACTCCACCGACTGTTGTCTCTCCGACTCCTCCCACCATTCTGGATCGTGCCGCCGCCAAGCTGGACCGGCTACGGCAGGATCTTCTTGGCGCCGACCCTCGCTTGGTGGCCGGGCGCTTGGAGCTGGCTTTCAGGATGGATTCGCTCTGATGCTTCGATTCGGGCGGCGTTGGTCCAGGCCACGACGGCTTGCGATGAGGAGAGGCAGGCCATCCTTGAGGCGAAGGCTGCTCGTGACGCAGCCCTGGGGGAGGCGGTCGCCGTCCGTGGTCGCTACAAGGAGCTGGAGGAGGAGCTGCAAGGCATGCAGGACCAGCTCGCGAAAGAGGCCCGCCTTCGCCAAGAGTAGGAAGAGGGCGTGAAGGCTCGCGAGGCGGCCATCAAGGGCCGGGAGGCCAAGCTCAAAAAGCGCCATGACCGCCTGGGTGCGCTGGAGCAGGAGTTGGGGGCGAGGAAGATCGAGCTGGACAACAAGGCCCGGGTTCTTGCCGAAGACCGCGTGGCCTTCGCAGAGATGGAGAAGAAGGCTCGCGCCTCGCTGAAGATGCTTTACGAGAGCGGCCTGGAGAGCCCGCTGGCTGGCGCCGAGGACGGCCCCGCCAAGCTGCTTCCCTTCCTGGTTCGTGCTCTTGAAGATGTCGCCCTTGGCCTTGGCCCCACGACCGAGGCCGAGGCGCGTGTCCTGTCTTCTGCAGCGCTGACGCGGGTCTTCACCCACATCTACCTTCACGACCCCAGCGTCGACCTCGACAGCCTGCTGGAGCCAGCAAGCGGCGAGCGTGCCGCTGCCGCTGCCGAGGCCGTGAAGGATCGCGCGGAAGCTCTGCTGGGGAAGTTCCAGGCCTTCAGCACCAAGCCGAAGCAAGGCGCTGCCGACCCTGCTGCTCCATGAGGCGAACCCACTCCGCGCTGCTCCACCGCCGTCGAGCGATTCCGTCATGGCTCCTGTCCTATTTTTAATTCCTGCACATGTACCATGCCTCGGGGAGGCGTTTAAACTTGCGTCTGGCTTTGAGATAACAGTGTGGACTGTAATATTTGCTTCTGAATTCCTTGAAATTTACGCTATTCCTTCCTACTTGCTTATGTTCTACGCCGGCAGAGCCCTACCCCACGCGTACCTCACCCAGCACTAGCCCCGACCGGAAACCAGGACGGGACCAAGGAGTGAGGGGCTACGTGACAAGTTAGGCTCCTAAGTCGCGATGCTCAGGAGTCCCCCTTGGCGCACGAACACCAAGTAGGGAGGCGATCCTTGAAGTTTACGCTTCCTACTTGCTCATGTTCTACGCCGGCAGAGCCCGGCCCCGCGCGTACCTCACCCAGCATTAGCCTTTCGGAACTAAGGAGTGAGGGGCTACGGAACCAGTTAGGCTCCTGAGTCGCGATGCTTAGGAGTCCCCCTTGACGCTCAAACGGCCTTCGTACCTTGGCTCCGCTCGGGGAGAGACGCGCGACGAACTAGGCCCGGGGGGCCTGGCTGGGTGGCGTGCGTCTGGGCGTGACCCAGGCGCAGCCCCCGTGCCCAGCCCCCTCGCGCGGCACTCCCGAGGGGAGGCGTTACGATGAGGCTAGACACTGAGCTCTGGGCTCCCTGAGGTTGATGCGGCCCGGGGGCCACCCTCAATTGTTTATCACCAGTGCGGAGCATAGCGCTTCCGTATGTGTACGGGCATAGCCGCTCCTCGGCAATGTCGTCAGCCAGCGCGGAGCATGGTGCTTCCACTGGTTCGTGGGAGGGGGCTCCCCTCCGGGAGGAGCCCCCGAGGCGTGTACAGCCCCGCCCTGACATGTGGCTGGCACGGTAGGGCCTGGCGAGGTGTATCTGGGCACCCTTGAGCCAGCGCGGGACTCACGAGGCCCTACCTCTAGGCGGGTTGCGCCTGGCACTGGGCCTTATCTTGTGATGTGTTCCTGCAAATTTGGTTAGATGCCGGCACTCTACGTCCTCGAGTCCCGGCCCTCGAGCTGGTCTCAGCCGTCGCTGGTATGCCAGGTCGCGATGCCATGGACAAGGCCAGAGGGTGATGGCTGGAGAGCCAGTAAGAGCCCTGAGTCGCGATGCTCAGGCACCCCCCTTAACGTGCAAGTGATCGACATGGAGAAGAAGAGGTGCCGTGGACCGGCATCAAATAATCAAGCATGGTAGGTCGAACGCATAGCTGGTGAATAAACGCAAAAGAGATACGTGTCGCTGGGTCTGGCCCGAGCGACTTGGGGATGATGCAGCCCGAGGGGCGCCCCCAACAGGGTAAGCTAACGACATGAAATAAAAGGGATACATGCCGCAGGGACGGACCCACGCGACCTGGGAATGATGCAGCCCTGGGGGCGCTCCCAGCTGGAAATGAAACTTGAAAGATGTCACCTGATGATGTTGAGGACGAAAGAGTGTTGGTGTAGCAGCCTCGGTGGGCTGCGGAAGCCGATCCTCACGAGCCCCCAGGCCCAAGGGCCTCGGGAGACTCCAGAGGCGCTGGTGGCTCCTCGCGGACCATCTCCATCCCCGCCAAGGCTGCGGAACGCCTGGCCTCTTGAGCCTCCATGATGCCCCTCATGAGGCGTTGGTACGTGGTAGCCATGTTCGGCAAGCCGTAAGGCATGCAAACGTAGTTGTGGGGTGGACCTTCGTAGTGCCCCACTCGCGAGGGCCAGAGGCGCTCCAGAGAGGCGACTCGATTGAGCCCTGGTATGTCGATGCAGACGCGCAGCCCGCCATCCTCGCCTGGATGGGGAGCCACAGCTGGTAGGCGGCGGCCGCCTCTCATGACTCTTGACTCCTGTAGCTCTTGAATGGCCTTGCTGACGAACTCCTGTGGGTCTGACCCTCCTTGCTTTACTCCTTGAGGGAAACGTGCTTCGAAACACGCCTCCATGTGGTGCCCAAGCGCCTCCCTCGTGACCTTAGCCAGGTCGGTGGCCCTCCAGGGGAGAGCCCCCAAGCCCTGCCTGAGGAGGGCGCCGGGCGCTTTCCTATGCGATGGAAGGAGGATCCCCCTGGGCAGGCACGGGCCCTGAGGGGCCTGCCTCCCAAGGGGCCGAGCTGGACGATGTCTTCTTCTTCTTGGGGATGGTCTCGGGAAGCCTCCTGCTTTCGCGATCCGGGTCTTCCAGTGATGCGGCCTGAAAGGCTCGTTCTAGGGAACACACCGCATCCTTCTCTTCATAGGGCACCGTGATGACTCCGCAACTTCCTGGCATCTTGAGGACGTTGTAGCCATGGTGAGTTACGGCCATGAACTTGGCCAGTGCTGGGTATCCAAGGATGGCGTTGTACGGCAGGCGAATGTGAGCGACGTCGAAGTCGATGAGCTCGGTGCGGTAGTTATCGCGTGTCCTGAAGGTGACTGGGAGGCGGGCCTGTCCAATCGGGACAGTGGAGCCGTCGGTGACTCCGGAGAAAGGCTTGGTTGGCTGAAGCTGGTTGTAGGGTACTTGGAGATTGTTGAATGTCTCCACGGAAAGGATGTTGAGCCCTGCCCCGCCGTCGATGAGGGTCCTGGTGACCAGCACGTTGCTGATGATTGGGGAGCAAAGCATCGGGAGGACTCCGGCTGTGGCCGCACACTTGAGTTGATCCGCTGAGCTGAACGTGATGGTGCACGCGGACCACCTGAGAGGGCGCGTGGCTTCGAGCTTGGGGAGGACTGCATTTACTTCGCGGGCGAACTGCTTGAAGATACGCTGAGAGGCTGGGGCTTGAGCTCCGCCCAGGATGCAGGCGATCGCGCGCGGCTCCTGGGAGCCCCCAGCCCCCTCGTCCTGATGGCGGTCCTCGTTTCTTCTTGGCTGAGGCGGCAGCGGAGGGAGGCCTGCGTTGCCTTGCGGGCGGTCCTCGCGAGGCTGATCCATCCAGTCTCCCTCGCGAGGAGGGTCTTGCCAGCGGTCCTCGCGAGGTCGATCGCGCCACCCTTGGCACGGGCCATGGTCTTCCTAGCGTCCTGCGTTCCTTCCTCCTCCTTCTCGCACGGCTCGGAGCTCTTGACATTCGTTGGTGTTGTGGGTGTGGAGGTCATGGTACACACAGTACCGACTGCCCTTGGAAGACTCTGGCTGATCTCTACCCCGCTTGGTGTCTGGTTCTGCCGCGAGCACGGCAGCCCCCTTGCGCTTCACATCCTTGGCCTTGAGCTTCTTCTCTTCTGGGTTCGCGGCTGGCAGCTCGAGGAGGGAGAGACGCCCTTCCTCAACCCTAGCGCACTTGGTCGCCAAGTTGAACAGCTCCAAGGAAGTGCACAGGTCTTCATGCATCGCCAGCTCCTCCTTCATCTTGACGTCGCGCACGCCGTCGGAGAAGGCTGAGATGATGGCCTCCTCGGTCACCTTGGGAATCTTAAGGCGTGCGTTGTTGAAGCACTGGATGTATTTCTGCAGGGTCTCTCCGGGTTGTTGCTTGATGCGGCGCATGTCGCTCACGGCGTGTGGCCGGTCGCGAGTACCTTGGAAGTTGGCGATGAAGCGGGTGCGCATCTCGTCCCAGGAGGAGATCGTGCCTGGAGCCAGGTTGAGGAGCCAGGTGCGGGCCCCGTCCTTAAGCGCCATGGGGAACAAGTTCTCCCTGACCTTCTCGTCTTCGTTGGCAGCTTCGATGCCCAGCTCATAGAGCTGGAGGAATTCCGTAGGGTCGGCCGTGCCGTCGTAACGAGGAGGCGGGTCTGGCTTGAACTTGCCCGGCCACGTGACGCCGCGTAGTTCGGTGGTGAAGGCACGGCAGCCTGTCGTGGCCATGGGAGGCCTTGGGTGGCGGAGAGCTTGGTCTTGCAGGTCCCCACGCGCTGCAGCTCGGAGTAGCGCGGAGTCTTGACATGCGGGAGCAGGAGCATAGTCGCGACGTGCTGGAGCATGGGGCGCCCAGGCAGCTTCTTGCGGGCGAGGGACTTCTTGGCAGCTCTGCTCTTGCCGCGCTGGCGCCTGACGGAGCGGGTTCCGCCCAGGGGCCACGCGCCTTGGAGCCGGGGCGCCTTCTTGAGGAGGAGGCGGCTGGGGCGCCCCCGGAGCTTCGTCGCCCGCGCGGGGCGGGGTGCGGTGCAGCGGAAAGGACGGCGCGGGAGAACCACCCGCGGCGCGGACTAGCTCGGCGACGCGGTCGAGCCATTCTTCGTAGACATCGTCGACGGGACGGTAGCGCAGGAGCTCGTTCGCCGCGATGAGCGCAGCTCGAGCCTCCATGGGTGCGTGGAGCACACGGAACGAAGAACCAGCTGGGGTGAGTGAGGGAGTGGCGGTGCGGCCGTCTTGCCGCACGGACGGATGCTGAGACGACGCTTGCTGCTCGTTCCTCGCCGGGCCGGTGGCGGCGTTGACGGCAGGTGACGGGGAACGGCGAGGACGCCCGCCGACGGGAGCCGTCTGGGCGACGCGGGGAGCGAGAGCGGCTCGGCGCTCGGCGCGGGCCCGGCGAGCGTCAGACATGGACGCGATGGTCGGAGAAGAACGAGGAGGTGGAAGACGAATTCCGGCGCACCCCTACCTGGCGTGCCAAATGTCAGATTTCGGATTTCGGCAGACCCTTGAGGTTCGAACTCTGGGGTGTGCGCGGAGATTACGCCTTCTACCTACCTGCACCCCTCCGCCTCGCAAAGATCTAAGCAATGGAAAACACATCACAAGAGACACATGGTTTATACTGGTTCGGGCCACCGTTGTGATGTAATACCCTACTCCAGTGTGGTGTGGTGGATTGCCTCTTGGGCTGATGATGATGAACAATACAAGGAAGAACAGCCTCGCGAGGTCTGTTCTTGGCTGGGGGGATGAACTTCTAGGAGGAGTTCAGTTACCCTTCTCTTTCTCTCTCTCTCTCTCTCTCTACGATCTGGTTGTCGATCAATCTCCCCTCAGTTCAGTTGCTACCTGTTATCCTCTATCTCCTCTCCCCCAATCCCTGGGGGTGGCTAGTCCTATTTATAGGCAAAGGCCCTGGGCCTCTTCCCAAATATTGAGCGGGAAGGGCACCAACAATTGGCCATTTTGAAGGGGAACATATGGTACACTTATCATGACTAAAGTTGGTCCTCGCCTGCCAAAGGCTCTGGTGATGACGCTGGCTTGGGCTCCACAATGACTTCTTCCTTGTCGCGGAGCTGGTCTTGGTCTCATTGCACCGAAATGGGTGCCTTTGCTTGATACTCCCGCCTGCGCTTGCTCCTTTTGCACGAAAGAGGAAAGGGATGACACTGCGCGGGCTGGCGCCCGCCTGGCGCCCTTGGTCGTCATGGCCTGCGTCACGGGCACCTCGTGAGGTACCCCGCCTTGATCTCTCTGCCTCCTCGTGAGCCAGCCTGATGAGGTCATGCCTGAAGAAGCTCCGTGTCGTCCGCCCCGCGAGGCTCGGCCCCTCGCGAGGGTCTTGGGTCTGTGTTGATGAAGATGGGTCGTGATGGGCCCCCTTTTGAGCCACGCCGCAGGCCGCACGCAGGCAAGTCTCGGGACCCCCGTTCCCAGAACACCGACACAGACTCTAGATCAGCCCTCCCGAGAGAGATTAGGGCTTGGCGGCGGCTCCGTATCGTAAAACGCGATGAATCCTTCTCTCTGATTTTTTTCCCCCAACGTGAATATATAGAGTTGGAGTTGAGGTCGGTGGAGCACCAGGGGTCCACGAGTCAGGGGGCGCGCTCAGGGGGGTAGGCGCGCCCCCACCCACGTGGACAGGGTGTGGGCCCCCTGGCCTTGATTCTTTCGCCAATATTTTTTATTAATTCCACAAACAATCTCCGTTGATTTTCAGGTCATTCCGAGAACTTTTATTTCTGCACAAAAATAACACCATGGCAATTCTGCTAAAAACAGCGTCAGTCCGGGTTAGTTCCATTCAAATCATGCAAGTTGGAGTCCAAAACAAGGGCAAAAGTGTTTGGAAAGTAGATATGACGGAGACGTATCACCGGCGGGGGCAGGCGGAGGCGAGGCGCATGCAGCTGCAGCGGGCGGGCGTGGCGCTAGGCGGCAGTAGGCCGTCGCAGCAGCAGCGTAGCAGTAGAGCAAAGTAGCAGCGAGCATCAGCCACCGGCGAGCACGCGCGCAACGCGCGGCCATGGACGTGCAGGCACGCTGGTACAGAGTTGGGGGTGTGACGATCGCGAACGGGGAAACGCGGCGTGTCAGGGGAGCGGTCGAGGGGAACTTGGGTGCGCGCGAAGGCACGGCCGTGGGCGTGTGTAGGCGATGCTGGGGACGCGATGACAGGTCGGTGAGCGCGTCGACAGTGGCTACGTTCGACGGCGGCTATGGGTGGTGTTCGGGAACGGGAGCAGAGAAGAAAAGGGGGAGGGGACGCGCGGCTCACTGGGAGCATGTAGGTGTGCAAAAGGCAGCTCGGGGGAGGCTCGCTGGCGCCGAAATCGTCACCAGAGTGCATCAGAGCCGATGAAGAAGAAGACAAGGCGTGGTGGCGATGTAGTGATCCCCGACTCAGACTCGTGGTAGAGGACGACGTAGCGGAGGCGGGTGGAGCTCGTGGACTCGACAGTGAGGCTAGAGAAGGCCGGTGGCTACGCGAATGACGTCGACGCAACCATGTCAGCGCTTGGGCGCCGGTGCAGATCGAGATAAGGGAGCGAGGGGAGAGGACAGGAGGAACTGGGGAACTAGGGTTCGGCCCGGGGCGATGGGGTGGCTTATAGGCAGGGGTAGCCGGGCGATGGCCGCCACGACGCCGTTGGTAGCGGTCCTTGGCCACCACGCCCCCATGTGAACAGAAGGAGGACGGGGGGCTGGTGGGCTGCCTGGTGGCAGCTGGGCCACTTGGCCCAAGGGAGTGGGGAGGGGCCTTTTGGTTTTCTTTGTTTTTGTTTTATTAAATTTTCTTTTTACAACTTTCCTATTTTATTTAATCTCCATACTATTTTTAGTTTAATTGAAATACAAAACTAGTTTCTAAATTAGTATTATTATTTATACCTCTGCCACAAAAAGTTCTAGTCCCAAATAAATTAGTTTGGAATTTTATAAATTAGAAAAGGCATTTAACTAATTGTTTTAGCTATTGTTTCTATTAGTTTTGAGCTCTTAAACATTTATAAAAACTTGGTTTCTCCACCAACAATACTTATGACTTATTTGTCAACATTTGACTTAAATTTTAAATTTTAATTTGAACCATTTGAATCTAAGCGAGATTAGCAACAGTAACAGTGGTGACGTTGCCTCATTAGTAGAGGATTACTGTAGCTTAATTATCCGGGCGTTATAGTTTGCAAGGCCATCTCGATGAGACCGAGATCCGTATCGGTGTGACCGAATTGTCTAGGGTTTCTGGCAGTGGCTATGTCAACTGAACTCAATGGCGTCAGATAGATCATTTCGGTTGGGTCGAGTTTGACTTGGAGTTTTGGACATATGTGGAAATGAGAAAGTGGTTGAGGTTTTTTTAGCAATATCATTAAGCACTTTGAGAAAGTACACCATTAAGAAACACCTCGTCCCCTTTTATAGTATTGGCTTTCCTATGGACTCAATGTGATCTTGGATCACTAAAGTAGAAATGAAGAGTCTTGAGCTTCTGCCAATCTTTGTCCTTAGCATTTTGAGGGGTCTACATCTCTAGTCCATGCCATGCCAATCATTGAACTTTCTGAAATATTTAACTTGAATGGATATTAGTTCAATGAGCTATATGTTGTTATGAATTACCAAAACCACCCAGGGATTAGTTGCACTTTCAAATTCTTAAATATTCCATAAAAATTCTCCGTGAAGTTTCAGCTCATTTGGAGATGTGCAGAATAGGTAACTCTGACGTAGCTTTTCTAGGTCCAGAATTCCAGCTGCCGGCATTCTCTCTCTTTGTGTAAACCTTGCATGTTATGAGAGAAAAGGCATTATAATTACTCCAAAAAGCATTATTATGCAATAAAACTCATAAATAACAGTAGGACAACATGATGCAAAATGGACGTACCACCTGCTGCACTCCTGTTACTATTGTTAGTTGCTGCTTGTTATGAATTACCTTGCCACAAAACTACCTGTCATCACTACTTACAGCACTTGCAGAGAATACCTTGCTGAAAACCGCTTGTCAATTCCTTTTGCTCCTCGTTGGGTTCGACACTCTTACTTATCGAAAGGACTATGATTGATCCCCTATACTTATGGGTCATCAATGTTGGGTGCTCCTGCAGCGCTCGGGCCAAATCAAGTTCTTAGTAAACTTGCTCTACAAACCCTCAACTAATTGTGGGGCTAATGTTGGGGTTACCCATTACAGGTAGGGTCAAGAGAGGTACATTCTAGATCGTAGACGGGATCCACAACACCAGACACTAAGGTCTCTGGGTCGCAAGTTTTGTTTGGACGCCATGCAAGGTTCCCTCCACTCGGACGACATTCATCCACTCGGACACCACCCATCCACTCGGCTGCACTAAGCTCACTGGACTACCCCACGGTGACCTGGTCAAGGGGAGACAGGCGAACCGCGCAAATACTGGAGTGTCAAGGGGTGCACGTCTTCGTGCGTTACTAGAGTTTAATACATTAGTTACCATGAGAACGCCTGTAATGATTCATGTCAATCAAGTCTCTCTTTGTAATATAACTAGCTCAAGGGCGCGACACGCTCTATATAAGCCATCCCGTAGCACAGGAGGAGGGGTTCGCATCCATTGTAATCATCAGACACGAGAGAAGAAACACAGCTCCCAGAGCTCGAGACGTAGGGTTATTACCTCCTCGGAGAGGGGCCCAAACTCATAAAATCCTTGTGTCATGCTTGCGCCGTTGCTTGATCTAGCCCTTGTTCGTACCCCTAGTACTCATTGTCAGAGTAATCCCCACGACAAGTGGAACCCTAGATGGCCAATCCTTTCACACTTAGCGGGGGAAAGGAATAAGAAGCAAGAACTCAAACGAGAATCACTCAAACATGTCCAAATCACACATCAATTAGAATAGCACACATGATATCCACAAGCATACAAGAACAAGTCAAGGAAAAAGCACTAGGTGGAGTTATTCATAAATCCAAAGGAGATGAAGTCTTGGAGGCAGATAGATCTTCCCTAGAGTATGGGCCTTGCATCCATGAGATGGATCTTCCCTTGAAGTGGTCTTGAATCCACCAAGGGATATTCTTCAATGGAGGTCTTGGTCTCTAATGAAGTGGTAGACGAGCAAATAGCTATATAGACCTCAGTTCAATATACTTTGCGAACTCTATGGAAGAGGTAGGGGATGCATATTTATAGTCTAGGGAGAGAGGGGGGATACATGGTTCAAAATCCTAGAAGCTGCGCGCAGGCAGTGCCGGACGTCCGGTGGTCACTGGATGTTTGGTGGCTCCTAACGGACTGGAAGTCAGGTGGTTGGGGGCGTCTGGATGTTTGGTGCTCTTCGGACTTCTCGCAAAATTCACCGTTTGGGTACTGGACATGTGTGGCCGGATTTTCAGCGAGGACCAGATGTCCGGTTGATTGTGGGCTGTCGGATGTCTGGTAGCTATAGACTTGCGTCTGGGCTTGTTTCCCTGGGAGGCTGCTGCCTTTCGCGCGTGTAAGTGCATCTAGTGCCCCTTAGTGATTTTGGTGTATTGAAGACTTATAGGTTAAGTATCTAATGCGTTTATGAGTGTACACAGGTCTATAGGTCTATGAGGAGTTTGATATTTACAGAGAAAGTCGACCCCTAAAAATGAAGTTCTTCGACTGAAGACTTTGATATACTGAAGACTTTGAAAGTGAAGAAATTGGTGTGACCTTGAAGACTTGATATTCATTCGAGGAACATGAAGCGTGAAGACTTTTGTTTTCGTAGTTTCATTTTCTCTTTCTTGAGTCATAGGAAACACCGTACTGTTAAAGGGGGTCGAGGAAATACTAAGGAGAAAATTTCCATGTGATGCTCAACTCAAATCCTACACCTACCAATCCCTTCGAGTGAAGCCATTGGAAATCTCATACAGTTTAGTCAATTTCTTCAGTGACAGAGACGCAGTTCTTCTGGTCACTGAGGACTTTGCTCTGACTGAGGAGTTAGGAATTCGCCAGTGCGAATTGCCTACACAGTGAGGAACATGATAGCTCTGAGGAATTTGAACCTCAAATTTCCGACCGTTGCTGTGCTGCGCGCCAGCTGTCCTAAAAATATCTTGTCCACCTAACGGTCATATCATTGAAGGGCATTTATGTCTTATCATGTCGGGCTGCTCCCTAGGGTATAAATAGCCGCCCCCTACAACCACTAGCTGGTTGGCTGCTCCGCGAGAACTTGACACTTGTCATTTGAGAGCAACCCATCCTCCGAGGACTTTGAGCGAAAATCATCAAGTGAGGAAAATCCAAACCCCAAACCCAAAACACCTGCAAACCCAAAGTGATTGAGCATCACTTAAGAGATTGATCCTGCGTGGGTCCGACGCTTGTTACCTTTGAAGACTGTGCTTCTTCCAGACGGTTAGGCGTCAAGGTCTAGAGCATCCAAGAGGAATTGTGGATCGCCGAGTGACCAAGTCTGTGAAGGTTTGGAAGTCACCTGAAGACTTACCACGAGTGATTGGTCGAGGACTGTGTGTTCTTAGCTCAAGGAGAATACGGTGAGGACTTGGTGTCCCGAGCTACGTGCTCAGGACTGGGTGTCCGGGACTGTGTGTCCTTGAGTTTAAATACTCAGCCGCTCCAACCAAATGTACAACTGAGACAGCAGTTGGAACTGGTCTACCAAATCATTGTCTTCACCAAGCTTACTGGTTCTATTTCCTCAACTCTTTCATTTCCTCAGTAGTGTGCTGTTTGTTTATCATATCTGTGTTTGAAGACTTTGACTGAAGACTTTCTCAATTTCCTCAATTCAATTTCTTCAGTCTGTTTGTCTTCATCTTGTGTTATCCTGTGTTTACGCTTCCTGTACTCTGAGTTTGTCTTCATTTCATCATGATGACCATGCATGTATTCTGCTATGTTTACCTCTGAGTACTTATTCCGCTGCTAGTATTTCTTCGCTAAGGAATTTCCTCACGAGCAAATTCCTCAGTGAAGAATTTCATAAAAATCGCCTATTCACCCCCCCTCTAGTCGATATAACGCACTTTCAATTGGTATCAGAGCAAGGTACTCCCTTGTTCTGTGTGATTTTGGTTTAACCGCCTGGAGTTTTAGTTATGTCGACCGCAGGTATGATCAAGGTTTCTGCTGGGTGTCCTACCTTCGATGGGACGGACTACCCCTACTGGAAGAATAAGATGTGAATGCATCTTGAGGCAATTGATAACGATCTCTGGTACGTTGTGGAAAATGGTGTTCCCTCCATCACTCCCTCACTGAACGCTACCGATGTGAAGAGATTCAAGCAACTCGACTCCCAAGCGAAGAATATCACATGTGGCCATCTGAGTAAGGGTCAGTATGGTAGAGTGAGTGCTTTGGAAACTGCAAAGCTTATCTGGGATAGGCTATCCAAGGTCAATGAAGGAGTTTCAACTCAGCGTGACTCAAGAGTTGATGTTCTTCGTAATCTCTTCAATCGCTTCAAAAGACTCGACAATGAAAATGTGCAGCAAACCTTCGATCGCCTCACTGACATCTCAAATGAGCTTCAAGCACTTGGTGCCACTGACATCACCGACCATGAGGTGGTGAAGAAATTGCTGAGATCGCTTGATTCCTCATTTGACACTCTGGCACTGATGATACAAGAGCGTGGTGATTACAAGTCACTTGACCCCGCTGATATTCTCGAGAGGCTAAACACTCATGAGTTCCAGCTTGCTGAGAAGAGAGATCTCTACGGTACAAGCTATAGCAGATCACGTGCACTGAAGGCCAAGGTAGTATCTGAGTCCGAAGATGAAGACTCTAGTAGCAGCCTTGGTGATCCTGAAGAACTGAGTCGTGATCTAGCACTGCTTGTGAAGAAATTCCAGAAGTTCTCAAGACGTGGTCGCTTTGGAAAACCCTCAAGGAGCAATGATTCCTCATCCAGTGACTATAAGAAGAGGCTTTGTCACAAGTGCAAGAAACCAGGACATTACATCCAAGACTGTCCTCAGTGGGAAAAGGAATCAAAGAAGAATAAATACAAGGATTACAGTTCTGATGATGCGAAGAAAAAGAAGAAGTCCTCAAAATCTTCATCATCAAAATCCTCAAAGTCTTCGTCTCACAAGAAGAGCAGCTCCAAGAAGGCTCGGGCATTCATTGGCAAGGAAATGGACTCTGAAACTGAATCTGAAGAAAATGAGGAAGAGGAACAATCTGAAGATTCTGAGTCTGGTGTGGCAAGCCTAGCCCTCGCTACTGCATTCGTCAGCAAATCCATCTTCAACACTGAAGAAAGTGAACTCACCAACAAGGCTGATGAAAGCAGTGATGACTACGCTCCCACCTATTGCTTCATGGCAAAGGGTGCCAAGGTACTCAAATACGCCTCCTCTGAATCTAGCGATGATGAATCTGATGAAAATCTTAAGCCTAGCTACTCTAAACTTGCTAAGATTGCTGTGCAACAACAAAAGGCTTTTGAAAAGGTTCAAAACATGCTAGACAAAAGTGATGATATGTTGGGTGAAGAATTGGATCGCACTAAGGCCTTAACTGAAAATCTTTAGAGACTTCAGACCAGGTTTGACAACCTTCAAAATCATCATAACACTCTCTTATCTGATCATGAGAAGATTTCTTATGAATATCTTCAAAAGAAGCAAGATCTTGAGAAGCTAAGAGAGAGTTATGAAGATCTTCAGAAGGAGCACGATTCATTACTTGCTCAACGAATCAGCGCTGCTCAGGAAGAATTTATTCCCCCATGTTTAAAATGCATTGAACGAGAATCTGCTAATTCCTCACCTGAATGTTCAAATGCTTCAAATGTTACAAAGTCTTCACCTGCCTCTGCTATCACTAATTCCTCATCTAAGGACATTGCTAGTATTACTGACGATGCAGGACTGAAGGAATTGTACATAACAGGCATGTACAAAAGCCTCAAAGGGCATCAGACTCTTTGTGATGTGCTTAAAAAGCAGATCCTCAACGGGAACCCTAGGAAAGAGGGTATTGCCTTTGAGAGGAAACTCAATGTTGATGGTACATATTGGGAGCCTGAGCAGTACCCCAAAACCTCATGGGTTGCTGCAAAGGGACCTCCAGTTGATTCATCTAATTTATCTAGCTATACATGTGAATCTTCTCATTCTTCTGATGAGTCTTTTGACTCCAACTATAAACTGTTCAAAAATCAGAATGGTGAAGTATTTGCTAGATATGTTGGCACTAACTGCAGGAACGGTTCTCCTGTGAAGAAAATCTGGGTTCCCAAAAGGCGCCTTGAAAGTCTTCAGGTGAATGTCCTCATGACACCACCTGTGAGGAAAAGGAACCTCAGATCAAATTCTTCATATGGACCAAATTCTTCATATGAGCATTATTCTTCATATGGATCCAAGTCCTCATACGGACCAAATTCCTCAAGGGGATCAAATTCCTCACATGGATCAAAGTCCTCATATGAACATCATCGTGCTAACAACTCTGTTTCGCAGGGAAGAGCCAAGGGCTATGAATATGAGCATTATTCTTCAAATTATTATGTTCATAAGTCCTCGAAGAATTTCTCTGCTTATGCATATGCTTACCCTAACCCCTCTTATGTGAAACAAAATGGTTTGGCTGCTTTGCCACCATTCTCATATGGAGCTCGCAGAGTGATGAACTCTTTGCCACCCCTTCAGATGTGGGTGGTGAAGAAAAGGAACTAATCCCTTCTGCAGGGTCAGGTCTCCAGACGTGAAATAACGTCTGAAGAATTTGCTGGGGACCTGACAAAAAATGCCTGAAAGGACACAGGCTAACCATGATGAAATGAACTTTCATTTCACACGTCCTCCCTCTGTTTTATCTGTCTACTACTTGATGAAATTGATCTGATGAATTGTGATATCATATTCTTTACTGCTGAAGTATATGAGGTCGTAAGTTGCACTAATTCATCTGCAGGATGATCAACCCAAAGCCACTGAATGGGTACTTGATAGGGGATGTACAAATCACATGACTGGTGACAAGAGTCTGTTAATGGATGATCCCTTATCAGCGTCACACATGAAGCATATCATCTTCGCTGATAAAAGCAAAAGTCAGGTATTGGGTCTTGGTAAGGTTGTTATCACAAAGGATCGACACATGGACAAAGTCATGCTTGTTGAGTCCTTAGGATATAATCTTATGTCTGTCTCAATGCTTTGTGATCTTGATATGGTTGTTGTCTTTGGCAAGTATCGTTGTGTTGTGATTATGGAAGCTAACAATTCCAAAGTCTTCGAAGGCTTTAGGAGAGGAGACTTGTATATTGTTGATTTCTCTGCAGATTCACAACCAGCTGTGTGCCTACTTGCAAAAGCTTCAGAAGGATGGCTATGGCATCGACGACTTGGTCATGCAGGCATGAGGAATTTGAACACGCTTGCGAAGAAGAAACATGTCATTGGCATTGAAAATGTCAAATTCCTCAAGGATCACTTGTGCGGTGCCTGTGAAGCTGGAAAGATGACAAAGGCCAAAATGGCATCGTGGAGCGCAAGAACAGGACTCTTGCTGAGATGCCTCGCACTATGCTCGATGAGTACAAAACCCCTCGTCGTTTCTGGGTTGATGCAATTGATACTGCGTGCCATATCATCAACAGAGTATATCTTCACAAATTCTTCAAGAAGACTGCATATGAACTCCTCACTGACAAGAAACCTAATGTAAGTTATTTCAAAGTCTTCGGTGCTAAATGCTGGATTAGAGATCCTCATCACAACTCTAAATTTGCACCGAAAGCACATGAAGGTTTTATGCTTGGTTACGGAAAGGACTCGCACACCTACAGAGTCTTCAACAATGTTCTTCACAAGATTGTTGAAACTGTAGATGTGTGGTTCGATGAAACTAATGGCTCGCAAAGAGAGCACCTACCTTCTGTGTTAGATGAACCTGCACCTGAGGATTCAATCAAGCACAAGGCTACTGAAGATGTCATTCCTACTGAAGAATCTGCTGAAGAATTCATTCCAGAACGTGAAGAACGTCGAGCTGATGCACCTGAAGAAAATGCTGAGGAAATTGATGGTGAAGAAAATGCTGATCAAATTCCTCAACGACAACCAGCTCATCCTCGCATTGCAAAAGAAGTGCAAGTGGAGAAGATCATCGATGACATTAGAGCACCAGGTCCTCTCACACGCTCAAAAGCTTCACATCTATCTAACTTTTGTGGGCACTTTGCTTTTGTCTCTATCACAGAGCCCACTAAGGTAGATGAAGCATTTCTGGAGCCTGAGTGGATTCAGGCCATGCAAGAAGAATTACATCAGTTCAAGCTCAACAACGTATGGGAACTAGTCGATCGTCCCGATCCTCACAAGCATAACATCATTGGCACAAAGTGGATCTACCGCAACAAGCAAGATGAAAATGGTGTTGTGGTGAGGAATAAGGCACGACTAGTAGCTCAAGGCTACAGACAGGTTGAAGGAATTAATTTCGATGAAACTTTTGCACCTGTTGCTAGACTTGAGGCTATTCGCATATTGCTTGCTTATGCTAACCATCATGATATCATCTTACACCAAATGGATGTGAAAAGTGCATTCCTCAATGGTAAGCTTGAGGAAGAAGTATATGTTGCTCAACCACCAGGTTTTGAAGATCCAAAGCATCCTGACAAAGTCTTCATACTTAACAAGGCCCTCTATGGCCTCAAGCAGGCCCCACGGGCGTGGTATGATACACTGAAGAAATTCTTCATGAAGAAAGGCTTCACACCCGGTTCACTCGATCCTACTCTCTTTACTAAATCTTATGATGGTGAACTGTTTGTGTGCTAAATATATGTTGATGATATTATCTTTGGATGTACTAACCAACGTTATAGTGATGAATTTGCCTATATGATGAGAGAAGAATATCAAATGTCTATGATGGGAGAGTTGAAATTCTTCTTAGGTCTTCAAATTCGTCAACAGCGCAATGGCATATTCATATCTCAGGAGAAATACCTCAAGGATGTCCTGAAGAAATTCGGCATGCAAGATTGCAAAGGCATCAAAATTCCTATGCCCACAAATGGTCAACTATGCACTGATGAAAATGGTACTGACTTCGACCATAAGGTATACCGCTCCATGATTGGTTCTTTATTGTACTTATGTGCATCTAGGCTAGATATAATGCTTAGTGTTTGCATGTGTGCACGATTTCAAGCTGCACCGAAGGAATCACACCATAAGGCTGTGAAGCATATTCTTCGATATCTAGCTCACACACCAACACTAGGATTATGGTATCCCAAGGGCTCGGATTTTGATCTCATTGGATATTCAGATTCTGACTATGCTGGTGACCGTGTGGATCGCAAGTCAACTTCCGGTACTTGTCATTTCCTCGGACGATCCTTGGTCTGTTGGTCCTCGAAGAAACAGAACTGCGTATCACTGTCTACTGCTGAAGCTGAGTACATTGATGCTGGTTCTTGCTGTGCTCAATTGCTATGGATGAAGCAAACGCTCAAGGACTATGGCGTCAACGTGAAGAATGTGCCTCTCCTCTGTGACAATGAGAGTGCCATCAAGATTGCTCACAACCCAGTTCAGCACTCGAAGACAAAGCACATTCAAATTCGTCATCATTTTCTTCGTGATCATGTGTTGAAGGGCGACATTTCTATTGAGCATGTGAAGACTGAAGAACAACTAGCCGATATCTTCACTAAGCCCTTGGATGAGAAGAGATTTTGCAAGTTGCGGTGTGAGCTAAATATCTTAGAATCTTCGAATGTACTTTGAAAAGGCACTCATCCTAACACTTATGCAAAATTGATGACTTAGATGTGAAACACATGAAGAAACGTTTTTTCTTCAATCAATGAAGAAAAACACTCTAAGTGTGAAGAAATTAATGAAGAATTTGATTCTCAGAACCCTACGACAATTGTACGCGGTGTCTGAAATCATCATTCTTACACGGTGGGTCACGCCACCACAAAAGTTGAAAATCTTCAATTTGAGTTTTTCCTCAACTTTTGAAATTCTACAGTTTTTCAAATTCTTCAAACTTTACAAAGTCTTCACTTGTGTCGTCGTTTTTCTTCATTGGCTATATATATATATATATATATATATATATATATATATATATATGGTTTTATGTCCTCTACACCATTCACTTAAAGCTATTTCTTCAAGTTGGAACTTTTCTGCTAAGTGAATGTGATCGGACCCTTCCCCTCTATGATATACTCAATCCAATCTATTCACAAATTCTTCATGTGCGTTCTATTTGAAACTCGTTCAAATTCTTCACTGTGTCCTTGTCAGCTGAAGAAATTGCGAACGGAACGTTAAAACTAATCTTATCCAAACTTTCGGTTTTGCCGCTCAAATCGTTCCGCATCCCATGATGGATTATTTTATCCACCCACGATCTTACACGATCTCCACCACACAGTACGTGGGTGACACATGTCGCAAGAAGGAGAACGGCCAGGGGCACGTTCGTCCCAAATCTTCGGACGAGCAGTTTTTCACCGCAGCTATAAATACCCCCCTTCGCCATCCTCACTTCTTTTACCCCGCTCGATCTCACTCCCTCGCTCGAGCTCTCCAAACCCTAGCGCCGTCGCTACTCCATCGTCGCCGGTGAGGAAAAGCTTCACTGCCTCGACCTCATCACCGTCGTACTCGCGCCGACCGCGGAAATCTTCACCTCCGCCGCCGCCGTAGACGTCTTCCTCCGCCAAGTTAGGGCGTGGAAGATCTGCATCGACGAACTTCACTGTTCCAACTCCCAGTTCGTCGTGTTCTTCGTTCAGGGGCTAATTTTACTGTCCTCGTTGATTCGAAATTTTTCTACAAAATCTTCAAAGGTGTTTTATTCTTCAAATCCTCACACACAAAACACCTCATATGTTATCTGTTCTTGATTCATTTTCCTAAGCCTCAATTTCTTCAAAGATTCCTCAATTGTGTGGATCTTCGATCTATACAACTCTGGAACCTAAGATATAAAGCGCTTAGTGAAATTCCTCAAGACGAATCTGGTCAAATTCCTCAAACTTGTTCTTTATGAAAAACCCTCTGAGAACGCATATGACCTCTTCAAATTCCTCGCAACTATACTCTGTTCACAGGTACACATGTCTGCTGCTGAATCATTAGGTTCTCATCAACTTAACTCATTTGCAGCGTTCCTCGAAGAAAAGTTGCATACTTCTTTAGAGAATTCAATTGTTCAAATTCCTCATCTGAAGAAAATGGTTGAAGGTAAACGGCCACAGAAAGGAGGAAAGAAGCCTGAGGTGATGACAACTTTTGAAATACCTGAGGATATCTATGATGAGTACTGCACGCCTGATGAAGCCAAGTTTGGCAAAGAAGATAAAAATCAGCGCAAGGTGCGAATCCAGAGGATTGAAAGGAGATGGGCACGTGAATGGAGGGAGTACAGATATGTTACTCCAAAGTACATGAAGAAATTCGCACTAAACCCTCCATGCCCAAGAGCCCCATTGGCACCTGGCCAAGTGGCTGATCCCACTAGCATCAAACGCGGTGAGGATTTTCCTGAAGAATGGGCCAAGCGCCAAGCTAAACTGGCAAGGCAAGCCAGAGAAGCAGTGAGGAAATTCAATGAAGACTCTGCTGCTGCTGCTGCTACTGCCATTGAGGCCTCGGTCAAGCCGAAGAAAGCAATGCTAAAGAAGCCCGCTCGCAAGCCAAGTGCTTCATCTTCAATGCCCTCACGGCCAAGTTCCTCAGCTGCACCCTCACGGCCAGAATTTTCAAAATCTTCAAAGCAAATTCCTCATGCTGCTCCTGCTCCACCAAAGTCCTCAGCACCTGTGCATCTGGCCTCATGCCAAAGGACGACTGGCATCTCTATTGCCTCTCGTGTCTCAGCCACTTGGCCAGGTGCCAATGGGGCTCTTGGGCATGGAGGGTTTAGTGCGAATTTCTTCATGTACTTTGGAGTAACATATCTGTACTCCCTCCATTCACGTGCCCATCTCCTTTCAATCCTCTGGATTCGCACCTTGCGCTGATTTTTATCTTCTTTGCCAAACTTGGCTTCATCAGGCGTGCAGTACTCATCATAGATGTCTCAGCTAGTTCTTCAGCTGCACCAAATTCCTCAGCTGCACCCTCTCTGCTGAAGAAAAAGGCTACTGCTGGACGCGGAAATCGCCCAAGTCCCAACAAGAAGCAGGTAGTCTTCACTGTGCCATCTGATGATGATGAAGCTGATGAAGAAGAACTTACTGAAATCATCAGGGACCGACAAGAACGGGCTGCTAAAGCCAAAGGCACACCTGTGCCCCTGCTATTGGATCCAAAGGTGATCCTAGATTATATTGATCTCTGGCATAAGGATCCTCACACACCTATGCCTGATTTCAAGCTGACACCTGGTCAAAGTCACATGCTGACTCACTTCATCCAAGAGGAGAAGTGGAAATATGATAAGGCCAGAGAGATCAAGAAATCACAGTACCGCAAGGAGAAGCTACTGAAGAAAAATGTTCTCTCAATGAAGCCTGAGGAACTTGTCAAGATGCAGGCTGAGATCAAAGCCCTCAGCGACAAATTTGACTCCTACTATGCTGATTGGCAAGGAGCCAAGGTCAGATTCGTGAGGCTGACTGATACCTTCACCAAGGATGCAGCCTCAAAGCCACAAATTCCTCAAGCTGAAGCATCTGTTCAGCAAACTGAAGAACATGCCAGCACCGCTGATGAACACGCCAGACATTTTCCTCAGCTGAAGAAAAAGGCAAGGCCACTGCTGTGATAGATGAAGGCATTCGTCCATTGGATGACCAGTTTCGCAAAGCTGCATCTTACTCCACCAATGATGACTCTTCCACACATGACTTTGCTGCTAACACTGCCAAGCCAAATCCTCAAGCCACAGCACCCAGGGTGATGACTAACCATGAGTTACTCCTCAGTCTTCATCAAAAGGTTGATCGCAACCACAAATGGGTCAAGCGTCAGTTTGGTTCAATTCTTCACAACATGACTTCCACACACAATGCAGTGAAGAAAAACCACTACTACCTTCATGAAACCCTCAACCGCACCTGGGCTGTTCTATCTCAAGTGTACAGTGCTGAAGACTTGGAGAAAATGGGTCTCAAAGAAGATTTTGACTGGTTTGCACCTCCTACGAAGAAATACAAGAAGGTCAAGGTTCCTTCTTTGGTGGCCAGTTCATATTCTTCATCGCGTGAGACTGATGAAAATGAAGACTTGGACGACACTGCAGCAGGCCCTACTTCAACGACCGACCCCAACAACGCTGGCGCTCCTTCATCAACTTGAAAATCTTCAGGGGCGCTAGTCCTCAGTTTCGATCCTTTTGGTCATTTGATGACAAAGGGGGAGAAATCTGAGTTAGTCTTCAAGCGGGTCTATAATAAGGGTTTATTCGTTTTTGTTAAGTTACAACTCTTGTTCTTCCGAAACTTTTATTGGATCGAGTTGTAATCTTAAGTCCGATGGTGCGCTGATACTTTTGTTGCACTTTGCTTTGATACTTTGATGCGCTATTCTGCATGCTTATTCCTCGTTAATATTATTGCACGCATGTTGAATTACATCAGGCACCATATTTCATCATGCATTTCAAATTCTTCATATTATACAACAAATGCGTGTATGAATTACAAGATATAGGGGGAGATCTCCATGATTCAACTCTTCAAATGTGCATTGCTACAGAAGCAAATTCCTCACTATGCACATCTTCATGGGGAGTTCTTCTATATCTTGCAATCAAATTCCTCAATATCAGTATCTACACTTCATATATTTATCCCCGTTGAAAACTTAACCTATGTTGTCATCAATCACCAAAAAGGGGGAGATTGTAAGTGCATCTAGTGCCCCTTAGTGATTTTGGTGTATTGAAGACTTATAGGTTAAGTATCTAATGCGTTTATGAGCGTACACAGGTCTATAAGTCTATGAGGAGTTTGATATTTACAGAGAAAGTCGACCCCTAAAAATGAAGTTCTTCGACTGAAGACTTTGATATACTGAAGACTTTCTGAAGACTTTGAAAGTGAAGAAATTGGTGTGACCTTGAAGACTTGATATTCATTCGAGGAACATGAAGCGTGAAGACTTTTGCTTTCGTAGTTTCATTTTCTCTTTCTTGAGTCATAGGAAAGACCGTACTGTTAAAGGGGGTCGAGGAAATACTAAGGAGAAAATTTCCATGTGATGCTCAACTCAAATCCTACACCTACCAATCCCTTCGAGTGAAGCCATTGGAAATCTCATACAGTTCAGTCAATTTCTTCAGTGACAGAGACGCAGTTCTTCTGGTCACTGAGGACTTTGCTCTGACTGAGGAGTTAGGAATTCGCCAGTGCGAATTGCCTACACAGTGAGGAACATGATAGCCCTGAGGAATTTGAACCTCAAATTTCCGACCGTTGCTGTGCTGCGCGCCAGCTGTCCTAAAAATATCTTGTCCACCTAACGGTCATATCATTGAAGGGCATTTATGTCTTATCATGTCGGGCTGCTCCCTAGGCTATAAATAGCCGCCCCCTACAACCACTAGCTGGTTGGCTGCTCCGCGAGAACTTGACACTTGTCATTTGAGAGCAACCCATCCTCCGAGGACTTTGAGCGAAAATCATCAAGTGAGGAAAATCCAAACCCCAAACCCAAAACACGTGCAAACCCAAAGTGATTGAGCATCACTGAAGAGATTGATCCTGCGTGGGTCCGACGCTTGTTACCTTTGAAGACTGTGCTTCTTCCAGACGGTTAGGCGTCAAGGTCTAGAGCATCCAAGAGGAATTGTGGATCGCCGAGTGACCAAGTCTGTGAAGGTTTGGAAGTCACCTGAAGACTTACCACGAGTGATTGGGCGAGGACTGTGTGTTCTTAGCTCAAGGAGAATACGGTGAGGACTTGGTGTCCCGAGCTGCGTGCTCAGGACTGGGTGTCCGGGACTGTGTGTCCTCGAGTTTAAATACTCAGCCGCTCCAACCAGATGTACAACTGAGACAGCAGTTGGAACTGGTCTACCAAATCATTGTCTTCACCAAGCTTACTGGTTCTATTTCCTCAACTCTTTCATTTCCTCAGTAGTGTGTTGTTTGTTTATCATATCTGTGTTTGAAGACTTTGACTGAAGACTTTCTCAATTTCCTCAGTTCAATTTCTTCAGTCTGTTTGTCTTCATCTTGTGTTATCCTGTGTTTACGCTTTCTGTACTCTGAGTTTGTCTTCATTTCATCATGATGACCATGCATGTATTCTGCTATGTTTACCTCTGAGTACTTATTCCGCTGCTAGTAGTTCTTCGCTAAGGAATTTCCTCACGAGCAAATTCCTCAGTGAAGAATTTCATAAAAATCGCCTATTCACCCCCCTCTAGTCGATATAACGCACTTTCAGCGCGCGTATCGGATGTCCGGTGTTTGTAGCTTATGTGTGATCATTCCTCTTGGTCTTCTTGCTCTGGTTCGGCACCGCCCTGTCCAATGCTCCTAACTTCTTCATGGTTATCCTCTTGGAACCTAATCACCGAGGAGCGAGTTCACATCATGTTCAATGGCACGTGCATGAGCTCTTGTCATAGGACCACCTAACTCTTGAGGAGTTGGTGTAGTATTCATGGGGATGACCGTAGTGTTGGAGATATGCCCTGAGGCAATCATGTGATGATGATATTTCCATATGTATTCATGAGTCCTTTGTATTGTCCTTGAACATCATCAATGATATGTATCAATAAGTATGTGACTTGTTTGTGGAACTATGTATTGTATGATGATTGTTCTAATGGTCCCTAGTTGATAAAGGTTATGCGGACACATATCCTTGATTAGTATCCGACTCGGTTGATGACTATATTTCACAAGTCATGTGCATGGAGATGCTAAACCGATAGTATGGACTCAGGGATGGAGATCACCGAGTCGGACAGACCCACTTTGAGACACATTGAGATATAGTCATCTGTTAGTCTCAAGTACAATGTCTATGCCATGTCCTAGACCTAAGGTCCTCGCATGTTCTTGGGATGAGGATCGCCTCACTTAGGGTCTATCAAACACTACTCCGTAACTAGGTAGTTATAAAGATAGCTTTCGGGTGAGCCGTGAGACATGCCGCGAGACATGGTTGACCAAGAAGGGATTTGCCCCTCCTATTTGGAGAGATATTCTCTGGGCCCTCTCGAGTTATCAGATTCGGAAAAGCATGGCCATGCGACTTGGGTTAAGTGTTAACCTAGTTTGGGAATCTGTATCACGGTTTCGAGAAGGGAGGTCGAACTATCACAAGGGTGACAAAGTACTCGCCTTGAGATCGACAACAAATATCGTGAGGCAAAAGGAATGTTGCATATGACACATCGAGGTTCGTCAAACGACTTTACGCACACATGGGAGTTGGCACGTTCTGCTAGGAGCCGCTACCAACTATCGACTTGGTCGTGTCCATGCGTACGTGAATCTATAGGGTCGCACACTTAAGGGGCTGCAGCCCATTCAGATTGAATCCGAGTGGAAAATGGATGTGGACTCCTAGTAGGCTCAAGTGTTGAGCCCACCTCGGAGGTCTATATAAAGGGGAGTGGACGCACCACTTAGGGTTGATCCACTCGCACCCTGGTTAGCCACTGCCGCTCCCCATGTTCCCCACGTCCATGACGTACGACTGGACCTAACAGTCCGCCGCCCGCCGCTGCACCCCGCACGTGTGGATACCTTGGAGGCATCGCATCTGCAGTGCTTGGACGAACCGTTCGAGGGAACCGTGAGGTGCCGTCTGCGGGGGATCACCGTTCACGGGTCTTCGCTGTTCGCGAGAGATCGGTGACGCTAGGAGGAGACGGCCCGGGAGATCGGCTACACGCATCACCAACTCTACTTCCGCTGCGGTGACTGCGCGTCTAGTGGTAAACCCGATCTCGTAATCTATTTCCAGCAGCATGATCTTGGGTGTGCGGTAGAAAATTTTATTTGGCGCTAGCATAGCGTACCGCGTGTTCCAACACGTAGGGTGCTCCGCACCAGGAGTTGCGCGAAGGCTCAACCGACAACCACCATGTCGCCTTGCCGGCTACCCCGAGCCACGACTAGGGTTAGTTATCCGGGGGCGTAGAGCAGCGGGTAGAGCGGTGAATCGATAGAATGAGGCAAGGCAGAGGCGTGCCTAATGATGGTGGTACCAGAGTCGACCATGCCAGGAGAAATGGGAGGTGGTGACGGCGACGATGACGGCGTGTGGAAAGAGGGAGAGGGAGTCAGGAGAGCGAGAGGAGAAAGGGGGTCATGGAAGTTGTGCGGGAGAGGGGATGGATCAAGGCATAGTGATTGGGTTGTGCAAGTGAAAAGACGTAAATACCCCTCGACGGGGCACGGAATTGCATGGCGCTACCGCGGAGTTCCTATGCGCGAGCCGACCCATTCATCTCTTGATCTGATGGTCACCGCTTAGGCCTCCATCTCCGGCACGAATCTATAGTTTTTTTTTGAACATCAGTACAGACGCAAGCGCTCATACATACGTGCATACACTCATTCTTATGAACGCGCGCACACACCCTACCTCTATGAGCACCTGCGCCTCGCCGTCGACGAAAACGTCTCCTCCCACTAAAAACGCATCGCCGAAAATCTTAAAATAAATCCAGGAATAATGCGAGCACCAGGACTTGAACCCTGATGAGCTGAGGATACCACTGTCCCGAACATCTAACCACAAGTTGATTCACGACACGAATCTATAATTGAGATCGTGAGTTTGAGTGGTCAGGTTGTAAATGCTTGACGCGGTTTAGACCGACTGGAGGACTCGAGCCTAGGGTTTTTTTGGTTGGTCTGCTCACCAGCGCGCGTACGACCACACTTGATAGCCAAAGCCTACCCTCCTCCCCGCCGCCGCTTCCACGCCTAACTCTAGTGCCGCCGCCAGTGGTAGTGCTCTGCCCCCTCCAGCGGAAATCTCTTTGGACGGGGCGGCGAATACGGAGAGTCGCCGCAGATGGCGGACCGTTTGACCCGTATCGCGATCGTGAGCGAGGACAAGTGCAAGCCCAAGAAGTGCCGCCAGGAGTGCAAGAAGAGCTGCCCCGTTGTCAAGACCGGTAATAAACCTCTCTCTCCACACTCGCGGGTCTGATCGATGAGGGCTTACGATTTGTCTGCCGGTGCTATTGGTGAATCAAAGCGTAGATCCCAGTGGTTTCCCATTTCCACGGGGCAATCTGTTTATATGATGATTTTGATTTCAAGCCGACTGATCTGTGCCTTGTACTAGCAGGATCTGGGGAATTGGATCGCTTAACATGGTCACGTTTTTGTTTTGGCAGCTGTAATATCGTTGCTACGAACTTGCTTAAGCGTTGTTACGTGCTTAAGATTTGATTCAGTTTCTCATACATGTTGCCATCTGTTTGTTATTGTAGTCTATGAACAAGGATCAGTGTCCACATATATCCGCACATTTATAGCGCTTATTGTGGCTGCATTAATTCTCCATTTCCCCTTTTGGTGCTTACAGTGCGTTTGGTTGAGGGGATTTAGTGTTAGGGAACGAGCGTTTTGGGGGTATGAAACATATAATCCATTGTTTGGCCGGTGGCAAGGGAGCTAAGGAGGAAAGGGAGAAAGGGAATTAAGGAGCCCAATTCCCAAAATTCGAACTAAATCTCACCTCACACCAAACACGGGTTTTAGATTAATAATCAATTTCCCAAGCCTAATTCCCCAACAAACTCCCACATCTAAACACCCATCCCCTTTCCCTAACATTGCCAATCACGTTGATGTGTTATGCATGCTAGAGGGTTTCCTAGCTAAAGTGCTGCTGTGGTTATGACAATTAACTGTCTTATTGTACAGGAAAGCTTTGCATTGAAGTTAGTCCAGCGGCCAAACTTGCATTCATTTCTGAAGAGCTGTGTATTGGTTGTGGTATTTGTGTTAAGGTATGCTTGTCATTTAATACAGAAATTAAGATGTATGATTTTTCATAGTGTTACTATAATCTTCTCACTTCTGCTGCAATACTTGATGCAGAAATGCCCATTTGATGCCATTGAAATCATCAATCTTCCAAAAGATTTGGAGAAAGATACTACCCATCGCTATGGACCGAATACCTTCAAATTGCACAGGTACTTTTTTAATCAAAGAGCCTGGCGCTGCGTTTGGATGTCTGTATTAAAGGCCTCCGTATTGAATTGGTTTCAATACCAATTCAGTGGGTAAACTGTAATGGACATGAATACAATTTCGCTTGTTTGGATGCTCATGGAATCCCAGTGAGGTTTCAATACCAAATCATGTTTGGATGGCAAACTATGGAATTGCATAGTGCCTTGTTCTATATGTATCAAATCGAAATTTGTACAATATGTGACTATAATTTCCACACATAATTATAGTTCCACACATAATTAAGAATCATAAGTTCCACACAAAATTAAGAATCAATCCACCCGTCAAAGCAGAATCACAAGTTCCACACATAATATCGAAATTTGTACAATATGTCTCTTAAGAAAAGCAACCAGCCAAAGCAGAGCCATAAGTTCCACACATAATTAAGAATCAATCCACCCATCAAAAATTAACAATCGATCCTTTTGTTACTAATCTCATCTAGCAATACGGCGAAGAGAAACTAAATTTGGTCTGACTGGATGATTATATGAAACAAACAAAATTTCCTGCAGTGTCATAAGAGAGCAAGCACCATGAAATCTGTTCCTTCAGTTGACACTTGACAGTACATGGCTGGGTAATGTGCATTCGACCACCAACTGATGAACTAGTGAATTAGTAACGACTGAAGAGATTGCCGGATTGAAAGGACGTGAGCAATATTGCAACATTTTGGCAACTTGTAACCAGCAGCAAAGAAGAAACAAACAAGGATGGAACCGTGAGAGATTGGATGGTTACCAATGCGTGCAGGTGGAGATGGAGGCGGTGACGGTGGGATCGGCAGCGCCGGCGGCCATGGCTTGCTAGTCCTGATGGATGGCCACTGCAACTCCACGACGAGATCCGAGCCGGAGGGGGAGATGAGGCAACCATTGGAGAAGGGGGATGAGCTGAGGTGGCAGGGATTCAGGTGCCGGAGGGCCGGCGAGGACTGGCCACCGCCGTCGGGGGGCTTCTCCGTCGGCGAGGATTGGCCACCGCCGTCGGTGGGCCGCTGTTTCCTTGGTCAAGCGAGGGAAGAAAGAAAGATTGAATCGTTATGTTTTGCGGGATGGACGATTTCCAGCCAAATCGGAGGGGTTGAGCTCGGAAACATTGGGAGGGCTCAGCGCGTGTAAGCGATTTCAAACTGCTGTTTCCATGTGCATGCCAAACATCTGAATTGGAAATTTGGGAATAAAAAATCCAATTCGGGGCCTCATTACAGACATCCAAACGCAGCGTGGTTGTATGAATGTCTATTTTTTTGGTATTTGTGTGTTATTTAATCTGGGTTGAGGCTGCCCTTTCGAAGAAGTAATAATTTGGAGCTTGCAGGTTGCCTGTTCCAAGACCTGGTCAAGTTTTGGGTCTTGTTGGAACCAATGGAATTGGGAAGTCAACAGCACTTAAAGTCTTAGCTGGCAAGCTGAAGCCCAATCTGGGACGATTCAAAGTATGTTCAGTATCTCTTCTCTGATTCCTATCTGATTGTTGGTTTCAACTGGTTTCTTAGATTGGGGGAGTCCCTTAACTCCCTGCACAACAGATGGTTATTCATAGATCTTCTCTTGCAGAATCCACCTGACTGGCAAGAGATCCTTACATATTTCCGTGGGTCTGAACTTCAGAACTATTTTACGCGCATATTGGAGGATAACCTGAAGGTTCTACTTTTTTACTTATCGTGCTTGTAATTCACGCAGGGCTTGTTAATACGTGTTTTCAACAAGCTCTTGATATCCAGCTTATAATCACTTTCCACATGTGCTAAGATTTTTCTTTGTAATGCATCTGAATAGTTTGACTATATACATATAGATAGTCTGAGATTATTCAAGTCTTGGGGTTGTCACCATATTGTAGTTACTGACATACCAAATACTCCTTCAGTCCGAGTTTATTGGTCTGGATGCCCAGTTCTCTAGGACCAAGGGACTCAGCCCTCTTAATTTCATAGTCCTTTGATCTCTCCCCCAAGCCTGCATGCGGTCGCTCTCCTGCTTGCATGCCCCAGTCAATAGCATGCATGCAGCAGCAGCCTATTTCTCTCCCCTAGCCTGCATGTGTATGCATGTCCAATCATCTCATGGGACTAGCAACAGATCTCCAGAGAAACACAGGCTATAAAAGCAAATGGCCTAACAAATACGGACGCCGTATGGTGCGCCGGCCCTTCAATCCTGGACGGAGGAAGTACCTAGTACTCAGACATGTTTGAATAGGCTGTTCCAGTGTATGATTTTGCATCTGTCTTATGCTGTTGACCGCTTCTGATACTGTGCATTCTATCTCTGCCCCCCATATTCTATAGGCAATCATCAAACCGCAGTATGTTGACCATATTCCAAAAGCTGTTCAAGGAAATGTAGGGCAAGTACTTGAGCAGAAAGATGAGCGGGATATGAAAAATGAGCTGTGCGTTGACCTTGAACTGAACCAAGTTATTGACAGAAATGTAGGAGATCTGTCTGGTGGCGAGCTTCAGAGATTTGCAATAGCAGTTGTTGCTGTACAAAGTGCGGAAATTTACATGTTTGATGAGCCATCAAGTTACTTGGACGTTAAACAGAGGCTTAAGGCTGCCCGAGTCATTAGGTCTTTGCTTAGATCAAACAGGTAATGCATCATTTGTTATCCTAATTATCTTTTGGATCTTTTGACTAAAAGGTTCACGAAATTTATTATCAAGTGTTCTCTGATTTGTTTTCAGCTATGTCATCGTTGTCGAACATGACTTGAGTGTCTTAGATTACTTGTCCGACTTTATTTGCTGCTTATATGGGAAGCCAGGTGCTTACGGTGTAGTTACATTACCATTTTCCGTCCGAGAAGGTATCAATATTTTCCTGGCTGGATTTGTTCCAACAGAAAACCTTCGGTTTCGAGATGAATCTCTTACATTTAAGGTAACATTGGCTCATAGGATTTGAAATACTTGTTCAGCCATGAAACCTATGTCTTATGTTAGCATGGTCCTGTTAGATTGCAGAGACCCAGGAAAACGCAGAGGAAGTTGCTACGTACCAGCGGTACAAGTACCCTACCATGAGCAAAACACAGGGAAATTTCAAGCTCTCTGTCGTTGAGGGTGAATTCACTGATTCTCAGATTGTTGTGATGCTTGGTGAGAACGGCACAGGGAAAACTACATTCATCAGAATGCTGGTACATCTTTCTCTCTCTCCCCTCCCTCCGCCCTACTTCCCTCTCACCTTATTCTTATCTTGCAAGCCTTGTAAGTAGTGCTCATATTTGAAATGATATGAGAACCTTTGGCTCTTTAGTTTCTTACCATTACGGACACTGTGAGCTTGACACTATATAGAAAAAATCACGACTATCCATTTCAAGGTTGAAATTTCAACAAGTGCAGAATATGTCTAGTTTTTCCTTTGCCACTATTAAAAGTTGTGTTAACTCCCAAGTAGTGTAGTACTCTGAAAGTCAACTAAGTATTACTGAATCAAGATTCCTATTGGATATTGTTAACACAATTTAGTTGGTGGTGCTTCAAACCCAATGTATACAATTTAGTATGTTGCTGTTCTCAAGGGGCGCAGTATTTTGCCTACCCCAACTTGTTTGGGACTAAAAGGCTTTGTTGTTGCTGTTTGAAAATGTTCATCTTAGATGAATGCAGTTTACCCTTCTTCTCTATAAAGCGGGGTGCAACATTTAATCTATTGATATCGGCTATCTAAAGGTGTGAATTTTACCTTAGAAATCGAGGATACCTTGTCTTTCTGATGGTACTGTATTGTATACTTATGATTTTATAAGAAATTTACTGTTACATGGCTCAAATCATGTGAAGCTCATCTGGCTAAAACAGTACATAATGTAATTTTACTGAATTGATGAAGCAGTTGCATCATACTTTCTTGTTGTGACTGGACAGGCCGGGTTGTTGAAGCCAGATACCATGGAAGGAACTGAGGTTGAAATTCCTGAATTCAATGTGTCCTACAAGCCTCAAAAGATCAGCCCAAAATTCCAGCATCCAGTGAGGCACTTGCTTCATTCGAAAATACGCGATTCATATACTCATCCTCAGTTTGTATCTGATGTTATGAAACCACTACAAATTGAGCAACTCATGGACCAGGAAGTTATTAATTTATCAGGTGGAGAGCTCCAGAGAGTAGCATTATGTTTGTGCCTTGGGAAGGTATTTTCTTCTTCCACTTCGAACTTTATACGGGATAAAGCAATTCTTTTTTGCACCATATGGTTTTGAACTTCTGAAGGCTTCTCATCTTGTATTTTTTTTAAATGTATATTTTCCATTTGTTTTTTTAAGACTCCTTTCGCTCTACTTTTATGGTTGAGTAAGATTTTGGATATTGTATCAAGCACAAAGATAATATATGGTCCATAATCTATTTGTGATGCTTCACCCTGCTATAGTGTGATTTTTAGCATGTCTAAGTATCAACACAGTCCTTTGCTCATGTGTGAAAATGATTTTCCTAAACGGTACTCCTTCCACCCCATAATATAGTCCGCGTTGGTTTTACCAAAAGTCAAGCTTCACAAACTTTGACGATGTTTATAAGGAAAACCATCTATATCTACAATATCAAATGTATACCATATGAAAATATACTACATGATGAATCCAATGGTATTGAATTGGCATTCTAGATGTTGATAAATTTCGATTTTTCTATAAACTTGGTCAAGGTTTACAAGATTTGACTTGGAAAAATCTGATATGTACTATATTTTGTGACGGAGGGAGTAATATTTAATGGGGCCAAGAACATACGTCCCGTCAGCTTATTGATGCCAACTTTGGGGTTGTTCAGCCTGCAGATATTTATTTAATTGATGAGCCAAGTGCATATCTCGATTCAGAGCAGCGTATTGTTGCCTCGAAGGTTATCAAAAGATTCATCCTTCATGCAAAGAAAACTGCATTTATTGTGGAGCATGATTTCATCATGGCAACCTACTTAGCGGACAAGGTTATTGTTTATGAGGGACTTGCTTCTATTGACTGTACTGCCAATGCACCACAGTCTTTGGTATCTGGGATGAATAAATTCTTATCGGTAAGTGCACTGTAATAAGTATTTACAAGATACTCCCTCCTGCTCTTATATTTCTTTACAGAGGGAGTACTATACTTCCTCTGTCTCGGTTTATTAGCCCTCATCGTATTTTGGGTCAACCTTTGACCATAGGCTTGACTTCAAAATAGAAATGATATGCCATAAAAATTATATTGTTGGATTCCTAGTGGAAACTAGTCGGTTTGTGTACCTCGCTGGTAGATTTTGTGTTGGTTTTCATATTTTGCATAAAATTGTACGTGTCTAACCTCCTATTCAGTCATGGAAGTTTACATTTACATCTTCTCTTGTCTTTATCAACATGTATGCGTAACGAATAAATATGCAGGTTATGGGTAGTTTCTGGAGGCCATTATTTGGGTTTTAATATATTGTATCATGGTTACCTCTATAAGCTTGATTTAGGAACAGTATGTAGAGCCACAAAAATGTATAGAAAAACAGCAGCAAACTGATCAAAATTTATGTTCACCTACTCCATATCATAGACTTCCATGTACAGCAACACATAAATGTGTGCTGCAGCATTTAAGCATATTTGTGCACATCAAGGCTAAACTCGTAAAAATGATGGCACAATCTCAAATAGAGTTTACAAACTATACTATTACCTAAACGCTTTGTAGGAGCAACAAATAATACAGCCCATAGGAAAGATGCTCGTAATTCTAAAAGTGTTCCAGAACTGAAACCCCCAAGTGCCACATCTTGACCTGCGATTGGATATGATGTATACATATACACATGGATCACATAATTTTGTTGACAATGAAAATAGTGATAGTTGAATGCGCATCACAACTTGTGGTAGTTGAATGAACCTCCTGTAACTTGTGTTCGATCCAGATCGCAAGGAGGCGGTGGCACATGGAAAAATGAATTCGTTGAGCCAAACCTATATTGATTATCTTCTCCGCCACCATATTAAATCATCAACTAGGAGAACATTTTAGCAGCATTTCAATTACATTGGCATCAAAATCTTATAACTCAATAATTACACTTACATAAATCAAGAATAAATGCCATGATTTCACCTGTTGTGTTTCATTTTGCATAGTCATAGAAGAAACTCAACAATGAACATTGTCGGTCGGTTGCACTAAATTAAACAACATCATACGATAGCAAATTCCCCATTCACATCACCAATTTCCCCTTCAGAATTCAGACCTAAGGATAGCATGTCCCTGATTTAAAAGTGTTGAATGTGAGGCCCAAGTGGCCCAGGCCCATATGGGGCTGACCTAGAAGAGGAGCCCCAGCTCTCGTTCCAGTGAGCCGCCACACACTCACGCGAGGGACAAGACACAGGAGGGTGAGCAGTCTGAGGTGAGTTCCTCCCTGAGAATCAACATGGTATCAGACCAGGCTGCGGCGGGGTCCGGCGGAGAGAGGTGCTGCGCGGGGCCAGGCGAGAAGAGGCCGCTGTGCGCGGGCTGCGTGCGTTGCGGAAGGGCGAGCGGCGGCCAGCTGGGCAAGGCGGCTGCAGCGCAGGAGGAGAAGGAGCTGCGGGAGCTCGCAGCGGCTGCAGCTGGAGGCGGAATGCAGCGAGGTGGCGCGGCCGGCTCGGGAGAGGAGGTTGCTGTGTGCGCGTGGCAAGGTGTGTGCGGGAGCTGGCGCGTGCGTGTGCGGAGGCGGCTCGGCGCGTGGGTGAGCTGCGGCTGCTGCGGGGACAAGGCGTGGCTGAGAGGTGCTGCGGGAGGTTGCAGTGGAGAAGAAGGGCTGCTACTCTGTGGATCCATCTTCTATGGACTAGCTGCTGTGCTGTTCCGGCTGGAAGTGCTGCTGCTTCTGCTACTTGGAAGAGGAAGAAGGGAATTCCTGGTCAAGAGTGGGATTGCTGCTGCTGTGTGCTGTTGCTTGAAGTATTGTGTTGTTGCTGGTGGTGGTCTGCACTTCTGATCTGCTACTGCTGCTGCTTGCACTTGAGGGCTGCTAGTGCTGCTGTGGTTGTTTGCAGAGTTATGGGAGGAAGATGACAGGTGGTGAGGTCAGGGTCATGGATTTGATGTGGTCGGATGATGGATGTTCGTGTGGTGCAGAGGAAGGAGGAAGGCACGTAGGAGATGAAGTGATGAGAGAAGGCGGAGATGTAGCTGGGTGTGCCCTGGGAAGCAGAGACTTGGAGGATGCCCTGCTTGCCGCCATCCAGGAGGAAGCTGTGTTGCGTGCACGTCTGGCCTTCGCTGAAGCAGCCTTTGATGCTGCATGGGCAAGGGTGGCTCGCATGATGTACACGACAACGGCCATCGAGGAGGAGAGGACAAGTTCGGCCCTCTTTATCTGTACCAATGGAGATGTGTTGCTGTGCGAAATTGATCCACACAGCACCACAGAATCCTCACTTTCGTGGAGGTAAACCGACCGTTTTTCAATGCAAAACGGCAAAGATCAGCCAAACCCTAGGGTTGCTAGGGCTAGGCAGAAGCTACGAGCTAGGTGCTGGAAAGAAAAGAACGTAGGAGAAAAAATAACGTAAGGTTGTGAAAGGATCGATTGGATTTTTCAATCGGCCATATACCCACATATATAAGGGTATGCCCGGTCTTTGGCAAATTGGAGTAGGACTCCTTAACGTGCTGTTTCCTTGGCACATAAGCCAAAAGGCTTTTCCTAATCTTTCTGTAAAAGCATCAGCCTGGGCCCAATACTAGTAGACTTTCCATATTAGCTCTGTTTTGGCAGAATAGCTGATTATGCAAAATCTTTTCCATCTTCAGTTTTCCAAACCAGACTTCTTTCCTTCTTTCTCTCCATGCGTGAGCTCTAACACAATTCTGTTCCATCCATCCTGCTGCACCTGGCCTCTGTACTTGCAATCATATGTGCATTCTCAAACCATTAGCTTGACCACCAAACTAAATAATCTGGGCAACCCCTCAAGCCAGATCCAAATTAGACTATCAACAAGATGACACTGAAAAGGCCACAATTGCTGGTCATACTGATCCGGAGTGGATTCTAGACTCTGGTGCTTCTCAACATGTTGCAGGTGACTTCAGGGAGTTTGAGTCACATGATGAGGTCACTCCCTCTCAAAGTAAAATGATATGTACTGCTGACGGGACCTCACAGCCTATTAAGGGCATTGGGACAGTTCAATGTACACCTGAGATTAAGTTATCTTTGGTCCTACATGTGCCATCTTTTCCGGTCAATCTGTTATCTTTTAGTGCTCTAATCGACCAGGTGGACTGTAGGATAACAGTTGACAGAAAAATGTGCTTGATTGCGGACGGGCCGACTGGAAGGAGGATTGGGACTGGAATAAGGCGTAGGGGGCTGTGGTACATGGACCGTGAGGGGCTTGGTCAGACGGGCAGCCCAGTGTTTGCGGCAATTGTGGAAGAAAGAGAGTCTGTGGCGATGAAACATCACTGCAGAATGGGGCATGTATCCTTTGATAAAATGTTCAAGTTGTTTCCTGATGTAATGCATGGAGTCGATAAGAACAAGCTGAAATGTGATGCGTGTGAGTTCGCAAAACACTCGAGGACGTCTTATGTGAGTAAGGGACTTAGGAGTATATCCCCATTCATGCTTGCTCACTCGGATGTGTGGACAAGTCCGATGGTGTCGGTTAGTGGTGCATAGTATTTTGTGACCTTTATTGACTGCCACTCACGTATGACATGGATCTATTTGATGCGTCACAAGGATGAAACTTTCCAATGCTTCAAGTCTTTCTATGCCTATGTGAAAAATCACTTCAAGTTTCACGTACAAGTGATAAGAAGTGATAATGGCACTGAGTATGTGAACAAAGTGTTTGGGACCTTCTTATCAGAGCATGGGATTTTGCTCAGACCTCATGTCCGGACACTCCTCAGAATGGGGTGGCAGAAAGGAAGAATTGTCATATTCTGGAGGTTGCTCGATCGCTGATGTTTACTATGAATGTGCCGAAATTCTTGTGGAGTGAAGCTGTGATGGCTGCGACATACCTGATCAACCGCACATCATCGAGAGTACAGGGTATGAAGTCACCTTCTGAGTTACTTCTAGGAAAGAATGATTTTGTCGTTCCTCCCAAGCTGTTCGGTTGTGTCTGCTTTGTCAGGGATCACAGGCCATCTGTGGGCAAATTGGATCCATGGGCCGTCAAGTGTATCTTCACTGGGTACTCTTCTGGGCAGCGCGGCTACAAGTGTTGGAGTCCTTCCGAAGGGAGGACCTTTGTGAGCATGGATGTCACCTTCAGGGAATCCGAACCATTTTATGGTGAAAAAACTGATCTTAGTGGATTATTTGAAAGTCTTGACCATACCCAGTCTACTGTGATAGGTCAAGAGGGGGAGAGTGGCGGGGGTGCCGATTTTGGTGCCAATTCAGTGCTGCAGCAACCAATTGAGGGTGATATTCCGGTAGAACGAAGCGAGCAGCAGCCCCAGAAAATGATAACACCACAGAGTGAAGGACCGATTGTGACCGATGGGGTGCCGAGTCAGGCAGGTGGTGCTCCCACCCAGATCGGTTGTGTACCGAGGTGGATGGCAAAGCAAGAGGAGCAGCTAAAGGTGTATTCACGGAAGCAAGGTGATGCTTCTAATAGGTGGCAGAAGGTGAATGAGGAGCGTAGCCCTCAAGTATATTCAAGACTACATCATCATGTTCAGGGGTAGCAGCCAACACAGGGTACAGGAAGGCAGCAATGCAAGCTCATCTAACACAGAGGACTTGCCAATTGCTTTGAGAAAAGGTACTCGAGAAAAGGCAGGGATACCAGAGCCAAAGTGTGGGTTCGATGCCAATGATATTGGAAATTATGTTTCCTATGAAGCATTGTCTCCAGCCCACAAAGCATTTGTTGCTTCTCTTCAGCTGGTGTCTCTTCCAACTGATTGGAAGGCAGCAAAAGTGGATCCAAAGTGGCGAGCAGCTATGATAGAGGAGCTGGAGGCATTAAGTAAGAACAAGACATGGGTACTAACACCTCTTCCAAGAGGAAAGAAGGCAGTCAGCTGCAAGTGGGTATACACTGTGAAGCAGAATGCAGAAGGGAAGTTTGAAAGGTACAAAGCAAGGCTTGTGGCGAGGGGATACAGCCAGACCTACGACATTGACTATGATGAGACCTTTTGCTCCAGTAGCAAAGTGAACACTGTGAGGATCCTGATCTCCTGTGTAGCGAATTTCGGGTGGTCCTTACATCAACTTGATGTGAAGAATGCTTTCTTGCATGGGGACCTGAAGGAGGAGGTCTACATGGAGATCCCACCGGGGTTCTCTACGTACGAGACTGTTGGCAAGGTATTCAGGTTAAAGAAATCTCTTTATGGTCTGAAACAGTCTCCGAGAGCATGGTTCGACAAGTTCAGACGTGCTGTATGTAATATGGGGTATGGGCAGTGTAACGGTGATCATACACTGTTCTACAAACATAAAGGAGGGAAAATCACTATACTTGCAGTATATGTGGATGATATCATTATCACAGGGGATGACAAAGAAGAAATAGCAAGACTGAAAGAGTGTTTGGAAGTCAAAGATATGGGCCAACTCAAATACTTCCTGGGCATAGAAGTGGCCAGGTCTGCCAAGGGGATTGCGCTATCTTAGAGGAAGTATACTTTAGATCTCCTAAGCGATGTAGGAATGCTAGGATGTCGGGCAGCCCCAACCCCAATTGATCAAAACCACAAAGTGACTGCTCAATCAGGAGAGCCAGTGGATAAGGAGAGGTATCAACGATTGGTGGGAAGATTATTGTACTTGTGTCATACACGACCAGACATTGCATTTGCAGTAAGTGTTGTGAGCAGATACATGCATGAGCCTAGAAGTGGACATCTTGACGCAGTACATAGAATCTTGAGATACTTGGAAGGTTCTCTTGGGAAGGGACTCTTGTTCAAGAGTTATGGACACCTTGTTGTAGATGGTTATTGTGATGCTGATTGGGCTAGCTGTCTGGATGACAGGAGATCAACTTCAGGCTATTGTGTCTTTGTAGGAGGAAATCTAGTATCTTGGAGAAGCAAGAAACAACCTGCTGTTTCCAAATCAACTGCAGAGGCTGAATACAGAGCCATGTCCAAGGGACTGAGTGAGATGTGGACCAGAAATCTATTGGCAGAATTGAAGATATTTTAGACAGGTTGTATGAATGTGTGGTGTGATAACAAATCAGCAATCAACATAGCACACAATCCAGTGCAACATGATAGAACCAAGCATGTGGAAATAGACAGATTCTTCATCAAAGAAAAGCTTGACGCTGGGATCATCAAGATTAAGCATGTGAGTTCTGGGCAACAGATTGCAGACTGTTTGACTAAAGGATTGGGAACTAAAGAATGCAATCTAGCGTGTGACAAGATGGGAACGATAGATATCTATCACCCCTCTTGAGGGGGAGTGTTGAATGTGAGGCCCAAGTGGCCCAGGCCCATATGGGGCTGACCTAGAAGAGGAGCCCCAGCTCTCTCGTTCCAGTGAGCCACCACACACTCACGTGAGGGACAAGACACAGGAGAGTGAGCAGTCTGAGGTGAGTTCCTCCCTGAGAATCAACAAAAAGAAAACAAGTGTGACTAAATCAGAAAGATCACACTACAAAGTAAATAGTCATGATGGGATTGGGCTGATGTTACCCATTGGGACATTGGTTCGCCCTGCCCATAACAAAGCCGATGGGTCTTGTGGGCCGGCTTCATAAGAAAATTGGGCCAGGGGAGCCGTTCATCACCGGTCCACCCGGACAAGCGAGTCGACCTTAATTTAGTTGCCCAAGGCTGTAGTCTGCCGTTATGACGCACATGCCTTTGTTAGGTTGTTACCCTTGTGCTTATATGGAAGTTTCAAACTAATGACCCAAGACCGCTTTTGTTTCAGAGTTACAAAATGCTACCTTATGGTGTAAACGGTTCGTGGTAGAAATAGAAACGAAGATGCATACATTCTTTTTTTCATTGAACAAATAAATTCTAAATATCTTAACGTAATGACCCAAGACCGCTTTTGTTTCAGAGTTACAAAATGCTACCTTATGGTGTAAACGGTTCGTGGTAGAAATAGAAACGAAGATGCATATATTCTTTTTTTCATTGAACAAATAAATTCTAAATATCTTAACGTACCACTAAAAATTCCTACAGCTAAATGATGCTAGTTGAAACAAATTGTTGTGTAAATGCTCTTTGCTTTCGTACAACCTACTATTAAAATGGGACAGACCATGTTATCCAATGGGACATGAGGCAACTTGGTATTGGACCATTGGGCCGGCTCTATGTCCCTGAACAGAATAGAGGGGCCCGCAGGGACCAGGTCTGGGCTGGAGTGGGCTGGCCCATTCCCATCCTGAGTAAATAGTACAACTAACTTTGAACCATGTGCATATCTAATTGTGCTATATAAAACTGAAAAAGATAGAATAGATACAGTCCAGGGAAATCCATTCTTACCTATGAGAGTTCTTACCGTGTTTTCTTTTATCGTCTGTAGCTGATGAAGGGGCATCAGACAATTCTTGGCAAATTCACATGGCCTAACAACTCCCACATGAGAAAAACAACCACCACAAGATCCCTCAAAATTGCCCATTATTGAACTACATGATTCTTGCTACAATGTCCAAACCAACATCAGACCTTGCGTTAACTTAGAAGGTACAACAACAACAACAACAACAACAACAAAGCCTTTAGTCCCAAACAAGTTGGGGTAGGCTAGAGGTGAAACCCATAAGATCTCGCAACCAACTCATGGCTCTGGCACATGGATAGCAAGCTTCCACGCACCCCTGTCCATAGATAGCTCTTTGGTGATACTCCAATCTCTCAGGTCTCTCTTAACGGACTCCTCCCATGTCAAATTCGGTCTACCCCGCCCTCTCTTGACATTCTCCGCACGCTTTAGCCGTCCGCTATGCACTGGAGCTTCTGGAGGCCTGCGCTGAATATGCCCAAACCATCTCAGACGATGTTGGACAAGCTTCTTCTCAATTGGTGCTACCCCAACTCTACCTCTTATATCATCATTCCGGACTCGATCCTTCCTCGTGTGGCCACACATCCATCTCAACATACGCATCTCCGCCACACCTAACTGTTGAACATGTCGCCTTTTAGTCGGCCAACACTCCGCACCATACAACATTGCGGGTCGAACCACCGTCCTGTAGAACTTGCCTTTTAGCTTTTGTGGCACTCTCTTGTCACAGAGAATGTCAGAAGTTTGACGCCACTTCATCCATCCGGCTTTGATTTGATGGTTCACATCTTCATCAATACCCCCATCCTCCTGCAACATTGACCCCAAATACCGAAAGGTGTCCTTTCAAGGTACCACCTGGCCATCAAGGCTAACCTCCTCCTCCTCACACCTAGTAGTACTGAAACCGCACATCATGTACTCGGTTTTAGTTCTACTAAGCCTAAACCCTTTCGATTCCAAGGTTTGTCTCCATAACTCTAACTTCCTATTTACCCCCGTCCGACTATCGTCAACTAGCACCACATCATCCGCAAAGAGCATACACCATGGGATATCTCCTTGTATATCCCTTGTGACCTCATCCATCACCAATGCAAAAAGATAAGGGCTCAAAGCTGACCCCTGATGCAGTCCTATCTTAATCGGGAAGTCATCGGTGTCGACATCACTTGTTCGAACACTTGTCACAACATTATCGTACATGTTCTTGATGAGGGTAATGTACTTTGCTGGGACTTTGTGTTTCTCCAAGGCCCACCACATGACATTCCGCGGTATCTTATCATAGGCCTTCTCCAAGTCAATGAACACCATATGCAAGTCCTTCTTTTGCTCCCTATATCTCTCCATAAGTTGTCGTACCAAGAAAATGGCTTCCATGGTCGACCTCCCAGGCATGAAACCAAACTGATTTTTGGTCACGCTTGTCATTCTTCTTAAGCGGTGCTCAATGACTCTCTCCCATAGCTTCATTGTATGGCTCATCAGCTTAATTCCACGGTAATTAGTACAACTCTGAACATCCCCCTTGTTCTTGAAGATTGGTACTAATATACTCCGTCTCCATTCTTCTGGCATCTTGTTTGCCCGAAAAATGAGGTTGAAAAGCTTGGTTAGCCATACTAACGCTATGTCCCCGAGACCTTTCCACACCTCAATGGGGATACAAACAGGGCCCATCGCCTTGCCTCCTTTCACCCCTTTTAAAGCCTCCTTCACCTCAGACTCCTGGATTCGCCGCACAAAACGCATGTTGGTCTCATCAAAGGACTCGTCTAGTTCAATGGTAGAACTCTCATTCTCCCCATTGAACAACTTGTCGAAATACTCCCGCCATCTATGCTTAATCTCCTCGTCCTTCACCAAGAGTTGGACTGCTCCGTCCTTGATGCATTTGACTTGGCCAATATCCCTCGTCTTCCTCTCTCGGATCTTGGCCATCTTATAGATGTCCCTTTCACCTTCCTTCGTGCCTAACCGTTGGTAGAGGTCCTCATATGCTCGACACCTTGCTTCACCAACAGCTCGCTTTGCGGCCTTCTTCGCCATCTTGTACTTCTCTATGTTGTCTGCACTCCTATCCAGGTATAGGCGTCTGAAGCAATCTTTCTTCTCTTTAATCGCCTTCTGGACATCATCATTCCACCACCAGGTATCCTTATCTTCGCTTCTCCTTCCCCTGGACACTCCAAACTCCTCCGAGGCCACCTTACGAATGCAAGTCGCCATCTTCATCCACACATTGTCCGCATCCCCTCCTTCCTCCCAAGGGCCCTCCTTAATGACCCTCTCCTTGAACACCTGAGCTACCTCCCCCTTGAGCTTCCACCACTTCGTTCTAGTGACTTTGGCACGCTTATCCCGCTGGACACGAATCCGGAAGCGGAAGTCAGCAACCACCAGCTTATGGTGGGGTACAACACTCTCTCCAGGTATCACCTTACAGTCTAGGCACGGACGCCTATCTTCTCTTCTCAAGAGGATGAAATCAATCTGGCTAGAGTGTTGGCCACTACTAAAAGTCACCAGATGTGATTCTCTCTTTCTAAAGAGGGTGTTAGCTACAATCATGTTGTAGGCTAGAGCAAAGCTTAAGACATCTTCTCCTTCTTGATTCCTGATGCCATAGCCAAAGCCCCCATGCGCCCCTTCAAAACCTGTGTTAGATGTACCCACGTGGCCATTGAGGTCTCCTCCTATGAAGAGTTTCTCACCAATCGGTACACTCCTAACCATGTCTTCCAGGCCTTCCCAGAACTCCCTCTTGGTGTTCTCATTGTGGCCTACTTGCGGGGCATACGCGCTGATAACATTGAGAACCAAGTCCTCAACTACCAGCTTGACCAGGATAATCCGGTCCCCACGTCTCTTGACGTCTACCACTCCATACTTGAGGCTCTTGTTGATCAAGATGCCTACGCCATCTCTGTTTGCAGCCGTCCCCGTGTACCACAGCTTGAAGCCGGTATCCTCCACCTCCTTCGCCTTCTGTCCTCTCCATTTGGTTTCTTGGACGCAAAGGATATCAACACCTCTCCTCACCGCTGCATCAACTAGCTCCCGAAGCTTCCCTGTCAGAGACCCTACGTTCCAGCTACCTAAGCGAATCCTCCTAGGCTCGGCTAGCTTCCTTACCCTTCGCACTCGTCGAGTCAAATGCGAAGACCCTTGCTCATTTTTCACTACATCCGGGCGCCGATGTAGCGCGCCACTAAGGATGCGACGACCTGATCCTCGCTCACTTGCCACAGTATCCGGATCAAGATACGGCGCGCCACTTGGGGGGTGACGGCCCGGCCCTTGCCCATTTTCCACCACACCCGGGTTCCGATGTGGCGCGTCGCTGAGAGGGTTACGCCCCAACGAAAATCTTTTGGGTTTCATCTCCATAAGAATGGCTGAGTTTTTACGTTGGCTCGCCAAGCCTATCACAACCCTCCTCCTTTACGTTAACTTAGAAGGTAGTGATTTTAAAATGTACATTGTGAGCCATGATCTATGTTATATTACTTCACGTAAGGAGAAATATTCCAAGGGAAATTTAACATTTACTCAGTTTATAGTGCACATGCTTAGTATGGACTACATGTTTAATAGAACTGTGGATGTACACGTACTATCATGATTGACCCTATCACATTAAAGAATGGCCAGATGAATGGTCAGCATGTGCCGTCAATGGAGCCATGGATCAACAGACAATAAATTTAACAAATTGCAATCAGATGTGCGAAGAACTATTCATGGCAGTGTTATTGCCCGAATCATGATGTGAGAAAGTCAGTTTTATATAGACTAATATGATATATCCCATGTCTACATATCCTTTTACAGCTATGTAGCATCAATAACTGATCATCCAAATACGCCATACATGACACCACTGCAAGGCATTAGATCCTCAAATATACAGGGTCGTCAACTAACTCAGCTGAAATCACAAATATCTCAGATAATGCTTCTGTGGATAACATGCCTTTACCTGAAGATTCCCAGGTTAGAGCAAACAGACAATGAAACCACTAAAATCCCATCGAGTTCAAAACTTCCTGAAGTGACTGAAGAGAAACATAAAAGAAAATGAAAAAGCAAAACAAATAGGTACTGAGATTTTTTGTGCGCGTGGAAAAAAACAAAGAGGTATCCTTGGAAGCCCTGTTTTTGAGTCTACGACTAGTCGATGAGTCATAACTGGAAGTCGACTCGAACACCTCGACTAGTCGGGACTAGTCGATCGGCACGGCACGACTCGTCGACTTGAAAACCTTGCTTGGAAGATATAAGTCTTTCCATGAAAATAACAAGAAGAATAACATAGGCTTGCACTAATATGACAATGTAAAGTGCGTGAGGTAACATACCATTCTATGTATAGTTAATCAGCTAAATAGTGGCTTCTATTCGGCTATGCACTCCATTTCTGTTTTTTCTTGCTCTCAAAATGTAACTTCGGGGCTTTGGAGAAACCTACAATCGGGACCTAAGAAGAAACATGAAAATTATGCATTAGTCTTTTGCATGAAATGCTAAATTATAGCCGCAGACAAACGTATAAAGCAATGGGAATTGCAGGAATCCAAAACTGTTAAACAATCTTGTCATTAAAAATTTAAAATCATGCAATAAATGGATTAGATTAGACCATCATTCACCTGTAATTTGTTCTCAGTTAATGTTTCTCCATGGCTATATTGTGTCATTTCCAGAAAACTATTTGATGCAAGTATCCGAAAAGCTAGCATAGGATGAACACAGATTCATAGAATGTTGGTATATACTATATAACAATGAAAAGATTTGTGAACACATCTCACTAATGGACTTACCAGTTGGAATTGACCTGCAATCTTTGGTCAGTATAATGAGGTTCAGCTCTACTACTGTTTCCCATTTATTTCCCTAGCTCACTATGAAACTGTTGTGCCTTTTATCATCACTCAAGTAGCAGATTTTCATTTCTTGGTTTCAACATGTTCTTTTGTACACTACCATGACCCACAGGAGGAAAATTGCATGTACAGAAGATGCTCTAATGCCGCACTTGACTTTTGTGTACCAGGTTAATTACCACATAAGTGAAAATACTCTAGCTGATCTTCTAACTTTCTTGGTGCAGTACATGAGTCACCTCTGTATTCCTTAACCTGCACTAAGTTGCCATGACCATTAACCATGGAATATGTGTACTGATTTGCGTAATTTTATTTGCAAGGTGGTACTACTTGATATTCTGCCAATAGCCGTCAATACTTGTTAGCTAACAAAAACTGCGGCAGCGAGCCACAAACTTCATCTATCTGCCAAACTGTCCACATATGGTTTTCACTTCAATTAAAAGCCAATCTCTGCAAATAAGAAAAAAATGCTAGGTATTAGATCTTTCAAAGAATGATAAGGTAATGATACCTTTTTGTTGTCCGACCGAAATAACCACCGGTGAAACGACCTGCTGCCAAGGGTTGTGCATGTCCGTCCTGGTGGCTATTGCTGCACTGGTGATGAGTTCTTGGCTGCGTTTTGGCCACCGCTGGGTGGTGTGCCTTGTGTCGATTTGTGCGGCGGTAAGCGCTGATGCCGAGCAGCCTGCAAGATGATGCCGAGGCCTTGACCTTATCTCCCCGATGGCCGGTGTGGCTCCAATGGAGAAACAGCGCGAGGCTACAGCAACATATGGTGCGGCCGTGCGGATCTTGCGAACCGTGGAGCTCCGTCCATCGAGGACAGGGACAACGACCAGAGTGGTGATTGGCGACCGGTCTCCCGGATGGCTAGACAGCCGTGGACACGGCTTCGGCGGGTGATCAGGTGGTGGGACGGAGAGGCGGCACAACGGCGCGCGGCGACTTGGCCCCTGACTGTGTGTGCATGGATGGCTGGATAAGGGGCTCATGTACAACGCCAAAGCTATATTTCCCACCCAATTCACGCACAGATCAACAACAGTAGGTCTGGAGGATAATGATGGAAGTTGTGAATGATGGCCGGGATGGTAATCGATCGATGGGGAGGAGGGCTTTTATAGGCCTTACGGCGCGTGAGCGGTGACACAGCGTTGATGTTGTGGTGGGCGACATGCCGAGAACCGAGCTATAAATAATTAAATATCTGATTCTATGGCGGTTGATTGCTTGTAGCAAAACCTACCCAGAAATTTTACCCCCTCTACTGCCCAGAATTACATGTATCTCTTCTATATAAATTAGGAAGAGGCTGGAAAAAACTCAAAAAAAGGAGAAAAAGGATTCCTACAGGATGTAGGGTCTTATTACTTACAAGTTTCTAATGATAATATTTTTGCTACATAAAAAAAGGAGAAAAAAGGATTCCTATGGGATGTAGGCGGAGTACTTCATTATTTAAATATATGGTCAAAATTTGAAATAAAATACTTGTGGGATAATAAATCAGAATGCAGGATGTAGGGTCTTATTACTTACAAGTTTCTAATGATAATATTTTTGCTACATAAAAAAGGAGGAAAAAGGATTCCTATGGGATGTTGGCTGAGTATTTTATTATTTAAATATATGGTCAAAATTTGAAATAAAATACTTGTGGGATAATAAATCAGAATGCATGTTGTAGTAATCGAATCTTCCATCTCTGGTTGAGTTGTACGCATGCAGCTTTCTATAAGCTTAACTTTCAGTAGGATTCTCCAATTCTAGATTTGCATATGGAAACATTAAAATAGTTTTTTGTTTACAGACTCTTTGTTTTGGGGTGCTAATTTCCCTTTTGTTTTTGTTGTTGTTTTCTGATAGCATCTTGACATTACATTTAGAAGAGACCCGACCAACTATAGGCCACGAATCAACAAACTGGAATCAACGAAGGACAGAGAACAAAAGAATGCAGGGTCCTACTACTACCTAGATGATTAATGAGAGGGGCCAGCGCAGGTTGCTACAATTTGGTATTGGTTAATGGCTGCACGTATCCTATTCTTGATTGTTTAGTGAGTTTGTTTCTTTTTGGGCTCCTGTGTAGATTCTTGTTGGACGTCAATAATGTTCCGAACCCTTCTGGATCATGCGCAAGGCTAACGAGAAGTTGCCATGACGTGTGTCCATGGGACATGCGAATTGGCCACAGGAGTGAAGCGCATCGAGTGTGGTGCCTGGGTTTCAAAGAAGCGCATGTGTTGAAACTGTACTTTTTGTTGGTTTGAGCTGTGGGGAGAACGATCATCAGTTTTCTTGTATTTGCATTGCTGTATCATGGCTTTACCATCTCATATTGTTCTATCGTGAAAACTTATAATGCATATTCTCTTGGAGCTTATTATAGTCCTCTCACTAGTTTATCCTCATAATATGTTTTATGTCCTCTTACTAGTTGGTTCCGTTCCTTTTGAACTAGTCTTATGAATGATGAAGTGTGGTGGGCAGTACACGCTATACATTTTTATTTTTGTTCATCTCGTTCGTTTTGAACTAGTCTTATGAATGACGAAGTGTGGTATACATTTTATTTTTTTGTTCACCTTAGAATTACATTTTTGCTAATTTTCAGCTTGTGTTCACCTTAGAATTATATTTTTACTAATGTCCACTTAGAATTTTATTTTTGCTAATTTCCAGTCGATTGATTTTAGTTTGTTTTTAGTCAAATTTTTGGTTAGTAGGTTCTTATCGGGTTTTCTAAAGAATTAGGCCCATGTGGAGGGTCACTTCCTCTAAGTCCCAGCCGGAAAAGGGGGACAAGCAGAGCCATTCTTTGGGAAAAGGTTATGCCTGCCCCCATGGGCGAGGTTTTCCTTTTGGTCCCGTGCCCTACTCGTCCGTGATGTAACGAACTAGAACCTAGGGTAATGGGATTCAAGATGGGATTGGGGATTTGGGAATAATCTTAGAGTGAAGCTTGGTATAGGAGAGTTCAGTTCATACATGATCAACAAAGCAAGACAATTTAAAAAAAAAACAAAGCAAGACGATGTGTAATCTCTACTTTTTTTTTGAGGAAACGTGTAATCTCTACTTAAGAAGGCAGGAGAGCCGCGCACTCACGCGACTTCGTAGTTCACCCAACCCAATGTAGAAATGGCCTATGCCGTTCCTCTTGGAAACCAACGATGTAAATCACCTTGACTCTCCCAAGTTGCATGTCAAAAAATCACTTGAAACATAGCTATGTATTCTGGTATGGTGAAGGTGAATAAGTTGAGCTTGTTGCTAAAAGGCGTTCAACGCGGGGGGGGGGGGGGGGGGGGGGGGGGGGGGGGGGGGCTAGCGCTACAGTTGGGAGATGTGGATGATTGGCCTAACTTGGCAGGTCTAGGCAGTACACACTGTTTTTGATGCGCCGGGGTACCGTGTATGACTCGAAGAACCAAAATGACATCTTAATCATGCAATCGCATAACTCTAGTTTCAGATAAGTAATCAACTTCATATGTTTCTACGTGTGGGTGGAGCTAGTACAAATAGGTGTATATTACCGCTGCTCCACATCAAACATGCCACCACTGTTCCTTTCATACCGGATAGAGGCAACAATAATTAAGGGTCTCCCCGTGAACGCGGTTAAGGCAGCCTCTCTTACTCCCCTACGTAAGTTCCGCGAAGGAAGTAGCTTCCGCCACCGCAATACCTCAGCTTCCATACATCCCCGGATAGTAAATCCTTGATGTCCATAAAAGAAAATTGGTGCAGAGCATTTGTTGTAGGGTGGAACCCTAATGGATGATCTTTTCACACTTGAAGGGGGGAAAAGGAATAATAAGAGGAATCACTCAACGAAACCCAAATCACACATCCACTAGAATAGCATACATGAGGTCCACAAGCATAGCATGAACTATCAAAGGAAAGTGGCACAAAGGTAAGGTTCTCCTCAAATCCAAAGGAGATGAGGTCTTGATGATCTAGAGAGATCCTTCTCCCTTAAGAGGTCTTAGTGATCCTATGATGGGGATCCTTCTATCTCAGGAGGTCTTGGTGATCCAAGATTGAGGTACAAGGAGAAAGCTCTCGCTAGTAATCTCAAGTACTTCGCTAACCCTAACAAATGACCGATGGAGATGGGGATGACCGATGGATGCTCCGGATCATCTTCCCCCGGGAAAGATCCGACCTTGGATCGTTAACCTCATCACCATGGTAGGGAGATAGGTCCTTGACATTGAAGATGTCACTCACATTGTACTTGTCGCGTGGAATGGCGATCTTGTAGGCATTGTCATTTGTAGCATGCATTGTCATTTGTAGCATGCTAGCAGCTTGAATGGTCCATCGGTGCGAGGTAGTAGCTTGGACTTGCGTTCGTTGGGGAAGCGTTCTTTGCAAAGATGTAGCCACACAAGATCTCCGGGGTTGAACACCATGGGATGCTTGTTGATGTTTAGCGTGGTGGCGAGACGATGTACTTGGCGTTCAATTGTGTTCCTTGTATCTTCATGCATCTTCTTGATGTAATTTTCTCTTGCGCTCGCGTCCATGTTGGTTCTCTCTTGTAGTGGTAGCGGGATGATGTCCAACGGCGACAAAGGGTTGAAGCCATAGACGACCCCGAAGGGGGACTTACCGGTAGTAGAGTGCCATGCTTGATTGTAGGCGTATTTGGAGATGGGCAAGCATTCCTCCCACTCCGTGATGTTTTCCTTGATCAACACACGGAGTAGTGTAGATAAGGTCCGGTCGGTGACCTCCGTTTGACCATCGGTTTATGGGTGATATGCCGAAGAGAATAGTAGCTTGATGCCGAGCTTGGCACATAGTGTCTTCCAAAAGTAGCTTAAGGACTTGACGTCGCGGTCTGACACGATCGTCTTGGGCACTCCATGCAACCTCAAGATTTCCCTACAAAAAGGATTTGCAACATGTGAAGCATTGTCTATCTTGTTGTCTGGTATAAAATGCGCCATCTTAGATAAACAGTCCAAAACAACAAATACGAAATCTTTGACATTTTGTGTTCTCGGCAAACCAAGCACAAAACTATACCGATGTATTGCCATGGTTGATACAGAATAGGAAGTGGCATATGTAGACCATGGGATTGAGATTGTGACTTAGCTTTGCGGCATGTAGAGCACCGGTTGGTGTAGCGCACTGAAAGTGCAACTATCCCTAGGTGGTTTTGGTAATTCATAACAACATATAGCTCATTGAGCTAATGCTATTTCAAGACAATTATTTCAGGAAAGCTCAATGATTGGCATGGCACGGATGGTGAAAGTGGAACCCTCAAAATGCTAAGGACAAAGGATGGGCTCAAGCTCAAAAGCTCAAGACTCTTCATTTTACATTTTAGTGATCCAAGATCACATTGAGTCCATAGGAAAAGCCAATACTATCAAGGAAGGATGAGGTGTTGCTTAATGAGCCTTTTGCTTCATGTGCTTAATGATATGCTCCAAAATCCTCAGCTACTTTCCCATATCCACATATGACCTAAACCCAAAGCCAAACTCGGTCCTACCGATTCTTTCTATCCGGCGCCACCGAGTTTCACATGTCATAAGCCACTGCCAAACCCTAGCAAATCGGTTCTATCGATAGGGATCCCGGTCTTACCGAGATGGGATTGCAATTTCTCTGTTTCCTTTTCGTAACGTTTCGGTCTCACCGAAAGAGCGGATCGGTCCCACCGAGATTGCAATGTAAACTCTCTGTTTCCCTTTTGTAACTTTTCGGTCTCACCGAAAGAGCAAATCGGTCCCACCGAGTTTACCTGACCAACTCTCTGGTTAGCTTATTACCAAAATCGGTCTCATCGAGTTTGTGTAATCGGTCTCACCGAGATTACGTTATGCCCTAACCCTAACCATATCGGTCCTACCGAGTTGCATGTCAGTCCCACCGAAAATCTCTAACGGTCACTAGGTTTACTATTTTGGTCCGACCGAGTTTGTTGATTCGGTCCCACCGAGATTGGTAAATTGTGTGTAACGGTTGGATTTTGTGTGGAGGCTATATATACCCCTCCACCTCCTCTTCATTCGTGGAGAGAGCCATCAGAACACATCTACACTTCCAACTCATATGTTCTGAGAGAGAACTACCTACCCTTGTGTTGAGGCCAAGATATTCCATTCCTACCATATGAATCTTGATCTCTAGCCTTCCCCAAGTTGCTTTCCACTCAAATCTTCTTTCTACCAAATCCAAATCCTATGAGAGAGAGTTGAGTGTTGGGGAGACTATCATTTGAAGCACAAGAGCAAGGAGTTCATCATCAACACACCATTTGTTACTTCTTGGAGAGTGGTGTCTCCTAGATTGGCTAGGTGTCACTTGGGAGCCTCCGACAAGATTGTGGAGTTGAACCAAGGAGTTTGTAAGGGCAAGGAGATCGCCTACTTCGTGAAGATCTACCGCTAGTGAGGCAAGTCCTTCATGGGCGATGGCCATGGTGGGATAGACAAGGTTGCTTCTTCGTGGACCCTTCGTGGGTGGAGCCCTCCGTGGACTCGCGCAACCGTTACCCTTCGTGGGTTGAAGTCTCCATCAACGTGGATGTAGGATAGCACCACCTATCCGAACCACGTGAAAAACATCCGTGTATCCAATAGCGTTTAAATTCTCCAAACCCTTCCCTTTACATTCTTGCAAGTTGCATGCTTTACTTTCCGCTGCTCATATACTCTTTGCATGCTTGCTTGAATTGTGTGATGATTGCTTGACTTGTCCTAAAAGTTGCTAAAATCTGCCAAGAACTAAAATTGGGAAAAGGCATAGATTTTATTTGGTCAAGTAGTCTAATCACCCCCCCTCTAGACATACTTCCGATCCTACAAGTGGTATCAGAGCTTTGGTCTCCATTTGCTTTGATTTCCATAGATTTTGATGGTCATAGCCTTGGTTTCACAACCTAGGAGAGTATGGCGTCTAGCGAGGGAAATTATCACCGTAGAGGTCCTTACTTTGTTGGTACTAATTTTGCTAGTTGGAAGCATAAAATGAAAATGCATATTCTTGGACATAACCCCGCCGTTTGGGCTATTGTGTGTGTTGGTTTGCAAGGTGACTTCTTTGATGGGAAAGGACCAAACCGTGAAGCTACCGCGGATGAGTTGAAGATGCTACAATACAACGCTCAAGCTTGTGATATTCTCTTCAACGGACTGTGCCCCGAAGAATTCAACAAAATCAGCCGTCTTGAGAATGCAAAGGAAATTTGGGATACTTTGATTGATATGCACGAAGGTACCGACTCCGTCAAGGAATCCAAATTGGATGTGCTTCAAAGTCAACTTGACAAGTTCAAAATGAAGGATGGTGAAGGTGTCGCTGAAATGTACTCTAGGCTTGCTCTCATCACAAACGAGATTGCCGGCTTAGGGAGTGAAGAGATGACCGATAGATTCATCATCAAGAAGATCCTAAGAGCCTTGGATGGAAAATATGATACCGTGTCACATTGATCCAAATGGTGCCCAATTACAAAGATCTCAAGCCAACGGAGGTCATTGGAAGAATTGTTGCTCATGAGATGTCGCTCAAGGATAAAGAGGAACTTCACAACAAATCAAGTGGTGCCTACAAAGCCTCATGTGAAGCTCCCACATCATCAAGTGAGAAACAAAACTTCAATGAAGAATTGAGCTTAATGGTGAAGAACTTCAACAAGTTCTACAAGAGTAGAAGCAAAGATAGAAGCTCCAAGTCAAGGTCCTACAATGACAAAAGTTCTTCTAGTCGAGAGCGAAACTGCTACAATTGTGGAAGACCCGGACACTATTCCAATGAGTGTACGACTCCCTACAAAAGAAGAGAGGATTCTCCAAAAAGAAGAAGCAAAAGAGAAGAATCACCATCAAGAGAGAGAAGGAGTAGAGATGATCGTTATGAACGAAGATACTCACAGAGAAGCAAGGATTCGGAAAGAAAGGAAAAATCATCAAGGAGCTACACAAAACGAAGACATCAAGCTCATGTTGGTGAATGGGTATCCGGCTCCTACTCCGACAACCACTCCGAGAGAAGTTATCACTCCGATTCCGAATATACTCAAGATGAAGGTGTTGCCGGTCTAGCACTTGTGTCAACCAACTCCTATGACATATTTGACTCACCAAATGAAGGAATTGGAAGATGCTTCATGGCCAAAGGTCCTAAGGTAACTCACCCTGAGTATGTTGATTTTAATAGTGATGAAGATGACTTATTAGGTGATGATGATTTACTTGTTGACAACTCTAGTGATGAATACTATGATGAAACGTCAATTAATCATGCTAATCAAGATAAAACGAATGACAATGATAAGGAGAAAATTGAGGCCCTAACTAAAGAACTAAACACTCTTAAGTTAGCTCATGAAACTATCTTCGAAAATCATCGAGAACTTTTAAGAGCTCATGAGAAGTTACGCTTTGAAAAGCTCAATCTTGAGCAAGAGCATGAGTTTTTAAAGGCAATCAATGATGATCTCCGCAAGAAAAGTTCTTCTTACATTGCCAAGCGTTTACTCTTATCCACTTACATGCCTCAAGTCAAGTCTAGTAACAAGAACAAGAAAGATTCTTCCTCTAGTAGTAACAATGATCATGTTAAATCCAATATTGTTGCTTCTAGTAGTTCTCTCGATTCCACTAATGATTCTCTTAGCCAAGTTACACTTGAGCAAGAAAATAGCTTATTGAAGGGAATCATAGAGAAAGGAGTGTATAAAAGCCTTGCCGGTAGTAAGCAATTCGAGGAAATTGTACGCAAGCAAGGAAGGCACCGGAAGAATCAAGGTGTTGGCTTTGAACGAAAGTTCAATGCCAATGGAGTTGAATGGGAAGAAGATCAATACCCCAAGACAAAGTTTGTTCCACAACAAGAGAAGTATGATCCTACTTCTTTCAAGGGGACACAAACTCAAGATGATCTTCCACCACAAGACTACAAGCAAAAGGCAAGGACAAGCTTCAAGAAGAAATTGATGCATTTGAAGAAGCTCCTAAGACCTTAGTCAAGTGGATTCCCAAGACTACTTCAAGTTCCACTTCATCAAGTACGACTACAACTCCAAGGATTCCCATCAAGATGGTGTGGATCCAAAATAAGAAGAACTAGAGAGTTCTTGAGGGCGACTCCGCCAACATACTTCACTCTTATCATTTTGGCAAGAACAAGTGCAATCAACCTCCACATCTTGCACTAGTTCAAGGAGTCACAAACCCTCTTGTTGGTAAGTCAAGGGACAAGGATTGCTCCAAGTGATCTACATCAACATTGAGCATCCACATCTTCAACATCTACATGAAGTCATCATCGACAAAACCCAAGGTTAGTTCATCCCTCTCAGGGGGGATATCACATCTAGGGGGAGCTTTACTCTAAGACTTGAGTTAAGGCAACTCTAATGATGTGAACACAACAATGCTTTATGTAAAAGTGGTAACCCCACTTGAGCTTAAACGATGAGTATGACCTATGATCAAGTGTTCTCATTTGACTCCTAAGTCAATATACTCATATATAGATGACCTAGTCATCGCCAATTGCTTGATAGATGCTAGAATTGGTTGTGCATGCTTTGTCACATATTTGAATTGCCATTTTATTGTGTGAGCATGTTGGTTGCATATTTTATTCATTCGAGGACATCCACTTGTTGTTTTGATTGTTTGGCTTTATTTTTCTTTTGCCAAGTGGATGGACAAGAATGCCTAAGAACCTTCTCTAGCTATCTATGCTTTTCTCGTCTCAAACTCTATTCATGCTACATCACAAAATTGATCAAGTCAGATTCGAACCACTCTGTGTGAGGAGCACTCGGAGTCCCCGATTCGTCATAGACTTAAACTTCCAAAACTTCTTTGTGATTCTCGGTCTGACCGATACCCCACTTTCGGTCTTACCGAGATCATTAAGTTGATCTATGTTTTCGATCTCGGTGCAACCGATTTGAACCATTCGGTCACACCGAGTTGTAGTAACTGTATACAGTTTTGCATCTCGGTGCCACCGAGTTGTTCCGCTCGGTCACACCGACAGGGTCGGGCTATATATAGTCATGGGCAAAAATTTGGAAATTTCTCCGAACCCTTTCGCCCGCGCGATAGCTCGCTCTGCCTACGAGGTCTCCGGATCGTATACTCGCCGCCAGCCGCCTCCAGTCGCTGGTCTCCGTCGCCGTCAACGGGATTCAACCCCGCCGTTGCCGCCGTAGCGAGTCTCCGCCGAACTAGGGTATGGACTCGATCTTTGTGCTATTCCCCAATCCGATTCCTAGCACATTGTGATCATATTGATTCTAGCCACGTTTGATAAACTCCTATCCAGTAAATGAATCCGCAGAATAGGTTTGATTCTTAAATTTTAGGGTTAGGTTTCCGCCGAAACCATCTCGGACCCACCGAGTTGAAAAACTCGGTCCCACCGATTTGGCTTATGCCATTGCACAAGTGAGACTCGGTCTGACCGAGTATTGCTAATCGGTGTGACCGATTTTGGAACTTTGTGAAACCCTAGCAGTCTCGGTGCCATCGAACTGTGACTCGGTCTGACCGAGTTCACCAGTTTTGGTTCCAAAAACTGCTTTGGTATCACCGAGTTTAAAAATCGGTAGATCCGAAATGATTTCAGTGGGAAACTAAAACTAAGTTTTTGAATCATGCTTTTGCAAAAATCTCTGCATTTTGTGATGCTCATCCACTCTACCTCATCTATAAACTATTCACAGGGTCAGCAGTCAGCTTGTTCATCATGTCAGACCAGAGTGATAGCCAGAACTTGTCAGAACAGCCAGTGCAGATGAGTGAGGGCACTAGTCCCTCCAGTTCTTCAGATGAAGGTAGCAGGAGCACTCCCAGCAATCTGCCAAAAGCTGCCACCAGACATAGGAAGAAGAGAACCTCAGAATCAGAGGATGAGGACTATGTGGCAGAAGAGGAAGCCACTTCCAAGAAAGTTGAGCTCAAGAAAGAGCATGGCTCAAGACAGAGCACCAAGCCAGGCTTAAAGGTCAAAAGGCTAGCAGGCAGGCAGCCCATGCCAAAGGCCAGAGCCTCAACAAAGATTCCTGAGAAGCCTGCACCCAAAGAGTCAGTTGCTGCTGAAGGGAAGAAGGAAAGGAAAAGAGGAAGATGGTGCAAGAAAGTTGATCCCATGGCTGAATTTGAACAACGTTCTTCTGATGAGGAAGAAGAAGAAGTGGTTGCTGCACCAGCACCTAAGGCACCCAAGCTAATGGGTGATGCTATCAAATCAGGGGCTACTGCATCTAAGCCCAAGACAGCATCAAAGGCCAAGACAGCTCCAAAGAGAAATACAAGGAGCATCCCAGTAGCTGAGAAGAACAAGGCCCCAGTGCCTAACATTGCAGAAGAAGAGGAAGGCCAAGTTCTCAGAAAATTGAAGCCCAAGATCCCAGACCACAATGATGCTCATCCTGTGGCTGAGGATATGAAGATCAGAAGAGACTCAGGACTGAGAAAGTGGAGAGTAGAGGATCCATATGCTACCAGGAGGAGGACTGCTGTTGACTATAGGTTCCACACTAAGGAACATCAGGACTTCTATGAGACAGTGTTGCTTGATAAGAAGCCCATTGTGTGTGATATGAGATGGGTCGACTGGGACTACATCAAGGACAATGAAGAGCACTACCCTGGAGTGCAAGACAACTTCAAGGCATGTGGAGTAGCTGACTTTGTTGGGCAGAAGCTCACAAAGTGGAATGAAGAGCTGATCATGCAGTTCTACTCCACAGCACATTTTTATCCAGATGGCAGAATTTTATGGATGTCTGAAGGTACGAGGTACCAATCAACAGTTGCAGAGTGGGCACAGCTTATCAATGCCCCAGAGGAGCATGAGGATGACCTAGACATTTATGCCAAGAAGAAGATGGACCACAACTCTATGTCAAATATGTACAAAGAGATCCCAAGCAAGGCACTTGACACTTTCAAGTTTGGATCAGTACATTATCTTCTGTCAGGATTGCCTACCATTAACTGGATACTGAGGCACACCTTGTTGCCCAAGTCAGGTGATCACAAGATGATCAGAGGCCATGCAATCAACCTGCTTCATATATTTGATGTGCCACAAAAGTTCAAAGTCATGAGCCTCATGGTAGAAACAATCAAGAGGACTGCAGCAGACCAGAAGAGGAGTTGTGGATATGCCCCTCAGATCCAGGAGCTGATTAACTCCAAGATGGGCACAGGCATATACCTCTTGGACAAGGAACATCTGCCTATTCATCCAGATTTTGAAGATAATGAAGTTGTGATGAACAAGGATGAACCATCTTCAGCCCATGCACAAGCACAGAAGGAGAAGGCAAGGAAGGAGAAAGCTGCAAGGATGCCAACTCAAGAGGAGGCATCTGAATATTTCTTGAAAACCAAACAAGAGCAGCTCAGTTACTTGATTGCATCCACCCTGAGGATAGAGAAAGGACTGGCCACCCTTAATCAGAATCAGGAGAGCTTAGAGAGGATCGTAGAACAAAAGTTCTATGACTTGGATGTCAAAGTGACAGAGATTCAGTCCGCAGTGGAGCAACTTCAAGATGATATGCAGGAGAGGAAAGGGAAAACTACCACTGATGCATTTGCCAGAGTGCCACGAGGTCCGAGGTCGTCTGTAGTGCCAGTTCCTGACACAAGAGCCACCGTCTCAGCTCCAGCCACAACACCAGCCAAACCAGCTCCAGCATCTACTCCAGCTCCAACTCCAACCACGTCTACTGAAGCCTTCGTCCTTGGAGTGATCCAGACTCCACCACCACCAGAAGATCAAGCCTAAGTGTCAATTTAGCACTATGCATTTTCTAGGAACTTTTTGGTAACTTGTTGCCAAAGGGGGAGAAAAATGTATAGATCATAGGCTTCGAGAGAGAGAGTGTTGTTTTTCTCTCTTGCTTTATTTGGTGATTTTTCAAACATTGTTTGCTTTTGGTCGAGACACTTTGATATGCTTGTGAGACATTGATGATCATGTGTTTGATCATAAGCTACACTTATGCATGCTTGATATATCTTATCTATCTTATGTGATCATTCACTTTTTCCTTGGTGATGAGTGCATGTATTTCATTATTATCATTTTGAGCGCTCCACCAAGATGTATGTGACATGGAAGAGTAACCCATAATTCTAACTCTTTGTGCATTTGCAGTCCAAAGCAAATTTTAAATATGCACAAATTTAGGGGGAGCTCTTACTTATCACATACTTCTCAAAGCGACGATATAATTCATTCTTATTATATTTTGTCGAAGCTTTGATCTATATGTTGTCATCAATTACCAAAAAGGGGGAGATTGAAAGTGCAACTATCCCTAGGTGGTTTTGGTAATTCATAACAACATATATCTCATTGAGCTAATGCTATTTCAAGACAATTATTTCAGGAAAGCTCAATGATTGGCATGGCACGGATGGTGAAAGTGGAACCCTCAAAATGCTAAGGACAAAGGATTGGCTCAAGCTCAAAAGCTCAAGACTCTTCATTTTACATTTTAGTGATCCAAGATCACATTGAGTCCATAGGAAAAGCCAATACTATCAAGGAGGGATGAGGTGTTGCTTAATGAGCCTTTTGCTTCATGTGCTTAATGATATGCTCCAAAATCCTCAGCTACTTTCCCATATCCACATATGACCTAAACCCAAAGCCAAACTCGGTCCTACCGATTCTTTCTATCCGGCGCCACCGAGTTTCACATGTCATAAGCCACTGCCAAACCCTAGCAAATTGGTTCTACCGATAGGGATCCCGGTCTTACCGAGATGGGATTGCTTTCTCTGTTTTTCTTTTCGTAACGTTTCGGTCTCACCGAAAGAGCGGATCGGTCCCACCAAGATTGCAATGTAAACTCTCTGTTTCCCTTTTGTAACTTTTCGGTCTCACCGAAAGAGCAAATCGGTCCCACCGAGTTTACCTGACCAACTCTCTGGTTAGCTTATTACCAAAATCGGTCTCACCGAGTTTGTGTAATCGGTCTCACCGAGATTACGTTATGCCCTAACCCTAACCATATCGGTCCTACCGAGTTGCATGTCAGTCCCACCGAAAATCTCTAACGGTCACTAGGTTTACTATTTCGGTCCGACCGAGTTTGTTGATTAGGTCCCACCGAAATTGGTAAATTGTGTGTAACGGTTGGATTTTGTGTGGAGGCTATATATACCCCTCCACCTCCTCTTCATTCGTGGAGAGAGCCATCAGAACACATCTACACTTCCAAATCATATGTTCTGAGAGAGAACTACCTACCCTTGTGTTGAGGCCAAGATATTCCATTCCTACCATATGAATCTTGATCTCTAGCCTTCCCCAAGTTGCTTTTCACTCAAATCTTCTTTCTACCAAATCCAAATCCTATGAGAGAGAGTTGAGTGTTGGGGAGACTATCATTTGAAGCACAAGAGCAAGGAGTTCATCATCAACACACCATTTGTTACTTCTTGGAGAGTGGTGTCTCCTAGATTGGCTAGGTGTCACTTGGGAGCCTCCGACAAGATTGTGGAGTTGAACCAAGGAGTTTGTAAGGGCAAGGAGATCGCCTACTTCGTGAAGATCTACCGCTAGTGAGGCAAGTCCTTCATGGGCGATGGCCATGGTGGGATAGACAAGGTTGCTTCTTCGTGGACCCTTCGTGGACTCGCGCAACCGTAACCCTTCATGGGTTGAAGTCTCCATCAACGTGGATGTAGGATAGCACCACCTATTCGAACCACGGGAAAAACATCCGTGTCTCCAATAGCGTTTGAATTCTCCAAACCCTTCCCTTTACATTCTTGCAAGTTGCATGCTTTACTTTCCGCTGCTCATATACTCTTTGCATGCTTGCTTGAATTGTGTGATGATTGCTTGACTTGTCCTAAAAGTTGCTAAAATCTGCCAAGAACTAAAATTGGGAAAAGGCATAGCTTTTATTTGGTCAAGTAGTCTAATCACCCCCCTCTAGGCATACTTCCGATCCTACACGCACGACATCACGAAACATCTTTGGCTAATAGTACTTGGTGGAGAGCGTCGCAAAGGTCTGGTCACGGTCTAAATGTCCCAAAGTCCTCTACCGTGAGCCTCTTGCAAAAGCAACTAAAAGAATCAAGAAGATGGGCCTAGAGGGAGGGGGGTGATTAGACCTTTAACAAGTAAAAATGGCAGTTTTTAATTTCTTAAAGTTAATGTTGAGTTTAGCACATGTTAAGGCACACACAATACGTCTCAAGCAAGCATGGCAAGAGTATATGAAGTGAAAAGAGTAAAACATGCAAGTTGCAAGAATAAAAAGGGATGGGTTTGGAGTGTGCAAACGCAATGGAGACGCATGGTTCCGATAGGTGGTGCTATCGTATGTCCACGTTGATGGAGACTTCAACCCACGGAGGGTAACGGTTGCGCGAGTCCACGGAGGGCTCCACCTGTTGGGAAATGTTGCATGGAAAACACAAATTTTTCTACGCACACACAAGATCTACCCATGGAGATGCATAACAACAAGGGGGAGAGTGTGTCTACGTACCCTCGTAGACCGTAAGCAGAAGCATTTGACAACGCGGTTGATGTAGTCGAACTTCTTTGCGTTCCAACTGATCGAGCACCGAACGTACGTCACCTCCGCGTTCAGCACACGTTCAGCTCGATGACGTCCTTCGCCTTCTTGATCCAGCAAGATGGCGAGGTAATGGATGAGTTCCTACAGCACGACGGCGTGGTGACGGTGATGGTGAAGCTATCTCCGCAGGGCTTCACCTAAGCACTATGAAAATATGACCGGGGGAGTAAATGGTGGAGGTGGGCGCCGCACACGGTTAAGACAATGTTGTGTTGTGCCAGGCACCCCCCACATATATATAGGTAGGAGGGATGGGCGAGCAGCCAAGGAGGCGTCCCAAGTAGACCGAATCCTACTTGGTGTCCTCCCCTAGCCGCACGCCCCCTTCCATATATAGGTGCGGGGGAAAGGCAGGGGAGGGAGGCGCCCCCTTTCCTTTCTCTCATGAGAAGGGGAAGGCAGGAGGGGCTAGCCCTCCCCCTTTCCTTCCCTAGGGCTGGCCGGCCAGGGAGAGGGGCGCACCAGCCCCCTGTGGGCTGGTCGGTCCCCTCCTTGGCCCATTAAGCCCATATACCTATCGGGGGGGTGTGACACCCCAAAAATTTTTTTTTGGCCTTGTTTTATTAATTAAAATTTTTGCCAGGACTTAAAACCTTTATTTTATGAGCTCCCTTTTGATCTTTAACCTTGCCATTATGGAGTTTTTCCCCTAAGTGTGAACTTTTCAATTATGTTATTGGACTTGTTTAACCTCTCTAGAAAAACTTTACTTTTATCAGTACAACTAATTGCACAATTAATTTGCTTGATCTTCACTTTCTTGAAGATGGTTTTTCAAGGTTAAATGGCCATTTTTGAACTACAACCCATTTAAATATTTTCTTCTAGCCTCTACCAAAATTATGGGATGTTAGTAATATCATATGATTCAACTTTATGCAAAAAACCAGTGATGTTATTTGCAAATTTTGAGTGAATCAGCATCATCTTCATTCTGGACCAGACTGGTGTTTTCTACTGCAACCCTATTATTTCTTGCTCCAGTGACCTTGTGTTTTCTCATGCTCATAGTCCTCCCTACCAAACCCCTAAGTCCAGGAGCATGCACCCTTTGGGGAAATTTTGGTTCATGAAATGATGCCATTTATTTCCTATCCAGAATTGTAGTTTTGTAAGATTTGCACTAGCAAGTTCCTCTTTTTATCCAAATGACCTCACCACCCTCTTGTACATCCAAGGAGACACTGATCTGGAGAAATTGACCACTCCAAGTATTGCCTAAGTGCCCTTGGCATTGTGTCAAACACCTTATGGGCATGATCTGTTTTGGCATGAATCTTTGGTTGCACTGTGAACCAGATCCCCTGACCAAACCAGCGTGTCCACTGATCTCCTTGCAAGCCCAAACCTAGACCTGGTAAGTCCCAGCCTCACCCGAGACCTCTATCACGCCCTGGATTTTCGTCGAGCAGGTCCCGTGCGTGCTCCGGACGCGCCCAGAGCGCGCCTATTGCAGCCGCGTGCACCCGAGCCGCCGCGTCTCACCCGCACTCGTTCCGGCTCGTGACTACCTGCAGCTAGCTGCCACACACTCGCCGCCTCACCACTACACGCCAGCCACCCCTGGCGCCCTACAGCGCCACCACCAGAGCGTTTTGGCGGCACGCCGGCGTCGGCCGACAGCTTCTGCTCCGTGCAGCGCCGCCCAAGCCACCCCGGCTCGCCACCTGGCCCCTGGCACAGCCCGAGCTCATCCGTGAGCGTGTCCGCTAGCGTTCGTCGCCGCCACGATGCCCTGCACGCTACAGAGAGGCGGTTCGCCGGCGTCCTCATCCACCGCCGCGGAACCGACCTCGTCGCCCTATAAAAGTACGCCCCGAACCTCCCAAGCATGCAGGCGACTCCAAGCCATCCCCCTAGGACCCCCTTTGGGCAGCCAATCGACCCGGGAAGGTCATCTTCCCCATCTCCGGCAGCTTCGGCCGCCGCCATGGCTCGAGCTCTCACGACTCCACCAGGGCCTCCCCCACCCATTTCTCTCCACCAGGAACCCCCTCACACTCCCGCAAACCTTTCCCATTACTCGATTTCGATCGGGGCTCACTACGGGAGAACTTTCACTTTACCCGATGGCCGCCGTCCGCCGCGAAGCTTGCCGCCGGCGACTCACTCAACCCCGCCAACAAAGCAACCACCAGAGTGACCGCCTTGGTCTCGCGGATCCATCCAGACCCTCTGGAACCCGCGGGGAGCCGCCGTTCGCCGGCGACGACCACCGTTACCCCGCCTCCGTTCGGGCAAAGGAAGGGGAGGGAGGGATAGACCGGTCAAACCTGACCAGTGGGCCAGGCGGGCCCACTATCAGTGACTCGCGATCCATCCGCGCTGTAATAAGTGAAAGCGCAAAATGCCCAGTACGTATCTCCTACTTAGAAAGCGTATTTTCCCCGAAACGTTTTCTTTTCTGTTTTGTTTTAAAACAGATTTTGACCACAACTTTGACTTCCTATAACTTTTAAAATACAACTCCAAATGAGTTGATTATTTTTCCTACCTTCCTCAAATTTGATCTAGTTTATTTTAAGATTTATTTGAAAATTTGCCAAAACCACTTTTTGTACTGTTTTGAGATGTGTGTTAATTCAAATATATTTTAAATAGGATTTTGGAAAGAGGGAAGAAACTTTCAAAAGTTTTGGAGAGCACCTCACCCTTCCACAACTTAAAGGCAAGCATCTTGAACCCTGGCATAATATTTTTGATGTGTTGGTTGACACGTTTATAACACCACCTTATTTCGGAGGACTTGATATTTCATGTGACATGATCATTTGCATGGAAGCATATCAACGATTTCCTTGCTATTGGAAATGAAAATGATTGTGATGGTAATCATCCTCATGTGCCTTGCATGCATACCGGAAAGGAATCTGGGAAAGCCTCGGCCTTGGGTAGGCGTGAGCTTGTTGCCGGTCCTCGTCGGGACGGTTATGTCCGGTATGGCATGGTAAGGTACATTGAGTGGTAATTTCTTCAATTGTATTATATTTGATATACATGTCATGCAGGAACTTATAACCTCCTGAGTCGACCGCAGATTGAGTCTTGTTCCAGTAACCCCCATACTTGCCTCGTACTGCCACTCGTCCCTGCCACAGGTAGGGTACGGTTCAGTAAGTTGTCAACCCCTTTCCAGCACACACCGTACAGAGAGGCCATGGTGGAAGATATCGGTTGTAGCCGGTAGGCATGCCACCTGGTCAGGGGGCATGGGTGTTTCCGGTTGGGACCGAGAGGGGAGGCCACCCCTTAGAGCGCGCGATATAAATTTGATCCCATGCTACGCGAGGTTGTAGCCTCCCCACTTAGAGTTTTGCTTGACAAGTGTCGTGGGTGATTCCAGACACCGATGAGTTAAGCTGGTGTGTGCAAGTTAGGCGTGTTTTCAACTAAAAGGCCGTAGACGGAATTAGTCCCGATGGACTAAAGGAATCCGTTACTCGTGGGTAAAGAGTACACCCTCTGCAGAGATTAAACCTATTCGAATAGCCGTGTCCATGGTTAAGGACTACAGTCTGGGATGGGTCAAGCGTCGGTCTTAGTGTCGGTCTTCGGAGGTGAAACGGTTAAACCAGAACGGGAACTACTACTTGAGACTAGTGATGATTATGATTATTACTATTGTTGACTAACCCGTCATATTATTGTTATCATCGAATATCTCTGGGATGGTTCTACCTCCGGGATATTTCACTATGATTATTTAATTTTTAGCCCTTTATGTGGTGTCGCTCAGACGCCCGACTGTGGCATTTCTTTTAAAGCCCTTTAGGTGGTGTCGCTCAGACGCCCGACTGTGGCATTTCTTTTAAAGCCCTTTATGTGGTGTCGCTCAGACGCCCGACTGTGGCATTTCTTTTAAAGCCCTTTATGTGGTGTCGCTCAGACACCCGACTGTGGCATTTCTTTTAAGCCCTTTATGTGGTGTCGCTCAGACGCCCGACTGTGGCATTTCTTTTAAGCCCTTTATGTGGTGTCGCTCAGACGCCCGACTGTGGCATTTCTTTTAAGCCCTTTATGTGGTGTCGCTCAGACGCCCGACTGTGGTATTATTATTACTCATTTTTTTCTGCTCGAGGAGTCATTCAGACCCTCGCTTGGCACCCAGTATTTATTACCTCCATGTGGCCATTGCATAAATTTCCGGTTGCATATGAATAACCTGTTTACATGCATCAAGATATTTATTTATGACTAACTAAGTGAGTATAAGGATATTGCAAAGCATGAGCATCAACGGTTATATTATACCTGTGTTCTTGATGTTTGCGAGTACATTCAAAGTACTCACTGGCTTGTCCCTGGCTATTGTCTTGGCCAGATTTATTGCTTGGGGAGGAGCGTTGCGACACCGCCTCGGAACCTGAGCAACGGTGATAGCAGCCAGGTGAAGATAGGAGTTAACCTGGTCAGCTGTTCCCGTGGGAAATGGAGTCCCATAGCCGTGGTGATCCACAAACCGCTTCCGCCCTCAACCACTAGAAACCATTTGTTGTACTCATAGGCCACAATGGTCTTGTACTGCATATTTTGTACCTTTGCTTGGAATTTCTGTAACAACTTGGTGCCTCATCAGCTAACAGAAATCCTGGGGCTGATGAGCTCGACGGCCATTTTCTGGAATTTAATGTCTGGAAAACCGGTCGCGACAGACTTGGTATCAGAGCCAGGCTGACCATTGGCTAATCCTATCCTAGCCAGGTCAATAAACTTAGGCATGCCAAACCACCGAGCCATAACCAAACCCACAGCCAAGCTTCCCCTGCAAGATAGCCCCACAGTGACCCGACACCTTTTGGCAGTCGGTGCCCAACCTACCAGCCTAGCCGTCGATCACGCGCCAGTGACCGGCCCCCCTAATTAGTCCTTTCTCGCAAGCGTGCGAAGGAAGACTCCGACCCCTTTTTCCTATAAAAAGGGCACGCTAGTCTCAACCCAGCATAGCCCGGCCGCTATCCTAAACCAAGCCACACTGCCTGGTCCTATTGTGCACCATGAGACCACAGCGACCAACCTTGGAGGTTTTGTGACCATACTCGCAAACCTCACCCGTCGTGCCTATGCATTAGAAGAACCCCCAGAATATGTTGTGTACCAAGGGCCCGTAAGCGGTGAAAGCCGTCAATTCTGGGCCACTGCACACATCTACGGTAGGGGTCTCGCACCCGAACGCCCCTACAGGTTCACCGGAAGAACAACTTCCTTTGAGCCACAAGCCATCCAACTAGCTGCTCGAGAAGCTATAGTTCATCTCCGGCACTTGTCACCAAGAGTTGACTGTCGCTCGTTCCACTACTACCCCAGGCGTGAAGGGTATGGTAGACCACCCCAAGTTGCCAACGGAGATCACGAGACAGATCCTGCATTGTTGCACCTGGTGCGCTATGTAAGTGCACTAGGAGAACTGTGCGATCAGGTCACAATTGATCTTATCGCAGCTCATGGAGAGCTGGTTCGTCGAGCCCCGGCAAGAGAAGAGGACGAGCCCAATGCCGACAACCCAGTCGTGCTGTTTGGACAACCGATCGAGCCCCTGAGGTCTACCCCAACCATCGGCCAAGGTGTTGCGATAACCCCAGAAGTGCTACGTCGCATTTTGGGAACACACTCCAACGGAGTTATGGCCAGCAATCCCCGAGATGGCCACCATCGCTACCCCGAGCCTGCAGCTCCTCAACCCACTCCAGTCAATTCCGATGGCGAGACCCGTGGAGAAGCCTCGACATCCACAAGGCACGCCCGCATGGATGTAAACGAGGTAGACTAAGTAACCCGAGCTGTATCGAGTCCCAGTGTATCCTCGCTTTGTAATCGTGTGGCCTGGTATTTAAACGCTGCTTGTTGTCATGCCTCTGCTTTAATGATAACCTTGACTAAACACCCAGTACGCAGTGTGAGATTGCTACCCCTGGCGCAGCTACCAAAAACCTTCCCGACAGCCCCCACAGTAACATGTCACCTCGGTGGAATAAGTGTATCTATGGCATTGACTTCGAATCCCGGATCAGAGCTGGAAATTTCATTACCCTTCACCACGGTAAAAATGATCCATCTCCAGTGCTATAAAAGGGCCACCGCGTGACCTTGCCAAGCACCTCTCACCATGTGCATCACCCTCACAACCATTTCTTGCCATGCCGAACCCCAGCATTCATCTGAGAACCCCAGATGCAACCCCGGGTAGTTTTGTCAAGATATTGTGGGATTTTACCTGCAGTACCATGGGCGCTACCCAGCCACCCCAGTACGAGCTGTTCAAATCGAGGATCACCTCTTTCACCTCGAGATACTGGGCAGCAGTGCACATTCCTCCCGTAAACTCAGCCCATGACCCAACAGAGGTCTCCTTCGTGGGGAAATCTATGCCAACCCCACAGATGGCCGTGGAAGCTGCGGCTTGCGAAGCACTTGCTCGCCTTCGATTCGCAGTACCCTATGCCAGCGAACGTGGGTATTATTACTTCCCGAGCCATGCAGCACCCGGAGGAGTAACATCGTTTCCCGGTGTGCGAATCGAAAGAGACCCCATCCTGGCCAACCTTGTCCAGTATGTCATCGCTCAAGAGAGTTTGATCCAACGCGTGATGGGTTATCTCCAGAGCCTCGCAGACTTAAATCCTCAGATCGCCATCGGCAGATCACTGAGGCCCGACCAGGAGAGACACATGCATCGACTAGTCAATCCGCTTTCTCCGATAGAGGAAGAATGTGTCTCAATACCAGAAACATTTTCTCGGGACCCCATCCAGTTACCGTTTGCATTATAGACGTCGCTGCTACGTTATTTATTGCAACCTTTATTTGCGTGTTGTAACTTGTGCGTGGAGCTTAGTGTGTGCTTTAAGTGTGTTATTTTGTTAATTTCGATTAATATGAGTGATTCTGTTGCATTACTGTTTTCTTCCGCGAATAATCCTGGAGTGAGACATCTTTTTCTGAGTCAATACTTCGGCACTTTCTCATGACGTGGATTTCACGCAAGCACAACGACAACAGCTGACCCACAACCGCAAACACTCGGACACACACACGTACACCGTTTACAAAACTTTGCAACAGTGTTGCAGCTGGCTAACCCCTCTCCTAACCACGGTTAGCACCCGGCATCCCACCTACTCCTCATGATCACCACCGCCGTGGAGAGCCAACACCCGAGCAGCAGCATCGCGACGATCATCGCACACAGGAGCATGGAGAGCCCCAGCAGTGTCGCCAGCCCTCCGCATATCAAGATCGCGTACCAGTCCGGCATCGCCTCCGCCATTAGAGCCTCGCCCGAGCTTCTGTAAGCAGTAATGGAGGAGGAAGTAGGGGGAGAAGCAAGGCCAGAGGTGAGGAGAAGAGAGAAACACCTCGGCCGTTTTATAGCTCGAGCTCGGTGCACGGTGGGCGAAGTCCACCAACGCCGCTCGTCGCCCGATCGCCGGTGGTCGGAGTCGAATCCGCGAGCAGTGCCGACAGCGCGCTGGCCCGCGAGGTGAGTGCACGCTGCTCCGGCAGCTAGCACGCCGCGCACTACCGCGGTACGACCTAGATGCCCTACGCGCTAGGCGTCACCGGTGGAGAAAGCACGGGAAAGCGCGCAGGAGAGAGGAAGAAGGAGAGCCAGATGGAGAAGAAGAGGCTGACTGTGGGCCCCGGGTCCACCTGTCGGCCAGAGAGAGCACTGTGCTCCCGGGTACGACCAGCATATATTTAAATTTAGACTTTATTCTAAATTTATACCCAGCATAGAAATCTCACGTTTTTGTCTCAGACCGTAGATTTTTCCATGCAGCACCAGTATTTCACACTGTGGTTTTCATCACTTATTGCCCTCTTACTGTAGCCACATTTTCGTTGCATGCAATTTTTCTTATACAACTTTTAACAAATCTCGAGGACGAGATTTTTCTTAAGGGGGGTAGTATAGTGACACCCCAAAATTTTTTTTTTGGCCTTGTTTTATTAATTAAAATTTTTGCCAGGACTTAAAACCTTTATTTTATGAGCTCCCTTTTGATCTTTAACCTTGCCATTATGGAGTTTTTCCCCTAAGTGTGAACTTTTCAATTATGTTATTGGACTTGTTTAACCTCTCTAGAAAAACTTTACTTTTATCAGTACAACTAATTGCACAATTAATTTGCTTGATCTTCACTTTCTTGAAGATGGTTTTTCAAGGTTAAATGGCCATTTTTGAACTACAACCCATTTAAATATTTTCTTCTAGCCTCTACCAAAATTATGGGATGTTAGTAATATCATATGATTCAACTTTATGCAAAAAACCAGTGATGTTATTTGCAAATTTTGAGTGAATCAGCATCATCTTCATTCTGGACCAGACTGGTGTTTTCTACTGCAACCCTATTATTTCTTGCTCCAGTGACCTTGTGTTTTCTCATGCTCATAGTCCTCCCTACCAAACCCCTAAGTCCAGGAGCATGCACCCTTTGGGGCAATTTTGGTTCATGAAATGATGCCATTTATTTCCTGTCCAGAATTGTAGTTTTGTAAGATTTGCACTAGCAAGTTCCTCTTTTTATCCAAATGACCTCACCACCCTCTTGTACATCCAAGGAGACACTGATCTGGAGAAATTGACCACTCCAAGTATTGCCTAAGTGCCCTTGGCATTGTGTCAAACACCTTATGGGCATGATCTGTTTTGGCATGAATCTTTGGTTGCACTGTGAACCAGATCCCCTGACCAAACCAGCGTGTCCACTGATCTCCTTGCAAGCCCAAACCTAGACCTGGTAAGTCCCAGCCTCACCCGAGACCTCTATCACGCCCTGGATTTTCGTCGAGCAGGTCCCGTGCGTGCTCCGGACGCGCCCAGAGCGCGCCTATTGCAGCCGCGTGCACCCGAGCCGCCGCGTCTCACCCGCACCCGTTCCGGCTCGTGACTACCTGCAGCTAGCTGCCACACGCTCCCCGCCTCACCACTACACGCCAGCCACCCCTAGCGCCCTACAGCGCCACCGCCAGAGCGTTTTGGCGGCACGCCGGCGTCGGCCGACAGCTTCTGCTCCGTGCAGCGCCGCCCAAGCCACCCCGGCTCGCCACCTGGCCCCTGGCACAGCCCGAGCTCATCCGTGAGCGTGTCCGCTAGCGTTCGTCGCCGCCACGACGCCCTGCACGCTACAGAGAGGCGGTTCGCCGGTGTCCTCATCCACCGCCGCGGAACCGACCTCGTCGCCCTATAAAAGTACGCCCCGAACCTCCCAAGCACGCAGGCGACTCCAAGCCATCCCCCTAGGACCCCCTTTGGGCAGCCAATCGACCCGGGAAGGTCATCTTCCCCATCTCCAGCAGCTTCGGCCGCCGCCATGGCTCGAGCTCTCACGACTCCACCAGGGCCTCCCCCACCCATTTCTCTCCACCAGGAACCCCCTCACACTCCCGCAAACCTTTCCCATTACTCGATTTCGATCGGGGCTCACTACGAGAGAACTTTCACTTTACCCGATGGCCGCCGTCCGCCGGAAGCTCGCCGCCGGCAACTCACTCAACCCCGCCAACAAAGCAACCACAGGAGTGACCGCCTTGGTCTCGCGGATCCATCCAGACCCTCTGGAACCCGCGGGGAGCCGCCATTCGCCGGCGACGACCACCGTTACCCCGCCTCCGTTCGGGCAAAGGAAGGGGAGGGAGGGATAGACCGGTCAAACCTGACCAGTGGGCCAGGCGGGCCCACTATCAGTGACTCGCGAGCCGTCCGCACTGTAATAAGTGAAAGCGCAAAATGCCCAATACGTATCTCCTACTTAGAAAGCGTATTTTCCCCGAAATGTTTTCTTTTCTGTTTTGTTTTAAAACATATTTTGACCACAACTTTGACTGCCTATAACTTTTAAAATACAACTCCAAATGAGTTGATTCTTTTTCCTACCTTCCTCAAATTTGATCTAGTTTATTTTAAGATTTATTTGAAAATTTTCCAAAACCACTTTTTGTACTGTTTTGAGATGTGTGTTAATTCAAATATATTTTAAATAGGATTTTGGAAAGAGGGAAGAAACTTTCAAAAGTTTTGGAGAGCACCTCACCCTTCCACAACTTAAAGACAAGCATCTTGAACCCTGGCATAATATTTTTGATGTGTTGGTTGACACGTTTATAACACCACCTTATTTCGGAGGACTTGATATTTCATGTGACATGATCATTTGCATGGAAGCATATCAACGATTTCCTTGCTATTGGAAATGAAAATGATTGTGATGGTAATCATCCTCATGTGCCTTGCATGCATACCGGAAAGGAATCCAGGAAAGCCTCGGCCTTGGGTAGGCGTGAGCTTGTTGCCGGTCCTCGTCGGGACAGTTATGTCCGGTATGGCATGGTAAGGTACATTGAGTGGTAATTTCTTCAATTGTATTATATTTGATATACATGTCATGCAGGAACTTATAACCTCCTGAGTCGACCGCAGATTGAGTCTTGTTCCAGTAACCCCCATACTTGCCTCGTACTGCCACTCGTCCCTGCCGCAGGTAGGGTACGGTTCAGTAAGTTGTCAACCCCTTTCCAGCACACACCGTACAGAGAGGCCATGGTGGAAGATATCGGTTGTAGCCGGTAGGCATGCCACCTGGTCAGGGGGCATGGGTGTTTCCGGTTGGGACCGAGAGGGGAGGCCACCCCTTAGAGCGCGCGATATAAATTTGATCCCATGCTACGCGAGGTTGTAGCCTCCCCACTTAGAGTTTTGCTTGACAAGTGTCGTGGGTGATTCCAGACACCGATGAGTTAAGCTGGTGTGTGCAAGTTAGGCGTGTTTTCAACTAAAAGGCCGTAGACGGAATTAGTCCCGATGGACTAAAGGAATCCGTTACTCGTGGGTAAAGAGTACACCCTCTGCAGAGATTAAACCTATTCGAATAGCCGTGTCCATGGTTAAGGACTACTGTCTGGGATGGGTCAAGCGTCGGTCTTAGTGTCGGTCTTCGGAGGTGAAACGGTTAAACCAGAACGGGAACTACTACTTGAGACTAGTGATGATTATGATTATTACTATTGTTGACTAACCCGTGATATTATTGTTATCATCGAATATCTCTGGGATGGTTCTACCTCCGGGATATTTCACTATGATTATTTAATTTTTAGCCCTTTATGTGGTGTCGCTCAGACGCCCGACTGTGGCATTTCTTTTAAAGCCCTTTATGTGGTGTCGCTCAGACGCCCGACTGTGGCATTTCTTTTAAAGCCCTTTATGTGGTGTCGCTCAGACGCCCGACTGTGGCATTTCTTTTAAAGCCCTTTATGTGGTGTCGCTCAGACACCCGACTGTGGCATTTCTTTTAAGCCCTTTATGTGGTGTCGCTTAGACGCCCGACTGTGGCATTTCTTTTAAGCCCTTTATGTGGTGTCGCTCAGACGCCTGACTGTGGCATTTCTTTTAAGCCCTTTATGTGGTGTCGCTCAGACGCCCGACTGTGGTATTATTATTACTCATTTTTTTCTGCTCGAGGAGTCATTCAGACCCTCGCTTGGCACCCAGTATTTATTACCTCCATGTGGCCATTGCATAAATTTCCGGTTGCATATGAATAACCTATTTACATGCATCAAGATATTTATTTATGACTAACTAAGTGAGTATAAGGATATTGCAAAGCATGAGCATCAACTGTTATATTATACCTGTGTTCTTAATGTTTGCGAGTACATTCAAAGTACTCACTGGCTTGTCCCTGGCTATTGTCTTGGCCAGATTTATTGCTTGGGGAGGAGCGTTGCGATGACCGCCTCGGAACCTAAGCAACGGTGATAGCAGCCTCGTGAAGATAGGAGTTAACCTGGTCAGCTGTTCCCGTGGGAAATGGAGTCCCATAGCCGTGGTGATCCACAAACCGCTTCCGCCCTCAACCACTAGAAACCATTTGTTGTACTCATAGGCCACAATGGTCTTGTACTGCATATTTTGTACCTTTGCTTGGAATTTCTGTAACAAGTTGGTGCCTCATCAGCTAACAGAAATCCTGGGGCTGATGAGCTCGACGGCCATTTTCTGGAATTTAATGTCTGGAAAACCGGTCGCGACAGGGGGGGGGGGGCTGTCCGGAACCCCTTCCGGTGACCCGATGACTACCTGGTGCATCCCGAGACTCTTCTGGTGTCCGAATATCACCGTCCTATATATCCATCGTTACCTCTCGACCATTTCGAGACTCCTCGTCATGTCCATGATCACATCCGGGACTGCGAACAACATTCGGTCACCAAAACATATAACTCACATGACAATATATCGTCAACGAACGTTAAGCGTGCGGACCCTATGGGTTCGAGAACTATGTAGACATGACCGAGACACCTCTCTGGTCAATAACCAATAGCGTAACCTGGATGCCCATATTGGCTCCTACATATCCTACAAAGATCTTTATCGGTCGAACCATTATGACAACATATGTAATTCCCTTTGTCCATCAGTATGTTACTTGCCCGAGATTCGATCGTCAGTATCTTCATACCTAGTTCAATCTCATTACCGACAAGTCTCTTTACTCGTTCTGTAATACATCATCATGCAGCTAACTCATTAGTCACTTTGCTTGCAAGGCTTCTTATGATGCGTATTACCGAGAGGGCCCAGAGATGCCTCTCCGATACTCGGAGTGACAAATCCTAATCTCGATCTATGCCAGCTCAACAAACACCTTCGTAGATACCTATAGAGCATCTTTATGATCACCCAGTTACTTTGTGACGTTTGATAGCACACAAGGGATTCCTCCGGTATCCGGGAGTTGCATAATCTCATAGTCTAAGGAATATGTATTTGACATGAAGAAAGCAATAGCAATAAATTGAACGATCAATATGCTAAGCTAACGGATGGGTCTTGTCCATCACATCATTCTCCTAATGATGTGATCCCGTTATGAAATGACAACACATGTCTATGCTTAGGAAACCTTAACCATCTTTGATCAACGAGCTAGTCTAGTAGTGGCTTACTAGGGACACGGTATTTTTTTTATGTATTCACACATGTATTTAAGTTTCTGATAAATACAATTCTAGCATGAATAATAAATCTTTATCATGAATAAGGAAATATAAAATAACAACTTTATTATTGCCTCTAGGGCATATTTCCTTCAGTCTCCCACTTGCACTAGAGTCAAGAATCTAGCTTACATTGTGATGAATCTAACACCCATGGAGTCTTGGTGCTGATCATGTTTTGCCCGCAGAAGAGGCTTAGTCAACGAGTCTGCCACATTCAGATCTTATGTACTTTGCAAATTTCCATGTCTCCATCCTTGACCTTTTCATGAATGGATTTGAAGAGTCTCTTGATGTGTTTGGTTCTCTTGTGAAACCTGGATTCCTTCCCCATGGCAATTGCTCCAGTGTTCTCACAAAAGATTTTCATTGGACCCGATGCACTGGGTATTACACCCAGATCGGATATGAACTCCTTCATCCAGACTCCTTCATGTGCCGCTTCTGAAGCAGCTATGTACTCCGCTTCACACGTAGATCCGGCCACGATGCTCACTGGAACTGCACCAACTGATAGCTCCACCATTCAATATAAACACGTATCCGGTTTGTGATCTAGAGTCATCCGGATCAGTGTTGAAGCTAGCATCGACGTAACCATTTACGACGAGCTCTTCTTCACCTCCATAAACGAGAAACATATCCTTGGTCCTTTTCAGATACTTCAGGATGTTCTTGACCGCTGTCCAGTGATCCATTCCTGGATTACTTTGGTACCTCCCTGCCAAACTTATGGCAAGGCACACATCAGGTCTGGTACACAACATAGCATACATGATAGAACCTATGGCTGCGGCATAGGGAATGACTTTCATTTTCTCTCTATCTTCTGAAGTGGTCGGGCTTTGAGTCTGACTCAATTTCACACCTTGTAACACATGCAAGAACCTTTCTTTGACTGATCCATTTTTAACTTCTTCAAAACTTTATCAACGTATGTGCTTTGTGAAAGTCCTATCAAGTGTCTCGATCTATCCCTATAGATCTCGATGCCCAATATATAAGCAGCTTCACCGAGGTCTTTCATTGAAAAATTCTTATTCAAGTATCCTTTTATGCTATCCAGAAATTCTATATCATTTCCGATCAACAATATGTCATCCACATATAATATCAGAAATGCTACATAGCTCTCACTCACTTTCTTGTAAATACAGGCTTCACCATAAGTCTGTATAAAACCATATGCTTTGATCACCTCATCAAAGCGTATATTCCAACTCCGAGATGCTTGCACCAGTCCATAGATGGATCGCTGGAGCTTGCACACTTTGTTAGCACCTTTAGGATCGACAAAACCTTCTGATTGCATCATATACAACTCTTCTTTAAGAAATCCATTAATGAATGCAGTTTTGACGTCCATTTGCCAGATTTCATAATTATAAAATGCGGCAATTGCTAACATGATTCGGAATGACTTAAGCATCGCTACGGGTGAGAAGGTCTCATCGTAGTCGACCCCTTGAACTTGTCGAAAACCTTTTGCGACAAGTTGAGCTTTGTTGATGGTGACATTACCATCAACGTTTGTCTTCTTCTTGAAGATCCATTTATTCTCAATGGCTTGCCGATCATCGGGCAAGTCCACCAAAGTCCACACTTTGTTCACATACATGGATCCTATCTCAGATTTCATGGCCTCAAGCCATTTATCGGAATCTGGGCTCATCATAGCTTCTTCATAGTTCGTAGGTTCTCCTTGGTCTAATAACATGATTTCCAGAATAGGATTACTGTACTACTCTGGTGCGGATCGTGCTCTAGTTGTCCTACGAGGTTCAGTAGCAACTTGATCTGAAGTTTCATGATCACTATCATTTGCTTCCTTTCTAGTTGGTGTAGGCATCACGGAAACGATTTTCTGTGATGTGCTACTTTCCAATTAGAGAGAAGGTACAATTACCTCATCAAGTTCTAATTTCCTCCCACTCACTTCTTTCGAGAGAAACTCCTTCTCTAGAAAGGTTCCATTCTTGGCAGCAAAGATCTTGCCTTCGGATCTGCGGTAGAAGGTGTACCCAATTGTTTCCTTAGGTATCCTATGAAGACACACTTCTCCGATTTGGGTTCGAGCTTATCAGGCTAAAGCCTTTTGACATAAGTGTCGCAACTCCAAACTTTAAGAAACGATAGCTTAGGTTTCTTACCAAACCACAGTTCATACGGTGTCGTCTCAATGGATTTAGATGGTGCCCTATTTAACGTGAATGCGACTGTCTCTAATGCATAACCCCAAAACAATAGTGGTAAATCGTTAAGAGACATCATAGATCGCACCATATCTAATAAAGTACGGTTATGATGTTTGGACACACCATTATGCTGTGGTGTTCCAGGTGTCGTGGGTTGTGAAACTATTCCACATTGTTTTAAATGAAGTTCAACTCCAAGTTGAGTCAAGTGGTTATGATACCCAACCATTTTGGGTATGCGTTCACTGACAAAACTGTTCTCCTCCATCTTGCAGCTATAGAACTTGTTGGAGACTTCATATCTCTCAACCCGGGCATTCCTTTGAAATATTAACTTCAACTCTTGGAACATCTCATATGCTCCATGACGTTCAAAACGTCTTTGAAGTCCCGGTTCTAAGCCGTAAAGCATGGCACGCTGAACTATCGAGTAGTCATCAGATTGAGCTTGCCAGATGTTCATAACATCATCTTCAGCTCGTGCAGCAGGCCTTTCACCTAGCAGTGCATCAAGGACATAATTCTACTGTGCAGCAATGAAGATAATCCCCAAGTTACGGACCCAGTCCGTGTAGTTGCTACCATCATCTTTCAACTTAGCTTTCTCTAGGAACACATTAAAATTCTGGGGAACGGTAGCTCGGGCCATTGATCAACAACATAGATATGCAAAACTATAAGACTCAGTTCATGATAAATTAAGTTCAATTAATCAAATTATTAATGAACTTCCACTTAAATAAACATCCCTCAAGTTATCTAAGTGATACGTGATCCAAATCAACTAACCCATGTCCGATCATCACGTGATATGGGGTAGTCATCAATGGTGAACATCTCTATTTTGATCAAATCTACTATATGACTCACGTTCGACCTTTTGGTCTCCAGTGTTCCGAGACCATGTCTGTACATGCTAGGCTTGTCAAGTTTAACCCAAGTATTCTACATGTGCAAAACCGTCTTACACCAGTTGTATGTGAACGTTGAGTCTACCACACCCGATCATCACGTGGTGCGTCGAAACGACGAACTTTGGCAACGGCGCATACTCAGGGAGAACACTTTTATCTTGAAATTTAGTGAAGGGATCATCTTATAATGCTACCACCGTTCTAAGCAAAATAAGATGCATAAAGGATAAACATCACATGCAATCAAAATATGTGACATGATATGGCCATCATCTTGTTCTTTTGATCTCCATATCCAAAGCATCGTCATGATCTCCATCGTCACCGGCTTGACACCTTGATCTCCATCGTAGCGTCGTTGCATCGAGGTCGTCACACCTACTATTGCTTCTACAACTATCGCTAACACATAGTGATAAAGTAAAGCAATTACATGGTGCTTGCACTTCATACAATAAAGAGACAACCCTAAGGCTCCTGCGGTTGTCAATATTAGAAAACATGATCATCTCATACATCAACATATATCACATCATATATTGACCATATCACATCACAACAAGCCTTGCAAAAACAAGTTAGACATCCTCTACTTTGTTGTTGCATGTTTTACGTGGCTGCTACGGGCTTCTAGCAAGAACGTTCTTACCTACGGTAAAAACCACAACGGTGATTCATCAAGTTTGCTGTTTTAACCTTCTTCAAGGACCCGACAGTAGTCAAATTTGATTCAACTAAAGTAGGAGAAATAGACACCCGCCAGCCACCTTTATGCAAAATTAGTTGCATGTCCGTCGGTGGAACTGGTCTCATGTGCGTGGACATGTAAAGTTGGTCTGGGCCGCTTCATCCCACAATACCGCCGAATCAAAATAAGACGTTGGTGGTAGGCAATATGACTATCACCGCCCACAACTCTTTGTGTTCTACTCGTGCATATCATCTACGCATTGACCTGGCTCGGATGCCACTTTCGGAAAACGTTCCATGGAAAACAATTTTTTTTCTATGCACACGCAAGATCTATCCATGGAGATGCATAGGAACGAGGGGGAGAGTGTGTCTATGTACCCTCGTAGACCGTAAGCAGAAGCGTTTGACAACACGGTTGATGTTGTCGAACTTCTTCGCGTTCCAACCGATCGAGCACCGAACGTACAACACCTTGACGTTCAACACACGTTCAGCTCGATGACGTCCTTCGCCTTCTTGATCCAGCAAGACGGCAAGGTAGTGGATGAGTTCCGGCAGCACGACAACGTGGTGACGGTGATGGTGAAGCTATCTTTGCAAGGCTTCGCCTAAGCACTACAAAAATATGACCGAGGAGTAAACGGTGGAGGGGGGGGGGGGGCGCCATACACGGCTAAGACAATGTTGTGTTGTGCTAGGCACCCCCAGATATATATAAGTGGGAGGGATGGGCGAGCAGCCAAGGGGGCGCCCCAAGTAGGCCGAATCCTACTAGGGGTCGTCCCCTAGCCGCGCGCCCCCCTTCCATATATAGGTGCTGGGGAAAGGCAGGGGAGGGAGGCGCCCCCCTTTCCTTTCTCCCATGAGAAGGGGAAGGCAGGAGGGGCTAGCCCTCCCCCTTTCCTTCCCTAGGGCTGGCCGGCCAGGGAGAGGTGCGCACCAGCCCGTTGTGGGCTGTTTTGTCCCCTCCTTGGCCCATTAAGCCTATATACCTACCGGGGGGTGGTGGTGGTGGTGTCCGAAACCCCTTCCGGTGACCCGATGACTACCCGATGCATCTCGAAACTCTTCCGGTGTCCAAATATCATCGTCATATATATCAATCTTTACCTCTCGACCATTTCAAGACTCCTCGTCATGTCCGTGATCACATCCGGGACTTTGAACAACATTCAGTCAGCAAAACATATAACTCATATAACACTATGTCGTGAACGAACGTTAAGCGTGCATACCCTACGTGTTCGAGAACTATGTAGACATGACTGAGACACCTCTCTGGTCAATAACCAATAGCAGAACCTGGATGCCCATATTGGCTCCTACATATTCTACGAAGATCTTTATCGGCCGAACCGTTATGACAACATACGTAATTCCCTTTGTCCATCGGAATGTTACTTGTCGGAGATTCGATCGTCGGTATCTTCATACCTAGTTCAATCTCATTACCGGAAAGTCTCTTTACTAGTTCCATAATACATCATCGTGTGAGTAACTCATTAGTCACTTTGCTTGCAAGGCTTCTTATGATTGTATTACTGAGAGGGCCCAGACATACCTCTCTGATACTCAGAGTGACAAATCCTCATCTCGATCTATGCCAACTCAACAAACACTTTCGGAGATACCTATAGAGCATCTTTATGATCACCCAGTTACGTTGTGACATTTGATAGCACACAAGGTATTCCTCCGATATCCGGGAGTTGCATAATCTCATAGTCGAAGGAATATGTATTTGACATGAAGAAAGCAATAGCTATAAACTGAACGATCAATATGCTAAGCTAACGGATGGGTCTTGTCCATCACATCATTCTACTAATCGCGTGATCCCATTATCAAATGACAACACATTTCTATGGTTAGGAAACCTTAACCATCTTTGATCAACGAGCTAGTCTAGTAGGCTTACTAGGGACATGGTATTTGTTTATGTATTCACACATATATTTAAGTTTCCGATCAATACAATTCTAGCATGAATAATAAACCTTTATCATGAATAAGGAAATATAAAATAACAACTTTATTATTGCCTCTAGGGCATATTTCCTTCACCACCCATGAAGGGACCACGATGAAGCAATCTTGTCTATCCCACCATGGCCATCGTCCATGAAGGACTTGCCTCACTCGGGTAGATCTTCACGAAGTAGGCGATCTCCTTGCCCTTAGAAACTTCTTGGTTCAACTCCACATCACGACCGGGCTCCCAAGTGACACCTAACCAATCTAGGAGACACCACTCTCCAAAAGGTAATAGACGATGTGTTGATGGTGAACTCCTAGCTTTTGTGCTTCAAATGATAGTCTCCCCAACACTTAACTCTCTCTCATAGATTTGGCTATGGTGGAAGAGGGATTTGAGTGCAAAGCAACTTGGGAAGGCTAGAAATCAAGGTTCAAATGGCAGGAACGAAATCTCTTGATCTCAACACATGAGTAGGTGGTTCTCTCTTATAAAATGAATGATGGAAGTTTAGGCACGTTCTGATGGCTCTCTCACAAATGGAGAAGGGGGTGGAGGGGCATATATAGCCTCCACACAAAATCCAACCGTTACACACATTTGACTCATCTCGATGGCACCAGTTAGTTAAACTCGGTGGCACCAATCTATTAAAAAATATGAATGTTAGGAATCTCGGTGGGACCGACTGGAACAACTCGGTGGGACCAATGTGCTAGGGCTTAGGGCAAACCTCATCTAGGTGGCACCGATTGCATCAACTTGGTGGGACCGAAGTGAAGCAATAAGGCAATCGAGAGTTGGCCATCTCGGTGAGACCAACTACAATTCTCGGTGAGACCAAAACAATTGCAACAAGTAACAGAGAGTTGGAAAGGCCATCTCGGTGGGACCAAGATCCCTATCGGTGTGACCGAATTGTTTGGGTTTCTAGCAGTGGCTATGTCAAATGAACTCGATGGCTCCAGGTAGAAAGAATCGGTGGGGCCGAGTTGGAGTTTAGGGTTTTGACATATTTGGATGGAGAAAGTGGCTGAGGGTTTTGGAGCAATATCACTAAGCACTTTGAGCAAGTAGACCATTAAGCAACACCTCATCCCCTTTTAATAGTATTGGCTATCCTATGGACTCAATGTGATCTTGGATCACTTAAATAGGAATGAAGAGTGTTGAGCTTTTGCCAATCTTTGTCCTTAGCATTTTGAAGGGTTCCACATCCTCTTGTCCCTGCCACTCCACTGTTGGACTTATCTGAAATATACTGGATAAAACTATTAGTCCAACAAAAGATATGTTGACATTAATTACCAAAATCACCCAGGGAGCACTTGTGCTTTCAATCTCCCCCTTTTTGGTAATTGATGACAACATACATCAAAGCTTCAAATTGATGTTATGAAGAGCAATAAGTAAAGCTTTGGAAAACCATGTAACATGCATAAGCTCCCCCTATATGTGTGCAATCATGTAATGATAGAATTGAATAACATGTGAATACACATCATGACAGAGCAAGTAATGAGTTACATGTATCTTGACTATATGCATCAGAGCAAAGATCAAATGTGATGTACCTTCATGTTTATGAATTCATATTGCAAACAATATGTGCAAAAGCAAGAGATCATCATGCACATGGTTGTGATGCATATACTTACCTTGTGGTTCTTGAACATACTCTTGGAGGAAGCAAACTTGAGAAAACAAGGTTAAGTAACACAAGAAAACCCCAAACAAGAAGGATTCCAAGATCCACAAGAATACCAAGACTAGGATGACATGTAATAGGTGAGTACCTCAGAGTGAGTACTTTATTCAGATATAGACATGTCCCCAAGGACTTAAGGATTTGCAATGAGTTCTAAGGATTTTTACCCCCCTTAATCTAACATTGATATAATCGGGGCAGAAATACATAAATTAGACCAGAAATGAATGAGGTAAAAAATATCTCAAAAAATACTATCATGTCTTTCCCCTCTTAAAGACATGTGACTTCTCTCCTCTTATGACACTGCATCTGTCTTCCTTTTTTAGAAGAGTTTTGTAAGATTAAGCTTTGATGTGCTCTCCTCCCCTATGACATCAATTTCCAAGAAGGGTAGTTTTCATGGATAAGAGTCAAGTGAGTATGATCCTTGAGAGACACAAGCAAGCATAATGTAGCCCAAGATGCAGACGGAGGAAAAAGAATCATTGAGTGGAGCTGAAGAAAATAGGAAATATAGATGGCAAAAAGTTTTCTCAGCAGTGAAATCGGTGGCGCCGATCAGCTTCAGTCGGTGGAGATAGCAGAGCCACTGAAGGTGCTCATCAATGAGACCGAGTTAGTCCATGTCGGTGGAACCGATGAACAGTGTACAAGTAAACCTTGTGCTTTAGTCTAGCCAATGGGCTTGGATCGGTGGAACCGAGTTTAATGCAGAGGAGAAGTTTTGTCAACTCAACTCACTTGCAAATGAGATTTCATAAAGATTTTCAAGGAATTGTCACAAGGATTTGCAATGAATTAAATTTTTGACACAAAGGCAAACAACACAGATAACAAACGAGATCTAGATGATTTTTTTGTTAAAAAAAGAAACACGATAGCAAGAAGACATGCAATGTAAGAAAGGAACACTAGAGAACTTCATCTAGAGATGGTCGGCGACAAGGTCACCTATGTTAGAGTATATTGACTTGGGAGTCAAGTGAGATTAGTTGATCATAGGTCATACTCATCGTTAAGATCAAAATGGGGTTGCCATTTTTCATTTAAGCGTCTTGATATATTCATATCTTGTTGAGTTGCTTTAGCTCATGACTTGGAGCAAAGCTTCTCTAAGATGGAATGACATACCTTAGGTTCTGGTGTTGATCATGATTATGTAGTTGAACTTATGTTGGATGCTCAAGGATGACATAGTCCATCAAGAGTTGGGAGCATCCTTTGGAGTTAAAGTTCATCTTCCTACATGGGTTAGTCTTGGAAGGAATAGCACTTGTGTATCCAAATTGACAAGAGTGAATTTCATCATATAGATATTATCAAAGGATATGTTGAATCAGTTCATGCTTCCTTGATTTCAACAACCAAAGCATAGATACTTGGTGATGTAGAGATTGCTCAAGATGTGAGTGATTTGCAACCTCATGAATTTATGCTCATCCAAGTACCTACAAGGGTTAGATAACATACAAGGGTGCGAATATATCCAAGATAAATGATCATCATCATAAGAGAAATATCAAGGATTAGTCACAAAGGCGCATGCCTTGCATGTACCCAAATGGAAACTCTATTACAAGTTTGAGGCATCAATGATATTCAATTCACCTCTCAATCGACAAAACATTTTTTCATCAAGCGGTTTAGCAAATATATCCGCTAATTGCTTGTCAGTACGAACATGCTTAAGATTGACATCTCCTTTAGCAACATGATCACGAATGAAATGATGACGAACTTCAATATGCTTAGTTCGAGAATGTTGCATGGGATTGTGTGCAATCTTAATAGCACTCTCATTGTCCCATAGCAATGGAACATGTTTCACATGTATCCCATAATCTTTAAGAATTTGAGTCATCCAAAGTAATTGAGCAGAGCATGATCCAGCGGCAATGTATTCTACTTTGGTGATGGATAAGGATACCAAGTTTTGTTTCTTGGAGGACAAAGAGACAAGGGATCTACCAATAAATTGACATGTACCCAAAGTGGACTTTCTATCAACCTTGTCACCGACATAGTCTGAGTCAGAATAGCCAACAAGATCGAAAGATGAGCTCTTAGGATACCAAATGCCAAAGTTTGGTGTATGAATTAAGTATCTCAGTATCCTTTTCACGGCCTTAAGATGACATTATTTAGGAGCCGCTTGATATTGTGCACACATGTGCACACCTAGCATAATATCGGGACGAGAGGCACATAGATATAACAATGAACGAATCATAGATTGGTAAACCTTTTGGTCAACCGGGTTGCAATCTTTAGTACAGTCAAGATGTCCACTAGTAGGCATGAGTGTTTTCATACCTTTGGTTTCTTGCATGTTGAACTTCTTGAAAATATCCTTGGTATACTTTGTTTGTGAGACAAAGGTACCTTCTCTAGTTTGCTTGATTTGCAAACCAAGGAAAATTTTGAGTTCACTCATCATAGGCATCTCAAACTCCACCGACATTAGCCTTCCAAACTTTTCACTAAAAAGGGGGTTAGTAGAACCAAATATGATATCATCCACATAAATTTGGCACACAAATAATTCTCCATTAACCCTTTTAGTAAAAAGAGTAAAATCAATTTTCCCAATTTCAAAGGTTTTTCAATAAGAAACTTAGTCAAGCATTTATACCAAGCTCAAGGAGTTTGTTTGAGACCATAAAGAGCTTTGTGAAGTTTGTAAACATGATTATGTTTCTTGGGATTAACAAAGCCGGGAGGTTGTTTAACATAAACTTCCTCCACAATTCCTCCATTTATAAAAACACTTTTAATGTCCATTTGGTATAAAGTGATATCATGGTGATTGGCATAAGCAAGTAAAATGCGAATGGACTCAAGTCTAGAAATGGGGGCATATGTCTCACCATAGTCCATACCTTCGACTTGAGTGTAACCTTGAGAAACGAGATGAGCCTTGTTGCGTACAACTTGTCCATCTTCATCTTGCTTATTCCGAAATACCCACTTGGTTCCAATGACATTTTGATCATCGTTGGGCTTTTCAATCATTGTCCATACTTGATTCCTCTCAAGGTTGTGTAGATCTTCATGCATAGCCTGTATCCAATCCGGATCCTCAAGGGATTCTTCTAACTTCATAGGTTCACACTAGAAATGAATGAGTAGTGTTCAAAAAAGTTAGCCAAACGAGTTTTAGAGCGAGTGATCCTCCCGGTTTGGATGTCATCAAAGATTTGTTCGACGGGATGATCTCTTGAGACTCTTTCTCTAACTCGTGAGAGCTTTTGCTTGGGTTGAGGTGGAACATCCTCCTCCTCCTCCTCCTCCTCATCATCATCATCATCATCATCATCATCATCATCATCATCATCATCATCATCTTTTTCTTCATTATTGGTGGTGTTTTTGTTCGCTTGTGGAGGTGGAGAAGGAGGTTGAGGTGGTTCATCTTGTTGTACTTCCTCATTCCTTCGTCTTGACATGTTCCACTTGTGGATGCCTCCATGTCAAATTGAGGTTCACCTTGATGTGAAGTTGAGGCTTCCACTTGAATGGACGAAGTACTATCCTTCACCTCCGTTGGGCGAATTTTGCCGATAGACAAATCTTGAATTGCTTCCGAGGGATCTTCGTCTCCTACATCAATTGGAAATTGCTCTACTTGCGAGCCGTTAGATTCATCAAACTTTACATCTACCATCTCTTCAACCTTTCGGGTGAAATTGTTGTAGACACGGTAAGTGTGAGAGTTTGAGTTGTAACCGAGTAGAAAACCTTCATGAGATTTAGGAGCAAATTTCTAACGATGATGCTTATCAAGAATGTAGCACTTTGAGCCAAATACTCGAAAGTATCCAACTTGGGGTTTGTTACCGGTGAGCAGCTCATACATCGTCTTCCCGAGAAGCTTGTGAAGATATGGTCGATTCATAGCATGATAAGCTGTCTCAACCGCTTCCGCCCAAAAGTGTCTTGGCGTCTTGTATTCATCAAGCATTGTTCTCGCCATCTCAATAAGTGTCCGGTTTATTCCTATCAACAACTCCATTTTGTTGAGGTGTGTACGTAGCCAAGACCTCATGTGAAATCCCATCTTTGTCAAGAAAGGTATCCACGTTGGCGTTCTTGAACTCCGTTCCGTTATCACTTCGAACCTTCTTGATCTTCACTTCAAATTGATTTTGGGCCTTCTTAGCAAAGTTCTTGAAGCTCTTTTGGACCCGTGATTTGTCATCAAGAAAGAACACCCACGTAAATCTTAAAAAATCATCAACGATGACCAAACCAAAAGAGTTACCACCAAGGCTCTTATAAGCATTGGGACCGAAGGGATCCATGTGAAGTAGCTCAAGTGGTCTTCTCGTGGTCATGATGTTCTTCATGAGATGACTTCCTCCAACTTGTTTTCCTACTTGACAAGCACTACAAAGTCTATACTTGTCAAATATAACATCTTTAACACCAAGGATATGATCACCCTTAATAAACTTGTCAAGATTTTGCATGCCCACATGGCCAAACCTTCTATGCCATAACCATCCTTTAGAAGATTTAGCAATTAAGCAAGTACGACTTGGGCTCTCTTAGTGAAATAAAAAATGTATAGATCACCTCTATGAATGCCGGTAAAGACCATATTATGATTATCTCTACAAAACACTTGGCAATCTACTTCGGTAAATAGAACAACATTGAAACCAAAGTCGGCTAGTCTAGATATGGAAAGAAGATTGTAACCAAGAGATTCAACAAGCATAACATTTTGAATAGAGCTATCATTGGATATGGTCACCTTACCAAGGCCAAGTAGCTTACCCCTTGGAGTTGTCTCCAAAAGTTACATACTTGTGTGGACCATCCTTTTTAGCAAGCTCACGGAACATGTCTTTATCTCCTGTCATGTGATCGGTACATCCACTCCTTTCCTCCAGCCATGTAGCCATGAAAGTTAGGCACGAGACTAAGATTTCTCATAGTCTCCTCATAGTCAATATCACTTTCTTCGTCTTCATCATAATAGCCATGCTCTGTGTCATCATCATCATGTGTGTGATCATCACCTAGAGCAAGTGATTCATTAGATTTATGACCATGACAATGTTCAATTTTATGAATTCTAATTGTCTCCGAGATGATGCTACTAATGACTCCAACATTACCCTTGGCACACATAAGATCACAAAGCTCAAATAAGCATTCATCAAACTTGGGATCACTAGGCTTAATTTTTTGAAAAGCAATAGACTTTTGAAGAATCTCATCTAGATTTTTCAATGAGTAATTTGGAAAGTGTTCCTCAAGATAACTCCATTTAGTATATGCGCATTCAAAGGTTGGCAAGCAAACAAGCAAATTCTAGGCAATCCTCTAATGATATGATCAATAGTCCTAAGATTGCGAACCATGTCAAGATACTCATCGGGGGTAGGATGCAAAGGATCAATGGAAGGCACATAAGGGCTAAGAATATACTTGTTCAAATTATATTCGTTGAAAATTTCAAGCATCTCATTTTTCCAAGAACTATAGAACTCCCCATCAAGAAGAGGCACTCTGCGTCTAATACTACCATATGTAGACTCATCCATCTTCCTCCAATGGTGATTAAAACAAAGCAATGGAGATAATGCTCTAATACCAATTAAAAGGATCGAGAAGATGGGTACAGGGGGGGGGGGGGTGATTAGACCCTTAACAAGTAAAAGTGGTAGTTTTTAATTTGTTTAAGTTAAGGTCGAATTTAACACATATTAAAGCACACACAATACATCTCAAGCAAGCATGACAAGAGTATAGGCAGCGGAAAGAGTAAAGCATGCAAGTTGCAAGAATGTAAAGGGAAGCAAACACAATGGAGATGTAGAGAATTTTTGGCGTGGTTCCAATAGGCGGTGCTATCGTACGTCCACGTTGATGGAGACCTCAACCCACGAAGGGTAATGGTTGCGCGAGTCCACAAAGGGCTCCACCCACGAAGGGTTCACAAAGAAGCAACCTTGTCTATCCCACCATGGCCATCGTCCATGAAGGACTTGCCTCACTCGGGTAGATATTCACAAAGTAGGCGATCTACTTGCCCTTACAAACTTCTTGGTTCAACTCCACATCACGACGGAGGATCCCAAGCGACACCTAACCAATCTAGGAGACACCACTCTCCAAAAGGTAATAGACGGTGTGTTGATGATGAACTCCTTGCTCTTGTGCTTCAACTGATAGTCTCTCCAACACTCAACTCTCTCTCTCTCTCTCACAGATTTGGCTATGGCGGAAGAGGGATTTGAGTGGAAAGCAACTTGGGAAGGCTAGAAATCAAGGTTCAAATGGTTGGAATGGAATATCTTGTTCTCAACACATGAGTAGGTGGTTCTCTCTCAGAAAATGAATGTTGGAAGTGTAGGTACGTTCTGATGGCTCTCTCACAAATGGAGAAGGGGGTGGAGGGGCATATATAGCCTCCACACAAAATCCAACCGTTACACACATTTGACTCATCTCGGTGGCACGAATTAGTTAAACTCGGTGGCACCGATCTGTTTAAAAATATGAATATTAGGAATCTCGGTGGGACCGACTGGAACAACTCGGTGGGACCGATGTGCTAGGGCTTAGGGAAAACCTCGTCTTGGTGGCACCGATTGCATCAACTCGGTGGGAACGAAGTGAAGCAATAAGGCAACAGAGAGTTGGCAAGCCATCTCAGTGAGACTGATTGCAATTCTCGGTGAGACCAAAATAATTGCAACAAGTAACAGAGAGTTGGCAAGGCCATCTCGGTGGGACTGAGATCCGTATCTGCGTGACCAAATCATTAGGTTTCTGGCAGTGGCTATGTCAAATGAACTCGGTGGCTCCAGGTAGAAAGAATCGGTGGGGCTGAGCTGGAGTTTAGGGTTTTGACATATTTGGATGGAGAAAGTGGCTGAGGGTTTCGGATCAGTATAAATAAACACTTTGAGCAAGTAGACCATTAAGCAACACCTCATCCCCTTTTAATAGTATTGGCTGTCCTATGGACTCAATGTGATCTTGGATCACTTAAATAGAAATGAAGGGTCTTGAGCTTTTGCCAATCTTTGCCCTTAGCATTTTGAAGGGTTCCACATCCTCTTGTCCATGCCACTCCACTGTTGGACTTATCTGAAATGTACTGGATAAAACTATTAGTCCAACAAAAGATATGTTGACATTAATTACCGAAATCACCCAGGGAACACTTGTGCTATCAGCAACAAATGAAGAGAAGACTCGGGTACACAAAGTTTGTTAGCCTGCATAAAATAGTCATCCTTGATGTAATATTACTCCCAAGAGGTGTTAGCTTGACATTTTGCATAAGGAATCACAAACGAGGATCATGCGCATACAAGTAATGTGCTCAAAGCCAATAACAGTCAATTCAAGTTGAGTAACTATCATGCACTTGCGGGAAAGAGCATCCGCCACAACATTTTCTTTACACTTAATGTACCTAATGACAAAAGGAAAACACTCAATGAATTCACTCCATTTGGCATGCCATTTATTCAACTCAGTTTGAACTTTAAGGTATTTAAGCGTCTCGTGGTTGGTATGTATGACAAACTCACGTGGTCGAAGGTAATGCTCCCAAACATGCAAGACTCTAATCAAAGCATATAATTATTTGTCATAGATGGGATAATTAAGTTGTGCATCAGAAAGTTTCTTGTGAAAATATGTAATGGGTCACGTTTCTTGCATCAACACGCCACCTATGCCATTACCACTAGCATCACAATGCACTTCAAATGTTTTCTCAAATTGGGTAAGGCAAGTAATGGAGCATGTGTAAGCAAGGTTCTAAGTTCCTTAAATGTGGCATCTTGGGAAGGCCCCCAAACAAATGGTGTGTTCTTCTTACTCAATGCATTCAAAGGTGATGCAATAGTGCTAAAATCCTTAACAAAGCGACGATAAAGTTGGGCTAAACCAAGGAAACTACGCTTTGTTGCAAATTTGTTGGTTGGGGCCAAGTTTTAATAGCATCAATTTAGTTTCATCCACTTGAACACCCTTAGAGGAGACTACAAAACCTAAGAAAGCAAGCTTATCAACACCAAAAGTGCATTTTTTCATGTTCGTATAAAGGCACACAATTCGAAGAATTTGCAAGATGTCTCTAGGATGTGTGACATGATATTCAAGGGATTAACTGAAAACAAGTATGTTATCAAAGTATACCACAACACAAATGCCAATGAGTTTTCGAAGAACATAGCGCACTACCCTCATAAAAGTGCTAGGTGTTTGAGATAATCCCATAGGCATGACTAGCCATTCATATAGACCAAATTTTGTTTTAAAAGCCATTTTCCATCCGTCACCTTCTTGAATGTGAATTTGATAGTAGCCACTTTTAAGGTCAATTTTTGAGAAAATGGTGGCCTTGTTAAGTTCATCAAGCATGTCATCAAGGCGTGGAATGGGATGACGGTATAGAACGATTATAGCATTAGTGGGACGACAATCGGAACACATGCGAAACTACCATCTTTATTAGGCACAAGAATAATCGGAATGACACATGGGCTTAGGCTTTGATGAATATACCCATTCTCGAGGAGATGTTCCACCTGCATTTGTATTTCTTTTGTCTCGTCAGGGTTGATGAAGTACAATGCCTTGTTAGGTTGAGGTGTGTTGGCGATAAGGTCGACGCGATGCCCAATTCCGCGTAAAGGAGGTAGTCCCAAGGTAGCTCATCGAGGAACACATCCGCGAATTCCTGCAAGAGATGAGACAAAACCAAAGGAAGATGTTGTGAAGTATTAGTCCTCACTGCTTCATCTTTGCACACAAGTACAGAGTGAAGAACACTCAATGGGCTGTCATTCACATCCCTCATGTCTCTTTTAGTGGCTAGGAGAACTAACCTTTTCTTCTAACTCATCATGGAGTCACTGAATTGTGGCTTGTGGCACTCACTCTCTTTTTTGTGGTTCACCCGCTCACTAGTCTCTCCATGATGTTTTGAAGCTTGTTTGTTGGCAATGACTTGACTTGGTGATATGGGTCGAAGCACGTAATCCTTGCCCTTCATCTTGTAGCTATAGTGATTAGTTAGTCCGTTGTGGATGATGTCGCGATTGAATTTCCAAGGTCGTCCTAAGAGGAGATGGCACACAAACATAGGAACCACATCACACTCGAAGGTGTCTTCGTATGCGAAACCTTGAAGGACACTTTGACGGTGTGTGAAAGTGCATTATATCGACTAGAGGGGAGGGGGGGTGAATAGGCGATTTTTACAAATTCGTCACTGAAGAATTTCAGGGTGAGGAAATTCCTAAGTCACGAACAACTAGCAGCGGAAAAGTACTCAGAAATAAGCATAACAAAGCAGTAGCACAGTCAACATGATGAAATGAAAACAAGCAATGAGTACAGGAAGCGAAAACACAGGATAAGCAAGCTAAAGACAAACTGACTGAAGAAATTGAACTAAGGTAATTGGGTAAGTCTTCAGTCAAAGTCTTCAAACAATAACGATTAGGTACAAAGATACAGAATGAGGAAATGAAAGGGTTGATGAAAGAGAACCAGTTAACTTGGTGAAGATAGTGATTTGGTAGACCAGTTACAACTGCTGTGACAGTTGTACGTCTGGTTGGAGCGGCTAGGTATTCAAACATGAGGACACACAGTCCTCACCGTATTCTCCTTGAGCTAAGGTCACACAGACCTCGCCCAATCACTCGTGGTAAGTCTTTAGGTGACTTCCAAACCTTCACAAAATCGGTCACTCGGCGATCCACAATTTCCTCTTGGATGCTCTAGACCATGATGCCTAACCGTCTGGAAGATGCACAATCTTCAAAGGTAACAAGCGTCGGTTCCACATAGGAACAATCTCTTCGGTGATGCTCAATCACTTTGGGTTTGTAGGTGTTTGGGTTTGGGTTTTCCTCACTTGATGATTTTCGCTAAAAGTCCTCGGAGGATGGGATGCCCTTAATGACAAGTGTCAGTTTCTCTCGGAGCAGCCAACCAGCTAGTGGTTGTAGGGGGCGGCTATTTATAGCCTAGGGAGTAGCCCGACATGATAAGACATAAATGCCCTTCAATGATATGACCGTTAGGTGGATAGATATTTTGGGACAGCTGGCGCATAGCACAACAACGGTTGGAAATTTGGCTGTCAAATTCCTTAGGCCTATCATGTTCCTCACTGGTAGGCAATCCACACTGGTAAATTCCTAACTCCTCAGTCAGAATAAATTCCTCAGAGAATAGAAGAACTTCGTCTCTGTCACTGAAGAAATTGACTGAACTGTATGAGATTTCCAATGGCTTCACTCGAAGGGATTGGTAGGTGTAGGATTTTGAGATGAGCATCACTTGGAAACTTTCCCTTACTTTTACTACGACCCCCTTTAACAGTATGATTTTTACTATGACTCAAGAAAGAGAAAACGAAACTACGAAAACAGAAGTCTTCACGCTTCATGTTCCTCGCATAAATATCAAGTCTTCAGAAACACACCTATTTCTTAACTTTCAAAGTCTTCAAAAAGCCAAAGTCTTCAGTTGAAGACATTCATTTTTTGGGGTCGACTTTCTTTGTAAATATCAAACTCCTTATAGACTTATAGACCTGTGTACACTCACAAACGCATTAGTCTCTTAACCTATAGTCTTCAATACACCAAAGTCACTAAGGGGCACTAGATGCACTTACAATCTCCCCCTTTTTGGTGATTGATGACAATATAGGTTAAGTTTTCAACGGGGATAAACATATGAAGTGTAAATACTAATGTTGAGGAATTTGATTGCAAGATATAGGAGAACTCCCCCCTAAAGATGTGCATGAGTGAGGAATTTGCTTTTGAGGAGCAATGCACATTGAAGAGTAGAATCATGAGATCTCCCCCTATATCTTGTAATTCATACACGCATTTAACATATGATATGAAGAATTTGAAATGCATGATGAAATATGGTGACTGATGTAATTTAGCATGCGTGCATTAACATATCTGAGGAAATAGCATGCAGAAGAATGTAGCAAAATTATCAGACCACCATCGGGGTTTAAGATTACAACTCGATCCAAAAAAAACTTCAGAAGAACGAGATTGCAACTTAAAAAACGCCCATATAGAGACCCGCTTGAAGACTAACTCAAATTTATCCCCCTTTGTCATGGAATGACCAAAAGGGACGAAAAATGAGGACTAAGGCCCCTGAGGAATATCCTCACGAAGTCGATGGAGGAGAGCCAACGTTGTTGGGGTCGGTTCTTGAAGTAGGGCCTGCCGCAGTGTCGTCCAAGTCTTCATTTTCATCAGTCTCGCGCGATGAAGAATCAGAGCTGGCCACCAAGTGAGAAACTTTGACCTTCTTGAATTTCTTCGAGGGTGGCTAAGACCATTCAAAGTCCTGCTTGAAGCCCATCTGCTTAAGATCTTCTTCACCATAGAGATGAGACAAAATAGCCCAGGTGCGATCAAATACTTCATGCAGATAGTAATGGTTCTTCTTCACCGAATTCTGAGTGATGGTCATGTTCTAAAGAATTGAACCAAACTGTCGCTTAACCCATTGATGGTTGTGATCGACCTTTTGGTGAAGACCGAGGAGAAGCTCACGATCAGTCAACACCCTTGGAGCAGTTGCTGGAGGATTTGGCTTTGAAGCATTAGCGGCAGAGTCATGGGTGGTAGAGTCATCATTGGTGGAGTAGGAAGCAGCTTTGCGAAACTGGCCATCCAATGTACAAGTGCCTTCATCAATAATAGCAGCCTTGCCCTTCTCATCAGATGAGGAAATAGGTCGTTTGAGGACTTCAATGGGCGGCAAGTAGCTGAGATGATTTTGAAAGTTAGCCTTGTAATGAATTGAAGACCTTGATCTGAGGAATCTCATAATCCAAGGAGCGTAAGGCTTCAACTCAAAAGGTGACAGAGCAGCATTGGCCATAGTCCGCATGAAGAAATTATGGTAGTTGATTGGAACTCCATGGATGATGTTGAATAGCAGATTCTTCATGATGCCAACGACCTCTTCTTCATTAGAGTCGTGACCCTTGGTTGGACTGAGGGTCTTGGTCAAAATTCTATAAATTGTCCTTGGCACATAGAGCAATTCCTTCACGAGGAATTTAGTTCTTGGGGCTTGGCCAGGCTTCAGAGGCTTCATCAACACTTGCATGAAATGATCAGATAGCTCAGGTTCATGGTAGATGAGTCTTGCACCTTCATGGGGAGGACTGATTGGTAGGGCATGAAGTAATTCAGAGGCCGGAGCTTTGTAATGAGTGTTATCAGTCATCCAGTCCAACACCCATGAATTCACATCTTCAGCGTTGCCGGTGATGTGCAACGTAGCGTAGAACTGAAGAATTAGCTCTTCATTCCAGTCACAGATGTCGGTGCAGAAATTGAGCAACCCAACGTCATGAAGAACATCAAGGACTGGGGTGAAGCAGACAGTGACTCCATATCCACATAAGGAATATGCCCATGGTCAAAGATCTTGTCTTTATCGAAAAGCAGTGAAGAATAGAAGTTCATCCGACTTGCTATCCAGAAGTGCTTGCATCAAAGATGAGCAGAGTCATAGGGATTATATTCCGTGAAGAACACGTGTTCATGGAAGAAATCATCAGCTTTGAACTTCTATTTCTTCGAGAAAAAATTCTTTGGCTTGGGCTGAGGAGTGTTAGTCAATGTCTTCACAGCCTCTTGAATCACAGTCTCAGGAGCCGCAGGCTAAGGAATTTTAGTTGCAATATCATCAGTAGCAGCCTGGGTCTCCATGTCTTCAGCAGCATTTACATCAGCACTAGTGGCTGGAATTTCTTGAGGGATGGTAAGAAGAGAAGCTTGAGGTTCTTCAGAGCCCGTTTGAACTTCTTCGGTCTAAACCGGGGACTGAGGAATTTGTTGCAGAGGAGTGAACAATGGTGGATTGGGGTGATGACTTTCCCAATAGTCATCATTCAGAATTGGAGTGGTGCACCCAATGTCCATGTCTTCTTCTTCTTCTTCATCAATTTCTTCAACGCCGGCCTCTTCAGCAGTGAACTGAGGCATGGGTGATGATACCAATGGAGTTGAAGGGATATTGTCTACTTCAATTTCCTCATCCAATTGCTCTGACGAAGTAGCAGAAGGATCTTCTTCATCTGATCCACTTGGGATTTCATAGTCCTTACCAAAGGGAACAATCTCCTTTGATGGCATGCTTGAAACATGAACAACATCTATAGGATTGTCATTGGAGCTTGTCAAAGTCTTCGCCTTCTTTGGTGCGGAAGACTCTGAGGAAGCAGATGCTTTCCTTTTCTTCACAGCGGCTCGCTCTGCAGCCTTGGTCTTTTTCGCTTCCGATGCAGAAGGGACTTGGAGTTGGTGCAGGAGGAGAAGGGGAAATTGGTTCATTTTCCTCAGGCGCAACTGATGCAGTTGCCCTGGCTTGTTCAGTGTCTTCAGGCGCAACAGCAGATGCTTCAGCTGGTCTGGCTTATTCTTTAGGCGCAACACTAGTGGTTTCACTGGCAGTTTCTTCAGTGGCTAGAATAGCTTCATTAGCCCTGGTGCTTTCAGTTTCTTCAGCAGCCTGATTTTCATGAGCGATGCTGGCATGTTCTTCAGTAGGCTGTGCAGATGCATCAGCCTGAGGAGATTCATGTTGCATTGGGGCTGCAACGTTGCAGGTGAATTTTTCAGCCATTTTGACAAATATGACTTTGGCTCCCAGCCAATCTGCAACACATGAAGTTAAGTTGATGAGTTAAGTTGATGAGAACCTAGTGATTCAGCAGCGGGCATGTGTACCTGTGAACAGAGTATAGGTGCGAAGAATTTGGAGAGTTCATATGCGTTCTCAGAAGTTTTTGCAAGAAGAACAAGTTTGAGGAATTTGACCAGAAGTGTCTTGAGGAATTTCACTAAGCATTCTTTGACTTAGGTTCCAGAGTTGTATAGATTGAGAAATCCACACAATTGAGGAATCTTTGTCGGATTTCGGGTTCCGGCAAAACCCTCAAGGTTCGAACACTAGGGTGCGTGCGAAGATCTCCCCTACCAAACCACGCCCTCAGCCTCAACGGTATATCTAAGCTTAGCTCGACGAACTCGCGACACAAGAGACACAAGATTTATACTAGTTCAGGCCACCGTTGTGGTGTAATACCCTACTCCAGTGTGGTGGTGGTGGATTGCCTCTTGGGCTGAGGATGAACAGTACAAGGGGAAGAACAACCTCCTGAGGTGAGGTGTTCTTGTGCTCGGTGAGCTGGTATGCGGGTGAGGACTCGATGACTCCTACTGTGGTGACTAGTCCTATTTATAGGGGCCCTGGTCCTCTTCCCAAATATTGAGCGGGAGGGGATGCCACAACGGCCAATTTGAAAGAGGACAACTAGTACAGCTTATCCTGACAAAAGTAGTCTTCACGTGCCAAATGCTCTGGTGGTGACGCCGTCTTGGGCTCCACGATGACCTCCATCTTGCCGTCCTGCTGGTCTTGGTCTCGTTGCACCGATATGGAAACCTTTGCTTGACGCCTCAGTATTCCTCGCCTACGCTTGCCTCCTTAGCACCAAAGAGGAAGCACAAACACTGTGCGCGCTGGAACCCGCCTGGCCTTGGTTGTCATGGCTCACGTCATGAGAACCTCGCGAGGTTTGCCTTGCCTTGATCTCTCCGCCCCTCGCGAGCCAGACTGGTGAGGCCGCTCCCGAGGAGGTCTTGTGTCGTCCGCCTCGCGAGGCTTGGCCCCTCGCGAGGGTCTTGAGTGCTTGTTGGTAAAGATGGGCCATACGGGCCCGCTCGCAGAGCCACACCGTGGGCCGTAGGTAGGCAAGTCTGGGGACCCCCATTCCCAGAACACCGACAATAGCCCCCGGGCCCAAGGCACGCTCGGACTTGGCTTCGAGGCAAAGCCAAAGGCAAGTGCGGAGCACCGCAGGCCCCAACAGCCTGCGGCCTTGGTCGACGCATGGAGGTTGATTGGACGTGGGCGTCTCCGCTTCCCCATGCTGCCTCGGCAACTGCCCGACTGTCAAAAGGTTGGCGTAGACAACGCTTGCCTTCATTGCTTCCTTTCGCTTTGCTCCAGATACCCTTTCTTGCTCCCTGCTTCCGAAATCTCCAGATCTGCTCCCATCCCCTTCCGCATCAGCGACAAATGGCGCCCCGGAAGGTCAAGCCTGCCTCGTCGCCGGCTTGGTACGAGCCAGCTCTCGATGCGCCCAATGTCTCGAAGAAGAGCCTCGCCGCCACGCGTCTGCTGACGGTGGGGGAAAGCAACGAGAGGGGGAAGACTGAGCTCCAGGCCGGCTCCGACGTGCCTAAGCCCGAGGGGAGCATCTTCTTCCCCTTCTTCATGAGCAGCATCGCCGCGGGGCTGGTTCCCCCCTTCTCTGACTTCTTCTATGAGGTCCTCAGCCACTACAGGCTGCAGGTGCTTCATCTTCATCCCAACTCTATCCTCCTCTTGTCGATCTTCGCCTTTCTACTGCGAGGCGTATCTCGGCGTGATGCCGTCCGTGGCTCTGCTGCACCACTTCTTGTTCCTCCGCATCAACGAGGGTCATACCTCCGGGTGTGCCAACTTTATCATGGCCGGCAAGGCCAACTCGATCTCGAAGACTGGAAAGAAGGCCGACGGCTTCAGGAGCAAGTGGGTCATGATGGACGCCAAGTGCGTCCACCCACGCTTGGTGTTGCCAACTAAGATGCCCCAGTCTGACAAGGGGTGGTCTTGCACGAAGCTCACCGACGAGTGGGCGACGTTGGTGCTGGAGCAGATGAACGTCGACCTGAAGCCGGGAAACACGGAGGAGGCAAAGGTGACAGGAGCCATGCTCCTGAGGGAATTCCTGATGCTGTGCGTGGCCCCGCTTGAGGCACGTACACGCCCCTTTTGGAGGCTTGGGGATGAAGAGGACAAGGTTCGCTTGAGCCCGGAAGCCTTGCCTGACGGTGAGCTGGCTGCGGCTCTCCGCCTCCTGGTTGGAGATGACCAGGAGTACCCGCCGAGTATGTTCATTACCTTGTTCTGCCGCAAGGACAGGGTGCAGGTCGTGGCCGCCAGGCCGACCTTTGACGGGCGTGGGCTGGTGCCGCCGGCGCCCACCGGGGTCCCTGTGGCGCCGACGCCGGTGGAGCTGTCTTCTAGTGAGTCCCGAGGGGAGAAGAGGAGGAGGAGGAAGAGGACTTGGAGGTGACCCCTAAAGGGATGGGGGAGACCTCCCCCTTGAGCAAGGCTGACATCCTCCGCACCCTGCCACATGACGATGAGGCCGGTGCTTGCCAGGAGAAGGGGGAGCCGCCCGTGATCCCGATGAAGAGCAGGTCGGCGCTGGTCTCCCGGGATGCTGCTCCTGCTTCGACGCTGCCTGGGGCTGCCTCCGGCCCCTCCGCTGCCCTGTCTTCTGCTCCTGGAGCCCACGCGCACGCGCCTCAAGCTTCGAGGCTCTCAGGCTTCAAGCTCAGGAAGCGGAGGGTGGACTACGCCACGGTGGACCAGTAAGTGCTCGTGCTTTGCCTTGTTCTTGCTTATGCTGACACTTCTTGATGTTCATCGTTGGTTGGTTAGGCCGCCGCCTGCGGCGAAGAAGAGGAAGGAGGATGCAGTGACCCCGCCTGGGACTGAACCATCTGCAGCAACCGCACCCCCCTCCGTGAAGAAGGGAAGCGACGACACTCGCTCCTCCCCGGCCCGGTCGTCCTTGCGAGGCCTGGAGGAGCATCCTTGTGGGGATTCAGCCCCCATGGCCTCGTTGGCTCCAGAGGTGTTGGTGTCCGGCCCGGCCGCTGGGGTCACCAAAGCTCAGGATCTCCCAGTCTCCCAGGACCTGGTGACGACGTCGTCTCCTCCTCTTGTTGCGCCACTGCTTTCAGGTCCTTCTGCCTCCCCTGATGTCTTGGAGCGTGCCCTTCTTCAGATGACCCGGCTGCGAGAGGATCTTCAAGGCCCCGACCGCCATATGGCGGCCGGTCGCCTGGAGCTGGTCTCTGGCTGGCTTTATTCTGACGCGTCTGTTTGAGCAACGCTGAGCCAGGCCGCGGCTACCTCCGAGAAGGAGAGGCAGGCCGCCGCCTAAGCCGCGGCTGCTCGCGAAGTTGCGCTGAAGGATGCCGAGATTGCCCGGGATCGCTGCCGGGCGCTGGAGGTCGAGCTGAAGAATCTGCGCGATCTACGTGCAGAAGAAGCTCGTGGCCACCAGACGGAGGAGGAGAAGATAAAGGCTCAGGAGGACATCATCAAGGTTCGCGACGCTAAGCTGAGAGAGTTGGCGAAGGCGCAGGCCGCAGAACGTAGCCGACTGGAGGAGCTCGAGCGGAAGGTGGAGGTGGAGAAGGCCGACCTTGGCGCCAAGGTGAAGGTCCTGACCAAGGATCAAGCGGCCTTCGCGCTCCTCGAGAAAAGGCCCCGCGCGGCGCTGAAGGCACTCTACGAGAAGGGCTTGGAGAGGCCGCTGACCACTGACGAGGACGGTCCCGCCCAGCTGCTTCCCTACTTGGTTGACGCGCTCAAGGAGGTCGTGAGCGGCATTGGTCCCATGACAGAGGAAGAAGCCCGCGTTCTTTCCTCAGCCGCTCTGATGCGTGTCTTCAACCACCTCCATCTTTGCGATCCCGCTACCTGCCTTGACGAGCTGCTGGAGCCCGTGGACGACGAGCGTTGTGCGGCCGCTGCCACAGCCATGAAGGGCCAGGTGGAGGCCCTACTGAAGAAGTTCCACGCCTTCACTCTCGCGCCTTCGACCGGTGGTGCTACCGATCCTGCGACCCCAGCTGGTGGTACAGGCGAAGGCGATGCCACCAAGGAAGGAACACCCCTTGCGGGCGTCAGCGGCGCCCAGGGATGATTCGCTTGCGACTGCTTTCCTGTTTTACTCCCGCAACATATGCATCATGCCTCGTGGAGGCATTTCAACTTGTGTTTGATATTAGGGAGAACAATATGTCTTGTAATATTTGCTTTGAGATTTTGCGATTTTCTTCCTATTCGCTTTACGTTCTACGTCGACAGAGCCCAGCCCCGCGCATACCTCAGCTGCCGTTGGATTGTCTGGAGACCAGGACGAGACCAAGGGGTGAGGGGCTACATGACCAGTTAGGCTCCTGAGTCGTGATGCTCAGGAGTCCCCCTTGACGCGCAAACAACTTATAGGAAGGGGACACAGGAGTAGGTTTAGTGTTCTACGTCGGCAGGGCCCGGCCCCGCGCATACCTCAACTGCCGTTGGGCCGACCGGAGACCAGGACGAAACCAAGGAGTGAGGGGCTACATCACCAGTTAGGCTCTTGAGTCGCGATGCTTAGGAGTCCCCCTTGACAGGCAAACAACCTTCATACCTTTGTCCTCGCCGAGGCTCAGCTCGGGAGGGGCGTGCGACGACCAGGTCCGAGGGACCTGGCTGGGTGGCGTACGCTTGGGCGTGACCCGAGCGCAGCCCCCGTGTCCAGCCCCCTCGCATGACTCTCCCGAGGGGAGGTGTTGCGATGAGGCCGGACACTGAGCTCAAGGGCTCCCTGAGGTTGGTACGGCCGCGAGGCCGCCCTTAGTTGTTTATCACCAGCGCGAAGCATAGCGCTTCCACACTTGCATGGGCATAGCCGCTCCTCGGCAGTGTTGACGGCCAGCGCGGAGCATGGTGCTTCCACTGGTGCGTGGGAGGGGACTCCCTACTACGGAGAGGCCCCGGGGCGTGTACAGCCCCACCCTGACACGTGGCTTGCGCGACAGGGCTAGACGAGGTGTGTCTGGGCACTCATGAGCCAGCGCGGGACTCATGAGGCCCTACCTCAAGGCGGGTTGCGCCTGACTTGATTCTTGTTTGCTGTGGTGGTCCTGCGAAGTGGTTAGACAACCTGCGCCGAACGAATCACCTGAGGTTATTGCGTGAGAAGGCCAAGCACCAACGGCCCCAGGAGGTGACGTGAACGGGACCGGCCCGCCAGACAGAGCTCAGCTGTTGGGTTTATCGACGCTGCAGGGACGGGCCCGAGCATAGACGCCGTGCCTGACCTTTCGCACGCGAAGGGTCCTAAAGAAAGACGATCGGCGCACGGCTCCTGTGGTAGGTGACAATCAAGTAGGCGATAGTCATAGGTAGATTAAGCATGGAAAGCAACTGGCTCAAGTAAATGCAGGGGAGATACATGCCACTGGGCCAGGCCCGAGCGGCTTGGGGATTATGCAGCCCGTGGGGCGCCCCCAGCAAGGTAAGCTAAAGATGTAAAGGGATACATGCCACAGGGACGGACCCATGCGGCCTGGGAATGATGCAGCCCAAAGGGCGCTCCCAGCTAAAAGAACTTGAAAGATGTCACCTGGTTCCGTCGTGGAAGGGGTGTTGGGGCAGCTGAAGATGCATGGTGCAGGGGTTGCTCCTCATGAGCCACTGGGATCCTGAGCCTCGGGAGGCCCTGGGGGTCCAGGTGGTTCCTTGAGGACGGTCTCCATCTCTGCCAGGACTGCGTGGTGCCTGGCCTCCTGAGCCGCCAAGATGCTTCGCAAGCCACGCTGGAAGGCGGACGCCACGCTCGGCAGGCCAAAAGGCATGCGAACATAGCTGTGAGGTGGGCCCTCGCAGCGCCCCACGCGCGAAGGCCAGAAGAGCTCCTGAGATGCGGCCCTGTTGAGCCCTAGGATGTCGATGCAGACGCGTAGCCCGACATCCTGGGCTGGATGGGGAGCCGCGCCTGGCGAGCGGCGGTCGCCACGCATGGCTCTTGCATCCTGTAGTTCCGGAGTGGTCTTGGCAATGAACTCCTGAGCGTTGGGCGCGCCTCGCCCCGTGTCCTCCTGAGGGAGACGTGCCATGAAGCACGCCTCCAAGTGGTGCTCGAGCGCCTCCCTCGTGATGTTGGCAAGGTCTGAGGCCCTCCAGAAGAGAGCCCCCGAGCCCTGCCCGAGGAGGGCGCCGGGCGCGCCTTCCTTTGCGAGGGAGGGAGGCTCCCCAGGCGCGGGCGCTGATCCTGACGAGGTACCACTTGCGGCACCGCTCTCCCGAGGTCCGGTACGGAGTAGCTGCTTCTTCTTCTTGCGAACGGCCTTAGGAGGGTACTGAGCCACATTGTTGTCGGGGTCTTCGAGTGACGCTGCTTGAAAGGCACGCTCGAGGGAGCACAACGCATCTCTTTCCTCGCAGGGGACTGTGATGATCCCGCCGCTTCCTGGCATCTTGAGGACGTTTTAGCCATGGTGCGTCACTGCCATGAACATGGCCAGGGCCGGGTACCCGAGGATGGCATTGTATGGCAGACAGATGTGAGCGACGTCGAAGTCGATGAGCTCGGTGCGGTAGTTGTTGTGTTCTCCGAAGGTGATGGGAAGGCGGACCTGCCCTATCGGTGTGGTGGAGATGTGAGTCACTCCCGAGAAGGGTTTGGTAGGCTGAAGCTGATCATATGGCACTTGGAGGCTGTCGAACGTCTCGACGGATAGGACGTCGAGCCCTGCGCCGCCGTCGATGTGGGTCTTTGTGACTTGTACGTTGCTGATGACGGGCAAACAGAGCATCGGGAGAGCGCCAGCGGTTGCCGCGCACTGGAGTTGATCTGCCGAACTAAAGGAGATGGCGCACTTGGACCACCTGAGCGGGCGCGTGGCCTCGAGCCTGGGGAGAACTGCGTTCACCTTGCAAGCAAACTTCTTGAAGATGCGTTGAGAGGCTAGGTCTTGAGCTCCGCTCAGGATGCAGGCGATCGCACGCGGCTCTTGGAAGCCCCCAGCCCACTCGTCCTGATGGTGGTCATTGTTCCTTCTTGGTGGTGGAGGCAGAGGAGGAAGACCGGCGTTGCCCTGAGGGCGGTCCTCGCGAGGCTGATCCCTCCAGGCGGCCTCGCAAGGCTGGTCCTGCCAACGGTCCTCGCGAGGCTGGTCACGCCACTCCTGGCGCGGGCCACGGTCGTCCCAGCATCCTCCGCCACGTCCTCCTGCTCGGCCGTAGCCCCGGTCGTTGCACTCGGGGCGTCGACCGAAGCATCCACCCCGGATAGCCCTGAGCTCTTGATAGTCCTTGTGTTGTGGCTATGCACGTTGTGGAAGGCGCAGAATGCTCGACTGCTCTTGGATGACTCGGGCTGTGTCAGATTTCGGGTTCCGCAAAACCCTTAAGGTTCGAACACTGGGGTGTGCGCGAAGATCTCCCCCTCACCGATCACGCCCACACACGCTTCACGATCTCTAGGCTAAGCACGACAAACTCTCAGAACACGAGACACAAAATTTATACTGGTTCGGGCCACCATTGTGGTGTAATACCCTACTCCAGTGTGGTGGTGGTGGATTGCCTCTTGGGCTGATGATGAACAGTACAAGGGGAAGAACAACCTCCTGAGGTGAGGTGTTCTTGTGCTTGGTGGGTGTGAGGATCGCTCGAGATGAGTTCTGGTCGGTGAGGATCCGATCCCCTCTACTGTGGTGGCTAGCCCTATTTATAGAGGCCCTGGTCCTCTTCCCAAATATTGAGAGGGAAGGGAGCCAACAACGGCCAATTTGAAAGGGGACAACTAGTACAACTTATCCTGACAAATGTAGTCTTCACCTGCGAAAGGTTCTGGTGGTGACGCCGTCTTGGGCTCCACGGTGACCTTCGTCTTGCTGTTCTTCTGGTCATGGTCTCGTTGCACTGATATGGAAACCTTTGCTTGACGCCTCGGTAGTCCTCGCCTGCGCTTGCCTTCTTAGCACCAAAGAGGAAGCAAGGACACTATGCGCGCCGGCGCCCGCCTGGCACCCGCCTGGTCTCGATCGTCATCGCTCACGTCATGAGAACCTCGAGAGGTTTGCCTTGCCTTGATCTCTCAGCACCTCACGAGCCAGCCTGGTGAGGCCGCTCCCGAGGAGGTCTTGTGTCATCCGCCTCGCGAGGCTTGGCCCCTCGCGAGGGTCCTGAGTGCTTGTTGGTGATGATGGGCCGTTCGGGCCCGCTTGTGGAGCCATGCCGTGGGCCATAGGCAGGCAAGTCGGGGGACCCCCGTTCCCAGAACGCCAACAGTAGCCCTCGGGCCCAAGGCGCGCTCAGACTTGGCTTCGAGGCGAAGCCAAAGGGCAAGTGCGGAGCGCTGCGGGCCCCAATAGCCTGCGGCCCCGATCGACGCGTGGCGGTTGATTGGACGTGGGCGTCTTTGCTTCCCCACGCTGCCTCGGCAACTGCCCGATTTGACGAGTCCTTGCTGCATGCAAGGAAAAACCATCATTACCTATGATCGTGTGGGGGGGGGGGGCGCTGGTTGGCCTTCTCCTGCTATAAATGTGAGGGGGGCAGAGCTCCCGTCGCCCATCTCTTCCCATTCCGCTCGCTTCTCTTCCTTTGCTCCATTGCGAGTAGTGACACCAATGGCGTCGATCCGAAGGTTTTCTGCCGAGGAGAAAGGGAAAACTCCCCGCGATGAGCCAGGGCCGCTTCCGCCAAAGAAGAGGCCGCGCCATCGCCGTGATGTGGTGGTGATGCAGGAGGTGACAAGGCCTTGGTGCGAGCGGCCTCCTCCCGGGTATTCGTTGCCCCAGTACACCCAAGCCGAGGGCTCAGGAGGAAGAGGCGGCGAGTGGCGGCGCACGTGCCGTGGCCATGGCCGCCGTGCCGAAGTGGCACGCGTCGCCACCCCCGGAGTCTACGCCGCGGATTCCTCGCGCGAACTTGTGTTGTGGGCGGCGATGCCTCCGCGCACCTGGATCCGCTTCCCTTCCTTCTTCTCGGCCGAGATGCCGCCGAGGGGGCCCCTCGAGCTTTGGCTGCAGCACGCCGACTGTGACACGCCGATGACTGGAGTGGAAGTTGAAGCTGTCTCCCCGGGCAAGATCTTCATGACCCAAGGCTGGGGCGAGGTTGCTCGAGTGTGCCGCGTGGAAGGCGCCCTTGCGATCCACTTCGAGTACGACTGCACCTCCATGCTGTCCTTCAACGTCTTTGACGCGGAAGGCCGCTGCCTAGAGTGCTGCTCCAAAAGGGGCCGTCAGGACGGCACCGCAGCAGGGGCAGGGCCTGCCGTCCGTGCTGCCAGCAGCTCCTCCGGGAGCAGCAGCGACGCTTGGGAGTCCAGCGATTCTCCCGAGCTCTACGAGACTCCGGAGACGAGCGACGACAGCTACATGCCCCCCAGCTCTCGCCGTGCCAGGAGCAAGGCGGCAGCGTCCGGCCGTCACTGCAGCTGATCTGGATGAGGTCGGCGCCAGCCTCCCGTGGCCCACTGTTGATGATGGCGTCGTCCACTAGGCGCGTGTAGATAGGGCTCCTAGAAGTTCTTTTCTTTTGTTCCCTTTGAAGAATCGAGAATTACCCCGTGGGGGCGTGTAAACGGTCTGCAACGTCCTTTGTTGATATTATCCTTGTTATAAAATTGTGCGTGTGCGTGTCCCGTTCTGTCTTGGTTTCCCCTTTCCAACCTCGCCACGGCTTGGTGCTCTATGCTGACAGGTCCCGGTCCGCAGGCTTCAGCCGTCGTTGGTATGCCAGGTCGCGATGCCGTGGTCAAGGCCAGGAGGTGAGCGGCCCGAGGTCCAGTAAGAGCCCCTGTGTCGCGATGCTCAGGAGGTCCCCTTTAGCATGCAAGCGACCGCCGAGAGGTAGGAAAGTGAGACTATGTTGCCATAACGGGGCGACACAAATGAGAATCCTATGCCGTATCGATTGGTTGACCCGAGCATGAAACTTATCTTGGTAGTCCTGGTTCCGTCCTTCATGAGGCGCCCGACTCGTGCGTAGGTGATTGTAGCATAGCCAGGTCCGGCCTGTACGAGCCTCCTCCTCTTCCCACGCTCTCCTTCGTGCTCTACGTCCTCAGGTCCCGGCCCTCGAGCAAGCTCAGCCGCCGCTGGTATGCTAGGTGGCGATGCTGTGGTCAAGGCCAGGGGGTGAGGGCTGGAGAGCCAGTAAGAGCTCCTGAGTCGCGATGCTCAGGAGCCCCCCTTTTAACGCACAAGCGGATTACATGGGAGAAGAGGGAGCCTGCGGTGCCCCCCACTGCGGTCCTTAGGAGGTTCCTGTAAGTCAGCACGAGGAAGGGCGCACATTGCCGTTATGATAGCCGGGCGACCACTGGTCGCTCCGCAGGAGAACGAAGGCACTGAGGGCCTAGTGAGGTGATGCGCGCGGGGCGTGCCGCGGGCCAGAGCTCGACCACTCAGATTTGTCGACGTTGCAGGGATGGACCCATGCACAAGCGCGGTGCCGGTGTGAGCAACTCCCGTGGTGGGTGACGATCAAGCAGGTGATAGTCATAGATAGATTGAGCATGGAAGCAAACTGGCTTAAGTAAATGCAGGGAAGATACACGCCACTGGGTCAGGCCCGAGCGGCTTGGGGATGATGCAGCCCGAGGGGCGCCCCCAGCAAGGTAAGCTAAAGACATAAAAGGGATACACGCCGCAGGGACGGACCCACGTGGCCTGGGAATGATGCAGCCCTGAGGGCGCTCCCAGCTAAATAAACTTGGAAAATGTCACCTGATTTTGTTGATGAAGGAATGTTGAGGCAGCTGAAGGCGTACAGCGAAGGGGTTGCTCCTCACGAGCTACCAGGGTCCTGAGCCTCGGGAGGCTCTGGGGGTCCAGGTAGTTCCTTGAGGACCGTCTCCATCTCCGCCAGGACTACGTGGTGCTTGGCCTCCTGAGCCGCCAGGATGCTCCGCAGGCTGTGCTGGAAGGCGGAAGCCATGCTCGGCAGGCCAAAAGACATGTGAACGTAGCTGTGAGGTGGGCCCTCGCAGCGTCCCACACGCGAAGGCCAGAAGAGCTCCTGAGATGCGGCTCTGTTGAGCCCTGGAATGTCGATGCAGACGTGCAACCCACCATCCTCGCCTTGATGGGAGCTGCGGCAGGTGAGCGGCGGTCGCCGCGCATGGCTCTTGCTTCCTCTAGCTCCTGATTGGTCTTGGCGATGAACTCCCGAGCGTTGGGCGCTCCTCGCCCGTTGTCTTCCTGAGGGAAACGTGCTGCGAAGCATGCCTCCACGTGGTGCCCGAACACCTCCCTCGTGACGTTGGCAAGGTCTGAGGCCCTCCAGAAGAGAGCCGCCGAGCCCTGCCCGAGGAGGGTGCCAGGCGCGCCTTCCTATGCGAGGGAAGAAGGCGCCCCTGGCACGGGCGCTGATCCTGACGAGGTACCACTTGCAGTGCCGCTCTCCTGGGGTCCGGCATTCTTCTTGGGGATGGCTTCAGGAGGGTACTGAGCTGTATTGTTGTCGGGGTCTTCGATTGACGCTTCTTGGAAGGCGCGCTCGAGGGAGCACACCTCCTGTAAGTCAGCACGAGGAAGGGCGCACATTGCCGTTATGATAGCCGGGCGGCCACTGGTCGCTCCGCAGGAGAACGAAGGCACTGAGGGCCTAGTGAGGTGATGCGCGCGGGGCGTGCCGCGGGCCAGAGCTCGACCACTCTGATTTGTCGATGTTGCAGGGATGGACCCATGCACAAGCGCCGTGCCAGTGTGAGCAACTCCCATGGTGGGTGATGATCAAGCAGGTGATAGTCATAGATAGATTGAGCATGGAAGCAAACTGGCTTAAGTAAATGCAGGGAAGATACACGCCACTGGGTCAGGCCCGAGCGGCTTGGGGATGATGCAGCACGAGGGGCGCCCCCAGCAAGGTAAGCTAAAGACATAAAAGGGATACACGCCGCAGGGACGGACCCACGTGGCCTGGGAATGATGCAGCCCTGAGGGCGCTCCCAGCTAAATAAACTTGGAAAATGTCACCTGATTTTGTTGATGAAGGAATGTTGAGGCAGCTGAAGGCGTGCAGCGAAGGGGTTGCTCCTCATGAGCTACCAGGGCCCTGAGCCTCGGGAGGCTCTGGGGTCTAGGTAGTTCCTTGAGGACCGTCTCCATCTCCGCCAGGACTACGTGGTGCTTGGCCTCCTGAGCCGCCAGGATGCTCCGCAGGCTGTGCTGGAAGGCGGAAGCCACGCTCGGCAGGCCAAAAGACATGCGAACGTAGCTGTGAGGTGGGCCCTCGCAGCGTCCCACACGCGAAGGCCAGAAGAGCTCCTGAGATGCGGCTCTGTTGAGCCCTGGAATGTCGATGCAGACGTGCAACCCACCATCCTCGCCTGGATGGGAGCTGCGGCAGGTGAGCGGCGGTCGCCGCGCATGGCTCTTGCTTCCTCTAGCTCCTGAGTGGTCTTGGCGATGAACTCCCGAGCGTTGGGCGCTCCTCGCCCGTTGTCTTCCTGAGGGAAACGTGCTGCGAAGCATGCCTCCACGTGGTGCCCGAACACCTCCCTCGTGACGTTGGCAAGGTCTGAGGCCCTCCAGAAGAGAGCCGCCGAGCCCTGCCCGAGGAGGGTGCCAGGCGCGCCTTCCTATGCGAGGGAAGAAGGCGCCCCTGGCACGGGCGCTGATCCTGACGAGGTACCACTTGCAGTGCCGCTCTCCTGGGGTCCGGCACGGAGTAATTGCTTCTTCTTCTTGGGGATGGCTTCAGGAGGGTACTGAGCTGCATTGTTGTCGGGGTCTTCGATTGACGCTTCTTGGAAGGCGCGCTCGAGGGAGCACACCGCATCTCTTTCTTCGTAGGGGACTGTGATGATCCCGCTGCTTCCTGGCATCTTGAGGACGTAGTAGCCGTGGTGCGTGACCGCCATGAACTTGGCCAGGGCTGGATACGCGAGGATGGCATTGTACGACAGACGGATGTGAGCGACATCGAAGCCGATGAGCTCAGTGCGGTAGTTGTTGCGTTCTCCGAAGGTGACAGGGAGGCGGACCTACCCTATCGGTGTGGTGGAACCGTCGGTCACTCCAGAGAAAGGCTTGGTAGGCTGAAGCTGGCCGCAGGGAACTTGGAGACTGTCCAACGTGTCGACGGACAAGACGTTTGTTGGCGTTCTGGGAACGGGGGTCCCCAGACTTGCCTACCTGTGGCGCACGACGTGGCCAAGCAGCAGGCCGTACAACCCATCTTCATCAACAAGGTACCCAAGACCCTCGCGAGGCGGACGACGCAAGGCCCCCTCTGGAGTGGCCTGGCTAGGCAGGCTCACGAGGGGCGGAGATAACAAGGCGTGGCAAACCTCACGAGGCGCTCGTGACGTGAGCCATGACGAACGGTGCCAGGCAGGCGCCGGTGCGCGCAGCGTCCTTTCTCCCTCTTTGGTGCTAAGGAGGCCATCGCAGGCAAAGAGTACCGAGGCATCAGGCAAAGGTTGCCATATTGGTGCAACGAGACCAAGACCAGGAGGACGGCAAGGCGGAGGTCATCGTGGAGCCCAAGATGGCATCACCCCAGTGCTTTTCGCAGGCGAAGACCGCTTTTGTTAGGATAGCTTGTACTAGCTGTCCCTCTTCAAATTTGCCCACCGTTGTTGGCTCCCTTCCCGCTCAACATTTGGGAAGAGGACAAGGGCCTCTATAAATAGGACTAGCCACCTCAGTAGGAGAAATAGGATCGAGGGCCAGTTCAGATCTTCCTTACCCACACAAATGCAAGAACACCTCAACCTCAGGAGGCCATTCTTCCCTTGTACTGTTCATCATCATCCCAAGAGGCAATCCATCACCACCACACTGGATTAGGGTATTACACCACAACGGTGGCCCGAACCAGTATAAACCCTGTGTCTTTCTGTGTTGTGAGTTTGTCGAGTTCGTTCGCAAGATCTTAGCAAGCTAGAGCATAGATCGGTAGGAGGGAAAGACTTCGCGCGCACCCCAGTGTTCGAACCATAAGGGTTTGCCGGAACCCCACATCTGACATTTGGCGCGCCAGGTAGGGGTGCGCCATAGTTTCCCTTCCGTCGGTTCGTTGCTCCGTCGCTCCGTCGCTTCCATGGTGGACGCTTGCCGTGCTCGAGCTGAGCGTCGGGATGCCCTCTCCGCCCACGTCGCTCAAACGGCTCCCATAGGCGGGCCACCTCGTCGCTCTCCGTCTCCCGCCGCCAACGCTGCCACCGGCCCAGCGGGGAACGAGCAGCAGGCGTCCTTGCTGCATCCTTCAGTGCGGCAGGATGGCCGCACCGCTACTCCATCACTCACCCCTGCTGGTTCTTCGTCTCACGCGTACCATGCTCCCATGGAGGCACGGGCCGCGCTCATCGCAGCGAACGAGCTCCTGCGTTACCGCCCCGTCGACGACATCTATGAGGAGTGGCTCGACCGCGTCGCCGAGCTCATCCGTGCCGCAAGGGGATCTCCAGCGCCGTCCCACTCTCTGCCTGTCGGATTTCGGGTTCCGGCAGACCCTTGAGGTTCGAACACTGGGGTGCGCGCAGAGATTTTGCCTTCTACCTACCTGCACCCCACCGCCTCGCTAAGATCTAAGCTATGGAAAGAACAGCACAAGAGACACAGGGTTTATACTAGTTCGGGCCACCATTGTGGTGTAATACCCTACTCTAGTTTGTGGTGTGGTGGATTGCCTCTTGGGCTGATGATGATGAGCAATACAAGGAAGAACAGCCTCGCGAGGGTCTGTTCTTGGCTGGGGCGATGAACTGCTAGGAGGAGTTCAGTCACCCTTCTCTCTCTCTCTGTGTGATGCTACTCGATCCAATCCCTGCTTGTTTCTGGATTGGCCGATTGCCTCTACCCTGGGGGTGGCTAGTCCTATTTATAGGCAAAGGCCCTGGGCCTCTTCCCAAATATTAAGCGGGAAGGGCGCCAACAATTGGCCATTTTGAAGGGGAACATCTGGTACACTTATCCTGACTAAAGTTGGTCCTCGCCTGCCAAAGGCTCTGGTGGTGACGCTGGCTTGGGCTCCACAATGACTTCCTCCCTGCCGTTGGGCTGGTCTTGGTCTCGTTGCACCGAAACGGGTGCCTTTGCTTGATGCTCTCGCCTGCGCTTGCTCCCTTTGCACCAAAGAGGAAAGGAGGACACTGCGCGGGCTGGCGCCCGCCTGGCGCCCTTGGTCGTCATGGCTTGCGTCACGACACCTCGTGAGGTACCCCGCCTTGATCTCTCCGCCTCCTCGCGAGCCAGCCTGATGAGGCCGTGCCTGAGGAAGCTCCGTGTCGTCCGCCCCGCGAGGCTTGGCCCCTCGCAAGGGTCTTGGGTCTGTGTTGATGAAGATGGGCCATGCTGGGCCCCCCTTTGAGCCACGCCGCAGGCAGGCAAGTTTGGGGACCCCCATTCCCAGAACGCCGACAGTAGCCCCAGGGCCCAAAGCGCGCCCGGACTTGGCCGTGCAGGGAGGCGAAAGGGCAAGGGCGAAGCGCCGTGGGCCCTAACAGCCTGCAGCCTTGGGCGCCGCGTGGCGGTTGATTGGACGTGGGCGTCTCCACTTCTCCACGATGCCTCGGCAACTGCACGGATTGGACAAGTCCCTGCATGCAAAGCGGGTCATGATTACCTGCGATCGTGGAGGTCTGCGGTTGGCCTTCGCCCTTCCAGTCCATCTCTTCTTGCTTCTCCTTCTTCCCGGTCCTTGCTTCGTCTTTCTGCGATGGCTCCAATCCGCTGGTTCTCGGCGGCAGGGAAGGGAAAGGCTCCCCGAGAGGAACAAGACCCGCTCCCGCCGAAGAAACGGCTCACCCTCTGCCGCCGGGACGAGGGGGCCCATCAGGTGGTGTCGGGGCCCTGGTGAGAGCGGCCACCGCCGGGGTTCCCGCTTCCCTTGTACGCCCACATCGACGACTCTAAAGGAGTGGATGCCGATCGCCACGGGCGGCGCCGCCGTCGGCGCCGACGGGTCACGAAGGTGTGGGTCGTCCCCCCTGGGGTCCACACCGAGGGCTCCTCCTGAGAGTTCGTGCTCCACGCCACCATGCCTCCTCAGTCTTGGATACGCCTTCCTCCCTTCTTCGCCTCCATCATCCCGCAGGGAGAACTCCTGGAGCTTTGGCTGCAGCACGCCGGCTGCAGCACCCTCGCGACCGAGGCAGAGGCCGCGGTCGTTGCCCCGGGCGAGGTCTTCATGACTCGAGGCTGGGGCGAAATCTCCCGGGTTTGCAGGACAAGAGGCGCCTTCGCGATCCACTTGGAGTACGACGGTGCTTCAGTGATGTTCTTCAAGGTCTTCGATGCGAACGGGCGCCGGCTGGAGTGCTGCCCCGAGAGAGGTGGTCGGGACCCTGCTGCGACGAGGACTGGGCCCGCCGACCGCTCCCTTGGCGGCTCCCCAGGCGGCGGAGGCGTCGGAGGATCCAGAGACTCCGGCGAGCTCTTCGCGACTCCGGAGACGAGCAACGACAGCTACGAGCCCCCGAGCCGACGCCGCTCCTGGAGCAGGGCGGGCTCGTCTGGCCGTCGCCGACTTTGATCTGGATGGGGTTGGCGCCGGTGCTTGATGGCCCACTATTGATGATGGCGTCTTTTGCAGGGGCGCGTGTAGTTAGCGTCCTTTTAGGATCTGTTCCCTGCGAGGAATCAAAGACGCGTCCCGTGGGGGCTTGTAAGGTGCCTGTGATCCTGTTTGTTAATATAACCCTTGTCGTAGAATTGTGCGAGTTGCTCATTTTGTCTTAGCTCAGTTCTCCCTTTGGAACCTCATGAGGGCTTGGTGCTCTGCGCCGACAGGTCCTAGTCCCAAGGCGGCTTCACCCATCGCTGGTATGCCAGGTCGTGATGCCGTGGTCAAGGCCAGGAGGTGAGCGACCCGGGGTCCGGTAAGAGCCCCTGAGTCGCGATGCTCAGGAGGTCCCCTTTGGCGCTCAAGCAGCCGTCGTTCGGTGAGAAAGGAGAGCAGCGTCGCTAACCCGGGATTGCATTAGCTGCGGGGACGGTGCCATGATAGCTGGTGCTTCCGGGTGGTGACTTATCTCGAGAATCAGGGACCGCTCCCTGGTGTGTCGCCGGGTCCGTGCATCGGCAGGCGTGAGGTTGCTTGGTGAGGTCCTCGCGTGTCCCTCCCCTCTCGCCTTTGCTCCCCTTTCTTCTCTACGTCCTCGGGTCCCGGCCCTCGAGCGAGTCTCAGCCGTCGCTGGTATGCCAGGTCGCGATGCCGTGGACAAGGCCAGAGGGTGAGGGCTGGAGAGCCAGTAGGAGCCCTGAGTCGCGATGCTCAGGCACCCCCCCTTTAACGTGCAAGCGGTTCGCGCGGATGAGAGTGAAGGAGGCACCGCAAGGGCCTCGCCTGACGCAGCTCCTTTAGGAGATCCTGTAGACCCATCATAGAAAGAACGAGGGGTTGCCATGACAATTAACAGTCAGCCGTTGGTTGCTTCCGAGGGGCGATGAGGAACTGAAGGCTTGACGAGGTGGCGCCATGCGGGGCTGCCGCGGCCAGAGCTCAGCCATTCAGGTTTGTCGGCGTTGCAGGGACGGACCCATGCGCAAGCGTCATGCCGTTTTGGGAGCAGCTCCGTCAGTTGGCGTCAGTTGAGTGGGCAACTAGGTCAAACACATCATCCGCGAAGGAGTGGATTCATTCAAATAGATGCTGGGAAGGCGGACATCACTGGGTCAGGACCGAGCGACTTGGGGATGACGCAACCCGAGGGGCGCCCCCAACAAAGTAAGCTAACAACATGAAATAAAAGGGATACATGCCGCAGGGACGGACCCACGCGGCCTGGGAATAATGCAGCCCTGGGGGCGCTCCCAGTTGGAAATGAAACTTGAAAGATGTCACCTGATGATGTTGAGGACGAATGAGTGTTGGTGTAGCAGACTCGGTGGGATGCGGAAGCCGATCCTCACGAGCCCCCAGGCCCAGGGGCCTCGGGAGGCTCCGGAGGCGCTGGTGGCTCCTCGCGGACCATCTCCATCTCCGCCAAGGCTGCGGAACGCCTGGCCTCTTGAGCCTCCGTGATGCCCCTCATGAGGCGCTGGTATGTGGCACCCACGTTCGGCAAGCCGTAAGGCATGCGAATGTAGCTGTGGGGTGGACCTTCGCAGCGCCCCACTGGCGAGGGCCAGAGGCGCTCCAGAGAGGCGACTCGATTGAGCCCTGGTATGTCGATGCAGACACGTAGCCCACCATCCTTGCCTGGATGGGGAGCCACAGCTGGTAGGCGGCGGTCGCCTCTCATGACTCTTGACTCCTGTAGCTCCTGAATGGCCTTGCTGACGAACTCCTGAGGGTCTGGCCCTCCTTGCCTTACTCCTTCTTGAGGGAAACGTGCTTCGAAACACACCTCCATGTGGTGCCCAAGCGCCTCCCTCGTGACCTTAGCCAGGTCGGTGGCCCTCCAGGGGAGAGCCCCCGAGCCCCGCCTGAGGAGGGCGCCGGGCGCGCTTTCCTATGCGATGGAAGGAGGTTCCCCCTGGGAAGGCGCGGGCCCTGAGGGGCCTGCCTCCTGAGGTGCCGGGCCGGACGATGTCTTCTTCTTCTTGGGGGTGGTCTCGGGAAGCCTCCTGCTTCCGCGATCTGGGTCTTCCAGTGATGCGGCCTGAAAGGCTCGTTCCAGGGAACATACCGCGTCCTTCTCTTCACAGGGCACCGTGATGACTCCGCCACTTCCTGGCATCTTGAGGACGTTGTAGCCGTGGTGAGTTACGACCATGAACTTGGCCAGCGTTGGGTACCCAAGGATGGCGTTGTACGGCAGGCGAATGTGAGCGACGTCGAAGTCGATGAGCTCGGTGCGGTAGTTGTCGCGTGCCCCGAAGGTGACAGGGAGGCGGACCTGCCCAATCCGGACCGTGGAGCCATCGGTGACTCCGGAGAAAGGCTTGGTTGGCTGAAGCTGGTTGTAGGTCACTTGGAGATTGTTGAATGTTTCCACGGACAGGACGTCGAGCCCTGCCCCGCCATCAATGAGGGTCCTGGTGACCAGCACGTTGCTGATGATTGGGGAACAAAGCATCGGGAGGACTCCGGCTGTGGCCGCACACTTGAGCTGATCCGCTGAGCTGAACGTGATGGTGCACGTCGACCACCTGAGAGGGCGCGTGGCTTCGAGCTTGGGGAGGACTGCATTTACTTCGCGGGCGAACTGCTTGAAGATGCACTGAGAGGCTGGGGCTTGAGCCCCGCCCAGGATGCAGGCGATCGCGCGCGGCTCCTGGAAGCCCCCAGCCCCCCTCGTCCTGATGGCGGTCCTCGTTTCTCCTTGGCTGCGGTGGCAGCGGAGGGAGGCCTGTGTTGCCTTGCGGGCGATCCTCGCGAGGCTGATCCCTCCAGTCTCCCTCGCGAGGCGGGTCTTGCCAGCGGTCCTCGCGAGGTCGATCGCGCCACCCTTGGCGCAGGCCGCGGTCTTCCCAGCGTCCTGTGTTCCTTCCTCCTCCTCGACCGTAGCCCCGGTCACCGCGGTCGGGACGACGGCCGATCCTTCCTTCTCGCATGGCTTGGAGCTCTTGACATTCGTTGGTGTTGTGGGTGTGGAGGTCGTGGTACACACAGTACCGACTGCCCTTGGAAGACTCGGGCTGATCTCTGCCCCGCTTGGTGTCTGGTTCTGCCGCGAGCACGGTAGCCCACTTGCGCTTCACATCCTTGGCCTTGGGCTCCTTCTCTTCTGGGTCTGCGGCAGGCAGCTCGAGGAGGGAGAGACGCCCTTCCTCAGCCCTGGCGCACTTGGTCGCCAAGTTGAACAACTCCAAGGAAGTGCACAGGTCCTCATGCATCGCCAGCTCCTCCTTCATCTTGACGTTGCGCACGCCGTCGGAGACCGCGTGCCGCCTACGGTGGCGGAGCGCGGACCTCGCCAAGACCAAGCTCCGTCCTAGAAGCAGGCCCCGACGACCACGGCCGGCTGCCGAGCCTTCACCCCCGAGATGCGCAGCATCGCCTGGCCAGGCATGTTCAAGCCGGATCTACCTCCTTGTTACGACGGCACCGCCGACCCTGCGGAGTTCCTGCAGCTGTATGAGCTAAGCATCGAAGCGGCCAACAGCGACGAAAAAGTCATGGCGAACTGGTTTCCCATGGCTCTCAAGGATGGGGCCCGCTCCTGTCTCCTGAACCTACAGCACGGCTCAATCTCCTCTTGGGAAGAGATGCGTGACCGCTTTGTCGCCAACTTCCAGGGCACTCGCGACCGCCCATCGGCCACGGGTGATCTACGCCGCATCAAGCAACAACCAGGAGAGACCCTCCAGAAGTACATCCAGCGCTTCAAGAACACCCGCCTCAAGATCCCCAAGGTCACGGACGAAGCCATCATCTCCGCATTCTCAGACGGCGTCCATGATGTCAAGATGAAGGAAGAGCTGGCTATCCACGAGGAGCTTTGCACATCTCAGGAGCTGTTCAACCTGGCGACCAAGTGAGCAAGAGCTGAGGAGGGGTGTCTCTCTCTCCTTGAGCTGCCAGCTGCAGGAGTGGAGGAGAAGAAGGCCAAGGCCAAGGCCAAGGACGTGAAGCGCAAAGAAGCATCCGTGCTCGTAGCGGAGCCCGACACCAAGCGAGGCAGATCATCCTGAGTCGTGCAAGAACGGCCGATCGTTCTGCGCTTTCGACAACCTAAACACCCACAACAGCAGCGACTGCCAAGAGCTCAGAGACATACGAGAAGGACGCTACAGTCGACGCCCTAAGCGCAACGACCGGGGCTACGGCCGCGGAGGAGGACGTGGAGGCGGACGCTGGGACTATCGTGGCCCGCGCCAGGAGTGGCGCGACCGGCCTCGTGAGGACCGCTAGCAGGACCACCTCGCGAGGGTGCCTGGAGGGACCAGCCTCGTGAGGATCGCCCCCAGGGCAACGCCGGTCTTCCCCCGTTGCTGCCACCAAGAAGGAACGACGTCCACCACCAGGACGAGGGGGCCGGGGGCTTCTAGGAGCCGTGTGCGATCGCTTGCATCTTGGGCGATGCTCAGGCCCCAGCCTCTCAGCGCATCTTCAAATAGTTCGCTCGTGAGGTGAACGCCGTGCTCCCCAAGCTCGAGGCTATGCGCCCGCTCAGGTGGTCCCAATGTGCCATCACCTTCAACTCGGCAGACCACCTCAAGTGCGCAGCCACTGCTGGCGCCCTCCCTATGCTATGCTCCCCAGTCATCAGAAATGTGCAAGTCACCAAGACCCTCATCGACGGCGGCGCTGGGCTCAACGTCCTATCCGTCGACACGTTCGACAATCTCCAAGTGCCATGAGCAGCTCCTGCCAACCATGCCTTTCTCAGGAGTGACCGACGGTTCCACCACACCGATAGGGCAGGTCCGCCTGTCCGTCACCTTCGGCAAGCGCGACAACTACCGCACCGAGCTCATCGACTTCGATGTCGCGCACATCCGCCTGCCGTACAATGCCATCCTCGGGTATCCAGCCCTGGCCAAGTTCATGGCAGTCACTCACCACGGCTACAACGTTCTCAAGATGCCAGGAAGTGGGGGAATCATCACGGTCCCATGTGAAGAGAGGGATGCGGTGTGCTCCCTTGAGCGCGCCTTCTAAGCCGCAGCAATCGACAACCCTGACAGCAGAAGTGAAGGCCCTCCGGAGGCCATCCCCAAGAAGAAGCAGCTGCGCCGTGCCGGACCTCAGGAGGGTGGCATCGCGGCTGGAGCCTCGTCAGGATCAGCGCCTGCTCCAGGGGCGCCTCTCTCCACCACATAGGAAAGCGTGCCCGGCGCCCTCCTCAGGCGGGACTCGGAGGCTCTCTCCTGGAGAGCCTCAGACCTTGCCAACCTCATGAGGGAGGCGCTTGGGCACCACTTGGAAGCGTGCTTCACGTCACACTTTCCTCAAGAGAGCATAGGGCAAGGAGTGCCCACCACCTAGGAGTTCGTCAACAAGACCACCCAAGAACTGCAAGAAGCAAGAGCCATGCGTGGCCACAGCCGATCACAAGGCGCATCCCCCCATCCATGCGAGAATGCCGGGTTGCGCGTCTGCGTCGATGTTCCAGGGCTCAACAGGGCCGCATCTCAGGAGCGCTTCTGGCCATTGCGTGTGGGCCGCTGCGAGGGCCCGCCGCACAACTATGTTCGCATGCCCTTCGGTTTGCCAAGCGTGGCATTGGCCTATCAGTGCAACGTGCGGTGCGTCCTGGCGGCTCAGGAGGCCAGGTACCACGCCGTCCTGGAGGAGATGGAGGCGGTCTTCCGGGAGCCTCCCGAGCCCCCAGAGCCTCTCGAGGCTCAGGGTCCCGGTGGCTCATGAGGAGCCATTCCTTCAACGCATGGCTTCAGCTGCACCAACTCTACTTCGTCCACAGAACCAGGTGACATCTTCCAAGTTCGTTTAAGCTGGGAGCGCCCCTCGGGCTGCATTATTCCCAGGCCGCATGGGTCCGTCCCTGTGGCATGTATCCCTTTTGCTTAAGTCTTTAGCTTACCTTGCTGGGGGCGCCCCTCGGGCTGCATCATCCCCAAGCCGCTCGGGCCAGACCTGGTGGCATGTATCTTCCTGCATTTATCCAAGTCGATCTGCTCTTCATGCTTAACCTGACGGCGGTTATCGCCTGCTCAGTTGCCGCCCGCAGCAGGTCTATTGTCCCATGCAACCCGCTTGCACGTTAAAAGGGGGGCTCCTGAGCATCGCGACTTAGGAGCTCTTACTGGCTCTCCAGCCCTCGCTCCTGGCCTTGACCACGGCATCGTGACCTGGCATACCAGCGGCGGCTGAGCTCGCTCGAGGGCCGGGACCTGAGGACGTAGAGTGCTTGCATCTAATCGCCTTGCAGGAACATATAGTCACCAAGACTCAAGACCAGGCACAACCCGCCTTGAGGTAGGGCCTCGTGAGTCCCGCGCTGGCTCACGAGTGGCCAGATACATCTCGCAGCCCTGCCGTGCAAGCCGCGTGTCAGGGCAGGGCTGTACACGCCCCGGGGGCTCCTCCCGGAGGGGGCCCCCCATCCCACGCCCAAGTGGAAGCACCATGCTCCGCGCTGGCTAACGACATTGCCGAGGAGCGGCTATGCCCGCGCACAAGCGGAAGCACTATGCTCCACGCTAGTGATAAACAACTGAGGGCGACCGCACGGTCGTGCCAACCTCAGGGAGCCCAGAGCTCAGCGCCCAGCCTTACCGCAACGCCTCCCCTCGGGAAAGCCGCACATGGGGGCTGGGCACGGGGACTGCGCTCATGTCACGCCCAATCGCACGCCACCTAACCAGGTCCCCCGGACCTGGGCATCGCGCGCCCCTCCCGAGGCCTCGGCGAGGGCAGGTATGGGAATTGTTCGCACGTCAAGGGGGACTCCTGAGCATCGTGACTCATGAGCCTAGCTGGTCACGTAGCCCCTCACTCCATGGTCCGTCCTGGTCTCCGGTCGGCCCAATGGCGGTTGAGGCATGCGTGGGGCCGGGCTCTGCCGACGTAGAACGTTAATCTACCCCCACGAACTCTCCCTACATGCTGTTTGTGCGTCAAGGGGGACTCCTGAGCATCGCGACTCAGGAGCCTAACTGGTCACGTAGCCCCTCACTCCTTGGTCCGTCCTGGTCTCCGGTCGGCCCAATGGCAGTTGAGGTATGAGCGGGGCGGGGCTCTGCCGACGCAGAACACAAAGCAAATAGGAATGAAATCATAAAATCTTGAAGCAAATATTACAAGCATATTGTTTTCACAATACCAAATGAAGAGTCTAAACGCCTCCACGAGGTCTGATACATGTTGCAGGAACGAAACGGGAAGAATAGCCGCAAGCCACCTCTAGGCGTCGCCTGTAGAAGGCGCTCCCTCGTGAGCGGTTTTGTCTTCACCACCAGCCGCAAGATCGATGACGCCGGACAGAGGAGCGGAGACGAAGCCGCGAAACCTCCTCATCAAGCCCCCACCTGATCCTGCACGGCCGCGGCGGCTGCCTCGTATTGATCTTCAGCCACAGGCTCCAACAGCTCGTCAAGGCGAGCGTTGGGGTCGCGGAGGTGCAGATGGCTGAAGACGCGAGTCAGTGCAGTTGAAGACAGGACGCGAGCTTCCGCCTCTGCCATGGGACCGAGGTTGTCAACGACCTCCTCGAGCGCCTTCACCACGAGAGGAAGCAGCCGAGCGGGGCCATCCTCGTCGGTGTCCAGTGGCTTTTCCAGGCCGTGCTCGTAGAGTATCTTCAGCCCTTGCGCGACCTCTTCTCGAGATCGGCGAAGGCCACGCGGTCTTCGGCAAGGATTCGCGCCTTGGCATCAAGATCGTCCTCCCTCGCCCCCATCTTCCGCTCCAACTCTTCCAACTGGTTGCACTCGGCGGCCTGCTTCTTCCCCAGCTCCACGAGCTCAGCATCACGGTTCTTGATGGCTTCCTCCCGGGCTTTCATCTCCTCCTCCTTCGCTTGGCGGCAGTGCACCTCCTTGGCATGCTTGTCGCACAGGCTCTGCAGCTCGCCCTCCAGCACTTGGCAATGGTCATGGGCGGCCTTGACGGCCTTCAGCGCCGCCTCACGATCAGCCGAAGTGTTGGTGTCTCCTTGCTTCTTCTCGGAAGCCGCAGCAGCCTGGCCCAGCGCCGCGCGAACTGCCAGATCGGAGTGAAGCCAACCAGAGGCCAGCTCCAGACGCCCGGCCACCAGGCGCGGGTCCGCGCTCAGAACATCCACCTGCAGCTGGGTCATCTCCGAAAGGGCACACTCCAAGACGGCAGCAGGAGCAGAAGGACCAGGAAGTGGAGATGGAGTAATAGGAGGAAGCGACATCATCACCAGGGCTTGGGAGACTGCGGGTTCCGGAGCCACTGGGACCTCGTCAACCGCGTCGAGTACCGGCACCACCGGAGCCAGCGGGGCCACGAGGGCCGACTCCACGCAGCGATGCTCCTCCTGGCCCCGCGAGGACGGCTGGGTTGGGGAGATGCGGGCACTGCTGCCTCCTTTCCCTGCGGAGGGAGGCACGACGGCCGTATCCTCCTTCCTCTTCTTCGCCGAAGATGTTGGCTTGATCAACCGGGGGCGAGCATCAGGAAACAACGAGTGCAAACAAGGGCTAGGCGAAGCTTAAGACACTTACCGATCCACCGCGATGTATTCCACCGACCGCTTGGGAAGCTTGAAGCCTGACAGCGTCGGGACCTGAGGAGTAGGCGTTCGGGCTCCGGCGGAGCCACGCGGAGTAGAGACAGAACCGGAACCCGCCCCAGAAGACGCCAGGACGGGGGCGACATCACGGGCCACCAGCGACGACCTGCCCCTCGTCGGGATTAGGGATTTCTCCCTCTCCCCTCGGAAGGCGTCGACCTCGGCATCATCAGGAAGGGCATAGAGAATCTCGGCCTTGCTCAGGGGGGGGGGGGGGGGAGTCTCCCCCACCTCTTCCAGAGTCTTCTACGAGTCCTCCTCCTCTTCTCCCTCGCCGCGGGACTCACCATAAGACACCTGCACCGGCTTCTGTGCCGAAGGAGCTCCGCGAAGCGTTGGCGGCACCAGCCCGCGCGCGTCAAAAGCTGGCCTGGAGGCAACGATCTCATCCTAATCCCTGCGCTGAAACAAGGGGACAAAGGCACTAGGCGGGTACTCCTGGTTGTCCCCGACTATGAGGCGCATGACGACATCCAATTCATCACCGGGCAGGTCCCCCGGCCTCAGGCGCGTCTTGTTTCCCCCTTCTTTGAGCTCCTACAGGGGGCGCGCGCTCGTGGAGATGGGCGACCTGCAACATCAGGAACTCCCTCAGAAGCATCGCCCCCGTCACCTTGGCTGCCCTCGCGTTACCCAGCCTCAGGTCGGTCATCATCTGCCCCAACACAAACGATGCCTGCTCGTCGGCAAGCTCCTCCTTGGGCCACCCCCCGCTGGGAGGAGGCGCCACTGTTGGCAACGCCAGACGCGGGTCGGCGTGCTGGGCATTCATCATGATCCATTTGGATTGGATGTTGTCGGCCCTCTTCCCGATGCTCAAGATCGAGTTGGCCTTGCCGCATGCGACGAAATTAGCGCATCCGGTGATGTGCTCGCCGCTGAAACGGAGGAAGAAGAAATGACGCAAGAGCACCACGGACGGCATGATGCCCAGGTATGCCTCACAGTAGTAGGCGAAGATGGACAAGATTGGGATGGAGATGCAACGCCTGCAAGCCATAGTGGTTGAGGACTTCATAAAAGAAATCGGAGAAAGGAGGGACCAACCCAACGACGACACTGCTCGAGAAGAAGGGGAAAAAGGTGCTCCCATCAGGCTCCGGCTCGTCGGAGGCAAGCCGGAGCTCCGTCTTCCCCCACTCATTGCTCTCGTCCGCTGTCAGCAAGCGCATGGAGACGAGGCTCTTTTCCGTAATAGTGGGTGCTTCGAGGGCCGGCTCATACCAAGCCAGTGCCGAGGAAGACTTGACCTTGCGCGGCGCCATGGGCGGCAGAAGCAGAGCAAGGGTGGAGCAGATCTGGAGATAGCGGCAGCGAAGGGCAAGAAAGGGGATCTAGAGCGAGGCAAGGAAGAAGCAATGAAGGAAAGAACTGCTCGCGCCGGCCTTTGTCAGGGCAGGCAGTTGCTGAGGCAGCATGGGGAAGCGGAGACGCCCACGTCCAATCAACTGCCACGCGTCGACCAAGGCCGCAGGCTTTTGGGGCCCGCAGTGCTCCGAACTTGACCCTTGCCTTCGCCGCGAAGCCAAGCCCGAGCGCACCTTGGGCCCGTGGGCTACTGTCGGCGTTCTGGGAATGGGGGTCCCTAGACTTGCCTACCTGCGGCCCACGGCGTGGCCAAGCAGCAGGACGTACGGCCCATCTTCATCAACAAGGTACCCAAGACCCTCGCAAGGGTCCAGGCCTCGCGGGGCGGACGGCGCAAGGCCCCCCTCTGGAGTGGCCTGGCTAGGCAGGCTCACGAGGGGCAGAAATATCAAGTTGGGGCAAACCTCACGAGGCGCTCGTGACGTGAGCCATGACGAACGGTGCCAGGCGGGCGCCGGTGCGCGCAGCGTCCTTATTTCCTCTTTGGTGCTAAGGAGGCCAGCGCTGGAAAAGAGTACCGAGGCATCAGGCAAAGGTTGCCATATTGGTGCAACGAGACCAAGACCAGGAGGACGGCAAGGCGGAGGTCATCGTGGAGCCCAAGACGGCGTCACCCCAGAGCTTTTCGCAGGCGATGACCGCTTTTGTCAGGACAGCTTGTACTAGCTGCCCCCTTCAAATTTGCCCGCCGTTGTTGGCTCCCCTCCCGCTCAACATTTGGGAAGAGGACCAGGGCCTCTATAAATAGGACTAGCCACCATAGTAGGAGAAAGAGGATCAAGGGCCGGTTCAGATCTTCCTTAGCCACACAAATGCAAGAACACCTCAACCTCAGGAGGCCGTTCTTCCCTTGTACTGTTCATCATCAGCCCAAGAGGCAATCCACCACCACCACACTGGAGTAGGGTATTACACCACAATGGTGGCCCGAACCAGTATAAACCCTGTGTCTTTCTGTGTTGTGAGTTCGTCGAGTTCATTGGCAAGATCTTAGCGAGCTAGAGCATAGATCGGTAGGAGGGAAAGACTTCGTGCGCACCCCAGTGTTTGAACCTTAAGGGTTTGCCGAAACCCCACATCCGACAACGTTGAGCCCTGCGCCACCGTCGATGAGGGTCTTGGTGACTTGCACATGATGACGGGCGAACATAGCACCGGGAGAACTGAAGGTGATGGCGCACTTGGACCACCTGAGCGGGCGCGTAGCCTCGAGCCTGGGGAGGACTGCGTTCACCTCATGGGCAAACTGCTTGAAGATGCACTGAGAGGCTGGGGCTTGAGCTCCACCCAAGATGTAGGCGATCGCGCGCGGCTCCTGGAAGCTCCCAGCCCCCTCATCTTGATGGTGGTCGTCGTTCCTTCTTGGTGGTGGCAGCAATGGAGGAAGCCCAACATTGCCCTGAGGATGGTCTTCGCGAGGTTGATCACTCCAGGCACCCTCGCGAGGCGAATCCTGCCAGCGGTCCTCACGAGGCCGGTCGCGCCACTCCTGGCGTGGGCCCCGGTCTTTGCAGCGTCCTCCGCCACATCCTCCTCTACGGCCGTAGCCTCGGTCGTTGTGCTCGGGGCGTCGACCGAAGCGTCCGTCACGAATGACCCTGAGCTCTTGACAATCGTTGGTGTTTCGGCTGTGCATGTTGTGGAAGGCGCAGAACGGTCGGCTGCTCTTGGACGACTCGGGCTGGTCCCTACCATGCTTCGTGTCCCGCTCCGCCGCGAGCACGGCGACTCCCTTGCGCTTCACGTCCTTGGCCTTGGCTTTCTTCTCCTCTGGGTTAGCAGCCGGGAGCTCGAGAAGGGAAAGGCGCCCTTCCTCAGCCCTTGCGCACCTTGTCGCCAGGTTGAACAACTCCAGGGATGTGCACAACTCCTCGTGGATGGCGAGTTCCTCCTTCATCTTGATGTCGCGGACGCCATCAGAGAACGCAGAGATGATGGCCTCGTCCGTCACCTTGGGGATCTTGAGGCGAACGTTGTTGAAGCACTAGATGTACTTCTAGTGGGTCTCCCCTGGTTGCTGCTTGACGCGGCGTAGGTCACCTGCGGCTGGGGGACGGTCGCGAGTGCCTTGGAAGTTGGCGACGAAGCGGTCGCGCATCTCGTTCCAGGAGGAGATGGAGCCAGGAGGCAGGTTCAGGAGCCCGGAGCGGGTACCATCCTTGAGAGCCATGGGGAACCAGTTCGCCATGACTTTTTCGTCACCGTTAGCCACCTCGATCCTCAGTTCGTAGAGCTGCAGGAACTCCGCGTGCCGTCATAGCGAGGAGGCAGATCTGGCTTGAACTTGCCCGGCTAGGCGACTCTACGCAGCTAGGGGGTGAAGGCACGACAACCTGCCATGGAGGTGGAGCTTGATCTTGGCGCCCGCGCGCCGCCACGGCAAGCGGTGCAAGGCCCTGCCGCAGCAAGCGATCCTGACATGGTGGTGTGCGGAGCGATGGAGCATTCTCCTGCGGCCGAGGGACTTCTTGATTGCTTCTTTCCTCACGTGCGGGTGCTTGGTGCGGCAGGTCGCGCCGCGGAGCCGCGTTTCTCGGCGCCAGGGCGCCGTCTTGGTGCAGAGGTGGTGGCGGCGCTCCATGAGCCCCGTCACCCATAGCCGGTGGAGGGCGAGGCAGCGAGAGGGACAGTGCAGGGGAGCCCCCTGCGGCGCTGACGAGCTCGGTGATGCGGTCCAGCCAGTCCTAGTAGAGTTCGTCGACTGGGTGGTAACGCAGGAGCTTGTGCGCCATGAGTAGCATGGCCCGCGTGTCCATGGGAGCGTGACGAGCGTGAGATAACGAACCAACGGGGGTCAGCGACGGGGTGGCGATGCGACTGTCCCGCCGCACCAAGGGGTGCAACGAGGATGATTGTTGCTTGTTCCCCGCCGGGCCGATGGCGGCGTTGGCGGCAGGCGACGGAAAACGACGGGGAGGCCCGCCGACGAGGGCCGTCTGAACGGCGTAGGCGGCGAGGGCGGCCCGACGCTCAGCGCGAGCGCGACGAGCGTCCGACATGGTTGTGGTGGAGCTGTGAAGCATGGATCGACGAGAAGAAGGCTTCGACGCACCCCTACATGGCGTGCCAAATGTCGGATTTCGGGTTCCGACAAAACCCTTAAGGTTTGAACACTGGGGTGTGCGCGAAGATCTCCTCCTCACCGATCACGCCCACACACACTTCACGATCTCTAGGCTAAGCACGACAAACTCTCAGAACATGAGACACAAAATTTATACTAGTTCGGGCCACTGTTGTGGTGTAATACCCTACTCTAGTGTGGTGGTGGTGGATTGCCTCTTGGGTTGATGATGAACAGTACAAGGGGAAGAACAGCCTCCTAAGGTGAGGTGCTCTTGTGCTTGGTGGGTGTGAGGATTGCTCGAGATGAGTTCTGGTCGGTGAGGATCCGATCCCCTCTTCTGTGGTGGCTAGCCCTATTTATAGAGGCCCTGGTCCTCTTCCCAAATATTGAGCAGGAAGGGAGCCAACAACAGCCAATTTGAAAGGGGACAACTAGTACAACTTATCCTGACAAAAGTAGTCTTCGCCTGCCAATGGCTCTGGCGGTGATGCTGTCTTGGGATCCACGATGACCTCCCTCTTGCCGTCCTGCTGGTCTTGGTCTTATTGCACCGATATGGAAACATTTGCTTGAGGCCTCGGTACTCCTTTCCCGCGCTTGCCTCCTTAGCACCAAAGAGGAAGCAAGGACACTGTGTGCGCTGGCGCCTGCCTGGTCTCGATCGTCATGGATCACGTCAGGAGAACCTCGCGAGGTTTGCCTTGCCTTGATCTCTCCACACCTCGCGAGCCAGCCTGGTGAGGCCACTCCCGAGGAGGTCTTGTGTCGTCCGCCTCATGAGGCTTGGCCCCTTGTGAGGGTCCAGAGTGCTTGTTGGTGATGATGGGCCGTACGGGCCCGCTTGTGGAGCCACGCCGTGGGCCGCAGGCAGGCAAGTCTGGAGACCGCCATTCCCAGAACACCGACAGGATGGTCCCTGCCGCGCTTCGTGTCCGGCTCTGCTGTGACCACGACCACACCATTGCGCTTCACGTCCTTGGCCTTGGCTTTCTTTTCCTCTGGGTCGGCAGCTGGGAGCTCGAGGACGGAAAGGCGCCCTTCCTCAGCTCCTGCGCACTTGGTCGCCAGGTTGAACAGCTCCAGAGATGTGCACAACTCCTTGTGGATGGCGAGCTCCTCCTTCATCTTGATGTCGCGGACGCCATCAGAGAACGCCGAGATGATGGCCTTGTTCGTCACCTTGGGGATCTTGAGGCGAACGTTGTTGAAGCGCTGGATGTACTTCTGCAGGGTCTCTCCTGGCTGCTTCTTGACGCGGCGCAGGTCACCCACGGCCGGGGGATGGTCGCGAGTGCCGTGGAAGTTGGCGACGAAGCGGTCGCGCATCTCGTCCCGGGAGGAGATCGAGCCCGGAGGCAGGTTCAGGAGCCACGAGCGCGCGCCATCCTTGAGCGCCATGGGGAACCAGTTCGCCATGACTTTCTCATCGCTGTTAGCCGCCTCGATGCTCAGCTCGTAGAGCTGCAAGAACTCTGCGGGGTCGGGGGTGCCGTCATAGCAAGGAGGCAGATCCGGCTTGAACTTGCCCGGCCAGGCGACGCTACGCAACTCGAGGGTGAAGGCGCGACAGCCTGCCGTGGTCACCGGGGCCTGCCGTGGAGGTGGAGCTTGATCTTGGTGCCTCCGCGCCGCCACGAAAAGTGGTGCGAGGCCCTGCCACGGCAAGCGATCCTGAAGTGGCGGTGCAGGGAGCGGTGGAGCATTCTCTTGTGGTCGAGGAACTTCTTGAGAACTTCTTTCTTCACGCGCGGGTGCCTGGCGCGGCGGGTCACGTCGCGGGGCCGCGCGCCTTGGCGCCAGGGCGCCGTCTTGGTGCAGAGGTGGTGGAGGCGCTCCATGAGCCACGTCACCTATAGCTGGCGGAGGGCGAGGCAGCGAGAGGGACGGTGCAGGGGAGCCCCCTACGGCGCTGATGAACTCGGTGATGCGGTCCAACCAGTGCTCATAGAGGTCGTCGACCGGGCGATAGCGTAGGAGCTCGCGTGCCATGAGCAGCGCGGCCTACGTGTCCGTGGGAGGACGACAAGCATGGGACGAGGAACTGGCCGGGGTCAGAGATGGGGTGGCGGTGCGGCCGTCTCGCTGCACCGAGGGGTGCAGCGAGGATGCTTGCTGCTCGTTCCCCGTCGGGCCGGTAGCAGCGTTGGCGGCAGGCGACGGAGAACGACGGGGAGGCCTGCCGGCGAGAGCCGCACGGGCGGCGAGGGTGGCCCGGTGCTTAGCGCGAGCTCGGCGAGCATCTGCCATGGAGACGACGAAGCGACGTGCCGCGGATAGACGGAAGGAAAGCTTCGGCGCACCCCTACCTGGCGCGCCAAATGTCGGATTTCGGGTTCCGGCAAAACCCTCAAGGTTCGAACACTAGGGTGCGCACGAAGATCTCCCCCTACCAAACCACACCCTCAGCCTCACCGGGATCTCTAAGCTTAGCTCGACGAACTCGCAACACAAGAGACACAAGATTTATACTGGTTCGGGCCACCGTTTTGGTGTAATACCCTACTCCAGTGTGGTGGTCGTGGATTGCCTCTTGGGCTGAGGATGAACAGTACAAGGGGAAGAACAGCCTCCTGAGGTGAGGTGTTCTTGCGCTCGGCGAGCTGGCGTGCGGGTGAGGATTCGATGCCTCCTACTGTGGTGACTAGTCCTATTTATAGGGCCCCTGGTCCTCTTCCCAAATATTGAGCGGGAAGGGATGCCACAACAACCAATTTGAAAGGGGACAACTAATACAGCTTATCCTGACAAAAGTAGTCTTCTCCTACCAAAGGCTATGGTGGTGACGCCGTCTTGGGCTCCACGATGACCTCCATCTTGCTGTCCTGCTGGTTTTGGTCTCGTTGCACCGATATGGAAACCTTTGCTTGACACCTCGGTACTCCTTGCCTGCGCTTGCCTCCTTAGCACCAAAGAAGAAGCAAGGACACTGTGCGGCTGGCGCCCGCCTGGCCTTGGTCGTCATGGCTCACGTCATGAGAACCTTGCGAGGTTTGCCTTGCCTTGATCTCTCCGCCCCTCGCGAGCCAGCCTGGTGAGGCCGCTCCCGAGGAGGTCTTGTGTCGTCTGCCTCGCGAGGCTTGGCCCCTCGCGAGGGTCTTGAGTGCTTGTTGGTGAAGATGGGTCGTACGGGCCCGCTTGCAGAGCCACGTCGTGGGCCACAGGCAGGCATATTTGGGGACCCCCGTTCCCAGAACGCCGACAATCTGGAAGAAAAGTTTTGCTTTGAGAATCTAATCAAGAACATATGCTTATGTGAGGTGTTTAATGTATGGAAGTTGAAGAATAAACACCTTTTGAAGATTTTGTGCAAATCATCATAATCAACAAGGGCAGTAAAAGCAACTTTTAATTACCCTTTACAAAGAACATGACGAACATGGAGTTGTAGATTGGAAGTTCGTCAGTCCAGATCTTCCACGCCCTAACTTGGCAGAGGAAGACAACTCTAGTGGTGGCAGAGTGAAGATATCCGCGGCCGGCATGAGTACGACGGTGATGAGGTCGAGGCAGTGAAGCTCTTCCTCACCGGTGACGATGAATGTAGTGGCGGCACTAGGTCATCGAGCGAGGGGAGTGAGGTCGAGGGGGGTAAATGCAGTCCGAGGAGGGTGAGGGGTATTTATAGCCGAAGTGAAAAACCGCTCGCCGGTAGAAATTGGACGAACGTGCCCCTTACCCTTCTCATCCTAGCGACATGTGTCACCCACGTACAGAGCGGTGGCGACCGTGTGAGATCATGGGTGAATAGATAAATCCTATCATGGGATGTGGAATGATTTGAGCAGCAAAAGCCAAAAATTCAGATAAGAATATTTTAACTGTTCGTTTGCAAATTCTTCAGCTGACAAGGACACGGTGAAGATTTTGAATGGGTTTCAAATAGAACGCACATGAAGGATTTGTGAACAGATTGGGTTGAGTTTATCATAGAGGGGGAAGGGTCCGATCACATTCACCTAGTAGAAAAGGCAACTTGAAGAATTACCAATAAGTGAATGCTGTAGAGGTCTAAAACTCAAATATACATAGTCAAAGAAGAATAACGACGGAACGAGTGAAGACATTGCAAAGTTGAAGAATTTGAACAACTAAGGAATTTCGAAAACAAAAAAAAACGCAAATTGAAGATTTTCAACTTTTGTTGGTGGCGTGACCCACTGTATAAGAATGATGATTTCAGACGCCGCGTACAATTGTCGCAGGGCTCTGAGAATCAAATTCATCGTTAATTTCTTCACACTTAAAGGGTTAGTCTTCATTGATTGAAGAAAAACATTACTTCGTGTGTTGCACATCTAAGTCATCAATTTTGCATAAGTGTTAGGATGTGTGTCCTTTTCAAAGAACATTCAAAGATTCTAAGATATTTAGCTCACACCGCAACTTGCTAAATCTCTTCTCATCCAACGGCTTTGTGAAGATATCAACTAGCTGTTCTTCAGTCTTCACGTGCTCGATAGAGATGCCCCCCTTCAACACATGATCACAAAGAAAATGATGATGAATCTGAATGTGTTTTGTCTTCGAGTGCTGAACTGGGTTATGAGCAATCTTGATGGCTTTCTCATTGTCACAATAGAGAGGCACATTCTTCACATTGATGCCGTAGTCCTTGAGGGTTTGCTTCATCCACAACAATTGCGCACAACACGAACCGACAATGTACTCAGCTTCAGTAGTAGAGAGTAATACGCAGTTCTGTTTCTTCGAGGACCAACATACCAATGATCATCCGAGGAAATGGCATGTGCCTGATGTCGACTAGCGGTCCACAGGATCACTAGCATAGTCAGAGTCTGAATATCCAATAAGATCAAAAGCCGAGCCCTTGGGATACCATAATCCAAGTGTTGGAGTGTGAGCTAGATATCGAAGAATATGCTTCACAGCCTTATGGTGTGATTCCTTCGGTGTAGCTTGAAAACGGGCACACATGCAAACACTAAGCATAATATCTGGCCTAGATGCACATAAATACAATAAAGAGCCAATCATGGAGCGGTATACCTTTTGATCAAAGTCAATACCATTTTCATCAGTGCACAGATGGTCATTTGTGGGCATAGGGATTTTTACGCCTTTGCAGTCTTGCTTGCCAAATTTCCTCAATACGTCCTTGAGGTATTTCTCCTGAGATATGAAGATGCCATTGTGTTGTTGACGTATTTGAAGACCTAAGAAGATTTTCAATTCTCCCATCATAGACATTTGATATTATTCACTCATCATATAGGCAAATTCATCACTTTAACGTTGGTCAGTACAGCCAAAGATGATACCATCAACGTATATTTGGCACAAGAATAATTCATCATCATAGGTTTTGGTGAAAAGAGTTGCACTACAAAAAAATACACTTCTGTGATGATACGTGTTTGTCACAGTAGGTCACGTTTTCTGTCATGCATGTACATCCATGACACTTTTATGAAAGAATCAAGATAGTCATACCTGTGCTGTCGTAGAAGTGTTCCATGACATTACCAAAATTATCATCATGGAAGTGTCCACTTCCATGACGATAAATCACGCGTCACAGAAGTGCTTTCGTCAAGGGTGACCGACACGTGGCATCCACCGTAACGAAACACCGTTAAGCTATCGGGTCCGGTTTTGGATCCGATAACCCGTTGACAACCCTGACCAATAAGGGTTTTCCACGTGTAAAATCATCATTGGCTGGAGGAAACACGTGTTGGCTCACCGTTGGGACAGATGCCATCCACTCATTGGACCCAAAGCGCCTATGACACGTCGACACGTGGCACAACCCAACAGAGGCCCATTCCTGTGAAAAGGCTGGCCCGTTTGACTTGGTCAAAAGGTGGCGGGCCGGCCCACCGTAAGCCTGTTAACATCCTGTTCACATATAGCCCATTTACAGCCCGCTAACCCAGGGCCCATTTATGGCCTCTCTGAATTAGGCCCAGTATCGTCATCTGGGCCGTCCAATATAATTCCAGCCCATTTTAACTTCCGGCCCATGTATGGCCCATGACGTCTTTCGGCCCATATGAGGCCCTTAGTAACTCTCGGCCCATTAACGACCCATGATAAAACTGGCCCGTAATGAACAGTGTATCACTTTATACCCATTAACGACACGTGGTGAAACTAGCCCGTAATGAACAGTGTATCACTTTATACCCATTAACGACCCATTATTCCGTTGGGTCGTTTCCAGCGCATGTTATCTTTCGGCCTTCTCAGGGCCCATTTATTCTTGGGCTCATTTCCAGCATTCGTTTACTTATGGCCCGTTACTGTCATTTTCTACTTGTGGGCCAAATTCAGCCCGTGGTCAAAGTCGGCCCGTTAGTGGCCCGTTAATACATTGGGCCGTTTTCATAGCGTCATCAAATACGGCCGATTAACGATGGCCCGTTATGGTCGGCCCATGAATGGACGATTTCAACTCTAGCCCATTTATGGCCATAATGTGGTCTGTTATTGGCCCATGTTTGGCCAACCGATCATACGACCTATAGAAGGCCCATTGATGATACGGCCCGTAGAAGGCCCATTGTGTCTACGGCCCGTATAAGGCCCATTGTTTCTATGCCGCAGAAGGCCCATTGTTTCTACGAACCTTAGAAGGCGCATTGTTTCTACGGCCCGTAGGAGGCCCATGTTAACTACAGTAAATATGTAGCCCATGGTTATCGTGGCCTAGTTTTAAAAATAGGTTATTGCGACCACTAGCAAACTGCGGTAAAAGAACTGCACTGACTACAAGAAAACAAATAAACAAGACAATATGATTTAGTACGAATACTAAACCATTTTATTAAATGCTGAAAATATTCATGGGCACTTATGAAATTAATTCCAATAGCCCAAAAATACTTTCAAGATTATTTGGACATTTAAAAATATTTATAGAATTTTAAATGTCCAAATTCAAATACTTATGAATTTAATTCAAGAATCCAGAGTGTCCTAGAAAAGTGTGCACCATTTTTGGCTGAGGTTCTGGACGAATTCAAAATGATGAACATTTTCTAAGGCATTTTGGGTTCTTTGAAAAAGATTTTATTTGAACCTATTTGATTTCTTTTAGGTGCTAGAGTTTGATCAATCCCCATTTCAAATTTACTTCAAACTTAAACATGATGCACACATGAAGCCACCCTAGTGCATTACCAGAAGCTAGGGATGTGACAACTCACCCTCACTAAACAAGAATCTCGTCCCGAGATTCAAGCATAGGGTAAGATGGAAGGGGAACGCATAACTAACACAACCTTCACGATCCAGGTTGTACTTCATAATAACGTTGATACGATCACCATCTTTGTCTCGATGTCTTCATAAGAACGTTGATACGATCACCATCTTTGTACTTCATAAGAACGTTGCACGCATAACTAACACACATAACTAACATGGCAACGAGAGGAAAGGGAAAACTCTAGAAGGATCGATCTTCTCGAAGATCCAACAAATCAGGATCAACTCATGGAGGGAGACATTGAAACATCTCTTGAGATGAGACATGACACATACATCCAGAGGGATGGAGTGTAACAGATGACAAAGTTTCACTAGGTAGACACCAATTTCACGCTTAAGAAGGTGGTGAACGGTTGCCAATGTAGCGAGGAGTTGAGTTGCCATGATACCATAACGAGACATCTTAAAGAAGATGACTCGCAGGAATATTCCCTTAAGTGGCAAAAAGAATTACTTTTGATTCAGAGATCATTGGAACTCTTTATACCAGCCTAAGGCAAATCGCAACAATCGTTTGGCGGAGTACGAAGGGATGGCATACCCGGACTAGGATGGATGATATGGACTACCTTGTTGAAGACAACACAAAGGATGATTTTTGCTTATCATCGGAAATGGATGGGACCCATGGTAGGACCACTATTGAAGGTGATCCTGACTAGAAATTACTGAGAAGGGTAGTCCATGGTTGAATGGCACAATGGCGGTGCAAGCTAGGAACAAAATGCTAATGCTGGGAATGATTCTAGTAACTGGGAGAAACTCAACAGTAGAGAGTGATTCCACTGTTAGAAAGGTTATGGCATAATCGAAGAAACTGAGAGCGGATCCCAATTAATGCCGACAATAAATCCTAGTGCTTGCGCGTGCTCTCAAGAACTTGAGCATTTCCATATCCATCAAGGTTTTACCAATATCCGTGCCGAGGATCCTTGCAACACATCATCCTACCATGATGAATAATGATGGAGGATGCAGATGCAAGAGGAGACAACACTTTCTCAGATTTCACCTTAGCAAGGCCAGGGGAACGGAATTTGGATAATTGACCGAGAGACATTTAGCACTCCGCTTCTAATGTTCTCCTTGATGTGCTAGCGTAACCCATTCATAGATATGGTTTGGTATCTAGAACATCAAGTAAAAGGTCGGATTTCGGGAGCACAAGAATCCATAAGGAATAACTACTGGAGTAATTCCTACGAAATCCTTATGGGGAGGTGGCCAACTTACTCAATCAAGATACTACAATAATAGGTCTTCTGGCTGGGTGTGTTGACTACGACATCCAAGTTACCGGGTTACAGAGACCATTAATATAGTTCTTGGGAAAATGTTCCAACCATCATATCTGCCTAAGATTCGGATCTAGTTAGAAACAGGAACTTCAGACTCACATGTCTGAAAAAGAGGAGTTGCAACACAAAGTGATGAGATAACGTTGCGAGACTCTTGGGAGATGAACTACGATAGCAAGCTCCAAAACATGAGCTGGTTCTGCTACACACATGTGAACACGCTGTCCCAGACAAGCATGATCACATGGTAGTCTTGCAATAAAACACTACCGAGTTCTGATTGGAAACCATCATTGAGATAATGAAGTCTTGTGCATATTCGTCCGGGCCCTTCAGGATTAGCGCATGAACTTGTTTTCTTTGAACAAATCAATCAGTGGCTTGGTGTGCTAGGGAATACATATGGAGTGGAGGTAATTAATCTACCAAACAGTATAATACATTCGCACATGCATAACTGACTTGGGATGGTACCATAGGAAAGAAACCAATCTTTCTCGAACTCATGACGGCAACTTGCACCAAATGCACATGAATTCGAGGAAGTCACTTCCTCCATCCAAGCATAAGCTTCATGAACGGAACACGAAGGCATTGCTTACAAATTTTTCAACACTAGGTTGATGTTCAACATGAATCATGGGGGAGACAAAATGTTGCTGATGGGCTCAACAACAACTCATCAGAATTCCCATATCACTGGACTTCCGCTATCATGTGAACACGGTGATAGCATTGGTCAGACCAAAAGATGCAATGGTGTATGCTCGAGGGATCAACCAAGAGTAAGACAACATTACGAACATCGTTGATTCTGATTTGACTTGACGATATCCCATACTCAAGTCAAAGTTTCGACAAGGCAATAGATCCAACAACTGATCACGAAGACCAAACGATGGAGATTTCATCTTTCTTCAACACACACACAAAAAGATATCCCTTAACATGAACTAAGTCAGACAAACTTTTATCTTCCAACTCTCCAAGTTGTTGTTTGGCTTATCCAACTAGTTTAGGGGTATCCAACACAAATTCTTGGAGAATGAGTGGTTTGGAGGAAAACCAACATGTTCACGAACTCAACATAGCGGCCAGGTGACAACATGGTAATACTTCCGAGAAGATATTCGGAACATCACGAACCACCGATATGTTACTAAGCTCGAGAACAATCCTGCTTTTCAGAGCAAGACGATATGATCAAATAAGCAAGGGATTGAATAATCCTAACTCATTGATCGAAGAGTGCACCAGAAATAAGGACTAGGTAGCACAATCTATCTTAGAATGATGACTCAATAACCAACACACTAAGAATGAGAATATTGTCCATTTACTACCAAGCAACTAGTTCCTAGGAGTAATGATTTCATACATCAGGGTTCACTTGTCGGTATTCCGGTTGCAACAACACGGAACCGAGGAGAGAATGATGATGGCGAGAAGTATCACTGCATCAAGAGTTCGTAAGAGTTGGTGCAATTATCATGACATTCCTGACATCAAGAGGGCAATACTGTTGGATTTTGGGTTCCGACAGACCCTTGAGGTTCGAACACTTGGGTGCGCGCGGAGATTGCTCCTTCTACCTACCTGTACCCATCCGCCTTGCTAAGATCTAAGCTATGAAAAGAACAGCACAAGAGACACAGGGTTTATACTGGTTCGGGCCACCGATGTGGTGTAATACCCTACTCCAGTTTGTGGTGTGGTGGATTGCCTCTTGGGCTGATGATGAAGAGTAATACAAGGAAGAACAGCCTCGCGAGGGTCTGTTCTTGGCTGGGGTGGATGAACTGCTAGAAGGAGTTCAGTCACCCTTCTCTCTCTAATTCTCCTACTCCTTTCTCATTCTACATGTACCTCCGTCCCCACTATCCCGGGGGTGGCTAGTCCTATTTATAGGCAAAGGCCCTGGGCCTCTCCCCAAATATTGAGCGGGAAGGGCGCCAACAATTGACCATTTTGAAGGGGAACATATGGTACACTTATCCTGACCAAAGTTGGTCTTCGCCTGCCAAAGGCTCTGGTGGTGACGCTGGCTTGGGCTCCACAATGACTTCTCCCCTGACGTTGGGCTGATCTTGGTCTCGTTGCACCGAAACGGGTGCCTCTGCTTGATGCTCCCGCCTGCGCTTGCTCCCTTTGCACCAAAGAGGAAAGGAGGACACTGCGCGGGCTGGCGCCCGCCTGGCGCCCGTGGTCGTCATGGCTTGCGTCACAGGCACCTCGTGAGGTACCCTGCTTTGATCTCTCTGCCTCCTCGCCAGCCAGCCAGATGAGGCCGTGCCTGAGGAAGCTCCGTGTCGTCCGCCCCACGAGGCCTGGCTCCTCGCAAGGGTCTTGGGTTTGTGTTGATGAAGATGGGCCGTGCTGGGCCCCCCTTTGAGCCACGCCGCAGGCCGCAGGCAGGCAAGTCTGGGGACCCCCGTTCCCAAAACGCCGACAGTAGACCCCGGGCCCAAGGCGCGCCCGGACTTGGCCGTGCGGCAAGGCGAAAGGGAAAGGGCGAAGCGCCGCGGGCCCTAACAGCCTGCGGCCTTGGGCGCCACGTGGCGGTTGATTTGGACGTGGGCGTCTCCACTTCCCACGACGCCTCGGCAACTGCACGGATTGGACAAGTCCCTGCATGCAAAGCGGGTTATGATTACCTGCGATCGTGGAGGCCGGCGGTTGGCCTTCGCCGGCCATAAGTATGGAACGGCACGCGCCCTTCCAGTCCATCTTTTCTTGCTCCTCCTTCTTCCCGGTCCTTGCTCCGTCTTGCTGCAATGGCTCCGATTCGCCGGTTCTCGGCGGCAGAGAAGGGAAAGGCTCCCCGAGAGGAACCAGACCCGCTCCCGCCGAAGAAACGACTCGCCCTCCGTCGCCGGGACGAGGGGGACCATCAGGTGGCGTCGAGGCTCTGGGGCGAGCGGGCACCACCGGGGTTCCCGCTTCCCTTGTTTGCCCACATCGAGGGCTCTAAAGGAGTCGATGACGATCGCCATGGGCGGCGCCGGCGCCGGCGCCGACGGGTCACGAAGGTGTGGGTCGTCCCCCCTGGGGTCCACACCGAGGGCTCCTCCCGGGAGTTCATGCTCCACGCCGCCATGCCTCCTCAGTCTTGGATTCGCCTTCCTCCCTTCTTCGCCTCCATCATCCCGCAGGGAGAACTCCTGGAGCTTTGGCTGCAGCACGCCGGCTGCAGCACCCTCGCGACCGAGGCAGAGGTCGCGGTCGTTGCCCTGGGCGAGGTCTTCTTGACTCGAGGCTGGGGCGAAATCACCCGGGTCTGCAGGACAAGAGGCGCCTTCGTGATCCACTTGGAGTATGATGGTGCCTCGGTGATGTTCTTCAAGGTCTTTGATGCAAACGGGCGCCGGATGGAGTGCTGCCTCGGGAGGGGTGGTCGGGACCCTGCTACGGCGAGGACTGGGCCCGCCGGCCGCTCCCTTGGCGGCTCCTCAGGCGGCAGAGGCGTCGGAGGATCTAGCGACTCCAGCGAGCTCTTCGCGACTCCGGAGACGAGCGACGACAACTATGAGCCCCCGAGCCGGCGCCGCTCTTGGAGCAGGGCGGGCTTGTCAGGCCGTCGTCGACTCTGATCTGTATGGGGTTGGCGCCGGTGCTTGACGGCCCACTGTTGATGATGGCATCTTTTGCAGGAGCACGTGTAGTTAGTGTCCCTTTAGGTTCTGTTCCCTGAGAGGAATCAAAGATGCGTCCCGTGGGGGCTTGTAAGGTTCCTGTGATTCTGTTTGTTAATATAACCCTTGTCGTTAAATTGTGCGAGTTGCTCATTCCGTCTTAGCTCAGTTCTCCCTTTCGAACCTCATGAGGGCTTGGTGCTCTAAGCCGACAGGTCCCAGTCCCAAGGCGGCTTCAGCCGTCGCTGGTATGCCAGGTCGCGATGCCGTGGTCAAGGCCAGGAGGTGAGCGACCCGGGGTCCGGTAAGAGCCCCCGAGTCGCGATGCTCAGGAGGTCCCCTTTGGCGCTCAAGCAACCGTCGTTCGGTGAGAAAGGAGAGCGGCGTCGCTAACACAGAATTGCATTAGGTGCGGGGATAGTGCCACGGTAGCTGATGCTTTCGGGTGGTGACTTATCTCGAGAATTAGGGACCGCTCCCTGGTGTGTCACCGGGTCCATGCATCGGCAGGCGTGAGGTTTCTTGGCGAGTTCCTCGCGTGTCCCTCCCCTCTCACCTTTGGTCCCCTTTCTGCTCTACGTCCTCGGGTCCCGGCCCTCGAGCGAGTCTCAGCCGTCGCTGGTATGCCAGGTTGCGATGCCGTGGACAAGGCCAGAGGGTGAGGGCTGGAGAGCCAGTAGGAGCCCCGAGTCACGATGCTCAGGCACCCCCTTTAACGTGCAAGCGGTTCGCGCGGATGAGAGTGAAGGAGGCACCGCAAGGGCCTCGCCTGACGCAGCTTCTTTAGGAGATCCTGTAGACCCATCATAGAAAGAACGAGGGGTTGTCGTGACAATTGATAGTCAGCTGTTGGTTGCTTCCGAGGGGCGATGAGGCACTGAAGGCTTGACGAGGTGGCGCCATGCGGGGCTGCCGCGGCCAGAGCTCAGCCATTCAGGTTTTTCGGCGTTGCAGGGACGGACCCATGCGCAAGCGCCGTGCCGTTTTGAGAGCAGCTCCGTCAGTTGGCGTCAGTTGAGCGAGAAACTAGATCAAACACATTAGCCACGAAGGGGTTGATTCATTCAAATAGACGCTGGGAAGGCAGTCATCGCTGGGTCAGGCCTGAGCGACTTTGGGATGATGTAGCCCCGGGGGCGCCCCCAACAAAGTAAGCTAACAACATGGAATAAGAGGGATACATGCCGCAGGGATGGACCCACGTGGCCTGGGAATAATGCAGCCCTGGGGGGCGCTCCTAGTTGGAAATGAAACTTGAAAGATGTCACCTGATGATGTTGAGGACGAATGAGTGTTGGTGTAGCAGACTCAGTGGGCTGCGGAAGCCGATCCTCACGAGCCCCTAGGCCCAGGGGCCTCAGGAGGCTCCGGAGGCGCTGGTGGCTCCTCGCGGACCATCTCCATCTCCGCCAAGGCTGCGGAACGCCTGGCCTCTTGAGCCTCCATGATGCCCCTCATGAGGCGCTGGTACGTGGCAACCGAATTCGGCAAGCCGTAAGGCATGCGAATGTAGCTGTGGGGTGGACCTTCGTAGTGCCCCACTTGCGAGGGCCAGAGGCGCTCCAGAGAGGCGACTCGATTGAGCCCTGGTATGTTGATGCACACGCACAGCCCACCATCCTCGCCTAGATGGGGAGCCGCAGCTGGTAGGCGGCGGCCGCCTCTCATGACTCTTGACTCTTGCAGCTCCTGAATGGCTTTGCTGACGAACTCCTATGGGTCTGGCCCTCCTCGCTTTACTCCTTCTTGAGGGAAACGTGCTTCGAAACACGCCTCCATGTGGTTCCCAAGAGCCTCCCTCGTGACCCTAGCCAGGTCGGTGGCCCTCCAGGGGAGAGCCCCCGAGCCCTGCCTGAGGAGGGCGCCGGGCGCGCTTTCCTATGCGATGGAAGGAGGATCCCCCTGGGCAGGCGCGGGCCCTGAGGGGCCTGCCTCCCGAGGGGCCGAGCCAGACGATGTCTTCTTCTTCTTGGGGGTGGTCTCGGGAAGCCTCCTGCTTTCGCGATCCGGGTCTTCCAGTGATGCGGCCTGAAAGGCTCGTTCCAGGGAACACACCACATCCTTCTCTTCACAGGGCAGCGTGATGACTCCGCAACTTCCTGGTATCTTGAGGACTTTGTAGCTGTGGTGAGTTACAGCCATGAACTTGGCCAGCGCTGGGTATCCAAGGATGGCGTTGTACGACAGGCGAATGTGAGGGACATCGAGGTCGATGAGCTCGGTGCAGTAGTTGTCGCGTGTCCCGAAGGTGAAAGGGAGGCGGACCTGCCCAACTCGGGACCGTGGAGCCGTCGGTGACTCCGGAGAAAGGCTTGGTTGGCTGAAGCTGGTTGTTGGGCACTTGGAGATTATTGAATGTTTCCACGGACAGGACGTTGAGCCCTGCCCCGCCATCGATGAGGGTCCTGGTGACCAGCCCATTGCTGATGGTTGGGGAGCAAAGCATCGGGAGGACTCCAGCTGTGGCTGCACACTTGAGTTGATCCGCTGAGCTGAACGTGATGGTGCACGCGGACCACCTGAGAGGGCGCGTGGCTTCGAGCTTGGGGAGGACTGCATTTACTTCGCGGGCGAACTGCTTGAAGATGCGCTGAGAGGCTCGGGCTTGAGCTCCGCCCAGGATGCAGGCGATCGCGCATGGCTCCTGGAAGCCCCCAGCCCCCTCGTCCTGATGGCGGTCCTCGTTTCTCCTTGGCTGCGGCGGCAGCGGAGGGAGGCCTGCGTTGCCTTGCGGGAGATCCTCGCGATGCTGATCCCTCCAGTCTCCCTCGCGAGGCGGGTCTTGCCAGCGGTCCTCGCGGGGTCGATCGCGCCACCCTTGGCGCGGGCCGTGGTCTTCCCAGCGTCCTGCATTCCTTCCTCCTCCTCGGCTGTAGCCCCGGTCACCGCGGTCGGGGCGACGGCCGATCCTTCCTTCTCACACGGCTTGGAGCTCTTAACATTCGTTGGTGTTGTGGGTGTGGAGGTCATGGTACACATAGTACCGACTGCCCTTGGAAGACTCTGGCTGATCTCTACCCCGCTTGGTGTCTGGTTCTGCCGCGAGCACGGCAGCCCCCTTGCGCTTCACATCATTGGCCTTGATCTTCTTCTCTTCTGGGTCCGCGGCAGGCAGCTCGAGGAGGGAGAGACACCCTTCCTCAGCACTGGCGCACTTGGTCGCCAAGTTGAACAACTCCAAGGAAGTGCACAGGTCCTCATGCATCGCCAGCTCCTCCTTCATCTTGACGTCGCGCACGCCATCGAAGAAGGCTGAGATGATGGCCTCCTTGGTCACCTTGGGAATCTTGAGGCGTGCGTTGTTGAAGTGCTGGATGTATTTCTGCAGGGTCTCTCCGGGTTGTTTCTTGATGCGGCGCATGTCGCTCACGGCAGGTGGCCGGTCGCGAGTACCTTGGAAGTTGGCGATGGAGTGGGTGCGCATCTGGTCCCAGGAGGAGATCGTGCCTGGAGCCAGGTTGAGGAGCCAGGTGCGGTCCCCGTCCTTAAGCGCCATGGGGAACCAGTTCGCCATGACCTTCTCGTCTCTGTTGGCAGCTTCGATGCCCAGCTCGTAGAGCTGGAGGAACTCCGTAGGGTCGGCCGTGCCGTCGTAACGAGGAGGCAGGTCTGGCTTGAACTTGCCCAACCACGTGACGCTGCGTAGCTCGGTGGTGAATGCACGGCAGCCTGCTATGGCCACAGGAGGCCTTGGGTGACGGAGAGCTTGGTCTTGCAGGTCCCCACGCGCTGCAGCTGGGAGCAGCGCGGGGTCTTGATGTGCGGGAGCAGGAGCATAGTCGCGACGTGCTGGAGCAGGGAGCGCCCAGGAAGCTTCTTGTGGGCGAGGGACTTCTTGGCAGCTCTGCTCTTGCCGCGCTGGCACCTGATGGAATGGTTTCCGCCAGGGGCCACGCGCCTTGGAGCCGGGGCGCCTTCTTGAGGAGGAGGCGGCTGGGGCGCCCCCGGAGCTTCGTCGCCCGCGCGGGGCTGGGTGCGGTGCAGCGGAAAGGACGGCGCGGGAGAACCACCCGCGGCGCAGACAAGCTCGGCGACGCGGTCGAGCCATTCTTCATAGATGCCGTCGACGGGACGGTAGCGTAGGAGCTCGTTTGCCGCGATGAGCGCAGCTCGAGCCTCCATGGGTGCGCGGGGCGCACGGGACGAAGAACCAGCTGGGGTGAGCGAGGGGGTGGCGGTGCGGCCGTATTGCCGCACGGACGGATGCTGAGACGATGCTTGCTGCTCGTTCCCCGCCGGGCCGGTGGCGGCGTTGACGGCAGGTGACGGGGAACGGCGAGGACGCCCGCCGACAGGAGCCGTCTGGGCGACGCGGGAAGTGAGAGAGGCTCGGCGCTCGGCGCGGGCCCGACGAGCGTTAGACATGGACGCGATGGTCGGAGGAGAACGAGGCGGTGGAAGATGAATTCCGGCGCACCCCTACCTGGCGCGCCAAATGTCAGATTTTGGGTTCCGGTAGACCCTTGAGGTTCGAACACTGGGGTGCACGCGAAGATTTCTCCTACCTACCTGTACCCCTCCGCCTCGCTAAGATCTAAGCTATGAAAAGAACAGCACAAGAGACACAGGGTTTATACTGGTTCGGGCCACCGATGTGGTGTAATACCCTACTCCAGTTTGTGGTGTGGTGGATTGCCTCTTGGGATGATGATGAAGAGTAATACAAGGAAGAACAGCCTCACGAGGGTCTGTTCTTGGCTGGGGTGGATGAACTGCTGGGAGGAGTTCAGTCACCCTTCTCTCTCTGATTCTCCTACTCCTTTCTCATTCTACGTGTACCTCCATCCCCGCTACCCCGGGGGTGGCTAGTCCTATTTATAGGCAAAGGCCTGGGCCTCTCCCCAAATATTGAGCGGGAAGGGCACCAACAATTGGCCATTTTGAAGGGGAACATATGGTATACTTATCCTGACCAAAGTTGGTCTTCGCCTGCCAAAGGCTCTTGTGGTGACGCTGGCTTGGGCTCCACAATGACTTCTTCCCTGACATTGGGCTGGTCTTGGTCTCGTTGCACCGAAATGGGTGCCTTTGCTTGATGCTCCCGCCTGCGCTTGCTCCCTTTGCACCAAAGAGGAAAGGAGGACACTGCGCGGGCTGGCGCCCGCCTGGCGCCCGTGGTCGTCATGGCTTGCGTCACGGGCACCTCGTGAGGTACCCTGCTTTGATCTCTCTGCCTCCTCGCGAGCCAGCCTGATGAGGCCGTGCCTGAGGAAGCTACGTGTCATCCGCCCCGCGAGGCCTGGCTCCTCGCGAGGATCTTGGGTTTGTGTTGATGAAGATGGGCCGTGCTGGGCCCCCCTTTGAGCCACGCCACAAGCCGCAGGCAGGCAAGTCTGGGGACCCCCGTTCCCAGAACGCCGACAAATACTTCAGGGTAGAACAGAATCAAAAGCTGGGTTGCATTTTGATCTGCGGAATACAACTGCTTTTACCCAATCCTTGATATGGATGAGGTACTGGAGTTTGTTTCTCCTAGTCATTCTAAAATAGAACGGCTCGATGGACCACAAGGATAATAGACACTGACGAACACGAGGGCACAACTATTCCTGACTATCACTTGATAGATGGAGGTCAGGATACAACTAAGGAGGGACAACTCAAAGGAACATATAATTTTCTGAGTTGTGGATGCATAGATTAGTATGTCGAACAAGTTCAACATATTTCTTCCGGATAACCCATGCAGAAAGGTAGGACTGACAGAGTCACGAACACAAATGGAGAACTTATTAGGAGCACTCTTATCGTGATCCTTCCATTCAGAGAATGTCTGCCTTGGCTGGTTCATGTATTGGAAGAAGGAAATACCACAAACCTCGAGGACTATCGCAAAGGTTACTAATATCCTAAAGGAACTAGCAACTCTATCAACATGAGGTAAGTAGGTGTCGGATTTCGGGTTCCGGCAGACCCTTGAGGTTCGAACACTGGGGTGCGCACGGAGATTTCGCCTTCTACCTACCTGCACCCCTCCGCCTCGCTAAGATCTAAGCTATGAAAAGAACAACACAAGAGACACAGGGTTTATACTGGTTCGGGCCACCGTTGTGGTGTAATACCCTACTCCAGTTTGTGGTGTGGTGGATTGCCTCTTGGGCTGATGATGATGAGCAATACAAGGAAGAAGAGCCTCTCGAGAGTCTGTTCTTGGCTGGGGCAATGAACTGCTTGGAGGAGTTCAGTCACCCTTCTCTCTCTCTGATTCTCGATCTGCCTCTACCCTGGGGGTGGCTAGTCCTATTTATAGGCAAAGGCCCCGGGCCTCTTCCCAAAATATTGAGCGGGAAGGGCGCCAACAATTGTCCATTTTGAAGGGGAACATCTGGTACACTTATCCTGACTAAAGTTGGTCCTCGCCTGCCAAAGGCTCTGGTGGTGACGCCGGCTTGGGCTCCAAAATGACTTACTCCCTGTCGTGGGGCTGGTCTTGGTCTCATTGCACCGAAATGGGTGCCTTTGCTTGATGCTCTCGCCTGCGCTTGCTCCCTTTGCACCAAAGAGGAAAGGAGGACACTGCGCGGGCTGGCGCCCGCCTGGCGCCCTTGGTCGTCATGGCTTGCATCACGGGCACCTCGTGAGGTACCCCGCCTTAATCTCTCCAACTCCTCGCGAGCCAGCCTGATGAGGCCGTGCTTGAGGAAGCTCCATGTCGTCCGCCCCGCGAGGCTTGGCCCCTCGCGAGGGTCTTGGGTCTGTGTTGATGAAGATGGGCCATGCTGGGCCCCCCTTTGAGCCACGCCTGTCGGATTTCGGGTTCCGGCAGACCCTAAGGTTCGAACTCTGAGGTGCGCGCGGAGATTACGCTCTCTACCTCTCCGTCTCGCAAAGATCTAAACTACTGAAAGAACAACACAAGAGACACAAGGTTTATACTAGTTCGGGCCACCGATGTGGTGTAATACCCTCATAATACAAGCCAGGGGCCTCGAGGGCTCGAATACAAGTGCTCGATCATAGATGAGTCAGCGGAAGCAACAATATCGGAGTACAGACATAAGTTAAACAAGTTTGCCTTAAGAAGGCTAGCACAAACTGGGATACAGATCGAAAGAGGCGCATGCCTCCTGCCTGGGATCCTCCTAACTACTCCTGGTCGTCGTCAGTGGGCTGCACGTAGTAGTAGGCACCTCCAGTGTAGTAGGAGTCGTCGTCGATGGTGGCGTCTGGCTCCTGGACTCCATCGTCTGTTCGCAGCAATCGGGTAGAGAAATGGGGAAAAGTGGGAACAAGGCAACCGTGAGTACTCATCCAAAGTACTCGCAAGCAAGGAGCTACACTACATATGCATGGGTATATGTGTAAAGGGCCATATCGGTGGACTGAACTGTAGAATGCCAGAATAAGAGGGGGATAGCTAATCCTGTCGAAGACTACGCTTCTGGCAGCCTCCGTCTTGCAGCGTGTAGAAGAGAGTAGACTGAAGTCCTCCAAGTAGCATCACATAGCATAATCCTACCCGGTGATCCCCTCCTCGATGCCCTGTTAGAGAGCGATCACCGGGTTGTATCTGACACTTAGAAGGGTGTGTTTTATTAAGTATCCGGTTCTAGTTGTCATAAGGTCAAGGTACAACTCCAAGTCGTCCTGTTACCGAAGATCACGACTATTCGAATAGATTAACTTCCCTGCAGGGGTGCACCACATAACCCAACACGCTTGATCCCATTTGGCCGGACACACTTTCCTGGGTCATGCCCGGCCTCGAAAGATCAACACGTCGCAGCCCCACCTAGGCCAACAGAGAGGTCAGCATGCCGGTCTAAACCTAAGCGCACAGGGGTCTGGGCCCATCGCCCTTAGCACACCTGCACATTGCGTACGCGGCCGGAAGCAGAACTAGCCCCCTTAATACAGGAGCAGGCTGACGTCACGAAGGCTTCGGCTGATACCACGACGCCGAGTGCCCGTATCTTTCCCACGTAGTTGGTTAGTGCGTATAGGCCAGTAGCCAGACTCAGATCAAATACCAAGATCTCGTTAAGCGCGTTAAGTATCCGCGAACGCCGAACAGGGCCAGGCCCACCTCTCTCCTAGGTGGTCTCAACCTGCCCTGTCGCTCCGCCACAAAGATCCACTCGCGGGTACTCCTACGAGCCGACCCGTCTTTTAGTCACCACAAGTATCATGTATAAAGTGTATAGTATATACCCGTGATCACCTCCCGAGTGATCATGGCCCGATAGTATAGCACAGCGGACGGACAAGAATGTAGGGCCACTGATGGAAAACTAGCATCCTATCCTAGGCATGTAGGATTGCAGGTAAAGGTAACACCAGCAGTAGCAAGGACAGACTATGCATCAGGATAGGATAAACTGAAAGCAGTAACAGGTTACACTACTCTAATGCAAGAAGTAGAGAGTAGAGTAGGCGATATCTGGTGATCAAGGGGGGGGGGGCTTGCCTGGTTGCTCTGGCAAGAGAGACGGGTCGTCAACACCGTAGTCGTACTGGGTAGCAGCGACGTCGGTCTCGGTGTCTAGCGGAAGAAGAGGGGGAAGAAACAATGAATACAATGCAAACATATGCATAATGATGCATGACAAAGCAAGGCGTGATACTAGGCGTGCCCTAACGCGGTATGAGGTGATACTGGTGAAGGGGGGAAACATCCAGGAAAGTATCCCCGGTGTTTCGCGTTTTCGGGCAGAGGAGCCATACGGGGAAAGTTGCGAGTTTGATATGTTAGGGGTGTGTGGTGGACGAACAGGGTGTGTATCCGGATTCGTCTCGTCGTACTGAGCAACTTTCATCTTGAAAATAGTTTAATCCGAGTTACGTATTAAAATATATGATTTTCTAAAGATTTATTAATTTCTAGAATTTAATTTAATCCGAAATTGAATTTATGACATCAGCATGATGTCATGCTGACGTCAGCAGTCAACAGTGGTTGACTGGTCAACCTGACCAGTGGGTCCCACTAGTCAGTGACACATTTTAATTAGACTTATTAATTAACCTAATTAGTATTAATTAGGGGTGGGCTCCACTGTCATTGACTATTTTAATTAGCTAATTAACTAACCAGGTTAATTAGATAACTAATGTTTAATTAGTTTAATTAGTTTTTTTGTTTAATTAATCAAATTTAGTTAAGTTAACTAATTAATGAATATTTTTATCATTTCCTTTTAATCTTTTTTTTGAAACATTCTCAGGGGTGGGCCTCATTTGTCATTGGCTCAGGGAGCACTGGCCCAGTGGTCAGCGGCCCATAGGCCCCTGCGGGCGCGGGCGATGCGGTTACGGGCATGCGGTGCCAGGCGCCCGATGGGGCGAACCCAGGCACGCGGGCGATGGATGCGGCGGGGTTGACCGCCGGCGGGTGCGGCCAAGGAAGCGGGCAGCGCACACGAAAAGGGGTGCGGGAGGGAGGTCAGCGTGGCCGCGGGCGAAGTGGCAGAGGCGACGGCGTAGCGGGGAGGCGCAGCCCAGTGCGGGAGGTCCTGCAGCGAGCAACGCCGGAGTGGAGCTGCAGTGGGTGCGCGGGGCGGAGCTACGGCGAGGTCAGAGGTGAGCGGGCGCGGCAGTAGCGCAGCAGCATACGCGCGCGGGGGGGGGGGGGGGGGGGATGCGCCAGCAGCGATGGCCGAGCGCGACCCGCAGGGGCCGCGACGGGCGCGGCGCGTGTGCGCGAGGGGGGGGGGTACGCCGGGTGGCCGCAGTGAGCGCGGCCGGTGCGGGCGCGTGCGGGGGAGAGAGGAGGAGGGGCCTCACAGGGGGGTTGTAGGGAAAAGGCAGCGGGGGTCGAGGGGGACGTCGGGGACGACGCGACGGAGAGGGGCAGGCCGACGAGGTGGGGCTCCGGTGAGGCGGCATGGTCTCCTGGCGGCGGCGGCGATGTTCTGGCACGGGGGCGCCGGCGTTCGGTGACGACAAGCGGTGGGGGGGGGCAGTTCGTGCCCCGATCCAGATTGGATCGGGGGAGGGGCGCGACGTGGGTGGGAGGGGGAAGTGGGGCGACGGGGTGAACGGCTAGGGTTTCGGGGGGGGGGGGGGGTTAAGTGAGTGGGGGGGGGTTAAGTGAGTGAGGGGGGGGGGGGTTGGCCGGCTGGGCCTGTGGCCGAATGGGCTGGCCTGCTGGGCCGAAGCCCAGTGGGGGGTGACTGCTGTTCTTCTTTTCTCCTTTTTTAGTTTGTTTTCTGTTTTTTGTAGTTTCTTTTCTTTTTATTTATTTTATTTTCTGTTTTAAATCATTTTAAATTATCTAGGCATTTTATAAAAATGTGTTGATTACACCATATTTACTTAAGCAAAATATGGCACCGTCCGAATATTTTTGTTTAATATTTTGAAAGCTTTTGTCGTTTGACTTATTTAGGAATTAAATTTGACACGGTTTCGAATGAACCCGAGATTAACTACAGTGACAGAGGTGACGTGTCACCATTAACGTGAGATTACTGTAGCATGATTATCCGGGCGTTACCAATCTCCTCCACTACAAGAAATCTCGTCCCGAGATTTAGGAGGTAGAAGAAAACAGTGCGGGGTATTCTTCACGTTGGCGATCCTCATGTTCCCAAGTGGCTTCATCTTCAGAATGGTGCGACCACTGTACTTTGAGGAACTTGATCGCCTTCTGACGTGTGCGGCATTCAGCTTGGTCGAGAATGCGGACCGGATGCTCTTTATAGGAGAGGTCCTGCTGCAATTCGAGCACTTCATGGTCCACAGCTCGGATTGGGTCCTTGAAGCAGCGTCGGAGTTGTGACACGTGGAACACATTGTGAACCTGAGAAAGGTTGGGTGGAAGCTCCAGTTGATATGCCACTTTTCCACGCCTCTCGAGAATAGTGAAAGGACCAATATAGCGGGGAGCTAGCTTTCCCTTGATCCTGCAGCGGTGTGCACCCTTCATTGGTGTGACTCGAAGGTAAGCCTTTTCGCCAGGTTGATAGACCATGTCTTTATGATGACGGTCATAATTACTCTTCTGACGCGACTGAGCAGTCTTGAGATTCTCGCGAATAATGCGGACTTGTTCTTCAGCATGTTGGATAATATCTGGACCAAAGAGTGGACGTTCCCCAGTTTCTGACCAGTTCAGAGGGGTTCGGCACTTTCGTCCATATAACACTTCGAAGGGGGCCATCTTCAGACTAGCTTGATAGCTATTATTATAAGAGAACTCAGCATATAGGAGAGATTCCTCCAATTTCTTGCCGAAGGAAATAACACAAGCTCGAAGCATGTCTTTGAGAACTTGGTTGACATGTTCAACTTGCCCTTGCGACTGAGGATGAAACGTAGTACTGAATGACAGATGACTTCCCATAGCTTCTTGGAAACTTGCCCGGAATCTTGAAGTGAATAAGCTTCCACGGTCCAAACTAATAACCAGTGGAATACTGTGAAGTGAAACAATTCTGGACATGTAGAGAGTTGCAAGCTGACTAGCGGTGATCGTTTCTTTGACCGCCAGAAAATGTGCAACTTTAGAAAGCCGGTCAATGACGACAAGAATAGCATCATTACCTTTCTGCAATTTGGGAAATCCAGTGACAAAGTCCATTTAAACATGGTCCCATTTCCATTCAGGAATAGAGATAGGTTGCAGAGTTCCAGCAGGCCTTTGATGTTCTGCTTTGATACGACGGCAAACGTCACACTCAGCAACATAACGAGCAATGTCTTGCTTCATGTTAAACCACTAGAATCTTTGACGAATGTCCTGGTACATCTTTGTACTACCTGGATGGATACATACAGGCGTATCATGAGCTTCTTTCATAACTTTCTGAGTCATATCCAGGTTTTTCTCCTTACTCGGAGCCACTAGGCGACCTTTGAAGAACAAGGTGCCAGCGTCATCAACAGTGAAGAATGAGGGCTTTCCTTCTGCGAGATAACGTTTAATCCTCTCCACTTCATCGTCACATTTTTGTATCCATTTGATGGTGTCCACAAAATCTGGTTTAGCAACCAGCGTATTGAGAGATCCTTTGGGAACAACATGGAGGTTCATCTTGCGAAACTCCTTAGGAGGGGGAGCGAGTGCACCCGGAGGAACAATATGGAGGTTCAGCTTCCTGAATTCATCAATAAGCGAGGGCTGAACTTTATGAACCTGGAGGTGGTTGCAGTAAGACTTGCGGCTCAAGGCATCTGCCATTACATTAGCCTTCCCTGGTGTATAGGAAATACCCAAGTCAAAGTCTGCGACAATCTCCATCCATCTCTGCTGACGGAGGTTCAGGTCTAGCTGAGTAAACAAATACTTCAGACTTTGGTGGTCGGTGAAGATCTCGCAACGATTACCGAGAAGGTAATGTTGCCACTGCTTCAGTACATGAACGACAGCAGCAAGCTCAAGGTCATGGACTAGGTAGTTCTCTTCGTGAGGGCGCAATTGGCGAGAGGCATAAGCAATCAGTTTGCGGTCTTGCATTAGGACACAGCCTAATCCTTGACAGGAAGCGTCGCAGTAAATGACGAAGTCCTTCTTAGTATCAGGTGGAGCTAGCACTGGGCAGAAGTCAACTTGTCTTTGAGTGCCTGGAAGCTTTCCTGACATTTGTCTGTCCATTGGAACTTGACGCCCTTATGCAACAGGTTAGTTAGAGGCCTGGCGATCTTGGAGAAGTTCTCGACAAATTGATGACAATAGCTGGCGAGACCGAGAAAACTTCTGACTTGCTTAACGTTCTTCGGAGGAGTCCAATCAAGAATAGCCTAAACTCGTTCAGGGTTGACGGCAATACCATCCTTAGAGATGACATGCCCAAGATAGGTTACTTCCAGTAGCTAGAATTCACATTTGGAGAACTTGGCGTATAGCTGGTGCTCTCATAGCTTTTCTAGCACAAGACGAAGATGTTCAACATGCTCTTCTTCATTATTGGAAAATACCAGGATATCATCCAGATAAACCACGACGAACTTGTCGAGGTAATCCATGAATATATAGTTCATCAGGCGAGAGAAGGTGGCTGGAGCATTGGTTAAGTCGAAAGACATGACGGTGTACTCGTATGAACCATATCGAGTCACGAAGGCGGTCTTTGGGATATCCTCTTCACGAACACGGATCTGGTGGTAACCCAACCTCAAGTCAAGTTTAGAGAACACTGATGAACCAGCCAGTTGATCATACAGATCATTAATTCGAGGAAGAGGGTACTTATTCTTAATGGTAGCTTGGTTTATAGGACGGTAGTCTTGGACTAGTCGGTTTGTCCCATCCTTCTTCTTGACAAAGAGAGAAGGTGCTCCCCAAGGAGAGGAACTTGGGCGAATGAAACCTTTGCGAAGAGACTTGTCAATTTCCTCCTTAAGCTCAAGGAGTTCATGCAGCGGCATCTTGTAGGGTCGCTTGGCTATAGGAGTGGTGCCTGGTTTCAAGTCGATGATGAATTCGACAACTCTAGCAGGGGGAATCCCTGGAAGTTCTTCAGGAAAGACGTCGAGGAATTCACGCACGACGGGAATGTTTTCAATGCCCTCGAGTGGTGTAGTGTTTAATGCATTCAAGGCATAAAGTCGTGCCTCAGCATTTTGCACCAGATGAGCTTGGTAAGTAACTATTTCATCTGAAGGGTGTAGCACATGGACGGTCTTAGTGGCGAAAACTATAGAAGCAATATGCGCTTTCAACCAATCCATCCCCAAAATGAGGTCAATGTTAGACGACTTCAGGATAATGGGCGAGGCATAGAATTCTAGCCCTTCGATTTCCACGGGGACATCGACGCCAACCAAGGAGGTTTGACATTGTCCCACGGGGGTTTTTACCACTACCGAAGTGTTCATCTCCTCACATTTAACGTCGTGCTTGTATGCAAAATCTTCTGACATGAATGAATGTGATGCTCCTGAATCGAATAAAACATATGCAGGTACTGAATTAACGAGAAGGGTACCCATCACAGTAGCAGGCTGGTCTTGAGCTTCATTGAGATCAACGTGGTTGGCATGAACACGGCCATTAGACTTGGCATTGTTGTTGCGGGTCTGGTTGTTTCCACGGCCAGCTGCGGGAAGGGCCAGTTGATTCTGATTGCAATCCCTAGCACGGTGACCTGGTTGACCACACTTGTAGCACAAACCATTATTGGGAGTGGGAACATGAGCTTGGGATGGTGGAGCTGGAAGCCTTGGCTGCCTAGTTGGAGGAGTAGGCAGACAAGGTGCAACATAGGTCTGCCTTTGGGCTGGTGTTGTTGGCTGGTACATGCTGTTGGGAATCCATATCTTACGCTTCTGCGAGGACGGGCCCGAAGATGAGCCCGTGTCACGGTTGCGCCTGTGAGAGCTCTGGTATTCCTGCAGACCAGTTTCGACATTGATGGCCTTGTTCACCAAGGTGGCGAAATCAGTAAAGTCGTGCACTAGAAGTGCGAGCTTGATGTCAGCTTGAAGGCCGTCATGGAACTTCTCCTGTCTGCGTGCATCAGTTGCAATGTCCTCTTCAGCATAGCGAGACAAGTCCAGAAACTCTCACTGATGAGCTTCAACAGTTTTGTTGCCTTGGGTGAGGTTGCGGAACTCACGCTTCTTCCGGTCCATGACTCCCTGAGGAATGAAGCGGGCATGAAAAGCAACTTGGAAGTCTGGCCAGGTGATGATTGTTCCAGCTGGCAGAGTATGCCTGTGGCTGTCCCACCATTGAGCTGCGGGTCCCTTCAGAAAGAAGGAAGCAAAGGTGACATAGCTGGCAGGGGCTACATCAGCAGACTCCATCTCATAGGTGATGTCACGGAGCCAGTCATCAGCATCCAGAGGCTGGGTTGATCTGCGGTACACACTTGGGTTCAGGTGCATGAAATCCTGCAGAGTTACTGGGGTTGGCTGCTGGTTCATATTGGGGCGAGGAAACTGAGCCATCATATTCTCCATGAACTGGCGATTCATCTCAAGCTGTTGGATCATACCAGCCATGTACTGACGCGGTGGTGGGGCGTTGCCACCACGACCACGACCACCTGGTCTAACCATCCTGCTAATATATAACAGGGGTAGTTCAACATTGAGATTTTTGCAAGGCCAAGAATCATTCATGATGAAACATGCATAATGAAAGGAACACAATAGATACTACATTGTAGTCGGCATATCTTACAAAAGAGATCATGCATAGAGTTCGGTACACAGAGTTCAGTACATAGACTAAGACATCATAGGCGGCACGCAGGCTCGCGGCGAATGCATCCAATACTACTAAGCAATACTACATTAGTCCCAAGAGGTACCGTGGAGGTAGCTGTAGCCTGAAAGCTGGCAGTGCTGCATCGGGAACTCCAGTTAGTAACCTGGGGTCCGCGGATACTCCGGTGCAGAACCCGACGCTCAAGTGGCTGCAGAGGACCAAGTGGGGGAGAGTAGCCTCCCACATCTGGCCAGCCGACACCCTAGGGCATCACGGTCCTGGTTGGGTAGATCGCAGAACGTGGCAGCTCTCTAGATCCGACAAAGGGGTGCAACATCGTCAGAGCACGGTAGAGGTGCTGACGGGTGGTGTACAACTCGTGGCGAAGATCTCGGTTAGCTCGATCCAGCCCATTAGCATGCAGAACCAGGTTCTGATGGTAGAAGGGCTCTCGGGTGATGGTGGAGTAGGCAGCAGTGTAGTAACCCTCCGCACCAACATCAGATGCGATAGCAATGTGTCTGAAGGGGGAGGTGTCCAACTCCCGATACTCTCTACAAAGGCGTGTCAGAGCAGCATAAGCAGCATCGTGAACTGCCATATCGATGGTCACTCCAACACCATGAGCGGTGTGCAGCACAGTAGTGGAGTCATACTCCCGAGAGTAGTGGTGGACGATGGCACGGTACTGCTCCTGGTTAAAGTCCTGGTACTCCTCGAAGACGGTGTACTCGGGATGTCAGCGATAACCCAGATAGGTCATCATCTCAGCTAGCACGGCATGTGATCCCGAGGCACCAATGGCCGTCGTGTGGCGCACGACCTGCCTCGTGGGTGCCATCTGAAAGCAAAGATGTTTCAAAGGAGTCAAATGACAGTGTGGAAATTGTTCAAAATACTATTCTAAGGAATAACTATGGCTTTTATCCAACTTTGGGGTGAATGCCGTCACAGGATCCTAGTGTTAGAGTTAGTAAATTCGTTTAACCCGGGTAGAAGAGAGTTCAGAGTCCCAGAGTAAAGGTCGAGGAGTAAAAGATCCTAGTACCACCCAATGGCGACGTGGGCCCGTAAGACACACACCCATGTTAGTAAAAGTTTTTGCAATGTGTAGACTCGACTTCGGCCAAGGAGTGTGGAAGGGGGGTTCCTACAGGCAGTCGGCTCTGATACCAACTTGTGACGCCCCCGATTCAATCATACACTAATCATGCACACAAATGTGTACGATCAAGATCAGGGACTCACGGGAAGATATCACAACACAACTCTATAACATAAATAAGTCATACAAGCATCATAATACAAGCCAGGGGCCTCGAGGGCTCGAATACAAGTGCTCGATCATAGACGAGTCAGCGGAAGCAACAATATCTGAGTACAGACATAAGTTAAACAAGTTTGCCTTAAGAAGGCTAGCACAAACTGGGATACAGATCGAAAGAGGCGCATGCCTCCTGCCTGGGATCCTCCTAACTACTCCTGGTCGTCATCAGCGGGCTGCACGTAGTAGTAGGCACCTCCAGTGTAGTAGGAGTCGTCATCGACGGTGGCGTTTGGCTCCTGGACACCATCGTCTGTTTGCAGCAATCGGGCAGTGAAATGGGGAAAAGGGGGAACAAGGCAACCGTGAGTACTCATCCAAAGTACTCGCAAGCAAGGAGCTACACTAGACATGCATGGGTATATGTGTAAAGGGCCATATCGGTGGACTGAACTGCAGAATAACAGAATAAGAGGGGGATAGCTAATCCTATCGAAGACTATGCTTGTAGCAGCCTCCGTCTTGAAGCATGTAGAAGAGAGTAGACTGAAGTCCTCCAAGTAGCATCACATAGCATAATCCTACCCGGTGATCCCCTCCTCGATGCCCTGTTAGAGAGCGATCACTGGATTGTATCTGTCACTTGGAAGGGTGTGTTTTATTAAGTATCCGGTTCTAGTTGTCATAAGGTCAAGGTACAACTCCAAGTCGTCCTGTTACCAAAGATCACGGCTAGTCGAATATATTAACTTCCCTGCAGGGGTGCACCACATAACCCAACACGCTTGATCCCATTTGGCCGGACACACTTTCTAGGTCATGCCCGGCCTCGGAAGATCAACACGTCGCAGCCCCACCTAGGCCAACAGAGAGGTCAGCACGCCGGTCTAAACCTAAGCGCACAGGGGTCTGGGCCCATCACCCTTAGCACACATGCACGTTGTGTACGCGGCCGGAAGCAGAACTAGCCCCCTTAATACAAGAGCAGGCTTACGTTCCAATCCGGCGCGCGCCGCTCAGTCACTGACGTCATGAAGGCTTCGGCTGATACCACGACGCCGAGTGCCCATATCTTTCCCACGTAGTTGGTTAGTGCGTATAGGCCAGTAGCCAGACTCAGATCAAATACCAAGATGTCGTTAAGTGTGTTAAGTATCTGCGAACGCCGAACAGGGCCAGGCCCACCTCTCTCCTAGGTGGTCTCAACCTGCCCTGTCGCTCCGCCAGAAAGATCCACTCGCAGGTACTCCTACGAGCCGACCCGTCTTTTAGTCACCACAGGTATCATGTATAAAGTATATAATATATACCCGTGATCACCTCCCGAGCGATCACGGCCCGATAGTATAGCACAGCAGACGGACAAGAATGTAGGGCCACTGATGGAAAACTAGCATCCTATCCTAGGCATGTAGGATTGCAGGTAATGGTAACAACAGTAGTAGCAAGGACATGTTATGCATCAGGATAGGATAAACTGAAAGTAGTAACATGTTACACTACTCTAATGCAAGTAGTAGAGAGTAGAGTAGGCGATATCTGGTGATCAAGGGGGGGGGGGGGTTGCCTGGTTGCTCTGGCAAGAGAGAGGGGTCGTCAACACCGTAGTCGTACTGGGTAGCAGCGGCGTCGGTCTTGGTGTCTAGCGGAAGAAGAGGGGGAAGAAACAATGAATACAATGCAAACAGATGCATAATGATGCATGACAAAGCAAGGCGTGATGCTAGGCATGCCCTAACGCGGTATGAGGTGATACCAGTGAAGGGTGAAAACATTCGGGAAAGTATCCTCGGTGTTTCGCGTTTTCGGGCAGAGTAGCCGAAGGGGGAAAGTTGCGAGTTCGATATGTTAGGGGTGTGTGGTGGACGAACGGGCTGTGTATTCGGATTCGTCTCGTCGTGCTGAGCAACTTTCATGTTGAAAATGATTTAATCCGAGTTACGGATTAAAAGATATGATTTTCTAAAGATTTATTAATTTCTGGAATTTAATTAATTATTTAATTTAATTCGAAATTGAATTTATGACATCAGCATGATGTCATGCTGACGTCAGCAGTCAACAGTGGTTGACTGGTCAACCTTACCAGTGGGTCCCACTGGTCAGTGACACATTTTAATTAGACTTATTAATTAACCTAATTAGTATTAATTAGGGGTGGGCCCTACTGTCATTACCTTTTTTAATTAGCTAATTAATTAACCAGGTTAATTTGATAACTAATGTTTAATTAGTTGTTTAGTTTAATTAATCAAAATTAGTTAATTTAATTAATTTAATCAATTAATTAATTAATATTTTTATCATTTTCTTTTAATCTTTTTTTGAAACGTTCCCACGGCGGGCCCCATTTGTCATTGGCCCAGGGGCACTGGCCCAGTGGTCAGCGGCTCATAGGCCACTGCTGGCACGGGCGATGCGGTTACGGGCGTGCGGCGCCAGGCGACCGATGGGGCGGACCCAGGCATGCGGGCGACAGATGCGGCGGGGGTGGCCGCCGGCGGGTGCGGCCAAGGAAGCGGGCGGCGCACATGAAAAGGGGCGCGGGAGGGAGGTCAGCGTGGCCGCGGGCGAAGTGGCAGAGGCGACGGCGTAGCAGGGTGGCGCAACCCAGTGCGGGAGGTCCTGCGGCGAGCGGCACCGGAGCAGAGCTCCAGTGGGTGCGCGGGGCAGAGCTACGGCGAGGTCAGAGGCGAGCAGGCGCAGCAGTAGCGCAGCAGCATACGCGCGCGCGTGGGGGGGGGGATGCGCCAGCCGCGATGGTCGAGCGCGGCCCGCAGTGGCCGCGGCGGGCGCGACATGTGTGTGCGCGGGTGGCCGCCGGAGCGCGAGCAGGGCGCCGACGAGCTAGGGCGATGCAGAAGCAGCGGTGGCGGGGAACGGGCGTGGCCGGGCGTGTGAGCGCATGCGAGAGGGGGGGGGGACGCCGGGTGGCCGCAGTGAGCGCGGCCGGTGCGGGCGCGTGTGAGGGAGAGAGGAGGAGGGGGCCTCACAAGCGGGTTGTAGGGCAAAGGCAACGGGGGTCGATGGGGCCGTCGAGGACGACGCGACAGAGAGGGGCAGGCCGGCGAGGTGGGGCTCCGGTGAGGCGACGTGGTCTCCTGGCGGTGGCGGCGTTCTGGCTTGGGGGCGCCGGTGTTCGGCGACAACGAGCGGTTGGGGGGGCAGTTCGTGCCCCAATCTAGATCGGATGGAGGGAGGGGCGCAACGTGGGTGGGGGGGGGGGGAAGTGGGGCGATGGGGTGAACGGCTAGGGTTTCGTGGGGGGGGGGTGGGAGGTTAAGTGAGTGGGGGGGGGGGGGGTTCGGCCGACTGGGCCTGTGGCCGAATGGGCCGGCCTGCTGGGCCGAAGCCCAGTGGGGGGTGACTGCTGTTCTTCTTTTCTCCTTTTTTAGTTTGTTTTCTGTGTTTTAGTTTCTTTTCTTTTTATTTATTTTCTTTTTTGTTGTAAATCATTTTAAATTATCTAGGAATTTTATAAAAATGTGTTTATTACACCATATTTACTTAAGCAAAATATGGCACCCTCCGAATATTTTTGTTTAATATTTTGAAAGCTTTTGTCATTTGACTTATCTAGGATTTAAATTTGACACGGTTTTGAATTAACCCGAGATTAACTACATGACAGAGGTGACGTGTCACCATTAACATGAGATTACTGTAGCATGATTATCCGAGTGTTACAGGTTGCTAGCCTATTTGCCGGCGACGACGAGCGCGGCGGCGGTGAGCTCTCTAGTCCGATGGCTAGCACGGCTAGAGCACACAAATGAATGCAAAAGAAGGGGGGGGAAGATGGCGGGGCTCACGGCGAGTCTTTTGGTGCAGTCGTTGAGATCGGGGAGGCACGGACGGCGATGTAACGACGACGACGATCTAGCGGCCGTGCACGGAGAAGACGGGTCGATGGTGAGGCGACAGGGCGTCCGGCGATGCTCGTGTTGAGAGGGAGCTTCAAGGCGTCGAGGCAGACGTAGGGGACGTTACGGGGAGGCTCTGGGATGGCTGTGGATGCGCTTACGGCGGTCGGCGTCGACGACCGCGCTTGGTGGGTGCGCGTGAGAGAGACAGGGGAGGGGAGAGAGGGCGAGGAGTGCTCGAGGGGATTCTGCGGGGATGGCATGGCGTCTCCAGACGCGTCGAGGAGGAGCCAGGCAGGCAGGGAGCGAGGGGTTGGCCGCGGCGTGTGGCTGCGCGCGTCGGGCACACGCCCTCGTGCCCACTGGCAGGAGGTGGAAGACGACAGGGGGAGCCCGTGGTGGGCTGTGCCAGAACAGGAGTTGGGCCGGAGCGGGTGCACGTAAGTGGCCCATGTAGCTTTCTCTCTCTCTCCCTCTCTCTCCTTTTTATCTCTTTCTGTTTTCTACTTTTTTGCTGTTTGTTTTGATTTAGTAGGAATACTAAACTAGTTTATTAAATGCTGAAAATATTCATGGGCACTTCTGCAATTAATTTCAATAGCCCAAAAATACTTTCAAGATTATTTGGACATTTAAAAATATTTATAGAATTTGAAATGTCCAAATTCAAATACTTATGAATTTAATTCAGGAATCCAGAGTGTCCTAGAAAAGTGTGCATCATTTTTGGCAGAGGTTCTGGACCAGTTCAAAATGATGAACATTTTCTAAGGCATTTTGGGTTCTTTGAAAAAGATTTTGTTTGAACCTATTTGATTTCTTTTAGGTGCTAGGGTTTGATCAATCCCCATTTCAAGTTTACTTCAAACTTAAACAAGATGCACACATGAAGCCAGCCTAGTGTATTACCAGAAGCTAGGGGTGTGACATGACTGCACATTCCTCCTCAACTCCTCATCCACAAAAGCAATCAAGTCAATCAAGCCATGGCTAGTATGAGTTCTGGGTTGAGAGATTTCCACCAGGGAGAGGTGAGCATGGAAGAGGAAGCACGAGAGATGTCCCGCCTCGCCGCGAAAGCAGCCGGCATGTCCAGCCGCACAGCAGTAGCAGCATAGAGGTCCCGCCGCGCCGCCGAAGCAGCATGGAGGTCCCGCCACACCGTCGATGTAGCAGACTGGTCTGGCCACGCCGCGAAAGCAGCAGAGATGTCCTGCCGCGCCGCCGAAGCAGCACGGAGGTCCCGCCCCGCCACGGCGGCCTGGGAAAATTTCTCGCGGGAAGGCGAGGACTCTTACAGGCGCATGCATGCGATGGTCCATAGCTAGATGGATCAGATCTCCGGCTAGGCAAGGTTGCAGGACGAGGCTACCGGCGTCATCCGGCAACTAGGGGAGGGCAATGCGAAGCTCGGGGCGAGCGCGACCTGCTGAGGGCGAAGATCGCCGGAAGGGCGAAGCAGGAGGAGGAGACCGCTGCCTTGTTGCAGAGGACGAGCATCATCATCAAGAAACTTATGGACGAGAATGCCATGCTCCGCATCAAGCGCAACAGGCTGCTGGAGGAATCCATGGATGCTGCCAATCAGCGTATTAAGGACATGAAACTGATGAAAGAGATCATCGCCCTTCGCAAGAACTAATCTCCGCGACCTGCTATGCATAAAGAAAGTAGAGGTCAGTGAGCCAGATCGTTGTATGCGTCTTCCTTCTTCTTTTGCCCTTGTGTATTTCGAGCGTAGCCGCATGTGGATTTTTTAGTTACCTTCCTAATTATGTAAGACAATTATTATCCACTCTCGTCATCCATATATATATATATATATTCATTAGTCTTGCTATAAGCCGGAGTAGATGCTATATAGGTCCGTTGGATCTTACATCAAGATCCGTGCAAAATTTTCTTTTCAGATTTTCTTTTTTCTCTCTTAAATCTCCGTCGAGTGAGACATTGCCACACCATTAAATAGAGGCTCGGGCGCCATTAATGGAGACCTTGGGAGAGAGGTGGATGACGGATGGAGGTCAAAGGGCTCTCCTCCCTCTAAGCACGCGCAGGGGTCTGATCGCACGCCTCCCGTACTCAAATAGCTACCCTGCACAATGCCTCCTAGCTAATAAGAAAAGGGGACGCGTGGCGGCACGTAAATGGTAAATAGAATGCCCACGGTTTCAATAATACTTGTGTTTCCAATTGTAACGTGACAACACTTGTTCCAAAATGACTTTGTTGATTGTTAATGTGTGCGCCTTCGCAAACCGAACAGCAGAATTAGCACAACATGTTGGTGCCATGTCATGACACCAAGCCAAGTTTCATGATTTTCATGCGTGTTTCGGATTTATAGGAATTAAAAAACCTAGTTTCTCAATGTTTCCAGCCGAGCCATGACGCCCAGATGTTTGAATTTCATTCCCATTTTTGGCATGGGACCTAGAAATTTACCCGAGGACACACATGTGATTTTTCAACCAGCTTTGGTGCACTGGAGCATGTGCTTGTATTTAAAATTTGAATTATGCACACAAAGGTGACACGTTTCCTCTCAGAACCACGAGCCTTCTTGAGAGAAGCTCCGCTTTGCAAGAAACTTATACCAAAACTTGTTCCTATTCTGCAATTTTTTACCACAGCATGCTAGTACCATGACATGACAGCATGCCAAGTTTCATGATTTTCAGGCGTGTTTTGGATTTACAAGAATTTTAAAACCAAGCTTCTCAATGTTCTCGGCCGAACCATGATGCCCAGATGTTTGAATTTCATTACCATTTCTTGCATGGGACCTAGAAATTCACCCGAGGACACACATGTGATTTTTCAATCAACTTTGGTGCACGGGAGCATGTGCTTGTAGTTCAAATTTGAATTCTACACATTAAGTGACCAGAAACTCAATTAATGTATAAAAAGGCCAAACGAATCTGGAATAATTCCAAAATTTAACAGGGCACTCATATGGTTCTATGTTGCCTCTATAAAGAAAATCTAGGGGGAGGCAGCGTATATTGTTTCGCACACAAATGTATAAATAAATAAAGAAATTAGCATACCTATTTAATTCTTGGGTTCTTATTATTTATGCCACTAGTTGTGTATCACTACTTAGTTTTTCCATTAGAAGTTACAACTACTCAAAAAATGCCATCGATCCGTGAGATGCCTCCTCAAAAATGCAATTAGATATCTAAAAAATGCCATCACTAAGTTAGATGTTTTCTCAGAAATGCCATTAGACATTGTTATTTTCACGTCAAACCCGTTGACCATGTTACATGACAAAAATAAGCCGATTCTCACAATGATAAGTTAATGGTGTCCATCACAACACATCCCTCAAATAAAACTAAGCACCCTGGAATTCTTTGACAAAACTAAGCACCCTGAAATTCTTTGACCAAATAAACTGCTGGCTATATGATGTTGGCCATATATGTTGTACGTATATAATGTGAAGAAACGAGTGGTAGTACTATACCAACTAAAAGATGAAATGTACGAAATATAACGAGAAGAAACATAACATAGTTCTGCTGGGGGCTCAGCACAACACTGTCGGATCACGGGTTCCGGCAGACCCTTAAGGTTCGAACTCTGGGGTGCGCGCGGAGATCGTGCCCTTCTACCTATCCGTCTCGCAAGGATCTAACTACTACAAGAACAACACAAGAGACGCAGAGTTTATACTAGTTCGGGCCACCGTTGTGGTGTAATACCCTACTCTAGTTTGTGGCGGGTGGATTGCCTCTTGGGTTGACGAGGGAGAACGGTACAGGTGAATGGCCTCGCGAGGGCCTGTTCTTGGCTAGGGGATGAACTGCTAGGGGGAGTTCGGTCGCCCTTCTCCTTCTTTCTCTCTCTCTATTTGCTCTAGATGCTCAATCAGCTGCCTCTACTCTGGGGGCGGCTAGTCCTATATATAGGCAAAGGCCCTGTGCCTCTTCCCAAATATTGAGCGGGAAGGGCGCCAACAATTGGCCAATTTGAAGGGGAACATCGGGTACACTTATCCTGACTAAAGTTGGTCTTCGCCTGCCAAAGGTTCTGGTGATGACGCCGGCTCGGGCTCCACAGTGACTTCCTCCTTGTCGTGGAGCTGGTCTTGGTCTCGTTGCACCGAAATGGGTGCCTTTGCTTGATCCTCTTGCCTGCGCTTGCCCCCTTTGCACCAAAGAGGAAAGGGAGGACGCTGTGCAGGCTGACGCCCGCCTGGCACCTTTGATCGTCATGGCTTGCGTCATGGGCACCTCGTGAGGTACCCCACCTTGATCTCTCCGCCTCCTCGCGAGCCAGCCTAAGGAGGCCGTGCCGGAGGAAGCGCCGTGTCGTCCGCCTCGCGAGGCTTGGCCCCTCGCGAGGGCCTTGAGCCTTGTGTTGATGAAGATGGGCCACGTTGGGCCCCCACTCGAGCCACGCCGCAGGCCGCAGGCAGGCAAGTCTGGGGACCCCCGTTCCCAGAACGCCGACAGTAGCCCCCGGGCCCAAGGTGCGCATGGACTTGGCCGTGCCGAGAGGCGAAAGGGCAAGGTCGAAGCGCCGCGGGCCCTAACAGCCTGCGGCCTCGGGCGCCGCGTGGCGGTTGATTGGACGTGGGCGGCACTGTTTACCCACGCCCCCTTCTTCTGCGCCGCGCTAGGCTGCCCCGCAGTTGTACACAGCCGTCCTTCTCCCTGTTGCCTGACCGTCTCCTACTCTTCCTCCCTTCGAACTCAGACCCTTGCTTCCAATCCCATCTCGCATCTCCTCTTGTCCGCCCGCCGCCATGGCTCCAAAGAAAGGGAAGGGGAAGAAGCCTGCGGCTCCATCTCGCCCGCTGCCGCCGGTGGCGCCTGCTGTCGGGCGCTCAATCATACTCAACCTGGAGTGCCTGGACAAGCTCAATCCGGCTCTGGCCACCACCTTCAACGAGTGCGGGAGGACGACGGCGTGGCCTACGTGTCACCTTCCTACTGACAGGATAATCACCGAGGTCCATTACTTTGCCGACGCCTTGTGGGCGGGTTTGGTGCCTCCCTTCTCCGATTTCTTCAACGCTGTCCTTGATCATTATGAGATCCACATGATGCATATGGGTCCTGAGTCCATAGCTCTTCTTTCTGTCTTCGCTTTTGTTTGTGAGGCGATGGTGGGCATCCCTCCTTCTGTTGCCCTGCTGCGCCACTTCTTCTCCTTGCATCTTGTCGACCCCACACAATGCTCGGCATGCATGAGCTTCGTAGCTTCGTCCCAGACCGCTGCCTCTGGTATCGACTTCAACCTCCCTCCGCCTTCAGCCGAGTTCCGCGAGCAGTGGTTGTACAGTGATGTCGGGGTGCCCAGCCCCCGGCTCGCGAAGCCGATATCGCCTGCTGTGCCTAATTCAGGCTGGGGCCAGGAGACGCTTGTAAGTCCCCTGCTCGCCTTCGTCTGGCATCGCTTCATGTCCTTGAAGAAGCTTGGCGTAACGGTGCCCAAAGTGGTGAAGGAGTTCCTATTGCGCCGCATTGCCCCTCTCCAACGCCATTCTTGTAGAATGTGGGCCTTCAGCGGGCATGGTGACCGCATGAGGCTTCAGGGAGAAGACCTGACGCCCGAGGTGCTGAGGAGGGTGCTCTTGATCCTGACCGGCGATCCCAACCCCGGAGGTGTCCGGTAGGGGGAGCCTTGCTGTACCTCTGCCACAACAGGGATGACTTTGTGAGGCAGATGTCCTCTTTCGACGAGTGGGGGTTACGCCCTGTCGGCCTCCAGGGGCCTCGCGAGAACCCTGTGGTGGTGATTTCCCTTTCGGTCGGCCTGGGTGAATCCTCCTCGAGTGGTGGCGCAGGGAGGCAAGAGACCGCGGGGGTCGAGGGAGCCGCGGGCGATGTGACCGTACCTGGCGATGCTCTTGACGGGGCAGCTCACGAGGTCTGCGCTCCCGAGGCCACGGGTGAGGTGCCGCCGCTTCCGGTGCTTGAGGCCGAGGCTCCTGAGCCCCCGGCCGGGATCTCTGATGAGGCAACTACCCATGCGTTCCAGGCATGCACCCTTGACGCGAGTGGCCTTGGCGCTCCGTCCTCTTCGCAGGCTGGTTCCTGTGCATCTCTCCTGGGCCGTTTCCGTGTGGACTTTGAGGCCCTCCGGAGAAAAAGGGAGGCCTTGGGCGACGACCTCCCCTGCCGCTTGCTGAAGCGCCGGAAGTACTTCGCTGTCGATGAGTAAGTCTTCTCCTTTTCTGTTCCTTATCATGCTTGCCGCATCCGCTGATTCTTGCCCTGCAGGCCTCTGCCTGCTGAGCTCGATGAAGTCGTCGGGCCGGCGCCCTCCTTGACTCCGTCTCCTCCACCGCCCCTGGGTGTCTCGAGCGGCACTGCCCTGGTGGTTTGGGCAGGTGACGGCGCGGACCGCCGCGTAGCGCCCGGCGACGCTCCCGCCCCTGCGATCTCCTTCCGTGGGCCTTCCCTCGACATAGGCAGTCTGCCGTGGGCTCCCCGTTTGGTCGCGGGCTGCGACCGGCTGAGACACCTTCGTGGCCCTTCTCCTGAGGCCAGGTTGGACTCAAGTCGGGCTTCTGATGCGGCGCGGCCGTCCGTCGAGAAGGCGCCAGCCCCCAGCCCCCTGCCCGGGGCCGGAGCGATGATCCGAGGTCCTCGACGCCTGCTTGGGGCGGATGGTGGCGTGGCAGACGTGCTTGAGCGTGCTCGGGAGCGCCACGCCCGTCGCCATGAATTCCTCCGGAGGGAGAGTGGCGCCGTAGACCTGCTTGGGCAGGAGCTTGCTGAGGAAGACACGCGCCTGGAAGCTAAGGGCTTGTGCCTGGCTGTCGAGTGGCGCGAGCTGGAGGCAGCCGCTGCCCTTGCGCGTCGTCAGCGCGTCCTTGACGACGAAGAGGCGAAGGCGTCGCTGGAGGCTTCTCGGGCGGCTCAGTCTCAGGCCGTGGAGGAGGCCCGAGGAGCCGACCATCGGCGAGGAGCAGCAGAAGAACAGGCTCGGGAGCTCTTGGCCTGGTGCCGCTCGCTGGAGGAGCAAGCTGAGCTGCGCGAGGCAGCCCTTGCATCGATGGAGGTGGCTTCTGGCGACCTGGCTGAGCTTCGGAAGCGCGAGGAAGCGTTGGTGCTGGAGGCCGCCGAACGCGCTCGTGAGCTCGAGCAGCTGGAGACGAGGGAGCGCCTGGTGACGCAGGCGGAAAACGATGTCGCCACGCGGGAAACGCGTGTCCTGGAGGAGGTTTGCCGTCGGGTGGCGACAGCACGCCAAGGCCTCGAGCGCGAGTTCGAGGGGAGGCTGGGGATGATCCGAGTCGAAGCCGAGGGCAGAACCACCGCCTTGAGGGCCCAGCGGGATGAGGCGACGCGACAAGCGGACGCCTCCCGGGTCGCCCTTGAGGCAGCACAGAAAGAGCTGGCCTCCTCCCAGGCTGAGGTGCTCCGCCTACGCCAGCGTGTGGAAGAGGCCGTGGCCATCGAGCGTCAGAATGCCGACGAGATACGCCAGCGGCAAGTCCTGGAGCACCAGCACGGCCCCATGCTCACCAAGCTCCGTGATAGGGCCAACATTGCCCTAGGCAACATCTGTGAGGCTGCCGTGGGCGAGCCGCACACGATTAACTACGAGGCAACCTGCAGTTCTTCACCACCGTGGTGACACAGCTGGAGGCACGGTCGGCCAGAGCCGATAGGTTGGTGGAGGAGAGGAGCCGCGCCCTGCTCGGGCGCGCCTTCTCCCGCGTCTTCAGCCATCTTCGAAACATGGATCCCCACTTCGAATTCGACGCCGCCATCGCCCCAGTTCCCCAAGCTGTTCGAGGCGACCTGGCTGAATGGGTGGAGAGCAACGTAGATGCGCTCGTCCGGGCCTTCACTTCGGACGACGATGGCATGATCGTGGGCGCTGACGAAGGTGGCGTGGTGGAAGACCCCAATGCCGCTGACGGGGGCGCAGGCAATGAAGGTGAGTTCAGCGACGCCAGCGACAGCTCGGGAGGCGCCTCCGAGGATGCATTGGGGGATTTGTCAGATTGACCATGCGCTATCCTCGCCTTTTTACCCTGCATAGATAGAACTCAGGCGTTTGGCCCGACGGTTGTGAGAGCATTTTGGGAGGGGAGCCCCTCATGTATGAACTTGTATATAATGTATCTGCAGTGATTAAATCATACGCGCGTCCAACGGTAGGCTGGTTCGCCCTTGTCCCTCGCAGGCTCCGGAGCTGCCTTCTGGAGGGCGTCACGCCCCAGGTGCTGGGTAGTTGAAGCCTCGGGAGGCGGGGTCGTTACTGACAGGAAACCTCATAGGCGTGGGCCGTCTTCGCAGGCTCCGAGCCTTTTCTCGAACGAGACGTCTTCACAGGCGTTTGCCTTCTTCACAGGCTCCGGGCCTTCTCCCGAGAGGGATGGCTTCACAGGCATTCGCCTTCTTCATAGGCTCCGGGCCTTCTCCCGAGAGGGATGTCTTCACAGGCATTCGCCTTCTTCACAGGCTCTGGGGCTTCTCCCGAGAGGGATGTCTTCACAGGCGTTCGCCTTCTTCACAGGCTCTGAACCTTCTCCCGAGAGGGATGTCTTCACAGGCGTTCGCCTTCTTCAAAGGCTCTAGGCCTTCTCCCGAGAGGGATGTCTTCACAGGCCTTCGCCTTCTTCATAGGCTCTGGGCCTTCTCCCGAGAGGGATGTCTTCACAGGCATTCGCCTTCTTCACAGGCTCTGGGCCTTCTCCCGAGAGGGATGTCTTCACAGGCGTTCGCCTTCTTCACAGGCTCTGGGCCTTCTCCCGAGAGGGATGTCTTCATAGGCGTTCGCCTTCTTCACAGGCTCTGGGCCTTCACGAGAAAAACGATCTCCGCAGGCACCAATGGTCACCTCGCGAGGGGGCGGCAGCGGCAATCTGGGCCGTGCTTAAGCTAGGCCTGGCCCGGCTCGCGAGGGGCTCACGAGGGGAGGCAGCTGTGATGAGATGGTGACCAGAACGCGGGAAACGATTCAAACAAGACCAAGCTCCCCTTCCCTGAACGCATGCAAAGCTCAGATTCGAATTCAACTTAAATCCAGCGGGGGAAAAAGGTTACAACCAAAGGAAGAAAGCAATGAAAGCAAACAAAAAGGCCGCGTCCGGCACCTAATCTAGTCTTCGACGTCTTCTCACCAGCGCGGAGCTAAGTGCTGTCCACTAGGCGTGGGAGGGAGCCCCAGGGCCTGAGGCCGGCACCCCTGAGACTCCGGGGCGTGTACAGCCCCACTCATTATTACGTGAGAGTGTCACGGGGCGGCGAGCTTCACAGGCACTGGGCCTTCTTCACAGGAACCGGCCTTGCTTCATATCGCCAGACGAGGGCCCCGCCTTGCGCCACACTCTAGTGCCACCAACTACGACCGGAAACCAGGACGCCGCCGGTGGGGTAGAGCGGTCGCCAGCGGTTCCCCCGACGACCACGGGTCCTCCGCCAGGGGCAGGCCCTCGGGCGCCTCCCCAGCGGAGGGCCTATCTTCTAAGAACGCCTTGCTCCGAACGCCGCGGTGATGAGGTGGGATCTCTGCCCCTTTCCTGCAGCCCCCTGCGTCCTCCTCCCGAGGGGTAGGAGACCGCAGGGGCGGGGCAGCTGCTTGTCGCGGTGACCTGCATCTCCCGTGACCCATGATTAGCGTATGCCTGCTCTTGAGGAATTAATGGTACCCGATAGTCGTTGCCTCCAGTGTGACCGACGGAGTCGTCCCGGGGTTCCTGGAGGGGCTCGGCCTCTGGCGTCTCGTCCTCCCAGCTGGGGCTGAAGAGTGAGCCCTGTTCGCCCTCGGGAGCGTGTCCTTGGTCCATCATGTGGGGCACGTACTCCTCCGGCGCCGCCACCCCGAATGCCGCGCTGTAGTGCTCCATGCGCCATGCGGCGTTGCTTGTGATGCCCACCGCGGGGTGGTAGCGCGGTTGGCCGTTGGCGCCGTGGGCCGCACTGAGCCCTTCTCCTTCACGCGCCGGGGGCGGGGGTAGCGCCACTTCCAGTCTGGTGCCGGCGGATTCACCGGTGTTGGGATAGTCTTGAGGCCCGCGCGGGTGCGCGGGGCCACCTCGTGCGCCGCCCTGGACTTGAGGCGGAAGCTGGACGCAGAAGGGGTGAGCCCCCGAAGCAGCGAAGCCCAGGAGCTCGGCGACCTGCTCCAGCAGCACGTCGCGGCCGCCTTCCAGTAGCCTGCACTGCAACAGCTCCCGTGCTACCGTGAGCGCGGCCCTTGAGTTTGCCTGTTCTCGGCGGGTGTACGGTGTCGTTGCCGCGGCGTAGTTGGAGGCCCTCGCCGCCGACCGCGCCTGTCGCGGCGTGAGGGTCTCAGAAGCCTGCCCGCGTCGCCCGCGGCCCGCAGTGCCCTGCGGACCGCGAGCTGCCTGTGGCCCGGGGTCGCCCGGAGTGGGAGGCTCCGCGCAGATGGGCCACGCCGCCCATGGGCCTTGGTTGCCCGCCTAGTCACCGGGCATGATGACGACGACGTAACGGGAGACAGAGCGATGGGAAGGCAGATTCTGGCGCACCCCTACCTGGCGCGCCAAATGTCGGATCACGGGTTCCGGCAGACCCTTACGGTTCGAACTCTGGGGTGCGTGCGGAGATCGTGCCCTTCTACCTCTCCGTCTCGCAAGGATCTAACTACTACAAGAACAGCACAAGAGATGCAGAGTTTATACTAGTTCGGGCCACCGTTGTGGTGTAATACCCTACTCTAGTTTGTGGCGGGTGGATTGCCTCTTGGGCTGACGAGGGAGAACGGTACAGGTGAACGGCCTCGCGAGGGCCTGTTCTTGGCTAGGGGATGAACTGCTAGGGGGAGTTCGGTCGCCCTTCTCCTTCTTTCTCTCTCTCTATTTGCTCTAGATGCTCAATCAGTTGCCTCTACTCTGGGGGCAGCTACTCCTATATATAGGCAAAGGCCCTGGGCCTCTTTCCAAATATTGAGCGGGAAGGGCGCCAACAATTGGCCAATTTGAAGGGGAACATCGGGTACACTTATCCTGACTAAAGTTGGTCTTCGCCTGCCAAAGGCTCTGGTGATGACGCCGGCTCGGGCTCCACAGTGACTTCCTCCTTGTCGTGGAGCTGGTCTTGGTCTCGTTGCACCGAAATGGGTGCCTTTGCTTGATCCTCTTGCCTGCGCTTGCCCCCTTTGCACCAAAGAGGAAAGGAAGGACGCTGCGCGGGCTGACGCCCGCCTGGCACCTTTGATCGTCATGGCTTGCGTCATGGGCACCTCGTGAGGTACCCCACCTTGATCTCTCCGCCTCCTCGCGAGCCATCCTAAGGAGGCCGTGCCGGAGGAAGCGCCGTGTCGTCCGCCTCGCGAGGCTTGGCCCCTCGCGAGGGCCTTGAGCCTTGTGTTGATGAAGATGGGCCACGTTGGGCCCCCACTCGAGCCTCGCCGCAGGCCGCAGGCAGGCAAGTCTGGGGACCCCCGTTCCCAGAACACCGACAAACGCACCCCTCAAATTAAACTAAGCACACCTGAAATTAAACTATGCAACTAGTCCGGTAGACACTCAATTAGAACCACCATGAGAAACGATACTGCCACCTTACTCGGGGTCCTCGTCCATGTCCTCGACTTCGTCCTTGTCCCTCTTCCTCTTGGTCGATACTTCTTTGCTTGAAACGCACACTTGGCTCTTGCTCTTCATCCAACCCTTGTAGATATTGAAACAAAGGTAGCCATCCATTGCAGCATAGTGGATGTGGTCTATATCTAGTACATTCCACTGCCATGCATGACGATTAAACGTGTACGGAGGTTTCTCTAGTTTACCGTACGAAGGATGAACCATGGCTCCTTCCAGGGTTAGAATTGAAGGCTGACCACAGGAGGGCAGCAGCCGATTCTTCTAGAGGTCGAAGGGGTTGCCTACAACGAGGCCTATCTGACCCAGGACTCTTTTGTCACTCATAAAGTCTACAGTAACAAATTTGACTAGGCCGTCCTTGAGGAAGTTCTTAAATTCCTCGCACTCAACGTCGGGATGGCATATGTGGTAAACCAAGCATAAGTCATGCATGCAAACCTGGATCACGGCGGGATTCTTCTTCTCTTCCTCCTTTAGATCATTCTCTTGCCCCAGGACTGTGGTGTACTCAACATCTAGCCCAGCGACCCACTCATCATTTGAGTTTTCGAACATGCGACTAAAGCGAGCAAGGCATCCTTTCATCGTCGCGGAAGAGCGGGTGTAGATGACGTCGAACTCATCGCCCGTGATGGTTCTAACCTTGTACTCACTGCCGATCATGGAGATTTGGGACGCCATGAATTGGGGAGGAGGGTTAGGATTAATGGAACTGCCGTAATGTGAAAGGATAAGACGACTAGGAGCGAACTACCGTCATGTTAAAGGACGTCCAGGGACGAGTAGGAGCGTCTGCCAGCGGTTTTTCAATTGTAAAAATGCTGAGTGGGGCATGCGAACGGCAGGGTAGTGGCTTGCCTGCTGGATAAATGGATTCATGCACAGTGCTATGGGGGCCCAATTAGATGTCATGTCTACTCGATGCCCAATTAAATGGCTTTCGATGTCATGTCAAGCGTCGGGAAAATTATAGGTTATACGAAGCTTTCCATTCTCCCATGATACGGGCTTCTGAGAGCCCTTGGATCCGAGATCAAACAGTTGCATGGCGTGATTCTAGACCTATGGGTGAATATCCTATCCTGTAGGGTTATTCTGCAAATTTTGAGCAACTTAGCATGCGACCGTTCGATCTCAGATCCAAGGGCTGCCAGCAACCCATATCATGGTCGCACCGCCCACCAGGACCGTCGCCTCACTCGCTCGGTCGCGCCCTTGGATATTTAACACGGTGCGTTAGGCTATCTGATGTTGGCATGTCATACATAGTCATCACTTAGTCACTCGTACTACAACAAGGTTAGCTATAAGGTTGGCTATAAGAGTATTTTTTACTTTGCTCTATCTCTTTCTTCGTAGTATTTATTGCATTTGCCAAGGAGTGACCTCTTTCAATGAAATGGTGCTTAGATGAGGTGCTAAGGGCATTAAATGGCTTAGCAATCAAGTCCCCAATGCATAGGTGCTTAGTTTTTTGTTGCTAAGTTTGCTTCATTTAATTAACTATAGACTCAAAATTGTCTTTTCACCTAGGTACACGCGCTTAGCACTGTTTCTTCCTTGGGTCACCAAACTAGTCTCGCTCTTCTTAATTAACTTGCCACATCAGACTTTATGCCTATGTGGCAAGCTTAGCACCTGTAGGAGCAAATAAGTACTCCATCCATTCCAAAATAGATGACTCAACTTTGTACTAACTTAACTTTAAGTCCGTACAAAGTTGGGCCATCCATTTTGGAATGGAGGGAGTACAATAGTGGGCTATAAGCCTGCTTTATATGGCATTTTTGCATATGTGGAGGAAAGAGGCAAGGAAAAAGTGGAGGAGTGGGCTCTCATGCAAGAGCCAACCTCTACATGGTGGAGCATTGGGAGAGGTACCTGTATGGAGATGGTCAGGAATCGGGAGACTCACGTCGGTCATAGCGCCACAGTTAAAATGATAATGGCAAGTCAAATCATGGGGCCCCACCTATCCAGCAATAACGCGCTGTCAAATCACACAGCCCTACGTTTGCAGCAGCCTACTCCCTCATCTTCTTGCATCTCTGTTAAACCGACTAGCCGGAACTGCCCCGCCTACCGCACATGAAAAGCCCCGCCCTTGACTTTTAAATAGTACAGTATACTAATTTTGTATCCATGGATTGCGCCATGGAGCAAAGCCTCAAGAAAACGACGGTACACATGTATGGAGTATACAACACGTCCGTCGCGTTCGCGTCGCACCCCGGACGGTCGGTCGGTCTGGCACGCGGCTCTCCAAATGGAACGCGCGTCATATTGCGTTTGCACACACATGTGGGACCGCAATTGAGAACTGACCATAGGCACACTCCTCGGCCCCGCAAGTCGGGTCAGTTAATAGAAGAGAGAGACGAGCGATAGTACTACTAGAGAAGTGTTGTAGGAGTACATACGTTGGTACCTGGACGATCCCTGCAAGACACGGAAGATCAGTTCGTCCATGCATGTGACCAGACTACAGCAGACACGTCTGGATTGGCTATCGTCTACATATCGTGCAGGCTGTGTTGTACAGGGCTATAGTTCTGGTGAGAAATCTAAAAAAAGGTTTCTTGTCATCTCACAAAATTAGGTGTCATGTGCTTCGGATTACTGCGAGGGTTAAACAGCGACAACTGAGTTGGGCTAGTCATTGGGGGCACATGCACGAAGACTACTCGGCTGCCATCTAGGTCAAGTCGGCTATGTTAATGAGGACATCTATCGACGGACCCCTTTTCTATGAGTTTATCTTTAATTTGAGCTTTGATCCTCGTCTAGTTTGTCCGTCGGGATTCATCTTGTCTCCTTTGGGCAGTGAGGTTATGATTTCTTGTCATGTGGCATTTTTTGTGTTATATGTTATAATACGGTGCTTCAGATCAAAATGACGACAACTGCGCCTCCGGGGCACGTGTATGAAGACTTCTCGACAGTCATTTCCGAGGTCAAGCCGGCTCCGGCCGGTAGACAAAAGAAAAATAGTAATCCACTATATAGGCAGGAGCCTCCGCGCTTGTTTTCTAGTGTTGCTCTCTTCACAATGTCTCGTCCTCTCCAGATCTAAACACGACAGCGGTGGCCACACTCTCTCTCTCTGCTCACCAGTGGTCACATATCTAGCTGGATCCTCTCTGCCGGGGAAGGTGAGAAGGTGCAATGTTCACGCGGTCGTCCTCGGCGATGGCTCTTACCCACTGCCAGCGCGTCCCGATCAGCGTGCCTTGCCGTTCTCTCCCAAGCATCGCTAGCGAGGGACGGCCTCCCACCCCTTCTTCCTCACTGCCGTAGTGTGGGCAGATCCGGCCTCCCGCCGCCCACCTAGCGACATCCCGGCGACCCTCAGGTATAACTTCCTTCGAAACCGGCCTTGCTCTACTTCCCGAGCTCCTGACGTCGCTGCATTTGTATCTTTTACTATTTCTCAGGCCCCCTCGTTGGTAGGATCGATCGGCTGTTCGAAAACCACCTAATTTTTTACTGTTAAGAGGTAAAACTAGTTCATGCACTCGAATCTAGTACTACTTGGTTCAAACAAGGAAGAAATGGGATGGGGGTGGGGGAAGATTTGTTACCTGAATCTAGGACTTGGTCGAAAGAGGAAATAATGGGGGAGAAAAGTAGTAGAGACTGGCTATCCAACTAGTCTCTAGGTCTAATAGGGAAATAAAGGGAACACAATACAAACTCAATATAAACCCGATCTATTGGTTGAAAAAGGAAAGAAGGTGGGAACTGGGGGACAAGTCAACAGAGTAAGTCTAGCACTAGATTTGCTAGCCTCACACAGTATAAGGTGGCTATATACCGAACAAAAATGGGACCAAGCCAGATATCCTCTTCTAATGTTTGTTTCCCCGAGCCGCTCTTATGTAATGCCACTGGTAAAATGTAGCAATCGCACTGTTAAAAGTAAGGACACATTAAACCAGTGTTGTTTTCAATGTAATGCCTCCAGTAATATGAATCAATGGCACTTTTTTTCACGTCCTGCTAAATTTCCCATTAAGATAAGTTGCTTCTTTTCGTTAGAGATGCAACTGTCCTGGTCCGCTTACTCTCCCGTGCCCAAATACCGACTCTGTAGCAGTTGTTCATGTAATGTTGCTGGTAAAATGAAGCAATGTCACCATCTAAAGTAATGTCGTATTTAACGATTGTCATAGTTAATCCTAATGCCCACACTAATATCTAGCAATGCCGCTAGAAATTGCTACTGTCCTTGTACGATTGCCATTCAGATAAGGAACATGCTTTTTTTCATCTGATGCATGTTTCATCACTGGTTAGTCACCCTCCTTTCCACCTTTTTTGTGCAAACAGATATATACATTTCATGCTTGATCTTAGTTGAACTGCACAAATGATATCCAAATTATAGTTGAACATTCCAGGAGCTTCACGACCAACCTTGATGTTGCTCAATTTTATTGCAACTAATGAAGAAGAAGATCTGTGGGTTTTGTTTTCTGATGGAAATGGAACCGGGGCTGGAGCCCTTTTCTTAAAAAAGAAGAAGAAGCTGCTAGCTCATGGGACATTGCTTCATTTTAGGTGAACTGCACCAAAAGGTCCCATGAATTGAATCATCCATGTTGGTGATTGGTGTCATCCCTTCTACGATGGCGTTGACTGCAGATATGGTTCCCATCACGAGGTATGTTCCTTTTTGGTCTGACCGTTTGCCGAAGATCCTGCATGTTGATCCTGCTCTTGTGCTATGTTTTGGCACTGCCATGATAAAGTAGTAATGTTATTATTTTGCACCTTAATATAGTGGCACTATTAATTTGAGGCAATGTTTTGGCACCGCTAGTGCCACTGTTTTTTTATATATCGAAAGAGGGGGTTCCCTCCAATTTCATTAAAGAAACCCAACCATAGAGAACCATTATCCGACAACATCTCAGTGTAAATGGGCAGTTATGCAACTACTACTAGAACGGACTGAGTATTAGCAGGAGACAAGTTCGCCACATAAGCTAGTCAGGTAGGGGGACGCAGCACCAGCTCGACCAAGTTTGGATTACAACCCAAATGCTACCACAGAAACATCAAGGGGAAGATAGGGACTGAAAGAGTCAGCTTCAGCATCCCAGTCTAAGCACCCCCGGCCTTCATCCTTGCGATGCACGGTACACCTCATTTGCCACCCGCTCGATCCTAGTGTCACTGATAAAATGAAGTAATAATACAGTTAAAATAGAGAGAGTGTCCTCTCTATCATTTCATTTCTAATGTAGATAAAGAAAGTGCTTCTCTTTATTAATGTATGTTTCATCAACTAGTCCCATTAACTTTGTTAATGTTTAAGCGTTTCTGCAAACTGGGGTGCTTAATTTTAGTTGATTTGCACAAAAATAGAGATTTGAATGTCTCAAGGCCCCTCCTTGTACTACCGCTGTACACTGATGTTCATCACTGGAAGAAGGTGTATCGGGGAGACTTGGGACAATTTCCAGTATGAGGCGTCGCAGGGCCCATCTCGCCCTCGCAGTATGGCATACTATGATATTGTCGCAATATTTTCTTCTATTTATTTTGCGTGTTTCATCAACTAGTGCCACTATAATGTAATCACGCTTTTTCATTATCTGTGCAAACAGGGTTATTCAGCTACATTTTGGTGGAACTGCACAAATGTACAGATGGAACCGACATATATGCAGAGTGCGAGGTGTGCCAAGTAAAAATTACTGATACCAACCATGCTCCATGCACGCATTGGCATCCACCACCACCAGTGGGATGTGTGGCGCTCTCTGTGGACGGATCTTTCTCGGCAGCAAATCCTCTAACCAAATACTAGTACCTTATATTGGCAGTTTTGTAGGGAGTACTCTTTTCTGAAAGAAGCACCAACCTATTTTTGTTTTTTGTACAGTGTCACAACTTTGACCCAAAGGTCCAGAGCTATTTAAGGGTGATTGGTGTAGTACTCGGAGACTGATTGTAAGCATGATTTTCATTAGTTGTCACACTGATTGTAAGCATGAGCAGGTGGAAGATTAGGGTAGTGCGAAGCTTACCTTAAACCCTACCGCCGTTGTTGAAATGAGGCGAGCGTCGAGTGAACCGTGGAGAACGGCGGGGAAGCGACGTCGCGCCATCCGGCCTCCTCTTGCGGTGGGAGAACGAATACTCCTGTGGCTCCGGCTGGCTCTACACCCTCACGAATGGCACACCGTACTCGATTGATTCGTTATCCTATGGGTGCGCGACCTTTGACCTGTACGCCCACCACCTCCGCCTGACTTTCGCCTCGGGAGAATCTGTCTGCTTCATCGCTCAGAGGAGATACTCGATGAACTCGAAGGACTGTGGCGTGACTGCTGCCGAGGAGTACATGTACATCGCCGCCCTCATCGCCGCCGTCTCGCTCTTTCGCATACATTGTCACATGGCCCTCACCATCCTTGAAATCTCCCACTCATTGTCAAACCAAGTACGGATCTCCTTCAACCTGGCTAACTTTGCCTGGTCGCCGCTGGCTATCTCCCTGATTCTCTGCTGCATCCTCTCCATAAATGTCCTTCTGAGTGGTCCGGTGCTAGCTTTGGAAGATGGGAGGAGAGTCGGTGGTCTCGCAATAGAGAAGAGGGAGAGGCGAGATGGTGGTTTTGGAATGGAAATGATGGAGAGGAGAGGAGGTGATTTTGCAATGGAGAAGAGGGAGAGGCGACACTGTGGTTTTGGAATGGAGATGATGGACAGGAGAGGAGGTGGTTTTGCAATGGAGAAGAGGGAGAGGCGAGATGGTGGTTTTTGAATGGAGATGATGGAGAGGAGAGGAGGTGGTTTTGTAATGGACAAGAGGGAGAGGAGCGTGCAACAACGATTTAGGATTGGACGAGAGGGCCGGCGCGCTATGACTGGATCAAAATCAAAATCAATTTACCCTTCAATTAAGCAAGCGACCCCACATTAACTAGACTCCCTTTTATTATGGGTCATAATTGACCATGATTTTCGCAAATAAAATATATGTTATATGTTGAAAAAATAGTATAATTTGAAAGTACATTCAGATACGAATCAAATGATACAATTTTTGGTGACATGCATTCACATTTTGCTTGTAAAATACAATACTTGGTCAAACTTTGACCCAAAATATGCAAAACAAAAAATACTTCCAAGACCAGTGCCGCTCTTCCACTCTTCTCCTCGTAAACCACCGCCGCTCCTCTCCTGTTCCAATCTAAATCCAGTGCCACTCCTCTCCTCTTCTATTTCAAAACCACCGCCCTCCTCTCCTGTTCCAATCCAAAACCAGCGTCGCTCCTCTCCCGTTCTAATCCAAAACCAGCGATGCTCCTCTCCTCTTCCATTCAAAAACCATCGCCGACGAGTGATGGTGCTGTGGAGAAGTAGACCGATGGAGGAGTACAACCGATACGTGAGGATTGCAGACGGTGACCCTGTGAAGCTAGCTAGGATGTTGGAGATACAGTCTTGGTTTGACAACAAGGACCAACTAGCGGTGACGGTGACATCCATGGCCAAATATCTGCAATAGAGCGAAAAGGCGGCGATACTCCCGGAGGGAGTCGCGTGGGAGTACATAGAGCTGCTCCTCTGGGCCATGGAGTGAACAGATTCACCGAATCCGATCGTGAGGGGGCTGTGGTGGGAGTATCGATCCCAGATGGAGCATCCACCAGAGATTGAAGGATCGAGCATCTGCAGGGTGCCGTTTGTGAGGGTGTCGTGCCAGAGCGAGGCGATGGAGTCTTCGTCGACCGAACCCAACTGCAAGAGGAGAAAAAACAGTTGGCCCGACGACGCTTCCCCACCATCCTCTCCCTCGCCGTTCACATCGTCTCACGGGGCGTCTGTCTGCCGCCGAGGAATAGGAGGGACCACCCCCCAGCCCAATAGTCGGGCAGGTTGTGAATTGTCAGGAGGAGCTTAGGGTTGTTAGTATTTGCAGGTTGTGAATTATGTTTTGTGTTGTGTATTTTGAGAGTACTTTCAGATATGAATGTCTTTTGAATATGAGATTTGCAGTATTGAGCATATGAAGTATTTTATGAATTCTAGAGATCTATTTTTAGCACTTAAAAATGTAGTTTCATAGGATATAAAAGTGCAGACAATGTGATTCTCAGAGAAGAAACTGTTTCAGATAAGAAGAGGCAACTTTCAGAGGCAGAGCATTTGTATTAACACGGCCTTTTCAAATAGTGTTAACATCATGTTGGAAGTTTTATTCATGGTCGAAACTGGAACTACCAGCTAGTTAACATCATGCTGATCAACATTCCTGCATAGCACATCTTTATATGATGCACAGTGAAAAAGATATGCTATTTTCAAAATGCCCACACAATGTCGAGTGTGCGAAAAACAGAGAAAATGAGGGACAAAGTTTTGGCAAGTGTTGGACGTGGTGTGCGTAGATGACAATTGGGACCCACATGTTAATAAAGGCAGAGGCAAAAAACTGGAGATATTTTCTCTGCACAGGTGGAATCGAACCCGGGCGGAACAGCTGTCGGGTAGTGTCACTCGGCCACTAGGCTAGTTCAATTGTTTCGTTACTAATAAGGCACTTCTTTAGGTGGTCGGAACTCCTCCTGCGCCTTTGTGCGCTCGCCGCGACGCTGCTGTCTGCCGTTGTAAACATGCTGAACAAACGAGAGGAATCTGGACAGGACTGTACATGGAGAGGCGGACAGTCGGGACCCACCAGGTCTATGGCCGTACGCAAGCAAGTGCCTCATCGAAAAATATACTTCCTCCTAATGCTATACTGACGTTGGGGCCCACGGGTTTGTCAACATAGTTACATTTTTAGGTGCTTCAGTGTAGTTACTATAGGAGATAAATTCACAACGAAGCTGGGGAGCTGGCAGGTATCATTTATTATCACTGGGGCAGAAGTATCAGCTGGGTTTTGGGCTGCCCTGTCTAGGCTTTGTTTTTTAACATGGACAGCCCACGACCTCGGATGGGAGGTCCATAGGCCTGTTTGCATTTTCTTGGGGGCCGTCATGTATCGACCGACCTATGGACCTCCCATCCGAGGTTTTATTTTTCCTGAAACATTGGCTGCCCAATTTATGCATTTTTTTGAAGAAAACACAGAGGTCTATTCTATTTTTCTATATAAGAATAGGAACGCCTGGTCCAACTTATGTTTCCCTTCTAACTATATTATATATATTTAAATTATTTTATATGTTATTATATATTATTTTTATTGTCATCACATATTTAACAGATACTTACATATGTAAGAAAACAATATCCCACATCTTATTAACTTATAAAAATAATTTCTTAACAATAAAATCCTGGATTTTTTTGGCAACGAAAATCCTGGTGATTGTGTACAAAAGCTTGGTAAGATTTAAGGACCAATGTAATAATAAATCACTTATTATATATATATATATATATATATATATATATATATATATATATATATATATAACAAAATGCTCAGCCCCTGTTTATTTTTTGATAACATTGCTGCGCCCACCCCAACATTATAATTAGAATCAGCCCAGCAAAATCGTGTATTTCGAGAAAGTGCAAATGGTCTGTAATTTTTTAGGAAAAACACAAATGGGTCGCATGGACGCTACATTATTTGTTCACCCAGCCCAGATAATGGACTGTAATTCAAAAAAAGGAAATCAAATTGACTGTAAATTCTACCCCGCAAAAAAGACTGTAAATTCTGAAAAAATGGGTTGAATACGTGCCACATTTTTGGAGGCTGAAATGTGGGCCAATAGGTCGAAGCCAATGCAAGTCGTTGTCAACTTAGTCAACAAATGATTCTAACATCGTTAGCCGTTGGATTTACATCCAACGACCGGCATCCATCTTCAATCTCTCGTCTTCTTCCTCCAGCACCGTCGGGACCACCTGCTCCCGCCTGCTGCTGCTAGCAGCTCTGCTTAGAACGCTTCGCTGTGAAGTGCTACTCCACCGTTCGCCAGCCATCCCTCCACCCGTCCACACCTCCTGTTCTTCTCCACCGACTGCCGAACCACACCGCACCAGAACCAGTTAACCATCATGCACCTCTCTTTCTGTGACTCTACTCCCGCGTCTTCCCATCCCCGGCTCGTTGCTGTCCGGGACCTCGCCGTCGTCCACTACCTTGGATGCGCTCGGTGTAGAGTGGTCAACGAACAACACCATCGGAAGTAGACTGTGCGTGGAGAGGCTGACAGCTGGGTCCACGACCGCACGCAAGGAAATGCCTCCTTATTACGCGCAAAATAATGATTCCTCCATCTGACAACTAGGACCCACCGGAAGGGCCTCTGTATTTCACGAAAAAACGTTCCCACTGATGACAGGTCGGACCAACCAGCTATATCTTCGAACACAAGGAAGTGCCTCTTATTACGCAAAAAATGAATACCCCCTGCTAGCTGGGACCCACAATAGTGGGAGGCTAACTTGTGGGCCAACTAAGTTGACGGGGACGGAGGGCTTTGTCAACTTAGTCAATATGAACGATTCTAGCTCCAGTGACCGTACGATGTCCATCCAACGGCCGTAGTGCTTCTTCAACCTCTGGTCTTCTTGCTCTAGCCGCCCAAACCAGCGTCGGTTGTCCCTCGTTCTCCCGCCTCCCGTGGCCGGCTACAATGCCGCGGAGGCCTCACCGCCCCTACTACTGCCACCGCTGGCCAGGCCATCCCTATATTCACCCACACCCCCTATTATTCTGCGGCGACGGAAGCCTCACACCGCAGCGAACTAGTGAACCCTCATACTCCTCTACGCGTGGGCATCCATTGCTGCGTCTTCCCTGGCTCCGCGTCGTCCCCTTCCTAAGCCTCGCCGTCGTCCACCGCCCTGGTGCTCTCGGTGCAGCGTGGTCAAGGAAAGGCTTCCATCGGACGTGGACTGTACGTAGAGAGGCTGACAGTTGGGTCCACGATCGCAGCAAGGAAGTGCCTCCTTATTACGCGAAAAATAATGATTCCTCCACCTGACAGCAAGGACCCACCGGACGGGCAACTGTATTTCACAAAAAAAGTTTCCCCCATGACTGCTGGGACCTACCAGCTACATCTTCGCATGCAAGGAAGTGCGTCCGGGAAAAAAAATGATTCGCCCCCTGACTGCTGGGACCCACCAGCTACATCTTCACATGCAAGGAAGTGCCTGACAGTTGGGACCGACCTGGTCGAAGCGTATGTAGCATTGTCATTCTGGTCACGAACGTGTACGTACATACTGGTCGATGTAGAGGCACGCACGTGTTCTAGTAGAGGCGCGCACGTAGCATGTACATGTACGTACATCGGCCAGTGTGCAAGAAACAAAATACGGCCATGTACGTACATACGGGCGGGGTCTCGAACGCCTACTTGCACATATGTACGGCCAGGACTCGTGTACATGGCTGGGTCGGGCCGGAGAAATTGAGTCCTCGTCATGTTCATGGGGAGCCAACCGGCTGGGTCGGAACGGAATGCGTCGTCGTGTTCATCAGGAGGGCCTTGATGGAACAACCGATGGAAACGAGGCCTGGCGTACCGCAGAACGGAGGAAACGGCCCTGTGTTTGACCGGCCATATTCGAAACGGGATCCTGTTCATCGGGAGGGGTGTGGCGTACCGCAAAACAGAGGAAACAGACTTGTGTTGGAGCACTACGGTCGAAACGGGGGTCCTGTTTATCGGAAGGGGTGGCGTACCGCAAAACAGGACTCCACGGGATGCTGTTCATCTCCATCGTCTACCCCCTCCAGCCTCCATGGGCTACTGTTCATCCACCGTCGACCTCCTCCAGCCTCCACCTGCGACTGTTCATCCACGGGCTCGTGTTCATCCAGCCCCCACTGCGCGCTTTTCCACTGGTTTCTGTTCAACCAGTCCTCTCCTCGGGATCCTGTCCAACAACCCCTCCACGGGCTACTGTTCATCCAGCCCTCCACCGTATACTGTTCATCTAGCCCTCCATGGGGTGGTCCTGTTCATCCAGCCCTCCACGGGGTCCTGTTCATCCAGCCCTAACCGACTCGATCGATCGGGGTCCTGTTCATCCAGAGGCAACACCACGAGGTCCTATTCATCCACCCCCACCAGGAACTATTCATCCAAACCCCCCCCCCCAGCAACGCTCACTGTTCATCCAGAGTCAGCATCAATCGGCTTCAGTTACCAGCAGTAGCGAAGGAATCACTCGATCAAGTTCAGTTAACAACCATTGATCGATTGCTTGGGTTCAGTAACGCGTAGCCTGCAGTGCAATCTCTCGGGTTTAGTTAGAGCCCAACGCCTCGCTCGGGTTCAGTTAGAGCCCAACGCCTCGCACCCACGCGTGTGCTTGTACGAAAGAAACGCGCATCGCTCGGCCCCGACCACCCATCGTAAATGGGAACACCCCGATACTTTCGAGTTTCAGAACTAGTGCTGAAATAGCTTCCGAATAAGATCTAGTCCTTCTAAGTATAGGAGCATCATCAAGACTTAGATTTCCAACACAACTGAAAAATTCTTGGATATGCTCTTTTCCCATAACATTCCCTTGCCCCAAGAGAAAAGTTTTAGCATCCAGATTTCCCGTACATCCACTCTTAGGAGTTAGGCCATCATCTGTTGCTGCCATACCGAAATCAGTCATGATTGCAAGCAAAGGATAGATCTGATGAGAAAACGGCAAACGAAAAAGAGGGTGAATAAAACGACAAAATTTTGTGAAGTGGGGGAGAGGAAAATGAGAGGCAAATGGCAAATAATGTAAATTGCGAGGAGATGAGATTTGGGATTAGGAACCTGGTAGATGTTGATGATGTCTCCCTGGCAACGGCGCCATGAATTCCTTTTGATGCCTTTTGGAACTACGTCGGTATTTCCCCAAAGAGGAAGGGATTATGCAGCACAGGGACGGTAGGTATTTCCCTCAGTGATGAGACCAAGATTATCGAACCAGTAGGAGAAACAAGAAACACTACATAAACAACACCTGCACACAAATAACGTATACTCGCCACCCGACGTGTTAAAGGGGTTGTCAACCCCTTTCGGGTAACGGCGCCACAAATTGGCACACGGACGTGAGAAAATTGGAATAGATTGATAGATCGAAAGCCAAATAAAAGAAATTGCAGCAAGGTATTTTTGTATTTTTGGTTTAAGAGATCTGAAAATAAAAGCAAAGGAAAATAGACCACAAAGGCAAATATAATAAAGAAGAGATCCGGGGGCCGTAGATTTCACTAGTGGCTTCTCTCAAGAAAAATAGCAAATGGAGGGTGAACAAATTACTGTTGGGCAATTGATAGAACTTCAAATAATCATGATGATATCCAGGCAATGATCATTATATAGGCATCACGTCCAAGATTAGTAGATCGACTCCTGCCTGCGTCTACTACTATTACTCCACACATCAACCGCTATCCAGCATGCATGTAGTGTATTAAGTTCACGGAGAAACGAATAATGCAATAAGAATGATGACATGATGTAGACAATATTTATTTATGTAGAAATAGACCCCATCTTGCTATCCTTAATACCAACGATACATACGTGTCGTTTCCCTTTCTGTCACTGGGATCAAGTACCGTAAGATCGAACCCATTACAAAGCACCTCATCCCATTGTAAGATAAATGGATCAAGTTGGCCAAACAAAACCCAAATATCGGAGAAGAAATACGAGGCTATAAGCAATCAAGCATATAAGATATCAAAGAAGACTCAAATAAATTTCATGGACAAAAAGATAGAACTGATCATAAACTCAAAGTTCATCGGATCCCGACAAATACACCGTAGAAAGAGTTACATCATACGGATCTCCAAGAGACCATCGTATTGAGAATCAAACGAGTGAGAGGCAGCCATCTAGCTACTAACTACCGATTCGTAGGTCTACAAAGAACTACTCACGCATCATCGGAGAGGCACCAATGGACATGATCAACCCCTCCATGATGGTGTCTAGATTGGATCTTGTGTTTTTGCAACTTGCGGCGGCTGGAATTGATTTTCATCGACTCCACTAGGGCTTCTGTAATATTGGGATATTTATAGAGCAAAGAGGCGGTTCAGGGGGCACCCGAGGTGGGCACAACCCACCTGGGTGCGCCTGGGCCTCCAGGCGCGCCCTGGTGGGTTGTGCTCCCCTCAGACCACCCCCAGGTGCTTCTCCGGCCTACTGGATGTCTTCTGGTCCAAAATAATCCACAAAGAGTTCCACTGCATTTGGACTCCATTTGGTATTGATTTCCTGTGATGTAAAAAACATGCAGAAAATAACAACTGGCACTTGGCACTATGTCAATATGTTAGTACCAAAAAATGATATAAAATGACTATACAATGATTGTAAAACATCCAAGAATGATAATATAACAACATGGAACAATAAAAAATTATAGATACGTTGGAGACGCATCAATACCTCTGCGTTCCTCGAGGATATGATCACATATTGGGCATGGCAAGTTGGTATCAGAACCTTGACCGACCATAGGAGCCCCCCCCCCTTGATTGACTCTAGTTTGGCCGTTGTTGAGTGTAGAAGAAAAACTATTTTTGGAGTCTAGTTATATCAAAGAGTAGGAATATTTTTTTACTTCTTATCCCATTCGTCGCTCTGGTGAGGATTTGTGACATACGTGTTTTGATTCTAGTCCTCTTCCCCTTCAAAATTTCTTAGGTTCACGCGGGTATTTTCAATTGTTGCGATGTCAAGAATTCTCAAACGGTGCACTTCTCTTCAAGTTTCCATACGAGCGCCATTGAGAAGCCTGAGGATTTGTCGTTTCATCCATCCCAAATTGTTTTTAATTTCCTACCCTCCCGTCGTTTTTCTTCACGGAGTCTGAAGTCTTGAATCGAGCACCGTTTTATTCGTGCAAAGCATCTTCATTCTTTCCTCAATTGTTTCAATCGGTGAATTCTTGTCTAGTTCATTATTGTTCATCTCATTTTCTTTTCCGGTGGATTCAATTCAAGTTTTCGGTGTTGATCATATTCTTTTCCATGGCTCAAATGATTCCCCTTGCTCGTTCACCTCTCGCCATTTATTCATACCAAAGTGGTGAAGACGTCTCAGAAGATTCATGTTTGCGTTCAAATTAATTCGAGGTTTCTCCTCATTCAAGTTCTCAATCATTTCGGTGCGTCATCTCCTTTCGAACAATCGTTCCAATAGTGTTTCATTTGAGTGGGCCCATAACCCACAGGTTTCCCTCGGAACCTACCTGGCTCTTCTAATTTTCCCGGCCAAGAGAGGACAACCTGTTGTTCCTGCTCCTCCTTCTTCACTTCGGGGACGGAGGTCCTACGGTAGGTAAGAGCACGCACAAGCACTTGACCGAAGGGGACCAGCGCTTCTACTCCTCCACCGAGGAGCCGTTCTTGCGAGAAGAAAGGGATGTCGTGAATGGTGGGAGGTCAAAGAAAGAGAATTGACCTCGGAATACAGTGATCCTATGATCTAGATAGACTCTGTCCTTTTTTTAGATAAGGGTGACTCAAGAATATTCGCAAATTCTTTCCAAGTTCGACATATGAGTCCTGTTCACTCGATTCTCTTCTTCGGGATTTTCATTTGTTTCCCTTCATATTCATTTTCATTCCAATATTCCTCTTCAGTTTCGTTCCTAAGATCTCGGGGCGAGATCTCTTGTAAGTGGGGGAGTGTTCTAACACCCCGGAACCGATGCTCCAGTTGCCTTCCCTTTATTTTCGTTGACGTCGTGTGTTTCAATTGTTTGTTGCCATGATCATGATGAGTGCCATTGTCATATTTTGCTTCTTGCGTCATGTTCACCATTGGTTATATTGCATTGCGCCATACTTGTTGCTTCCATGGTCACCTCACTTTGCTATATGCTTTATGATTTGATGTGCCTCGTGTCCTTTTATTGCATTTTATCTTGATCATCATGTGGGTTGCATTCTTCATGTTGATGTGTTTGTTGTGTGCTCTCAATCTTCCTCTCCTCCTCCTATGGTTGCTTGCATCTTCACCATTTTATCAAGACCTTTACCCAAGTGAAAAACCATTTCACTTCTTCCTTCTTCCAACTTCCACCCATTATTGCAAGTGACATTTTTCCTGCTTAAATAATGTTCACCTTTTCCTTATATATCACAAACATTTCCTTCAACCTTTCTGTCATGTTTATACCTATATATATATATGCTAAATATACAAAGAAGGGAGGAAAAGGAAAGGGCCTTACCTGGCAGAAGCAACTTTGGCCTCAATCTCCTGAGCCGACCCAGCCAGGCGAGACGGCCACCTGCCCCGTCTAGAACGTGGTCCCCACCACCAGGTGTGCAGCATCAGGAGCCGTGAGTAGGACACAGACTCTAAGGCTGGCTGTCGTGGGAGAACATGATCACCTATGGGGCCATGAGCCCCTTGTGGTTTGGCAAGGGGGAGGTCACGTTGCACAAAGAGCAGAAGCCATGAGGCAGCACAACGACGATGACACAGGTGGTTTTTTACCCAGGTTCAGGCCACCGAGAAGCGTAAAACCCCGCTCCTGCTTTTGGTGGATTGGATGAAGGGATCACAACAACACGCAATGCTCAAGCCCGGCAAGGTGGCCTCGAGGGAGCAGCTACGCGCGTACAAGTGTGAGGGGGTCTGAATCTCTCTCTAGGTTGCCTTGGGCCTCCTTTTATAGCTAAAGGGGTCACCACAGTGGCAAAATAGACATTATCTTGTGATTATACAACTAACAGTGTTATCATACTTAACTCTGTCATTTAGGACAAAATGCCATAAATGCTACCTTGGGTAGCGTGCGGGGGTGCATCCCCGACAAGCTTATGCCACCGCTTAGCCAGCTTTGCTTACGATCTTGACACACCTTTAGACGGGTGTCAAATGATCATGATCTGCCTTCCATCATAATGCCACGTACTTAGCGAAAGCCACTTAGCTGCTTGGGGGCTCGACACCGCATCAACAATTGATTGGCGTCGTCATGCGGTGGAGTGGTGGTAATCTGGCATGCGCCTGCCGGGTCTTCTTAGAAGGGGTGCACGCTTTGGCCTCCAACCGCCTCGGAGGCGTGGCTGGCAAGGTTCAGCTTTGTTCTTGTGTTGGTTCTGAACGTGCCTTGACGAGCCCGCGTGCATTGAGGTAGCCACTCCCCCGACAGGCCTTGGCCATCGGAGTGGAGGCCTTCTGTCCGTGCACAAGTCAGGGGATATAAACACCATTGTCTGTGCATCCCGATAGAAGCCCCCGGGCCTGAGCCAAACGTGTCGCTGGGCATTGTTGGGTTAGGCCCCAAACAGTGCACAGACACGTGTCGAAGGAACTCTTCTTATGCAGTTTTGGTCATCATGACCTGTCAATCCCATGTCCACTCCGCGTAATTATCGCATGTCATGGGGTCATGGAACAGTAGCTGTTAGAGAGTAATGTGGATGTAAAAAATGGCAACTTCTCAAAAAAGATAGCAAAGAGCCAACCCCCGCGTGTGTTCCCAATAAAAGGGCACCACGGAGGGGTGCTGCTCATTCGCGTCCGTTCCCCCTCCCTTCATCTTATTCCTCAAGCCAAGAAACCGTTCTCGCTGCCATTAATCGCCTCCGAGCACTTTGCCAGGTTCTTCGTGATGCGGAGCATCCTATGGACATCACCATGTCAAGAGTCCGTTCGGCGAGTGACACGTGCGACATCTACTTCACATACACAAAGGTGAATCATCTCCTTTACCGTGCTCACTTGACACCTTCGAGGATGGTATACTACTTGACACTCCACTCGTGTGCATGCATAGGTATTGCCGGAACACTACAGACGATGAGGAGGAGTGCAAGCGCCAAGGAACAACTACCCAATCAGCGAGGGAAGCCTAGAAGAGACGACGGAAGAAGATGGAGCTGTTGAAGCTACAACGACCGTACATCTGGGCCAGAGGCCGGACATCTGGCGCCTGTGCAGCCGCCCAATAGCTACACCAATAGACGGCCGAAGCATCAGCGGCCGGACATCCGGCCCATGGGCCCGGACATCCGGCGCGACGCCACAGCCCGGACATCCAGGGCGACGCCACAGCCCGGACATCCGGCCTTCCCCCAGAAATCCGGCATCAACAACAGTAGCCAACAGAAGGCCACCCCGCTCGGGCCGTACATCCAGCCAACCGCCCCGGACATCCAGCGTCTCACAAGAGCCCGGACATCCCGCGCCTGCCTGCGCGCAGCCACGGGCCAGAGACCCATGTATCCCGTTCTCCCACTTACCCCTTCGTGGACTAGCCTATATATACTCCATCCCCTTCCTCTAGTTAGGGTTAGCAAAGGATTATCTCATTTGAGATAGAGCTTTGCTCATCTATACTGATCTACTCCATGAGAGAGACCGCGGCCCCTCTACGGAGAAGATCCCCCTTGGATTCAAGACCCCCTCTTGGGTGGCCCCCTTCAAGACCTCCTCATGGAGATGAACCTTACCTTGTATCTTTCCCTTTGTTGTTCATGTACCTTGTGGATGTGTTTGATTGTCTAGTGGATGTGTGATTGGACCTGTTCTTGAGTGTTTCCCCTTGTGATTTTTCTCCGTTCTTCCCCGTGTTCATCATGTTCTTAGTTGGGCTCCGCGCCTTTCATGAAAGATCGGCCGTATAGGGTTCCACCGTGCATCGTCTTGGTATCATGAGCCTCATTGATCACGATTTCGGAGCCTCCCCATTATGTTTTCTAGCCTAATTTTGTTGATTTCGTCCTAAATTCGAAAATCCCCACCAAAAATAGCCCCAATTTTTTTGTGATTTGTTGGTTTGATGATGTTTTGTTGATTTTGATACATGGACTTGCTTGGTTTCGAGTGGATCTAACATTTCCCCAAGTTTCCCCACTTTCCATCCACGAAATCTCTCCAAATTTGCCCTTGAAATCATCAATTTCCGCCCTAAATCGAGTTTCGAAGTCCAAATCCCAATCTGGAATCGTCGGGCCAGACATCCAGGCCTCAGGCTGGACATCCGGACCATCTGGCCGGTAATCCGGGCCCCAAGCCGGACATCCGGCTCCTGGAGTGCAAAATCTCGCAAGTTTCTGGACATCAGGTCCCGGATATCCGGCCCCGATCCCAGATGTCCGACCCCTGGGATTTCAACATCTCGTATTTCACCGTTTTGTGCATAACTAATTCCTTCGGAGTCCAATTTTCGCATTCTTTAACTCGTTGATTAGCTATTGACACCTCTATCCATCTAGATAGGTTTAGATCACCATTTGACTCCATCAAATTTTCAGAAATTTGGCATCTTTGCCTAGGGCTTCCACCATAACTTCCGCAAAACCACCATAGCCTTCCACAACCTAACCTATTTTGTTCCCCATAGCATTTGAGGTTGTTTGAGTTGTGATTCGAGTCTCCTAAGGTGTTTAGGCCACTTATGGATGGTTGCTTCTTCATCAACCACCACCATAACTTCCGCATAGGCTTATCCACCATACACTTCCACCACCCCAACTTAACCCAAGTTTGTTTTTGTTGTGAGTTGTGTCTCCTAAGGTGTTTCGGCTACTTAGGGACCTTGCTTCTAACTGCGACACCGTGTATAGTCCACCACCTTACCCTCCACTTCCGCATTGCGTCTCAAAACCCATTATTGCATTTCCGCAATCCCTTTGAGCTTCCGCAAAACCACTACCGCATTCCCGCTACCACCATTTGACATTTGACATTTGAGATTTGAGATTTTGAGTTCGCGGTTTTTCCGTTTCCTAAGGTGTTTCGGCTACTTAGGGAAGAGTCCCCATCATCTTGGTATCTGCATCAAGAACACCGCCACTCATCATCGCCTCGGACAGTAACTTCCATATCATCTTGGTATCGTGGTATCCCTCCATTGTATATTCCCTTGGACATTGCATTGTTTACCCCTAGCCCATTTTCCGTCACTTGCCTATCGAGACTAGCCATTTGATTATTGCCGGCAACTTTACTTGTGCACATTAGTGATCTACACCTTCCATTGCATACATACCATATCATATTGGTATCATCTTGGTATCATTATATCATCTCTTGTGCCACAAGTTTGTTCCCGCATATATACAATTGCTATCTTGGTTTGTGCATTTCGCATTGTGGCCATATCAAAAGAGAGAGAGAGAGAATAAACTTTTAAGCAAAGAAAAAGAGAAAGAGCAAAGAAGCTTGTAAGCAAGTGCCATAGCATCATACCACATTGCATAAGATTGTCATATCCGATCATCTTGGATCAAGCACCGGGAACCTTACATACATAGCATACTTGGATAGAAAGTTTATCCATTTTGCATCTTATAGGTTGTGCACGAGTGTTGTATCCGCCTATTGAGCAATCGTGCTAGCGTCTCTCTTGAGTTGTGCAACACGAGCGTTTTCTGTGGATTCCAGATTTTGTGCTCATTCCTTGGTTGCACGACCCCATTTATCTATCCATATGCGTGTTTCCGTGTGCCACATATTGCTATTGGTCTACTTGTTTAGCTTGCAAATTTGTGAATCTCTTTCAACATTATTGACTCTTGCTAACATTTTGCATCAAATTTTTGTGCCACTATCCTCACCGAGCTACTCCATAAGCTTTAGTTTGTAGGTGTGAGTGAACAAGTCCGGTACCAATTCCACTATTCTTTCATCTCACATTGAGTGAAACGGGATACATCCTCAACTGTGGGAAAAGGTAACTTGGTATTGTTTATCTCATTTCCTACTCACCTCTACTCGAGCCTTGTGATGGATACGCAAGGCATTTCACCTTCGGTCTACAACAGCAACGACGAGTTCGATGCATGAATAACTCTACCGACGCCAAGATGCAAGCTCAAATAGATGAAATCAAAGCCCTCATCAAGTACTACAAGCGATCTTCCTCATCTTCGAGAAGACGCTCAGGAGCACATGCTTCCGAGCTACCATCTCCGGCAAGATCACATCAGCATCGACACCATCACCACCATGAACGTGAAGGTCAAGAGCTCAACACCAACAACCGCTCAACGACTTCACCATCTCCCTTGGCATCTTTGCCAAGCGACTTCAAGGCATCTTCGCCTACGGACATACGACATCTTCGCCAACAACAACCTCAAGACTACGCCCAAGAGAAGATCCCCAAGCTCAAGTCCGTGACTTCCACGAGCTACTACGACCTCGACACCGACCACGAGATTCCTTTCTATGGAACTCAAGAACCCAAGGAGTATCTCGAGTGGGAACGCCTAATGGATGACTACCTCAAGCTACATCAAGTTCCTCCCGAAGATCAAGTGAAGTGCGCCACAACGAACTTCCACGACTACGCGTCCACATGGTGGTTTCACACACCTTCGGAGAGCTACGACATGAGTTGGCCCAAGACAAAGAGAGCTTTGCGGCGAGAGTTTGTGCCTCCAACCTACACGGAACAACTTCTATGCCAATTGGAGAACACCACCCAAGGATCCAAGTCCATCGACGAGTACTTCAAGGAGATGAAGCATGCCTTGCGACGAGCCGACGTGGACGACCCCTTGTCAATGAAGTTCCACTTCATGATGGGATTGAACAACGACATCTCCAAGACTATCTTCCTCGAGAACTACAAGTCCCTCGACGACAACTACATAGGTGCTCTCAAGGCGGAACAAGAACTCATGAAGGCCAAGGATTCTCCACACCAAGCACACTTCTCGAAGACCAAGCTCAAAGACGACGAGCATGAGGCTAGTACCACCAAGATGTCCAAGCCCGATGAGCTCCAAGACGATGCTCCCAAGTTCAACTTCACCGCCATCCCTCTTTGTGGCATTGATGATGCCGAGTCCTCCACGACTCATTTTCAAGATGGTGCGGCGACGAGTATGGCTACAGAGACCTTCAAGGACCAAGATTTGGAGGCGAGCGACTTGGTGACGAGCAAGGATGATGCTTCCATCTTAGGAGGCAAGAGTGATGATGTGCCATCTTCGGCCTTCATCCATGGAGACGATGACGAGATGATCGAGCATGGGATTTTCCCTTCGGTCATGGAGGAGAGTGATGATGTGCCATCTTTGGCCTTCATCCATGGCGACAACGATGAGATGGTTGAGTATTTCACCTCGACCACGGCGATGTATGGTGACTTGAGTGACTTTATCCACCATATTGAGAGTGAGAGTGACTTCACCACTAGCCCCATATATGATGTGGTACTCCAATTCCCATGTGAGGAGAGCCACAACCCCCACCACTTGAGTGAGATGAGTGACTCCACCATATGTGACTTTGAGTGCACCTATTTTGAGGGAGTGAGCGAACCACCACATAGAGAGAGTGAGATAGTTGATCGATCTCATGAGGCCATTTGCATTTCTAACAACTTGACCTCTACCTCTATTTTGTCTTCTCATTTGGTGGTAGGTCCCATTTATGATGACACGCCAATTCTCGACGACTTCGTCCTACCTTTGGACAAGACGATGGCCATGGTGGAATATGATTCACCCCCACATGGTTCCATCAAGTTGATGATGATGACCACCATTTGGTCTTTCCCACCTCACCTACACCACTTGAGTGGAATGACAAAGGTAGCATAGGTGAAGGTGATGCTCTAGTCCCACTAGTGGACATTCTTGACAATGATTGCTTGCATGATGTTGATCCCCCTATTGACATGCTTCATTCTAGTATGATTTCCCCATGCGATGATTTACCCATTTATGATGAGTTTGATGATTCTCATGTGGAGTCTATTAGTTGTGATGCCATGTTACATAGGATTTCTTGTGACAATTCTTTAGGTCACATCATGTTTGACAATCCTCTTGACTTGTCATATGCTATGCATGAGATCAACCATATGTCATATTTGCAATCTCATCGTAGTAACTGCATATGCCATTAAAATTAACCCAATTTGCACTTATGGCATAGATGACAAGCCCTTGGTTATTGACATTTTTTTCTTGTGGTGATATTGATATGCTCCCTTTGCATCATTTATCTCATATGCCATGCCATGACCACCTAGCTTTGGATATGCATTGTTTTGGATGTTGTCCATTTTCTCCATATGATGTTTCCAATATTGCTCATGAGGATACCCCCATAGTTTCCTCATACATGTTAGGAGATTTTGCTTCATCCTATCCATTGCATGATCCTCATACTTATGTGCACAATATGCTTCCCATGAATACACACGATATTGATGTGCCATATACTTGCATTCTCAATTTGTGTCCTCATCGTGTTATAGACAATAATTATTCATTCATGATGGATGACATGTTCTTATACCATGCATCAAATTTCTTTGAGCGATTCTTATCTTGTGTTAACTCTCACGTGCACATACACATCATGATGGATGATGTGTACATTTACCACGCACACAATTTCTTTGGTTTGTGTCTCTTTTGTGTAGGTACCCATGATTACTTGTCAACCTCGCAATCCCACGAGTTGACAAAACGAGCTCTAGAGAGCAATGATGACTTAGGATACCATGGATTGCCTTTCCCACCACTCTCTTCACGCAAAGTCTTCGCGCATTCATTCTACATGGCCCTCACTTGGCTATTGGTTATTGCCAGTTACATATTCTATGCCCATCTTGCCATGTTCACTTTGCATGATATGCTCATTCCTATGCCTTTGCCATGCATTTGTGACCCATTCTTTGCATTACACATGATGATTGATTCTACTACTTGTATGTGTATTTGCAAGCTTGGCAGAGATATTGCTTGTTATTGCCATGTTCTACATATGACCCATTCCTATGATGATACTATGATCTTGCTTTGTGTTTGTGCTTGCGATATGCCATGTGCATTGCCTATGCCTATTATTTGCTCACATGACATGATTTCCATGATTTCCTCTAGTATGTTGCATCTTCGCACTACTAGTTTGCATGACTTGATTTCTATGTTTGCTTGCCTTGTTGCATCACCAAGGATTCATACTTGCTCACTTCATGCAGTTGATGACAACTATCTACATGCTTTGCACATGATTGTTATTGCTTCTTGTCATATCTCTCCATATGTTGCCTCCCTCATGCTAGATGATTTGCCATGTATTGAGTGCAATTATGCCTTTAGTCTTGATAATGAGTTTGCCCCCATAGCATTCTCGCATATATTTGGAGATTTTGACATATTTCTTGTGAAGCATGCTTGCCTTACCTCTTTGCACCATATTCCTCATGCCATGAATATAGCCATTATTGCATCATATTATTCATGCACATGTGCTTCTAATGGTTATGTGCAAAAGAAGAGAACCATCATGATGGATGATGTGTTTATCTACCATGCGCATATATTCTTTGCTTTCTTTTGTGCATGTGTAGGATACTTGGACTTTGTGTCGACTTCCACTTCACGTGAGTTGACCATTCGAGCTCTTGAGAGAGAGCCTCATACATTCGACCACGACTCGTTTCTACACCACCTTTCCTACCACTTCGGCATTGTGAAGAATGCACAAGGACATGCCTTCAAGGTGACATCTTCTTGAGCACGGATATTGCGGATCATACTACTTGTGTTGCTTGCACCATGAGACTTATTGTTCATCTTGGACCACTTAATTGCACACATGTTAGAGATCTTGCTTCGACTTGCTATTTTCACCATTCCATGCATCATGATATATATGCCTTGTGTGTTGCATCCAATTCTTGGATTACTTACTCCTATCATATGGTTGTTTGCACCAAAATCACTTCTTCACATATGCTATGTCCCATTGCTTGTCACATGATTGACTTGATTGCCTCACACATGATGAACAATTGCTCTTTCTATTGTGTTGAGTGCCACCCTATGTTCACTACACCCTATGCACATTATGCTTGGATTGCCTTGCACTTGACCCATGTGTTTAGACATCTCATTTTCTTTGGTGTTGTGAATGATTAATATGCCTACCATATACCTTTCATTGAGCACTTTGTGAATGCTTGCTATGAACTTGAGGTAGATGCTTCTTCTCTTGTCACACATATTTGCATCACTACCTCACATTTACATGTTTGTCCCCATGATATCTTTGCTTGTGCTCGATTGATATGCTTACATGCCATGTCACAATCCTTTGTCACACCATATGCTTTGCATGATTACGACACTTGTTTGGTGACTCACCTCTTGAATGCTTGGTTTTGCACTAACGCTAACCACCTTTGTTTTTCCAAGTGTTTGTTGTCCTTACTCCTTTTGAAGGAATCACAAGACGGTGCGACATTGGAGAGTGCCCATTTCGAGCTTCAAGATGACACGTACTTGGTGCACGTCCACTTCTACATGGCGAAGCCATCTCTTTCCCATGGTGATTTGGTTTTCGATCCGAGGTCGGATCTTTCCCACGGGAGGGGAGATGATGCGGAGCATCCTATGGACATCACCATGTCAAGAGTCCGTTCGGCGAGTGACACGTGCGACATCTACTTCACATACACAAAGGTGAATCATCTCCTTTACACGTGCTCACTTGACACCTTCGAGGATGGTATACTACTTGACACTCCACTCGTGTGCATGCATAGGTATTGTCGGAACACTACAAACAACGAGGATGAGTGCAAGCGCCAAGGAATAACTACCCCATCTGCGAGCAAAGCCTAGAAGAGACGACGGAAGAAGACGGAGCTGCTGAAGCTACAACGGCCGGACATCCGGGCCAGAGGCCGGACATCCGGTGCCTGTGCAGCCGCCGAACAGCTGCACCAACAGACGGCCGAAGCATCAGCGGCGGGACATCCGGCCCATGGGCCTGGACATCCAGCGCGACGCAACAGCCCGGACATCCGGCCTTCCCTCGAAAGTACGGCATCAACAATAGGAGCCAACAGAAGGCCACCCCGCTCGGGCCGGACATCTGGCCAACCGCCCCGGACATCCGGCGTCTCACAAGAGCCCGGACTTCCGGCCCCCAGCCCAGACATCCGGCGCCTACCTGCGCGCAACCACGGGCCAGAAGCCCATGTATCCCCTTCTCCCACTTACCCCTTCGTGGACTAGCCTATATATACTCCATCCCCTTCCTTTAGTTAGGGTTAGCAAAGGATTAGCTCATCTGAGATAGAGCTTTGCTCATCCATACGGATCTACTCCATGAGAGAGACCGCAGCCCCTCTACGGAGGATACCCCCCTTGGATTCAAGAACCCCTCTTGGGTGGCCCCCTTCAAGACCTCCTCATGGAGATGAACCTTACCTTGTATCTTTCCCTTCGTTGTTCATGTACCTTATGGATCTTGTGTGTTTGATTGTCTAGTGGATGTGTGATTGGACTTTTTCTTGAGTGTTTCCCCTTGTGATTTCTCTCCATTCTTCCCCGTGTTCATTGTGTTCTTAGTTGGGATCCGCTCCTTTCGTGAAAGATCGGCTGTATAGGGTTCCACCCTACATCACTTCGCTTCCCCTACAAGCTCAAGAGATGGGGCAAAATTCGAGCACCGTGAAGGGGAAGCAGGCGGCTGCCGCCGTGGATCCTGCGGTTGAGGAGATGAAGAGGAAAGCTGACGAGCTGGAGAGGCGGCGAAAGGAAAATGTGGTTTTCTCCCCGACGCATCTGGACAACAGTACCTTAAAGACGCGGTATCAATATATGTGGGTGAGGGAGACCAGGAATGGGCATGGAGAGCCCGTAGTTCTGCCGGAGGGGCCTGAAGTTCCAGCAGATTCATATCACTATTTCTGTGCGTATTTCCTCTGTGGCCTTTCTTCCCCTTTCTCCGACTTCTTCTGCGCCATGATGACGGTATACGGGTTCTGTTGGGGATATTACTATTGGGCGTAGACCGGCCTACCTGGGCCGGGTTAACTTCGTCAATAGATCAAAGGTGTTAAAGCCCAAGAGGCAGATAAGGGCCCAAGGCCTGTAGTCGGTTTAGGATCGGTAGCCGTAAACCGGCATTATGTATAAACTTGTATTGTAAGTTAGGAATAAGGAGAGGCCAACCCGGATACAAGTATGAACCAGTGTTGGGACTCTGTGGACCGGGGGCGTCACCCGTGTATATAAGGGGATGACCCGGCGGCGGTTCAAGGACAGACAACTACAATTCGAGACTTAGGTGAAGCTTGTTAGCTCCCTAGTCATCGAAAACCCAACAATTCCATCACAACTAGACGTAGGCTTTTACCTTCATCGAAGGGGCCGAACTAGTATAAACTCTCTGCGTCCCTGTGTCCGCTTTAACCCCTTCAAGCTAACCCGTCGCGATGGCTCCACGACTAAGTCCTTTCACTAGGACATCTGCCGTGACAAAACCACGACAGTTGGCGCCCACCATGGGGCTATCGCACGATGGTTTCAAGTTCTTGGAGGGCCGCTTTGCAGGACTCGAGGGCTACGCTGTGGGCCGGATGACTAAGAGTCATCGCGGCAAGCTCTACATCGACGATGCAGGATGGGGCCCCGAGGCCGGCTCAATTGAGTACGGGTACCGGGTCCCCTTTGGCGGCATACACGTCTTCATCGGCAAGATCGGTGAACCGGGCCCTGAGCCGGACATCTGCACCGACCTCGTCGAGACGGCTCAGCGTGCGCGATCTGCCCAGGTTAAACCGGCCGTGAAGCATGCCTTCGTGGGAGTCATCCATGGAGGAAGTTATGAGGACGGATCAGAATCTTGTGGTGAGACCGTCGTTTACTCTGGAAACGAGTCATCAACCGGAGAAACTGAATCTCTGTATCAACTGCAAGATGGCCGGATTGGGGGCTGTTCCGATGGTGACAGTATTCCGGACCCCTCTGATCTGCCCAACCGGGTTGGAATATTCATGGTCGGTACACAGGGCGCGCTTCACTCTTCGACAGCCGCGGCAGTGATCTCCGGTTCAGTAACGGCGACAGCTGCCGGGGCAGGAGGCTCCGTGCGCCCGCCGGCTCAAGTCTTATCAGATCTGTTCGATGCGTTAGCTGTGCTCATGGCGGAGGCTAACCCGGCGGATCAGGACGCTCACAATGCGGAGATTGCAAAAGTGAGGAAACAAATCACTCAGGCTAAGGCAGACCTAGTAGCTGAAGATGCCAATATGACTGCAGAGCGGGCCGCTTTAGATGCGCAAGCTTACAGGCTCATGTTGGACCAGAACGCGTCGCATGAAGTCATGAAGAGGAAATACATATCCCGTTTGCCTTCGGTCTTCGAAGCCAGAGATCTCTTCAATACCCCAGGGGCAGGAGCCAGTAATCCGCCAGTGGTAAACCAGACGGAAGCGCCTGGGACGATCGCGCCGATTCAGCCCCGTTTGATAGATCTACCTCGCCATAACATTGTTGTACCTCAGGCTGTTTCAACGCCCCCGGGTCACTACTCCAACCCGATGGACAACCTTGTTGCGGCTGCTGCACTGTTGGAGGCCATTCCAATAGAAGGTGATTCGCCGCAAGCGGTAGAGACGCACCCGGTCAAGGAGCTCCTTAGGACGGCGTTGGTCCAACTAGAAGCATATTCATACAGCCGCGATCGGATTCACTCAACCCCTCGCCCGAGACGGAGCTACAGCAGGCATATAGATGAACCGGCCGTGTCAAGAAATGCACGGCGAGGAGCGCCCCGTGGTAACAACCCGGCAGGAGGTGCCGATAATGCTCAGGAAGTCGTGGACCGGGCCCGAGCGCGCAGGGAGGCCGAGTTGGCAGTGCAGTATCAAGATCGTCAGCTTACGCCGGTTCGTCCGACCACCATGGTCGAGCCTGGAGTTACCTCTAGCGCCTTGGGGGTGCCTTGCCTTGTTCCCGCTTTACGCAATGTGTGCCTGCCCAAGGATTTCAAGGGCCCGCGCAAGGTACCAAACTATACGGCGGATCAACCTCCAGAGACATGGGTGGAGAGCTATGAGATGGTGATGGAGATGCTTGATGTGGATGATGCGGCGTGTGCAAAGTATTTCACCATGATGCTTGAAGGAACGGCCCGTACTTGGTTAAAGAGCTTGCCGGCCAATTCTATCAGTTCATGGGCCCAGTTACGAGCCCGGTTTATCAGTAATTTCAAAGACACGTGCAAGCAGCCTATGTCGATAGTGGATCTAGCTGCCTGTGTCCAGGAAGAAGGAGAATCAACAACGCATTGGGTTCGCCGGGTCTCGCAGATTTTGCATTCATCAGACCGCATCAACGCTGACACCGTGGTTATAACCCTTGAAGGCAATTGCCGGTTTGGACCCCTAAAGCTGAAATTAGGGCGGATGAAGCGCCATTGCACTGACATAGGGACTCTCGTGGGCGCTTTAGTAAAGTATGCTGATTCTTATAGTACCAAGGATCCCGGGTCTGATGATGAGAAGACAGGGAAGGGAAAGAAGAATGGCAACTCCAAAGGTCAGCAACATCACCCGACGGGTAATGGTGGCGAGGCAAGCGTAAAGCGGATGGCAACATGGACTTCGTGGCTAATACCAACGCACAGGACAAGGGCCAGCGGTGTAAGGGTAAACCGCAGAATCACAGCGGAGCGCCTAACCCTAACCCGGACCGCCTAACCTATCTGTTGAACCAGCCCTGCCCGAAGCATGGGACGAAGGAGGTGCCAGCAAACCACCTTTGGAAGGATTGTTACATTATGCAGGAATTCCAAAATTCTAATGCTTTCCAGTATGATCATGGCTCTGGCGGAGGCTCAGGATCCGGCCTGGGTTACGGTGGAGGAAATTCCGGTTCAGGATTCAATGGTAATCCGGGCGAACATAGTAATCAGAATAATCAGAATAACCAGGGTGGTTACAACCACCAGCAGCAACAGTCAGGTTACCAGGGCAACCCAAAGCAGCTGAATAGTGGGCAGTACCATGTCTTCACCACTAGCTTGGACAAGCGAGACCGGAAGGTTCAGAAGCGGGCAGTCAACTCTGTTGAACCGGCTGTGCCCCGATACTTACGCTGGTCTGAGCAGCCAATTATATGGAGCGGAGAGGATCACCCACCCCGGGTTGATAACCTAGGTCAGCTAGCGTTGGTGGTGGCACCTCAGGTGGGAGGTTATAATTTCACCAAGGTACTCATGGATGGAGGGAGCAGTATTAATATCTTGTACTATGAGACCTTCCGTCGTATGGGATTAACAGATAAAAATCTTAAACCGTCTAATACGGTGTTCCATGGTGTGGTACCTGGAAAATCAGCATATCCTGTTGGTAAGATAGCACTGGAAGTGGCCTTTGGAGATGATCATGATTCCAGGACGGAGATGCTTACGTTTGAAGTGGTAAAGATCCAAAGTCCGTATCACGCCTTGTTTGGGCGACCGGCCTATGCCAAATTCATGGCACGACCTTGTTATGTGTACTTGCAGCTCAAAATGCCGGGTCACAAGGGGACAATTACGGTTCATGGAAGCCGTCGAGTTGCTCTGGAGTGCGAGGAAGGAGATGCGGCCTACGCAGAGTCGGTTTGTGCCACCGAGGAGCTGAAATTTTATAAAGATAATGTTGATCCGGCAGATATGACTCCATTGAAGAAACCAACTACGGAGCATGATCCGGCCCTGAAGTTCAAATCGACAGCTGAGACTAAGCTTGTTGACTTCGTGCCTGGTGACTCGTCCAAGCAGTTCAGCATCAGTGCCAATTTGGATCCAAAATAGGAAAGCGCGCTCATCGAGTTCATCCGTGGGTATCGGGACATTTTTGCATGGAAGCCTTCTGACATGCCAGGTGTACCGAGGCAACTCGCTGAGCACACTCTTAATGTGGATCCTAAGTACAAACCGGTGAAACAATTCCTCCGCCGGTTTAACGAAGAAAGAGGCAAAGCTATTGGAGAAGAGGTAGCCAGGCTTTTGGCAGCTGACTTTATTGTCGAAGTTTTTCACCCTGAGTGGCTTGCTAATCCGGTGCTGGTCCTTAAGAAAAACGGCACCTGGCGTATGTGTGTGGACTACACGGACCTTAATAAGGCTTGTCCAGCAGATCCTTTTGCCCTCCCCCGTATTGATCGAATCATTGATGCTACGGCGGGTTGCGAGCGTTTGTGTTTTCTGGATGCATATTCTAGTTATCATCAGATCAAAATGGCGATTAAGGACCAGGAGAAGACGACGTTTATCACTCCCTTTGGAGCCTTCTGTTATGTGTCTATGCCTTTTGGGCTCAAGAGTGCCCAAGCGACTTATCAACGGTGTGTACAGAATTGCCTTCACAAGCAGATTGGCCGTAATGTACATGCTTATGTGGATGATATTGTGGTTAAGTCAAGGAAGAAGGAGACTCTGGTTGATGATTTGAAGGAAACCTTTGATAACCTGAGAACGTACAAGATGATGCTCAATCCGGCCAAATGTGTCTTTGGTGTACCGACAGGCAAGCTATTGGGTTTTCTGGTGTCCAACAGGGGAATTGAGGCTAATCTGGAGAAGATTACAGCCATCACCTCCCTGGCTAAACCGAAGTGCATCAATGATGTTCAACGTCTAGCTGGCCGGATTGCCGCGTTGAGCCGGTTTATCAGCCGCCTTGGTGAGAAGGCGATCCCTTTGTATCAGATGTTGAAGAAAACGGATCAATTCGTCTGGAGCTCTGCTGCTGACCAGGCATTTGAGGACTTAAAGCGGCAGTTGGCCAATCCGCCCGTGCTCGCCGCTCCCACTGACAAGGAGCCATTGCTACTGTATGTCGCTGCCAATGCTCGGGCGGTCAGTGTGGCTATTGTGGTGGAACGGAAGGAGGCAGGTAAAGAGCATATGGTTCAGCGTCCGGTTTATTATATCAGTGAGGTACTTATTGAATCCAAGCAAAGGTATCCGCATTGGTAGAAGCTGGTATATGGAGTTTTCATGGCAAGCCGAAAGCTGAAGAAATATTTTCAAGGGCACCCCATCACGGTGGTCAGTTCTGCTCCCTTAGGAGATATCATCTAGAACCGGGAGGCGACCGACCGGATTGCCAAGTGGGCTATAGAGCTTGGGCCGCATGGGTTGAGGTACATGCCCCGAACGGCGGTGAAGTCTCAAGCACTTGCCGATTTCATCAATGATTGGACGGAGTTGCAAGCACCTGAAGAAAAGCCAGATCACACATATTGGACCATCCATTTTGACGGGTCCAGGCAATTGGAGGGCTCGGGGGCTGGAGTCGTATTAACTTCCCCACGAGGTGACAAGTTCTGCTACGTTCTTCACTTAATGTTCCCTTGTTCTAACAATGCAGCTGAGTATGAAGCTTTGCTCCATGGTCTCCGGATGGCTAAAGAGATGAATTTAAGCCGGTTTAAGTGCTACGGTGACTCGGACCTAGTGGCTCAGCAGGTGTCTGGCACTTGGGATTCCAAGGACCCACTCATGGCTGCATATCGTCATGAGGTGGATATTGTTGCGGGTCACTTCAAGGTTTATCAGGTGGATCATGTGGACCGTCGGAAGAATGAAGCGGCGGACGCTTTAAGCCGGTTGGGCTCTCCGCGTAAACCGGTCCCGCCTAACGTTTTTCTTGATGAACTGCACAACCCATCGGTCAAGCTCCCTGGTGAAGCAAATTTGGCTATTCCTGATCCGGAGGCTCAATTGGTGGCAGCTCTTCACGTCATTCCGGATTGGACGCTTCCTTATCTTGCATACATGAACCGGGGCGAGCTACCAGAGGATGAAACCTTGGCCCGGCAGATAATCCGGCGATCCAAGTCCATGACTATTGTTAATGGCGAATTGCATCATTGCAGTGTGTCAGGGGCGTTCCAACGCTGTGTGTCTCCTGAGGAAGGATGTGAAATTTTGCGTGAGATCCACGAAGGAGATTGTGGTCATCACGCCGGTTCAAAATCTTTGGTGGCTAAGGCGTTTCGCCATGGTTTTTATTGGTTAACTGCTCATGCTGATGCGGAGGATCTGGTCAGACGATGTGACGGTTGCCAAAAGTTTTCAAGATGCGCTCATGTGCCGGCTCAGGAATTGAGGATGATTCCAATCACTTGGCCGTTTGCAACTTGGGGGCTAGATATGGTGGGGCCTTTCAAAAGGTCCAAGGATAATAAGACCCACCTCCTGGTGGAAGTTGACAAGTTTACAAAGTGGGTGGAGGCAGAACCTGTTAGCAAGTGTGATGCAGCCACGGCGGTTCAGTTCATCAAGAAGGTGATTTTCCGGTTTGGCTTTCCACACAGTATCATTACAGATAATGGTACCAATTTGTCCAAGGGGGCTATGAAGGAATTCTGCGAACGTGAGCATATCCGACTTGATGTTTCATCAGTGGCGCACCCACAGTCCAATGGGCAAGCAGAAAGAGCTAATCAGGAGATCTTGAGAGGCATCAAGCCTAGGCTTATGGTTCCTTTACAGAGAACACCGGGTTGTTGGGTAGAAGAGTTGCCATCTGTGTTATGGAGCGCCAATACCACACCCAACAAATCGACAGGATACACGACGTTCTTCATGGTCTATGGGGCGGAGGCGGTTCTCCCTAGTGATATCCGTCATGATTCACCTCGTGTGGCGGCTTATGTTGAAGCGGACAACGAGACAGCACGGTAAGACGCTTTGGACCGGTTGGATGAAGAGCGTGACATAGCAGCTGCTCGCTCGGTGATTTACCAACAAGATCTTCACCGTTATCACAGTCGCCGGGTTAGAACCAGAACCTTTCAAGAGGGAGATTTGGTGCTACGGCTCATCCAAGATCAGACTGATATGCATAAGTTATCCCCACCTTGGGAGGGACCTTTCGTGGTCAACAAAAATCTGCACAACGGGTCATACTATCTGATCGATATTCGAGAGCATAAAGACTCACGCACGTCAGAGGAGGAGACCAACAGACCGTGGAACATAGCTCATCTTCGGCCTTACTATACCTGAGCCATCGGCTCCACTTATGTACATATTATGACAGTGTATATATTATGATTCATATAATAAATCGGAGCCTCGGCTAAAGCGGGGTATCTGTTCTTTTACATCATGAGTGGTTACACGGAGTTGTTCTGTCTTAAAGCGGCCTTCGGTTTACCCCTTGAAATTTTTTATAAACATCACTCGGGGGCTTGGTCGTATCCGAACCAATGCAACACCTTTTGATAGGCGAAAGCCACCAGATCACTTGGGGACATGGTGAAGTCTGAACCAGTCTCGCCTCTTGATCGACCTAAGGCCATAGAATCACTTGGGGGCTTGGTCGAACCCGAACCATTGCCACGCCTCTTGATCGGCATAATGCCAAGGTTTCATTTGGGGACCTGGCTGACTTGAACCATAGCTACACCTATCGGGAGCTTGGTCGTGTCCGACCATGGTAACACCATCTGATCGGCTCAGTAAAGCCTCTTTTTGCAAACGGTTTTATTATTACCTTTTGTCTGAATATCTTTCTTAAATAATATTGCTGTTGTGTTTTTTTTAAACCGACAACATTTTCAACCGGTTTAAACTGTCAAATTGACGGAACACGGTTCATTTTTAATCCGGAGATTATTTACCCGATTTAATTTTTTCTGTTAACATCCCATGATGGAGTAACAAGGGTGTTTTTTGTAACCCGTAATGGTTTACATGGTAAACCGGCCTTGTATACACAGGAGCTATTTTCTCCTTCGACGGTACAGGTTTATAAACCTCCGTTTCAAGATTGGTTAAGCCAACTTCATGCCCGACGATGGCAGGTATTTTGTATCACAAAATATGATCATATACCTCAATTTCCTGGCATATATATATATATATATATATATATGAAAGTCTTAAACCGGCTGACGGTACAACCGCCGTCGTAGTTTGAGATTTTATGATTGCAGGAGAAATAGATTGAAGGTTTTGATTTTTCAAACAAAAGTATCAGCACTGATGCACGAAGGCAACTCAGAAGCAAGAGTATTGGCTATCCTATTACAAGACAACATGGTGCCCAAATAAGATCATTGTTTTTGTCGGATCACGGGTTCCAGCAGACCCTTAAGGTTCGAACTCTGGGGTGCGCGCGGAGATTCTGCCCTCTACCTCTCCGTCTCGCAAGGATCTAAACTACCAAAGGAACAACACAACAGACACAAAGTTTATACTGGTTCGGGACACCGATGTGGTGTAATACCCTACTCCAGTGTGGTGGGCGGATTGTCTCTTGGGCTGATGATGACGAACAGTACAAAGGAGAACAGCCTCGCGAGGGTGTGTTCTTGCTGGGACGATGAACTGCTAGGGGAGTTCAGCCGCCCTTCTCTCTCTCTCTCTCAGTGTGTTTGTACCTGTTCTGTCCAATTCTTACCCTCTCGCTACCCTGGGGTGGCTAGTCCTATTTATAGGCAAAGGCCCTGGGCCTCTTCCCAAATATTGAGCGGGAAGGGCGCCAACAACTGGCCGAATTCGAAGGGGAACATCTGGTACACTTATCCTGACTAAAGTTGGTCCTCGCCTACCAAACGCCCTGTGGTGACGCCGTCCTGGGCTCCACGATGACCTCCTTCCCACCATTGTACTGGTCTTGGTCTTGTTGCACCGAAATGGATGCCTTTGCTTGATCCTCTCACCTGCGCTTGCCCCCTTTGCACCAAAGAGGAAAGGGAGGACACTGCGCGGGCTGGCGCCCGCCTGGCACCCTTGGTCGTCATGGCTTGCATCATGGGCACCTCGCGAGGTACTCTGCCTTGATCTCTCCGCCTCCTCGTGAGCCAGCCTGAGGAGGCCGCGCCTGAGGAAGCACCATGTCGTCCTCCCCACGAGGCTTGGCTCATCGCGAGGGTCTTGAGTCTTGTATTGATGAAGATGGGCCGTGCTGGGCCCCCATTTGAGCCACGCCGCAGGCCGCAGGCAGGCAAGTCTAGGGACCCCCGTTCCCAGAACGCCGACAGTAGCCCCCGGGCCCAAGGCGCGCCCGGACTTGGCCGTGCCGAGAGGCGAAAGGGCAAGGGCGAAGCGCCGCGGGCCCTAACAGCCTGCGGCCTTGGGCGCCGCATGGCGGTTGATTGGGCGTGGGTGTCTCTGCTTCCCCATGACGCCTCTACGATCGCGCGGATTGGACAAGTCCCTGCATGCAAATCGTGTCATGATTACCTGTGATCGTGGAGGCCGACGGTTGGCCTCCGCTGGCTATAAGTACGGCACCGCGCGTGCCCTTCCAGTCCATCTCTTCTTGTTTTCTCCTTTTCCCCAATTCTTGCTCCGTCTTGCCGTGATGGCTCTGATTCGCCTGTTCTCTGCAACGGAGAAGGGAAAGGCTCTCCAAGAAGAGCCAGACCCGCTCCCGCCGAATAAGCGACTTGCCCTTCGCAGCCGAGACAAAGGAGACCACCAGGTGGTGTCAAGGCCTTGGTACGAGCGGCCTCCGCCGGGGTTTCCGCTTCCCTTGTTTGCCCACGCCGAGGGCCTCGGAGGGGATGACGTCGATCCCAGCGGCAGGCGCCGTCGCCGCCGGGTCACGAAGGTGTGGGTCGTTCCGCCTGGAGTCCATGCCGAGGGCTCCTCCCGCGAGCTCGTGCTCCACGCCGCCATGCCTCCGCGAACTTGGATTCGCTTTCCTCCCTTCTTCGCCTTCGTCTTCCCACAGGGAAGACTCCTGGAGTTGTGGCTGCAGCACGCCGACTGCAGCACCCCCGCGACCGAGGCAGAGGTCGCGATGCTTGCCTCGGGCGAGGTCTTCATGACTCGCGGCTGGGGCGAGATCGCTCGGGGTTGCAGAGCAAGGGGCGCCCTCACGATCCACCTGGAGTATGATGGCACTTCGGTGATGTTCTTCAAGGTCTTCGACGCGAGCGGGCGCCGGCTGGCGTGCTGCCATGGGGGAGGCGGCCAGGACCTTGCTATGGCGACGGCTGGGCCCGCCGACCGCCCCCTGGACAGCTCCACAAGCGACGGGAGCGCCGGAGGATTCAACGATCCCAGCGAGGTCTTCGCGACTCCTGAGACGAGTGACGACAGGTACAAGCCCGCGAGCCAGCGCCGCTCCCGGAGCAGGGCGGGCTCACTCGGCCGTTGCCGACTCTGATCCGGATGGGGTTGGCGCCGGTGCTTGACGACCCACTATTGATGATGGCGTCTTTTGCCGGGGCACGTGTAGTTAGCGTCTTCTGGGACCTGTTTCCTGCAAGGAGTCATAATGCGCACAATGGGGACTTGTAAGGTGTCTGTGATCCTTTTGTTAATATATGACCTTTGCTACGGAACTATGCGAGTCGTCAATTCCGTCGTAGCTTAGTCCTCCCTTTCACACCTCACGAGGGCTTGGTGCTCTGCGTCGACAGGTCCCAGTCCCAAGGCGGCGTCAGCCGTCGCTGGTATGCCAGGTCGCGATGCCGTGGTCAAGGCTAGAACGTGAGCGACCCAGGGTCCGGTAAGAGCCCCTGAGTCGCGATGCTCAGGAGGTCCTCTTTGGCGCCCAAGGAGCCGTCGCTTGGTGAGAAAGGGAAGCGACATCGCTAGTACGGAATTGCATTAGGTGCGGGGGTAGCGCCACGGTAACCAGTGCTTTGGATGGTTACTTATGTGGAGAATCGGGGGTCATCCCCAGCGCATCGTCGGGTCCATGGGTAGTTAGATCGGGGTTGCTCGGCGTGGTCCTCGCGCACCTCTTCTCCCTCACCTCTGCTCCCCTTTCTGCTCTACGTCCTCGGGTCCCGGCCCTCAAGCTGGTCTTAGCCGTCGCTGGTATGCCAGGTCACGATGCCGTGGACAAGGCCAGAGGGTGAGGGCTGGAGAGCCAGTAAGAGCCCTGAGTCGCGATGCTCAGGCACCCCCCCTTTAACGTGCAAGCGGTTCACGCGGACGAGGGTGAAAGGGACTCCGTGAGGGCCTCGGCTAGCGCAATTCCCTCCAAGGATCCTGCAGACTTATCACAGAAAAGAGAAGGGGCTGCCGTGACAGTCATTAGTCGACCGTTAGTTGCTCAAGAGCTCGCTGGTTGGGGCAAGTGAGGTGCATCTGGGCACCCGTGAGCCAGCGCGGGACTCGTGAGGCCCTACCTCTAGGCGGGTTGCGCCTGGCACTGGGCCGTATCTTGAGATGTGTTCCTGCAAAATTCGGTTAGATGCCGACACTCTACGTCCTCGGGTCCCGGCCCTCGAGCTTGTCTCAGCCGTCGCTGGTATGCCAGGTCGCGATGCCGTGGACAAGGCCAGAGGGTGAGGGCTGGAGAGCCGGTAAGAGCCCTGAGTCGCGATGCTCAGGCACCCCCCTTTAACGTGCAAGTGGTCGACATGGAGAAGAAGAGGTGTAGTGGACAGACATCAGGTGATCAAGCATGATAGGCGAATGCATAGTTGGAAATAAACGCGAGGGAGATACACGCCGCTGGGCCTAGCCCAAGCGGCTTGGGGATGATGCAGCCCGAGGGGCGCCCCCAACAAGGCAAACTAACGACCAAAAAATAAAAAGGGATACACGCCGTTGGGACGGACCCACGTGGCCTGGGAGTAATGCAACCCTGGGAGGGCGCTCCCAGCTGGGAATGAAGCTTGAAAGATGTCACCTGAAGATGTCGATGGCGAAGTGGCATTGGTGCGGCAGACTTGGTGGGCTGCGGAAGCCGATCCTCACGAGCCCCCAGGCCCCGGGGCCTCGGGAGGCTCCGGAGGCGCTGGTGGCTCCTCGCGAATCATATCCATCTCCGCCAGGACTACGGAACGCCTGTCTTCCTGAGTCTCCATGATGCCCCTCATGAGGCGTTGGTACGCAGCAGCCACGCTCGGCAAGCCGTAAGGCATGCGAACATAGCTGTGGGGTGGACCCCTGCAGCGTCCCACTTGCGAGGGCCAGAGGCGCTCTATCGTGGCGATCTGATTGAGCCCTGGTATGTCGACGCAGACGTGCAGCCCTCCATCCTCGCCTGGATGTGGAGCCACAGCTGGTGGACGACGGCGACCTCTCATGATCCTTGACTCCTGCAGCTCTTGGGTGACCTTGTTAACGAACTCCTGCTGGTCTGACCCTCCTTGCCTGGCTCGTGCTTCAAAACACGCCTCCACGTGGTGCCCAAGCGCCTCCCTCGTGACCTTGGCTAGGTCGGTGGCCCTCAAGGTGAGAGCCCCCAAGCCCTGCCTGAGGAGGGCACCGGGCGCGCTTTCCTATGCGATGGAAGGAGGGTCCCCCTGGGCAGGCACGGGCCCTGAGGGGCCTGCCTCCTGAGGGGCTGAGCCTGACGACGTCTTCTTCTTCTAGGGTGTGGTCTCGGGAAGCCTCCTGCTTCCGCGATCTGGGTCTTCTAGCGATGCAGCCTGAAAGGCTCGCTCCAGGGAACACACTGCATCCCTCTCTTCACATGGCACCGTGATGACGCCGCCACTCCCTTGCATCTTGAGGACATTGTAGCCGTGGTGAGTTACGGCCATGAACTTGGCCAGCGCTGGGTACCCGAGGATGGCGTTGTACGTGTCACATCCTAGCTAGCTCATGCATTAGAGTGTGCATCATGTTTACTTCTGACAGAAATTTGAAATGGGGAAGGCAGAACCCCCAGCACCCCTCCTGAAATCAACTAGGGTTTGCTAAAAATATTTTCAATGAACCTGAAATGCCCTTCTAAAATGTTCACCCTCTTTGTCTTGGATTAAAACCTCTGGCAAAAATGGTGCATATTTTTCTAGGTCAACAGAAGGTCATTGAATTAATGCATTAGTATTTGAATTTGGGCATTTAAAATTTATAAAATATTTCAAATGCTCAAATATTTCCAAACCAAAATGTTCCTTGCTGGAAATATTCCAGCTAAGGACCAGATGAAGTTTGGTGATTTTTAGAAGTGTTTTGGTATTTTTTAATAAGTCCACAAAGTTACAGAAAAATAGAAAAGGGAAAGCAGAGGAAAACTTACCTGGCGCCTAACCGGCCCACCTGCCGGCCCAGCCCAGCTGCCGCGCCAGCGAGCTGCTTGGCTTGGCCAGGCAGGCGCGCAGGTGCTCGACGCCGGCACCAGCGCGCGCCACGCAGCTCCCCGCCGCCCTGCTTCACATCCTCGCCGCCCCGCTGCCCTGGACTCGTTCCACGTCGCCGCCCCGAACCCCTGGACACGCCCACTCGCCCTGCCTCGCCTCCCTCGCTCCCCTTCGCCATGGCCGACGCCACCGTCGCCGCTCCGCCGTCGTAGCCATAGCCACCGTCGTCCCCGCGCCACCCGACCGTGTCCACGAGCTCCGCCACCCTCCTCTTCTTCGAGCAAGACGAGCCCCGAGCGCTCGCCCGCTCTGGAGTCGCCCCCGACCCCGTCTTCCCCAACTCCGGCCGCCGAGATCGCCATCATCGCCCCGCTCAGCTCCGACCTTCCCCGAGCCCGCCTCGACGCTCGCTGCAACCACCGTGAGCCTGGCCACCTTCCCATCCTCCCCGTTCTCTCTCTCGAGCCCCGTAGCGATTACATGTAGCTCACCCGCACGCGCCGCCGCGGAGCTCGTCGCCGACGAGGCTCCGGCCACCAAACGGCCGCACCACCTTGTCCACTAGCCCTACCGCACCTTCAGGAGCTCAACGCACTATCCCACGCGCCTCACCGTGCCCCCTAGCGACAAGTCCGTGCTCACCCGAGCTCCGGCCGCCGCCAAACTCGTCGCCGGCGCCAACTGCGGCCACCCCGACCCCAACTAACTCCACCAATAGCCGCGGCTCGTTCCCAGGAGCGCGTAGATGCCTTCCGCGCCCCATTTGGTGGCCGGAACGGCCAAATCCACTTTGCTCCGCTGCGTCTGGCCTCGCCGGCGGCTAGACGCCGGCGAGTTGAACCTTGACCGTTGACTGGTGGGCCCTGGTTGACTCTGTTGAGTCAATGACAGGTGGGGCCCCCTTCTGTTAATCACCAGATTAGCTTAAAACTAATTAAACGAGTTTAATTAATCACTAACCCCCTGGGCCCACTGGTCAGTTGACCTGGACCGGCTGTTGACTTGCTGAGGACAGCATGACCTCATGCTGACGCAGTAATTTAATTTACTGGAATTAATTTTATACAGGAAAATCCAGAAATTAACCCAAACTTCAAAAATTCATAGAAATTAATCTATAACTCCAAATGTAAAGTTTTATATATGAAAAATTATCAGAAAAATCCAACCTATCCATTGGTACTGGTTTCATGCATGTCAGAACAAGTTAAACCTGCTGTTTAGGCAATATAAGATTATGCACCATTAGGCTATGTTAAATGAGCTACCATTTGAACCTTTGGTTCAGATGAGTTCATTCCTTTCTGGTTTAACTTGCATTAGGTCAGGACACATCCATAATGCCATGTCAAAGCATGCATCATATTGTTGCATATCGTCATGAGTTGATTGTGTTCCGATGTGTTCTTCGTGGTAGGTTCTGCCTCCGAGGATATCCACGAGTATCCAACTGAAGGGCAGTATTCCACTACTACTCCATCAGGCAAGCAACCCATTGATCATTCCGATACAAACCCATGTTCTCGCTTCTGCTCTCGTTTACTGCATTAAGACAACGCGTTTCAAACTGCTGTGTGTTGCGGTAGTTGAACCCACTTCCTTTGCATGACCTGTCATTGCCACAGTAACTAGATGAAACCCACTAGCATGTGTAGGAGTTGGTTGAGCCAATACATGTGTGTGTGTCCCTACCATGCTGTGCTTGCTATGCTTAGAGTTGTGTCAGGTCTGGCTCATCGGGATGATGAACTGGAGTGAAAGGTTGTGTCGGTGACAAGAGTGAAGTGTTGAATACGATTTGGTAAAGGAATCGATGAGAGGCCATGTAGGAGTACATGGTGGGTTGTATCATTGAGGCCGTCCTTAAGAACTGAGTTCTGTGTTTGTGATCCATGATACAGTTACTACCACACATTGGGCCCTGAAATATGACCCCGCTCGACTTCTTATCCACCCTTGTCCTCTGTCCAGGAGTTGCAAGTAGTTTCTGGTGTTTGTAGTATGCTGGGGGCCGCACGCGGCGCTGACCATCGGGGTGGGCTGTGTTGCGGTAGGCACGTGGCACGGTGTACCGACTCGCCCGTTTGGTGTCTCGGGAACCCTGTTCACATCGTTCGGGGCCGTTAGTGGAAACCTCGGCCGGACTCCCTGCGGATGGAACCCGAATAGGCGATAAACCTGGACTAGAGACTTGAGTGTTTAGGTAGGTCGTGGTCTACACCCACGTCGGTTTTCGCTTGAAGTCTGCCGAGCACATGTCGTGTGCAGACGCTAAGTGGTGGAAACATGTGTGAAGAAGTACACCCCTGCAGGGTTATAAATGATCTATTTGAATAGCCGTGTCCGCGGTAATGGACTTCTGGGTTGCCTATAACAGTTCATAGACAAGTAAATGGATACTACTAAAAATCTCAAGATAAGTGTGAGTACCGCGGATGGCCCTCTCGTAGGATGGCGAGAGAGGATCCATGGTGGTGTATTGTGTTGGTGATAGTGCACTCGTGTGCGACAAAAGATTTACAAGTGGTGCCTATCTTAGGATAGTTTAGCCAAGAGTCAAAGCTGGCTTGCTGCAATAACCCCACTACCTTCTTGAGGATGTGCATGTATAGTAGGTTCCTGTTGTAAGACTTGCTGAGTACCTCCGTACTCATGTTGCTTTAATCATGTTTTTCAGACGACTGCACCAACCCCTCTGATGGGTTCTATGTAGACCTCGACGTTGACGAGTGACTTATCACCAGGTGGTGATCCAAGACTTGTGAAGGGTCGATGTAGATAGACAGGCTTCGTCAAGCCTTCTTTCTTTCTAGTGTCTGTACTTAGACTAGTTTGCTTCCGCATGTGCTTGTATGTTTGTATGACTTGAGTGTTGGGTCATGTGACCCCTATCTGTATGGATGATATGTATGGCTCCTCGGAGCCTTCTAAATAAAGTACTTGAGTCATAGAGTACTGTTGTGATGCCATGTTGTATTTACTCATATCGGGCATATTGTGTGTATGATTGAAATGCTTGGTATGAGTGGGATCCGACTATCTAGTTGTTTATCCTTGGCAGCCTTTCATATGGGGAAATGTAAGTCTTGTGCTTCTGAGCGATAGTAGTCCGCTACAGCCCGGTTCACCGGAGTCCTGCTAGCCCAGCACTACTGCTTGGACACTTGACTGGCCGGCATGTGTTTCACGTCGTTCCTATGTCTGTCCCTTCGGGGAAATGTCACGCGCTGTTATTCGGAGTCCTGCCTAGCCTGCTACAGCCCGGGTTACCGGAGTCCTGTTAGCCCAGTGCTACAGCCCGAATAAATACGTTGATGGCCGACATGCTCGATGTGATTCATGTATGCCTGTCCTCATAGGCTAGCGCCGCTTTGGGTTCACGACTAGCCATGTCGGCCCGGGTTCTCTGTCATATGGATGCTAGTGACACTATCATATACGTGAGCCAAAAGGCGCAAACGGTCCCGGGCCAGGTAAGGTGGCACCCGTGGGAGTACCGTGCGTGAGGCCGCAAAGTGATATGATGTGTTACACGCTGGATCGATGTGGCTTAGGATCGGGGTCCTGACAGCGTTGGCATCAGAGCCGGACTGCCTGTAGGTTCGCTAAGCCAAACTGGTCGATGTCGAGTCTAGAAATGCTTTAGTTATATGTAGGGGAATTGATTGTGGGAGGGAACGTAAGGCTCTTTTACTCCTTTACCTTATGCCCTCTATTCTGAGTCATTCTCCTCTCATTCTACGTGAGTTAAGGACTAGGCTCTCTTCTCTCTATCAGGTTCACGTGTTACTAAATCCGTAGTAACTTATAGGATTGTTGGATACAACCCAGTTCAGTTCTACTAAAGTTTAGTATGTTGCCAATTGAACCAGAACCTTGATATGATGTTGTTGAGTGGTTTCGCAAACTGTTGTGGATGTCTCAAGTCTTTTTCTGAGCATTTACAGCCATTATGCTGTCCAATTTCATCCAGAAATTCTAATGCCTTTGCACTATTTTGTGCTTTCAGATGGCTACCCGTCCCCAAAACCAAGTGGTTCGTCTGACCCGTTGCATCGGTATATGTGGTCATACCGCCATGTTGGTTCGAGTGATGGTTGAGGCAGGTTACCGATGGTACCCTGAATACACCGTCGAAGAGCAGTTTAGAGATTTTAACCAGAGCCAATATCTGTGCACGGTCAGGATATATCCATCTTATCCCGGAGCCACGGAACCACTCCACTGTTCTTATGGACTCGGGATCACTATTGGGATGTCCGTTCAAGATGCAGCCTACTCGATGATGACCATTATGCGAGCTAGAACTGCCTTGTTGAGCAACACTGAATTTCGCTACATGCCAGCATCCCTCCCTGGGGCGCTTGGTTACCTTCAGGGCATGTACAGTGATGCATCCCATGAGGACCCACTCCTCTGCACCACTACTCAGATGTTGGAAGACAAGGACCGTGAAAACCGGGCCTTGCGTATGGAGCTCTTCAATGCTCGTGCTGATCATTGGGCCACTTTGACGAGGTTTGCACCTGCTGTGCAAGCCGGATACATGGACATGAGAGACTTGTACCCTGTGCGGGCTAGTCTGCCAGACTTCATGGAATGGCGTGAGGTGGGAGGCATCACTCCTCCTCGTGGGCCTCTTCTGCCGCCATCTGTTGGTCCAAGGCCACACCCAAGTCCCTACGGTCCGCAAGCTCCTCAGGACCGTCTGTTTCTAGATGACCATGTTCCACTTCCAGGTCTGGGTGGTGACTTCTATGAGGATTACTACGGAGCTGCCTGAGCTAGTAGTAGATCCACTAGTATGGTAATAGTTGTGTGTCCACCGTCCTGCGTGATTGTGGAATATAACTTAGTGTGTATCAATTCCGGAGGTGTAGAAAAATAATGTATAGGAGCTTGGAATGCCTCCGATGAGATGTAACGTCTTTCGTCTTAGATGTACTTCAGCTTGATCTTGTACTAAACTATGTATGATGTGTATGACCGTTGGTATATATATGGCAGTTTCTATATTACCATGTCATACGGATGATCATCTCTGCATTCCTTGTTATCCATTACATTCCGCACTTCCTTGGCCAGATTTTGCCATCCTGGTTTAAATCGTTGTTTTGTTTTCCTAGGATGGTCAACACCCGCAGCAACCCTGCTGCTCCGGAGCAGGGAGAAGCTAGTGCACCTAGGGAGGAAAGTCTGCCTCAACCACCTTCTCTGGCCGAGGTGATGCTGGAGGCAGAGCGCAACAGGCGCGACACCAACCGCTTGTTAGAGCGGATTGAGCAGAACACTACACGCCAGCAGAGGATCAATCCAGTGTCCATCAATGACTTTGTCAAGCTGTACCCGCCAAAGTTCAATCATTCCATCGAACCTCTCGATGCGGATGACTGGCTCCGCAGCATCGCCCTCAAGCTCCGTTCTGCCAACGTGGCTGAAGATGATAAAGTCACCTTTGCTGCCTATCACCTCGAAGGCCCTGCCAGCCTTTGGTGGGAGAATTATGAAGCTATGCGTCCGGTCGGCCAACTCACTACCTGGGCTGATTTCAGTGCTGCTTTCCGTGAGCATCATATTCTGGAAGGCCTCATGGATCGCAAGAGGGAGGAGTTCTGTAACTTCACCCAGGGGAAGCTGACTGTGGATGCATACAGTCGCGAGTTTGGGAAGCTTGCACGCTATGCTCCCGAAGAGGTATCCACCGACGCCAAGAAGCAGGCAAGGTTCCGCAAGGGACTTAGCCCTGAGCTCCGTCGTGACCTTCGTCTGCATGAATGCACTTCCTTTCCGAAGCTAGTCAATAAGGCCATCAGTGCCGAGACAGGGCAGAATGATTTTGAAGCTTCACGTAAGCACTCCCGTGACTATGGTTCTTCATCCGGTTTTGGATCGCAGAAGCGCCGGGTCTGGATCCCAAATTCTGCTATGCCACCCAGGTATACCCCGAGGCCATCCTTTGAGGCGCCTCGTCCCAACCAACAGTATGTGCCGCCCAAGACTTTTGGTGGCCCCACTGCCAATACTGCTTCACGCCCCAATATGATAACTTGCTTCAAGTGTGGTGAGCCGGGCCACTACATCCGTGAGTGTCCCCAGAATAACCCCGGCCAGTTCGGAAAGTCTGTTGGACGTGGTAAGTCAACAGCGAAGGTGCTTGTCGCCAAGCCAGCCACCACTGCTCGTGGCCATGTCAACTACGTTTCAGCTGAAGAGACTCAAGAGGACCCCAATGTCGTTCTCGGTACGCTCCTTGTTAATTGCCATCCGGCAACTGTTCTCTTTGATACTGGAGCATCTCATTCATTTATTTCTGAGAGCTATGCTCATTTGCACAACACTACCTTTAGTGACATGCCCACCTCCATGGTAATTCAAACCCCTGGTTCTAAGTGGCAAACCTCTAGAATCAGCCATGGAAATGAAATTCTGGTTGACAGATTGGTCTTCCTTGCGTCACTAATAGCTCTCAAGTCTTCAGACATAAACATCATCTTGGGTATGGACTGGATGTCAGCTCATTACGCCAAGATTGACTGCTCAACTAGAACTATTCAACTTACCCATCCATCGGGCAAGACAGTCAACGTTTTGACCCGAGTGTCGGAACGTCAGCTCTATTCTCTAAATGCCAACCCCCTTCCAGACCTTGAAGATATTCCGGTAGTCCGTGACTTTCCGGATGTCTTTCCAGAGGAACTGCCAGGTGTTCCACCTGACAGAGATGTCGAGTTCGTAATAGACCTTGTTCCAGGAACCGTCCCAATCTCTAGGAGACCTTATAAGATGGCACCCCTAGAACTAGCTGAGCTTAAGAAACAACTCGATGAGTCCTTGCAAAAAGGTTTCATCCGTCCTAGTTCATCTCCATGGGCTTGCCCTGTCCTCTTCGTCAAGAAGAAGGATGGAACGGATCGGATGGTTGTAGATTACCGACCTGTCAATTTGGTCACTATCAAGAACAAGTATCCGCTCCCCAGGATCAACGACCTGTATGATCAGCTCGCTGGATCCTCAGTCTTTTCCAAGATGGATTTGAGGTTGGGCTACCATCAAATCAAAATCAAGAACGGGGACATTCCCAAAACGGCCTTCGTCACTCGTTATGGCCAATACGAGTACACTGTCATGTCCTTCGGTTTAACCAATGCTCCAGCCACCTTCTCTCGGTTAATGAACTCGATCTTCATGGAGTATTTGGATAAATTCGTCGTGGTTTACCTCGATGATATACTCATCTACTCCAAGAATGAGGAAGAACATGCCGAACATCTAAGGCTAGTATTGATGAAACTTCGAGAGCATCGCCTTTATGCCAAATTCTCCAAGTGCGAATTCTGGTTGCCAGAAGTGACCTATCTGGGCCATGTAATTTCTGGCAAGGGCATTGCTGTCAATCCCGAGCGAGTTCAAGCCGTCCTTGACTGGACTCCACCTGAAACGGTCAAGCAAGTTCGGAGTTTTCTTGGTTTAGCGAGCTATTGCCGCCGCTTCGTCGAGAATTTATCCAAGGTTGCTAAGCCTCTAACTGAACTCCTCAAGAAAGATAAAAAGTTCGAGTGGACCCCATAGTGCGAGTTCAGCTTTCGGGAGCTGAAAAGACGCATGACATCTGCTCCCGTACTGGTACCACCAGATTTCTCTAAGGACTTTGTTATCTATTGCGACGCCTCGCGACAAGGACTAGGTTGCATACTCATGCAAGATCGTCATGTGATTGCCTACGCATCTCGACAGTTGCGTCCACATGAGGATAATTATCCCACTCATGATCTAGAGCTTGCAGCAGTAGTCCATGCACTCAAAACCTGGCAACATTACCTTCTGGGTAATCGTTGCGAAATTTACACTGATCACCAAAGTTTGAAATATATCTTCACCCAACCGGATTTGAATCTCAGGCAAATACGTTGGGTCGAGTTGATCTCGGATTACGACTTAGGAATAACTTACACCCCAGGCAAAGCCAATGTCATGGCTGATGCACTAAGTCGTAAGTCTTATTGTAACAATCTGGTGTTACAACAAGGTCAACCATTTCTCCATGAGGAATTTCGTAAGCTTAACCTTCACATTGTTCCTCGAGGATTCCTTTCCACCCTGGTGGCGAAACCTAACCTTACGGATCAAATCATAGCTGCCCAGAAGCGCGATAAGGGCATATCCCGCATCAGGGAAAACATCGCTAGCGGAGTTGCTAAATGTTTTTCCATGGATGAACGAGGTGTTGTCTTCTTCGAAAACCGCTTGGTGGTTCCCAAGAAGCAACATTTACGTCAACTGATCCTTAAGGAAGCTCATGAATCCCCTCTCACCATTCATCCCGGTAGTACTAAGATGTATCAAGACCTACGCCAGAGGTTTTGGTGGACTAGGATGAAGAGAGAAATCGCTCAATACATTGCTAGTTGCGACGTCTGTCGCCGTGTCAAAACAGAGCATCAACGGCCCGCTGGCACCCTTCTACCATTGGAGATTCCTGAATGGAAATGGGATAAAATCGGTATGGATTTCATTACCGGGTTTCCCAGAACCAAAAGAGGGAATAATGCTATCTTCGTTGTTGTCGATCGTCTCTCCAAAGTAGCCCACTTCTTACTTGTTCGCGAGAGCATAACCGCTAGCCAGCTAGCTGATTGGTACATCTCTCGAATAGTGTCTCTCCATGGTGTCCCATTGGAAATTAACTCAGACCGTGGAAGTCTTTTCACCTCTCGATTTTGGGAAAGTTTCCAAAATGCTTTGGGAACTCGACTTTCCTTTAGCACCGCCTTCCATCCTCAATCAAGTGGTCAAGTAGAACGAGTCAATCAAATTCTGGAGGATATGCTCCGAGCTTCTGTCATCTCTTTCGGTATGAATTGGGAGAAGTGCCTTCCATTCGCCGAGTTCGCTTATAACAACAGTTATCAAGCTAGCTTGGGTAAAGCTCCTTTCGAAGTTCTCTATGGACGAAAATGTCGAACGCCTCTTAACTGGTCAGAAACCGGCGAGAGAGAACTCTTTGGCCCGGACATGATCCAGGATGCAGAAGAGCAGGTTCGCATTATCCGTGAGAAGTTGAAAACCGCCCAGTCTCGACAAAAGAGTCAGTATGACCGCAAGCATAAGCCCATGGCTTATGAAGTCGGCGAGATGGCTTACCTTCGGGTTACACCTTTAAAGGGAACCCATCGATTCGGTATCAAAGGCAAATTGGCTCCTCGTTACATTGGACCTTTTCGCATTCTTGCCAAACGAGGAGAAGTTGCCCACCAACTGGAACTACCTCCGCATCTCTCGAGAGTTCATGACGTCTTCCACGTTTCTCAACTCAGGCGTTGCTTCTCGGATCCTATCCGTGGAGTGGACCACGAAACGCTTGATCTCCAAGATAACCTCACTTATCGAGAATACCCCGTTCGTATCCTTGATCAAGCCGAGCTTACCACTCGACGCCACAATATCAAGTTTCTCAAGGTTCAATGGTCACACCATTCCGAGCAAGAAGCTACATGGGAAAGGGAGGATTGTCCTCGACTCGAGTACCCCACCTTCTTTCCGGAGGAACCTAAATCTCGGGACGAGATTCTTTTGAGTGGGGGTGATTTGTCACATCCTAGCTAGCTCATGCATTAGAGTGTGCATCATGTTTACTTCTGACAGAAATTTGAAATGGGGAAGGCAGAACCCCCAGCACCCCTCCGGAAATCAACTAGGGTTTGCTAAAAATATTTTCAATGAACCTGAAATGCCCTTCTAAAATGTTCACCCTCTTTGTCTTGGATTAAAACCTCTGGCAAAAATGGTGCATATTTTTCTAGGTCAACAGAAGGTCATTGAATTAATGCATTAGTATTTGAATTTGGGCATTTAAAATTTATAAAATATTTCAAATGCTCAAATATTTCCAAACCAAAATGTTCCTTGCTGGAAATATTCCAGCTAAGGACCAGATGAAGTTTGGTGATTTTTAGAAGTGTTTTGGTATTATTTAATAAGTCCACAAAGTTACAGAAAAATAGAAAAGGGAAAGCAGAGGAAAACTTACCTGGCGCCTAACCGGCCCACCTGCCGGCCCAGCCCAGCTGCCGCGCGAGCGAGCTGCTTGGCTTGGCCAGGCAGGCGCGCAGGTGCTCGACGCCGGCACCAGCGCGCGCCACGCAGCTCCCCGCTGCCCCGCTTCACCTCCTCGCCGCCCCGCTGCCCTGGACGCGTTCCACGTCGCCGCCCCGAACCCCTGGACACGCCCACTCGCCCTGCCTCGCCTCCCTCGCTCCCCTTCGCCATGGCCGACGCCACCGTCGCCGCTCCGCCGTCGTAGCCATAGCCACCGTCGTCCCCGCGCCACCCGACCGTGTCCACGAGCTCCACCACCCTCCTCTTCTTCGAGAAAGACGAGCCCCGAGCGCTCGCCCGCTCTGGAGTCGCCCCCGACCCCGTCTTCCACAACTCCGGCCGCCGAGATCGCCATCATCGCCCCGCTCAGCTCCGACCTTCCCCGAGCCCGCCTCGACGCTCGCTGCAACCACCATGAGCCTGGCCACCTTCCCATCCTCCCCGTTCTCTCTCTCGAGCCCCGTAGCGATTACATGTAGCTCACCCGCACGCGCCGCCGCGGAGCTCGTCGCCGACGAGGCTCCGGCCACCCAACGGCCGCACCACCTTGTCCACTAGCCCTACCGCACCTTCAGGAGCTCAACGCGCTATCCCACGCGCCTCACCGTGCCCCCTAGCGACAAGTCCGTGCTCACCCGAGCTCCGGCCGCCGCCAAACTCGTCGCCGGCGCCAACTGCGGCCACCCCGACCCCAACTAACTCCACCAATAGCCGCGGCTCGTTCCCAGGAGCGCGTAGATGCCTTCCGCGCCCCATTTGGTGGCCGGAACGGCCAAATCCACTTTGCTCCGCCGCGTCTGGCCTCGCCGGCGGCTAGACGCCGGCGAGTTGAACCTTGACCGTTGACTGGTGGGCCCTGGTTGACTCTGTTGAGTCAATGACAGGTGGGGCCCCCTTCTGTTAATCACCAGATTAGCTTAAAACTAATTAAACGAGTTTAATTAATCACTAACCCCCTGGGCCCACTGGTCAGTTGACCTGGACCGGCTGTTGACTTGCTGAGGTCAGCATGACCTCATGCTGACATAGTAATTTAATTTACTGGAATTAATTTTATACAGGAAAATCCAGAAATTAACCCAAACTTCAAAAATTCATAGAAATTAATCTATAACTCCAAATGTAAAGTTTTATATATGAAAAATTATCAGAAAAGTCCAACCTATCCATTGGTACTGGTTTCATGCATGTCAGAACAAGTTAAACCTGCTGTTTAGGCAATATAAGATTATGCACCATTAGGCTATGTTAAATGAGCTACCATTTGAACCTTTGGTTCAGATGAGTTCATTCCTTTCTGGTTTAACTTGCATTAGGTCAGGACACATCCATAATGCCATGTCATAGCATGCATCATATTGTTGCATATCGTCATGAGTTGATTGTGTTCCGATGTGTTCTTCGTGGTAGGTTCTGCCTCCGAGGATATCCACGAGTATCCAACTGAAGGGCAGTATTCCACTACTACTCCATCAGGCAAGCAACCCATTGATCATTCCGATACAAACCCATGTTCTCGCTTCTGCTCTCGTTTACTGCATTAAGACAACGCGTTTCAAACTGCTGTGTGTTGCGGTAGTTGAACCCACTTCCTTTGCATGACCTGTCATTGCCACAGTAACTAGATGAAACCCACTAGCATGTGTAGGAGTTGGTTGAGCCAATACATGTGTGTGTGTCCCTACCATGCTGTGCTTGCTATGCTTAGAGTTGTGTCAGGTCTGGCTCATCGGGATGATGAACTGGAGTGAAAGGTTGTGTCGGTGACAAGAGTGAAGTGTTGAATACGATTTGGTAAAGGAATCGATGAGAGGCCATGTAGGAGTACATGGTGGGTTGTATCATTGAGGCCGTCCTTAAGAACTTAGTTCTGTGTTTGTGATCCATGATACAGTTACTACCACACATTGGGTCCTGAAATATGACCCCGCTCGACTTCTTATCCACCCTTGTCCTCTGTCCAGGAGTTGCAAGTAGTTTCTGGTGTTTGTAGTATGCTGGGGGCCGCACGCGGCGCTGACCATCGGGGTGGGCTGTGTTGCGGTAGGCACGTGGCACGGTGTACCGACTCGCCCGTTTGGTGTCTCGGGAACCCTGTTCACATCGTTCGGGGCCGTTAGTGGAAACCTCGGCCGGACTCCCTGCGGATGGAACCCGAATAGGCGATAAACCTGGACTAGAGACTTGAGTGTTTAGGTAGGTCGTGGTCTACACCCACGTCGGTTTTCGCTTGAAGTCTGCCGAGCACATGTCGTGTGCAGACGCTAAGTGGTGGAAACATGTGTGAAGAAGTACACCCCTGCAGGGTTATAAATGATCTATTCAAATAGCCGTGTCCGCGGTAATGGACCTCTGGGTTGCCTATAACAGTTCATAGACAAGTAAATGGATACTACTAAAAATCTCAAGATAAGTGTGAGTACCGCAGATGGCCCTCTTGTAGGATGGCGAGAGAGGATCAACGGTGGTGTATTGTGTTGGTGATAGTGGACTCGTGTGCGACAAAAGATTTACAAGTGGTGCCTATCGTAGGATAGTTTAGCCAAGAGTCAAAGTTGGCTTGCTGCAATAACCCCACTACCTTCTTGAGAATGTGCATGTATAGTAGGTTCCTGTTGTAAGACTTGCTGAGTACCTCCGTACTCATGTTGCTTTAATCATGTTTTTCAGACGACTACACCAACCCCTCTGATGGGTTCTATGTAGACCTCGACGTTGACGAGTGACTTATCACCAGGTGGTGATCCAAGACTTGTGAAGGGTCGATGTAGATAGACAGGCTTCGTCAAGCCTTCTTTATTTCTAGTGTCTGTACTCAGACTAATTTGCTTCCGCATGTGCTTGTATGTTTGTATGACTTGAGTGTTGGGTCATGTGACCCCTATCTGTATGGATGATATGTATGGCTCCTCGGAGCCTTCTAAATAAAGTACTTGAGTCGTAGAGTACTGTTGTGATGCCATGTTGTATTTACTCATATCGGGCATATTGTGTGTATGATTGAAATGCTTGGTATGAGTGGGATCCGACTATCTAGTTGTTTATCCTTGGCAGCCTTTCATATGGGGAAATGTAAGTCTTGTGCTTCTGAGCGATAGTAGTCCGCTACAGCCCGGTTCACCGGAGTCCTGCTAGCCCAGCACTACTGCTTGGACACTTGACTGGCCGGCATGTGTTTCACGTCGTTCCTATGTCTGTCCCTTCGGGGAAATGTCACGTGCTGTTATTCGGAGTCCTGCCTAGCCTGCTACAGCCCGGGTTACCGGAGTCCTGTTAGCCCAGTGCTACAGCCCGAATAAATACGTTGATGACCGACATGCTCGATGTGATTCATGTATGCCTTTCCTCATAGGCTAGCACCGCTTTGGGTTCACGACTAGCCATGTCGGCCCGGGTTCTCTGTCATATGGATGCTAGCGACAGTATCATATACGTGAGCCAAAAGGCGCAAACGGTCCCTGGCCAGGTAAGGTGGCACCCGTGGGAGTACCGTGCGTGAGGCCGCAAAGTGATATGATGTGTTACACGCTGGATCGATGTGGCTTAGGATCGGGGTCCTGACAGTACGACAGGCAGATGTGGGCGACGTCAAAGTCGATGAGCTCGGTGCGGTAGTTGCTGCGGGCCCCGAAGGTGACAGGGAGGCGGACCTGCCCGATCGGGATTGTGGAACCATCGGTGACTCCGGAGAAAGGCTTGGTTGGCTGAAGCTGGTCATAGGGCACTTGGAGGTTATTGAATGTTTCCACGGACAGGACGTTGAGCCCTGCTCCACCATCGATGAGGTTCCTGGTGACGAGTACGTTGCTGATGACTGGGGAGCAAAGCATCGGGAGGACCCCGGCTGTGGCCGCGCACTTGAGCTGATCTGCTAAGATGAACGTGATGGCGCACGCCCACCACTTGAAGGGGCGCGTTGCTTCGAGCTTGGGGAGGACTGCATTCACTTCACGGGTAAACTGCTTGAAGATGCGTTGGGAGGCTGGGGCTTGAGCTCCGCCCAGGATGCAGGCGATTGCGCGCGGCTCTTGGAAGTCCCCAGCCCCCTCGTCTTGATGGCGGTCTTCATTCCTCCTTGGCTGAGGCGGCAGCGGAGGGAGGCCTGCGTTGCCATGTGGGCGATCCTCACGAGGCTGATCCCTCCAGTCCCCCTCGTGAGGCAGGTCCCGCCAGCGGTCCTCGCGAGGTTGGTCGCGCCACCCTTGGCGCGGGCCGCAATCTTCCCAGCGTCCTGGGTTTCTTCCTCCTAGGCCGTAGCCACGGTCAGCGCGGTCAGGGCGACGGCCGATCCTTCCTTCTCACACGGCGCGGAGTTATCGACATTCGTTGGTGTTGTGGGTGTGGAGATCGTGGTACACACAGTACCGGCTGCCCCTGGAGGATTCGGGCAGATCCTTGCCCCGTTTGGTGTCCGGTTCTGCTGCGAGTACGGCAGCCCCCTTGCGCTTCACGTCCTTGGCCTTGGGCTTCTTCTCTTCTGGGTCTGCGGCGGGCAGCTCGAGGAGGGAGAGACGCCCCTCCTCAGCTCTGGCGCACTTGGTCGCCAAGTTGAACAGCTCCAGGGAGGTGCAGAGATCTTCATGCATCGCCAGCTCCTCCTTCATCTTGACTTCACGCACGCGATCGGAGAAGGCCGAGATGATGGCTTCCTCGGACACCTTGGGGATCTTGAGGCGCGCACTGTTGAAGCGTTGGATGTACTTTTGCAGGGTCTCCCCAGGTTGCTGCTTGATGCGGCGCATGTCGCTCATGGCGGGCGGCCGGTCGCGAGTACCTTGGAAGTTGGCGATGAAGCGGGTGCGCATCTGGTCCCAGGAGGAGATCGTGCATGGAGCCAGATTCAGGAGCCAGGTGCGAGCTCCTTCCTTCAGCGCCATGGGGAACCAGTTCGCCATGACCTTTTCATCCCCGCTGGCAGCCTCGATGCCCAGAGGAACTCTGCGGGATCAGTCGTGCCGTCGTAGCGAGGAGGCAGGTCTGGCTTGAACTTGCCGGGTCACGCGACGCTACGCAGCTTGGTGGTGTAGGCACGGCAGCCTGCGGTGGCCACGAGAGGCTTCGGTTGAGGGAGAGCTTGGCCTTGCGGGTCCCCTTGCGCTGCAGCTGGGAGCAGTGCGGGGTCTTGACGTGCTGGAGCTGGAGCAGGGTCGCGGCGAGCCAGAGCAGGAAGCGCTCGGGCAGCCTCTTGCGGTCGAGGGACTTCTTGGCAGCTCCATTCTTGCTGGGCTGGTGCCTGACGTAGCGGGTTCCGCCCAGGGGCCATGCGCCTTGGAGCCATGGCGTCTTCTTGGAGAGGAGGCGGTTGGTACGCCCCCGGAGCTTCATTGCCCGCGGGGGGCGGGGTGCGGCGCAGCAGAGTGGACGGTGCAGGAGAGCCCCCTGCGGCGCGGACGAGCTCGGCGACGCGGTCGAGCCACTCTTCGTAGACGTCGTCGATGGGACGGTAGCGCAGGAGCTCGTTTGCCGCGATGAGCGCACCTCGAGCCTCCAAGGGCGCGCGGAGCGCGTGGGACGAGGAGCCAGCTGGCGTGAGCAACTGAGTAGCGGTGCGGCCGTCTCGCTGCACGGACGGGTGCTGAGACGATGCTTGCTGTTTGTTCCCCGCCGGGCCGGTGGTGGCGTTGACCGCGGGCGATGGGGAACGACGAGGACGCCCACCGACGGGAGCTGTCTGGGCGACGCGGGAAGCGATGGCGGCCCGGCGCTCGGCGCGGGCCCGACGAGCGTCAGACATGGATGCGACGGTCGGAGGAGAGCGGAGCGGTGGAAGACAGATTCTGGCGCACCCCTACCTGGCGCGCCAAATGTCGGATCACGGGTTCCGGCAGACCCTTAAGGTTCGAACTCTGGGGTGCGCGCGGAGATTCTGCCCTCTACCTCTCCGTCTCGCAAGGATCTAAACTACCAAAGGAACAACACAACAGACACAAAGTTTATACTGGTTCGGGCCACCGATGTGGTGGAATACCCTACTCCAGTGTGGTGGGTGGATTGCCTCTTGGGCTGATGATGATGAACAATACAAAGGAGAACAGCCTCGCGAGGTCGTGTTCTTGCTGGGACGATGAACTGCTAGGGGAGTTCAGCCGCCCTTCTCTCTCTCTCTCTCTCTCAGTGTGTCTATACCTGTTCTGTCCAATTCTTACCCTCTATCTACCCTGGGGTGGCTAGTCCTATTTATAGGCAAAGGCCCTGGGCCTCTTCCCAAATATTGAGCGGGAAGGGCGCCAACACTTGGCCGAACTCGAAGGGGAACATCCGGTACACTTATCCTGACTAAAGTTGGTCCTCGCCTGCCAAAGGCCCTATGGTGACGCCGTCCTGGGCTCCACGATGACCTCCTTCCCACCGTTGGACTGGTCTTGGTCTTGTTGCACCGAAATGGATGCCTTTGCCTGATCCTCTCGCCTGCGCTTGCCCCCTTTGCACCAAAGAGGAAAGGGAGGACACTGCGCGGGCTGGCGCCCGCCTGGCACCCTTGGTCGTCATGGCTTGCGTCATGGGCACCTCGCGAGGTACCCTGCCTTGATCTCTCTGCCTCCTCGTGAGCGAGCCTGAGGAGGCCGCGCCTGGGGAAGCACCGTGTCGTCCGCCCCGCGAGGCTTGGCCCCTCGCGAGGGTCTTGAGTCTTGTGTTGATGAAGATGGGCCGTGCTGGGCCCCCATTTGAGCCACGCCGCAGGCTGCAAGCAGGCAAGTCTGGGGACCCCCGTTCCCAGAACGCCGACAGTTTTCTTGACAGAATATAACAAAGCAGCCATTTAAACCGGCCTTCGGTTCAAGCTTGGTCGCCGCCCTGATCTGTTGGTTGTGGGTCCTCCTGCGCCGCTTCAGCTTCTTCTTCCCTACCCAGTGGCTGGAAATCAACAGTGGTCCAGTCGTTTCCCATTAGGGCTTGAAAGACAGCTTCCTCATGGATCAGAGACGACGGTTCAATATCGGGAGCATAAGTATGCTTACGGATTGGAGGGATGATATTTTCCGCTTCAGGAATCGGTACAGCCACTCGTTTGTTCTGATTGTATATTGAGCCTGATAATGCGTCAAGTCTGCTTCTTCCACCAATTGGCAAGCTAGAGGGCGCACTGCCCGGTTTATCGCTCTCAGGTCATCTTCATTGAACTCTAAGCCGTCTTCCTTCAAACTGGGATAACCTTGAGCAGCCTCAACAGGATCGAAATCCGGCACCCATGCTTTTGCCCGGATTAAGGCGTTGATGGCACCGGTTCAGGCACTAGATTTCTTCAGCTCTACAATACGAGCGGGAAGCATTGACAACCTCTTAAGAGTATCTTGGATTAAAGAGGGCGCCGAATTGTTGTGTGATGCAGTAGAGATGATCCGCTGCGCCCCAGTGTACAGCTATTCAATCAATGTATAGGCGGCCTTCAATTTCATCCGAACATTGGACCCCAAGTGACTAATGCGGGTACCTATAACATCACAAAGAGTTTTACAAACCGGACCTATCATAGGAAGGTCAAATTATTACAGAAGTCACAGGAAGCTTACCAAAGATGGCAGCGGTCATGGCATGCACTTGCCGCTTTACGCTGGTTAGCTCATCTATCACCGGTTTAAGGGCAGCTTCAGCAGTTTCAATTTTTTTGGTCAAAGCGGCTTTTTCAGTGGCCCAATCCGCCCAATCTTTGTTGAAGCCCTCCTTCAGCTGTTCCATGACGCTTAAAGCGCTGGTCAACTCCTCCTTTGCCTTGGAAGTTTCAGCTTGTTGGGTTTTCAAATTATCTTGAAGATCGGCGAGTTGGCTCTCTTTGGTTTTCAGCTCAGCCTGCATACAAACAGTCATATAATTTAATGAAACGGTACAAGAATTGAAGTACCAACCACATAACAAGTTATGCACTTGGTACTTGGGGGCTAATGCGTATTTGATCTTCATCTATCAATTAATTGCTAAAGTCCCAAGCTCAATACAAGTATTCAACTTGGCACTTGGGGGCTAATGGTTATTTGATCAAGTAAGTTCTGATGCTGCTATATTATTTAAAGTCCCGGTTTAACTACATTAAACTTGAACCGGCCCTTGCGGGCTACATCAGCAAATTCCGAAGTATTTCGGATTTATGTTTACAAGTCCCGGTTTGAAAGAAGATTACAAACCGGACCTTGGGGGCTTGGGGAATCAGCAAGATTACAACATTTAAGCAGGAAGAAGCATATGGAAGTTACCTCAAATTTCTCTTTCATCATATTCACTAGGCCAGCTTCATAATCACGACTGGTATACATCCGGTTCAGGTAGCCAGAATGAAGATCTTGGACATTCAGAGCGGCATAAGTCGCCAAATCGACATTCCACTTGCCCTTGCCCATTGCGGCAAATTCATCCTTGGCAGTATGTTTGCACAAGGCGACAGGGTTGCTCGGTTCGGCATGGCCAACACCAGTGATAACAACTTCATCATCCTGGACATCACCGGTTTGCACTGGGGCTGTCGGTTTACCAGTAGTCTTGGATGGGCTGACAGATTTCTCAACCTGGATGGTACTTCTAGGCTGGTTGGCAGGACCGGAGGCTTCAACAGATCTTTCTTCAGCAATAAAAACCTCATCTTGCAGTGGCGGGTCGTTGGGTATGTCTTCACGGATAGCCGCTCCAACGTCTGGGGCTTTGTCCGGTTCAGGGGCAATTTCTTCTTCGGCCGCTTTATCTAGGCGAGCCTTCTTGCTTGGCCTAGGCTTGGCCCTACAAGGAATAGTCAAAATCACATACAGCATATGTTCCAACATGAGGTATCAGAAATATTATGAAACGTATAGCTTACCCAAGCACCGTCTTGAGTGGTGGCAGCTGAGTAGCTGATGACTCGCCAGAGGATGAGTGAGAAGTAACCTGATATCGGAGTCAGACGGATTAAGAGGTTGACGATAATAGCCCGCTTTAGGACAAGCACTGACAAGCAAATTAGAGACCTCTGAATGGCGTTTCCGAACCGGACTGTTCGGTAAACCGGTGGAGGTAACTACCTGGCCGCTGTGCCGGGTTGTGCGGCGAGATTCGTACTGTTGGGTCTTCATAAGAAATTTGGGATCCAAGTAAGCAAGAGGATGAGAAAATTTAACTTTCCGGTTTGCCTGACGGATTTTTAGTGAAGGCAAAAGTTTCGAATCAGAAAAAAGAGAGATTACCTCTGCGGCATCCGCTTGGCTAGCTTCGGCCTCATCCTGACAAATATTATCATCAATAAGGCGTGTGAAAAGTAATCCAAGTGAATCAAGTTCTACCTCAAGGTCCGGATTACCCACATCGTCATCAGCGGGCAGATCAGAAGATGCAGTGGTTTTTCTTTTATGAGCAGGCCTCTTAGTGACTTTGGTTTTTGGCCGGATTGGTCTTTCCGGCTTATCTGGTTTCTCCAGAGAAAGTTTCTTGCTCCAAAACGGATCGTCACCCTGTTTAAGCCGCAGTTGATGTTAAAGAATATACAGAAATAGCAATAACATGTTCAGTAAAAGTACAGTTAAAATCTTACAGCTGGCGGTTTGTTGGTAGCATAGAAGGGAAGAAGGCCGGTTCGAGCGCAGAGGTGTTCCGGTTCGTTCAACATTTTCTTTACAGCTTCTGTGACCTCATCATCTGTGAGCTGGATGTTAACATGTCGGAGTGGGTCATCGACATTACCAGTATACTCACACATTAAACCGGAGCGCTGGCTGAGGGGCAGTATGCTCCATGATATCCAACAACGTGCGAGATCAATGCCTGTTAAACCGTTGGCCATAAAGGCTCTGAGCTTGGATAATTGCGGAGCGTATTTACTTCTCTCCTTGGCTGTCAGCCTTTGCGGAAAAGGGTATGTATTGCTAAGCCACTCCAAACGAAAGCCAGGTAGAGGATTTTCATTGGCAGGGGAGGTGTCTTTGCAATAGAACCAGGAGTGATTCCATTCTTTGGGGTGGTTGTGCAGCTTGGCGTGAGGGTAAGTGACTTCCTTCCTTTTCTGAATCACCACACCACCCAATTCCGTATTGGAGCCATCAGTGAATTCTGTGTGGCGGTTTAGGTGAAAGCAGTCTCTAAACAGCTCAACTATGGGTTCCTCTTGAAAGTATAGAGCACTTGGAAGTGACAGATGTTGGTAACAGAGTTGGGGCTAGTGTCTTGCGAGCGAAGTTGAAAGTTGGCTAAGACATCTCGATAGAATTTTGAACCGGGCGGATTAAAACCCCGGACTAAGTGATCTGCAAAAACGACAACCTCTCCCTCTTGAGGTGTAGGCGGGCATTATTTGCCAGGGACCCTCCAGTGGATGGTATTTTTGCTGCTTAAAGCGCCAGTCAGGACAAGATTATTTAGTTGAGTTTCTGTGACGCGAGAAGGAACCCAGTTGCACTCATACACTTGTTTGGCCATGGTGAGGTCCACAAAATAAATTATTCCGGTTTAAGAATTGTGTTGAGTAAAAGGTATATACCGGTATAAACAATGTTAAACCGGAGGCAATTACATCTAAATCAGAGTTCTATAAAGCGGAGACATATGGTTAAGGAGTTCTGGCGGTTCAGTCAGGGGACTAATGGTATATACCGGTTTATTAACTTCTTCTATGCTAAGTTAAACCGCCTGATCTAAACATTGAAAGCAATTGAGGTTGCGGGTGGTTAAGTGTACAGAAACAGGTTTCACAAGATTTCTATACAACGATGGATCTGAAGCCAGTTCAGAAAAAAGGAAAAAAATTCAGATTAAAGCAGAGCAATGGTGATTCAATGAGCAGGAAAAGATATGTGAGATCTATGGACTTGAGCATAAAACTACAGGCAGGTGCTAGGAGCTACTGCTAATCAGAACAGGGCGTCACAGATCTATCCAGAAGTCTGGTATAAGCATGAACAGTCAATGGAGCACCGCAAGAACATGGAACCCTAGAACAAATCTAGGTCGAGAAAAACAGAAGACTTACCAGAGCTAAGGAAGATGCGGAAGATCACCGCGGTTTTCTGGTGCGTTCAGGTTGATGCAGCGGCCCAAGACGGTGCAGAGGTCGACGGCGGCGGCGGAGCTTCGAGGCTGGCGACGCGAGGAAGACGAAGAGGAAGGAGACGTAGGGGAGAAAAGGAATGGCCCTTCGGTCCTATTTATAAGGCAAGATATGTGTCAGGCACGAGAATCAAGGAACCATAAATGTTGGAGCGGAGCTGTCACCTCGGATATTGCGGATCTATTAAACAAAGGAGATATCATGAATGTTATCTTTATGATGACGTCATGCCGGTTTATAGCAACTAGAGAAGATGACATCGCGGCGGTTCAACAATTACCAGAAGATGTTGAAGATGAAGATTTTCCTGCTAAGGATTGACATGAACCTGTTAAAATCAATCTGGGGCCTAATGTTGGGGATATTACTATTGGGCGTAAACCGGCCTACCTGGGCCGGGTTAACTTCGTCAATAGATCAAAGGTGTTAAAGCCCAAGAGGCAGATAAGGGACCAAGGCCTGTAGTCAGTTTAGGATCGGTAGCCGTAAACCGGCATTATGTATAAACTTGTATTGTAAGTTAGGAATAAGGAGAGGCCAACCCGGATACAAGTATGAACCGGTGTTGGGACTCGGTGGACCGGCGGGTGTCACCCGTGTATATAAGGGGACGACCCGACGGCGGTTCAAGGACAAACAACTACAATTCGAGACTTAGGCGAAGCTTGTTTGCTCCCTAGTCATCGAAACCCCATCAATTCCATCACAACTAGACGTAGGCTTTTACCTTCATCGAAGGGGCCAAACTAGTTTAAACTCTCTGCGTCCCTGTGTCCGCTTTAACCCCTTCAAGCTAACCCGTCGTGATGGCTCCACGACTAAGTCCTTTCACTAGGACATCTGCCGTGACAAAACCATGACAGGTTCTATCTTCTGGATTTCACGCCCAATTCCATGGCGTGCTTGGTGATCTTTGCCCATCTTTGCAAGAACTTTGTTGGAGTCACCCCCAACATTGATTTGTTCAGGCATTTCTTCACCCCACGGATACAAGATAAGTCTCATCACTCTGGGAACATAAGCTGGATTCCCCGGGGCAAGAAGGATGACTGGGATTTTCTCCCTGGCTAGCAGCACGGCAAGTGTGAAGAATGGAGAGCAGACTAGTGCTGGATCCAGGACAAGGATACCGATTAGTTTTGTGTGATGCATACTGGATGCGTTACGTGCGAAAGCGATTGGGGGAAAGTTGGGCCTTACCAATGACACGCTCCACCTAGCACTGAACAAGATCGCTTGCTTAAAAGCTGCCAGGCTGACCATCGAGCAAGTGGGGGCCGATTTCCTCCGGTGCTGCATTGCGCCGCTTTATAAGAGGGGCATGTTTGCTTGGGAGTACAAGAACTCCTGTGACAGGATGCGACTATACCCAGGCCCCGCAAAAAACCTAATGGTACATGGTCACGGCTGGCTTTGTGAACAGCTGTTTGGCAACCTTGGTCCGAGGAGTGGAAATTCTGCAGTCATGTTGTGAATTTAGTTTTTGGCAAACAACTATTTTTTCTTGTGCATCTTGATGCTTTCAGTGAGCATTTAGAATTTCAGTAGTGAGCGACTTTGAAATGAAGCCTTGTGATATTTGAGAGATGACTTATTATTATGTGTGCATGCTATTCTACTTGTGAATCTTCTCTTGTTTTTATGCTTCATAGAGAATCTGCTTGTACTAAAGAGCTCTTCCTTGTTATCTACTACCTCTGATCCAAATTAATTGTTGCTGATTTAGTACAAAGTTGTACTAAATCAATTTGGATCGGAGGGAGTATTTTTTTCCTTTGGTATTGCAATGGTACATCTGTAAAGAGTTCCTGGAGATGAAATTATCATGTACTCTGGTTTCAGATACAGGCAATTTTTTTAGCGTTGGGAACAAGTGCTTATGGAATCTGAACTTTTAAGTGCTTGTAAGTTTCGTAATGAATTGTAGCTATGTGTGGGGTACCAGATGGAGCTATCAAAAAGTAAATATGGCATTCCATCTGCCGGCAAGGGTTGTCCCCCCACACCTTTATTCTTCTCGGAGTCAGATCTGCAATGGATGCCTAATTGCAATGCTTACAGGGTCAATGCTGACTGGGCACTGCCCGACCTGGATGCTGAGATGGACTGGGTCTCTCGCCTGGAGGAACGAGTTTCCAGGGTAGAGGACAACCTCATCAAACCTACTTCCAGAGCAGATCACAAGAATCCCTACTACGGTTGCGGGGTGCGGGGTTGAGAGAAGAGCGGATCAAACAGATAGCACGCGGTTCCTTTATCCAGGTTCGGGCTGCGAGGATGCGTAAAACCCTACTCGTGCTATGGTGGATGTATATTTGTGTTCTTCAACTAGCTATGGGGCGTGAGGAGCTCCAAAAAGCCGAATCCTCTCCTAGTCGCCTCGGGCCTCCTTTTATAGGGAAAAGGGGTTGCCACAGTGGCACACAGGAGGTGGAAAGGGAACAGTGTTGCAAGGTTCTCCCTCGCATTACATGACAAGGCGCATTTAATGCGTCTGCTTAGGTGTCCTCTTGCTTTATCAGGGATGGGGGCGAAGCCCGTCCCGTCCGTCGCCGCTCCTCCTCGTGTTGACACGTGCCCTGGCCAGCGGTGCGTGCGATGCCATGTAGGCAGGCAGGCAGCTGAGGTGGCGCGGTGGTGGAGTCTTCACGAAGAACTGCATGGCGCCACGCAGGTGACTGCCCAGTTGGTTGGGTCGGCAGCTGCATGTGAACGGCGGTGGAGGCTTGGTTGGCGCGGGCCTGGCGGTGGCCCTGTAGATGTCCTCGGCAAGGGCCTTGCCGGGGCCCCGACAAGGGTCTTGCCGCGGTGCCCGCTGTTGTCCCTAGCAAGGCGCTTGCCGGGGGTCTCGTGGTTTTCCTTGGATGGGGTCTCGCCAAGGGTCGTTGTCTTCTAGTGCTTATCTGATCTTGAATGTTTCTTCACAAAGATCTGCATGCCACCACAGAGGTGTCTCCCGAGCCCTTGCCCCAACATAGTTGAGCTGCCGCGGCAAGGGTCTTGCCGGGGCTGCTAGGGCTGTCCCCGGCAAGGATCTTGCCGGGGGGAGCCCGCTTCGTCCCTTTGCTCTTTGTGGTCTTGGTCTTGGCGTTGTTCCAGCTACCTTGGGCTTCGGTCTTACCCTGGCTCACCTCCCTTGCCCTGCTTGGTGTGGTCGCGGGCGTGGCTCTGACTGCCCGTGCACAGTTATAGGGGTACAAAAAGTGTAACCCCCTTTTTGTACACCGACAGTTCGAATGGATTGCAGAGGACCGGGAGGTCAGGGCTGCTGGGGGAGCAAGGCTCAAAGGGGAGGAGGAGGAAGGAGCCGAGGGTGCGGGCTCCGCCAATGAAGGAGAGCGCGCGACTGAAGAGGCTGTTGGGTTGATCTTGCTGGGGGTGGGACCAACAAGCCGCGACAACAAGAGCACAGGAAGGGGTTAATGACGAGGAGGTAAAGGAGCCCGAGGTGGTGGAAGAAGGGCTCGAGATGGGTCCTCAAGCTCCGGAGCTAGGCCGGTGTCTACGAAAGCAGATCGACAAAGATCCCACAGTTCCCGCCCCTCCACGTACCGGCAAGAAGGTGAATAAGACCACTGAGGGAGTCCTGGATTAGGGGGTGTTCGGATAGCCGGACTATACCTTCAGCCGGACTCCAGGACTATGAAGATACAAGATTGAAGACTTCGTCCCGTGTCTGGAAGGATCTTTTCTTGGCGTGGAAGGCAAGCTAGGCGTGCGGATATTCGAGATCTCCTACCATTGTAACTGACTCTGTGTAACCCTAACCCTATCCGATGTCTATATAAACCGGAGGGTTGTAGTCCGTAGGACAACCATCATCATGCACAATCATACCATAGGCTAGCTTCTAGGGTTTAGCCTCCTTGATCTCGTGGTAGATCCACTCTTGTACTACCCATATCATCAATATTAATCTAGCAGGAGTAGGGTTTTACCTCCACCGAGAGGGCCCGAACCTGGGTAAAATAAAGTGTCCCTTGTCTCCTGTTACCATCCGGCCTTGACGCACAGTTCGGGACCCCCTACCCGAGATCCGCCGGTTTTGACACCGACATTGGTGCTTTCATTGAGAGTTCCTCTGTGCCGTCGCGATCAGGAAGGATGCCTTTTCCCGTCTTTAAAGATGGTGCCGTTACTATGGGAGCCTTGGCTATCAGCCAAACCCTCCGGCTAGGTGGTTTTCTCATGACCGCCTGTTCGGCCGTTGCGCCGACGGTGACCTCTCGGGTCATCAAAAGCAACCTCCACGTCAGCCCGGAACTTGCCGAGCAGCTGGATCCGATGGAGCTCTCTTCCGTAAACGAGCTCTTGGATCGCATCGCCGCCCTGGGGGTCGCTACAAATTACGACCAGGTTGGGCTTAAACCCGATCTAAGGGAAATTAACTCTCCCCAAGTCACCCACCATGTTGCTGTGGTGGAAACACAATGCGGCGACCCTTCATCTATCTTAAGGACTAGCCACGTCCGAAGTCCTGAACCCTCCATGCCGGATATCCGCGGAGGGGAGGGTACAATCCAAGGCCTGAGCCTAAAATTAGGCGAATCGTTCAACGTCCAAGACTCCGGATCTCAGAATCCGGAAGTTCTTCGGCTTCCGAACAGCAAACCAGGCGAAGTCTCAGATTCAACGACGCCCGACCACCCGATCTTAAGCGATTTCTCCCAAATTAGGCAGATGCCCGAAGAAACAATACATCATTACTGGGCCAGATTCCTCCTACTTATGAACATGACAAAGGACTGCCGCGAGGAAGACGCGATTTCAATCTTTTGCAGTAACTGCACGGACAAGGGAATACTCAACGCCATAAGCCGTTGTAATATTATACGCTTTGCTGACCTGGCGTCCATAGTACAAAAATACTGTGCCATGGAAAGTGCTTGGAAAACCGAAATTGAATTTTGCGATAATCCGGCCTTGAATAGCAATCCCGTCCGAATCAAGAGGGCGCACCGCAGTAAGGCGCCCGGACTAAACACTAAAAAATCAAAACCCTCTAGGGGGCATGGAACCGTACTGGAAAAGTGGCTAGATGGACCCTGCAAGATTCATAGTGTAGCGGACGCCACCCCAACCCACAGCCTCAGGGCATGTTGGATACTCCAGCAGGTGGCCAAAATTGGCGAGGACCTCCTAATTCCAGAGGTCGAAGGAAACCGGCCAGGGAATTTCAGTTCCGTTCTCACAGTCTTTGAGACTTTCGCATCGAATAACATGCGAAAAAGAACACTTCGCAGCCTCACCGAAGTCTATCAAGTAGCAACAATAAATCCATGGAGTAATACTGCTATCACCTTCAGTGCGAGTGACGAACCTAAATTTCGAACAGCCAAATCACCAGCCGCACTGGTCCTCAGTCCCATAGTGGACGGCTGTCGCCTCGCAAAGGTACTCATGGACGGAGGCAGCGGATTGAACCTCATCTACGAAGAAACCCTCCAAAAGATGGAAATAGACTGTAACCGCATTGAGCGAAGCAGCACAACTTTTAGAGGAATAATTCCCAGTCAAGAAGCGCGCTGCACCAGAAAAATCACACTAGATGTGGTGTTCAGCACGCCGGATAATTACAGATCCGAACATATCACGTTCCAGGTAGCCCCGTTCAAAAGCGGATACCACGCTATACTAGGGCGGGAGGCTTTTACAGTTTTCCAAGCTATACCCCATTACGGGTACATGAAGCTTAAGATGCCTGGGCCAAACGGAATTATCACTCTCGCTAGTGATCCGGACATAGCACTCCGCGCCGAAAACAAGACAGCCACATTGGCCCTCGAGGCACTATCAGAAACCTTAGCGGCCGAAGAACTGACTGCGCTGCGATCCATGGTTAACAGGGACGATGTGATACTCGATAAGAGATCCAAATCCCCATCCTTCAAACCAGCGGACGAAATAGTCAAATTCCAGGTCCACCCTACGGACCCCAATAAAACAGCCTCCATCGGGGCACGACTGAACCCTCATGTAGACGCCGCACTGCGAGAGTTCCTACGAGAGAACTGGGACGTTTTCGCTTGGCACCCCTCAGATATGCCAGGAATCCCACGCAGGCTGGCAGAACACAGTTTAAATATCCAGCAAGGATTCAAACCTGTCAAACAAACCCTTCGGCGTTTCTCTAAACCAAAGAGACAGGCTATGGGAGAGGAGCTAGCCAAGTTATTGGAGGCCGGATTCATCAGAGATATAAAACACCCGGACTGGCTAGCAAACCTGGTGATGGTACCAAAGAAGGACAAATCCTGGCGCCTGTGTGTCGACTTCAAAGACCTCAATAAGGCTTGCCCAAAGGATCCTTTTCCCCTCCCTCAAATAGATCAAATCATCGATGCCACCGCAGGACACAATTCCCTGTGCTTCCTCGACGCATACTCTGGTTACCATCAAATCAAGATGGCAGAATCAGACCAAGCCGCAACAGCATTCATCACACCATACGGCCCATTCTGCTTCAACACGATGCCCTTTGGACTAAAAAACGCCAGTGCGACATATCAGCGCATGATTCAAACATGTCTGGCAAACCAGATCAGCAAAAAAGTGGAGGCATATGTAGATGATGTGGTCGCTAAATCAAGACATGTCGAATCTCTAGTAGACGACTTGAGGCTCACATTCGACAACCTCCGGAAATACAACTTTAAGCTCAATCCGAAAGAATGCGTTTTCGGCGTTCCAGCCGGAAAGCTACTGGGCTTCATTGTATCCGGTAGAGGAATTGAAGCAAATCCAGCTAAAATCCGAGCTTTGTCACAATTGGATGTCCCAAAAGACCTCAAACAAATATAGAAACTCACCGGATGCGTGGCGGCCTTAAGCCGCTTTATCTCCCGCTTGGGAGAAAAGGCATTACCCCTTTACCGCCTCCTTAGGCGCACCGAACACTTCGAGTGGACGGTAGCTGCCATGGCCGGACTCGAGGAGATAAAGGCCATCTTGGCAACAAACCCAGTCCTGGCCGCGCCGAACATTGGCGAACCCATGTTATTATACATTGCCGCAACTCATCAAGTTGTTAGCGCAGTACTCGTCGTCGAGCGGGCAATGGACGGACACAAACTCCCCCTTCAAAGGCCGGTTTACTACGTGTCCACTGTCCTTACACCATGCAAATCACGGTACCCACATTACCAAAAGATCGCATACGCGGTGTTCATGGCATTCCGGAAGCTACGTCACTACTTTCAAGAGTGTTCCATAACAGTAGCCTCGGAAGTACTACTCAATGATATTATCAACAACCGCGATGCAACGGGCAGGATAGCCAAATGGGCCATAGAGCTCCTCCCGTTCGACATAACCTACAAACCACGACGAGCAATTAAATCGCAAGTCCTAGCCGACTTCGTCGCCGAATGGACAGAGGCAGAACTCCCTAAAGAGTACGGCACATATTCCAACTGGATCATGCATTTCGACGGATCCAAAATGCTGGCCGAACTGGGGGCTGGCGTCGTTTTGACGTCCCCTATAGGGGATACAGTCCAATATTATAACGCCCTCGATACGGCTATATCTCCCACGTGTCGAAGCATGACTTAGAGGCATAACCGCATTGAAAGCAATGTCGCAACTGAGGTAATCTTCACACAACCCATGTAATACATAAGGGAAAAAGCTGCATAGTTGGCTTACAATCGCCACTACGCACAAATACATGAATAAAACATTACATCATACAGTTACAATCAGGGCCCGACTACGGAGCCAAAATAAAAGAAGAAACCCCAAAAGCGACAAAGGTCCCCGATCGACCCCAACTGGGCTCCACTACTGATCGACTAGAAAGAAACAACATGAAGGATAAGATCTTCATAGAACTCCTCCTTGAGCTCGGGTGCGTCACCTGCACGGATTCATCGGCACCTGCAAACTGGTTTTGGAAGTATCTGTGAGTCACGGGGACTCAGCAATCTCACACCCGCGAGATCAAGACTATTTAAGCTTATAGGTAGGGTAAAAGGTATGAGGTGGAGCTGCAGCAAGCGACTAGCATATATGGTGGCTAACATACGCAAATGAGAGCGAGAAGAGAAAGGCAAAGCACGGTCGAACAACTATGATCAAGAAGTGATCCTGAAACTACTTACGTCAAGCATAACTCCAACAACCGTGTTCACTTCCCGGACCCCGCCGAGAAGAGACCATCACGGTTACACACGCGGTTGGTGTATTTTAATTAAGATCAACTTCGGGTTTTCTACAACCGGGCATTAACAAATTCCCATCTGCCACATAACCGCGGGCACGGCTTTCGAAAGTTCAAACCCTGCAGGGGTGTCCCAACTTAGCCCATGATAACCTCTCGCGATCAAAGAAGGATATTCCTCCTCCCTGGGAAGACCCGATCAGCCTCGGAATCCCGGCTACAAGACATTTCGACAGCAATAAAACAAATCAAGCAAAGCCGCCCGATGCTCCGACATCCTGATAGGAGATGCACATATCTCGTTCTCAGGGCAACACCGGATGAGACAGGCTACGAGTAAAACCAAGCCTCGAGTTTCCCCGCGGTGGCCCCGCAGGCGGCTCGGTTCGGACCAACACTTAGACAAGCATTGGCCCGGGGGGGGGGGCTAAATAAAGATGACCCTCGGGCTGATCAAACCCAAGGGAAAGGGATAGGTGGTAGGCAAATGGCAAAACCAAGGTTGGGCCTTGCTGGAAGAGTCTTATTCAAAGCGAACTGTCAAGGGGGTCCCATAAATCACCCGACCGTGTTAGGGACGCAAAATCCGGGAACATAACACCGATATGACGGAAACTAGGGCGGCAAGAGTGGAACGAAACACCAGGCATAAGGCCGAGCCTTCCACCCTTTACCAAGTATATAGATGCATTAATTAAATAAGATATATTGTGATATACCAACAAGTAAACATGTTCCAAACAAGGAACAACATGTCCATGTTCCAACAAGGAACAAGCTTCATCTTCACCTGCAACTAACAACGCTATAAGAGGGGCTGAGCAAAGCGGTAACATAGCCAAACAACGGTTTGCTAGGACAAGGTGGGTTAGAGGCTTGGTTTAACAATATAGGAGGCATGATAAGCAAGTGGTAGGTATCGCAGCAAAGGCATAGCAAAAGAGCGAGCAATCTAGCTAGCAAAGATAGAAGTGATTTCGAGGGTATGGTCATCTTGCCTGAGATCCCGCAAGGAAGAAGAACGAGTCCACATGATGAAGACAAACGGGCGTAGACGAACGGATCCTCACAATCGCAACGTTATCGGAACTAACCCGAAGAAGCAACACCGGAAAGAAGTAAACAACAAAGTAAACAACCACCACATAAACATGGCATGATATGCGAGATGTGGTATGCAATGCATATGCATGCTTCGGAAGGAAAAGATGAACCAGACATAATCTTGGCAAACCAAGTATTCCACTGGAAAGGTGAGGTGATTTCGGTTGAAATCGATATAAAGATCACCGGAATCGGATGCACGGTTTGCAAATGACAAGCAAAACAAGAATGACAGGATGCTGCCATTAACAGCATGATGCTACTTAGCAAGCAACAAGAAGTTAAACTAATGCAACCAAACATATCAACAAAACATATGACAGCGATCTGCTCAAGATGCTTGACAAAAGATGAACACTGAGATATGGCTAAATCACCCCACAACAGGTTCAAACAAGCATGGCAAAAGTGCAAAAGATAACAGGTTCACAGACTTGTGAAAATGCTAACATGCCAGAAATTTACATCAGGATGACTTGTTTAGAGCAATGAAACAACATGCTACGTGATTAGTACATAGCAAAGTAAGGCATGACATGAATCTACTCAAAGCACTTAACAAAAGTCCCTTAATTACCTTAACCCAAAAATGATTAGAGAATATAGTAACACCCATGTCAATTAAGCAAGTTTCGTTACAGGTTTCAGACTTAGCAGAAAAACTGGACATGTCAAAAACAGATAACAAGTAGACATGTTCGTGAGCTCTATGCACTCACTACAGAGCATTGCATGATAAACTAAGCATACATACATCAAGAAGACATGGCATAGAAGCTATACATGGCAAGAACAACAATATATCATGCAAGGATCAACTACAACAAGCTTGGCAAAATCGAATAACATGTAAACAATCTGCCAGTAACATTTTATAGCAAAAGTAGAGCTCGATTGGCTCAAGATATAGCACTCCATAATTACAAACAAAGGCATGGATGGATAGAGAAAATCCATATGCTCAAAACACTCTTAATGATCATGCTCAAAAGAGGCATAGATCTCTCTGAAACGACATGAACACTTGGCATAAAAATAACAGCAGGCAGGGACTTGGTGAAATTACTAAGTCTCTGAAATCAGCAACATTAAGTACCCTAGTTTGCATGCTTGTGCTAGTCACCACATAGATCACAAAAATACATGCCATAAATCTCTGGAAAGATGGCATGGCATATTACAAAACACATGTAGGACTCAACTCCATAGGATGCACACATCAATCATGGCAAAAATGACAAAAGTGCATCTACTGAAACAGATCTGAAACTAACATCACACAGCCCTCTTCTAACAGCATTTCGGGCATCAAGATGAACTCAAATGAAAATGATGCAATGAAATTAAATTATGTACCCATCGAGACGAACAATTTGACATATCGTACTCCCAAAACGGAGCCTTGTATGCAGAGGTATGATGCGTTGAACATGGCAGCATTATGCAAAAATATACGGGACTTAGGGAAAATCGGGGGGGGGGGGGGGTCAACCTCTGTCAGATCTGGATCTGGGCCGCGGGAGTTGACTCCGGCGAGAGGCGGCTCACCGGAGACGGAGGAAGGGGCGGCCGGCGGAGCTTGGCGGCGGAGGGCGCGAGCTGCGGCGGGGCACGGCGAGCGAGGGCGGCGGCCGGCGGGAGCGGGGCCGGGCGGCGCCGGCGAGGAGAGCTCGGTGCGGGGCGGCGCGAGGCCCGGCGGACGGCGGCGGAGCACGGGGTCGGGGCCCGGTCGCGGCGTCCGGCACCGGCGCGGGACAGCGGAGCGGCGGGTGTGGGCGGCGGCGGCGCCGCGGGAGCGGGGCACGGGAGCGGGCGCGGCTCGGCGGGACGGGCGGCGGCGCGGGACGGGCCCCGCGGGCCGGCCTCGGGCCCCACGGGCCGCGGGCGGCAGAGGAGAGAGGAGGGCCGGCGAAGGCCACGTGGCGCTCGCGGAGTGGAGGAGGGAGGCGCTCGGGGTGACGTGGCGTCTCCCTATTGGCCGAGGTGAGGTGGATGGACGGGGTGGACGCGTCCGGCGGCGGAGTGGGAAGTTTGCTAGGGTTCATCTGCCCGAAATTTCGGGGAGAGACACATATTTATAGGTAGAGGGGGCTAGGAAGCTCCAAATGGAGTACGGTTTTCGGCCACGCGATCGTGATCGAACGACCGAGAGGATGGAGGGGACTTAGGTGGGTTTTGGGCCACTTAGAAAGGGGTGTTGGGCTGCACACAAAAGAGGCCTTCACGGTTACCCGGTTAACCGTTGGAGTATCAAACGACCTCCGATTGACCCGAAACTTGACAAGCGGTCTACCGGTGCTATACCAAGGCCGCTTGACAAACCTCGGTCCATTCCGAGAAAGTTTAATACCCGCTCACAGAAAAAGGTAAAAGGGGATGCCGGGGGACATAGGAGCGCCGGATTGCAAAACGGACAACGGCGAAAAAGCTCGGATGCATGAGATGAACACGTATGCGAATGCGATGCACATGATGACATGATATGAACTGCAGATGATGACATGGCAAAGTGCAACACGCAAGCACATGACATGGCAACGACGGCGAATAACTGACGGACACCTGGCGCATCAGATCCGGGGCGTTACAACACTCCACCACTACGAGAGGATCTCGTCCCGAGATCTAGAATGGCACCGGAGATAAACGGAGGAGGGAGAGAAGAGGTAACACTAAGTTGCTTCTTTGACAAACGAGTGAAACCAAAGAACCTTGAGAGGTTGAACAAAATGAAAGAACGAAAACAACGAAGATGAACAAAGTTGAAAACACTCCGTTAGAGAAGAGGAACTTGGGATATGACGAGAACCAAAAGGTTTAGTGATAAGATAGATATTGAAACCACTTCTGGTTAAAACACGATAGAGAAGAAATAAGAATGACATGATTTGGGCAGCACTCCGACTGGAAATGGAAGGGATTTGAACATGAACTTGACAAGATGAGAGGATACTTGCTGAAATTAACAACACGCTGCTTCCGGAACTATTAAAAGAATGGCACAAGGGGTAAGAAAGATTTCAGATAGCACTCCGGTTGAGAAGCGATGCAAGACTAGATAAGATGAGAGAGCTCGAATGAAAACACGACACTCCGGTTAAATGGATAAGCACGAAAAGAACACGATCTTCACAACTCGAGATGATGAGCGAAGAGAGCAACATCACATTGCCTCCGGAAGAGAGAATAGAAGATAGATCGTTGGGATAAAGTACAAAGAAGAAAATGACAACTTCTGCCACAACCGGAAAACAATAGATTGGATTGATATCAACAAGGAGACGAGAAACTTGTTTCACCGGGAGAACAAACGAAGAACTTGGGTCATTTATAAGCACCATAAATAGCAACAATCCTTAGGGAAGGCTTTAGGTGAAATATAACCCAAGATAACTCCAATGAAGAGATTGATGGATTTAAAATACCTCATTCTTGACAACATGCGAGTCATGAGACGTGAACTCCAATTATCAAGAATGACATAATACCACCTCGGATGATACGGTTGAAAAGATTGCACTTTAAAATGTAAGATAAAGAATACTTGAGCTCCTCTGAAAAAGAATCTCGATGAACACTTCGAGAAGGAATTAAATCCTTTGTGAATCATCATGTAGCCTCCATAAAGAACTCCGGTAATAAAAGGATGATAAAAATAACGAGAAGATGAAAACACAAGGTAAAGCTTTGAGATGATTAGATGGACCTACGTGGTGATAGAATTGCGAGAGCTTGGAACTCCGAGGAAGACAAGATGAAACAATTGAAATCAAGAATTTATTCATCATGAATAAACTCCGAAAGGAGGAATTAATCACTTGGATGAATCAAGAACAAGAATTATGTTATGCGCATCCTTCACCAATTAAATTGATGACAATCAATGGACTTGGCATACCACTTATTCTCGTAGAAAGGATTAAGAGAGATATAGCACAAACTTGGGAAGATTTTCAATGGACCACCGGTAGGATTGAAACAACGAATAACTCTATACGGTAACAAAGAAAGAGGAATCTTGAACGAACCACCGTAAAAATTGAAAATGAACGAAGAAGAGATAAGAAAACACCGGGAAGAATTAGCAAATGAACGAAGAAGCTTGCTAGGATTTAGATACATGAGAACGAAGAGATCATGAACTAGTTAGAGTATATTTGAATGATGCACCGGTAAGATTTGGAGAACGAGAGCTGAAAGCTGAGAATGAATAATTTTGAGATGAAAGGCTTCCGGAGAACCAAACTGAAAAGACTCCTGAAATGCTTCGGATGGGTGAAAACAAATTCTCACAATCGAAAACAATTATGAGAGGATGGCATCAAGCTAGAACCATGAATCTTTAAGAGAACGGGCCAAGATTTAAGGGAAACTCTTCTTTGGTCTTCAAATGTTGAGAAAGGCGAGGAGAAACACCACCAAATTGTTGAGGCACTCCGGAATAAGAATTGGAAAGGTTGAACCAATAATGAAAAGAATTTGAAAGATCTTGGAGAAAAACGTTTGACCGATGATAATTCATACTTACATCAAACTTCAAAAAGAATTTGGGAATAGCTCCGGGAAAATTGAAGAGTCAGGTAAGATCTTGGGAAAAGACCTGTGGGTTAGGGCCCACTCAAAAGAAACACCGTTGAACGACTGCTTGAAAAGAGAGAATGCACCGGTTGAATTAAATGGCTAGAATGAGATAACAATCTTGAAATAGGTAGAACTGATCTTGAAAGACAAGACGAGCCTTCTGAGATATCTTCAGCACTCCCAAACAATTGAATAGCGAGAGGTGAATGATTAAGAGATACACCGGCATGAGAAAACATTAGAAACAAGGAAAGATATGATCGACAAGCTTGAACTGAATCCACCGGAGAAGAAAAAGAACGAAGATTGATGAACTTGAAGCTCCATTAGTATCTTCATGAGAATCACCGGATAAGAAACATTGACGGAAAAAATAGAGACTTCACAAGAATAAAATGGATACTTGATTAAGAAATCTGAGTCCTTGAGGAAAAGAAAGGGTGGGAGGGCGGGAAAACAAAGGCAACTTGGGAACGGTTGAAACAAACACCGTTGAGAAGAACTGATAATTGATCTTGCGAATGTTGAAGTGATCGGGTCCACTTGAAGAGAGACACACCGGTTGGAAAAGAATTGGCATGATAATCTTGATGATCAAGAAGGATTAGTATTTACATAGAAATATGGTATGGATTCAAAATTTGACTTCGAAGCAACTCGGATACCACAACCCAAAACAAAAACAAAGGATTTGGCTTGCAGAATAAGACGGAAACAAACCTATGATAGATCCCATATCGTATCATGTGTCTGTTGGAAAGATATCCTAAGAGATACTTGAATTCCCACTTATAAACTCCCAAAACTTTCTGGTTATGCAATCAGGTGTTGGGGATACAGGGGACACAAAATATATCACCCAAACTAACAATACCTAGATCCAGCTGTATCCATCCTTCAACACATAACCAAGAAACCTTCGGAAATCGTCTACCTCAACCTTCGAAAAGCATCCGTTATACGAGTTATGGCAATACTCCCGCACTCGCCTCAGTACTGGTAAGGATGGCAATTTTATCTATGGACATGGATATCTATGGATATCCGACCCGAATGGATATGGTTTGGATATGCTTTTGTGTTCATGGGCGGCGCCCAAACCCGACCCGATTGTTCGTGGGTAGGGCATGGATATAATCTTGTACCCATGGATATACCCAAACCCGACCTGATAGTATGACTTAATAGGAAAAAATCTGATATCCCTGCCCCACGTTCACATGTCCCACGACAATTTTACACTTTTTTAATCTAAAACATGCATAAGAAATTACACAATCCCTATCGTAACTTTTATAAGTTGACAGTCAATCCCCTCCGTAACATACTCCAACACCCCTTCCCTTATTTTTATATCCTTCTTAAATGACTCATCATTCTCATATGTTCGAAAAATACTAAATGATCTTAGGTTGTTACTGGATGTTGATTTACCATAAATGAAGCCTAGCCTGCCACGAGGTGAAGAATGGAAGAGTTTATGTTAATATTGTGTTAAGTCTTATTTATATGTCTCGAGAGGACCCAATGAATATCCAGTGGATATGGATATCCATCGGATTTGGACATGGACACAATTTTTCACCCATGGATTTTTTTATGGGCGGGCAAAGACTGTCTTCATGGATATGGATATGGATTTGATATTGTTCAACCCGATCCAAACCCTACCCATTACCATCCTTAAGTACTGGGCTATCAGGGTTATCTCACCAACAACTGCACAAAAGAGATTTTCGATGTCGGCGTACTAAACTCAGGTATTCCAGAACTGTAACGATAAAATTATGACGACAACACCTCGGAGCTCAACTCCCCGGGACACCTCCACTAAACCCCTGCTAACGGGAGGCAACCAAGACAATGTTGTCATCATAAAACCATCGGAACGATTCTAAGATACCCGCGTGATCCTAAATTTTTTTTAGTGAAATTTGAGAAGAGAAGAGTCAAAACTCTACGTCAGGATGCCTTACCAGAGTGATGAGGAGACTGGGAAGTAAAAAGAATTCCTAAGCTCTCCGATATATAATTCCTAGATGACTCAAAACATTTTTCTAGACACAACTCGGCCACTAAAAACGATCAATCAGTGGGGGCTCCTAAGGTCGGGGAAGGCTCTGATACCAACTTGTAACGCCCTCGATGCGGCTATATCTCCCACGTGTCGTAAGTCATGCTTCGACACGTGGGAGATATAGCCGCATCGAGGGTGTTACAAATATGTACTCCAAATCATGTACGCGGACTCCAACAATGCAGCCGAGTATGAGGCCCTTCTACATGGTCTCCGAATGGCAGTATCCATGGGCATTCAACGCCTGGAAATACGCGGGGACTCCAACCTCGTGATATCCCAAATAAATGGCGACTTCGACGCCAAAGACCCAAAAATGGCAGCTTATCGCAATGCCGTCCTAAAAATGTCAGTTCGGTTCGAAGGACTGGAGTTTCACCATATAGCCCGAGAAAATAATCAGGCAGCGGACGTCCTGGCACGTATTGGAGAAAAACGAGATGCAGTCCCCCCAACATCTTCTTAGAGAGAATATTCAAGCCATCTGTAGCATGGGAAGGGGAACCCTCGGTCCACAATCCGAACACAACCGCACAGCCCGACGCCGAACAATTTGACATAATCAGAGGCCCTGCCACCGAAATCACACCCTCAGCCCACGTAATAATGGCGGTCATCGCCCCGTGGACGGAACCATTCCTCGCCTACCTTACTAGGCAGGAACTCCCAGAGGAACAAAACGAGGCACGCTGCATAGTGCGGCGATCTAAAGCCTATAAAGTCCATGAGGGAGAGCTCTATAAGAAAAGTACTACAGGAGTCCTCCAAAGATGTATCTTAGAAGAGGAAGGGCGGAGTCTGTTGGCTGAAATTCATGCCGGACTCGGTGGCCACCATGCTGCAGCTCGATCCCTTGTAAGCAAGGCTTACCGTACAGGCTTTTATTGGCCAACGGCCCGAGCAGACGCCCATGACTTAGTCAAACGATGCGTCGGTTGCCAGCTCTTTGCAAACCAAAGCCATATGCCGCCCAACGCCCTCCGAACTATCCCCATCACTTGGCCTTTTGCGGTATGGGGGCTTGACATGGTAGGACCCCTTAAAGGTGGAACCCACAAGAAAAAATACTTATTGGTCATGGTGGATAAATTCACCAAATGGATAGAAGCCAAGCCTGTTAAGATGACCGAATCCGGACCTGTGATAGACTTCATATCAGGGGTCGTACACCGTTATGGTGTCCCCCATAGCATTATCACCGATAACGGCACAAACTTCACCTCTGACGAAGTAAAGCTGTGGTGCAAAAACATGGGCATTAAGCTCGATTATGCTTCTGTCTATCACCCACAAACTAACGGTCAGGTCAAACGTGCAAATGGTCTCATCATGAGCGGTATCAAACCCAGACTAGTGCGGTCCCTAAAGGAATCTAATACGCACTGGGTAGAGGAGCTCGACTCCGTACTCTGGGGGCTGCGAACCACGCCGAATCGTACCACCGGATTCACACCATTTTTTATGGTGTATGGCGCTGAGGCAGTTCTGCCCTGCGACATAATTCATGACTCACCTCGAGTGAGCATGTACGAAGAAAGAGAAGCCGAACTTGATCGGCAGGACAACCTGGACACCCTAGAGGAGGAGCGCGACGTGGCTAAAGCCCGTTCCGCATTTTATCAGCAGCAGGCTCGAAGATATCAAAGCAGAGAAGTACGGGCCAAAAATTACAATGTTGGCAAACTAGTTCTACGCCTGACGGATAAGAAAAAGGACAAACTCAAGCCCAAATGGGAAGGTCCCTTCATAATTGACCAAGTCCTCACTGGTGGAGCGTACCGCTTGCGAGACGCGTCAGACAACCGACTCGAGCCGAACCCATGGAACGCCACACGTCTCCGAAGATTCTATGCCTAGCGCCGAACTCTGAGTTTGTCTCCTTCCTCTGTCCATTTTTACATATATCTTTCTGTTTTTATTTTTGTCTCCTCCCACTCTTTCCTTTTCTAGCCCTTAAAGGCTCATAATATGACGCACTACCAGCGCTCCTTAAACCTGGGGGCTTCTTTAATAGAAGCTTGTTTATACGGGTTTCACACCCAACGCATGCGTCAGACTTCCGCATGCACCTTTTCTTCACCATTATATGCATCAATATGACTTAAGTTTTGGCCAAGCTGGGTTGCCTGGCTCCTGTGCTTACACCTACGTTCCCGATTGTTCGTCTAGGCGGTAAAGGGAGCACCTCTGCGATTGCTACTGCCGGATAAGCCGGATGTGTACCTCAGACTGGGTGAAGCCGAAAGCTAGCGTTCTTAGGGGAATATTCGGTCGGTGAACTAAAGATGAACCTTTTTTACTTATACATGCCCCCAGATGTTTTCCTGCATTTGCAGTCCGGACGTGCACTTCAGGGCACGCCACCCCAGCGAAAGGAACCCTTAACGGAACTATTCTCTCTGGAAGATGTTTCTTATTAACCATGTAATATAACATAACTAGTTGGGCACTTGTCTGATAAAGCACTAATGACCCCTACGCCTGGTCTCCATGCATACCTCGGTTCTTATATAACCATTATGGTATTCGGACACACTCCGGACCGTCAGGTCCCAAGGTTGAAGCGAAAAGGTCGGCAACGACAAACGATCTACAATCCGGCTAGAAGGCATTTCACATGTCAATTATAAATTACATAGTCATCCTGACTGATTGTATTCCTCCTCTATACCATCTAACAGGCTGTCTAATTTACAGTCCTGCTGAGAATACTTTGCGGCCAGTTCTACCTGGCCATACACTAAGCTCACAGGGATCTCCTTCCCGTCGAGCCCCACCGGTCCGACCTCGGCCATGTGATTGGGGTCAGACTTCGTAAAGTGGGTCTTCACCATGGCCCAGGCCTACCTAGCACCTTGTCGGCAGGCTGATATCTTCCACAACCGGAAGCGCCGCCTTGCTCCCTTCAGCTTCTCCACAAGCTCTCCAAGGCCCTCGGGCGTGGGGTGGGCAAGCCATAAGGCTTGGGCAACGCCTCGCATCGCCTGCCGAATTCGCTCGTGCAGTTGCAGGAGTTCGGGGAGTAGGTCACCCGTAGAACCGGGCATCTCCTCTGCAGGAAGACATGTGAGCATACCTACAGACAATACTCTGTTATTCGACTTTCTCGCCGAACTCATTTTTCAAAGTTCGTTCAAGCACTTACTAAATATGCCGCGTCGAAGCCGCTGATTCTCCTTCATGGAGTCCGACAGATGGCCACGAACGTCCTTCAGTTCAACATCCAGCTTGGTGTTGGCATCCTGTATATCATTCTTCTCTCGCCTCACCCTTGTCAACATACTCTCACCGGCCTTTAACCGGCGTAAGAGTTGTTGCCTCTCCGGATCAAGTCCGGCGCCATCTGCAACATGAATTGTCAGATTTGCACCCATCCCGCACAATACTAATCTTTCGAAGTGTATCTTACCTAAGGGGGTCCCTTTGGGCTCCCCTGTTGCGGCTAGTGCAGCCTCTAGTTGGTCCTTGCACTTTTCCAGCTCCTGGGACAGCACGGTGTTCTTCTCTGTAAGAACCTGCATGTTATATGATCCTTAAATCAGTTACTTTAACTGTTTTAAGTCTCGGGGGCTACTGATATATATATATATATATATATATATATATATATATATATATATATATATATATATATATATATATATATATAACCAAAATTTTCTTACCCGTATGTCTTTCACATACTGCTCCGTGGCTTTGGCTAAACCATCTTGAGCGGCACGAAGGTACGCATCTCCCGAATTAAAGGCATTTAAAGCCTCTCGGGAGAAACAAGCGTCGCGTAGAACTGTCCGGCGATGCCTGTGGTTCATGGCACTCTCCACTTCTGAATTTGTGGCAGACAGCCGGTCTACATCCTCTGTTGGAGGAGCGTTCGGTGCGCGCCTAGTGCTCGTCCCCGCTTCCGGACCAGACGTTGGAACCTGGCGAGTGGAGGCGCGATTGGTGACCTCTCCGGACATAGTCCGGTGAGGCCTCTTCGTCCTTGAAACAGCATGAATGTTAATATGCCTTGACAGAATAACACCAGGGATACGGAGGGCGCGTTATACCTTTGTGCCGGAATCCCAATCCGGACTACATTTCTTTTTGCCCCACGGGGCCCTACGGCCCTCGTTGGCTAGCCGCTGCAGGTTCGGCCTCCCGCCTTGGAAATCTCCCCTGCAAAATACGGTTGTCATTTGAAACGCCGGAATATGTGAGAATGGAATCTCTCTTGAGGGAATAAACACTCCGGTTTCTGTCACCTGGGAGGCCGGGATTAACCCGGGGTAATCGGTCGTGATGGCCACCAAGGTATCGTCCTTGCTTAACTGATGGAACACCCCGTCGATGAGCTCCACCGATATGTTCGGAACCTCTTCGGAGTCCGGATCGAGGGACCGTTCTGGGTCCTCAGGCTGTGGAGGGTGGCTGTTGATATCCTTTACTTCCTGTCGTAGTTCCTGCATTGAAATCGTCAGATTACGTATCTAGTCGTGGGAGCGTTAAACAGACAGGCAAGTGCAATTGTTCACTTACCCAACTTGGAGGTATGTACATAGTGAATCCGGCCCGCGGGTTGACGCGGAGGAAGTCCTCCTTTTCTCCCTTGTACAAAGATGTTAAAATCTTTACTAGAGCAGCAGCTGTGGCTGGCCCCTTACGACCGTAACGGGTGGCGTCATCCTCCCCGTTGAAATCCCACATGGGGTGGCCTCTATATTGAAGCGGCTGCACCCCCCGCATAACACATGTGGCCATGACTCCAATCATGGTTAGTCCGGAATGAGCCAACAGTCTTATCCGGCCCATCAGGTAAAGGACGTCTCTGTCACTTTCTCTCTGAGAGCTCCGCGGACGCCAGCTCAAGCGTTTCTTCGGTGGAGCACTGTTGAACTCGGGGAGACCGACCCGGATAGGGTCCGGTAGCGGGACGTCATCTATGTAAAACCATTCCGAAGGCCAGTCCTCGGACGCCTCTTTTGGGGTTCCGGATGGGTATCCGGTCCCAGCGATGCGCCATACTTCGGCTCCGCCCACTTGATAAATGGACCCCTTTTGAGAACGGGGCACCAAGCAGAACAACCTCTTCCACAGCGCAAAATGAGCCTCGACGCCTAAAAATAGCTCGCAAAGGGCAACGAAGCCCGCAATATGTAGTACGGAGCCGGGCGTGAGATTGTGCAGCTGGAGGCCGTAGAACTCCAGAAGCCCGCGGAGGAATGGATGAATTGGAAATCCCAGTCCCCTTAATAAATAAGGGACGAGGCACACCCGCTCTCCTTCAGAAGGATTGGGGGTGCTCTCCGCTTGCTTTCCGCCATTATAGGTGGCGAGTCCGGCTCGGACCGGGACCATATATGCCTGGGGAAGGAATCCCTTGGCCTGCAGCGACACTAACTCGCTGTGTGGGATGGTGCAACTCTCCCAGTCTCCGTGTTTAGGACTGGAGGGGCGAGGGGAGGAGCTGCGACGGCTGGCCATGTTGGAATGGACCTTTGCTGGAGACGCTCTGATGATAACTCGCGGAGAGGAGAAGATGTGGTTTGGATCTAAATCCCCATCCAGTTAAATAGGCGGCTCGTTTATATGACTAAGGGTGTGGATGTAAAAACACCCCAAACTTTTCGCATTCGTTCAGCACGTGGAAGACGACCATTATTGGGCACTGAAGCCGAGGAGCGCTACATTACAAAAATCGGACATTATTCGTACAGGTACACAGGATTCGGAGGAGGAACCCGCCTTGCAATGCCGAAGACGATTTGCGCGCCGGACTCGTCGTCACTGAAGCCTGGTTCGGGGGCTACTGAGGGAGTCCTGGATTAGGGGGTGTTCGGATAGCCGGACTATACCTTCAGCCGGACTCTAGGACTATGAAGATACAAGATTGAAGACTTCGTCCCGTGTCCGGAAGGATCTTTTCTTGGCATGGAAGGCAAGCTAGGCGCGCGGATATTCGAGATCTCCTACCATTGTAACCGACTCTGTGTAACCCTAACCCTATCCGGTGTCTATATAAACCGGAGGGTTGTAGTCCGTAGGACAACCATCATCATACACAATCATACCATAGGCTAGCTTATAGGGTTTAGCCTCCTTGATCTCGTGGTAGATCCACTCTTGTACTACCCATATCATCAATATTAATCTAGCAGGAGTAGGGTTTTACCTCCACCGAGAGGGCCCGAACCTGGGTAAAATAAAGTGTCCCTTGTCTCCTGTTACCACCCGGCCTTGACGCACAGTTCGGGACCCCCTACCCGAGATCCGCCGGTTTTGACACCGACAACCACCACCAAGGGCGACAAGCAAGAGGTGGCATGCAGTCAATCCATTCGCTTGTCCCAGGCCAAGACTCCCCCTGCCAAGTGACGAACGGTCACGGGGGTAGACCCTAGCCCCACATCAAGCCCAAATCCTCCGCCAAGCCCGATCCCTCTAGAGGTCTCGGTTCCCCCGACCGGCTCTTTGCTGTCGCCAAGCTCTGCTCCGCCGACTCTGAAGAGGGGCAGGGCAACCCCGCCACCGGTGGCATACGAATTGAGCTCCATGCTCATGGATCCGGAGTAAGTATGATGACTAACTTCTCATTGAAGCATTCTGCACTTGGTCGTTGTATTAACCTTGTCTTTTGTTGACTTGGTAGGGATGAAGAACCCCCTGCTCAACGAGCCAAACATGCCAAGCATGTGGCAGTGCCTGGCCATTCGGCGAGCGCGGTGATGGTGGGGGATACGACAGGTGATCCCGTGCCTAGCCCCCAGTCCAGCCCCTAGCACGAAGGCTTGGGCCACTCTTTGCCTACTCATGGAGGCGTGGAAGAACGCCCCTCAACCCCCGCCAAAGGAGCAAGTGAGAGCCAGCCATGTGGGTTGCGCCAAGAAGGGTCCACATTGGCCCAAGCTCAAGTAAGGGAATCACTTGCAAGGGCCTCCACCGAGAGGTCTGCTTGCGTCAAAGTCACAGCCACCAAAGGGATGGTTGCAATCATGCGCTGGCAACTGACATTGCCAAGAAAGGGGATGCCTCTTCACAGAAGCCACCATCGGGTAACCCACTTGTCTTTGTTTCCACTTGCTTGAATTACTTTACTCTTGGCCTTTAAATTAGGAGTGTCTGCCTTTTTATTATCCTATCTGTTGATTTTGTTTTGCAGCCCCTTCAACTGACGAACCTAAGATCCTGGAGGAGGTGGCCAGTATTGGAAAGGATGCTGCCGAGGAAGCAACCAGGATCGCTGCCGCGGAAGGCCAGGAACAGACTGCCGGGGACACCGAGGAATTCCCGAAGAGGCAGAGAAAACCCCCAGTAGTACATCCGGCATGGGCGCAGTCATCGAGGAGAGAACTCCTCTCCAGTCTATGGGGCCTCTACCTCCGGACTATCCGCTGGCCATAGCTCCACTATCTTCTCCAGAAAAGTTGGCGCTGATCCTCGCTGAACCTGGACTCGCACAACCCAGCTCATCTTTCTCAACAGGCGTGGACTTTGATGAAGAGATCAGACGCATACTAGCACCGCTGTCCGAGAGATTTGAAGAGGCTAGCGATTCTGCTGATATTGCCAAGGATTTAGCCTTCCTGGAATCCATGGCAGCAGTGTTTAAAGATGTGCAACACAGGTATAGTCTTAAGTGACAGGTAGTCAAGGAGCAGCGTGATTCTGTTGATCTTAGGGACAGGAAGCTGGCGGATAAAGGTAACGAGTTGCACGAGTGGTACAAGAACCAGTCCCATTCCCTTATGCGGCAAGAGGAGGTGCTGACCATGGCCAAGGAAGATATTCTTTCCCGGGAGGTCCGTTTGGCAGAGCGCGAAGCGCTTCTGAACACCAAGGACAAGGACATCTCCATTCGGGAAGGCAATCTTGAAGCCAGCCTCCGCAGCAAGGATGAGGAGCTGGAGGCCCTTGTACAACACCATACGAAGGACCTGGAGGATAGCCACAAAGCCACTCTCAACGCGCTTTCTCTTGAATCCTCCGCCCAACTAAAGAATGTTACCGACGAGCTAGCTGCCGCATGTGGCACCAAGGCTGATCTTGAACATCAAGTGCGCAAGCTAACGGAGGACCTTGTCGGGAGCAACAAGGATATCGTGTCTCTCAAAGAGGAAGCACAAAAAGTAGAGACCACCTTGAAGGAGGTGCAATCGCAGCTTTCCTCCAAGAGCCAGGACCTCGACACTGCCAACGGTACCGTTTCTGATAGGCTCGGCTCTCTGGAGAAGGAAATCAAATTTGCCGGTTGCCTCGAGAAACTACTGATGACAGATCTGACCAAGTCTAGAACTCTCAAAAAAGATGCAAAAGACAAGCTTGAGAACCAGATTCAGCAGTGTGACCTTTGGATCAGAAGCATGGTTGACATCGCGGAACGCCTCACCGCTCAAATTGCCAAAATGGACACCAAGAGCTGGGCCTTCTCTGTCGGCAAGCATGAAGCTCCAAGTGTGAAGCTGATGCTTTTCTTGAAAGGCTTGATCGAGGGGCTAATGATGTACGAAGACGACATGGCAGCCTTCTTTGCTGACGAATCCCGGAAGCTTGCTCGCGACGCTCTCTTTTTGGTCTTGAGCACTCGCCGATGGCTTCAAGAAGCTGCCACCAGGTGCCGACACTTCTGCCGCTGTGGAGAAGGCCGACCCCTTGCTGAGAGGGTCCTCTCAGTCCCAAGAGCACAAGGAGGTCGCCGGGTCCAGCTTTAAGCCATTATTGCTGCTGTGTTGCCCTGTAATAAGACACTATGTATCCCGTTTTTAGGCTCTGTACTGTTCTTGCTCTAATGCTCGTCAAACTGATATTTTTATGTGAATGCACGCCACCCCCCTTATGTGTATCCATTGGTATTTTTCTGGTTATTTTCCTTGTGTACTTTGGTTTCTTTCCTATAGCATCCCGACGTGATTGCTTTGAGGAACGGGTCCTTAGCATTCTGCTGGCGAGGACACGCTACCGGTGGGTTATTCCTTAATAGTCCTTGACGCTGCCACCCACTTTGTTGAGCAGGCTCAAAAAAAACATCAAGGGTGCAGACAAATATGGTAAGGTTCCATTGCACGGAGGGCTTTCCATATGGAACCTTGGTTGTCCGAGGGACATGCGAGTAAAAGCTCTGAAGAAAAGTTGACAAGCACGTCAACTTTGCTTTTGTCTGTGCTCCCCTCCTGCCGGCGTGCAAATTTGATTACGCATAGCATCTCCTATTCCATGTGTAGTCATCCCTCCCCTCGACGTCTCCTGGGGGGCCGCACATGTATACCCATTTTCGCTTTGAAAAGAGGGAAAACGGGAAGGAACAGAAGGGAGGGACTAGGTAGTTGATACATCTCCAACGTATCTATAAATTTTTGATTGCTCCATGCTATATTATCTTCTGTTTTGGACATTATAGGGCTTTATTATTCAATTTTATATTATTTTTGGGACTAACCTATTAACCAGAGGCCTAGCCCAGAATTGCTGTTTTTTTGCCTATTTCAGAGTTTCGTAGAAAAGAATATCAAACGGAGTCCAAACGGAATAAAACCTTCGGGAAGTGATTTTCGGAACGAACATGATCCAGAGGACTTGGACCCTACGTGAAGAAATCAAAGAGGAAGCCACGAGGTAGGGGGCGTGCCCTCCACCCTCGTGGGCCCCACATTGCTCCACCGACGTACTCCTTCCTCCTATATATACCTACGTACCCCCAAACGATCAGAAAGGGAGCCAAAAACCTAATTCCACCGCCGCAACCTTCTGTACCCACGAGACCCCATCTTGGGGCCTGTTCCGGAGCTCCGCTGGAGGGGGCATCGATCACGGAGGGCTTCTACATCAACACCATAGCCTCTCCGATGATGTGTGAGTAGTTTACCTCAGACCTTCGGGTCCATAGTTATTCGCTAGATGGCTTCTTCTCTCTTTTTGGATCTCAATACAATGTTCTCCCCCTCTCTCGTGGAGATCTATTCGATGTAATCTTCTTTTGCGGTGTGTTTGTTGAGACCGATGAATTGTGGGTTTATGATCAAGTTTATCTATGAACAATATTTGAATCTTCTGAATTCTTTTATGTATGATTGGTCATCTTTGCAAGTCTCTTCGAATTATCAGTTTGGTTTGGCCTACTAGATTGATCTTTCTTGTAATGGGAGAACCTCTTAGCTTTGGGTTCAATCTTGCGGTGTCCTTTCCGAGTGACAGTAGGGGCAGCAAGGCATGTATTGTATTGTTGCCATCGAGGATAATAAGATGTGTTTTTTATCATATTGCATGAATTTATCCCTCTACATCATGTCATCTTGCTTAAAGCGTCACTCTGTTCTTATGAACTTAATACTCTAGATGCATGCTGGATAGCGGTCGGTGTGTGGAGTAATAGTAGTAGATGCTGGCAGGAGTCGGTCTACTTGTCTCGGACATGATGCCTATATACATGATCATACCTAGATATTCTCATAACTATGCTCAATTCGGTCAATTGCTCAACAGTAATTTGTTCACCCACCGTAAAATACTTATGCTCTTGAGAGAAGCCACTAGTGAAACCTATGGCCCCCGGGTCTATTTTCCATCATATTAATCTTCCAACACTTAGCTATTTTCATTGCCTTTTATTTTACTTTGCATCTTTATCATAAAAATACCAAAAATATTATCTTGTCATATCTATCAGATCTCAATCTCGTAAGTGACTTGTAGGGATTGACAACCCCTTATCGCGTTGGTTGCGAGGATTTATTTGTTTTGTGTAGGTGCGAGGGACTTGCGCGTAGCCTCCTACTGGATTGATACCTTGGTTCTAAAAAACTGAGGACGCTACTTTGCTGCATCACCCTTTCCTCTTCAAGGGAAAACCAACGCAGTGCTCAAGAGGTAGAAAGAAGGATTTCTGGCGCCGTTGCTGGGGAGTGAAGCGCCTTTGGTAGGTGGAATTTGGTAAGGAAAAATTTATATAGTGTGCGGAAATATACTGTCACTTGTTACTATGGAAAGTAATCTTCTGAGGGGCTTGTTCGGGGTATCTTCACCCCGACCAGTAGAGCAAAGTGTTGCTCCTCAACCTACTGAACCTACTGAAGATGAAAATGTCTACTTTGAGATTCCTTCGGGTATGATAGAAAAACTGCTAGCTAATCCTTTTGCAGGAGATGGAACAAAGCATCCTGATGAGCACCTAATATATGTGGATGAAGTTTGTGGATTATTTAAGCTTGCAGGTATATCCGGTGATGTTATTAAGAAGAAGGTCTTCCCTTTATCTTTGAAGGGAGATGCATTGACATGGTATAGGCTATGTGATGATACGGGGTCATGGAACTACAAACGATTGAAATTGGAATTTCATCAGAAGTTTTATCGTATGCATCTTGTTCATTGTGATCGCAATTATATATATAATTTTTGGCCTCGCGAAGGAGAAAGCATCGCTCAAGCTTGGGGAGGCTTAAATCAATGTTATATTCATGCCCCAATCATAAGCTCTCAAGAGAAATGATTATTCAAAAAAATTATGCTCAACTTTCCGATAACAATCGCACCATGCTCGATACTTCTTGTGCTGGCTCTTTTACTATGAAGACTATTGAATTCAAATGGGATTTATTGGAAAGAATTAAATGCAACTCTGAAGATTGAGATCTCGACGAAGGTAAGGAGTCAGGTATGACACCTAAGTATGATTGTGTCAAATCTTTTATGGATACTGATGTTTTCCGCAAATTTAGCACTAAATATGGACTTGACTCTGAGATAGTAGCCTCTTTCTGTGAATATTTTGCTGCTCATATTGATCTCCCTAAGGACAAGTGGTTTAAATATCATCCTCCCATAGAAGTAAAAGTAGCTGCACCTATTATAGTTGAAGAGAAGACAATCACTTATAATGATCCTATTGTTCCTACCTCTTATGTTGAGAAACCACCTTTCCCTGTTAGGATAAAGGGTCATGCTAAAGCTTCAACTGTGGTCCGTAAAAGCAATATTAGAACTTATACACCTCCTGAGAAAATTAAAGTTGAACCTAATATTGCTATTGTTAAAGATCTCTTGTCTGATAATATCGATGGGCATGTTATTTATTTCTGTGATGAAACTGCTAGAATTGCTAAACCATGTGCTAAAGATAAACATAGACCTGTGGTAGGCATGCCTGTTATTTGTGTTAAAATAGGAGATCATTGTTATCATGGCTTATGTGATATGGGTGCTAGTGCTAGTGCTATACCTCATGACTTATACAAAGAAATTATGCATGATATTGCACTTGCTGAGATAGAAGATATTGATGTTACCACCAAGCTTGCCAATAGGGATACCATAAACCAATTGGAATTGTTAGAGAAGTTGAAGTCTTGTGTTGGAAAACTAAATATCCTGCTGATTTTCTTGTTCTTGGTTCCCCACAAGATAGCTTTTGCCCTATTATTTTTGGTAGACCCTTCTTGAACACTGTTAATGTCAGGATAGACTGTGAAAAGAATGTTGTTACTATTGGTCTAGGTGATATGTCTCATGAGTTTAACTTTTCTAAATTTCGTAGACAACACCATGAAGAGGAATTGCCTAGTAAAGATGAAATTATTGCTCATGCTTCTATTGCCGTACCTCCTAGTGATCCTTTAGAACAATATTTGCTAGACCATGAAAATGATATGTTTATGAATGAAAGAAGGGAAATAGATGAAGTATTCTATAAACATGAACCCATCCTGAAACACAATTTGCTAGTTGAAATCCTAGGGGATCCTCCTCCACCCAAGGGTGATCCCGTGTTTGAGCTTAAACCGTTACCTGATACTCTTAAATATGCATATCCTGATGAGAAAAAAGATATATCCTGTTATTATTAGTGCTAACCTTTCAGAGCATGAAGAAGAGAGATTATTGAAAACTCTGAGGAAGCAGTGCGCTGTTATTGGATATACTCTTGATGATCTTAAGGGCATTAGTCCCACTCTATGTCAGCATAAAATAAATTTGGAGAAAGATGCCAAACCAGTCTGTGATCACCAACGACGGCTAAATCCTAAGATGAAAGAAGTGGTAAGAAAGGAAATACTAAAGCTTCTTGAGGCAGGTATTATTTATCCCGTTGGTGATAGTTAGTGGGTAAGTCCTGTCCATTGTGTCCCTAAGAAGGGAGGTATTACTGTTGTTCCTAATGATAAAGATTAATTGATTCTGCAAAGAATTATTACATGTTATAGGATGGTAATTGATTTCCGCAAATTAAATAAGGCTACTAAATAAGATCATTACCCCTTACCTATTATCGATCAAATGCTAGAAAGATTATCCAAACATACAAATTTTTGCTTTCTAGATGGTTACTCTGGTTTCTCTCAAATACCTGTGTCAGCCGATGATCAATCAAAGACCACTTTTACTTGCCCTTTTGGTACTTTTGCTTATAGACGTATGCCTTTTAGTTTATGTAATGCACCTGCTACCTTTCAAAGATGCATGATGGCTATATTCTCTGACTTTTGTGAAAAGATTTGTGAGGTTTTCATGGACGATTTCTCCGTTTATGGGTCCTCTTTTGATGATTGCTTGAGCAACCTTGATCGAGTTTTGCAGAGATGTGAAGAAACTAATCTTGTCTTGAATTGGAAAAAGTGCCACTTTATGGTTAATGAAGGTATTGTCTTGGGGCATAAATTGTCTAAAAGAGGTATTGAGGTTGATAAAGCCAAGGTTGATGCTATTGAAAAGATGCCATGTCTCAAGGACATCAAAGGTATAAGAAGTTTCCTTGGTCATGCCGGGTTTTATAGGAGGTTCATTAAGGACTTATCAAAAATTTCTCGGCCTCTGACTAATTTATTACAAAAAGATATACCATTTGTCTTTGATGATGATTGTGTAGAAGCATTTGAAATACTTAAGAAAGCATTGATCTCTGCACCTATTGTTCAGCTACTTGATTGAAATTTACCCTTTGAAATTATGTGTGATGCTAGTGATTATGCTGTAGGTGTTGTTCTAGGGCAAAGAGTTGATAAGATATTAAATGTTATCCAATATGCTAGTACAACTCTAGACAATGCTCAGAGAAATTATGCTACTACTGAAAAAGAATTCTTAGCAGTTGTATTTGCTTGTGATAAGTTTAGACCTTATATTGTTGATTCTAAAGTAACTATTCACACTGATCATGCTACTATTAAATACCTTATGGAAAAGAAGGATGCTAAACCTAGACTTATTAGATGGGTTGTCCTGCTACAAGAATTTGATTTGCATATTGTTGATAGAAAGGGAGCTGAGAACCCCGTTGTAGACAACTTGTCTAGGTTAGAAAATGTGCTTGATGACCCACTACCTATTGATGATAGCTTTCTTGATGAACAATTAAATGTCATAAATGCTTATCGTACTGCTCCATGGTATGCTGATTATGCTAATTATATAGTTGCTAAATTTATACCACCTAGTTTCACATACCAGCAAAATAAAACGTTTTTCTATGATTTGAGGCATTACTTTTGGGATGACCCACATCTTCATAAAGAAGGAGTAGATGGTGTTATTAGACGTTGTGTACCTGAGCATGAACAGGAACAGATCCTACACAAGTGTCACTCTGAGGCTTATGGAGGACACCACGCTGGAGATAGAACTGCACATAAGGTATTGCAATCCGGTTTTTATTGGCCTACTCTCTTCAAGGATGCTCGTAAGTTTGTCTTATCTTGTAATGAATGTCAAAGAATTGGTAATATTAGTAGACATCAAGAAATGCCTATGAATTATTCACTTGTTATTGAACCATTTGATGTTTGGGGCTTCGATTATATGGGACCTTTTCCTGCCTCTAATGGTTATACACATATTTTAGTTGCGGTTGATTACGTTACTAAGTGGGTAGAGCTACTCCAACTAGTAGTGCTGATCATAACACTTCTATTAAAATGCTTAAAGAAGTTATTTTTCTGAGGTTTGGAGTCCCTAGATATTTAATGACTGATGGTGGTTCACATTTTATTCATGGTGCTTTTCGAAAAATGCTTGCTAAGTATGATGTTAATCATAGAATTGCATCCCCTTATCACCGACAGTCTAGTGGTCAAGTAGAATTGAGTAATAGAGAGCTCAAATTAATTTTGCGAAATACTGTCAATAGATCTAGAAAGAATTGGTCCAAGAAACTTGATGATGCATTATGGGCCTATAGAAATGCATATAAAAATCCTATGGGTATGTCTCCGTATAAAATGGTTTATGGAAAAGCATGTCAGTTACCTCTCGAACTAGAACATAAGGCATATTGGGCTATTAAAGAGCTCAATTATGATTTCAAACTTGCCGGCGAGAAGAGGTTATTTGACATTAGCTCACTTGATGAATGGAGAACCCAAGCTTATGAGAATGCCAGGTTGTTTAAAGAAAAGGTTAAAAGATGGCATGACAAAAGAATACAAAAGCGTGAGTTCAATGTAGGTGATTATGTATTGCTATACAACTCTCCTTTAAGATTTTTTCCAGGAAAACTTCTCTCTAAATGGGAAGGTCTTTACGTTATCGAGGAGGTCTATCGTTCCGGTGCCATAAAAACCAACAACTTTGAAGGCAGAAACCCGAAGGTGGTGAACGGTCAAAGAATTAAACATTATATCTCAGGTAATCCTATAAATATTGAAACTAATGTTATCGAAACCGTAACCCCGGAGGAATACATAAGGGACACTTTCCGGAATGTTTCAGACTCCGAAAAGGCATGGGTATGTGGTACGGTAAGTTAACTGACTCCAAAATAGTTCTAATGGAAATTTTTCTCCGTTTTGGAATATTTAGAAAAATAGAAAAATAAGAAGCAGTCCGGGAAGGACACGAGGCCTCCACGAGGGTGGAGGGTGCGCCCTACCCCCTGGGCGCGCCCCTACCTCGTGGGCACCTCGTGTGCTCTCCGGACTCCGTTTTCTTGCATGATACATATTTTGGTCGGTAAAAATTCATTATATAATCTCCCGAAGGTTTTGACTCCGGTATCACGCAAATATCCTCTGTTGTTGTTTCGAGCTGTTTTCTGTCATGGTTGTCAAGGCTAGGCATCATGTCATCCCCCTTCTCCAACAATGGCGAAAACGATGCTTGGCTAATGAAGATAGAGCTGAAGAGGGAAGAACCCATGGAGATCAACAAGGATGAAGGGATCAAGAAGGCCACGAAGGACCAAGTTCCGGCAACAGAAGACATTCTTCAACTTGATCACAATCTTCTTACCCCAACCGAGATTTAAGCTTTCAAGATGATTGAGTTAGCTCGTATACAAAACAAGTATCTCACATGTCAAAATATTTTGTCGAAGGAGCATATCATTGCACTCAAGGGCATTATCCGCAAGTTGGAAGTTCTCTTACGCTCGATGTGCGACTACCCATCATCACCACCATCTTCTTCATCAGCAAAAGAGATTTGATCACATGGGTATGGGCACTCCCCTTGGTAACTGCCAAGCTTGGGGGAGGTGCCCCGGTATCGTATCACCATCACATCTCTATCTTTACCGTTTTTATTAGTTAGATCCTATTAGTAGTATATTGATCTAGTAGAATAAGGTTTATGGCATGATCTAGTTTTGAGTTTTGCTTTATGATCCCTCTATGTAATCGAGTCCGTGAGCTATATAATAAAGATAATGTTGAGTCAAGGGCTTGATAATTTTGCCATGTTCTTGAGGGAATAAAATAAAAGAGAACAAAAAGAAACAAAGAGATCATATTGATCTTATGGAGAGTAATGACTTCACATAGAAAGAGTATGATGATTAAAAATTGTTGGGAGTTGACAAACATAGCTTTGGTCATCGTTGCAATTAATAGGAAGTAATAAAGAAAGAGAGGTCTCACATATAAATATACCATCTTGGACATCTTTTATGATTGGGAGCACTCATTAAATATGACATGCTAAAGAGTTGATGTTGGACAAGGAAGACAACGTAACGGGTTATGTTTTCTTATATCTGAACTAAAGTATATTGTCATGGATCATCCAACATGTTGAGCTTGCCTTTCCCCCTCATGCTAGCCAATTTCATTGCACCAAGTAGAGATACTACTTGTGCTTCCAAATACCCTTAAACCAGTTTTGCCATGAGAGTCCACCATATCTACCTATGGATTGAGTTCAAGTAAGTTGTCATCGATGCAAGCAATAAAAATTGCTCTCTAAATATGTATGATTGATTGGCGTGGAGGAAATAAGCTTTATACGATCTTGTGATGTGGAAGAAATAAAAGCGACGGACCGCATAATAAAGGTCCATATCACAAGTGGCAATATAAATTGACGTTCTTTCGCATTAAGATTTTGTGCATCCAACCCTGAATGCGCATGGCAACCTCTGCTTCCCTCTGCGAAGGGCCTATCTTTTATTATTATCTTCTACCTTATGTAAGAGTCATGGTGATCTTCACCTTTCCTTTTTACATTTTATCCTTTTGGCAAGCACAGGGTGTTGGAAAGATACTGATATATATATATATATAATTGGATGTAAGTTAGCATGAACTATTATTGTTGACATTACCCTTGAGGTAAAAGGTTGGGAGGCGAAACTATAAGCCCCTATCTTTCTCTGTGTCTGGTTAAAACTCCGTAACCACAAGTATTGTGTGAGTGTTAGCACTTATGAAAGACTAAATGATAGTTGAGTATGTGGACTTGCTTTACAGCTCTGACATAGACTCTTTCTGATGTTATGATAAATTGCAATTGCTTCAGTGACTGAGATTATAGTTTTTTAGTTCTCAATAAAGTTTTTGATTCGTACTTTGCATTGTGAATAGATTATTACTTGAGCATAAGAGATCATATGATAATATCCATATATGTTGCTGTTATGAGAGTAATCATGATGCCCTCATGTCCGTATATTATTTTATCGACACCTCCACCTCTAAACATGTGGACATATTTATCGTTATCGGCCTCCGCTTGAGGACAAGCAAGGTCTAAGCTTGGGGGAGTTGATACATCCATTTTGCATCATGCTTTTGGATTGATATTTATTGCATTATGGGCTGTTATTACACATTATGTCACAATACTTATGCCTATTCTCGCTTATTTTACAAGGTTTACATAAGGAGGGAGAATGCCGGCAGCTGGAATTCTGGGCTGGAAAAGGAGCAAATATTAGAGACCTATTCTGCACAACTCCAAAAGCCCTGAAACTCCACGAAAGTTATTTTTGGAAATAATAAAAAATATTGAGCGGAAGAAATACGTCAGGGGGGCCTCCACCTGTCCATGAGGGTGGGGGGCGCGCCCTACCCCCTAGGCGCGCCCCCTGCCTCATGGGCCCCCTGTTGGCTCTCCGGCGCCCATCTTCTGCTATATGAAGTCTTTCGTCCGAAGAAAAACCATAAGCAACCTTTCGGGATGAGACTCCACCGCCACGAGGCGGAACCTTGGCGGAACCGATCTAGGGCTCCGGCAGAGCTGTTCTGCCGGGGACACTTCCCTCCGGGAGGGGGAAATCATCGCCATCATCATCACCAACGCTCGTCTCATCGGGAGAGGGCAATCTTCATCAACATCTTCACCAGCACCATCTCCTCTCAAAACCCTAGTTCATCTCTTGTATCCAATTCTTGTCTCCAAGTCCGGGATTGGTACCTGTAGGTTGCTAGTAGTGTTGATTACTCCTTGTAGTTGATGCTAGTTGGTTTATTTGGTGGAAGATCATATGTTCAGATCCTTTATGCATATTAATACTCCTTTGATTATGAACATGAATATGCTTTGTGAGTAGTTATGTTTGTTCCCGAGGTCATGGGAGAAGTCTTGCTATTAGTAGTCATGTGAATTTGGTATTCGTTCGATATTTTGATGAGATGTATGTTGTCTCTCCACTAGTGGTGTTATGTGAACGTCGACGACATGACACTTCACCATTATTTGGGCCTAGAGGAAGGCATTGGGAAGTAATAAGTAGATGATGGGTTGCTAGAGTGACAGAAGCTTAAACCCTAGTTTATGCGTTGCTTCGTAAGGGGCTGATTTGGATCCATATGTTTCATGCTATGGTTAGGTTTACCTTAATACTTTTGTTGTAGTTGCGGATGCTTGCAATAGAGGTTAACCATAAGTGGGATGCTTGTTCAAGTAAGAACAACACCCAAGCACCGGTCCACCCACATATCAAATTATCAAAGTACCGAACACGAATCATATGAACATGATGAAAACAAGCTTGACGATAATTCCCATTGTCCTCGGGAGCGCTTTTCTCTATATAAGAGTTTGCCCAGGCTTGTCCTTCGCTACAAAAAGGATTGGGCCACCTTGCTGCACTTTATTTACTTCTGTTATTTGTTGCTCGTTACAATTTATCCTATCACAAAACTATCCTTTACCTATAATTTCAGTGCTTGCAGAGAATACCTTGCTGAAAACCGCTTATAATTTCCTTCTGCTCCTCGTTGGGTTCGACACTCTTACTTATCGAAAGGACTATGATAGATCCCCTATACTTGTGGGTCATCAAGACTCTTTTCTGGCGCCGTTGCCGGGGAGGTCTATGCAAAAGTCAACATACCAAGTACCCATCACAAACCCTTATCTCCCGCATTACACTATTAGCCATTTGCCTCTCGTTTTCCTCTCCCCCACTTCACCCTTGCCATTTTATTCGCCCTCTCTTTTCCGTTCACCTCTTTTTCGCTTGCTTCTTGTTTGCTCGTGTGTTGGATTGCTTGCTTGTCACGATGGCTCAAGATAATACCAAATTATGTGACTTTACCAATACCAACAATAATGATTTCCTTAGCACTCCGGTTGCTCCTCTTACCGATACTGAATCTTGTGAAATCAATGTTGCTTTGTTGAATCTTGTCATGAAAGATCAATTCGCCGGCCTTCCTAGTGAAGATGCCGCTACTCATATAAATAGCTTCGTTGATTTGTGTGATATGCAAAAGAAGAAAGATGTGGACAATGATATTGTTAAATTGAAGCTATTTCCTTTTTCTCTTAGAGATCGTGCTAAAGCTTGGTTTTCGTCTTTGCCTAAAAATAGTATTGATTCTTGGAATAAGTGCAAATATGCTTTTATCTCTAAGTATTTTCCTCCTGCTAAGATCATCTCTCTTAGAAACGATATTATGAATTTTAGGAAACTTGATCATGAACATGTTGCACAAGCTTGGGAGAGGATGAAATTAATGATACGTAATTGCCCCACTCATTGTTTGAATTTGTGGATGATTATACAAAAAATTTATGCCAGATTGGATTTTGCTTCTAGAAATCTTTTAGATTCGGCCGCAGGCGGCACTTTTATGGAAATCACTTTAGGAGAAGCTACTAAACTCCTAGATAATATTATGGTTAATTATTCTCAATGGCACACTGAAAGATCCACTAATAAAAAAGTGCATGCGATAGAAGAAATTAATGTTTTGAGTGGAAAGATGGATGAACTCATGAAATTATTTGCTACTAAGAGTGTTTCTTCTGATCCTAATGATATGCCTTTGTCTACTTTGATTGAGAATAATAATGAATCTATGGATGTGAATTTTGTTGGTAGGAATAGTTTTGGTAACAACGCGTATAGAGGAAACTTTAATCCTAGGACTTATCCTAGTAATTCCTCTAATAATTATGGTAATTTCTACAACAATTCTTATGGAAATTTTAATAACATGCCCTCTTAGTTTGATACTAGTGTTAAGGAATTTATGAATTCGCAAAAGAATTTCAATGCTTTGCTTGAAGAGAAATTGCTTAAAGTTGATGAATTGGCTAGGAACGTTGATAGAATTTCTCTTGATGTTGATTCTTTAAAACTTAGATCTATTCCTCCTAAGCATGATATCAATGAGTCTCTCAAAGCCATGAGAATTTCCATTGATGAGTGCAAAGAAAGAACCGCTAGGATGCATGCTAAGAAAGATTGCTTTATAAGAGTGTGTTCCTCTAGTTCCTATGAAAATAAAGATGAATATCTAAAAGTTATTGATGTGTCCCTTATTAAATCTTTGTTTTGCAATATGAATCTTGATAATGATGGGACTGAATATTATCCACCTTTACCTAGAAGGCGTTCCGAAAATTTGGAGTTTTTAGATCTTGATGCTAAAATTGATAAAAGTGGGATTGAAGAGATCAAAACTCTAGATGTTAATTAACCTACTATTTTGTATTTCAAGGAATTTAATTTTGATAGTTGCTCTTTGATAGATTGTATTTCCTTGTTGCAATCCGTGCTAAAATCTCCTCATGCTTATAGTCAAAATAAAGCCTTTACCAAACATATCGTTGCTGCTTTAATGCAATCTTATGAAGAAAAACATGAGTTGGAAGTTTCTATCCCTAGAAAAATTTATGATGAGTGGAAACCTATTATTAAAATTAAGATTAAAGATCATGAATGCTATGCTTTGTGTGATTTGGGTGCTAGTGTTTCCACGATTCCAAAGACTTTATGTGATTTGCTAGGTTTCCATGATTTTGATGATTGCTCTCTAAACGTGCACCTTGCGGATTCCACTACTAAGAAACCTATGGGAAGAATTAATGATGTTCTTATTGTTGCAAATAGGAATTATGTGCCCGTAGATTTTATCGTTCTTGATATAGATTGCAATCCTTCATGTCCTATTATTCTTGGTAGACCTTTCCTTAGAACGATTGGTGCAATTATTGATATGAAGGAAGGGAATATTAGATTCCAATTTCCATTAAAGAAAGGCATGGAACACTTTCCTAGGAAGAAAATAAAATTACCTTATGAATCTATTATGAGAGCCACTTATGGATTACCAACAAAGATAGCAATACCTAGATCTATCCTTGCTTTTATGCCTAGTTAGGGGCGTTAAACGATAGCACTTGTTGGGAGGTAACCCAATATTATTTTTTAGTTTTTTGCTTTTTTCTTATGTTTAGGAATAAATATTTGTTCTAACCTCTGGTTAGATGTGTTTTTATGTTTTAATTCGTGTTTGTGCCAAGTTAAACCTATAGGATCTTCTTGGGTGATAGTTATTTGATCTTGCAGAAATTTCCAGAAACTTTCTGTTCACTAAAATAATTGTTAAAAATCACCAGAACGTTATAAAATATTGATTCCAATTTCTGATGATCAATAAACAAATTGTCTAGGTCTTCCGATTTTGGATGATTTTTTGGAGTTCCAGAAGTTTGCGTTAGTTACAGATTACTACAGATTGTTCTGTTTTTGACAGATTCTATTTTTCGTGTGTTGTTTCCTTATTTTGATGAATTTATGGCTAGTAAAATAGTTTATAAACCATATAGAAGTTGGAATACAGTAGGTTTAACACCAATATAAATAAATAATGAGTTCATTATAGTACCTTGAAGTGTTGTCAAGTTTTCAAGTTTTGGGTGAAAGATTTGATGGGTTGTGGAACAAGGAGTGGCAAGAGCCTAAGCTTGGGGATGCCCATGGCACCCCCAAGATAATCTAAGGACACCAAAAACCTTGGGGATGCCCCGAAAGGCATCCTCTCTTTCTTCTACTTCCATCGGTAACTTTACTTGGAGCTATATTTTTATTCACCACATGATATGTGTTTTGCTTGGAGCGTCTTGTATGATTTGAGTCTTTGCTTTTTAGTTTACCACAATCATCTGTGCTGTACACACCTTTTAAGAGAGACACACATGATTTGGAAATTATTAGAATACTCTATGTGCTTCACTTATATCTTTTGAGGTATATAGTTTTTGCTCTAGTACTTCACTTATATCTTTTAGAACACGGTGGTGGATTTGTTTTATAGAAACTATTGATCTCTCATGCTTCACTTAGATTATTTTGAGAGTCTTAAATAGCATAGTAATTTGCTTAATCCTAATATGCTAGGTATTCAAGATTAGTAAAAACTTTCTTATGAGTGTTTTGAATACTAAGAGAAGTTTGATGCTTGATGATTGTTTTGAGATATGGAGGTAGTAATATTAAAGTTGTGCTAGTTGAGTAGTTGTGAATTTGAGAAATACTTGTGTTGAAGTTTGCAAGTCCCGTAGCATGCACGTATAGTAAACATTATGTAACAAATTTCAAACATGAGGTGTTCTTTGATTGTCCTCCTTATGACTGGCGGTCGGGGACGAGCGATGGTCTTTTCCTACCAATCTACCCCCCTAGGAGCATGCGCGTACTGCTTGTTTTTTGACGACTTGTAGATTTTTGCAATAAGTATGTGAGTTTTTTAGGACTAAAGTTGAGTCCATGGATTATACGCACTCTCACCTTTCCATCATTGCTAGCCTCTTCGGTACCGTGCATTGCCCTTTCTCCCATTGAGAGTTGGTGCAAACTTCAGCGGTGCATCCAAACCCCGTGATATGATACGCTCTTTCACACATAAACCTCCTTATATCTTCCACAAAACAGCCACCATACCTACCTATTATGTCATTTCCATAGCCATTCCAAGATATATTGCCATGCAACTTTCCACCATTCCGTTTATCATGACACGTTCATCATTGTCATATTGCTTAGCATGATCATGTAGTTGACATAGTATTTGTGGCAAAGCCACCTTTCATAATTTTTTCATACATGTCACTCTTGGTTCATTGCATATCCCGGTACACCGTCGGAGGCATTCATATAGAGTCATACCTTGTTCTAGTATCGAGTTGTAATCATTGAGTTGTAAAAAAATAGAAGTGTGATGATCATCATTTAATAGAGCATTGTCCCAATTTAAAAAAAGAAAGAAAAGGCCAAAAAAAGAAGGCCCAACAAAATAAAAAAATAAAAAGGGACAATGCTACTATCCTTTTACCACAATTGTGCTTCAAAGTAGCACCATGATCTTCATTATAGGGAGTCTCTTGTTTTGTCACTTTCATATACTAGTGGGAATTTTTCATTATAGAACATGGCTTGTATATTCCAACAATGGGCCTCCTCAAGTGCCCTAGGTCTTCGTGAGCAAGTAAGTTGGATGCACACCCATTTAGTTTCTTTTGTTGAGCTTTCATACATTTATAGCTCTAGTGCATCCGTTGCATGTCAATCCCTACTCCTTGCATTAACATCAATCGGTGGGCATCTCCATAGCTCATTGATTAGCCTCGTTGATGTGAGACTTTCTCCTTTTTGTCTTCTCCACATAACCCCCATCATTATACTCTATTCCACCCATAGTGCTATATCCATGGCTCACGCTCATGTATTGCGTGAAGGTTTATAAAGTTTGAGATTACTAAAGTATGAAACAATTGCTTGGCTTGTCATCGGGGTTGTGCATGATGAGATTATTCTTATGTGACGAAAATGGAGCATGACTAAACTATATGATTTTGTAGGGATGAACTTTCTTTGGCCATGTTATTTTGAGAGGACATAATTGCTTAGTTAGTATGCTTGAAGTATTATTATTTCTATGTCAATATTGAACTTATCTTGAATCTTTCGGATCTGAATGTTCATACTACAATTAAGAAGAATTACACTGAAATTATGCCTAGTAGCATTTCACATCAAAAATTCTGTTTTTATCATTTACCTACTCGAGGACAAGTAGGAATTAAGCTTGGGGATGCTTGATACGTCTCCAACGTATCTATAACTTTGGATTGCTCCATGCTATATTATCTTCTGTTTTGGACATTATTGGGCTTTATTATTCACTTTTATATTATTTTTGGGACTAACCTATTAACTGGAGGCCCAGCCCATAATTATTGTTTTTTTTGCCTATTTCAGAGTTTCGTAGAAAAAGAATATCAAACGGAGTCCAAATGGAATTAAACCTTCGGGAACGTGATTTTCGGAACAAACATGATCTAGAGGACTTGAACCCTACGTCAAGAAATCAAAGAGGAAGCCACGAGGTAGGGGGCGCGCCCTCCACCCTCATGGGCCCCACATTGCTCCACCGACGTACTCCTTCCTCCTATATATACGTACGTACCCCCAAACGATCAGAAAGGGAGCCAAAATCCTAATTCCACCGCCGCAACCTTCTGTACCCACGAGATCCCATCTTGGGGCCTGTTCCGGAGCTCCGCCAGAGGGGGCATCGATCACGGAGGGCTTCTACATGAACACCATAGCCTCTCCGATGATGTGTGAGTAGTTTACGTCAGACCTTCGGGTCCATAGTTATTAGCTAGATGGCTTCTTCTCTCTTTTTGGATCTCAATACAATGTTCTCCCCCTCTCTCGTGGAGATCTATTCGATGTAATCTTCTTTTGCGGTGTGTTTGTCGAGACCGATGAATTGTGGGTTTATGATCAAGTTTATCTATGAAAAATATTTGAATCTTCTGAATTCTTTTATGTATTATTGGTTATCTTTGCAAGTCTCTTCGAATTATCAGTTTGGTTTGGCCTACTAGATTGATCTTTCTTGCAATGGGAGAAGTGCTTAGCTTTGGGTTCAATCTTGCGGTGTCCTTTCCCAGTGACAGTAGGGGCAGCAAGGCATGTATTGTATTGTTGCCATCGAGGATAACAAGATGGGTTTTTTATCATATTGCATGAATTTATCCCTCTACATCATGTCATCTTGCTTAAAGCGTTACTCTGTTCTTATGAACTTAATACTCTAGATGCATGCTGGATAACGGTCGATGTGTGGAGTAATAGTAGTAGATGCAGGCAGGAGTCGGTCTACTTGTCTCGGACGTGATGCCTATATACATGATCATACCTAGATATTCTCATAACTATGCTCAATTCTGTCAATTGCTCAACAGTAATTTGTTCACCCATCGTAAAATACTTATGCTCTTGAGAGAAGCCACTAGTGAAACCTATGGCCCCCGGGTCTATTTTCCATCATATTAATCTTCCAACACTTAGCTATTTTCATTGCCTTTTATTTTACTTGGCATATTTATCATAAAAATACCATAAATATTATCTTACCATATCTATCAGATCTGACTCTCGTAAGTGACCGTGTAGGGATTCACAACCCCTTATCGCGTTGGTTGCGAGGATTTATTTGTTTTGTGTAGGTGCGAGGGACTCGCGCGTAGCCTCCTACTGGATTGATACCTTGGTTCTCAAAAACTAAGGGAAATACTTACGCTACTTTGCTGCATCACCCTTTCCTCTTCAAGGGAAAACCAATGTAGAGCTCAAGAGGTAGCAGTAGTCCATTAGTCACGCGCCCACCCCCGGCACGGGCCAGAGTGGTCAACATAAACATTTGCAACTAATGATATATAGTGGAAAAAGGAAAAGAATTGGCTCCTCCTCCTTTTCCTTTACTCCCAACGATCCCTCAGCAACCGGCGTGAAGGACACGATGGCACATAAGACCTTGCCGGGGTTCGCTTGCTGGGGGTGCCAACCAACGGATTCACACCAGCGCCCAACTCAGGATTTACCCTTGGCGGGATAAATGCAGGACCAAGGTCCACGCGGGCTTATCGACGCTGGCGGCATCGCAACTACGCGATCCAACATTAGTGGGAAAGAAGGAAGAGGGAAGGCCAAGAATGCATCATTTTATCATTCGTCCGCCCAAGCGGGCATCTCTTGGGATTGGATGCGCTCGATAGAGGGCCGCAGGAAGGGCGACGCTGTTGCATGGCTCGACTCTCCCTTTGGCCGTGGGAGGCATGGTGGACATGTCGTCCGTGTCTCCCGTGCCCACCGTAATGCCTTTGTCCCTCGCTCTCGCCATCTCCGCCACGGCGGTGGAAACACGCGATAGAATCCGGAAGAGACGAGGCGAGGGAGCAGTATCGCTCGTTTTCTTCGAAGTAATGGACAAAGAAGATGATGCTGATGAAGATCGGCCTGCTGTTCACAACTTTGGATTTGCCCAAGCGCTCCCCCTACCTGGCACACCAAAGATGTCATGGGAGAACACGATCACCTATGGGGCCATGAGCCCCTTGTGGTTCGGCAAGGGGGAGGTCACGTTGCACAGAGAGCGGAAGCCATGAGGCAGCACGACGACGATGACACTGGTGATTTTTTACCCAGGTTCGGGCCGCTGAGAAGCGTAAAACCCTACTCCTGCTTTTGGTGGATTGGATGGAGGGATCACAACAACACGCAATGCTCAAGCTCGGCAAGGTGGCCTCGGGGTGCAGCTACGCGCGTACAAGTGTGAGGAGGTCCTAATCCATCTCTAGGTTGCCTTGGGCCTCCTTTTATAGCTAAAGGGGTCACCACAGTGGCAAAACAGACATTATCTTATGACTAGACAGCTAACCGTGCTGTCGTACCTTACTTTGTCATTTAGGACAAAATGCCATAAATGCTACCTTAGGTGGCGTGCGGGGGTGCATCCCCAACAAGCTTATGCCACCGCTTAGCCAGCTTTGCTTACCATCTTGACATGCCTTTAGACGGGTGTCAAATGAGCATGATCTGCCTTCCATCATAATGCCATGTGCTTAGCGAGAGCCACTTAGCTGCTTGCGGGTTCAACACCGCATCGACAAGTGATTGGCGTCGTGATGCAGTGGAGCGGTGGTGTCGTGGGAAACCACTGCCACCTATGGGGCCATCATCCCCTTGTGGTTCGGTAGGGGGATGAGCACATTGCACAAAGAGTGAAGAACATAGCACAACATGACAGAGATCACATGGACAATTTTACTCAGGTTCGGGCTGCCACGAGGCATAAAACCCTACTCCTGCTTTGGTGGATGGATGAGAGGACCATGGTGGAGACGCAACGCTCTAGCCTGGCAGGGTTGCCTCAGGGCGAGGGCAACTATGCGTGTATGAGTGTACAAGGGTTCGAATCATTTCTATGGTTGCCATGGCCCTCCTTTTATAGATCAAGGGGTCACCAGAATGGAAAATCAGTCATTGTGCCCTGATTAGATAGCAAATAGTGCTATCATACCTAACTTTGCAGATAGGGTAGAGCGCATTAAATGCACCGCTTAGTGTCACATCGTGGCGTGCCCGGCAAGCTATTTGGTAACCTTCTTGTCTGTCTGCTCGACGCATCTCTGGACGTTTGTCACTTGGAGGTGATTTCCTTCGGAAGTGGCTGCCATGTGTCAAGAAACAACCACTTAGTAATTTGGGGGCTTGACACCACACCGATCGATGACTTGCGTTGCAGTGAGGTGGAGCAGTGGAGCCTTGGCGGGGTGGTCCGCCCTTGGTGTGCCCGACAAGCTTGCCGGGGCAGTCTCGTGACTTGTCTCCAGAGCAACCTCGACCTCGCTAGGCTCGCCTGTTCGGCAAGGGAGGATTTCCCTTAGTGGCGTGTTGCTTCCTTTGGCTTGACTTTGTCTTCTTGATTCGCCCCCTAATTTCTCAAAGATCTATATCTTCAACTCGATCTCGTTTTGGATCTTGCAACCTTGCTATTTTAGGCCTGTGCATGGCCTAGGCAACATATCTAGGGTTTGTTGCACCAACAGGAGCCCTCGGGCCTGGCCCGAACACGCTGCCGGGCGTCATCGGGGTAGGCCCTATCCAGTGCATAGGCAAGAGGGTAGTAATTGCTTGTCCTTTGAGATCTTCTTTGCTTCTTGGTTAACCTGAGCCCAGGTCAGTTTCCGATTCTCTCGCATGTCGCGTAAGGCCAATTCTAGTGGGGCCATCCTTGTAATGGCCCGTGAATGACTTTAATGCATGGGTGAGTAACTGCCAATTCACTCTTCCCACCATGGTCTTATCCTTGTCCACATATGCTGCATGCATTGAGTGGGGTACGTAACGGAGCCGCATGGTGCGGGAGAGCGTCAAGGCTGGGGGCGGTTCTTAGATCGATGGAGGAGGATGGCGGTTACCCGCTGAGGGATCAGCTCCCAGCCCAGTTTCTCTATAAAAGAGGGGCAGGAGGGAGCGGAAATGTTCATCCACGCACCTCTCATCCTTCATTCCCCACCTTCTTCTTCTTATGCTGAAAGGGAGAGACCGGGGCCAGGCCTCGGGCTTGAGCTTGGGGTTGATGATGTTAAATGCTTGTGTCGATGCTCGGGGAGAAGAAAGGCGTGGTCACGCCTTTGCTGGGGTAGGAACCCTCTCCCGTCTTCACACAGGCCTCAGGGGGGGCGGTGGTAGCGCTGAAGTTAGAGACTCTGGTGCGCTCGTCACCAGGCCGCTCGGGGCTTCAATTTTAGTGGGGGGCTACGTGAGCGATGTCGGCGTTCTGGGAACGGGGGTCCCCAGACTTGCCTGCCTGCGGCCTGCGGCATGGCTCAAAGGAGGCCCAGCACGGCCCACCTTCATCAGCACAAGACCCAAGACCCTCGCGAGGGGCCAAGCCTCGCGGGGCGGACGATGCATAGCTTCCTCAGGCACGGCCTCATCAGGCTGGCTCACAGGAGGCGGAGAGATCAAGGCGGGGTACCTCACGAGGTGCCCATGACGTAAGCCATGACGACCAAGGGCGCCAGGCGGGCGCCAGCCTGCAAAGTGTCCTCCCTTTCCTCTTTGGTGCTAAGGGGGCAAGCGCAGGCGAGAAGATCAAGCAAAGGCATCCATTTCGGTGCAACGAGACCAAGACCAGCTCCGTGACAAGGAGGACGTCACCGTGGAGCCCGAACCAGCGTCATCACCAGAGCCTTTGGCAGGCGAGGACCAACTTTAGTCAGGATAAGTGTACTAGATGTTCCCCTTCAAAATGGCCAACTGTTGGCGCCCTTCCCGCTCAATATTTGGGAAGAGGCCCAGGGCCTTTGCCTATAAATAGGACTAGCCACCCCCAAGGTAGAGGCGGGGGGGAAGATAGAGGGAGATCGATGTATCAAAGTAGAGCCAATCAGATAGGAAGAGAGAGAGAGAAGGGCGACTGAACCCCTCTAGCAGTTCATCGCCCCAGCTAAGAACAGATCCTCGCGAGGCTGTTCGTCCTTGTATTGTTCATCCTCATCAGCCCAAGAGGCAATCCACCACACCACACTGGATAGGGTATTACACCAGATCGGTGGCCCGAACCAGTATAAACCTTGTGTCTCTTGTGCTGTTCTTTCAGTAGTTTAGATCTTTGCGAGACGGAGAGGTAGAGAGCATAATCTCCGCGCGCACCCCAGAGTTCCAACCTCAAGGGTCTGCCGGAACCCGAAATCCGACATTTGGCGCGCCAGGTAGGGGTGCGCCGGAATTTGTTCTATACCGCACCGCTCTCCTCCGACCGTCGCGTCCATGTCCGACGCCCGCCGGGCCCGCGCCGAGCGCCGGGCCGCCATCGCTTCCCGCGTCGCCCAGACGGCTCCCGTCGGCGGGCGTCCTCGTCGTTCCCCGTCGCCCGCCGTCAACGCCGCCCCCGGCCCAGCGGGGAACGGGTAGCAAGCGCCGTCTCGGCGTCCGTCAGTGCAGCGAGACGGCCGCGCCGCTACACCAATGCCCTCGGTCGTCGCGGCCCTCTTGGGCGGCTCGCCGGCGCCGCCCACAAGTCACCACGTCAAGCCGTTTGTCCGCCAGGTCAGCGCCGCTTCCGCACAGCAGGGGGCTCCCCCGGATCGGGCGGCGCCCAAGGCCGGCCTGACCTTCAGCTCGGAAGACCACCCCTCCAACTCGGCAAGCTCGAGCGCGCTCCCCATGTTGTGCACCCCCACCATCTGCTTTGTGGCCGTCACCAGAGCCCTCATCGATGGCGGCGCAAGCCTCAGCGTGCTTTCGGTTGAGGCCTTCAATCTCCTTCGCATACCCCTGGAACGGCTGCGACCCAGTCGGCCCTTCTCGGGCGTTGGGGCGGGTCATCCAGCTCCCTGGGACAGATCCGGCTCCCAGTCACCTTTGGCACCTACGACAACTTCCGCACGGAGATGGTCGACCTCGACATCGCCCCCATCGGCCTCCCCTACAACGCCATCCTCGGGTACCTCGCGCTGGCCAAGTTCATGGCCGCCAGGCACCCGGCGTACAACCTAATGAAGATGCCCGAGAGCAGCGGCGTCCTCGCCATGCACGGGGACGCCGGGGACGCACTGCGGGTGCTCGAGCTCGCCTTCAGAACTGCGGCATCAGCACAGGCCGCTGACTCAGGGAGCCCCGAGCCCAAGGGGGCTGCGCCCGCCAAGAAGAAGCAGCTGTTCACCCAGGACAATGCAGAAACCAAGCATATACGTGTCGACGAGGACGGGACCTCTAGTGCCACCATAGGCGCCAACCTCGAGCCTGAGCAGGAGGAGGCCCTGATCAGGTTCCTGCGCGCGAACAAAAAGGTATTCACTTGGGAGCCTGATCAGTTGGCAGGGATTCCCAGGAGCGTAATCGAGCACCACCTCAACGTCTGCCCAAACGTGCGCCCTGTGAAGTAGAAGGCAAGGCGGTAGTCCACAGAAAAGCAGGCCTTTATCGTTCAAGAAACTCGCAAGTTAGAAGCCGCTGGGGTCATTTGCGAGGTCCGATACCCAGATTGGTTGGCAAACCCCGTCGTGGTGCCAAAGAAGGGAGGGAAGGAGCGCATGTGTGTCGACTTCACCAACCTCAACAAGGCATGCCCGCAAGATCCATTCCCGCTTCCCCGCATCGACCAGATCGTTGATTCCACCGCAGAATGCGACCTGCTATGCTTCCTGGACGCCTTCTCTGGGTATCATCAGATCAAGATGGCGGTAGAAGACGTCGAGAAGACCGCCTTCCTAACCCCCTGCGGGGTGTACTGCTATACATGCATGCCGTTTGGGTTGCGTAATGCAGGGGCAACCTTTCAGCGGCTGATGCACATCACCTTGGGCCCGCAGCTTGGGAAGAATGTCGAAGCTTACGTTGCCGACATTGTGGTGAAGTCTCGGGAGGCCACGACCCTGATACAAGACCTGGAGGAAACATTTGCGAGCCTCGACGCAGTGAACCTGCGGCTCAACCCAGAGAAGTGTGTGTTCGGAGTCCCCTCAGGCAAGCTCTTGGGTTTCCTCGTGTCCCATCAAGGCATCAAGGCTAACCCGGAAAAAGTCAAGGCAGTCGAGGACATGAGCCCGCCAAAGACCCTCAGAGAAATGCAGAAGCTCACCGGATGTGTGACCGCGCTAGGGCGCTTCATCTCCAGGCTGGGGGAATGGGCTCTCCCTTTCTTCCAGCTTATGAAGAAAAAGGGGCCCTTTGAATGGACTGAAGAGGCAGACAAAGCGTTCCAAGATCTCAAGAACTACCTGACCAGCCCCCCAGTCATGGTGGCTCCGCGCCCTCAGGAGCCCCTAGTGCTCTACCTCGCCGCCACTCCTTACTCCGCCAGCGCAACCCTGGTGGCGGTTAGGGAGGAGCGCCAAATCAGAACCACAGCAGCAACTCGGGACAAGGTGAAGCAGGAACAGGGAAGGCCCCCGAAGGCCGCAACCACGGTTGAGGAAGATCAGCCACAGAAGAGTGCGCCGGGAGCAGGAGAGGCCACTCACCTGGATGGTCTACCTCCAGAGGCCTTGTCGCCTCGCGAGGCGCCCTTGCCTCCGGAGGGCGCCGCGAGCGCTGATGCACTCAGCCTTGTGGAACACCCAGTGTATTTCGTTAGCACGGTGTTATGGGACGCGAGGGCACGGTATCCCATGCCTCAGAAGCTCCTCCTCGCGCTGCTGGTGGCCTCGCGAAAGCTGCGTCACTACTTCCAGGGTCACCCCATCAAGGTCGTCTCGTCATACCCCTTGGAAAGAGTGCTCAGGAGCCCTAACTCAGCCGAAAGGGTCGCTAAATGGAATATAGAACTACAGGCGTTTCAGCTCGAGTTCAGCACGACCAGGGTCATCAAGGGAGCAGCATTAGCGGATTTCGTGGCAGAATGGACAGAGGCACCTGGCCTTAAGGACGACGAGGATCGGTCCCTCTCCCCAGGGAGCGAGGCGCCGGAAGGTTGGGTCATGTACTTCGACGGGGCATTCTCCAGGCACGGCACTGGGGCTGGTGCAGTGCTGATATCACCCACTCAGGACAAGCTCTACTACACTGTACAACTCTGCTTCCAGCATGGGGAAAAGGTCTCCAACAACATAGCAGAGTATGAAGGCCTAATAGCGGGTTTGAAGGCCACAACTGCCCTGGGGGTGAAGCGCCTCACCGTCAAGGGCGATTCGCAGCTCCTTGTCAACTTCTCCAACAAGGTGTATGAGCCAAAAGATGAGCACATGGAAGCCTATCTAGCAGAGGTCCGCGGAATGGAGAAACAGTTCTGGGGGTTGGAGATGAAGCATGTGCCTCGCGGCACCAATCAGGAGGCCGATGACATCGCCGAACGGGCGTCCCGGCGGTTACCTCAGGCACCTAGCGTCTTCGAAGAGCGGCTCTTCAAGCCCTCAGCCCAGCCGTCATTATCAAACATTGCTCAGCCTCGGGAGGAACTCCCCCAGCCACCTGCCTCGGGAGCCCGGGTCTGCGGCCCGGCCTCAGGAGCACGCCTTCTCCTGACAATGGAACCCCAGGAGGAGTGTTGGATCACGGAGCTTAGGAGTTATCTAACACAAGGGACCCTGTCGGAGAAGGAGGAGGAGGCAGAGCGCGTGGCGCGGCAGGCCACGACGTACTGCATCAGGGATGGGGAACTCTACCGGAAGCGACCAAACGACATATCACTGTGTTGCATCTCCAGGGAGCAAGGAAAGGAACTGCTGTGGGACATACATGGCGGGGACTGTGGGCATCATGCATCATCACGGACCCTCGTTGGCAAGGCCTTTCGCAGTGGTTTCTACTGGCCCACCGTGCTCAACGACGCTGTCGAACTGGTGAAGGCTTGTGAAGCCTGCCAATTGAAGGAAATATGCCCTAGAGGCAATAATAAAGTGATTATTTATTTCCTTACATATCATGATAAATGTTTATTATTCATGCTAGAATTGTATTAACTGGAAACATAATACATGTGTGAATACATAGACAAACAACGTGTCACTAGTATGCCTCTACTTGACTAGCTCATTAATCAAAGATGGTTATGTTTCCTAGCCATGAACAAAGAGTTGTTATTTGATTAACGAGATCACATCATTAATTGAATGATCTGATTGACATGACCCATTCCATTAGCATAACACCCGATCGTTTAGTATATTGCTATTGCTTTTATCCATGACTTATACATGTTCCTATGACTATGAGATTATGCAACTCCCGTTTGCCGGAGGAACACTTTGGGTGCTACCAAACGTCACAACGTAACTGGGTGATTATAAAGGAGTACTTCAGGTGTCACCAAAGGTAGATGTTGGGTTGGCGTATTTCGAGATTAGGATTTGTCACTCCGATTGTCGGAGAGGTATCTCTGGGCCCTCTCGGTAATGCACATCACTCAAGACTTGCAAGCATTGCAACTAATGAGTTAGTTGCGAGATGATGTATTATGGAACGAGTAAAGAGACTTGCCGGTAATGAGATTGAACTAGGTATTGGATACCGACGATCGAATCTCGGGTAAGTAACATACCGATGACAAAGGGAACAACGTATGTTGTTATGCGGTCTGACCGATAAAGATCTTCGTAGAATATGTAGGAGCCAATATGGGCATCCAGGTCCCGCTATTGGTTATTGACCGGAGACGTGTCTCGGTCATGTCTACATTGTTCTCGAACCGTAGGGTCCGCACGCTTAAGGTTTCGATGACTGTTATATTATGAGTTTATGAGTTTTGATGTACCGAAGGAGTTCGGAGTCCCGGATGAGATCGGGGACATGACGAGGAGTCTCGAAATGGTCGAGACGTAAAGATCGATATATTGGACGACTATATTCGGACATCGGAAGGGTTCTGAGTGGTTCGGGTATTTTCGGAGGTACCGGGGAGTTACGGGATTACGGGAGAAGTAATGGGCCTTGATGGGCTTTAGTGGGAAGAGGAAAAAGGCTGCTGCGCCCCCCCTCCTCTCTAGTCCGAATTGGACTAGGGAAAAGGGGGCCGGCCACCTCTCCTTCTCCTCCTATTCCTTCTCCCTTCCTCCCCTTTTGGTGGACTCCTACTAGGACTTGGAGTCCTAATAGGAATCCATATCCTAGCCGCACCATTGCCTTGGCCGGCCTCCTCCTCCTCCATCCTTTATATACAGGGGCAGGGGGCACCCCATAGACACACAAGTTGATCTACGGATCGTTCCTTAGCCGTGTGCGGTGCCCCCTTCCACCAAATTCCACCTCGGTCATATCGTTGCAGTGCTTAGGCGAAGCCCTGCGCCGGTAACACATCAAGATCGTCACCACGCCGTCGTGCTGACGGAACTCTTCCCCGACGCTTTGCTGGATCGGAGCCCGGGGATCGTCATCGAGCTGAACGTGTGCCAAGAACTCGGAGGTGCCGGAGTAACGGTGCTGTGATCGGTTGATCGCGAGGAGAACGTACGACTACTTCCTCTACGTTGTGTCAACGCTTCCGCTTCGGTCTACGAGGGTACGTAGACAACACTCTCCCCTCTCGTTGCTATGCATCACCATGATCTTGCGTGTGCGTAGGAAATTTTTTGAAATTACTACGTTTCCCAACAGTGGCATCCGAGCCTAGGTTTTTATGGTTTGATGTTATTTGCACGAGTAGAACACAAGTGAGTTGTGGACGATACAAGTCATACTGCCTACCAGCATGTCATACTTTGGTTCAGCGGTATTGTTGGACGAGACGATCCGGACCAACCTTACGCGTACGCTTACGCGAGACCGGTTCCCTCGACGTGCTTTGCAGATAGATGGCTTGCGGAAGACTGTCTCTCCAACTTTAGTTGAACCGAGTGTGGCTACGCCCGGTCCTTGAGAAGGTTAAAACGGAGTCTATTTGACAAACTATCGTTGTGGTCTTGATGCGTAGGTAAGATGAGTTCTTGCTTAAGCCCGTAGCAGCCACGTAAAACTTGCAACAACAAAGTAGAGGACGTCTAACTTGTTTTTGCAGGGCATGTTGTGATGTGATATGGTCAAGACATGATGCTAAATTTTATTGTATGAGATGATCATGTTTTGTAACCGAGTTATCGGCAACTGGCAGGAGCCATATGGTTGTCGCTTTATTGTATGCAATGCAATCGCGATGTAATGCTTTACTTTATTACTAAGCGGTAGTGATAGTCGTGGAAGCATAAGATTGGCGAGACGACAACGATGCTACGATGGAGATCAAGGTGTCGCGCCGGTGACGATGGTGATCATGACGGTGCTTCGAAGATGGAGATCACAAGCACGAGATGATGATGGCCATATCATATCACTTATATTGATTGCATGTGATGTTTATCTTTTTATGCATCTTATCTTGCTTTGATTGACGGTAGCATTATAAGATGATCTCTCACTAAATTATCAAGAAGTGTTCTCCCTGAGTATGCACCGTTGCGAAAGTTCTTCGTGCTGAGACACCACGTGATGATCGGGTGTGATAGGCTCTACGTTCAAATACAACGGGTGCAAAACAGTTGCACACGCGGAATACTCAGGTTTAACTTGACGAGCCTAGCATATAACAGATATGGCCTCGGAACACGGAGACCGAAAGGTCGAGCGTGAATCATATAGTAGATATGATCAACATAGTGATGTTCACCATTGAAACTACTCCATCTCACGTGATGATCGGACATGGTTTAGTTGATTTGGATCACGTGATCACTTAGAAGATTAGAGGGATGTCTATCTAAGTGGGAGTTCTTAAGTAATATGATTAATTGAACTTTAATATTATCATGAACTTAGTCCTGATAGTATTTTGCAAATTATGTTGTAGATCAATAGCTCGCGTTGTTGCTTCCCTGTGTTTATTTTGATATGTTCCTAGAGAAAATTGTGTTGAAAAATTGTTAGTAGCAATGATGCGGATTGGATCCGTGATCTGAGGTTTATCCTCATTGCTGCACAGAAGAATTATGTCCTTGATGCACCGCTAGGTGACTGACCTATTGCAGGAGCAGATGCAGACGTTATGAATGTTTGGCTAGCTCAATATGATGACTACTTAATAGTTTAGTGCACCATGCTTAACGGCTTAGAATCGGGACTTCAAAGACGTTTTGAACGTCATGGACCATACGAGATGTTCCAGGAGTTGAAGTTAATATTTCAAGCAAAATACCCGAGTTGAGAGATATGAAGTCTCCAACAAGTTCTATAGCTAAAAGATGGAGGAGAATCGCTCAACTAGTGAGCATGTGCTCAGATAGTCTGAGTACTACAATCGCTTGAATCAAGTGGGAGTTAATCTTCCAGATAAAATAGTGATTGACAGAATTCTCTAGTCACCATCACCAAGTTAGTAAAACTTCGTGATGAACTATAATATGCAAGGGATAACGGAAAATATTCCCAAGCTCTTCGCGATGCTAAAATCGGCGAAGGTAGAAATCAAGGAAAAACATCAAGTATTGATGGTTGACAAGATCACTAGTTTCAAGAAAAGGGCAAAAAGGAAAGAAGGGGAACTTCAAGAAGAACGGCAAGCAAGTTGCTGCTCAAGTGAAAAAGCCCAAGTCTGGTCCTAAGCCTGAGACTAAGTGCTTCTACTGCAAAGGGACTGGTCACTGGAAGCGGAACTACCCCAAGTGATTGGCGGATAAGAAGGATGGCAAAGTGAACATAAGTATATTTGATATACATGTTATTGATGTGTACTTTACTAGTGTTCATAGCAACCCCTTAGTATTTGGTACTAGTTCAGTTGCTAAAATTTAGTAACTCGAAACGGGAGTTGCAGAATGAACAAAGACTAGTTAAAGGGCAAGGTGACGATGTGTGTTGGAAGTGGTTCCAAGATTGATATGATCATCATCACACACTCCCTATACTTTCGGGATTAGTGTTGAAACTAAATAAGTGTTATTTGGTGTTTGCGTTGAGCATGAATATGATTTGATCATGTTAATTGCAATACAGTTATTCATTTAAGTTAGAGAACAATTGTTGTTCTGTTTATATGAATAAAACCTTCTATGGTCATACACACCAATGAAAATAGTTCATTGGATCTCGATCGTAGTGATACACATATTCATAATATTGAAACCAAAAGGATGCGAAGTTAATAATGATGGTGCAACCTATTTGTGGCACTGCCCTTTAGGTCATATTGGTGTAAAGCGCATGAAGAAACTCCATGCTGATGGGATTTTGGAATCACTTGATTATGAATCACTTGATGCTTGCGAACCATGCCTCTTGGGCAAGATGACTAAAACGCCGTTCTCCGGAACAATGGAGCAAGCAACAGATTTGTTGGAAATCATACATACTGATGTATATGGTCCGATGAATATTAAGGCTCGCGACAAGTATCATTATTTTCTAACCCTCACAGATGATTTGAGCAGATATGGGTATATCTACTTGATGAAACATAAGTCTAAAACATTTGAAAAGTTCAAAGAATTTTAGAGTGAAGTGGAAAATCATCGTGACAAGAAAATAAGGTTTCTACGATCTGATCGCGGAGACAAATATTTGAGTTACGAGTTTTGGCCTTCAGTTAAAACCGTGTGGAATAGTTCCACAAATTCATGCCACCTGGAACACCACAGCATAATGGTGTGTCCGAACGTCATAACCGTACTTTATTGGATATAGTACAATCTATGATGTTTCTTATCGATTTACCAATATCGTTTTGGGATCATGCATTAGAGACAGCTGCATTCACGTTAAAAGGGGCACCATCTAAGTCCGTTGAGACGACACAATATGAACTGTGGTTTAGCAAGAAACCAAAGTTGTCGTTTCTTAAAGTTTGGGGTTGTGATGCTTATATGAAAAAGTTTCATCCTGATAAGCTCAAACCCAAATCGGAGAAATATGTCTTCATAGGATACCCAAAGGAAATTGTTGGGTACACCTTCTATCACAGATCCAAAGGCAAGACATTTGTTGCTAAGAATGGATCCTTTCTAGAGAAGGAGTTTCTCTCGAAAGAAGTGAGTGGGAGGAAAGTAGAAAACTTGATAAGGTAATTGTACCTTCTCCCTTATTGGAAAGTAGTTCATCACAGAAATCTGTTCTTGTGACTACTACACCAATTAGTAAGGAAGCTAATGATGATGATCATGTAACTTCAAGATCAAGTTACTACCGAATCTCGTAAGTAAACTAGAGTGAGATCCGCACCAGAGTGGTACGGTAATCCTGTTCTGGAAGTCATGTTACTAGACCATGACGAACTTGCGAACTATGAGGAAGCGATGATGAGCCCAGATTCCGCGAAATGGTTAGAGGCCATGAAATCTGAGATATGATCCATGTATGAGAACAAAGTATGGACTTTGATGGATTTGCCCGATGATCGGCAATCCATAGAAAATAAATGGATCTTCAAGAGGAAGACGGACGCTGATAGTAGTGTTACTATCTACAAAGCTAGAATTGTCGCAAAAGGTTTTCGACAAGTTCAAGGTGTTAACTACGATGAGAGTTTCTCACTCGTATCTATGCTTAAGTCTGTCCGAATCATGTTAGCAATTGCCGCATTTTATGAAATCCGGCAAATGGATAAACAAAACTACATTCCTTAATGGATTTATTAAAGAAGAGTTGTATACGATGCAACTAGAAGGTTTTGTCGATCCTGAAGGTGTTAACAAAATATGCAAGCTCCAGCGATCCATCTATGGACTGGTGCAAGCATCTCAGAGTAGGAATACACGCTTTGATAAGTTGATCAAAACATATAGTTTTATACAGACTTGCTGTGAAGCCTGTATTTACAAGAAAGTGAGTGGGAGCACTACAACATTTCTGATAAGTATATGTAAATGACATATTATTGATCGGAAATAATGTAGAATTATTCTGTGAAGCATAAAGGAGTATTTGAAAGGAGTTTTTCGAAGAAGGACCTCGGTGAAGCTGCTTACATATTGAGCATCAAGATCTATAGAGATAGATCAAGACGCTTGATAAGTTTTTCAATAAGTACATACCTTCAAAAGATTTTGAAGTAGTTCAAAATGGAACAGTCAAAGAAAGAGTTCTTGCCTGTATTACAAGGTGTGAAATTGAGTAAGACTCAAAGCCCGACCACGGCAGATGATAGAAAGAGAATGAAAGTCATTTCCTATGCCTCAGCCATAGATTCTATAAAGTATGCCATGCTATGTACCAGATCTATTGTATACCCTACACTGTGTTAAGCAAGGGAGTACAATAGTGATCTAGGAAGTAGATCACTGGACATCGGTCAAAATTATCCTTAGTAAAATAAGGATATGTTTCTTGATTACGGATGTGACAAAAAAGGTTCGTCGTAAAAGGTTACGTCGATGCAAGTTTTGACACTAATCTAGATGACTCTAAGTCTCAATCTAGATACATATTGAAAGTGGGAGCAATTAGCTAAAGTAGCTCCGTGCAGAGCATTGTAGACATAGAAAATTGCAAAATACATAACGGATCTGAATGTGGCAGACCCGTTGACTAAACTTCTCTCACAAGCAAAACATGATCACACCGTAGTACTCTTTGGGTGTTAATCACATAGCGATGTGAATAGATTACTGAATCTAGTAAACCCTTTGGGTGTTGGTCACATATCGATGTGAACTATGGGTGTTAATCACATGGTGATGTGAACTATTGCTGATAAATCACATGGCGATGTGAACTAGATTATTGACTCTAGTGCAAGTGGGAGACTGAAGGAAATATGCCCTAGAGGCAATAATAAAGTGATTATTTATTTCCTTACATATCATGATAAATGTTTATTATTCATGCTAGAATTGTATTAACTGGAAACATAATACATGTGTGAATACATAGACAAACAACGTGTCACTAGTATGCCTCTACTTGACTAGCTCATTAATCAAAGATAGTTATGTTTCCTAGCCATGAACAAAGAGTTGTTATTTGATTAACGAGATCACATCATTAATTGAATGATCTGATTGACATGACCCATTCCATTAGCATAGCACCCGATCGTTCAGTATATTGCTATTGCTTTTATCCATGACTTATACATGTTCCTATGACTATGAGATTATGCAACTCCCGTTTGCCGGAGGAACACTTTGGGTGCTACCAAACGTCACAACGTAACTGGGTGATTATAAAGGAGTACTTCAGGTGTCACCAAAGGTAGATGTTGGGTTGGCGTATTTCGAGATTAGGATTTGTCACTCCGATTGTCGGAGAGGTATCTCTGGGCCCTCTCGGTAATGCACATCACTCAAGCCTTGCAAGCATTGCAACTAATGAGTTAGTTGCGAGATGATGTATTATGGAACGAGTAAAGAGACTTGCCGGTAATGAGATTGAACTAGGTATTGGATACCGACGATCGAATCTCGGGTAAGTAATATACCGATGACAAAGGGAACAACATATGTTGTTATGCGGTCTGACCGATAAAGATCTTCGTAGAATATGTAGGAGCCAATATGGGCATCCAGGTCCCGCTATTGGTTATTGACCGGAGACGTGTCTCGGTCATGTCTACATTGTTCTCGAACCGTAGGGTCCGCACGCTTAAGGTTTCGATGACAGTTATATTATGAGTTTATGAGTTTTGATGTACCGAAGGAGTTCGGAGTCCCGGATGAGATCGGGGACATGACGAGGAGTCTCGAAATGGTCGAGACGTAAAGATCGATATATTGGACGACTATATTCGGACATCGGAAGGGTTCTGACTGGTTCGGGTATTTTCGGAGGTACCGGGGAGTTACGGGATTACGGGAGAAGTAATGGGCCTTGATGGGCTTTAGTGGGAAGAGGAAAAAGGCTGCTGCGCCCCCCCCTCCCCTCTAGTCCGAATTGGACTAGGGAAAAGGGGGCCGGCCACCTCTCCTTCTCCTCCTATTCCTTCTCCCTTCCTTCCCTTTTGGTGGACTCCTACTAGGACTTGGAGTCCTAGTAGGAATCCATATCCTGGCCGCACCATTGCCTTGGCCGGCCTCCTCCTCCTCCATCCTTTATATACAGGGGCAGGGGGCACCCCATAGACACACAAGTTGATCTACGGATCGTTCCTTAGCCGTGTGTGGTGCCCTCTTCCACCGAATTCCACCTCGGTCATATCGTTGCAGTGCTTAGGCGAAGCCCTGCGCCGGTAACACATCAAGATCGTCACCACGCCGTCGTGCTGACGAAACTCTTCCCCGACGCTTTGCTGGATCGGAGCCCGGGGATCGTCATCGAGCTGAACGTGTGCCAAGAACTCGGAGGTGCCGGAGTAACGGTGCTGTGATCGGTTGATCGCGAGGAGAACGTACGACTACTTCCTCTACGTTGTGTCAACGCTTCCGCTTCGGTCTACGAGGGTACGTAGACAACACTCTCCCCTCTCGTTGCTATGCATCACCATGATCTTGCGTGTGCGTAGGAATTTTTTTGAAATTACTACGTTTCCCAACACCAATTTCACGCCAAGCAGATCCATCAGCCGGCGGGAGGCCTGCAGACTATCCCCCTTTCATGGCCATTCGCAGTCTGTGGGCTGGACATTATGGGCCCGTTCCTTCGGGCGCCAGGGGGCTACCGCTACCTTTACGTCGCCGTCGACAAGTTTACCAAGTGGGCAGAAGTAGAGGCCGTCCGCACCATCCCCGCGGGTTCCGCGGTCAAGTTCATCAGATGCATCGTGAGTCAGTTCGGGGTGCCGAACCGCATCATCACAGACAACGGTTCGCAGTTCACCAGTAACCTTTTCAAAACATACTGTGCTAACCTTGGAACGCAGATATGCTACGCTTCGGTGGCGCACCCACGAAGCAACGGCCAGGCCGAACGAGCCAACGCAGAGGTCCTGAAGGGCCTCAAGACCAGGACGTTCAAGAAGAAGCTGGATGCCTGCGGTAGAGGTTGGTACGACAAGCTCCAGTCCGTGTTGTGGTCCATCCGCACAACCGCGACCAAGCCAACTGGAGAGACCCCGTTCTTCCTGGTCTATGGAGCCAAAGCAGTCCTCCCTCACGAGGTCCGACGTCGCTCGGCGTGGGTCCTGGCGTTCGATGAGGCACAGCAGGACGCCATGCGGGGGACGGACCTCGTGCTGGGGGAGGAATGCTGCCGAGAAGCCGCGTTACAAGCGGCGAGGTACCAACAGGCGCTACGACAATATCACTGCCGCAACATCCGCCCCAGGACTCTCGAGGTAGGAGACCTCGTGCTCAGACGGGTTCTCTCCATGGAGGGTTGCACAAGCTCTCCCCCATGTGGGAGGGCCCGTTCAAGGCTGTTCATGTTTCCAGGCCTGGCTCAGCACGCTTGGAGACTCAGGAGGGGGAGTCGATCCAAAACGCGTGGAACATCCAGCACCTCCGGAGGTTTTACCCCTAAAAGGCCCAGAGCCTGTGAAGAAGGCGAACGCCTGTGAAGATATCCTTTTTGGAAAAGGCCCAGAGCCTGTGAAGAAGGCGAACGCCTGTGAAGATATCCTTTTTGGAAAAGGCCCAGAGCCTGTGAAGAAGGCGAACACCTGGGAAGATATCCTTTTTGGAAAAGGCCCAGAGCCTGTGAAGAAGGCGAACGCCTGTGAAGATATCCTTTTTGGAAAAGGCCTAGAGCCTGTGAAGAAGGCGAACGCATGTGAAGATATCCTTTTTGGAAAAGGCCCAGAGCCTGTGAAGAAGGTGAACGCCTGTGAAGATATCCTTTTTGGAAAAGGCCAAGAGCCTGTGAAGAAGGCAAATGCCTATGAAGATTACGCTTTGAAGAAGAAAGGCCCGGAGCCTATGAAGAAGGGCAACGCCTGTGAAGTTTGCCGCCCGTGACACTCTCACGTAATAATGAGTTGGGGCTGTACATGCCCCGGAGTCTCAGGAGCGCCGGCCTCAGGCCCTGGGGCTCCCTCCCACGCCCAGGGGCAGCACTTAGCTCCGCGTTGGTGAGAAGACGTCGAAGACTAGATTAGGTGCCGGACGCGGCTTTTTCATTTGCTTTCCGTAGTTGGGTTGTTCATTTGCTTTCCGCGGTTGGTTTGTTCGTTTGGCTTTCCGAAGTTTTATTGAAGCTGTTACCTACCCTGACTTGTGGTCCTTTGCCTTTTCACTCTCCTGACTCGATTTCTCTTGAGCAAGGCCTCGCGAGGGGGCAACCGAGCGCCCTCGCAAGTGTTTCTGTCCTAATCGTTCGAAGGCTCCGCGACCTGGGCGCATTACAGGAGCACCCCTCCGGTCCGTGCCCCACGGGCACCGCGACACGAACGCAGGGCCTGGGTCGGTCGCCCCCCACTACGGCTGGAGCCAGGAACTATCCACTCGCGGGCACATAGCTAGGAAGCACGGTAACGAAAGCAAAGCGATGACTAACAACAATAACCCAAAACACGCCCCTGCGGGGCTCCACGCTACTGTCTTTTTAAATAGGAACAAGGAAAAGAAAGAGCAATCGGGCCCAGCCCGCCCCACACCGGCCTGCAGGGAACACTCGAGCCGCCTCTGGGGCTCAAACAGACTCCCTCTCGCGCTTCACCAAGGCGCGACGGCAGGCAGACGCGCCACTACCCCCCAAGCAAGCGCGGCGGTGCGGGGGCTGGCCGCGGCCACTTCTAGAAGAGTCGCGGCGTGAAGAAGAACCGGAGAAGCTCGGGGAACCTTGAGCACCGCCGACCACGCGAGCGCTGTCCTCTCTGTCGTCGCCGGGGCTGGGTTCCCGGCCGCGGTCATTGTCCTCAGGGCAGCACCCTGCGTGGCGACCATCTTCCCCAAACACCCTCACGTAGAGGGTGGCATCGCCGTCAAACTTGAAGTGCAGGGTGCACCGACGGCTCAGGACACGCACGCGGGCAAACGTCTGCCAACCACGGGTCAAGGCCAGGCTCCCGGATGAGGAGGCCTCCAGTGAAGCCCACGAGGCCCGACTGCAGCAGCCGTCCGCCTGAAGCCAGAGGCCGCCCGGGGCGCCAGCCGGGAGTTCGCCGAGGAGGAAGCGAGGGAGTTGAAGCCGGGCGTTGGTCGGCTCCGCCGACCACACAACGAACTCCGGCAGCACCTCTGTAGCATGGAAGCGCGGCCTAGGGGGACGCGCGGCCGAAGCGCCCCCCCCCCCCCCGACCACAACCGTCCGCCCGACACCGTGCTGGAAACCGTCTCCACAGCCACGGGGGCTGCCGAGGTGGCCACAGCGTGTCTGCGAGGGCGCCCACGTCCATGCTTGGGCAGGGAGAGGCGGGCTCAACCTAGTGAGCCTTCCTCTTCTCTGCGGCCGAGAACCTCCTGGACGGAGCCATTGCAGCAAGACGGAGTAAGGACCGGGAAGAAGGAGAAGCAAGAAGAGATGAACTGGAAGGGCGCGCGCCGTTCCGTACTTATAGCCGGCGAAGGCCAACCGTCGACCCCCACGATCACAGGTAATCATGACACGATTTGCATGCAGGGACTTGTCCAATCCACGCGATCACTGAGGCGTCATGGGGAAGCGGAGGCGCCCACGTCCCATCAACCGCCACGCGGCGCCCAAGGCCGCAGGCTGTTAGGGCCCGCGGCGCTTCGCCGTTGCCCTTTCGCCCCTTGGCACGGCCAAGTCCGGGCGCGCCTTGGGCCCGGGGGCTACTGTCGGCGTTCTGGGAACGGGGGTCCCCAGACTTGCCTGCCTGCGGCCTGCGGCGTGGCTCAAAGGAGGCCCAGCACGGCCCACCTTCATCAGCACAAGACCCAAGACCCTCGCGAGGGGCCAAGCCTAGCGGGGCGGACGACGCAGAGCTTCCTCAGGCACGGCCTCATCAGGCTGGCTCACGAGGAGGCGGAGAGATCAAGGCGGGGTACCTCACGAGGTGCCCATGACGTAAGCCATGACGACCAAGGGCGCCAGGCGGGCGCCAGCCTGCACAGTGTCCTCGCTTTCCTCTTTGGTGCTAAGGGGGCAAGCGCAGGCAAGAAGATCAAGCCAGGCGGGCGCTGTCTCCTTCGTCGTCGTCCACAGGGCAGCATCCTGCGCGGCGACCGTCTTCCCCAAACACCCTCACGTAGAGGGTGCTGTCGCCGTCGAACTTGAAGTGCAGGGTGCACCGCTCGCCCAGGCCGCGCGCGGGCAAACGTTTGCCAGCCGCGGGTCAGGGCCCCATTGCCAGAAGGGGAGACCTCGAACGAGACCCAAGAAGCCCTACTGCAGCAGCCGTCGGCCTGGAGCCAGAAGCCGCACCGAACGCCGGCCGGTAGCTCGCTGATGAAGAAGCGAGGGAGCTGGAGCCAGGTGCTGGTCGGGTCCGCCGACCACACGACGAACTCCGGCAGCACCTCTGCTGAGCGGAAGCGTGGCCTGGGAGGCCGCGCAGCCACAGCCTGCCTCTCCATGGCAGCCGGGCGCTCACCACCGCGCGGGGAATCACCCCCGTGCCCACGGGGAGCCGCAACAGGGACCGCGGGATGCTTGCGGGGACGACCCCGGCCGCGCTTGGCCGGAGGGGAGTCAGGCCCCGCCCGACTAGCCTTCCCCTTCTCCGCAGCTGAGAACCTCTTCGGAGCCATGCGAGCGGCGGCGGCGAAGGTGAGGAAGAAGAAGAGAAGCGGGGAGGGATGGACTGGCGGAACTTGCGCGGCCTCGCACTTATAGCCGGAAGAGGCCAACCGTCAAGCACCACGATCGCAGGTAATAATGACCCGTATCTATGCATGCAGGGACTTGTCCAATCCACGCAGTTGCCGAGGCGTCGTGGGGGTGTGGAGACGCCCACGTCCTGTCAAACCGCCACGCGGCGCTCGAGTCCGCAGGCTGTTAGGGCCCGCGGCGCTTCGCCCTTGCCCTTTCGCCTCTCGGCACAGGCAAGTCCATGCGCACCTTGGGCCCGGGGGCTACTGTCGGCGTCCTGGGAACGGGGGTACCCAGACTTGCCTGCCTGCGGCGGCGTGGCTCAAATGGAGGCCCAACGTGGCCCATCTTCATCAATGCAAGGCTCAAGACCCTCGTGAGGAGCCAAGCCTCACGAGGCGGACGACCCAGCGCTTCTTCAAGCACGGCCTCCTTAGGCTGGCTCACGAGGAGGCGGAGAGATCAAGGTAGGGTACCTCACGAGGTGCCCATGACGCCAGCCATGACGATCAAAGGTGCCAGGCGGGCGCCAGCCAGCGCAGCGTCCTCCCTTTCCTCTTTGGTGCAAAGGGGGCAAGCGCAGGCGAGGGGATCAAGCAAAGGTATCCATTTAGGTGCAACAAAACCAAGACCAGCTCCGCGACAAGGAGGAAGTCACTGTGGAGCCCAAGCCGGCGTCATCACCAGAGCCTTTGGCAGGCGAAGACCAACTTTAGTCAGGATAAGTGTACCAGATGTTCCCCTTCAAATTGGCCAATTGTTGGCGTCCTTCCCGCTCAATATTTGGGAAGAGGCCCAGGGCCTTTGCCTATAAATAGGACTAGCCACCCACAGGATAAAGGGGGATCCATCATAGAGAGAGAGAGAGGAGGGTGATCGAGCTCCCCTTAGCAGTTCATCCCCTAGCCAAGAACTGGCCCTCGCGAGGCCGTTCCTCCTTGTACTGTTCTTCCTCATCAGCCCTAGAGGCAATCCATCCACCCACAAACTAGAGTAGGGTACTACACCTCAATGGTGGCCCGAACTAGTATAAACCTTGTGTCTCTTTGCGTTGTTCTTGCGGTAGCTAAATCCTTACAAGACGGAGAGGTAGAGGGCACGATCTCCGCGCGCACCCCAAAGTTCGAACCTTAAGGGTTTGCCGGAACCCGTGATCCGACAGTGCTGGACAGAAACTACATGATTTTTTTGGTGGACTTGCTAGATGAAATTGGGGCTGCCCTTCTGGACTTAAGGGTTTAGTAGGAAGGAATACAAGATGTAAAAAATTCAGAATTTTTTTAGCAAGGAAAAATAGGGTTGTAGTTCAATGCCAAGATTGGACCAAAATTGACAAATGGAAGTTGTGCTCAAAATTTTCAAATGACCAAAGTGGGGTTTTGAATAAAAATGATCTATAGGCATCAGAGGACTTCTCAAAAATTTTGTGGCATTTGAAAGGAATTATTTGAAATAGTTCTAGTGCATAAAGGTCATTCTAGAGTTTGAAAATACTAATAAAATAATTACTACTGATGTTTTCGTTCATAACATTTTTTTGTCCATGTATGTATGTATGAATGGATGGATGGATGGATATGGATGTATATACAAAATATTCATATATGATGTTTTTTCTGTTCATAGCAATTTTTTCCATGTATGTATAATTTATATATGCATGTTCATATGTGCAAAAGTTACATTTAAGAAACAAATAAGTAAATTCTATTTTTTCTTCTTCCCTTCTATCTCGATAACTTCAACACAAGGGCGGGGGAGTCGATATACCCCCCCCCCCCGATAACATTTTTTCACATGTATGTATGTCGTCGTTGTTGATATAACCCCCTCCCAGATAAATTCGACATGAGGGGCGGTCGATATATATACCCCCTCTCGACCGTGATATAACCCCCTCCCGGACCAAAACTCTCGAGGACACCCAAACCCTAGAAAAGAATGAGCGTTGTCGACAAACTCTTCTACCCCCTCCCGCCGCGCCCCTACCCGATCGACAAAATCTCTTGAGGCCACCCAAATTTACCAAGTTAAAAGAGCGTTGTCGTCGAGGCCACCCCGAACCCTTGAAGCATTGTTGAGGCCACCCCAAACCATTGAAGTGTTGCCGAGGCCACCCCAAACCCTAGAGAAGCGTCGAGGCCATGCCACTAATATGATTCCTTATTGTGCTTAGTTAGCTAGTTCAACGTTTGCCACTAATATATCCATCTGTCATGTTTGAATAATAATTGCCATGTTGTAAATATTTGCAGAAACTATGGATCCGCACCCCCGAGATGAAGCAAAAGAAGCGGTGTTGGGGGAGATAATCACACACGGAAGTGATGCCGTCTTGTCGTTTCTCAACGACACATGTACCGATGGTCTGGAAAGAGAGGATGAAGAAGCAGGCTACGACGATGATCAAACAATGGAGGAGGAAGGACACCGTGATGAAGGCTCTGATGACCGAATGGAGGGGGACGGACACCGTGATGACGGCTCCAGTGATCGAATGGAGGGGGTAGGACACCATGATGACGGCTCCGGTGACCGAACGGAGTCCGGCCAGGTATATATATTAATTAATTAAGCATGTGCTGACTATATAGCTAATAGATGCATTAATTGTTTTTGGTATGTACACATATTAACTCTCTTGTTTTTCTTCTTTTCTAGCCCTCCAGATCAAGCAACACTTCAGTAACGAGAGGAGGCCCGAAGAGAAAGTTGCGCACGGATGAAACATACACGATCATCGAAATTGATCGCGCTGGCCAACCGATTGAACCCCTCCGGACCAAGCAAAAATTTAATGCTCAGTGCGGGGTTCTAGTTAGGGACATGATCCCGATCAGCATCGAGCAATGGTTGAAGCCTAAGGACATAGACTCTCAGGTCTCTTATGTTAGCGATAGGCAGAGAGCTGATCTTTGGACCGCGCCGCAGGAAAATTTCACCTTCCCGCCAGAGGAAGATCCGGAGAATCCAGTTAAAAAGCCAATGATCAAGGCTTATGCTCTTAGTAAGATGGCTGAGCTATTCAGGAGGTGGAAGAATGAGCTGAAATAATCGTTTGTCGACCAAGAAAAGACTCCAGAATTCACCTGCCGATTTGAGAAGATCAAAGATCAGTGGCCCGCATTTGTCACCAAAAAGAAATCTGAGAGAGCAGCGAAGATGTCAGCGACAAACAAGAAAAATGCTGCAAAGAAGAAGCATCACCATCACACGGGGTCAGGTGGCTACTTGAAAGCTCGGCCATTGTGGGACACGGCTGAGAATGACCTCATTGATAAAGGGATCGAACCAGAGACGTGACGCTGGCCAGACCGTTGCAGGACTTGGTTCTTCGGGGTTGGGGGAAAATTGGACCCTGTAACAGGGAAGTGCGTTTGGACCAACGAGCAGCTGAACACACCCATCGAGAAGCTTCAAGAGTATATCGAAAAAGCGCAGCAAGGGACGTTTGTTTCGGACTGAGAGAACGACGAGCTCAAAGAGGCCCTCGGGAATCCTGAGCACCCCGGACGGACACGGGGCACGCCAAGCTCCCTTTCATGGAAGGCTGGATTTCCCAACGTAGGCGGTTACAAACGCCGGGAGAGGAAGAGGAAAAAGGAGTTGACCCAACTACAGGCGCTGCACGCAAGGGTACAAGCGCTAGAGGAATGAGACACAGTTCGCAGCACGCGACCTACCGAAGCTACACCCGAAGCTACCCCGCCATCTCAGCAGAGAATGTCGGCGTTCTGGGAACGGGGGTCCCTAGACTTGCCTGCCTGCGGCCTGCGGCGTGGCACGAAAGGGGACCCAGCACGACCCATCTTCATCAACACGAGACCCAAGACCCTCGCAAGGGGCCAAGCCTCACGGGGCGGACGACACGGCGCTTCCTCAGGCACGGCCTCGTCAGGCTGGCTCACGAGGAGGCGGAGAGATGAAGGCGGGGTACCTCACGAGGTGCCCATGACGTAAGCCATGACGACCAAGGGTGCCAGGCGGGCGCCAGCCCACGCAGTGTCTCCCTTTCCTCGTTGGTGCAAAGGTGGCAAGCGCAGGCGAGAGGATCAAGCAAAGGCACCCATTTCGGTGCAACGAGACCAAGACCAGTCCAACGGTGGGAAGGAGGTCATCGTGGAGCCCAGAACGGCGTCACCACAGGGCCTTTGGCAGGCGAGGACCAACTTTAGTCAGGATAAGTGTACCAGATGTTCCCCTTCAAATTGGCCAATTGTTGGCGCCCTTCCCGCTCAATATTTGGGAAGAGGCCTAGGGCCTTTGCCTATAAATAGGACTAGCCACCCCTAGAATAAGGCATCAACGAATTGATCAGCAATCAGACACACAGAGAGAGAGAGAGAGAGAGAGAGAGAGAGAAGGGCGGCTGAACTCCCCCTAGCAGTTCATCGTCCCAGCTAAGAACAGGCCCTCGCGAGGCTGTTCTTCTTTGTATTGTTCATCATCATCAGCCCAAGAGGCAATCCACCCACCACAAACTAGAGAAGTGTATTACACCACAATGGTGGCCCGAACTAGTATAAACCCCGTGTCTCTTGTATTGTTCTTTCTGTAGTTAGATCTTTGCGAGACGGTGGGGTAGAGGGCATAATCTCCGCGCGCACCCCAGAGTTCCCCAAGCAACTCCGTTACCACTGCAGCGCAGACCCGACGCTACACCAGGAGCAACCCCTTGTTAACCAGATAAGTCCTCGCGAGCCCTCGCGAGCTTCGAAAGGGAGGACTAAGCTACGACGGAATTAACGACTCGCACAGTTCCATAGCAAAAGTCACATATTACAAAAAGGATTACAGACGCCTTACAAGCCCCCATCGGGCGCAGTGTGATTCCTTGCAGGAAACATGCCGTGTGAAGAGAGGGATGCAGTGTGTTCCCTGGAGCGAGCCTTTCAGGCCGCGTCACTAGGAGACCCAGATCGCGGAAGCAGGAGGCTTCCCGAAACCACCCCCAAGAAGAAGAAGGTGTCATCCGGACCGGCCCCTCAGGAGGCAGGCCCCACAGGGCCCGCATCTACCCAAGGGGACCCTCCTTCCATCGCATAGGAAAGCGCGCCCGACGCCCTCCTCAGGCAGGGCTCGGGGGCTCTCACCTGGAGGGCCACCGACCTGGCCAAGATCACGAGGGAGGCGCTTGGGCACCACGTGGAGGCGTGCTTCGAAGCACGTTTCCCTCAAGAAGGAGCAAGGCAAGGAGAGTCGGACCAGCAGGAGTTCATTAACCAGGCCGTTCAAGAACTACAGGCGTCAAGAATCATGAGAGGTTGCCGCCGCCTACCGGCTGTGGCTCCCCATCCAAGCGAGGATGGTGGGCTGCGTGTCTGCATCGACGTACCAAGGCTCAATCAGGCCGCCACGATAGAGCGCCTCTGGCCCTCACAAGTGGGGCGTTGTGGAGGTCCACCCCACAGCTACGTTCGCATGCCTAACGGCTTGCCGAGCGTGGCTGCTACGTACCAGCGCCTCATGAGGGGGATCATGGAGACTCAGGAAGACAGGCGTTCAGTAGTCCTGGCAGAGATGGAGATGATTCGCGAGGAGCCACCAGCGCCTCCGGAGCCTTCTGAGGCCCCTGGGCCTGGGGGCTCGTGAGGATCGGCTTCCGCAGCCTACCGAGTCTGCTGCACCAACACCACTTCGTCCTTGACATCTTCAGGTGACATCTTTCAAGTTTCATTTCCGGTTGGGAACGCCCTCCCGGGGCTGCATCATTCCCAGGCCGCGTGGGTCCGTCCCTGCGGCACGTATCGTTTTTTATTTTTCGGTCATTAGCTTGCTTTGTTGGGGGCGCCCCTCGGGCTGCATCATCCCCAGGCCGCTCGGGCCAGGCCCAGTGGCGTGTATCTCCCTTTGCGTTTGTTTCCGACTATGCATTCGCCTATCATGCTTGATTACTTGATGCATGTCCACTGTACCTCTTCTTCTCCATGTCGACCGCTTGCACGTTAAAGGGGGGGGTACCTGAGCATCGCGACTTAGGGCTCTTACCGGCTCTCCAGCCCTCACCCTCTGGCCTTGTCCACGGCATCGTGACCTGGCATACCAGCGACGGCTGAGACAAGCTCGAGGGCCAGGACCCGAGGACGTAGAGTGCCGGCATCTAACCAAAATTGCAGGAACACATCGCAAGATACGGCCCAGTGCCAGGCGCGACCCGCCTAGAGGTATGGCTCTGGGAGTCCCGCGCCGGCTCACGGGCGCCCAAATCCACCTCACCTGCGCCAACCAGCAAGCTTCTGATCAACTAACGATCGACTAATAATTACCATGGCAACCCCTTCTTCTTTCTATGATGAGTTTGCAGGATCCCCTGAAGGAATTGCGCTAGCTGAGGCCCTCACGGAGTTCCCTTCATCCTCGTCCGCGCGAACCGCCTGCACGTTAAAGGGGGGGCGCCTGAGCATCGTGACTCAGGGCTCCTACCGGCACTCCAGCCCTCACCCTCTGGCCTTGTCCACGGCATCGCGACCTGGCATACCAGCGACGGCTGAGACCAGCTCGAGGGCCGGGACCCGAGGACATAGAGCAGAAAGGGGAGCAAAGGCGAGGGAGAAGGGGCACGCGAGGACCTCGCCAAGCAACTCCGCTCCTGCTGCCGCGCGGACCAGACGATACACCAGGAACAACCCCCGATTATTAAGATAAGTCACCACCCGAAAGCACCGGCTACCGTGGCACTACCCCCGCACCTAACACAATTCCATACTAGCAACGTCGCTCCCCTTTCTCACCGAGTGACAGTCGCTTGGGCGCCAAAGGGGACCTCCTGAGCATTGCGACTCAGGGGCTCTTACCGGACCCCGGGTCGCTCACCTCCTGGCCTTGACCACGGCACCGTGACCTGGCATACCAGCGACGGCAGACGCCGCCTTGGGACTGGGACCTGTCAACGTAGAGCACCAAGCCCTCCTGAGGTTCGAAAGGGAGAACTAAACTATGACAGAATTGGCGACTCGCACAATTCCATAGCCAGAGTTACATATTAACAAAAAGGATCAAAGGCACCTTACAATCCCCCATTGGGCGCAGTGTGATTCCTCGTAGGAAACGGATCCTAGGGGATGCTAACTACGCGCGCCCCTGCAAAAGACGCCATCATCAACAGTGGGCCGTCAAGCACCGACGCCAACCCCATCCTGATCAGAGTCAGCGACGGCCAAGTGAGCCCGCTCTGCTCCGGGAGCGGCGCTAGCTCGTGGGCTCGTAGTTGTCGTCACTCGTCTCTAGAGTCGCGAAGATCTCGCTGGGGTCGCTGGATCCTCCGGCGCTCCCGTCGCTTGTGGAACCGTCCAGGGAGCGGTCGGCGGGCCTAGCCCTCACCATGGCAAGGTCCTGGCCGCCTCTCCCGGGGCAGCACTCTAGCCGGGGCCCGTTCAGGTCGAAGACCTTGAAGAACATCACCGAAGCGCCATCATACTCCAGGTGGATCGTGAGGGCGCCCTTGCCCTGCAACCCCGAGCGATCTCGCCCCAGCCGCGAGTCATGAAGAGTCTCGGTCGCGGGAGTGCTCCAGTCGGCGTGTTGTAGCCATAGTTCCAGGAGTCTTCCCTGCGGGAAGACGGAGGCAAAGAAGGGAGGAAAGCGAATCCAAGTTCGAGGGGGCATGGCGGCGTGGAGCACGAGCTCGCAGGAGGAGCCCTCGGCATGGACCCCAGGAGGAACGACCCACACCTTCGTGACCCATCGGCGCCGGCGATGGCGCTGGACGCGGGGATCGGCATCGCCCCCTTCGAGGCCCTCGACTTGGGCATACAAGGGAAGCGGGAACCCCGGCGGAGGCCGCTCGTACCAAGGCCTCGACACCACCTGGCGGTCTTCATCATCCCGGCCGCGAAGGGCAGGCCGCTTCTTCGGCGGGAGCGGATCTGGTCCCTCTCGAGGAGCTTTTCCCTTCTCCGCTGCAGAGAACCGGCGGATCGGAGCCATCACGGCAAGGCGGAGCAAGAATCAGGGCGAAGGAGAAAGCAAGAAGAGATGGACTGGAAGGGCACGCGCGGCGCCGTACTTATAGCCGGCGAAGGCCAACCATCGGCCTCCACGATCGCTGGTAATCATGACACGATTTGCATGCACGGACTCGTCCAATCAGCGCGATCATCTAGGCGCCGTAGGGAAGCGGAGGCACTCACGTCCAATCAACCACCACACGGCGCCCAAGGCCGAAGGCTGTTAGGGCCCGCGCCGCTTCGCCCTTGCCCTTCCGCCTCTCAGCACGGCCAAGTCCGGGCGCGCCTTGGGCCCGGGGGCTACTGTCGGTGTTCTAGGAACGGGGGTCCCCAGACTTGCCTGACTGCGGCCTGCGCCATGGCTCGAAAGGGGACCCAACACGGACCATCTTCATCAACACGAGACCCAAGACCCTCGCGAGGGGCCAAGCCTCGCGGGGCGGACGACACGGTGCTTCCTCAGGCACGGCCTCGTCAGGCTGGCTCACGAGGAGGCGGAGAGATCAAGGCGGGGTACCTCATCAGGTGCCCATGATGTAAGCCATGACGACAAAGGGTGCCAGGCGGGCGCCAGCCCGCGCAATGTCTCCCTTTCCTCTTTGGTGCAAAGGGGGCAAGCGCAGGCGAGAGGATCAAGCAAAGGCACCCATTTCGGTGCAACGAGACCAAGACCAGTCCAACGTTGGAAGGAGGTCATCGTGGAGCCTAGAACGGCGTCACCACAGGGCCTTTGGCAGGCGAGGAACAACTTTAGTTAGGATAAATGTACCAGATGTTCCCCTTCAAATTGGCCAATTGTTGGCGCCCTTCCCGCTCAATATTTGGGAAGAGGCCCAGGGCCTTTGCCTATAAATAGGACTTGCCACGCCTAGAATAAGGCATCGATGAATTGATCGGCAATTAGGCACACACACAGAGAGAGAGAGAGAAGGGCGGCTGACTCCCCCTAGCAGTTCATTGTCCCAGCTAAGAACAGGCCCTCGCGAGGCTGTTCTTCTTTGTATTGTTCATCATCATCAGCCCAAGAGGCAATCCACCCACCACAAACTAGAGTAGGGTATTACACCACAATGGTGGCCCAAACTAGTATAAACCATGTGTCTCTTGTGTTGCTCTTTCTGTAGTTAGATCTTTTCGAGGCGGAGGGGTAGAGGGCATAATCTCCGCGCGCACCCCAGAGTTCGAACCTTAAGGGTCTGCCGGAACCCGAAATCCGACAGAGAAGCAGCGTGGCTTCCACGGAGCTGCTTCAGGATAGGGATGGCAATGGGGCCCCATACCCGCCAAACCCATGGGGATTTCATCTATTAGGGGGTGGGGATGGGCGAAAAATATCCCCATGGGTATATTTAGAAAACTAGTTTATTCCCCATAGGGTACAATGGGGATGCAGACGATATCCTATTCCCCAGACCCAATACCCATCGGGGACCCGGTTACTAACTATGACACAATGGTCAACCTTAAAACATTGACAAACAAACGTGCGAAAACAAAAAAAAGGTCTTAAAAAACCTTAAACCTATCTCACGTCCTCACCTCAGCTGCCACCATGACCAAGAAGTAAGTACGACCTAGATAGGCATTAGCAGGACAAGGACAACACCATTTATGTATGTTGATTATAGGGTGTCGTATTATGTATATGAGTATTTGTTTATGGGGATGGGGACCCTAATGGGGCCCCATTCCCTAGTGGGGCATGGGTATGGGGAAATTTCATCCCCAGTCATGTAAACGTGTATAGGGATGGGATGATAGGGAATAGATGGGGATGGGGATGTTGTAGGTATCCCCATAGGGGATTGTCCCCGTTGCCATCCCTACTTCAGGAGCCTGTCTTCACGGCTCCTGCTAGCTACCCCGTGGATGCTATCACGGAGTCTCGGCATTGCCACCTTATGACGCAGTGGATGGAATTGAAAGTCAAGGCGGCTGTTGGCTCTGTTGCACGTCCTGAACCTGGCGCAACTTTTCACTACCTGCCGATTCCAGAAGGAAATGCTAGGGTGATGGTGGATGAAATCACAGAAGGATTTGTGGACCTCCAGCTTGACCACCTTACGGGTGACGGGGTGACTCGGCTGGGTTCTTGTCTAAAGACTCCATGCCTATGGCGGAAGGAGCTCATCAACCCTCCGAATTGGACGCCTCCGCCTCCTCCTCCTCCTCCTCCAGCGAGTCAGGGCACTCCGCCTCCTCCACTACCTCCTCCTCCGGCGAGTGATCAGGGCACTCAGCCTCCTTCTCCGGCGCGTGGCGGCACTCTGCCTCCTTCTCCGCCTACGCCGGTGCGCCCGAGCAGCCACCAGCCTCCTCCTTCTCCGCCTCGCTAGCAAGGGCGGAAGAGACCCGCCGCCGCCCCGGCTGCTCCAGCGCGTCGTAGTCCTTCTCCCCCGCCTCGTAAGCAAGCACGAAAGAAGACAACTGCATCCGCTCCGTCTGCTCCAGCGTCTAGCGGTACAGCTAGAGACGGGAGGCAATACAGATACGGTCCACCTCTCAAGCCTCTAGAGAAATTACCGTACGCGAGGACCGAGGAGGAAAATGCGAAGATCGTGTGGACCGAAGTGAAGGACTTCTTTGAAGGGGTGAAAGCAAAGAGACATCCACCTCCAAAGGAGAAGGTAGATCTAGTGAAAGCAAATCGCACTATCAATGCCCTGAGGAAACCACCAAAGTCTCCGCCGAAAACCAACTATGAGCGCGTTACTGAAAAGGTATATATCGAAGCGGAGCGGTCGAGAAGTACTAGAAGTGATCAAAGGTTAAAAGAACGACGAGCAGCTGGGAAAAAAATTCCCCACCTCGGCGAACAAGCGAACCAATGGTGCCCCCCGCTCAATGTGTCTAGAGACATCGTCACTAATGCTCCGGGGATGGTGCCCGGTTATAACAATCTTGGAGATTACCTGCCCGACGATGTACATTATGATTTCTTGGAGGTGGACGAACACATATACGAGTACGGGAAGCCTCTCGTCAAAGATGAAAAATCTCTAACAATGATGATGCGAAGATTCCATGATTGGTACATGAAAACCTGCAGAGAGTCTGGGGGGACAAATACTTTGTATCTGAGAGTTAAAGAGGAGCACGACCTCATTGGAATTGATCTGTTGTGTGTTCCATTTGAGGAGTTCTTCTAGTTCTTCAATCAAAAGGCCCTCGATAAATTAACGGTCACTTGCTACTATATGTAAGTACTACTTCTGTCATTAAGTCTCTATATATAGCTAAGCTCTTTCATTGCATGTATTTATAATTATCCTCACTATATTATGCAGATTGAAGATCGTCGAGTGCAGAAAAGCAGAAATGTATGATATTGGGTTCATAACACAAATCTCATAGATGAATTTCAGGTTAAAAAGAGCGCCAAAGATGCCGAGGCCAACTTGCTCAAATCATTGATAACAAATCAAAACAAAGATTTAATACTCTTTCCTTACAGCTTCGAGTGAGTGTTACTATCGTGTGCATATTCGGTTTCCCTTATTACTCGAGTGAGGTTATAGTAATGTAGTTGATGAGTTATGCATGCGTGCACAGCTACCACTATATTCTCCTGGAGATTAAGCTTGAGCGAGGACTCATGACCGTCTTAGACTCGAGACAAAAAGATCCCGAGACCTATGCGGACATGACTAAAATTCTCAACAAGTAAGTTCAATCAATCATTATCGCACCATATCGGCAACTTTTTGTTCATTTACTGATATCTCATGTAATAATTATTTTCTTTGTCTTGCAGGGTTTGGAAACAGTTCACCGCAGAAGCTCTGGGACTGCCGAAGGAGCTGCGATATACATACCCGAAAGTAAGTACTACTAGCTAGCTAGTTGTGCGCATCTCTGGTTAATTCTAGCTACTTTCATCAATGCCATTTATAATGCTTCATTATCAGTTTGATTGACCTCTATTTCTCGTAAAGTGCTTGTGGCAGGAACAAGGGAATGATTACCGTGGATACTAGGTGTGCGGGTTCATCTACAACGCGGCTTGCAAAGATCAGTGGTGATACTCTAAAAGACAATATGAAGTGCGTAAGCAATAATATTCACAATTTCATTTTATTACACCATCATTTCTGTTGAGTTTCATTCCTATATATGTATTAACCCCCTTCTTGAAATTAGACGTGGCAGATGCGGAATGAACTCCTACCACAAGATCGCATGAAAGCAATTCAAGAGGAATTAGCGGGATTCTTTCTTGACCATGTCATCAATAAAGCCGGAGAATACCATGTGGAACTTGAGTTCAAATGCTAGGGGATTGTAAGAAATCTTACATATTGTATATGTATGTAGCCAGTAGCGTCGGATAGATAATACGAAAACTTGTTGTTCGACCAATCTCTCGGGGAAGGAGAGGTCGATCACTTCTCTCGGTATGCATGATGAACTTCTGTACTTAATGGTTTCCTTCATTTTCTTACTAGCTAGCGTGTCGAGGGCCTCTCTATACTTATAGTACGTAGTGTCGACCAAGCACGGAGATAAGAGAGGACACTTCTCTCTATTAATTAATTAGCTACCTAACACAATATATGAAACACCTTAATTAACCATACAAAACCCCCAAATACACCCCCTCTCAGAAATAACAAAAACCCTAGCCCCTGAACAGCTAATGCATGGATGCCTATTGGTCCCGGTTGGTGCCACCAACCGGGACTAAAGGTCCTCCTGCCTGGGCTCGCAGCACCGACCACGTGGAGGCCCATCTGTCCCGGTTCGTATAAGAACCGGGACTAAAGGCCCAGGGCATTAGTAACGACCCTTTAGTCCCGGTTCCCCAACCGGGACAGATGTGCCTTATGAACCGGGACAAATGGCCCTTTTTCTACTACTGTCATAGTATATACGTGAAGCACATGAGTAAATGACAAACTACTCCAAAAGATATAAGTGAAGAACACTGAGTAGTCAAATAATTAACTAGCCATGGGAGGATTCTTTTTCATTCAAGATTTCAGACCCAATGATTTTTTTCAAACAGCAAGTAAAATTGAAAATACTCTCCAAGCAAAACACTTGTCATGTGACAAATAAAAATATAGCTCAGAGTAAGGTATACCGATAGTTTTGAAGATGAAAGAGGGGATGCCTTCCGGGGCATCCCCAAGCTTAGGCGCTTGGGTCTTCCTTGAATATTACCTTGGGATCCCTTGGTCATCCCCAAGCTTAGGGTCTTTCCACTCCTTATTCTCCTCATATCGATATCTCACCCAAAGCTTGAAAACTTCAATCACACAAAACTTAACGGAACTTCATGAGATAGGTTAGTATGATAAGAGTAAACCATTCACTTTGGTACTATCAAAAACAAGGTTCATAATTGTTCTCACACAATGCCTACTGTACCATATCATTTCCACAATTTATATTGAGAAATATAAGCCATAGAAACTAGAAAACAAGCAAACTACGCAATGAAAACTGAATCTGTCAGAAACAGAACAATCTGTAATGATCTGAGCAGAAACCATACTTCTGCTACTCCAAAAATTATGAAATAAATTGGTGGACGTTAGGAATTCTTTATTAATCTTCTACAAACATAATCAACTCAAAATAACTCTACAGTAAAAAATGGCATTTATTCTCGTGAGCGCAAAGTTTTTGTTTTTTACAGCAAGATTGCAAAGACTTCACCCATGTCTTCCCAAAGGTTCTACTTGGCACAAACACTAATTAAAACATAAAACCCACATATAACCATAGGCGAGATGAATTATTTACTACTAAAAAGGAACAAAAAGCAAGAAACAAAAATAAAATTGGGTCAAGCGCTATCGTTTAACGCCCCTAGCTAGGCATGATGATGCTCACATAAAAGATAAGAATTGAAATGTAAAGAGAGCATCATGAAGAATATGACTAGCACATTTAAATCTAACCCACTTCCTATGCCTAGGGATTTTGTGAGCACATAATTAGGAACAAGAATCAACTAGCATATGAAGGCAAAACAAATATAACTTCAAAACTTTAAGCACATAGATAGGAAACTTGGTATTATTGCAACTCCTATAAGCATGTATTCCTACCTCATAATAATTTTCTTTAGAATCATAAATGAGTTAAACAATATAACCATCACATAAAGCATTCTTTTCATGATCTACATGCATAGAAATTTTACTACTCTCCACATAAGCAACATTCTTCTCATTTGAAATAGTGGGAACACTAAATCTTGAAGTTGACACTCTTCCAAACCCACTTTACATGATAGTATTATCCATACTCCAAAAGATATAAGTGAAGTTCATGGAGCATTCTACATTTAATATAGACTAACCAATATCCAAGCTCAAAATATATAAGTGAAGCACACGAAGCATTCTATAAAACCATACTCAAAAGATAAGTGAAGCACAAAGAGCAATTCCATAAGATCATACTTAAAAGATATAAGATCATACTCTGTAGTAATCTGGAAGTTTAGTATACTTCTGTAACTCCAAAAATTCTAGAACAAATACGAAAATTTTAAAAAATTGTACAGAAGTAATGTGCAAAAAGTTTCAGACCCATTTGACTTCCAGTAAAAAATGTAAATTCACGCGCTACAACCAAAGTTTCTGTTTTTGTACTGCACAAAGTAAACAAGCAATCTAATCATCCTAAAACCAAAGCTTGGCACATTATTTTTATAATATAATGGAAATATACAAGGGGATAATTATTTTGAGAGAAGCTTCCATGAAATTTTTTACATTGTTTCCATGAGCATGAACACAAGTGTCCAAGGTCGACCTCACTTCTCCAATGCATAACCTTCGAATCACTTCTCTTATTGAAAAACTTTTTAGGCATGAGAGGCAAGTAATTTTTTTGTATTTTCATTCTTTATTTTTTTGTATGTTACACCCAGAACTAAGAAAAACTAAAAAGGGAAAACAAAAACTACTTAGTGAAGAAAGCAAACAAGCATACACAAAAATATCAACCCCACGCTATTGCTCCCCGGCAACGGCGCCAGAAAAGAGCTTGATAATCCCCAAGTGCAGGGAATCATCATAGCAATTCCCAATGGTGGAAGTGATAAGTATGGAGTGTCGAACCCACAAGGAGCTAAAGGTAAGATCAATATTCTCTCAAGTCCTATCTGCCACTGATACGACTCTACGTACACCGAGCATTTGCTTCCAACTAGAAACGAGAAATAAAACTACGTTCTCGGTATGAAGAGGATAACTTTGCATGATATCAGGGAGCTAAAATATAAAAGTAGGTGCTATTATCATAAAGTTAGAATATATTACTAAATATTATAAATAATGAGCATGGAATAATGATGGGTCGGTGTGCGGAACTGTCCTAGGCAATTGTTAACAAGACCGGTAGTCGTCATTGCAATTTCATATGAGGGGGAGGCATAAGCTAACTGCCGGATTCGAGGGTTCCGGCAGACCCTTAAGGTTCGAACTCTGGGGTGCGCGCGGAGATGATGCCCTCTACCTCTCCGTCTCGCAAGGATCTAAACTACTAAAGGGACAACACAAAGAACACAGAGTTTATACTGGTTCGGGCCACCGATGTGGTGTAATACCCTACTCCAGTGTGGTGGGTGGATTGCCTCTCGGGCTGATGATGATGAACAGTACAAAGGTGAACAGCCTCGCGAGGGCGTGTTCTTGCTGGGACGATGAACTGCTAGGGGAGTTCAGCCGCCCCTCTCTCTCTCTCTCTCTACTTGCTTTCTTGAAGCCTACTTGCTAGTTTTCCGATCTCTCCCTCTTTCACTCGATCATCCTCCCCTACCCTGGGGGTGGCTAGTCCTATTTATAGGCAAAGGCCCTGGGCCTCTTCCCAAATATTGAGCGGGAAGGGCGCCAACGATTGGCCGATTTGAAGGGGAACATCTGGTACACTTATCCTGACCAAAGTTGGTCCTCGCCTGCCAAAGGCCCTGTGGTGACGCCGTTCTGGGCTCCACGATGAGGTCATTCCCACCGTTGGACTGGTCTTGGTCTCGTTGCACCGAAATGGATGCCTTCGCTTGATCCTCTCACCTGCGCTTGCCCCCTTTGCACCAAAGAGGACAGGGGAGGACACTGTGCGGTCTGGCGCCCGCCTGGCACCCTTGGTCGTCATGGCTTGCGTCATGGGCACCTTGTGAGGTACCCTGCCTTGATCTCTCCGCCTCCTCATGAGCCAGCCTGAGGAGGCCGCGCTTGAGGAAGCGCTGTGTCGTCCTCCCCGTGAGGTTTGGCCCCTAGCGAGGGTCTTGAGTCTCGTGTTGATGAAGATGGGCCGTACTGGGCCTCTATTCGAGCCACGCCGCAGGCCGCAGGCCGCAGGCCGCAGGTAGGCAAGTCTGGGGACCCCCGTTCCCAGAACGTCGACAGTAGCCCCCGGGCCCAAGGCGCGCCCGGACTTGGCCGTGCCGAGAGGCGAAAGGGAAAGGGCGAAGCGCCACGGGCCCTAACAGCCTGCGTCCTTGGGCGCCGCATGGCGGTTGACTGGGCGCGGGCGTCTCCGCTTCCCCACGATGCCTCGACGATCGCACGGGTTGGACAAGTCCCTGCATGCAAATCGTGTCATGATTACCTGTGATCGTGGAGGCCGACGGTTGGCCTCCGCTGGTTATAAGTACGGCACCGTGCGTGCCCTTTCAGTCCATCTCTTCTTGTTTCCTCCTTCGCCTTGACTCTTGCTCCCTCTTGACGTGATGGCCCCGATTCGCTGATTCTCTGCGGCGGAGAAGGGAAAAGCTCTCCAAGAAGTGCCAGTCCCGCTCCCGCCGAAGAAGCGACTTGCCCCTCGCAGCCGAGACGAAGGAGACCACCGGGTGGTATCAAGGCCTTGGTACGAGCGGCCTTCGTCGGGGTTTCCGCTTCCCTTGTTTGCCCACGCCGAGGGCCTCAGAGGGGGCGACGTCGATCCCAGCGGCAGGCGCCGTCGCCGCCGGGTCATCAAGGTGTTGGTCGTCCCACCTGGAGTCCATGCCGAGGGCTCCTCCCGCGAGCTCGTGCTCCACGCCGCCATGCCTCCGCGAACTTGGATTCACTTTCCTTCCTTATTTGCCTCCGTCTTCCCACAAGGAAGACTCCTGGAGTTGTGGCTGCAGCACGCCGACTACAGCACCCCCGCGACCGAGGCAGAGGTCGCGATGCTCGCCTCGGGCGAGGTCTTCATGACTCGTGGCTAGGGCGAGATCACTCGGGGCTGCAGAGCAAGGGGCGCCCTCACGATCCAACTGGAGTACGATGGCGCTTCGGTGATGTTCTTCAAGGTCTTCGACGCGAGCGGGCGCCGGCTTGAGTGCTGCCCCAGGAGTGGTGGCCAGGACCCTGCGATGGCGACAGCGGGGCCCGCCGACCGCCCCCTAGACAGCTCCACAAGCGACGGGAGCGCCGGAGGGTCCAGTGATCCCAGCGAGGTCTTCGCGACTCCGGAGACGAGCGACGACAACTATGAGCCTGCGAGCCAGCGCCGCTCCCGGAGCAGGGCGGGCTCGCTCGGCCGCCGCCGACTCTGATCTGGATGGGGTTGGCGCCGGTGCATGACGGCCCACTGTTGATGATGGCATCGTCTGCTGGGGCGCGTGTAGATAGCATTCCTTAGAATCCGTTTCCTGCAAGGAATCATACTGCGCCCCGTGGGGGCTTGTAAGGTGTCTGTGATCCTTTCTGTTAATATGTGACTTTTGCTATGGAACTGTGCGGGTCGCTAATTCCGTCGTAGCTTAGTCTTCCCTTTCAAACCTCGCGAGGGCTTGGCGCTCTGCATCGACAGGTCCCAGTCCCAAGGCGGCGTCAGCCGTCGCTGGTATGCCAGGTCGCGATGCCGTGGTCAAGGCCAAGAGGTGAGCGACCCGGGGTCCAGCAAGAGCCCCTGAGTCACGATGCTCAGGAGGTCCCCTTTGGCGCCCAAGCAGCCATCGTTCGGTGAGAAAGGGAAGCGACGTCGCTAGTACGGAATTGCATTAGGTGCGGGGGTAGGGCCACGGTAGCCAGTGCTTTCGATGGTGACTTATCTGGAGGATCGGGGGTCGTCCTCAGCGCATCGTCGGGTCCGTGGGGTAGTTAGAACGGAGTTGCTCGGTGTGGTCCTCGCGCACCCCTTCTCCCTCGCCTCTGCTCCCCTTTCTGCTCTACGTCCTCGGGTCCCGGCCCTCGAGCTGGTCTCAGCCGTCACCGGTATGCCAGGTCGCGATGCCGTGGGCAACGCCAGAGGGTGAGGGCTGGAGAGCCGGTAAGAGCCCTGAGTCGCGATGCTCAGGCACCCCCCCCTTTAACGCGCAAGCGGTTTGCACGGGTGAGGGTGAAGAGGACTCCGTGAGGGCCTCGGTTAGCGTAATTCCCTCCAAGGATCCTGCGGACTCATCACAGAAAGAAGAAGGGGCTGCCATGACAGTCATTAGTCGACCGTTAGTCGCTTAAGAGCTCGCTGGTTGGGGTAGGTCAGGTGTATCTGGGCGCCCGTGGGCCAGCGCGGGACTCACGAGGCCCTACCTCTAGGCGGGTTGCGCCTGGCACTGGGCCGTATCTTGAGATGTGTTCCTGCAAAATTTGGTTAGATGCCGGCACTCTACATCCTCGGGTCCCGGCCCTCGAGCTTGTCTCAGCCGTCGCTGGTATGCCAGGTCACGATGCTGTGTACAAGGCCAGAGGGTGAGGGCTGGAGAGCCGGTAAGATCCCTGAGTCGCGATGCTCAGGCACCCCCCCTTTAACGTGCAAGTGGTCGACATGGAGAAGAAGAGTTGTAGTGGACAGGCATCAGGTGATCAAGCATGATGGTTGAATGCATAGTTGGAAATAAACGCGAGGGAGATACACGTCGCTGGGCCTAGCCCGAGCGGCTTGGGGATGATGCAGCCCGAGGGGCGCCCCCAACAAAGCAAGCTAACGATCGAAAACTAAAAAGGGATACATGCCGCAGGGACGGACCCACGCGGCCTGGGAGTAATGCAGCCCTAGGAGGGCGCTCCCAGCTGGGAATGGAGCTTGAAAGATGTCACCTGAAGATGTCGATGGTGAAATGGCGTTGGTGCGGCAGACTCAGTGGGCTGCGGAAGACGATCCTCATGAGCTCCCAGGCCCTGGGGCCTCGGGAGGCTCCGGAGGCGCTGGTGGCTCCTCGCGGATCATCCCCATCTCCACCAGGACTGCGGAACGCTTGTCTTCCTCAGTCTCCACGATGCCCCTCATGAGGCGCTGGTATGCAGCAGCCACGCTCTGCAAGCCGTAAGGCATGCGAACATAGCTGTGGGGTGGACCCCCACAACGCCCCACTCGTGAGGGTCATAGGCGCTCCGTCGTGGCGACTTGATTGAGCCCTGGTACGTCAATGCAGACACGTAGCCCACCATCCTCGCCTGGATGGGGAGCCACAGCCTGTAAGCGGCGGCAACCTCTCATGATTCTCGACTCCTGTAGTTCTTGAACGGCCTCGTTAATGAACTCCTGCTGGTCTGACTCTGCTTGCCTCGTTCCTTCTTGAGGGAAACATGCTTCGAAGCACGCCTCCACGTGATGCCCAAGCGCCTCCCTCGTGACGCTGGCTAGGTCGGCGGCCCTCAAGGTGAGAGCCCCCGGGCCCTGCCTGAGGAGGGCGCCGGGCGCGCTTTCCTATGCGATGGAAGGAGGGTCCCCCTGGGCAGGCTCGGGCCCTGAGGGGCCTGCCTCCTGAGGGGCGGAGCCTGACGACGTCTTCTTCTTCTTGGGTGTGGTCTCGGGAAGCCTCCTGCTTCCGCGATCTGGGTCTTCCAGCGACGCGGCCTGAAAGGCTCGCTCCGGGGAACACACTGCATCCCTCTCTTCACATGGCACCGTGATGACGCCGCCACTCCCTGGCATCTTTAGGACATTGTAGCCATGGTGAGTTACGGCCATGAACTTGGCCAGCGCTGGGTACCCGAGGATGGCGTTGTACGGCAGGCGGATGTGAGCGACGTCAAAGTCGATGAGCTCGGTGCGGTAGTTGCTGCGGGCCCCGAAGGTGACAGGGAGGCGGACCTGCTCGATCGGGATTGTGGAACCGTCGGTGACTCCAGAGAAAGGCTTGGTTGGCTGAAGCTGGTCATAGGGCACTTGGAGGTTGTCGAATGTTTCCACGGACAGGACGTTGAGCCCTGCTCCACCATCAATGATGGTCCTGGTGACCAGTACGTTGCTGATGACTGGGGAGCAAAGCATCGGGAGGACCCCGGCTGTGGCCGCGCACTTGAGCTGATCTGCTAAGCTGAACGTGATGGCGCACGCCGACCACTTGAGGGGGCGCGTTGCTTCGAGCTTTGGGAGGACTGCATTGACTTCATGGGCAAACTTCTTGAAGATGCGTTGGGAGGCTGGGGCTTGAGCTCCGCCTAGGATGCAGGCGATTGCGCGCGGCTCTTGGAAGCCCCCAGCCCCCTCGTCTTGATGGCGGTCTTCGTTCCTCCTTGGCTGAGGCGGCAGTGGAGGAGGGCCTGCGTTGCCATGAGGGCGGTCCTCACGAGGTTGATCCCTCCAGTCCCCCTCGCGAGGCAGGTCCCGCCAGCGGTCCTCGCGAGGTTGGTCGCACCAACCCTGGCGCGGCCCGCGATCTTCCCAGCATCCTGGGTTTCTTCCTCCTCCTCGGCCGTAGCCCCGGTCGGCGCGGTCAGGGCGACGGCCGACCCTTCCTTCTCGCACGGCGCGGAGTTCTTGGCATTCGTTGGTGTTGTGGGTGTGGAGGTCGTGGTACACACAGTACCGGCTGCCTCTCGAGGATTCGGGCAGATCCTTGCCCCGCTTGGTGTCCGGTTCTGCCGCGAGTACGGCAGCCCCCTTGCGCTTCACGTCCTTGGCCTTGGGCTTCTTCTCTTCTGGATCTGCGGCGGGCAGCTCGAGGAGGGAGAGACGTCCCTCCTCAACCCTGGTGCACTTGGTCGCCAAGTTGAACAGCTCCAGGGAGGTGCAGAGGTCTTCATGCATCGCCAGCTCCTCCTTCATCTTGACGTCGCGCACGCCATCGGAGAAGGCCGAGATGATGGCTTCCTCGGACACCTTGGGGATCTTGAGGCGTGCACTGTTGAAGCTCTGGATGTACTTTTGCAGGGTCTCCCCAGGTTGCTGCTTGATGCGGCGCATGTCGCTCACGGCGGGCGGCCGGTCGTGAGTACCTTGGAAGTTGGTGATGAAGCAGGCGCGCATCTGGTCCCAGGAGGAGATCGTGCCTAGAGCCAGATTTAGGAGCCAGGTGCGGGCTCCTTCCTTCAGCGCCATGGGGAACCAGTTCGCCATGACCTTTTCATCCCCGCTGGCAGCTTCGATGCCCAGCTCGTAGAGCTGGAGGAACTCTGCGGGATTAGTCGTGTCGTCATAGCGAGGAGGCAGGTCCGACTTGAACTTTCCGGGCCACGCGACGCTACGCAGCTCGGTGGTGTAGGCGCGGCAGCCTGCGGTGGCCACGCGAGGTTTCGGTTGAGGGAGAGCTTGGCCTTGCGGGCCCCCTTGCGCTGCAGCTGGGAGTAGCGCGGGGTCTTGACGTGCCGGAGCTGGAGCAGGGTCGCGGCGAGCCGGAGCAAGGAGCGCTCGGGCAGCCTCTTGCGGTCGAGGGACTTCTTGGCAGCTCCGTTCTTGTTGGGCTGGCGCCTGACGGAGCGGGTTCCGCCCAGGGGCCATGCGCCTTGGAGCCATGGCGTCTTCTTGGAGTGGAGGTGGATGGTATGCCCCCGGAGCTTCATTGCCCGCGCGGGGTGGGGTGCGGCGCAGCGGAGCGGACGGCGCAGGAGAGCCCCCTGCGGCGCGGACGAGCTCGGCGACGCGGTCGAGCCACTCTTCGTAGACATCGTCGATGGGACGGTAGTGCAGGAGCTCGTTTGCCGTGATGAGTGCAGCTCGAGCCTCCAAGGGCGCGCGGAGCGCGTGGGACGAAGAGCCAGCTAGCGCGAGCGACGGAGTAGCGGTGCGGACGTCTCGCCGCACGGACGGGTGCTGAGACGATGCTTGTTGCTCGTTCCCCGCCGGGCCGGTGGCGGCGTTGACGGCGGGCGACGGGGATCGACGAGGACGCTCGCCGACGGGAGCTGTCTGGGCGACGCGGGAAGCGATGGCAGCCCGGCACTCGGCGCGGGCCCGACGAGCGTCAGACATGGATGCGACGGTCGGAGGAGAACGGAGCGGTGGAAGACAGATTCCGATGCACCCCTACCTGGCGCGCCAAATGTCGGATTCGGGGGTTCCGGCAGACCCTTAAGGTTCGAACTCTGGGGTGCGCGCGGAGATGATGCCCTCTACTTCTCCGTCTCGCAAGGATCTAAACTACTAAATGGACAACACAAAGAACACAGAGTTTATACTGGTTCGGGCCACCGATGTGGTGTAATACCCTACTCCAGTGTGGTGGGTGGATTGCCTCTCGGGCTGATGATGATGAACAATACAAAGGTGAACAGCCTCGCGAGGGCGTGTTCTTGCTGGGACGATGAACTGCTAGGGGAGTTCAGCCGCCCCTCTCTCTCTCTCTCTCTACTTGCTTTCTTGAAGCCTACTTGCTAGTTTTCCGATCTCTCCCTCTTTCTCTCGATCATCCTCCCCTACCTTGGGGGTGGCTAGTCCTATTTATAGGCAAAGGCCCTAGGCCTCTTCCCAAATATTGAGCGGGAAGGGCGCCAACAATTGGCCGATTTGAAGGGGAACATATGGTACACTTATCCTGACCAAAGTTGGTCCTCGCCTGCCAAAGGCCCTGTGGTGACGCCGTTCTAGGCTCCACGATGAGCTCATTCCCACCGTTGGACTGGTCTTGGTCTCGTTGCACCAAAATGGATGCCTTTGCTTGATCCTCTCGCCCGCGCTTGCCCCCTTTGCACCAAAGAGGAAAGGGGAGGACACTGTGTGGTCTGGCGCCCGCCTGGCACCCTTGGTCGGCATGGCTTGCGTCATGGGCACTTCGTGAGGTACCCTGCCATGATCTCTCCGCCTCCTCATGAGACAGCCTGAGGAGGCCGCGCCTGAGGAAGCGCTGTGTCGTCCTCCCTGTGAGGTTTGGCCCCTCACGAGGGTCTTGAGTCTCGTGTTGATGAAGATGGGCCGTACTGGGCCTCCATTCGAGCCACGCCGCAGGCCACAGGCAGGCAAGTCTGGGGACCCCTATTCCCAGAACACCGACACTAACATACTTTCTCTTCTTGGATCATATGCACTTATTATTGGAACACTAGCAAGCATCCGCAACTACTAAAGATCATTATCGTAAAACCCAACCATAACATTAAAGCATCAAGTCCCCTTTATCCCATACGCTCTAACCCCCTTACTCGGGTTTATGCATCTGTCACTCAAGCAACCCACTATAAGCGAATCATGAACGTATTGCAACACCCAACAGTGGGAATCCCTCACGCTTGTGCGACATGGAGGGCACAATGTTGGAAATATGCCCTAGAGGCAATAATAAATTGATTATTATTATATTTCCTTGTTCATGATAATCGTTTATTATCCATGCTAGAATTGTATTGATAGGAAACTCAGATACATGTGTGGATACATAGACAACACCATGTCCCTAGTAAGCCTCTAGTTGACTAGCTCATTGATCAATAGATGGTTATGGTTTCCTGACCATGGACATTGGATGTCATTGATAACGGGATCACATCATTAGGAGAATGGTGTGATGGACAAGACCCAATCCTAAGCCTAGCACAAGATCATGTAGTTCGTATGCTAAAGCTTTTATAATGTCAAGTATCACTTCCTTAGACCATGAGATTGTGCAACTCCCGGATACCGTAGGAATGCTTTGGGTGTGCCAAACGTCACAACGTAACTGGGTGGCTATAAAGGTGCACTACGGGTATCTCTGAAAGTATCTATTGGGTTGGCACGAATCGATACTGGGATTTGTCACTCCGTGTGACGGAGAGGTATCTCTGGGCCCACTCGGTAGGACATCATCATAATGTGCACAATGTGATCAAGGAGTTGATCACGGGATGATGTGTTATGGAACGAGTAAAAGAGACTTGCCGGTAACGAGATTGAACAAGGTATTGGGATACCGACGATCGAATCTCGGGCAAGTATCGTACCGATAGACAAAGGGAATTGTATACGGGATTGATTAAGTCCTTGACATCGTGGTTCATCCGATGAGATCATCGTGGAACATGTGGGAGCCAACATGGGTATCCAGATCCCGCTGTTGGTTATTGACCAGAGAACATCTCGGTCATGTCTGCATGTCTCCCGAACCCGTAGGGTCTACACACTTAAGGTTCGATGACGCTAGGGTTATAAAGGAAGCTTGTATGTGGTTACCGAATGTTGTTCGGAGTCCCGGATGAGATCCCGGACATCACGAGGAGTTCCAGAATGGTCCGGAGGTAAAGATTTATATATAGGAAGTCCTATTTCGGCCATCGGGACAAGTTTCGGGGTCATCGGTATTGTACCGGGACCACCGGAGGGGACCCGGGGGCCCACCGGGTGGGGCCACCTATCCCGGAGTGTCCCATGGGCTGAAGTGGGAAGGGATCCAGCCCAAAGTGGGCTGGGGCGCCACTTCCCCTAAGGCCCATGCGCCTAGGGTGAGGGGGGAACCCTAAAGGAAGAGTCCCAAGGGGCTAAGGCACCTCCTAGGTGCCTTGGGGGGGAGGGAATCCTCCCCTGGCCGCCGCCCCCTAGGAGATTGGATCTCCTAGGGCTGGCGCACCCCCCCCCCCCTTGGGATCCCTATATATAGTGGGGGTAGAGGGCCTCTTGAAACACGCCTTTTGCCTTTGGTGCAGCCCCTCCCTCTCCCAAGTTCTTCTCCTCTCCCGCAGGTGCGCAGCGAAGCCCTGCAGGATTGCCACGCTCCTCCACCACCACCACGCCGTTGTGCTGCTGCTGGATGGAGTCTTCCTCAACCTCTCCCTCTCTCCTTGCTGGATCAAGGCGTGGGAGACGTCATCGGGCTGTACGTGTGTTGAACGCGGAGGTGCTGTCCGTTCGGCACTAGGATCATCGGTGATCTGAATCACGACGAGTACGACTCCATCAACCCCGTTCACTTGAACGCTTCCGCTTAGCGATCTACAAGGGTATGTAGATGCACTCTCCTTCCCCTCGTTGCTGGTTTCTCCATAGATAGATCTTGGTGATACGTAGGAAAATTCTGAATTTCTGCTACGTTCCCCAACAGTGGCATCATGAGCTAGGTCTATTGCGTAGATTCTTTGCACGAGTAGAACACAAAGTAGTTGTGGGCGTTAATTTTGTTCAATATGCTTACCGTTACTAGTCAATCTTGATTCGGCGGCATTGTGGGATGAAGCGGCCCGGACCGACCTTACACGTACACTTACGTGAGACAGGTTCCACCGACTGACATGCACTAGTTGCATAAGGTGGCTAGCGGGTGCCAGTCTCTCCCACTTTAGTCAGATCGGATTCGATGAAAAGGGTCCTTATGAAGGGTAAATAGGAATTGACATATCACGTTGTGGTTTTGCGTAGGTAAGAAACGTTCTTGCTAGAAACCCATAGCAGCCACGTAAAAAACATGCAAACAACAATTAGAGGACGTCTAACTTGTTTTTGCAGGGTATGCTATGTGATGTGATATGGCCAAGAAGAATGTGATGAATGATATGTGATGTATGAAATTGATCATGTTCTTGTAATAGGACTCACGACTTGCATGTCGATGAGTATGACAACCGGCAGGAGCCATAGGAGTTGTCTTTATTTATTGTATGACCTGCGTGTCATTGAACAACGCCATGTAATTACTTTACTTTATTGCTAACCGGTAGCCATAGTAGTAGAAGTAATAGTTGGCGTGACAACTTCATGGAGATCATGATGATGGAGATCATGGTGTCATGCCGGTGACAATGATGATCATGGAGCCCCGAAGATGGAGATCAAAAGGAGCAAAATAATATTGGCCATATCATGTCACCTTTTGATTGCATGTGATGTTTATCATGTTTATGCATCTTGTTTACTTAGAACGACGGTAGTAAATAAGATGATCCCTCATAAACAATTTCAAGAATGTGTTCTCCCCTAACTGTGCACCGTTGCTACAGTTCATCGTTTCGAAGCACCACGTGATGATCGGGTGTGATAGATCCTTACGTTCACATACAACGGGTGTAAGACAGTTTTACACATGCAAAACACTTAGGGTTAACTTGACGAGCCTAGCATGTACAGACATGGCCTCGGAACACAGAAGACCGAAAGGTCGAGCATGAGTCGTATAGAAGATACGATCAACATGAAGATGTTCACCGACGTTGACTAGTCCGTCTCACGTGATGATCGGACACGGCCTAGTTGACTCGGATCATGTAATCACTTAGCTGACTAGAGGGATGTCTATCTGAGTGGGAGTTCATAAGATGAACTTAATTATCCTGAACATAGTCAAAAAGATTTTGCAAATTATGTCGTAGCTCGCGCTTTAGTTCTACTGTTTTAGATATGTTCCTAGAGAAAATATAGTTGAAAGTTGACAGTAGCAATTATGCGGACAGTAGAAGGCTTATGTCCTTAATGCACCGCTTGGTGTGCTGGACCTCGAACGTGGTCTGTGGATGTTGCGAACATCCGACATACACGTGTTGATGACTACATGATAGTTCGGTAATGTTAAATGGTTTAGAATTAAGGCACCGAAGACATTTTGAAATGTCGTGGAACATATGAGATGTTTCGAGGGCTGAAATTGGGATTTCAGACTCGTGCCCACGTCAAGAGGTATAAGACCTCCGACGATTTTCTTGGCCTGCAAACTAAGGGAGAAAAACTCAATCGTTGAGCTTGTGCTCAGATTGTCTGAGTAAAACAATCACTTGAATCGAGTGGGAGTTAATCTTCCAGATAAGATAGTGATGTTTTTCCAAAGTTATTGCCACCAAGCTACTAGAGCTTCGTGATGAACTATAACATATCAGGGATAGATATGATGATCCTTGAAATATTCGCGATGTTTGACACCGCGAAAGTAGAAATCAAGCAGGAGCATCAATTGTTGATGGTTAGTGAAACCACTAGTTTCAAGAAGGGCAAGGGCAAGAAGGGATACTTCATGAAACGGCAAATCAGCTGCTGCTCTAGTGGAGAAACCCAAGGTTGAACCCAAACCCGAGACTGAGTGCTTCTGTAATAAGGGGAACAGCCACAGGAGCAGAATTACCCTAGATACTTGGTAGATGAGAAGGCTGTCGATAGAAGTATATTGGATATACATTATGTGAATGTGTACTTTACTAGTACTCCTAGTAGCATCAGGGTATTAGATACCGGTTCGGTTGCTAAGTGTTAGTAACTCGAAATAAAAGCTACGGAATAAACGGAGACTAGCTAAAGGTGAGCTGACGAGATGTGTTGGAAATGTTTCCAAGGTTGATGTGATCAAGCATCGCACGCTCCCTCTACCATCGAGATTGGTGTTAAACCTAAATAATTGTTATTTGGTGTTTGCGTTGAGCATAGACATGATTGGATTATGTCTATCGCAATACCGTTATTCATTTAAAGAGAATAATGGTTACTCTATTTATTTGAATAATACCTTCAATGGTCTTGCACCTAGAATGAATGGTTTATTGAATCTCGATCATAGTGATACACATGTTCATGCCAAAAGATATAAGATAGTAATGATAGTACCACCTACTTGTGGCACTGCCATGTAAGTCATATTGGTATAAAACGCATGAAGAAGCTCCATGTTGATGGATCTTTGGACTCACTCATTTCTGAAAAGATTGAGACATGTGAACCGTGTCTGTTGGTACGCATGAAGAAACTCCATGCAGATGGACCGTTTGGACTCACTTGATTTTGAATCGCTTGAGACATGCAAATCGTACCACATGGGCAATATGACTGAAAGCTTCGATTTCAGTAAAATGGAACAAGAAAGGAACTTGTTGGAAGTAACACATTTTGATGTGTGCAGTCCAATGAGTGCTGAGGCACGCAGTGGATATCGTTATGCTCTAACTTCACAGATGATTTGAGTAGATACTGAGCATATTTACTTGATGAAACACAAGTCTGAATTATTGAATGGTTCAAGTAATTTCAGAATGAAGTTGAATATCGTCGTGACAGGAGGATAAAATATCTATGATATGATCATAGAGATGAATATTTGAGTTGCGAGTTTGGTACACAATTGAGACATTGTGGAAATTGTTTCACGACTAGTACCGCCTGGAACACCATAGTGTGATGGTGTGTCCGAACATCATAACTGCACCCTATTGGATATGATGCATACCATGATGTCTCTTATCGAATTACCACTATCGTTCATAGGTTAAGCATTAGAGACAACCGCACTCACTTTAAATAGGGCACCACGCAAATCCGTTGAGACGACTCCGTATCAACTATGGTTTAGAGAAACCTAAGTTGTTGTTTCTTAAAAGTTTGGGGCTACGACGCTTATATGAAAAGGTTTCAGGCTGATAAGCTCGAACCCAAAGCGGATAACTGCATCTTCATAGGACACCCAAAACAGTTGGGTATACCTCCTGTCTCAGATCCGAAAGCAATAGGGATTGTTTCTCGAATCGGGTCCTTTCTCGAGGAAAAGTTTCTCTCGAAAGAATTGAGTGGGAGGATGGTGGAGACTTGATGAGGTTGTTGAACCGTCACTTCAACTAGTGTGTAGCAGGGCACAGGAAGTTGTTCCTATGGCACCTACACCAATTGAAGTGGAAGCTTATGATAGTGATCATGAAACTTCGGATCAAGTCACTCCTAAACCTCGTAGGATGACAAGGATGCGTACTACTTTAGAGTGGTACGTAATCCTGTCTTGGAAGTCATGTTGCTAGACAACAATGAACCTACGAGCTATGGAGAAGCGATGGTGGGCCCGGATTCCAATGAATGGCTCGAGGCCATAAAATCCGAGAGAGGATCCATGTATGAAAACAAAGTGTAGACTTTGACAGAACGGCTCGATGGTCGTAAGGCTGTTGAGTACAAATGGATTTTAAAAGGAAGACGGACAATGATGGTAAATGTCACCATTAAGAAAGCTCGACTTGTCATTAAGATGTTTTCCGACAAGTTCAAGGAGTTGACTACGATGAGACTTTCTCATTCGTAGCGATGCTAAGAGTCTGTTGGAATTATATTAGCAGGTACTGCATTATTTATGAAATCTTGCAGATAGGATGTCAAAATATTGTTTCCTTGATTTTCTTGAGGAAAGATTGTATGTGATACAACCAGAAGATTTTTGTCAATCCTGAAAGATGCTAACAAGTATGCAAAGCTCCAGCAATCCTTCTAAGGACTGGAGTAAGCATCTCGGAATTCGAATGTACGCTTTGATGAGATGATCAAAGATTTTAGGTTTATACAAAGTTTACGAGAAACTTGTATTTCCAAAGAAGTGAGTGGGAGCACTATAGAATTTCTGATGAGTATATGTTGTTGACATATTGTTTATCGGAAATGATGTAGAATTTCTGGAAGGCAAATAGGGTTGTTTGAAAAATGTTTTTCAATGAAAACCTGGATTAAGCTACTTGAACATTGAGCATCAAGATCTATAAGGATAGATCAAAATCGCTTAATAGTACTTTCAAATGAATACATACCGTGACAAGATTTTGAAGGAATTCAAAATAGATCAGCAAAGAAGGAGTTCTTGGCTGTATTACACATGTGAGTATTGAGTAAGACTCAAGACCTGACCACGGCAGAAGAGAGAGAAAGGACAAAGGTCGTCCCCTATGCTTAGACATAGGCTCTACAGTATGCTATGCAGTGTACCGCATCTGAAGTGTGCCTTGCCATGAGTCAGTCAAGGGGTACAAGAGTGATCCAGGAATGGATCACAGGACAGCGGTCAAGGTTATCCTTGGTAAGTGGTGGACTAAGGAATTTTCTTGATTATGGAGGTGGAAAGGAGTTCGACGTAAAGGATTACGCCGATGCAAACTTTAACACTAATCCAGATTATACTAAGTAGTAAATTGGATTCGTATAGTAGAACAGTTATTTGGAATAGCTCCAAATAGAGCGTGGAAACTGCATCTAGGAGATGACATAGAGATTTGTAAAGCACACACGGATCTGAAAGGTTCAGACCCGTTGACTATAACATCTCTCACAAGCATAACATGATCAAACCCAGAACTCTTGGGTGTTAGTCACATAAGGATGTGACCTTGAGTGTTAATCACATATCGATGTGAACTAGATTATTGACTCTAGTGCAAGTGGGAGACTGTTGGAAATATGCCCTAGAGGCAATAATAAATTGATAATTATTATATTTCCTTGTTCATGATAATCGTTTATTATCCATGCTAGAATTGTATTGATAGGAAACTCAGATACATGTGTGGATACATAGACAACACCATGTCCCTAGTAAGCCTCTAAGACTAGCTCGTGGATCAATAGATGGTTACGGTTTCCTGACCATGGACATTGGATGTCATTGATAACGGGTTCACATCATTAGGAGAATGATGTGATGGACAAGACCCAATCCTAAGCCTAGCACAAGATCATGTAGTTCGTATGCTAAAGCTTTTATAATGTCAAGTATCACTTCCTTAGACCATGAGATTGTGCAACTCCAGGATACCGTAGGAATGCTTTGGGTGTGCCAAACGTCACAACGTAACTGGGTGGCTATAAAGGTGCACTACGGGTATCTCTGAAAGTATCTGTTGGGTTGGCACGAATCGAGACTGGGATTTGTCACTCCGTTTGACGGAGAGGTATCTCTGGGCCCACTCGGTAGGACATCATCATAATGTGCACAATGTGATCAAGGAGTTGATCACGGGATGATGTGTTATGGAACGAGTAAAAGAGACTTGCCGGTAACGAGATTGAACAAGGTATTGGGATACCGACGATCGAATCTCGGGCAAGTATCGTACCGATAGACAAAGGGAATTATATACGGGATTGATTAAGTCCTTGACATCGTGGTTCATCCGATGAGATCATCGTGGAACATGTGGGAGCCAACATGGGTATCCAGATCCCGATGTTGGTTATTGACCGGAGAACATCTCGGTCATGTCTGTATGTCTCCCGAACCCGTAGGGTCTACACACTTAAGGTTCGATGACGCTAGGGTTATAAAGGAAGCTTGTATGTGGTTGCCGAATGTTGTTCGGAGTCCCGGATGAGATCCCGGACATCACGAGGAGTTACGGAATGGTCCGGAGGTAAAGATTTATATATAGGAAGTCCTATTTCGGCCATCGGGACAAGTTTCGGGGTCATCGGTATTGTACCGGGACCACCGGAGGGGTCCCGGGGGCCCACCGGGTGGGGCCACCTATCCCGGAGGGTCCCATGGGCTGAAGTGGGAAGGGATCCAGCCCAAAGTGGGCTGGGGCGCCACTTCCCCTAACGCCCATGCGCCTAGGGTGAAGGGGGAACCCTAAAGGAAGAGTCCCAAGGGGGTAAGGCACCTCCTAGGTGCCTTGGGGGGGGGGAGGGAATCCTCCCCTGGCCGCCGCCCCCTAGGAGATTGGATCTCCTAGGGCTGGCGCACCCCCCCTTGGGATCCCTATATATAGTGGGGGTAGAGGGCCTCTTGAAACACACCTTTTGCCTTTGGTGCAGCCCCTCCCTCTCCCAAGTTCTTCTCCTCTCCCGCAGGTGCGCAGCGAAGCCCTGCAGGATTGCCACGCTCCTCCACCACCACCACGCCGTTGTGCTGCTGCTGGATGGAGTCTTCCTCAACCTCTCCCTCTCTCCTTGCTGGATCAAGGCGTGGGAGACGTCATCGGGATGTACGTGTGTTGAACGCGGAGGTGCTGTCCGTTCGGCACTAGGATCATCGGTGATCTGAATCACGACGAGTACGACTCCATCAACCCCGTTCACTTGAACGCTTCCGCTTAGCAATCTACAAGGGTATGTAGATGCACTCTCCTTCCCCTCGTTGCTGGTTTCTCCATAGATAGATCTTGGTGATACGTAGGAAAATTTTGAATTTCTGCTACGTTCCCCAACACACAATAGGACAGGACCAAAATAAAACATACAACTCATACCAATCTAGATCATCAATCAACCCAAAGACAAAGGATATCTACTCAAAACATCATAGGATGGCAACACATCATTGGATCATAATATGTGGCATAAAGCACCATGTTCAAGTAGGAATTACAGAGGGGTGCGGGAGAGTGGACCGCCTAAAATAGATGATGATGGTGATGTTGATGAAGATGATCACCGCGGCGATGATTCCCCTCCCGATGGCACTCCGGCGCCACCGAGAGAGAGGAGGAGAGGTTCTCCCCCTTGTGCTTCCTCCTCCATGGCCTCCCCCTAGATGGGGAGAGGTCTTCCCTCTGGATCTTGGCCTTCATGGCGAAGATGGCCCCTCCGGGATCCTCCTCAATGGACTCTGGTGATGATGCCCCCCTCCGACAAGGTGCCAGAGAGGGCCTAGATTGATTTCTCGTGGCTATAGAGGCTTGCGGCGGCGGAACATCCGATCTAGGTTATTTTCTGGAGGTTTCTGTATTTATAGGAGAGGATGGCGTCGAGAACAAGTTAGGGGGCCCCATAGGGAGTCCACGAGGCAGGGGGCATGCCTCGGGGGGTGGGCATGCCCTCCACCCTCATTGGGCCTCAGGGAGTCCTGGATTAGGGGGTCCTCGGACAGCTGGACTATATCCTTTGGCTGGACTGTTGGACTATGAAGATACAAGATTGAAGACTTCGTCCCATGTTCGGATGGGACTCTCCTTGGCGTGGAAGGCAAGCTTGGCAATTCGGATCTGTAGATCTCCTCCCTTGTAACCGACTCCTTGTAACCCTAGCCCCCTCCGGTGTCTATATAAACCGGAGGGTTTAGTCCGTAGGACAACAGCAATCATAATCATAGGCTAGCTTATAGGGTTTAGCCTCTACGATCTCGTGGTAGATCAACTCTTGTAACACTCATATCATCAAGATCAATCAAGCAGGAAGTAGGGTATTACCTCCATCGAGAGGGCCTGAACCTGGGTAAACATTGTGTCCCCCGCCTCCTGTTACCATCCGCCATAGACGCACAAATCGGGACCCCCTACCCGAGATCTGCCGGTTTTGACACCGGCACTGGTGCTTTCATTGAGAGTTCCACTGTGCCGTCACCATTAGGCTTGATGGCTCCTTCGATCATCAATAACGATGCGATCCAAGGTGAGGTTTTTCTCCCTGGACGGATCTTCGTATTCGGTGACTTCGCACTGCGGGCCAACTCGCTTGGCCATCTGGAGCAGATCGAAAGCTACGCCCCTGGACGTCAGGTCAGGTCTGGAAGCCTAAACTGTACTGCCGACATTCGCGGAGACTTGATCTTCGACGGATTCGAGCCCATGCCAGGTGCGCCGCGCAGTCACGACGAGCATGACCTAGCCCTGCCGTCGGAATGTGTTCGGGAGATCACAGCTGTGGCTACTCCGGCCCTCAATCTGGAGCAAATTGCACCGTCCAAGGATGGGTGGATGGACCCCGCCATGGAGGCCGCACACTCAGTGGTGATAGAGCCGAATACTGACTTTACCTCCTACGAGACCCATGTTGCCAAATCCTTGAATTCGTCCGCGGCCACGGGCCCCGAACCGCCTACGTCAGTGCCTATCGAATCTGACTGGGTACCGATCATGGAGTTTCCCTCCGCGGATATCTTTCAGCACTCGCCCCTGGGCGATGAGATAAACTCATTACGGTCTCTCTCCTTGTCATGAGGCCCTTGGCCGAACTATGTCCGGCTCGAGTGGGAAGAGGATGACGAAGAAATCCGTTCCCCACCTATAACGCCCCAGATTTGATGCGCCAGGTGTCTCCCAGTTATTCGCCATTGTTGCCATGTCATGTGCTTGCGTGTCGCGCTTTGCCATGTCATCATCTGCATTTCATATCATGTCATCATGTGCATTGCATTGCATACGTCTTCGCCTAATGCATCCGAGCATTTTCCCCGTTGTCCGTTTTGCAATCCGACACTCCTACGTCCTCCGGCGCCCCCTTTTGCCTCTTTTCGTGTGCGGGTGTTAAACGTTCTCGGAATGGCCCGAGGTTTGCCAAGCGGCCTTGGTATAGCAATCCGCCACCGCCGCCCGCCCGTGGGACACCCGCTCGCCAGCTCGCCGGCGTCTTGGCCGCGCCGCCGCCGCTCGCCCGCGCTGCACCGCCCGCCCCGCGCCGCCGCGCCCTCCACGCCCCGCGCCGCCCGCGCCTGGCCCACCTCCCGCCGACAGATGCGCAGCCGCAGCTCGCTGCCTTGCCTTCGCCGCCCCACGCCGAGGCGCCGACCTCCACCGTCTCCCGCAGAGCCGCCGCCTCCCCTCGTCGACTCCAGCGACCTCGCCGGCCAGATCCGGCGCTGCAGCCCCAGATCTGCACCGCCTAGTACCTCGATCCAAACGGCACGCCTGCACCACCCCGTCCCCGAACCTCTCCGTCCAGTTTTCTTCGGGGTGAGAATTTCCCTAAGTCCTGAAATTATTGTATTCTGGTCCCCTGTTCATCACATAATATCTCCTCATCCGTAGCTCCGTTATGCATGCATAATATATCAAAATGTTCATCAGGAGATGCTCTACACTTTGTTCCATTGTGCCATGTTCTTTGGTGTTCATCTTGATGCCATAATCATCGTTGCAAGAGTGCTATATAATGTTGTCTGTTGTAGTTTATCAGAACATGCTCATTTGTCTTTTTTACATCTTTTTATGTGATTTTCTTTTTGAGCATAAAGTCTACATGTGTTATGAGCTATAATACTCCATCTTTGATGTGGTGCAACCCAATCTTCATGATATGCCATGTGTTGATTGTTATAAGCTTGCAAAGTAGCCTCCGTGATGTTGCTGATTTCAGAGACTTAGAATTTCTCCAAGTCTGTCTGCTATTATTTTTATGCCATGTATTCATGTTGCTACAGTGAGATCCATGCCTCTTTTGAGTATGTTCAGTAAGGACGTTGTAGGCATATGGTTTTTATCTATCCATATATGCCTCTGTTTGTATTTATAGAGTGCTCTAGCATGTTTTAATTTTGCTCCACTTTTGCTATAAAATGTTCCTGGAAGATTGTTTACATGTTCAATTTTGCCAAGCTTGTTGCTAGTGATCCGTGCATTCTGTGAACTTGCTATTATCATGATTAGCTTCATGAACATGTCGTCTTGCTGATGATATCCTTATCTTGTCATTTAATGCTTTGTGATGAGTGAATCGAGCTCGCAAAGATTCCTTCATAATTCTGTTTAAGCCATGCTCTGTTATTTTCACTAAGTCTGAATCTGCAATGAAACTTGCTATGTTTACATGGCTGTCATCATATATTATGTGCCTTTTTGGCTCATGGTCAGTAATGGACTTTTGTTCTATGAAATTAGTAGATTCGTTGCATGCATTTCGTTGCCATCATAAGTTCCAGTAGAATGTTGTTGTATAGCTCTGAACATTGCAACCTGAAGTTATTTCTGCCATGTCCTGAAATTCTGTGAACCTGTTATTATTTGCAATATTGCCATGTCCTTTTGAGAATTTTCTACTAGTTTATGTAGATAGATCAGTGTTAATATTTTGTAATGCTTTACCTGTAAATAATGGCCATGCCTCTTGTTTTCATGTTGAGGTGTTGTAGCCTATTTTTGTGATGCTTGCAATATGCCTAGTTGCTGTTTTGGACAGCTTGTCCTTTAAACTTGTATGGTGTGTATGTGTTGATCCGTTGCTCCGTTTTGAGTGTGCTCTATATAAAACTTGCTTAGTTTTGTATGTAGTTTCATATTACCTTGTTGCATACATGTTTTGTGGTGTGTTCTTGATGTTTGAATGCATTTTGCACCAATGCCATGTTAATCTTGTTTTGTTCATATCTTATAGGCCGTAGCTCCGAATCTAATGAACTTTATATGTAACTTGACTAGAATTTCGTGTAGATCATCGTGGTGCATCTTAACTTTCTGTTTAACAACTTGAACATAAGGTTTATCCATATCTGGACCAATTTCGAAATTTTCATATGAGGAATTACCGGATTTGTTATATGTTGTTCCCGGCGTCATTTAAACCTGCTTTGTTGTGTTGCCTTGTATGCATCATCTCTTGCCATGAGTAGCTTCATGTAGCCTTGTCATGCATCATACTTGGTTGAGCACCGTGCCTTGTTCATGTGTGGTGTGTTTACCATGTTGTGTGCTTCTTCTCGATAGTTCCCGTTTCGTTGCGATCGTGAGGATTCGTTCGACTACGCTTGGTTCGTCTTCGTGGCTTCATCTTCTTCATGGACTCGTTCTTCTTCCTAGAGGGATTTCAGGCAAGATGACTGTCACCTTGGTTCTCATTACTATCATTGCTATGCTAGTTGCTTCGTTCTACCGCTTTGCTGCTTTACCTACCACTTGCTTATCAAGCCTCCCAAATTTCCATGAACCTCTAACCTTTGTTACCCTTCCTAGCAAACCGTTGTTTGGTTATGTTACTGCTTTTGCTCAGCCCCTCTTATAGCGTTGCTAGTTGCAGGTGAAGATGAAGATTGCTCCATGTTGGATTATGTTTATGTTGGGATATCACAATATCTCTTATATTTTTAATGCATCTATATACTTGGTAAAGGGTGGAAGGCTCGGCCTTATGCCTGGTGTTTTGTTCCACTCTTGCCGCCCTAGTTTCCGTCATATCGGTTTTATGTTCCCGGATTTTGCGTCCCTAACATGGTTGGGTGATTTATGGGACCCCCTTGACAGTTCGCTTTGAATAAAACTCCTCCAGCAAGGCCCAACCTTGGTTTTACCATTTGCCTCACGACCACCTACTTTTCCCTTGGGAGTCACTCTCTCGAGGGTCATCTTTTGTTGGTGTACAAAAAGAGGGGTACACTTTTTGTACCCCTATAAGTGTGCACGGGCAGTCTGAGCCACGGGCACCACCGCACTGGACAAGGCAAGGGAGGTGAGCCAAGGTAAGGCTGAAGCTCAAGAGAAGCAGAACGACGCCAAGACCAAGGCCACAAAGAGCGAAGGGGACGAAGCGGGCCCCCCCGGCAAGATCCTTGCCGGGAGGCGTTTTAGCAAACCCGGCAAGACCCTTGTCGTGGCAGCTCGCCCCACACCTACGGAGCGGGTCACCCTTGTGTCCACTGCCCCATTGGGCAAGGATTCGGGAGGCATCCCCGTGGTGGAATGCATATCTTTGTGAAGACATTCAAGATCAGATGCACACTTTAGAAGATGATGATCCTTGGCGGGATCCCAGCCAAGGAGGACCACAAGGCCCTCGGCAAGAGCCTTGCCGGGGATGACAGCAGGCGCCCCGGCAAGACCCTTGCCGGGGCCACGGCAAGGCCCTTGCCATGAACACCCGTGGGGCCACCATCAGGCCCACGCCAGTCGCACCTCCACCACCGTTTGCATGCAACTGCCGACCCAACTAGCTGGGCAGGCACCTGCGTGGCGGCGTGTAGATCTTCGTGGAGACCCACCGCGGCGCCACCTCAGCTGCCTGCCTGCCTACATGGCATCGCAGACACCGCTGGCCAGGGCGCGTGTCGACGCGAGAGGGAGCAGCGACGGACGAGACAGGGATCTTGCCGAGGAAGCTGGGCCCCATAGCTAGGCCCCAGTCGACCAGGAAGAGGATTCGGCTTTTTGGAGCTCTCGACGCCCCATAGCTAGCTCAAGAACATAGATATACAATCCACCAAAGCAGGAGTAGGGTTTTACGCATCCTTGCGGCCCGAACCTGGGTAAAGGAACCGTGTGCTATCTGTTTGATCCGCTCTTTTCACAACCCCGCGCCCCACAACCGTAGTAGGGATTCTTGTGATCCCATAGGTGTCGTTCCCACCGACATCTTTGACGCGCCAGGTAGGGGGCGCAGTTGTGAGAATCGGCTTTAGCAGTTAGTTCGACGCTTCTTCATCGTCATGGCGCCCAAGAAGAAGACGACGGTGGCGGTTGGCCCATCGGAAGCTGGGCATCCCGTCCCGACGCTGGCGAGCAGCGGACCAGTCGCAGAAAGGACCCGGGGCACTGTTCGCGAACACCAACACTGTCCTAGCAGCCGGAGTTTGGGAGGCGGCGATGTTCGTGCACCTGGTAACGGGCCGCACGCCGCCAAATCCAAAGACGGAGACGGGCCCTCCGCGGGTGGCGCGGGGCCTTCCAGGATCGCTACCGCCCCGCCCGAGGGCGACATGAGGGCTTCCATGTTGGAAATATGCCCTAGAGGCAATAATAAATAGGTTATTATTATATTTCCTTGTTCATGATAATCGTTTATTATCCATGCTAGAATTGTATTGATAGGAAACTCAGATACATGTGTGGATACATAGACAACACCATGTCCCTAGTAAGCCTCCAGTTGACTAGCTCGTTGATCAATAGATGGTTACGGTTTCCTGACCATGGACATTGGATGTCATTGATAACGGGATCACATCATTAGAAGAATGATGTGATGGACAAGACCCAATCCTAAGCATAGCACAAGATCATGTAGTTCGTATGCTAAAGCTTTTCTAATGTCAAGTATCATTTCCTTAGACCATGAGATTGTGCAACTCCCGGATACCGTAGGAATACTTTGGGTGTGCCAAACGTCACAACGTAACTGGGTGGCTATAAAGGTGCACTACGGGTATATCCGAAAGTGTCTGTTGGGTTGGCATGAATCGAGACTGGGATTTGTCACTCCGTGTGACGGAGAGGTATCTCTGGGCCCACTCGGTAGGACATCATCATAATGTGCACAATGTGATCAAGGAGTTGATCACGGGATGATGTGTTACGGAACGAGTAAAGAGACTTGCCGGTAACGAGATTCAACAAGGTATCGGGATACCGACGATCGAATCTCGGGCAAGTACAATACTGCAAGACAAAGGGAATTGTATACGGGATTGATCGAATCCTCGACATCGTGGTTCATCCAACGAGATCATCGTGGAACATGTGGGAACCAACATGGGTATCCAGATCCCGCTGTTGGTTATTGACTGGAGAATGTCTCGGTCATGTCTGCATGGTTCCCGAACCCGTAGGGTCTACACACTTAAGGTTCGATGACGCTAGGGTTATAAAGGAATTTTTATATTGTTCGGAGTCCCGAATGAGATCCCGGACGTAGCGAGGAGTTCCGGAATGGTCCGGAGGTAAAGATTTATATATAGGAAGTATGGTTTTGGCCACCGGAAGTGTTCTGGGCATCACCGGTAGTGTACCGGGACCACCGGAGGGGTCCAGGGGTCCACCAAGTGGGGCCACCTGCCCCAGAGGGCCGCGTGGGCCAAGTGTGGGAGGGGACCAGCCCCAGGTGGGCTGGTGCGCCCCCCCACAAGGGCCCAAGGCGCCTAAGGGGAGGAAGGGGAGCAAACCCTAAGGGCAGATGGGCCTTAGGGCCCATACCTGGTGCGCCTCCCTCTCCCCCTCCACCTGGCCGCCACCCAGATGGGATCTGGGGCTGTCGCACCCCTTGGGGTGGGAAACCTAGAGGGGGTGCAGCCCCCTCCCCCTCCCCTATATATACTTGAGGTTTGGGGGCTGCCCAACACACAATTTGATCTCCCTCTTGGCGCAGCCCTGCTTCTCTCCCTCCTCCTCTCCTGCGGTGCTTGGCGTAGCCCTGCAGGATTGCCACGATCCTCCACCACCACCACGCCGTCTTGCTGCTGCTGGATGGAGTTTTCCTCAACCTCTCCCTCTCTCCTTATTGGATCAAGGCATGGGAGATGTCACCGGGCTGTACGTGTGTTGAACGCGGAGGTGTCGTCCGTTCGGCACTTGGTCATCGGTGATTTGGATCACGGCGAGTACGACTCCATAAACCCCGTTCACTTGAACGCTTCCGCTTAGCAATCTACAAGGGTACGTAGATGCACTCTTCTTCCCCTCGTTGCTGGTTTCTCCATAGATAGATCTTGGTGACACGTAGGAAAATTTTGAATTTCTGCTACGTTCCCCAACACTGGTATCAGAGCTAGGTCTATTGCGTAGATTCTTTGCACGAGTAGAACACAAAGTAGTTGTGGGCGTTGATTTTGTTCAATATGCTTACCGTTACTAGTCCAATCTTGATTCGGCGGCATTGCGGGATGAAGCGGCCCGGACCGACCTTACACGTACACTTACGTGAGACAGGTTCCACTGACTAACATGCACTAGTTGCATAAGGTGGCTAGCGGGTGCCAGTGTCTCCCACTTTAGTCGGATGAGATTCGATGAAAAGGGTCATTATGAAGGGTAAATAGGAATTGACATATCACATTGTGGTTTTGCGTAGGTAAGAACCTGTCGGCGTTCTGGGAACGGGGGTTCCCAGACTTGCCTGCCTGCGGCCTGCGGTGTGGCTCAAAGGAGGCCCAGCACGGCCCAACTTCAAGACCCAAGACCCTCGTGAGGGGCCAAGCCTTGCGGGGCGGACGACACGGTGCTTCCTCAGGCGCGGCCTCGCCAGGCTGGCTCACGAGGAGGCGGAGAGATCAAGGCAGGGTACCTCGCGAGGTGCCCATGACGCAAGCCATGACGACCAAGGGCGCCAGCCCGCGCAGTGTCCTCCCTTTCCTCTTTAGTGCAAAGGGGGCAAGCTCAGGCGAGAGGATCAAGCAAAGGCATCCATTTCGGTGCAACAAGACCAAGACCAGTCCAACAGCGGGAAGGAGGTCATCGTGGAGCCCAGAACGGCGTCACCACAGTGCCTTTGGCAGACGAGGACCAACTTTAGTCAAGATAAGAGTAATGTATGTTCCCCTTCGAATTGGCCGATTGTTGGCGCCCTTCACGCTCAATATTTGGGACGAGGCCCAGGGCCTTTGCCTATAAATAGGACTAGCCACCCCCAGGGTAGAGGCATCTGGTATCCAGAATCCGAGCAAAGAGAGAGAGAAAGGTAGAGAGAAGGGCAGCTGAGGTCACTTAGCAGTTCATCGCCCCAGCTAGAACACACCCCCGCGAGGCTGTTCTCCCTTGTAATGTTCATCGTCATCGGCCCAAGAGGCAATCCACCCACCACAAACTAGAGTAGGGTATTACACCACAATGGTGGCCCGAACTAGTATAAACTCTGCGTCCCTTGTGTTGTTCCTTTAGTAGTTAGATCCTTGCGAGACGGAGTGGTAGAGGGCAGAATCTCCGCGCGCACCCCAGAGTTCGAACCCATCCAACTCTTCGATGCCAGGAATCACCCTCAACATCGTCCAAGAAAAACTATTGAGACGGGGAGATCACAATCTCGAATAGCATGGGATCAAATTTATATACGCGCGCTCTAAGGGGTGCCCCCCTCTCGGTCCCAACCGGAAACACCCATGCCCCCTTACCGGATGCCTGGCTTTAATCCAGGGCCATGGAACCAGCATCCCGGCCTCTCCTTTTTGGTGTGTACCCAGAAAGCGGTTTGCATCTTACTAAACCATATCCCTTTCGGGAAACATGTGGTAGTACAGGGAAAGGAAATGGATTTGAGCCCAACCGATATGGGTTGGTACTGAAGATAACTTGCATGGCCTAAGACTGGCATGCTACAACACTGCCATCTTACCCATCTTCATGCCAACACATGGCTTTGCATACTCACGTCCAACGACGTGTGAAATCATCGGGCTTACTTGCTCCAACAATGCATAATGAACGGTTCATCGGTATGCTTCACACATGCCATGAAACTATCTATATGCAAACATGCCAATACACTCAGCATATCAAAAGTTCGAACATGCTTGCCTGGTTCAGAGTAGTCGGTGCCTAGCTCGGTGAAGTTCGCGGCCCCGTCACCTCCGTCGGTATCTACGGTACAGAGAAAACATACGTGCTAACGTGAATACCGAGAGGTGCAGAAAAAGTATTGCAAATATTTTTCAAATAAATCTGATAAAAAACTATACAAAATTTTGAAGAGAACAGAAAAAGAATCAATCAAAAATATGCTTCTGATAAAAAGTTATAAAGGTTTTTGCCCAGGGACTCATCTGTAATGGAAGAGAAACTTCCCAGGGTTCTAACTGAGAAAACAGAAAACAGTTCGTTTGGAAATGCGCAAGCGCAACAGAGAAAGCGTATTTTGCCCGAAGGCGCCAACAGAAAACGGTTCGCGAATAAAAGAACAGAGGCTGACATGCGGGGTCCGCATGTCAGGTTTGAAAAGGCTCGCCGGCGCCCGAAGACGGCGGTGGACGCCGGCGTCGAACTACGGCGAATTAGGAGAAACGGAGGGTACCAAGAGCTTCAGTGTCTTCTCCCGCGTCGGTGGGTGGTGGACTCGTCCAACAGGGAGCACGACGTCGAGGGCGACACTAACTCCGGCGGACGGCGGTTCGGGTGAGGATGGGGAACTCCGGTGGAGGGCTGCAAGCTTCAAATTGAAGTGCGGGTCAGAATGAGGGATGCATGGAGAAGCTACTAGCAGGAGAATGGAGGTGGAGAAGCACACACGGGGGCGAATCGGGCTGGATCCAGTGGCGGGTCGCGGCGGTCCAAGTCGAGGAAGGAGACCTCCTCGGGGCTCTTCCAGAGGCCTGGCATGCTCTTGGGGGAGTGCAGGGCTAGTGGGTGCTCGAGTTGAAGCTCGGGGCCTCTATTTATAGGCAGATCGACGGGGTGGACGTGAACGGAGAATCTCCGGCGAGTTATTACGGCGGAGCAGTGGATTAGAGGGTGGTTTGAGCGGTCGGGCAGCATCAGTGGAGGTTACTGGACTCGTTCCGCTACTAAACGGAGCTGGCCCCGGCGTAATGGCGTCTGTCCACGGTGAGGTGACCGCACGGGCTCAACGGCGGCAGAGAGCATGCTCTGTGCGTGCCGCGCCATGACGGCTGTGCTGCACGCGTGCGCTGGCGTGGAGGTGGACACGCGGAGCCATCAGCGGGGTTGGGCGGCGCGGAACGGCGTTGAGCCGCCGTTCTGCTCCCCGTTGGCTGCCACGGCGGTTCAGCCGCCGCGAGACACGCCGGCGTCGTCGGGTCAGAGCGCCACCGACGCCAGGAAGAAGCCAAGCGCGCGTGCGAGGCTCTGGACACGCAGACCAGGCGGCGAGCAACGTGCCAAGGGCACTGTGGGCGCGTGACTGAAGATGATCTGAAGAAATCAACACTGAAGACTGAATTTGCTGAATGTGTTCGAACAATGCATGCAAGGTGTTCGACAGAATGATCCAGGCATGTAGGGTTTTTCCTTGGGCTGATTTTTGGTGGAGTGACTTCTCATAGCTCTAGTAGGCTGCCTGATTTTTGGTGGAATTTTTGGAGAAGTGTAGATATGAATTACACCAAATTTGACAAATCTGGTCCAAACTTGCAGGGAGTGTAAGTTGAAAATTTTGAAAAGAAGATGAGTGGATCAAGATGGTTCTGGGTTGTGGTTGCAAAGGACTAGCCAGTAGAGTTGGTTTGAAGTCAAATCTCAAATGAAAAAGGGTACTTGCTTTGAAAATCCATCAGGCTCAAAATAATTGACAGAAAATATTTGAGAGATAAAACAAAATCCAAAACTTGTTTGGATGAGTTGGGATAGGGAATTTGAGTTGTTGACAAGGAGGGGAGAAGATGTTGGAGTGGTTTTACCTCATGGGCAAAATACAAGGTCATGGATGGTTTTCAATAGAATGAAAATCCCAAATCTTTTTCATAGAGTTTTTCTCAAAAAAGAAAGGACTAAACTCCCAAATATAAAATTTGAGAAGGGAAACAATAGAGAAGGAGTTTTTAAGAAGGTCAAACCCAAAGCTTGAAGGAGAAAACAGAAATAACAAACCCCAGTCAAGGAAAAGGATTTTTAAGAGGGTTGTTTTTCTGAAAACCTCAAATCTCAAGGAAAATCCAGCAAGGATTTTTGCAAAAACCCAAATGAAATTTTTGGGGTGTCACAACACCTACCCCCTTAGGAAAAATCTCGTCCCCGAGATTTCAATTGATCCTTAAATAAGTGTGGATGCTCTGTTCGAAGAAAATCCTCTCTTTCCCATGTTGCTTCACTATCGGTGTGATTGCTCCACTGAACTTTGAAAAATTTGACGGTTTTCTGTCGGGTCCTCCTTTGAGACTCCTCCAATATCTTTACTGGGTGTTCCCGATAAGTGAGGTCTGGCTGCACGTCTATGTTCTCATGGGATACTTGTTTCTCTGGGTTGCTCACGTATTTCCTTAATTGTGAAACGTGGAATACGTTGTGGATATCTGATAGTTCCTTAGGTAGGTCTAGCTGGTAGGCTACAGTGCCTCTCCGTGCCAATATACCGAATGGTCCGATGAACCTTGGCGCTAGCTTTCCCTTAATTTTGAATCGTTGCAACCCCCTCATAGGTGACACTCGTATGTACACGAATTCACCGGGTTCGAAGTTGACCCCACGACGTTTCTGATCGTAATAACTCTTTTGTCGGCTTTGGGCGGTCTTGAGACGATCTCTGATTAACTGGACCTTTTCCTCGGCTTCCTTGAGCATGTCTGGGCCGAAGATACGGCTGTCTCCGATCTCTGACCAATTTAACGGGGTACGACATCTTCGTCCATACAAGGCTTCAAATGGTGCCATTTGCAGGCTGGCCTGATGACTGTTGTTGTACGCGAACTCGGCGTATGGCAGGCTGTCTTCCCAACTGGCTCCATAGGTGAGGACACATGCTCTCAGCATGTCCTCTAAAATCTGGTTTACCCATTCTGTTTGTCCATCTGTCTGGGGGTGGTATGCCATACTGAAGGATAGTTGAGTTCCTAGAGCCTATTGTAACTGCTCCCAGAATCTCGAGACGAACTGTGTTCCTCTGTCAGATATTATAGTCTTCGGGACACCGTGCAGACAAACTATGCGAGAGAGATATATCTTGGCAAGCTTCTGAGTGGTGTGGGTCGTCTTTACTGGAATGAAGTGTGCCACCTTAGTCAATCTGTCGGTGATAACCCATATGGCATCATTCCCGTGTCGTGATCGAGGTAGTCCGACAATGAAATCCATCCCTATTTCATCCCATTTCCACTCAGGTATTTTATTTGGTTGCAGTAGTCCGGCTGGTCTCTGATGTTCGGCCTTTATACGTTGACAAGAGTCGCAGCATGCAATGAAGGTGGCTATGTCCCTTTTCATGCCGTGCCACCAAAATCCTTCTTGGATATCCTTATACATCTTGGTTCCTCCAGGGTGGATCGAATATGGAGCGGTGTGGGCTTCAGCTAGAATTTGCCGTTTGAGGTCTTCTATGTCTGGCACGCAGAGTCTGTTTCCGTACCATAGTGTCCCTTCTTCGTCTATGATGAATTCCGAGGCCTTGCCCATACTCACCTTTCTTTTGATACCTTCAATGCTGGGGTGACCCGGCTGGGCTTCTTTGATTCTTTTCACAAGGTTGGGTTGTATCTCCAAGTTGGTTATGGTGCCTTCTGCTACCATCAACAAGTTGAGTCTGGCAAATTCCCTTTGGAATTCGGGTCTTAAGTTGGGCAGACTGTTGTTGTCGGCGGTGGGGTTCCGACTAAGAGCATCGGCTACTACATTTGCTTTTCCAGGATGATAGTGGATTCCGACATCATAATCCTTTACTAGCTCCAACCAGCGTCGTTGCCTTAAATTCAGCTCTGGCTGTGTGAAAATATATTTGAGACTTTTATGGTCCGTATATATTTCACATCGATTTCCAAGTAGGAAATGCCTCCATTCCTTGAGTGCATGAATAACTGCTGCCATTTCTAAGTCATGAGTGGGATAGTTTTCCTCATGCTTGCGAAGTTGCCTTGAAGCGTATGCGACAACCTTGCCTTCTTGCATTAATATGCATCCGAGTCCCTTCCTGGATGCGTCACAATATACTTCAAAATTCTTGCGTATGTCTGGCACAATCAATACTGGTGCTGTTGTTAATTTCCGTTTTAGCTCTTGGAAACTTTTCTCACAGGCTTCTGTCCATTCAAATTTCTTATCTTTCTTGAGCAACTGCGTCATTGGCTTGGCTATGGTGGAGAATCCTTCAATAAATCTGCGGTAATATCCTGCCATTCCCAAGAAACTCCGTATGTCCGTTACGCTGGCTGGTGACTTCCAGCCAAGTACGGCCTTGACTTTCTCTGGGTCCACGACGATCCCGTCTTGGGTTAGCACGTGGCCTAGAAAGCCTACTTGCCTTAACCAAAATTCACACTTGCTGAACTTGGCGTACAATTGGTGTTTCCTGAGTTCTCCTAGTACAATTCTGAGATGTGCAGCGTGTTCGTCTGGTGTTTTGGAGTATACTAAAATATCGTCGATGAATACCACAACGAACTTGTCCATAAACTTCATAAATACTTTGTTCATGAGGTGAACAAAATATGCAGGGGCATTTGTTAATCTAAAAGGCATTACTGTGAACTCATACAGTCCATATCTGGAGGTGAGGGCTGTCTTGGGGATATCTTCTGTTCGTACCTTTAATTGATGGTATCCTGACCTTAGGTCGATTTTTGAGAATACCTTGGCCTTAGCGAGTTGATCGAATAAATCATTTATTCTTGGCATTGGGTATTTGTTCTTGATCGTGACCATGTTGAGTGCTCGGTAGTCAATACACAATCGCAGTGTTCCATCTTTCTTTTTGGCAAACAAAATTGGTGATCCCCATGGTGAGGAACTGGCTCGAATGTATCCCTTGTCAAGCAATTCCTTTATTTGTTTCTTCAGTTCAACAAACTCGGATGGTGCCATTCTGTATGGTTTCTTGTATATGGGGGTGGTCCCTGGTGCTAGCTCAATGCTGAGTTCTATCTCTCGGTCGGGTGGCATGCCTGGTAGCTCTTCGGGAAATAGGTCTGGAAATTCACGTACTACTGGAACCTTGTTTAATTCAGAAATGTCCACCTTGTTCAGTCTTGGTTGTCTGGGCATTTCTCTTTCTTTGGCGGATACTCTTATTGTCTTACCATGGTGGTGTGTGAGAATCACGGTCCGATTGAAACAATCAATGAAACCTTTGTTGGTGGTTAACCAGTCCATCCCTAGGATGACATCTAGTCCTTTATTTTCCAACACAATGAGATTGGCGTGAAACTTCAATTCTTTGAACTCAATAATCACATCCTGACAGTAATTCTGAGTAACTTGCTGAATTCCAGGGGACTTGATGATCATGGATTTCTCCAAAGGAAGCATCGAAAAATTATTTTGCGAAGCAAAACTTTTCGAAATAAAAGAGTGAGAAGCTCCAGAATCAAACAAAACCATTGCAGGTATTGTGTTGACAGGGAACGTACCGAGTACGATATCCGGAGTGTTTTGTGCCTCCTCTTTGGTCACGTGGTTCAGATGACCTTTCCTGTGGTTATTGTTGGGATTGAAGTTGTTTCGCTTGGGCGCTGAATTATTGTTGCCGTTGTTCGGCTTTGGTGCTGAGCTTCTTGGCTTGGGACACTGCTTGGCATAGTGTCCTTCTTCTCCACATGCGTAACAAGTAACACCTGGGCGATATGTGAACTCCTTGTCCCTAGCGTGAAAATTCCTTGTTGGGCGTGAGACGTTGGATGATGATTTGTGCGTCCCACCCTTCTGAAAATCGGTCTTACTTTGGTGATTGCGAGCATGGTTAGTCTGGTCCCTTTTTCGCTTGCGGATATCTTCCAAACTGCGTCTTTCATTTTCCAGAGTAATAGCTTTATCCACCAGCGTCTTAAAATCTGGGAAAGTGTGTATGACCAGTTGGCATTTAAGCGCGGGCGCTAGGCCGTCAAGGAACTTCTCCATTTTCTTGCTTTCAGTCATACGCTCTTCGTTGGCGTAGCGGGATAACAGAGTAAATTGGCCGTTGTAATCGGACACTGTCATGTTCCTTTGTTTGAGGTCATCGAACTCTCTTTTCTTGATTTTCATAATACTCTTAGGAATATGCGCGCCACGGAAACCTTCTTTGAAATCATCCCAAGTTATATCATTTTTGTTGGGATGCATGTGCAGAAAATTTTCCCACCAGGATGCGGCTGCTCCCGTGAGATAATGCGGTGCGTACAATACCTTTTCTGGGTCTGAGCATTTTGCAATAATTAACTTTCACTCCATATCGCGAAGCCAGTCTTCGGCCTCAAGTGGCTTGTCAGTACGAGAAAATGTTGAGGGACGTGTCTTCTGTAGCTCAGATAACTTGGAATGCTGCGGATACTGCCCATGGTGATTTCCCATGTTAATGACTTGGTTCATCATTTCCCGATGTTGTTGCTGACTCTGTTCATAAAGGCGGCACATTTGGGAAAGTGCCGTTTCACTGTCCTGTTGACTTGTCTGACCTCGGGCAAAATTATTGCCTGATTGAGTATTATAGTGTTGACTTGACTGCCCTGGTGCAAAATCGTTGCCCGGTTGATTGCCATAATTTTCCTCTGGTGGAGTTGGCATGGAGCGAGTCCAAGGACGAGACATTTTTCACTCTGGGGATGTATTTGTAAAACCCATAAGAAAAATGGAAGGGTTGCAAAGATAAAACCCATAATGCACGAGGTTGACAAATAAAATTTTAAAACCAAGATACTCAAGGGAAAACAAAACGATTTGCGCATAGAGAAGGACTGCATCATTACGCATCTTACACGTGGCGATAATAATAGAATACACCACTCAGGACATGCGTACATATTCCTGACATGTTATTTAGGCTAGTGCACTTCTCCAGATCCTACATGATGCGCAAACAAGCTGCTACTCACAATATCTTACATGGCGATGCAACGCATGGCGGCTACGCGTACTCAGTCGGAGATGTTGATGACGTCCTTGGCCCTGCCAAGGGTGAGGCGTAGCGAAGCCGGGGACTCGACTTCTTCCTCGCTAATAGGCTCCATGCGAGTAGTGCTGCGCCGAGTAGATGGAGCGGGTGCCAGGGGCGGAATGACGCGGATTGGAGTCGGCGCGAGTGGCGGTGCAGTGCGCGCTGGAGTGGGCGCAATGACCTGGTTGAACTCCTCGGTGGTAGGCAGGCGACGAGCAGGAGCATGGGATGCAGACGACAAGACAAAAGTCAGTGGCGGTGCAGCAGGCAGGAGCTCCCTCCTGTTGGCGGCACATCCGTGGACTGAGTCCATGCGGGCGGCCACAAAGTCATCCACCAAGTTGTCGAAGGCTGCCTTCAAGTCCCGGAGATACTCAATAAGCATCTCAAAATCCTCGTCTCGTTCTCCTCTGTGGTAGGAGAATGCATAGTGACAGGTGTAGGGCACATGGCATGGAAGATAGCGGTAGCGACGAGCCTTCATCGCGGGAAGGGCATCCCTGAGACGAGCTATCGCCTCGCGGGCTGCCATCTGGATGGCATGCTTCTCCGTAGGCATGGATCTCCCCAAGAACCGGAAGCGGCGTAGATCACCACGCCCTCCCTTGAACTGCACCACGGCCTGGTGCATAGTCAGACTGTCGCTGACTCTGTGCTGACAGAGAGTGACGACTGGGAGCACAGACGGCCCCATCGCGACCTGAACGACGAAGGAGAGAAGCTTGACGAACCCATCGGGTACGTTGGCGAAGGTCTGAGACGCGCTGCTGCGGTCGGCCATCTACAAAAGTAGGCAAAAATCTTGAATGGTCAGATCATAAATATATGCTGACTGTCAGAAAAATGACTACTATTGTAAAAACATGAATAAGCTCTATCATGCTCATAACCGATTAGCGATCGCACCTAGTGGCTTCCTACAGTCAGCCTGGCTCTGGTACCAAGCTTGTCACGACCGGTTTTCCAATAAAAATATTTATTGAGAAACCAATCTTTAGAATCCAGTTTGAGATAAAACCTCCTCACTGGCAGACAAACTTTTGATACAATAAGCCAGTAGCATAAATATATTACAGGGTTGAGCCGACGATGCTCAACAATTATTACAAGCGTGCCAATAATTATACATAAAGGCGATTAATGACACAAGGGAGTGGTGGCATACTACTGACTCGCAAATATGGTAGAGGTGGAGTAACACAGTGGGGAGTGGTTATGGGATTCTCAAACTAACATCCCATCGAGCGTCGAGGTGAAGCTCGATGAATTTATTAGGGTAGCGGAAGCGGATATGAAACAGTGACCAACTCCAGGGTTGCACGAGACTGACTGGGACTCCTCTAGGCGTCGGATTCGCTATCGAACTCTTCATCCATGAGATCACCTTCGTCAGCATCTGGCCAAATCAACAAGCCAGTGAGTACTTTGAAAGTACTCGCAAGACAGTTCGGACGTAAGATATAACAAATGCCAACATGAAATACATGGATAAGTTTACCAGTACGATCAGACATAGAGGTGAAAATGCTGGGTGCCAAACGAGTGTCTGAAAGACTCCTCGAGCGGAAAATGCAGAATAATAATACTGGTGCCAAACGAGTGTCTGAAAGACTCCTCGAGCGGAAAATGCGGAATAATAATACTGGTGCCAAACGAGTGTCTGAAAGACTCCTCGAGCGGAAAATGCGGAATAATAATAATGCCACAGTCGGGCGTCTGAGCGACACCACATAAAGGGCTTTAAAATAAAATGCCACAGTCGGGCGTCTGAGCGACACCACATAAAGGGCTTTAAAAGAAATGCCACAGTCGGGCGTCTGAGCGACACCACATAAAGGGCTTTAAAAGAAAATGCCACAGTCGGGCGTCTGAGCGACACCACATAAAGGGCTTTAAAAGAAATGCCACAGTCGGGCGTCTGAGCGACACCACATAAAGGGCTTTTGACTGATAAGGAAATAATATAATCATCATAAATATATTCAACTCATGGAAATAAACGGGTTAGTACATCCACAAGGATAAACATTTAACCGGTCTTAGTGCCCATGTGTCCCACCGGGTAATCTGTCACCAAACTGGCACATGACTGTTAGCAGGGAACTTGGAAATAGATAAGATGATTTAAGGATAAAGAGCTCTGCAGAGTTTGTACAAAAATTTCCCACAGTCGACGGATTCCGTAGTCACTAGGACTAGTTCCGTTACGGTATTTCAGAAGAAAAACACAGCAATCTAGTACACACCCATCCAACTCTTCGATGCCAGGAATCACCCTCAACATCGTCCAAGAAAAACTATTGAGACGGGGAGATCACAATCTCGAATAGCATGGGTTCAAATTTATATACGCGCGCTCTAAGGGGTACCCCCCTCTCGGTCCCAACCGGAAACACCCATGCCCCCTGACCGGATGCCTGGCTTTAATCCAGGGCCATGGAACCAGCATCCCGGCCTCTCCTTTTTGGTGTGTACCCAGAAAGCGGTTTGCATCTTACTAAACCATATCCCTTTCGGGAAACATGTGGTAGTACAGGGAAAGGAAATGGATTTGAGCCCAACCGATATGGGTTGGTACTGAAGATAACTTGCATGGCCTAAGACTGGCATGCTACAACACTTCCATCTTACCCATCTTCATGCCAACACATGGCCTTGCATACTCACGTCCAATGATGTGTGAAATCATCGGGCTTACTTGCTCCAACAATGCATAATGAACGGTTCATCGGTATGCTTCACACATGCCATGAAACTATCTATATGCAAACATGCCAATCCACTCATCATATCAAAAGTTCGAACATGCTTGCCTGGTTCAGAGTAGTCGGAGCCTAGCTCGGTGAAGTTCGCGGCCCCATCACCTCCGTCGGTATCTACGGTACAGAGAAAACATACGTGCTAACGTGAATACCGAGAGGTGGAGAAAAAGTATTGCAAATATTTTTCAAATAAATCTGATAAAAAACTAGACAAAATTTTGAAGAGAACAGGAAAAGAATCAATCAAAAATATGCTTCTGATAAAAAGTTATAAAGGTTTTTGCCCAGGGACTCATCTGTAATGGAAGAGAAACTTCCCAGGGTTCTAACTGAGAAAACAGAAAACGGTTCGTTTGGAAATGCGCAAGCGCAACAAACAAAGCGTATTTTGCCCGAAGGCGCCAACAGAAAACGGTTCGCGAATAAAAGAACAGAGGCTGACATGCGGGGTCCGCATGTCAGGTTTGAAAAGGCTCGCCGGCGCCCGAAGACGGCGGTGGACGCCGGCGTCGAACTACGGCGAATTAGGAGAAACGGAGGGTACCAAGAGCTTCAGTGTCTTCTCCCGCGTCGGTGGGTGGTGGACTCGTCCAACAGGGAGCACCACGTCGACGGCGACACTAACTCCGGCGGAAGGCGGTTCGGGTGAGGATGGGGAACTCCGGTGGAGAGCTGCAAGCTTCAAATTGAAGTGCGGGTCAGAATGAGGGATGCATGGAGAAGCTACTGGCAGAAGAATGGAGGTGGAGAAGCACACACGGGGGCGAATCGGGCTGGATCCAGTGGCGGGTCGCGGCGGTCGGAGTCGAGGAAGGAGACCTCCTCGGGGCTCTTCCAGAGGCCTGGCGTGCTCTTGGGGGAGTGCAGGGCTAGTGGGTGCTCGAGTTGAAGCTCGGGGCCTCTATTTATAGGCAGATCGACGGGGTGGCCGTAAACGGAGAATCTCCGGCGAGCGATTACGGCGGAGCAGTGGATTAGAGGGTGGTTTGAGCGGTCGGGCAGCATCAGTGGAGGTTACTGGACTCGTTCCGCTACTAAACGGAGCTGGCCCCGGCGTTATGGCGTCTGTCCACGGTGAGGTGACCGCACGGGCTCAACGGCGACAGAGAGCATGCTCTGTGCGTGCCGCGCCACGACGGCTGTGCTGCACGCGTGAGCTGGCATGGAGGTGGACACGCGGAGCCATCAGCGGGGTTGGGCGGCGCGGAACGGCGTTGAGCCGCCGTTCTGCTCCCTGTTGGCTGCCACGGCGGTTCAGCCGCCGCGAGACACGCCGGCGTGGTCGGGTCAGAGCGCCACCGACGCCAGGAAGAAGCCAAGCGCGCGTGCGGGGCTCTGGACACGCAGACCAGGCGGCGAGCAACGTGCCAAGGGCACTGTGGGCGCGTGACTGAAGATGATCTGAAGAAATCAACACTGAAGACTGAATTTACTGAATGTGTTCGAACAGTGCATGCAAGGTGTTCGACAGAATGATCCAGGCATGTAGGGATTTTTCCTTGGGCTGATTTTTGGTGGAGTGACTTCTCATAGCTCTAGTAGGCTGCCTGATTTTTGGTGGAATTTTTGGAGAAGTGTAGATATGAATTACACCAAATTTGACAAATCTGGTCCAAACTTGCAGGGAGTGTAAGTTGAAAATTTTGAAAAGAAGATGAGTGGATCAAGATGGTTCTGGGTTGTGGTTGCAAAGGACTAGCCAGTAGAGTTGGTTTGAAGTCAAATCTCAAATGAAAAAGGGTACTTGCTTTGAAAATCCATCAGGCTCAAAATAATTGACAGAAAATATTTGAGAGATAAAACAAAATCCAAAACTTGTTTGGATGAGTTGGGATAGGGAATTTGAGTTGTTGACAAGGAGGGGAGAAGATGTTGGAGTGGTTTTACCTCATGGGCAAAATACAAGGTCATGGATGGTTTTCAATAGAATGAAAATCCCAAATCTTTTTCATAGAGTTTTTCTCAAAAAAGAAAAGACTAAACTCCCAAATATAAAATCTGAGAAGGGAAACAATAGAGAAGGAGTTTTTAAGAAGGTCAAACCCAAAGCTTGAAGGAGAAAACAGAAATAACAAACCCCAGTCAAGGAAAAGGATTTTTAAGAGGGTTGTTTTTCTGAAAGCCTCAAATCTCAAGGAAAATCTAGCAAGGATTTTTGCAAAAACCCAAATGAAATTTTTGGGGTGTCACACATGCGGCAGTCCGCAGAGAAGCAGGCCTTCATCGTCCAAGAAACCCGCAAGTTGGAGGCCGCTGGGGTCATTCGCGAGGTCCGATACCCAGATTTGTTGGCCAACCCGGTCGTTGTGCCCAAGAAGGGGGGAAAGGAACGCATGTGTGTCGACTTCTCCAACCTCAACAAGGCATGCCCGCAAGATCCGTTCCCGCTCCCCCGCATCGATCAGATCGTCGATTCCACCGCGGAGTGCGACCTGCTCTGCTTCCTGGACGCCTTCTTTGGGTATCACCAGATCAAGATGGCGGTGGAAGACGTCGAGAAGACCGCCTTCCTTACCCCATGCGGGGTGTACTCCTATACATGCATGCCATTTGGGTTGCGTAACGCAGGGGCGACCTTTCAGCGGCTGATGCACATCGCCTTGGGCCAGCAGCTCGGGAAGAATGTCAAAGCCTACGTCGATGACATCATGGTTAAATCTCGGGAGGCCAAGGCCCTGATACAGGACCTGGAGGAGACCTCCGCGAGCCTCGACGAAGTGAACCTGTGGCTCAACCCAGAGAAGTGTGTGTTCGGAGTCCCCTCAGGCAAGCTCTTTGGCTTTCTCGTGTCCCATCGGGGCATCGAGGCTAACCCAGAGAAGGTCAAGGCGGTCGAGGACATGAGCCCGCCAAAAACCCTTAGAGAAATGCAGAAGCTCACCGGACGCGTGACCGCGCTAGGGCGCTTCATCTCCAAACTGGGTGAGCGAGCACTGCCTTTCTTCCAGCTGATGAAGAAGAAGGGACCATTTGAATGGACTAAAGAGGCAGATAAGGCGTTTCAGGACCTCAACAGGTACCTAACCAGACCTCCAGTCATGGTGGCCCCGCGCCCTCGAGAGCCCTTGCTGCTCTACCTCGCTGCCAGTCCCTACTCCGCCAGCGCAGCCCTGGTGGTGGTTAGAGAAGAGCGCCAAATCAGAGCCACATCAGCCACCCGAGAAAAGGCAAGGAAGGAACAAGGGAGGCCCGCGGGAGACGTAACTACAGCCGAGGAAGATCGGCCGTCGAAGGGTGCACCTGGGGCAGAAGAGGCCTCTCCTCAGGACGGACGACCTGCCGAGGCCACATCACCTCGCGAAGCGCCCTTGCCTCCGGAGGGCGCCACGAACACCGATACTCTCGGCCTTGTTGAGCACACAGTCTACTTTGTCAGCACGGTGTTGCGAGACGCGGGGGCACGGTACCCCATGCCCCAGATGCTCCTCCTCGCACTACTAGTGGCCTCGCGCAAGGTGCGTCACTACTTCCAAGGGCATCCCATCAAGGTCGTCTCGTCATACCCCTTGGAGAGAGTGCTCAGGAGCCCTAACTCGGCTGGACGGGTCGCCGAGTGGAACATAGAGCTGCAAGCGTTCCAGCTCGAGTTTAGCACGACCAGGGTCATCAAAGGGGCAGCGCTAGCAGACTTCGTAGCAGAATGGACTGAAGCACCCGGCCTCGAGAACAACAAGGATCGGTCCCTCTCCCCGGGGAGTGAGGCACCGGAAGGCTGGGTCGTGTACTTCGATGGGGCGTTCTCCAGGCACGGCGCCGGGGAAGGAGCGGTGCTGAGATCGCCCACTCAAGACAAGCTCTGCTACGCCGTACAACTCTGTTTCCAGCAAGGCGAAAAGGTCTCGAACAACATATCGGAATATGAGGGTTTGATAGCAGGGTTGAAGGCAGCTGCAACTTTGGGGGTGAAGCGCCTCACCGTCAAAGGTGATTCGCAGATCCTTGTCAACTTCTCCAAAAAGGTGTACGAACCAAGGGATGAGCACATGGAGGCCTATCTAGCGGAGGTCCGCAGGATGGAGAAGCAGTTCTGGGGGCTAGAATTAAAGCATGTGCCCCGTGGCACCAATCAGGAAGCCGACGACATTGCCAGATGGGCGTCCAGGCGGCTGCCTCAGGAGCCTGGCGTATTTGAAGAGCGGCTCTTCAAGCCCTCAGCCCAGCCGTCGTTGTCAAGCACCGTGTCAGGACCCCAATCCTAAGTCACACCGATCCAGCATGTAACACATCATATCCCTTTGCGGCCTCACGCACGGTATCCCCACAGGTGCCACCTTACCTGGCCCGGGACCGTTTGCGCCTTTTGGCTCACATATATGATAGTGTCGCTAGCATCCATATGACAAAGAACCCGGGCCGACATGGCTAGTCGTGAACCCAAGGCGGCACTAACCCATGAGGACAGGCATACATGAATCACATCGAGCATGTCGGTCAACAACGTATAAATCCGGGCTGTAGCACTGGGCTAACAGGACTCCGAGAACCCGGGCTATAGCAGGCTAGGCAGGACTCCGGATAACACCGCGTGACATTTTCCTCGAAGGGACAGACACAGGAACTAAGTGAAACACATGTCGGCCAGTCATGTGTCCTGAGCAGTAGTGCTGGGCTAGCAGGACTCCGGTGAACCGGGCTGTAGCGGACTACTATCGCTCAGAAGCACTAGACTACATTTCCCCATATGATAGGCTGCCAAGGATAAACAACTAGGTTGTCGGATCCCACACATACCAAGCATTTCAATCATACACACAATATGCTCGATATGTGCAAATACAACATGGCATCACAACAAGACTCTACGACTCAAAGTATTTATTCATTAGGCTCCGAGGAGCGAGATATTACAAACATGGGTCTCATGACCCAACATTCAGAGCATACAAGTCAAAGCACATGCGGAAGCTTAACATGTCTGAGTACAGTCATCTAGAAATGAAAAGGGCTGAGAAGCCTGACTAACTACCAGATCCTGCCGAGGGCACAAGATCGTAGCTGAGGTATCAAGCTAAGCGTCGAAGTCCACACGGAACTACTAGCGAGACTGACGTCTCTCTGCAAAACATAAAATAGGCAAACATGAGTACAAATGTACCCAGCAAGACTTATATCAGAACTAGCTACATATGCATCAGTATCGATAAAGGGGGTGGTGGAGTTTAACTGCAGCAAGCCAGCTTTGACTCGGTGGCTAGCCTGAATTATGACTGCAAGTAACTCTTTTGAGGTGGCGCACACGAGTCCACATATTCACCATATCAATACACCACTATGGATCCACTTCCGTCTTCATACAAGAAGGCCATCCATAGTACTCACGCTTATCTTGCGTATTTTAGAGTATCCACTTTCACTTGTCTATGAACTGTTATAGGCAACCCAGAAGTCCATTACCGCGGACACGGCTATTCGAATAGATGATGTTAACCCTGCAGGGGTGTACTTCTTCACACACGCTCTCACCACTTATCGTCGTTTACACAACATGTACTCGGCAACCTTCAAGCGGAAGCCGAGCCAGGGTGTCGGCCACCGCCTACCTAAACACTCAAGTCTCTAGTCCAGGTTGATCGCCTATTCAGGTTCCATCCGCAGGGAGTCCGGCCGAGGTTTCCACATACGGCCCCGAACGATGTGAGCAGGGTTCCCAAGACACCAAACGGGCGCCCGGTACACTGTGCCACGTGCCTACCGCAACACAGCCCACCCTGACGGTCAGCGCTGCGTGCGGCCCCCAGCATACTACAAACACCAGAAACTACTTGCAACTCCTGGACAGAGGACAAGGGTGATTAAGAAGCCGAGAGAGTCAATTAAGGATCCCAATGTGTGGTAGTAACTGTTTCATGGATCACAAATACAGAACTCAGTTCCTGAGGACGGCTTCAATGAGACAACCCACCATGTACTCCTACATGGCCTCTCACCAATACCTTTACCAAATTGTGTTCACACACTTAGCTCACACACAGTAGGACATGTTCATCACCATTCCAATTCATTCCCGATGAATCAGACCCGACTCAACTCTAAGCAGTAGCAGGGATGACAACAAACATGAATGAGTAGGCACATCAGGGCTCAAACAACTCCTACTCATGCTAGTGGGTTTCATCTATTTACTGTGGCAAAGACAGGTCATTCAAAGGATAAAGGGGTTCAGCTACCGCAGCTAGTAACAGATGAATCGTTGTTGTCCTAATGCAGTAAAATAGAGCAGGAGCGAGAGAGTGGGATTGTATCGAAATGAACAAGGGGGTTTTGCTTGCCTGGCACTTCTGAAGATAATATAGTTCTTCATCGGTGTCATCGATATCATCGTCGAAACCACGTCTATCGAGAGGGGACAATTACCGGCAAACAAAGAGGAGCACAATCAATGCAATGCAACAATTATGATGCATGATAATGTCATGGCAATATGTTGTTGATTGAGCTAATGTAACTAGCAACCATATTAAATGAAGTTGGTTTGAACCAAAGGTTCAAATTCCAACTCCATAAGTGGAAATTCAAATGCCATTTGTGTAAATTGCCCTGTACAGCAATCTTAGGTTGTTCAAACATGCATGAAAATGTCATAAACAGATTCCTTGAATTTTTCTGATAATTTTTCATATATAATTTGTTTGATTTGGAGTTACGGTTGATTTTCTATGAATTTTAGAAGTTTATACTATTTTATGGAATTTCCTGATTAATAATAATTCCAGAAAATAAGTTATTGCGTCAGCATTAGGTCACAGCAGGTCAACAGACGGGTGTAGGTCAAACCTGACCAGTGGGGTCCACTGGTCAGTGACTGGGGCTGGTTAGTGTCAATGACAGGTGGGGCCGGGTCAACAGACACGTCACCAAGTCAATACTAACGTGTGGGGTCGGTCAACGTGTGACGTGGCAAAGTCAAAGTGACAGGTGGGCCCCTGGAGTTAACCTAATCCTAAACAGAACTAATCCAGGTTAATTAATGCGTGGGGCCCGTGTGTCAGTGAGAGTGGGGGTTAGTTAGTGGCGTCATTAGCAGCTAACGACAGCGCCACGTCGACTTTGCCGGAGTTACGCCGGCGGCGACCAAAACGCGGCGGAGGTACACCGAACTTGTGCTACCAGCGTTGGTTTAGCGCTCCGAGGGCACCAGGGCGTAGCCCACGACCGCGCATCGAGGGGAGGCAACGAGAGGGCACAGGGTGGCTCGAGCTCGCCGGAAGCAAGCTCGCGGCGGTGGCCGGAGTTCGAGCATCGACCAAAATGACGCCACAGAGCACTGTAGGAGCGGCGGTTGGGTGTTTTGGGATCCTGCAAACGCACTGAGTGCGTTGGTATGCTCGGCTGCTAGCAGAAGAGCTCGGGAGCGCAGAACTTGCCAGCCATGGCGGATGGCGACGCTCGGCCATGGTGGGAAAGCTAGTTAGGGGACGAAATAGACATGGGGAAGAGAGGGGTTCGGACCAGGAGCTCACAAGGATGCGGCAGAGAAGGCCAGCGGGCTCGGGGACGACCTGGAGGCGGAGAATCGAGGCCGGCGATCTTCGGTGCCCATCGGTGAAGACGACGGCGATGGCGTCACTGCAGGGCTCCCGGCGTCGCTTGGAGCGGTGAGGAGGAAGAGTAGGTCGAGGCGGAGATTTGGGAGGCGTCGGGGAGGCGACGCGGTGGCTGTGGCCGCGGCGAACGGCGTCGGTGGCGACGGACCCGTTCGGGTGGGTGAGAGGAAGAGGTCCAGGAGAGGGAATGAGCGCGGGGAGAGAGCGAGAGGAGCCAGGGGTCGCGTGGCGTCGAGGAGGGCTTCGAGGCTCCCGGTGAGGCAGGCGAGCAGGGAGGTGGCGTGTCGCCATGGCGCGCGCGTGCGATGTCCTCCCTCCTCTGCCTACTGGCAGAGGTAGAGGATGACTGGAATGGGCCCTGGTGGGCTGGGCCATCGAGTTGGGCCAGCTGGGCTGTCAGGTAAGCTACAGGTAAGATCTGCACTGTCTTTTCTATTTTCTGTTTTTCTGTTTGTTTTAGCTATTTTGCCACTGATTCAAATTCGAAAGTAAATCAAAACAGGGCAAAACCTTCTGAATATCTGTATGTTGCCATTATGGACTTTTCAAAAGGCACATAAATAATTTCAGGGCCTTTTGAAATATATTCTATATCAAATGAATATAATCCGAAAGTCAAATACTTATTGATTTAATTTCAAAGGCCCAAAATAAATATCCCTGAGACTCCAAAAATATTGGTTTGAATTTTACTTCTTGCCAATATTTTTATAGCTTAACAAGAACATTTTCTTTGGTTTGTTTGAAGCAATTTTTAATGTTGATCATTTTTAAAAATGATCTCTGAGGTTTTCCACTTCCCCAATTCACATTTAAAAGGAATTTAAACATGATGCATGGATGCCACTCACTGATGCAACTAATTACAAAGCAGAATTCTAGGGCTGTGACACACCGCCCAGCCTTTGGAGGAACTCCCTCAGCCACCGGCCTCAGGAGCCCCGGCCTGCGGCCCCGCCTCAGGGGCACGCCTGCTCCTGACTATGGAACCTTAGGAGGAATGCTGGATCACTGAACTCCGGAGGTATTTAACACAGGGGGCCCTGCTGGAGCAAGAGGAAGATGCGGAGCGCATGGCGCGGCAAGCCACGGCATACTGCATCAGGGACGGAGAGCTCTACCGGAGACGTCCGAACGACGTATCCCTGCGCTGCATTTCCAGGGAGCAAGGGAAGGAACTGCTGGAGGGCATACACGGCGGGGACTGCGGGCATCACTCGTCATCGCGGACCCTCATCGGCAAAGCATTCCGCAGCGAGTTCTATTGGCCCACCGCACTCAACGACGCTGTCGAGCTGGTGAAAGCTTGTGAGGCTTGCCAATTTCATGCCAAACAGATCCATCAGCCGGCAGGAGGCTTGCAGACTATACCTCTTTCATGGCCATTTGCAGTTTGGGGGGCTGGACATTCTGGGCCCGTTCCCTCAGGCGCCAGGGGGCTACCGCTACCTCCACGTCGCCATAGACAAATTAACCAAGTGGGTAGAAGTGGAGGCCGTCCGCACCATCCCCGCGGGTTCCGCGGTCAGGTTCATCCGGGGCATCGTGAGCCGGTTCGGGGTGCCGAACCGCATCATCATAGACAACGGTTCGCAGTTCACCAGTAACCTCTTCAAAACATATTGTGCTAACCTTGGAACGCAGATATGCTACGCTTCGGTGGCGCACCAGCGGAGCAACGGCCAAGTCGAACGAGCTAATGCAGAGGTCCTGAGGGGCCTCAAGACAAGGACATTCAAGAAGAAGCTGGAGGCCTGCGGCAGAGGTTGGTACGATGAGCTCCAGTCCGTGTTGTGGTCCATCCGCACAACCGCGACCAAGCCAACCGGGGAGACCCCGTTCTTCCTGGTCTATGGAGCCGAAGCAGTCCTCCCTCACGAGGTTAGACGTCGCTCCGCGCGGGTCCTAGCGTTCGATGAGGCGCAACAGGACGCCATGCGGGGGTGGACCTTGTGCTGGGGGAGGAACGCCGCCGAGAAGCCGCGCTGCGAGCGGCGAGGTACCAGCAGGCGCTGCGGCGATATCACTGCCGCAGCATCCGCCCCAGGACCCTCGAGGTAGGAGACCTTGTGCTCAGACGGGTTCTCTCCAGGGAAGGGTTGCACAAGCTCTCTCCCAAGTGGGAGGGCTCGTTCAAGGTTGTTCATGTTTCTAGGCCAGGCTCCGTGCGCTTGGAGACCCAGGAAGGGGAGCCGATCCAGAACGCATGGAACATCGAACACCTCCGGAGGTTCTACCCATGAAGGCCTAGAGCCTGTGAAGAAGGCGAACGCCTGTGAAGATTAATCCTTTTTTGGAAAAGGCCCTGAGCCTGTGAAGATTAATCCTTTTTTTGGAAAAGGCCCTGATCCTGCAAAGAAGGCGAACGCCTGTGAAGATTAATCCTTTTTTGGAAAAGGCCCTGAGCCTATGAAGAAGGCGAACGCCTGGGAAGATTAATCCTTTTTTGGAAAAGGCCCTGAGGCTGTGAAGAAGGCGAACGCCTGTGAAGATTAATCCTTTTTTGGAAAAGGCCCTGAGCCTGTGAAGAAGGCGAACGCCTGTGAAGATTAATCCTTTTTTGGAAAAGGCCCTGAGCCTGTGAAGAAGGCGAACGTCTGTGAAGATTAATCCCTTTTTGGAAAAGGCCCAGAGCCTGTGAGGAAGGCGAACGCCTGTGAAGCTCGTTACCCTAAGAAGAAAGGCCCGGAGCCTGTGAAGAAGGCCAATGCCTGTGAAGCTCGCCGCCCGTGACACTCTCACGTAATAATGAGTGGGGCTGTACACGCCCCGGAGTCTCAGGAGCGCCGGCCTCAGGACCTGGGGCTCCCTCCCACGCCCAGTGGCAGCACTTAGCTCCGCACTGGTGAGAAGACGTCAAAGACTAGACTAGGTGCCGCACGCGGCTTTTTCATTTGCTTTCCGCAGTTGGTTCGCTTTGTTCGCAGTTGAAGTTTTATTGGAATTATTGCCGTCATTTGTTTACATTTCGTCGATTTTCACTCCCCCGTTTTGATTCCTCCTGCAATAAGTCTCGCGAGGGGGAGCGGCCGAGTGCCCTCGCGAGGGTTCCTGTCCTACTCGTTCTGAGGTTTCACGACCCGGGTCCATCTCGGGAGCACCCCTCCGGTCCGTGTCCCTCGGGCACCGCGACACGCACATAGGGCCTGGGTCGGTCGCCCCCCATGGCTGGGGTCGGGAACTATTTACGCGCGGACGCACATCCGAAAAGCGCGAAAGCTAAATCAACGTAGTTTTTAACAGCAACAACTTCCAAACACGCCCCCACAGGGCACCATGCAGCTGTTCTCTTTTACACATGAAACAAAAGGGAAAGAAAGGACGATCCAGGCGTGGCACGCCTCGCTCCGGCCAGCCGAGGCGACCCGGGATGCCTCCGGGGCTCAGGCGGACTCCCTCTCGCGCTTCACCGGGACGTGGCGAGGAGCGGATGAACAGCCACCCCCCAAGCAGGCGCGACGGCGTGGGGGCTGGCTGCGGCCACCGCTGGAGGAGCCGCCTGAAGAAGAGTTGGTGGAGCTTGGGGAGCATCGAGCACCGCCACCCGAGCGGGCGCTGTCTCCTCCATCGTCGTCGGAGCGAGGCCCCTGGCCACGGTCGTCGCCCCCGGGGCAGCATCCCGCGCGGCGACCATCTTCCCCAAACACCCTCACATAGAGTGTGGCGTCGCCATCGAACTTGAAGTGCAGGGTGCACCGCTGACCCAGGCCGCGCGCGCGGGCAAACGTTTGCCAGCCGCGAGTCAGGGCCCCATTCCGCAACAACCGTCAGCCTGGAGCCAGAAGCCGCACCGGGCGCTGGCCGACAGCTCGTTGATGAAGAAGCGAGGGAGCTGGAGCCAGGTACTGGTCGGGTCCGCCGACCACACGACGAACTCCGGCAGCAGCTCCGCCAAGCGAAAGCGCGGCCTGGGGGGCCGCACAGTCACAGCCTGCCTCCCCTTGGCAGCCAAGCGCTCACCACCACGCGGGGAACCATTCCTGTGGCCGCGGGGAGCCGCGACGGGGACCGCGGGATGCATGCGGGGACGACCCCGGCCGCGCTTGGCCGGAGGGGAGTCGGGCCCCGCCCGACTGGCCTTCCCCTTCTCCGCGGCTGAGAACCTCTTTGGAGCCATGCGAGCGGCGAGTGGCTAAGGAGAAGTAGAAGAAGAGAAGCAGGAATGGGCGGACAGGCGGAGCTCACGCGGCCCCGTACTTATAGCCGGAAAAGGCCAACCGTCGAGCACCACGATCGTAGGTAATAATGACCCGTATCTATGCATGCAGGGACTAGTCAAGCCACGCAGTCGCCAAGGCGTCGTGGGGAAGCGGAGACGCCCACGTCCTATCAAACCGCCACACGGCGCCCAAGGCCGCATGCTATTAGGGCCCGCGGCGCTTCGCTCTTGCCCATTCGCCTCTCGGCACGGCCAAGTCCGGGCGCGCCTTGGGCCCGGGGGCTACTGTTGGCGTTCTGGGAACGGGGGTCCCCAGACTTGCCTGCCTGCGGCCTGCGGCGTGGCTCAAAGGAGGCCCAGAACGGCCCAACTTCAAGACCCAAGACCCTCGCGAGGGGCCAAGCCTCGCGGGGCGGACGACACGGTGCTTCCTCAGGCGCGGCCTCGCCAGGCTGGCTCACGAGGAGGCGGAGAGATCAAGGCAAGGCACCTCGCGAGGTGCCCATGACGCAAGCCATGACGACCAAGGGCGCCAGCCCGCGCAGTGTCCTCGCTTTCCTCTTTAGTGCAAAGGGGGCAAGCGCAGGCGAGAGGATCAAGCAAAGGCATCCATTTCGGTGCAACAAGACCAAGACCAGTCCAACGGCGGGAAGGAGGTCATCGTGGAGCCCAGAACGGCGTCACCACAGGGCCTTTGGCAGGCGAGGACAAACTTTAGTCAAGATAAGAGTACTGTATGTTCCCCTTCGAATTGGCCGATTGTTGGCGCCCTTCCCGCTCAATATTTGGGACGAGGCCCAGGGCCTTTGCCTATAAATAGGACTAGCCACCCCTAGGGTAGAGGCATCTGGTATCCAGAATCCGAGCAAAGAGAGAGAGAGGTAGAGAAAAGGGCGGCTGAGCTCACTTAGCAGTTCATCGCCCCAGCTAGAACACACCCTCGCGAGGCTGTTCTCCCTTGTACTGTTCATCATCACCGGCCCAAGAGGCAATCCACCCACCACAAACTAGAGTAGGGTATTACACCACAATGGTGGCCCGAACTAGTATAAACTCTGCGTCCCTTGTGTTGTTCCTTCAGTAGTTAGATCCTTGCGAGACGGAGAGGTAGAGGGCAGAATCTCCGCGTGTACCCCAGAGTTCGAACCTTAAGGGTCTGCCGGAACCCGAAATCAGACAGAAACGTTCTTGCTAGAAACCCATAGCAGCCACGTAAAACATGCAAACAACAATTAGAGGACGTCTAACTTGTTTTTGCAGGGTATGCCATGTGATGTGATATGGCCAAAATGATGCGATGAATGATATATGTGATGTATGAGATGATCATGTTCTTGTAATAGGAATCACGACTTGCATGTCGATGAATATGACAACCGGCAGGAGCCATAGGATTTGTCTTAATTTATTTATGACCTGCGTGTCAACATAAACGTCAGGTAATTACTTTACTTTATTGCTAACCGTTAGCTGTAGTAGTAGAAGTAATGTTGGCGAGACAACTTCATGAAGACACGATGATGGAGATCATGATGATGGAGATCATGGTGTCATGCCGGTGACGATGATGATCATGGAGCCCCGAAGGTGGAGATCAAAAGGAGCAAAGTGATGATGCCCATATCATGTCACTATTTCATTGCATGTGATGTTTGTCATGTTTTTGCATCTTATTTGCTTAGAACGACGGTAGTAAATAAGATGATCCCTCAAGAAAGTGTTCTCCCTAACTATGCACCGTTGCGAAGGTTCGTCGTTTCGAAGCACCACGTGATGATCGGGTGTGATAGATTCTTTTGTTCGAATACAACGAGTGTTGACGAGCCTAGAATGTACAGACATGGCCTCGGAACACATGCGAAACACTTAGGTTAACTTGACGAGCCTAGCATGTACAGACATGGCCTCGGAACACGGAGGACCGAAAGGTCGAACATGAGTCGTATAGAAGATGCGATCAACATGAGATGTTCACCGATGATGACTAGTCCGTCTCACGTGATGATCGGACACGGCCTAGTTGACTCGGATCATGTAATCACTTAGATGACGAGAGGGATGTCTATCTGAGTGGGAGTTCATAAGATGAACTTAATTATCCTAAACATAGTCAAAAGATCTTTGCAAATTATGTCCTAAGCTCGCGCTTTAGTTCCATTGTTTTAGATATGTTCCTAGAGAAAATATAGTTGAAAGTTGATAGTAGCAATTGTGCGGACAATAGAAGGCTTATGTCCTTAATGCAACGCTCGGTGTGCTGGACCTCGAACGTGGTCTGTGGATGTTGCGAACATCTGACATACACGTTTTGATGACTACATGATAGTTCGGTAATGTTAAATGGTTTAGAATTGAGGCACCGAAGACATTTTTGAAATGTCGCGGAACATATGAGATGTTTCGAGGGCTGAAATTGGGATTTCAGGCTCGTGCCCACGTCAAGAGGTATAAGACCTCCGACGATTTTCTTAGCCTGCAAACTATGGAAAAAAAGCTCAATCATTGAGCTTGTGCTCAGATTGTCTGAGTACAACAATCACTTGAATCGAGTGGGAGTTGATCTTCGAGATAAGATAATGATGTTTCTCCAAAGTCATTGCCACCAAGCTACTAGAGCTTCGTAATGAACTATAACATATCAGGGATAGATATATGATCCTTGAAATAATCGCGATGTTTGACACCACGAAAGTAGAAATCAAGAAGGAGCATCAATTGTTGATGGTCAGTGAAACCACTAGTTTCAAGAAGGGCAAGGGCAAGAAGGGATACCTCATGAAACGGCAAATTAGCTAATGTTCTAGTGGAGAAACCCAAGGTTGAACCCAAACCCGAGACTGAGTGCTTATGTAATAAGGGGAACAGCCACTGGAGCAGAATTACCCTAGATACTTGGTAGATGAGAAGGCTGTCGATAGAAGTATATTGGATATACATTATGTGAATGTGTACTTTACTAGTACTCCTAGTAGCATCAGGGGATTAGATACCGGTTCGGTTGCTAAGTATTAGAAACTCGAAATAAAAGCTACGGAATAAACGGAGACTAGCTAAAGGTGAGCTGACGAGATGTGTTGGAAGTGTTTCCAAGGTTGATATGATCAAGCAACGCACGCTCCCTCTACCATCGAGATTGGTATCCCCACGGGTGCCACCTTACCTGGCCCAGGACCGTTTGCGCCTTTTGGCTCACGTATATGATAGTGTCGCTAGCATCCATATGACAAAGAACCCGGGCCGACATGGCTAGTCGTGAACCCAAGGCGGCACTAACCCATGAGGACAGGCATACATGAATCACATCGAGCATGTCGGTCAACAACGTATAAATCCGGGCTGTAGCAGTGGGCTAACAGGACTCCGGGAACCCGGGCTATAGCAGGCTAGGCAGGACTCCGGATAACACCGCGTGACATTTCCTCGAAGGGACAGACACAGGAACTAAGTGAAACACATGCCGGCCAGTCATGTGTCCTGAGCAGTAGTGCTGGTCTAGCAGGACTCCGGTGAACCAGGCTGTAGCGGACTACTATCGCTCAGAAGCACTAGACTACATTTCCCCATATGATAGGCTGCCAAGGATAAACAAACTAGGTTGTCGGATCCCACACATACCAAGCATTTCAATCATACACACAATATGCTCGATATGTGCAAATACAACATGGCATCACAACAAGACTCTACGACTCAAAGTATTTATTCATTAGGCTCCGAGGAGCGAGATATTACAAACATGGGTCTCATGACCCAACATTCAGAGCATACAAGTCAAAGCACATGCGGAAGCTTAACATGACTGAGTACAGACATCTACAAATGAAAAGGGCTGAGAAGCCTGACTAACTACCAGATCCTGCCGAGGGCACAAGATCGTAGCTGAGGTATCAAGCTAAACGTCGAAGTCCACACGGAACTACTAGCGAGACTGACGTCTCTCTGCAAAACATAAAATAGGCAAACATGAGTACAAATGTACCCAGCAAGACTTACATCAGAACTAGCTACATATGCATCAGTATCGATAAAGGGGGTGGTGGAGTTTAACTACAGCAAGCCAGCTTTGACTCGGTGGCTATCCTGAATTACGACTGCAAGTAACTCTTTTGAGGTGGCGCACACGAGTCCACATATTCACCATATCAATACACCACTATGGATCCACTTCCGTCTTCATACAAGAAGGCCATCCATAGTACTCACGCTTATCTTGCGTATTTTAGAGTATCCACTTTCACTTGTCTATGAACTGTTATAGGCAACCCAGAAGTCCATTACCGCGGACACGGCTATTCGAATAGATGATGTTAACCCTGCAGGGGTGTACATCTTCACACACGCTCTCACCACTTATCGCCGTTTACACGACATGTACTCGGCAACCTTCAAGCGGAAGCCCAGCGAGGGTGTCGGCCACAGCCTACCTAAACACTCAAGTCTCTAGTCCAGGTTTGTCGCCTATTCAGGTTCCATCCGCAGGGAGTCCGGCCGAGGTTTCCACATACGGCCCCGAACGATGTGAGCAGGGTTCCCGAAACACCAAACGGGCGCCCGGTACATCGTGCCACGTGCCTACCGCAACACAGCCCACCCCGACGGTCGGCGCTGCGTGCGGCCCCCAGCATACTACAAACACCAGAAACTACTTGCAACTCCTGGACAGAGGACAAGGGTGATTAAGAAGCCGAGAGAGTCAATTAAGGATCCCAATGTGTGGTAGTAACTGTTTCATGGATCACAAACACAGAACTCAGTTCCTGAGGACGGCATCAATGAGACAACCCACCATGTACTCCTACATGGCCTCTCACCAATACCTTTACCAAATTGTGTTCACACACTTAGCTCACACACAGTAGGACATGTTCATCACCATTCCAATTCATTCCCGATGAATCAAACCCGACTCAACTCTAAGCAGTAGCAGGCATGACAACAAACATGAATGAGTAGGCACATCAGGGCTCAAACAACTCCTACTCATGCTAGTGGGTTTCATCTATTTACTGTGGCAAAGACAGGTCATGCAAAGGATAAAGGGGTTCAGCTACCGCAGCAAGTAACAGATGAATCGTTGTTGTCCTAATGCAGTAAAATAGAGCAGGAGCGAGAGAGTGGGATTGTATCGAAATGAACAAGGGGGTTTTGCTTGCCTGGCACTTATGAAGATAATATAGTTCTTCATCGGTGTCATCGATCTCATCGTCGAAACCACGTCTATCGAGAGGGGACAATTACCGGCAAACAAAGAGGAGCACAATCAATGCAATGCAACAATTATGATGCATGATAATGTCATGGCAATATGCTGTTGATTGAGCTAATGCAACTAGCAACCATATTAAATGAAGTTGGTTTGAACCAAAGGTTCAAATTCCAACTCCATAAGTGGAAATTCAAATGCCATTTGTGTAAATTGCCCTGTACAGCAATCTTAGGTTGTTCAAACATGCATTAAAATGTCATAAACAGATTCCTTGAATTTTTCTGATAATTTTTCATATATAATTTGTTTGATTTGGAGTTACGGTTGATTTTCTATGAATTTTAGAAGTTTATACTATTTTATGGAATTTCCTGATTAATAATAATTCCAGAAAATAAGTTATTGCGTCAGCATTAGGTCATGCTGACCTCAGCAGGTCAACAGACGGGTCCAGGTCAAACCTGACCAGTGGGGTCCACTGGTCAGTGACTGGGGCTGGTTAGTGTCAATGACAGGTGGGGCCGGGTCAACAGACACGTCAGCAAGTCAATACTAACGTGTGGGGTCGGTCAACGTGTGACATGGCAAAGTCAAAGTGACAGGTGGGCCCCTGGAGTTAACCTAATCCTAAACAGAACTAATCCAGGTTAATTAAGGCGTGGGGCCCATGTGTTAGTGAGAGTGGGGGTTAGTTAGTGGCGTCATTAGCAGCTAACGACAGCGCCACGTCGACTTCGCCGGAGTTACGCCGGCGGCGACCAAAACGCGGCGGAGGTACACCGAACTTGTGCTACCAGCGTTGGTTTAACGCTCCGAGGGCACAAGGGCGTAGCCCACGACCGCGCATCCAGGGGAGGCAACGAGAGGGCACAGGGTGGCTCGAGCTCGCCGGAAGCGAGCTCGTGGCGGTGGCCGGAGTTCAGGCATCGACCAAAACGACGCCACAGAGCACTGTAGGAGCGGTGGTTGGGTGTTTTGGGATCCTGCAAACGCACTGAGTGCGTTGGTATGCTCGGCTGCTAGCAGAAGAGCTCGGGAGCGCAGAACTTGCCGGCCATGGCGGACGGCGACGCTCGACCATGGTGGGAAAGCTAGTTAGGGGACGAAATAGACATGGGGAAGAGAGGGGTTCGGACCAGGAGCTCACAAGGATGCGGCAGAGAAGGCCGGCGGGCTCGGGGACGACCTGGAGACGGAGAATCGAGGCCGGCGATCTTCGGTGCCCATCGGTGAAGACGACGGCGATGGCATCACTGCAGGGCTCCCGGCGTCGCTTGGAGCGGTGAGGAGGGAGAGTAGGTCGAGGCGGAGATTTGGGAGGCGTCGGGGAGGCGAGGCGGTGGCTGTGGCCGCGGCGAACGGCATCGATGGCGACGGACCCGTTCGGGTGGGTGAGAGGAAGAGGTCCAGGAGAGGGAATGAGCGCGGGGAGAGAGCAAGAGGAGCCAGGGGTCGCGTGGCGTCGAGGAGGGCTTCGAGGCTCCCGGTGAAGCAGGCGAGCAGGGAGGTGGCGTGTCGCCACGGCGCGCACGTGCGATGTCCTCCGTCCTCTGCCTACTGGCAGAGGTAGAGGATGACTGGCATGGGCCCTGGTGGGCTGGGCCATCGAGCTGGGCCAGCTGGGCTGTCAGTTAAGCTACAGGTAAGATCTGCACTGTCTTTTCTATTTTCTGTTTTTCTGTTTTGTTTTAGCTATTTTTCCACTGATTCAAATTCAAAAGTAAATCAAAACAGGGCAAAACCTTCTGAATATCTGTATGTTGCCATTATGGACTTTTCAAAAGGCACATAAATAATTTCAGGGCCTTTTGAAATATATTCTATATCAAATGAATATAATCCGAAAGTCAAATACTTATTGATTTAATTTCAAAGGCCCAAAATAAATATCCCTGAGACTCCAAAAATATTGGTTTGAATTTTACTTCTTGCCAATATTTTTATAGCTTAACAAGAACATTTTCTTGGGTTTGTTTGAAGCAATTTTTAATGTTGATCATTTTTAGAAATGATCTCTGAGGTTTTCCACTTCCCCAATTCACATTTAAAAGGAATTTAAACATGATGCATGGATGCCACTCACTGATGCAACTAATTACAAAGAAGAATTCTAGGGCTGTGACACACCGCCCAGCCTTGGGAGGAACTCCCTCAGCCACCGGCCTCAGGAGCCCCGGCCTGTGGCCCCGCCTCAGGGGCACGCCTGCTCCTGACTATGGAACCTTAGGAGGAATGCTGGATCACTGAACTCCGGAGTTATTTAACACAGGGGGCCCTGCCGGAGCAAGAGGAATATGCGGAGCGCATGGCGCGGCAAGCCACGGCATACTGCATCAGGGATGGAGAGTTCTACCGGAGACGTCCGAACGACGTATCCCTGCGCTGCATTTCCAGGGAGCAAGGGAAGGAACTGCTGGAGGGCATACACGGCGGGGACTGCGGGCATCACTCGTCATCGCGGACCCTCATCGGCAAAGCATTCCGCAGCGGGTTCTATTGGCCCACCGCACTCAACGACGCTGTCGAGCTGGTGAAAGCTTGTGAGGCTTGCCAATTTCATGCCAAACAGATCCATCAGCTGGCAGGAGGCTTGCAGACTATACCTCTTTCATGGCCATTTGCAGTTTGGGGGGCTGGACATTCTGGGCCCGTTCCCTCAGGCGCCAGGGGGCTACCGCTACCTCCACGTTGCCATAGACAAATTAACCACGTGGGCAGAAGTGGAGGCCGTCCGCACCATCCCCGCGGGTTCCGCGGTCAGGTTCATCCGGGGCATCGTGAGCCGGTTCGGGGTGCCGAACCGCATCATCACAGACAACGGTTCGCAGTTCACCAGTAACCTCTTCAAAACATATTGTGCTAACCTTGGAACGCAGATATGCTACGCTTCGGTGGCGCACCCGCGGAGCAACGGCCAAGTCGAACGAGCTAATGCAGAGGCCCTGAGGGGCCTCAAGACAAGGACATTCAAGAAGAAGCTGGAGGCATGCGGCAGAGATTGGTATCATGAGCTCCAGTCCGTGTTGTGGTCCATCCGTACAACCGCGACCAAGCCAACCGGCCAGACCCCGTTCTTCCTGGTCTATGGAGCCGAAGCAGTCCTCCGTCACGAGGTTAGACGTCGCTCCGCGCGAGTCCTAGCGTTTGATGAGGCGCAACAGGACGCCATGCGGGGGGTGGACCTCGTGCTGGGGGAGGAACGCCGCCGAGAATCCGCGCTGCGAGCGACGAGGTACCAGCAGGCGCTGCGACGATATCACTGCCGCAGCATCCGCCCCAGGACCCTCGAGGTAGGAGACCTCGTGCTCAGACGGGTTCTCTCCAGGGAAGGGTTGCACAAGCTCTCTCCCAATTGGGAGGGCCCGTTCAAGGTTGTTCATGTTTCCTGGCCAAGCTCCGTGCGCTTGGAGACCCAGGAAGGGGAGCCGAACCAGAACGCGTGGAACATCCAACACCTCCGGAGGTTCTACCCATGAAGGCCCAGAGCCTGTGGAGAAGGCGAACGCCTGTGAAGATTAATCCTTTTTTGGAAAAGGCCCTGAGCCTGTGAAGAAGGCAAACGCCTGTGAAGATTAATCCTTTTTTTGGAAAAGGCCCTGATCCTGCAAAGAAGGCGAACGCCTGTGAAGATTAATCCTTTTTTGGAAAAGGCCCTGAGCCTGTGAAGAAGGCGAACGCCTGGGAAGATTAATCCTTTTTGGAAAAGGCCCTGAGGCTGTGAAGAAGGCGAACGCCTGTGAAGATTAATCCATTTTTGGAAAAGGCCCTGAGCCTGTGAAGAAGGCGAACGCCTGTGAAGATTAATCCTTTTTTGGAAAAGGCCCTGAGCCTGTGAAGAAGGCGAACGTCTGTGAAGATTAATCCCTTTTTGGAAAAGGCCCAGAGCCCGTGAGGAAGGCGAACGCCTGTGAAGCTCGTTGCCCTAAGAAGAAAGGCCCGGAGCCTGTGAAGAAGGCCAATGCCTGTGAAGCTCGCCGCCCGTGACACTCTCACATAATAATGAGTGGGGCTGTACACGCCCCGGAGTCTCAGGAGCGCCGGCCTCAGGCCCTGGGGCTCCCTCCCACGCCCAGTTGCAGCACTTAGCTCCGCGCTGGTGAGAAGACGTCAAAGACTAGACTAGGTGCCGGACGCGGCTTTTTCATTTGCTTTCCGCAGTTGGTTCGCTTTGTTCGCAGTTGAAGTTTTATTGGAATTATTGCCGTCATTGGTTTACATTTCGTCGATTTTCACTCCCCCGTTTTGATTCCTCCTGCAATAAGTCTCGCGAGGGGGAGCGGCCGAGTGCCCTCGCGAGGGTTCCTGTCCTACTCGTTCTGAGGTTTCACGACCCGGGTCCATCTCGGGAGCACCCCTCCGGTCCGTGTCCCTCGGGCACCGCGACACGCACACAGGGCCTGGGTCGGTCGCCCCCCACGGCTGGTGCCGGGAAGTATTTACGCGCGGACGCACATCCGAAAAGCGCGAAAGCTAAATCAACGTAGTTTTTAACAGCAACAACTTCCAAACACGCCCCCACAGGGCACCATGCAGCTGTTCTCTTTTACACATGAAACAAAAGGGAAAGAAAGGACGATCCAGGCGTGGCACGCCTCGCTCCGGCCAGCCGAGGCGACCCGGGATGCCTCCGGGGCTCAGGCGGACTCCCTCTCGCGCTTCACCGGGACGTGGCGAGGAGCGGATGAACAGCCACCCCCCAAGCAGGCGCGACGGCGTGGGGGCTGGCTGCGGCCACCGCTGGAGGAGCCGCCTGAAGAAGAGTTGGTGGAGCTTGGGGAGCATCGAGCACCGCCATCCGAGCGGGCGCTGTCTCGTCCATCGTCGTCGGAGCGAGGCCCCTGGCCACGGTCGTCGCCCTTGCGGCAGCATCCCGCGCGACGACCATCTTCCCCAAACACCCTCACATAGAGGGTGCCGTCGCCGTCGAACTTGAAGTGCAGGGTGCACTGCTAACCCAGGCCGCGCGCGCGGGCAAACGTTTGCCACCCGTGAGTCAGGGCCCCATTCCGCAACAACCGTCAGCCTGGAGCCAGAAGCCGCACCGGGCGCTGGCCGACAGCTCGTTGATGAAGAAGCGAGGGAGCTGGAGCCAGGTACTGGTCGGGTCCGCCGACCACACGACGAACTCCGGCAGCAGCTCCGCCAAGCGAAAGCGCGGCCTGGGGGGCCGCACAGTCACAGCCTGCCTCCCCTTGGCAGCCGAGCGCTCACCACCACGCGGGGAACCATTCCTGTGGCCGCGGGGAGCCGCGACGGGGACCGCGGGATGCTTGCGGGGACGACCCCGGCCGCGCTTGGCCGGGGGGGAGTCGGGCCCCGCCCGACTGGCCTTCCCCTTCTCCGCGGCTGAGAACCTCTTTGGAGCCATGCGAGCGGCGAGTGGCTAAGGAGAAGTAGAAGAAGAGAAGCAGGAATGGGCGGACAGGCGGAGCTCACGCGGCCCCGTACTTATAGCCGGAAAAGGCCAACCGTCGAGCACCACGATCGTAGGTAATAATGACCCGTATCTATGCATGCAGGGACTAGTCAAGCCACGCAGTCGCCAAGGCGTCGTGGGGAAGCGGAGACGCCCACGTCCTATCAAACCGCCACACGGCGCCCAAGGCCGCATGCTATTAGGGCCCGCGGCGCTTCGCTCTTGCCCATTCGCCTCTCGGCACGGCCAAGTCCGGGCGCGCCTTGGGCCCGGGGGCTACTGTCGGCGTTCTGGGAATGGGGGTCCCCAGACTTGCCTGCCTGCGGCCTGCGGCGTGGCTCAAAGGAGTCCCAGAATGGCCCAACTTCAAGACCCAAGACCCTCGCGAGGGGCCAAGCCTCGCGGGGCGGACGACACGGTGCTTCCTCAGGCGCGGCCTCGCCAGGCTGGCTCACGAGGAGGCGGAGAGATCAAGGCAAGGCACCTCGCGAGGTGCCCATGACGCAAGCCATGACGACCAAGGGCACCAGCCCGCGCAGTGTCCTCCCTTTCCTCTTTAGTGCAAAGGGGGCAAGCGCAGGCGAGAGGATCAAGCAAAGGCATCCATTTCGGTGCAACAAGACCAAGACCAGTCCAACGACGGGAAGGAGGTCATCGTGGAGCCCAGAATGGCGTCACCACAGGGCCTTTGGCGGGCGAGGACAAACTTTAGTCAAGATAAGAGTACTGTATGTTCCCCTTCGAATTGGCCGATTGTTGGCGCCCTTACCGCTCAATATTTGGGACGGGGCCCAGGGCCTTTGCCTTTAAATAGGACTAGCCACCCCCAGGGTAGAGGCATCTGGTATCCAGAATCCGAGCAAAGAGAGAGAGAGGTAGAGAGAAGGGCGGCTGAGCTCACTTAGCAGTTCATCGCCCCAGCTAGAACACACCCTTGCGAGGCTGTTCTCCCTTGTACTGTTCATCATCACCGGCCCAAGAGGCAATCCACCCACCACAAACTAGAGTAGGGTATTACACCACAATGGTGGCCCGAACTAGTATAAACTCTGCGTCCCTTGTGTTGTTCCATCAGTAGTTAGATCTCCGCGCATACCCCAGAGTTCGAACCTTAAGGGTCTGCCGGAACCCGAAATCAGACAGAAACGTTCTTGCTAGAAACCCATAGCAGCCACGTAAAACATGCAAACAACAATTAGAGGACGTCTAACTTGTTTTTGCAGGGTATGCCATGTGATGTGATATGGCCAAAATGATGCGATGAATGATATATGTGATGTATGAGATGATCATGTTCTTGTAATAGGAATCACGACTTGCATGTCGATGAATATGACAACCGGCAGGAGCCATAGGAGTTGTCTTAATTTATTTATGACCTGCGTGTCAACATAAACGTCATGTAATTACTTTACTTTATTGCTAACCGTTAGCTGTAGTAGTAGTAGTAATGTTGGCGAGACAACTTCATGAAGACACGACGATGGAGATCATGATGATGGAGATCATGATGATGGAGATCATGGTGTCATGCCGGTGACGATGCTGATCATGGAGCCCCGAAGATGGAGATCAAAAGGAGCAAAGTGATGATGGCCATATCATGTCACTATTTTATTGCATGTGATGTTTGTCATGTTTTTGCATCTTATTTGCTTAGAACGACGGTAGTAAATAAGATGATCCCTCAAGAAAGTGTTCTCCCTAACTGTGCACCGTTGCGAAGGTTCGTCGTTTCGAAGCACCACGTGATGATCGGGTGTGATATATTCTTTTGTTCGAATACAACGGGTGTTGACGAGCCTAGCATGTACAGACATGGCCTCGGAACACATGCGAAACACTTAGGTTAACTTGACGAGCCTAGCATGTACAGACATGGCCTCGGAACACGGAGGACCGAAAGGTCGAACATGAGTCGTATAGAAGATGCGATCAACATGAGATGTTCACCGATGATGACTAGTCCGTCTCACGTGATAATCGGACACGGCCTAGTTGACTCGGATCATGTACTCTCTTAGATGACGAGAGGGATGTCTATCTGAGTGGGAGTTCATAAGATGAACTTAATTATCCTGAACATAGTCAAAAGATCTTTGCAAATTATGTCGTAAGCTCGCGCTTTAGTTCCATTGTTTTAGATATGTTCCTAGAGAAAATATAGTTGAAAGTTGATAGTAGCAATTATGCGGACAATAGAAGGCTTATGTCTTTAATGCAATGCTCGGTGTGCTGGACCTCGAACGTGGTCTGTGGATGTTGCGAACATCTGACATACACGTTTTGATGACTACATGATAGTTCGGTAATGTTAAATGGTTTAGAATTGAGGCACCGAAGACATTTTTGAAATGTCACGGAACATATGAGATGTTTCGAGGGCTGAAATTGGGATTTCAGGCTCGTGCCCACGTCAAGAGGTATAAGACCTCCGACGATTTTCTTAGCCTGCAAACTATGGGAAAAAAAGCTCAATCGTTGAGCTTGTACTCAGATTGTCTGAGTACAACAATCACTTGAATCGAGTGGGAGTTGATCTTCGAGATAAGATAATGATGTTTCTCCAAAGTCATTGCCACCAAGCTGCTAGAGCTTCGTAATGAACTATAACATATCAGGGATAGATATGATGATCCTTGAAATAATCGCGATGTTTGACACCACGAAAGTAGAAATCAAGAAGGAGCATCAATTGTTGATGGTCAGTGAAAGCACTAGTTTCAAGAAGGGCAAGGGCAAGAAGGGATACCTCATGAAACAGCAAATCAGCTAATGTTCTAGTGGAGAAACCCAAGGTTGAACCCAAACCCAAGACTGAGTATTTATGTAATAAGGGGAACAGCCACTGGAGCAGAATTACCCTAGATACTTGGTAGATGAGAAGGCTGTCGATAGAAGTATATTGGATATACATTATGTGAATGTGTACTTTACTAGTACTCCTAGTAGCATCAGGGTATTAGATACCGGTTCGGTTGCTAAGTATTAGTAACTCGAAATAAAAGCTACGGAATAAACGGAGACTAGCTAAAGGTGAGCTGACGAGATGTGTTGGAAGTGTTTCCAAGGTTGATATGATCAAGCATCGCACGCTCCCTCTACCATCGAGATTGGTGTTAAACCTAAATAATTATTATTTGGTGTTTGCGTTGAGCATAGACAAGATTGGATTATGTCTATCGCAATACGGTTATTCATTTAAGGAGAATAATGGTTACTCTATTTATTTGAATAATACCTTCAATGGTCTTGCACCTAAAATGAATGGTTTATTTAATCTCGATCATAGTGATACACATGTTCATGCCAAAAGATATAAGATAGTAATGATAGTACCACCTACTTGTGGCACTGCCCTGTAAGTCATATTGGTATAAAACACATGAAGAAGCTACATGTTGATGGATCTTTGGACTCACTCATTTTGAAAAGGATTGAGACATGTGAACCATGTCTATTGGTATATACGCATGAAGAAAGTCCATGCAGATGGAACGTTTGGACTCACTTGATTTTGAATCGCTTGAGACATGCAAATCATACCACATGGGCAAGATGACTGAAAGCTTCGGTTTCAGTAAAATGGAACAAGAAAGCAACTTGTTGGAAGTAACACATTTTGATGTGTGCATTCCAATGAGTGCTGAGGCACGCAGTGGATATCATTATGCTCTTACTTCACAGATGATTTGAGTAGATACTGAGCATATTTACTTGATGAAACACAAGTCTGAATTATTGAATGGTTCAAGTAATTTCAGAATGAAGTTGAAGATCGTCGTGACAAGAGGATAAAATATCTATGATATGATCATAGATATAAATATCTGAGTTACGAGTTTGGCACATAATTAAGACATTGTGGAAATTGTTTCACGACTAATACCGCCGGGAACACCATAGTGTGATGGTGTGTCCGAACATCATAACTGCACCCTATTGGATATGGTGCATACCATGATGTCTCTTATCGACTTACCACTATCGTTTATGGGTTAGGCATTAGAGACAACCACATTCACTTTAAATAGGGAACCACACAAATCCGTGGAGACGACACCGTATGAACTATAGTTTAGAGAAACCTAAGCTGTTGTTTCTTAAAAGTTTGGGGCTACGACGTTTATGTGAAAAGTTTCAGGCTGATAACCTCGAACCCAAAGCGGATAAATGCATCTTCATAGGACACCCAAAACAGTTGGGTATACCTCCTGTCTCAGATCCGAAAGCAATAGGGATTGTTTCTGAAATCGGGTCCTTTCTCGAGGAAGAGTTTCTCTCAAAAGAATTGAGTGGGAGGATGGTGGAGACTTGATGAGGTTGTTGAACCGTCACTTCAACTAGTGTGTAGCAGGGCACAGGAAGTTGTTCCTGTGGCACCTACACCAATTGAAGTAGAAGCTTATGATAGTGATCATGAAACTTCGGATCAAGTCACTACCAAACCTCGTAGGACGACAAGGATGCGTGCTATTTTCAAAGTGGCACGTAATCCTGTCTTGGAAGTCATGTTGCTAGACAACAATGAACCTACGAGCTATGGAGAAGCGATGGTGGGCCCGGATTCCAAGAATGGCTCGAGGCCATAAAATCCGAGAGAGGATCCATGTATGAAAACAAAGTGTAGACTTTGTAAGAACTACTTGATGGTCGTAAGGGTGTCAGGTACATATGGATTTTAAAAGGAAGACGAACAATGATGGTAAGTATCACCATTAAGAAAGCTCGACTTGTCGTTAACATGTTTTCCGACAAGTTCAAGGAGTTGACTACGATGAGACTTTCTCACTCGTAGCGATGCTAAGAGTCTGTTGGAATTATGTTAGTAGTTACTGCATTGTTTATGAAATCTTGCAGATACGATGTCAAAATATTATTTCCTTGACGATTTTCTTGAGGAAAGGTTGTATGTGATATAACCAGAAGGTTTTGTCAGTCCTGAAAAATGCTAACAAGTATGCAAAGCTCCAGCAATCCTTCTAAGGACTGGAGTAAGCATCTCGGAGTTGGAATGTACGCTTTGATGAGATGATCAAAGCTTTTGGGTTTATACAAAGTTTATGAGAAACTTGTATTTCCAAAGAAGTGAGTAGGAGCACTATAGAATTTCTGATGAGTATATGTTGTTGATCAGAAATGATGTAGAATTTCTGGAAAGCATATACGGTTATTTGAAAAGTGTTTTTCAATGGAAAACCTGGATTAAGCTACTTGAACATTGAGCATCAAGATCTATAAGGATAGATAAAAACGCTTAACGGTACTTTCAAATGAGCACATACCTTGACATGATCTTGAAGGTGTTCAAGATGGATCAGTCAAAGAAGGAGTTCTTGCCTGAGTTGTAAGGTATGAAGTTAAGACTTAAAGCTCGACCACGGCAGAAGAAAGAGGAAGGATGAAGGTCGTCCCCTATGCTTTTGTCATAGGCTCTATACTGTATGCCATGCTGAGTACCGCACCACATGTCTGGCAAGAGGGTACAAAGGTGATCTAGGAGTAGATCACCAGATAGCGGTCAAAATTATCCTTAGATGAATAAGGATATAATTCTCGGTTATGGAGGTGATAAAGAGTTCGACGTAAAGAGTTACGTCGATGCAAGCTTAACACCTATCCGGATAGCTCTGAGTAGAGATACCGGATACGTATAATGGAGCAACAATTTAGAATAGCTCCAAGTAGAACAGTTATTTGAAATGGCTCCAAATATTGCGTAGTAGCTGCATCTACAAGATGACATAGATATTTGCGAAGTACATACGGATCTGAATGTTGCAGACCCGTTGACTAAAACCTCTCTCACAAGCATAACATGATCAAACCCAGAACTCTTTGGGTGTTAGTCACATGGGGATGTGACCTTGAGTGTTAATCACATAGCGATGTGAACTGGATTATTGACTCTAGTGCAAGTGGGAGACTATTGGAAATATGCCCTAGAGGCAATCATAAATAGGTTATTATTATATTTCCTTGTTCATGATAATCGTTTATTATCCATGCTAGAATTGTATTGATAGGAAACTCAGATACATGTGTGGATACATAGACCACACCATGTCCCTAGTAAGCCTCCAGTTAACTAGCTCGTTGATCAATAGATGGTTACGATTTCCTGACCATGGACATTGGATGTCATTGATAACGGGATCACATCATTAGAAGAATGATGTGATGGACAAGACTCAATCCTAAGCATAGCACAAGATCGTGTAGTTCGTGTCGGTGTTCTGGGAACAGGGGTCCCCAGACTTGCCTGCCTGCAGCCTGCGGCGTGGCTCAAATGGGGGCCCAGCGGGGCCCATCTTCATCATCACAAGGCTCAAGACCCTCGCGAGGGGCCAAGCTGTCAGGACCCCGATCCTAAGTCACACCGATCTAGCATGTAACACATCATATCACTTTGCGGCCTCACGCACGGTATTCCCACGGGTGCCACCTTACCTGGCCCGGGACCGTTTGCGCCTTTTGGCTCACATATATGATAGTGTCGCTAGCATCCATATGACAAAGAACCCGGGCCGACATGGCTAGTCGTGAACCCAAGGCGACACTAACCCATGAGGACAGGCATACATGAATCACATCGAGCATGTCGGTCAACAACGTATATATCCGGGCTGTAGCACTGGGCTAACAGGACTCCGGTAACCCGGGCTGTAGCAAGCTAGGCAGGACTCCGGATAACACCGCGTGACATTTCCCCGAAGGGACAGACACAGGAACGACGTGAAACACATGCCGGCCAGTCAAGTGTTCCGAGCAGTAGTGCTGGGCTAGCAGGACTCCGGTGAACCGGGCTGTAGCGGACTACTATCGCTCAGAAGCACTAGACTTACATTTCCCCATATGAAAGGCTGCCAAGGATAAACAACTAGATAGTCGGATCCCACTCATACCAAGCATTTCAATCATACACACAATATGCCCGATATGAGTAAATACAACATGGCATCACAACATAACTCTACGACTCAAAATATTTATTCATTAGGCTCCGAAGAGCGAGATATTACAAACATGGGTATCATGACCCAACATTCAGAGCATATAAGCAACAAGCACATGCGGAAGCTTACCATGTCTGAGTACAGACATCTACAAATGAAAAAGGCTGAGAAGCCTGACTATCTACCAGATCCTGCCGAGGGCACAAGATCGTAGCTGAGGTAACAAGCTAAACGTCGAAGTCCAAGTGGTACTACTAACGAGACTGACGTCTCTCTGCAAAACATAAATAGGCAAACGTGAGTACAAACGTACTCAGCAAGACTTACATCAGAACTAACTACATATGCATCAGTTCCAATAAAGGGGGTGGTGGAGTTTGACTGCAGCAAGCCAGCTTTGACTCGGTGGCTATCCTGAACTACGACTGCGAGTAACTCCTTTGAGGTGGCGACACGAGTCCACATATTCACCATGTCAATACACCACTATGGATCCGCTCCCGTCTCCCTACGAGAACGCCATCCATAGCACTCACGCTTATCTTGCGCATTTTAGAGTATCTACTTTCACTTGTCTATGAACTGTTATAGGCAACCCAGAAATCCATTACCGCAGACACGGCTATTCGAATAGATGATGTTAACCCTGCAGGGGTGTACTTCTTCATACATGTTTCCACCACTTAGCGTCTGCACACGACATGTGCTCGGCAGACTTCAAGCGAAAGCCGACGTGGGTGTAGACCACGACCTAACTAACCACACAAGTCTCTAGTTCAGGTTTATCGCCTATTCGGGTTCCATCCATGAGGAGATCCGTCCGGAGTTTCGCTCACAGCCCCAAACGATGTGTGCAGGGTTCCCGAGACACCAAACGGGCGAATCGGTACACCGTGCCACGTGCCTACCGCAACACAGCCCACCCCTATGGTCAGCGCTGCGTGCGGCCCCCAGCATACTACAAACACCAGCAACTACTTGCAACTCCTGGACAGAGGACAAGGGTGATTAAGAAGTCGAGCGGGGTCATATTTCAGGGCCCAATGCATGGTAGTAGCTGTTTCATGGATCACAAACACAGAACTCAGTTCCTGAGGACGGCTTCAATGAGACAACCCACCATGTACTCCTACATGGCCTCTCACCAATACCTTTACCAAATCGTATTCACACACTTAGCTCACACATAGTAGGACATGTTCATCACCATTCCAATTCATTCCCGATTAATCAGACCCGACTCAACTCTAAGCAGTAGCAGGCATGACAAACAAGCATGAATGAGTAGGCACAACATGGGCTCAAACAACTCCTACTCATGCTAGTGGGTTTCATCTATTTACTGTGGAAATGACAGGTCATGCAAAGGATAAAGGGGTTCAGCTACCGCAGCAAGTAACACATGAATCGTTGTTGTCCTAATGCAGTAAAAGAGAGCAGGAGCGAGAGGGTGGGATTGTATCGGGATGAACAAGGGGGTTTTGCTTGCCTGGCACTTCTGAAGATAACATAGCTCTTCATCAGTGTCATCGAACTCATCGTCGAAACATCGTCTAGTGAGAGGGGACGGTTACCGGCAAACACAGAAAGACACAATCAATGCAATGCAACAATATGATGCGTGATCATGACCTGGCAATATGCTGTGATTTGAGCTAATGCATCTAACTATGACTTAAATGAAGTTGGTTTGAATACATGAGTCAAATTCCAACTCCATATGTGATTATTTAAATGCCCTATATTTGTTTTGTCCAAAACAGAGGACAAACATTGTTCAAACATGCATGAAAATGGTACAAATGGATTTCTTGAATTTTTCTGATAATTTTTCATATATAAATTATTTCCATTGGAGTTATAGATTATTTTCTATGATTTTTCAAACTTTTGGATATTTTCTGAAATAGATAAATCATTTAAGATTTAGTTAAATTCCAGAAAAGGATTACTGCGTCAGCCTGACATCATCATGACGTCAGCAGGTCAACGGGGCACGGTCCAGGTCAAACCTGACCGGTGGGGTCCACTGGTCAGTGACACAATGTCAACTACAGAGGCTGACGTGTGGGTCCGGGTCAACATACACGTCAGCATAGTCAAAGCTGACGCGTGGGCCCGCTGCAATTAGATTAACCTTAATCTATTATTGTTAATTGATTAGTTAGGCAGTGGGGCCCGGCTGTCAGTGAGAGATGTGTTTAGTTAGCCCCGTGATTAGTGCTAATGACGGGTCCACGTCAGCGGCCGCCGGGGTTAGTCGCCGGCGACGTCCAGAGACGGCGGCGTTGCTCGGGTTTTGCCCTCCGGCTACCAAATGGGCGGCAGAGGGGCTCTACGTGAAGCTGGGACTCGCCCGCGTCCATCTGTGCAAACGGCAGGGGCTGAGGTGGCCCGAGCTTGCCGGAGGCAAGCTCGCGGCGGTGGCCGGAGTTCGGGCGTGCACGGGAACGACGCTAGGAGGCACGGCAGGGGGCGCAGAAGGGTGCTACGGCCTCCTGGGGGTGCACTGAGCACGGTGACACGCTTGGACGCGTGCTTGCACGGCCGTAGCCACGACGGTGACATGGCCGGCGGCGAGGAGAGCTCGGGCTCGAAGGGGGCGGTGGCTACGTGGCGCAAACGAGCAAGGGGGAAGTGGGGATCGAAGGAGAAGCTCACGGGGAGTGCAGCGGTGGTCTTGGAGAGCTCGGGGAAGCAACGGAGCGGGCGCACGGTCGCCGGCGATCTAGGCGGACCGAGGTTGAAGAAGACGGCGATGGCGGTGCTGCGGTGCGTCCGGGGCCTCGTGGCTAGGTGGAGAGGTAGAAGGGGTCGAGGCGGAGCCTCTGGGCGCATCGGCGAGGCGAGGCAGTGGCTGTGGCCACGGCGGTGCTCGTCGGCGGCGAAGGCTCTTTCTGGTGGCCGCGAGAGAGAGAACAGAGAGGGGGATGAGCTCGAGGGAGTGAACGGGAGGGACCAGGGGGCTGCGTGGCGCTGCGAGAGACGATCCAGGCGACGGAAGGACAGCCAGGCAGAGTGGAGGTGGCGCGCGCGCGACGAGCACACGCCCTCCTGCCCACTGGCAGGAGGTTGAAGACGGTGGAGGGCCTGGTGGGCTGGGCCACAGCTGGGCCGGCCCTGGTGGCTTTGCCAGGTAAGTTCCTTTCTCTCTCTCCTTTTCTATTTATTTCAGTTTTCTATTATTCTGTAAATTTGAGGGCTTTATTAAAAATACTTAAGCACTTTCAAAAATCATGAGACTGCTTGTGGCCACTGTTTGGATTATTTCCAATAACCAGCAATTCAGTTCATGAATATTTGGACATTTAAAATAATATATAAAATTTAAATGCCCAAATGCAAATACTATATGATTTAATTCAATAATCCAAATGTCATGGAAAAATGTGCAATATCTCTGGTTACTGCTCAAAACATTTTTCCAGAAATGATGAACATTTTTAAAGCCATTTGGAATCAATGAAAATATTTTAGTTGAACCTAGAGAATTTCATTTAGTGCCAGGGTTTCAACAATCCCCATTTCAAATTTCTTTGGAATTTTAAACATGATGCATGGATGCAATGCCACTAGTTACAAGCAAACTCTAGGGCTGTGACAACTCACCCCCACTAAACAAGAATCTCGTCCCGAGATTCAAGACGTGAGGTAAGAAGACAGAGGGAGCACAAAGCTAACACGGTCTTCACGATCCAACTGTCCTTCTGAGAGATGTTGATTAATTGCTTCAAATTGATTTTGACATCCATGCTTTTGAGATCTTCATCCAACACGATGGTGACAGAAAGAAACTCTATAGGAAACGATCTCCTCGAAGATCGAGCATTCAGGATTAACTCGTGGAATGAGATGTTGGAACATCTCGAGTTGAGGCACAAAACGTATCGTGAGGGACGGAAGAACAACAACGGGGTTTGATTTGATGGGCAAAAATTCCACACTTAGAAAGATGGTGGAGGGTGTCACGGTAGCGAGGAAAATTGCCATGATTCCATAACGGGGCACCTCAGGGAAGGTGACTCGCAGAAATATTCCCTTAAGTGGCAAAAAGAATTACTTCTGATACTGAGATCATTGGAACTCTTTATTCCAGCCTAAGGCAATCACAAACGATCGTTTGAAGGAGCTCGGAAAGGTGACATACTCGGACTAGGTTGGATGTTGTGGACTACCTTGTTGAAGACAACGCAATGAATGATTTTGCTTATCACCGGAAATGGATGGAACCCAAGGTATAATGGCACAACAGCGGTGCAAGCTGGGAACAAAATGCAAATGTTGGGAATGATTCTGGTAACTGGGAGATAACTCAACAGTCGAGAGCAATTCCACTGTTTGAATGGTTATGGTATAATCGAGAAAACTGAGAGCACAAGGATCCCTAGGGAGCAACTTCTAGAATAAGCCGCACGAAATCCTCATGGAGAAGATGGTCAAATAGTTCAATCAAGATACTATAATGGTAGATCTTCCGGCTAGGTGTGTTGGCCAGACATCAACCTTGTCGGGACCTACATCATAGATCTTGGAAAAGTTCCAACCATCATATCTGCCTGAGATTCAGATCTAGTTGGTAACAGGATAATCCAGACCCATCAAGTCTAGAAAGAAAAATGAAAGTTTGCAACACAAATCGACGAAATGACGTTGCAAGATTCTCAGGAAATGAACTACGATAGCAAGCTCCAAAACATGAGCTGGTTCTGCTAAACACATGTGAACACGCTGTCCTAGACAAGCATGACCACATGGTAGTCTTATAATAAAACACTACCGAGTTCTGGTTGGGAACCATCGTCGAGGATATCAAAGTCCCTGGATAAGGCATGCTCTTAAGAAGGAACTTCTTCTCCTTGAACGATTCAATCAGTGGCTTGGTGTGCTAGGGATACATATGGAAGGAAGGTTGCGAGCCTGTCAAACCATCGCATACTTCGCACATGCATGACTGACTTGGGATGGTACCAGAGGAAACAAAAACAAGCTTTCTCGAATTCACGGCGGCAACTTGCCTCAAATGCACATGAACTAGAGGAAGTCACTTCTTTCATCCAGGCATAAGCTTCATGAACGGAACACGAAGGCATTGCTTACCAAATTTCCAATACTAGTGTAGCGTTCAACATGAATCATGGGGAAGACAAAATGTTGCTGATGGGATCACCAACAGCTCATCGGAATTACCATATCACTGGACTTCCACCATCATGTGAACACGGTGATAGCATTGGTCAGACCAAAAGATGTAATGGTGTATGCTCGAGGGATCAACCACGAGTAAGACAACATTACGAACATCGTTGGTTCTGATTTGACTTGACGATAGCCCATACTCAAGTCAAAGTTTTGACAAGACAATACATCCAACAACTGATCACGAGGACCAATTGGTGAAGATATCATCTTTCTTCAACACACACCACAAAAAATATCCCTTAACATGAACTAAGTCAGACAAGCTTTATCTTCCAACTCTCCAAGTTGTTGTCTAGCTCAACCAACTAGCTCAGGGATATCTAACACAGATTCTTGGAGAAAGGGTGGTTCACAAGGAACCAACTTGGTCACGAGCTCAACATAACAGTCTGAGGACAACCTGGTAATACTTCCGAGAAGATATTCGGAAAATCACGAACCACCAATATGTTGCTAAGCTCGAGAACAATCTTGCTTTTCAGAGCAAGATGATATGATCAAATAAGCAGGGGATTGAATAATCCTCACTCGTTGATCGCGGAGTGCACCAGAAATAAGGACTTGGTAGCATGACCAATCTTAGGATGATGATTTAATAACCAACACGCTAAGAATGAGAATATTGTCCATTAACTACCAAGCAACACGGTTGCTAGGAGTATTGATTTCACACATCATGGTTCACGCGACGGCATTCCGGTTGTGACAACACGGGACTGAGGAAAGAGAAATGATGGCAAGAAGTATCACTGCGTCAAAAATTCATGAGAGATGGTGCAACTCTCATGACTCTCTTGACATAAAGATGGTAACACTCCAAGGTAGAGCAGAGCAGAAGCTGGATTGGCATTTCGATCTGCGGGATACAATTACTTTGACCCAATCCTAGAAATGGATGAGGCACTGGAGTTTGTTTCTCCTAGTCATTCTGGAATAGAATGGCTGGACGGACCATAAGAATAATAGGCATCGATAACTCGAATGCTCAACCACTCTTGACCAACAATTGACAAACGAAGGTCAGAAACAACTAAGGAGAACAACTCAAAAGAACATATCACTTTCTGAGTTGTGGATGCATAGATTAGTATATCGAGCAAAGCTCAACATTTCTTCCGGATAACCCATGCAGAAGAGGAAGATTTGGCAGAGTCACAATATAGAATGAAGAACTCATCAAGAGCACTCTAGTTGTGATTTTTGGTTCAACAATGAACTTCTGCCATAAGTAGTTCATGGTATTGGAAGAAGGATTTACCATGGACCTCGAGGACTAATGCAAAGGTTACTACTATCCTAATGGAACTAGCAAACACTATCAACAAGAGAGTGAGTAGAGTGAATCTAGGTTTCGAGAACCCAGGAGTAGAATACCTACTACTAAGCGGCATCACGGGATGCTTTCGAGAATGGTGGCCATAATCATCACACCGGGAACACAAGACATGGACAGATTACTAGATGGTTTCACAAGACACCTAAGGTCATAATAGTAGCTCCAACATATATGTCGAGGCAACGGAGTACCTCACAGACCGGTAGTGTGCTTAATCTGGCCCAAAAGGACATCGGGAACGGAAAGAAAGGATTTGCAAATGCTTCAGACTATTTAGAAACCTGGGATGACTCGGACAGCATAACGGCTGTAAATGCTCAAAAATATTTGAGACATCCTGCAAAATGGTGGCATAACCACTCAACATCACAATATCAATGTTCTGAGGCCAACTATGAACACATAGAAGTAGTAGAAACTGAGCAGCGGCTTGAACTCAACAATCCTAGGCAACTATGGTTTAGTAACACGTCATCCTGAGAGATAGAAGAGAAGCCTAGTTCTTAACCCCCATAGAAGAGAAGAGGTTGACTCAGATCAGAAGGGCATGAGGTATAAGGAGTAAAAAGAGCCTTACGTTCCCTTCCACAATCAATTCCCTTACATAACTAAAGCATTTCTAGACACAACTTCGACCAGTTTGGCTTGGTAATCCTACAGGCAGTCAGGCTCTGATACCAACGCTGTCAGGACCCCGATCCTAAGTCACACTGATCTAGCATGTAACACATCATATCACTTTGCGGCCTCACGCACGGTATTCCCACGGGTGCCACCTTACCTGGCCCGGGACCGTTTGCGCCTTTTGGCTCACGTATATGATAGTGTCGCTAGCATCCATATGACAAGAACCCGGGCCGACATGGCTAGTCGTGAACCCAAGGCGGCACTAACCCATGAGGACAGGCATACATGAATCACATCGAGCATGTCGGTCAACAACGTATATATCCGGGCTGTAGCACTGGGCTAACAGGACTCTGGTAACCCGGGCTGTAGTAGGCTAGGCAGGACTCCGGATAACACCGCGTGACATTTCCCCGAAGGGACAGACACAGGAACGACGTGAAACACATGCCGGCCAGTCAAGTGTTCCGAGCAGTAGTGCTGGGCTAGCAGGACTCTGGTGAACCGGGCTGTAGCGGACTACTATCGCTCAGAAGCACTAGACTTACATTTCCCCATATGAAAGGCTGCCAAGGATAAACAACTAGATAGTCGGATCCCACTCATACCAAGCATTTCAATCATACACACAATATGCCCGATATGAGTAAATACAACATGGCATCACAACATAACTCTACGACTCAAAATATTTATTCATTAGGCTCCGAAGAGCAAGATATTACAAACATGGGTCTCATGACCCAACATTCAGAGCATATAAGCAACAAGCACATGCGGAAGCTTACCATGTCTGAGTACAGACATCTACAAATGAAAAAGGCTGAGAAGCCTGACTATCTACCAGATCCTGCCGAGGGCACAAGATCGTAGCTGAGGTAACAAGCTAAACATCAAAGTCCAAGAGATACTACTAACGAGACTGACGTCTCTCTGCAAAACATAAATAGGCAAACGTGAGTACAAACGTACTCAGCAAGACTTACATCAGAACTAACTACATATGCATCAGTTCCAATAAAGGGGGTGGTGGAGTTTGACTGCAGCAAGCCAGCTTTGACTCGGTGGCTATCCTGAACTAGGACTGCGAGTAACTCCTTTGAGGTGGCGCACACGAGTCCACATATTCACCATATCAATACACCACTATGGATCCGCTCCCGTCTCCCTACGAGAACGCCATCCATAGCACTCACGCTTATCTTGCGCATTTTAGAGTATCTACTTTCACTTGTCTATGAACTGTTATAGGCAACCCAGAAGTCCATTACCGCGGACACGGCTATTCGAATAGATGATGTTAACCCTGCAGGGGTGTACTTCTTCATACATGTTTCCACCACTTAGCGTCTGCACACGACATGTGCTCGGCAGACTTCAAGCGAAAGCCGACGTGGGTGTAGACCACGACCTAACTAACCACACAAGTCTCTAGTCCAGGTTTATCGCCTATTCGGGTTCCATCCATGAGGAGATCCGGCCGGAGTTTCGCTCACAGCCCCAAACGATGTGTGCAGGGTTCCCGAGACACCAAACGGGCGAATCGGTACACCGTGCCACGTGCCTACCGCAACACAGCCCACCCCTATGGTCAGCGCTACGTGCGGCCCCCAGCATACTACAAACACCAGAAACTACTTGCAACTCCTGGATAGAGGACAAGGGTGATTAAGAAGTCGAGCGGGGTCATATTTCTGGGCCCAATGCATGGTAGTAGCTGTTTCATGGATCACAAACACAGAACTCAGTTCCTGAGGACGGCTTCAATGAGACAACCCACCATGTACTCCTACATGGCCTCTCACCAATACCTTTACCAAATCGTATTCACACACTTAGCTCAGACACAGTAGGACATGTTCATCACCATTCCAATTCATTCCCGATGAATCAGACCCGACTCAACTGTAAGCAGTAGCAGGCATGACAAACAAGCATGAATGAGTAGGCACAACATGGGCTCAAACAACTCCTACTCATGCTAGTGGGTTTCATCTATTTACTGTGGAAATGACAGGTCATGCAAAGGATAAAGGGGTTCAGCTACCGCAGCAAGTAACACATGAATCGTTGTTGTCCTAATGCAGTAAAAGAGAGCAGGAGCGAGAGGGTGGGATTGTATCGGGATGAACAAGGGGGTTTTGCTTGCCTGGCACTTCTGAAGATAACATAGCTCTTCATCGGTGTCATCGAACTCATCGTCGAAACATCGTCTAGTGAGAGGGGACGGTTACCGGCAAACACAGAAAGACACAATCAATGCAATGCAACAATATGATGCGTGATCATGACCTGGCAATATGCTGTGATTTGAGCTAATGCATCTAACTATGACTTAAATGAAGTTGGTTTGAATACATGAGTCAAATTCCAACTCCATATGTGATTATTTAAATGCCCTATATTTGTTTTGTCCAAAACAGAGGACAAACATTGCTCAAACATGCATGAAAATGGTACAAATGGATTCCTTGAATTTTTCTGATAATTTTTCATATATAAATTATTCCATTGGAGTTATAGATTATGTTCTATGATTTTTCAAACTTTTGGATATTTTCTGAAATAGATAAATCATTTAAGATTTATTTAAATTCTAGAAAAGGATTACTGCGTCAGCCTGACATCATCATGACGTCAGCAGGTCAACGGGGCACGGTCCAGGTCAAACCTGACCGGTGGGGTCCACTGGTCAGTGACACAGTGTCAACTACAAAGGCTGACGTGTGGGTCCGGGTCAACGTACACGTCAGCATAGTCAAAGCTGACGCGTGGCCCGCTGCAATTAGATTAACCTTAATCTATTATTGTCAATTGATTAGTTAGGCAGTGGGACCCAGCTGTCAGTGAGAGAGGGGGTTAGTTAGCCCCGTGATTAGTGCTAATGACGGGTCCACGTCAGCGGCCGCCGGGGTTAGTCGCCGGCGACGTCCAGAGACGGCGGCGTTGCTCGGGTTTTGCCCTCCGGCTACCAAATGGGCGGCGGAGGGGCTCTACGTGAAGCTGGGACTCGCCCGCATCCATCTGTGCAAACGGCAGGGGCTGAGGTGGCCCGAGCTTGCCGGAGGCAAGCTCGCGGCGGTGGCCGGAGTTCGGGCGTGCACGGGAACGACGCTAGGAGGCACGACAGGGGGCGCAGAAGGGTGCTACGGCCTCCTGGGGGTGCACTGAGCACGGTGACACGCTCGGACGCGTGCTTGCACGGCCGTAGCCACGACGGTGACATGGCCGGCGGCGAGGAGCGCTCGGGCTCGAAGGGGGCGGTGGCTACGTGGCGCAAACGAGCAAGGGGGAAGTGGGGATCAAAGGAGAAGCTCACGGGGAGTGCAGCGGTGGTCTTGGAGAGCTCGGGGAAGCAACGGAGCGTGCGCACGGTCGCCGGCGATCTCGGCGGACCGAGGTTGAAGAAGACGGCGATGGCGGTGCTGCGGTGCGTCCGGGGCCTCGTGGCTAGGTGGAGAGGTAGAAGGGGTCGAGGCGGAGCCTCTGGGTGCATCGGCGAGGTGAGGCAGTGGCTGTGGCCACGGCGGTGCTCGACGGCGGCGACGGCTCTTTCGGGTGGCCGCGAGAGAGAGAACAGAGGAGGGGGATGAGCTCGAGGGAGTGAACGGGAGGGACCAGGGGGCTGCGTGGCGCTGCGAGAGACGATCCAGGCGACGGAAGGACAGCCAGGCAGAGTGGAGGTGGCGCGCGCCCGGCGAGCACACGCCCTCCTGCCCACTGGCAGGAGGTTGAAGACGGTGGAGGGCCTGGTGGGCTAGGCCACAGCGCTGGGCCACAGCTGGGCCGGCTCTCGTGGCTTTGCCAGGTAAGTTCCTTTCTCTCTCTCCTTTTCTATTTATTTCAGTTTTCTATTATTCTGTAAATTTGAGGGCTTTATTAAAAATACTTAAGCACTTTCAAAAATCATGAGACTGCTTGTGGCCACTGTTTGGATTATTTCCAATATCTAGCAATTCAGTTCATGAATATTTGGACATTTAAAATAATATATAAAATTTAAATGCCCAAATGCAAATACTATATGATTTAATTCAATAATCCAAATGTCATGGAAAAATGTGCAATATCTCTGGTTACTGCTCAAAGCATTTTTCCAGAAATGATGAACATTTTTAAAGCCATTTGGAATGAATGAAAATATTTTAGTTGAACCTAGTGAATTTCATTTAGTGCTAGGGTTTCAACAATCCCCATTTCAAATTTCTTTGGAATTTTAAACATGATGCATGGATGCAATGCCACTAGTTACAAGCAAACTCTAGGGCTGTGACACAAGCCTCGCGAGGCGGGCGACACGGCGCTTCCTCAAGCACGGCCTCCTTAGGCTGGCTCGCGAGGAGGCGGAGAGATCAAGGCGGGTACCTCACGAGGTGCCCATGACGCAAGCCATGACGACCAAGGGTGCCAGGCGGGCGCCAGCCCGCGCAGCGTCTCCCTTTCCTCTTTGGTGCAAAGGGGCAAGCGCAGGCGAGAGGATCAAGCAAAGGCACCCATTTCGGTGCAACGAGACCAAGACCAGTCCAACGGTGGGAAGGAGGTCACCATGGAGCCCAGGACGGCGTCACCACAGGGCCTTTGGCAGGCGAAGACCAACTTTAGTCAGGATAAGTGTACCAGATGTTCCCCTTCAAAATGGCCAATTGTTGGCGCCCTTCCCGCTCAATATTTGGGAAGAGGCCCAGGGCCTTTGCCTATAAATAGGACTAGCCACCCCCAGGGTAGAGGGAGAATCGGATCGAGTAGAGGCATCGAATCCAGCATCTAGAGAGAGAGAGAGAGAGAGAAGGGCGATCGAACTCCCCTAGCAGTTCATCCCCTAGCGAAGAACAGACCCTCGCGAGGCTGTTCTTCCTTGTATTGTTCTTCATCATCAGCCCAAGAGGCAATCCACCCACCACACTGGAGTAGGGTATTACACCGCATCGATGGCCCGAACCAGTATAAACCCCGTGTGTCTTGTGTTGTTCTTGCAGTAGTTAGATCCTTTCGAGACGGAGAGGTAGAGGGCACGATCTCCGCGCGCACCCCAGAGTTCGAACCTTAAGTGTCTGCCGGAACCCGTGATCCGACATTTGGCGCGCCAGGTAGGGGTGCGCCGGAATCTGTCTTCCACCGCTCCGCTCTCCTCGGACCGTCGCATCCATGTCTGACGCTCGTCGGGCCCGCGCCGAGCGCCGGGCCGCCATCGCTTCCCGCGCCGTCTAGACGGCCCCCGCCGATGGGCGTCATCGTCGTTCCCCGTCGCCCGCCGTCAACGCCGCCACCGGCCCGGCGGGGAACGAGCAGCAAGCATCCTCTCAGCACCCGTCCGTGCGGCGAGATGGCCGCACCGCCACTCCATCGCTCACTCCGTCCGGTTCTTCGTCGCACGCGCTTCACGCGCCCTTGGAGGCTCGAGCTGCGCTCATCGCGGCGAACGAGCTCCAGCGCTACCGCCCCGTCGACGACTTCTACGAGGAGTGGCTCGACCGCGTCGCCGAGCTCGTCCGCGCCGCAGGGGGCTATCCCGCGCCTTCCGCACCGCTGCGCCGCACTCCGCCCCGCATGGGCAATGAAGCCCCGGGGGCATTCCAGCCGCCTCTTTTCCAAGAGGATGCCATGGCCCCAAGGCACGCAGCTCCTGGGCGGAACCCGCTCCGTCGCGCGCCGGCCCAGCAGGAACGGAGCTGCCAAGAAGTCCCGCGACCGCAAGAGGCCGTCCGGGCGCTCCCAGCTCCGGCTCACCGAGACCCCGCTCCAGCTCCGGCACGTCAAGACCCCGCGCTGCTCCCAGCTGCAGCGCAAGGGGACGCGCAAGGCCAAGCTCTCCCTCAACCAAAACCTCCCGCGGCCACCACTCGTTGCCGCGCCTACACCGCCGAGCTGCGCGGAGTCACATGGCCCGACAAGTTCAAGCCGGGCCTGCCCCCTCGCTACGATGGCACGACTGATCCCACGGACTTCCTCCAGCTTTACGAGCTGGGAATCGAAGCAGCCAGCGGGGACGAAAAGGTCATGGCGAACTGGTTCCCCATGGCGCTGAAGGAAGGTGCTCGCACTTGGCTCCTGCACCTGGCCCCAGGCACGATCTCCTCCTGGGGCCAGATGCGTACCCGCTTCATCGCCAACTTCCAAGGTACCCGCGACCGGCCTCCCGCCGTGAGAGACATGCGCCGCATCAAGCAGCAACCTGGGGAGACCCTGCAGAAGTACATCCAGCGCTTCAACAGTGCGCGCCTCAAGATCCCCAGGTTGTCCGAAGAAGCCATCATTTTGGCCTTCTCCGATGGCGTGCGCGACGTCAAGATGAAGGAGGATTTGGCGATGCATGAAGACCTCTGATTCAACCTGGCGACCAAGTGCGCCAGAGCTGAGGAGGGACGCCTCTTCCTCCTCGAGCTGCCTGCCGTAGACCCAGAAGAGAAGAAGCCCTAGGCCAAGGACGTGAAGTACAAGGGGGCTGCCGTGCTCGCGGCAGAGCCGGACACCAAACGGGGCAAGGATCTGCCCGAATCCTCCAGGGGTAGCCGATACTGTGTGTACCACGACCTCCACACCCACAACACCAATGAATGCCAAGAACCCCGCGCCGTGTGAGAAGGAAGAGTCGGCCGACGCCCTGACCGTGCTGACCGGGGCTACGGCCGAGGAGGAGGAAGGAACCCGGGACACTGGGAAGATCGTGGCCCGCATCAAGGCTGGCGTGACCAATCTCGCGTGGACCGCTGGCGTGACCAACCTCGCGAGGACCGCTGGCGTGACCCGCCTCGCGAGGGGGACTGGAGGGACCAGCCTCATGAGGATCGCCCTCATGGCAACCCAGGCCTGCCGCCATTGCCGCCCCAGCCAAGAAGGAATGAAGACCGCCACCAAGACGAGGGGGCTGGGGGCTTCCAGGAGCCTCGCGCCATCGCCTGCATCCTGGGCGGAGCTCAAGCCCCAGCCTCTCAGCGTATCTTCAAGCAGTTTGCTCGCGAAGTGAATGCAGTTCTCCCCAAGCTCGAAGCAACACGTCCCCTCAAGTGGTCGGCCTGCGCCATCACGTTCCGCTCAGCAGACCAGCTCAAGTGCGCAGCCACAGCCGGAGTCCTCCCAATGCTTTGTTCCCCAGTCATCAACAACGTTCTGGTCACCAGGACCCTCATCGACGGAGGGGCAGGGCTCAATGTCTTGTCCGTGGAAACATTCAACAGCCTCCAAGTGCCCTATGACCAGCTTTAGTCAACCAAGCCCTTCTCCGGAGTCACCGATGGTTCCACAGTCCCGATCAGGCAGGTTTGCCTCCCAGTAACATTCGGCACCTCCGACAACTACCGCACCGAGCTCATCGACTTCGACGTCGCCCACATCCGCCTGCCGTACAATGCCATCCTCGGGAACCCGGCGCTGGCCAAGTTCATGGCCGTGACTCACCACGGCTACAACGTCCTCAAGATGCCAGGAAGCTGCGGCGTCATCACGGTGCCATGTCAAGAGAAGGATGCAGTGTGTGCCCTGGAGCGAGCCTTTCAGGCCGCGTCGCTAGAAGACCCAGATCGCGGAAGCAGGAGGCTTCCTGAGACCACCCCCAAGAAGATAAGACAACGTCAGGCCCAGCCCCTCAGGAGGCAGGCCCTTCAAGGCCAGCGTCCGCCCAAGGGGATCCTCCTTCAATCGCATAGGAAAGCGCGCCCGGCACCTCCCTCAGGCAGGGCTCTGGGGCTCTCACCTGGAGGGCCACCGACATCGCCAAGGACACGAGGGAGGCGCTGGGGCACCATGTGGAGGCGTGTTTCGAAGCACGTTTCCCTCGAAAGGAAGCCAGGAAAAGAAGGTCAGACCAGCAGGAGTTCGTTAGCAAGGCCATTCAAGAACTACAGGAGTCAAGGATCAGAAGAGGTTGTCGTCACCCACCAGCTGTGGCTCCCCATCCAGGCGAGGATGGTGGGCTGCGCGTCTGCGTCGACGTACCGGGGCTCAATCAGATCGCCACGGCGGAGCGCCTCTGGCCCTCACAGGTGGGGCGCTGCGAAGGACCACCCCACAGCTATGTTCGCATGCCATATGGCCTGCCGAGCGTGGCTGCGGCGTACCAGCGCATCATGAGGAGCATCTTGGAGGCGCAAGAAGACAGCCGTTCCACGGCCCTGGCGGAGATGGAGGCTGCTCATGAGGAGCCACCAGTGCCTCCGGAGCCTCCCGAGGCCCCTGGGCCTGGGGGCTCGTGAGGATCGGCTTCCGCAGCCCACCGAGGCTGCTGCACCAACGCCACTGCACCGGCGACATCTTCAGGTGACATCTTTCAAGTTTCATTCTTAGCTGGGAGCGCCCTCCCAGGGTTGCGTCATTCCCAGGCCGCGTGGGTCCGTCCCTGTGGCATGTATCCCTTTTTATCTTTTCAGTCGCTAGCTTGCTCTGCTGGGGGCGCCCCTCGGGCTGCATCATCCCCAGGCCACTCGGGCTAGGCCCAGCGGCATGTGTCCCTTCCGCGTTTATTTCCAATTATGCATCATGCTTGATTACTTGATGTCGTCCACGACACCTTTTCTTCTTCATGTCGACCACTTGCACGTTAAAGGGGGGGGGTGCCTGAGCATCGCGACTCAGGGCTCCTACTGGCTCTCCAGCCCTCACCCTCTGGCCTTGTCCACGGCATCGCGACCTGGCATACCAGCGACGGCTGAGACAAGCTCGAGGGCCGGGACCCGAGGACGTAGAGTGCCGGCATCTAAACCAGATTTTGCAGGAACACATCTCAAGATACGGACCAGCACCACGCGCAACCCGCCTAGAGGTAGGGCCTCGTGAGTCCTGCGCTGGCTCACGGGTGCCCAGACACACCTCGCCCGCTACAACCAGCGAGCTCCTGAGCGACTAACAATCAACTAATGGCTGCTATGGCAACCCCGTCTTCTTTCTGTAATGAATCTGCAGGATCCTTAGAGGAAGCTGTGCTAGCCAAGGCCCTCACAGCGTTTCCTTCACCCTCGCCTGTGCAAACTGCTTGCACGTTAAAGGGGGGGTTTCTGAGCATCGCGACTCAGGGCTCTTACTGGCTCTCCAGCCCTCACCCTCTGGCCTTGTCCACGGCATCGCGACCTGGCATACCAGCGACGGCTGAGACCAGCTCGGGGGCCGGGACCCGAGGACGTAGAGCAGAAAGGGGAGCAGAGGCGAGGAAGAAGGGGCGCGCGAGGACCTCGTCAAGCAACTCCTTTCAAATTACCCCCCGGACCCGACGACACGTTGGGGGCAATCCCCGATTCTCAAGATAAGTCACCATCCAAAGCGTTGGCTACCGTGGCACTACCCCCGCACCTAAAGCGACTCCGTACTAGCGACACTGCTTCTCTTTCTCACCAAACGACGGCTGCTTGGGCACCAAAGGGGACCTCCTGAGCATCGCGACTCAGGGGCTCTTACCGGACCCCGGGTCGCTCACCTCCTGGCCTTGACCACGGCATCGCGACCTGGCATACCAGCGACGGCTGACGCCGCCTTGGGACTGGGACCTGTCGACGCAGAGCACCAAGCCCTCACGAGGTGCGAAAGGGATGACCGAACTATGACGGAATTTGCGACTCGCACAAATCCATAGCAAAGGTTACATATTAACAACAAGGATCACGGCCGCGTTACAAGCCCCTATGGGGCACAATGTGATTCCTCGCAGGGAATGGATCATAAAGGGTGCTAACTACACGCGCCCTTGCAAAAGATGCCATCATCAACAGTGGGTCGGCAAGCACCGGCGTCAACCCCATACAGATCAGGATCGGCGGCGACCAAGCGAGCCTGCCCTGCTCCGGGAGCGGCGTTGGCTCGTAGGCTCGTAGCTGTCGTCACTCGTCTCCGGCGTCGCGAAGACCTCACTAGGATCGCTGGATCCACCGGCGCTCCCATCGCTCGTGGAGCTGTCCAGGGGGCAGTTGGCAGGCCCAGTCGTTGCCATAGCAAGGTCCTGGCCGCCTCCCCCGGGGCAGCACTCCAGCTGGCGACCGTTCACGTCGAAGACCTTGAAGAACATCACCGAAGCGCCGTCGAACTCCAGGTGGATTGTGAGGGAGCCCCTCGTTCTGCAGCATCGAGCGATTTCGCCCCAGCCGCGAGTCATGAAGACCTCGCCCGGGGCAGTGATCGCGACCTCTGCCTCGGTCGCAGGAGTGCTGCAGTCGGCATGCTGCAGCCACAGCTCTAGGAGTCTTCCCCGCGGGAAGACGGAGGAGAAGAAGGGATGAAAGTGAATCCAAGCCCGCGGAGGCATGGCGGCGTGGAGCATGAGCTCACGGGAGGAGCCCTCGGCATGGACTACGGGAGGAACGACCCACACCTTCGTGACCCTCCGGCGCCGGCGACGGCGCTGGCCGAGGGGATCGGCATCTCCTCTTTCAAGGCCCTCGGCGTGGGCATACAAGGGAAGCGGGAATCCTGGCGGAGGCTGCTCGTACCAAGGCCTCAGCACCACCAGGCGGTTCTCCTCGTCTTGGCCGCGCAAGGCAGGCCGTTTCTTCGGCGGGAGCGGGTCAGGTCCTTCTTAAGGAGCCTTTCCCTTCTCCGCCGCAGAGAACCAGCGAATCGGAGCCATCACGACAAGGCGGAGCAAGAATCAACATGAAGGAGAAAGCAAGGGGAGATGGACTGGAAGGGCACCCGCGGTGCCGTACTTATAGCCGTCGGAGGCCAACCGTCGGCCTCCACGATCACAGGTAATCATGACACGATTTGCATGCAGGGACTTGTCCAATCTGCGCGATCGTCGAGGCGTCGTGGGGAAGCGGAGACGCCCACGTCCAATCAACCGCCACGCGGCGCCCAAGGCCGCAGGCTGTTAGGGCCCGCTGCGCTTCGCCCTTGCCCTTTCGCCTCTCGGCACGGCCAAGTCCATGCGCGCCTTGGGCCCGGGGGATACTATCGGCGTTCTGGGAACGGGGGTCCCCAGACTTGTCTGCCTGCGGCCTGCGGCGTGGCTCAAATGGTGGCCAGCGTGGCCCATCTTCATCAACACAAGGCTCAAGACCCTCGCGAAGGGCCAAGCCTCGCGAGGCAGGCGACACGGTGCTTCCTCAAGCACGACCTCCTTAGGCTGGACCGCGAGGAGGCGGAGAGATCAAGGCGGGTACCTCACGAGGGTGCCAGGCGGGCGCCAGCCCGCGCAGCGTCTCCCTTTCCTCTTTGGTGCAAAGGGAGCAAGCGCAGGTGAGAGGATCAAGCAAAGGCACCCATTTCGGTGCAACGAGACCAAGACCAGTCCAACGGTGGGAAGGAGGTCACCATGGAGCCCAGGACGGCGTCACCACAGGGCCTTTGGCAGGCGAAGACCAACTTTAGTCAGGATAAGTGTACCAGATGTTCCCCTTCAAATTGGCCAACTGTTGGCGCCCTTCCCGCTCAATATTTGGGAAGAGGCCCAGGGCCTTTGCCTATAAATAGGACAAGACACCCACAGGGTAGAGGGAGAATCGGATCGAGTAGAGGCATCGAATCCAGCATCTAGAGAGAGAGAAGGGCGATCGAACTCCCCTAGCAGTTCATCCCCTAGCCAAGAACAGACCCTCGCGAGGCTGTTCTTCCTTGTATTGTTCTTCATCATCAGCCCAAAGAGGCTATCCACCCACCACACTGGAGTAGGGTATTACACCGCATCGGTGGCCCGAACCAGTATAAACCCCGTGTCTCTTGTGTTGTTCTTGCAGTAGTTAGATCCTTTCGAGACGGAGAGGTAGAGGGCACGATCTCCGCGCGCACCCCAGAGTTCGAACCTTAAGGGTCTGCCGGAAACCGTGATCCGACAGTTCGTATGCAATAGCCTTTCTAATGTCAAGTATCATTTCCTTAGACCATGAGATTGTGCAACTCCCGGATACCGTAGGAATACTTTGGGTGTGCCAAACGTCACAACGTAACTGGGTGGCTATAAAGGTGCACTACGGGTATCTCCGAAAGTGTCTGTTGGGTTGGCACGAATCGAGACTGGGATTTGTCACTCCGTGTGACGGAGAGGTATCTCTGGGCCCACTCGGTAGGACATCATCATAATGTGCACAATGTGATCAAGGAGTTGATCAATGGATGATGTGTTATGGAACGAGTAAAGAGACTTGCCGGTAACGAGATTGAACAAGGTATCGGGATACCGACGATCGAATCTCGGGCAAGTACAATACTGCAAGACAAAGGGAATTGTATACGGGATTAAACGAATCCTCGACATCGTGGTTCATCCGATGAGATCATCGTGGAACATGTGGGAACCAACATGGGTATCCAAATCCCGCTGTTGGTTATTGACTGGAGAACGTCTCGGTCATGTCTGCATGGTTCCCGAACCCGTAGGGTCTACACACTTAAGGTTCGATGACGCTAGGGTTATAAAGGAAGTTTTATGTGGTTACCGAATGTTGTTCAGAGTCCCGGATGAGATCCCGGACGTCACTAGGAGTTCCGGAATGGTCCGGAGGTAAAGAATTATATACAGGAAGTATGGCTTTGGCCACTGGAAGTGTTCTGGGCATCACCGATAGTGTACCGGGACCACCGGAGGGGTCCAGGGGTCCACCAAGTGGGGCCACCTGCCCCAGAGGGCTGCGTGGGCCAAGTGTGGGAGGGGACCATGTAACGCCCCAGATGTAACTTGCCATATTTGTAATCCAACTCTTGCCATTTTCAGCTATGTGTTATGATATTTCTCTCCGTGGTTGGGTTTCCCTTCGTTTTGTATTTTGTTCATGTCATGCATTTCATATCATATCATCATGTGCATCGCATTCGCATACGTGTTCGTCTCATAAATCCGAGCATTTTCCCAGTTGTCCGTTTTGCAATCCGGCGCTCCTATGTCCCCCGGCGTCCCCTTTTACGTTTCTTCGTGAGCGGGTATTAAACTTTCTCGGATTGGGCCGAGGTTTGCCATGCGGCCCTGGTATAGCACCGGTAGACCGCCTGTCAAGTTTCGGGTCAATCGGAGTTCGTTTGGTACTCCAACGGTTAACCGGGTAACCGTGAAGGCCTCGTGTGTGTTGCAGCCCAAAACCCCTCCAAAATAGCCCAATAACCCATCTAAGACACTCCCATGTCCACCGCCGTTCGATCACGATCGCGTGGCCGAAAACCGCTCTCCATTTGGAGCCTCCTAGCTCCTCCTACCTATAAAAACACCTCCCCCTCCTCCAATTCCGGGTCCCAAATACCCTAACCCTAGTCCAAATCCGCCCCGCCGCCACCGGACGCGTCCGCGACGGCCGGACACGTCCGCCGCCGCCGCTCTGCCCTATCGCCGCCCGCCACGTGGCACTGCGCCGCCTCCCTCCACCGCGGCCCGCGGGGACCGAAGCCGGCCAGCACGAGCCCGCGGGAGCCTCCGCCGCCCGCGCCGTTCTCCTCCGCCCGCGCCGCCCGGGAGCCGCGCGCCGCCGCCGCGCTCCTCGCCGCCCCGCCGCGCGCCGTGCCGGAGCCCGCCGCCGCCTCCGCGCGCCGCGGCCTCGCCCGCGTTCCCCGCCGCCTCCCCGTTCGTCGCCGGCGCTCCGCCCGCGCCTCCCGTCTCGCCGGCTTGTGGCCGCGCCCGAGCCCGCGGCCCCCGTCGTCGGCGCCGCCCTCGCCATCGCCGGAGCTCGCCACCTCGCCGGATCTCAGATCCAAAAGTCTAGGGTTGACTTTTTCCCCTCCCCGAAATATTTCTAAGTCCCAAGTTTTCATATTATTGTCTCCTGTTCATCATGCCATAACTTTGCATCCGTAGCTCCGTTTCGCGCGTATAATATATCAAAATGTTCACCTCGAAGAGTACATCATTTCATTCGATTGCATCATTTTCATTTGAGGTCGTTTTGATGCGAGAAATGCTGTTAGAAGAGGGCTATGTGATGTTAAGTTTCTGGATCATATCTGAACATGCACTTTTGTCTTTTATGCCATGATTGTTGTGTACCTCCTATGAAATTGAGTCCTACATGAGTTTTGAAATACGCCATGTTACCTTTCCAGAGTATTATGCAATGTATTTTTGTGATCTTTGTGGTGACTAGCACAAGCATACAAACTAGGACACTTGATGTTGCTGATTTCAGAGACTTAGTATTTTCACCAAGTCCCTGACTGCTGTTATTTTTAGGCCATGTATTCATGTTGTTTCCGAGAGATCTATGCATATTTTGAGCATGATCAGTAAGAGTGCTTTGAACCTTGAGGATTTGCGCTATCCATCCATGCCTTTGTTTGTATTTATGGAGTGCCATAGCTTGAGTCAATCGAGCTCTACTTTTGCTTCAAAATGTTGCTGGCAGATTGTTTACATGTTATTCGATTTTGCCAAGCTTGGTGTAGTGGATCCTTGCATGCTATGATGTAGTTCTTGCCATTTATAGTTACTATGCCATGTATTCTTGATGGATGGATGTTTACTTTATCATGCACTGCTCTGTAGTGAGTGCATCGAGCTCGTAAACATGCCTACTCGTTATCTGTTTTTGACATGTCCAGTTTTCTGCTAAGTCTGAAACCTGTAACGTAACTTGCTTAATTGACATGGGTGTAATCATATTTTCGGATCCTTTTTGGCTATGTACTGTTTCTGTAGCATGTCGTTTCATTGCTCTAAACATGTCATCCTGATGTAAATTTCTCTCATGTTGATATTTTCACCAAGTCTGTGAACCTGTTATCTTTTGCATTTTTGCCATGCTTGTTTGAACCTGTTGTGATGTGATTTAGCCGTAGCCCAGTGTTCATCTTTTGTCGATCATCTTGAGTAGATTACTGTCATATGCTTTGTTGATATGTTTGGGTGCAGTAGCCTAATTTCTTGTTGCTTGCTAAGTAGCATCATGCTGTTAATGGCAGATTATTGTCATTCTTGTTTTGCTTGTCATTTGCAAACCGTGCATCCGATTTCGGTGATCTTTATATCGATTTCAACCGAAATCACCTCACCTATCCAGTGGAATACATGGTTGGCCAAGATTATGCCTTGTTTATCTTTGTCCTTCCGGAGCATGCATATGCATTGCATATCACATCTCGCATATCATGCCATGTTTTGCATCATGTTTCTTGCGCATTGCATCGTGATTGATATTTGTCCCCTTTTCTTGTGTTCTTGTCTTGGGTAGAGCCGGGAGACGAGTACGTGAACGAGGAACCTGTTGAGTACGCTTTCGAGGACCAAGCTTTCGACAACTCTGAGAACCTTGCAGGCAAGATGACCATACCCTCGAAATCACTTCTATCTTTGCTTGCTAGATGCTCGCTCTTTTGCTATGCCTATGCTGCGATACCTACCACTTGCTATATCATGCCACCCATATTGCCATGTCAGCCCCTAACCATCCATGTCCTAGCAAACCGTTGATTGGCTATGTTACCGCTTTGCTCAGCCCCCTCTTATAGCGTTGCTAGTTGCAGGTGAAGATGAAGTTTGTTCCTTGTTGGAACATGGACTTGTTGTTCCTTGTTGGAACATGTTTACTTGTTGGGATATCACAATACCTCTTATTTAATTAATGCATCTATATACTCGGTAAAGGGTGGAAGGCTCGGCCTTATGCCTGGTGTTTTGTTCCACTCTTGCCACCCTAGTTTCCGTCATACCGGTGTTATGTTCCCGGATTTTGCGTTCCTTACACGGTTGGGTGATTTATGGGACCCCCTTGACAGTTCGCTTTGAATAAGACTCTTCCGGCAAAGCCCAACATTGATTTTACCATTTGCCTACCACCTACTCCTTTTCCCCCGGGTTTTTCGCGAGCCCGAGGGTCATCTTTATTTCAGCCCCCCTGGACCAGTGCTTCTCTAAGTGCTGGCCCGAACCGAGCAACCTGCGGGGCCACCTTGTGGCAACTCGAGGCCTGGTTTTACTCGGAGCTTGACTTATCCGGATGTGCCCTGAGACCGAGATATGTGCAGCTCCTATCAGGATTTGTCGGCACAATCGGGCGGCTTTGCTGGACTTGTTTTATTACTGCCGAGATGTCTTGTAGTCCGGGATTCCGAGACTGATCGGGTCTTCCCGGTAGAAGGAATATCCTTCGTTGGCCGTGAGAGCTTATAATGGGCTAAGTTGGGACACCCCTGCAGGGTATTATCTTTCGAAAGCCGTGCCCGCGGTTATGAGGCAGATGGGAATTTGTTGATGTCCGGTTTTAGAAAACCCGAAGTTGACCTTAACTAAAACACATCAACCGCGTGTGTAACCGTGATGGTCTCTTCTCGGCGGGGTTCGGGAAGTGAACACGGTGTTGGAGTAATGGTTGACGTAGGTCGTTTCAGGATCACTTCTTGATCACTTCTAGCTTCACGACCGTGCTTTGCCTTCTCTTCTCGCCCTCTTTTGTGTTGCAGCCACCATATATGCTAGTCGCTTGCTGTAGCTCCACCTCACTATCCTTTCCTACCTATAAGCTTAAATAGTCTTGATCTCGCGGGTGTGAGATTGCTGAGTCCCCGTGACTCACAGATTCTACCACAACAGTGGCAGGTACCAACGATGCCAGTGCAGATGACGCGTCCGAGCTCACTTGGGAGTTCGACGAGGAATGTGGCCGTTACTATGTTTCTTTTCCAGATGATCAGTAGTGGAGCCCAGTTGGGGTGATCCGGGGATCTATGTAGCATTTGGGGTAGTCTTCTTTCATTTTTGGTACCGTAGTCGGACCCTGAGTGTAATTTGTATGATGTATGTTTATTAATGTATTGTGTGAAGTGGCGACTGTAAGCCAACTATGTATCTCTTTCCCTTTATGTATTACATGGGTTGTGTGAAGATTACCTCACTTGCGACATTGCTTTCAATGCGGTTATGCCTCTAAGTCGTGCCTCGACACGTGGGAGATATAGCCGCATCGAGGGCGTTACTAGTTGGTATCAGAGCCTTCCCCGACCTTAGGAGCCCCCACTCTTTGATCGTTTTTAGTGGCCGAGTTGTGTCTAGAAAAATGTTTTGAGTCATTTAGGAATTATATATCGGAGAGTTTAGGAATTCTTTTTACTTCCCAGTCTCCTCATTGCTCTGGTAAGGCATCCTGACGTAGAGTTTTGACTCTTCTCTTCTCAAATTTCACTAAAAAAAATTTTTTAGGATCACGCGGGTATCTTAGAATCGTTCCGATGGTTTTATGATGACAACATTGTCTTGGTTGCCTCCCGTCAGCAGGGGTTTTAGAGGAGGTGTCCCGGGGAGTTGAGCTCCGAGGTGTTGTCGTCATAATTTTATCGTTGCGGTTTTGGAATACCTGAGTTTAGTACGCCGACATCAAAAATCTCTTTTGTACAGTTGTTGGTGAGATAACCCTGATAGCCCAGTACTGAGGCGAGTGCGGGAGTATTGCCATGACTTGTATAACGGATGCTTTTCGAAGGTTGAGGTAGATGATTTCCGAGGATTTCTTGGTTATGTGTTGAAGGATGGATACAGCTGGATCTAGGTATTGTTAGTTTGGATGATATATTTTGTGTCCCCTGTATCCCCAACACCTGATTGCATAACCAGAAAGTTTCGGGAGTTTATAAGTGGGAATTCTTGTAGCTCTAGTATTTCTTCCGCAGATATTTGGTTTGTGATTGGGTAATCCTTACCAAGTATTTGTTCACTTCCATACCTTGTTGATTTTATTCCTTACCTTGTTCTAAGTGGCTTCTCAGCTTATGGAAGTGTGATGCTTTACTTTGGAATTCATTCGTTCATTCTCGTTCGAATGTTTATTGCGAAGACTATATGTTGCAATTTCGTTCCTTTGATTCAGCTTCAATATATATCTGTCAAGATGCTAATGGATGTCACCCTCTTCAGGATGGCTCCGCCAACGCGTCAGAATCCGGAATGCAATGAAGGAAGTCAGGCTAACCCTCCGCCACCACCTCCGCCTCCAGAGGCATGGCAAGCCTTGATGACTGCCACAAATGCGAACGCTCAGATTCTGATTCAGCTCTTGCAAGATCGCAACCAAGGGCAAGCTAATCAAGAGAATCAAGGCCAAGGCAACAATCAGCCGCATTTCGCTTCACTCAACCAGTTCCTTGCTAATCAGCCAAAGACCTTCAGCTACTGTGTCGAGGCCACAGACGCAGATGATTGGCTTGTGGACATCAGCAAGCATTTCGAGTGCAGCAATGTCAGACCTGAGGACTTTGTCAAGTTTGCCTCTTTTCAACTCAAAGATCAAGCTGCTGAATGGTTCCAGCAATACAAAGATTCCAGAGGAGGTCGTGTGATTACCTGGGATGATTTCCGCCGTGACTTCAAAGCGCACCACATTCCAGAAAGTGTTGTTGAGAGTAAGCGTGAGGAATTCCGCAATCTCAAGCAAGGCACCATGTCTGTCTATCAATACAACACTCAGTTCCAGAAGCTCTCTCGTTTTGCAAGGCAAGACATCCCTGATGAGAAGAGTATGATCTACCAATTCAGGCGTGGTCTCAGAGAAGATCTGCAACTTGCTCTCGTGCTTTTCGAGCCATTAAAGTATGATGAATTCTACAACATGGCGCTGAAACAAGAAGCTGCTCAGCTCAAGTGTGAGGCTTCTAAGAAGAGAGTCAGAGACGCAGTCCAATCTTCTTCTTCCTCACTTGTGGCAGCTAAGCAACAGAAGTTCTGGTTGCCTCCTCCTCCTCCGTTCCGTCAGCCTTATCAGCAGAAGAACTCAAGTGGTCGTGGATCTTCCCACCCACCCAACCCTGGCTATCAGAACAAGTCTCAGAACCAAGCTCCAAGGCCAAGTGCTCCTTATCATCGTCCGCTCTCAGAGGTGACTTGTAACAAATGTCAGCAGAAGGGTCACTATGCGAACAAGTGCTTCAACCAAAGGCGCCTTCCGCCTCCTCCTCCTGTGAAATCTTCCAACAATGCAGTGGTCAAGCATAATCCTAAGCATGCCAAGGTGAATATGATGAATGCAGCTCAAGTGGAGGATTCTTCTGAAGTGATCATGGGTAACCTTCCTGTTAATGATATTCCTGCAAAAGTCTTATTTGATACTGGTGCATCGCATTGTTTCATGTCAAGACCATTTTTTGCCAAGCATGAGTTCACTTCTTCAAATTTGGATAGACCCATGGCTGTCGTTTCTTCGGGCAAGCGTTTGAGCTCTAGTTTGGTGGTTCCGAATGTCGGTATCAAGATGGGCGACTACAGATTCCTGGCTAAACCAATTGTTCTTGGTGACTCTGATATTGATCTTATTCTCGGGATGGACTGGCTTTCTAAGCACAAGGCTCAGCTTGATTGTGCTGCCAGGGAAATCAAATTGACTCACTCTTCTAACGATGTGATCATCTATGCTTCTCGTGATGATACCATTTGGTTGTTTTCTCTCAATGAGAATGGTGAAATGGAGGCTATATCTCAGATTCCCGTCGTTTGTGAGTACCAAGATGTCTTTCCAGAAGAGCTTCCGGGTATGCCTCCCCGCAGGCCAGTTGAATTCGTTATTGATCTCGAGCCTGGCACGGAACCCGTTTGCAAGCGTCCTTACAAGCTTGGACCAGATGAGTTGAAGGAATTGAAGAAACAACTCGATGAACAAGAGCGTCTGGGTCTGATCAGACCGAGTTCTTCTCCTTGGGGTTGTGGTGTTCTTTTTGTCAAGAAGAAGGATGGCACAGACCGACTTTGCGTCGATTACCGTCCATTGAACAAGAAGACTATCAAGAACAAGTACCCACTTCCCAACATCAATGAGCTATTCGAGCAACTTAAAGGTGCTAAGGTGTTCTCCAAGCTTGACCTTCGTATGGGTTATCATCACATTCGCATTCGTGAAGAAGATATTCCCAAGACAGCTTTCAGAACAAGCTTTGGTTCTTATGAATATACTGTCATGTCTTTCGGCCTTGTCAATGCTCCTCCATCATTCACTCGCTTGATGAATATCATCTTCAACCCCTACATCAACGAATTTTCTTGGTCTATCTTGATGATATTTTGGTTTTCTCCAAGAATAAGGAGGATCATGCCAAACATTTGCGATTGGTACTCGACAAGCTTAGAGAGTATCAATTATATGCGAAGTTCTCCAAATGTGAATTCTGGCTTGATGAAGTTCTTTATCTTGGTCATATCATCTCTGCCAAGGGCATTGCTATTAATCCAAAGAGGGTGTCTGCAGTTTTGAATTGGGAACCCCCTCAGAATGTCAAGCAGCTTCGCAGTTTTCTTGGACTTGCAAGCTATTGCCGAAGATTCGTTGAGAATTTCTCAAAGATTGCAAAGCCTCTTTCCAACCTCCTTCAGAAGCATGTGAAGTATGTCTGGTCTCCTGAGTGTGACGTTGCTTTCAACACTCTCAAAGAGAAACTCGTCACTGCTCCAGTTCTGACTCCTCCTGACGAATCCAAGCCTTATGATGTATTCTGTGATGCTTCTCTTCAGGGCCTCGGTGCCGTCTTAATGCAAGAGAAGAAGGTTGTTGCCTATACCTCTCGTCAGTTGAAGCCCAATGAAAGGAACTACCCCACTCACGATCTTGAGTTGGCGGCAGTGGTCCACGCTCTAATAACATGGAGACATCTCCTGTTGGGAAGGAAAGTGGACATTTTCACCGACCACAAGAGTCTCTAGTACATCTTCACTCAGCCCCACCTCAACCTCAGGCAAACTCGATGGGTCGAAATGATTCAAGAGTATAATCCGAGTATTGAATATACTCCAGGCAAGGCTAATGTGATTGCAGACGCTTTGAGCAGAAAGGCTTACTACAACAGCTTAATCCTCAAGCCGTTCCAACCGGATCTTTGTGAAGCTTTCCGCAAGTTGAATCTCCAAGTTGTTCCTCAAGGTTTTCTTGCCAACCTCATAGTCTCTCCTACTTTGGAAGATCAAATTCGTGAGGCACAACTGTTGGATACCATGGTGAAGAAGGTGAAACGTGGTATTGACAAGGGCATTTCCAAATACAAGTGCTATCGAGTTGATGACAAATATACTCTTTTCTTCGAGGACCGGATCGTGGTTCCAAAGGGAGATCTTCGTAAAGTCATCATGAACGAAGCGCACAACTCTCTTCTGTCAATTCATACTGGAAGTACAAAGATGTACCATGACCTCAAGCAGTCGTATTGGTGGACTCGAATGAAGCAAGAGATTGCTCAATTCGTGAATAAATGTGATGTCTGCAGAAGGGTGAAAGCAGAACACCAACGACCAGCTAGTCTTCTCCAACCTCCTGCTATTCCTGAATGGAAGTTTGATCGTATTGAAATGGACTTCGTGACTGGGTTTCCTAAGTCCAAGCGTGGAAATGATGCTATCTTCGTCGTCATCGACAAGCTCACCAGAGTGGCTCATTTTCTTCCTATCAAAGAGTCTATCACAGCAGCGCAGCTGGCAGAGCTCTACACCTCCAGAATTGTCTCCTTGCACGGCATTCCACAATTGATCTCTTTAGACCGTGGCAGTATCTTTACCTCCAAGTTTTGGGATTCTTTTCAGAAGGCCATGGGCACCAACATTCGCTTCAGCACAGCTTTCCACCCTCAGACTAGTGGACAAGTCGAGCGTGTCAACCAAATTCTTGAAGATATGCTCAGAGCTTGTGTTATCTCTTTCGGCTTGAAGTGGGAGGATTGTCTTCCTTATGCTGAGTTCTCTTACAACAAAAGTTTTCAAGCCAGCTCGGGCAAAGCTCCATTCGAGATTCTCTATGGCAGAAAGTGTCGTACTCCTATCAACTGGTCTGAAACCGGTGAACGCCAATTGCTCGGCAATGATTTGATCTCAGAGGCTGAGGCTATGTGCAAGGTGATTCGTGAGAACCTCAAAGCAGCGCAGTCGCGCCAAAAGAGCTATTACGATAGCAAACATCGTGATTTGGCATTCGAGATCGGAGACCATGTCTACCTTCACGTCTCTCCAATGAAAGGGACTCGTTGCTTCGGTATTAAGGGGAAACTTGCCCCGAGATACGTCGGTCCTTTCAAGATCATCGGCAGACGAGGCGATCTCGCCTATCAACTTGAGCTTCCCTCCAACTTTGCAAATGTGCACGATGTCTTCCACGTGTCACAGCTTCGCAAGTGCTTCAAGATGCCTGAGCGCACCATCAACTTCGAAGAGATTGATCTTCAAGAAGATTTGTCCTATCATGAGCACCCCGTTGCTATTCTTGAAACAACTGAGCGCAAGACTCGCAACAAGTCATTCAAATTCCTCAAAGTGAAATGGTCACATCATTCAAACCGAGAAGCCACCTGGGAGTGTGAGGATCACCTACGTTCTGAGTACCCGGAGTTCTTTCAGTCCTAGATCTCGGGACGAGATCCTCTCGTAGTGGTGGAGTGTTGTAACGCCCCAGATGTAACTTGCCATATTTGTAATCCAACTCTTGCCATTTTCGGCTATGTGTTATGATATTTCTCTCCGTGGTTGGGTTTCCCTTCGTTTTGTATTTTGTTCATGTCATGCATTTGATATCATATCATCATGTGCATCGCATTCGCATACGTGTTCGTCTCATAAATCCGAGCATTTTCCCCGTTGTCCGTTTTGCAATCCGGCGCTCCTATGTCCCCCGGCGTCCCCTTTTACGTTTCTTCGTGAGCGGGTATTAAACTTTCTCGGATTGGGCCGAGGTTTCCCATGCGGCCCTGGTATAGCACCGGTAGACCGCCTGTCAAGTTTCGGGTCAATTGGAGTTCGTTTGGTACTCCAACGGTTAACCGGGTAACCGTGAAGGCCTCGTGTGTGTTGCAGCCCAAAACCCCTCCAAAACAGCCCAATAAACCATCTAAGACACTCCCATGTCCACCGCCGTTCGATCACGATCGCGTGGCCGAAAACCGCTCTCCATTTGGAGCCTCCTAACTCCTCCTACCTATAAAAACACCTCCCCCTCCTCCAATTCCGGGTCCCAAATACCCTAACCCTAGTCCAAATCCACCCCGCCGCCACCGGACGCGTCCGCGACGGCCGGACACGTCCGCTGCCGCTGCTCTACCCTATCGCCGCCCGCCACGTGGCACTGCGCCGCCTCCCTCCACCGCGGCCCGCGGGGCCCGAAGCCGGCCCGCGTGAGCCCGCGGGAGCCACCGCCGCCCGCGCCGTTCTCCTCCGCCCGCGCCGCCCGGGAGCCGCGCGTCGCCGCCGCGCTCCTCGCCGCCCCGCCGCGCGCCGCGCCGGAGCCCGCCGCCGCCTCCGCGCGCCGCGGCCTCGCCCGCGTTCCCCGCCGCCTCCCCGTTCGTCGCCGGCGCTCCGCCCGCGCCTCCCGTCTCGCCGGTGTGTGGCCGCGCCCGAGCCCGCGACCCCCGTCGTCGGCGCCGCCCTCGCCATCGCCGGAGCTCGCCACCTCGCCGGATCTCAGATCCAAAAGTCTAGGGTTGACTTTTTCCCCTCCCCGAAATATTTCTAAGTCCCAAGTTTTCATATTATTGTCTCCTGTTCATCATGCCATAACTTTGCATCCGTAGCTACGTTTCACGCGTATAATATATCAAAATGTTCGTCTCGAAGAGTACATCTCCATTGCATCATTTTTATTTGAGGTCATTTTGATGCCCGAAATGCTGTTAGAAGAGGGCTATGTGATGTTAAGTTTCTGGATCATATCTGAACATGCACTTTTGTCTTTTATGCCATTATTGTTGTGTACCTCCTATGAAGTTGAGTCCTACATGAGTTTTGAAATATGCCACGTTACCTTTCTATAGTATTATGCCATGTATTTTTGTGATCTTTGTGGTGACTTGCACAAGCATGCAAACTAGGGCACTTGATGTTGCTGATTTCAGAGACTTAGTATTTTCAGTAAGTCCCTGACTGCTGTTATTTTTATGCCATGTATTCATGTTGTTTCCGAGAGATCTATGCATATTTTGAGCATGATCAGTAAGAGTTTTTTGAACCTTGAGGATTTGCAATATCCATCCATGCCTTTGTTTGTATTTATGGAGTGCCATAGCTTGAGTCAATCGAGCTCTACTTTTGCTTCAAAATGTTGCTGGCAGATTGTTTACATGTTATTCGATTTTGCCAAGCTTGGTGTAGCGGATCCTTGCATGTTATGATGTAGTTCTTGCCATGTATAGTTACTATGCCATGTCTTCTTCATCGATGTATGTTTAGTTTATCATGCACTGCTATGTAGTGAGTGCATCGAGCTCGTAAACATGCCTACTCGTTATCTGTTTTTGACATGTCCAGTTTTCTGCCAAGTCTGAAACTTGTAACGTAACTTGCTTAATTGACATGGGTGTAATCATATTTTCGGTTCCTTTTTGGCTTATGGTCAGTAAGGGACTTTTGTCAAGTGCTTTGAGTAGATTCATGCCATGCCTTACTTTGCTATGTCCTTTTTCGGTAACATGTCGTTTCATTGCTCTAAACATGTCATCCTGATGTAAATTTCTCTCATGTTGATATTTTCACCAAGTCTGTGAACCTGTTATCTTTTGCATTTTTGCCATGCTTGTTTGAACCTGTTGTGATGTGATTTAGCCATAGCTCAGTGTTCATCTTTTGTCGATCATCTTGAGTAGATTACTGTCATATGCTTTGTTGATATGTTTGGGTGCAGTAGCCTAATTTCTTGTTGCTTGCTAAGTAGCATCATGCTGTTAATGGCAGATTATTGTCATTTTTGTTTTGCTTGTCATTTGCAAACCGTGCATCCGATTTCGGTGATCTTTATATCGATTTCAACCGAAATCACCTAACCTATCCAGCGGCATACTTGGTTGGCCAAGATTATGCCTTGTTCATCTTTGTCCTTCCGGAGCATGCATATGCATTGCATATCACATCTCGCATATCATGCCATGTTTTGCATGATGTTGCTTGCGCATTGCATCGTGATTGATATTTGTCCCCTTTGCTTGTGTTCTTGTCTTGGGTAGATCCGGGAGACGAGTACGTGAACGAGGAACCTGTTGAGTACGCTTTCGAGGACCAAGGTTTCGACAACTCTGAGAACCTTGCAGGCAAGATGACCATACCCTCGAAATCACTTCTATCTTTGCTTGCTAGATGCTCGCTCTTTTGCTATGCCTATGCTGCGATACCTATCACTTGCTATATCATGCCACCCATATTGTCATGTCAGCCCCTAACCATCCATGTCCTAGCAAACCGTTGATTGGCTATGTTACCTCTTTGCTCAACCCCCTCTTAGAGCGTTGCTAGTTGCAGGTGAAGATGAAGTTTGTTCCTTGTTGGAACATGGACTTGTTGTTCCTTGTTGGAACATGTTTACTTGTTGGGATATCACAATACCTCTTATTTAATTAATGCATCTATATACTCGGTAAAGGGTGGAAGGCTCGGCCTTATGCCTGGTGTTTTGTTCCACTCTTGCCACCCTAGTTTCCGTCATACCGGTGTTATGTTCCCGGATTTTGCGTTCCTTACACGGTTGGGTGATTTATGGGACCCCCTTGACAGTTCACTTTGAATAAGACTCTTCCGGCAAGGCCCAACATTGATTTTACCATTTGCCTACCACCTACTCCTTTTTCCCCCGGGTTTTTCGCGAGCCCGAGGGTCATCTTTATTTCAGCCCCCCCGGACCAGTGCTTCTCTAAGTGCTGTCCCGAACCGAGCAACCTGCAGGGCCACCTCGTGGCAACTCGAGGCCTGGTTTTACTCGTAGCTTGACTTATCCGGATGTGCCCTAAGACCGAGATATGTGCAGCTCCTATCAGGATTTGTCGGCACAATCGGGCGGCTTTGCTGGACTTGTTTTATTACTGCCGAGATGTCTTGTAGTCCGGGATTCCGAGACTGATCGGGTCTTCCCGGTAGAAGGAATATCCTTCGTTGACCGTGAGAGCTTATAATGGGCTAAGTTGGGACACCCCTGCAGGGTATTATCTTTCGAAAGCCGTGCCCGCGGTTATGAGGCAGATGGGAATTTGTTGATGTCCGGTTGTAGAAAACCCGAAGTTGACCTTAACTAAAACACATCAACTGCGTGTCTAACCGTGATGGTCTCTTCTCGGCGGGGTCCGAGAAGTGAACAAGGTGTTGGAGTAATGGTTGACGTAGGTCGTTTCAGGATCACTTCTTGATCACTTCTAGCTTCACGACCGTGCTTTGCCTTCTCTTCTCGCCCTCTTTTGCGTTGCAGCCACCATATATGCTAGTCGCTTGCTGCAGCTCCACCTCACTATCCCTTCCTACGTATAAGCTTAAATAGTCTTGATCTCGCGGGTGTGAGATTGCTGAGTCCCCGTGACTCACAGATTCTACCACAACAGTTGCAGGTACCAACGATGCCAGTGCAGATGACGCGTCCGAGCTCACTTGGGAGTTCGACGAGGAACGTGGCCGTTACTATGTTTCTTTTCTAGATGATCAGTAGTGGAGCCCAGTTGGGGTGATCCGGGGATCTATGTAGCATTTGGGGTAGTCTTCTTTTATTTTTTGTACCGTAGTCGGACCCTGAGTGTAATTTGTATGATGTATGTTTATTAATGTATTGTGTGAAGTGGCGACTGTAAGCCAACTATGTATCTCTTTCCCTTTATGTATTACATGGGTTGTGTGAAGATTACCTCACTTGCGACATTGCTTTCAATGCGGTTATGCCTCTAAGTCGTGCCTCGACACGTGGGAGATATACCCGCATCGAGGGCGTTACAGACCAGCCCCAGGTGGGCTGGTGCGCCCCCCCACAAGGGCCCAAGGCGCCTAAGGGGAGGAAGGGGAGCAAACCCTAAGGGCAGATGGGCCTTAGGGCCCATACCTGGTGCGCCTCCCTCTCCCCCTCCACCTGGCCGCCAGCCAGATGGGATCTGGGGCTGCCGCACCCCTTGGGGTGCGAACCCTAGAGGGGGCGCAGGCCCCTCCCCTACCCCTATATATACTTGAGGTTTGGGGGCTGCCCAACACACGATTTGATCTCCCTCTTGGCGCAGACCTGCTTCTCTCCCTCCTCCTCTCCCGCGGTGCTTGGCGAAGCCCTGCAGGATTGCCACGCTCCTCCACCACCACCACGCCTTCGTGCTGCTGCTGGATGGAGTCTTCCTCAACCTCTCCCTCTCTCCTTGCTGGATCAAGGCATGGGAGACGTCACCGGGCTGTACGTGTGTTGAACGCGGAGGTGCCGTCCGTTTGGCACTTGGTCATCGGTGATTTGGATCACGGCGAGTACGACTCCATCAACCCCATTCACTTGAATGCTTCTGCTTAGCGATCTACAAGGGTATGTAGATGCACTCTTCGTCCCCTCATTGCTGGTTTCTCCATAGATAGATCTTGGTGACACGTAGGAAAATTTTGAATTTCTGCTACGTTCCCCAACATTCCAAGACTCCCACGCCGGCGCCGACGGCGCGTTCCTCTCAAGCGGCGTGCGACAAACGGCGTAATCACACCGAAGACCCCAGGCGTCGCCGTGGTAAGAGCCCCGAGCGCCACTCTCGTGATGTAGAAGACCTGCCCGCTCGCCGAGGCGCTGGTGAAGATGGCATGCGACCGCGGGGTCGTGATAGAGCTCCTTCTGACATGGTCAGAAGTCGAAGCGCGTCGCGATCCGTGCAGGTTTCGCTGCCACCGACGCCAGCAGAAGCCGTGGCGCGCGCGCAGTTGCTCCTCGATTTTCCTCCCACTATGGGGACACTCGACGAATGGAGAGCCACCATCCGAACCTTGTTGCGGTGGCCAACAAAGACGAACCAAGTCCGGCGGAGCCCCCGGGTCGACGCTCCGATGGAGTCCCGCGTACCAGTGGTAGGAAAGCCGGTGGCGCCGCGACCACAGTGCATTCGCCTCCTCCTCGCCCGGTACCACGGACGCCTGCCCGTTGCGATGTTACGGGTGACAAAATATCCATAGCGTCGTCCGACCCGCGGACCCACTGTGACTAGCGTCAGGTCCTTCGGGATCGGGAACATTAAGACGCTCGAACCACTATCGAGCGCCGGCGCGGAGCGCGCCACCAGTCAAACAGGCGAGCAGGGCCTGCTGTGAACTACCCAGCACCAGAGAGCCCTGGAGGCCTACCATACGAGTAGGTTGTCCAGCTTTTACCCGTGAGCTGCGGCAGTTCCAGTGGCCCACTCACCGCACCTTCAAACCTGACGTGGGCGAGAAGTACGACGGCAAGACCCACCCGTCCGAGTTCCTCAGCATCTACACCATCGCGATGCAGGCTGCCGGAGCCCACGACGATAAGGTGCTTGCGAATTACTTTCCGTTGGCTCTTAAACCCAATGCCATGTCATGGTTGATGCACTTGCCGGTAGACTCCATTTCCTCCTGGTCGGATTTGTGCCATGAGTTCGTGGGCGCCTTCAATGGCGGTCACCAAGCTCATGGCCAAGCAAGTGATCTGCACGTCATTCCCCAGAAGGGAGGCGAGAGTCTCCGCAAATATATACAGAGGTTGAGCCGGATACAGTACAACATCCCTGATGTTCATCCTGCCGCCATCATCAGCGCGTTCCATCAGAACGTGCGTAACCGCAAGATGCGCGAAGAGCTGGCAATGAACAAGGTAAAAGATGTGGCAGAACTCTATGTTCTTGCTGACAGATGTGCCCGAGCTGAAGAGGGGAGGAAGTACCCTGGCGAAGATGCCGACGTGGAAACAGACTCCTCAGATGAGGATACTGCCGCTCCGGCGAAGAAAGGTCGGCGCCGCAACAGGAAGCGCAAAGGTAAAGCAGTGCTTGCCGTCGAGGGATCTGATGACACCGGCTCCACCAAGAAGACCAAGGCAGATGACCCCGGCATGGAAATTGTCGGATGTGTCGCCTGCCGGGCCTTGGCGGCTGCCGAGAAGTCAGGAAACTCCGACAAGCGATACTGCAAGATCCATCGCACCAAAGGCCATGCTCTCCAAGACTGCCGACAAGTTGAGCTCCTCGCTGAGAAGCAGAGGGCTGAATATGAGAGGCGGGACAAAGAGAAGGGCCAAGACGGCGCTGAGGGGTCCGGCAAGAAGCGCGACGGCCAGGCGGGCCATCGCGGCAAGGATAAGCAACAGGAGAGGCCCGCCTGGGGTCGTGACAGATAGCCAGAAGATGACGATCACGAAGAGGACGACGAGTCCGGCGACCAAGAGTTTCAAAAAGCTACAGAGGCCATGTGCGTCGACGGCGGCGCCTCGCTGCATACTTCTCACCGCCAGCTTAAATAGTGGGCGCGAGAGATTACAGCTGCAGAGCCATCGTTTGATGCCCAAAGGCCGCTGAAGTGGTCCAGCACACCTATCATTTTTGACATTGAGGATCACCCTGATCGCACTACTGTGGTCGGGTGCTTGCCAAGGTTGTCAGAATCGTGATTCTGTTGTACGATTCTACGACTTTACGATCCAAACTAACCCCTCTGATTCTACGATTTTGGTTCATAAAATCTACGTTTCTACGATCCTAATAGTGAAGATTCTACGATTTGCGATCCTACCATCGGAGCTCCGATCCGATTCAGGATCACGATTCTGACAACCTTGGTGCTTGCCATTGTTGGTTTCGCCAACAATACGCAACCTCAAGGTGACGAAGATGCTAGTCGATGGCGGGGTCGGTCTGAACTTGATCCCGCTTGCCGTGATCGAGAAACTACAGATTCCTGATGGAGACCTCGAAGAGACGGGCACATTTCAGGGGGTCAACCCCGGAAGAAGCCAACCCAAGGTAAAGGTCACGCTGCCCGTGACCTTTGGAAGCAACCTGAACTACAGGACGGAGAGGATCATGTTTGATGTTGCGAAGATCCCCTTGCCCTACAACGGGATCCTTGGTCGCCCAGCGCTGGCCAAGTTCATGGCGGCGTCACACTATGCCTACAGCACCCTGAAGATGCCAGGGCCTGTGACGATCATCACCATTCCCTCCGATAAGAAAGATTCACTGACTTGCGCTGATCAACTATACCAGCAAGCAGTTGCAGCAGCTGCCGCCACTAGGGCACTTGCTCCTGCCGCTGGGACCCCGGGAGGGAAGAAGAAGAAGAAGAAGGCCGGTGAGACCTCGGACACCCACTCCGGCAAGCGCACCTCTTTGGAGTGTAGCGCTGCCGTCGAGTACGTGCCAGAGAGCTCCACTGGCGGAAACAAGAAGCCCAGGGCCATTCCGCCGGGAACCAAGAAGGTTTCTGTCAATGAGGACGGCACGGGAGGAGCTTTCACCATAAGCTCCACCCTTGACGACAAATAGGAAGACGCGCTCGTCACATTCCTGCGGGCGAATGTTGATGTGTTTGCCTGGCAAGCTTCCGACATCCCCGGCGTTCCCAGGGAGGTGATTGAGCACCACCTTGTTGTCTGTCCTCATGCGCGGCCCGTCAAGCAGAAGGTCAGAAAGCAAGCTTTGGAACGACAAGAGTTTATCACAGAAGAAATCCGGAAACTGGAGGCAGCGGGTTTGGTAAGAGGAGTGCTCCATCCAACGTGGTTGGCCAATCCGGTCGTAGTGCGCAAGGCAAATGGGAAGTGGAGGCTGTGTATTGATTACACAGATATCAATAAGGCCTGTCCTAAAGACCCCTTCCCGTTGCCGCGCATCGACCAGATTGTTGACTCCACGGCTGGGTGTGATCTATTGTCATTCCTGGATGCCTACTCCGGCTAGCACCAGATCTTCATGACAAGAGAATACGAAGAGAAAACAACATTCATCACCCCATGTGGTACGTATTGCTTCATACGGATGCCTTTCGGGTTGAAGAGTGCTGGTTCGAAGTTTGCAAGGGTGGTCCAGATTGGTTTTGAACCCCAGCTCCACAGAAATATGGAAGCTTATATGGACGACATAGTGGTCAAAACCAAGGACAGGGCAGCCCTCATCACAGATTTGCAAGAAACATTTGCAAACCTGCGCAAGATCAATCTCAAGCCGAACCCTGAGAAGTGCGTCTTCGGTGTCCCGTCCGGCAAGCTTCTCGGGTTCTTTGTGTCACAGCGTGGGATAGAGGCCAATCTGGACAATATTAAAGCTATAGAGCAGATTGAAGCACCCAAGTGAATCAAGGATGTGCGTCGGCTTGCTGGTTGTGTCGCCGCCATGGGCAGGTTCATTTCCAAGTCTGTCGAGCGCTCCCTTCCCTTTTTCAAGATCCTGAAAAAGGCGGGCCTGGTGGAGTGGACGCCAGAAGCCGAAGCAGCACTGCAAGATTTGAAGAAGTACCTCTCCTCCGCGCCAACACTAGTTGCGCCTAGGCCCCAGGAGCCGTTGCTGCTATACCTGGCGGCAACGAACCAGGTGGTCAGCGCCGCATTAGTGGCGCAGAGAGAGGTTGACGATGAGGTAATGGCAGCGACAAAGCCCGACACCACTAATGCAGATACGACACAGCCAGTTGAAGTGTTGCCAAAGATGAAAATGATGCAGCACCTTGTCTACTTTGTTAGTTCCCTCCTGCAGGGGGCTAGATCAAGGTACTCCGGCGTGCAGAAACTGCTCTTCGGCCTTCTTATGGCCTCAAGGAAGCTGCGTCACTACTTCCAGGCACACGAGATCACTGTCGTCACTCGCCTCCCTCTGCAACGGATATTGCACAATCCGGATGCAACGGGAAGGATTGTGGAATGGGCACTGGAGCTGTCCAGCTTTGGCCTCAAGTTTGAAAGTACTTCGACGATTCAGAGCCGAGTCCTGGCGGAGTTCATTGCTGAATGGACCGCAACACCTGACGAAGGAGCCCAAGAGACTGCTATCCCCGGCATGGAGGCAAGTTGCAATTGGGTCATGTACTTTGATGGAGCTTTCTCCTTACAAGGCGCCGGGGCTGGCGTACTGCTTGTCGCGCCCACTGGAGAGCACCTCAAGTACGTGATCCAAATGCACTTCCCTAGGGAGGTGTCAACAAACAATACGGCAGAGTACGAGGGGCTGCTTGCCGGTCTCAGGATCGCGGCGGACCTCGGAATCAAGAAACTCATCGTCAGGGGTGACTCGCAGCTTGTCGTCAAGCAAGTCAACAAGGATTACCAGAGCCCGTTGATGAAGGCCTACGTCGATGAAGTGAGAAAGCTGGAAGAGCGTTTCGACGGTATACAGGCTGAACACGTTCCCCGAGCGGAGAACGATATCGCCGATTACCTGTCAAAATGCGCTGCCCTCGAGCTACCTGTGGAACCAGGTACCTTTGTGCTTCAGCTAACTCAGCCATCCGTTGATCCATTAACAGAGCAGAACAAGAGGAGGAAATCAGGGCCCGACAAGTACTTTCCCGCCGAGCTCACCGGAGCCACCGGCAAGGATGCTGCCGGGGACACTGAGCCCGCCACGAGACGGCTAGCTCCGGTGGAGCGTCAAGCTCTTGCCGTCGAGATAGCCGCTCCTCTGGCAGAGGAAATGCCTTTAGTCCTCGCCGTCGAGCCCCAGGCTCCAGCGTGGGCACAACATACCGTCCGATTCCTCCAAACAAGGGAACTTCCTGAGGAGCAGGAAGAAGCGGAAAAAGTAGCCCGTCGCTCTGCCATGTACCAGCTCGTTGATGACGTCCTATACAGGAAGAGGCCGAACGGTGTGAAATTGAAGTGTATCCCTCGAGAGGAAGGACTGGAGCTGTTGGCGGAGATACACGGAGGCATATGTGGAACCCACATTGGGTCAAGGGCCCTTGCTGGCAAGGCATTTCGGCAAGGCTTCTTCTGGCCCACCGCCCTCCAGGATGCGACGACACTAGTCAGCAAGTGTGAAGCGTGTCAGTTCAATTCGAAGAAGCTTCATCAGCCAGCTCAAGCCCTTCAAACCATTCCTCTCTCCTGGCCCTTCTCGGTCTGGGGGCTCGACATACTGGGCCCTTTCCCCCGCGCTGTCAGGGGCTTTGAGTACTTGTATGTTGCAATCGACAAGTTCACAAAGTGGCCGGAGGTGGAGGCAGTGAGGAAGGTCACAGCTCAGTCAGCCGTCAAGTTCTTCAAGGGACTAGTGTGCCGTTTTGGCGTACCCAACAGGGTCATCACCGACAACGGCACACAGTTCCCAAGCCGCACCTTCATGCAATATACCCAAGACCTCGGCAGCAAAGTCTGTTTTGCTTCCGTTGCTCACCCGCAGAGCAATGGTCAAGCTGAGAGGGAAAATGCTGAAGTTCTGCGAGGACTACGGACCAAGACCTTTGACAGGCTGCGCAAGAGTGGAAGGCGCTGGATTGATGAGTTGCCGGTGGTTCTTTGGTCGATCAGGACGCCGCCAAATCGAGCCACCAGCCAGACACCCTTTGCCCTGGTATACGGGGCAGAAGCAGTTCTCCCCACTGAACTCATATACGGGTAACCTCGAGTGGTCGCTTATGATGAGCTTGAGCAAGAGCAACTACGGCAAGATGACGCAATGCTCCTTGAGGAAGATCGTCTGTGGGCGGCTGTGAGAGCAGCATGCTACCAGCAAGCCTTGCGCCGCTACCATAGCCACAAGGTCCATGCCCAAAGGCTTGAGGAAGGCGACCTTGTTCTACGGCGCGTTCAATCGACCAAGAATTCCAACAAGTTGACGCCAAAGTGGGAAGGCCCTTATCGGGTAATATGAGTCACCAGGCCCAGCGCAGTCCGCCTGGAGACCGAAGATGCCGTTCCATTGAGTAACTCCTGGAACATCGAGCATCTTCGCATGTTTTACCCGTAAGGCGCGGCTTGTCGGGCCCCCCGGCAAGCCACCTTTTGTACAAGCATTGCCGATGATCCATGTAACCCTTGGTACAAAGCCAGGCGCAGACCCTGAGCATAAATAAATGAAGCGTTGGCGCCCCAAGTTATAGCATGCATGCTAGGTCGAGTCTCGTCCTTGGTTAGGGTTGATAGTGCTTAGCGGCGGCTAACCCCTAGCTTAGAGTTCGAGTGTGCGTCTCTTTGCCGTTCTTTTGTCTCATTTGGTTCGCAGGACTCACAGATATCCTTGCCATATCAATTGAGGATGAAAAAAGAGAAGAGGGACGGACCAGCATATAAACCCTGACAAGCCAGTATTGTCGGGGGCTGCAAGTGCAAAGATTCACCTTTGGCCAACCAGAGTTGCCGGGGGCTATAGCTTCAGATAAGTTCTTCATCCCTTATCATGCATTACTTTATGGACTGAGGTATGTGAAACCTCGTTTCTTCCTAAAGCTACTGTGCTCCCCTAACTCTAGGCCCTAGGACTCGTTCCTGGGGCCAGGTTTGGTCGTAGTCGCGGCAGCGAAAGGATGAAACGAGGAGCCTGAACCCGCCTCATCCCTGCCTCTGCCAAAAGCATGAGAAAGGTCGAGCAACGCGGGAAGACGGCAAGGCCTGCTGCCGGGCAAGGAAATGTTTATCTTAGAGATATCAAGGATTTACTCCTTGACGTGGGTTCTACCCGCAAACAAATGACCCGGCAAGCATCCCTTTTTCATTAAAGACATTCCACTCAGGTATAGTCCATAGGGAATGAAAAACATGAATGATGGGATTACAGGTTTTAAATTCAGCTAAGGCTAGAAGGCTTACAAACTAAAAAGAGATAAGGTGCCCGTAATCCCTTTCTTGTCCCTCTCCTCAGGAGGCAGGTCAAGGAGGCAAAAAGGGCAAAAGGGGCGCCTAGGCGAGCTACGGGTGGCAGAAGACACCAAGAGAACATCTTGGTGGCCGTCCGAAGGCTGGATGGTGATGGCGGCGCTGGAAGTAGAGCTCGAAGACGAGGCGACACGACGTCAGCATGCGTCGAAGGCGTCGGTGCCCGCGTACTCCGAGTTGACGGCCTTGCCGCCCGCCCTCTTCCTCTTCTGCAGCCTCCCAACGCCAGCCGCCCAAGGAGACGACCCCGAGAAGTTCAGGGAGCCGGCGACACGGATGATGGGGTCACCGGTGCCGCACGGAGCGGCGCCCGACACCTAGTCGGACCCGTCATCCTGCCGCCTGCTACCCTCGTCATCACTGCCGCTGTCCTCCTCGTCACTCCCGCTCGAGGAGGAGTCTTCGCTATCAGAAGAGCTCTCCACGCAGCACCTTGCACGGGTCCTGAAGCATCCGAAGACCTTGACGGAGAGGAGGCCGCCCTCCATCAGCTTGAAAAGGAGAGTGAGCCCCTCCATCAAGCGGTGGATATGAGCAAACGTCTTCCATCCCCGACGAAGATACATCACGTGAGGGGCTGGGAAGTCAACGCGAACCCGCGTGCCGCTGATCCCACAGCCCCTCATGTGCAGCCACAACGATTCCGGCGGTTCCAGCTCCATCTCACGCGCGAATGGAGTCGGGAGACGAAGGCGACGGCGAGCCGGCCGGCGCAGCCTGATGAAGAACTCGCATGGGTCATCTCCGACGTGGCCCTCCATGGGGGGAGGGACTGCTGGGGGGGGGGCGAGGCCGGTGCGCCGCCCCGTCCTCCTCTTCCCCGAGCGCCTGGGCCTCGCCCATGGCCTCGCCCCTCCCCCTTCCCCTCATGGCTGGTTCTGCCACCGCAGGTACAGGAGAAGGAAGAACGCGTTGTCGAGCGGCGACCCTCGCCGCCACCGTCGAAGGACCAGGATTCCCTCTCTCCATGGTGGATGGAAGGGGGAGCGGAAGCTGAAGGAAAGAGGAGATGAAAGAATGCAGGACGCCATCCCCCCATCCCGCTCTTTATAAAGGAACGGGATGGGGGCTCGGCCGCCGCACTCAGCCAATAAAGACGCGGAAGGCGCAGGGAACTGGGACCGACCCGCCGCCCCGGCCCGCGGCGGCCCGGTTTCCCGCCTCCACCGTTCGCCACCCCAAGCGCATTAAAGCCGCGTGGCGGGCATGCAGGACCGAGGCGACGGGTGAGGCGACCTCTCCCCACCCCGTGATCGTGGGGAGTGGACGCCTTGAAGACCACGCCTCGGCCCCGTTCAGTAAATGGGCCGCGCCTCCACGCCTCCCTCCGTTTATGGGGAAGGCGTGAACCGCCCCCTTTACCACGACGTGACGCATGCGCGCGGAGCTCAGCCCCACGCATGCCACCCACGTCACGCATGCCTCCCCATGTTGCGCCATCACGCAAAGGAACTTACCGCGGTAAAAACCGCCCCGCCTGCCCGTGCACCGTTTTTGGGCCTAGCCCAACGACGCGATTGCGCTTACGTGTGGGCTAGGCCCGGGAGCTCCTGTCGATGTACAAAAAGAGGGGTACACTTTTTGTACCCCTATAACTGTGCACGGGCAGTCTGAGCCACGGGCACCACCGCACTGGGCAAGGCAAGGGAGGTGAGCCGAGGTAAGGCCGAAGCTCAAGAGAAGCAGAACGACGCCAAGACCAAGGCCACAAAGAGCGAAGGGGACGAAGCGGGCCCCCCCGGCAAGATCCTTGCCGGGAGGCGGTTTTAGCAAACCCGACAAGACCCTTGCCGTGGCAGCTTGCCCCACACCTACGGAGCGGGTCACCCTTGAGTCCACTGCCCCCATGGGGTAAGGATTTGGGAGGCATCCCCGTGGTGGAATGCAGATCTTTGTGAAGACATTCAAGATCAGATGCACACTTTAGAAGATGATGATCCTTGGCGGGATCCCAGCCAAGGAGGACCACAAGGCCCTCGGCAAGAGCCTTGCCGGGGATGACAGCAGGCGCCCCGGCAAGACCCTTGTAGGGACCTCGGCAAGGCCCTTGCCATGAACACCATGGGGCCACCATCAAGCCCACGCCAGTCGCACCTCCACCACCGTTCGCATGCAGCTGCCGACCCAACCAGCTGGGCAGACACCTGCGTGGCGGCGTGCAGATCTTCGTGGAGACCCACCGCTGCGCCACCTCAGCTGCCTGCCTGCCTACATGGCATCGCAGGCACCGCTGGCCAGGGCGCGTGTCGACGCGAGAGGGAGCGGTGACGGACGAGACAAGGCTCTCCCCCGTCCCCGATAAAGCAAGGACACCTAAGCAAGGCGCATTAAATCACCTTGTCATGCAATGCAAGGGATAACCTCGCATCACTGTACCCTTTCCACCTCCTGAGTGCTACTGTGGCAACCCCTTTCCCTATAAAAGGAGGCCCCAGGCGACTAGGAAGAGGATTCGGCTTTTTGGAGCTCTCGACGCCCCATAGCTAGCTCAAGAACACATATATACATTCCACCAAAGCAGGAGTAGGGATTTACGCATCCTTGCGGCCCGAACCTAGGTAAAGGAACCATGTGCTATCTGTTTGTTCCGCTCTTTTCACAACCCCGCGCCCCGCAACCGTAGTAGAGATTCTTGTGATCCCATAGGTGTCATTCCCACCGACATCTTTATTTTAGCCCCCCCCCCGGGCCAATGCTTGTCTAAGTGTTGTTCCAAACTAGAGCCACTTGCGGTGCCGCCCCTAGGAAACTTGGGGTATCTTCGGTTGCCGTACGTAGTGTTCATCCGGTGTTGCCCTGAGAACGAGATATGTGCAGCTCCTATCGGGATTGTCGGCACATTGGGCGGCTTTGCTGGTTTTGTTTTACCATTGTAGAAATGTCTTGTAACCGGGATTTCGAGACTGATCGGGTATTCCCGGGAGAAGGAATATCCTTCGTTGATCGCGAGAGCTTATCATGGGCTAAGTTGGGACACCCCTGCAGGGTTTGAACTTTCGAAAGCCATGCCCGCGTTTATGTGGCAAATGGGAATTTGTTAATGTCCGGTTGTAGTAAACTTGAAGTAAACTCTTCTAAAATACAGCATCCGTGTGCGTAACCGTGATCGTCTCTTTTCGGGGTTGTTCGAGAGGAGAACACGGTTTCTGGGTTATGTTTGACATAAGTAGGAGTTCAGGATCACTTCTTGATCTTGACTAGTTGACGACCGTTTGCTTTGCTTCTCTTCTCGCTCTTACTTGCGTAAGTTAGCCACCATACATGCTTAGTCGCTGCTGCAACCTCACCACTTTACCCCTTCCTTACCCATTAAGCTTTGCTAGTCTTGATACCCATGGTAATGGGATTGCTGAGTCCTCGTGGCTCACAGATTACTACAACAACAGTTGCTGGTGCAGGTTATGCGATGATCATGACGCGAGAGCGGTGCTTACTTGTTTTGGAGTTCTTCTTCTGCTTCTTCTTCGATCAAGGGATAGGGTCCAGGTCGGCAGCCCGGGCTAGCAGGGTGGATGTCGTTTGAGTTTCTATTTATGTTTCATCCGTAGTCGGATGTTGATCTTATGTATGATGTATTGTGGTATTCATGGGGCATTGTATGTCTTGGTTGTATCCCCACTATTATGTAATGTTGATGTAATGATATCCACCTTGCAAAAGTGTCTTCAAGATGCGCTTCTATCCTTGGTGGGAGCTTCGAGTTCCCTTCAGATAGGGCCGTATCTTGGGCGTGACACCACCCACCACCCACTTAATAGCCACTGGCGATGATTTAACTGACATGCTTGATTTCAACCCCGAAGAGATCGACGGTATGGACGACGATGCAGGAGGGGAACAGCAACCATCGCCCACAGGGCGCTGGACAACCACTTGATCACACGATGTATACATGGTGGATACACCCAAAGAAGATAATGACGAGGAACGGAAGGATGCAGCGGAGGATAACCCCCTCGAGAAGCAACCAAAGCGGCGACGTAGGCGCCGCTCCAAATCCCGCCTCGGCAAAAACAGCGATAACATCGCAAGAAAGAATGATACCCCGATTGACTCCAAAGCAACAGAGCAGGACGAGCCAGCAGACGGCGAACATAGTACGGAGCCGCTGTCCAATCACGGCGACACCGAGTGTAAAGATCATCAACCTATCTCCAGAGAGGAGAATAGTCCGGACGATGATGCACACATCATCCCGGAAAGGCACTTGGAACAAGAGAACCTCCACAGAAGGCTTATTGCCACTGCGAGGAGTCTGAAGAAGCAGAAGCAAAGGCTTAAGGCCGCGCAAAATACACTCATCAGTAGATGGAACAAAGTGCTTGACACTGCTGAAAAGTATGGTGGCAGTCGCCACACAAAGAGTTATCCCAAGCACAAGTTGCTGCCTGAATTCGATGACGAGGCTTTAAAGCCTATGCAGCCAAAAAATAAAACGGCCAATCAGCCGGATCGACCACCCCGTGGCCACGATAGGGCGGCTAACAATGTCGCATATAAGCCAGCACACGACTTACGTGAGGGCTTGCTCGAAAAAGCCAGTATGACCAGGTCCATCTACGGATCTAGGAAATGCGCTCCGGCACAGAAGCAAAACCGAACACTACAACCGTCAGCATGCCATGAAACATCCAAATACAGGGGTGCCGCGGACCCCCTATGCTTCACCGATGAGGTGCTGGATCACGAATTTCCAGAGGGATTCAAGCCCGTGAACATAGAGGCATATGATGGAACGACAGACCCTGGGGTCTGGATTGAGGACTTTATCCTTCATATCCATATGGCTCGTGGAGACGATCTCCACGCCATCAAATACTTGCCCCTCAAATTGAAGGGACCGGCTCGGCACTGGCTGAAAAGCCTCCCTGAAAACTCAATTGGAAGTTGGGAAGAGCTTGAGGATGCTTTTAGGGCTAATTTTCAAGGGACCTACATCCGACCTTCGGATGCAGACGATTTAAGTCACATAATTCAATAGCCCGAAGAGTCAGCCTGAAAGCTTTGCAATAGATTTCTCACTAAGAATAATCAAATCGTCGATTGTCGGGATGCCGAAGCCTTATTAGCTTTCAAACACAATGTCCGGGACGAAGGGCTCGCCGGACACCTCGGCCAGGAAAACCCGAGGACAATGGCAACCCTAACAGGCCTAATGACCCGCTTCTGCATGGGCGAAGACAGTTGGCTGGCCCGTAGTGGCACCAGCGGCCCAGGCACATCCGAAGTCAGGGATGGCAATGGAAAACCACGACGCAATAAAAGCAAGCATCGCAACAATGAAGACAGCCAGACAACACAGCGGTAAACGCCGGATTCAGGGGCTCTCGATCCATTCAACAGAAAAAGCCATTCAAAGGCAGTAGAGATGGACCGTCCAGCCTAAACAAGATCCTAGACAGATTATGTTAGATTCATGGCACGTCTGACAAACCTGCAAATCACACCAACAGAGAATGCTGGGTCTTCAAGCAGGCCGGTAAGCTAAACGCCGAACACAAGGAAGGGAGACACCAAGTGAAGACGAGGATGAGCCTTGCCAGCAAAACACTGGGGACAGAAAAAATTCCCACCAGAGGTCAAAACAGTGAACATTATTCACGTAACAAAAAGGAGGAGCAAACACGAGACATATGCACCGTAGAGCACGTCACCCCCAAGTTCAACCCTTGGTCGGCCTGCCCGATCACTTTTGATCGCAGGGATTACCGGACTAGTATCCGGCACGGAGGAGTGGGTGCCTTGGTGCTAGACCCAATAATTGACGGATACCATCTCACTCGATTCCTTATGGACGGCGGCAGTAGTCTTAATCTAATATATCAGGACACAGTCCGCAAAATGGGGATAGACCCGACAAGAATCAGCCAAAGCAATACTACCTTTAAAGGAGTAATACTAGGCCCAGAGGCCCGTTGCACGTGCTCTCTAGTACTAGAGGTTGTATTCAGTTCTCCCGACAACTTCTGAAGTGAAAATCTAACCTTCGACATCGCTCCATTCGAAAGCGGCTATCAAGCACTACTCGGACGAACGGTCTTCGCTCGTTTTAACGCAGTACCGCACTACGCTTATCTTAAGCTTAAGATGCCCGATCCACGTGGCATCATCATAGTTAGCGGAAACACAGAGCGTTCCTTACGTGCGGAAGAATGTGCGGCGGCTTTAGCAGCCGAACACTGAACAACCGCTCCAACCAGAATAAATGACCGGTCATCAAGACCGCGGACACGGCTAGACGAGTTCGGCGCACAACTAGCTGTAACAGCTCAGACAAACTTGAACTTGAATCGATGGATATACCCCATAGGTGACGCTAGGGGCTTCCCGCATGTAAAAAGGACTACAGTTTGGCTTGACCCTATTTAGAATGAATTTTAATGGTTTATTAAGAATAACCAATTTTTCGCACGAAGACAGTTTTTCTCTTTTACAGATCATAATCGTGCTACAACCCTACAGGATACGGCACAACGGAGACACATGCACAGACATGCAGCAGGGCCCCGCTCAAAGGTTTCTTTTTAGATTAAGACCCTGTGTAAACCTTTCTTATTGTCTCTTGTTGCTTCACACCCTCCGGAGACTCAACACAACCAAGAGGGATGCTGGCATTATTGGCATTTCGCCATGTCAGACTAATGCTCGTACCTGGAAACTCAGGGTTCATTATCAAGGGCGTTACTCAGCCCAGTATATGTTGTAAAGTCCGAATACCTTAGGGAGTGTTCGGCGTCGTGAGTTTGGCCTTATATGCATCAGCTCCGAATCATGTATTTGGTCAATAGTTGGGTTTGCCCGGCTCCCGTGTTTTGCTACCTTACGTTCCGCTCTATCAACTAAGGTGGCACCGGGAGAACTACTGCGATTGTGCCCTGGTTCATCTGGATGAGCACCTTAGTAGAGAAAGCCGAAAACTGACTGTCATGATAAAGCGTGAGACTGGTCAATCACTCGAGCACTCAGCGAAATCTTCGTGATTCCTCTGCATTAACGAAGGACCGGTTTCCTGGTCATGAACGTACGTGCACCGTATTTCGATAAGAGCGGAAGTACCAGGGGCTATATAGTAGCCCCACTGTCAAACTCCTATGGTTAAGTGAAAGTGTTATAGCAATATAGTCCGATTGCCTTGTTCGCCACGCTATCACCTCCTTAATGGACCAAGACGTTGGGTCAAGTGTGAACACGCGCTTTTGCGAACACCCCCCACATTATATGTGTGGGGGCTCAAGCCAATGACTGCAAACTTTCAGGTTAATGGCCGGACAGGAGGCATCATAATACTTTTAGGCAAAAGTATAAACACAACCTTTATAATTCAAATAGCATTGTTTTTACAATCGAGATACATGTCACTCGAACATGATACTCTTCGAGCACTGAGCCTTGATTAAACGAGCGCCTTCTAGGACTTCTTCAATATAGTGCTCGGCCGAGATCTGGCCTATTGCCAGATCCTGGGTTGCAATGGCGGTGGCCTCCATCTCTACCCAGTATGTCTTAACACGTGCAAGAGCCATCCGCGCTCCCTCTATGCACGCCGATCTCTTTACAGCGTCGATATGCGGCACATCACCAAGGAATCGTTGCACTAGACCAAAATAACTATTCGGCCTTGACCCTTCCGGCCAAAAATGATCCACGACAGACCTCATGGCAAGTCCGGACAATCTATGGAGTTCAGCCCACTCGGCCATTTATTCATCTTACAGCAGCGGGCGCGTTGGAGCACTGAACTGTGACCAGAACAACTTTTCCACTTCATGATCTTTTTGATCTTTGAAATACTCAGTCGCATCAGCAGCACTCGTTGCCAAGTCCAAGTACGTGTCTGCAGCACTCCATAATTTATCCAGAGGGGCATACTTTGGATCTCCGAACTTCGTCCGCAACAAAAAGGGCTTCCCAGCCATGATACTTCCGGCTTGACGAAGCTCCTCCTTCGCCGCTCGGATTTTAGAGCGGGTTTCCTTGGCAGCTACCATGGCTTTCTCCAGGTCCGCCGCTTTCGCTTGGCTTTCCTTTTCAAGAAGCTCATACCAGTCAGCGGCATCCTTCAACTCAACAGCCATCTTGGCTATTTTTTCTTCGCTCTGGCGATGAGCAGCTTGTTCGGCCTTTAACTCTTCGGCCGCCGTCAGGGCGGCCGCGTCACTTCTCCTGGCTTGTTCCTTGGCTCGGGCAAGCTCTACCCGAAGGGCCTCCACAGCGGCAGCTCCATCTGCAATCACAGCATATGATAGATACTAGCATCATGCTCCTCTTAATATCTGTTGACCAACGGAGAATACATACCCTGTGCCTCGTCAAGCCGCTTGTTTACAAGCATGATCTCGGCAACTGCCGCATCAAGTTGCCACCTTAGTTCGGCAAACTCACCAGTCTGTCCAGCCACCGGACCCTTAGCCGCCTGCACATAAAAGCAGCATGATCATTACCTGGGACTATGATCCTCTGCTTGCCGCCTTTGGACAGCAACCAAAGTCTCAGGGGATAGTATCTGCATAGGGCACACCTAGCGTGTGCGGTACCATCAAAAATATATATTACCTTGCATACCTCAAAGCCTCTTAGCAGGCTCATAAAGGCTTCATGCAACCCGATTTTGGCGGACGAAATCCTCTCAACCACCGTACCCATTAAAGTACGAAGCGCCTCTGAGATAGCCGCTTGCTCCAGAAGACCCATCAGTGCGTCCGGTCGTACACCGGATAGTCCCAGCATCTTTTTGTTGCTCTCCTTAGGAACCAAATACTCCGGACTTTGGGTGTCCGAAGGGTTACCTTCTGGCCTTGGTGGATCAGGAGAAATCCTCCGTGATGACACCTCAGGGTCGTCCGCCTCATGAGGCGGGGAGGCACGGGGAGGCATTTCGCTCTCCATCATCTCTGGAAGAAGATCCCCCGAAGAAGAACTCTGTCGAGAAGGGCTACGATCCGAACTGCAAGACATACGTCTTGGGTATTGTCCTCGGAGATGAATCAGTATATAAAATACTCCCGTTCACTTATTGTCGGCGTTCGGGGAACGGGGGTCCCCAGACTTGCCTGCCTGCGGCCTGCGGCATGGCTCAAAAGGGGGCCCAACATGGCCCATCTTCATCAACACAGACCCAAGACCCTCGCGAGGGGCCAAGCCTCGCGGGGCAGACGACACGGAGCTTCCTCGGGCACGGCCTCATCAGGCTGGCTCATGAGGAGGCGGAGAGATCAAGGCGGGGTACCTCACGAGGTGCCCGTGACGCAAGCCATGACGACCAAGGGCGCCAGGCGGGCGCTAGCCGCGCAGTGTCCTCCCTTTCCTCTTTGGTGCAAAGGGAGCAAGCGCAGGCGGGAGTATCAAAAAAAGGCACCCATTTCAGTGCAACGAGACCAAGACCAGCCCCGCGACAAGGAAGAAGTCATTGTGGAGCCCAAGCCAGCGTCACCACCAGAGCCTTTGGCAGGCGAGGACCAACTTTAGTCAGGATAAGTGTACCATATGTTCCCCTTCCAAATGGCCAACTGTTGGCGCCCTTCCCGCTCAATATTTGGGAAGAGGCCCAGGGCCTTTGCCTATAAATAGGACTAGCCACCCCCAGGGAAGGGGGGGGGGAGAGCATAGCAGGTAGCAATCAGAAAGAGGAGGGATCGATCGGCAATCAGATCAGAGAGAGAGAGAGAGAGAAGGGCGACTGAACTCCTCCTAGTAGTTCATCGCCCCGGCCAAGAACAGAACCTCGCGAGGCTGTTCTTCCTTGTATTGTTCATCATCATCAGCCCAAGTGGCAATCCACCACACCACACTGGAGTAGGGTATTACACCACAACGGTGGCCCGAACCAGTATAAACCTTGTGTCTCTTGTGCTATGTTTTCCATAGCTTAGATCTTTGTGAGGCGGAGGGGTACGAGTAGGTAGAAGGCGTAATCTCTGCGCGCACCCCAGTGTTCGAACCTCAAGGGTCTGCCGGAACCCGAAATCCGACATTTGGCGCGCCAGGTAGGGGTGCACCGGAATCGTCTTCCACCACCCCGTTCTCCTCCGACCATCGCGTCCATGTCTGACGCTCGTTGGGCCCGCGCCGGGCACCGAGCCGCTCTCGCTTCCCGCGTCGCCCAGACGGCTCCCGTCGGCGGGCGTCCTCACCGTTCCCCGTCACATGCCATCAACGTCGCCATCGGCCCGGCGGGGAACGAGCAGCAAGTTTCGTCTCAGCATCCGTCCGTGCGGCAAGACGGCCGCACCGCCACTCCCTCGCTCACCCTAGCTGGATCTTCATCCCATGCGCTTCGCGCACCCATGGAGGCTCGATCTGCGCTCATCACGGCGAACGAGCTCCTCCGCTACCGTCCCGTCGATGACGTCTACGAAGAATGGCTCGACCACGTCGCCAAGCTCGTCCGCGCCGCGGGTGGTTCTCCCGCGCCGTCCTTTCTGCTGCATCACACCCCGCCCCGCGCGGGCGACGAAGCTCTGGGGGCGCCCCAGCCGCCTCCTCCTCAAGAAGGCGCCCCGGCTCCAAGGCGCGTGGCCCCTGGGTGGAACCCGCTCCGTCAGGCACCAGCGCGGCAAGAGCAGAGCTGCCAAGAAGTCCCTCGCCCGCAAGAAGCTGCCTGGGCGCTCCATGCTCCAGCACGTCGCAAATATGCTCTTGCTCCCGCACGTCAAGACCCCGGTGGGGACCTGCAAAACCAAGCGCTCCGCCACCCAAGGCCTCCCGTGGCCACGGCAGGCTGCCGTGCCTTCACCACCGAACTATGCAGCGTCACGTGGTCGGGCAAGTTCAAGCCAGACCTGCCTCCTCGTTAGACGGCACGGCCGACCCTGCGGAGTTCCTCCAGCTCTATGAGCTGGGCATCGAAGCTGCCAACGGAGACGAGAAGGTCATGGCGAACTGGTTCCCCATAGCGCTTAAGGACGGGGCCCGCACCTGGCTCCTTAACCTGGCTCTGGGCACAATCTCCTCCTGGGACGAGATGCGCACCCGCTTCATCGCCAACTTCCAAGGTACTCGCTACCGGCCACCCGCCATGAGCGACATGCGCCGCATCAAGCAACAACCTGGAGAGACCCTGCAGAAATACATCCAGCGCTTCAACAACGCATGCCTCAAGATTCCCAACATGACCGAGGAGGCCATGATCTCAGCCTTCTCCAATGGCGTGCGCGACGTCAAGATGAAGGAGGAGCTGGCGATGCATGAAGACCTGTGCACTTCCTTGGGGCTGTTCAACTTGGCGACCAAGTGTGCCAGGGATGAGGAAGGGCGTATCTCCCTCCTCGAGCTGCCAGTCGCGGACCCAGAAGAGAAGAAGCTCAAGGTCAAGGATGTGAAGCGCAAGGGGGCTGCTGTGCTCGCGGCAGAACCAGACACCAAGCGGGGCAGAGATTAGCCAGAGTCTTCCAAGGGCAGTCGATACTGTGTGTACCATGACCTCCACACCCACAACACCAACGAATGTCAAGAGCTCCGAGCCGTGCAAGAAGGAAGGATCGGCCGTCGCCCCGACCGCGGTGATCGGGCCTACGGTCGAGGAGGAGGAAGGAATGCAGGACGCTTGGAAGACCACGGCCCGCGCCAAGGGTGGCACGATCGACCTCGCGAGGACCGCTGGCAGGACCCACCTCGCGAGGGAGGCTGGAGGGATCAACCTCGCGAGGACCGCTCGCAAGGTAACGCAGGCCTCCCTCCTCTGCCGCCTCAGCCAAGAAGAAATGAGGACCGCCATCAGGACGAGGGGGCTGGGGGCTTCCATGAGCCGCGCGCCATCGCCTGCATCCTGGGCAGAGCTCAAGCCCCAGCCTCTCAGCGCATCTTCAAGCAGTTCTCCCGCGAAGTAAATGCAGTCCTCCCCAAGCTCGAAGCCACTTTCCCTCTCAGGTGGTCCGCGTGCACCATCACGTTCAGCTCAGCGGATCAACTCAAGTGTGCAGCCACAGCCGGAGTCCTCCCGATGCTTTGCTCCCCAATCATCAGCAACATGCTGGTCACCAGGACCCTCATCGACGGGGGGGCAGGGCTCAACGTCCTGTCCGTGGAAACATTCAACAATCTCCAAGTACCCTACAACCAGCTTCAGCCAACCAAGCCTTTCTCCGGGGTTACCGACGGCTCCACGGTCCCGATTGGGCAGGTCCGCCTCCCAGTCACCTTCAGGACACGCGACAACTACCGCATCGAGCTCATCGACTTCGACGTCGCTCACATCCGCCTGCCGTACAACGCTATTCTTGGATACCCAGCACTGGCCAAGTTCATGGCCGTAACTCACCACGGCTACAATGTCCTCAAGATGCCAGGAAGTTTCGGAGTCATCACGGTGCCCTGTGAAGAGAAGGATGCGGTGTGTTCCCTGGAACGAGCCTTTCAGGACGCATCACTGGAAGACCCGGATCGCGAAAGCAGGAGGCTTCCCGAGACCACACCCAAGAAGAAGAAGACATCATCCAGCTCGGTTCCTCGGGAGGCAGGCCCCTCAGGGCCCGCGCCTACCCAGGGAGATCCTCCTTCCATCACATAGGAAAGCGCGCCCGACGCCCTCCTCAGGCAGGGCTCGGGGGCTCTCCCCTGGAGGGCCGCCGACCTGGCTAGGGTTACGGGGGAGGCGCTTGGGCACCACAGGGAGGCGGGTTTCGAAGCATGCTTCCCTCGAGAAGGAGTAAGGCAAGGAGGGTCAGACCCACAGGAGTTCGTCAGCAAGGCCATTCAGGAGCTACAGGAGTCAAGAGGCATGACGGGCGGCCGCTGCCTACCAGCTGTGGCTCCCCATCCAGACGAGGATGGTGGGCTGCGCATCTGCATCGACATACCAGGACCCAATCGAGTTGCCTCCCTGGAGCGCCTCTGGCCCTCGCGAGTGGGGCGCTGCGATGGTCCACCCCACAGCTATGTTCGCATGCCTTGCGGCTTGCCGAACGCGGCTGTCACGTACCAGTGCCTCATGAGGGTCATCGCGGAGGCTCAAGAGGCCAGGCGTTCCGCAGCCTTGGCGGAGATGGAGATGGTCCGCGAGGAGCAGCCAGCGCCTCCGGAGCCTCCCGAGGCCCTTGGGCCTGGGGGCTCATGAGGACCGGCTTCCGCAGCCCACCGAGTCTGCTACACCAACACTCGTTCGTCCTCAACATCATCAGGTGACATCTTTCAAGTTTCATTTCCAGCTGGGAGCGCCCCCCAGGGCTGCATCATTCCCAGGTCGTGTGGGTCCGTCCCTGCAGCATGTATCCCTTTCATTTCATGTCGTTAGCTTACTTTGTTGGGGGCGCCCCTCAGGCTGCATCATCCCCAAGTCGCTCGGGCCAGACCCAGCGATGACTGCCTTCCCAGCGTCTATTTGAATGAATCCACCTCTTCGCGGCTAATGTGTTTAATCTAGTTGCCTGCTCAACTGACGCCAACTGACGGAGCTACTCCCAAAATGGCACGGCGCCTGCGCACGGGTCCATACCTGCAACGCCGAAAAACCTGAATGGCTGAGCTCTGGCCGTGGCAGCCCCGCATGGCGCCACCTCGTCAAGCCTCCAGTGCCTCATCGCCCCTCGAAAGCAACCAACGGCTGACTGGCAATTGTCACGACAACCCCTTGTTCTTTCTATGATAGGTCTACAGGGTCTCCTGAAGGTGCTGTGTCAGGCGAGGCCCTTGCGGTGTCTCCTTCGCTCTCATCCGCGCGAACTGCTTGCACGTTAAAGGGGGTGCCCGAGCATCGTGACTTGGGGCTCCTACTGGCCCTCCGGCCCTCACCCTCTGACCTTGTCCACGGCATCGCGACCTGGCATACCAACGTCGGCTGAGACTCGCTCGAGGGCCGGGACCCGAGGACGTAGAGCAGAAAGGGGAGCAAAGGTGAGAGGGGAGAGATACGCGAGGACCTCGCCGAGCAACCTCACGCCTGCCGACGCACATACCCGGCGACACACCAGGGAGCGGTCTCTGATTCTCGAGATAAGTCACCACTCGAAAGCATCAGCTACCGTGGAACTATCTCCACACCTAATGCAATCCCGTGTTAGCGACGCCGCTCCCCTTTCTCACCGAACGACGGCTGCTTGAGCGCCAAAGGGGACCTCCTGAGCATCACGACTCAGGGGCTCTTACCGGACCCCAGGTCGCTCACCTCCTGGCCTTGACCACGGCATCGCGACCTGGCATACCAGCAACGGCTGAAGCCGCCTTGGGACTGGGACCTGTCGGCGCAGATCATCAAGTCCTCGTGAGGTTTGAAAGGGAGAACTGAGCTAAGACGGAACGAGCAACTCACACAATTTTACGACAAGGGTTATATTAACGAACAGGATCACAGGAACCTTACAAGCCCCCACGGGACGCGTCTTTGATTCCTCGCAGGGAACGGAACCTAAAGGGACGCTAACTACATGCGCTACTGCAAAAGATGCCATCATGAACAGTGAGCCGTCAAGCATCGGCGCCAACCCCGTCCAGATCAGGGTCGGCGATGGCCTGACGAGCCCGCCCTGCTCCAGGAGCGGCGCCGGCTCGGGGGCTCGTAACTGTCGTCGCTCGTCTCCGGAGTCACGAAGATCTCGCCAGAGTCGCTGGACCCTCCGACGGCCCCACCGCCTGAGGAGCCACCAAGGGAGCGGTCGATGGGCCCAGTCCTCGCCGTAACAGGGTCCCCACCACCCCTCCCGGGGCAGCACTCCAGCCGACGCCCGTTTGCATCGAAGACCTTGAAGAACATCATCGAGGCACCATCGTACTCCAAGTGGATCACGAAGGCGCCTCTTTTCCTGCAAACCCGGGCGATTTCGCCCCAGCCTCGGGTCAAGAAGACCTCGCCCGGGGCAACGACCGCGACTTCCACCTCGGTCGCGAGGGTGTTGCAGCAGGCGTGCTGCAGCCAAAGCTCCAGGAGTTCTCCCTGCGGGACGATGGAGGCGAAGATGGGAGGAAGGCGAATCCAAGACTGAGTAGGCAAGGCGGCGTGGAACACGAACTCTCGCGAGGAGCCCTCGGTGTGGACCCCAGGGGGGACGACCCACACCTTCGTGACCCGTCGGTGCCGGCAGCGGCGCCGCCCGTGGCGATCAGCGTCGACTCCTTCAGTGCCCTCGACGTGGGCGTACAAAGGGAGCAGGAACCCCGGTGGCGCCCGCTCACCCCAGGGCCTCGGCACCACCTGATGGGCCCCCTCGTCCCGGCGGCGGAGGGTGAGCCGTTTCTTCAGCGGGAGCGGGTCTGGCACCTCTCGGGGAGCCTTTCCCTTCTCTGCCACCGAGAACCAACGGATCGAAACCATTGCAGCAAGACGAAGCAAGGACCGAGAAGAAGGAGGAGCAAGAGGAGATGGACTGGAAGGGCGTGTGCCGTTCCGTACTTATGGCCGGCGAAGGCCAACCGTTAGCCTCCACGATCGCAGGTAATCATAACCCGCTTTGCATGTAGGGACTTGTCCAATCCACGCAGTTGCCAAGGCGTCATGGGGAAGCGGAGGCGCCCACGTCCAATCAACCGCCACGCGGCGCCCAAGGCCGCAGGCTGTTAGGGATCGCGGCGCTTCGCCCTTGCCCTTTCGCCTCCTTGCACGGCCATGTCCAGGCGCGCCTTGGGCCCGGGGGCTACTGTCGGCGTTCTGGGAACGGGGGTCCCCAGACTTGCCTGCCTGCGGCGTGGCTCAAAAGGGGGCCCACCACGGCCCATCTTCATCAACACAGACCCAAGACCCTCGCGAGGGGCCGAGCCTCGCGGGGCGGACAACACGGAGCTTCCTCAGGCACGGCCTCATCAGGCTGGCTCACGAGGAGGCGGAGAGATCAAGGCGGGGTACCTCACGAGGTGCCCATGACGCAAGCCATGATGACCAAGGGCGCCAGGCGGGCGCCAGCCGCGCAGTGTCCTCCCTTTCCTCTTTGGTGCAAAGGGAGCAAGCGCAGGTGGGAGTATCAAGAAAAGGCACCCATTTCGGTGCAACGAGACCAAGACCAGCCCCGCGACATGGAAGAAGTCATTGTGGAGCCCAAGCTAGCATCACCACCAGAGCCTTTGGCAGGCGAGGACCATCTTTAGTCAGGATAAGTGTACCATATGTTCCCCTTCAAAATGGCCAACTGTTGGCGCCCTTCCCGCTCAATATTTGGGAAGAGGCCCAGGGCCTTTGCCTATAAATAGGACTAGCCACCCCAGGGAAGGGGGGGAGAGAGGATAGCAAGTAGCAATCAGAAAGAGGAGGGATCGATCGACAATCAGATCAGAGAGAGAGAGAGAGAGAGAGAGAGAGAGAGAGAGAAGGGCGACTGAACTCCTCCTAGCACTTCATCGCCCCGGCCAAGAACAGACCCTCGCGAGGCTGTTCTTCCTTGTATTGTTCATCATCATCAGCCCAAGTGGCAATCCACCACACCACATAGGAGTACGGTATTACACCACAACGGTGGCCCGAACTAGTATAAACCCTGTGTCTCTTGTGCTATGTTTTCCACAGCTTAGATCTTTGCGAGGCGGAGGGGTACGAGTAGGTAGAAGGCGTAATCTCCGCGCGCACCCCAGTGTTCGAACCTCAAGGGTCTGCCGGAACCCGAAATCTGACACTTATAGCTCGGTGGAGGGCTGATCCCCTTGCGGGCACTGTGCAGTAAGGATGCCCTCCGAGGTAGGGTCCCCCGAGGAAGGTTTCTTCCCTTGTTTGGAAACCCTTGTTTCCAAGACTTCAGAGGCGCTTCTTGTACTTCCTTGGGGAGAGGGAATTTCAGATTCTTCTCCCCGATTATCCTCCTTCGCCGAGACACTAATTCCCTCGGTTTTGATGAGTAATGTGTGAGGTCTGCTCTCGGCTTCTTTATTACTCCCTTTATCTTCCCCTGATGGCGCTTGATAAGGTGCGAGCTCGAGCATCCTGGCTTGTACATGATCCGGTGAGCCTTCGGGAAGGGGGGCCGAACACCTGATCATCTTCGCCTTTTTATCCAGTCCTGGTGAAAGAGTGGTTGTTTAGAATGATGTTAGGACAAAAGAAAAGACACTGTGTTCAGCTAAAGAAATACTTACAGGGGTATCTGGACGATTGTAGTTTAGACCCGCATCCTCGGTGGTGTCCGGACACTTTATTGGTGATCCGAAGAGAAATCCATACATCCCTTCGAGCGTCACGCCGAAGAATTGCTGAATAGTTCACGGTTCTTCCGGATTGAACTCCCACATACAGAGAGGTCGACGTTGACATGGCAGGACCCGACGAACTAGCATGACTTGCATTACCTTGACAAGGTTGACATCTCTCTTAAGGAGATATCAGATGCGACTCTACAATGTCGGCACGTCATTAACTAGCCCCCAGTCCAGCCCCTTGTTGACCCATGTCGCCAGTTGTGGCGGGGGGGGGGGCGATCGGAAGGCGGGGGCAGCTACCCACTTAGTACTTCGGGGAGCGGTGATGTAGAACCACTCCTGCTGCCATAAATCGGACATCTCCGGGAAGGAACCCTTTGGCCATGGAGCACCGGCGCCTTTGCTTATTATAGCACCACTGCATTCCACGTGTCGCCCATTGATCATCTTCGGCTTCACATTGAAGGTCTTGAGCCATAAGCCGAAGTGTGGGGTGATGCGGAGGAAGGCCTCACACACGACGATGAACGACGAGATGTGAAGGATGGAATCCGGAGCCATATCATGGAAATCGAGCCCATAATAGAACATAAGCCCTGTGAAAAAGGGATCAAGACTAAAGCCTAGCCCTCGAAGGAAGTGGGAAACAAATACGGCACTCTCGTTGGGTGAGGGAGTGGGGATGACCTGCCCTTGAGCAGGCAACCTGTGCGAGATTTCGGCGGTCAGATACCTGGCTTCTCTTAGCTTCTTGATGTCCTCCCCAGTGACAGAGGAGGCCATCCGCCGGCCTTGAAGGTTGGATCTGGAAATGGTTGAAGGTTCGAAGCACTTAGCCTGAGCCTTGGTTGTTGGAACACGAGGTGGGGGAAGGATTCGATTGACAGCGAGAAGAAAAGGACAGGTGTCGGTGTCAAAACCGGCGAATCTCGGGTAGGGGGTCCCGAACTGTGCGTCTAGGCGGATGGTAACAGGAGATAAGGGACGCGATGTTTTTACCCAGGTTCGGGCCCTCTCGATGGAGGTAAAACCCTACTCCTGCTTTATTAATATTGATGATATGGGTAGTACAAGAGTAGATCTACCATGAGATCAGAGAGGCTAAACCCTAGAAGCTAGCCTATGGTATCATTGTTGTTCGTCCTACGGACTAAAACCCTTCGGTTTATATAGATATCGGAGAGGGTTAGGGTTACACAGAGTCGGTTACAATGGAAGGAGATCTACATATCCGTATCGCCAACCATGCCTTCCACGGCAAGGAAAGTCCCATCCAGACACGGGACGAAGTCTTCAATCTTGTATCTTCATAGTCCATGAGTCCGGCCAAAGGTCATAGTCCGGCTATCCGAACACCCCCTAATCCAGGACTCCCTCAGTAGCCCCTGAACCAGGCTTCAATGACGACGAGTCCGGCACGCAAATTGTCTTCGGCATTGCAAGGCGGGTTCCTCCTCCGAATACTTCGTAGAAGATTGCGAGCACAAGGATAGTGTCCGGCTCTGCAAAATAAGTTCCACATATTACCATAGAGAGAATAACATTTACACCAATCTAATCTGCTGACATACCCCGCAGTGTGACATCACACCACGGCCAAGTCTTTATTCAAATCGTTTTGTTGTCCCACCTCGGCGTGTTTAGCGAGGCGGTTTCCTTGGCACATCTTGTCAAAGCAGATATCGTTTCCCCTTATTCCGGGATTCTCATCAATACGGGTGTGGGTGACCCAACCGCGCCATTGATTATGGCGCTTGGGAGATAAGCGAATTTTACCAGGCTGGTGGGGGCACATAGTTTCGTCCAGCAATATAAGGGGATAAGGATCCACCTTTTCACCTACGCCTTCTTCCTCCTTTGCTCATACGTTTTTGCATACTCGGGCTCCACCGCCCAAGTTCGCACTCCCCGCCTCAACCTTCTCCAACCATGTTCGGAGCGGGAGGCAAGTGGATGGTCTCCTCCGTAATGGAGGGACACATCAAAAAGCTGAGGAAGGCCGGATACTTCTCTGACGACATCGCGCACCGGCTTCCCGAAAAGGGGCATCTCCTCCCCACCCCAAGGCCCCATGAGAGGGTGGTGTTCCTCACCCATTTCCTCCACGGACTAGGTTTTCCTCTCAACCCATTTGTCCGGGGTCTCATGTTCTACCATGGCCTAGATTTCCACGATCTGGCCCCAAACTTTATCCTCAACATCTCGACGTTCATCGTCGTGTGCGAGGCCTTCCTCTGCATCCCACCCCACTTCGGTTTATGGCTGAAGACCTTTAACGTCAAGCCGAAGGTAGTGCGCGACTGCCAGGCGGAGTGTGGAGGTGCCATGGTGGGCAAAATTCCCAACGTCCTATGGCTCGAGGGCTCTTTCATGGAGACCCTAAAGGGGTGGCAATCGGGGTGGTTCTACATCATCGAGCCGCGTGACACTAAATGGGTCGCAACCCCCAAGTTCCGATCCGGAGCTCCTACACGGCTCACCTCCTGGAAGGAGAAGGGCCTATCGTGGGGCAAAAAGGGAGAGCTAACCAGCCTCCAAACATGCGTCCGAACCCTGGTGAACAAGAAGCTCAAGCTTGTCAACATAGTCGAGGTCATGCTCATCCGCCGGATAGTCCCGTGCCAACAACGGGCTTTGACCTTGTGGGAGTTCAATCTGGCCCAACACCAAACCCTGAGCAGGCTCCTCGACACAACGTACGAAGATGCCTGGAAGGTGCTATTCAAGGGTGCCGAAGCTCCCGCATCCGCTACTGAGGATCGTAGTTTCAGCACGCAGCGTCAAGCCAGCGCGGCAAGCTATTTTTACCTCTTATAGGATACTTATTTTTCATAGTTTGACTCTATGCGGGATCTAAACTCCCTTACCTTTAGCAGGATTGGCAGGAGACGTCCGGACAGATCAATTGTCCGGCTCCTTTGCCCGAAGACCCAGCGGACGCCTGCTTGACGTGGTTGCTGGTTCCGGCACCCTGCATGGTGCCGGAGAAGAAGGCCAAGAAGAAGGCTTCCCGGCATCTGGTGGTGTCGGAGTCGTCGTCCAACGACTCCGAGACTCACTCCTCTCATGAAGACGCGGAGGAGGAAGAAGAGGCCTCTCCCCCTCCAGCGGGGGGAGGATAGAAAAGGAAGGCCCCCCAACTGGGGAGGCCGGAGGGTCCAAGAAGGGGAAAACCCTTCTTCCGGACTACTCCACCAACGCCGACGAAGGCGAAGAGGAGTGGCTGCATAGGGCCAAGCCCCTGGCGAAATTGTAAGTGTTCGGATACCAGAATGACTCATGGCATTCCTTTATTGCATAGGTTTTCCTAACGCCGAATATATTTATGCAGTCCGCCCAAAGACGGGCTCGACACATCGTCGAGCGGTTCCCTGGATTTGTCGGATGTGAATAGTTCTTCACTTTCGGCCGCCTCCTCCCCTCACCCTACGGATAACGCTGAGGTGTTGTCCCAGGAGGCTCCTGGCCAGGAGGAGGTGGTCCCGGAGGCACCGCAAGGCGACCACCCGGACTCCAGGCGCCCAGGGGACAAAACCCCCAAGGGCTCCGAGTCCGGCCCTAGGCCGGACACTGCTCCGGAACCTTCAAAGGTTCCAGAGTCCGGCAGGCATCCCCCTAAGAAGAAGGGCAAGCCTACGACGCCGGTGAGATCCGCCCAATCGGAGGCACCGGATAACTTGCTGGAGGTTCTTAATGGCGCCTCCATCGACGAGGAGCACCACACTATTATGAGTGCAGTGATTCAGAAGGTTCAGTCCGCTAATAGTGGGCTGACCGAAGCCTGTGCCAGCCTGTTGACAGGCTTTGAGGTATGTAAAAGATATGTAAAAATATTACCGCATAGACAATAGCCCCTAAAGCTCTGTTTGGCGTTCGGGAAGAAAAGCTGAATAGAGGATCTAATAATATTCGCAGGAGTCTAACAAAAGTAAGTCAATATGCGTATGCAGGCTTCGCTGCTGGCGTCCGCCGCACTGACTACGGAGGTGGATACGCTGAAGCAGAACCTTGAGCGGTCCGAGCAAGAGCTCGGCCTTGCCAAGGAACAACTCGAGGATAAAGAAGGTAAGAGATACCTTATTGAAATATATAAAAGGTGCAATTGCAAGAAAATGATAGGATTAATGTGGCAATTGTAGGGGCCACAACTGAGGTGGCAACCATTAAGCAAGCGTTGTCCGAGGCCGAAGAGAAGGCGGCCACGGAGCGTACCGAGCGGGAGAGGAAGGAGGCGCGGGTTGGCGAGGTGCAGCAAAAGCTCCAGGCTCTCATGAAAAAACATGAGAGTTTGGAGCTTGACTCGAAGACGCGAGAATCTGAGCTCGCGGCGGCCATTGAAAATGCCAAGTCTGCCAAGGCCGAAGCCCAGAAGGCCCTCCGAGAAGTTGAGGCGATGAAGAAGATAGCGGCGGGTAAGGCTTTCTTTATGCAAAGCAAGCATGTGAAAGTGAATTACTTGTTACTTACTCGAATCCGGAGCTCTCCAGGAGCATTCGCAGATTTTCCCTGCAGCGTGTTCGATGTCGCCGCCTTCTATCGAGTAGAGGAGGGTAGCTCGACGGAGAAGGTGTTCTGGTCTCAGTATGCTGAGGCCGTACACCCCGTGCCTTTGAGCTACCAGTTGAAGCAACTGGTCGAGCTCCACAAGGTGGCCGAACAGGCCCTGAAGGGCTTTATAGTTCGGCTGTGGCCTGGAGAGGCCCTGCCTAGGAGCTACTTCGGGCTGGTGAGGCGACTGGTGGACGCCTGTCCGAGCTTGAAGGTGCACTGGGGCAAATTGGATGCCATGAAGCTTGTGAAGGACGGGCCGCCGCAGGGCAAGGAGCATCGCCACCCCGAGATGTATTACGAGGGTGTCTTGAAGGGTGGCCGCCTTGTGGCGGATGAGTGCTCGAAAGATGTAATGTTTGAGTGAAACTTTGTTCGTTTTATCCTGTGCGCTGAAAACTTGTTCAAATGTGCTATGCAAAGCTTGTTTAATTTAAAATATTACCTTCTGTGCGACCGTTTATTATATTTGAGAGATGGCGAGTCGTCGGCTTCTGCCCCCATGCCACGAGTGCCGGGGTGTTCGGGATAAACCTGAGCACTCTTTTTCCCATTCTTTGGTCCTTTGAGGGAGGTGCTCAGCACAACGAACAAGGCAATCGGACTATAATGCGTTATCACTCTCACTTAGCCATAGAATTCTATAATTTTAAATTTCGGCGAAGCCCCTAGTATTCGGAAGACCGAGTTCGGGGTGCTATACACGCCTAGGACGGACAAAGCCGGCTCCTCGCTCTAAGCGGCATAAGTCTTTAAGGACTCGAAACCTTCCCGAACAACGACCAACTCTCGCCCTATCATGACAGTCAGTTTTAGCTTTCTCTACTGAGGTGCTTAGGCCCAGCTCAACTGGGGCACAATCGCAGTAGTTCTCCCAGCGCTACCTTAGCCGATATAGCGGAACATAAGGTACCAAAACATGGGAGCCGGGAAACCCAACTATTGACCAAAGACATGATTCAGAGCTGATGCATATAATGCTATAAGATCGGGGGGGGGGGCGCACTTGTGAAAGTGTTCGGACTTCTCACGCCGTGTTATGGGGTGCTTGACCCCTGGCGTATTGGCCGTACAAAAGTGTACGGGTGCTAAATGTCATAACTGAACATATATATTTAAAAAAGAAATGAATAGATAATGCGGTAATAAGCTGAACCTATGCATTGTTTATTTTAAAATGCTGTTGTAAAAGCAGAACGATACAAATAGTGTGATAAGCAAGAGATAGGACTATTTGACATGTCCCCTCCGGGGGCGAGCTGCGAGATGATATGTAAGACAGGTATGTTGCTCGTTATAGAGACCACCTGAGAATTCGGTGTAGCTTCCTACCTCCTTGGTTGTTGCAACGTGTGTTCGGCGATTGTACTGCCGGACAGGCCTTCCATATGATGGAGTCCTGAAAGTAAGAAAAAATGACGAAATCGGGAGCCCCTAGTGCGGTCGAGCCGCATTTAGGGCATGCCGTGGACGTGCCCCTCCCCCTGTGCCCATGGGATTTTTAGAGCGTAATTATGTACACGTAGTACTGATTTCGCAGTTTCGCAAGGGCTGGGTTTGGGGCCGTATTGCTACGCTTGCTCGGGACGTGCCAGGCGGTCTTGTTGTAGGTTACTCCGGGCGCGCTTGAGGGTGTCCGGACATTTTAAAGCCGGACTGGAGAATTGCCTTGAGAGGCTGCTCTGTACTTCTGCTGCCAGCGCCGCCATATGCTCCTCCATTCGGAGAGAGCATTCGGTGTTTCCATTGACCGTAATGACTCCTCGAGGGCCTGACATCTTGAGCTTGAGGTATGCGTAGTGCGGCAACGCATTGAATTTTGCAAATGCGGTTCGTTTGAGCAGTGCGTGATAGCCACTGCTGAACGGGACTATGTCGAAGATTAACTCCTCGCTTCGGAAATTATCCCGGGATCCGAAGACTACTTCGAGTGTAACTAAGCCAGTACAGTTGGCCTCTACACCTGGTATGACGCCTTTAAAGTTGTTTTTGTGGGTTTAATCCTTGAGGGATCTATGCCCATTTTCCGCAATGTATCCCGATAAAGCAGGTTCAGGCTGCTGCCGCTGTCCATAAGGACTCTAGTGAGGTGAAATCCGTCAATGATTGGCTCAAGAACCAATGCAGCAAATCCGCCATGACGGATGCTAGTGGGGTGGTCCCTTCTATCAAAAGTGATCGGGCAGGAGGACCATGGGTTGAACTTTGGGGCGACTGGCTCTAACGCATATAGGTCCCTGAGTGCACGCTTCCGCTCCCGCTTGGGAATGTGGGTTGCGTATATGATGTTCACCGTCCGCACTTGTGGGGGGAAACCCTTCTATCCACTATTGTTCGAAGGCCGGGGCTCCTCCTCGTCATCGCTATGTAGCCCCTTGTCTCTGTTTTCGGCATGTAACTTGCCTGCCTGCTTAAACACCCAACAATCCCTGTTGGTGTGATTGGCTGGCTTTTCGGGGGTGCCACGTATCTGGCACAAGTGATCGAGTATTCGGTCCAAACTGGATGGGCCCGGAGTATTTCTCTTGAATGGCTTTTTCCGCTGACCGGGTTTAGAGCCTCTGAATCCGGCATTAACTGCCGTATCCTCAGCACTGTTTTCGTTAATGCGGCGCTTGTGCTTGTTGCGACGCGACCTGCCATTGCTGTCCTTGTTATCTGAATTACCAGGGCTCTTGGTCTTGTTATTACTACGAGCTAGATAGCTGTCTTCTCCCGCGCAAAAGCGGGTCATGAGTGTTGTGAGGGCTGTCATGGATTTCGGCTTTTCCTGTCCTAGGTGCCGGGCAAGCCACTCGTCACGGATGTTGTGTTTGAAGGCTGTTAGGGCCTCTGCGTCCGGACAGTCAACAATTTGATTTTTCTTGGTTAGGAACCGTGTCCAGAATTCCCTGGCCGATTCCTCTGGCTGCTGAATTATGTGGCTTAGGTCATCGGCGTCTGGTGGTCGCACATAGGTGCCCTGGATATTCTCAAGGAATGCGGCTTCCAGGTCCTCCCAACAACCAATTGATTCTGCTGGCAAGATGTTAAGCCAATGCTGAGCTGGTCCTTTAAGCTTGAGTGGGAGGTATTTGATGGCGTGTAGATCATCGCCACGGGCCATGTGGATATGAAGGAGATAATCTTCGATCCATACCGCAGGATCTATTGTGCCATCGTATGATTCGATGTTTACAGGTTTGAAACCCTATGGGATTTGATGATCCATTACTTCATCTGCGAAGCATAGTGGGTGTGCGGCGCCTCTGTACTGGGCTATATCACGACGTAGCTCAAATGAGCTTTATCTGCTGTGTTCGGCTCGGCCGGATTTGCTGTATCCGGCGTGATGATTATCGTCTCGAGTCGTGGGGCGCCCACGCGATCCGTAGATCGATCTTGTTTCCCTTGCCTTGTCCTCCAACATATCGCGTAGGTCTAGCGCGTTTCCCCGTGCCTTGGTGTTTTTTGAGCGACGCCGGGGTGCAGCTTGAATGGAGGGCCGTGAGGCCTCTCTCTTACGGCCACGAGGTGGCCGATCGGCCACATCATGCGCTGGTGATGTAGGTCTAGGTGCTTCCTCCTCTAATTGGGGTAGCAGCCTGTGCTTTGGGTAGCTCTTGGAGGGGCGTTCGAGTTCATACTCTTCGGCCGCCAGGACTTCAGTCCATCTGTCGGCTAGCAAGTCTTGATCAGCTCTAAGCTGTTGCTGTTTTTTCTTGAGGCTGCTTGCCGTGGCCATAAGCCTACGCTTAAAGCGCTCTTGTTCGGCGGGATCCTCGGGCACGACAAATTCGTCATCGCCGAGGCTTGCCTCGTCTTTGAAGGGAGGCATGTAATTGTCATCATCTTCCTCTCTGTCTTTCGCCCTCTCAGGAGGGCTGGCTTCTCCATCCTCCTACGCTGAATCTTGCTGGAGGGAGTTGTCTTCGGCACTGTCCGGGGTGTTATTGTCTCCGGTGCCGGTTTCACAGTTTTTGCTTTGGCGGGACTTAGAGCGGCGCAGCTGACGCCGGCGCTTGGGTTGCTTCTTGGAGGGGTCATCCCTCGTTGTTCCGTCGCCATTTCCTTCTTTGGGTGTATCCACCATATATATGTCATATGACGAGGTGGCTTTCCAGTGCCCTAAAGGCGCTGGTTCCTGTTCGTCTCCTACATCGTCGTCCATACCGTCGATGTCTTCAGAGTCGAAGTCTAGCATGTCGGTTAAATCACGGACAGTGGCTACGAAGTGGGTGGTGGGTGGGCATCGAATTTCTTTGTTGTCCGCATCCCAATCCTGTTGGCCATAATCCGGCTAGGACTCTCCTGACAAAGAGAGAGACCTTAGTGAATTCAGAATATCGCCGAAGGGCGAGTGCTGAAAGATATCCGCGGTGGTGAATTCCATGATCGGCGCCCAATCGGATTCGACCGGCAAGGGTGCGGAGGGCTCGGAGTCCGGAGAGGAGCCTGACACCTTGGAGTCACGGGCTTTGCAGAGGGTAAGGCTGGTGTTTGGCTCGATCGCCGTAGAGGTTGCAGCCCCCGAGGCGGTGTCTAGCCACCCATCCTCGATCGGTGCAGTCGGCTCTGAGCTAAGGGTCGGAGCGGACACGGGTGCGGCCTCCAAGGCACTGTCTGGCGGCGGAGCTAGATCATGGCCTTCGCGACAGTGCGGCGCACCCGGCTGTGGCTCGAATCTGTCGAAGATCAAGTCTCCGCGGATATCAGCCATGTAGTTCAAGCTTCCAAATCTGACCTAATGGCCAGGGGCGTAGCTTTCAATCTACTCCAGATGGCCAAGCGAATTGGCCCACAGTGCAAAGCCGCCGAATACAAAGATCTGTCTGTGGAGAAAAGTCTCACCCTCGACCGCATCATCGTTGATGATCGGAGGAGCCATCGGGCCTACAAGTGACGACACAAAGGAACTCTCAATGAAAGCACCAATGTCGGTGTCAAAACCAGCGGATCTCGGGTAGGGAGTCCCGAACTGTGCGTCTAGGCGGATGGTAATAGGAGATAAGGGACATGATGTTTTCACCTAGGTTCGGGCCCTCTCGATGGAGGTAAAACCCTACTACTGCTTGATTAATATTGATGATATGGGTAGTACAAGAGTAGATCTACCACGAGATCAGAGAGGCTAAACCCAAGAAGCTAGCATATGGTATGATTGTTGTTCGTCCTACAGACTAAAACCCTCCGGTTTATATAGACACCAGAGAGGGTTAGGGTTACACAGAGTCGGTTACAACGGAAGGAGATCTACATATCCGTATCGCCAAGCTTGCCTTCCACGCCAAGGCAAGTCCCATCCGGACACGGGACGAAGTCTTCAATCTTGTATCTTCACAGTCCAGGAGTCTGGCCAAAGATTGAAGACTTCGTCCCGTGTCCGGATGGGACTCTCCTTGGCGTGGAAGGCTGTCAGGACCCCGATCCTAAGTCACACCAATCTAGCATGTAACACATCATATCACTTTGCGGCCTCACGCACGGTATTCCCACGGGTGCCACCTTACCTGGCCCGGGACCGTTTACGCCTTTTGGATCACGTATATGATAGTGTCGCTAGCATCCATATGACAAAGAACCCGGGCCGACATGGCTAGTCGTGAACCCAAAGCGGCACTAACCCATGGGGACAGGCATACATGAATCAACTTCGAGCATGTCGGTCAACAGCGTGTGAATCCGGGCTGTAGCACTGGGCTAACAGGACTCCGGTAAACCGGGCTGTAGCAGGCTAGGCAGGACTCCGGATGTCACCGCTTGACATTTCCCCGAAGGGACAGACATAGGAACGAAGTGAAACACATGCCGGCCAGTCAAGTGTCCTGAGCAGTAGTGCTGGGCTAGCAGGACTCCGGTGAACCGGGCTGTAGCGGACTACTATGGCTCATGGAAGCACTTGACTACATTTCCCCATAAGAGAGGCTGCCAAGGATAAACAACTAGATTGTCGGATCCCACACATACCAAGCATTTCAATCATACACACAATATGCCCGATATGTGCAAATACAACATGGCATCACAACATAACTCTACGACTCAAGTATTTATTCATTAGGCTCCGAGGAGCGAGATATTACAAACATGGGTCTCACGACCCAACATTCAGAGCATACAAGCAGCAAGCACACGCGGAGGCTAAACATGTCTGAGTATAGACATCTACAAATGAAAAAAACTGAGAAGCCTGACTATCTACCAGATCCTGCCGAGGGCACAAGATCATATCTGAGGTAACAAGCTAAACGTCGAAGTCCAAGCGGAACTACTAGCGAGACTGACGTCTCTCTGCAAAACATAAAATGGGCAAACGTGAGTACAAATGTACCCAGCAAGACTTACATCAGAACTAGCTACATATGCATCGGTATCAACAAAGGGGGTAGTGGAGTTTAACTGCAGCAAGCCAGCTTTGACTCGGTGGCTAACCTGAACTACGACTGCAAGTAACTCTTTTGAGGTGGCGCACACGAGTCCACATATTCACCATTTCAATACACCACTATGGATCCGCTCCCGTCTCCCCACGAGAACGCCATCCATAGCACTCATGCTTATCTTGCGCATTTTAGAGTATCCACTTTCACTTATCTATGAACTATGCAAGGGGTCCAAGTTTCCATATCCGAGGAATCCGGCTATTCGAATAGATGATGATAACCCTGCAGGGGTGTACTTCTTCACACACGCTCTCGCCACTTACCACCATGTACACGTCATGTACCTCGGCAACCTTCAAGCGGAAGCCTGGCGAGGGAGTCGGCCACGACCTGACTAACCACACAAGTCTCTATTCCAGGTTTATCACCTATTCGGGTTCCATCCGCAAGGAGATCCGGCCGGGGTGTCGCTCACAGCCCCAAACGATGTGTGCAGGGTTCCCAAGCCCACCTCGACGGGTAGATCTACGCTTGGTACACCGTGCCACGGTGCCTAGTCTGTCCCAAGCCCACCTGTACCGGGTGCCACTTGGTAGACTACTAACACTACCTACAAACACCAGAAACTAGTTGCAACTCCTGGACAGAGATCAAGTTGATTAATAAGTCGAGAGAGCTTGGAGCACCCGGACCCCAATGTGTGGTAGTAACTGTTCATGGATCACAAACACAGAACTCAGTTCCTGAGGACGGTTGCATTGAGAAAACCCACCATGTACTCCTACACGGCCTCTCACCGCTACCTTTACCAAATCGTGTTCACACACTTAGCTCACACACAGTAGGACATGTTCATCACCATTCCAATTCATTCCCGATGAATCAGACCCGACTCAACCCTAAGCAGTAGCAGGCATGACAACTGTCGGATTCTGGGGTTCCGGACGACCCTTAAGGTTCGAACTCTGGGGTGCGCATGGAGATCGTGCCCTCTACCTCTCCGTCTCGTAAGGATCTAAACTACTTCAAGAACAACACAAGAGACGCAGGGTTTATACTGGTTCGGGCCACCATTGTGGTGTAATACCCTACTCCAGTGTGGTGGGTGGATTGCCTCTTGGGCTGATGAGGGCCTGTTCTTGGCTAGGGGATGAACTGCTAGGGGGAGTTTGATCGCCCTTCTCTCTATCTCTCTAGATGCTGGATTCTATCCTAGCTCATTCCAATCTGCCCCTACTCTGTGGGTGGCTAGTCCTATTTATAGGCAAAGGCCCTGGGCCTCTTCCCAAATATTGAGCGGGAAGGGCGCCAACAATTGGCCAATTTGAAGGGGAACATCTGGTACACTTATCCTGACTAAAGTTGGTCTTCGCCTGCCAAAGGCCCTGTGGTGACGCCGTCCTGGGCTCCATGGTGACCTCCTTCCCACTGTTGGACTGGTCTTGGTCTCGTTGCACCGAAATGGGTGCCTTTGCTTGATCCTCTTGCCTGCGCTTGCCCCCTTTGCACCAAAGAGGAAAGGGAGACGCTTCGCGGGCTGGCGCCCGACTGGCACCCTTGGTCGTCATGGCTTGCGTCATGGGCACCTCGTGAGGTACCCCACCTTGATCTCTCCGCCTCCTCGCGAGCCAGCCTAAGGAGGTCGTGCTTGAGGAAGCGACGTGTCGTCTGCCTCGTGAGGCTTGGCCCCTCGCGAGGGTCTTGAGCCTTGTGTTGATGAAGATGGGCCACGTTGGGCCCCCACTCGAGCCACGCCGCAGGCCGCAGGCAGGCAAGTCTGGGGACCCCCGTTCCCAGAACGCTGACAGTAGCCCCCGGGCCCAAGGCGCACATGGACTTGGCCGTGCCGAGAGGCGAAAGGGCAAGGGCGAAGCGCCGCGGGCCCTAACAGCCTGCGGCCTTGGGCGCCCCGTGGCGGTTTGACAGGACGTGGGCGTCTCCACTTCCCCACGACGCCTCGGCAACTGCGTGACTTGACTAGTCCCTGCATGCATAGGTACGAGTCATTATTACCTGCGATCGTGGTGCTTAACGGTTGTCCTCTTTCGAGTATAAGTGCGAGGCCGCACAAGCTCCGCCAGTCCATCCCTTCCCGCTTCTCTTCTTCTTCCTCTCCTTCGCCCCCGCCGCTCGCATGGCTCCGAAGAGGTTCTCAGCTGCGGAGAAGGGGAAGGCTAGTCGGGCGGGGCCCGACTCCCCTCCGGCCCAGCGCGGCCGGGGTCGTCCCCGCAAGCATCCCGCGGTCCTCGCCGTGGCTCCCCGTGGGCACAGGGGTGATTCTCCGCGTGGTGGTGAGCGCTCGGCTGCCATGGGGAGGCAGTCTGTGGTTGCGCGGCCTCCCAGGCCGCGCTTTCGCTCGGCGGAGGTGCTGCTGGAGTTCGTCGTGTGGTCGGCGGACCCGACCAGCACCTGGCTCCAGCTCCCTCGCTTCTTCATCAGGGAGCTGCCGGCCGGCGCTCGGTGCGGCTTCTGGCTCCAGGCTGACGGCTGCTGCAGTAGGGCCTCATGGGTTTCGCTCGAGGTCTCCCCTTCTGGGAATGGGGCCCTGACCCGCGGCGGTAAACGTATGCCCGCGCGCGCGGCCTGGGCAAGCGGTGCACCCTGCACTTCAAGTTCGACGGCGACAACACCCTCTACGTGAGGGTGTTTGGGGAAAATGGTCGCTGCGCAGGATGCTGCCCTGAGGACGACGATGGAGGAGACAGCGCCCACGCTGCTGGTGATGCCCGAGGCTCCCCAAGCTTCGCCTACCCCCTTCAGGCGGCTCCTCCAGCGGTGGCCGCAGCCAGCCCCCTCGCCTCCGCGCCTGCTTGGGGGGTGGCTGTTCATCTGTCCGTCGTCGCGCTCCGGTGAAGCGCGAGAGGGAGTCCGCCTGAGCTTTGGAGGCATCCGGTGTCACCTCCGTAGACCGATGCGGGGCGGGCCGCGCCGGGCTCGCCCTTTCCTTTTCCTTTTGCTTCCTGTGTAAGATAAGACAGCTGCGTGGAGCCCCGTGGGGGCGTGTTGAGAATTATTGCCGTTGTAGCCATTACCTTAATTTTGTTGTTGCGCTTCTCAACTATTTGCCCTCGCGTAGGTAGTTTGTGGCCCCAGCCGGGGGGCGACCGACCCAGGCCCTGTGTGTATGTCGCGGTGCCCGAGGGGCACGGACCAGAGGGGTGCTCCTGTAGAGAGCCCGGGCCGTGAAACCTTTAAACGGCTAGAGCAAAAACGCTCGCGAGGGTGTTCGAGCCCCATCCCTCACGAGGCCTTCATGAGAGAAAATCAAAACGAGGAGCGAAAATTGACAAACCACAAATCAACAACGGCGATAGCTTCGATAAGACTTCAAATGCAAGTAAAACACGTCAAATGCGGAAAGCAAATGAAAAAGCCGCATCCGGCACCTAGTCTAGTCTTCGACGTCTTCTCACCAGCGCGGAGCTAAGTGCTGCCACTGGGCATGGGAGGGAGCCCCAGGGCCTGAGGCCGGCGCTCCTGAGACTCCGGGGCGTGTACAGCCCCACTCATTATTACGTGAGAGTGTCACAGGGCGGCGAGCTTCACAGGCATTGGCCTTCTTCGCAGGCTCCGTGCCTTTCTCCTTAGAGGTAATGAGCTTCACAGGCATTGGCCTTCTTCATAGGCTCCGGGCCTTTTCCAAAAAGAGACAATATTCACAGGCGTTCGCCTTCTTCACAGGCTCAGGGCCTATTCCAAAAAGAGAAGATCTTCACAAGCGTTCGCCTTCTTCACAGGCTCAGGGCCTTTTCCAAAAAGAGAAGATCTTCACAGGCGTTCGCCTTCTTCACAGGCTCAGGGCCTTTTCCAAGAAGAGAAGATCTTCACAGGCGTTCGCCTTCTTCATAGGCTCAGGGCCTTTTCCAAAAAGAGAAGATCTTCACAGGCGTTCGCCTTCTTCACAGGCTCAGGGCCTTTTCCAAAAAGAGACGATCTTCACAGGCGTTCGCCTTCTTCACAGGCTCAGGGCCTTTTAGGGGTAGAACCTCCGGAGGTGCTGGATGTTCCACGCGTTCTGGATCGGCTCCCCCTGTTGAGTCTCCAAGCGCATGGAGCCAGGCCTGGAAACATGAACAACCTTGAACGGGCCCTCCCACATGGGAGAGAGCTTGTGCAGCCCCTCCCTGGAGAGGACCCGCCTGAGTACGAGGTCTCCTACCTCGAGGGTCCTGGGGCGGATGTTGCGGCAATGATATTGTCGTAGCGCCTGTTGGTACGTTGCCGCTCGCAGCGCGGCCTCCCGGCGGCGTTCCTCCCCCAGCATGAGGTCCATCCCCCGCACGGCGTCCTGCTGCGCCTCATCGAACGCCAGGACCCGCGCGGAGCGACGCCTGACCTCGTGAGGAAGGACTGCTTCAGCTCCATAGACCAGGAAGAACGGGGTTTCCCCGGTTGGTTTGGTCGGGGTTGTGCGGATGGACCACAGCACGGATTGGAGCTCGTCGTACCAACCCCTGCCGCAGGCCTCCAGCTTCTTCTTGAACGTCCTGGTCGGAACGTCCTCATCGGTGTCATCGAACTCATCGTCGGAACATCGTCTACTGAGAGGGGACAATTACCGGCAACACAGAAAGAACACACAACCAATGCAATGCATAATATGAGGCATGATCATGACATGGCAATATGCTTGTGTTTGAGCTAATGCAACTAGAAACTGGATTAAATGAAGTTGGTTTGAACCCAAGGTTCAAATTCAAACTCCACATGTGGTTATTTAAATGCCATTAACATGTTTTCAGTTATACAGCAGGTATAACTTAGTTTGTCATGCATGAAAATGGTACAGATGGATAGATTGCATTTTTCTGATAATTTTTCATAAATAATTTGTTTGATTTGGAGTTACGGTTGAATTACTATGAATTTTTGAAGTTTGCAACATTTTCTGGAATTTTCTATATGAAATTAAATCCAGAAAAAGAGTTACTACGTCAGTCTTGCATCAACGTGACGTCAGCAAGTCAACACACCCGTTCCAGGTCAAACCTGACCAGTGGGGTCCATTGGTCAGTGACCCTGTGTTAGTTAGGTCGCCGACAGGTGGGCCCGGTCAGTGTTGACTAAGTCAAAGTCAAGCTGACACGTGGGTCCAGTAGAATTAGACTAATTCTAACTAATTTATTTTGCCGGTTAATTAAACAGGCGGGGCCCGGCTGTCAGCTTCTGTGATGGTGATTATATAAACTAAGCAGGGGGGTTAGGCCCTAACTAAGCCGGCCATGTGGGTGGTTAACGCCGATGCTAAACCAGGCACAACAGCGCTCGCCGGCCGGCCGTTTCGGGCGACGGATGGCCGCGCGGATGGGTTCTCTAGAGCGCCCGCAGTGCGGCGCGTCCAGGGGTGGTCGTGGGGCTGCCGGGGATGGGCTGCAGCGGTGAAGGCGGCGAGCTCTGCGGCGGCGGTGCGTTCTCAGGTCCGGCGGAAACAGCGGCTAGAGTGGGCGAACGGCGTGGGGAGAAGAGGGGAACGGGTCAGCGGCTCACCGCGATTCGGTGGAGAGGCACGGCGTGGTCGGGGAGGAGCTGGAGCAAGCAAATCGACGGCGGCGGTCATCGGTGCCGAAGCTTGAAGATGAAGAAGATGCCGGCGACGAAGGGCTCCTGCAGTCGTGGTCGTTGGCTTGTCGACATGTGGTGATGAGGCGGAGCCTATGGCCAGGCTAGATAGGTGAGGGAGGCTCGGTGGGCGCGGCGGCAGTGGACGGCGGCGACGGGCTCCTCTCGGGCTGTGCGGGAGGGAGAGCCAGGGGAGGGGAAGAGGTCCAGCGAGAGAGGGGAGAGGTGCAGAGGGGTCGAGGTGATCCTGGGCGGCGAAGCAGGAGGGGGGGAGAGCTACGTGGCTAGCAGGAGGTGGCCGCGGCTCGGCTGTGCGCGCGCCACACACTTTGCCAGAAGGCGCGAGGAAGACGACGAGGTGGGGAGGTGGGCTGGGCCCTCTACGGTACTGGGCTGCAGTTGGGCTGCGCCAGGTAAGCCGGGTAAGTGGCTGGGCTTCTCTCTCTCTCCCGTCCTTTTCTAAATTTATTTCTGTTTTGTTTTTTTATTTCTGTCTTTGCCATTGTTTTCAAATTCAAAACAGAATCCAAACAGTGTGAATAACCCTTTGAATATTTTTATGTTGCTAACTGGATTGTTCCTGATGCACATAAAATATTTCAAAGTTATTTGAATATATATTTTATATATTAAGAATACAAATCCAAATTCAAATACAATATGCTTTAAATTCAATGTCCCAAAATATTCCGTAAAAATGTTCCAGAATTTTGGTTTGATATATAACTCTTGCCAAAATTACCAGAACTATTTTTAGGGCATTTTGGCTTCACTGGATGCATTTTCAGGGTTCTTGCCCTTTATTTAAAATTTTGAGGCTTCCATTTTCCTCAATTCAAACCTCTTTGAAACAAACATGATGCATGCATGCTCACTCATGCAACTAATTACAGGCAGAATTCTAGGGCTGTGACAAAGGCAAGCTTGGCAATACGGATATGTAGATCTCCTCCCTTGTAACCGATTCCGTGTAACCCTAGCCCCCTCTGGTGTCTATATAAACCGGAGGGTTTAGTCCGTAGAACAACAACAATCGTACCATAGGCTAGCTTCTAGGGTTTAGCCTCTACGATCTCGTGGTAGATCAACTCTTGTAATATTCATATCATCAAGATCAATCAAGAAGGAAGTAGGGTATTACCTCTACCGAGAGGGCCCGAACCTGGGTAAACATTGTGTCCCCGCCTCCTGTTACCATCCGCCTTAGACGCACAGTTCGGGACCCCTACCCGAGATCTGCCGCTCAACCGCCCCAGGGGCTGTATACCCTTATCATTTTTTCTCTCTTTCAGGACCTTACTCCCTGGAAGCACTTTTCGGAAGTCTATTTGATTGGACTCATTGCTGTAAGGAAATACCAAGGAAGCAAGACGGTCTGACGTACAAGGGAATCCTCAGGTGGTCTCTGATAACGATCGATATACCTGTTTTACATACCCATACTCAGCTTGCCCTTGGATAGGACATGTCAAATAGTCCTATTTTTTGCTTATTGCACTACTTGTATCTGTAGGCTTCGGCGTACTATTTAATAAACAATACATAGTGTTAGCCTACTATTGCTTTACCTTTTCTTTTTTTCTTGTCTGCTTATTTACGACAGATTGCACCCGTACATTTTGGTACGACTAGTACGCCAGAGGCTTTAGTATACCCCATAATACGGTGTGAGAAGTCTGAACACTTTCGGCAGTGCGGCACCCCGAACTTATAGCATTATATGCATTAGCTCCGAATCATGTCTTGGGTCAATAGTTGGGTTTACCCGGCTCCCATGTTTTGGTACCTTACATTCCGCAAATCGGCTAAGGTAGCACTGGGAGAACTACTTCGATTGTGTCCCGGTTCTTCAGGACGAGCACCTCAGTAGAGAAATCCGAAAACTAACTGTCATGATGCGGCGAGAGCTGCTTGCTGTTCGAGAGGTCTCAAGTCCTTAAAGACTTTTTCTGCTTTGGGCGAGGAGTCCGCCTTGCCCGACTTAGGCGTATATAGCGCCCCAAATTCGGCCTTCCGAATACAAGGGGCTTCGCCAAAATTTAAAATTGTAGACTTCTGTGGCTAAGTGAGAGTGATAAAGCTATATTGTCTGATTGCCTGGTTCGTTGTGCTGAACACCTCCTTTAAAGGACCCAAAATTGGGATAAAGAGTGCTCAGATTATCCTGAACACCTCAGTACTAGTTACATGGGGACAGAAGCCGACGACTGGACAACTCTTAGATTTTATAAACGGCCGCACAGAAGGTAATGTTTTAAATTAACATGATTTTACATGGGGGCATAGCGCGAATGAACTCATTTCATATTACATGATCACATGAGTACATTCATTCGAATATCACATCCTTAGCACATTCCTCCGCCACAAGGTGGGGACCCTTCAGAACACTGTCATAATACTTTTCGGGGTGGCGGTGCTCCTTGCCTTCCGGCGGCCCCTCCTTCACCAACTTCTTGGCATCCAGCTTTGCCCGGGCAAAAGCCCTGTGCGCACCCTCGATGCAGATGGACTGCTTTATGACTTCAAGCCGTGGGCAGGCATTCACAAGCCGCCTCACCAGACCGAAGTAGCTATCAGGCAGGGGCTCGCCAGGCCACATCGGGACTATAAGACCCTGCATGGCCTGTTCGGCCACCTTGTGGAGCTCGACCAGTTGCTTCAGCTGGTTGCTTAAGGGCATTGGGTGTTCGGTCCCAGTATACTGAGACCAGAACAATTTCTCCGTCGAGCTCCCCTCCTTGGCTCGGTAGAACTCTGCGGCATCCGACACACTGCGGGGTAGATCTGCGAACGCTCCTGGAGAGCTCTGAACTCGGGTAAGTAAAAGAAAGTTTCCTTCACATGCTTGCTTTGCATAAAGAATGCCTTACCCGCCGCTATCTTCTTAACCGCCTCAATTTCCTGGAGGGCCTTTTGGGCGTCGGCCTTGGCATGTTGCGCATTTTCAAAGGCTTTCGCAAGCTCGGACCCTTGCTTCTTTGATTCATGCTCCAAGGACTCGTGTTTCTTGACGAGAGCCTGGAGCTCTTGCTGCACCTCGCCTATTCGGGCCTCTTGTTTCTCTCGCTTGAGGCACTCCTTATCCGCTTTGTCCTCGGCCTCAGATAGCGCCTTCTTCAGGGCCGCCACTTCGGTGATGTCCCCTAGAAAAATTCATGACGATCCTATCATTCCAAAACCTTATTTCTCTTTTTTAATATACAGACGGGGTATCACTTACCTTTGTTCTCTTCGAGCTGCCTCTTGGTAAGGCCAAGCTCTTCCCTGGACCGCTCAAGGTCCTGCTTTAGTGCGGCGACCTGCGCAGTACGTGCGACAGCGGCCAGCAGGGAAGCCTACATATGTATGTAGACATATTCTGTGAGACTCCTTCAGTTATTATTTGATCCTCTATTCAGCCTTTCTTCACGAATGCCAAACAGAGTATCAGGGGCTACTATCTATGCGGTAACATTCTCTTATAATTTAGTTACTCACCTCAAAGCCTGTTAGGAGGCTGAGACAGGCTTCAGTCAGTCCGCTTTTGGCGGACTGAACCTTTTTTACCACCGCACTCATAATAGTGCGCTGCTCTTCGTCTATGGAAGCGCCGTGAAGCACTTCCAGCAAGTTGTCCGATGCCTCTGGACGGATAGAGGCCATCGTCACAGATGGCTTGCCTCTCTTAGCGAGGGGCAGCCTGACAGAATCCAGAACCACTAGAGGTTCTGGCGCCGTATTCGGCTTGGGGCTAGACTTGCTACCCCTAGCGTCAGGGCCCAGGGGAGTCTTGCCTCTCAGGCGCACAACGCCTGGAATGTCGCCTTGGGGCGCCTCGGAAGTGTCCCCCTTGGTTCAGTCCCTAATTGAGACAACACCTTGGTGTCATCCCTAGGGCGGGGGGAGGAGGCGGTCGGAAGTGAATCGCTATTCATATTGGGTTCAAAGAACCATCCGACGAAGATACGTCGATATGGGCTCGGGACGGACTGCATAATCATGTTCGGCGTGATGAGAAGCAGTGCAATAAAACATATCAAGAATTATTATGGTATCTAGATACTCACGACTTGGCCAGGGGCTTGTCCCTGGGTAACCAGTCCTCGTCGCTGAAAGCGGCCGTCGTGGAGCAGTCCGGGAGGAGGGTCCTTCCCTTCTTGGACCCTTCGGCCTCCCCGGATGGGGCGGCCTTCCTTTTCTTGTCCCCCCTGGCTGGGGGGGGGGGAACTTTCCTCTTCCTCCTCCTTGTTTTCGTGGGAGGAGTGCGCCTCGGTGTTTTCAGATGATGAGCCTGATATAACCTTGCGCCGGAGACCCTTCCGGGTCCCCTTGGTCGTCTTCGCCGGCACCTCGTAAGGCGCCGGAACCAGCATCCTTGTTAGGAGGGCATCTGCTGGATCTTCGGGCAGGGGGGCTGGACAATCGATCTGCTATGCTGTCACTACCCAGTCCTGTTAAATGGCGTGGAGGCTTAGATCTCACGCATGGTTATACTGGGGAAAAGAACATATTATGAGATATAAAAGACTTACCGGATTGGCGGGAAGCTTTGCGCAGAGTCTGCGATATTCGGTAAGGGGAGGAGGTACCTCGGCGCCCTTGAACAGCACCTTCCAGACGTCCTTGTGCGTCGTGTCAAAGAGCTCCCGCAGCGTCTGGTGCTCGGCCGGGTCGAACTCCCACAAATTGAATGCCCGCCTTTGACACGGGAGGATCCGACAGAAGAGCATGACTTGGACCAAGTTGACGAGCTTGATTTTCTTGCTCATCATGTTCTTGACGCAGGTCTAGAGTCCAGTCAGCTCTACCGAGGAACCCCAGGATAGGCCCTTCTCGTTCTAGGAGGTGAGCCGCATGGGGATTCCGGATCGAAATTCGGGGGCCGCCACCCAGTTGGTGTCGCGTGGCTCGGTGATGTAGAACCACCTCGATTGCCACCCCTTTATGGTCTCCACATAGGAGCCTTCGAGCCAGGTGACGTTGGGCATTTTGCCCACCATGGCGCCTCCACACTCCGCTTGCTGGCCGACCACCACCTTCGTCTTAACGTTGAAGGTCTTCAGCCACAGGCCAAAGTGGGGCCTGATGTGGAGGAAGGCCTCGCACACGACGATGAACGCCGAGATGTTGAGGACAAAATTGGGGGCCAGATCATGAAAATCCAGCCCGCAGTAGGACATGAACCCGCGAACAAACGGGTGAAGAGGGAATACCAATCCGCGGACGAAGTGGGGAAGAAATACTACCCTCTCATGGGGCTCTAGAGTAGGGATGATCTGCCCTGCATCTGGCAGCCGGTGTGCAATATCCGCGGCCAGATATCCAGCTCCTCGTAGCTTTGTGATGTCCTCCTTCGTAACGGAGGAGACCATCCACTTGCCTCCCACTCCGTACATGCTTGGAGTGGTTTGAGGAGAAAATGCGAACTTGGGTGTTGGAACTTGAGAGCGCAAGAATGGATGAGCAAGGAGGAAGAAGGCGTGGGTGAAAGAGATGAATCCTTGTCCCTTTATAAGGGCGGAAGAAACTATGCGCATCTCCACCTGCTTGGTAAACTCCCTTATTCCCCCAAGCATCGTGATTGATGGCGCGGTTGGGTTACCCACACCCGCATTGATGAGAATCCCGTAATAAAGGGGACACGATCTCTGCTTCGACAAGACGTGCCAAGGAAACCGCCTCACAATATGTGCAGTAGCTGCTTGAGAAAAACGGTTCGAATAATGACCGGGCCATGGTGTGATGTCATGCTACAGAAAATGTCAGCAGATTAGATCTGTGGAAATATCATCCTCTGTACGGTGGTATGTGGAATTTGTTTTGCAGAGCCGGACACTATCCTTGTGTTCAAAATCTTCTATGGAGTATTCGGAGGAAGAACCCGCCTTGCAATGCCGAAGACAACCTGCGCGCCGGACACAACGTCATTGAAGCCTGGTTCAGGGGCTACTGAGGGAGTCCTTGATTAGGGGGTCCTCGGACAGCCGGACTATAAACTTTAGCCATACTGTTGGGCTATGAAGATACAAGATTGAAGACTTCATCTCATGTCCGGATGGGACTCTCCTTGGCGTGGAAGGCAAGCTTGGCAATACGGATATGTAAATATCCTCCCTTGTAACCGACTCTGTGTAACCCTAGCCCCCTTCGTTGTCTATATAAACCGGAGGGTTTAGTCCGTAGAACAACAACAATCATACCATAGGCTAGCTTCTAGGGTTTAGCCTCTACGATCTCGTGGTAGATCAACTCTTGTAATATGTCACATCCTAGCTAGTCCATGCACTAGAGTGTGCAACATGTTTACTTTTAACAGAAACTTGAAATGGGGAAGGCAGAACCCCCCAGCACCCCCCCTGAAATCAACTAGGGTTTACAAAAAATAATTTCAATGAACCTGGAATGCCCTTCTAAAATGTTCACCCTTGTTGTCTTGGGTTAGGACCTCTGGAAAAATTGGTGCACAATTTTCTAGGTCATCAAAAGGTCACTGAATTAAATCATATGTAGGTTGATTTTGGACATTTAAATACTAATAAATATTTTAAATGTTCAAACAATTCTGGATTTAAGTGAGGGCCATTGGGAATAATCCCAACAGAGCCCACAATTAATTCCAGGATTTTAGGAAGTACCTAAGTATTTTTAATAAAGCCCTAAAGTTACAGAAAATTAGAAAAAGGAAAACAGAAACAAAATAGGAAACCTACCTGGCCGCAGCCCACCAGCCGGCCCACCTGGCGGCCCAGCGCTGTGCTGGCCCATGCCAGCCAGCTGCTTCGTCCCCGCCAGACAGGCAGACATGTGCTCGACGGCGAGCTCAGCGTGTGCGACGCAGCTGGCCACCGCCCTGCTTCCTCCCCTCGCCGCCCCGCTGGCCTGGGCAGGCTCCACGTCGCGCCCCGACCCCCTGTACACGTCCATTCGCCCCTGCCTCTCTCCCTCGCTCTCCCTCCGCCATGGCCGACGCTGTCGTGCTCGCGCCACCGTGAAACCACGCCGTCCGTCGTCCTCGTGCTGAGCCACCGTGTCCAACAACTCCGCCGTCGTCAACTCCGTCGAGCAGCCCGAGCCACGAGCGCTCGCGAGCCCTGCTTCGTCTTCTTCGACCTCTTCTTCACCGAGCACCGCCGCAGATCCCCTTCGCCGTCGCCGCCGCATCAGCTCGTCCCCGACCGCGCCGTCTGGCGCTACGTGACCGCCGTGAGCTGCTGCAGCTCCCCATCTTCTCCGTTTACTTCCTTGTGCACCATAGCAAATGCACGAAGCTCACCCGCATGCACCGCCGCGGCGCTCGTCGCCGACGTGTCTCCGGCCAACCACCGGCCATGCCATGTTGTCCAGTAACCTCACCGCATCCCCAGGAGCCCAACGCCCCACTCCACGCACCTCGCCGTGCCCCGTAGCCTCGGGATCACTTCCACCCGACTCCGGCGACCGCAAAGCTCGTCGCCGGCGACGTTTTCGGCCACCCCGAGCCCAACCACCGCCACCAAACGCTGCGGCTCATCCCCAGCTACCCGTAGGTGCTCTCCGCCGCCCGTTTGGTCGCCGGAATGTGCAAATGCACTTCCACCACCACGTCTGGCCTCTGGCGTTTGACCGTTGACGTTGACTGGGTGGGCCCAGGTTGACTCCTCTGAGTCAATGACAAGTGGGCCCCCCTTTGCTAACTAAACCTGATTAGTTTAATTAAAATTAGTTAGTTTAATTAACTACTGACACGCGGGACCCACTGGTCAGTTTGACCTGGATGACCCTGTTGACCCTGACGTCACACTGACGTAATGCTGATGCAGTAATTTAAATACTGGAATTATTTCTATATAGGAAATTCCAGAAATTAGTCCAAATTTCAAAAATTCATAGAAATTAATCTATAACTCCAAATGCAAAGATTTATATATGAAATTTGATCAGAAAAATTCAATCTATCCATTGGAACTGGTTTCATGCATGTCAGAACAAGTTAAACTTGCTGTTTAAGCAATACAAAATGATGCACTTAAATGGCTATGTTAAATGATCTAACACTTGAACCCTTGGTTCAATTAAGCACTTTCCTCCCTGTTTTAGCTTGCATTAGGCCAAGACACTTTCATATTGCCATGTCATAGCATGCATCATAATGTTGCATATCGTCATGTGTTGATTGTGTTCCGATGTGTTCTTCGTGGTAGGTTCTGCCTCCGAGGATATTCAGGAGTATCCAACTGAAGGGCAGTATCCCACTACCACTCCATCAGGCAAGCAACCCATTGATCATTCCGATACAAACCCATGTTCTCGCTTCTGCTCTCGTTTACTGCATATAGACAACGCGTTTCAAACTGCTGTGTGTTGCGGTAGTTGAACCCACTTCCTTTGCATGACCTGTCATTTCCACAGTAACTAGATGAAACCCACTAGCATGTGTAGGAGTTGATTGAGCCATGTGTGTGTGTTTCCTACCATGCTATGCTTGCTATGCTTAGAGTCGTGTCAGGTCTGGCTCATCGGGATGATGAACTAGAGTAAAAGGTTGTGTCAGTGTCGAGAGTGTGAAAGTGTTGAATACGATTTGGTAAAGGAATCGATGAGAGGCCATGTAGGAGTACATGGTGGGTTGTTTCATTGAAGCCTTCCTTAAGAACTGAGATCTGTGTGTGTGATTTAAGATTCAGCTACTACCACGCATTGGGCCCGAAACCAATGGACCCTCTCGACTTATTAACCACTCTTTTCCTCTGTCCGGGAGTCGCAAAGCAGTTTCTGGTGTTTGTAGTATGCTGGGGGCCGCACGCAGCGCTGACCATAGGGGTGGGCTGTGTTGCGGTAGGCACGTGGCACGGTGTACCAATTCGCCCGTTTGGTGTCTCGGGAACCCTGCACACATCGTTCGGGGCCGTTAGTGGAAACCTCGGCCGGACTCCCTGCGGATGGAACCCTAATAGGCGATAAACCTGGACTAGGGACTCGTGTGTTTAGTCAGGTCGAGGCCGACACCCTCGCTGGGCTTCCGCTTGAAGGTTGCTGAGTACATGTTGTGTAGACGGTGATAAGTGGTGAGAGCGTGTGTGAAGAAGTACACCCCAGCAGGGTATAAAACTATTCGAATAGCCGCGTCCGCAGTAAAGGACTACTTGGTCACCTATGCAGTTCATAGACAAGTAAATGGATACTACTAAAAGCCTCAAGATAAGTGTGAGTACCGCGGATGGCCCTCTCGTAGGATGACGAGAGAGGATCCACGGTGGAGTATTGTGTTGGTGATAGTGGACTCGTGTGCGACAAATGTTTTACAAGTTGTGTCTATTGTAGGATAACTTAGCCAAGAGTCAAAGCTGGCTTGCTGCAATAACTCCACTACCTTCTTGAGAATGTGCATGTATTGTAGGATTCTGTTGTAAGACTTGCTGAGTACCTTCGTACTCATGTTTCTTTAATTAATGTTTTCAGACGACAACACCAACCCCTCCGATGGGTTCTATGTAGGCCTCGACGTTGACGAGTGACTTATCACCCAGGTGGTGAACCAAGACTTGTGAAGGGTCGATGTAGATAGACAGGCTTCGTCAAGCCTTCTTTCTTTCTAGTGTCTGTACCCAGACTACTTTGCTTCCGCATGTGCTTGTATGTTTGTATGACTTGAGTGTCGGGTCATGTGACCCCTACCTTTATGGATGTTATGTATGGCTCTTCGGAGCCTTTTAAATAAAGTACTTGAGTTGTAGAGTTTTGTTGTGATGCAATGTTGTATTTACTCATATCGGGCATATTGTGTGTATGATTGAAATGCTTGGTATGAGTGGGATCCGACTATCTAGTTGTTTATCCTTGGCAGCCTATCATATGGGGAAATGTAGTCTAGTGCTTCTGAGCGATAGTAGTCCGCTACAGCCCGGTTCACCGGAGTCCTGCTAGCCCAGCACTACTGCTCGGAACACATGACTGGCCAGCATGTGTTTCACTTCGTTCCTGTGTCTGTCCCTTCGGGGAAATGTCACGCGGTGTTATCCGGAGTCCTGCCTAGCCTGCTACAGCCCGGTTTACCGGAGTCCTGTTAGCCTAGTGCTACAGCCCGGTTTACCGACATGCTCGATGTGATTCATGTATGCCTGTCCTCATGGGTTAGTGCTGCCTTGGGTTCACGACTAGCCATGTCGGCCCGGGTTCTCTGTCATATGGGTGCTAGCGACACTATCATATACGTGAGCCAAAAGGCGCAAACGGTCCCGGGCCAGGTAAGGTGGCACCCGTGGGAGTACCGTGCGTGAGGCCGCAAAGTGATATGATGTGTTACATGCTGGATCGATGTGGCTTAGGATCGGGGTCCTGACAGCGTTGGCATCAGAGATGGACTGCCTGTAGGTTCGCTAAGCCAAATTGGTTGATGTCGAGTCTAGAAATGCTTTAGTTATATGTAGGGAAATTGATTGAGGGAGGGAACGTAAGGCTCTTTTTACTCCTTTACCTTATGCCCTCTGTTCTGAGTCATTCTCTTCTCATTCTACGTGGGTTAAGGACTAGGCTCTCTTCTCTCTATCAGGTTCACGTGTTACTAATCCGTAGAAACTTATAGGATTGTTGGATGCAACCCAGTTCAGTTCCTACTAAATTTTAGTATGTTGCCAGTTGAACCAGAACCTCGATATGATGTTGTTGAGTGGCCTTGCAAACTGTTGTGGATGTCTCAAATCTTTTTCTGAGCAATTACAACCGTTATGCTGTCCAATTTCTCCTACAATATTCTAATGCCTTTGCATTATTTTGTGCTTCCAGATGGCCACCCGTTCCCAGAACCAAGTGGTTCGTCTGACCCGTTGCATTGATGTATGTGGTCACACAGCTATGTTGGTTCGAGTGATGGTCGAGACGAGTTACCGATGGTATCCTGAATATACCGTCGAGGAGCAGTTTAGAGATTTTAATCAAAGCCAGTATCTGTGCACGGTCAGGATATATCCATCTTATCCCGGAGCTACTGAACCGCTCCATTGTTCTTATGGACTTGGGATCACTATTGGGATGTCCGTGCAGGATGCAGCCTACTCGATGATGACTATTATTCGAGCCAGGACTACATTGCTGAGCAACACTGATTTCCGCTACATGCCAGCATCCCTCCCTGGGGCGCATGGTTACCTTCAGGGTATGTACATCGACGCATCCCATGAGGACTCACTCATCCGTACCACTACTGAGATGTTGGAAGACAAGGACCGTGAAAATCGGGCCTTGCGTATGGAACTCTTTAATGCTCGTTCTGATCACTGGGCCACGTTGACTCGGTTTGCCCCTGCAGTGCAAGCCGGATACATGGACATGAGGGACTTGTACCCTGTGCGGGCTGGTCTACCAGATTTCGTGGAGTGGCGTGAGGTGGGAGGCATGACCCCTCCTCGTGGACCTCGTCTGCCGCCGTTTGTTGGACCAAGGCCACACCCAAGTCCCTATGGTCCACAGGCTCCACAGGACCGTCTGTTCCCAGATGATCATGTTCCGCTTCCAGGCTTGGGTGGTGACTTCTATGAGGATTACTATGGAGCTGTCTGAGCTAGTAGTAGTTTCGCTAGTATTGTAACAGTTGTATGTCCACCGTCCTGCGTGACTTGTGGAATATGACTTAGTGGGTATCCATTCCGGAGGTGTAGAAAAATAATGTATAGGAGCTTGGAATGCCTCCGATGAGATGTAACGTCTTTCATCATAGTTGTACTTTAGCCTGGGCTTGTACTAAACTATGTATGGTGTGTATGACTGTTGGTATACATATGGCAGTTTCCGTATTACCATGTCATACGGATGAACATCTCTGCATTCTGTGCTATCCATTACATTCTGCACTTCTTGCCCAGTTTTTGCCATCCTGGTCTAAATCGTTGTTTTGTGTTTCCTAGGATGGTCAACACCCGCAGCAACCATGCCGCTCCGGAGCAGGGTGAAGCTAGCGCAGCTAGGGATGAAAATCTGCCTCAACCGCCTTCTCTGGCCGAAGTGATGCTGGAGGCAGAACGAAACAAGCGTGAGACTAACCACTTGCTGGAGCGGATTGAGCAGAATACTGCACGCCAGCCAAGAAACAACCCGGTGTCCATCAATGACTTTGTCAAGCTGTATCCACCGAAGTTTAACCATTCCGTCGAGCCTCTCGATGCGGATGACTGGCTCCGCAGCATCGCCCACAAGCTACGTTCTGCCAACGTAGCCGAAGATGATAAAGTTACCTTTGATGCTTATCACCTCGAAGGCCCTGCTAGCCTTTGGTGGAAAAATTATGAGGCTATGCGCCCGGTCGGCCAAATCACTACTTGGGCTGATTTCAGTGCTCCTTTCCGTGAGCATCACATTCCGGAAGGTCTCATGGATCGCAAGAGGGAGGAGTTCTGTAACTTCACCCAGGGTAGACTGACTGTGGATGCATACAGTCGTGAGTTTGGAAGGCTAGCACGTTATGCCCCCGAAGAGGTATCCACCGACGCCAAGAAGCAGGCAAGGTTCCGCAAGGGACTTAGCCCCGAGCTTCGCCGTGACCTTCGTCTGCACGATTGCACCTCTTTTCTGAAGTTGGTCAACAAGGCCATCAGTACCGAGACAGGGCAGACTGACTTTGAAGCTTCACGCAAGCACTCCCGGGACTTTGGATCTTCATCCGGCTCTGGATCCCAGAAGCGCCGGGTCTGGATCCCAAACACTGCTGTGCCATCCAGGTTCACCCCGAGGCCATCCTTTGAGGCGCCTCGCCCCAACCAGAAGTTTGTACCGCCCAAGACTTATGGTGGCCCTGCTGCAAATGCTGCTTCACACCCCAATATGATAACTTGCTTCAAGTGTGGAGAGACGGGTCACTACATCCGCGAGTGTCCCCAGAACAACCCCAACCAGTTCGGAAAGTCTGTTGGCCGTGGCAAGCCAACAGGAAAGGTGCTCTACGCCAAGCCAGCCGCCACTGCTCGTGGCCATGTCAACTACGTCTCAGCTGAGGAGACTCAGGAGGACCCCAACATTGTTCTCGGTACGCTCCTTGTTAATTGCCATCGGGCAACTGTTCTCTTTGATACTGGAGCATCTCATTCATTTATTTCTGAGAGCTATGCTTGATTGCACAACACCACATTTTGTGACATGCCCACCTCCATGGTAATTCAAACCCCCGGTTCTAAGTGGCAAACCTCTAGAATCAGCCACGGAAATGAAATTCTTGTTGACAGATTGGTCTTTCTTGCATCACTAATAGCTCTCAAGTCCTCAGACATAAACATCATATTGGGTATGGACTGGATGTCAGCCCATTACGCTAAGATTGATTGCTCTACTAGAACTGTTCAACTCACCCATCCATCGGGCAAGACAGTCAATGTTTTGACCCGAGTGTCTGAGCGACAGCTCTACTCTCTAAATGCCAACCCCCTTCTAGACCTTGAAGATATTCCGGTAGTCCGTGACTTACCGGATGTCTTTCCAGAGTAACTGCCAGGTGTTCCATCTGACAGAGATGTTGAGTTCGTGATAGACCTTGTTCCAGGAACCGTCCCAATCTCTAGAAGACCTTATAAGATGGCACCCCTAGAACTAGCCGAGCTTAAGAAACAACTCGATGAGTCATTGCAAAAGGGTTTCATCCGTCCTAGTTCCTCTCCATGGGCTTGCCCCGTCCTCTTCGTCAAGAAGAAGGATGGAACGGATCGGACGGTTGTAGATTACCGACCTGTCAATTTGGTCACTATCAAGAACAAGTATCCGCTCCCCAGGATCAACAATCTGTATGATCAGCTCGCTGGATCCTCAGTCTTTTCCAAGATGGATTTGAGGTTGGGCTACCATCAAATCAAAATCAAGAACGGGGACATTCCTAAAACGGCCTTTGTCACTCGTTATGGCCAATACGAGTACACCGTCATGTCCTTCGGTTTAACCAATGCTCCAACCACCTTCTCTCAGTCAATGAACTCGATCTTCATGGAGTATTTGGATAAATTCGTCGTGGTATACCTCGATGATATACTCATCTACTCCAAGAATGAGGAAGAACATGTCGAACATCTAAGGCTATTATTGATGAAACTTCGAGAGCATCGCCTTTGTGCCAAATTCTCCAAGTGTGAATTCTGGTTGCCAGAAGTGACCTATCTGGGCCATGTAATCTCTGGTAAGGGCATCGCTGTCAATCCCGAGCGAGTTCAAGCCGTCCTTGACTGGACTCCACCTGAAACGGTGAAGCAAGTTCGGAGTTTCCTTGGTTTAGTGAGCTATTGCCGCCGCTTCATCGAGAATTTCTCCAAAGTTGCTAAGCCTCTAACTGAACTCCTCAAGAAAGATAAAAAGTTCGAGTGGACCCCACAGTGCGAGTTCAGCTTTCAGGAACTGAAACGACGCCTGACATCTGCTCCCGTACTGGTACCACCAGATTTTTCTAAGGACTTTGTTATCTATTGCGACGCCTCGCGACAAGGACTAGGTTGCATACTCATGCAAGATCGTCATGTGATTGCTTACGCTTCTCGACAGTTGCGTCCACATGAGGATAACTATCCCACACATGATCTAGAGCTTGCAGTTGTAGTCCATGCACTCAAAACCTGGCGACATTACCTTCTTGGTAATCGTTGCGAAATCTACACTGATCATCAAAGTTTGAAATACATCTTCACCCAACCGGATCTGAATCTCAGGCAAAGACGTTGGGTCGAGTTGATCTCGGATTACGACTTAGGAATAACCTACACCCCAAGCAAAGCCAATGTCATGGCTGATGCACTAAGTCGAAAATCTTATTGTAACAACCTGATGTTACAACAAAGTAAACCACTTCTCCATGAGGAATTTCGTAAGCTTAACCTCCACATTGTTCCTCGAGGATTCCTCTCCACCCTGGTGGCGAAACCTACCCTTACAGATCAGATCATCATGGCACAGAAGGTGGATCCAGGAATCTCCCGCATCAAGAGAAACATCAAGAAAGGAGTTGCGGATTGTTTCTCCATTAATGATCAAGGTGTCGTGTTCTTTGGAGACCGCCTAGTGGTTCCCAAGGTACGCAACTTGAGGCGATTGATCCTTAAGGAAGCTCACGAATCCCCTCTCACCATTCATCCTGGTAGTACCAAAATGTATCAAGACCTACGCCAGAGGTTTTGGTGGACTAGGATGAAGAGAGAAATTGCTCAATACATTGCTAATTGCGACGTCTGTCGTCGCGTTAAAGCAGAGCATCAACGGCCTGCTGGCACCCTTCAACCATTGGAAATTCCTGAATGGAAATGGGATAAGATCGGTATGGATTTCATCACCGGGTTTCCCAGAACCAAAAGAGGGAATAATGCTATCTTCGTTGTTGTCGATCGTCTTTCCAAAGTAGCCCACTTCCTACCTGTTCGCGAGAGTATAACCGCTAGCCAGCTAGCTGATTTGTACATCTCCCAAATAGTGTCTCTTCATGGTGTTCCATTGGAAATTAATTCAGACCGTGGAAGTCTTTTCACCTCTCGATTTTGGGAAAGTTTCCAAAATGCTATGGGAACTCGTCTCTCCTTTAGCACCGCCTTCCATCCCCAATCAAGTGGTCAAGTAGAATGAGCCAATCAAATTCTGGAGGATATGCTCCGGGCTTCTGTCATCTCCTTCGGTATGAATTGGGAGAAGTGCCTCCCATTCGCCGAGTTCGCTTATAACAACAGTTATCAAGCTATCTTGGGCAAGGCTCCATTCGAAGTTCACTATGGACGAAAATGTCGAACGCCTCTTAACTGGTCAGAAACCGGGGAAAGACAACTCTTTGGCCTGGATATGATCCAGGATGTAGAAGAGCAGGTTCGCATTATTCGTGAGAAGTTGAAAACAGCCCAATCCCGACAAAAGAGTCAGTATGACCGCAAGCATAATCCTATGGCTTATGAAGTTGGCGAGATGGCTTACCTTCGGGTTACACCGTTAAAGGGAACCCATCGATTCGGTATCAAAGGCAAGTTGGCCCCTCATTACATTGGACCTTTTCGCATTCTTGACAAACGAGGGGAAGTTGCCTACCAATTGGAACTACCTCCGCATCTCTCCAGAGTTCATGATGTCTTCCACGTTTATCAACTCAGGCGTTGCTTCTCGGATCCTATCCGTGGAGTGGACCACGAAACGCTTGATCTCCAAGATAACCTCACATATCGAGACTATCCCGTTCGGATCCTTGATCAAGCCGAGCGTACCACTCGACGCCAGAATATCAAGTTTCTCAAAGTTCAATGGTCGCACCATTCCGAGCAAGAAGCTACTTGGGAAAGGAAGGATCGTCTTCGACTTGAGTACCCTACCTTCTTTCCGACGGATCCTAAATCTCGGGACAAGATTCTTTCGAGTGGGGGTGAGTTACCACATCCTAGCTAGTCCATGCATTAGAGTATGCATCATGTTTACTTTTAACAGAAACTTGAAATGGGGAAGGCAGAACCCCCCAGCACCCCCCCTGAAATCAACTAGGGTTTACAAAAAATAATTTCAATGAACCTGAAATGCCCTTCTAAAATGTTCACCCTCTTTGTCTTGGGTTAGGACCTCTGGCAAAATTGGTGCACAATTTTCTAGGTCATCAAAAGGTCACTGAATTAAATCATAGGTAGGTTGATTTTGGACATTTAAATACTAATAAATATTTTAAATGTTCAAACAATTCTGGATTTAAGTGACAGCTGTTGGGAATAATCCCAACAGAACCCACAATTAATTCCAGGATTTTAGGAAGTACCTAAGTATTTTTAATAAAGCCCTAAAGTTACAGAAAATTAGAAAAAGGAAAACAGAAACAAAATAGGAAACCTACCTGGCCGCAGCCCACCAGTCGGCCCACCTGGCGGCCCAGCGCTGTGCTGGCCCATGCCAGCCAGCTGCTTCGTCCCCGCCAGGCAGGCAGCCAGGTGCTCGACGGCGAGCTCAGCGTGCGCCACGCAAACTGGCCGCCGCCCTGCTTCCTCCCCTTGCCGCCCCGCTGGCTTGGGCAGGCTCCATGTCGCGCCCCCGACCCCCTGGACACGTCCATTCGCCGCTGCCTCTCTCCCTCGCTCTCCCTCCGTCATGGCCGACGCTGTCGTGCTCGCGCCACCGTGAAACCACGCCGTCCGTCGTCCACGTGCTGAGCCACCGTGTCCAACAACTCCGCCGTCGTCAACTCCGTCGAGCAGCCCGAGCCCCGAGCGCTTGCGAGCCCTGCTTCGTCTTCTTCGACCTCTTCTTCACCGAGCACCGCCGCAGATCCCCTTCGCCGTCGCCGCCGCGTCAGCTCGTCCCCAACCGCGCCGTCTGGCGCTACGTGACCGCCGTGAGCTGCTGGACCGCCCTATCTTCTCTATTTACTTCCACGTGCACCATAGCAACCGCACGAAGCTCACCCGCACGCGCCGCCGCCGAGCTCATCGCCGACGTGTCTCCGGCCAACCACCGGCCATGCCATGTTGTCCACTAACCTCACCGCATCCCCAGGAGCCCAACGCCCCACTCCACGCACCTTGCCATGCCCCATAGCCTCGGGCTCACTTCCACCCGACTCCGGCGACCGCAAAGCTCGTCGCCGGAGACGTTTCCGGCCACCCCGAGCACACCCACCGCCACCAAACGCTGCGGCTCGTCCCCAGCTACCATAGGTGCTCTCCGCCGCCCGTTTGGTCGCCGGAATGTGCAAATGCACTTCCACCGCCGCGTCTGGGCTCGCCGGCGAGTTTGACCGTTGACGTTGACTGGGTGGGCCCAGGTTGACTCTTCTGAGTCAATGACAAGTGGGCCCCCCTCTGCTAACTAAACCTGATTAGTTTAATTAAAATTAGTTAGTTTAATTAACTACTGACACGCGGGACCCACTGGTCAGTTTGACCTGGACGACCCCGTTGACCCTGACGTCACACTGACATAATGCTGACGCAGTAATTTAAATACTGGAATTATTTCTATACATAAAATTCCAGAAATTAGTTCAAACTTCAAAAATTCATAGAAATTAATCTATAACTCCAAATGCAAAGATTTATATATGAAATTTGATCAGAAAAATTCAATATATCTATTGGAACAGGTTTCATGCAGGTCAGAACAAGTTAAACTTGCTGTTTAAGCAATACAAGATGATGCAGTTAAATGGCTATGTTAAATGATCTAACACTTGAACCCTTGGTTCAATTAAGCACTTTCCTCACTGTTTTAGCTTGCATTAGGCCAAGACACTTTCATATTGCCGTGTCATAGCATGCATCATAATGTTGCATATCGTCATGTGTTGATTGTGTTCCGATGTGTTCTTCGTGGTAGGTTCTGCCTCCGAGGATATTCAGGAGTATCCAACTGAAGGGCAGTATCCCACTACCACTCCATCATGCAAGCAACCCATTGATCATTCCGATACAAACCCATGTTCTCGCTTCTGCTCTCGTTTACTGCATATAGACAACGCGTTTCAAACTGCTGTGTGTTGCGGTAGTTGAACCCACTTCCTTTGCATGACCTGTCATTTCCACAGTAACTAGATGAAACCCACTAGCATGTGTAGGAGTTGATTGAGCCATGTGTGTGTGTTTCCGACCATGCTATGCTTGCTATGCTTAGAGTCGTGTCAGGTCTGGCTCATCGGGATGATGAACTAGAGTGAAAGGTTGTGTCGGTGTCGAGAGTGTGAAAGTGTTAAATACGATTTGGTAAAAGAATCGATGAGAGGCCATGTAGGAGTACATGGTGGGTTGTTTCATTGAAGCCGTCCATAAGAACTGAGATCTGTGTGTGTGATTTCAGATTCAGCTACTACCACGCATTGGGCCCGAAACCAATAGACCCTCTCGACTTATTAACCACTCTTGTCCTCTGTCCGGGAGTCACAAAGTAGTTTCTGGTGTTTGTAGTATGCTGGGGGCCGCACGCAACGCTGACCATAGGGGTGGGCTGTGTTGCGGTAGGCACCTGGCATGTTGTACCGATTCGCCCGTTTGATGTCTCGGGAACCCTGCACACATCGTTCGGGGCCGTTAGTGGAAACCTCGGCCGGACTCCCTGCGGATGGAACCCGAATAGGCGATAAACCTGGACTAGGGACTCGTGTGTTTAGTCAGGTCGAGGCCGACACCCTCGCTGGGCTTCCGCTTGAAGGTTGCCGAGTATATGTCGTGTAAACGACGATAAGTGGTGAGAGCGTGTGTGAAGAAGTACACCCCTGCAGGGTATAAAACTATTCGAATAGCTGCGTCCGCAGTAAAGGACTACTTGGTTACCTATGCAGTTCATAGACAAGTAAATGGATACTACTAAAAGCCTCAAGATAAGTGTGAGTACCGCGGATGGCCCTCTCGTAGGATGACGAGAGAGGATCCACGGTGGAGTATTGTGTTGGTGATAGTGGACTCGTGTGCGACAAATGTTTTACAAGTTGTGTCTATCGTAGGATAACTTAGCCAAGAGTCAAAGCTGGCTTGCTGCAATAACTCCACTACCTTCTTGAGAATGTGCATGTATTGTAGGATTCCGTTGTAAGACTTGTTGAGTACCTTCGTACTCATGTTGCTTTAATTAATGTTTTCAGACAACAACACCAACCCCTCCGATGGGTTCTATGTAGACCTAGACGTTGACGAGTGACTTATAACCCAGGTGGTGAACCAAGACTTGTGAAGGGTCGATGTAGATAGACAGGCTTCGTCAAGCCTTCTTTCTTTCTAGTGTTTGTACCCAGACTACTTTGCTTCCGCATGTGCTTGTATGTTTGTATGACTTGAGTGTCGGGTCATGTGACCCCTACCTGTATGGATGTTACGTATGGCTCTTCGGAGCCTTTTAAATAAAGTACTTGAGTTGTAGAGTTTTGTTGTGATGCAATGTTGTATTTACTCATATCGGGCATATTGTGTGTATGATTGAAATGCTTGGTATGAGTGGGATCCGACTATCTAGTTGTTTATCCTTGGCAGCCTATCATATGGGGAAATGTAGTCTAGTGCTTCTGAGCGATAGTAGTCCGCTACAGCCCGGTTCACCGGAGTCCTGCTAGCCCAGCACTACTGCTCGGAACACATGACTGGCCGGCATGTGTTTCACTTCGTTCCTGTGTCTGTCCCTTTGGGGAAATGTCACGCGGTGTTATCCGGAGTCCTGCCTAGCCTGCTATAGCCCGGTTTACCGGAGTCCTGTTAGCCCAGTGCTACAGCCCGGATTTATACGTTGTTGACCGACATGCTCGATGTGATTCATGTATGCCTGTCCTCATGGGTTAGTGTCGCCTTGGGTTCACGACTAGCCATGTCGGCCCGGGTTCTCTGTCATATGGGTGCTAGCGACACTATCATATACGTGAGCCAAAAGGCGCAAACGGTCCCCCGCCAGGTAAGGTGGCACCCGTGGGAGTACCGTGCGTGAGGCCGCAAAGTGATATGATGTGTTACATGCTGGATCGATGTGGCTTAGGATCGGGGTCCTGACATAATACTCATATCATCAAGATCAATCAAGAAGGAAGTAGGGTATTACCTCCATCGAGAGGGCCCGAACCTGGGTAAACATTGTGTCCCCCGCCTCCTATTACCATCTGCCTTAGACGCGAAGTTAGGGACACCCTACCCGAGATCTGCCGGTTTTGACACCGACACTCTGCAGTTCCAAGGAGGGGAGGGACAAAGTAAAGGTATCACGAGTGTCACGGGAAACCATGGACAACTATGGGGCAGCACGACAAACATCACACGGGCAGTTTTACCCAGGTTCGGGCTGCCGTGAGGCGTAAAACCCTACTCCTTGTTTGGTGGATTGATGGTGGAAAAATGGTGGTGGTCGCAACACGTTAGCCCAGCAGGGTTGCCTCAGGGCGAAACGACTACGTGCGTATGAAATGTGAGGGGGTGGATTGGCTAACACAGGGTCCAACCCTTTCTACGGTTGCTTCGGGCCTCCTTTTAGAGACCAAGGGGTCACCACAATGGCAAGTTAGTCATTATGCACTGATAAGATAGCAAATAGTGCTATCATACCTAAGGCTACAGGCTGACAGAGTGCATTAAATGAGCCGCTCAACGTCCCATCGTCCCTTGCCGGACAAGCCTTGCCGGGATGTTTTGCTAGCTTCGCGCCTGCTCGCTCGACACGTCGCAGGACGGGTGTCGTCTGTAGGTATTTCCTGTAGAAAGAGGCTGCCACTTAGTCACTTTGCGTCTTGATACCGCATAGATCGACAACGTGCGTCGTGGTGAAGTGGATTGGTTAGGTGGCTCCGCCTCCGCGAGTCCCGGTATGCCCTGCTGGGTGTCTTGGAGGTTTTATTCTGGGGGCGACCCCATCCTCGCCTGCCCGGCAAGGGAGGCTTTTCTCCTGGTGGTTTCTTACTTCTCTGGCTTGGTCTTGGTCCTCTTGATCTGCACGCTGGTCCTTTGAAGATCTTAATCTCCTACACTTTGGCCTAGTATTGGCGCTCTAATCTAACTCCCATGCCCGTGCACAGTCTGGGCAACGGACCTAGGGTTTTTTGCACCGACAGAAGCCCCCGGGCCTGCCTGGAATGCGCTGCCGAGCGTCGTCGGGGTAGGCCCTAATAAGTGCACATGCAGGGGTGTGGAAGAGGCTGGCCCCTTGAGGTCTTCTTTGCTTCTTCATTAATCTTGAACCCAGGCTAGTTTCTGGTTTTCCCGCGCACCGTGTAAAGCCAATCATGGTGGGGCCACCCTTGTAATGGCCTGTGAATGACTTTAACGCACGGGGTACACACTACCAATTCACTCTTACCACCACGCTCTTATCCTTAGCCACGCATGCTGCATGCATCGCGCGGGGTAGGTAACGGAGGCGCGTGGTGCGGTAGAGCATCAAGGCGAGGGCCCAGTCTTCTTGAATTGGTGGAGGAGGGCGGTGGCTTCTTGTTGAGGGAGCGGCTCCCCTCCCCGGCCCGCCTATAAAAGGAGGGGTGAGGGGAGAGCGGAGTCATCCATCTTTGCATGCCTTCTCCTCCGTTTTCTGCCTCCCGCTGGTTATGTTGAAGAGAATAGCCTAGGGCCAGGCCCCGGGCTCCAGCCTGGTGCCACCAAATGTTTGTGTTGGCGCTTGGGGAGTGAGTCTGGTCCATGCTTGGAGAAGACGCCGTGGGCAAGCCACCCGTGGCGTGGGAGATATCAAGCTTCCTCGTTGTGGGGAAATGCTTGCCACTTCTGCCATGGTCGGTTGCCCATCGGGTATTGCGGCATTTAGCCTTGGGATGCTGCTACTTGTTGGCTTGCCGTCCATGTTCTCGGTGTCTTCGATGCTCGCCTGGGAGGCAGGGCTGGGGATCATTGGTAATCCCGGCACTGCCCCTTCCGGAGGCCTTGGGGCTGATGTCGACGAGAGGCGCGCCTTCCTGCCCGCCGAGGTGGGGAGCGGCACGCTTCGAGCCCGTTGGCCGTCTTGGTTGCTTGCCGTCTCTGAGGGGAAGGCACCAGACTGTGAGGTCAGCGTATCCCTGGGACAGCGTTGATGAATATGAAGCCAGGGAAGACGAAGAAAGCGGGAGGCAGGCCGTCCAGTCGGAGTATGATAGCACCGACGCGTTCGTCTCGTACTGACCTGCTACCTCATCTTTCTATCTTTCCCCTCCTTTCCCCGGCACCGTCATCACCAATTTATCAGTTGCCGGGGAAAGGGTCGCCCGCCTGGTGCTTTCGCTTCCTCCAGTGGTCTTCCAGCTGGGCCCTGATGTCCTTCTTTGCCGATGCCTGTGCTGGAGCCTTTTGACTGGTCCTAGAAGTGGTGACCAGGGGGCCGCTGAGGTGCTCCTTCCATCTTCCTCCTTTGCAGCTTTGCCACTCCCGATCTTGTCAGGTTGTGTTTGGCAGGCCCTGACGGGATTGGGGTGGCGTTGTTCTGGTGCGCCTCCTGCCCTCTTCTCTTCCCACCGCACTACCTGGGACAAGAGGGACAGGGAGAGGATTTTACGGGGCACTTATCTTTTTTCAATCTTAAATCTATAGGCACTTGCCAAATTTTAGTTCAAATAGTGTAATCTCTCGAGTCCATGTCTGTGTTCTGCAAGGTTTGTACTTATATGATTAACATATTAATGAAAAAGATGAACCTTGCCAGGGACTCGTGCATGTATATGTCCATGCAGAGGTGGAATGGACATTTATTTTAAATAAACTAGTTTTCCCCGGTAGGCTATCCTACTGGTACCCTTTTATTTTGTTACCGGAGAACTGAGCCTACCGAGCATAAATAAAGGGACCAGCCCCCTGCCAATCTCTTTTCACCAAAGGCCACTGCGACCATCCTGGCTGAAGCAACGTTCGAGTCCAGGGGTGGGAGCACCTCAGTTTCAAAGAGCGGCGATGTTTTCTGATGCACAAGTTTCAGCCTACAGAACACTTATGGAAAGAGGTAGAACTTATCTGTCTGGCTTGCCGAAGGTTGCAGTGCTGGTTCATCTTCCCAACTCCCTGTAGAGGCCAAGCTCACGGCAGGAACCTGCAACATTATGCAGATGGGAATGATGGAAGATGCGACCTTATCTACATGCATATGCAATGATCATGAAATGCTTATGCAATGCTCTTGAAATGCTCATGCATGCATAGAACTTTGTCGGGGCCCCCCGCCGCTTCGTTTATTTCTCTGTTGCTTAGGGTTTGCACCTGGCTTTGTACAAGGGGTTACATGCAACTGAGGCAAGGCCTGTACAAAAGGGTGGCTGCCGGGCAGGGCCCGATAGCCACGCCTTAAGGGTAGAACTTGCAGAGATGCTCAATATTCCATAAGTTCTGCAATTGAATGCCATATCTGGTCTCCAGACGGATTGCGCCAGGTCTGGTGACTCGAACTACCAGGTAAGGGCCTTCCCACTTCGGCGTCAACTTTTTTGTACCCTTGGCGGACCGAATGCGCGACAAGTTCGCCTAACTCAAAACACCGAGCATGAACCCTGCGGCTGTGATAGCGACGCAGGACTTGCTGATAGTGTGCAACATGCGTAGCAGCCCAGAGACGGTTCTCCTCGAGTAGCACAGCGTCGTCACGCTAGTGGTGATCTTGCACTACTTCATCATAGGAAAGTACTCGAGGTGACCCATAAATGAGTTCCGTGGGGATAACTACGTCTGCCCCATAGACTAGGGAGATGGGAGCCTGCCCGGTAGCTTGATTTGGTGTCATTCTGAGGGACCAGAGAACTACCGGCAGCTCATCGATCCACCGCCTCCCGTGCTTCTGCAACGTATCAAAGGTTCTTGTCTTGAGTCCTCGCAGCACTTCACCGTTCGCCCTCTCAGCTTGCCAATTGCTTCTAGGATGTGCGACAAAGGCGAACAAGATCTTGCTTCCGAGGGCATGAACATATTGCATGAAGGCGCGACTCGTGAACTGGGTGCCGTTGTTAGTAATGATCCTTGCTGAGACTCCAAAACGGCACACCAATTATTTCAAGAACTTGATAGCTGACTGAGCAGTCACCTTTCTCACGGTAGCTACTTCCGGCCACTTTGTAAACTTGTCGATAGCAATGATCAAGAATTCAAAGCCCCCGGTAGCTCGGGGGAAAGGGCCGAGGACATCGAGCCCCCAGACCAAAAATGGCCATGACAAAGGGATTTTCTGAAGAGCTTGTGCAGGCAGGTGGATGTTTTTGGAGGGCTGTGAGCCAATAGAATCCTTGGTGGAATGCTTTCCCAACTAATGCCCGTGATCCAATGTGGGAGCCGCACATGCCTTTGTGTATCTCAGCCAACAGTTCCTTTCCTTCTTCCCGACAGATGCACTTCAATTTCACACCGTTGGGCCTCCTTCTGTATAGAGTCTCATTGACAAACTCATACATATTGGCCCTCCGGGCTACTCTTTCAGCTTCATCTAGGTCATCGGGATATTCTCCGGTTCGTAGGACATGGACTATGTGCATTTCCCAAGTTGGAGCCTGGGGCTCGGCAACAAGGACTAGCGGCACCTCCTCAACTACGGGGGCAAGTTCCTCGTTCACGGGGACCATAGGCCTAGCTGGAGGGTGCGGTCGGAGAAGTGATTATGAGTTGTTTCCAGCAGGGTCCCTACCAGGAGCCCCAGGAGGCTCTACCGGGAGAGGCTTACCGGAGTCCATCTTTCTCCTTTTCCAGGCCATTGTTGCTGAGGATACGGAGGGTTGAGTAAGATGAAGAACAAAAGTTCCTAGTTCCACAGGAAGCTTCTGCGTAGCACACTTTGATAGATGATCAACTATGCTATTTTCCGCACGGGGTACGTGCTTTGTTCGTAGTCCGTCAAAGCGCTCCTCCAAACTTCTCACTTCCTCAACCTATGCCTCCATCAATGGACTTTAGTAATACTTGTTGACTTGTCTCACCACAAGGTGTGAATCTCCTCGAATGATCAACTTCTTGATTCCCAATTCGGCGGCAATCCTGAGCTCGGCAAGGAGCCCTTCATACTCCGCTGTATTGTTGGTGGCCTCTTCCCGGGAAAAGTGCATCTGGACGACGTACTCCAAGTGCTCCCCGGAGGGGGCAACAAGAAGCAAGCCAGCCCCTACAACTTGTAGGGAAAAGGCAACATCAAAATACAGTTCTTGGGGTGCTTCCTTGCCAGTGATAACTGTTTTCAGCACTTCCTCATCAGGGGTGGGCGTCCATTCATCAATAAACTCTGCTAATGCCCTGCTCTGAATTGTTGATGTGCTCTCAAACTTCAGGCCAAAGCTGGATAACTCCAAAGCCCACTCCACTATTCTACCGGTAGCCTGAAGGTTTCGGAGTATCGTTTGCAACGGGAAGCGAGTGACAACCATGATCTCATGGGCTTGGAAGTAGTGGCACAGTTTCCTTGAGGCTATGATGAGACCGAAGATCAATTTTTGCACACTAGAGTACCTCGATCTAGCTCCTTGTAGGAGGGAACTGACGAAGTACACTAGGTGTTGCACCACTTTCTTCTTTGCCGTGTCCTTGGGGTCACCCTTGCTTCCGGCTCATTTTTGTCCTGATCCTTCTCTGGCTCTGCCGGGCCTTGCTCACTTTCTTCTTCTTCCACTTCCTGCTGTGCCACTAAGGCTGCACTAACCACATGATTGGTTGTCGCCAAGTAGGCCTACAACTCTTGCAAAGCCGCATCTGCTTCTGGGGTCCACTTCATGGGCCCTGCCTTCTTCATAATTTGGAAGAATGGCAGGGCGCGCTCAGCGGACTTGGAAATGAATCTGCTCAGTGTGGCAACGCACCCTGTCAGACGCCTCACATCCTTGACTGTCCTTAGCGCCTGGATCTGCTCGATAGCTTTGATCTTGTCAGGGTTCGCTTCGATCCCTCGATGGGATACAAAGAACCCAAGTAGCTTGTTGGAGGGAATTCCAAATACACACTTCTCCGGGTTGATCTTCAAGTTGATCTTGCACAGATTAGCAAATGTCTCCTCCAAGTCCTGGATGAGGGTTGCTCTGTCCTTGGTCTTGACCACAATATCATCCATATAAGCCTCAATGTTTATGTGTAGCTATGGGTCAAAACCAATTTGGACTGCCCTTGCAAAAGGAGACCCGACACTCTTTAATCCGAATGGTATGCGAATAAAACAATACATACCACATGGGGTGATGAACAAGGTCTTCTCTTCGTCTTCTTTGGACATGAATACTTGATGAAACCCAGAATATGTATTAAAAAGGAGAGCAAATCGCAGCCTGAAGTGGAATCCACAATCCGATCGACGCGCGACAAGGGAAATGGGTCCTTTGGGCAAGCGTTGTCGAGGTCTATTAAATCTACGCAAAGCCTCCATTTCCCGTTAGCCTTGCAAACAACCACTGGATTTGGTAACTATGTTGGATGTAGCACTCGTCTAACCAAACCAGCTGCCACAAGCTTCTTAATATCCTCTGCAATAAACTACTCCTCTCCAAGGCCTGCTTCCGAACTTTCTGCTTGACAGACCGGGCATGTGGGTAGACAACAAGGTGGTGCTCGATTACCTCCCTAGGAACACCGGGGATATCAGATGGTTGCCAGGAAAACACATTGATATTTGCCCACAGTAAGGCAATGAGCGCTCTTTCCTATTTGTCATTAAGGGTGGCGCTGATAGTGAAGGTACCACCAACGCTAGCCAGCCCCACCGGGACCTTCTTCACTTGTGGTGCAACAACCTTGGATCTCTTGCTATTGGAACTCTCCTGCAAGTCATCAACAGGCGCAGCACACTCCGAAGAGGTACGCTTCCTGGATTCCTTGCTAGCGTCCTTGCTATCCTTCTTCTTTTCTCTGTTCTCCTTGGCGGGAACTGCTGCTGCCTCTACTGCGACTGTGTCCCGGTACATCTTATCCATGCAAATGATTCCTACCAGCCTAGGCATCTTCAAGGTGTTGTAGGCATAGTGGGATGCCACCATGAATTTAGCTAGGGATGGGCATCCAAGGATCCCATTGTATGGCAGGGGGAGGTCGAACACATCAAGAACAATCTTCTCAGTCCGATAGTTCAGTTCTCCCCCAAATGTCACTGGCAACGTCATCTTTCCCTTAGGATGACTCCTGCCAGGATTAACTCCTTGAAACGTGTCGGTGACCTTTAGCTCTTCCTCTGCGATCTAAAGTTTGCTGATGACCTTCGGGGAAATTAGATTCAACCCGGCCCCGCCGTCAACCAACATCTTCGTGACCTTGAGGTTGCGAATTGTTGGAGAGACCAACAATGGAAAACATCCTACCGCAGTGGTACGGTCAGGATGGTCCTCTTCATCAAAGATGACGGGCGTGCATGACCATTTGAGTGGCTTCCGAGCCTCTACCGCTGGCTCCACGACATTGACCTCACGTGCCCACTGTTTGAGTTGGCGGTTGATACGTCCATTTTGTATCATGCTTTTATGTCCATATTTATTCCATTATGGGCTGTTATTTCACATTATGTCACAATACTTATGGCTATTCTCTCTTATTTTACAAGGTTTAAAAAAGTAGGGAGAATGTCGGCAGCTGGAATTCTGGGCTGGAAAAGGAGCAAATATTAGAGACCTATTCTGCGCAACTCCAAAAGTCCTGAAACTCCACGGAAGTGATTTTCCGAATATATAAAAAATATCCAGCAGAAGAAGTTCACCAGAGGGGGCCCCACTTGGTCACGAGGGTGGGGGCACGCCCTACCCCCCTGGGCGCACCCCCTACCTCGTGGGCCCCCTGTTGGCCCTCCGATGCCCATCTTCTGCTATATGAGGTCTTCCATCGAGGAAAAATTGATAAGCAACCTTTCGGGACGAGACTCCGCGCCACGAGGCGGAACCTTGGCGGAACCAATCTAGGGCTCCGGTAGAGCTGTTCTGCCGGGGAGACTTCCCTCCGGGAGGGGGAGATCATCGCCATCGTCATCACCAACGCTCCTCTCATCGGGATAGGGAAATCTCCATCAACATCTTCACCAGCACCATCTCATCGCAAAACCCTAGTTCATCTCTTGTATCCAATTCTTGTCTCTATGTCCGGGATTGGTGCTAGTAGGTTGCTAGTAGTGTTGATTACTCCTTGTAGTTGATGCTAGCTGGTTTATTTGGTGGAAGATCATATGTTCCGATCCTTTATGCATATTATTACCCCTCTGATTATGAACATGAATATGCTTTGTGAGTAGTTACATTTGTTCCTGAGGACACGGGAGAAGTCTTGCTATTAGTAGTCATGTGAATTTGGTATTCGTACGATATTTTGATGAGATGTACGTTGTCTAGCCTCTAGTGGTGTTATGTGAACGTCGACTACATAACACTTCACCATTATTTGGGCCTACAGGAAGGCATTGGGAAGTAATAAGTAGATGATGGGTTGCTAGAGTGACAGAAGCTATGCGTTGCTTCCTAAGGGGCTGATTTGGATCCACATGTTTCATGCTATGGTTAGGTTTACCTTAATACTTTTGTTGTAGTTGTAGATGCTTGCAATAGAGGTTAATTATAAGTGGGATGCTTGTTCATGTAAGAACAACACCCAAGCACCGGTCCACCCACATATCAAATTATCAAAGTAGCGAACGCGAATCATATGAACGTGATGAAAACTAGCTTGACGATATTCCGATGTGTCCTCGGGAGCGCTTTTCCTTATATAAGAGTTTGTTCCGGCTTGTCCTTTGCTACAAAAAGGATTGGGCCACCTTGCCGCACTTTATTTACTTTTTCATACTTGTTGCTCGTTACTAATTATCCTATCACAAAACTATCTGTTACCACTTATTTCAGTACTTGCAGAGAATACCTTGCTGAAAACCGCTTATTTTTTCCTTCTACTCCTCGTTGGGTTCGACACTCTTATTTGTCGAAAGGACTACGATAGATCCCCTATACTTGTGGGTCATCAGCGATGAGAGGATTGCAGGGACGCACCCCCGTCAATGCACAGGGCGTGAGTGGCCTTCTGGAACTCCTGCTCACTAGTTTCCTCTTCATCCCCTCCATCACTCTCATCATTGCAATCTTCCTTCTCTCGACCCCTGGCGGGTTTTCCTTGGTTTCAGAAGGGTTTCCTGGGGCAATTTGCTTCACCGCCTCATCCCTTCCCGCCAGTGGTATTCTGACCTTTTTCCCTATCACGCTTCTCATATTCTGCTCTCTGCCTCTTGACAAGCTTCTCAACCTCATGACACTCTTGAATATAAAGGCCCCTGGTCGGATGAATCTTGTAGTACGGCCATCGCCTTTCCCGGCCTTCTTGGCAGCCGCAGCTTCCCGACAGTCAGCACACACGGCAGCTTCCTTGCCGGGGGCTTCGGCTCTAGCCTTCTTGCCAGTACTAGGTGTGCCCGATCCTTCGATAGTCATCAATACCTTATCCTTCGACGTTGATGCAATCCTCCTCTCCGGGGAGTTTCCTTCCCTCCTCCATCTGAGCACACTTGTCCACCAAGGTGTAAAGATCCTTCACAGTCTTGGGCAACCACACGTTCATCTTGGAACAAATCCTGCGGTTGCACACATTGGAGTGCAAGGCAACTATCACAACTGCTGGATGGATATTCGGGATGTTCCTGTGGACTCTCCTGAATCTCAGCAAGTACTTCCAGAGAATTTCTCCTTCTTTCTGCTGAAGAAGCTGGAAGTCATTGGGCCGCCCTGGTTCTTGATGGCCGCCAGCGAACGTCATGGCACACGTCAGCCCATGACGAAATGGAGTTCTCCGGCAGGTGCATCAGCCAAGACCTCACATTGGACTTGATTGCCAAAGGGATGTAGTTGGCAAACACCTTCTCATCTCTTCCCCTGGCAGCTTGAACAGCGATGGTGTAGATGATTAGAAATTCTGCCGGGTTTAGCCTCCCATCATACCTCTCGGGTATCTCTGGCTTGAACGTGCGAATGGACGACCAACGGAATTGCCGCAGCTCACGAGTAAAGTCAGGGCACCCAACCTCGAAAGGTAGGCACCCGCCAACCTCGAGCGCAGGCTCGTCAACGTCGGGACTATTGCACCCATCGGTCCGGCGGTAGTCGTCGCAGCGTCGCTGAATGATGACGTGCATGTCTCCCCTCCGCCTTTCCTTCGGGGCTCGTGGTTGGCCTCGACGTGCTCGAGGGTCAGAAGAGGCCATCGAGACGTCATCAGATTCTTGATTGTGCCGCGCTCGCGCTGGTTGATGTGGTGGGGACTGTACCATGGGGGTGGCCCCTTCCTTATGACGAGCAACATGAGCCGTCGTCGTCGCTTGGGGAGGTCGTGGCAGGCCAGCTCGCTGTGAGCTCCCAGCCTCGGCGAAACCGAGCAGATTCTGGATGGTGGCACGCCACTCATCCATCTGTTCGGCCGCCGGCAGAAACCTTAGTAGCAGCTGAGCCCGCACCATGGCCTCCGTAGCAGTGCTTGGCATGGGTGATGATGATATGGATCGCACCGTCGCTGGGCTTCTGATGGTGCCAGCGGCGACAGAACCATGTCCTTGCTGTTTCAAGGCGGCCATTTGGATGGCATGTTGACGTGGTGAAGGTGCTTGAGGGCCAGCGGCTCCGTTGGGCGCGGTGACCTGGTCGACTGGCCCCAGGGGAGGTGCACACGCTGTGGTCGCTCCCGTGGCGGGGGCGGCCGGAGGGCAGTGATTCGCCCAGGACCTTGCACCACCACTGTGGCTATGCCAGTTGGCGAGAGGAAGGGGCCCAGATGGAATAATCTCTTCACCCGTACCTCGTGGAGCATGGCCATCGGGATGTTGCTGATGCTGCTCTCCTCCGGTGTCTCCTGCTCCTGCTTTGGCCGTGGGGGAGGTGGTGACGGCGCCGCCTACTCCAACCACATCCCCAGCAGCGTCCACATCCTCGTGTGCCTCCACATCCCCCGTAGCATTGGTGGCTTTGGTCGGCGGAGCCTTCAGGGTGGATTGGTGAGCTGAAGCACCGAATTTCTTCTTGGGCGCCATGGTCGATGGCGTCGTTGAAGATGAAGATGGCGATGAAGATGACGCGTCGCTCACGCCTTTAGGTTTGCGCAAGTGATCCCCCAACGGCTACATGCGTATGAAATGTCAATGGGTGGATTTGCTAACACAGGGTCCAACCTTTTCTAAGGTTGCCTCGGGCCTCCTTTTATAGACTATGGGGTCACCACAGTGGCAAATTAGTCATTATGCGCTGCTAAGATAGCAAATAGTGCTATCATACCTAACTCTGCAGGCAGACATAGCGCATTAAATGCGCTGCTCAACGTCACATCATCGCTTGCCCGACAAGCCTTGTCGGGCTGTTTTGCTAGCTTCGCGCCTGCTCGCTCAACACGTCACAGGACAGGTGTTGTCTGTAGGTATTTCCTATAGAAAGAGGCTACCATGTGGCAAATGGCTTCCAGTTAGTCACTTTGCGGCTCGACACCACATTGATCGATGACGTGCGTCGCAGTGAAGTGGTTTGGTGAGGTGGCTCCGCCTCCGCGAGTCCCGGCTGGCCCTGTCGGAGCGTCTTGGAGGTTTTCTTTCTGGGGCAACCCCGTCCTCGCCAGGATCGCCTGCCCAACAAGGGAGGCTTTTCTCCTGGTGGTTTTTACTTCTCTGGCTTGGTCTTGGTCCTCTTGATCTGCATGTTCGTTCTTTGAAGATCTTGATGTCTTGGACTTTGGCCTGGTCTTGGCGCTGCAATCTTGCTCCCGTTCCTATGCACAGTCTGGGCAACTGACTCAGGGTTTGTTGCACCGATAACGAGGATTTATATTTTTTCAATCTAAAATATGTAGGCACTGGCCAAACTTTAGTTTAAATTAGGTAATGTTCCTTATCAATGTTTGCGTTTTGTAAGATCTGTACTTGTTAATCAGCATATTAATGAAAAAGACAAGCCTTGCCGGGTACTTTTGCATGTAACATGCCCATGCAGAGGTGAAATGCCTCTATAAATTTAAGTAAACAAGTTTTCCCTGGCAGGCTATCCTGTCGGTACCCTTAGTTTGTTGCCGCGGAGCTAGGCCTGCCGGGCACAAATCATAAAGGGGGACCAGCCCCACGCCAAACCTTTTCGCCAAAGGCCACTTCAACCATCTTGACCGAAGCAACATTCGAGTGAAGGGATGGGAGCACCTAAGTTTCGAAGGAGGCGAGGTTTTCACATGCACAAGTCTCTACTTACAAAACACATATGGGTAAGGAAGAACTTATCTATTTGGGCTGCCGAGGATCACAATGTAGGCTTGTCTTCTCTTCTCTCCTTTGGGACCATGTCCATGGTAAGAGCTTGCAGCTTAGTGCAGATGAGAATGATGCAACATGCGATCTTATCTACATGAACATGCTATGCTCATGATATGCTTATGCATGCATGCATGCAATTTGCCGGGCGCCCCTAACGCTTCATTAATTTCCCTGTTGGTCAGGGTCTGCGCCTGGCTTTGTACAAGGGGTTACATGCAACATCAGCAAGGCCTGTACAAAAGGGTGGCTGCCGGGCAGGGTCCGACAGCCGCGCCTTACGGGTAGAACTTACAGAGATGCTCAATGTTCCATGAATTTTGCAATTGAATCCATCTCCGGTCTCCAGATGGACTGTGCCAGGTCTGGTGACTCATACTACCCGGTAAGGGCCTTCCCACTTTGGCGTCAACTTGTTTGTACCCTTGGCAGACTGAACGTGCCTAAAGACAAGGTCAGCTTCCTCAAAACTTTGGGCATGAACCCTGCGTCTGTGATAGCGACGCAGGGCTTGCTGGTAGCGTGCAGCACACATACAACCCGGAGATGGTTCTCCTAGAGTAGCACAGTGTCGTCACGACTGTGCCGTTCTTGTGCTACTTCATCGTAGGCAAGTACTCGAGGTGACCCTTATATTAGTTCCGTGGGGATAACTTGTTCTGCCCCATAGACTAGGGAGAAGGGTGTTTGCCGGTAGCTTGATTTGGTGTCATTCTGAGGGACCAAAGAACCATCAGCAGCTCGTCGATCCATTGACAGCCATGATTCCACTACTTATCGAATGTTCTCGTCTTGAGTCCTCATAGCACTTCAGCGTTCACCCTCTAAGCCTGCCCGTTGCTCCTTGGATGAGCAACAGCGGAAAATGAGATTTTTCTTCTGAGGGCATGAACGTATTGCATGAAGGCATGGCTTGTGAATTGGGTGCCATTGTCTTTGATGATTCGAGCGGGGACCCCAAAATGGCACACTAATCCTTTCAAGAACTTGATAGCTAACTGTGTGGTCTCCTTTCTCACGTGCTCCACTTCTGGCCACTTTGTGAACTTGTCGATGGCGACGAACAAGAACTCAAAGCCCCCGGTAGCACGGGGAAAGGCCCCAAGATGTTGAGCCACCAGACTGAGAAGGGCTATGATAAAGGGATCGTCTGGAGAGCTTGGGAAGCTCGATGGATATTCTCGGAGTGGAACTGGCAGGCTTCACATTTGGTGACCAAATCAACTCCATCTTGGAGGGCCGTGGGCCAGTAAAATCCTTGCCGGAAGGCTTTTCCAACCAGAGCCCTCGATCCAATGTGTGAGCCGCACAAACCCTTGTGTATCTCTGCCAACAGTCCCTTTCCTTCTTCCCAGCAAATGCACTTCAATTTCACACTATTGGGTCTTCTTCTATACAGCGTGTCGTCAACGAACTGATACATACTAGCCCTCCGGGCTACTCTTTCAGCTTCTTCTTGCTCTTCAGGAAGTTCTCCAGTTTGGAAGAAATGGACTATGTGTCCTGCCCGTGTTGGAGACTGAGGCTCAACAACGAGGACTAGCGGCACCTCCTCATTTGTGGGAGTGCATTCCTCGACCGCAGGTACCATTGGTCTGGCGGGAGGGCGCAACTCAACGATCAAAGGGGACTTGTTCCCGCCAAGCTCTCTGTCGGGGGCCTCCGGAGGCTCTGGCGGGAGATGCTTGCTGCAGTCTAGTTTCCTCCTCTTTCTGGCCATTGTTGTCGGGGATACGGAGGGCTGAGTCATATGGAGAACAAAAGTCCCTGGTTCCACAGGGAGTTATTGCGCAGCACACTTTTACAAATGATGAGCAATGCTGTTTTCCGCATGTGGTACATGCTCTGTTTGGAATCCGTCAAAGCGCAACTCCAACTTTCTCACTTCCTCAATGTATGCCTCCATTAATGGGCTTTGGTAATCCTTGTTTACTTGTCTCACCACAAGTTGCGAGTCTCAAAAGATGATCATCTTCTTGATTCCCAATTCTGTTGCAATCCTGAGCCCGACAAGGAGCCCCTCGTACTCTACAGTATTGTTGGTAGCCTTCTCCCGAGGAAAATGCATTTGGAGGACGTACTTAAGGTGTTCCCTAGTGGGAGAAACAATAAGTACACCAGCCCATGCACCTTGTAGGGAGAAGGCACCATCGAAATATATAATCCATTCTTGGGGCGCCTCCTTGCGAGGGATAACTGTCTCCAACACTTCTTCATTAGGGATTGGTGTCCACTCTGCAATAAATTGTACCAGTGCTCTGCTCTAAATAGTTGATGTGCTTCCAAACTTCATACCGAAACTGGATAACTCCAAGGTCCACTCCACTATCCTGCCGGTGGCCTCGGGGTTTCTAAGCATGTGTTGCAAAGGAAAGCGGGTGAACCGTGATCTTGTGGGCTTGGAAGTAGTGGTGCAGTTTCCTTGAGGCCACGATGAGGCCGAAAATCATCTTAGCACACCAGAGTACCTTGACCTAGCTTCCCGTAATAGGGAGCCGACGAAGTACACCGGTTGCTGCACCACTTTCTTCCTTGCCACAACCTTGGGACTGTTTTTGATACCTTGCTCTCCCTTGTCTTGAACTGCATATGACATTGCTGGGATGTATTCGCTTTCCTCTCCAAAGGGGACAATGGATGTGGTTGTCGCTTCATCCACTTCCCGCCGCGCTACTTGTGATGCACTAACCACCTGATAAGTTGCCGCTAAGTATAGCAGCAATGGCTCTTGTTGTTTGGGTGTGACCAAAATGGGCACAGAGGAAAGATAGGTCTTTAAATCTTGTAGTGCAATATCTGCCTCCGGGGTCCATTCCATAGGTCATGCCTTCTTCGCGATTTTAAAAAACGGCAAGGCGCGCTCGGGAAACTTGGAAATGTCCCTGCTAAGCATGGCAACAAATCCAGTCAAACGCCTCACGTCCTTAACTGTCTTGGGTTCTTGGATCTTCTTGATAACCTTGATCTTGTCGGGGTTGGCCTCTATCCCCTGATGGGACACAAACAACCCAAGTAGCTTGCCGGAAGGAATGCTAAGCACACACTTCTCCAGGTTCAGCTTCGAGTTAATCTTACGCAGATTAGCAAAGGTTTCTTCCAAATCATGGATGAGGGTTGATTTGTCCTTAGTCTTAACCACAATATGATCCATGTAAGCTTCAATATTTTTGTTCAGCTCGGATTCAAAGCCAATCTGGACTGCCCTTGCAAAAGTGAATCCGCTGCTCTTCAACCCGAAGGGCATCCATATGAAGCAGTACGTGCCACATGGGGTTATGAACGGGGTCTTCTCTTTGTCTTCCTAGGACATGAAGATCTGGTGGTACCCAGAGTATGCATCCAGGAAAGAAAGTAGGTCACACTCGGAGGTGAAACCCATAATCTGGTCGGTGCGCGGCAAGGGAAATGGGTCCTTCGGGCATGCCTTGTTCAGATTCGTAAAATCTATGCAAAGCCTCCATTTCCTATTAGCCTTGCGTACCACCACAGGATTTCCTAACCATGTTGGATGCAGTACTCCTATGACCAGACTAGCTGCCTCAAGTTTCTTGATCTCCTCGGCAATGAACTGCTGCCGCTCCAAAGCTTGCTTCCGGACCTTCTTCTTGACGGGTCGGGCATGTGGGCAGACAACAAGGTGGTGCTCGATTACCTCCTTGGGAACACTGGGGATATCAGATGGTTGCCAGGCAAAAATATTGATATTCACCCGCATGAAGGCAACAAGCGTGATTTCCTATGTGTCATTGAGGGTGGCACTAATAGTGAAGGTACCATCAGTGCCAGCCAGCCCTGTCGGGACCTTTTTCATAGCGGGTTCAACAGCCTTTGGTCTCTTGCTATTGGAACTCTCTGGCAAGTTATCAACATGCATAGCGTACTCCGAAGAGGTATGCTTCCTAGGTTCCTTGCTATTTATCCCCTTCTTCTTGTTTTCGTTGGTGGGAACACTAGCTTCCGCGGCCTCTACCGCGATTTCTTCCCTATACATCTTGTCCATAGAAATGATTGCATCCTTCTCGTCTGACGGAATGGAGATGACGCCTATCAGCACTGGCATCTTCAAGGTATTGTACGCATAGTGGGATGCTGCTATGAATTTGGCTAGGGCTGGGCAACCAAGGATTCCATTGTCTGGCAGGGGGAGGTCAACCACATCAAATACGATCTTCTGAGACTAGTAGTTTAAATCCCCCCTCCCCGAACGTCACCAGTAGCGTGATCTTCCCCTTAGGACGACTCCTGCAGGAGTTGATCCCTTGCAATGTGCCAGTAACCTTGAGCTCTTCCTCTACAATCTAAAGTTTGCTGATGACCTTTGGAGAAATAAGATTCAACCTGGCCCCACGGTTAACCAACATCTTTGTGACTTTGAGGTTGTGGATTGTTGGTGAGACCAACAACGGCAAGCACCCTACCACGATGGTGCGATCTGGGTGGTCCTCTTCATCAAAGACGAAGGATGTGCGGCACCACTTGAGCGGCTTCCGAGAATCTGCCGCTGGCTCCACGACATTGACTTCACGTGCCCATTATTTAAGTTGGAGGTGAGAGGAGTGAGGAGATGCACCCCTGTCAATGCACATGGCATCAGTGGCTTTCTAGAACTCCTGCTCGCTAATTTCCTCTTCATCTCCTCCATCACTCTCATCATTGCAATCCTCCTTCTTACGACTTGATAACCCACAAGTATAGGGGATCTATCGTAGTCCTTTCGATAAGTAAGAGTGTCAAACCCAACGAGGAGCAGAAGGAAATGACAAGCAATTTTCAGCAAGGTATTCTCTGCAAGCACTGAAATTATCGGTAATAGATAGTTTTATGATGAGATAATTCGTAACGGGTAACAAGTAACAAAAGTAACCAAGGTGCAGCAAGGTGGGCCAATCCTTTTTGTAGCAAATGACAAGCGTGGACAAACTATTATATAAAGCAAAGCGCTCCCAAGGACACATGGGAATTGTTGTCAAGTTAGTTTTCATCATGCTCATATGATTCGTGTTCATTACTTTGATAATTTGACATGTGGGTGGACCGGTGCTTGGGTGCTGCCCTTCCTTGGACAAGCCTCCCGCTTATGATTAACCCCTCTCGCAAGCATCCGCAACTACGAAAGAAGAATTAAGATAAATCTAACCATAGCATGAAACATATGGATCCAAATCGTCCCCTTATGAAGCAACACATAAACTAGGGTTTAAGATTCTGTCGCTCTAGCAACCCATCATCTACTTATTAGTTCCCAATGCCTTCCCCTAGGCCCAAATAATGGTGAAGTGTCATGTAGTCGATGTTCACATCACACCACTAGAGGAAAGACAACATACATCTCATCAAAATATCGAACGGATACCAAATTCACATGATTACTTATAACAAGACTTCTCCCATGTCCTCAGGAACAAACATGACTACTCACAAAGCATATTCATGTTCATAATGAGAGGAGTATTAATTATCATTAAGGATCTGAACATATGATCTTCCACTGAATAAACCAACTAGCATCAACTACAAGGAGTAATCAACACTACTAGCAACCCACATGTACCAATCTGAGGTTTTGAGACAGAGGTCGGATACAATACATGAACTAGGGTTTGAGAGGAGATGGTGCTGGTGAAAAAGTTGATGGATATTGACCCCCTCTTGATGAGAGGATTGTTGGTTATGACGATGGCTTCGATTTCCCCCTCCCGGTGGGAAGTTTCCCCGACAGAACAGCTCTGCTGGAGCCCTAGACTGGTTCTGCCCAAGTTCCGCCTCGAGACGGCGGCGCTTCATCCCGAAAGCTTCCTTCTGATTTTTTCCAGGTCAAAACACACCATATAGAAGTAGATGGGCGTCGGGGGCCTGCCAGGGGGCCCACAAGGACCCTAGGTGCGCCCTCCACCCTTGTGGATGGCAGGTGCCCCCCTCTGGTGCTTTTTCTTCGCCCAATAGTTTTTTTATATATTCCCAAAATATTCTCCATGAAGTTTCAGGACTTTTGGAGTTGTGCAGAATAGGTCTATAATATTTGCTCCTTTTCTAGTCCAAAATTCCAGCTGCCGGCACTCTTCCTCTTCATGTAGACCTTATAAAATAAGAGAGAAAAGGCATAAGTATTGTGATATAATGTGTAATAACAACCCATAATGCAATAGATATCAATATAAAAGCATGATGCAAAATGGACGTATCAATTCCTCCAAGCTTAGACCTCACTTGTCCTCAAGCAAAAGCAGAAATCAAAAAATATGTCCACATGTTTAAATATAGAGGTGTCAATAAAATAAAATACAAACCTGAGGGCATCATGATCATCGTTAGAACAACAGGATATATTGGCATATAATTTCTTGTGCTAAAGTAACAATTCGTTCACAAGGTAAAGTATGAATCAGAAACTTCATTGAAAACTAACGAACTATGATCTCAGTCATTGAAGCAATTGCAATTTATCATAACATCTGAAAGAGTCAATATAAGAGCTTTTCAGCAAGTCCACATACTCAACTATCATTTAATATTTCACAATTGTTTACACTCACGTGATACTTATGGGTTCAAAGCTTCAATCATACACAGAGAAAGATATGGGCTTATAGTTTCGCCTCCCAACCTTTTACCTGAAGGGTAATGCCAACAATAATACTTTGTGAGAACCTACGTCTGAGTGGATATATATATATATATATATATATATATATATATATATATATATATATATATATATATATATATATATATATATATATATATATCCGGATCTCTCCAACACATAGTGCTTGCCAAAGGAAAAAGTATAAAAAGGAAAGGTGAAGGTCACCATGACTCTTGTATAAGGATAGAAGATAAAAGTAAAATATAGGCCCTTCACAGAGGGAAGCAGAGGTTGTCATGCACTTTTATGGTTGGACGCACAAAATCTTAATGCGAAAGAACGTCACTTTATATTGCCTCTTGTGGTAAAGATCTTTATTATGCAGTCTGTCGCTTTTATTTCTTCCATACCACAAGTTCGTATAAAGCTTATTTTCTTTACACTAATAGATCATACATATTCAGACAACAATTTTTATTGCTTGCACTGTTGACAACTTACTCGAAGGATCTTACTCAATCCATAGGTAGGTATGGTGGACTCTCATGGCAAAACTGGTTTAAGGGATGTTTGGAAGCACAAGTAGTGTCTCTACGTGGTGCAAAGAATTGGGATAGCATGAGAGGGAAAGGCAAGCTCAACATGTTGGATGATCCATGACAATATATCTTCTATTTAGATATAAGAAAACATAACTCATTATGTTGTCTTCCTTGTCCAACATCAACTTTTTAGCATGTCATATTTTAATGAGTGCTCACAATTACAAAATATGTCCAAGATAGTATATTTATATGTGAAACCTCTCTTTCTTTATTACTTCCTATTAATTGCAACAATGACCAAAACTATGTTCGTCAACTCTCAACAACTTTTATTCATCATACTTTCTATATGTGAAGTCATTACTCTCCATAAGATCAATACGTGGTCTTTTTATTTCTTTTTATTCCTTTTCTTTATTCCTTGAAGATCATAGCAAGATAGGAAATCGCTCATCTCAAAAGTACTCTTTATTAAATATAACACACAGACTTGGTTACATAGATAGAGATGAAAACAAAACTCAAAGCTAGATCACACTAAAAACTTTATTCTATTAGATCAAGATATAACCAAAAGGATCGAACTAAGAAAAACGATAAAGATAAAGATGTGATGGTGATACGATACCGAGGCACCTCCCCCAAGCTTGGCGGTTGCCAAGGGGAGTGCCCATACCCATGTATTTATGTCTCTTTCATCGGAGGTGGTGATGATGGAGTTGTTGATGAAGTAGTGCCACACATCGAGCATAGGAGATGCTCCAATTTACGAATAATGCCCTGGAGTGCGGTGATATGATCTTGCAACAGAATATTTTCACGAGTGAGATATTGATTTTGCACACAAACTATTTCAACGATCTTGAAAGCTTCAATTTCAGTAGGGGAAGATGATTGTAGTATGGTTGAAGGATGTCTTCTTCTTCTGCCGGAACTTGATCTTCCGCGGCCTTCTTGATCTTCCCACCCTCGTTGATTTCCCAAAGTTCTTCTCTCTTCATCTCTATCTTCATTAGCCAAGGATCGTCGCCCACGTTGTTGGAGGAGGGGGATGACATGATGTTTGGCCTTGAAAACTCTGGCAGAAAACAGCTCAAAACAAAAATATGGGATATTGTCGTGGTACCGTGGTCAAAACCTTCGGGAGAATATATAATGAATTTTTACCGACCAAAAGAAGTATTGTGCAAGTAAACGGAGTCCGGAGGGCACACGAGGTGGCCACAAGGTCGGGGGGCGCGCCCTCCACCCTTGTGGATTCCTCATGTCTCTTTCAGACTACTTTTAATTTTCCTATTTTTTAGATATTTCAAAACGGAGAAAAATAGCCATTAGAACAGTTTTGGAGTCAGTTTACTTACCGTACCACATACCTATTCCTTTTTGGAGTCTGAAACGTTATGGAAAGTGTCCCTTTTGTAGTCCTCCGGTGTTACAGTGTCAATAATATTGGTCTCAACATTTATGGGAGTACCTGAGATATAATGTTTAATTTTTTGACCATTTACCACCTTCGGATTTGTGCCTTCGGCATTGTTGATTTTGATGGCACCAGAACAATAGACCTCCTCGATAATGTAAGGACCTTCCCATTTAGGGAGAAGCTTTCCTGCAAAAAATCTTAAACGAGAGTTGTATAGCAAAACATGATCAATTACATTAAATTCGCGCTTTTGTATCCTTTTGTCATTCCATCTTTTAACTTTTTCTTTAAAAAACTTGGCATTCTCATAGGCTTGGGTTCTTCATTCAACGAGCGAGATGGTGTCAAATAACCTCTTCTCACCGGCAAGTTTGAAGTCATAATTGAGCTCTTTAATAGCCCAATATGCCTTATGTTCTAATTCAAGAGGTAAGCGACATGCTTTTCCATAAACCATTTTATACGGGGACATACCCATAGGGTTCTTATAGGCAGTTCTATAAGCCCATAATGCATCATCAATTTTCTTAGACCAATTCTTTCTAGATCTATTAACAGTCTTTTGCAAAATCAATTTAATCTCTCTATTGCTCAATTCTACTTCACCACTAGACTGAGGATGATATGGATATGCAATTCTATGGTTAATATCATACTTAGCAAGTATTTTACGGAAAGCACCATGAATAAAATGTGAACCACCATCAGTCATTAAATATCTAGGGACTCCAAACCTCGGATAGATAACTTCTTTAAGCATCTTAATAGAAGTGTTATGTCGGGGGAAATCGGCCTCCACGAGCACCTATGAGGACGGAGCCCCTTTTCGGTTCGGCAGGGGGCGGAGGTTGCACAAAGAGCAGATCGAGGCGACACACACACAACGATTTTACCCAGCTTCGGGCCGCACGGATGCGTAAAACCCTACTGCTGCTTGTCTGGTTGATTCGAGTTCTTGCTCTGGAGCGCAAGAAGCTACAGTAAGTTGGAGCTGGACGTAGACAAGGGTCTACCGGGTTTTTTTCTTTCGGGGTCCTCCCCCTACGTGCGCATGGGCCTCCTTTTATATGCTAAGGGGTTTCCCACAGGTAGCGACGCAGGTGAGGGTAAAAATGGCAAGGAACTGTGCGAACAGTGGCCGCACAGTGCTATTGCACCTAACTCTGACGGCGGGGGACAAAGGCATTAAATGCCCGTCTGGACCGCCCGAACAGTACCGAGGCGGACCGTTGGGGGCGCCTCCGCTTGCCACGGGGGCGACTCTGCCAACATCGCATGCCACCGCGCGCCTCAGGTTGTGCGGCACCCCGCCACGTGCCTCTGGGGAAGCTCCAGAGTGACGCGTGGTCAGGTGAGCTGGAGCGTAGGCCTGAGGTGGTGGTTTGCCGCGGCAAGTGGCTTGCCGCGGTGGTTGTCTTGCCGCACCTGAAAGCTTGCCGCTCGTCAGGCCTTGCCGGGGCGCGCGGCGCGTTGCGGCGGGCTTTTCTTGGGGTGCCTTGGCTTGGCCGTCCCGGCGAGCTCCTCCCGCCGGGGCCTTGGTGCTTCGGCTTAGTCGTCCCGGCAAGCTCCTCTTGCCGGGGCCTTGTCGCCTTGGCCCGGCAAGCTCCTCTTGCCGGACCTCGCCTTCTTGGCCCGGCAAGCTCCTCTTGCCGGGGCCTGGTCTTCTAGGCTCGATCACTTGGCCTTCGTCCGGCCCAGAAAGGGTCGTGGAGACTCTTGTCGCTCCCCTGGCAAGCCTTGCCGCGGGATGCTACTACTGCCCGTGCACAAGTTCGGGGTACTAAGGTACCCCTAGTTTAGTAAACCGACAGGAGTCCCCGGGTCTGGGCCATACACGGTGCCAAGCGTTGTTGGGCCAGGCCCTAATAGTGCACGGGCACGCGTGGCCTGGGTTGCACTGCTCCTTAACTCCGTGCCCGTCGCGCCCTCCCCAAGTGGCGCGCGCTTATCGCGGCATCATGGGGGGCGAGGCGTGCAAGGCGTGCGTGACGTGGGTGACGTGCGCGGGGCTTGAGGGCCGCAGGCATGCGTCACGTCGGGCACGATTCCTTTATTTGGAAAGGCGAAACGTCCGCCCCCACTTTGAAGTGGGGGGGAGACGTGGATGCGCGGCTTGGTGAACGAACAGGGTCGAGGCGCGGCTTTCGGGGCGCCCGCCCCCACGATCACGGGGTGGGGAGAGGTCGCCTCATCTGTCGCCTCGGCCCTGTTCTCCCGCCACGCGTCCTCCATGCGCTTGGGGTTGCGGTGGTGGATGCAGGAAACCGGGCCGACGCGGGTCGAAGTAGAGGGTCGGCCCCGTCGCCTGCCATTCCTCTGCTTTGACTGGTTGGGCGGGGCGTCCGAGCCCCCACTCTGCTCCTTTATAAGGAGCGGAAGGGGATGATGAGGGTCCGCACTCCTTCCTTCTTTCTTCTCTTAGATCCCTGGTCCCCTCTCCCCAACTGTCATGGAGAAAGGGAACCCTGGTCCTTCTTCGGTGGCGGCAAGGGTTGCCGCTAGGCAGCGCGCCCCTCCTCCCCTTGCACCCGTGGTGACGGAGCCAACCGTAAGGGGAAGGGGGAGGGGGTGAGGTCGTGGACGAGGCCGTGGACGGGGCCGAGGCGCGCGAGGCGGGCGGGGCGGCGCGCCGGCCTCGCCCCCGCCGGCGGCTCCGTTTCTCCCGGCGGTTCCCCCAGACGCCGTCACCACCCCTGCTCGCGGCGACGACCACCGGGGTCTTCTCTCCGGCCCGGCAAGCTCGTCTTGCCGGGGCTTCGTCTTCTCGGGCGGCTGGAGTGGCGAGGCTGCGGAAGAGGCCGGCGGCAAGGCCGTCAACTCAGAGTACGAGGGCTAGATGCCCTCGACAGCGTGTTGACGTCCTGCAGCCTCCTTTTCGAGCTCCGCTTTCGGCGTCGCCGTCTCCATCCGGCCTCCAGAGCCCCCGGGCGGAGCCCCGGATGCTCTCTTGGCGTCTTCTGCCACCCGTAGCTCGTCTAGGCGCCCCTTTTGCCCTTCTCGCCTCCTTGCCCTACCTCCTGAGGAGAGAGACAAGAAAGGGATCACGGGCACCTTATCTCTTTTTATCTTGTAAGCCCTCGGGCCTTAATTGTGTTTAAATCTTGTAATCCCATCTTTCATGTTTTTCATTCTCTCTGAGCTGTACCTGAGTGGAATGTTTTTAATGAAAAGGGAGTGTTTGCCGGACCATTTGTCTCGCGGGTACATCCCGCGGCAAGGAGCGAATCCTTTGCATCGTTAAGATAGACACTTCCCCGCCCGGCAACGGAGCCTGCCGTCTCCCCGCGCCCCTTGGCCCTCCTCACGCTCTTGGCGGAGGCAGGGAGAAGGCGGGTTCTGGCCCTTCGCTTCCTCCTCTTGCCGCCGCGGCTACTATCAGAAGCGGGCCCCGGGAACGCGCTCCGGGGTTTGTCGCTTAAGAGAGCACGACAGCTTTTAGGAGGAAGCAAGGTTTTCGCATTCCGCAACTCACGAGAGAATGCATGATAAGGGATGTAAAGACTTATCTGAGGTTGCAACCCCCGACAACTCTGGCTTGCCGGGGCGCGGGTGCTGGCTCGCCCTTCTCCCCTTCTTCGTCCTTGAGCGGCCCGGCAAGGGTATGCAATTCCTGCGAGCCAAAGGGGAATGACGGGAAAAAGACGCGGACTCGACCTCTAAGTTAGGGGTTAGCGACTGTTAGGCACTACCAACCCTAACCAAGGACGAGACTCGACTCAGCATGCATGCTAAAACTTGGGGGCGCCAGCGCTTCATTATCTGCTGCCAGGGTATGCGCCTGGCTTTGTACAAAGGATTACATGCAACTGCGCCAAGACTTTGTACAAAGAGTTGGTTGCCGGACGGGGTCCGACAACCGCGCCTTACGGGTAAAACTTGCGAAGATGCTCAATGTTCCAGGAATTGCTCACCGGAGTACCATCTTCGGTCTCGAGGCGGACGGCGCCGGGCCTCGTGACTCGTTTCACCCGGTAAGGGCCTTCCCACTTCGGCGTCAACTTGTTGTGTATCTTGGCCGACTGAACGCGCCGAAGAACAAGGTCGCCTTCCTCGAGGCTCCTGGCTTTAACTTTGCGGCTATGATAGCGACGCAGAGCTTGCTGGTAGCGAGCGGATCGCACAGCAGCCTGGAGACGATCCTCCTCGAGGAGCAGTGCGTCATCTTCACGCGACCGCTCTTGCTCAAGCTCATCATAAGCGAGCACTCGAGGTGACCCGTATACGAGTTCCGTGGGGGTAACTGCTTCTGCTCCATAGACTAGAGCAAATGGTGTCTGGCCGGTGGCTCGATTTGGCGTCGTTCTGACCGACCAAAGAACCGCCGGCAGCTCCTCGATCCAGTTCCGTCCGCGCTTGAGCAGCTTGTCAAAACTTCTTGTCTTGAGCCCGCGCAGTACCTCGGCGTTGGCCTTTTCCGCTTGACCGTTGCTCCGCAGATGAGCAACAGAAGCGAAGCAGACCTTGGTGCCGAGGTCTTGGGTGTACTGCATGAAAGCGTGGCTTGTGAACTGCGTACCGTTGTCGGTGATGATCCTGTTGGGGACCCCGAAGCGGCAAACAATCGACCTGAAGAATTTGATCGCGGACTGGGCTGTCACCTTCCTCACCGGTTCCACTTCTGGCCACTTTGTGAACTTGTCGATGGCAACGAACAAGTACTCAAAGCCCCCGACGGCTCGGGGGAAGGGGCCGAGGATATCGAGCCCCCAGACCGAGAAGGGCCAGGACAAAGGGATCGTCTGGAGAGCTTGAGCTGGCTGGTGTATCTTCTTGGAATGGAACTGGCACGCTTCACACTTGGTTACTTGTGCAGTTGCATCCTGGAGGGCTGTTGGCCAGAAGAAACCTTGTCGGAACGCTTTGCCGGCAAGTGCTCTGGCGCCAATGTGGTGTCCACATATGCCTCCGTGTATCTCCGCCAACAGCTCCTGTCCGTCTTCCCGGTGAATGCACTTCAATTTCACCCCATTGCGTCCTCTTCTGTACAGTGCGCCGTCGACGAACTGGTACATACTGGACTGCCGGGCTACTCTTTCCGCTTCTTCTTCTTCTTTGGGAAGTTCTCCTGTCTGGAGGAAACGGACGATCTGCTGTGCCCACGTCGGAGCCTGTGGCTCGACGACAAGGACTAAAGGCATGTCGGCGGCTGCGGGAACATCAGCTTCTACGACGAGGACTTGGGGCTCAGCCGGAGCTTGACGTTCCCCGGCAAGCTTGCCGGGGCATGGCTTGCCGGGAGCGCCTGCTTCGTCGGGACAAACCCTGGGGCTTGCCGGAGCGGGCAGCTCCTCAGCACTCTTGGCGTCGATCTTGGGGACTCTCTTGGCGGCGGCTTCGGGAAGCTCTGCCGGGAGATAGTCACCGGAGACCGATTTTCTCTTCTTGCTTGGCCCAGTCGATGGTGTCACGGATGGCTGAGTCAGCTTGAGCACAAAAGTCCCTGGTTCCATAGGTAGCTTTAGTGCGGCGCATTTTGACAGGCCGTCGGCGATGTCGTTCTCTGCTCTTGGAACGTATTCCATTTGCAGGCCGTCAAAGCGCTCTTCCAGCTTCCTCACTTCATCAACGTAAGCCTCCATCAACGGGCACTGGTAATCCTTGTTCACTTGGCGGACGACGAGCTGCGAGTCACCCCTGACAATGAGCTTCTTGATCCCAAGTTCCGCCGCGATCCTGAGACCGGCGAGCAAACCTTCATACTCTGCCGTATTGTTGGTTGCTTGCTCCTTGGGAAAGTGTATCTGGACGATGTACTTGAGGTGCTCTCCGGTGGGCGGGATGAGCAGCACGCCGGCACCGGCGCCTTCCAGCGAAAAGGCACCATCAAAGTACATCAACCACTCTTTGGTTGCTTCCTTGCCGGGGATGCTCGTCTCTGGAATTTCTTCGTCCAGTGTCGGCGTCCACTCTGCTATGAACTCTGCCAATGCTCTGCTCTGGATGGTCGATGTGCTCTCGAACTTGAGGCCAAAGCTTGACAGTTCTAGTGCCCACTCGACAATCCTGCCTGTTGCTTCGGGATTCTGCAGTATCCTCTTAAGCGAAAAGCGAGTGACCACTGTGATCTCGTGTGCTTGGAAGTAATGGCGCAGCTTCCTCGAGGTCATGAGGAGGCCGAAGAGCAATTTCTGCACACCAGAGTACCTCGACCTAGCCCCCTGCAGGAGGGAACTGACCAAGTAAACTGGGCGCTGCACCATCTTCTTCTTCTGCACTTCCCCTTGCGCTTGCGCGGATTCGCCTTTGCCGGGGCCAGAGCTTGTCGGGGAAGCCCCCTGCTTGTCATCGGACGCGCTTGCCGTGGTTGTTGGCTCGTCATCAGCTTCCCTCTCCGCTACTAACGCAGCACTAACCACTTGATTGGTTGCCGCTAGGTAGAGCAGCAACTTCTCTTGAGGTCTAGGCGCGACAAGTATAGGAGCGGAGGACAGGTATTTCTTCAAGTCTTGCAGCGCAGCCTCCGCTTCCGAAGTCCATTTTACTGGACCTGCCTTTTTCAATATTTTGAAAAACGGCAGGGCGTGTTCCGCAGACCTGGAAATAAACCTGCTGAGAGCCGCCACGCAGCCGGCAAGTCTTCGCACGTCCTTGACACGCGTTGGTGCTTCAATCTGCTCGATGGCCTTGATCTTGTCGGGGTTGGCTTCGATCCCACGCTGAGACACGAAGAACCCGAGAAGCTTGCCGGAGGGAACTCCGAACACGCACTTCTCGGGGTTGAGCTTGAGGCTGATCTTGCGCAAGTTCGCAAAGGTCTCTTCCAAGTCTTGAACCAAGGTTGCCTTGTCTCTGCTCTTGACCACAATGTCGTCCATGTAGGCCTCCACATTTCTGTGGATCTGTGGCTCGAAAGCAGTGTGGACAACCCTCGCAAACGTCGAGCCTGCGTTCTTCAGTCCAAAAGGCATCCGCACAAAACAGTACGTGCCGCATGGAGTGATGAACGCAGTCTTCTCTTCATCTTCTTTGGTCATGAAAATCTGGTGGTACCCGGAGTAGGCGTCGAGGAATGAAAGCAGGCCACATCCAGCCGTGGAGTCAACAATCTGGTCGATGCGCGGCAAGGGAAATGGATCTTTAGGGCAAGCTCTGTTGACATCGGTGAAATCGATGCAAAGCCTCCACTTCCCGTTTGCTTTGCGCACGACAACAGGATTGGCCAACCACGTCGGATGGAGCACGCCCCTGACAGGGCCTGCCGCTTCCAACTTCCTGATCTCCTCCGCGATAAACTCTTGGCGCTCCACCACTTGTTTCCTGACTTTTTGCTTGACGGGCCGCGCATGAGGACAGACGGCAAGGTGGTGCTCAATCACTTCCCTGGGAACGCCGGGGATGTCAGATGGTTGCGAGGCAAACACATCGACATTCGCCCGCAGGAAAGCAACGAGCGCGCTTTCCTATTTGGGGTCGAGAGTGGCACTGATGGTGAAGGTACCACCAGTGCCGTCCTCCTTGGCGGGCACCTTCTTGGTCGCTGGTGGAGCAGCCGTCGTCTTCTTGTGTTTACCGACGGGGCTCCATGGTGCGTCCTCAACGGCAGCGCAGCGCTCCGAAGAGGCGCGCTTGCCGGAGTGGGCGCCAGAGCATTCGCCGGGCTTGGCCTTCTAGCCAGGAGAGCTCGATGGCACGTCCTCGACGGCAGCGCAGCACTCCGAGGAGGCGCGCTCACCGGAGTTGGCGCCAGAGCACTTGCCGGGCTTGGTCTTCTTGCCGGCGGGGCTCGATGGCACGTCCTCGACGGCAGCGCAGCACTCCGAAGAGGCGCGCTTGCCGGAGTGGGCGCCAGAGCACTTGCCGGGCTTGGTCTTCTTGCCGGCGGGGCTCGATGGCACGTCCTCGACGGCAGCGCAGCACTCCGAAGAGACGCGCTTGCCGGAGTGGGCGCCAGAGCACTTGCCGGACTTCTTCTTTCCCCCGGAAGCTCCAGCGGCAAGTGGGCCGCGGGCCGTTGCTGCTGTTGCGTCCCGGTATATTTGGTCGGCGCAGATAAGGGCATCCTTCTTGTCGCCGGGGACAGAAATGACGCTTATCGGGCCAGGCATCTTGAGCATGTTATACGCGTAGTGAGAGGCCGCCATGAACTTGGCGAGCGCTGGTCGGCCGAGGATCCCGTTGTAAGGCAACGGAAAGTCGGCGACGTCAAAGGTGACCTTCTCAGTCCTGAAATTCAGCTCGCTGCCAAATGTTACCGGCAGCGTGATCTTTCCCTTCGGCTTGCTCCTTCCCGGGTTGATTCCTTGGAATGTGCCGGTTTCTTCGAGCTCGCTATCGGGAACTTGGAGTCTCCGGAGAACAGCAGAGGAGATCAGATTCAAGCCGGCCCCGCCGTCAACTAGCAGCTTAGTGACCTTGAGGTTGCGGACCGTTGGCGAAACCAACATCGGCAAGCACCCGACCGCGGTTGTGCGATCAGGGTGGTCCTCAATGTCGAAGATGATAGGCGTGCTGGACCATCTCAGGGGTCTGCGTGACTCGACGGGTGGCTCCGCTGCATTGGCCTCCCGCACCCACCGTTTAAGCTGGTGGTGGGAAGCGTGCAGGGAGGCACCGCCGTCCACACACAAGACCTTAGTGGCTTTCTGAAACTCCTGCTCGCTGGTCTCGGGGTCTTCCATGTCTTCGTCGTCGTCATCGTCTTCGTCCTTCTCGCATCCCCGGGGAGGTCTGTCTGCTTGCCGCTGCTTGTCCTTGCCGCGGCGCTCCCCCTGGCCGGGACGCTTCGTGCCGGATCCCCCGCCGCCTGCTTGGGCTCTCTCCTTGTCGTGTCGTACGTACTCGGCCTTCTGCAGCTCGACGAGTCGCTCGACTTGCTTGCAACTCTGGAGGTCGTGGCCCCTGGTACGGTGGATCTTGCAGTACTTCTTGTCGGTACCGTCCCGCTTATCGGGAGCAGCCACCGCCCGGCAGTTGGCGCACCCGACAACCTCCTTGCCGGGGCCTCCCGCCTGGGCTTTCTTGGCGGAGCCCTCGCTGCCGGACTTCTCGACAACCAGCACCTATGGGTTTTTCTTCTTTTTGCCGTTCCGCCGCCGGCCTCTCCTTGCCGGGGTGGTACCTTCACTCTCGGATTCTCCTTCTCCAACACTTTCTCCGGGGAGCTTCCTCCCCTCCTCAGCGCGTGCACACTTGTCAGCCAGGGCGTAAAGCTCGCTGACCTCCTTGATTTTGCACATCGCCATCTCCTCCCGCACCCTGCGGTTGCGCATGTTCTGGTGGAACGCGCTGATCACCGCGGCGGGGTGGACTTCTGGGATGTTGTAGTGCACACTGCTGAACCTCTGGATGAACTTGCGCAAAGGCTCCCCCTCCTTCTGAACAAGCAGATGAAGGTCGCTTGCCTGGCCATGGGGTTTGTGGCCGCCCGTGAAGGCGCCAACGAACTGATGGCATAGATCTGGCCCGGAGGAGATGGAGCCGTCCGGCAAGTGCATGAGCCAGGATCTGACGTTGGGCTTGAGTACCAGCGGGAAGTAGTTGGCAAGGATCTTGTCGTCCCGTCCCCCGGCAGCCTGCACCGCAATGGTGTAGATGCTGAGGAACTCCGACGGGTGCGACTTGCCGTCGTACTTCTCGGGCACGTCGGGCTTGAAGTTCTTCGTGCTGGGCCACTGGACTTGCCGCAGATCGCGGGTGAACGCGGGGCAGCCTACCGAATACGGCAGTTCGCCTGGTTCCCCCGGTGCGTGCATGTTTCCAGAGGGCTCAACGCGCTGGTTTGATTGACGTCGCGCCTCTCTTCTGCGCTCGATGCGGGTTCGAGCGTCTTCTTCCCTTCGTTCGTGAAGGACTTGGCGTTGGTCGCGGCGAGTTCGCGGGTTCGACGACGCGGTGGAGTCGTTGTCGAGGTGAGCCCGGCGAGTCGGCGACCGCGGCTTCTGGGGCGGGGAGTGCACGGTGGTCGCACCCCGCCATTCTTGGCGCCATCGGTTCTCGCCTGGGTGACTGGCCGCGGCTGCGACGCGCTGTGCTGCCGCGGAGTGTCGCCGTTGGCGAAACCGATGAGGATCTGGATGGTTGCCCTCCAGTCGTCGAGCTTGTCCGCCGTCGGAGGGTAGTCTAGGAGTAGCTGAGCTCGCGCGAGAGCTTCCGCTGGGGTGGCGGGCAGAGGCGGCGAACGGCGCAAGGAGCGGGATGTGCTCGAACTCCTAACTATGTTAGAAGGAGCAGCACCCGGTCCAGGCAGCCGCGCGATGCTCGTTCCGGCACACTGGATCGCATGCTGGTCCTGAGCGCCTTGGGACCCACCAGCACGGTCTGGGTCCAGCGAGCGTATGGTACCATGGGTACCATGACGCTGCTGGTTTCGCGCCTCCTGAGAGTGGCGCGGGGCGCGGGACCAAGAACTGGTTCGACGGCGCCCGTTCCTCCGCCGGCGTCCTCCCCACCACCCGTCTGCTCCATGGGCGGTGGGTTCGACGCTGACGGACCGGTCACCTCCGGAGCTTTCTTCTTCGGCACCATGCCGGCGCAAACAATGAGAGTCTGGCTCGCGCGAACGCCGGATCTGGTTCACACAACCTCGACGCACCCCCTACCTGGCGCGCCAAAGATGTCGGGGGAAATCGGCCTCCACGAGCACCTATGGGGACGGAGCCCCTTTTCGGTTCGGCGGGGGGCGGAGGTTGCACAAAGAGCAGATCGAGGCGACACACACACAACGATTTTACCCAGCTTCGGGCCGCACGGATGCGTAAAACCCTACTGCTGCTTGTCTGGTTGATTCGAGTTCTTGCTCTGGAGCGCAAGAAGCTACAGTAAGTCGGAGCTGGACGTAGACGAGGGTCTACCGGGTTTTTTTTCTTTCGGGGTCCTCCCCCTACGTGCGCATGGGCCTCCTTTTATATGCTAAGGGGTTTCCCACAGGTAGCGACGCAGATGAGGGTAAAAATGGCAAGGAACTGTGCGAACAGTGGCCGCACAGTGCTATCGCACCTAACTCTGACGGCGGGGGACAAAGGCATTAAATGCCCGTCTGGATCGCCCGAACAGTACCGAGGTGGACCGTTGGGGGCGCCTCCGCTTGCCACGGGGGCGACTCTGCCAACGTCGCATGCCACCGCGTGCCTCAGGTTGCGCGGCGCCCCGCCACGTGCCTCTGGGGAAGCTCCAGAGTGCCGCGTGGTCAGGTGAGTTGGAGTGCAGGCCTGAGGTGGTGGTTTGCCGCGGCAAGTGGCTTGCCGCGGTGGTTGTCTTGCCGCACCTGAAAGCTTGCCGCTCGTCAGGCCTTGCCGGGGCGCGCGGCGCGCCGCGGCGGGCTTTTCTTGGGGTGCCTTGGCTTGGCCGTCCCGGCGAGCTCCTCCCGCCGGGGCCTTGGTGCTTCGGCTTAGTCGTCCCGGCAAGCTCCTCTTGCCGGGGCCTTGTCGCCTTGGCCCGGCAAGCTCCTCTTGCCGGACCTCGCCTCCTTGGCCCGGCAAGCTCCTCTTGCCGGGGCCTGGTCTTCTAGGCTCGATTACTTGGCCTTCGTCCGGCCCAGAAAGGGCCGTGGAGACTCTTGTCGCTCCCCTGGCAAGCCTTGCCGCGGGACGCTACTACTGCCCGTGCACAAGTTCGGGGTACTAAGGTACCCCTACTTTAGTACACCGACATGTTATGATCAGCACTACTAGTTGGAATAGCTTCTACCCACCTATTAACGTAATCAACAACAACTAAAATATGTGTATACCCATTAGAGGAAGGAAAAGGTCCCATATAGTCAAACACCAAACATCAAATGGTTCAATAACAAGTGGATAATTCATAGGAATTTCCTGACGTCTACTAATATTACCAATTCTTTGGCATTCATCACAAGACAAGACAAACTTATGAGCATCTTTGAAGAGAGTAGGCCAATAAAAACCAGATTGCAATACCTTGTGTGCAGTTCTGTCTCCAGCATGGTGTCCTTTGTAGGCCTCGGAGTGGCACTTGCGTAGGATCTGTTCCGGTTCATGCTCAGTTAAATAACATCTAATAACACCATCTACTCCTTCTTTATAAAGGTGTGGGTCATCCCAAAAGTAATTTCTTAAATTATAGAAAACCTTTTTTCTTTTACGGGTATGTGAAACTAGGTGGTATAAATTTGCAACAATGTAATTAGCATAATCAGCATACCACAGAGTAATATGAGAAGTAGTTATGACAGCTAATTGCTCATCAGGAATGCTATCATCAATAGGCAGTGGGTCATCAAGAACATTTTCTAACCTAGACAAGTTGTCTACAACGGGGTTCTCAGCTCCCTTTCTATCAATAATATGCAAATCAAATTCTTGTAACAAGAGAACCCATCTAATAAGTCTAGGCTTAGCATCTTTCTTTTCCATGAGATATTTAATAGCAGCATGATTAGTGTGAACAGTTACTTTGGAATCAACAATATAAGATCTGAACTTATCACAAGCAAAAACAACTACTAAAAATTATTTTTCAGTAGTAGCATAATTTCTCTGGGCACTATCTAGAGTTTTACTAGCATAATGAATAACATTCAATTTCTTATCAACTCTTTGCCCTAGAACCACACCAATATCATAATCACTAGCATCACACATAATTTCAAAGGGTAAATTCCAATCAGGTGGCTAAACAATAGGTGCAGAAATCAAGGCTTTCTTAAGTATTTCAAATGCTTCTACACAATCATCATCAAAAACAAAGGCAGCATCTTCTTGCAAGAGATTAGTGAGAGGCATATAAATTTTACAGAAGTCTTTAATAAACCTCTTATAGAAACAAGCATCACCAAGGGAACTTCTTATACCTTTGATATCTTTAGGACACGACATCTTTTCAATAGCATCTACTTTAGCTTTATCGACTTCAATACCTCTTACAAAAATTTTATGCCTCAAGACAATACCTTCGTTAACCATATGGTGGCACTTCTCCCAATTCAAGACAAGATTAGTTTCTTCACATTTCAGCAAAACTCGATCAAGGTTGCTTAAGCAATCATCAAAAGAAGTTCCGTAAATGGAGAAATCATCCATGAAAACCTCAACAATCTTTTCACAGAAGTCAAAGAATATAGCAGTCATACATCTTTGAAAGGTAGCAGGTGCATTACATAAACCAAATGGCATACGTCTATAAGGAAAGGTATCGAAAGGGCAAGTAAATGTGGTCTTCTCCTGATCATCTTTTGACACAGGTATTTGAGAAGAACCAGAATAACCATCTAGAAAGCAAAAAATGTCTGTGTTTGGATAGTCTTTCGAGCATTTGGTGAATAAAAGGTAGAGGGTAATTATCTTTTCTAGTAGCTTTGTTTTATTTGTGAAAATCAATTACCATTCTATAACCTGTAACAATTCTTTGTGGAATCAATTCATTCTTATCATTAGAAACAACAGTAATACCTCCTTTCTTAGGGACACAATGAACGAGACTTACCCATCTACTATCAGCAATAGGATAAGTTATACCTGCCTCAAGAAGCTTTAGTATTTAATTTCTTACCACTTCCTTCATCTTAGGATTTAACCGTCGTTGGTGATCAACAACTGGTTTAGCATCAGGCTCCAAATTAATTTTATCCTAACATAGAGTGGGACTAATGCCCATAAGATCATCCAGAGTATATCCGATAGCGGCACGGTGCTTCTTTAGAGTTTTCAATAATTTATTTTCTTCATGCTCTGAAAGGTTAACACTAATAATAACATGATATATCTTATTTTCATCAAGATAAGCATATTCCAAAGTATCAGGTAATTGTTTAAGCTCAAACATGGGAACGCCCTTGGGTGGAGGAGGATCCCCAAGGATTTTAATAGGCAAGTTGTGTTTCAAAACGGGCCCTTAATTAAAGAATATTTCATCTATTTCCCTTCTTTCATTCATAAACATATCATTTTCATGTTCTAGGAAATATTGTTCTAAACGATCAGCAGGAGGCACAACAATAGAAGCAAGAACAATAATTTCATCCTTACTAGGCAATTCTTTATCATGGAGTTGTCTATGAAATAGAAAAATTAAAATCATGAGACATATCCCCTAAACCAACAGTAACAATATCTTTCTCACAGTCTATCTTAGCATTAACAGTATTCAAGAAAGGTCTACCAAATATAATGGGACAAAAATCATCTTGTGGGGAATCAAGAACAAAAAAATTAGTAGGGTATTTAATTTTCCCACGCAAGACTTCAACATCTCTAACAATCCCAATTGGTGATATAGTATCTCTATTGGAAAGCTTAATAGTAATATCAATATCTTCTATCTCAGCAGGTGCAATATCATTCATAATTTCTTGGTACAAGGTATAAGGAATTGCACTCACAGTCGCACCCAATCACATAAGCCATGATAACAATGATCTCCAATTTTAATGGAAACAACACGCATGCCAACAACATGTCTATGTTTATCTTTAGTATCAGGTTTAGCAATTCTAGCAGCTTCATCACAGTAATAAATAACATGCCCATCAATATTATAGACCAAGAGATCTTTAACCATAGAAATACTAGGTTCTTGTATAACTATTACGAACCACAGTTGAAGCTTTAGCATGATCCTTTATTCTAACAGGAAAAAGTGGTTTCTCAGTATAAGTAGTAGGAACAATAGGATCAACATTATAAGTAATAGTTTCTTCTTCAACTTTAATAGGTTCTACTACTTTCACTTCAATGGAAGGATGATATTTAAACCACTTCTTAGGAAGATCACCATGAGCAGCAAAAGATTCACAGAAAGAAGCTACTATCTCAGAGTCAAGTCCATATTTGGTGCTAAAATCACGACAAGCATTGGTATCCATAAAAGATTTAACACAATCAAACTTAAGGTTTATACCTGACTCCTTACCTTCATCGAGTTCCCAATCTTCAGAGTTGCATCTAATTCTTTCCAATAAAGCCCATTTGAATTCAATTCCTTCTTCATAAAAGAACCAGTACAAGAAGTATCGAGCATGGATCGATCATTATGAGAAAGCCGAGCATAAAAATTTAGAATAATAATTTCTCTTGAGAGATCATGATTGGAGAATGAATGTAACATCGACTTAATCCTCCCCCAAGCTTGAGTGATACTTTCTCCTTCACGAGGCCAAAAATTATATATAATTCCGATCATGATGAACCAGATGCATAAGATAAAACTTCTGATGAAATTCCAATTTCAACCGGTTGTAGTTCCAAGATCCAATATCATCACATAGCCTATACCATGTCAATGCCTTTACCTTCAAAGATAAAGGGAATACCTTCTTCTTGAGAACATCCTCAGGCATACCAGCAACCTTAAATAATCCACAAACTTCATCCACATAGATAAGGTGCATATCAGGATTTAATGTTCCATCTCCTGCATAAGGATTAGCTAGCAGTTTCTCTATGATACCCGAAGGAATTTCATAATAAATATTTTCAGTAGGTGCAGTAGGTTGAGGAGCAACTCTTTTTTATTTCGGTCAAGGTGAAGATACCCCGAACAAGCCGCTCAACGGATTAGTTTCCATAGTAACAAGTGACAGTAAATTTCAGCACACTATATAAATGTTTCCTCACCGAATTCCACTTACCAAAGGAACTTCACTCCCCGGCAACGGCGCCAGAAAAGAGTATTGATGACCCACAAGTATAGGTGATCTATCATAGTCCTTTAGATAAGTAAGAGTGTCGAACCCAACGAGGAGCAGAAGGAAATGATAAGCGGTTTTCAGCAAGGTATTCTCTGCAAGCATTGAAATTATTGGTAGCAGATAGTTGTACGATGAGATAATTCATAATGGGTAACAAGTAACGAAAGTAAACATGGTGCAGCAAGGTGGCCCAATCCTTTTTGTAGCAAAGGACAAGGCTGGACAAACTTTTATATAAAGCAAAGAGCTCCCGAGGACACACGGGAATTGTTGTCAAGTTGGTTTTCATCATGCTCATATGATTCACGTTCGTTACTTTGATAATTTTGTATGTGGGTGGATCGGTGCTTGGGTGATATCCTTCCTTGGACAAGCCTCCCACTTATGATTAACCCCTCTCGCAAGCATCCGCAACTACGAAATAAGAATAAAGATAAATCTAACCATAGCACGAAACACATGGATCCTAATCTGCCCCTTACGAAGCAACACATAAATTAGGGTTTAAGCTTCTGTCACTCTAACAACCCATCATCTACTTATTACTTCCCAATGCCTTCCCCTAGGCCCAAATAATGGTGAAGTTTCATGTAGTCGACGATCACATAACACCACTGGAGGAAAGACAACATACATCTCATCAAAATATCGAACGAATACCAAATTCACATGATTACTTATAACAAGACTTCTCCAATGTCCTCAGGAACAAACATAACTACTCACAAAGCATATTCATGTTCATAATCATAGGAGTATTAATTACCATTAAGGATATGAAAATATGATGTTGCATCGAATAAACTAACTAGCATCAACTACAAGGAGTAATCGACACTATTAGCAACGCACAGGTACCAGTCTGAGGTTTTGAGACAAAGATCGGATACAAGACATGAACTAGGGTTTAAGAGGAGATGGCGCTGGTGAGATGTTGATGGAGATTGACCCCTTCTCGATGAGAGGATCGTTGGTGATGATGATGGCTTCAATTTCTCCCTCTCGGAGGGAAGTTTCCCCGGCATAACAGCCCTGCCGGAGCCCTAGATTGGTTCTGCCCAAGTTCCGCCTCGAGACGGCGGCGCTTCGTCCCGAAAGCTTCCTTCTGATTTTTTCCAGGTCAAAACACACCATATAGCAGAAGATGGACGTCGGGGGCCTGCCAGGGGGCCCATAAGGACGGAAGGCGCGTCGAGGGGGGTAGGGCGCACCCTCCACCCTTGTGGATGGTAGGTGGCCCCCCTCTGGTGCTTTCTTCGCCCAATATTTTTTATATATTCCAAAAATATTCCCCCTTAAGTTTCAGGACTTTTGGAGTTGTGCAGAATAGGTCTCTAGTATTTGCTCCTTTCCAGTCCAGAATTCCATCTGTCGACATTCTCCCTCTTCATGTAAACCTTATAAAATAAGAGAGAAAAGGCATAAGTATTGTGATATAATGTGTAATAACATCCCATTAGGCAACTAACACTACCGCAGGACGCTGCTAATGTGACACTACAATCAGAGACCCTTCGAGATACTATGTGCGATGAATAATCGCAAACGGTGTTGTATGAAAACCGTCAGAAATGATGCAAAACGTTTGCGATGAATGATAGATCAAACACGGTTCAGATTTTAGTTGCGTGTGCGATGAGGGGCATACGGTTGATCTGTATGAACTGTTTGCGATGAGACAGAACAACAGAAACGGGCAACCATATCAAGGTGTGTGCGATATACCGCATACAATTCACTCCGATGAACCGTTTGCGATGAGTGAGGTGAACACAAATGATTCGGCGTAACAAGATGTGTGTGATACCCGGCAAACAGGTCTGTAATCGGAATTGTGTGCGATCATTATAGACAGCCCATATGGTGTTTTTTATGAATTGTGTGCTCGTCAGGGCACATAGTTCAACAAACCAACCTGTTGGCGATAATGTAGAAGATCTCTGTCGAATACATATTACTAGTTGTCTGCGATGAGATTGATAGGATAAACAAAGATATATACAGTCTGCTTAATTTAGTCCTTCTTCTTCTTGTTGTTCTTGTTGGATGGCCCCACGATATCGTCTTGGCGAGGACGCTTCTTGGCGCTGACCGTTGGCTTTTCATTGCCGCCACCGTCGTCATCGTCGTTGTTGTCGTCGTCCTCCTCCTCCTTGTTCGATCATTCCTCCTCCTCATCATCGTCGTCCTCTTCTTCATCCTCCGACGGCTCCTCGTCCGTCTGGTTGTCGTTTGACGACTCCGGAGGTGGCATCCCTTCCATGAACCGGATATAATCGAGGTCTGGGCTCGACGCCGGACTCATGGAAGATGAGCGGGATGATTCCGATGTTGTCCTATCATCCGGCGCCAGATTGCTGGCAGAACTGTCGTCCTCGCTATCGCTCGACATGGCTGCAGAGTGTGTGCCAGTGTGTAGCGCGGCGTGCGGGGGGCGATGAAGATGTTGGACACTTAAGCGGGGCATGCAGATAAGAGGAACTACCAATTGAAGCGGGGATTGAAGTGGGGGTTGACTTATTATCTAACCGCTGATATAATCAACCGTAATTATTTGTACCCAGTCGCTTCAAATTCCCGAGGTTGCGCAAGACTCCTATTGGCTATTTGGTTGTTTTCCTTTTTTAGGACAAAAACAAGGAACGAGTTTTGGGATTATGCAATGGTACCGGTACGAACGGAGTAGGACAGTTGGCAAGTAATACATTGAGCTCTTCTTATTGATAAAGCCAGTAATAATCAAACTAGAAAGGAAAAGAAAAAGACAAAGAACAATATCTGCACGAATCTTCGTGTAACATCAATGGCATATATAGGACCTAGACGTGCATTACATAGAGCACATCTAGATGTGCTTTAGCAACACTGTCAAACAAAACCCCTAATCATCATTGCAAACAGCACATAGAACATGGCTAATGCGACAACCACAACTACATATGCTAGTTCCTTCTTGTCTCTTGCTTTCATCTGTTGCCTGTGATTGATTCTTTCTTGCTTCATCGTACTAATTCTACATTCGAGATCAGCCAGTTTCTTCTTTAGCTTTACGTTATCTTCTGCGAGCATGGTGACAACACTCTGAGCCCTGCCATGCCATTCTTCATCCAGCCAGTTAACAAAGGCACAAGCCTCATATCCCTGCCAATGTTAAATAGTATTCTGGATGAGCGGTGGCATTAACTGAAGTAAAATGATGAACTTAATTAGCACTAACCTCTAAGGGGCAACTTAGAAACCGACTGCGAATGTTGAATCCCTCCGTGCATACACGTCGAGCGGGAGTATGCCTGTGCACACAGCTCAGCTTTTGGTACTTCTCGGTGGAGAAAAACTTGGAGTCGAACTCGTGTTGCGGGAGTCTGGAGTCAAGCTCCGGATCCGGCGGCAGATTGCTTTCCGGGGGGGGGGGGGGGGGTCATTCAGGATGGATATAGCAAGGAGCCATACTTTGGATATGGTAAAAAGATCGGGATAGATTGGAACCTGACGAGACGATTCAGATCCGTAGTACACCTACCTTCTGATGACCTTAGGCAAGTGCTCGGCGGCGACCGCCGTCGTGGCCGCGATACGAGCAGGAGCGGCCACACCGAAACCATCAGCACCACTTGCCCGCATTCCCTCAATGTCAGCGCCACGCGAGGGAATTTGGAGGCTATGTAGGGATTTGAGCGAAATGGGGAAACTGTGGAGATAAGCTAACGGTCGAGAACTACTAATGGCACTATATATATGTTGTATACGGCACACTGTTTGTACATGTCGTTTGTGTTAGGTATTACAACGTCACACACGATTTCCGCACCAAACCGTGCAAGAAGACAACGTAGGTTAGACACGGTTGCCATTACATAACCGTATGTGATGTACTACCATGCCCATATAATTGAGTTACGGTGAGATACCGTGTAAACAGCCGCTCTACGGATATCCGTAAAAAAACAGCCGCTCTGCATATAGGGATGGCGGCGGCCTAGGCAGCGGCTACCGGAGAAGAGGTCAATCCTCGGTCGATGGGTGGTGGCAGCGTCATAGGAGGTCAATCCTCGTTTTGCGGTGGGAGATAGGGGGAGCTCAATCATCGAGGTCGGCGGCGGCGTGATTCGAGCACATCCATTGCGTTCGATGGCGGGATAGTGGAGGTCGAACTTCAGGCGGCAGCAGCAATAAGATTTGCTACTCGACCCTGCTGTCTCGGCGTGCCGCCGCATCGCGCTCGTCTGTCTGCTGGGTGGAGGTCGCTGCGCGGCTAATTAATTAAGGTATTCTTTTCGTGAGTGGCTAAATTTAGGTATTCAATTCCTAAGTGTAGTGTTGTACTAGTACTCTACGTGTAAATTGACTGGCCATTAATTTTTGTCATAGCACATCTGTCGGCGTTCTGGGAACGGGGGTTCCCAGACTTGCCTGCCTGAGGCGTGGCTCGAGAGGGGGCCCAGCGCGGCCCATCTTCATCAACACAAGACCCAAGACCCTCGCGAGGGGCCAAGCCTCGCTGGGCGGACGACACGGCGCTTCCTCAGGCACGTTCTCATCAGGATGGCTCACGACGAGGCGGAGAGATCAAGGCGGGGTACCTCGCGAGGTGCCCATGACGCAAGCCATGACGACCAAGGGCGCCAGGCGGGCGCCAGCCTGCGCAGTGTCCTCCCTTTCCTCTTTGGTGCAAAGGGGGCAAGCGCAGGCGAGAGGATCAAACAAAGGCATCCATTTCGGTGCAATGAGACCAAGACCAGTCCAACGGTGGGAATGAGCTCATCGTGGAGCCCAAAACGGCGTCACCACAGGGCCTTTGGCAGGCGAAGACCAACTTTGGTCAGGATAAGTGTACTGGATGTTCCCCTTCGAATTTGCCAATTGTTGGCGCCCTTCCCGCTCAATATTTGGGAAGAGGCCCAGGGCCTTTGCCTATAAATAGGACTAGCCACCCCCAGAGCAGGGGGCAAGATAGAGAGATCGAGAAGTGGGTACCTAGAATCTGAGCAAGCAAAGGGCAAGTGAGAGAGAGAGAGAGGGAGAGAGAGAGAGAAGGGCGGTTGAACTCCTCCTAGCAGTTCATCCCCCTAGCCAAGAACAGACCCTCTCGAGGTTGTTCACCATTGTATTGTTCATCATCATCAGCCCAAGAGGCAAACCACCCACCACACTGGAGTAGGGTATTACACCACATCGGTGGCCCGAACCAGTATAAATCCTCTGTCTTTTGTGTTGTTCTTTCAGTAGATCTTTGCGAGACGGAGAGGTAGAGGGCACAATCTCCGCGCGCACCCCAGAGTTCGAACCTTAAGGGTCTGCCGGAACCCGAAATCCGACATTTGGCGCGCCGGGTAGGGGTGCGCCGGAATTTGTCTTCCACCGCTCCGCTCTCCTCCGACCGTCGCGTCCATGTCTGACGCTCGTCAGGCCCGCGCCGAGCGCCGGGCCGCCATCGCTTCCCGCGTCGCCCGGACGGCTCCCGTCGGTGGGCGTCCTCGTCGTTCCCCATCACCCGCCGTCAACGCCGCCACCGGCCCGGCGGGGAACGAGCAGCAAGCGTCATCTCAGCACCCGTCCGTGCGGCAAGACGGCCGCACCGCTACTCCATCGCTCACGCCAGCTAGCTCTTCGTCCCACGCGCTCCGCGCACCCTTGGAGGCTCGAGCTGCGCTCATCGCGGCAAACGAGCTCCTGCGCTACCGTCCCGTTGACGACGTCTACGAAGAGTGGCTCGACCGCGTCGCCGAGCTCGTCCGCGCCGCAGGGGGCTCTCCTGCACCGTCCGCTCCGCTGCGCCGCACCCCGCCCCGCGCGGGCAATGAAGCTCCAAGGGCATACCAGCCACCTCCAATCCAAGAAGACGCCATGGCTCCAAGGCGCGTGGCCCCTGGGAGGAACCCGCTCCGTCAGGCGCCGGCCTAGCAAGAACGGAGTTGCCAAGAAGTCCCTCGACCGAAAGAGGCTGCCCGGGCACTTCCTGCTCCGGCTCGTCGTGACCCTGCTCCAGCTCCGGCATGTCAAGACCCCGCGCTGCTACTAGCTGCAGTGCATGGGGACCCGGAAGACCAATCTCTCCCTCGACCCAAGCCTCCCGTGGCCACGGCCGGCTGCCGCGCCTACACCACCGAGCTGCGCAGCGTCATGTTGCCCGACAAGTTCAAGCCGGACCTGCCTCCTCGCTACGACGGCACGACTGACCCTGCAGAGTTCCTCCAGCTTTATGAGCTGGGCATCGAAGCTGCCAGCGGGGATGAAAAGGTCATGGCGAACTGGTTCCCCATGGCGCTCAAGGAAGGGGCTCGCACCTGGCTCCTGAACCTGGCCCCAGGCACGATCTCTTCCTAGGACCAGATGCGCACCCGCTTCATCGCCAACTTCCAAGGTACTCGCGACCGGCCGCCAGCCGTGAGCGACATGCGCCGCATCAAGCAACAACCCCCAAAGACCCTGCAAAAGTACATCCAGCGCTTCAACAGTGCGCGCCTCAAGATCCCCAAGGTGTCCGAGGAAGCCATCATCGCGGCCTTCTCCGATGGTGTGCGCGACGTCAAGATGAAGGAGGAGCTAGCGATGCATGAAGACCTGTGCACCTCCCTGGAGCTGTTCAACTTGGAGACCAAGTGCGCCAGGGCTGAGGAGGGGCGTCTCTCTCTCCTCGAGCTGCCTGCCGCAGACCCAGAAGAGAAGAAGCCCAAGGCCAAGGACGTGAAGCGCAATGGGGCTGCCGTGCTCGCGGCGGAACCGGACACCAACCGGGGCAAGGATCTGCCCGAATCCTCCAGGGGCAGCCGGTACTGCGTGTACCACGACCTCCACACCCACAACACTAATGAATGCCAAGAGCTCCATGCCGTGCGAGAAGGAAGGATCGGCCATCGTCCCGACCACGCCGACCGGGGCTACGGCCAAGGAGGAGGAAGAAACGCAGGACGCTGGGAAGACCGAGGCCCGCGCCAAGGGTGGCGTGATCAACCTCGCGAGGACCGCTGGCGAGACCTGCCTCGCGAGGGGGATTGGCGGGATCAGCCTCGTGAGGATCGCCTGCAGGGCAACGTAGGCCTCCCTCCACTGCCGCCTCAGCCAAGGAGGAACGAGGACCGCCATCAAGACGAAGGGGTTGGGGGCTTCCAGGAGTCGCGCGCAATCGCCTGCATCCTGGGCGGAGCTCAAGCCCTAGCCTCCCAACGCATCTTCAAGCAGTTTGCCCGCGAAGTGAATGCAGTCCTCCCCAGGCTCGAAGCAATGCACCCTCTCAGGTGGTCGGCGTGCACCATCACGTTCAGCTCAGCGGATCAGCTCAAGTGCGCGGCCACAACCGGGGTCCTCCCGATGCTCTGCTCCCCAGTCATCAGCAACGTACTGGTCACCAGGACCCTCATCAATGGTGGAGCAGGGCTCAACGTCCTGTCGGTGGAAACATCCAACAATATCCAAGTGCCCTATGACCAGCTTCAACCAACCAAGCCTTTCTCCGGAGTGACCGACGGTTCCACGATCCCAATCGGGCAGGTCTGCCTCCCTGTCACCTTCGGGGCCCGTAGCAACTACCGCACCGAGCTCATCGATTTCGACGTCGCTCACATCCGCTTGCCGTACAACGCCATCCTCGGGTACCCAGCACTGGCCAAGTTCATGGCCGTAACTCATCATGGCTACAACGTCCTCGGTGCCGTGTGAAGAGAAGGATGCAGTGTGTTCCCTAGAGCGAGCCTTTCAGGCCGCGTCATGAGAAGACCCAGATCGCGGAAGCAGGAGGCTTCCCGAGACTACCCCCAAGAAGAAGAAGGCGCCATCCGGCCGGCCCCTCAGGAGGTGGGCCCCTCAAGGCCAACGACTGCCCAGGGGGACCCTCCTTCCATCGCATAGGAAAGCGCGCCCGGCGCCCTCCTCAGGCAGGGCTCGGGGGCTCTCACCTGGAGGGCCACCGACCTGGCCAAGGTCACGAGGGAGGCGCTTGGGCACCACGTGGAGGCGTGCTTCAGAGCACGTTTCCCTCAAGAAGGAGCGAGGCAAGGAAGGTTAGACCAGCAGGAGTTCGTTAACAAGGCCGTTCAAGAACTACAGGAGTCAAGAATCATGAGAGGTTGCCGCCGCCTGCCGGCTGTGGCTCCCCATCCAGGCGAGGATGCTGGGATGCGCGTCTGCATCGACGTACCAGGGCTCAATCAGGTCGCCACGATGGAGCGCCTCTGGCCCTAGCAAGTGGGGCGTTGTGGAGGTCCACCCCACAGCTATGTTCGCATGCCTTACGGCTTGCCGAGCGTGGCTGCTGTGTACTAGCGCCTCATGAGGGGCATCATGGAGACTCAGGAGGACAGGCGTTTCGCAGTCCTGGCGGAGATGGAGATGATTCACGAGGAGCCACCAGCGCCTCCGGAGCCTCCTGAGGCCCCTGGGCCTGGGGGCTCGTGAGGATCGGCTTCCGCAGCCCACCGAGTCTGCTGCACCAACACCACTTCATCTTCGACATCTTCAGGTGACATCTTTCACGCTTCATTTCCGGCTGGGAACGCCCTCCTAGGGCTGCTTCATTCCTAGGCCGCGTGGGTCCATCCCTGCGGCATGTATCCCTTTTTATTTTTTCGGTCATTAGCTTGCTTTGTTGGGGGCGCCCCTCGGGCTGCATCATCCCCAGGCCGCTCGGGCCAGGCCCAGTGGCATGTATCTTCCTTGCATTTATTTCCAACTATGCATTCGCCTATCATGCTTGATTACTTGATGCCTGTCCACGGCACCTCTTCTTTTCCATGTCGACCACTTGCACGTTAAAGGGGGGGGGACATGAGCATCGCGACTCAGGGCTCTTACTGGCTCTCCAGCCCTCACCCTCTGGCCTTGTCCACGGCATCGCGACCTGGCATACCTGCGATGGCTGAGACAAGCTCGAGGGCCGGGACCCGAGGACGTAGAGTGCCGGCATCTAACCAAACTTGCAGGAACACATCACAAGATATGGCCCAGTGCCAGGCGCAACCCGCCTAGAGATAGGGCCCCGTGAGACCCGCGCTGGCTCACGGGTGCCCAGATACACCTCACCTAGCCCTACCGTGCCAGCCACGTGTCAGGGCGGGGCTGTACACGCCCCGGGGGCTCCTCCCGGAGGGGAGCCCCCTCCCACGTACCAGTGGAAGCACCATGCTCCGCGCTGGCTGACGACACTGCCGAGGAGCGGCTATGCCCGTACACATACGGAAGCGCTATGCTCCGCGCTGGTGATAAACAACTGAGGGTGGCCTCCGGGCCGCGTCAACCTCAGGGAGCCCAGAGCTCAACGTCTAGCCTCATCGTAACGCCTCCCCTCGGGAGCGCCGCGCGAGGGGGCTAGGCACGGGGGCTACGCCTGGGTCACGCCCGAACGTACGCCACCCAACCGGGCCCCTCGGGCCTGGTTCGTCGCGCGTCTCTCCCCGAGCGGAGCCAAGGTATGAAGGTCGTTTGCGCGTCAAGGGGGACCCCTGAGCATCGCGGCTCAGGAGCCTAACTGGCTCCATAGCCCCTCACTCCTTAGTTCTGAAAGGCTATGTTGGGTGAGGTACGCGCGGAGTCGGGCTCTGCAGACGTAGAACGGAAGATACACCTACATCACACTTCCCTACTTGTTGATTGTGCGCCAAGGGGGACTCCTGAGCATCGCGACTCAGGAGCCTAACTTGTCACGTAGCCCCTCACTCCTTTGGTCCCGTCCTGGTTTCCGGTCGGGGCTAATGCTTGGTGAGGTACGCGGGGGGCCGGGCTCTGCCGGCGTAGAACACAAGCAAGTAGGGAGGAAAAGCATAAAACTCAAGGAATCTAAAAGAAAATATTACAGTCCATACTGTCGTCTCAGTACCAAACACAAGTTTAAATGCCTCCCCGAGGCGTGATGCATGTGCAGGAATTAAAAGAAGAACAGGAGCAGCAGCGGAGTCACTTGTCGGCGGTGGGACAACGCGGAGTGGCCTCGCTTCATGGAGCAGCAGGGCCGGTAGCGCCTTGCTTCGGCTTGGTACTGAAGGCCCGGAACATCCCCAGCAGCGCCTCCGCGCGCCCCTTCACGGCTTCGACAGCGGCAGCAGCACCCTCGCCACTCACCGGCTCCAACAGGCTGTCGAGGTCGGCGCTGGGATCGCGAAGGTAGATGTGGGCGAAGACCCGCGTCAGTGCAGCAGAAGAGATGACACGCGCCTCGGCCTCGGCCGTGGGGCCAAGGCCAAGGGCGACATCCCCAAGGGCATGAACAAGGAAGGGAAGCAGCTTGCCGGGGCTGTCCTCGACGCCGGCCAGCGGGCTCTCCAGGCCGCTCTCGTAAAGCATTTTCAGCGAAGCACGAGCATCCTTCTCCATGTCCGCGAAGGCCACGCGATCCTCGACAAGGACCCGGGCCTTGCGGTCCAGCTCGGCCTTCGTCACCTCCAGCTCCTTCTTCAGCATGCCTAGACGGTCGCGACGTTTATTGAGCTTGGCCTCCCAGCCCTCGATGGACGCCTCACGAGCCTTCATGCCTTCTTCCTGCTCCTGGCGAAGGCGGACCTCCTTCGCGAGCTGGTCTCGCAGGCCCTGCAGCTCGTCCTCTAGCGCCTTGCACCGACCATGGACTTCGACCACCTCCCCCAGGGCTGCATCCCAAGCGGCCTTCGCTTCGAGGACGGCCTCCCTCTCTTCATCGCAGGCTGTCGAGGCCTGAACCAGCACCGTCCGGATCGAGGTGTCGGAGCGAATCCACCCCGAAGCCAGCTCCAGGCGCCCGGCCACTAGGTGAGGGTCGGCGCCGAGAAGATCCTGCCGCAGCCGGTCCAGTCCAGCAGCAGCACGCTCCAAGACGGCAGGAGGAGTTGGGGAAACAATAGCCGGAGGAGCAGGAGGAGAAAGCAGCGGCGGCACAACCACAGCGTCCCGAGGCGGAGTCTACTGCGCCCCGACGGTCGTGGTGGTGGCAGCAGACAAGGGCACCTCGGGAGGCACTTGCGCCATGGGGGCTGGGCTCGCCCCAGCCAGCTCAGCCAGGCCACGCAAGGATGATCGGGCAGGAGAAGCCCATGCGTCACAGTCGTTTTCCCCTGCAGTCGGAGGCGTTGCCGTGGATGGGGCCTCGGGAGCCCCCTTCGGCTTCTTCGCCGCGGGCGCCAGCCTGTTCAAAAAGACCGAACATCAAGCATCAGCAGCGGAACAAGAAATAAAGACGAAGGATCGAGCACTTACGGGCCGTCGCTGGAGAGCTCAAGCAGCCTCCGGCCATACTTGAAGCCAGAAAGCCGGCTAGAAGGATCGCCCTCGGGAAGCCCAAAAGCAGGAGGCGTGTCCACGGATCGCCCCGGAGCCGGGGCGGACCCGCGGGGGATCAGCCCGGTCCTGCCCTTCTTCAGGATCGGGGGCGAGCTCCCGCTACCCAGCACGTCGTCGTCCTCATCATCATCGCTCGAAGAGAGGCAGAGAGAACGGGGTCTGCACCGGGGAAGGGGAGCCCTCGACTCTCCGTCAGTTGCCTCGGAGTCAGGGCCCTTCCCCTGCTCCTCTTTGCCCTCCTCCCCGCTGGAGTCGGCGGAGGACACGTCCACCAGTCCCTCAGGAGCCACCACGGGCACGGGCCCGTACCCGTTGAAGACGGGCATGGACTCCACCACCTGCTTCCAGTCGTCGCGAAGGAACAAGGGCGCAGGCGCGCCCTCCAGCCTTGCCACCTCGCCCCCAACCAGAGATTGGAGAACCGCGGTCAAATCCTCATCGCCCAAGGCCGCGGGGCTCGGATGAGGCCTCCACATCGGAGGTGAGTACTGCCGAAGCGGAGCCAATTGGTGCTCCAGGAACTCCCTCAGCAGCGACTCGCCGGTCAGCTTCGCCGCCGCAATGCTGGCCGGCTTCAGGTCCGCGTCCATCTTCTCCAGCACCAGCTTCGCGCGAGGGTCTGTGAGCTCCGCTCGGCACCAGTCGCTGGAGCTCGCGGGCTGATCCGTGGGCAGGATCAGCCGAGGGTGGATGCGCCCGGCGTCCACCAAGACCCACTTGATCCTGAAGCCCTCAATCCTCTTCCCGGGATTCGAAATGGCAATGGCGCCGCCGTACGCGACGAAGCTCGCGCATGCGGAAGGAGAACCATGGGTGACCCGGAGGGAGAAGTAGTGGCGCAGCAGGGCCACTAAGGGCTGCACCCCCACATGAGCCTCGCAGTAGTAGGCGAAGATCACTAGAAGAAGGATGGAGTTCGGATGAAGATGCAGAGCTTGTAAGTTGTAATGGCGGAGGACAGAGAGTAAGAACTCGGAGAAAGGCGGCACCAGGCCCGCGGTAATGGAGCTTACGAAGAGAGGATAGAAGGTGCTCCCTCGGCCCTCGGGGGTGGCGGAGCCGACCTTGAACACCTGCGCCCCGTCGATGCCCTGCGCCGCCGCCATCCGGCGCAGCCGGGCAAGGCTCGCCTCCGACACATTGGGCAGGTCCAGAGCCGGCGAGAACCAAGCTTCGGCCGGAGGCTAACGCGACGCCATGTCTTCCTAGGTCGCACGGGTGGAGAAGATCTGGGAATTTGGAGGAAGGAAGGAGAGGCGCAAGAAAGGGGATCTGAGCAGCGACCGGAGAAAGAGAAGAGCAAAGCCTGGGCAGACGCTGCACCTTTAATAACCCGCGCGGTTGCGGAAGCACTCACATCCAATCAACCTCCACGCGGCGCTAAAGGCCGCAGGCTGTTAGGGCCCGCGGCGCTTCGCCCTTGCCCTTTCGCCTTTCAGCACGGCCAAGTCCATGCGCGCCTTGGGCCCGGGGGCTACTGTTGGCGTTCTGGGAACGGGGGTCACCAGACTTGCCTGCCTGCTGCCTGCGGCGTGGCTCGAGAGGGGGCCCAGCGCGGCCCATCTTCATCAACACAAGACCCAAGACCCTCGTGAGGGGCCAAGCCACGCGGGGCGGACGACACGGCGCTTCCTCAGGCACGACCTCATCAGGATGGCTCACGAGGAGGCGGAGAGATCAAGGCGGGGTACCTCGCGAGGTGCCCATGACGCAAGCCATGACGACCAAGGGCGACAGCCTGCGCAGTGTCCTCCCTTTCCTCTTTGGTGCAAAGGGGCCAAGCGCAGGCGAGAGGATCAAGCAAAGGCATCCATTTCGGTGCAACGAGACCAAGACCAGTCCAACGGTGGGAATGAGCTCATCGTGGAGCCCAAAACAGCATCACCACAGGGCCTTTGGCAGGCGAAGACCAACTTTTGTCAGGACAAGTGTACTGGATGTTCCTCTGCGAATTGGCCAATTGTTGGCGCCCTTCTCGCTCAATATTTGGGAAGAGGCCCAGGGCCTTTGCCTATAAATAGGACTAGCCGCCCCCAGAGCAGGGGGCAAGATAGAGAGATCGAGAAGTGGGTACCTAGAATCTGAGCAAGCAGAGGGCAAGTGAGAGAGAGAGAGAGAGAGAGAAGGGCGGCTGAACTCCTCCTAGCAGTTCATCCCCCTAGCCAAGAACAGACCCTCGCGAGGCTGTTCACCATTGTATTGTTCATCATCATCATCCCAAGAGGCAAACCACCCACCACACTGGAGTAGGGTATTACACCACATCGGTGGCCCGAACCAGTATAAACCCTGTGTCTTTTGTGTTGTTATTTCAGTAGCTTAGATCTTTGCGAGACGGAGAGGTAGAGGGCACAATCTCCGCGCGCACCCCAGAGTTCGAACCTTAAGGGTCTGCCGAAACCCGAAATCTGACAACGTCTGGATAGCAACATGGAGCGCCCTCAGTAATTATTAAAATAAAACCTTGTGATTTATGCATGCATATTTGGACAGCAGCTAATCGATGTATTAATGTTGGTTTTTTGTTTTTAATTACTATTCATGTGCTGCAGATGGAACGATCTCGATGGATAAAGAATCGGAAAACCGCAGATTTTATCAGTGGCGTGACATAGTTCATGAATTTGCCTGAAAGTACAAAGAGTAGAACTGATTGTGCCAATACAGAGTCATATGAAGTTGCAGATGTGCAGATTCACTTAGTCTCTAGGGGATTCATGGGTGGATATACACGTTGGACCAGGCACGGTGAAGAGGAGGTCATGGATGAAGATACCCAGGGCAGCGAGATGCCAAACCCAGATCAGTGTCACATGGATGTTGAATCTAACATCGGGGAAGAGGCGTCAAGCTACCAACGGAACACCGGAAAGCCGAAACGCCCACTGGAAAACCAAGACGTTAACGCAGATGACGACGATCTTGATATGCCAGATTTTGCTGCTATGATTGCAGATTTCGAGGGCCCAGATAAGCATATGATTGGGTACAAGGATCTGCCAACCATTGATGCGGACTCCAAGAAAGAATTGTATCCAGGTTGCAAAAAGAAATATTCCAGGTTGAGTGCCACCCTGGTGCTTCTCAGATTTAAAGCAGCAAACGGTCTATCAAACAAGGGCTTCACAAAGATGTTTGGTCTTTTGAAAGAAATTCTTCCGGAAGATAATGTGCTCCCCAAAAGCATGAATGAAGCGAAGAAAATTGTTGGCCCATTGGAAGTTGAACTACAGAAGATGCACACTTGTGTGAATGATTTTATATTGTACCGTTGTGAGTACAAAGATTATCGTGCATGTCCCACATGCAAGCATGCATGATACAGGCACATGAGAGCAAAGGACAAGTACAAATTGGATGACGAGATCAAGACAGGAGTCCCGTTCAAGGTTGTTTGGTACTTGCCTTTAATTCCAAGGTTGAGGCATTTGTTTGCAAACCCTAGAGAGGCAAAGAGGTTGCGCTGGCATCATGATGAGCGAATTGCGGATATGTATATGAGGCACCTGAAAGATGGGGCTCAATGGGATTTAATCGACAAAAAGTTTGAAATTTTTGCCAAGGATCCTAGAAGTATAAGGCTGGGGGACTGTACTAACGGGATGAATCCATTTGGCGATATGAGCACCAATCAAAGCACATGGCCGGTGCTTCTGTGCATATATAACCTAGCTCCTTGGTTGTGTATGAGGAAAAAATACATTATGATGTCAATTATATCCAAGGCCCGAAGCAACCTGGAAATGACATCGACATTTACTTTCAGCTACTTGTAGAAGAACTGTTGACAATGTGGATAGATGCGCCTGCTGTAAAATGTTATGATGCTTACAGAAAGGAGATTTTTGATCTACATCCCATGCAGGTGCACACCATTCAAGATATACCGGCATTAGGCAACACATTTTGGCAGAAAACAAGGGGAGAAGTAGGGTGTGCCACATGCATGGATAGGACAGCTAGAAGAAGACTTCCCAACTTGCACAAAACAGTGTATTTGCATCGTCGTAGGTTCTTACGAAAAAATCACCCACACCGAAATATGAAAGCTGAATTTGATGGTACGGCAGAGGCAACTGCAGCCCCAAGACCCTATGAAGGGTGGTGGTCCACAACATGGCTAAAAATATTAATGTTGTGCCTGGCAAGAACCACCCTTTGACGGTGAAACTAACACCCAAGGATCAAGTGTTTAAGAAGAAATTGGTGTTATGGAAATTACCTTACTGGAATATTCTACGTGTACGTCACTGCATCGATGTCATGCACATAGAGAAGAACGTATGTGAAAGCATCCTTTGTACTCTGCCCAATATTAAGGGTAAAAGAAAGGACAGTGACGGTTCACGGCTCGATATGATTGTTGATCAATCACAACGCAAGAGTGAAGCAGAAGATGATGACAAATTCATCAAAGCTCGCCAGAGTTACAATTTCAATACAAAAGAAGCAACACAGTTCTTCACCTATTTGTAGTCAGTTAAGACACCCTCTTCCTACTCCGCAAACATCAGAAGTCTCGTGGATGTGAGCTCAGGTAAAATGAAGTTGGGACACATGAAGTCACATGATTGCCACGTAATGTTGACACAAATCCTCCCGGTAGCCATCAGGAATCTGATGGACAAAGATATAAGAAACACACTCATTGACCTCTGTGATTTCTTCAACCAACTATGGTAGAAAGTTGTGGATCCTGAAGAGTTGGATCATATGCAAGATGATATTGCAAGAATATTGTCCAACCTAGAGATGTTTTTCCCACCGTCATTCTTTGATATCATGGTCCATCTCACTGTGCACCTTGTCGACGAGATAAAGTATTGTGGTCCTTTGTTTGTTCGCAACATGTATCCCTTTGAGCGGTTCATGGGAATCCTGAAGCGATTTTGCCGGAACCAAAACCATCCAGAGGCAAGCATCCTACAAGGTTATACCGCGGAGGAGGTGGTTGAGTTTTGCATCGAATACATGAAACAAGAACCTATAGGTTTGCCCCTCTCTCGCCATGAGGGAAGGCTGAAAGGTAAGCCAGTCCTTGCTGGCACGCAAATGGCTGGACCCGGAGAATTGGCAGAGAAAGCCCATTTGACGATACTGCTTAACAGCCCAGTTATCATCGGTTATGACGAAGAACACTTGGCGGAGATACGCAAAAGAATCTTACCAATGGTTCCTTCATCAGAGGTGGAGATGAAGGAGCACACTAAGAACTACGCCGAATGGCTAAAGAATCGTTTGGCACAAGGATCCATCGATGACATTGCTATGTGGTTGGCACAAAAGCCATCACCTACGGTGCTGACGAACCAAGCATATGACTTAAATGGATACACGTTCTACATTGAGGAATGTGATAATAAGACCTCGTATCATAACAACTCTGTTGGAATAGAATGCATGACTGTAAATGAAGCTGATAAAAGGGTATACTATGGAACCATCAAAGAGATTTGGGAGCTTGACTATGTGAAAGTTAAGGTGGCATTATTCAGGTGCGCATGGATCCCTCTTGGTCAGGTAAGGATTGATGAGTACAGAAAGACCTGTGTTAACATGACAACGATGGCATATCATGCGCACCCATTCATTCTTGCCAGCGATGCTACCCAAATTTTCTTTGTGGAAGACCGCATGCATAAGAACGGCCATTTGGCGATGCATGGGAAGAGAAGGGTACTAGGTGTCGACGATGTTGTCGGTCAGGATGAGTACGATGAATTTGATGAGTTGCCAGCCAAGGGATCACGCACCAGTGCAACAGAGAAGAAGTTTAAAATCATCAAAAACCCCAAGTTCATTCGAGGTCAACTTAATGATCCCAGTTCCCACATGTACATGGGAATTAAGCTGTAAGACTAGTCTTTATGCCTACCCTGCAACTTAATTCATTCAATTTAGAACTGTCGGGTGTACTGAATTTGTGAGTTACGCCAGGTTTTCTGTTGATGTAAGAACCATTGATATGTTGACCTTGATATGCCGTCAGCTCAGCCAATGAATATGAACTGTTTTGTTATTATAATAATAATAATAATAATAATAATAATAATAATAATAATAACAACAATTATTATGATTATTATTATTATTATTATTATTATTATTATTATTATTATTATTATTATTATTATATCATAGAGGTAGCACACTCAATTGATCTCACTACAGTATGTGTGAACAAAAATATGCAATCTAGTTTGAGAATAGCACACGGTTCGTTGATGAAAGCCGTGTGCCGACCAAACCCCGCCACCACCCCACCCATGATTTGAGTCGTGCTTTCTGATTGGCCAGAACCCAAACCCAACGGATTGTACGTATGCACCCTTGGATGCTCCCAGATCGAAGGGCGATCTTCATCCCTTTCGATAACACATGCAGTTCCAGTTGTAATTTTATTTTTATGCACGAAATGCACGTTAATATCAAAAAATGTCTTAAATATAGCTAATGATACCTGAAATGTGCCAGAAAATCAAACCCATGGTATAATGGAGATTGCGTATAGTGGAAATTTTTATGAGGCCAAACGATGAAGTCACCGGCCACGGGAGTTTGAATTGACGTGTCTCCTTTTGGAAAACCATGATCCTTCATGTGAGATGCCCGGTTTGGAAGGAGCGATCATCAAAACTTGTGCAAAACATTACCAATTTTTTTCCACGGGATCGTGAGAGCACGCCACAGGCACACACATCTATTTTGATGATGACCGAACTCCATCTGAATTTCTGTAATTAAAATACCATTTAGGCCTACGCTAGTGGCCGCACCTCGCGGCCAAAATGTTTGAAACTTCTCCCCGCTTCTTGAACAAATGGATGAAAACTCACAAACTGACACACAAATGATCTGTACACCTTTGCTAGGCTGATAGTAAGGGGGTATCATAGCTAGTATTATGCATGGCTACTAAGCAATTTCGATGAGCTGTCATAGAATTAATTAAATGAAGAAAGAGACGGTTAAGTATCATATCAGGAAACTGTATCATAATAAATGTTATGCTATTATGTGTCATGCATGACAATATAAATAAAGTACTACATATGATACTAGCTACTCTATGATACTATGCATTATTAGAGCAAGTAAGTACACAATAGAGTGACATAAGACTAGCTAGCCACAATGGGTAGTAACATAGAATGTTACTAGTCTATGTTACTACCTCTATAGTGGGGAGTAACATATGTGTAGTAACATGCAACAATTCATTTATTAGGCTATAGACTCATCTTGCCTTGAGATGTGTGATGTTACTCAGACTAGCCACAATGGGTAGTAACATAGACTAGTAACATGCCCATGTGTTACACTATTCTATGTTACTACCTCTATAGTGGGGAGTAACACATATGTGTGGTAACATGCAACACTTCATTTATTAGGTTATAGACACATGTTACCTTGATATGTACATGTGATGTTACTCATACTACTAGTAACTAGCTATGTTACTACTTTCCTCTCTTTCTTCATTTATTGATTGCCACATCATCTACTTTATCTAGATATGTGTGATGTTAATACCTATGTTACTCCCACTGTGGGTAGTCTCATACTATAGTAAGACTATATACCGTACCCATAGTGGGAGTAACATAGGTATTATTAACCATGCTCTTAGTGAGGTAGCTAGTATATCATAGACGACTAGCTGGTATTAGACTAGCCGTAGTGGGTGTAACTTCAGCAGTAACACTGACTCCAACTCAGCACACTTGCTTATGTGGTAATAAGTTAATGAGGAGAGAGATAGTTTCAGTAACTGATAGTTATTGTAGCATCACATGTCCCAATGCAATATGAGTCTGTAACCTAAGTAACGAAGCTCTGCATGACACTACACTTATGTTACTACCACTATGAAGGTAGTAACATATATAGTCTACGGATATGTGTATATTACCAGTGTACTACTCTCCATTGTGGCTAGCTAGTCTCATACTCCCTCCTTTCCGGTTTAGCTAGGCTGGTTGTAATGCTATTATCATAAGCGGTATCATGCATGCCAACTAGACTTTCTAGATGATGTGGCACACAAGAGAGGATGCGGTATCATATCATGATACCGTGTCATATTAAATGTTGTACTACTACTTTGTGTGATCAGTAAGGCAACCTAAGATGTTAACTTATGATACTATGCATTATAGAAGTAGCTAGTATCCTAGCTACACTATCATATATATCCATGATACTACTAGTGTATATATATATATATATATATATATATATATATATATATATATATATATATATATATATATATATATATATATATATATATATACTCCCCATTACAACAAGACTTATAGGGCTCAATTCAAAAATCTCACCAACCAAGGTAGATGGTGAGTGGTGGAATACCTTTTGTAGTTTGCAAGAACACCCAATTAATGCTTTTGTTTTCCTCAAAAATTTATGTTTTCCAATGTATTAATTGCAATACATGCATGCATATATAAAGTACATGCATTTCTCAACTTTCTCTTAATACTTGCATGAAATGATTTAATGCACCATGGAATGTGGACATGTGATGGGTAACAACCAAATTGAGCCTTATAAAATGGAAAAACTAAAATTTTGAGATAAGCCTATAAACCGGAAAGGAGGGAGTATATATGCATGATACTAGTATATGATCGGCAATACCTCCGTAATGCGCGCATGCATTGTATCATGAGTTAGTATCTTAGGTTCCTTATTAATTACCATGCATGACACAAAGTAGTAAACATTTAATATGATAGGGTATCATGATATGATACCACACAACCTCTATTTGATCATTTAACTGTGTGCCACATCATCCAAAAAGTCCATTTGGCATGCATCATACCGCTTGATACTCCCATATTACGACCAACCTTATTAGGGTGGCCATAGTGGGGGTATCATAGCCGATATCATGCACCCGGGAATAGAAAATATGATGATGTGGCAAAGAAGCAGTAACATAGGTAGATACCGTAACATATATATATATATAATAAATGTTATACTACTTTGTGTCATGCATGTCCATAAATACGGTCATCTATGATATATACTCCCTTCGTAAACTAATATAAGAGCGTTTAGGTCACTATTTAGTAATCTAAATGCTCTTATATTAGTTTACAGAGGGAGCTAGTACTACTCTATGATACTATATATGCACTATGAAGGTACATACGTAGTATCATACACTAGTATCATATGCATGATACTATATGTATATATAGTACTATATGATACTCCATAGTGTTGGTACCATAGCCGACGATGTCATGCACTCGGAAATTGCAAGTATATATGCTGATGTGGCAAATAATTAAATATATATAAAGAGGGTTATAGTAACATATAGTAGGCAAATACCGTATCATGTTAAATGCGATGCTAATTTGTGTCATGCATGGCAATAAATATGATATATATATATGATATATTATACTCTATGTATTATACTAGCTATGCGCTATAATTAATTAAAGGCAGTATCATATGTACTGCATATTCATGATACTAGTATATGACACTCTCCACTATACTCATGATTTCTTACCGTGGAAAAAATTGGAGGCGAAACGATGAACTCATGTTTTCATTCGAACAAAAATACGATGTTAGGTAATGTAAATGTATTCAAAGAGCACATGGTTCACTCACGAAAGCCGTGTGTCCACTAAACCGTGGCCGATGCACCCCCCACCCCTCTGCCACGTGCGCGATCTGAGTCGTGTGTTTTGATTGGCCAGAACCCAAACCCCACGGATTGTACGTCTGCACCGTTGGATTCTCCTTGATCAAACGGCGATCCTCATCCCTTTCGACAACACATGTACATGTTTTCAAATAGCTCCTCCAAAAAATGTTTTTAAATAGCACACGGTTCACACACGAAAGTCGTGTGCCTACCAAACCGTGGCCGATACCCCCCTCGCTGCGCGTGCGATCTGAGTCGTGTGTCCTGATTGGCCAGAACCCAGCCCCACGGATCGTATGTCTGCACCGTTGGATGCTCCCAGATCGAACGACAATGCTCATCCCTTTCGACAGGAAATGCAGTCCGGCTAGGAATTGATTTATATGCAAACATGCATGGTAATTGCCAAAAAATGTCTTACATATAGCACACGAGACCTGAAATGCGCCAGCAAATCAAACTCGTGGTAAAATTATGATTGGTTTACGTATAAAAAATTTAGATGAGAAACGATGAACTCACGTCTTCATTTCAAAATTAGTACGTCTTCATTTCAAACGAATTTATTTTGTTTGTGCACACGAGCGCTTAGAGGCAACCGTTTGCATAGGCCTTTCCGCACGCGGGTGACCGACCCTTTTCACCTAGGCCACCAACACCCCCACCGTCCGCACACGTTTCACTCAACTAGTCCACCCAATCTCATTCGCCAGCTCCCCCCTCCTTCAGATCCACAGCAGAACCCTCTCCGGCGCCGCCGTGCTCACCCTGGCCGTGTGCCCGCTCTTCGGCGTCAAGCCTACCTACACTGTCATTCCCAACACGCGGCGGCCCGCGCATCACCGTCTTCGTTTGCTCGCCAACCACCCTCGAGCATATCAATGCAGTAACCCTCGCCTCTCTTGTGGTCCGGCCGAGTTTGCATTAAGAAGACTGTTAGCTACTACTCTCCATCGCGGTGAGGCATATTTCCTTGCAATCCCTCTTCTAATTTTGTTCCGTATGTTCCCAAATTGGCTATAAAATAATGGAGAGCGTATATATGTTCATTATCTACCTTCCTTACTACATATAAGTTGTATTTGTTCCAATAAGTTACTGCCTGTTTACAAATCGCGGGCGCACGAGTCACACAAACTGAACAAATTAGCCGTACATTTTCTAAATTATTGCATGACATGTTTAGAAAGCTTGATACCAAGTTATTAGTTTTATGCTTATCCTCCTTTCCTGAGTTTCACATGTGTTCTCTGTTGATGTCGAGTAGCAGCGACAATACTCATTCAGGCCATGTATGTTCATCTGATTCGGACAACCCTAGGTCTTCAGCAGATTGTGAGGGATCGAGTAGTCTTAAACGGGATAGAGCTGCAGCAATTACCCTTTCGGTCAGGACACGAAGGAACGCTCCAAGGAAGCCCGCACACCAGCCTAAAGGTGTATATGAAGTAATCGAGATTGATTTAAAGTCCTGGGCTCCAACTAAACCAGATAAAGCACGCATGAGGTTCAGGAGTGTGTGTGGATTTGTTGGCAGGGAAAGGCTCAACATTAATATGCTGGGGTTTCGGAAGGCTGACACAAAAACACAGCGAAGGATAGTCCAGGAGATCATGGATCACTTCAATGTTCTAGAGCAGTGGAGAATGCAGGTGGAACACGCTGCACTAAAGAAGGCTAGGGATGCTTGGAGAAACTGGAAGCACGTGTTGTACAAGAAGTACTTGAGTGAAGGCAAGGACCCAATCCCCGCATACCCCCAAAGTACAAAGGCAGACTGGGCAGAATTCAAAAGTGTTAGGGCAACTCTAGAGTTTACTGCGAAGAGTTTCAAGCAATCGGAACTTCAGGAGAAGGACATACACCCCCACCGTATGGGTGTGGCAGGATACTACAGCATGAAACTAATATGGGAACAGGAGGACAAAGAAGCAGTAGCGGCGGGTGGGAATCTAGCCTTTAGTGAAATCAAGGGCGAACGCGCCAGAGACTACGTGCGGGCACGTGCAAAGAGGCGTGATGATGGAACATATTACTTGGAAAACGCACGTGACGCCAAACTGTATGAAGTGATGGTAGAGGCTTCCAAGATCCCTAGAAGGTTCTACAGGAACTCAGGGCCATGCGACATTCTGTCCATTGAACTCAGGGCAAGCGGTATAGGTGTTAATGTGTCGCACAAGAGGGCTTTCACACTCAGCAAAGAAGAGAGGCTCAGCATGAAAAAAGCGAGGAGTGAAATGAAGCAGAATGCATTGTTTGAAAAGTTTTAGAAGGAGATTTATCCGGCTGTTCGAAAGGATGTTGAGGAGTCAATGGTGATGATGCAGAAGACTCTAACACTGATAGATAGCCAGAAGATGGGAGGGGAGGCGGGCATGGATGATGCTGCTTATTGTGCCACAACATTATACAAGAGTAGATGTGCATTAGCTGACCCTAGCGACACTGAGACTTCAGCTGCTCGTGATGGTGCTATATATGATCCATCAGGAATGATAGACATACTTAAGGGCGTGCTTACACATTATGAAGGTACATTAAAATGGCATCTTCTTGGACAATGTGCCATTGAAGCCGGGCTGTGTGAAGTGCTACGTGACTGAAGTAAGCCTGGATTCAATGAATTTTCCCTGAAGAATGTCCTAGGAGACTTTGATGATAAAATGACCTTGGGAGAAACACTGTTACATCATATCCAGTGGCCATGAAAGGAAATAGAGTTCATCGATGAGATTCCTGAAACCCCACCAAGAGCAACCACTGTCGCCCCTCAACCGGTGTCGCTCTCCTTGCCAGAGCACCTCTCGCGGGCTGATGCATCAACCTGTGATCAGCCGGACCGACTTTGTGGCGTACAGGCCATGTAATCCTCCACCCCGAAGAAGCCAGTGGCAAGGCCTACAACTACTGTTGACGCACCACCGGTTCAGTTGCCGGCCGCTGAAGCAGTGGGGGGAGACCCAGCTGCAGCACATGCTGAGCAGACCAACCTGGTGGAATAGACTACTAAGCAGTCTGATGCTTCGAAACTACCTGCTAAGCAGTCTGTAGGTCCAGAACCGACTGCTCATCAGTCTGTCGGTCCGCAGGTGCGTGATCAGCATACCAATGCGTCTGCACTTCCTGCTCAGCAAACCAACGCATTGGCACGGCCTCCTCAGCACACCGACAAGTTGGCACCACCTGCGCAGAAACCTGACATAGTTTCCACTACAGTCCAGCACCACCTGCGCAGAAACCCGACAAGTCAGCAGTCCGATGCCTCTACTCCTATAGCCCAGCAGTCCAGCACTGCAGCACTGCCAGCTCTGCGATCTGGCATAGATAAACAGTCTGCTAAGAAGTCCATCCAAGCTTCACCGCCTACTCGGCAGTCTACCGTGCAGGCAACCAGACATTCTGCCAGAAATGCTTCAAGTACCAAGAAGGAAGTGGCCAAAAAGGCCACACCCACGACCACGAGGAAGCGCAGCGGGAAAGTGAAGAGGAAAGAGAATGATTGCCTCTTACTTAAAGCACTCATTGCCCAGAACCAAATTAACAGCAGCTTGTTCGAATCAAGGAGTAATATTATTTCTGATGCCATCGATGATGAAAAAGTAGAATTGTTGCTTGCTAAAAGAAAAGCAGACACACTTGAAGCACATAATTACGTCCATGGTCAGACATTTCTTGTTGGTGAATACTTTGATGAGTGCAGCTCCAGTTGCCGCGAGTTACATGAATTTTGCATGGATCAAATGTCAGAAGGTCATCACCATTTTCTAGTCCACTACAACAGATATCATTTCCGACACGATGTTGGTTCCATCATTGTGAGTTTCGAGGACTTACATCTCTTCTTCAACTTCAACATGCTCGATGCCACTCTTGTTAGATGCATAATTTTGTAAGTACTTAACAAACTCTGATCAACTTCTCCATACAAGGCTGTAAATGATAAGAAGCTAACTGCATTTTATTCCTCTCAGGGGATTGAACGCGCAGAGAAGACATAGTGAGAGTGTGTATTTCATAGATCCTGCATTAGCAAATGGCACAACATTACATGAAAAGGACCGACGGGACTGGGCCGTTCACATGGTCGTCCATGTCTTTGAAAACACGTCCCGTGCAGAATCATTTCTCTGGCCATATCATGAAGGGTAAGTCAAGTAAACAACCACGCATATAGTGATTGTCTTTCAGATTTCGACATCTTTCGTAAGTTCATGGCTTTCTTAATATGTAGCAATCACCGGATATTGGTATTCATTGTTCCAAACAAGAACACAGTTTACTACATCGATTCTCTCAGAGAGTCAACAAACACTCAGGATCTGACGCATCTTCAACAATTCTTGGATAGGTATTGAATTCAATGATGTTGAAATTAATTTGCATTCATATCTGGTTCAATAATTGATGTTGTGAAAATTCATCATCATTTGCAGTGTGCTCACATTGTGGGAAACTAAAACACGGAACTTGTTCAAGAGGAAACTTCCTCTGCAGCACGAGATCGTTTCTCCGGTAACACACCAAAATCCATTATTTTCGGAAAATTTATCCAACATTCTGCAAATACCTTTCCTTACGCTAGTCAAATGTTCAAGCTTCTAAATAAACCTCTTTCTATTTTGTCCAAAGAAAAAAATAATACATCTAACACCGGTTAGGTTGTTCCTAACAGGACAAATACATGACTAATTTTGTACAAAAAATTCCAATGTCCTCAACAAGAAACAGGGACCAACCTTTGTGGATACTATGTTTGCAGACACAAGATCTCCATCTGCAAATCTGCTGATAGTTGTGACGATACTCATGAATTAGTACCAATAAGCCTATCTTAATTAATATCTTCTACTCCACTCATATGGCACATTCCGATCTTAAAAATACTGCAGCTCATCTTAAAACCAAGGACCCCTGAACCGTTGATGGTTCGGAGATCTATCAGCGACTTATTCCTGGATCACTACATCAATCCCACTGGTGATGATGAAGATTTCAGCATGGTTTCTCCTGAAACAGTGAGTAAGAGTTAGCTACTAAACATATAACGCATGGATCCATTATTTTCCATCTAATGAGGTCTTCGTATTTCATACACTATGATTAATTATGTAATGCATATATGTGTGGACAAATCATTGGAATTTATCTACCATATGTTCAATTGCAATTGGTGCGAAATATGATGAATGTTCTTCCTGTGGACACTATTTGTTCAATTGAATATAGTGTGAATTTGCCTTTTGCTTGCCGATTCAAAATGGGATATTTTTTTATTTGTTCAATTGAATATTGTGGCGAATTTGCTTTTTTTGCATGCTGATTCAAAATGGGATATTTTTGTTTTAACCTGGCAATTGCTCCGCACATGGTTCAACTAAATGAGTGTGTGCGATCCACATCTGAAAGCATACGTCAATCATATTTGAACCGTCGGTGATACATAGCGGATGGCAAACGATTCTCAGCACTACTACGTGTGCGTAGGTTCTCCGGAACCGTTTGTGATGTCGCGTTATCGCACACGAGAACTAGGAGTAAACCATGCCCAATGCAAAATACAATCCCAGTCATATTTTTTTAGGGAACTTGTGGGATCCCAAACGAAAAGCACACGTCACTCTTGTGGCAACCGTTAGTGATACCTAACAAATCACAAACGGTATGCAGCACTTGTATGTTTGCGAAGGGGCTCCGGAACCGTTTGTGATAGAACATTAGCGCAGATGGTAATTGTTGGAAAATGTGTGCGATGGAGTCTAGCATGGCAGACGGGTTACGCAGAAAACTCATGTGGATAGGGCACAAATCACACACAATTCATATGTTGGCCCGTGTGCCTTACATACTGTTTCCCAAATGGTTCGTTATGACAGACCGTATGGTTGCACTACGTGTCGGGGGAAATCTGCCTCCACGAACACCTATGGGGACCGAGCCCCTTTCTGGTTCGGCGGGGGGCGGAGGTCGCGCGAAGAGCGGATCGAGGCGATGCACACAAGGGGTTTACCCAGCTTCGGGCCGCACGGATGCGTAAAACCCTACTGCTGCTTTGTGGTTTGTATTGTGTTCTTGTTCGGGAGCGCTGAGTGCTACAGTACACTCAGGCAACTAATCAGACCGAGCGTGAGTGGTCTCCTCTCCCCCTCCTCCCCCCTTCCTCCTCCTCCTCGTTGCGCATGGGGCCTCCTTTTATATGCGCAAGGGGTTACCCACAGGTGGCAACGTAGGCGGGGGTAAAACTGGAAAACGCTGTGTTGGGTACAGCTGTTTGCACAGTGCTATCATACCTAACTCTGATGGCAGGGGACAAGGGCATTAAATGCCCGTCTAGGTCGCCCAAACAGTGCAGAAAAGGGACCGTCAGGGGTGCCACCGTTTGCCACGACGGCTATCCTGTCAGCGTTGCTTCGCCACCGCATGCCCCTGGCTGCGTAGCCTTTCGCCACGTACGCCCAGAATGGCCCAGAGCGACACGTTGGTGGATGAGCTGGAACGCAGGCGCGGGGTGGTGACTTGCCGCGGCAAGCGCCTTGCCGCGGTTGATGCCTTGTCGCGCCCGGGAGCTTGTTGCTCACCGGTCCTTGCCGGCACGCATGGCTGTGACACCCCAAAAAAAAAATTTGGCCTTGTTTTATTAATTAAAATTTTTGCCAGGACTTAAAACCTTTATTTTATGAGATCCCTTTTGATCTTTAACCTTGCCATTATGGAGTTTTTCCCCTAAGTGTGAACTTTTCAATTATGTTATTGGACTTGTTTAACCTCTCTAGAAAAACTTTACTTTTATCAGTACAACTAATTGCACAATTAATTTGCTTGATCTTCACTTTCTTGAAGATGGTTTTTCAAGGTTAAATGGCCATTTTTGAACTACAACCCATTTAAATATTTTCTTCTAGCCTCTACCAAAATTATGGGATGTTAGTAATATCATATGATTCAACTTTATGCAAAAAACCAGTGATGTTATTTGCAAATTTTGAGTGAATCAGCATCATCTTCATTCTGGACCAGACTGGTGTTTTCTACTGCAACCCTATTATTTCTTGCTCCAGTGACCTTGTGTTTTCTCATGCTCATAGTCCTCCCTACCAAACCCCTAAGTCCAGGAGCATGCACCCTTTGGGGCAATTTTGGTTCATGAAATGATGCCATTTATTTCCTGTCCAGAATTGTAGTTTTGTAAGATTTGCACTAGCAAGTTCCTCTTTTTATCCAAATGACCTCACCACCCTCTTGTACATCCAAGGAGACACTGATCTGGAGAAATTGACCACTCCAAGTATTGCCTAAGTGCCTTGGCATTGTGTCAAACACCTTATGGGCATGATCTGTTTTGGCATGAATCTTTGGTTGCACTGTGAACCAGATCCCCTGACCAAACCAGCGTGTCCACTGATCTCCTTGCAAGCCCAAACCTAGACCTGCTAAGTCCCAGCCTCACCCGAGACCTCTATCACGCCCTGGCTTTTTGTCGAGCAGGTCCCGTGCATGCTCCGGACGCACCCAGAGCGCGCCTATTGCGGCCGCGTGCACCCGAGCCGCCGCGTCTCACCTGCACCCGTTCCGGCTCGTGACTATCTGCAGCTAGCTGCCACACGCTCGCCGCCTCACCACTACACGCCAGCCACCCCTGGCGCCCTACGGCGCCACCGCCAGAGCGTTTTGGTGGCACGCCGGCGTCGGCCGACAGCTTCTGCTCCGTGTAGCGCCGCCCAAGCCACCCTGGCTCGCCACCTGGCCCCTGGCACAGCCCGAGCTCATCCGTGAGCGTGTCTGCTAGCGTTCGTCGCCGCCACGACGCCCTGCACGCTACAGAGAGGCGGTTCGCCGGCGTCCTCATCCACCGCCGCGGAACCGACCTCGTCGCCCTATAAAAGTACGCCCCGAACCTCCCAAGCACGCAGGCGACTCCAAGCCATCCCCCTAGGACCCCCTTTGGGCAGCCAATCGACCCGGGAAGGTCATCTTCCCCATCTCCGGCAGCTTCGGCCGACGCCATGGCTCGAGCTCTCATGACTCCACCAGGGCCTCCCCCACCCATTTCTCTCCACCAGGAACCCCCTCACACTCCCGCAAACCTTTCCCATTACTCGATTTCGACCGGGGCTCACTACGGGAGAACTTTCACTTTACCCGATGGCCGCCGTCCGCCGCGAAGCTCGCCGCCGGCGACTCACTCAACCCCGCCAACACAAGCAACCACCGGAGTGACCGCCTTGGTCTCGTGGATCCATCCAGACCCTCTGGAACCCGCGGGGAGCCGCCGTTCGCCGGCGACGACCACCGTTACCCCGCCTCCGTTCGGGCAAAGGAAGGGGAGGGAGGGATAGACCGGTCAAACCTGACCAGTGGGCCAGGCGGGCCCACAATCAGTGACTCGCGAGCCGTCCATGCTGTAATAAGTGAAAGCGCAAAATGCCCAGTACGTATCTCCTACTTAGAAAGCGTATTTTCCCCGAAACGTTTTCTTTTCTGTTTTGTTTTAAAACAGATTTTGACCACAACTTTGACTGCCTATAACTTCTAAAATACAACTCCAAATGAGTTGATTCTTTTTCTTACCTTCCTCAAATTTGATATAGTTTATTTTAAGATTTATTTGAAAATTTTCCAAAACCACTTTTTGTACTGTTTTGAGATGTGTGTTAATTTAAATATATTTTAAATAGGATTTTGGAAAGAGGGAAGAAACTTTCAAAAGTTTTGGAGAGCACCTCACCCTTCCACAACTTAAAGAAAATCATCTTGAACCCTGGCATAATATTTTTGATGTGTTGGTTGACACGTTTATAACACCACCTTATTTTGGAGGACTTGATATTTCATGTGACATAATCATTTGCATGGAAGCATATCAACGATTTCCTGGCTATTGGAAATGAAAATGATTGTGATGGTAATCATCCTCATGTGCCTTGCATGCATAACGGAAAAGAATCCGGGAAAGCCTCGGCCTTGGGTAGGCGTGAGCTTGTTGCCGGTCCTCGTCGGGACGGTTATGTCCGGTATGGCATGGTAAGGTACATTGAGTGGTAATTTCTTCAATTGTATTATATTTGATATACATGTCATGCAGGAACTTATAACCTCCTGAGTCGACTGCAGATCGAGTCTTGTTCCAGTAACCCCCATACTTGCCTCGTACTGCCACTCGTCCCTGCCGCAGGTAGGGTACGGTTCAGTAAGTTGTCAACCCCTTTCCAGCACACACCGTACAGAGAGGCCATGGTGGAAGATATCGGTTGTAGCCGGTAGGCATGCCACCTGGTCAGGGGGAATGGGTGTTTCCGGTTGGGACCGAGAGGGGAGGCCACCCCTTAGAGCGCGCGATATAAATTTGATCCCATGCTACGCGAGGTTGTAGCCTCCCAACTTAGAGTTTTGCTTGACAAGTGTCGTGGGTGATTCCAGACACCGATGAGTTAAGCTGGTGTGTGCAAGTTAGGCGTGTTTTCAACTAAAAGGCCGTAGACGGAATTAGTCCCGATGGACTAAAGGAATCCGTTACTCGTGGGTAAAGAGTACACCCTCTGCAGAGATTAAACCTATTCGAATAGCCGTGTCCATGGTTAAGGACTACAGTCTGGGATGGGTCAAGCGTCGGTCTTAGTGTCGGTCTTTGGAGGTGAAACGGTTAAACCAGAACGGGAACTACTACTTGAGACTAGTGATGATTATGATTATTACTATTGTTGACTAACCCGTGACATTATTGTTATCATCGAATATCTCTGGGATGGTTCTACCTCCGGGATATTTCACTATGATTATTTAATTTTTAGCCCTTTATGTGGTGTCGCTCAGACGCCCGACTGTGGCATTTCTTTTAAAGCCCTTTATGTGGTGTCGCTCAGACGCCCGACTGTGGCATTTCTTTTAAAGCCCTTTTATGTGGTGTCGCTCAGACGCCCGACTGTGGCATTTCTTTTAAAGCCCTTTATGTGGTGTCGCTCAGACGCCCGACTGTGGCATTTCTTTTAAGCCCTTTATGTGGTGTCGCTCAGACGGCCGACTGTGGCATTTCTTTTAAGCCCTTTATGTGGTGTCGCTCAGACGCCCGACTGTGGCATTTCTTTTAAGCCCTTTATGTGGTGTCGCTCAGACGCCCGACTGTGGTATTATTATTACTCATTTTTTTCCGCTCGAGGAGTCATTCAGACCCTCGCTTGGCACCCAGTATTTATTACCTCCATGTGGCCATTGCATAAATTTCCGGTTGCATATGAATAACCTGTTTACATGCATCAAGATATTTATTTATGACTAACTAAGTGAGTATAAGGATATTGCAAAGCATGATCATCAACGGTTATATTATACCTGTGTTCTTAATGTTTGCGAGTACATTCAAAGTACTCACTGGCTATTGTCTTGGCCAGATTTATTGCTTGGGGAGGAGCGTTGCGACGACCGCCTCGGAACCTGAGCAACGGTGATAGCAACCTAGTGAAGATAGGAGTTAACCTGGTCAGTTGTTCCCGTGGGAAATGGAGTCCCATAGCCGTGGTGATCCACAAACCGCTTCCGCCCTCAACCACTAGAAACCATTTGTTGTACTCATAGGCCACAATGGTCTTGTACTGCATATTTTGTACCTTTGCATGGAATTTCTGTAACAAGTTGGTGCCTCATCAGCTAACAGAAATCCTGGGGCTGATGAGCTCGACGGCCATTTTCTGGAATTTAATGTCTGGAAAACCGGTCGCGACAGTGGCGCGTCGCAGCAAGTCTCTTGTCGTGCCCTGGTCGGCCTTCCCAGCAAGCTCCTCTTGCCAGGGCCTTGTGCTTCGAGCGGCCGTCCCGGCAAGCTCCTCTTGCCGGGGCCTTGCTCTCTTTGGGTGGCCTTCCCGGCAAGCTCCTCCTGCCGGGGCCTTGGCTCAAATACTTTGTTCTTGGATGGCCCAAAAAGGGACCATGGAGAGTTTTGGCGATCACCTGGCAAGCCTTGCCGCGGGGTGCTACGACTGCCCGTGCACAAGTTCGGGGTACTAAGGTACCCCTACTTTAGTACACCGACAGGAGCCCCCGGGCCTGGGCCATACACGGTGCCGAGCGCTGTTGGGCCAGGCCCAAAACAGTGCACGGGCACGCGCGTCCCGGGTCACGCTGCATCTTCTTCTGCATCCACCACGTCCTCCCCGAACGGCACGCGTCGAACGCGGCATCGTGGGGAGAGGTGTGCGTGACGTGGGCGGCGTGCGCGGGGCTGAGCCCCGCAGGCATGCGTCACGTCGCAATAAAGGGGGACGGTTCGCGCCATCTCCATAAGTGGAGGGAGGCGTGGAGGCGTGGCTCGTTTGCTGGACGGGGCCGAGGCACGGTTTCCGAGGCGTCCGCTCCCCACGATCACGGGGCGGGGGGAGGTCGCCTCATCCGTCGCCTTGGTCCTGCACGCTAGCCACGCGGCTTCCATGCACCTGGAGTTGCGGACGGTGGAGGCAGGAAACCGGGCCGTCGCGGGTCAAGGCAGCAGGCCGGTCCCAGTAGCCTGCTCTTCCTGCGTCTTGATTGGCTGAGCGGGGCGGCCGAGCCCCCACCCTGCTCCTTTATAAAGAGCAAGAGGGGGCGACGGAAATCCACACTCCTTCATCTTTTCTTCGCTTCAGCTTCTGATCCCCTCTCTTCATTCGCCATGGAGAAAGGGAACCCTGGTCCTTCATCGGTGGCAGAGCCAGCCGTAAGTGGAAGGGGGAGGGGGCGAGGTCGTGGACGAGGCCGAGGCGCTCGGGGACGAGGCAGACGGGGCAACGCGCTGGCCTCGCCTCCGCCAGCGGCTCCTCTTCTCACGGCGGTCCACATCGGGGACGACCCTTGCGAGTTCTTTGTCAGGCTACGCCGGGCGCCTCATCGTCGCCTCCGTGTCCCGGCTCCCTTCGCAAGCGTGATGGAGATGGAACAACCCGAGACGCTAAGACTGCGCATGAGGGGCTGCGGGATAAGCGGCACGCGGGTCCATGTTGAGTCCCCAGCCCCCGGCGTGATGTATCTTGGTCGAGGGTGGAAGACGTTCGCCCGTATCCACATCTTGACGGAGGGGTTCACCCTCCATTTTAAGTTGATGGAGGGTGATCTCCTCTCCGTCAAGGTCTTCGGGTGCTACGGGAACCCGGCCCGGTGCTGCGTGGATAGCTCCTCCGGCAGCGAAGGCTCCTCCTCGAGCGAGAGCGACGAGGAGGGGAGCGACAGCGACGACGAGGGTAGCGGTCGTCGGGATGACGGGCCCGACTAGGCGCCGGTTGCGGCTCCGTGTGGCACCGGCGACCCCATCATCCGTGTTGCCGGCTCCTTGAGCTTCTCGGGGTCGTCTCCTTGGCGGCTGGCGTAGGGAGGCTGCGGAAGAGGAAGAGGGCGGGCGGCAAGGCCGTCAACTCGGAGTACGGGGGCATGGCGCCCTCGACAACGTGCTGACGTCCTGCCGCCTCGTCGAGCCCTGCTTCCGGCGCCGCCGTCATCGTCCAGCCTTCAGACGGCCCTTGGGGTGTTCTCTTGGTGTCTTCTGCCACCCGTAGCCCTTTTGCCCTCCTCGCCTCCTTGTCCTACCTCCTGAGGAGAGAGACAAGAAAGGGATTACGGGCACCTTATCTCTTTTTAACTCGTAAGCTCTCAGGCCTTAGTTGCATTTAAAGCTTGTAATCCCATCTCTCATGTTTTTCATTCTCTCTGAACTGTACCTGAGCGGAATGTTTTTTTAATGAAAAGGGGATGTTTGCCGGGCCATTTGTCCCGCGGGTAAAACCCACACCAAGGAGCGAATACTTTATATCGTTAAGATAGACACTTCTTTGCCCGGCAACAGGCCCTGCCGTCTTCCCGCGCTACTCGACCTTTCTCACGCCTTTGACGGAGGTAGGGATGAGGCGGGTTCGGGCTCCTCATTCCGTCCCTTTGCCGCCGCGGCTACCACCAAAACTGGCCCCAGGAACGCGCTCCGGGGCCCAGAGTTAAGGGAGCACGGTAGCTTTTTAGGAGGAAACAAGGTTTTCGCATTCCTCAGTCCATAAGAGAATGCATGACAAGGGATGAAAAACTTATCTGGGATTGCAGCCCCCGGCAACTTTGGCTTGCCGCGGGCGAATCTTTGTACTTGCAGCCCCCGGCAACACTGGTTTGCCGGGGACCAGATGCTGGTCCGCCCTTCTTCTCTTCTTCGTCCTTAAGCGGTCTGGCCAGGATATGCAAAACTCTGCAAACCAAAGGAAACGAAAGAACAGGAAAAAAGGACGCAGACCCGACCTCTAAGCTAGGGGTTAGCAGCTGTTAGGCACTATCAACCCTAACCAAGGACGAGACTCGACTCAGCATGCATGCTAAAACTTAGGGCGCCAGCGCTTCATTTATTGCTGCTCAGGGTCTGCGCCTGGCTTTGTACAAAGGATTACATGCAACAGCGGCAAGACTTGTACAAAAGGGTGGTTGCCGGACGGGGTCCGACAACCGCGCCTTACGAGTAAAACTTACGAAGATGCTCAATATTCTAGGAGTTGCTCACCGGAGTGCCATCTTCGGTCTCAAGGCGGACAGCGCCGGGCCTCGTGACTTGTCTCACCCGGTAAGGGCCTTCCCACTTTGGCGTCAACTTGTTGAGATTCTTGGCGGACGGAGCGCGCCGAAGAACAAGGTCGCCTTCCTCGAAGCTTCTGGCTTTAACTTTGCGGCTATGGTAGCGACGCAAAGCTTGCTGGTAGCGAGCGGCTCGCACAGCAGCCTGAAGACGATCTTCCTCAAGGAGCAGCGCGTCATCTTCATGCAGCCGCTCTTGCTCAAGCTCATCATAAGCGAGCACTCGAGGTGACCCGTATACGAGTTCCGTGGGGGTAACTGCTTCTGCTCCATAGACTAGAGCAAATGGTGTCTGGCCAGTGGCTCGATTTGGCGTCGTTTTGATCGACCAAAGAGCCACCGGCAGCTCCTCGATCCAGTTTCTTCCGCACTTGTGCAGCCTGTCGAAAGTTCTGGTCTTGAGCCCGCGCAGCACTTCGGCATTGGCCCTCTCCGCTTGACCGTTGCTCCTGGGATGAGCAACAGAAGCGAAGAAGACCTTGGCACCGAGATCTTGGACGTATTGCATGAAGGCGCGGCTCGTGAATTGCGTACCGTTGTCGGTGATGATCCTGTTGGGGATCCCAAAGCGGCAAACAATCGACCTGAAGAACTTGACTGCTGACTGTGCTGTCACCTTCCTCACTGGTTCCACTTCTGGCCACTTTGTGAACTTGTCGATTGCGACGTACAAGTACTCAAAGCCCCCGACAGCTCGGGGGAAGGGGCCGAGGATGTCGAGCCCCCAGACCGAAAAGGGCTAGGATAAAGGGAACGTCTGGAGAGCTTGAGCTGGCTGGTGTATCTGCTTGCAATGGAACTGGCACGCTTCACACTTGGTTACTTGTGCAGTTGCATCCTGGAGGGCTGTCGGCCAGAAGAAACCTTGCCGGAACGCTTTGCCGGCAAGTGCTCTTGCGCCAATGTGGTGACCACATATGCCTCCATGTATCTCTGCCAACAGCTTTTGTCCGTCTTCCCGGGGAATACACTTCAATTTCACACCATTGCGCCCTCTTCTGTACAGTGTGTTGTCGACGAACTGGTACATACTTGAGCGCCGGGCTACTCTTTCCGCTTCTTCTTGTTCTTCGGGAAGTTCTCCGTTCTGGAGAAAACGGACAGTCCGCTGCGCCCATGCTGGAGCCTGTGGCTCGACAACAAGGACTGAAGGCACATCTGCTGCTGCGGGAACGTCCGCTTCTACGGCGAGGATCTGGGGCTCAGCCGGAGCTTGATGTTCCCCGGCAAGCTTGCCGGAGCAAAATTTGCTGGGAGCGCCTGCTTCTACGCAACAAACCCCGGGGTTTGCCGGAGCAGACTGCTCCTCAGCACTCTTGGCGTCGATCTTGGGGACCTTCTTGGCGGCGGCTCCGGGGAGCCCTGCCGGAAGATAGTCGCCGGAGACCAACTTCCTCTTCTTGCTCTGTCCGGTTGATGGTGTTACGGATGGCTGAGTCAGCTTGAGCACAAAGGTTCCTGGCTCCACAGGTAACTTAAGTGCTACGCACTTTGACAGGCCATCAGCAATGTCGTTCTCAGCTCTTGGAATGTGTTCCATTTGCAGGCCGTCAAAGTGCTCTTCTAGCTTCCTCACTTCATCAACGTACGCTTCCATCAACAGACTCTGGTAATCTTTGTTCACTTGGCGGACGACAAGCTGTGAGTCACCCCTGACAATGAGCTTCTTGATCCCAAGTTCTGCCGCGATCCTGAGACCGGCAAGTAAACCTTTATACTCTGCAGTATTGTTGGTTGCTTGCTCCTTGGGGAAGTGCATCTGGACTATGTACTTGAGATGCTCTCCGGTGGGCGCGATAAGCAACGCGCCAGCACCGGCGCCTTGCAGCGAGAAGGCACCATCAAAATACATCAGCCACTCTTTGCTTGCTTCTTTGACGGGGATGCTCGTCTCTGGGATCTCTTCATCTGGTGTCGGTGTCCACTCTGCTATGAACTCCGCCAATGCTCTGGTTTGGATAGTTGAAGTGCTCTCGAATTTGAGACCGAAGCTTGACAGTTCCAGTGCCCACTCGACAATCCTGCCTGTTGCTTCTGGATTCTGCAGTATCCTCTTCAGCGGAAAGCGGGTGACAAATATAATCTCATGTGCTTGGAAGTAATGGCGCAGCTTTCTCGAGGCCATGAGAAGGCCGAAAAGCAATTTCTGCACACCAAAGTACCTTGACCTAGCCCCCTTCAGAAGGGAGCTGACAAAGTAAACTGGGCGCTGCACCATTCTCTTCTTCTGCACCTCCACTCGCTCCTGCGCAGATTCATCCTTGTCGGGGCCAGAGCTTGTCGGGGAAGCCTCCTGCTTGTCGCCGGACGCGCTTGCCGCGGTTGCTAGCTCATCATCTGCCTCCCTCTCCGCTACTAACGCAGCACTAACCACTTGATTGGTTGCCGCCAGGTACAGCAGCAACTTCTCTTGTGGTTTAGGCGCGACAAGTATTGGAGCGGAGGATAGGTATTTCTTCAAGTCCTGCAGCGCAGCCTCCGCTTCCGGAGTCCATTTCACTGGACCCGCCTTTTTCAAAACTTTGAAAAATGGCAGGGCGCGTTCTGCAGACTTGGAAATAAACCTGCTAAGAGCCGCGACGCAGCCGGCAAGCCTTCGTACATCCTTGACGCGTGTTGGTGCTTCAATTTGCTCGATGGCCTTGATTTTGTCTGGATTGGCTTCGATTCCTCGCTGAGACACGAAGAACCCGAGAAGCTTGCCGGAAGGGACTCCAAACACGCACTTCTCGGGGTTGAGCTTGAGGCTGATCTTGCGCAGGTTCGTAAAGGTCTCTTCTAAATCTGGAATTAGGGTTGCCCTGTTCCTGCTTTTGACCACTATGTTATCCATGTAGGCTTCCACATTTCTGTGGAATTGCGGATCAAAAGCGGTGTGGACAACCCTCGCAAACGTCGAACCAGCATTCTTCAAACCGAAAGGCATCCGTACGAAACAGTACGTGCCACATGGAGTGATGAATGCGGTCTTTTCCTCATCTTCTTCAACCATGAAGATCTGATGGTATCCTGAGTATGCGTCAAGAAATGAAAGCAGGTCACATCCGGCCGTGGAGTCAACAATCTGGTCAATGCGCGGCAAGGGAAAGGGATCTTTGGGACAAGCTTTGTTAACATCAGTGAAGTCGATGCAAAGCCTCCATTTCCCATTTGCTTTGCGCACGACAACAGGATTGGCCAACCACGTCGGATGGAGCACACCTCTAACAAGGCCTGCCGCTTCCAATTTCTTGATCTCTTCTGCAATGAACTCTTGGCGCTCCACCGCTTGCTTCCCGACTTTCTGCTTGACGGGCCGCGCATGAGGACAGACGGCGAGGTGGTGCTCAATCACTTTCCTGGGAACGTCGGGGATGTCAGATGGTTGCCAGGCAAACACATCGACATTCGCCCGCAGGAAAGCAACAAGCGCACTTTCCTATTTGGGGTCGAGAGTGGCACTGATGGTGAAGGTACCACCAGTGCCGTCCTCCTTGGCGAACACCATCTTGGTCGTTGGCGGGGCTGCCATTGACTTCTTACTCTTGCTGGTGGAGCTCGATGGCGCGTCCTCGACGGTAGCGCAGCACTCCAAAGAGGTGCGCTTGCCGGAGTGGGCACCAGAGCACTTGCCGGGCTTGGTCTTCTTCTTCCCTCCGGGAGCTTCAGCGGCAAGTGGCTTGTGATCCGTTGCGGCTGCTGCTTCCTGGTAGATCTTGTCGGCACAGATAAGGGCATCCTTCTTGTCGCCGGGGACAGAGATGACGCTTATCGGGCCTGGCATCATGAGCATGTTGTACGCGTAGTGAGAGGCCGCCATGAACTTGGCGAGCGCTGGACGGCCGAGAGTTCCATTGTAGGGCAATGGAAAATTGGCAACGTCAAAAGTGATCCTCTCTGTCCTGAAGTTCAGCTCGCTGCCAAATGTCACTGGCAACGTTATCTTCCCCTTCGGCTTTCTCCTTCCCGGGTTGATTCCTTGGAACGTGACGGTCTCTTCGAGCTCGCTGTCGGGGACTTGGAGTTTCTGGAGCACAGCGGAGGAGATCAGGTTCAAGCCGGCCCCACCATCGACTAGCATCTTAGTGACCTTGGTTGCGGACTATTGGTGAGACCAACATCGGCAAGCACCCGATTGCAGTTGTGCGGTCAGGGTGGTTCTCAATATCGAAGATGATAGGCGTGCTAGACCATTTCAGAGGCTTGCGTGACTAGACGGGTGGTTCCACTGCATTGACTTCCCGCGCCCACTGCTTGAGCTGGCGGTGAGAAGTATGCAGAGAAGCACCGCCGTCTACGCACAAGACCTCCGTGGCTTTCTGAAACTCCTGCTCACTGGTCTTGACATCATCCATGTCTTCGTCTTCGTCGTCTTCTTTGTCCTTGTCGCGGCCGCGGGGAGGTCTATCTGCTTGCCGCCGCTTGTCCTTGTCGCGGCGTCCTCCCTGGCCGGGGCGCTTCGTGCCGGATCCTCCGCCACCTCCCCGGGCTTTCTCCTTGTCGCGCCGCTCGTACTCGGCCTTTTGCAGCTCGACGAGCCGCTCGACCTGCTTGCAGCTCTGGAGATCATGGCCCTTAGTGCGGTGGATCTTGCAGTACTGTTTGTTGGTGCCGTCCCGCTTGTCGTCGACCGCCACAGCCTGGTAGTTGGTGCATCCGGCAACCTCCTTGCCGGAGCTACCAGCCTGGCCCTTCTTGGCGGTTCCTTCATCGCCGGACTGCTCAACAACCAGTACTTCTTGGCTCTTCCTCTTCCTGTTGCTCCGCCGCCGGTTCTTCCTTGCCGGGGCGGTATCCTCACTGTCAAATTCTCCTGCACCAGTGTTCTCTCCGGGGAGTTTCCTTCCTTCCTCAGCACGTGCACACTTGTCGGCCAGGGCATATAGCTCGCTGACGTCTTTGATCTTGCACATCGCCATCTCCTCCCGCATCATGCGGTTACGCACATTCTGATGGAACGCGCTGATGACCGCGGCAGGGTGGACGTCTGGGATGTTGTAGTGTACGCGGCTGAATCTCTGGATGAACTTGCGCAAGGGTTCCCCTTCCTTCTGGACGAGCAGATGAAGGTCGCTCGCTTGGCCATGGGGTTTGTGGCCGCCTGTAAAGGCGCCAACAAACTGATGGCACAAGTCTATCCAGGAGGTTATGGAGCTATCCGGCAAGTGCATGAGCCAGGATCTGACGTTGGATTTGAGTACCAGCGGGAAGTAGTTGGCAAGGATCTTGTCGTCTCGCCCTCCAGCAGCCTGCAGCGCAATGGTGTAGATGCTGAGGAACTCTGACGGATCCGACTTGCCGTCGTACTTCTCTGGTACGTCTGGCTTGAAATTCTTCGTGCTGGGCCACTGGACTTGCCGCAGCTCACGGGTGAACGCAGGGCAGCCTACCGCGTACGGCAGGTCGCCTGGTTCCCCCGGCGCATGCATGTCGACAGAGGGCTCAGCGCGTTGGTCCTCTTGCTTTCGTTCGTGAAGAACTTGGCGTTGATCGCGACGAATTCGCGGATTTGATGACGCGGTGGAGTCGTTGTCGTGATGGTTCCGGCGAGTCGGCGATCTTGGCCTTTGGGGAGGGGAATGCACGGTGGTCGCACCCCCACCGGTCTTGGCGCCATCGGTTCTCGCCTGGCCGACCTGCCGCGGCTGCGACGCACTGTGCTGCCGCGGGGTGTCGCCGTTAGCGAAGCCGATGACACTCTGTATCGTCGCCCTCCAGTCGTCGAGCTTGTCCGCCGTTGGAGGGTAGTCTAGGAGCACTTGAGCTCGTGCTAGAGCTTCTGCTGGAGTGGCGGGCAGCGGTGGCAAACGGCGCGTGGAGCAGGATGTGCTCGAACTTCTAACTATGTTAGAAGGAGCAGCACCCGGACCAGGCAGTCACGCCACGCTCGCGCCAGCACGTTGGTGTGTATGCTGGCCTTGAGCACCCTGGGATCCGCCAGCTCGATCTGGGTCCAGCGAGCGTATGGTACGGTGAGTGCCAAGACGCTGCTGGTCCCGTGCTTCCTGAGAGGGGCGCGGTGCATGTTCGGACGCCGTGGCACCATGAGCTGGCTCGGCGACGCCCGTTCCGCCGCTGGTACCGTCCCCACCACCCGTTTGCTCCGGGGCGGTGGGTTCGACGCGGACGGACCGGCCACCTCCGGAGCCTTCTTCTTCGGTGGCATGTCGATGAACACGATGGAGATCTAGCCTATGCAGACGCCGGATCAGGTTCACACAACCTCGACGCCCCCTACCTGGCGCGCCAAAGATGTCGGGGGAAATCTGCCTCCACGAACACCTATGGGGACCGAGCCCCTTTCTGGTTCGGCAGGGGGCGGAGGTCGCGCGAAGAGCGGATCGAGGCGATGCACACAAGGGGTTTACCCAGCTTCGGGCCGTACGGATGCGTAAAACCCTACTGCTGCTTTGTGGTTTGTATTGTATTCTTGTTCGGGAGCGCTGAGTGCTACAGTACACTCAGGCAACTAATCAGACCGAGCGTGAGTGGTCTCCTCTCCCCCTCCTCCCCCCTTCCTCCTCCTCCTCGTTGCGCATGGGGCCTCCTTTTATATGCGCAAGGGGTTACCCACAGGTGGCAACGTAGGCGGGGGTAAAACTGGAAAACGCTGTGTTGGGTACAGCTGTTTGCACAGTGCTATCATACCTAACTCCGACGGCAGGGGACAAGGGCATTAAATGCCCATCTAGGTCGCACAAACAGTGCAGAAAAGGGACCGTCAGGGGCGCCACCGTTTGCCACGACGGCTATCCTGTTAGCGTTGCTTCGCCACCGCATGCCCCTGGCTGCGCAGCCTTTCGCCACGTACGCCCGGAATGGCCCCAGAGCGACACGTTGGTGGATGAGCTGGAACGCAGGCGCGGGGTGGTGACTTGCCGCGGCAAGCGCCTTGCCGCGGTTGATGCCTTGTCGCGCCCGGGAGCTTGTTGCTCACCGGTCCTTGCCGGGACGTGTGGCGCGTCGCAGCAAGTCTCTTGTCGTGCCCTGGTCGGCCTTCCCGGGAAGCTCATCTTGCCGGGGCCTTGTGCTTCGAGCGGCCGTCCCGGCAAGCTCCTCTTGCCGGGGCCTTGCTCTCTTCGGGTGGCCTTCCTGGCAAGCTCCTCCTGCCGGGGCCTTGGCTCAAATACTTTGTTCTTGGATGGCCCAAAAAGGGACCATGGAGAGTTTTGGCGATCACCTGGCAAGCCTTGCCGCGGGGTGCTACGACTGCCCGTGCACAAGTTCGGGGTACTAAGGTACCCCTAGTTTAGTACACCGACACTATGTCATTAGAAACGCTTAATCACCGATACCACACATGCCAAAGAATTTAGTGTGTGTTGCATAACACACGATTACATTTTGGAAGGCCTCTGGATCACTATTCCATATCCCCGACGGTTTCTGGGTCGTGTGGGAAGGACCCCCTATCGCACACACTCACTTGGCGACGGTTCCGAAGGTTGTCACAGAAGGGTAAAAAACGTTTGTTTAGGACCGACGCGCACCAGTGTATTATCAATATAAAAGCATGATGCAAAATGGACGTATCACGGCCTCTGGCGGGTTTCCCTTGATTCTCAGGAGGCTTGCCGAGGCGGCTTGCTCCGCCGCCTCGGCTCTTCCCGCTAGCGCTATCTTGACCTTTCTCCTTATCACGCTTCTCGTATTCAGCCCTCTGCCTCTTGACGAGCTGCTCAACCTGATGACACTCCTGAAGATCGTGGCCCTTAGTCCGATGGATCTTGCAGTACGGCCCATCACCTTTCCTAGCCTTCTCGGCAGCCACAGCTTCCCGGCAACCAGTGCACGCGGCAACTTCCTTGCTGGGAACTTTGGTCATGGCCTTCTTGCCGGTACTAGGTGCGCCCGATCCCTCCACGGTCATCACTGCCTTATCCTTGCGCCTTTTGTTGCGCTTGTTCTTCTTCTTATTCTTCTTCTGATTGGTGGCCTCGTCGTCATCCTCTGAGTCGATGTCGATGCCATCCTCTTCACCGGGGAGCCGCCTCCCCTCTTCTACCCGTGCACACTTATCCACTAGAGTGTAAAGCTCCTTCACAGTCTTGGGGAACCGAACGTTCATCTTGGAACATATCTGTCGGACTGCGGGTTCCGGCAAAACCCTCGAGGTTCGAACACTCGGGTGCGCACGGAGATCTCTCCTCCTCCTAGCTCACATTCTCACCACAATCTCAAAGCTCAGCATACCGAACTCGCAGAACAAGGGACACATGGTTTATACTGGTTCGGACCACTGATGTGGTGCAATACCCTACTCCAGTGTGGTGTGCTGGATTGCCTCTTGGGCTCCTCATGAGGCAGCCTAGCGAGGCCGCCCCCGAGGAGGTCCTGCGTCGTCCGCCTCGCTAGGCTTGGCCCCTTGCGAGGGTCTTGAGTGTTCGCTGATGAAGATGGGCCGTGCGGGGCCGCTGGTGGAGCCACGTCGTTGGCCGCAGGCAGGCAAGTCTGGGGACCCCCGTTCCCAGGACGCCAACAGTAGCCCCCGGGCCCAAGGCGCGCTCGGACTTGGCTTCGAGGCGAAGCCAAGGGGCAAGTGCTGAGCGCCGCGGGCCCCAACAGCCTGCGGCCTCAGCTGATGTGTGGCAATTGATGGGACGTGGGCATCTCCCTTCCCCACGCTGCCTCGGCCCTGGGCCTCTCCCCAAATATTGAGCGGGAAGGGTGTCGGTGTCAAAGCCGGCGGATCTAGGGTAGGGGGTCTCGAACTGTGCGTCAAGGTCGGATGGTAACAGGAGACAAGGGACACTTTATTTTACCCAGGTTCGAGCCCTCTCGATGGAGGTAAAACCCTACTCCTGCTATATTAATATTGGTGATATGGGTAGTACAAGAGTGGATCTACCACGAGATCAAGGAGGCTAAAACCCTAGAAGATAGCCTATGGTATGATTGTGTATGATGATGGTTGTCCTACGGACTACAACCCTTCGGTTTATATAGACACCGGATAGGGTTAGGGTTACACAAAGTCGGTTACAATGGTAGGAGATCTCGAATATCTGCACGCTTAGCTTGCCTTCCACGCCAAGAAAAGATCCTTCCGGACACGGGATGAAGTCTTCAATCTTGTATCTTCATAGTCCTGGAGTCCGTCTGAAGGTATAGTCCGGCTATCCGAACACCCCCTAATCCAGGACTCCCTTAGTAGCCCCTGAACCAGGCTTCAATGACGACGAGTCCGGCGCGCAGATTGTCTTCGGCATTGCAAGGAGGGTTCCTCCTCCAAGTTCTTCAAGAAGATTATAAACACAACAAAATAGTGTCCGGCTCTGCAAAATAAGTTTCCACGTATTGCCATATAGAGAATAATATTAACAAAAATCAAATCTGCTGACGTATCCCACAGTGTGTCATAACACTGCGACCAAGCCTTCTATATAAATTGCTTTTCATTGTTCCACCTTAGCTCGCTTAGCGAGGCGGTTTCCTTGGCACGTCTTGTCAAAGCAGAGATCGTGTGCCCCCTTTAATGGGATTCTCATTAATACGGATGTGGGTAACCCAATCGTGCCTGTTAGCACGTCTTGCCTTAATTAAAGGCTAGTCCAAGACGGTTACGGGGAGGGCGCTTGATATTCTTCCTCTTATAAAGAGACCAAGGCCCTATTCCCCGCTTCTATTCTCAAAACGAGCTCGCTCGTCGCCTCGAGTTCCAACACTCTAGGCATCCAGATTCCGAGCGCACCGGATCTTCGATAATGTCCGGCTCCGACCTCCAAGGCCGATGGATGCCCTCCTCTGTTACGGAGGAGGATGTATCAAGATTGACGGAAGCTAGATTCCTGACCCGGGAGATCCCGCACAGGCTGCCTGTTCAAGGACAGGTGATCCCTAGCCCTCAGCCCGGCGAGAGTGTTGTATTCATATCCCACTTCCTTCGGGGACTAGGCTTCCCCGTGGATCCTTTCGTAAGGGGGCTGATGTTTTATTATGGGCTGGAATTCCACGACTTAGCTCCGGAGTCCATCCTCCATATCTCCTCATTCATAGTTGTGTGCGAAGCGTTCCTCCGTGTTACCCCTCACTTCGGATTGTGGCTCAAGACCTTCAGAGTAGAACCGAAGATAATCGAAGGGCGCCACGCAGAGTGCGTAGGCGCTGCTATAAAAAGAAATGCCGACGCTCCATGGCCTGAGGGCGCTTTTCAAGAGGAGCTTGGCTTATGGCAACAGGAGTGGTTCTACATCACCGCTCCTCGGGGCACCACATGGGTGGCGCCTCCGGCCTTTCGCTCGGGTCCCCCACCACTGTTAGCATCGTGGATTAACACAGGGTTAGATCAGGGCTTGCCCAAAGACGTTCCTCTGTTGCAGGGCCGTATTAAGGATCTCTTGAAGGGAGACCTCAACCTGGTCAAGGTGACACAAGTCATGCTGAGTCGCCGGACACTGCCCGGCCAACATCGCCCCCTTCGCTTATGGGAATTCAATCCGGAGGGACCTCGAGCTCTCCAGAATTTTATGGGCGTGACGCCTGTGGAGATGTATAAACTATTCTTCGGATCACAAGAAGTGAGTCCGGATTTGACCGAGGATGCTGGTTTAAGCCGCAATCGCCCGGATACTCAAGTAGGTGACCTTGCGACCGGACCTTCTATCCACATAATTAACTTGCTTTTAACATCGCTTCTTCTTTTAAGCAGGAGTGGATAGCGAAGGCGAAGCTGATCAGGTGTCTGGCTCCCCTTCCTAAAACCAGGCTGGATCCCGTGCTAGTCAGTATGCTGGAGGAAGTGCCTTTGGAGGGAAATAAGGGGGAGGACAAGGAAACCGTGGCCTCTTTGAAAGAGGCCCTTCTGAAGGGGGGAATCGATAATTCCTCTCCTAAGGGAAAGGAAAGGGCCGCCTCTGACGACCCGGAGACCGTAGCCTCGAAGCGGGGGAAAGAATCCTTGTCAGAGGACCGAACGCCGGGGAGCCCCTCGGCCAAACTAAACCCTAAAAGGGGCCAGCTCTCCAGCGAGCCGTAAGTAGAAGAAGAGTTTTTCTTTTAAGAGAAATCCTTGATTTATATATGAGAAGTTTTAACAGAAACCTTACTTTGTAGTTCGGACCTCAGCCCTTCTCAGCAAAACTCGTCCTCGGGGGATCTTCTTTCGGAGATGATGGAGAGCGGAACGCCTCCTCCTTCTGTATCGCCTAGCAAGGCGGGCGACGCTGAAGTGTCGTCGCGGGGGATTTCTCCGGATCCGCTAGGGGTGGATGGTGCTGCCCCCCAAGGTTCTCCATGTCCGACCTTTGAGGAAGGCCATGGGACGAGTCTGGCACCATCTGGTGTTCGGTCGGAGGATCTAAAGATTCTGCTGGGGCGAGCCTCTGTCTCAGAGGAGCACCGTGCGTTAATGAGCACGGTGATTGAAAAGATTTCATCTGCAGAAAGCGGACTGCACGAGGCCGTCAAGAGTTTAGTGGCAGGCCTTGAGGTACGTTTTAAATAACGTGTATTTGTATTAATTGCGCATAAATAAAGTGCTCCCTGTGTAGATAGTAGCCCCTGAGACGTTGTGCGTCGTAAAGATGTACGGCGCGCAGAGGATCTTAATCCCAGGTCCTTTAAGTGGCACCTTTATATGTAGGTGGCTGATTGTCCGGAGTCAAGCAGGACTCGTGAATATGCCGAACTAAAGCGACAACTGGATGAGGCAGAAGCCGACATCGTGCTTGTTAACAAGCGACTTGATGGTGCTCAAGGTATTGAAATCATTAGGCGATTGTTAGTAAGACGAGTTGTATGTCAATATCTTACCGTGTGTGTGCTTGACACAGATGGTGCGGCCGCCGTGGAAGGTCTTAGGGCCGAACTCGCCCGAGCGAAGGAACAAGCCAAAAGCGATGTGGCTGCCGTGAAAGCCCTTGAAGAGCTGAAAGCCGAACAGGCTGCCCATTGCCGAAGCAAGGAGGAAATGGCTGATATGGCCGTAAAGTTAAAGAGTGCTACTGACCGTTGCAAGCTTCTTGAAGAAGAAGATCGGGCGAGGCAAACGAGCTTAGAGAAGGCTGTTGCTGACGCCAAGGACGCCCGCTCTATAATGAGAGCGGCAAAGGAAGAGCTGCGTCAAGCCGGACAAATTGCGGATGGAAAGCCCTTCTCGCTGCGGAGAAAATTTTGTGATCCGAAGTTTGCCCCGTTAAACCGGATGTGGAGTATAGAGGACACCTATCTAGATTTGGCGGCTAGTGCCACTGATGCGACCGAACACTTTCGAGATAAAAAAGATCATGAAGTGGAGAAGCTCTTTTGGTCACAATTCATCAATCCAGAGCGTCCGCTGGCAGTGGACGATCGCCTGGCCCAATGGGCCGAACTGAATAGGTTGTCCGGACTCGCCATGAAGTACGTCATGGATCGTCTGTGTCTGGGGAGATCGAAGCCGAAGAGTTATTTCAACTTGGTGCAGCAATTGCTAGACGTGGTGCCACGTGTCGATGCTATGAAGAGGTCAGCGTGCGTAGAGGGCGCTCGGTTAGCTCTTGCCCGTGTCAAGACATACTGGGCAGATATGGAGCCCACCACTGTTGCGTCCCGGGATTCGGATAAAAGCCGAACATCTGCCGAGCACTATTTTGAGGAAGTCCTCGAAGGCGCTCGCGTAATAGAGAAGCAGTGCTCGAAGGATGCTATATTATGATAGCATATGTAATCATAAAATAGTATTTTGATAAATTGTAGTGGCATTTTTTAGACTTGTGCCTTCAAGTATTAAGAACACCTCCTGTGCGGCCGTTTTAATATATAAATTCTGAAAGATTGCAGTCGTTGGCTTCAGCCCCCACGCACATAGTGCGGGGGTGCGTGCAGAAGACGCATTTTCACACTTAACACAACGTCTTGGTCCTACAAAGGAGGTGATAGCGCAGCGGGCTAGGCAACCGGACTATAATGCTTTAAAACTTTCACTTAGCCATAGGAGCTTGACAGTGGGACTCTTTAGGTAGCCCTTTAGTGGCGACTGCGCTTTGCCCGAGTTCGGAGCGCGTACGTGCCTGACCGGGAAACGACCCTTCGTCAAAGCGAAGGAATTCGATAAATCCCTATGAGTCATCGAGTGGCGACCAGTCTGGCGCTACATCATGACAGTCGGTTTTGGGCTTTCTCTACTGAGGTGCTCACCCGGCCGAACCGGGGCACAATCGACGTAGTTCTCCTGGTGCTACCTTAGCCGATAGAGTGGAACCTAAGGTGGCCAAACTCAGGAGCCGGGCAACCCAACATATGACCGAAATCATGATTCGGAGCTGATGCATATAGTGCCAAAACTCGCGACGCCGAACACTCCCTAAGGTGTTCGGTCTTTATAAGTGCGGGTGAGACAACACCCTTAAAAAAAGAGCCCCTAGTGTCCAGGTACGAGCAAAAATTCTGGCGTGGCCACATGCCAAAACGCCAGCCTCCTCCTTGGTTATAGTAGAAAAAACCAGGGGATGTATAGCAGCAAGAGACAGTAAAAAAGGTTTACGCAGGGTCTTAATCTAAAAAGAAACCTTAGGACGGGTCCCTACTGCACGTCTGCGCCTGTGTCTCCGCTGTGCCGTGTCCTGGACGGGCGCCGCACGACGTTCATCTGTAAAAGAGAGGAACTGAATTGAAAATGGGTTGTGCGGAATAAAAAAATAATAATAAACAAAATATAAAGTAAAAAATAGATAAAGTTGAGCTTTATTGTCTCTGCGTATAGCCCCCGGTACGGGGGTATATGGCGTTATGAGCCTGCGCTGATGATGGACTTGTGCCGAACTCATTGAGTCCGGGTCCGTGGCCTTTGATGACTTATAAAAAAGTCTTTTGGCTGGCGAGGCCACTTTATTGTGCAGCTGTTTAAGCGGCCGCGCAATCCTCCATTTGGAGGAGGCGTACTTTAGTGCGCTCCCTTTAAAGAGATGATGCCTCGTGGGCCGGACATCTTAAGTGTGAGAGATGCGTAATGCGGTATTGCGTTAAAGCGAGCAAAAGCTCCGCGTCTCATTAGTGCTTGATAGCGACTTGAAAACGGGACTACATGGAAGGTCAGCTTTTCGTGATAAAGTTACTGGGAGAGCCAAATATGACCTCAAGCCGGAGAAAACCCATGCAATGGGTGTCCAGGCCTGGTGCTACCCCTTGAAAGGAGGTTTTGCTGTGGCGGATTCTTGCTGGGTTTATACCCATGCGGTGGGTTGTATCCTGATATATCAGGTTTAGTCCACTGCCGCCGTCCATAAAGACATTGGCAAACTGGAATCCATCAATTATTGGATCTAGTATCAGGGCAGTCCGGCCTGCGTTTTTGATATTTCTAGAATAATCTAGCTGATCAAAAATGATTGGCTTTAGTGACCAGTGGCGGGACTCCTGAGGGGAAAGTTTGATTGTACGTACCTTTATTTCCTGGTATTCTGACATTGGGGTTCGTCCTCTTCTTCATTTGGTGTGTCGAGCCCCTTGTGTTCGGCGTCAAGCTATCCGGATTGTTTAAAAACCCAACAATCTCTGTGGGTGTGATTGGCAGGCTTCCTAGGAGTACTGTGTATCTGACATATTCTTCCTAGGATTCTATTTAAGCTGGACGGATCATCCCTATTACCATGAGGGGGTGGTTTTGTTTGATTTTGCCGCGAGCTTTTGAATCCGGCATTGACTGCCGCGCTCTTTGGACTTTTTCCATTGATTCGGCGTTGGTCCTTATTTCGTCGCGGTTTTCTATTTCCATCCCTGATTTCGGATGTACTTGGGTCGCTGGGGCTGCATCGTGCCAACCAGCTGTCCTCTCCTGCGCAAAAGTGGGCCATGAGGCTTGTGAGAGCGGCCATTGTTCTTGGCTTTTCTTGGCTGAGGTGTCTGGCGAGCCATTCGTCTCGGACATTATGCCTGAAAGCTGCTAAGGCTTCGGCGTCCGGACAATCCACTATCTGATTCTTTTTAGTAAGGAATCTGTTCCAGAACTGTCACGCTGATTCTCCAGGCTGTTGAGTTATGTGACTGAGATCGTCTGCGTCCGGAGGCCGGACGTAGGTCCCTTGAAAATTTGCTCGGAAAGCGTCCTCGAGCTCTTCCCAACTTCCAATTGTGTTTTCGGGAAGGCTTTTAAGCCAGTGCCGGGATGGCCCTTTAAGCTTAAGGGGTAAATATTTGATGGCGTGGAGATCATCTCCTCTAGCCATATGTATGTGGAGGATATAATCCTCGATCCAGACTCCGGGGTCTTTTGTTCCATCGTACGCCTCTATGTTGACGGGTTTGGATCCCTCTGGAAATTCATATTCCAGGACCTCATCGGTGAAACATAGGGGGTTTGCGGCGCCCCTGTATTTGGGTGTGCCGGATTCTGATGATGGCTTTTTTGCATTGCTTGCGAGAGCTTGCTTTCTTGGCCCGTAAATGGACCTGGCTGGGCCATGATGCGAGTCTTTAATTGGGTCGCATGCCACATTGAATGCGGCGCCACTTGCCATTTTATGGTGGCCGTGTGGTCGTCTATCCGACCGTATGTCTTTTTTATTTTTCGAATGCGAGGGCTCTAGGGCCTCTTGATCGAATTCGGGCAGTAGTTTTCTCTTCGGATAGCTTTTAGTGCGGCGGCTGCCGCCGTATTTGTCTGCGGTCATGATTACCTTGCTCCATCTTATTCTGAGTGCATCTTCCGCCGTCTTTAGGTTCCGCTTCTGCTTTTTCAGGCTGCGTGCTGTAGCAACGAGCCTTTCGTGGAGATTCTTCTGCTCAGTGGTTTTATCCGGTGTGAGATCGTCCGGAGTTCTGTTATGGCCGGGGGAGGGCTGTCTGTCCTCTCTATCCGCGTTGCCTTGTTCGGACGGTTGCTCTGAGGCGCGCTCGTCGTCTACCGGCTCATCCTGCATTATGGCTGGGTCTTGATCGAGGCGGGGCTTGGCTCGGCATTTTCGTCGCCGCTTTGATTGCTTTTCGGAGGGTTTGTCCCTTTTTTCGTCCCCTTTTTCCTCGTTGTCGTTCCTTTAGGGGTATCCACCATGAATACATCATTAGGTGGGGTGGTGGTCCAGCGCCTTATAAGTGCTGGTTCCTGTTCATCTCCATCTTCGTCGTCCATACCGTCGAAGTCTTCGGGTCCGAAGTCAAGCATGTCGGTTAAATCATCGACAGTGGCTATCAAGTGGGTAGTGGGTGGGCTTTGAATTTCTTCGTCGTCCGAATCCCAACCTCGCAGGCCATAGTCCGGCCTAGGCTCTCCTGATAGAGAGAGAGAGAGACTTGAGAGAATTCAGGATATCACCGAGAGGTGAGTGCTGAAAGATGTCCGCGGCGGTGAACTCCATTATAGGCGCCCAATCGGATTCGATCGGAAGGGGCACGGGAGGCCCGAAGTTCGGAGAAAAATCCGGCTCCTTGGAGTCACGGGCCGTGCGGAGTGCGGGGCTGGCGTTCGGCTCGATCGCCTTCAAGATCGCAGCCCCCGCGGTGACGTCCAACCGTTCATCCTCAAAGAACGCAACGGACTCCGAGTCAAGGATCAGGGCCGGAGCGTGTGCGGCCTCCAGGGTACTATTCGGAGGCAGAGCCATATCATGCCCCTTAAAATAGTGCGGCGCGCTTGGTTGTGGCTCGAACCCGTCGAAGATCAAGTCTCTGCGGATATCAGCCGTCTAGTTTAAGCTTGCAAACCTGACTTGATGGCCAGGGGCGTAGCTTTCCATCTGCTCCAGATGACCAAGCGAATTGGCCCGCAGAGCGAAGCGGCTGAAGACGAAGATCTGTCCGGGAAGGAAAGTCTCACCCTGGACCTCGTCGTTGTTGATGATCAAAGGAGCCATCGGGCCTAAAAGCGACGACACAGAGGAACTCTCAATGAAAGCACCAATGTCGGTGTCAAAACCGGCGGATCTCGGGTAGGGGGTCCCGAACTGTGCATCGAGGTCGGATGGTAACAGGAGACAAGGGACACTTTATTTTACCCAGGTTCGGGCCCTATCGATGGAGGTAAAACCCTACTCCTGCTAGATTAATATTGATTATATGGGTAGTACAAGAGTGGATCTACCATGAGATCAAGGAGGCTAAAACCCTAGAAGCTAGCCTATGGTATGATTGTGTATGATGATGGTTGTCCTACGGACTACAACCCTCCGGTTTATATAGACACCGGATAGGGTTAGGGTTACACAGAGTCGGTTACAATGGTAGGAGATCTCGAATATCCGCACGCCTAGCTTGCCTTCCACGCTAAGAAAAGATCCTTCCGAACACGGGACGAAGTCTTCAAGCTTGTATCTTCATAGTCCTGGAGTCCGGCTGAAGGTATAGTCCGGCTATCCGAACACCCCCTAATCTAGGACTCCCTCAAAGGGCGCCAGCAATTGGCCATTTTGAAGGGGAACATCAGGTACACTTATCCTGACTAAAGTTGGTCCTCGCCTGCCAAAGGCTCTGGTGGTGACACTGGCTTGGGCTCCACAATGACTTCCTCCCTGTTGCGGGGCTGGTCTTGGTCTTGTTGCACTGAGACGGGTGCCTTTGCTTGATGCTTCCGCCTGCGCTTGCTCCCTTTGCACCAAAGAGGAAAGGAGGACACAGCGCGGGCTGGCGCCCGCCTGGCGCCCGCCTGGCGCCCTTGGTCATCATGGCTTGCGCCACGGGCACCTCGTGAGGTACCCCTCCTTGATCTTTCCGCCTCCTCGCGAACCAGCCTGATGAGGCCATGCCTGAGGAAGCTCCGTGTCGTCTGCCCCGCGAGGCTTGGCCCCTCGCGAGGGTCTTGGGTCTGTGTTGATGAAGATGGGCCGTGCTGGGCCCCCCTTTGAGTCACGTCGCAGGCCACAGGCAGGCAAGTCTCGGGACCCCCGTTCCCAGAACATCGACAGTAGCTCCCGGGCCTAAGGCGCGCCCGGACTTGGCCATGCAGTGAGGCAAAAGGGCAAGGGCGAAGCGCCGCGGGCACTAACAGCCTGCGGCCTTGGGCGCCGCGTGGCGGTTGATTGGACGTGGGCGCCTCAGCAATCGCGCGAGTTGATAAAGGAGTGGCATCTGCCTAGGCTTTGCTTTTTTGCTTCCTCCGGTTGCTGCTCAGATCCCCTTTCTTGCGGCTCTCCTTCCTTCCTCCAAAACTTCCAGATCTACTTCGATCGCGTGACCTTGGAAGCCATGGCGCCTCGTCAGTCCCCGGCCGGAGCTTGGTACTCGTCTGCCCTGGACTCGCCGAACGTGTGGGAGGCGAGCCTCGCCCGGTTGCGCCGGATGGCGGCGGTGCAGGGCATCGACGGGGCGAAGGTGTTCAAGGCCGGCTCCGCCACCCATGAGGGCCAAGGGAGCACCTTCTATCCGTTCTTTGTAAGCGCCATTGCTGCTGGCCTGGTGCCATTATAAGCTACATGCTCTGCATCTCCACCCCAACTCCGTCCATCTCCTAGAAATCTTCGCCTACTACTGCGAGGCCCATGTAGGGGTGCAGCCCTTAGTGGCCTTGCTGCGCCACTACTTCTACCTCCGGACCTCCCGCGGTCCTGCTTCCGCGTGCGCGAGCTTCATTGCGTACGGTGGCGCCATTGCCATTTCGAACCCCGAGAAAAGGATTGAGGGCTTCAGGAGCAAGTGGGTCTTGGCAGATGATGGGCGCAAACACCCTCGTCTGATCCTGCCCACGGAGCAACCTATGAGCTCCAGCGATTGGGGTTGAGCGGAGCTCGCGGACCCCGTGCGAAGCTGGTGTTGGAGAAGATGGACGCGGATCTGAGGCCGGCCAACATGGCGGCGGCGAAGCTGATCGGCGCGTCGCTGCTGAGGGAATTCCTGGAGCATCGGATGGCTCCGCTTCGGCGGTACTCACTTCCGATGTGGAGGCCCCATCCGAGCCCCGCGGCCTTGGCCGACGAAGATCTGGCTGCGATCCTCCAATCTCTGGTCGGGGGCGATGTGGCGAGGTTGGAGGGCGCTCCTACGCCCTTGTTCCTCCGCGACGACTGGGAGCAGGTGGTGGAGTCCATGCCCACGGAAGCTCCCAAGGAACCGGTGGACGTGTCCTCCGACGACTCCAGCGAAGGGGAGGAAGGAGGGGAGCGGGAAAAAGGGCCTGACTCCGAGGCGACTGACGGAGAGTCGAGGGCTCCCCTCCCCCGGCGCAGGTCCCGCGCTCTCCGCCTCTCTCCGAGCGATTACGACGAGGGTGATGACGAGCAGGGCGGCGGGAGCTTGCCCCCGATCCCGAAGAAGGACAGGACCGGGCTGATCTCCCGCGGGTCTGCCCCAGCCCCGGGGCCGACCGCAGACGCGCCTTCCGCTCCTTAGCTTCCCGAGGCTGACCCTTCCAGACGGCTTTCGGGCTTCAAATTCGGCCGAAGGCTGCTTGAGCCCGCTGGCGACGACCTGTAAGCGCTTGATTCTTGTCCTTATTTCTTGTTCCGCTGCTGACGCTTGATGTCCATATCTCTTGGATAGGCTGGCGCCCGCAGCAAAGAAGCCGAAGGGAGCTCCTGAGGTTCCATCTGGGGCAGCGCCTCTGCCCGCGAAGGAAGGTGACCGCGACGCACGGGCCTCTCCTGCCCGGTCGTCTTCGCGAGGCCTGGCTGAGCCGGCTGGGGCGAGCTCAGCCCCCATGGCCCAAGCGACTCCCGAGGTGCCTTTGCCTGCTGCCGCCACCACAGCCGTGGGGGCGTAGCAAGCTCCGCCTCTGGATGCTGCGATCGTGCCGCCGCCTTCTCCTCCTACTCCCCCGACTGCTGTCTCTCCAACTCCTCCTACCGTTCTGGATCGTGTTGCTGCCGAGCTGGACCGGCTACGGCAAGATCTTCTTGGCGCCGATCCTCGCTTGGTGGCCGGGCGCTTGGAGCTGGCTTCAGGATGGATTCTCTCTGACGCTTCAATTCGGGCAGCGCTGGTCCAGGCCTCGACGGCTTGCGATGAGGAGAGGCAGGCCGTCCTTGAGGCGAAGGCTACTCGTGACGCAGCCCTGGGGGAGGTGGTCGACGTCCGTGGTCGCTGCAAGGCGCTGGAGGACGAGCTGCAAGGCCTACGGGACCAGCTCGCGAAAGAGGCCCGCCTTCGCCAAGAGCGGGAAGAAGGCTTGAAGGTTCGTGAGGCGGCCGTCAAGGGACGGGATGCCAAGCTCAAGAAGCGCCGTGACCACCTAGACGCACTGGAGCAGGAGTTGGGGGCGAGGAAGGTCGAGCTGGACAACAAGGCCCAGGTTCTTGCCGAGGACCGCGTGGCCTTTGCACAGATGGAGGAGAAGGCTCGCTCCTCACTGAAGACGCTTTACGACAGTGGCCTGGAGAGCCCGCTGGCTGGTGCCGAGGACGACCCCGCTAAGCTGCTTCCCTTCCTGGTTCGCGCTCTTGAAGATGTCTGTCACACCCTGATTTTCATGCCACAACACTTAAGCTAATACATCATGATAAAATGTGGTTTGACAAAAACTTTTGAGTGTTTTGGACTTTGCTTGATTTGATTTTTGTGTGTTGTTTGCAAGTGCTCTAAAAATCAAATAAATCCTCCAACTCTTATACTCCTTCTCCTTGATCCAAAACCTTTTTCCAATGATCATTCCATGTGTATAGAGCAATATAGTATTTTCTTACAAAAATAATTTGGCCAAAAAGTATTTTCAAAAATTAGTTTTCCAAAAACCCCTGAGTTGAGGTTTGCACTGCAAGTACTTAACTAAGGGCAGTAAAAATCTTTCCAAAAATATTTTTGACTCCTATTAGATACAGGTTACCCAGAAACCACAAAAATATAATTTTAAAAGTGATTTTCCTATTTTATTTAAAGGCTTTTTGTTAAGACTAGAAATGGTCTTAAATAGGTTAAAATTATTTTAAAGCTTTAAAAATATTTGAGAAAAATTAGGGAGACTCAATGGACATATAATTTCCATATATATATGAGTTTCAACATATGGTCATGATCAAAATATTGGACAAAACCTCCCAAAACCATTTCTGCTCATTTCAAGGATTTGAAAAATTTCTACAAGAAATATTTCCATAAAAATCCAAGAAAATTCTAGCATGTCACATATGACATTTTTGATGATCTTGCCAAGTACCATGTCATGGAGAATAGTATAACCCCATGAAACCCTCTCAAAACCACTTCTGTCCTTTTTCAAGTTTGAACAGCTTTGCACTGTCAAACATGTCCAAATGCTCTCAAACTTGGTGCACATGCTTAAATGGTGTAATAATGCATCTAGACCAAATGGCAAAAGTTGGAGAGAATTTTATATTGATCAAAGTACCCCAAAACCCTCTCTCACCAGAATCAAATTTGAACAAGTTTGTACTGCCAACTTTTTCTCCTTGACCCCAACTTTGGTGAGCATGTTAAAATCCTCAAATGATGACACTACACCAAGTGGTGCATCAAGGAGAATAGATTTACATGACTAAATCTTGGTAAAACCATTTCTGTTGATTTCTAGGGTTCATAAAAGTAGCATTGGCAACTTTGACCAAATGAGCTCAACTTTGGTGGAACACCCTAATTATATGTTACATTGCACCCTGTGGAGTCTCATTCCAATTGGAGTTCATTTGCTTACCCAAACAAGCATCAAACACCTTCTGCCACTTTACCAAAATTCCATTTTTGACCCCTTCCACTAATCTCCTTGAGCTCAACTTTTTACCACATCTCCTCCTAGTCCTCCTCTACCTCCAGTAGCAATGGCTGCACTTCAGCTCAATTATTTGGGGGTGAAACCCTCACTTTCTCTCTCTGGACAGCCTCTTTCTCTCTCTCTCCATCAACCTCTCTCCTCTCCTACTGGCTCTCCAGGGCATCCAATGCCTCTCCACCCTTCTTTACTACCCCCAATCACTACCAGACATCAGTGGCCGCGCCCACATTGCCAAAAAAATGGCATGCCGGCAATTTGCACGCTCTGGAGCACGCTACGGTACGCTCCCGCACTGTAGCCGCGCCCTTCCAACCGCCTCCGGCCACCTAGGGCCTCCCCCTCGTGTCCCCCGAGGACACCTCGACGTCCACGACACGCAATGCTATCGGGCCCCTCCTCCCCTGTCCTCTGTCTCCCTCCTCGAGCTCACCCGAGCGCGGCCTGGACCGCGCCCATGGTGCACCAGTGCCCCCCCTATATAGAGCCTCCCCCCGAGCTCTCTCTCGCCTCGGTTGGGTCCCCCTCTCTCTCGTGCACCTCCCAGACATCATCCCTCTCCCCCTAGTGCTCTCTTTCCCTCTCCATGACCGGAGCAGTGCCGCCGGCCGCCGCTTAAATTCGTGGGCCTCGACCTCTCTCTCTCCCCCCTGAACACTCCTGCACCCTCTCATCACCACCGCAAACTCACCGCGTGCTCCATCTCCTCCTCCTCGCGCCTTCCTCGCCGTGCCAAACCCGCCATCGCCTGTTCCCGCCGCGGCCGAGGCCTCGCTCGCACCGGCGCTCCCCGGTGGAAACTGGGTCCCCAGGTGGACGCGGGCCATCCTCTCGAGCTCGCCGGAGTCCGGGCGGTCGCCGGAGGTGGCCGGAGCCACCGGGACGGGCGCCGGCAAGCGCTCGGCCCCGCCCCATATGCCTCCTCTGTCGCGGGCGGGAGGAGGGAGACGACCCTGCGGGTGGACCCCGCAGGTCAGTGACCCGCCAGCGGGCCCCTCACGTTTAAGTGGAAACGTACCCACCCGAGCGCCGCTTCCCCGCGGCGAAGACGCCCTGCGTGAATACGCCTCCGACGTGGCCCCTGCGCGCGTGCAGCCGAGCCGCTGGGCCGGCCCAACTGCTAACTCTCGCCCAGCGCGCCTGATAAGGTTAAAGCCTTTTTCCCCTTTTTCTTTTTCCAGTCAACTCCAAAAATCCATAAACAATTCAATTTAACTCCAAATTTAATGATTCAAATTTCTTATGACTCCATAAATCATGCTCTTGCACATGGTGCTATTTGCACATTTTTCTAGAATCTTTCTCTTCATAAATATTTATCAAAACCCCAATTTCCATTTCTGTGATGAACTTTAGAAAATCACAGAGAGCTCAAATTTGATCCAAATGCTATGATTCAAATTCCTAGATGTTTCTAAATTCATAACTTAGTTTATGAACATTTTTATTAATACTTTCTGTACCACATTAATTATTGAGCCATTTCTTCATATTTACCAACTTTGCAAATTCATAGGAAATTCATTTGAACTCCAAATCCAGTGAAACCAATTCCTAGATGCTTCTAACATCATTCTTTGTTAAATGGGTGCCTTTGCTCATTTTTCAAAAATATGTTTCTGTACACTTCTTGCAATCCCATAAAACCCCTTGATCCCATCATATCAAAATGTTTAGAAATATCCACTTATCCAGTTCCATTGAAATCACTTTGGTCATTCCTCATATGACTAGAGGTATCCTAGAAAAGTCAACTACATATTTTTAGAGCACTTTTATTTTTGCCCTGTGGTGTTGCTTATCATGATTGTTTCCGACGTTAGTTTACGAAGTAGACGGAGTACTTGGAGAAGGACCAGAAGACTTGAAGACTCAGATGAACTAGGCAAGCAGCCCTTTGACCATGTCTATGAAACCTTTTTATGCATGTCATATAGCACTTTATTAGCGTTGCTTCGGAATCATGATGTGATGGAAACCACTCTGATGGGTTGCCTCGGTTACTTCCTCGTTGATACTTGCATTGTGCATGACCCTACCTCCTTATGAGGGTTATGCCGGTGGGAGTAGATAGGATGCAAAAGTAGTGCTACGCAAAAAGGGACGGGTATATGCATGGGGATGGAGATAAAGTATTTTCAAAGGACTTTTCGAAAACCCCATCGGGTGCCACTTATGCTCGAGGGAGATGATGAGATGGGTAGCCACTTGATGACGAAGTGGTGTACCGAGGCAAGTGTGTGTGTTGTTTTCGGAAACGGATTAGATTTAAGATTTGTTGACTGTCCCAACCTTACATGCGCAACCACTCTACCCTTATACGGGAAAGGGCATTATTGATTACTTAGGCCGATACTAGCTTGGATCCTGCATTACTAGTGATGGGGGAGAGTTGGTGCTCTCTCTCGGGACGGGGTCGTGCCAGGTAGGGCGTCCATGACTGTTTTCACAGGGCACCAGATACACCGTTGTGTCCCCTCTCGGATGATACAATCTCGAGTGAGTCTCGCATGATGTACATCGTGAGGATATGGAACAACGAGTGGACTCCTTGTTAGTGTCGTCTAGGGAAAGATAGTGATCGGGTGCTTACCCCGGGTACTTGAGGTACCGCGGGTCGTGGATGACACGGAAGTTCCCCGGATCTTGTGGGTAAAGTGTGCAACCTCTGCAGAGTGTAAAACTATTCGAATAGCCGTGTCCACGGTCAAGGACAGTTGGGTGGTGCTGCTTAGACTACATCCATATGTTTCTGACAAACAACACGGTTTGGTACATTTGTTGACGTGAATCGTGAGGAAGTCACGATGAGCTTGAGTATGAGTTGTTCACAACTCTATCCCGATGTTGATGTCTGTAACCTCCTGATACTTGTTGCAGACGCATTCATATCCTTGATAAATGTTGATCATACTTGCATGAGAAAAACTAGCTTTCCGCAAAAATGCCAAATTAGCAGTAGTGCCTTGCATAATTATTCTGTTATCACCCTTGGGTTGCTTGCGAGTACATTCAAAGTACTCATTGGCTTGCCACTGGTTATTTTATTGGCCAGGCATGAAAGAACATGATATGAAGAAGAATACTGTGGTGACGAACATGCGAGCTAGGACGCTTCCCAGTCAGGATGCCTGTAGGGTTAAGGCAGATGGCATGGGTCCAAGTTATCGACGAAGATTTCCGCTGCAATGTTATACTCAAGGCTTGACCATACTGGTCCTACTTGTGTAATACGGTATGTATGGATGTAAGACTCTTGTTATTCAGCTTCTGTGTGTTCAGTGAGCATTGATCTCTAGGATCACTGTACACGTGCATTCGGTGATCACGACTTATGAGTCGGGGTCCCCACAGAGCTGGTATCAGAGCCATCCTGACTGTAGGAAGCCTTAGTTAGCATGGTCGTTAGTTAGGGTAAACCTATTTCCAAAACTACTACTAGTTTTCAAAACCATCTATAATTCTCTTCCCTTCTCAGTTTTCCAAAAATTAAGGCATACTTTCCCCATCGATCTCTTCCCTTCAAAACCTTTGGTCGCTAGAACCCTTATGCCCCTGACCACTGGATTCCTTGTAATCCTCATGGATAATCTAGAAGGAAGATGCCTTGCCAGACATTCACCCACATCTCCTGAACACAAGATTGGCGACACCACAACAAGACGATGCCAATAGAAGATACGCCTTTGAAGAATGAGGACATGAAGACCGAGAGGATGGTGACACCTTTGAATTTGCCCCAGGATGATGCAACCTTGTCCTATGAGGATCAGGGTGTAAGATATGCAAGACCATGATATACATCGCTAATAGAGCAATCATGTCCTTACCATTGTTGTATCGGCAACCACCGGTGGATGAGAACCTCGCCATTTGGTCCGCCTTACTATAGTGAGCAGGAAAACGGTTCTCTTCATCCCCCGCTCTTGGTTTCGATATTGTCAACAATGTGTCCGACAGATTGGACATCTACTATGCCTTGATGATATCATTGCATAAAGGATTGCCTACCTGGTACCATCGACGCCTTAGAAGAAAAAACAGGATCGTCAGGATTAAGAAGACAACAGAAGACCGAGTCAATACCAGCTACAAGGAGCCACCTTCACCCCATCACTTCAACAGACAAGAAGTTGTTGAAGAATCTTCAGGCTCAACCTGGATCGTTTCATCAAACAACTACAAGAGATGTAGCAACACCTGAGGAAAACTCAAAAGACTGCACAAGGCTCAAGGCACGATTACTGAGTCTGAGAACCCCTAGGGTAGGATGAGTCGTGTACCCCCTATGCGCAATCGAGACCGTATGATGATTGGAATAGAACCATGATTGTGTGTTGCTTGTTTTTATTTGTTTGTGTTCTGATATAGGTCGCACTTTTGCCCTAGGCAACAAGTACGCGTCTATATCACCTTCCTTACCTTGCTTCTTTTGTTTGACCCTTTTTGGCACTTATTTGTTTACACTTGCACTATATAACCCCCTTTAGGCATTCCCCTCCTCTATGCTACTTCTCCCTCTCATCCCTCTCATCAACTGAAGGCTAGCAAGAAAAGATGCACCAAGAATTCCACCTCGGCAGCCAACTAGCACTGAAGACTTTTTGTTGCAGCCTCCTCGACGAAGTGAAACCCCGTAGAATTATGTTTAACCCTCCAGACTAGAAACCCATTCCTAGACCCTTCGGGACTTCATGAGATACCCCAGCTCAAATCCTTAGCCATGTGCTTAACCCATAGAATTGCAAGAGAATTAGTAAGCCTCTGTAAACCTTGCACAACACTGGGTTCGTTATGGAACTAGTGGACATAGTGAACAAGCACATTATCATCCTAAGTTAGAACCAAAACTGACGATGCCATAGGGAAGACCAGTTTAAGGATATAGGAATTAAGGTCAAATGACTATATGAGTTTATATCTATGACTTGAGGAATTATATGAGACTATTTGGAGGATTATGAGGCTTTGATGTTGGTAGATGAACGTGGCTGGATCATGATTATAGAGTATCATATCTTTCCCCTGGATAAATTGGATTTTGTAGGACAATTATATCGCAAGTTGAATTCTTGGACGTATGAGGATTTGACTTAGCCAGGGGATATTGATAGGAGATAGTTGACATGATGATAATCACTTGGGGGAAATAGACAGGAATCCTCGTTGAACATGAGATTTGGATTCAATAGGTTATCCTAGTGGAGTATGGATGCAGAGTAATTCTACATGGTTTGGAGTAAATTGGATTTAGACTGATGATCTTGATCATGATGCCATGTTTCCCGATGGACAATAAACTAGGAGATTGGATTAATTGTCGGAGTTGATATCCGCTTGACCTTGGAGTTTACTTGACCATGATAATGGAAACTGATGGACTGACTATAGTAAAGATAACCCTTTTCAAGTATTTGAGGATTACGTGGACTTTAGGAGATCATGTGGAACACCATAGACATTGTATTTGTAGAATTAATGGATAATGTAGTGATTAATGGAAGTTAATGGGCTATTGGAGTTGATTCACAGGAAGGAAACAAGATCTTGGAGTGGCTTACGACGTGTTTCCTTAGGATAGAGATGCTTTATCATGGACCTTGGATCAATAGACTGAGAACTTGGATTGTGGTGATTAAATTCAAGCTTAGCAACTTGTATGCTCTACCCATGGATTTTTAGGGGTAGCCATACATACGAGTTTTGGAATTGTAGACATATGTGATTTTGTTAGACCTCCTCTCGAGAGCCATGAGGATATGTATAACATGAGTGATGATTGGAGCTGGCCTACAAGAGTTGATGCTTTCGATGGTATAAGGTTATTTGTTTAAAGGACTAGATAGCACAATGGCATCTCAGGAACCGTGCTTAAGGATAAGATGACAAACGTTCGCTCGCACACTAGAATCCTTGAAACCCTTAAGCCCCATGTAACGCCCCGAGACCGATGTGCCAGTTGTCCTCCCGCTATTCGCAGTTGTTGATTTGTCTTTTGCTTGCGTGTCGCATCTTGCCATGTCATCATCTGCATTTCATATCATGTCATCATGTGCATCGCATTTGCATACGTGTTCGTCTCCAAAAACCGTGGCGGGCTGCATCTCTCCCCTCTTCTCTCAGACCAACCCTGTCACATCCTAGTTTAGACCATGCATCAGAGTGTGCATCATGCTACCTTTCATCAGAAAGTTGAAATGGGGAAGGCAGAACCCCTAGCACCCCTCCTGAAATCAACTAGGGTTTACTAAAAATATTTTCAATGAACCTGAAATGCCCTTCTAAATGTCCATCATTTTTTGCCTTGGTTCAGAACCTCTGCCAAAAGTGGTGCATAATTTTCTAGGTCATCCTATGGTTTTTTGAATTAAGTCATAAGTATTTGAAATTGGGCATTTAAAATTTATAAAATATTTTAAATGTTCAAATATTCCTAAACTGAAATGTTTCATGTTGTTTATACTTTAAACAGTATGCATGAGCAGTTTGGGGATTTTTGGAGTTGTTTAAGTATTTTAAATAAGTCCACAAAGTTGCAGAAATAATAGAAAATGAAAACAGAAAACAAAGAGGGAAGTAACTGGCCGCAACCCACCTGCCGGCCCACCTGGCGGCCCAGCACTGTGCTGGCCCGCGCCAGCCAGCTGCTTCGTCCCCGCCAGGCAGGCAGGGAGCTGACGCCGGCGAGCGCGAGCTCGCCACGGCGCCAGCAGCTTTCCGCCTCGCGCGCCTGGACGCTGGGCGACCCCCACGTCACACCCCCGACCCCGTGGACACCTCACTCCTTCCCCCTGCCCTCTCTCTCGCTCCCTCTCGGTCATCGCCGACGCTGCCGCGCCCGCGCCGCCGTGAAACCATGCTCCCCGTCGCCCCCGTGCCACTCCATCGTGTCCTACAGCTCCGCCACTCCCTCTTGCTTCGCCCAACCGAGCCACACGACGCCGGAGCCTCTGCATCATCCTCTCCGTCGTCGTCTTCAACCTCGGGCCGCCAGATCGCCGTCGCCGTCCCGACCGCACCAAGGCTTCCCCGAGCACGCTGACCCTCTCTGCTGCTTCTCAGTGAGCTGCTGAGCCTACCCATCCTCTTCTCTCTCCTTCTAACGCCACACAGCGAGTACACGGAGCTCACCGCACGCACCGCCGCGGAGCTCGTCGCCGACGTGTCTCCGGGCCAAATCCGGCCACCTCACCATGTCTAACATACTCACCGCACACCCAGGGGCCCAACGCACCACTCCACGCGCCTCGCCGCGCCCCGTAGCCCCGGTTTCACTTTCACCCGACTCCGGCGACCGCCAAAGCCGTCGCCGGCAACGTCTCCAGCCACCCCGAGCTCTACTAACTCCACCAATAGCTGCGGCTCGCTCCCAGGAGCCCGTAGATGCCCTCCGCCGCCCGTTTGGTGGCCGGAACGTGCTAATGCACTTTCCTCCGCCGCGTCTGGCCTCGCCGGCGGCTAGACGCCGACGAGTTTGACCGCTGACCTTTGACTGGGTGGGCCCAGTTGACTTCCTGAGTCAATGACAAGCGGGCCCCCCCTACTAATTATTCTGGTTAGTTTTAATTATTTTAGTTAGTTTAATTAAGCACTGACATGCGGGTCCCACTGGTCAGTTTGACCTGGACGACCCCGTTGACCCTGACGTCACCCTGACGCACTGCTGACGCAATAATTTAATTACTGGATTTATTTCTATACAGGAAAATCCAGAAATTAGTTCAAACTTCAAAAATTCATAGAAAATAATCTATAACTCCAAATGCAAAGATTTATATATGAAATTTGATCAGAAAAATTCAATCTATCCAATGGAACTGGTTTCATGCATGTCAGAGCAAGTTTACCTTGATGTTTAAGCACCACAAGGTGGAGCACTTATATGACTAAGTTAAAATGGTTTAACACATGAACCTTTGGTTCATTTAAGCACTTTCCACCCTGATCTAGCTTGCATTAAGCCAACACACATCATATTGCCATGTCATAGCATGCATCATATTGTTGCATATCATCATGTGTTGATTGTGTTCCGATGTGTCATTCGTGGTAGGTTCTGCCTCCGAGGATATCCACGAGTATCCAACTGAAGGGCAGTATCCCACCACCACTCCATCAGGCAAGCAACTCATTGATCATTCCGATACAAACCCATGTTCTCGCTTCTGCTCTCGTTTACTGCATTAAGACAACGCGTTTCAAACTGCTGTGTGTCGCGGTAGCTGAACCCACTTCCTTTGCATGACCTGTCATTGCCACAGTAACTAGTTGAAACCCACTAGTATGTGTAGGAGTTGATTGAGCCATATGTTTGTGTTTCCTACCATGCTCTGCTTGCTATGCTTAGAGTTGTGTCAGGTCTGGCTCATTGGGATGATGAACTAGAGTGAAAGGTTGTGATGATGTCGAGAGTATGAAAGTGTTGAATACGATTTGGTAAAGGAATTTATGAATGGCCATGTAGGAGTACATGGTAGGTTGTTTCATTGAGGCCGTCCCTAAGAACTGAGATCTGTGTGTGTGATTTAAGATTCAGCTACTACCACGCATTGGGCCCTGAAATATGACCCCGCTCGACTTACCGACCCCTCTCGTCCTCTGTCCAGGAGTTGCAAGTAGTTTCTGGTGTTTGTAGTTGCTGGGGGCCGCACGCAGCGCTGACCATAGGGGTGGGCTGTGTTGCGGTAGGCACGTGGCCCGGTGTACCAATTCGCCCGTTTGGTGTCTCGGGAACCCTGTACACATCGTTCGGGGCCGTTGAGGACACCCCGGCCGGATCTCCTTGCGGATGGAACCCGAATAGGCGATAAACCTGGACTAGAGACTGGAGTAGTTGGTTAGGTCGTGGTCTACACCCACGTCGGCTTTCGCTTGAAGTGTGCCGAGCACATGACGTGTGCAGACGCTAAGTGGTGGAAACATGTGTGAAGAAGTACACCCCTCCAGGGTATAAAACTATTCGAATAGCCGCGTCCGCGGTTAAGGACTACTTGGTCACCTATACAGTTCATAGACAAGTAAATGGATACTACTAAAAGCCTCAAGATAAGTGTGAGTACCGCGGATGGCACTCTCGCAGGATGGCGAGAGAGGATCCACGGTGGAGTATTGTGATGGTGATAGTGGACTCGTGTGCGACAAATGCTTTACAAGTTGTGTCTGTCGTAGGATAGCTTAGCCAAGAGTCAAAGCTGGCTTGCTGCAATAACTCCACTACCCTTTTTGAGAATGTGCATGTATAGTAGGATTCTGTGGTAAGACTTGCTGAGTACCTTTGTACTCATGTTTGCTTTAATTAATGTTTTCAGACGACAACACCGCCCCCTCTGACGGGTTCTACGTAGACCTTGACGTCGACGAGTAACTTATCACTCAGGTGGTGATCCAAGGCTTGTGAAGGGTCGATGTAGATAGACGGGCTTCACTAAGCCTTCTTTCTTTTCAGAGTCTGTACTCAGACTACTTTGCTTCCGCATGTGCTTGTATGTTTGTATGACTTGAGTGTCGGGTCATGTGACCCCTATCTGTATGGATGATATGTATGGCTCCTCGGAGCCTTTAAATAAAGTACTTGAGTTGTAGAGTTTTGTTGTGATGCCATGTTGTATTTACTCATATCGGGCATATTGTGTGTATGATTGAAATGCTTGGTATGAGTGGGATCCGACTATCTAGTTGTTTATCCTTGGCAGCCTATCATATGGGGAAATGTAGTCTAGTGCTTCTGAGCGATAGTAGTCCGCTACAGCCCGGTTCACCAGAGTCCTGCTAGCCCAGCACTACTGCTTGGAACACTTGACTGGCCGGCATGTGATTCACTTCGTTCCTATGTCTGTCCCCTCGGGGAAATGTCACGCGGTGCTTTCCGGAGTCCTGCCTAGCCTGCTACAGCCCGGGTTACCAGAGTCCTGTTAGCCCAGTGCTACAGCCCGGATTCATACGTTGATGACCGACATGCTCGATGTGATTCATGTATGCCTGTCCTCATAGGCTAGTGCCGCTTTGGGTTCACGACTAGGCATGTCGGCCCGGGTTCTCTGTCATATGGATGCTAGCGACACTATCATATACGTGAGCCAAAAGACGCAAACGGTCCCGGGCCAGGTAAGGTGGCACCCGTGGGAGTTCCGTGCGTGAGGCCGCAAAGAGATATGAAGTGTTACATGCTGGATCGATGTGGCTTAGGATCGGGGTCCTGACAGCGTTGGCATCAGAGCCGGACTGCCTGTAGGTTCGCTAAGCCAAACTGGTCGGTGTCGAGTCTAGAAATGCTTTAGTTATATGTAGGGGAATTGATTGTGGGAGGGAACGTAAGGCTCTTTTACACAGCGAGTACACGGAGCTCGCCGCACGCACCGCCGCGGAGCTCGTCGCCGACGTGTCTCCGGGCCAAATCCGGCCACCTCACCATGTCTAACATACTCACCGCACACCCAGGGGCCCAACGCACCACTCCACGCGCCTCGCCGCGCCCCGTAGCCCCGGTTTCACTTTCACCCGACTCCGGCGACCGCCAAAGTCGTCGCCGGCAACGTCTCCAGCCACCCCGAGCTCTACTAACTCCACCAATAGTTGCGGCTCGCTCCCAGGAGCCCGTAGATGCCCTCCGCCGCCCGTTTGGTGGCCGGAACGTGCTAATGCACTTTCCTCCGCCGCGTCTGGCCTCGCCGGCGGCTAGACGCCGGCGAGTTTGACCGCTGACCTTTGACTGGGTGGGCCCAGTTGACTTCCTGAGTCAATGACAAGCGGGCCCCCCCTACTAATTATTCTGGTTAGTTTTAATTATTTTAGTTAGTTTAATTAAGCACTGACATGCGGGTCCCACTGGTCAGTTTGACCTGGACGACCCCGTTGACCCTGACGTCACCCTGACGCACTGCTGACGCAATAATTTAATTACTGGATTTATTTCTATACAGGAAAATCCAGAAATTAGTTCAAACTTCAAAAATTCATAGAAAATAATCTATAACTCCAAATGCAAAGATTTATATATGAAATTTGATCAGAAAAATTCAATCTATCCAATGGAACTGGTTTCATGCATGTCAGAGCAAGTTTACCTTGATGTTTAAGCACCACAAGGTGGAGCACTTATATGACTAAGTTAAAATGGTTTAACACATGAACCTTTGGTTCATTTAAGCACTTTCCACCCTGATCTAGCTTGCATTAAGCCAACACACATCATATTGCCATGTCATAGCATGCATCATATTGTTGCATATCATCATGTGTTGATTGTGTTCCGATGTGTCATTCGTGGTAGGTTCTGCCTCCGAGGATATCCACGAGTATCCAACTGAAGGGCAGTATCCCACCACCACTCCATCAGGCAAGCAACTCATTGATCATTCCGATACAAACCCATGTTCTCGCTTCTGCTCTCGTTTACTGCATTAAGACAACGCGTTTCAAACTGCTGTGTGTCGCGGTAGCTGAACCCACTTCCTTTGCATGACCTGTCATTGCCACAGTAACTAGTTGAAACCCACTAGTATGTGTAGGAGTTGATTGAGCCATATGTTTGTGTTTCCTACCATGCTCTGCTTGCTATGCTTAGAGTTGTGTCAGGTCTGGCTCATTGGGATGATGAACTAGAGTGAAAGGTTGTGATGATGTCGAGAGTATGAAAGTGTTGAATACGATTTGGTAAAGGAATTGATGAATGGCCATGTAGGAGTACATGGTAGGTTGTTTCATTGAGGCCGTCCCTAAGAACTGAGATCTGTGTGTGTGATTTAAGATTCAGCTACTACCACGCATTGGGCCCTGAAATATGACCCCGCTCGACTTACCGACCCCTCTCGTCCTCTGTCCAGGAGTTGCAAGTAGTTTCTGGTGTTTGTAGTTGCTGGGGGCCGCACGCAGCGCTGACCATAGGGGTGGGCTGTGTTGCGGTAGGCACGTGGCCCGGTGTACCGATTCGCCCGTTTGGTGTCTCGGGAACCCTGTACACATCGTTCGGGGCCGTTGAGGACACCCCGGCCGGATCTCCTTGCGGATGGAACCCGAATAGGCGATAAACCTGGACTAGAGACAGGAGTAGTTGGTTAGGTCGTGGTCTACACCCACGTCGGCTTTCGCTTGAAGTCTGCCGAGCACATGACGTGTGCAGACGCTAAGTGGTGGAAACATGTGTGAAGAAGTACACCCCTGCAGGGTATAAAACTATTCGAATAGCCGCGTCCGCGGTTAAGGACTACTTGGTCACCTATACAGTTCATAGACAAGTAAATGGATACTACTAAAAGCCTCAAGATAAGTGTGAGTACCGCAGATGGCACTCTCGCAGGATGGCGAGAGAGGATCCACGGTGGAGTATTGTGATGGTGATAGTGGACTCGTGTGCGACAAATGCTTTACAAGTTGTGTCTGTCGTAGGATAGCTTAGCCAAGAGTCAAAGCTGGCTTGCTGCAATAACTCCACTACCCTTTTTGAGAATGTGCATGTATAGTAGGATTCTGTGGTAAGACTTGCTGAGTACCTTTGTACTCATGTTTGCTTTAATTAATGTTTTCAGACGACAACACCGCCCCCTCTGACGGGTTCTATGTAGACCTTGACATCGACGAGTAACTTATCACTCAGGTGGTGATCCAAGGCTTGTGAAGGGTCGATGTAGATAGACGGGCTTCACTAAGCCTTCTTTCTTTTCAGAGTCTGTACTCAGACTACTTTGCTTCCGCATGTGCTTGTATGTTTGTATGACTTGAGTATCGGGTCATGTGACCCCTATCTGTATGGATGATATGTATGGCTCCTCGGAGCCTTTAAATAAAGTACTTGAGTTGTAGAGTTTTGTTGTGATGCCATGTTGTATTTACTCATATCGGGCATATTGTGTGTATGATTGAAATGCTTGGTATGAGTGGGATCCGACTATCTAGTTGTTTATCCTTGGCAGCCTATCATATGGGGAAATGTAGTCTAGTGCTTCTGAGCGATAGTAGTCTGCTACAGCCCGGTTCACCAGAGTCCTGCTAGCCCAGCACTACTGCTTGGAACACTTGACTGGCCGGCATGTGATTCACTTCGTTCCTATGTCTGTCCCCTCGGGGAAATGTCACGCGGTGCTTTCCGGAGTCCTGCCTAGCCTGCTACAGCCCGGGTTACCGGAGTCCTGTTAGCCCAGTGCTACAGCCCGGATTCATACGTTGATGACCGACATGCTCGATGTGATTCATGTATGCCTGTCCTCATAGGCTAGTGCCGCTTTGGGTTCACGACTAGGCATGTCGGCCCGGGTTCTCTGTTATATGGATGCTAGCGACACTATCATATACGTGAGCCAAAAGACGCAAACGGTCCCGGGCCAGGTAAGGTGGCACCCGTGGGAGTTCCGTGCGTGAGGCCGCAAAGAGATATGAAGTGTTACGTGCTGGATCGATGTGGCTTAGGATCGGGGTCCTGACAGCGTTGGCATCAGAGCCGGACTGCCTGTAGGTTCGCTAAGCCAAACTGGTCGGTGTCGAGTCTAGAAATGCTTTAGTTATATGTAGGGGAATTGATTGTGGGAGGGAACGTAAGGCTCTTTTACTCCTTTACCTTATGCCCTCTGATCTGAGTCATTCTCTTCTCATTCTACGTGGGTTAAGGACTAGGCTCTCTTCTCTCTATCAGGTTCACTTGTTACCAATCCGTAGTAACTTATAGGATTGTTGGTTTCAACCCAGTTCAGTTTCTACTAAATGTTAGTATGTTACCAGTTGAACCGGAACCTTGATATGATGATGTTGAGTGGTATTGCAAACTGTTGTGGATGTCTCAACTCTTGTTCTGAGCATTTACAGCCGTTATGCTGTCCAAATTCTCCCAGAAAATTCTAATGCCTTTGCATTATCTTGTGCTTTCAGATGGCCACCCGTCCCCAGAACCAAGTGGTTCGTCTGACCCGTTGCATTGGTATATGTGGTCACACAGCTATGTTGGTTCGAGTGATGGTCGAGACAGGTTACCGATGGTATCCTGAATATACTGTCGAGGAGCAGTTTAGATACTTTAATCAAAGCCAATATCTGTGCACGTTCAGGATATATCCATCATATCCCGGAGCTACTGAACCGCTCCACTGTTCTTATGGACTTGGGATCACTATTGGGATGTCCGTGCAGGATGCAGCCTACTCGATGATGACTATCATTCGATCCAGAACTGTTTTGCTAAGCAACACCGATTTCCGCTACATGCCAGCATCCCTTCCTGGGGCGCATGGCTACCTTCAGGGTATGTACAGCGATGCATCCCATGAGAACTCACTCCTCTGCACCACTACTGAGATGCTGGAAGACAAGGACCGTGAAAACCGGGCCTTGCGTATGGAGCTTTTTAATGCCCGTGCTGATCACTGGGCCACTTTGACTCGGTTTGCCCCTGCAGTGCAAGCCGGATATTGGACATGAGGGACTTGTACCCAGTGCGTGCCAGTCTGCCAGACTTCATGGAGTGGCGTGACGTGGGAGGTATCACTCCTCCTCGTGGGCCTCTTCTACCGCCATTTGTTGGTCCAAGGCCACACCCAAGTCCCTACGGTCTGCAAGCTCCTCAGGACCGTCTGTTCCCAGATGACCATGTTCCGCTTCCAGGTCTGGGTGGTGACTTCTATGAGGATTACTACGGAGCTGCTTGAGCTAGTAGTAGATCCACTAGTATTGTAATAGTTGTATGTCCACCGTCCTGCGTGATTTGTGGAATATAACTTAGTGTGTATCAATTCCGGAGGTGTAGAAAAATAATGTATAGGAGCTTGGAATGCCTCCGATGAGATGTAACGTCTTTCGTCATAGTTGTACTTCAGCTTGAGCTTGTACTAAACTATGTATGGTATGTATGACCGTTGGTATATATATGGCAGTTTCTATATTACCATGTCATACGGATGATCATCTCTGCATTCCTTGTGATCCATTACATTCCGAACTTCCTTATCCAATTTTGCCATCCTGGTCTAAACCGTTGTTTTGTTTCCTAGGATGGTCAACACCCGCAGCAACCCTGCTGCTCCTGAGCAGGGTGAAGCCAGTGCAGCCAGGAATGAAAATCTGCCTCAACCGCCCTCTCTGGCCGAAGTAATGCTGGAGGCAGAACGAAACAAGCGTGAGACCAACCGCTTACTAGAGCGGATTGAGCAGAATACCGCACGCCATCCAAGGAACAACCTGGTGTCAATCAATGACTTTGTCAAGCTGTACGCACCAAAGTTTAACCATTCCATCGAACCTCTCGATGCGGATGACTGGCTTCGCAGCATCGCCCACAAGCTACGTTCTGCCAACATAGCCGAAGATGATAAGGTCACCTTTGCTGCTTACCACCTGGAAGGCCCTGCTAGCCTTTGGTGGGAGAATTATGAAGCTATGCGCCGGGTCGGCCAAGTTACTACCTGGGCTGATTTCAGTGCCGCTTTCCGTGAGCATCACATTCCGGAAGGCCTCATGGATCGCAGGAGGGATGAGTTCTGCAACTTCACCCAGGGTAGACTGACTGTGGATGCATACAGTCGTAGTTTGGGAAGCTAGCACGTTATGCTCCCGAAGAGGTATCCACCGACGCCAAGAAGCAGGCAAGGTTCCGCAAGGGACTTAGCCCCGAGCTTCGACGTGAACTTCGTCTGCACGAATGCATCTCTTTTCCGAAGCTAGTCAACAAGGCCATCAGTGCCGAGACAGGGCAGGCTGACTTTGAAGCTTCACGCAAGCACTCCCGTGATTTTGGATCTTCATCCGGCTCTTGATCTCAGAAGCGCCGGGTATGGATCCCTAACACTGCTGTGCCATCCAGGTTCTCCCCAAGGCCATCCTTTGAGGCGCCTCGCCCCAACCAGCAGTATGTACCGTCCAAGACTTATGGTGGCCCTGCCGCCAATGCTGCTCCATGCCCCAACATGATAACTTGCTTCAAGTGTGGTGAGACGGGTCACTACATCCGTGAGTGTCCCCAGAACAACCCCAACCAGTCCGGAAAGTCTGTTGGCCATGGCAAGCCAACAGCAAAGGTGCTCGTCGCCAAGCCAGCCACTATTGCTCGTGGCCATGTCAACTATGTCTCAGCTGAGGAGACTCAAGAGGATCCCAACGTCGTTCTCGGTACGCTCCTTGTTAATTGCCATCCGGCAATTGTTCTTTTTGATACTGGAGCTTCTCATTCATTTATTTCTGAGAGCTATGCTCGTTTGCACAACACCACATTTAGTGACATGCCCACCTCCATGGAAATTCAAACTCCTGGTTCTAGATGGCAAACTTCTAGGATCAGCCATGGAAATGAAATTCTTGTCGACAGACTAGTCTTCCTTGCCTCTCTAATAGCTCTCAAGTCCTCGGACATAAACATCATCTTAGGTATGGACTGGATGTCAGCCCATTATGCTAAGATTGATTGCTCTACTAGAACTGTTCAACTTACCCATCCATCGGGCAAGACAGTCAGTGTCTCGACCCGAGTGTCCGAGCGTCAGCTCTACTCGTTAAATGCCAACCCCCTTCCACACCTTGAAGATGTCCCGGTAGTCCGAGACTTCCCGGATGTTTTTCCAGAGGAACTGCCAGGTGTTCCACCTGACAGGGATGTTGAATTCGTGATAGACCTTGTTCCAGGAACCGTCCCAATCTCTAGAAGGCCCTATAAGATGGCACCCCTAGAACTGGCCGAACTTAAGAAACAACTCGATGAGTCCTTGAAAAAGGGTTTCATCCGTCCTAGTTCTTCTCCATGGGCCTGCCCCGTCCTCTTCGTCAAGAAGAAGGATGGAATGGATCGGATGGTTGTAGATTACCGACCTGTCAACTTTGTCACTATCAAGAACAAGTATCCGCTCCCCAGGATCAACGATCTATATGATCAGCTCGCTGGGTCCTCAGTCTTCTCCAAGATGGATTTGACGTTGGGTTACCATCAAATCAAAATCAAGAACGGGGACATTCCCAAAACGGCCTTTGTTACTCGTTATGGCCAATACGAGTACACCGTCATGTCCTTCGGTTTAACCAATGCTCCAGCCACTTTCTCTCGGTTAATGAACTCGATCTTCATGGAGTACTTGGATAAATTCGTCGTGGTTTACCTCGATGATATACTCATCTACTCCAAGAATGAAGAGGAACATGCCGAACATCTAAGGCTAGTATTGATGAAACTTCGAGAGCATCGCCTTTATGCCAAATTCTCCAAGTGTGAATTCTGGTTGCCAGAAGTGACCTATCTGGGCCATGTAATCTCTGGTAAGGGCATTGCTGTCAATCCCGAGCGAGTTCAAGCCATCCTTGACTGGACTCCCCCTGAATCGGTCAAGCAAGTTTGGAGTTTTCTTGGGTTAGCGAGCTATTGCCGCCGCTTCGTCGAGAACTTCTCCAAAGTTGCTAAGCCTCTAACTGAACTCCTCAAGAAAGATAAAAAGTTCGAGTGGACTCCACAGTGCGAGTTCAGCTTTCAGGAACTGAAAAGACGCCTGACATCTGCTCCCGTACTGGTACCACCAGATTTTTCTAAGGACTTTGTTATCTATTGCGACGCCTCGCGACAAGGACTAGGTTGCATTCTCATGCAAGATCGTCATGTGATTGCCTACGCTTCTCGACAGTTGCGTCCACATGAGGATAACTATCCCACACATGATCTAGAGCTTACAGCTGTAGTCCATGCACTCAAAACCTGGCGACATTACCTTCTTGGTAATCGTTGCGAAATCTACACTGATCACCAAAGTTTGAAATACATCTTCACCCAACCGGATTTGAATCTCAGGCAAAGACATTGGGTCGAGTTGATCACGGATTACGACTTTGGGATAACCTACACCCCAGGCAAATCCAATGTCATGGCTGATGCTCTAAGTCGTAAATCTTATTGTAACAACCTGATGTTACAACAAAGTCAACCACGTCTCCACGAGGAATTTCGTAAGCTTAATCTTCACATTGTTCCTCGAGGATTCCTCTCCACCCTGGTGGCGAAACCTAACCTTACGGATCAAATCATAGCTGCCCAGAAGCGCGATAAGGGCATATCTCGGATTAAGGAGAACATTGCTAGCGGAGCTGCTAAATGTTTCTCCATGGATGAGCGAGGTGTTGTCTTCTTTGAGAACCGTTTAGTGGTACCCAAGAAGCAACACCTACGGCAATTGATCCTTAAGGAAGCTCATGAATCCCCTCTGACCATTCATCCCGGTAGTACCAAAATGTATCAAGACCTACGCCAGAGGTTTTGGTGGACTAGGATGAAGAGAGAAATCGCTCAATACATTGCAAATTGCGACGTCTGTCGTCGCGTTAAAGCAGAGCATCAACGGCCTACTGGCACCCTTCAACCTTTGGAAATTCCTGAATGGAAATGGGATAAAATCGGTATGGATTTCATTACCGGGTTTCCCAGGACCGAGCGAGGGAATAATGCTATCTTCGTTGTTGTCGATCGTCTTTCCAAAGTAGCCCATTTCCTACCCGTTCGTGAGAGTATAACCGCTAGCCAGCTATCTGACTTGTACATCTCTCGGATAGTGTCTCTCGATGGTATTCCACTAGAAATTAATTCAGACCGTGGAAGTCTTTTCACCTCTCGATTTTGGGAAAGTTTCCAAAATGCTATGGGGACTCGTCTCTCCTTTAGCACCGCCTTCCATCCGCAATCAAGTGGTCAAGTAGAACGAGTCAATCAGATTCTGGAGGATATGATCCGAGCTTCTGTCATCTCCTTCGGTATGAATTGGGAGAAGTGCCTTCCATTCGCCGAGTTCGCTTATAACAATAGCTATCAAGCTAGCTTGGGCAAAACCCCTTTCGAAGTTCTCTACGAACGAAAATGTCGAACGCCTCTTAACTGGTCAGAAACCGGCGAGAGACAACTCTTTGGCCCGGATATGATCCAGGATGCAGAAGAGCGGGTTCGCATTTTTCGTGAGAAGTTGAAAACCGCCCAATCTCGACAAAAGAGTCAGTATGACCGCAAGCATAAGCCTATGGCTTATGAAGTTGGCGAGATGGCCTACCTTCGGGTTACACCTTTAAAGGGAACCCATCGATTCGGTATCAAAGGCAAGTTGGCTCCTCGTTACATTGGACCCTTCCGCATTCTTGCCAAACGAGGAGAAGTTGCCAACCAGTTGGAACCACCTCCGCATCTCTCCAGAGTTCATGATGTCTTCCACGTTTCTCAACTCAGGCGTTGCTTCTCGGATTCTATCCATGGAGTGGACCACGAAACGCTTGATCTCCAAGATAACCTCACTTATCGAGAACATCCCGTTCGTATCCTTGATCAAGCCGAGCGTACCACTCGACGCCAGAATATCAAGTTTCTCAAAGTTCAATGGTCACACCATTCCGAGCAAGAAGCTACTTGGGAAAGGGAGGATCGTCTTCGACTCGAGTACCCTACCTTCTTCCCGACGGATGCTAAATCTCGGGACGAGATTCTTTTGAGTGGGGGTAAGTTGTCACATCCTAGTTTAGACCATGCATCAGAGTGTGCATCATGCTACCTTTCATCAGAAAGTTGAAATGGGGAAGGCAGAACCCCCAGCACCCCTCCTGAAATCAACTAGGGTTTACTAAAAATATTTTCAATGAACCTGAAATGCCCTTCTAAATGTCCATCATTTTTTTGCCTTGGTTCAGAACCTCTGCCAAAAGTGGTGCATAATTTTCTAGGTCATCCTAAGGTTTTTTGAATTAAGTCATAAGTATTTGAAATTGGGCATTTAAAATTTATAAAATATTTTAAATGTTCAAATATTCCTAAACTGAAATGTTTCATGTTGTTTATACTTTAAACAGTATGCATGAGCAGTTTGGGGATTTTTGGAGTTGTTTAAGTATTTTAAATAAGTCCACAAAGTTGCAAAAATAATAGAAAATGAAAACAGAAAACAAAGAGGGAACTAACTGGCCGCAACCCACCTGGCGGCCCAGCATTGTGCTGGCCCGCGCCAGCCAGCTGCTTCGTCCCCGCCAGGCAGGCAGGGAGCTGACGCCGGCGAGCGCGAGCTCGCCACCGCGCCAGCAGCTTGCCGCCTCGCGCGCCTGGACGCTGGGCGACCCCCACGTCACACCCCCGACCCCGTGGACACCTCACTCCTTCCCCCTGCCCTCTCTCTCGCTCCCTCTCGGTCATGGCCGACGCTGCCGCGCCCGCGCCGCCGTGAAACCACGCTCCCCGTCGCCCCCGTGCCACTCCACCGTGTCCTACAGCTCCGCCACTCCCTCTTGCTTCGCCCCACTGAGCCACACGACGCCGGAGCCTCTGCATCGTCCTCTCCGTCGTCGTCTTCAACCTCGGGCCGCCAGATCGCCGTCGCCGTCCCGACCGCACCAAGGCTTCCCGTAGCACGCTGACCCTCTCTGCTGCTTCTCAGTGAGCTGCTGAGCCTACCCATCCTCTTCTCTCTCCTTCTAACGCCACACAGCGAGTACACGGAGCTCGCCGCACGCACCGCCGCGGAGCTCGTCGCCGACGTGTCTCCGGGCCAACTCCGGCCACCTCACCATGTCTAACATACTCACCGCACACCCAGGGGCCCAACGCACCACTCCACGCGCCTCGCCGCGCCCCATAGCCCCGGTTTCACTTTCACCCGACTCCGGCGACCGCCAAAGTCGTCGCCGGCGACGTCTCCGGCCACCCCGAGCTCTACTAACTCCACCAATAGCTGCGGCTCGCTCCCAGGAGCCCGTAGATGCCCTCTGCCGCCCGTTTGGTGGCTGGAACGTGCTAATGCACTTTCCTCCGCCGCGTCTGGCCTCGCCGGCGGCTAGACGCCGGCGAGTTTGACCGCTGACCTTTGACTGGGTGGGCCCAATTTACTTCCTGAGTCAATGACAAGCGCCCCCCCTACTAATTATTCTGGTTAGTTTTAATTATTTTAGTTAGTTTAATTAAGCACTGACATGTGGGTCCCACTGGTTAGTTTGACCTGGACGACCCCGTTGACCCTGATGCACGGCTGACGCAATAATTTAATTACTGGATTTATTTCTATACAGGAAAATCCAGAAATTAGTTCAAACTTCAGAAATTCATAGAAAATAATCTATAACTCCAAATGCAAAGATTTATATATGAAATTTGATCAGAAAAATTCAATCTATCCAATGGAACTGGTTTCATGCATGTCAGAGCAAGTTTACCTTGCTGTTTAAGCACCACAAGGTGGAGCAGTTATATGACTAAGTTAAAATGGTTTAACACATGAACCTTTGGTTCATTTAAGCACTTTCCACCCCGATCTAGCTTGCATTAAGCCAACACACATCATATTGCCATGTCATAGCATGCATCATATTGTTGCATATCGTCATGTGTTGATTGTGTTCTGATGTGTCATTCGTGGTAGGTTCTGCCTCCGAGGATATCCACGAGTATCCAACTGAAGGGCAGTATCCCACCACCACTCCATCAGGCAAGCAACTCATTGATCATTCCGATACAAACCCATGTTCTCGCTTCTGCTCTCGTTTACTGCATTAAGACAACGCGTTTCAAACTGCTGTGTGTCGAGGTAGCTGAACCCACTTCCTTTGCATGACCTGTCATTGGCACAGTAACTAGTTGAAACCCACTAGTATGTGTAGGAGTTGATTGAGCCATATGTTTGTGTTTCCTACCATGCTCTGCTTGCTATGCTTAGAGCCGTGTCAGGTCTGGCTCATCGGGATGATGACCTAGAGTGAAAGGTTGTGATGATGTCGAGAGTATGAAAGTGTTGAATACGATTTGGTAAAGGAATTGATGAAAGGCCATGTAGGAGTACATGGTGGGTTGTTTCAATGAGGCCGTCCCTAAGAACTGAGATCTGTGTGTGTGATTTAAGATTCAGCTACTACCACGCATTGGGCCCTGAAATATGACCCCGCTCGACTTACCGACCCCTCTCGTCCTCTGTCCAGGAGTTGCAAGTAGTTTCTGGTGTTTGTAGTTGCTGGGGGCCGCACGCAGCGCTGACCATAGGGGTGGGCTGTGTTGCGGTAGGCACGTGGCCCGGTGTACCGATTCGCCCGTTTGGTGTCTCGGGAACCCTGTACACATCGTTCGGGGCCGTTGAGGACACCCCGGCCGGATCTCCTTGCGGATGGAACCCGAATAGACGATAAACCTGGACTAGAGACTGGAGTAGTTGGTTAGGTCGTGGTCTACACCCACGTCGGCTTTCGCTTGAAGTCTGCCAAGCACATGACGTGTGCAGACGCTAAGTGGTGGAAACATGTGTGAAGAAGTACACCCCTGCAGGGTATAAAACTATTCGAATAGCCGTGTCTGCGGTTAAGGACTACTTGGTCACCTATACAGTTCATAGACAAGTAAATGGATACTACTAAAAGCCTCAAGATAAGTGTGAGTACCGCGGATGGCACTCTCGCAGGATGGCGAGAGAGGATCCACGGTGGAGTATTGTGATGGTGATAGTGGACTCGTGTGCGACAAATGCTTTACAAGTTGTGTCTGTCGTAGGATAGCTTAGCCAAGAGTCAAAGCTGGCTTGCTGCAATAACTCCACTACCCTTTTTGAGAATGTGCATGTATAGTAGGATTCTGTGGTAAGACTTGCTGAGTACCTTTGTACTCATGTTTGCTCTAATTAATGTTTTCAGACGACAACACCGCCCCCTCTGACGGGTTCTACGTAGACCTTGACGTCGACGAGTAACTTATCACTCAGGTGGTGATCCAAGGCTTGTGAAGGGTCGATGTAGATAGACGGGCTTCACTAAGCCTTCTTTCTTTTCAGAGTCTGTACTCAGACTACTTTGCTTCCGCATGTGCTTGTATGTTTGTATGACTTGAGTGTCGGGTCATGTGACCCCTATCTGTATGGATGATATGTATGGCTCTTCGGAGCCTTTAAATAAAGTACTTGAGTTGTAGAGTTTTGTTGTGATGCCATGTTGTATTTACTCATATCGGGCATATTGTGTGTATGATTGAAATGCTTGGTATGAGTGGGATCCGACTATCTAGTTGTTTATCCTTGGCAGCCTATCATATGGGGAAATGTAGTCTAGTGCTTCTGAGCGATAGTAGTCCGCTACAGCCCGGTTCACCGGAGTCCTGCTAGCCCAGCACTACTGCTTGGAACACTTGACTGGCCGGCATGTGATTCACTTCGTTCCTATGTCTGTCCCCTTGGGGAAATGTCACGCGGTGCTTTCCGGAGTCCTGCCTAGCCTGCTACAGCCCGGGTTACCAGAGTCCTGTTAGCCCAGTGCTATAGCCCGGGTTCATACGTTGATGACCGACATGCTCGATGTGATTCATGTATGCCTGTCCTCATAGGCTAGTGCCGCTTTGGGTTCACGACTAGGCATGTCGGCCCGGGTTCTCTGTCATATGGATGCTAGCGACACTATCATATACGTGAGCCAAAAGACACAAACGGTCCCGGGCCAGGTAAGGTGGCACCCGTGGGAGTTCCGTGCGTGAGGCCGCAAAGAGATATGAAGTGTTACATGCTGGATCGATGTGGCTTAGGATCGGGGTCCTGACAAACCCGCTCTTCACAATCCTCCAGACCCAACCTAACCTCTCTCGTCAGCCCGCGCCCCCCTCGCGTGAGCGTCCGAAACTGCCCCGAACCCGAATCGCTCAGTCATCACCGTTGCATTCAGATCATCTCCTAACATCTACAAAACGTCTCCGTTTTCTTATTTGGACTTCCTAGCTATTTTATTTGCGATCGTTCGTTTGCGATCGGAGGGACGATATACCCTAAGTCAACCCACTTGCTATATATATTAGCCTAACCTAGACCAAATCCCTAATTTCTAGGGATTCCTAGCCACCGCCGCCTCTCTCTCGCATCTTCATCCAAATCCCCCTCGGGTCCATCCCCAACCTACCAACCTCCTCCTTCCCGATCGAGACAGCCAAGCCTCCAGCTTCTCCTCGATTTCCCGCAGTCGCCGCTCTTCTGCCTCGATCCCTCCTCGCGTGCCACCTCCTCTTCCCCGCGCAGCTCGGAGACCCCAAGCCTTTGGATCCAGCCGTCCAGGAGGACGTCGACCCACGCAGCCGCGCTGTGCTGCCTTCCGCCACCACCAAGCGACTCCGCGACCTCTCCTCCTCCTCTTGTGTTTTTACCATCTCTCTCTCTCTCTCACGGTGGCCATCTCTCTCTCCTTCACAGGAACGAGCCGGAGCTCGCCTTCCGCTCGCAAGCACCCGAGCCCCTGCCTCCTCCTCGGCATCCACGACGAGCTCGGACCGGTCTCCTCGCCGTCTTCGCCGCCCGTGGGCCTCCCTGCCCGACGCCGTGGATGGCCGCCGCCCCGCTGCTCCGAGTCCAAAGCCCCGTCGAGTTGTAGCCCGTTCCAGCGCCAGCCGTCGCCGTCCCGTTCGTCTTCCAACGAGGCAAGGCACCGAGCTCCTTCGCCAAGTCCGCAGCCGAGCTCTGCTTCCGCCGCCCTGGACGCTCGACCTCGCTGACGTCCTGCTCGTCCTCCCGCGTCCCCGCCGCCAAGTCCCTCGCCGGGGAGCACCTCGCCGCCGCCGACTCTGCTTCACCTGAACCGGGAGCCCTCTTTCTGCTTCGCCCCGCGCCCAGTCCCACTTCCGTTAACTGCCTCCTCGCTCGATCTGGTCGAGTCGTCGACCACGACGCAGGTCGGCCCAGCGCGCACCTGGCCCCCTTCTCCTCTTCACCGACCGGCCTGATGGCCCATGGTGAGCCCTCACGGATCCAGCACCCAGCCAGTTTCGGCCCAACATTGTTTTTTTTCTGTCCGCGATTTTGTCTGTTAATGCTGAGAAAACAGATTTGCAGAAAACCCCTCAAACTTCATGCTTATAATAAATTCACAAACGGTGCATCACATGTAAAAACTTAATATATGAAAGTTGCTTAGAATTTTGTGTAGTTTCATAATATGCAACTCTCATCCATGTTTAAAATGTTTAAAATGATGTTTAATTAAATTTGCTTAAATGCCATGTTAAAATGATTTATTTCATTACTAAATAACCGTAGCTCCGATTTAAATAAATTTTATATGTAAATGGTGTAGAAAAATGCCTATTTTAACACGGTGCACTTTATTTTGCTGTTTAACAACATTAAAATTGTGTTTAGGCAGAACAGTAGCAAATTCAAAATATGCATATGAGGATTTTCCGGACTTGTTGTTCGTTGTTACCGGCCTCATTTAAATTTGCCTAGATAGGTAGTTTTCATATGTTTCACCTCTTGCCATGTTAACCAACTTTTAATATTGTTGAGTACCTAACCGAGAGTGTACTAAATAATCGTATGTGGTGTTTTGTCAATATGCAACTCGTTGCATATTGAGCTCCACTTAATTTGTAGTGTTGTTTGTTGCACTTTGCCATGCCATGCACCTTTAAACCGGACATGCATCATACTTGTTTGTGCATCATGCCATGTGTATGTGGTGGTTGTTTACTATGTTGTTTGTTTGTTTCCGGGTTGCTTCTCTCGTTAGCTTCGGTTTTCGTTCCGGAGTTGTGAGGATTCGTTCGACTACGTTCGTTTGTCTTCTTCATGGACTCGTTCTTCTTCCTTGCGGGATTTCAGGCAAGATGACCATACCCTCGAAATCACTTCTATCTTTGCTTGCTAGTTGCTCGCTCTTTTGCTATGCCTATGCTGCGATACCTACCACTTGCTTATCATGCCTCCCATATTGTTAAACCAAGCCTCTAACCCACCTTGTCCTAGCAAACCGTTGTTTGGCTATGTTACCGCTTTGCTCAGCCCCTCTTATAGAGTTGTTAGTTGCAGGTGAAGATGAAGTTTGTTCCTTGTTGGAACATGGAGATGTTGTTCCTTGATTGGAACATGTTTACTTGTTGGGATATCACAATATATCTTATTTAATTAATGCATCTATATACTTGGTAAAGGGTGGAAGGCTTGGCCTTATGCCTGGTGTTTTTTCCACTCTTGCCGCCCTAGTTTCCGTCATATCGGTATTATGTTCCCGGATTTTGCGTCCCTAATGCGGTTGGGTGATTTATGGGACCCCCTTGACAGTTCGCTTTGAATAAGACTCTTCCAGCAAGGCCCAACCTTGGTTTTACCATTTGCCTCACCTAGCCCTTTTTCCCTTGGGAGTCGCGCTCTCAAGGGTCATCTTTATTTTACCCCCCCGGGCTAGTGCTCGTCGTGAGTGCTGGTCCGAACCGTCAGCCGCCGGTGACCACCAGGGGCAACTCTGGGTTTCGCCTACCGGAAGTTTGGACAATCCGGTGTGCCCTGAGACCGAGATATGTGCAGCTCCTATCAGGATTTGTCGGCACATTCGGGCGGCTTTGCTGGACTTGTTTTATTACTGTCGAAATGTCTTGTAGCCGGGATTCTGAGACTGATCGGGTCTTCCCGGGGAGAAGGAATATCCTTCGTTGATCGCGAGAGCTTTTCATGGGCTAAGTTGGGACACCCCTGCAGGGTTTGAACTTTCGAAAGTCGTGCCCGCGGTTATGTGGCAGATGGGAATTTGCTAATGTCCAGTTGTAGAAAACCCGAAGTTGATCTTAATTAAAATACACCAACCGCGTGTGTAACCGTGATGGTCTCTTCTAGGCGGAGTCCGGGAAGTGAACACGGTGTTGGAGTTATGCTTGACGTAAGTAGTTTCAGGATCACTTTTTGATCATAGTTGTTCGACCGTGCTTTTGCCTTCTCTTCTCGCTCTCATTTGCGTATGTTAGACACCAGATATGCTAGTCGCTTGCTGCAGCTCCACCTCACTACCTTTTACCCTACCTATAAGCTTAAATAGTCTTGATCTCGCGGGTGTGAGATTGTTGAGTCCCCGTGACTCACAGATACTTCCAAAACCAGTTTGTAGGTGCCGATGAAACCGTGCAGGTGACGCACCCGAGCTCATGGAGGAGTTCGATGAAGATCTTGTTCATTGTGTTGTTTCGTTTCAGTTGATCAGTGGTGGAGCCCAGTTGGGGTCGATCAGGGATCTGTGTAGCATTTGGGGTAGTCTTTTATTTTTGTTCTGTAGTCGGACCTTGATTGTATCGGTATGATGTAATGCTTTACTCATGTATTGTGTGAAGTGGCGATTGTAAGCCAACTATGTATTTTTTTCCCTTATGTATTACATGGGTTGTGTGAAGATTACCTCACTTGCGACATTGCTTTCAATGCGGTTATGCCTCTAAGTCGTGCTTCGACACGTGGGAGATATAACCGCTTCGAGGGCGTTACAAGTTGGTAATCAGAGCCTTCCCCGACCTTAGGAGCCCCCACTGATTGATCGTTTTTAGCGGCCGAGTTGTGTCTAGAAAAATGTTTTGAGTCATTTAGGATTTATGTATCGGAGAGTTTAGGAATTCTTTTTACTTCCCAGTCTCCTCATCGCTCTGGTAAGGCATCCTGACGTAGAGTTTTGACTCTTCTCTTCTCAAATTTCACTAAAAAAAATTTAGGATCACGCAGGTATCTTAGAATCGTTCCGATGGTTTTATGATGACAACATTGTCTTGGTGCCTCCCGTCAGCAGGGGTTTAGTGGAGGTGTCCCGGGGAGTTGAGCTCCGAGGTGTTGTCGTCATAATTTTATCGTTACAGTTCTGGAATACCTGAGTTTAGTACGCCGACATCAAAAATCTCTTTTGTACAGTTGTTGGTGAGATAACCCTGATAGCCCAGTACTGAGGCGAGTGCGGGAGTATTGCCATAACTCGTATAAGGGATGCTTTTTGAAGGTTAAGGTAGAGGATTTCCGAAGGTTTCTTGGTTATGTGTTGAAGGATGGATACAGCTGGATCTAGGTATTGTTAGTTTGGGTGATATATTTTGTGTCCCCTGTATCCCCAACACCTGAATGCATAACCAGAAAGTTTTGGGAGTTTATAGGTGGGAATTCAAGTAGCTCCTAAAATATCTTTCCGACAGATGCGTGATATGGGATTGGGTAAATCTCTATCATGTGTATTTGTTTCCGGCTTATTCTGCAAGCCAAATCCTTTGTTTTTGTTTTATTTTGTGGTAGTCGAGTTGCTTCAATGCCAAGTGTGGATTCCATACCTTTTCTAAACGGTGTTCTCATATTTCTATGGAAACACTAATCCTTCTTGATCATCGAGGTTGTCATGTTAATTCTTTTCCAACCGGCGTGCTTCTCTTCAAGTGGATCCGATCATTGCAACATTCGCAAGATCATCCCTCAGTTTTTTCTCAACGGTGTTCATTTCATCCGACCCAAGTGGCCTTTGTTTTCCCGCCCTCCCACCCTTTTTCTTTAAGGACTCAGATTTCTCGATCATGTATCCTTTTATTTGTGAGAAGTCTCTTCATTCTTTTCTTTCAATGTTCTTATCCGGTGATTCCCCATGAAGATACTAACGGAGCTTAAAGTTTATCATTCTTCATTCTTTTTTTTTTCTTTCTTCTCCGGTGGATTTTATTCAAGATTTCGGTGTGATCTTATCCCTTTTCCTCTTTTCACAATGCTTTCCAATTCCGGTGCACCAAGTAATCATTCACCTCTTGCTATTCATGTCATCTGGAGTGCTGAAGATATCTCAGAAAATTCAAGTTTCCATTCTCAATTCACTCAATTTCTTTTGAGGGTGCAATCTCTCTTTTCAAGCAATCGTTCAACGGTGGTTCTTTTCAGTGGGCCCTAACCCACAGGTCTTTTCCCAGGATCTTACCTGACTCTTCTAATTTGCCCGGAGCTTTTCCCAAATTCTTTTCGAAGTTTGATGTAAGAATGAAGTTTCATCAGTCATATGTCTTTCTCCTAGATCTTCCAAATTCTTTCATCGTTGGTTCAACCTTTCTAATTTTCATTCCGCAATATCTCAACAATTCATGGTGGTGTTTCTCATCATCATTCTCAACATTTGAAGACCGAAGAAGAGTTTCTCTTAAATCTTGTCCATTCTTTTGAAGATTCATGGTTCTAGATTGATGTCATCCTCTCATAATTGTTTTTCGATTGTGAGAATTCTTTTCACCCATCCGGAGCATTGCAGGAGTCTTTTCAGTTTGATTCTCCGGAGCCCTTCATCTCAGAATTATTCATTCTCAGCTTCGTCTATCGTTCTCCAAATCTTACCGGTGCATCATTCAATATTCTCTAATCAGTTCATAATCTCTTCGTTCTCATGTATCTAAATCCTAGCAAGCATCTTCGTTCATTTGCTAATTCTTCCCGGTGTTTCTTTATCTTTTCTTCGTCCATTTTAAATTCTTACAGTGGTTCGATCAAGATCCTTCTTCCTTTGTTATCATATACATTCATTCTTTCTTTCCAATCCTACCGGTGGTTCGTTGAAGACATTCCCAAGTTTGTGCTATATCTCTCTTGATCCTGTCTACGAGAATAAGTGGTATGCCAAGTCCATTGCTTGTCATCAATTTAAATTGGTAAAGGATACGCATAACACAATTCTTGTTCTTGTTTCATCCAAGTGATTAATTCCTTATTCCGGAGATTCATCAAAATTCTTGATTTCAATTGTTTCATCTTGTCTTCCTCGGAGTTCCAAGCTCTCGCAATTATATCACCACGGAGATCCATCTAATCATTGCAAGGCTTCACCTTGTGTTCAACTTCTCTTTCTTTCTATCTTCCTTTTATTATCGGAGTTCTTCATGGAGTTTCTTCATGGTGGTTCATCAAGGATTTAATTCATTCTCGAAGCGTTCTTCAAGATTCTTCTTGGAAGAGCTCAAATATTCTTCTTCCTGCATTCCGAAGTGCAATTCTTTCTACCTTATCTTTTGATGTGGTGTTGTCAAGAATGAGATATTCAAATCCATCAGTCTCTTCATTGGAGTTATCTTGGGTTATATTTCACCTAAAGCTTTCCCTAAGGATTGTTGCTATTTATGGTGCTTATAAATGACCCAAGTTCTTCATTTGTCCTCTCGGCGAAATAAGTTTCTCGTCACCTTGTTGATATCAATCCAATCGTTTGTTTTCCGTTGGTGGCAGAAGCTCACCTCATAATGTTGAGATGTTTCCATAAGTCCACTACAAGGTTATTCTTTTTTTTGGTTTTCCAACAACTCCATTCTATCCTTCTTTTAAGGGTGCTTTCCAAACTCATTTGTGGTAGAAGTTGTCATTTTCTTCCTCGTCCCTTATCCCAACGATCTATCTTCTATTCCTTCTTCCGGAAGCATTGTGAAGTTGCTCCCTTCGTCCAATAGTCTCGTTTTGTCAAGAACATGTTCAATTCCTCCATTTACAGTCGGAGTGCTGCCCAAATTATATCATTCTGATTCCTTCTCTATTTCGTTTTGACCGGAGTGGCTACAATGTCAATCATGTCATTTAAACTCGTCTTTTTCGCCGTGTTTCTGGTTCCTTGTCTAACGGAGTGTTTTCCACTTCGTTCATCTTCATTGTATTCCTTTTCTTTCATTTTGCTCAACATCTCAAGGTTCATTGTTTCACTTGTTTTTCGAAGAAGCAACTTAGTTTTACCTCTTCTCTTCCTCTTCCGTTTCTCTCCAGTGCCATCCTATATCTCGGGACGAGATCCTCCCGTAGTGGTGGAGTGTTGTAACGCCCCGAGACCGATGTGCCAGTTGTCCTCCCGCTATTCGCTGTTGTTGATTTGTCTTTTGCTTGCGTGTCGCATCTTGCCATGTCATCATCTGTATTTCATATCATGTCATCATGTGCATCGCATTTGCATACGTGTTCGTCTCCAAAAACCGTGTCGGGCTGCATCTCTCCCCTCTTCTCTCAGACCAACCCGCTCTTCACAATCCGCCAGACCCAACCTAACCTCTCTCATCAGCCCGCGCCCTCCTCGCGTGAGCGTCCGAAACTGCCCCGAACCCGAATCGCTCAGTCATCACCGTTGCATTCAGATCATCTCCTAACATCTACAAAACGTCTCCGTTTTCTTATTTGGACTTCCTAGCTATTTTATTTGCGATCGTTCGTTTGCGATCGGAGGGACGATATACCCTAAGTCAACCCACTTGCTATATATATTAGCCTAACCTAGATCAAATCCCTAATTTCTAGGGATTCCTAGCCGCCGCCGCCTCTCTCTCGCATCTTCATCCAAATCCCCCTCGGGATCCATCCCCAACCTACCAACCTCCTCCTTCCCGATCGAGACAGCCAAGCCTCCAGCTTCTCCTCGATTTCCCGCAGTCGCCGCTCCTCTGCCTCGATCCCTCCTCGCGTGCCACCTCCTCTTCCCCACGCAGCTCGGAGACCCCAAGCCTCTGGATCCAGCCGTCCAGGAGGACGTCGACCCACGCAGCCGCGCCGTGCTGCCTTCCGCCACCACCAGGCGACTCCGTGACCTCTCCTCCTTCTCTTGTGTTTTTCCCATCTCTCCCTCTCATGGTGGCCATCTCTCTCTCCTTCACAGGAACGAGCCGGAGCTCGCCTTCCGCTCGCAAGCACCCGAGCCCCTGCCTCCTCCTCGGCGTCCACGACGAGCTCGGACCGGTCTCCTCGCCGTCTTCGCCGCCCGTGGGCCTCCCTGCCCGACGCCGTGGATGGCCGCCGCCCCGCTGCTCCGAGTCCAAAGCCCCGTCAAGCTGTAGCCCATTCCAGCGCCGGCCACCGCCGTCCCGTTCATCTTCCAACGAGGCGAGGCACCGAGCTCCTTCGCCAAGTCCGCAGTCGAGCTCTGCTTCCGCCGCCCTGGACGCCCGACCTCGCTGCCGTCCTGCTCGTCCTCCCGCGTCCCCGCCGCCAAGTCCCTCGCCGGGGAGCACCCCGCCGCCACCGACTCTGCTTCACCTGAACCGGGAGCCCTCTTTCTGCTTCGCCCCGCGCCCAGTCCCGCTTCCGTTGACTGCCTCCTCACTCGATCTGGTCGAGTCGTCGACCACGACGCAGGCCGACCCAGCACGCACCTGGCCCCCTTCTCCTCTCCACCGACCGGCCTGATGGCCCATGGTGCGCCCCGACGGATCAAGCGCCCAGCCAGTTTCGGGCCAACGTTGTTTTTTTTCCTGTCCGCGACTTTGTCTGTTAATGCTGAGAAAACAGATTTGCAGAAAACCCCTCAAACTTCATGCTTATAATAAATTCACAAACGGTGCATCACATGTAAAAACTTAATATATGAAAGTTGCTTAGAATTGTGTGTAGTTTCATAATATGCAACTCTCATCCATGTTTAAAATGTTTAAAATGATGTTTAATTAAATTTGGTTAAATGCCATGTTAAAATGATTTATATCATAACAAAATAACCGTAGCTCCGATTTAAATAAATTTTATATGTAAATGGGGTAGAAAAATGCCTATTTTAACATGGTGCACTTTATTTTGCTGTTTAATAACATTAAAATTGTGTTTAGGCAGAACAGTAGCAAATTCAAAATATGCATATGAGGATTTTCCGGACTTGTTGTTCGTTGTTTCCGGCCTCATTTAAATTTGCCTAGATAGGTAGTTTTCATATGTTTCACCTCTTGCCATGTTAACCAACTTTTAATATTTTTGAGTACCTAACCGAGAGTGTACTAAATAATCGTATGTGGTGTTTTGTCAATATGCAACTCGTTGCATATTGAGCTCCACTTAATTTTCAGTGTTGTTTGTTGCACTTTGCCATGCCATGCACCTTTAAACCGGACATGCATCATACTTGTTTGTGCATCATGCCATGTGTATGTGGTGGTTGTTTACTATGTTTTTTGTTTGTTTCCGGGTTGCTTCTCTCGTTAGCTTCGGTTTTCATTCCGGAGTTGTGAGGATTCGTTCGACTACGTTCGTTTGTCTTCTTCATGGACTCGTTCTTCTTCCTTGCGGGATTTCAGGCAAGATGACCATACCCTCGAAATCACTTCTATCTTTGCTTGCTAGTTGCTCGCTCTTTTGCTATGCCTATGCTGCGATACCTACCACTTGCTTATCATGCCTCCCATATTGTTAAACCAAGCCTCTAACCCACCTTGTCCTAGCAAACCGTTGTTTGGCTATGTTACCGCTTTGCTCAGCCCCTCTTATAGCGTTGTTAGTTGCAGGTGAAGATGAAGTTTGTTCCTTGTTGGAACATGGAGATGTTGTTCCTTGATTGGAACATGTTTACTTGTTGGGATATCACAATATATCTTATTTAATTAATGCATCTATATACTTGGTAAAGGGTGGAAGGCTCGGCCTTATGCCTGGTGTTTTGTTCCACTCTTGCCGCCCTAGTTTCCGTCATATCGGTATTATGTTCCCGGATTTTGCGTCCCTAACGCGGTCGGGTGATTTATGGGACCCCCTTGATAGTTCGCTTTGAATAAGACTCTTCCAGCAAGGCCCAACCTTGGTTTTACCATTTGCCTCACCTAGCCCTTTTTCCCTTGGGAGTCGCGCTCTCAAGGGTCATCTTTATTTTACCCACCCCCCCGGGCCAGTGCTCGTCGTGAGTGCTGGTCCAAACCGTCAGCCGCCGGTGGCCACCAGGGGCAACTCTGGGTTTCGCCTACCGGAAGTTTGGACAATCCGGTGTGCCCTGAGACCGAGATATGTGCAGCTCCTATCAGGATTTGTCGGCACATCCGGGCGGCTTTGCTGGACTTGTTTTATTACTGTCGAAATGTCTTGTAGCCGAGATTCCGAGACTAATCGGGTCTTCCCGGGGAGAAGGAATATCCTTCGTTGATCGCGAGAGCTTATCATGGGCTAAGTTGGGACACCCCTGCAGGGTTTGAACTTTCGAAAGCCATGCCCGCGGTTATGTGGCAGATGGGAATTTGTTAATGTCCGGTTGTAGAAAACCCGAAGTTGATCTTAATTAAAATACACCAACCGCGTGTGTAACCGTGATGGTCTCTTCTAGGTGGAGTCCGGGAAGTGAACACGGTGTTGGAGTTATGCTTGACGTAAGTAGTTTCAGGATCACTTTTTGATCATAGTTGTTCGACCGTGCTTTTGCCTTCTCTTCTCGCTCTCATTTGCGTATGTTAGACACCAGATATGCTAGTCGCTTGCTGCAACTCCACCTCACTACCTTTTACCCAACCTATAAGCTTAAATAGTCTTGATCTCGCGGGTGTGAGATTGCTGAGTCCCCGTGACTCACAGATACTTCCAAAACCAGTTTGCAGGTGCCGATGAAACCGTGCAGGTGATGCACCCGAGCTCATGGAGGAGTTCGATGAAGATCTTCTTCATTGTGTTGTTTCGTTTCAGTTGATCAGTGGTGGAGCCCAGTTGGGGTCGATCAGGGATCTGTGTAGCATTTGGGGTAGTCTTCTTTTATTTTGGTTCCGTAGTCGGACCTTGATTGTATCGGTATGATGTAATGCTTTACTCATGTATTGTGTGAAGTGGCGATTGTAAGCCAACTATGTATTTTTTCCCTTATGTATTACATGGGTTGTGTGAAGATTACCTCACTTGCGACATTGCTTTCAATGCGGTTATGCCTCTAAGTCGTGCTTCGACACGTGGGAGATATAGCCGCATCGGGGGCGTTACACCCCACCAAGCCACGATATGGTAGGAATCACAACCATGGGCTTTGGCTCCAGAACAAGGAAACCTTGGCCAATACACAACCATGACCACCCCCGATACCCCAACCTATACCCTATGTACCCCGTGGGCAAGTCTTCATGGAGTACTCGGACAAGTTAGTTGCCATGTTTCTTTGGCGATATACTTGCCTACCCGAAGATGAAAGAAGAACCGTTCAGCCGGTTAGGGAACATCTGAAGACCGCCATGTTAAGGAGGAAGAACTACACTAACCACCATCGTCAAGAAGTAAACCTCCGCATCAAAGGCCAGGCATATCAGCAAGCCACTTCTCTCAAGGAAACCAAGCATTTTCATGACAAGGAAACCCACGCCAAGATTCATCGGCCCTCTTCGAGATCACTCCAAGATTCAACAACCCCCTTTTGGATCACCGCAAGACAAAGAATAGACGGTCAGCGAGTTTTACCAGCTGAGTTACCTACTGTGCACAATGTTTTCCCACACGACACACCCCCGAAAGTGTTTCAAACTTCCTAACTAGCCCGGTCTCAACAAGGACATCGGTCAGCGAGCCATCGACCTCCAGCCCTATATGACCTACGTGAAGGACCCCAATTGCAATCTGGATCAAGCAGGACGACAAGCACAAAGCCACGTCATCGAGTACTTCAAGGTTCAATGGAGCACCAAATGTAAGCAGAAGCAGTATGAGGACGTGAAGACCACCCCAGATCCAAGTTTTTGTATTCCTTTCCGCGCCTAGACTGGGAATCTCGGGGACGAGATTCTTGTAAGGGGGGTAGGTCTGTCACACCCTGATTTTCATGCCACAACACTTAAGCTAATACATCATGATAAAATGTGGTTTGACAAAAACTTTTGAGTGTTTTGGACTTTGCTTGATTTGATTTTTGTGTGTTGTTTGCAAGTGCTCTAAAAATCAAATAAATCCTCCAACTCTTATACTCCTTCTCCTTGATCCAAAACCTTTTTCCAATGATCATTCCATGTGTATAGAGCAATATAGTATTTTCTTACAAAAATAATTTGGCCAAAAAGTATTTTCAAAAATTAGTTTTCCAAAAACCCCTGAGTTGAGGTTTGCACTGCAAGTACCATACTAAGGGCAGTAAAAATCTTTCCAAAAATATTTTTGACTCCTATTAGATACAGGTTACCCAGAAACCACAAAAATATAATTTTAAAAGTTATTTTCCTATTTTATTTAAAGGCTTTTTGTTAAGACCAGAAATGGTCTTAAATAGGTTAAAATTATTTTAAAGCTTTAAAAATATTTGAGAAAAATTAGGGAGACTCAATGGACATATATTTTCCATATATATGAGTTTCAACATATGGTCATGATCAAAATATTGGACAAAACCTCCCAAAACCATTTCGGCTCATTTCAAGGATTTGAAATATTTCTATAGGAAATATTTCCACAAAAATCCAAGAAAATTCTAGCATGTCACATATGACATTTTTGATGATATTGCCAAGTACCATGTCATGGAGAATAGTATAAACCCATGAAACCCTCTCAAAACCACTTCTGTCCTTTTTCATGTTTGAACAGCTTTGCACTGTCAAACATGTCCAAATGCTCTCAAACTTGGTGCACATGCTTAAATGGTGTAATAATGCATCTAGACCAAATGGCACAAGTTGGAGAGAATTTTATATTGATCAAAGTACCCCAAAACCCTCTCTGACCAGAATCAAATTTGAACAAGTTTGTACTGCCAACTTTTTCTCCTTGACCCCAACTTTTGTGAGCATGTTCAAATCCTCAAATGATGACACTACACCAAGTGGTGCATAAAGGAGAATAGATTTACATGACTAAATCTTGGTAAAACCATTTCTGTTGATTTCTAGGGTTCACAAAAGTTGCATTGGCAACTTTGACCAAATGAGCTCAACTTTGGTGGAACACCCAAATTATATGTTACATTGCACCCTGTGGAGTCTCATTCCAAATGGAGTTCATTCGGTTACCCAAACAAGCATCAAACTCCTTCTGCCACTTTACCAAAATTCCATTTTTGACCCCTTCCACTAATCTCCTTGAGCTCAACTTTTTACCACATCTCCTCCTAGTCCTCCTCTACCTCCAGTAGCAATGGCTGCACTTCAGCTCAATTATTTGGGGGTGAAAACCTCACTTTCTCTCTCTGGACAGCCTCTTTCTCTCTCTCCATCAACCTCTCTCCTCTCCTACTGGCTCTCCAGGGCATCCAATGCCTCTCCACCCTTCTTTACTACCCAAGCACTACCAGACATCAGTGGCCGCCCCCACATTGCCAAAAAAATGGCATGCCGGCCATTTGCATGCTCTGGAGCGCGCTACAGTGCGCTCCCGCACTATAGCCGCCCCCTTCCAACCGCCTCCGGCCACCTAGGGCCTCCCCCTCGTGTCCCCCGAGGTCACCTCGATGTCCACGACACGCAATGCTATCAGGCCCCTCCTCCCCTGTCCTCTGTCTCCCTCCTCGAGCTCACCCGAGCGCGGCCTGGACCGCGCCCATGGTGCACCAGTGCCCCCCCTATATAGAGCCTCCCCCCAAGCTCTCTCTCGCCTCGGTTGGGTCCCCCTCTCTCTCGTGCACCTCCCAGACATCATCCCGCTCCCCCTAGTGCTCTCTTTCCCTCTCCATGACCGGAGCAGTGCCGCCGGCCGCCGCTTAAATTCGTGGGCCTCGACCTCTCTCTCTCCCCCCTGAACACTCCTGCACCCTCTCATCACCACCGCAAACTCACCCCGTGCTCCATCTCCTCCTCCTCGCGCCTTCCTCGCCGTGCCGAACCCGCCATCGCCTGTTCCCGCCGCGGCCGAGGCCTCGCTCGCACCGGCGCTCCCCGGCGGAAACTGGGTCCCCAGGTGGATGCGGGCCATCCTCCCGAGCTCGCCGGTGTCCGGGCGGTCGCCGGAGGTGGCCGGAGCCACCGGGACGGGCGCCGGCAAGCGCTCGGCCCTGCCCCCTCTGCCTCCTCTATCGCGGGCGGGAGGAGGGCGACGACCCTGCGGGTGGACCCCGCAGGTCAGTGACCCGCCAGCGGGCCCCTCCCATTTAAGTGGAAACGTACCCACCCGAGCGCCGCTTCCCCGCGGCGAAGACGCCCTGCGTGAATACGCCTCCGACGTGGCCCCTGCGCGCGTACAGCCGAGCCGCTGGGCCGGCCCACCTGCTAACTCTCGCCCAGCGCGCCTGATAAGGTTAAAGCCTTTTTCCCCTTTTTCTTTTTCCAGTCAACTCCAAAAATCCATAAACAATTCAATTTAACTCCAAATTTAATGATTCAAATTTCTTATGACTCCATAAATCATGCTCTTGCACATGGTGCTATTTGCACATTTTTCTAGAATCTTTCTCTTCATAAATATTTATCAAAACCCCAATTTCCATTTCTGTGATGAACTTTAGAAAATCACAGAGAGCTCAAATTTGATCCAAATGCTATGATTCAAATTCCTAGATGTTTCTAAGTTCATAACTTAGTTTATGAACATTTTTATTAATACTTTTTGTACCACATAAATTATTGAGCCATTTCTTCATATTTACCAACATTGCAAATTCATAGGAAATTCATTTGAACTCCAAATCCAGTGAAACCAATTCCTAGATGCTTCTAACATCATTCTTTGTTAAATGGGTGCCTTTGCTCATTTTTCAAAAATATGTTTCTGTACACTTCTTGCAATCCCATAAAACCCCTTGATCCCATCATATCAAAATGTTTAGAAATATCCACTTATCCAATTCCATTAAAATCACTTTGGTCATTCCTCATATGACTAGAGGTATCCTAGAAAAGTCAACTTCATATTTTTAGAGCACTTTTATTTTTGCCTTGTGGTGTTGCTTATCATGATTGTTTCCGACGTTAGTTAACGAAGTAGACGGAGTACTTGGAGAAGGACCAGAAGACTTGAAGACTCAGATGAACCAGGCAAGCAGCCCTTTTACCATGTCTATGAAACCTTTTTATGCATGTCATATAGCACTTTATTAGCGTTGCTTCGGAATCATGATGTGATGGAAACCACTTTGATGGGTTGCCTCTGTTACTTCCTCATTGATACTTGCATTGTGCATGACCCTACCTCCTTATGAGGGTTATGCCGGTGGGAGTAGATAGGATGCAAAAGTAGTGCTACGCAAAAAGGGACGGGTATATGCATGGGGATGGAGACAAAGAATTTTTAAAGGACTTTTGGAAAACCCCATCGGGTGCCACTTATACCCGAGGGAGATGATGAGATGGGTAGCCACTTGATGACGAAGTGGTGTACCGAGGCAAGTGTGTGTGTTGTTTTCGGAAACGGATTAGATTTAAGATTTGTTGACTGTCCCAACCTTACATGCGCAACCACTCTAGCCTTATATGGGAAAGGGCAATATTGATTACTTAGGCCGATACTAGCTTGGATCCCGCATTACTAGTGACGGGGGAGAGTTGGTGCTCTCTCTCGGGACGGGGTCGTGCCAGGTAGGGCGGCCATGACTGTTTTCATAGGGCACCGGATACACCATTGTGTCCCCTCTCGGATGATACAATCTCGAGTGAGTCTCGCATGATGTACATCGTGAGGATACGGAACAACAAGTGGACTCCTTGTTAGTGTCGTCTAGGGAAAGATAGTGATCGGGTGCTTACCCCGGGTACTTGAGGTACCGCGGGTCGTGGATGACACGGAAGTTCCCCGGATCTTGTGGGTAAAGTGTGCAACCTCTGCAGAGTGTAAAACTATTCGAATAGCCGTGTCCACGGTCAAGGACAGTTGGGTGGTGCTGCTTAGACTACGTCCATATGTTTCTGACAAACAACACGGTTTGGTACATTTGTTGACGTGAATCGTGAGGAAGTCACGATGAGCTTGAGTATGAGTTGTTCACAACTCTATCCCGATGTTGATGTCTGTAACCTCCTGATACTTGTTGCAGACGCATTCATATCCTTGATAAATGTTGATCATACTTGCATGAGAAAAACTAGCTTTTCGCAAAAATGCCAAATTAGCAGTAGTGCCTTGCATAATTATTCTGTTATCACCCTTGGGTTGCTTGCGATTACATTCAAAGTACTCATTGGCTTGCCACTGGTTATTTTATTGGACAGGCATGAAAGAACATGATATGAAGAAGAATACTGTGGTGACAAACATGCGAGCTAGGACGCTTCCCAGTCAGAATGCCCGTAGGGTTAAGGCAGATGGCATGGGTCCAAGTTATCGACGAAGATTTCCGCTGCAATGTTATACTCAAGGCTTGACCATAATGGTCCTACTTGTGTAATACGATATGTATGGATGTAAGACTCTTGTCATTCAGCTTCTGTGTGTTCAGTGAGCATTGATCTCTGGGATCACTGTACACGTGCATTCGGTGATCACGACTTATGAGTCGGGGTCCCCACAATGTCGCCCTTGGCCTTGGCCCCACGGCCGAGGCCGAGGCGCGTGTCCTGTCTTCTGCAGCCCTGACGCGGGTCTTCACCCACATCTATCTTCCCGATCCCAGCGTCGACCTCGACAGCCTACTGGAGCCAGCAAGCGGCGAGCGTGCCGCTGTCGCTACCGAGGTCGTGAAGGGTCGCGCGGAGGCTCTGCTAGGGAAGTTCCGCGCCTTCAGCACCAAGTCGAAGCGAGGTGCTGCCGACCCTTCTGCTCCATGAGGCGAACCCACTCCGCGCTACTCCACCGCCGTCAAGTGATTCCGTTGTGGCTCCTGTCCTGCCTTTAATTCCTGCACATGTACCATGCCTCGGGGAGGCATTTAAACTTGTGTCTGGCATTGAGATAACAATGTGGACTGTAATATTTGCTTTTGAATTCCTTGAGATTTACGCTATTCCTTACTACTTGCTTATGTTCTACGCCGGCAGAGCCCGGCCCCGCGCGTACCTCAACCAACATTAGCCTCGACCAGAAACCAGGACGGGACCAAGGAGTGAGGGGCTACGTGACAAGTTAGGTTCCTGAGTCGCGATGCTCAGGAGTCCCCCTTGGCGCACGAACAGCAAGTAGGGAGGTGATCCTTGAAGTTTACGCTTTTCCTTCCTACTTGCTTATGTTCTACGTCGGTAGAGCCCGGCCCCGTGCGTACCTCACCCAGCATTAGCCCCGACCGGAAACCAGGACGGGACCAAGGAGGGAGGGGCTACGTGACCAGTTAGGCTCCTGAGTCGCGATGCTCAGGAGTCCCCCTTGGTGCGCGAACAGCAAGTAGGGAGGTGAGATGTGGGTGGATCTACCATTCTATGTCTGCAGAGCCCGGCCCCGCGCGTACCTCACCCAGCGTTAGCCTTTCGGAACTAAGGAGTGAGGGGCTACGTGACCAGTTAGGCTCCTGAGTCGCGATGCTCAGGAGTCCCCCTTGATGCTCGAACGGCCTTCGTAGCTTGGCTCTGCTCGAACGGCGTGCATCTGGGCGTGACCCAGGCGCAGCCCCCGTGCCGAGCCCCCTCGCGCGGCACTCCCGAGGGGAGGCGTTACGATGAGGCTAGACACTGAGCTCTGGGCTCCCTTAGGTTGATGCGGCCCGGGGGCCACCCTCAGTTGTTTATCACCAGCGCAGAGCATAGCGCTTCCATATGCGTATGGGCATAGCCGCTCCTCGGCAGTGTCGTCAGCCAGCACGGAGCATGGTGCTTCCACTGGTACGTGGGAGGGGGCTCCCCTCCGGGAAGAGCCCCCGGGGCGTGTACAACCCCGCCCTGACAAGTGTCTGGCACGGTAGGGCCTGACGAGGTGTATCTGGGCACCCGTGAGCCAGCGCGGGACTCACGGGGCCCTACCTCTAGGTAGGTTGCGCCTGGCACTGGGCCTTATCTTGTGATGTGTTCCTGCAAATTTGGTTAGATGCCGGCACTCTACATCATCGGGTCCCGGCCCTCGAGCTGGTCTCAGCCGGAGCTGGTATGCCAGGTCGCGATGCCGTGGACAAGGCCAGAGGGTGAGGGCTGGAGAGCCAGTAAGAGCCCTGAGTCGCGATGCTCAGGTACCCCCCCTTTAACGTGCAAGTGGTCGACATGGAGAAAAAGAGGTGCCGTGGACCAGCATCAAATAATCAAGCTTGATAGGTCGAATGCATAGCTAGAAATAAATGCAAAAGGGATACATGCCGCTGGGTCTGGCCCGAGCGGCCTGGGGATGATGCAGCCCGAGGGGCGCCCCCAGCAAAGTAAGATAACAACATGAAATAAAAGGGATACATGCCGCAGGGACGGACCCACGCGGCCTGGGAATGATGCAGCCGTGGGGGGCGCTCCCAGCTGGGAACGAAACTTGAAAGATGTCACCTGATGATGTTGAGGACGAATGAGTGTTGGTGTAGCAGACTCGATGGGTTGCGGAAGCCGATCCTCACGAGCCCCCAGGCCCAGGGGCCTCGGGAGGCTCCGGAGGCGCTGGTGGCTCCTCGCGGACCATCTCCATCTCCGCCAAGGCTACGGAACGCTTGACCTCTTGAGCCTCTATGATGCCCCTCATGAGGCGCTGGTACGTAGCAACCGCATTCGGCAAGCCGTAAGGCATGCGAACGTAGTTGTGTGGTGGACCTTCGCAGCGCCCCACTCGCGAGAGCCAGAGGCGCTCCAGAGAGGCAAATCGATTGAGCCCTGGTATGTCGATGCAGACGCGCAGCCCACCATCCTCACCAGGATGGGGAGCCACAGCTGGTAGGCGGTGGCCGCCTCTCACGACTCTTGACTCCTGTAGCTCCTGAATGGCCTTGCTGACAAACTCCTGAGGGTCTGGCCCTCCTTGCCTTACTCCTTCTTGAGGGAAACGTGCTTCGAAACACGCCTCCAAGTGGTGCCCAAGCGCCTCCCTCGTGACCTTAGCCAGGTCGGTGGCCCTCCAGGGGAGAGCCCCCAAGCCCTGTCTGAGGAGGGCGCCGGGCGCGCTTTCCTATGTGATCGAAGGAGGTTCCCCCTGGGCAGGCGCGGACGAGCTCGGCGACGCGGTCGAGCCATTCTTCGTAGACGTCGTCGACGGGACGGTAGCGAAGGAGCTCGTTTGCCGCGATGAGCGCAGCTCGAGCCTCCATGGGTGCGCGGAGCGCGCGGGACGAAGAACCAGCTGGGGTGAGCGAGGGAGTAGCAGTGCGGCCGTCTTGCCGCATGGACGGATGCTGAGACGACGCTTGCTGCTCGTTCCCCGCCGGGCCGGTGGCGGCGTTGATGGAAGGTGACGGGGAACGGCGAGGACGCCCGCCGACAGGAGCCATCTGGGCGACGCGGGAAGCGAGAGAGGCTCGGCGCGGGCCCGACAAGCGTCAGACATGGACGCGATGGTCGGAGGAGAACGGGGCGGTGGAAGATGAATTCTGGCGCACCCCTACCTGGCGCGCCAAATGTCAGATTTTGGGTTCCGGCAGACCCTTGAGGTTCGAACACTGGGGTGCGCGCGGAGATTTCTCCTTGTACCTACCAGTACCCCACCGCCTCGCTAAGATCTAAGCTATGGAAAGAACAACACAAGAGACACAGGGTTTATATTGGTTCGGGCCACCGTTGCGGTGTAATACCCTACTCCAGTTTGTGGTGTGGTGGATTGCCTCTTGGACTGATGATGATGAGCAATACAAGGAAGAACAGCCTCGCGAGGGTCTGTTCTTGGCCGGGGTGATGAACTGCCAGGAGGAGTTCAGTCACCCTTCTCTCTCTCTCTCTCTCTCTCTCTCTGTGTGTGTGTGTGTGTGTGATGCAACTCGATCCGATTCTGATTGCCTTCTCCTCTAGTTCTAATTCTAATTCTCCGTGCCTCTACCCTGGGGGTGGCTAGTCCTATTTATAGGCAAAGGCCCTGGGCCTCTCCCCAAATATTGAGCGGGAAGGGCGCAAACAATTGGCCATTTTGAAGGGGAACATCTGGTACACTTATCCTGACTAAAGTTGGTCCTCGCCTGCCAAAGGCTCTGGTGGTGACGCTGGCTTGGGCTCCACAATGACTTCCTCTCTGTCGCGGGGCTGGTCTTGGTCTTGTTGCACCGAAACAGGTGCCTTTGCTTGATGCTCCCGCCTGCGCTTGCTCCCTTTGCACCAAAGAGGAAAGGAGGACACTGCGCGGGTTGGCGCCCGCCTGGCGCCCTTGGTCGTCATGGCTTGCGTCACGGGCACCTCGTGAGGTACCCCGCCTTGATCTCTCCGCCTCCTCGTGAACCAGCCTGATGAGGCCGTGCCTGAGGAAGCTCCGTGTCGTCCGCCCCGTGAGGCTTGGCCCCTCGCGAGGGTCTTGGGTCTGTGTTGATGAAGATGGGCCGTGCTAGGGCCCCCTTTGAGTCACGCCGCAGGCCGCAGGCAGGCAAGTCTGGGGACCCCCGTTCCTAGAACGCGAACAGCGCCGAGCGTCTCGGAGAAGAACCTTGCCGCCGTGCTCCTGATGGCAGCGGAGGGTGACGAGAAGAGGAAGTCTGCGCTCCGGGCTGGCTCCGCCGAGCCGGAGGCCCCAGGCAGCACTTTCTACCCCTTCTTCATGAGCAGCATCGTCGCCGGGTTGGTTCCCCGTTTCTCCGACTTCTTCTACTCGGTCCTCAACACCTACAAGATCCATGCCCTCCATCTTCATCCCAACTCCATCCTCCTCCTGTCGATCTTTGCCTTTTACTGCGAGGCATACGTTGGAGTCATGCCGTCCGTGGCCCTGTTGCGCCACTTCTTCTTCCTCCAGATCAAGGAGGGCCATTGCTCTGGGGGCGTTGGTTTCGTCGCGGCCAACAAGACCAATGCCATCTTGAAGGTCGGGAAGAAGGCTGAGGGCTTTAGGGGCAAGTTGGCCCCTATGGACGCCAAGTGCTCCCACCCCCGGCTGGTGCTGTCGACGAAGATACCTGTGTTACAAGAGGGGTGGCTTTGCACGAAGCTTACCGACCCCCGGGCAGCGCAGGTGTTGGAGACGATGACGGCTGACATGCGGCCTGGTGATTCAAGGGCGGCGAAGCTGACGAGGGCCATGATCGTCAAAGAATTCATGACGCAGCGCGTGGCTCCCCTTCAAGCACACCCGCGCCCCTTGTGGAAGCTTGGAGACGACCTCCGCTTGTGCTTGGAGGCCCATTCTGAGGAGGAGTTGCGCTCAGCCCTCCGCTCGTTGGTTGGGGACGACCAAGGGTAACCGCCGGACTCCTTCGTTCCCTTGTTCCGACGCTCAGATGGGGCGGAGGCTGCCGCCGCTATGCCCGTCTTCGACGGGATTGGGCTTGTGCCGCCTGCACCCTCGAATGTCCCGGTGGCGAAGACTCTGGTGGACGTGTCTTCCGGCGAGTCTCGCGAGGAGGAAGAGGAGGAAGAGGAGGAGGAGGAGGAGGAGGAGCGCGACTCGGAGGCGACCCGCGAAGGGGAGGGGGAGACCTCCCCTTTGCATAAGGCCGACATCCTCTGCACCCTGCCTGATGACTATGGCGACGCCAATGTCCCCCTCGGAAGGGGGGAGCTGGGTCGGTGTCAAAACCGGCGGATCTCGCGTAGGGGGTCCCGAACTATGCGTCTAAGGCGGATGGTAACAGGAGGCGGGGGACACAATGTTTACCCAGGTTCGGGCCCTCTCGATGGAGGTAATACCCTACTTCCTACTTGATTGATCTAGATGATATGAATATTACTAGAGTTGTGTCGGTGTTCTGGGAACAGGGGTCCCCAGACTTGCCTGCCTGCGGCCCGCGGTGTGGCTCAAAGGGGGGCCAGCACGGCCCATCTTCATCAACACGGACCCAAGACCCTCGCGAGGGGCCGATCCTCGCGGGGTGGACGACACGGAGCTTCCTCAGGCACGGCCTCATCAGGCTGGCTCGCGAGGAGGCGGAGAGATCAAGGCGGGGTACCTCACGAGGTGCCCGTGATGCAAGCCATGACGACTAAGGGCGCGAGGCGGGCGCCAGCACGCGTAGTGTCCTCCTTTCCTCTTTGGTGCAAAGGGAGCAAGCGCAGGCGAGAGCATCAAGCAAAGGCACCCGTTTCAGTGCAACAAGACCAAGACCAGCCCAACGGCAGGGAGGAAGTCATTGTGGAGCCCAAGACAACGTCACCACCAGAGCCTTTGGTAGGCGAAGACCAACTTTATTCAGGATAAGTGTACCAGATGTTCCCCTTCAAAATGGCCAATTGTTGGCGCCCTTCCCGCTCAATATTTGGGAAGAGGCCCAGTGCCTTTGCCTATAAATAGGACTAGCCACCCCCAGGGTAGAGGCGGATCGAGGAATCGGCAATCAGAGAGAGAGAGAGAGAGAGAAAGAGAGAGAGAGAGGGGTGACTGAACTCCTCCTAGCAGTTCATCGCCCCGGCCAAGAACAGACCCTCGCGAGGCTGTTCTTCCTTGTATTGCTCATCATCATCAGCCCAAGAGGCAATCCACGGCACCACAAACTGGAGTAGGGTATTACACCACAGCGGTGGCCCGAACCAGTATAAACCCTGTGTCTCTTGTGCTATTCTTTCCATAGCTTAGATCTTAGCAAGGCGGCGGGGTGCATTTAGGTAGAAGGCAAAATCTCCGCGCGCACCCCAGTGTTCGAACCTCAAGGGTCAGCCGGAACCCGAAATCCGACATTTGGCGCGCCAGGTAGGGGTGCACCGGGGTTTTCCCTTCTGCCACCGCCATGACCTGCCTCGCGATGAGTAGCGCGTTGCCCGCTCCGGCCGCCGGCGTCAGCACGGGGTCCAGGGGGCTCCAAGCCCTGGCCCCAGCCCTGCAACGAGTACGGTGGCCGGACAAGTTCAAGCCAACGACGCCGCCGCGCTACAGCGGCGCGACTGATCCGCTGGCTTTCTTGCTGGAGTACGAGGAGGCCATCCTCAAAGCTGGAGGTGATGATAGGGTCATGGCCAACTGGCTTCCCATGGCCCTCACCGGTGCTCCGCTCGCACGGCCGCTCCACCTGCCGGCATCCTCCGTGGCCTCTTGGGAAGAGCTCCGCGGCCTCTTCCTCGCCCACCATGCTACACCAACACCCCCGGTCGTCGCGGCCCTCCTGGGCGGCTCGCAGGCGCCGCCTACAAGTCACCACGTCAAGCCGTTCATCCGCCGGGTCAGCGCCGCTTCCACGCGGCAGGGGGCTCTCCTGGACCGGGCGGCGCCCAAGGCCGGCCTGACCTTCAGCTCGGAGGACCACCCCTCCAACTCGGCCTGCTCGGGTGCGCTCCCCGTGCTGTGCACCCCCACCATATGCCAGGTGGCCGTCACCAGAACCCTCATCGATGGCGGCGCGGGTCTCAGCGTGCTCTCGGTTGAGGCCTTCGACCTCCTCTGCATAACCCTGGAACGGCAGCAACCCAGCCGACCCTTCTCAGGCGTTGGGGGCGGGTCATCCAGCTCCTTGGGATAGATCCGGCTCCCAGTAACCTTCGGCACCTACGACAACTTCTGCACGGAGATGGTCAACTTCGACATCGCCCTCATCGGCCTCCCCTACAACGCCATCCTCGGCTATCCAATGCTGGCCCAGTTCATGGCCGCGACGCACCCGGCGTACAACCTCATGAAGATGCCCGGGAGCAGCGGTGTCCTCACCGTGCACGGGGACACCGGAGACGCGCTGCGAGTGCTCAAGCTCGCCTTCAAGACAGCGGCGTCGGCATAGCCCGCCGACTCGGAGACCCCCGAGCCCAAGGGGGCCGCACCCTCCAAGAAGAAACAGTTGTTCACCCAAGACAAGGCAGAAACCAAGCAGATACCCGTCGATGAGGACGGGTCCACCAACGCCACTTTCACCATAGGCGCCAACCTCGAGCCCGAGCAGGAGGAGGCCCTGGTCAAGTTCCTGCGCGCGAACAAGAAGGTATTCGCTTGGGAGCCTGACCAGTTGGCGGGGATCCCGAGGAGCGTAATCGAGCATCACCTCAACGTGTGCCCCAACGTGCGCCCTGTGAAGTAGAAGGCAAGGCGGCAGTCCACAGAAAAGCAGGCCTTCATCGTCCAAGAGACCCGCAAACTAGAGGCCGCTGGGGTCATTCGCGAGGTCCGATACCCGGATTGGTTGGCCAACCCAGTCGTTGTGCCAAAGAAGGGAGGGATGGAGCGCATGTGTGTCGACTTCACCAACCTCAACAAGGCATGCCCGCAAGATCCGTTCCCGCTCCCCCGCATCGACCAGATCGTCGATTCCACCGCAGAATGCGACCTCCTATGCTTCTTGGATGCCTTCTCTGGGTATCACCAGATCAAGATGGCAGTAGAAGACGTCGAAAAGACAGCCTTCCTAACCCCGTGTGGGGTGTACTATTACACATGCATGCCATTTGGGCTGCGTAACACAGGGGCGCTCTTTCAGCGGCTGATGTACATCACCTTGGGTCCGCAGCTCGGGAAGAATGTTGAGGCTTATGTCGATGACATTGTATGAAGTCTCGGGAGGCCAAGACCCTGATACAAGACCTGGAGGAAACCTTCGCGAGCCTCAACGCAGTGAACCTGCGGCTCAACCCAGAGAAGTGTGTGTTCGGAGTCCCCTCGGGCAAGCTCTTGGGTTTGCTCATGTCCCACCGAGGCATCGAGGCTAACCCGCAAAAGGTCAAGGTGATCGAGGACATGAGCCCGCCAAAGACCCTCAGATAAATGCAGAAGCTCACTGGGCGCGTGACCGCGTTAGGGAGCTTCATCTCCAAGTTAGGGGAGCGAGCGCTGCCCTTCTTCCAGCTAATGAAGAAAAAGGTGCCCTTTGAATGGACTGAAGAGGCCGACAAGGCGTTCCAAGATCTCAAAAGATACCTGACCAGCCCTCCGGTCATGGTGTCTCCGCGCCCTCAAGATCCCCTGGTACTTTACCTCGCCAACACTCCCTACTCCGCCAGCGCAGCCCTGGTGGTGGTTAGGGAGGAGGGTCGAGTCAAAACCACGACAGCAGCCCGGGACAAGGCAAAACAAGAACAAGGAAGGCCCACAAAAACCGCCACTGCTGTGAGGAGGATCAGCCGCCGCAGAGGAGTGCACCAGAGGCGGAAGAGGCCCGTCTCCCAGATGGCCGGCCTCCGGAGGCCTCATCGCCTCGGGAGGTGCCATGGTCTCCGGAGGGCACCACCAGCATTGACGCACCCAACCTCGTTGAGCACCTAGTGTACTTCATCAGCACGGTGTTGCAGGACGCGAGGGCACGGTACCCCATGCCTTAGAAGCTCCTCCTCGCGCTACTGGTGGCCTCGTGCAAGCTGCGGCACTATTTTCAGGGCCACCCTATCAAGGTCGTCTCGTCATACCCCTTGGAGAGAGTGCTCAGGAGCCCTAACTCATCCGGAAGGGTCGCTGAGTGGAACATAGAACTGCAAGCGTATCAGCTTGAATTCAGCATGACCAGAGTCATCAAAGGAGCAGCATTAGCGGATTTTGTGACAGAATGGACGGAGGCACCAGGCCTCAAGGCCAATGAGGATCGATCCCTCTCCCCGGGAAGCGAGGCGCCGGAAGGCTGGGTCATGTACTTCGATGGGGCGTTCTCCAGGCATGGCGCTGGGGCTGGGGCGGTGCTTATATCGACCACCCAAGACAAGCTCTACTACGCTGTACAGCTCTATTTCCAGCAAGGTGAAAAGGTCTCCAACAACATAGCGGAGTATGAAGGTCTAATAGCAGTCTTGAAGGCCGCAGCTGCCCTGGGGGTGAAACGCCTCACCATCAAGGGCGATTCGCAGCTCCTTGTCAATTTCTCCAACAAGGTGTACGAGCCTAAAGATGAGCACATGGAAGCCTACCTTGCGGAGGTCCGCAGGATGGAGAAGCAGTTCTGGGGGTTGGAGTTGTAGCATATGCCCCATGGCACCAATTAGGAGGGGGACAACATCGCCAGACGAGCGTCCAGGCTATTACCTCAGGAGCCTGGCGTCTTCGAGGAGCGGCTCTTCAAGCCCTCAGCCCTGCCTTCATTGTCAAACACGGCTCAGCCTCGGGAGGAGCTCCCCCAGCCACCTGCCTCAGGAGCCTCGGTCTGTGGTCCGGCCTCGGGAGCGCGCCTGCCCTTGACGATGGAGCCTCAGGAGGGGTGCTGGATCACGGAGCTCCAGAGTTACTTAACACAAGGGACCCTGCGGGAGAAGGAGGAGGAAGCGGAGCGTGTGACATGGCTAGCCACGGCATATTGCATCAAGGATGGAGAGCTCTACCGAAAGCGACCAAACGATGTACCCCTGGGCTGCATCTCAGGGGAGCAGGGAAAGGAACTGCTGGAAGATATACACGGCGGAGACTATGGACATCATTCATCATCACGGACCCTCGTCGGCATGGCGTTCCGCAGTGGGTTTTATTGGCCCACCGCACTCAATGACGCCGTCGAACTGGTGAAGGCTTGTGAGGCCTGCCAGTTCCACGCCAAGCAGATCCATCAGCCGGCGGGAGGCCTGCAGACTATACCCCTTTCATGGTCGTTTGCAGTCAGGGGGCTGGACATCCTGGGCCCGTTTCCTCGGGCACCAGGGGGCTACCGCTACCTATACGTCGCCGTGGACAAGTTCACCAAGTGGGCTGAAGTAGAGGCCGTCCGCACCATCCCCGCGGGTTCCTCGGTCAAGTTCATCAGGGGCATCGTGAGCTGATTCGGGGTGCCGAACCGCATCATCACAGACAACGGTTCGCAGTTCACCAGTAACCTCTTCAAAACATACTGTGCTAACCTTGGAACGCAGATATGCTACGCTTCGGTGGCGCACCCCCGAAGCAACGGCCAGGCCGAGCGAGCCAACGCAGAGGTCCTGAGGGGCCTCAAGACCAGGACATTCAAGAAGAAGCTGGAGGCCTGCGGCAGAGGTTGGTACAATGAGTTTCAGTCCGTGTTGTGGTCCATCCGCACCACCGCGACCAAGCCGACTGGAGAGACCCCATTCTTCCTGGTCTACGGAGCTGAAGCGGTCCTCCCTCACGAGGTCAGACGTCGCTCCGCACGGGTCGTGGCGTTCAATGAGGCGCAGCAGGACGCCATGCGGGGGATGGACCTCGTGCCGGGGGAGGAACGTCGCCGAGAAGCCGCGCTGCGAGCGGCGAGGTACCAAAAAGCACTGCGATGATATCACTGCCGCAACATCCGTCCCAGAACTCTCGAGGTAGGAGACCTCGTGCTCAGGCGGGTTCTCTCCAGGGAGGGACTGCACAAGCTCTCTCCCATGTGGGAGGGCTCGTTCAAGGTTGTTCATGTTTCCAGGCCTGGCTCCGCGCGCTTGGAGACTCAGGAGGGGGTGCCAATCCAGAACGCATGGAACATCCAGCACCTCCGGAGGTTCTACCCCTAAAAAGGCCCAGAGCCTATGAAGAAGGCGAATACCTGTGAAGATTATTCTTTTTGGAAAAGGCCCAGAGCCTATGAAGAAGGTGAATACCTGTGAAGATTATCCTTTTTGGAAAAGGCCCAGAGCCTATGAAGAAGGCGAGTGCATGTGAAGATTATCCTTTTTGGAAAAGGCCCAGAGCCTGTGAAGAAGGCGAATGCCTGTGAATCCGCCGCGTTTCGGAAAAGGCCCAGAGCCTATGAAGAGGGCAAATGCCCATGAAGCTTGCTTCCCCCAGGAAAGGCCCAGAGCCTGTGAAGAAGGCTAATGCCTGTGAAGCTCGCCGCTCATGACACTCTCACGTAATAATGACTTGGGGCTGTACACGCCCCAGAGTCTCAAGAGCGCCGGCCACAGGCCCTGGGGCTCCCTCCCATGCCTAGTGGCAGCACTTAGCTCCGCGCTGGTGAGAAGACGTCGAAGACTAGATTAGGTGCCGGACGCGGCTTTTTCATTTGCTTTCCGCAGTTGGTTTGTTCATTCTCATTCGAAGTTTTGTTGAAGCTGTTATCGTCTTTGACTTGTGGTTCTTCGCCTTTTCACTCTCCTGCCTCGATTTCTCTTATGCAAGGCCTCGCGAGGGGGGCAGCCGAGTGCCCTCGTGAGTGTTTCTGTCCTAGTCGTTCAAAGGTTTCGCGACCTGGGTCCATTACAGGAGCACCCCTCTAGTTTGTGCCCCACGGGCACCGCGACATGAACACCGGGCCTGGGTCGGTCGCCCCCCACGGCTGGGGCCGGGAACTATCCACGCGCGGGCACATAGCCAGAAGGCACGATAACGAAAGCAAAGCGATGACTAACAGCAATAACCCAAAACACGCCCCCGCGGGGCTCCACGCTACTGTCTTTTTACGTAGGAAAAAGGAAAAGAAAGAGCAAATCAGGCACAGCTCGCCTCACACCGGCCTGCAGGGAAGACTCGAGCCGCCTCCGGAGCTCAAGCAGACTCCCTCTCGTGCTTCACCGAGGCGCGATGGCAAGCAGACGCACCCCAACCTTGCAAGCAGGTACGGCGGCGTGGAGGCTGACCGCGGCCACTGCTAGAAGAGTCGCCGCCTGAAGAAGAACCAGTGAAGCTTGGGGAATCCCGAGCGCCGCCAATCACGCGAGCGCTGTCCTCTCCGTCATCGCCTGGGCTGGGTCCCCGACCGCGGTCATCGTCCTCAGGGCAGCACCCTGCGCGGCGACCATCTTCCCCACACACCCTCACGTAGAGGGTGGCATCGTCGTCAAACATGAAGTGCAGGGTGCACCGACGGCTCAGGCCACGCGCGCGGGCAACCGTCTGCCAATCGCGGGTCAAGGCGAGGCTCTCGGCTGCGGAGACCTCCAGTGAAGCCCACGAGGCCCGGCTGCAGCAGCCGTCTGCCTGAAGCCAGAGGCCGCCCGGGGCGCCGGTCGGGAGCTCGCCGAGGAGGAAACGAGGAAGTTGAAGCCGGGCGCTGGTCGGCTCCGCCGACCACACAACGAAATCCGGCAGCACCTCTGCAGCGCGAAAGCGCGGCCTAGGGGGACGCGCGACCGAAGCGCGCCCCCCGGCCGCAACTGTCCGCCCGTCACCGTGCTGGAAACCATCTCCACGGCCGCGGGGAGCTGCCGTGGTGGTCACCGGATGTTTGCGAGGGCGCCCTCGGCCACGCTTGGGCAGGGGAGAGGCAGGCTCAACCTGGCAAGCCTTCCCCTTCTCTGCGGCCGAGAACCTCCTCGACGGAGCCATCGCAGCAAGACGGACCAAGGACCGGGAAGAAGGAGAAGAAAGAAGAGATGGACTGGAAGGGCGCGTGCCGTTCCGTATTTATGGCCGGCGGAGGCCAACCACCGACCTCCACGTTCGTAGGTAATCATGACCCGCTTTGCATGCAGGGACTTGTCCAATACGCGCAGTTGCCGAGGCGTCGTGGGGAAGCAGAGACGCCTACGTCCAATCAACCGCCACGCGGCGCCCAAAGCCGCAGGCTGTTAGGGCCCGCGGCGATTCGTCCTTGCCCATTCGCCTCCCTGCACGGCCAAGTCCGGGCGCGCCTTGAGCCGGGGGGCTACTGTCGGCGTTCTGGGAATGGGGGTCCCCAGACTTGCGTGCTTGCGGCCCGCGGTGTGGCTCAAAGGGGGCCCCAACACGGCGCATCTTCATCAACACGGACCCAAGACCCTCGCGAGGGGCCGAGCCTCGCGGGGCGGACGACATGGAGCTTCCTCAGGCACGGCCTCATCAGGCTGGCTCGCGAGGAGGCGGAGAGATCAAGGCGGGGTACCTCACGAGGTGCCCGTGACGCAAGCCATAACGACTAAGGGAGCCAGGCGGGCGCCAGCCCGCGCAGTGTCCTCCTTTCCTCTTTGGTGCAAAGGGAGCAAGCGCGGGCGAGAGCATCAAGCAAAGGCACCCGTTTTGGTGCAACGAGACCAAGACCAGCCCAACGGCAGGGAGGAAGTCATTGTGGAGCCCAAGCCAGCATCACCACCAGAGCCTTTGGCAGGCGAAGACCAACTATAGTCAGGATAAGTGTACCAGATGTTCTCCTTCAAAATGGCCAATTGTTGGCGCCCTTCCCGCTCAATATTTGGGGAGAGGCCCAGGGCCTTTGCCTATAAATAGGACTAGCCACCCCCAGGGTAGAGGCAGATCGAGGAATCGGCAATCACAGAGAGAGAGGGAAAGAGAGAGAGAGAGGGGTGACTGAACTCCTCCTAGCAGTTCATCGCCCCAGCCAAGAACAAACCCTCGCGAGGCTGTTCTTCCTTGTATTGCTCATCATCATCATCAGCCCAAGAGGCAATCCACCGCACCACAAACTGGAGTAGGGTATTACACCACAATGGTGGCCCAAACCAGTATAAACCATGTGTCTCTTGTGCTGTTCTTTCCATAGCTTAGATCTTAGCGAGGCGGCGGGGTGCATGTATGTCGGTGGGAAACGACACCTATGGGATCACGAGAATCCCTTTCTGCGGTTGCGGTGCGTGGGGGCCGTGAGAAGAGTGGATCGAGCGGGCAGTACATGATTCCTTTACCCAGGTTCGGGCCGCGAAGATGCGTAAAACCCAACTCCTGCTTTGGTGGATTATATGTTTGTGTTCTTGAGCTAGCTATGGGGCGTGAGGAGCTCCAAAAAGCCGAATCCTCTTCCTGGTCGCCTGGGGCCTCCTTTTATAGGGAAAGGGGCTGCCACAGTGGCACACAGGAGGTGGAAAGGGTACAATGATGCGAGGTTATCCCTCGCATTACATGACAAGGTGCATTGAATGCGCCTTGCTTAGGTGTCCTTGCTTTATCGGGGGCGGGGGAGAGCCTTGTCTCGTCCGTCGCCGCTCTCTCTCGCGCCGACACGCACCCTGGCCAGCGGTGCCTGCGATGCCATGTAGGCAGGCAGGCAGCTGAGGTGGCGCAGCGGTGGGTCTCCACGAGGATCTGCATGCCGCCACGCAGGTGCCTGCCCAGCAGGTTGGGTCGGCAGCTGCATGTGAACGGTGGTGGAGGCGTGACTGGCACGGGTCCGATGGTGGCCCCGCGGTGGTCCTTGGCAAGGGCCTTGCCGCGCTCCCGGCAAGGGTCTTGCCGGGGTCCCAACAAGGGTCTTGTCGTGGCACCTATTGCCATCCCCGGCAAGGCTCTTGCCAGGGGCCTTGTGGTTTTCCTTGGCTGGGATCCCGCCAAGGACCATCGTCTTCTAAAGTGTGCATCCGATCTTGAATGTCTTCACAAAGATCTGCATACCACCACGGGGATGCCTCCCGAATCCTTGCCCCACGGGGGCAGTGGACTCAAGGTGACCCGCTCCGTAGGTGTGGGGCGAGCTGCCACGGCAAGGGTCTTGCCGGGTTTGCAAAAACCGCCTCCCGGCAAGGATCTTGCCGCGGGGGCCCGCTTCGTCCCCTTTGCTCTTTGTGGTCTTGGTCTTGGCGTCATTCTGCTCCTCTTTGGCTTCGGCCTTACCTTGGTTCTACCTTCCTTGCCGGGCTCGGTGCGGCGGCGCCCGTGGCTCAGACTGCCCGTGCACAGTCATAGGGGTACAAAAAGTGTACGCCCCCTTTTTGTACACCGACAGGAGCCCCCGGGCCTGGGCCACACATAAGCGCTACTCGTAGTTAGGCCAGGCCCAAGAACGGTGCGTGGGCAGGCAGGGCGGTTTTTACCGCGGTAAGTTTCTTCGCGCGCTGCGCCTCCCACGCTTTCCCCCGCGTGGCGCAGCGTGGGAAGGCTGGCGTGACGTGGGCGGCATGCGTGAGGCTGACCTCCGCGCACATGCGTCACGTTGTAGTAAAAGGGGGCGGCTCGCGTCTTCCCCATAAACAGAGGGAGGCGTGGAGGCGCGGCCCATTTATTGGACGAGGCCGAGGCGTGGTCTTTCAAGGCGCCCACTCCATTTAATCACGGGGCAGGGAGAAGTCACCTCACCCGTCGCCTCGGTCCTGCATGTTCGCCATGCGGCGCTCATGCACCTGGGGTGGCAGTTGGTGGAGGCGGGAAGCCGGGCCGTCGTGGGCTGGGGCGGCGGATCGGCCCCGGTCTCCTGCGCCATTCGCGTCCTCATTGGCGGAACGGGGCGGTCGAGCCCCCACCCTGCTCCTTTATAAAGAGAGGGGGGGTCGGTGCCCTGCATTCCTCCATCTTACTTCTTCAGCTTCTACTCCCCTCCCTCTCATTCGCCATGGAGAAAGGGAACCCTGGTCCTTCGACGGTGGCAACGAGGGTCGCTGCTCGACAACGCGTCCCTCCTTCTCCTGCACCTACGGTGGCAGAGCCAGCCGCGAGGGGAAGGGGGGGAGGGCGAGGCTGTGGGTGAGGCCGAGGCGCTCGGGGAAGAGGAGGACGGAGCGGCGCGCTGGCTTCGCCTCAGCCAACAGCTCCTCTCCCCATGGAGGGCCACGTTGGGGACGACCCTTGTGAGTTCATTGTCAGGCTGCGCCGGCCGCCTCGCCGTCGTCTTCGTCTCCCGACTCCATTCGCGAGCGAGATGGAGCTGGACCCGCCTGAGACACTGAGGCTGCACATGAGAAGCTGTGGAATCAGCAGTATGCGAGTCCGCGTCGACTTCCCAGCCCCTAATGTGATATATCTTGGTCGAGGGTGGAAGACGTTCGCCCGTATCCATCGCTTGACGAAGGGGCTCACCCTCCATTTTAAGCTGATGGAGGGCGGTCTCCTCTCCGTCAAGGTCTTCAGGTGCTTCGGGACTCGGGCATGGTGCTGTGTGGAGAGCTCCTCCGATAGTGAAGACTCCTCCTCGACCCTTAAAAGTGTCAAAAAGTGGCACAACTCAACCCTTAAAACTGCTTTTTAGATTTGAGGGTTTGAGGGTTCTACTAGTAATGCTCTTAGTTTTGCATGTAGTCTCATATTATCATGTTGCATCCTTGTTTTTAGGTGTTTTCTTGATGTTTGTATGCATTTTGCATCAATGCCATGCTTAACTTGTTTTGCTCATATCTTCTAGGCCGTAGCTCCAAATTAAATGAACTTTATATGTAACTTGACTAGAATTTTGTGTAGATCATGTTGGTGCATCTTAACTTGCTGTTTAACAACTTGAACATAAGGTTTATTCAGATCTGGACCAATTTCGAAATTTGCATATGAGGACTTACCGGAATTGTCATTTGTTGTTTCCGGCCTCATTTAAACTTGCTTGGTTGTGTTGTTCTTGTATGCATCATCTCTTGCCATGAGTAGCTTCATGTAGCCTTGTCATGCATCATACTTGGTTGAGCATCATGCCTTGTTCATGTGTGATGTGTTTACCATGTTGTGTGCTTCTTCTCGATAGTTCCCATTTCGTTGCGATCGTGAGGATTCGTCCGTCTACGCTTGGTTCATCTTCATGGCTTCATCTTCTTCATGGATTCGTTCTTATTCCTAGCGGGATTTCAGGCAAGATGACCGTCACCTTGGATCTCATTACTATCATTGCCATGCTAGTTGCTTCGTTCTACCGCTATGTTGTGTTACCTACCACTTGCTCATCAAGCCTCCCAAATTGCCATGAACCTCTAACCTTTGTCACCCTTCCTAGCAAACCATTGTTTGGCTATGTTACCGCTTTTGCTCAGCCCCTCTTATAGCGTTGCTAGTTGCAGGTGAAGATGAAGATTGCTCCATGTTGGATTATGTTTATGTTTGTGTTGGGATATCACAATATCTCTTATATTATTAATGCATCTATATACTTGGTAAAGGGTGGAAGGCTCGGCCTTATGCCTGGTGTTTTATTCCACTCTTGCTGCCCTAGTTTCCGTCATATCGGTATTATGTTCCCGAATTTTGCGTCCCTAACGCGGTTCGGTGATTTATGGGACCCCCTTGACAATTCGCTTTGAATAAAACTCCTCCAGCAAGGCCCAACCTTGGTTTTACCATTTGCCTCACCACCACCTATTTTCCCTTGGGAGTAATTAACCCAAGGGTCATCTTTATTTTAGCCCCCCCGGGCCAATGCTTGTCTAAGTGTTGGCCCGAACTGGAGTCCTTTGCAGCGCCACCTCGGGGAAACTTGAGGTCTGGTTTTAGTTGTACGGAGTGCTCATCCGGTGTTGCCCTGAGAACGAGATATGTGCAGCTCCTATCGGGATGTCGGCGCATCGGGAGGCTTTGCTGGTCTTGTTTTATTACTGTCGAAATGTCTTGTAGCCGGGATTCCGAGACTGATCGGGTCTTCCCGGGGAGAAGGAATATCCTTCGTTGATCGCGAGAGCTTATCATGGGCTAAGTTGGGACACCCCTGCAGGGTTTGAACTTTCGAAAGCCGTGCCCGCGGTTATGGGCAGATGGGAATTTGTTGATATCAGGTTGTAGTAAACTTGAAGTAAACTCTACTAAAATACACCAACTATGTGCGTAACCGTGATGGTCTATTTTCGGGGTTGTTCAAGAGGAGAACACGGTTTCTGGGTTATGTCTGACGTAAGTAGGAGTTCAGGATCACTTCTTGATTATTACTAGTTGACGACCGCTTGCTTTGCTTCTCTTCTCGCTCTTATTTGCGTAAGCTAGCCACCATACATTGCTTAGCCGCTGCTGCAACCTCACCACTTTACCCCTTCCTTTCCCATTAAGCTTTGCTAGTCTTGATACCCATGGTAATGGGATTGCTGAGTCCTCGTGGCTCACAGATTACTACACCACCAGTTGCAGGTACATGTTATGCGATGGTCATGACGCGAGAGCGATGTTTATTTGTGTTGGAGTTCTTCTTCTGTTTCTTCTTCGATTGAGGGATAGGTTCCTGGTCGGCAGCCTGGGCTAGGAGGGTGGATATTGTTTGAGTTTCTGTTTATGTTTCATCCATAGTCAGATGTTGATCTTGTATATGATGTGTTGTTGTATTCATGTGACATTGTATGTCTTGGTTGTATCCCCACTATTATGTAATGTTGATGTAATGATATCCACCTTGCAAAAGCGTCTTCAAGATGTGCTTCTATCCTTGGTGGGACCTTTGAGTTCCTTTAGGATAGGGTCGCATCTTGGGCGTGACAGGGATCTTGGCAACATCAAACACAATCCTCTCCGTCCTGAAGTTCAAGTCGCTCCCGAAAGTTACGGCAACGTGACCTTTCCCTTGGGTTGGCTTCTCCCTGGGCTGACCCCTTGAAACGTGCCCATTTCTTCGAGGTCTCCATCAGGGATCTGCAGCTTCTCGATCACGGCATGCGAGATCAAGTTCAGACCGGCCCCGCCATCTACTAACATTTTTGTCACCTTGAGGTTGCGTATTGTTGGTGAAACCAACAACGGCAAGCACCCGACCGCAGTAATGCGATCAGGGTGATCCTCAGGGTCAAAAATGATAGGTGTGCTGGACCACTTCAGCGGCCTCTGGGCATCAAACGACGGCTCTGCTGCTGTAATTTCTCGCGCCCACTGTTTAAGCCGGCGCCGAGAGGCATGCAGCGAAGCGCCGCCGTCAACGCACATGGCCTATGTAGCTTTCTGAAACTCTTGGTTGCCGGACTCGTCGTTCTCTTCATGATCGTCATCTTCTGGCTTTCTGTCACGGCCCCGAGCGGGCCTCTCTTGTTGCTTATCCTTGCCGCGACGGCCCGCCTGGCCGTCGCGTTTCTTGCCGGATCCCTCAGCACCGTCTTGGCCCTTCTCCTGGTCCCGCCTCTCGTATTCAGCCCTTTGCTTCTCAGCGAGGAGCTCAACCTGCCGGCAGTCTTGGAGAGCATGGCCTTTGGTGCGATGGATCTTGCAGTATCGCTTGTCGGAGTTGCCTGGCTTCTCGGCAACCGCCAAGGCCTGGTAGGAGACACATCCGGCAATTTCCTTGCCTGGGTCACCTGCCTTGGTCTTCTTGGTGGAGCCGGTGTCGTCAGACCCCTCGACGGCAAGCACAACTTTCCCTTTGCGATTCCTGTTGCGGCGCCGACCTTTCTTCGCCGGGGCGGCGGTGTCCTCTTCAGAGGAGTCGGTTTCCACGCCGGCATCTTCGCCGGGGTACTTCCTCCCCTCTTCAGCCCGGGCACATTTGTCCGCGAGAACATAGAGCTCCGCGACATCTTTCACCTTGTTCATCGCCAGCACTTCAGGCATCTTGCGGTTCCGAATGTTCTGATGGAACGCGCTGATGATGGCGGCGGGGTGAATGTCGGATCACGGGTTCCGGCAGACCCTTAAGGTTCAAACTCTGGGGTGCGCGTGGAGATTATGCCCTCTACCTCTCCGTCTCGCAAGGATCTAAACTACAGGACGAACAGCACAAGAGACACAGGGTTTATACTAGTTCGGGCCACCATAGTGGTGTAATACCCTACTCTAGTTTGTGGTGGATGGATTGCCTCTTGGGCTGATGAGGATGAACGGTACAAGGAAGAACAGCCTCGCGAGGGTCTGTTCTTGACTAGGGGATGAACTGCTCGGGGAGCTCGATCGCCCTTCTCTCTCTAAGTGTGTTGCTAGCTCTGTTTGTGGATGCTATGTTCTAGCTGGTTTCTTCCTCCCCCTACCCTGGGGGTGGCTAGTCCTATTTATAGGCAAAGGCCCTGGGCCTCTTCCCAAATATTTGAGCGGGAAGGGCGCCAACAATTGGCCAATTCGAAGGGGAACATCTAGTACACTTATCCTGACTAAAGTTGGTCTTCACCTGCCAAAGGCCAAGTGGTGACGCCGTTCTGGGCTCCATGCTGACCTCCTTCCCACCGTTGGACTGGCCTTGGTCTTGTTGCACCGAAATGGGTGCCTTTGCTTGATCCTCTTGCCTGCGCTTGCCCCCTTTACACCAAAGATGAAAGGGGAACGCTGCGCGGGCTGGCGCCCGCTTGGCACCTTTGGCCATCATGGCTTGCGTCATGGGCACCTCGCGAGGTACCCTGCCTTGATCTCTCCGCCTCCTCGTGAGCCATCCTGAGGAGGCCGCACCTGAGGAAGCACCGTGTCGTCCGCCTCACGAGGCTTGGCCCCTCACGAGGGTCTTGGGTCTTGTGTTGGTGAAGATGGGCCGCACTGGGCCCCCATTCGAGCCACGCCGCAGGCCGCAGGCAGGCAACTCTGGGGACCCCCGTTCCCAGAACGCCGACAGTAGCCCCCAGGCCCAAGGCGCGCATGGACTTGGCTGCACCGAGAGGCGAAAGGGCAAGGGCGAAGCGCCGGGGTCCCTAATAGCCTGCGGCCTTGGGTGCCGCTTGGCGGTTTGACAGGACGTGGGCACCTCCGCTTCCCCACGACGCCTTGGCAACTGCGTGACTTGACTAGTCCCTGCATGCGTAGATACGGGTCATTATTGCCTACGACCATGGTGCTCGGCGGTTGGCCTCTTCCGGCTATAAGTGCGAGGCCGCATAAGTTCCGCCAGTCCACCCCTTCCCGCTTCTCTTCTTCTTCCTCTCCTTTGCCGCCCGCAGCTCGCATGGCTCCGAAGAGGTTCTCAGTCGTGGAGAAGGGGAAGGCTAGTCGGGCGGGGCCCGACTCCCCTCCGGCCAAGCGCGGCCGGGGTCGTCCCCGCAAGCATCCCGCGGTCCCCGTTGTGGCTCCCCGTGGGCACAGAGACGGTTCTCCGCGCGGTGGTGAGCGCTCGGCTGCCAAGGGGAGGCAGGCTGTGGCTGCGCGGCCCCTCAGGCCGCGCTTTCACCCGGCGGAGGTGCTGCCGGAGTTCGTCGTGTGGTCCGCGGACCCGACCAACACCTGGCTCCGGCTCCCCCGCTTCTTCATCAGCGAGCTGACGGTCAGCGCCCGGTATGGCTTCTAGCTTCTGGCTGACGGTTGCTACAGTAGGGCCTCCTGGGTTTCGCTCGAGGTCTTCCCTTCTGGGAACGGGGCCCTGACCCGCGGCTGGCAAATGTTTGCCCCCGCGCGCGGCCTGGGCCAGCGGTGCAACCTGCACTTCAAGTTCGACGGCGACGGCACCCTCTACATGAGGGTGTTTGGGGAAGATGGTCGCCGCGCAGGATGCTGCCCCGAGGGCGACGACCGTGGCCAGGGGCCTTGCTCCGACGACGATGGGGGAGACAGCGCCCGCTCCGATGGTGGCGCCCGATGCTCCCCAAGCTCCACCAACTCTTCTTCGGGCGGCTCCTCCAGCGGTGGCCGCAGCCAGCCCCCTCGCCGTCGCGCTTGCTTGGGGGTGGCTGTTCATCCGCCCATCACCGCGCCCCGGTGAAGCGCGAGAGGGAGTCCGCCTGAGCTTCGGGGGCATCCCGCGTCGCCTCTGCAGGCCGATGTGAGGCGGGCCACGCCGGGCTCGCCCTCTTCTTTTCCTTTTGCTCCCTGTGTAATACAAAACAGTTGCATGGAGCCCCGTGGGGGCGTGTTGAGAATCATCGCCGTTGTAGCCATTACCTTGACTTTGTTGTTGCGCTTCTCAACTATTTGCCCTCGCGTAGGTAGTTTGTGGCCCCAGCCGGGGGCGACCGACCCAGGCCCTGTGTGCGTGTCGCGGTGCCCGAGGGGCACAGACTAGAGGGTTGCTCCTGTAGAGAGCCCGGGCCGTGAAACCTTCAAGCGGTTAAAGCAGAAACGCTCGCGAGGGCGTTCGAGTTCCGTCCCTCGCGAGGCCTTTCATGAGAAAAATCAAAACGAGGAGCGAAAATCGACGAACCACAAATCAACAACGGCGATAGTTTCGATAAGACTTCAGATGCAAGTAAACACGTCAAATGCGGAAAGTAAATGAAAAAGCAGCGTCCGGCGCCTAATCCAGTCTTCGACGTCTTCTCACCAGCGCGGAGCTAAGTGCTGCCACTGGGCGTGGGAGGGAGCCCCAGGGCCTGAGGCCAGCTCTCCTGAGACTCCGGGGCATGTACAACCCCACTCATTATTACGTGAGAGTGTCACGGGGCAGCGAGCTTCACAGGCATTGGCCTTCTTCACAGGCTCCGGGCCTTTTTTTCTTAGAGGTAATAAGCTTCACAGGCACTCGCCTTCTTCACAGGCTCTGGGCCTTTTCCAAAAAGAGATGATCTTCACAGGCGTTTGCCTTCTTTACAGGCTCTGGGCCTTCCCCAAAAGGGATGATCTTCACAGGCGTTCGCCTTCTTCACAGGTTCTGGGCCTTCTCCAAAAGGGATGATCTTCACAGGCGTTCGCCTTCTTCACAAGCTCTGGGCCTTTTAGGGGTAGAACCTCCAGAGGTGCTGGATGTTCCACGCGTTCTAGATCGGCTCCCCCTCTTGAGTCTCCAAGCGCACGGAGCCTGGCCTGGAAACATGAACAAACTTGAACGGGCCCTCCCACATGGGAGAGAGCTTGTGCAGCCCCTCCCTGGAGAGCACCCGCCTGAGTACGAGGTCTCCTACCTCGAGGGTCCTGGGGCGGATGTTGCGGCAGTGATATCGTCGTAGCGCTTGTTGGTACCTCGCCGCTCGCAGCGCGGCTTCCCGGCGGCGTTCCTCCCCAGCACGAGGTCCATCCCCCGCATGGCGTCCTGCTGCGCCTCGTCGAACGCCAGGACCCGTGCGGAGCGACGCCTGACCTCGTGAGGAAGGACTGCTTCGGCTCCATAGACCAGGAAGAATGGGGTCTCCCCGATTGGTTTGGTCGCGGTGGTGCGGATGGACCACAACACGGATTGGAGTTCGTCGTACCAGCCCCTGCCGCAGGCCTCCAGCTTCTTCTTGAACGTTCTGGTCTTGAGGCCCCTCAGGACCTCCGCGTTGGCTCGTTCGGCCTGCCCATTGCTTCGCGGGTGCGCCACCGAAGCGTAGCATATCTACGTCCCAAGGTTAGCACAGTATGTTTTGAAGAGATTACTCGTGAACTGCGAACCGTTGTCTGTGATGATGCGGTTCGGCACCCCGAACCGGCTCACGATACCCCTGATGAACTTGACCGCGGAGCCCGCGGGGATGCTACGGACAGCCTCCACCTCTGCCCACTTGGTGAACTTGTCAATGGCGACGTAGAGGTAACGGTAGCCCCCTGGCGCCCGAGGGAACGGGCCCAGGATATCCAACCCCCAAACTGCGAATGGCCACGAGAGGGGTATAGTCTGCAGGCCCCCCGCTGGTTGACGGATCTGGCTGGAATGGAACTGGCAGGCCTCACAAGCCTTCACCAATTCAATAGCGTCATTGAGCGCGGTGGGCCAATAGAACCCACTACGGAACGCCTTGCCGACGAGGGTCCGTGATGATGAGTGGTGTCCGCAGTCTCCGCCGTGTATGTCTTCCAGTAGTTCCTTTCCTTGCTCCCTGAAGATGCAGCGCAGAGATACATCGTTTGGTCGCTTCCGGTAAAGTTCTCCATCTCTGATGCAGTATGCCGTGGCCTGCCGCGCCACACGTTCTGCATCCTCTTCCTTTTCCGGTTGGGCCCCTTGTGCTCCGGAGTTCTGTGATCCAGCACTCCTCCTGAGGTTCCATCGTCAGGAGCAGGTGTGCTCCTGAGGTCGGCCCACAGACCGGGGCTCCCGAGGCTGGCGGCTGGGGGAGCTCCTCTCGGGGCTGAGCCGTGTTTGATAACGCCGGCTGTGCTGAAGGTTTGAAGAGCCGCTCCTCGAAGACGCCGGGTTCCTGCGGCAACCGCCTGGATGCCCGTCTGGCTATGTCGTCAGCTTCCTGATTGGTGCCACGGGGCACGTGCTTCAGCTCTAGCCCCCAGAACTGCTTTTCCATCCTGCGGACCTCCGCCAGGTAAGCCTCCATATGCTCATCCTTTGGCTCGTATACCTTGTTGGAGAAATTGACTAGGAGCTGCGAGTCGCCCTTGACGGGGAGGCGCTTCACCCCTAGGGCCACTGCGGCTTTCAGCCCGGCTATCAGTCCCTCATATTCTGCTATGTTGTTGGAGACCTTTTCACCTTGCTGGAAACAGAGCTGTATGGCATAATAGAGCTTATCCTGAGTGGGCGATATCAGCACCGCACCAGCCCCCGCGCCGTGTCTAGAAAACGCCCCATCGAAGTACATAACCCAGCCTTCCGGCGCCTCACTTCCTGGGGAGAGGGACCGATCCTCGTCATCCTTGAGGCCTGGTGCCTCCGCCCATTCCGCCACGAAATCCGCCAATGCTGCTCCCTTGATGACCCTGGTTGTGCTGAACTCGAGCTGAAACGCCTGCAGCTCTATATTCCACTCGGCGACCCTTCCTGCCGAGTTAGGGCTCCTGAGCACTCTCTCCAGGGGGTACGATGAGACGACCTTGATGGGGTGAGCCTGGAAGTAGTGACGCAGTTTGCGCGAGGCTACCAGTAACGCGAGGAGGAGCTTCTGAGGCATTGGGTACCGTGCCCTCGCGTCCCTTAGCACCGTGCTAACAAAGTAGACCGGGTGCTCAACAAGGCTGAGAGCATCTTGGGTCGCGGATCCCTCGGGAGGTAAGGGCACCTCATGTGATGAAGTGGCCTTAGGAGGTGAACCATCTGGGCATGCGGCCTCCCCTGTCTCCGGTGCGTTCTTCGGTGGCTGACCCTCTTCATTTGTGGTTGTGGCTTCCACGGGCTTTCCTTGTTCCCGTTTTGTCTTGCCTCAGGTTGCCGCCGCGGTCTTGACCTGGCGCCCCTCCCTAACCGCAACCAGGGCTGCGCTGGTGGAGTAGGGAGTGGCGGCGAGGTAAAGCAGCAGGGGCTCTTTAGGGCGCGGAGCCACCATGACTGGGGGACTGGTCAGGTACCTCTTGAGATCTTGAAACGCCTTATTTGCCTCTTCGGTCCATTCAAAGGGCCCCTTTTTCTTCATCAGCTGAAAGAAAGGCAGCGCTCGCTCCCCCATCTTGGACATGAAGCGCCCTAGCGCGGTCAGGCGCCCAGTGAGCTTCTGCATTTCTCTGAGGGTCTTTGGCGGGCTCATGTCCTCGACCGCCTTGACCTTCTCCGGGTTAGCCTCGATGCCACGGTGGGACACAAGGAAGCCTAAGAGCTTGCCCGAGGGGACCCCGAACACACATTTCTCTGGGTTGAGTCGCAGGTTTACTGCGTCGAGGCTCGCAAAGGTCTCCTCCAGGTCTTGTATCAGGGTCTTGGCCTCCCGAGATTTCACCACAATGTCATCAACGTAGGCTTCAACATTCTTCCCGAGTTGCGGGCCCAAGGTGATGTGCATCAGCCGCTGAAAGGTCGCCCCTGCGTTACGCAGTCCAAATGGCATGCATGTGTAGCAGTATACCCCGCACGGGGTCAAGAAGGTGGTCTTCTCAACGTCTTCTACCGCCATCTTGATCTGGTGATATCCGGAGAAGGCGTCCAAGAAGCACAGCAGGTCGCACTCGGAGGTGGAATCGACGATCTAGTCGATGTGGGGGAGCGGAAACGGATCTTGCGGGCATGCCTTGTTGAGATTGGTGAAGTCGACACACATGCGTTCCTTCCCCCCTTTCTTGGGCACAACGACAGGGTTGGCCAACCAATCCGGGTATCGGACCTCGCGGATGACCCCAGCGACTTCTAACTTGCGGGTCTCCTGGACGATGAAGGCCTGCTTCTCCGCGGACTGCCGCCTGGCCTTCTGCTTCACGGGGCGCACATTTGGGCACGCATTGAGGTGATGCTCGATGACGCTCCTGGGGATCCCTGCCAACTGATCGGGCTCCCAAGCAAACACCTTCTTATTTGCGCGCAGGAACCTGACCAAGGCCTCCTCCTGCTAAGGCTCAAGGTTGGCGCCTATGGTTAAAGTGGCACTGGAGGACCCGTCCTCGTCGACGGGTATCTGCTTGGTTTCTGCCTTGTCCTGGGTGAACAGCTGCTTCTTCTTGGTGGGCGCAGCACCCTTGGGCTCAGGGGTCCCCGCGTCGGCGGGCTGTGCCGATGCCGTCGTCTTGAAGGCGAGCTTGAGTACTCGCAAGGCGTCCCCAGTGTCTTCGTGCACGGTGAGGGTACCGTTGCTCCTGGGCATCTTCATGAGGTTGTACGTCGGGTGCGTGGCGGCCATGAACTGAGCCAGTGCCGGGTAGCCGAGGACGACGTTGTAAGGGAGGCCGATGGGGGCGATGTCGAAGTCGACCATCTCCGTGCGGAAGTTGTCGTAGGTGTCGAAGGTTACTAGGAGCCGGATCTGTCCCAAGGAGTCGGATGATCCGCCCCCGACGCCCGAGAAAGGTCGGCTGGGTTGTAGCCGCTCCCGAGGTATGCAGAGAAGGTTGAAGGTCTCGACCGAAAGCACACTGAGGCCCGCGCCGCCGTCGACGAGGGTTTTGGTGACGGCCACCTGGCAGATGGTGGGGGTGCACAATAGGGGGAGCGCGCCCGAGCCGGCCAAGTTAGCGGGGTGGTCCTCCATGCTGAAGGTCAGACCGGCCTCACGCGCCGCCTGGCCCGGGGGAGCCCCCTGCCGTGCGGAAGCGGTGTTGATCCGGCGGGCAAACGGCTTGACATGGCGGCTCGTGGGCGGCGCCTGCGAGCCGCCCAGGAGGGCCGCAACGACCGGGTGCGTCAGTGTAGCGGTGCGATCGCCCTGTTGCGTAGGCGGATGCTGGGGTGGTGCTTGCAGCTCGTTTCCCGCCGGGCCGGTGGCGGTGTTGACGGCGGACGACGGGGGACGGCGAGAACGCCCACCGGCGAGGGCCGCCGGCGCGACGCGAGCTCGACGGGCGCTGCACATGAATGCAGCTGCCGGAGGAGGACGGAGCGGTGGAAGGCAGATTCCGGCGCACCCCTACCTGGCGCGCCAAATGTCGGATCACGGGTTCCTGCAAACCCTTAAGGTTCGAAGTCTGTGGTGCGCACGGAGATTATGCCCTCTACCTCTCCATCTCGCAAGGATCTAAATTACAGGACGGACAACACAAGAGACACAGGGTTTATAATAGTTCGGGCCACCATTGTGGTGTAATACCCTACTCTAGTTTGTGGTGGATGGATTGCCTCTTGAGCTGATGAGGATGAACGGTACAAGGAAGAACAGCCTCGCGAGGGTCTGTTCTTGGCTAGGGGATGAACTGCTGGGGGAGTTCGATCGCCCTTCTCTCTCTCTAAGTGTGTTGCTAGCTCTGTTTGTGGATGCTATGTTCTAGCTGGTTTCTTCCTCCCCCTACCCTGGGGGTGGCTAGTCCTATTTATAGGAAAAGGCCCTGGGCCTCTTCCCAAATATTTGAGCGGGAAGGGTGCCAACAATTGGCCAATTCGAAGGGGAACATCTAGTACACTTATCCTGACTAAAGTTGGTCTTCGCCTGCCAAAGGCCCTGTGGTGACGCTGTTCTGGGCTCCATGGTGACCTCCTTCCCACCATTGGACTGGCCTTGGTCTTGTTGCACCGAAATGGGTGCCTTTGCTTGATCCTCTCGCCTGCGCTTGCCCCCTTTACACCAAAGATGAAAGGGGAACGCTGCGCGGGCTGGCGCCCGCCTGGCACCTTTGGTCGTCATGGCTTGCGTCATGGGCACCTCGCGAGGTACCCTGCCTTGATCTCTCCGCCTCCTCGTGAGCCATCCTAAGGAGGCCGCACCTGAGGAAGCACCGTGTCGTCCGCCTCGCGAGGCTTGTCCCCTCGCGAGGGTCTTGGGTCTTGTGTTGGTGAAGATGGGCCGCGCTGGGCCCCCATACGAGCCACGCCGCAGGCCGCAGGCAGGCAAGTCTGGGGACCCCCGTTCCCAGAACGCCGACAGTGAACATCTGGAATATTGTACTGTACCCGGCTGAACCTCTGTATCTACTTGCGGAGACTCTCGCCTCCCTTCTGGGGAATGGCGTGGAGATCGCTTGCTTGGCCATGAGCTTGGTGACGGCCAGTGAAGGCGCCCACGAACTCATGGCACAAATCCGACCAGGAAGAAAATGGAGTCTACTGGCAAGTGCATCAACCATGACATGGCGTTGGGTTTAAGAGCCAACGGGAAGTAATTTGCAAGCACCTTATCGTCACGAGCTCCAGCAGCCTGCATCGCGATGGTGTAGATGCTGAGGAACTCGGATGGGTGGGTCTTGCCGCCGTACTTCTCGCCCATGTCAGGTTTGGAAGTGCGGTGGGTGGGCCACTGGAACTGCCGCAGCTCGCGGGTAAAAGCCGGGCAGCCTACCTCGTAAGGCAGGCCCCCAGGGCTCTCCGATGCCGGGTGGTCCACAGCGGGCCCCGCTCACCTATCTGACTGGTGGCGCGCTCTGCGCCGGCGCTCGATGGTGGTCCGAGCGTCTTCATGTTCCCGATCCCGAAGGACCTGGCGTTGGTCCTGGTGGGTCCGCGGGTCGGATGACGCTATGGAGATTTCGTCGCCCACAACGTCGCGAGGGGTAGGTGTCCGTGGTACCGGGCGAGGAGGAGGCGAGTGCACCGTGGTCGCGGCGCCGCCAGCCTTCCTGCCACTGGTACGCGGGACTCCGTCGGAACGTCGACCCGGGGGCTCCGTCGGGGTCGGCTCATCTTTGTTGGCCACCGCAACAAGGCTTCGGATGGTGGCTCTCAATTCGTCGAGTTTCCTCGTAGTGGGAGGAAAGTCGAGGAGCAACTGCGCGCGCGCCAGGAATTCTGCTGGCGTCCGTGGCAGCGAAACCTGCACGGATCGCGACGCGCTTCGACTTCTGACCATGTCAGAAGGAGCTCTATCACGACCGCGCGGTCGCACGCCGTCTTCACCAGCTCCTCAGCGAGCGGGCAGGTCTTCTACATCCCGGGAGTGGCGCTCGGGGCTTTTCCCGCGGCGATGCCCGGGGTCTTCGGGGTGATCACGCCGCTCGTCGCTCGCCGCTTGAGAGGAACGCGGCGTCGGGGCCGGAGTGGGAGTCCTGGAGGCCCTCGCGCCGCCAGCGGGCGGGGCAGCAGCGACCTCGGAAGGTCCCGCGCCACCTGCGGAGGACCTGGCTCCGTCTTTGGATTTGGCAGCGTGCGGCCCGTTACCGGGCGCACGAACATCGCCGCCTCCCAAACTCCGGCTGCTGGAACGGTGTTGGTGTTCGCGAACAGCGCCCCGGGTCCTTTCAGCGACCGGTCCACTGCTCGCCCGCTTCGGGACGGGATGCCCGGCGTCCGACGGGCCAACCGCCACCGTCGTCTTCTTCTTGGGCGCCATGACGATGAAGAAGCGTCGAGCTAACTGCTAAAGCCGATTCTCACAACTGCGCAGCCCCTGCCTGGCGCGCCAAAGATGTCGGTGGGAAACGACACCTATGGGATCACGAGAATCCCTTTCTGCGGTTGCGGGGCGCGGCGGCCGTGAGAAGAGCGGATTGAGCAGGCAGTACACGATTCCTTTACCCAGGTTCGGGCCGCGAAGATGCGTAAAACCCTACTCCTGCTTTGGTGGATTATATGTTTGTGTTCTTGAGCTAGCTATGGGGCGTGAGGATCTCCAAAAAGTCGAATCCTCTTCCTGGTCGCCTGGGGCCTCCTTTTATAGGGAAAGGGGCTGCCACAGTGGCACACAGGAGGTGGAAAGGGTACAGTGATGCGAGGTTATCCCTCGCATTACATGACAAGGTGCATTCAATGCGCCTTGCTTAGGTGTCCTTGCTTTATCGGGGGCGGGGGAGAGCCCTGTCTCGTCCGTTGCCACTCTCTCCCGCGTCGACACGCGCCCTGGCCAGCGGTGCCTGCGATGCCATGTAGGAGGGCAGGCAGCTGAGGTGGCGCAGCGGTGGGTCTCCACGAGGATCTGCATGCTACCACGCAGGTGCCTGCCCAGCTGGTTGGGTCGGCAGCTGCATGCGAACGGTGGTGGAGGCGTGACTGGCGCGGGTCCGATGGTGGCCCCATGGGTGTCCTTGGCAAGGGCCTTGCCGCGGCCCCGGCAAGGGTCTTGCCGGGGTCCCGACAAGGGTCTTGCCGCGGCGCCTGCTACCATCCCCGGCAAGGCTCTTGCCGGGGGCCTTGTGGTTTTCCTTGGCTGGGATCCCGCCAAGGACCATCGTCTTCTAAAGTGTGCATATGATCTTGAATGTATTCACAAAGATCTGCATACCACCACGGGGATGCCTCCCGAATCCTTGCCCCATGGGGGCAGTGGACTCAAGGGTGACCCGCTCCATAGGTGTGGGGCGAGCTGCCATGGCAAGGGTCTTGCCGGGTTTGCAAAAACCGCCTCCCGGCAAGGATCTTGCCGGGGGGGCCCGCTTCCTCCCCTTTGCTCTTTGTTGTCTTGGTCTTGGCGTCGTTCTGCTCCTCTTTGGCTTCAGCCTTACCTTGGTTCTACCTCCCTTGCCGGGCTCGGTGCGGCGGCGCCCGTGGCTCAGACTGCCCGTGCACAGTCATAGGGGTACAAAAAGTGTACCTCCCTTTTTGTACACCGACAATGTAGGTAGAAGGCGAAATCTCCGCGCGCACCCCAGTGTTCGAACCTCAAGGGTCAGCCGGAACCCGAAATCCGATAAGTTGATCTACCACGAGATCGTAGAGGCTAAACCCTAGAAGATACCCTATGGTATGATTGTTGTCGGATTTCGGGTTGCGGCAGACCCTTGAGGTTCGAACTCTGGGGTGCGCGCGGAGATTACACTTCCTACCTACATGTACCCCTCCGCCTCGCAAGGATCTAAGCTATCGAAAACACAGCACAAGAGACACAGAGTTTATACTGGTTCGGGCCACCGATGTGGTGTAATACCCTACTCCAGTGTGGTGGTGTGGTGGATTGCCTCTTGGGCTGATGATGAACAACAAAAGGAAGAACAGCCTCGCGAGGGTCTGTTCTTGGCTGGGGCGATGAACTGCTTGAGGGGTTCAGCCGCCCTTCTCTCTCTCTCATTCTTGATCTCTAGCCCTATATGTCGATCCCCCTACTCCGGGGTTGGCTAGTCCTATTGATAGGAAAAGGCCCTGGGCCTCCTCCCAAATATCGAGCGGGAAGGGCGCCAACAATTGGCCATTTTGAAGGGGAACATCTGGTACACTTATCCTGACTAAAGTTGGTCCTCGCATGCCAAAGGCTCTGGTGATGACGCTGGCATGGGCTCCACAATGACTTATTCCTTGTCGCGGAGTTGGTCTTGGTCTCATTGCACCGAAATGGGTGCATTTGCTTTATCCTCTCGCCTGCGCTTGCTCCCTTTGCACCAAAGAGGAAAGGGAGGACACTGCGCGGGCTGGCGCCCGCCTGGCACCCTCGGTCGTCATGGCTTGCATCATGGGCACCTCGTGAGGTACCCCGCCTTGATCTCTCCGCCTCCTCGCGAGCCAGCCTGACGAGGCCGTGCCTGGGGAAGCTTTGTGTCGTCCGCCCCGCGAGGCTTGGCCCCTCGCGAGGGTCTTGGGTATGTGTTGATGAAGATGGGCCGTACTGGGCCCCCTTTGAGCCACGCCGCAGGCCGCAGGCAGGCAAGTCTAGGGACCTCCGTTCCCAGAACGCCGACAGTTGTTGTTGTCCTATGGACCAAACCCTCCGGTTTATAAAGAAACCGGAGGGGGCTAGGGTTACACAGAGTCGGTTACAAGGAAGGAGATCTACATATCCGTATTGCCAAGCTTGCCTTCCACGCCAAGGAGAGTCCCATCCGGACACGGGACAAAGTTTTTAATCTTGTATCTTGATAGTCCAATAGTCCGGCCAAAGGATATAGTCCGGCTGTCCGGAGACCCCCTAATCCAGGACTCCCTCAGTAGCCCCTGAACCAGGCTTCAATGATGATGAGTCCGGTGCACAGATTTGTCTTCGGCATTGCAAGGCGGGTTCTTCCTCCGAATTGTCAGGACCCCGATCCTAAGCCACATCGATCCAGCGTGTAACACATCATATCACCTTGCGGCCTCACGCACGGTACTCCCACGGGTGCCACCTTACCTGGCCCGGGACCGTTTGCGCCTTTTGGCTCACGTATATGATAGTGTCGCTAGCATCCATATGACAGAGAACCCAGGCCGACATGGCTAGTCGTGAACCCAAAGCGGCGCTAACCTATGAGGACAGGCATACATGAATCACATCGAGCATGTCGGTCATCAACGTAATTATTCAGGCTGTAGCACTGGGCTAACAGGACTCCGGTAACCCGGGCTGTAGCAGGCTAGGCAGGACTCCGAATATCAGCGCGTGACATTTCCCCGAAGGGACAGACACAGGAACGACGTGAAACACATGCCGGCCAGTCAGGTGTCCAAGCAGTAGTGCTGGGCTAGCAGGACTCCGGTGAACCGGGCTGTAGCGGACTACTATCGCTCAGAAGCACTAGACTACATTTCCCCATATGAAAGGCTGCCAAGGATAAACAACTAGATAGTCGGATCCCACTCATACCAAGCATTTCAATCATACACACAATATGCCCGATATGAGTAAATACAACATGGCATCACAACAGTACTCTACGACTCAAGTACTTTATTTAGAAGGCTCCGAAGAGCCATACATATCATCCATACAGATAGGGGTCACATGACCCAACACTCAAGTCATACAAACATACAAGTACATGCGGAAGCGAAGTAGTCTGAGTACAGACACTAGAAAGAAAGAAGGCTTGACGAAGCCTGTCTATCTACAACGATCCTTCACAAGTCTTGGATCACCACCTGGGTGATAAGTCACTCGTCAACGTCGAGGTCTACATAGAACCCATCAGAGGGGTTGGTGCAGTCGTCTGAAAAACATGATTAAAGCAACATGAGTACGAAGGTACTCAGCAAGTCTTACAACAGGAACCTACTATACATGCACATTCTCAAGAAGGTAGTGGGGTTATTGCAGCAAGCCAGCTTTGACTCTTGGCTAAGCTATCCTACGATAGACACCACTTGTAAATCATTTGTCGCACACGAGTCCACTATCACCAACACAATACTCCACCGAGGATCCTCTCTCGCCATCCTACGAGAGGGCCATCCGCGGTACTCACACTTATCTTGAGATTTTTAGTAGTATCCATTTAATTTATCTATGAATTGTATAGGTGACCAAGTAGTCCTTTAACGCGGACGCGGCTATTCGAATAGATTTATACCCTGCAGGGGTGTACTTCTTCACACACGCTCTCACCACTTATCGCCGTTTACACGACATGTACTCGGCAACCTTCAAGCGGAAGCCCAGCGAGGGTGTCGGCCACGGCCTACCTAAACACTCAAGTCTCTAGTCCAGGTTTATCGCCTATTCGGGTTCCATCCGCAGGGAGTCCGGCCGAGGTTTCCACTAACGGCCCCGAACGATGTGAACAGGGTTCCGAGACACCAAACGGGCGCCCGGCTGACCCGGCCACGTGCCTACCGCAACACAGCCCACCCCGATGGTCAGCGCCACGTGCGGCCCCCAGCATGCTACAAACACCAGAAACTACTTTGCAACTCCTGGACAGAGGACAAGCGTGATCAAGAAGCCGAGAGGGTCCATTGGTTTCGGGCCCAATGCGTGGTAGTAGCTGAGTCTTAAATCACACACACAGATCTCAGTTCTTAAGGACGGCCTCAATGAAACAACCCACCATGTACTCCTACATTGCCTTCCATCGATTCCTTTACCAAATCGTGTTCAACACTTCCACACCATTGACAACGATACAACTTTTCACTCCGGATCATCATCCTGATGAGCCAGACCTGACACAACTCTAAGCATAGCAAGCATAGCATGGTAGGAACACACACACACATGTAATGGCTCAATCAACTCCTACACATGCTAGTGGGTTTCATCTAGTTACTGTGGCAATGACAGGTCATGCAAAGGAAGTGGGTTCAACTACCGCAACACACAGCAGTTTGAAACGCGTTGTCTTAATGCAGTAAACGAGAGCAGAAGCGAGAACATGGGTTTGTATCGGAATGTTCAATGGGTTGCTTGCCTGATGGAGTGGTCGTGGGATACTGCCCTTCAGTTGGATACGCGGAGATATCCTCGGAGGCAGAACCTACCACGATGAACACATCGGAACACAATCAATACATGGCGATATGCAACAATATGATGCATGCTATGACATGGCAATATGAATGTGTCCTGACCTAGTGTAAGTTAAACCAGAAGGGAATGAACCCATTTGAACCAAAGATTCAAATGGAAACTCATTTATTAAGATCATATTAGTGTATCATCTTGTAATGCCTAAACAGTGGGTTTAACTTGTTCTGACATGCATGAAACCAGCACCAATGGATATCTTGGATTTTTCTGATCATTTTTCATATATAGAACTTTGCATTTGGAGTTACAGATAATTTTCTATGAATTTTTGAAGTTTGAACTATTTTCTGGATTTTCCTATATAAGAATAAATCCAGTAATTAATTAATTGCGTCAGCATGAGGTCAGCGTGACGTCAGGGTCAACGGGGTCGTCCAGGTCAAACTGACCAGTGGGACCCGCATGTCAGTAGTTAGTTTAACTAATTAATTTTAATTAGAACTAATCCAAAAAGTTAACAGGGGGGCCCACCTGTCATTGACTCAGGGGAGTCAACGAGGGCCCACCTGTCAACGGTCAAGGGTCAACTCGCCGGCGTCTAGCCGCCGGCGAGGCCAGACGTGGCGGAGCAAGTGGATTTGGCCGTTCCGGCCACCAAATGGGGCGCGGAGGGCATCTACGTGAAGCTGGAGCTGACCCGCAACTCTTGGTGGAGTTGGTTGGGGTCGGGGTGGCCGGAGTTGGCGCCGGCGACGAGTTTGGCGGCGCCGGGGCTCGGGTGAAAGTGAAACCGGGGCTACGGGGCACGGCGAGGCGCGTGGAGTGATGCGTTGGGCCCCTGGGTGTGCGGTGAGGCTAGTGGACAAGGTGGTGCGGCCGTTGGGTGGCCGGAGCCTCGTCGGCGACGAGCTCCGCGGCGGCGCGTGCGGGCGAGCTTCGTGCGCACGTTGTAGGGCACGGGAAGAAGAACGGAGAGGATGGGGAGGTGACTATGCTCACAGCGAACTCGCAGAGCCAGACGGCGTGGTCGGGGACGAGCTGGTGCGGCGACGGCGTTGAAGGGGATCTCCGGCGACGGTGGACTCGGGCGGGGTCGGTGCGGTGGCTTCGGGGCACGCGAGCGCTCGGGGCTCGTCTTGCTCGAAGAAGAAGAGGGTGGCGGAGCTCGTGGACACGGTCGGGTGGCGCGGGGACGACGGAGAGCGCGCCTACGGCGTAGGTGCGGCGGCGGTGGCGTCGGCCATGGCGAAGGGGAGCGAGGGAGGCGAGGCAGAGGCGAATGGCGTGTCCAGGGGCTCGGGGCGACGACGTGGAGCGCGTCCAGGGCAGCAGGACGGCGAGGAGGTGAAGCAGGGCGGCGGGGAGCTGCGTGGCGCTCGCTGGTGCCGGCGTCGAGCACCTGCGTGCCTGCCTGGCCGAGCCAAGCAGCTCGCTGGCGCGGCAGCTGGGCTGGGCCGGCAGGTGGGCCGGTTGGCAGGCGCCAGGTAAGTTTTCCTTTTTATTTTCCTTTTCTATTTTTCTGCAACTTTGTGGACTTATTAAAAATACTAGAGCAACTCCAAAAATCACCAAACTGCACCTGGTCCTTAGTTGGAATATTTCCAGCAAGGAACATATTGGTTTGGAAATATTTGAGCATTTGAAATATTTTATAAATTTTAAATGCCCAAATTCAAATACTAATGCATTAATTCAATGACCTTCTGTTGACCTAGAAAAATATGCACCATTTTTGCCAGAGGTTTTAAACCAAGACAAAGAGGGTGAACATTTTAGAAGGGCATTTCAGGTTCATTGAAAATATTTTTAGCAAACCCTAGTTGATTTCAGGAGGGGTGCTGGGGGTTCTGCCTTCCCCACTTCAAATTTCTGTCAAAAGTAAACATGATGCACACTCTAATGCATGAGCTAGGTGGGATGTGACACGAATACTCCATAGAAGATCTTGCACACTTTCCACATACCACCGTAGAGAGAATAGTATTTCCACAAATCTAATCTGCTGACACATTTGGTAGCATGACATCATACCACGGCCCGATCATTATTCGAACCATTTTTCACAACCAGCACTGCACATGTCGCGAGGCGGTTTTCTTGGCATGTCTCATCAATACGGGTGTGGGTAACCTAACCGCGCCATCAATTACGGCGCTTGGGGAATAAGAGGTTTTACCAGGTGAGTGGGGAGGCACATCGCCTCTTCCGCCCTTATAAAGGGACAAGGATTTACTCTTTTCCACCCATGCCTTCTTCCCGATTCATTCCCTTCTGCTCAAGCTCCAGCGCCCAAGCGTTCATCTTTTCTGCCCACAAAAGGTCATCCAAAGATATCCGGATCCGAAGCAGGAGGCAAATGGATGGCCTCCACCGTCCGAGACAAGGATATCAGAAAGCTTTGGGAGGCTGGGTACTTGGCCAAGGAAATCAGCCACCGTCTCCCTACGGCAGGACAGATCGTCCCTACTCCGAAACCCCACGAAAGGGTTGTATTCCTCCCCCACTTTTCCGCGGGCTAGGGTTTCCCTTCCACCCGTTCGTTCGTGGCATCATGTATTATTATGGGATCGATCTAGACGACCTGTCCCCCAACTCCTTCCTCAACATCCCGACATTCGTTGTTGTGTGCGAGGCTTTTCTCCGCATTTCGCCGCACTTCGGTTTATGGATGAACATTTTTAACGTGAAGCCCAAGGTGTTGGGCTGCGAGCACGCCGAATGCGGGGGCGCTATGGTGAGCAAGATTCCCAACATCATATGGCCAACAATAACCTTTAATGATTCTATCAACGAGTCGCAACAGCAGTGATTTTATATCACGGAGCCACGCAGCAAGGAAAGGGCCGCCTCTCCCGAGTTCCGATCCGGTGCCCCCCTGCGTCTTACATCCTGGATTAAGAGAGGCCTGGACTGGTCCTCATCCGACGAAGTGTCGGCGCTCCAGACGCGCGTAGAGGATATGGGAGACAAGAACATTGAACTTGTCAATGTAGTCCAGGTTGTCGTGGGTTTGTTACGGCAGATGTCCTAGCGAAAGGACTTAGTCGTGGAGCCATCACAACGGGTTAACTCGAAGGGGTTAAAGCGGACAAGGGACACAGGAAGTTTATACTAGTTCGGCCCCTTCGATGAAGGTAAAAGCCAACGTCTAGTTTGTGGTGGAATTGATGAGGTTTCGATGACTAGGGAGCAAACAAGCTTCGCCTAGGCCTCGAGTTATGGTTCTTTGTCCCTGAACCGCTATCGGGTTGTCCCCTTATATACACGGGTGACACCCGTCGGTTCATAGAGTCCCAATCTCCGGTTTATATTCGTATTCGGGTTGGTCTCTCCCTATTCCTAACTTATAATACAAGTCTATATACACGCCGATTTATGGCTACAGGTACTGAACCGACTATGGCCTTGGGCCTTTGTCTAGCCTCTGGGCTTTAACACCTTTGGACTACTGATGAAGTCAACCCGGCCCAGGTAGGCCGGTTTACGCCCAGTTGTAATATCTCCAACATTAGGCCCCAGATTGATTTGAACGGGTTCATGTCAATCCTTAGCCAAAATCTTTGTCTTCATCATTTGTTGAACCGTCGTGTCGTCATCTTCTTTCGTTGCTGTAAACCGGCATGACGTCTTCATGAAATTAGCTTTTATGATGCCTTCTTTGTTTAACAGATCCGCAATAATCGAGGCGACAGCTCCGAAATTTGTGGCTCCTGGATTCGCGCGCCTGACACATGTCTTTTGCCTCATAAATAGGGCCGAGGGGTCATTTCCTTTTCTCCCCTTCATCCCCTTTCTCTTCGTCTTCTTTGCACCGCCCGCCTCGGAGCTCTGCCGCCGCTGCTAATCTCTTGGGCCGCTGCATCAACCTGACCGTACTAGAAAACCGCGGCGACCTTCCGCGTCTCCCCCAGCTCCGGTAAGATCTCTGTTTTTATCAACCCAGATCTGTACTTGGGTTTCATGTTCTTGCCGTGCTCTTGCTCGCTGTTTCGTACTCCTGCTCATACCTCTGGATAGATCCAAGAAAACCCTACTGTGATTACCAATGGGCCTTTAGCCTTCGTCTTGTAGTTTCATACTTAAGCATAGATCCCAATAACCTTTCTGCTCTTTGAATCAATATTGTTCCGCCTTAAGCTTTTAAATATTTTCCTTTTTCTGAATTGGCTTTAGATCCATCGCTGTAGAGAAGTCTTGTGAAATCTGTTTCTGTATTTATACACCCTCAATTGCTTGCAATGTTCAGATCCGGCGGTTTAACTTCGGCGTAGAAAATGTAATGGACCAGTATATATCATTAGTCCCCTTGTTTGAACCGCCAGACGTTGCCACCTTGCATAACTCCGGTTTAGATAGGACTGCCTTCGGTTTAAATAGATATGCATCCGGTTTAACAAATATATACTTGAACCGGAACCACTTGTCTTGTAGATTTCCTCATGGCCAAGCAAATATATGAGTGCAACTGGGTTCCTTCCCGTGTTACGGAAACACAGCTGAACAACTGAGTTCTCACCGGTGCTTTAAGCAGTAAAAACACCATCCACTGGAGAGTCCCAGGCACAGAATGTCCTCCCACCCCTGAAGAGGGAGAGGTTGTTGTTTTTGCGGATCACCTGGCCCAGGGCTTTAGTCCGCCCGGTTCAAAGTTTTATCGGGATGTCTTAGCCAATTTTCAACTGCGCCCACAAGATATCGGTCCCAACTCTGTTACTAATATATGCCACTTCCAAGTGCTTTGCGAAGTGTACTTCCAAGAGGAACCCACAGTCGAGTTGTTCCGAGACTGCTTTCACTTGAACCGTCGCACAGAGTTTACTGATGGCCCCAATTTGGAACTGGGTGGTATGGTGATTCAGAAAAGGAAAGAAGTCACTTATCCTCATGCGAAATTGCACAGTCATCCCCAGGAGTGGAATAATTCCTGGTTTTATTGCGAAGACACCTCCCCTGCTGAAGAGAATCCATTGCCTGGTCTCCGTCCGGAACGGCTTAGCAACACTCACCCCTTTCCTCAGAGGTTAACTGGCAAAGAGAGGGGTAAGTATGCTCCCCAATTATCCAAGCTCAGAGCTTTCATGGCCAACTGCTTAACTGGAGTTGATCTTGCCCATTGTTGGATATCCTGGAGTATACTGCCCCTCAGCCGACGCTCCGGTTTGATGTGTGAATATACGGGCAGTGTTGACGATCCGCTGCGGCATGTAAACATCCAGCTTACTGATAAAGAAGTCACAGAAGCTGTGAAGAAAATTTTGAACGAACTGGAGCACGTCTGCGCTCGTACCGGCCTGCTTCCTTTTTGTGCCACCAACAAACCACCAGCCGTAAGTCTGCATTTTTCCTTTGTACTAGCTTTGATACTATTGTACTTTTTTACCACTAATGTCGATATCTGTTCGATGCAGGGCAATGATCCGTTTTGGAGCAAGAAAATCCCGCAAGAGAAAGTCGATAAACCGGACAGACCAACCCGGCCTAAGACAAAGGTCGTTAAGAAGTCTGCTCATAAAAGGAGAACCACCGCCTCCTCTGATCCGCCCGCTAATGACAATGTGGGTAATCCGGACCTTGAGGCAGAAGTTGATTCCCTCGGTTTACTTTTTATACACCTTATTGATGATGATATTTGTCAGGATGATGCCGAAGCTAGCCATGCTGACGACGCAGAGGTAATTGTTCTTTCCTCTGATTCAAGCCTTCCGCCTTCACATAAAATCCGTCAGGCAAACCGCAAAGTTAAATTTTCTCATCCTCTTGCTTATTTGGATCCCAACTTTCTTATGAAGACCCAACTGCATGAGGTGCGCCGCACAACTCGACACAGCGGTCAGGTAGTTACCTCCGCCGGTTTACCGAACAATCCGGTTCGGAGACATCGTTCAGAGGTCTCTAATTTGCTTGTCAGTATTCGTCCTAAAGCGGGCTGTTTTCGTAAACCGCTTAACCCATCTGACTCCGATTATCAGGTTACTTCACACTCGTCCTCTGGCGAGTCAACTGGCACCCAGCTGCCTCCACTAAAAACCGTGCTTGGGTAAAACTTGTACTTGTCATACGGTTCCTGGTGTTTTATCTTGCAACATAAACCGTTTTTAACCCTGCATACCTTTTCAGGGCTAAACCGAGGCCGAGCAAAAAAGCCCGCCTGGATAAACCGTCTGGAGAGGAAACTGCTCCTGAACTGAGTGCCACCCCAAATGTTGAAGCGGTCATCCAGGAAGATGTGGCCAGTGACCCGCTGATGCAAGATGAAGTTTTTCCTACTGAAGAAGGTTTTGTTAACACCTCTGGTCCCGCTAACCAGCCTGCCAGCCCCATCCGGATTGAGAGGTCCACCAGTCCCTCCAAACCTGCCGATAAACCGACTGCGCCAGTACAAACCAGCGAGTCTAAGGATGATGAGGTCGTAATTACTGGCATTGGTCGTTCAGAGCCGGGGAATCCCATCGCTTTAGCCAAGCATACTGCCAAAGAAGAATTTTCTGCCATGAGTAAAGGCAAGTGGGATGTTGACCTGGCGACATATATCGCTTTAAGCGCCCAAGACGTGCATTCTGGATATTTGAACCAGCTATATACTAGCCGTGATTATGAAGCTAATCTGGTAAAGCTGATGAAAGAGAAACTTGAGGTAACTTCCATGAGTTTGCTCCTACTTATCACCATTGTAGACCCCAAGGGCCGGTTCAACCTATTATAGTTGAATCGGGTCTAGACATACAAAATTCCATGCTCCAAAATTCATTGATATAGCCCCCAAGGGTCGGTTCAGTTTGATGTAGTGAAACCGAGACTTTAATCTTCATACCGTGGCATCAGAAATTTATCAGAGCAAATAGCCATTAGCCCCCAAGTGCCAAGTTGAATACTTGTATTGTGCTTGGGACTTTGACAATTAACTGATAGCTGTAGATCAAATAGGCATTAGCCCCCAAGTATAAAGCGCATAACTTGCTATGTGGTTGGTACTTCATTGTTCCCATTATTTGTTAAACCGTATAACTGTCGGAATGCAGGCTGAACTAAAGGCCAAAGAGAACCAAGTTGCCGACCTTCAAGAGAACTTGAAAACCCAACAAGCTGAAACCTCCAAAGCAAAGGAGGAGCTAACCAGCGCTTTAAGCAGCATGGAGCAGCTGAAGGAGGGCTTCAAGAAGGAACGGGCTGATTGGGCCACAGAAAAAGCCGCTTTAACCAAGAAGATTGAAGATGCTGAGGCTGCCCTTAAACCGGTAACAGATGAATTGACCAGCATAAAACGACAAGTGCATGCAATGACTGCCGCTATCTTTGGTAAGCATCCTGTAATTTTCATGATAATCTTGATCCTCTTAGAATAGGTCCGGTTTGTTAACCGTTCTATCATGTTGTAGGCACCCGCATTAGCCACTTGGGGCTGGATGTGCGAATGAAGTTGAAAGCTGCCTACACCTTGATTGAGCAGTTGTACACTGGAGCGCAGCGGATTATCTCTACTACATCACATAATAATCCAGCACCCACCTTGATCCAAGATACGCTGAAGAGATTGTCAATGCTCCCTGCTCGGATTGAAGAGCTAAAAAAGTCTGCGGCTCGAACCGGAGCCATCAACGCCTTAATCCGAGCCAAAGCATGGGTGCCCGATTTCGATCCTGTTGAAGCAGCTCAAGGCTATCCCAGCTTGAAAGAAGATGGTTCAGAATTCAACGAAGAAGATCTAAGAGCGATAAACCGGGCGGTGCGCCCTCTGGCCTGTCAATTGGCAGAAGAAGCTAACTTGTCACATTATCAAGCTCAGTATAATGATCAGAACAAACGAGTGGCTGCACCAATCCCCGAAGCGGAGAACCTGATTCCTCCAATCCGTAAGCATACTTACGCTCCTGATATTGAACCGTCTTCACTGATCCATGAGGAGGCTGTCTTTCAAGCATTAATGGGAATTGACTGGACCACTGTTGACTTCCAGCAACTGGGTAGGGATGAGGAGGCTGAAGCGGCGCAAGATGACCAACAACAGTCAAACCGGGGCGGCGAGAAGGCGTGAACCGGAAGCAGTATTAATTAGCTACCTTATTACATTCCTGCCAAGAGAACAATGATCCTATTCGGGTACCTTGCTGCCTTGTAATAGGATAGACAATACTTTTGCTTCTTGAGATGCCTTCGTGCATTTGTGGTGATACTTTTATCTGGAAGACCGATATTGCCAATTTATATCTCCTGCAATCATAAAATCTTAAACCGCCATTATTGGGCATGAAGTAGGCGTTAGCCAATCTTGAAGCGGAGGTTTAATAACTTAAACCGTTATGGGAGAAAAACAGCTCCTGATATATAACTCCGGATTACTGTGTAAACCGTACCTTTTGTCATGGTAAATATCTTGTCACTCCAAAAAAAAGGATGTTAACAGAAAAACTCAAACCGGGTAAATAATCTCGGGTGTAGAAATGGACCGTGTTCCGCCAATTTGGCTGCTTGAACCGGTGTAAAACGATTTCGATTTAAGAATGCAACCAAAACAAAACGGTAATTTTATCAAGAAAAGATATGTGAAGCAAAAGGCAATAATAGAACCGTTTGCAAAAAATAGGCTTTACTGAGCCGATCAGATGGTGTTACCGTGGTCGGACACGACCAAGCTCCCAATAGGCGTAGCTGTGGTTCAAGTCAGCCAGGTCCCCAAATGAAACTGTGGCATTACGCCGATCAAGTGGCATGGCAATGGTTCGGGTTCAACCAAGCCCCCAAGTGACTCTAAGGCCTTTAGGCCGATCAAGAGGCGTGACCGGTTCAGACTTGACCGTGTCCACCAGTGACCTGGTGGCTTTCGCCGATCAAAAGGTGTTGCATCGGTTCGGACATGACCGAGCCCCCAAGTGACTTGGTCGCTTTCGCCTATCAAAAGGTATTGCATCGGTTCAGACATGACCGAGCCCCCAGGTGATATTTATAATTTTTTGCAAGGGGTAAACCGGAGGTCGTTTTAAAACAGAATAACTCCATGTAACCACACATGATAGAAACGAACAGATACCCCGCTTTAGCTGAGGATCCGGTTTATTGTATTGATAATATATACATTGTCATAATATGTACATAAGCAGAGCCAATGGCTCAAGTATAGTAAGGCCAAAGATGAGCTATGTTCCATGGCCTGCTGGTCTCCTCCTCTGACTTACGTGAGTCCTTATGATCTCGAATATCAATCAGATAGTATGACCCGTTGTGCAGATTTTTGCTGACCACGAACGGTCCTTCCCAAGGCGGAGATAACTTATGCATATCGGTGTGATCTTGAATGAGTCGAAGAACCAAATCTCCTTCTTGAAAGGTTCTGGTTCTGACCCGACGACTATGATAGCGACGAAGATCATGTTGGTAAATCGCCGAGCAGGCAACTGCTGTGTCTCGCTCTTCATCCAACCGGTCCAAAGCGTCTTGTCGAGCCATCTCGTTGTCTGCTTCAACATAAGCCGCAACCCGAGGTGAATCGTGACGGATATCACTAGGGAGAACCGCCTCGACTCCATAAACCATGAAGAACGGCGTGTATCCTGTTGATCTGTTGGGTGTAGTATTAATACTCCATAACACGGATGGTAACTCTTCAACCCAACAACCCGGCGTCCTCTGCAAAGGGACCATAAGCCGGGGCTTGATGCCTCTCAAGATCTCCTGATTAGCTCTTTCTGCTTGACCATTGGACTGTGGGTGCGCTACTGAAGACACGTCAAGGCGGATGTGCTCTCGGTCGCAGAACTCTCTCATGGCACCCTTGGACAAATTGGTACCATTGTCTGTAATGATACTGTGTGGGAAGCCAAACCGGAAAACCACCTTTTTGATGAACTTAACCGCGGTGGCTGCGTCACACTTACTAACAGGCTCTGCTTCCACCCACTTTGTAAATTTATCAACAACCACCAGGAGGTGGGTCTTCTTGTCCTTGGACCTTTTGAAAGGCCCAACCATATCCAGCCCCCAGGTTGCAAATGGCCAAGTAATTGGAATCATCCTCAATTCTTGAGCCGGAACATGAGCGCGTCTTGAAAACTTTTGGCAACCATCACATCGTCGGACCAGATCCTCTGCATCGGCATGGGCAGTTAACCAATAGAAACCGTGGCGGAATGCTTTAGCCACCAGAGATTTTGAACCGGCGTGGTGACCAAAATCCCCTTCATGGATCTCACGCAAAATTTCACAGCCTTCCTCAGGAGACACACAACATTGAAATGCTCCTAATACACTGCAATGATGCAACTCGCCATTGATGATTGTCATGGACTTGGACCGCCGTATTATTTGTCTGGCCAGAGTCTCATCCTATGGTAACTCGCCCCGGTTCATGTACGCCAGGTAGGGAAGTGTCCAATCCGGAATGACGTGGAGCGCTGCCACCTACTGAGCCTCCGGATCAGGAACAGCCAAATCTGCTTCTCCAGGTAGCTGAACCGATGGGTTGTGTAGTATGTCGAGAAAGACATTGGGCGGGACCAGTTTACGCTGTGAGCCTAGCCGGTTCAAAGCGTCCGCCGCTTCATTCTTCCGACGGTCCACGTGGTCCACCTGATAACCCTTGAAATGACCAGCAACAACATCAACCTCACGACAATATGCAGCCATTAGTGGTTCTTTAGAATCCCAAGTACCAGACACCTGTTGAGCTACCAGGTCCGAGTCACCGAAGCAGTTAACCCGGCTTAAGTTCATCTCTTTAGCCATCCGGAGACCATGGAGCAAGGCTTCGTACTCAGCTGCATTGTTAGTACAAGGGAACATTAAGCGGAGAACATAACAAAACTTGTCACCTCGTGGGGAAGTTAATACGACTCCAGCCCCTGAGCCCTCCAATTGCCGTGATCCGTCAAAATGGATGGTCCAATATGTGTGATCCGGCTTCTCTTCAGGGGCCCGCAGCTCTGTCCAGTCATTGATGAAATCGACAAGTGCTTGGGACTTCACCGCCGTCCGAGGCACGTATTTCAAACCGTATGGCCCAAGCTCTATAGCCCACTTGGCAATCCGACCTGTTGCTTCCCAGTTCTGGATGATATCACCCAAAGGGGCAGAGCTGACCACTGTGATGGGATGACCTTGGAAATACTGCTTCAGCTTCCGGCTTGCCATAAAAACTCCATATACCAGCTTCTGCCAATGCGGATATCTTTGTTTGGATTCGATAAGCACCTCGCTGATATAATAAACCGGACGCTGAACCGGGTACTCTTTGCCCGCCTCCTTCCGCTCCACCACTATAGCCACGCTGACCGCACGAGCATTAGCAGCAACATACAGCAACAATGGTTTCTTGTCAAAGGGAGCGGCGAGTACAGGCGGATTGGCCAATTGCCGCTTTAAATCCTCGAACGCTTGATCAGCGGCAGAACTCCAGACGAACTGATCCGTTTTCTTCAACATCTGATACAACGGGATCGCTTTCTCACCAAGGCGGATGATAAACCGGCTCAACGCGGCAATCCGGCCAGCCAAACATTGAACATCATTAATACATTTCGGTTTAGCCAGAGAAGTGATAGCCGTGATCTTCTCCGGATTAGCCTCAATTCCCCTGTTGGACACCAAAAAACCCAATAACTTGCCTGCTGGTACACCAAAGACACATTTGGCCGGATTGAGCATCATCTTGTACGTCCTCAGGTTATCAAAGGTTTCCTTCAAGTCATCAACCAAAGTCTCCTTCTTCCTCGATTTAACAACGATATCATCCACATAAGCATGCACATTACGGCCAATCTGTCTGTGGAGACAATTTTGCACACACCGTTGATAGGTTGCCTGGGCACTTTTGAGAAAGGAGTTATGAACGCCGTCTTCTCCTGGTCCTTAGCTGCCATTTTGATCTGATGATAGCGAGAATACGCATCCAGGAAACATAAACGCTCGCAACCCGCCGTAGCATCAATAATCTGATCAATACGGGGGAGGGCAAAAGGATCTGCAGGGCAGGCTTTATTAAGATCAGTATAAACCACGCACATGCGCCAGGTGCCATTTTTCTTAAGGACTAGCACCGGATTAGCAAGCCACTCAGGGTGGAAAACTTCAACAATGAAACCAGCTGCTAAGAGCATGGCCACCTCTTCTCCAATATCTTTTCGCCTCTCCTCATTGAACCGGCGGAGGAACTGTTTCACCACTTTGTATTTAGGATCCACGTTAAGAGTGTGCTCAGCGAGTCGCCTCGGTACACCAGGCATGTTAGAAGGATTCCACGCAAAGATGTCTCGATTCTCACGGATGAACTCGATGAGCTTGCTTTTCTATTTCGGATCCAGATTGGCACTGATACTGAACTGCTTGGACGAATCGCCAGGTACGAAGTCAACAAGCTTAGTTTCAGCAGCTGACGTAAACTTCAGGGCCGGATCATGCTCCATAGTAGGCTTCTTTAAAGGAGTCATATCCGTCGGATCAACATTGTCTTTGTAATACTTGAGTTCCTCGGTGCTACAAACTGACTCTGCGTAAGCCGCATCTCCTTCTTCGCATTCCAAAGCGACCTTGCGGCTTCCGTGAACCGTGATGGTCCCCTTATGACCTAGCATCTTGAGTTGCAAGTACACATAACAGGGCCGTGCCATGAATTTCGCACAGGCCAGTCTACCGAACAGGGCGTGATACGGGCTTTGGATTTTCACCACCTCGAACGTCAGCGTCTCGGACCGGGAATTGTGATCATCTCCGAAGGCCACTTCCAATGTTATCTTTCCAATGGGGTATGCTGACTTGCCAGGTACCACACCATGAAAAACCGTATTCGAAGGCCGGAGTTCCTTATCTGTTAGCCCCATTCGACGGAAAGTCTCATAGTACAGGATGTTAATGCTGCTACCTCCATCCATGAGTACCTTGGTGAACTTATAACCTCCCACCTGAGGTGCCACCACTAAAGCCAGCTGACCCGGATTATCAACCCGGGGAGGGTGATCCTCTCTACTCCATATGATTGGCTGCTCTGACCAGCGCAGATACCGGGGCACGGCCGGTTCAACAGAATTAACTGCCCGCTTCTGGACCTTCCGGTCCCGCTTGTCCAAGCTAGTGGTGAACACATGATACTGCCCACTATTTAGCTGCTTTGGTTTGCTCTGGTAACCCGACTGCTGCTGCTGCTGATTGTGACCACCCTGGTTATTCTGATTATGCTGATTGTTAGGTCCGCTCGGGTTACCATTAAATCCTGAACCGGAATTTCCTTCACCATGAGTCGGTCCAGATCCAGAACCACCACCAGAGCCGGGGTCATACCGGAAGGCATTGGAGCTCTTGAACTCTTGCATAATATAGCAATCTTTCCAAAGGTGGTTTGCTGGTTCCTCCCTTGTCCCATGCTTTGGACAGGGCTGGTTCAACAGATAATTTAGGCGTTCCGGATTAGGACTAGGCGCTCCACTGCGGTTTTTGCCTTTACGTCGCTGGCCCCCGTTCTGCACGTTAGTATTGGCCACAAAATCCATGTTGCCATCCGCTTTATGCTTGCCTCCGCCACCGTTTCTTGCTGAGTGATGCTGCTGACCTCTGAAGTTGCCGTTCTCCTTTCCCTTCCCTGTCTTTTCATCATCAGACTCGGGATCCTTGGTACTATTAGAATCAGCGTACTTTACCAAGGCGCCCATGAGGGTCCCCATGTTAGTACAATGGCGTTTCATCCGTCCTAACTTCAACTTCAGGGGTCCAAATCGGCAATTGCCTTCCAAGGTTATAACTGCGGTGTCCGCATTGATGCGGTCTGAGGAATGCAGAACCCGTGAGACCCTGCGCACCCAATGAGTCGTTGATTCTCCTTCCTCCTGGACACAGGCAGCTAAATCCACTATCGACATGGGCTGTTTTACCATTTGCCTACCACCTATCCCTTTCCCTTGGGTTTGATCAGCCCGAGGGTCATCTTTATTTAGCCCCCCGGGCCAATGCTTGTCTAAGTGTTGGTCCAAACTAGAGCACCCTGCGGGACCGTCCCTTGGCAACTTGGGTTATGTTGGTACCTGTATGCTTAGCTTATCCGGTTTTGCCCAGAGAACGAGATATGTGCAGCTCCTATCAGGATGTCGGCGCATCGGGCGGCTTTGCTGGACTTGTTTTATTGCTGTCGAAATGTCTTGTAGCCGAGATTCCGAGACTGATCGGGTCTTCCCGGGGAGAAGGAATATCCTTCGTTGATCGCGAGAGCTTATCATGGGCTAAGTTGGGACACCCCTGCAGGGTTTGAACTTTCGAAAGCCGTGCCCGCGGTTATGTGGCAGATGGGAATTTGTTAATGTCCAGTTGTAGAAAACCCGAAGTTGATCTTAACTAAAATACACCAACCGCGTGTGTAACCGTGATGGTCTCTTCTCGGCGGGGTCCGGGAGGTGAACACGGTTGTTGGAGTTATGTCTGACGTAAGTAGTTCAGGATCACTTATTGATCATAGTTGTTCGACCGTGCTTTGCCTTCTCTTCTCGCTCTCATTTGCGTATGTTAGCCACCATATATGCTAGTCGCTTGCTGCAGCTCCACTTCATACCTTCTACCCTACCTATAAGCTTAAATAGTCTTGATCTCGCGGGTGTGAGATTGCCGAGTCCTCGTGAGTCACTGTCAAGGGGGTCCCATAAATCATCCGACCGCGTTAGGGACGCAAAATCCAGAACATAACACCGATATGACGGAAACTAGGGCGACAAGAGTGGAACAAAACACCAGGCATAAGGCCGAGCCTTCCACCCTTTACCAAGTATATAGATGCATTAATTAAATAAAAGGTATTGTGATATCCCAACAATAAAACATGTTCCAATCAAGGAACAACATCTCCATGTTCCAACAAGGAACAAACTTCATCTTCACCTGCAACTAACAACGCTATAAGAGGGGCTGAGCAAAGCGGTAACATAGCCAAACAACGGTTTGCTAGGACAAGGTGAGTTAGTGGCTTGGTTTAACAATATGGGAGGCATGATAAGCAAGTGGTAGGTATCGCAGCATAGGCATAGCAAAAGAGCGAGCAACTAGCAAGCAAAGATAGAAGTGATTTCGAGGGTATGGTCATCTTGCCTGAAATCCCGCAAGGAAGAAGAACGAGTCCATGAAGAAGATAAGCGGACGTAGACGAACGAAACCTCACAACTCCGGAACGAAACCAAAGCTAACGAGAGAAGCAACCCGGAAACAAACAAACAACATAGTAAAAGAACCATCGCATAAACATGGCATGATATGCGAGATGTGGTATGCAATGCATATGCATGCGCGGGAAGGGAAAATATGAACAAGGCATAATGTTGGCAAACCAAGTATGCCACTGGAAAGGTGAGGTGATTTCGGTTGAAATCGATATAAAGATCACCGGAATCGGATGCACGGTTTGCAAATGACAAGCAAAACAAGAATGACAAGAATCTGCCATTAACAGCAGGTTGCCACTTAGCAAGCAACAAGAAACTAAGATACTGCACCCAAACATATCAACAAATCATATGACAGTAATCTACTCAAGATACTTGACAAAAGATGAACACTGAGCGACGGCTAAATCACAAGATAACAGGTTCACAGACTTAGTGAAAATAACAACATGCCAGAAATTAACATCAGGATGACATGTTTAGAGCAAGGAAACAACATGCTACAGGGTCAGGTCATAGCAAAATGAGGCTTGGCATGAATATAATCAAAGCACTTAACAAAAGTCCCTTACTGACTACAAGCCAAAAGGGATCAGAAAATATAATAAAACCCATGTCAATTAAGCAAGTTTCGTTACAGGTTTCGTCAAAAACAGATAACAAGTAGGCATGTTTACGAGCTCGATGCACTCACTACAGAGCATCGCATTATAAACTAAGCACACATACATCAAGAAGACATGGCATAGCAGCTATGCATGGCAAGAAAAACAATATATCATGCAAGGATCAACTACAACAACCTTGGCAAAATCGAATAACATGTAAACAATCTGCCAGGAACATTTTATAGCAAAAGTAGAGCTCGATTGACTCAAGCTATGGCACTCCATAATTACAAGAAAAGGCATGTATGGATAGAGCAAATCCGTATGCTCAAAACACTCTTACTGATCATGCTCAAAAGAGGCATAGATCTCTCTGAAACAACATGAACACATGGCATAAAAATAACAGCAGGCAGGGACTTCGTGAAATTACTAAGTCTCTGAAATCAGCAACATTATGTACCCTAGTTTGCATTCTTGTGCTACTCACCACATAGATCACAAAAATACATGGAATAAATCTATGGAAAGATGGCATGGCATGTTACAAAACACTTGTAGGACTCAACCTCATAGGATGCACACATCAATCATGGTAAAAATGACAAAAGTGCATGTTCTGATAAGAATCAGAAACTAACATCACATAGCCCTCTTCTAACAGCATTTCGGGCATCAAGATGAACTCAAATGAAAACGATGCAATGAGATGAAATGATGTAATCATCGAGATGAACAATTTGACATATTACACGCCCAAAACAGAGCAGCGGATGCAGAGATATGGCATGATGAACAAGGCAATAAAATGATAGAATCTCGGGGACTGGGAAAATTACCCCGCGAGAAAAGTCAACGGCGGCGGATCTGGATCGGGCCGGACTCCGGCGCGGGCAGCGGCACGCGGAGACGGCGGGCGGCGGTGCACCGGCATCGGGCGGTGGAGGAGGAGGCGGCGCGGTAGCGCGGTGAGGCGCGCGGCGCGGGCGGACGGCGAGGCGGCGGGGCGGCGGTGCGTGCGCGCGGCGCTCGCGGAATCGGCGGCGGAGGCGCGGGCGCTGGCGCGGGGCGGCGCGCCGGTGGCGAGCTCGGGCTCGGCCGGACGGCAGGGAGGTGCGGGGAGGCGCGGGCCTCCCGCGGTGGGTGCCGGCGGCGACTCGGGCCCCGCGGGCCGGATCTGGGCCTGCGCGGGCCCTGGCGGCGGCGGGACGGCGGCGGGACAGGTGGCGGATCTCGATTGGGTGCGGGCGGCGGCGGAGCTGAGTTGGCGCTCGCGGATTGGCCGGGGTGAGGTGGAAGTTGGACGTGTCCGGCGCGGACGGACGTGTCCGGCGGCGGAGAGGAGCGGGTTAGGGTTTCATCTACCCGAAAATCCGGAGAGAGACACATATTTATAGGTAGAGGGGGCTAGGAAGCTCCAAATGGAGTGCGGTTTTCACCCACACGATCGTGATCGAACGCCCGATAACATGGAGATGACTTAGTTGGGTTTTGGGCTACTTAGAAAGGGGTGTTGGGCTGCACCAAAAGAGGCCTTTACGGTTACCCGGTTAACCGTTGGAGTATCAAACGAACTCCGATTGACCCGAAACTTGACAGGCGGCCTACCGGTGCTATACCAAGGCCGCTTGGCAAACCTCAGTCCATTCCGAGAAAGTTTAATACCCGCTCACGGAAAAAGGTAAAAGGGGACGCCGGGGAACATACGAGCGCCGGATTGCAAAACGGACAACGGGAAAAATACTCGGATACATGAAACGAACACGTATGCGAATGCGATGCACATGATGACATGATATGAAAAGCAGATGATGACATGGCAAAGAGCGACACGCAAGCACATGACATGGCAACGACGGCGAATAACTGGCGGACACCTGGCACATCAGATCCGGGGCGTTACACTGCTTACTTGTGTCTTTGAAATTATTGATGAACCGGTCTCGCAATTGGGCCCATGAACCGATAGAATTGGGCGGCAGGCTTTTTAACCAAGTGCGGGCTGTCCCTTCAAGCATCATGGTAAAATATTTTGCACACGCCGCCTCATCAACATCAAGCATCTCCATGGCCATCTCATAACTCTCCACCCACGTCTCTGGGGGTTGATCCGCCGTATAGTTTGGCAGTTTGCGCGGGCCCTTAAAATCCTTAGGCAGGCGCACATTGCGTAAAGCGGGGACAAGACAAGGCACTCCCAAAGCACTAGAAGTGAGCCCCGGTTCAACCGAAGTGGTGGGACGAACCGGGTGAACTGATGAGTCTGATACTGCGCTGCTAACTCAGCTTCCCTGCGCGCTCGGGCCCGGTCTACCACCTCCTGGGCATCGGGAGCCGGATTGTTGCCACGGGGCGCTTCACGCCGCGCGTTACTTGACACAACTGGTTCCTCTATACGCCTGCTATAACTCTGGGCCGGACATGGGGTAGAATGAATCCGGTCACGGCTGTATGAGTATGCTTCCTGTTGGATCAAAGCCGTCCTAAGGAGCTCCTTAACCCGCCGCGTTTCGATCGCCTGTAAGGAATCACCTTCAACCGGAATAGCCTCCAGCCGTGCCGCAGCTGCGACGAGGTTATCCATCGGATTGGAGTAGTAACCCGGAGGTGTAGGCACGGCTTGCGGTACACCAGCATTATGACGAGGCAGATCTATTAAACGGGGCTGAACCGGCGCTCCTGTTGCAGGTGCCTCCGCCCGGTTTACTACCGGCGGATTATTGATTCCCGCTTCAGGGGTGTTGAAAAGGTTCCTTCCTTCAAAAACTGAGGGCAAACGAGATCGGTACTTCCTCCTCATGACTTCCTGTGAGGCGTTCTGATCCAGCATGGTTTTATAAGCTTGGGCGTCCAAAGCGGCCCGCTCCGCAGTCATCCTGACCTCTTCTGCTGCCAGATCCGCTTTGGCCTGGGTAATCTGCTCTCTCACCTTTGCGATCTCTGCGTTATGAGCATCCTGATCCACCGGATTAGCCTCCGCCATGAGTGCAGCCAATGCGTCGAATAGATCGGATAATACTTGAGCCGGCGGGCGCACCGAGCCTCCTGCTCCGGCAGCTGTTGCTGCTGCTGAACCGGAAATCATCGCCGCGGCCGTCGATGAGTGAGGTGCTGCTTGTGTACTGGCCATGAATATTCCAACCCGGTTGGGCAGATCGGAGGGGTCCGGAATACTGTCGCCATCGGAACAACCCCCAATCCGGCCATCTTGTAATTGATACAACGACTCAGTCTCTCCGGTCGATGACTCGTCGCCAGAGTAAACAATGGTTTCACCACCAGATCCTGATCCGTCCTCATAGCTTCCTCCATGGATGACTCCCACGAAGGCACGTTTTACGGCCGGTTTAACCCGGGCAGGTCGTGCACGCTGAGCTGTCTCGACGAGGTCGGTGCAGGTGTCCAGCTCAGGGCCCGGTTCACCGATCTTGCCGATGAAGACATGTATGCCACCAAAGGGCACCCGGTACCCGTACTCAATTGAGCCGGTGTTGGGGCCCCAGCCTGCGTCGTCGATGTAGATCTTGCTGCGACGACTCTTGGTCATCCGTCCCACGGCGTATCCCTCGAGTCCTTCAAAGCGGCCCTCCAAGAACTTGAAACCATCGTGCGATAGCCCCACGGTGGGTGCCAACTGTCGTGGGTTTGTCACGGCAGTGTCCTAGCGAAAGGACTTAGTCGTGGAGCCATCACAACGGGTTAACTCGAAGGGGTTAAAGCGGACAAGGGACACAGGAAGTTTATACTAGTTCGGCCCCTTCGATGAAGGTAAAAGCCTACGTCTAGTTTGTGGTGGAATTGATGGGGTTTCGATGACTAGGGAGCAAACAAGCTTCGCGTAGGCCTTGAGTTATGGTTCTCTGTCCCTGAACCGCTATCGGGTTGTCCCCTTATATACACGGGTGACACCCGTCGGTTCATAGAGTCCCAATCTCCGGTTTATATTCGTATCCGGGTTTGTCTCTCCCTATTCCTAACTTATAATACAAGTCTATATACACGCCGGTTTACGGCTACAAGTACTGAACCGACTATGGCCTTGGGCCTTTGTCTAGCCTCTGGGATTTAACCATGAAGGCGGCGCCTGGAGGTCAAACCTCAAGGGCCGGACACATGGAGGAAAAGATTCCCATGGGGTTGATGGCGGGGGCAATCCTGAGTTTGGCTCCAAACCGGATGCGATTCCAGAGACCTATACAGCTCCAGAATCAAGCAGCCAGCATCCTTCGGCTGGAGGGGGTGTGCCTGTTCCACCAGCGACCTTTGTCTATCCAGAAGTGTCGGATGCTTTGATGGTGGCGTTGAAAGACGCCTCCATCGTTGATGAACACCGTGCCCTTATGGGTGCAGTGATTGAGAAGATTCAGTCAACTCAGAGTGGACTGAAGGAAGCCTGTATCAGCCTTATAAGAGGCTTTGAGCTATATTTTATGAGTTGTCGAAGAGTGTTGTAGTATAGATAGTAGCCCTTGATACACTGTTCGGTGAGAGAAAGAACCGGATAGGGGATCGAATTAATGATCGCAGGAAGGCTCATTGAATGACATTGATTTCTCTTCTGTTACAAGCAGGCGTCTGTAGCGGCTGCTGCCTCTCGTACTACGGAGATCTCCGGACTGAAGCAAAGTCTGGAGCGGGCCATGGAAGAGCTTGGCCAGTTGAGAATGCAGTTGAGAGATAAACAAGCTATGCACAAGCTTTGCTCGCATTTATTGCAGAATAGATTTTCAGTTTGAAGCAAGCTGCATAATTTGTGCTAGGGGTTATGACCGAAGTTGAGGCCCTCAAAAGGGTCGTTGCCGAGGCCGAGAAAAAGACGGCCACATAGCGGACTCTTCGTGAGAAACACGAGGCCAGCGTTATTAAAGCTGAGCAGGAGCTGCAGGAGGCCATAACGGAATGCGAGACCTTGGAGCGGAGTTTGATGGAGAAAGAATCCGAACTCACCAAGGCGCGTCAGGCCACGAGCGACGCCCTGGGGGAAACCTAAAGCGCCCTTCAGGGGATCCAGGAGGCGAGAACTATCGGAGGGGGTAAGGCTTTTTCCATGTAAAGCGAGTATTTGAAGGGAAAACTCTGTTTCTGATTTTGAATCCGGATTTCTCAGGGGTATTTGCCGAGCTACCTCGCAGCATATCAGATGCCTCCCAATTCTACCGAGCCGTAGAAAGGAACACCGCAGATAAGCTCTTTTGGTCACAGTGTTTGGCACCGCATTATCCGGTGCCTTTTGCCGATCAACTGAAATAGCTGATCGAACTGCATAAGGCAATGGAACTAGCCATGAAAGATCTGGTTATCCGACTATGGCCTGCCGAGCCGATTCCAAGAAGCTACTTCGGACTCGTGAAGCGGCTTGTAGGTGCTTGCCCTCGACTTGACGTCATCAAGCGGTCGATCTATATAGAAGGTGCGCGAATGGCCTTCGCCCGTGCAAAGGTGCACTGGGGGAAGATGGATGCCGAGAAGCTGGTGACTGAAGGACCTCCCGAGGGGAAGGAGCACCGCAAGCCCGAATTATATTATCAGAATGTCCTGAAGGGATCCTACCTTCTAGCGGAGCTATGCACGAAGGACATTATATTTCCATGAATGCCAATCGTGTTGTCCTTTGTAATGTTTGAACAAGGTCGTTTATTTGTCCCTTGTTCTATAAAAGTTTACCCTCCTGTGCGGCCATTTTATATGCTAAACCTGAGAGTTGGCCAGTCGTCGGCTTCTGCCCCAACGTAAGAAGCACGGGGGTGTTCGGGATAAACCTGAGCACTCTTTATCCCAGTTTTGGGTCCTTCGAATGAGGTGCTCAGCACAACGAACCAGGCAATCGGACTATAGGGATTGATCACTCTCACTTAGCCATAGGAGCTTTAGTATGGTAGGCGCAGCCCCTTGTGTTCGGAAGACCGTACTATGGGCTCTATAAGCGCCTGATCGGAGAAAAAACCGATCCATCGCACGCTGCATTGGTTATGGCATTATGCGGGAGAAATCTTTAGAGATTTTGTAACAACTCGAACAGCTGGCCAGCTCTCATCGTATCATGACATTCAGTTTTCGGCTTTCTCTACTGAGGTGCTCATCCGGAAGAACCGGGACACAATTGCAATAGTTCTCCCAGTGCTACCTTAGCCAATATAGCGGAACGTAAGGTACCAAAACATGGGAGCCGCGCAAACCCAACTATTGACCCAAGACATGATTCAGAGCTGATGCATATAATGCTATAGGTTCAGGGTGCCAAACTTCCATGAAGGTGTTCGGACTTTTATTGCCGCGTTACGGGAAAAACGAAGCCCCTGGCCTATTATAAGGCATATCGCTGTATACGGGTGCCACTTTGAAAAAAATGATTTCGATAAGAAATTGTCGGCGTTCTGGGAACAGGGGTCCCCAGACTTGCTTGCCTGCGGCCTGCGGCATGGCTCAAAGGGGGGCCCAGCACGGCCCATCCTCATCAACACAAACCCATGACCCTCGCGAGGGGCCAAGCCTCGCGGGGCGGACGACACGGAGCTTACTCAGGCACGGCCTCATCAGGCTGGCTCGCGAGGAGGCAGAGAGATCAAGGCGGGGTACCTCACGAGGTGCCCGTGACACAAGCCATGACGACCAAGGGCGCCAGGCGGGCGCCAGCCCGCGTAGTGTCCTCCTTTCCTCTTTGGTGCAAAGGGAGCAAGCGCAGGCGGGAGCATCAAGCAAAGGCACCCATTTCGGTGCAACGAGACCAAGACCAGCCCAACGGCAGGGAGGAAGTCATTGTGGAGCCCAAGCCAGCGTCACCACCAGAGCCTTTGGCAGGCGAGGACCAACTTTAGTCAGGATAAGTGTACCAGATGTTCCGCTTCAAAATGGCCAATTGTTGGCGCCCTTCCCGCTCAATATTTGGGAAGAGGCCCAGGGCCTTTGCCTATAAATAGGACTAGCCACCCCCAGGGTAGGGAGGGCGATCGATCAACCAATCAATCAAGCGATCAGAGAGAGAGAGAGAGAGAGAGAGAGAGAGAGAGAAGGGTGACTGAACTCCTCCTAGCAGTTCATCGCCCCAGCCAAGAACAGACCCTCGCGAGGCTATTCTTCCTTGTATTGCTCATCATCATCAGCCCAAGAGGCAATCCACCACACCACAAACTGGAGTAGGGTATTACACCACATCGGTGGCCCGAACCAGTATAAACCCTGTGTCTCTTGTGCTGTTCTTCTCGTAGCTTAGATCTTAGCGAGGCGGTGGGGAGCAGGTAGGTAGAAGGCGAAATCTCCGCGCGCACCCTAGTGTTCGAACCTCAAGGGTCTGCCGGAACCCGAAATCCGACATTTGGCGCGCCAGGTAGGGGTGCGCCGAAATTCGTCTTCCACCACCCCGTTCTCCTCCGACCATCGCGTCCATGTCTGACGCTCGTCGGGCCCGCGCCGAGCGCCGAGCCGCTCTCGCTTCCCGCGTCGCCCAGACGGATCCTGTGGGCGGGCGTCCTCGCCGTTCCCCGTCACCTGCCGTCAACGCCGCCACCGGCCCGGCGGGGAACGAGCAGCAAGCATCGTCTCAGCATCTGTCCGTGCGGCAAGACGGCCGCACCGCTACTCCCTCGCTCACCCCTGCTGGTTCTTTGTCCCGCGCGCTCGGCGCACCCATGGAGGCTCGAGTTGCGCTCATCGCGGCAAACGAGCTCCTGCGCTACCATCCCGTCGACGACGTCTACGAAGAATGGCTCGACCGCGTAGCCGAGCTAATCCGCGCCCCAGGGGGCTCTCCCACGACGTCCTTTCCGCTGCACCGCACCCCGCCCCGCGCGGGCGACGAAGCTCCGGGGGCGCCCCAGCCGCCTCCTCCTCAAGAAAAGGCATCCATTTCGGTGCAACGAGACCAAGACCAGCTCCGCGACAAGGAGGAGGTCATCGTGGAGCCCAAGCCAGCGTCATCACCAGAGCCTTTGGCAGGCGAGGACCAACTTTAGTCAGGATAAGTGTACCAGATGTTCCCCTTCAAAATGGCCAACTGTTGGCGCCCTTCCCGCTCAATATTTGGGAAGAGGCCCAGGGCCTTTGCCTATAAATAGGACTAGCCACCCCCAGGGTAGAGGCAATCAGGATAGACGGAAGGTCGAGAACTAGCGAGCTAGAATCCAGAGAGAAAGAAGGGCGGCTGAACTCCTCCTAGCAGTTCATCCTCCCAGCCAAGAACAGGCCCTCGCGAGGCTGTTCTTCCTTGTATTGTTCATCCTCATCAGCCCAAGAGGCAATCCACCACACCACACTGGAGTAGGGTATTACACCACATCGGTGGCCCGAACCAGTATAAACCTTGTGTCTCTTGTGTTGTTCTTTCAGTAGTTTAGATCTTTGCGAGACGGAGAGGTAGAGAGCGTAATCTCCGCGCGCACCCCAGAGTTCGAACCTTAGGGTCTGCTGGAACCCGAAATCCGACAAGCGCCCCCCAGGGCTGCATTATTCCCAGGCCGCGTGGGTCCGTCCCTGCGGCATGTATCCCTTTTATTTCATGTTGTTAGCTTACCTTGCTGGGGGCGCCCCTCAGGCTGCATCTTCCCCAAGCTGCTCGGGCCAGACCCAGCGGCATGTATCCCTTTTGCGTTTATTTCCAGCTATGCGTTCGACCCACCATGCTTGATTATTTGATGCCGGTCCACGGCACCTCTTCTTCTCCATGCCGACCACTTGCACGTTAAAGGGGGTGTACCTGACCATCGCGACTCAGGGCTCTTACTGGCTCTCCAGCCCTCACCCTCTGGCCTTGTCCACGGCATCGCGACCTGGCATACCAGCGACGGCTGACACCAGCTCGAGGGCCGGGACCCGAGGACGTAGAGTGCAGGCATCTAACCAAATTTGCAGGAACACATCACAAGATAAGGCCCAGTGCCAGGCGCAACCCGCCTAGAGGTAGGGCCCCCTGAGTCCCGCGCTGGCTCATGGGTGCCCAGATACACCTCGCCAGGCCCTACCGTGCCAGCCACGTGTCAGGGCGGGGCTGTACACACCCCGGGGGCTCCTCGCGGAGGGGAGCCCCCTCCCACGTACCAGTGGAAGCACCATGCTCCGCGCTGGCTGACGACACTACCGAGGAGCGGCTATGCCCATACACATACGGAAGCGCTATGCTCCGCGCTGGTGATAAACAACTGAGGGTGGCCCCCGGGCCGCATCAACCTTAGGGAGCCCAGAGCTCAGTGTCTGGCCTCATCGTAACGCCTTCCCTCGGGAGTGCTGCCCGAGGGGGCTGGGCACGGGGGCTGCACCTGGGTCACGCCCAGATGCACGCCACCCAGCCACCCCCCCCCCCGGGCCTGGTTTGTCGCGCGTCTCTCCCCGAGCGGAGCCAAGGTACGAAGTCCGTTTGAGCGTCAAGGGGGACTCCTGAGCATCGCGACTCAGGAGCCTAACTGGTCACGTAGCTCCTCATTCCTTAGTTCCGAATGGCTAACGCTGGGTGAGGTACGCGCGGTGCTGGGCTCTGCAGACGTAGAACGGTAGATCCACCCACATCTCACCTCCCTACTTGCTGTTCTTGCGCCAAGGGGGACTCCTGAGCATTGCGACTCAGGAGCCTAACTGGTCACGTAGCCCCTCACTCCTTTGTTCCGAAAGGCTATTGCTGGGTGAGGTACGCGCAGGGCCGGGCTCTGCCGGCGTAGAACATAAGCAAGTAGGAAGGAAAAGCGTAAATTTCAAGGATCACCTCCCTACTTGCTGTTCGTGCGCCAAGGGGGACTCGTGAGCATCGCGACTCAGGAGCCTAACTTGTCACGTAGCCCCTCACTCCTTGATCCCGTCCTGGTTTCCGGTCGGGGCTAATGCTGGGTGAGGTACGCGCGGGGCCAGGCTCTGCTGGCGTAGAACATAAGCAAGTAGGAAGGAATAGCGTAAATTTCAGGGAATTCAGAAGCAAATATTACAGTCCACACTGTTATCTCAATGCCAGACACAAGTTTAAACGCCCCCCCGAGGCATGGTACATGTGTAGGAATTAAAGGCAGGACAGGTGCCACAACGGAATCACTTGACGGCGGTGGAGCAGCGCGGAGTGGGTTCGCCTCATGGATCAGCAGGGTCGGCAGCGCCTCGCTTCGGCTTGGTGCTGAAGGCCTGGAACTTCCCCAGCAGAGCGTCCGCGCGACCCTTCAAGGCCTCGGCAGCGACAGCGGCACGCTCGCTGCTTGCTGGCTCCAGCAGGTTGCCGAGGTCGACGCTAGGATCGCGAAGGTAGATCTGGGTGAAGACCCGCGTCAACACTGCAGAAGACAGGACACGCACCTCGGCCTCGGCCGTGGGGCCAAGGCCAAGGGCGACATCTTCAAGAGCGCGAACCAGGAAGGGAAGCAGCTTGGCGGGGCCGTCCTCGGCGCCAGCCAGCGGGCTCTCCAGGCCGCTGTCGTAAAGCGTCTTCAGCGAGGAGCGAGCTTTCTCCTCCATCTCTGTGAAGGCCACGTGGTCCTCGGCAAGAACCTGGGCCTTGTTGTCCAGCTCGACCTTCCTCGCCCCCAATTCCTGCTCCAGCGCGTCTAGGCGGTCACGGCGCTTCTTGAGCTTGGCCTCCTGGCCCTTGACGGCCGCCTCATGAGCCTTCAGGCCTTCTTCCTGCTCTTGGCAAAGGCGGGCCTCTTTCGCGAGCTAGTCCCGCAGGCCTTGCAGCTCGTCCTCCAGCTCCTTGCAGCGACCACGGACGTCGCCCACCTCCCCCAGGGCTGCGTCACGAGCAGCCTTCGCCTCAAGTACGGCCTGCCTCTCCTCATAGCAAGCCGTCGAGGCCTGGACCAGCGCCACCCGAATCGAAGCGTCAGAGCGAATCCATCCTGAAGCCAGATCCAAGCGCCCGGCCACCAAACGAGGGTCGGCGCCAAGAAGATCCAGCCGTAGCCGGTCCAGCTCCGCAGCAGCACTATCAAGAACGGTAGGAGGAGTCGGAGAGACAGCAGTCGGTGGAGTAGGAGGAGAAGGTGGCGGCACGATGATGACCCACAAGTATAGGGGATCTATCGTAGTCCTTTCGATAAGTAAGAGTGTCGAACCCAACAAGGAGCAGAAAGAAATGATAAGCAGTTTTCAGCAAGGTATTCTCCGCAAGTACTGAAATAAGTGGTAACAGATAGTTTTGTGATAAGATAAATTGTAACGAGCAACAAGTAACAAAAGTAAATAAAGTGCAGCAAGGTGGCCCAATCCTTTTTGTAGCAAAGTATAAGCCGGAACAAACTCTTATAATAGGAAAAACGCTCCCGAGGACACATGGTAATATCGTCATGCTAGTTTTCATCACGCTCATATGATTCGCGTTCGGTACTTTGATAATTTGATATGTGGGTGGACCGGTGCTTGGGTGCTGTTCTTACTTGAACAAGCATCCCACTTATGATTAACCTCTATTGGAAGCATCCGCAACTACAATAAAAGTATTAAGGTAAACCTAACCATAGCATGAAACATATGGATCCAAATCAGCCCCTTACGAAGCAACGCATAAACTAGGGTTTAAGCTTCTGTCACTCTAGCAACCCATCATCTACTTATTACTTCCCAATGCCTTCCTCTAGGCCCAAATAATGGTGAAGTGTTATGTAGTCGACATTCACATAACACCACTAGAGGTTAGACAACATACATCTCATCAAAATATCAAACGGATACCAAATTCACATGACTACTAATAGCAAGACTTCTCACTTGTCCTCAGGAACAAATGTAACTACTCACAAAGCATATTCATGTTCAAAATCAGAGGGGTAATAATATGCATAAAGGATCTGAACATATGATCTTCCACCAAGTAAACCAACTAGCATCAACTACAAGGAGTAATCAACACTACTAGCAACCTACTAGCACCAATCCCGGACTTAGAGACAAGAATTGGATACAAGAGATGAACTAGGGTTTGGAGATGAGATGGTGCTGGTGAAGATGTTGATGGAGATTGCCCTCTCCCAATGAGAGGAGCGTTGGTGATGATGATGGCGATGATTTCCCCCTCCCGGAGGGAAGTGTCCCCGGCAAAACAGCTCCGCCGGAGCCCTAGATTGGTTCCGCCAAGGTTCCGCCTCGTGGCGGCGGAGTCTCGTCCCAAAAGGTTGCTTATGATTTTTTTCTCAGCGAAAGACTTCATATAGCAGAAGATGTGCGTCGGAGAGCCACCAGGGGGCCCACGAGGTAGGGGGCGCGACCAGGGGGAGGGGCGCGCCCCCCACCCTCGTGAGCAGGGTGTGGGCCCCCTGGCCTTCATCTTTGGCGACGATTTTTCTTTATTTATTTTAAGATATTCCGTGGAGTTTCAGGACTTTTGGAGTTGCGCAGAATAGATCTTCAATATTTGCTCCTTTTCCAGCCAGAATTCCAGCTGCCAGCATTCATCCTCTTCATGGTAAACCTTGTAAAATAAGAGAGAATAGCTGAGGGAGTCCTGGATTAGGGGGTGTTCGGATAGCCGAACTATACCTTCAGCCGGACTCCAGGACTATGAAGATACAAGATTGAAGACTTCGTCCTGTGTCCGGAAGGATCTTTTCTTGGCGTGGAAGGCAAGCTAGGTGTGCGGATATTCGAGATCTCCTACCATTGTAACCGACTCTGTGTAACCCTAACCCTATCTGGCGTCTATATAAACCGGAGGGTTGTAGTCCGTACAACAACCATCATCATACAATCATACCATAGGCTAGCTTCTAGGGTTTAGCCTCCTTGACCTCGTGGTAGATCCACTCTTGTAATACCCATATCGTCAATATTAATCTAGCAGGAGTAGGGTTTTACCTCCATCGAGAGGGCCCGAACCTGGGTAAAATAAAGTGTCCCTTGTATCCTGTTACCATTCGACCTTGACGCACAGTTTGGGACCCCCTACCCGAGATCCGCCGGTTTTGACACCGACATTGGTGCTTTCATTGAGAGTTCCTCTGTGTCGTCGCTTTTAGGCCCGATGGCTCCTTTGATCATCAACAATGATGAGGTCCAGGGTGAGACTTTCCTCCCCGGACAAATCTTCGTCTTCGGCGGCTTTGCTCTGCGGGCCAATTCGCTTGGTCATCTGGAGCAGATCGAAAGCTACGCCCCTGGCCATCAAGTCAGGTTTGGAAGCTTAAACTACACGGCTGATATCCGCGGAGACTTGATCTTCGACAGGTTCGAGCCACAGCCAAGCGCGCCGCGCTATTCTGAGGGGCATAATATAGCTCTACCTCCGAATAGCACCCTGGAGGCCGCACACGCTCCGGCCCCGATCTTTGACTCGGAGCCCGCTGCGTTCTTTGAGGATGAACGGTTGGACGTCACCGCGGGGGATGCGATCTTGAAGACGATCGAGCCGAACGCCAGCCCCGCACTCCGCACGGCCCGTGACTCCAAGGAGCCGGATTTTTCTTCGAACTCCGGGCCTCCCGTGCCCCTGCCGATCGAATCCGATTGGGCGCCTATGATGGAGTTCACCGCCGCGGACATCTTTCAGCACTCACCTCTCGGTGATATCCTAAATTCACTCAAGTCTCCCTCTATATCAGGAGAGCCCAGGCCGAACTATTGCCTGCGAGGTTGGGATTCGGACGATGAAGAAATTCAAAGCCCACCCACCACCCACTTGATAGCCACTGTCGATGATTTAACCGACACGCTTGACTTCGGATCCGAAGACTTCGACGGTATGGACGACGAAGATGGAGACGAATAGGAACCAGCACCTATAAGGCGCTGGACCACCATCCCACCTAATGATGTATTCATGGTGAATACCCCTAAAGGAAACGACAACGACGAAAAAAGGGACAAACCCTCCGAAAAGCAATCAAAATGGCGACGAAAACGCCGAGCCAAGCCCCGCCTCGATCAAGACCCAGCAATAGAGCAGGATGAGCCGGCAGACGACGAGCGCGCCTCAGATCAACCGTCCGAACAGGGCAACGCGGATAGAGAGGACAGACAGCCCTCCCCCGGCCATAACAGAACTCCGGACGATCTCACACCGGATAGAACCACGGAGTAGAAGAATCTCCACGAAAGGCTCGTCGCTACAGCACGCAGCCTGAAAAAGCAGAAACGGAAGCTAAAGACGGCGGAAGATGCACTCAGAATAAGATGGAGCAAGGTAATCAAGACCGCAGACAAATACGGTGGCAGCCGCCGCACTAAAAGCTATCCGAAGAGAAAACTACTGCCCGAATTCGATCAAGAGGCCCTAGAGCCATCGCATTCGCAAAATAAAAAAGCCATACGGTCGGATAGACGACCACACGGCCACCATAAAACGGCAAGTGGCGCCGCATTCAATGCGGCATGCGACCCAATTAAAGACTCGCATCATGGCCCAGCCAGGTCCATTTACGGGCCAAGAAAGCAAGCTCTCACAAGCAATGCAAAAAAGCTATCATTAGAATCCGGCACACCCAAATACAGGGGCGCCGCACACCCCCTATGTTTCACCGATGAGGTCCTGGAATATGAATTTCCAGAGGGATTCAAACCCGTCAACATAGAGGCGTACGATGGAACAACAGACTCCGGAGTCTGGATCGAGGATTATATCCTCCACATACACATGGCTAGAGGAGATGATCTCCACGCCATCAAATATTTACCCCTTAAGCTTAAAGGGCCAGCCCGGCACTGGCTTAAAAGCCTTCTCGAAAACACAATTGGAAGTTGGGAAGAGCTCGAGGACGCTTTCCGAGCAAATTTTCAAGGGACCTACGTCCGCCCTCCGGACGCAGACGATCTCAGTCACATAACTCAACAACCCGGAGAATCAGCGCGACAGTTCTGGAACAGATTCCTTACTAAAAAGAATCAGATAGTGGATTGTCCGGATGCCGAAGCCTTAGCAGCTTTCAGGCATAATGTCCGAGACGAATGGCTCGCCAGACACCTCGGCCAGGAAAAGCCAAGAACAATGGCCGCACTCACAAGCCTAATGACCCGCTTCTGCGCAGGAGAGGACAGCTGGTTGGCACGATGCAGCCCCAGCGACCCAAGTACATCCGAGATCAGGGATGGAAACGGAAAACCGCAACGAAATAAGGACCGTTGTCAAATCAAAGGAAAAAGTCCGAAGAGCGCGGCAGTCAATGCCGGATTCAAAAGCTCGCGGCAAAATCAAACAAAACCACCCCCTCAGGATAACAGGGATGATCCGTCCAGCTTAAATAGAATCCTGGGCAGAATATGTCATATACACAGTACTCCTGGGAAGCCTGCCAATCACACCCACAGAGATTGTTGGGTTTTTAAACAATCCGAACAGCTTAACGCCGAACACAAGGGGCTCGACACACTAAGTGAAGAAGAGGACGAACCCCAAAGGCAGAATACCAGGAAACAAAAGAACTTCCCGCAAGAAGTCAAAACAGTGAACTTACTTCACGTCACAAAACGTATGGCACCCATAAAGGTACGTACAATCAAACTTTCCCCTCAGGAGTCCCGCCACTAGTCACTAAAGCCAATCATTTTTTATCAGCTAGATTATTCTAGAAATATCAAAAACGCAGGCCGGACTGCCCTGATGCTGGATCCAATAATCGATGGGTTCCAGTTTACCAATGTCCTTATGGATGGCGGCAGTGGACTAAACCTGATATATCAGGATACAATCCACCGCATGGGCATAAACCCAGCAAGAATCCGCCACAGCAAAACCTCCTTTCAAGGGGTAGCACCAGGCCCGGACACCCATTGTATGGGTTTTCTCCGGCTTGTGGTCATATTTGGCGAAAAGCTGACCTTCCATGTAGTCCCGTTTTCAAGTCGCTATCAAGCACTAATGGGACGCGGAGCTTTCGCTCGCTTTAACGCAATACCGCATTACGCATCTCTCACACTTAAGATGCCCGGTCCATGAGGCATCATCACTCCTCCAAACGGGGGACTACGCGGCCGCTTAAACAGCCGCACAATAAAGTGGCCTCGCCAGCCAAAAGACCTTTTTTAAGTCATCAAAGGCCACTGACCCGGACTCAACGAGTTCGGCACAAGTCCATCATCAACGCAGGCTCATAAAGGCCATATACCCCCGTACCAGGGGCTATACGCAGAGACAATAAAGCTCAACTTAATATATTTTTTACCTTATATTTTGTTTATTATCTTTTTATTCCGCACAACCCATTTTGAATTCAGTTCCTCTCTTTTACAGATGAACGTCGTGCGGCGCCCGTCCAGGACACGGCACAGCGGAGACACAGGCGCAGACGTGCAGTAGGAACCCGTCTTAAGGTTTCTTTTTAGATTAAGACCCTGCGTAAACCTGTTTTACTGTCTCTTGTTGCTATACATCCCCTGGTTTTTTCTACTATAACCAAGGAGGAGGCTGGCGTTTTGGCATGTGGCCACGCCAGAATTTTTGCTCGTACCTGGACACTAGGGGATCTTTTTTTTAAGGGTGTTGTCTCACCCGCACTGATAAAGACCGAACACCTTAGGGAGTGTCCGGCGTCGCGAGTTTTGGCACTATATGCATCAGCTCCGAATCATGATTTTGGTCATATGTTGGGTTGCCCGGCTCCTGAGTTCGGCCACCTTACGTTCCGCTCTATCGGCTAAGGTAGCACCAGGAGAACTACTGTGATTATGCCCCGGTTCGGCCGGGTGAGCACCTCAGTAGAGAAAGCCGAAAACCGACTGTCATGATGTAGCGCGAGACTGGTGGCCACTCGATGACTCATAGGGACTTTTCGAATTCCTCCACTTTGATGAAGGGTCGTTTCCTGGTCAGGCACGTACGCGCTCCGAACTCGGGCAAAGCGCAGTCGCCACTAAAGGGCTACCTAAAGAGTCCCACTGTCAAGCTCCTATGGCTAAGTGAAAGTGTTAAAGCATTATAGTCCGGTTGCCTAGCCCGCTGCGCTATCACCTCCTTTGTAGGACCAAGACTTTGGGTTAAGTGTGAAAATGCGTCTTCTGCGCCCACCCCCGCACTATGTGCGTGGGGGCTTAAGCCAACGACTGCAATCTTTCAGAATTTATACATATTAAAACGGCCACACAGGAGGTGTTCTTAATACTTGAAGGCACAAGTCTAAAAAAATGCCACTACAATTTATCAAAATACTGTTTTATGATTACATATGCTATCATAATATAGCATCCTTCGAGCACTGCGTCTCTATTACGCGAGCGCCTTCGAGGACTTCCTCAAAATAGTGCTCGGTAGGTGTTCGGCTTTTGTCCGAATCCCGGGACGCAATAGTGGTGGGCTCCATATCTGCCCAGTATGTCTTGACACGGGCAAGATCCAGCCGAGCGCCCTCTACGCACGCTGACCTCTGCATAGCATCGACACGTGGCACCACGTCTAGCAATTGCTGCACCAAGCTGAAATAACTCTTCGGCTTCGATCTCCCCGGACACAGACGATCCATGACGTACTTCATGGCGAGTCCGGACAACCTATTCCGCTCGGCCCATTGGGCCAGGCGATCGTCCACTGCCAGCGGACGCTCTGGATTGATGAATTGCGACCAAAAGAGCTTCTCCACTTCATGATCCTTTTTATCTCGAAAGTGTTCGGTCGCATCAATGGCACTAGCCGCCAAATCCAGATAGGTGTCCTCTATACTCCACATCCGGTTTAACGGGGCAAACTTCGGATCACAAAATTTTCTCCGCAGCGAGAAGGGCTTTCCATCCGCAATCTGTCCGGCTTGATGCAGCTCTTCCTTCGCCGCTCTCATTATAGAGCGGGCGTCCTTGGCGTCAGCAACAACCTTCTCTAAGCTCGTTTGCCTCGCCCGATCTTCTTCTTCAAGAAGCTTGCAACGGTCAGTAGCGCTCTTTAACTTTACGGCCATATCAGCCATTTCATCCTTGCTTCGGCAATGGGCAGCCTGTTCGGCTTTCAGCTCTTCAAGGGCTTTCACGACAGCCGCATCACTTTTTCTGGCTTGTTCCTTCGCTCGGGCGAGTTCGGCTCTAAGACCTTCCACGGCGGCCGCACCATCTGCGTCAAGCACACACACGGTAAGATATTGACATATAGCTCGTCTTACTAACAATCGCCTAATGATTTCAATACCTTGAGCACCATCAAGCCGCTTGTTAACAAGCACGATGTCGGCTTCTGTCTCATCCAGTTGTCACTTTAGTTCGGCATATTCACAAGTCCGGCTTGACTCCGGACAATCATCCACCTACATATAAAGGTGCCACTTAAAGGACCTGGGATTAAGATCCTCTGTGCCGTACATCTTTACGACGCACAGAGTCTCTGGGGCTACTATCTACACAGGGCGCACTTTATTTATGCACAATTAATACAAATGTACGTTATTTAAAAAACGTACCTCAAGGCCTGCCACTAAACTCTTGACGGCCCCGTGCAGTCCGCTTTCGGCGGATGAAATCTTTTCAATTACCGTCCTCATTAACGCACGATGCTCCTCTGAGACAGAGGCTCGCCCCAGCAGAATCCTTAGCTCCTCCGACCGAACACCAGATGGTGCCGGACTCGTCCCATGGCCTTCCTCAAAGGCCGGACACGGAGAACCTCGGGGGGCACCACCATCCACCCCTAGCGGATCCGGAGAAATCCCCCGCGACGACACTTCAGCGTCGCCCGCCTTGCTAGGCGATACAGAAGGAGGAGGCGTTCCGCTCTCCATCATCTCCGGAAGAAGATCCCCCGAGGACGAGTTCTGCTGAGAAGGGCTGAGGACCGAACTACAAAGTAAGGTTGTGGTTAAAACTTCTCAGATATAAATAAAGGATTTCTCTTAAAAGAAAGACTCTTCTTCTACTTATGGCTCGCTGGAGAGCTGGTCCCTTTTAGGGTTTAGTTTGGCCGAGGGGCTCCCCGGCGTTTGGTCCTCTGACAAGGATTCTTTCCCCCGCTTCGAGGCAACGGTCTCCGGGTCGTCAGAGGCAGCCCTTTTCTTTCCCTTAGGAGAGGAATTATCGATTCCCCCCTTCGGAAGGGTCTCTTTCGAAGAGGCAGCGGTTTCCTTGTCCTCCCCCTTATTTCCCTCCAAAGGCACTTCCTCCAGCATACTGACTAGCACGGGATCCAGCCAGGTTTCGAGAAGGGGAGCCGGACACCTGATCAGCTTCGCCTTCGCTATCCACTCCTACTTAAAAGAAGGAGCGCTGTTAGAAACAAATTAATTACGCGGATAGAAGGTCCGGTTGCAAGGTCACCTACTCGAGTATCTGGGCGATTGAAGCTTAAACCAGCATCCTCGGTCAAATCCGGACTCACTTCTTGTGATCCGAAGAATAGTTTATACATCTCCACGGGCGTCACGCCCATAAAATTCTGGAGAGCTCGTGGTCCCTCCGGATTGAACTCCCACAAGCGAAGAGGGCGATGTTGGCCGGGCAGTGTCCAGCAAATCAGCATGACTTGTGTCACCTTGACCAGGTCGAGGTCTCCCTTCAAGAGATCCTTAATACGACCCTGCAGCAGAGGAACGTCATTGGGCAAGCCCCGATCTAACCCTGTGTTAATCCACGATGCTAACCGTGGTGGGGGACCCGAGCAAATGGTCGGAGGCGCCACCCATGCGGTGCCCCGACGAGCGGTGATGTAGAACCACTCCTGTTGCCATAAGCCAAGATCCTCTTGAAAAGCGCCCTCGGGCCATGGAGCGTCGGCATTTCTTTTTATAACAGCGCCTCCGCACTCTGTGTGGCGCTCTTCAATTATCTTCGGTTCTACTTTGAAGGTCTTGAGTCACAATCTGAAGTGAGGGGTAACACGGAGGAACGCTTCGCACACAACTATGAACGAGGAGATACGGAGGATGGACTCCGGAGCTAAGTCGTGGAATTCCAGCCCATAATAAAACATCAGCCCCCTTACGAAGGGATCCACGGGGAAGCCTAATCCCCGGAGGAAGTGGGATATGAATACCATACTCTCGCCGGGCTGAGGGCTAGGGATCACCTGTCCTTGAACAGGCAGCCTGTGCGGAATCTCCCTGGTCAGGAATCTAGCTTCCCTCAATCTTGATACGTCCTCCTCGGTAACAGAGGAGGGCATCCATCGGCCTTGGATGTCGGAGCCAGACATTATCGAAGATCCGGTGTGCTCGGAATCTGGAAGCCTAGGGTGTTGGAACTTGAGGTGACGGGCGAGCTCGTTTTGAGAATAGAAGCGGGGAACAGGGCCTTGGTCTCTTTATAAGAGGCAGAATATCAAGCGCCCTCCCCGTAACCGTCTTGGACTAGCCTTTAATTAAGGCAAGACGTGCTAACAGGCACGATTGGGTTACCCACATCCGTATTAATGAGAATCCCGTTAAAGGGGGCACACGATCTCTGCTTCGACAAGACGTGCCAAGGAAACCGCCTCGCTACACGAGCCGAGGTGGAACAATGAAAGCAATTTATATAGAAGGCTTGGTCACAGTGTTATGACGCACTGCAGGATACGTCAGCAGATTTGATTTGTGTTAATATTATTCTCTGTATGGCAATATGTGGAAACTTATCTTGCAGAGCCGGACACTATTTTTTGGTGTTTATAATCTTCTTGAAGAACTTGGAGCAGGAACCCGCCTTGCAATGCCGAAGACAATCTGTGCACCGGACTCGTCGTCATTGAAGCCTGGTTCAGGGGCTACTAAGGGAGTCCTGGATTAGGGGGTGTTTGGATAGCCGAACTATACCTTCAGCCAGACTCCAGGACTATGAAGATACACGATTGAAGACTTCGTCCCGTGTCCGGAAGGATCTTTTCTTGGCATGGAAGGAAAGCTAGGCGTGCGGATATTCGAGATCTCCTACCATTGTAACCGACTCTGTGTAACCCTGACCCTATCCGGTGTCTATATAAACCGGAGGGTTGTAGTCCGTAGAACAACCATCATCATACACAATCATACCATACGCTAGCTTCTAGGGTTTAGCCTCCTTGATCTCGTGGTAGATCCACTCTTGTAATACCCATATCATCAATATTAATCTAGCAGGAGTAGGGTTTTACCTCCATCGAGAGGGCCCGAACCTGGGTAAAATAAAGTGTCCCTTGTCTCCTGTTACCATCCGACCTTGACGCACAGTTCGGGACCCCCTACCCGAGATCCGCCGGTTTTGACACCGACAATAGCCATAAGTATTGTGACATAATGTGAAATAACAACCCATAATGCAATAAATATTAACATAAAAGCATGATGCAAAATGGACGTATCAACTTCCCCAAGCTTAGACCTCGCTTGTCCTGAAGCGAAAAGCCGATAACAATAAATATGTGCTCATGTTTAGAGGTAGAGGCATCAATAAAAATAAAATACGGACATGAAGGCATCATGATTACTCTCATAACAACAACATATATAGATTTATCATATGATTACTTATGTTCAAGTGATAATCTTTTCATGATGCAAAAGTATGAATCATAAACCTTATTGGGCACTAAAAAATCATAACCTCAGTCATTGGAGCAATTGCAATTTATCATAACATCGGGAAGAGTCTATGTCAGAGCTTAAAAGCAAGTCCACATATTCAACTATCATTTAGTCCTTCATAATTGCTAACACTCACGCAATACTTGTGGCTAGGGAGTTTTAACCGGACACAGAGAAAGATAGGGACTTATAGTTTTGCCCCACAACCTTTTACCTGAAGGGTAATGTCAACAATAACAATTCATGCTCCCCTACATCCAATTAGATATACATATATATCATGTTCTTTCCAACATGCTGGGCTTGCCAAAGGATAAAATGAAAAAGGAAAGGTGAAGATCACCGTGACTCTTGCATAAGATAGAAGATAATAATAAAAGATAGGCCCTTCGCAGAGGGAAGCAGAGGTTGCCATGCGCTTTTATGGTTTGATGCACAAAATCTTAATGCAAAAGAACGTCGCTTTATATTGCCCCTTGTATGTGAACCTTTATTATCCAGTCCGTCGCTTTTATTGCGTCCACAACAAGTTCGTACAAAGCTTATTTCTCTGCACTAATAAGTCATGCATATTTAGAGAGCAATTTTTATTGCTTGCACCGATGACAACTTACTTGAAGGATCTTACTCAATCCATAGGTAGATATGGTGGACTCTCATGGCTAAACTGGTTTAGGGCTATTTGGGAGCACAAGTAGTATCTCTACTTGGTGCTGAGAATTTGGCTAGCATGAGGGGGAAAGGCAAGCTCAACATGTTAGGAGATCCATGACAATATACTTTATCTTAGATACAAGAAAACATAACTCATTATGTTGTCTTCCTTGTCCAACATCAACTCTTTAGCATGTCATATTTGAATGAGTGTTCCCAATCCTAAAAGATGTCAAGGATAATATATCTATATGGGAAACCTCTCGCTCCTTATTACTTCCTATTAATTGCAACGATGACCAAAGCTATATTTGCCAACTCCCAACAACTTTTTAATCATCATACTCTTTCTATGTGAAGTCATTACTCTCAATAAGACCAATATGAACTCTTTGTTTCTTTTCTTCTATTCACACTAGATCATGGCAAAGTAATCAAGCCCTTGACTCAACACTAGTATTTATTATATAAATATAGCTCATGGACTCAATTGCATAGAGGGATCATAAAGCAAAACTTCAAAACTAGATCATGTCATGACTTTATTCTACTAAATCAAGATACTACTAATAGGATTGAACTAAGAAAAACGGTACAGATAGGGGTTGTGATGATGATACGATATCGGGGCACCTCCCCCAAGCTTGGCAGTTGCCAAGGGGAGTGCCCAGACCCATGTGATTATGTCTCCTTCTTTGTTGTTGGCGGTGGAGGTGTTGTTGATGATGCAAGCTCGTCGTCCACCTTCCATGGCATAGGCTCACCCTCATAGAAGGATGATCGAGTCTCCGGAATCCTCAAATCTGCAACGGGAACAACTCGAAATGAGAACAGAAGATATTTGCGTGATACGGGAGTCAAAACCTTCGGGAGAATATATAATGAATTTTTACCGACCGAAATACGTATCGTGCAAGAAAACGGAGTCCGGAGGGCACACGAGGTGCTCACGAGGTAGGGGGGCGCGCCCAGGGGGGTAGGGCGCGCCCTCCACCCTCGTGGAGGCCTCGTGTCCTCCCTGGACTGCTACCTATTTTTCTATTTTTCTAAATATTCCAAAATGGAGAAATATTGCCTTAAAAATTGTTTTGGAGTCGGTTTACTTACCGTACCACATACCTATTCCTTTTCGGAGTCTGGGACGTTCTGGAAAGTGTCCCTTATGTATTCCTCCGGGGTTACGGTTTCAATAACATTGGTTTCAACATTTATGGGATTACCTGAGATATAGTGTTTGATTCTTTTACCGTTTACCACCTTTGGATTTGTGCCTTCGAAGTTGTTGATTTTTATGGCACCGGAACGATAGACCTCCTCGATAACGTAGGGACCTTCCCATTTGGAGAGAAGTTTTCCTGCAAAAAATCTTAAACGAGAGTTGTATAGCAACACATAATCACCTACATTAAACTCACGCTTTTGTATCCTTTTGTCATGCTATCTTTTAACTTTTTCTTTAAACAACTTGGCATTTTCATAGGCTCGGGTTCTCCATTCATCAAGTGAGCTAATATCAAATAACCTCTTCTCACCGGCAAGTTTGAAATCATAGTTGAGCTCTTTAATAGCCCAATATGCCTTATGTTCTAGTTCGAGAGGTAAGTGACATGCTTTTCCATAAACCATTTTATACGGAGACATACCCATAGGATTCTTAAATGCAGTTCTATAGGCCCATAATGCATCATCAAGTTTCTTGGACCAATTCTTTCTAGACCTATTAACAGTCTTTTGCAAAATTAATTTGAGCTCTCTATTGCTCAATTCTACTTGACCACTAGACTGGGTGGTATGGAGATGCAATTCTATGATTAACATCATATTTAGCAAGCATTTTAAGGAAGGCACCATGAGTAAAGTGTGAACCACCATGAGTCATTAAATATCTAGGGACTCCAAACCTCGGAAAAATAACTTCCTTAAGCATTTTAATAGAAGTGTTATGATCACCACTACTAGTTGGAATAGCTCCTACCCACTTAGTAACGTAATCAACAGCAACTAAAATATGTGTATATCCATTAGAAGCAGGAAAAGGTCCCATATAATCAAAGCCCCAAACATCAAATGGTTCAATAACAAGTGAATAATTCATAGGCATTTCTTGACGTCGACTAATATTACCAATTCTTTGACATTCATCACAAGACAAAACAAGCTTACGGGCATCCTTGAAGAGATTAGGCCAATAAAAACCAGACTGCAATACCTTATGTGCAGTTCTATCTCCAGCGTGGTGTCCTCCATAAGCTTCGGAGTGACACTTGCGTAGGATCTGTTCCTATTCATGCTCAGGTACACAACGTCTAATAACACCATCTAGTCCTTCTTTATAAAGATGTGGGTCATCCCAAGAGTAATGTCTCAAATCATAAAAGAACTTTTTCTTTTGTTGGTATGTGAAGCTAGGTGGTATAAATTCAGCAACAATATAATTAGCATAATCAGCATACCATGGAGTGCTACGAGAAGTGCTTATGACATTAATTTGTTCATCAGGAAAGCTATGATCAATAGGTAGTGGGTCATCAAGAACATTCTCTAACCTAGATAAGTTGTCTGCAACTGGGTTCTCAGCTCCTTTTCTATCAACAATATGCAAATCAAATTCTTGCAGCAAGAGAACCCATCTAATAAGTCTAGGTTTAGCATCTTTCTTTTCCATAAGATATTTAATAGAAGCATGATCAGTGTGAATAGTTACTTCAGAATCAACTATATAGGGTCTGAATTTATCACAAGCAAACACAACTGCTAAAAGTTCCTTTTCGGTAGTAGCATAATTTCTTTGAGCATTGTCTAGAGTCTTACTAGCATAATGGATAACATTTAATTTCTTATCAATTCTTTGCCCTAGAACAGCACCTATAGCATAATCACTAGCATCACACATAATTTCAAAGGGTAAATTCCAATCAGGTGGCTGAACAATAGGTGCAGAGACTAATGCTTTCTTAAGTATTTCAAATGCTTCTACACAATCATCATCAAAGACAAATGGTACATCTTTTTGTAATAAATTAGTCAGAGGCCGAGAAATTTTTGAGAAGTCCTTAATGAACCTCCTATAAAATCCGGCGTGACCAAGGAAACTTCTTATACCTTTGATGTCCTTGGGACATGGGATCTTTTCAATAGCATCAACCTTGGCTTTATCAACTTCAATACCTTTTTCAGAAACATTGTGCCCCAAGACAATACCTTTATTAACCATAAAGTGGCACTTTTCCCAATTCAAGACAAGATTAGTTTCTTCACATCTCTGCAAAACTCGATCAAGATTGCTCAAGCAATCATCAGAAGAGGAACCACAGACGGAAAAGTCGTCCATGAAAACCTCACAAATCTTTTCACAGAAGTCAGAGAATATAGCCATCATGCATCTTTGAAAGCTAGCAGGTGCATTACATAAACCAAAAGGCATACGTCTATAAGCAAAAGTACCAAAAGGGCATGTAAAAGTAGTCTTTGATTGATCTTTAGCCGACCCAGGTATTTGAGAGAAACCAGAATAACCATCTAGAAAGCAATAATGTGTATGTTTGCATAATCTTTCTAGCATTTGATCAATAAAAGGTAAGGGGTAATGATCTTTCTTAGTAGCTTTATTTAATTTGTGTAAATCAATTACCATCCTATAACCTGTGATAATTCTTTGCGGAATCAATTCATCTTTATCATTAGGGACAACAGTAATACCTCCCTTCTTAGGGACACAATGGACAGGACTTACCCACTGACTATCAGCAACGGGATAAATTATACCTACCTCCAGAAGCTTGAGTATTTCTTTTCTTACCACTTCTTTCATTTTAGGATTCAAACGTCGTTGAGGGTCACGAACTGGTTTAGCATCCGCTTCCAAATTTATTTTATGTTGACAAAGAGTGGGACTAATGCCCTTAAGATCATCGAGAGTATATCCAATAGCTGCACGGTGCTTCCTCAGAGTTTTTAGTAATCTTTCTTCTTCATGCTCTGAAAGGTTAGCACTAATAATAACAGGATATATTTTCTTTTCATCAATATAAGCATATTTAAGATTATCAGGCAACGGTTTAAGCTCAAACACGGGATCACCCTTGGGTGGAGGAGGATCCCCTAGGATTTCAACAGGAAAATTGTGTTTCAGAATAGGTTCCTGTTTAAAGAATATTTCATCTATTTCCCTTCTTTCATTCATGAACATCTCATTTTCATGGTCTAGCAAATATTGTTCCAAAGGATCACTAGGAGGTACGGCAATAGAAGCAAGACCAATAATTTCATCCTTACTAGGCAATTCTTCCTCACGATGTTGTTTACTAAATTTAGAGAAGTTAAACTCATGAACCATATCATCCAAGCCAATAGTAACAACATTCTTTTCGCAATCTATCTTAGCATTAATAGTGTTCAAGAAGGGTCTACCAAATATAATGGGACAAAAGCTATCTTGTGGAGAACAAAGAACAAGAAAATCAGCAGGATATTTAGTTTTTCCACACAAGACTTCAACATCTCTAACAATTCCCACTGGTGAAATAGTATCTCTATTGGCAAGCTTAATTGTAACATCAATATCTTCTATCTCAGCGGGTGCAATTTCATTCTTAATTTCTCCGTACAAAGTATGTGGTATAACACTAGCACTCGCACCCATATCACATAAGCCATGATAACAATGATCTCCTATTTTAACAAAAATAACAGGCACGCCTACCACAGGTCTATGTTTATCTCTATCACAGGGTTTAGCAATTCTAGCTGTTTCACCAGAGAATGCAATGACATGACCATCAATTTTATCAGACAAGAGATCTTTAACAATAGCAATATTAGGTTCTACTTTGACTTGCTCAGGAGGTGTATAAGTTCTAGTATTGCTTTTACAAACAACAGTTGAAGCTTTAGCATGATCCTTTACTCTAGTAGGGAAAGGTGGTTTCTCAACATAAGAGGTGGGAACAATAGGATCATTATAAGTGATGGTCTTTTCTTCAAATTTATGGTTGCAGCTACTTTTACTTCTATGGGAGGATGATACTTAAACCACTTCTCCTTGGGGAGATCAACATAAGTAGCAAAAGATTCACAGAAAGAAGCTACTATCTCAGAGTCAAGTCCATATTTAGTGCTAAACTTACGGAAAATATCGGTATCCATAAAAGATTTAACACAATCAAACTTAGGTGTCATACCTGACTCCTTACCTTCGTCGAGGTCCCAATCTTCAGAGTTGCGTTTAAGTCTATCCAATAAATTCCATCTGAATTCAATAGTCTTCATCATAAAAGAGCCAGCACAAGAAGTATCGAGCATGGTTTGATTATTATGAGAAAGACGAGCATAAAAATTCTGAAGAATTGTTTCTCTTGAGAGGTCATGATTGGGGCATGAATATAACATTGATTTAAGCCTCCCCCAAGCTTGAGTGACGCTTTCTCCTTCGCGAGGCCAAAAATTATATATATAATTGCGATCACGATGAACAAGATGCATAGGGTGATACTTTTGATGAAATTCCAATTTCATTCTTTTATAGTTCCATGATCTCGTATCATCACATAGCCTATACCATGTCGATGCGTCTCCCTCCAAAGATAAAGGGAAAGCCTTCTTCTTAACAACATCATCGGGTATACTTGCAAGCTTAAATAATCCACAAATATCATCTAAATAGCGTAGATGCTCGTCGGGATGCTTTGTCCCATCTCCTGTAAAAGTATTAGCCAGCAGTTTTTCCATAATACCCGAAGGAAATGCAAAAGGAGTTTCATTTTCAATAGGTTCAGTAGGTTGAGGAGCAACTCTTTGCTCTACTGGACGGGGTGAAGATACCCCGAACAAGCCCCTCAGAGATTCAGTTTCCATAGTAACAAGTGACAGAAAATTTCAGCACACTATATAAATTTTTCCTTACCAAATTCCACTTACCAAAGGCGCTACACTCCCTGGCAACGGCGCTAGAAAAGAGTCTTGATGACCCACAAGTATAGGGGATCTATCGTAGTCCTTTCGATAAGTAAGAGTGTCGAACCCAATGAGGAGCAAAAGGAAATGATAAGCAGTTTTCAGCAAGGTATTCTCTACAAGTACTGAAATAAGTGGTAATAGATAGTTTTGTGATAAGATAAATTGTAACGAGCAAAAAGTAACAAAAGTAAATAAGGTGCAGCAAGGTGGCCCAATCCTTTTTTAGCAAAGGACAAGCCGGAACAAACTCTTATAATAGGAAAAATGCTCCCGAGGACACATGGGAATATCGTCAAGCTAGTTTTCATCACGCTCATATGATTCGCGTTCGGTACTTTGATAATTTGATATGTGGGTGGACCGGTGCTTTGGTGCTATTCTTACTTGAACAAGCATCCCACTTATTATTAACCTCTATTGCAAGCATCCGCAACTACAACAAAAGTATTAAGGTAAACCTAACCATAGCATGAAACATATGGATCCAAATCAGCCCCTTACGAAGCAACGCATAAACTAGGGTTTAAGCTTCTGTCACTCTAGCAACCCATCATCTACTTATTACTTCCCAATGCCTTCATCTAGGCCCAAATAATGGTGAAGTGTTATGTAGTCGACGTTCACATAACACCACTAGAGGTTAGACAACATACATCTCATCAAAATATCGAACGAATACCAAATTCACATGACTACTAATAGCAAGACTTCTCCCTTGTCCTCAGGAACAAACGTAACTACTGACAAAGCATAGTCATGTTAAAAATCAGAGGGGTAATAATATGCATAAAGGATCTGAACATATGATCTTCCACCAAGTAAACCAACTAGCATCAACTACAAGGAGTAATCAATACTACTAGCAACCTACTAGCACCAATCCCGGACTTAGAGACAAGAATTGGATACAAGAGATGAACTAGGGTTTGGAGATGAGATGGTGCTGGTGAAGATGTTGATGGAGATTGCCCTCTCCCGATGAGAGGAGCGTTGATGATGATGATGGCGATGATTTCCCCCTCCCGGAGGGAAGTGTCCCCGGCAAAACAGCTCCGCCGGAGCCCTAGATTGGTTCCGCCAAGGTTCTGCCTCGTGGCGGTGGAGTCTCGTCCCGAAAGGTTGCTTATGATTTTTTTCTCATCGAAAGACTTCATATAGGAGAAGATGGGCGTCGGAGAGCCACCAGGGGCCCATGAGGTAGGGGGCGCGCCCAGGGGGAGGGGCGCGCCCCCCACCCTCGTGAGCAGGGTGTGGGCCCCCTGCCTTCATCTTTGGCGACGATTTTTCTTTATTTATTTTAAGATATTCCGTGGAGTTTCAGGACTTTTGGAGTTGCGCAGAATAGGTCTTCAATATTTGCTCCTTTTCCAGCCAGAATTCCAGCTGCCGGCATTCCTGTCGGATCACGGGTTCCGGCAGACCCTTAAGGTTCAAACTCTGGGGTGCGCGCGGAGATTCTGCCCTCTACCTCTCCGTCTCACAAGGATCTACACTACCAAAGGAAAAACACAAAATACACAGAGTTTATACTGGTTCGGGCCACCGATGTGGTGTAATACCCTACTCCAGTGTGGTGGGTGGATTGCCTCTCGGGATGATGATGATGATGATCAATACAAGGGAGAACGGCCTCGCGAGGGCTTGTTCTTAGCTAGGACGATGAACTGCTAGGGGAGTTCAGCCGCCCTTCTCTCTCTCCCTCTCTCTACTTGCTCTATGATTGCTCTGAGTACCCACCCCATCCCCTGTGGGTGGCTGGTCCTATTTATAGGCAAAGGCCCTGGGCCTCTCCCCAAATATTGAGCGGGAAGGGCGCCAACAATTGGCCAATTTGAAGGGGAACATCTGGTACACTTATCCTGACCAAAGTTGGTCCTCGCCTGTCAAAGGCCTTGTGGTGACGCCGTTCTGGGCTCCACGATGAGCTCATTCCCACCGTTGGACTGGTCTTGGTCTCGTTGCACCGAAATGGATGCCTTTGCTTGATCCTCACGCCTGCGCTTGCCCCCTTTGCACCAAAGAGGAAAGGGAGGACACTGCGCGGTCTGGCACCCGTCTGGCACCCTTGGTTGTCATGGCTTGCGTCATGGGCACCTTGTGAGGTGCCCTGCCTCGATCTCTCTGCCTCCTCGTGAGCCAGCCAGAGGAGGCGTGCCTGAGGAAGCGCTGCGTCGTCCTCCCCGCGAGGCTTGGCCCCTCGCGAGGGTCTTGAGTCTCATGTTGATGAAGGTGGGCCGTACTGGGCCTCCTTTGAGCCACGTTGTCGGTGTCATTACCGGCGGATCTCGGGTAGGGGGTCCCGATCTGTGCGTCAAGGTCGGATGGTAACAGGAGACAAGGGACACTTTATTTTACCCAGGTTCAGGCCCTCTCGATGGAGGTAAAACCCTACTCCTGCTAGATTAATATTGATGATATGGGTAGTACAAGAGTAGATCTACCACGAGATCAAGGAGGCTAAACCCTAGAAGCTAGCCTATGGGTATGATGATGGTTATGATGTCTTCGTCCTACGGACTACAACCCTCCGGTTTATATAGGCACCGGATAGGGTTAGGGTTACACAGAGTCGGTTACATTGGTAGGAGATCTTGAATATCCGCACGCCTAGCTTGCCTTCCACGCCAAGGAAAGAACCTTCCGGACATGGGAGTCCGGCTGAAGATATAGTTCGGCTATCCGAACACCCCCTAATCCAGGACTCCCTCAGTGGCCCCCGAACCAGGCTTCAATGACGTCGAGTCCAGCGCACAAATTTGTCTTCGGCATTGCAAGGCGGGTTCCCCCTCCGAATCTTGTGTACCTATATGAATAATGTCCGTAGCGCTCCTCGGTCTCGGTGCCCAATAATTGCCGTCTTCCACGTGTTGAACGAATGCGAAAAGCCCGGGGGTGTTTTTATATTCACACCCTTGGTCATATAAACGAGCCGCTTATTTAACGGGATGGGGATCTAGATCCAAACCACATCTTCTTCTCCCCGCGAGTTATCATCAGAGCGTCTCCAGCAAAGGTCCATTCCAACATGGCCAGCCGTCGTAGCTCCTCCCCTCGCCCCTCCAGCCCCAAATTCGGAGACTGGGAGAGTAGCACCATCCCGTACAGCGAACTAGTGTCACTGCAGGCCAAAGGATTCCTTCCCCAAGCATATATGGTCCCGGTCCAAGCCGGACTCGCCACCTACAACGGCGGCAAGCAAGCGGAGAGCACCCCCAATCCTTCTAAAGGAGAGCTGGTGTGCCTCGTCCGTTATTTATTAAGTGGTCTGGGATTTCCAATTCATCCATTCCTCCGCGGGCTTCTGGAGTTCTACGGCCTCCAGCTGCACAACCTCATGCCTGGCTCCGTTCTACATATTGCAGGCTTCGTTGCCCTTTGTGAGCTATTTTTAGGCGTCGAGGCTCATTTTGCGCTGTGGAAGAAGTTGTTCTGCTTGGTGCCCCGTTCTCAGAAGGGGTCTATATACCAAGTGGGCGGAGCCGAAATATGGCGCATCGCCGGGACCGGATACCTATCCGGAACCCCAAAGAAGGCGTCCGAGGACTGGCCTTCAGAATGGTTCTACATAGACGACGTCCCGCTGCCAGACCCTGTCCGGGTCGGCCTCCCTGAGTTCAGCATGGCTCCCTTAAAGAAACGCTTAAGTTGGCGTCCGCGGAGCTCTCAGAGAGAAAGCAACAGAGACGTTTTTTACCTGAAGGGCCGGATAAGACTGTTGGCCCATTCCGGACTAACCATGATTGGAGCCATGGCCGCATGTATTATGCGGGGGGTGCAGCCACTTCAATATAGGAGCCACCCCATGTGGGATTTCAACGGGGAGGATGACGCCACCCGTTACGGCCGCAAGGGGCAGACATAGCTACCGCTCTAGTAAAGATTCTAACATCTGTGTACAAGGGAGAAAAGGAGGACTTCCTCCGCGTCAACCCGCGGGCCGGATTCACTATGTATGAACCTCCAAGTTGGGTAAGTGAACAATTGCACTTGCCCGCTTATTTAATGCTCCCATGACTAGATACGTAATCTGGTGATTTCAACGCAGGAGCTTCGACAGGAGGTAAAGGATATCAACAGCTGCCCTCCACAGCCTGAGGACCCAGAACGGTCCCTCGATCCGGACTCCGAAGAGGATCCGGACATATCGGTGGAGCTCATCGACGGGGTGTTCCACCAGTTAAGCAAAGATAATACCTTGGTGGCCATTACGGCTGATTATCCCGGGTTAATCCCGGCCTCCCAGGTGACAGAAACCGGAGTGTTTATTCCCGCAAGAGAGATTCCGTCCTTACATATTCCGGTGTTTCTGACGACAACCCTATTTTACAGGGGAGATTTCCGAGGAGGGAGGCCGAACCTGCGGCGGCTAGCCAACGAGGAGCCGTCGGGCCTCGTGGGGTAAAAAGGGATGAAGTCCGGACTGAGAGTTCGGCACAAAGGTATAACGCGCCCTCTGTCTTCCTGGCGTTATTCTGTCAGGGCATGTTAACATCCGTACTGTTTCCAGGACGAAGAGGCCTCGCTGGACTATACCTGGAGGGGCCGCCAACCACGCCTCTACCAGCCAGGCCCCAACGTCTGGTCCGGAGGCGGGGACAAACACCAGGCTTGCGCCGGACGCTCCTCCAACAGAGGACGCGGACCGGCTATCTGCCACAAATTCAGAAGTGGAGACGCCATGAACCATAGGCGTCGCCGGACAGTTCTACGCGACGCTTGTTTCTCCCGAGAGGCCTTAGGCGCCTTCAATTCAGGAGATGCGTACCTTCGTGCTGCTCAAGATGATTTAGCCAGAGCCACGGAGCAGTATGTGAAAGACATACGGGTAAGAAAATTTAAATATATATACCAGTAGCCCCCGAGACTTGAAACAGTTAAACTAACTGATTTAAGGATCATATAATATGTAGGTTTTTACTGAGAAGAACACCGTGTTGTCCCAGGAGATGGAAAAGTGCAAGGCCCAACTAGAGGCCGCACTAGTTGCAACAGGGGAGCCCAAAGGGACCCCCTCAGGTATGATATACTTTGAGAGATTAGTATTGTGCGTCTTATGTGCGAATCTGACAATTAATGTTACATATGGTGCCGGACTAGATCCGGAGAGGCAACAACTCTTACGCCAGTTAAAGGCTGGCGAGAGTACGTTGACAAGGGTGAGGCGAGAGAAGAATGATCTTCAGGATGCCAACACCAAGCTGGATGTTGAACTAAAAGATGTTCGTGGCCAGCTATCTGACTCCACGAAGGAGAATCAGCGTCTTCGACGCGGCATATTTAGTAAGTGCTTGAGCGAACCCTTTGAAAAAAAAGGAGTTCGGCGAGGAAGACGAATGACAGAATTATGTCTGTAGGTACGCTCACAGGTCGTCCTGCAGAGGAGATGCCCGGTTCTACGGGTGACCTTCTCCCCGAACTCCTGCAACTGCACGAACGAATTCGGCAGGCAATGTAAGGGGTTGCCCGGGCCTTATGGCCTGCCCACTCCACGCCCGAGGGACTTGGAGAGCTTGCGGAGAAGCTGAAGGGAGCTCGGCGGCGCATCCGGTTGTGGAAGATATCAGCCTGCCGACAAGGCGCGAGGGAGGCCTGGGCCATGGTGAAGACCCGCTTTACGAAGTCTGACCCCAATCACATGGCCGAGGTCAGACCAGTGGGGCCTGACGGGAAGGAGATCCCTGTGAGCTTGGTGTATGGCCAGGTAGAGCTGGCCGCAAAGTATTCCCAGCAGGACTGTAAATTAGACAGCCTGTTAGATGGTATAGAGGAGGAATACGATCAGTCAAGATGACTATGTAATTTATAATTGACATGTGTAATGCCTTCTAGCCGGATTGTAGATCGTTTGTCATTGCCGACCTTTTCGCTTCGACCTCGGGACCTGACGGTCTGGAGTGTGTCGAAATACCATAACGGCTATATAAAATCCAGGGTATGCATGGAGACCAGGCGTAGGGGTCATTAGTGCTTTATCAGACAAGTGCCCAACTAGTTATGTTATATTACATGGTTAGTAAGAAACATCTTCCAGAGAGAATAGTTCCGCTAAGGGTTCCTTTCACTGGGGTGGCGTGCCCTAAAGTGCACGTCCGGACTGCAAATGCAGAAGATCATCTGGGGGCATGTATAAAATAAAAAGGTTCATCTTTAGTTCACCGACCGAATATTCCCTTAAGAACGCTAGCTTTCGGCTTCACCCAGTCTGAGGTACACATCCGGCTTATCCGGCAGTAACAATCGCAGAGGTGCTCCCTTTGCCGCCTAGCCGAACACGGGAACGTAGGGGTAAGCACAGGAGCCAGGCAACCCAGCTTGGCCAAAACTTAAGTCATCTCGATGCATATAATGGCGAAGAAAAGGTGCATGCGGAAGTCTGACGCATGTGTTGGGTGTGAAAGCCATATGGACAAGCTTCTGTTAAAGAAGCCCCCAGGTTTAAGGAGCGCGGATAGCGTGTCACATAATGAGCCTTTTAAGGGCTAGAAAAGAAAAGAGTAGTAGACAAAGTAAAAAAAGGTATAAATGTAAATAATGGACAGAGGAAGGAGACAAACACAGAGTCCGGCACTAGGCATAGAATCTTCGAAGACATGTGGCGTTCCATGGGTTCGGCTCGAGTCGGTTGTCCGACGCATCTCGCAGGCAGTACGCTCCACCAGTTAGGACTTGGTCGATTATGAATGGACCTTCCCATTTGGGCTTGAGTTTGTTCTTTTGCTTATCCGGCAGGCGCAGAACTAGTTCACCAACGTTGTAATTTTTGGCCCGTACTTCTCTGCTTTGATATCTTAGAGCTTGCTGTTGATAGAATGCGGAACGGGCCTTAGCCACGTCACGCTCTTCCTCTAAGGCGTCCAGGTTGTCCTGCCGATCAAGCTCAGCTTCTCTTTCTTCGTACATGTGCACTCGAGGTGAGTCATGAATTATGTCGCAGGGCAGAATCGCCTCAGCGCCGTACACCATAAAGAATGGCGTGAATCCGGTGGTACGATTTGGCGTGGTTCGCAGCCCCTAGAGTACGGAGTCGAGCTCCACTACCCAGTGCATATCAAATTCCTTGAGGGACCGCACTAGTCTGGGTTTGATGCCGCTCATGATGAGACCATTTGCACGTTCGACCTGACCGTTAGTTTGTGGGTGATAGACAGAAGCGTAGTCGAGCTTAATGCCCATGTTTTTGCACCACAGCTTTACTTCATCAGAGGTGAAGTTTGTGCCGTTATCGGTGATAATGCTGTGGGGGACACCATAACGGTGTACGACCCCGGATACAAAGTCTATCACAGGTCCGGATTCAGCCGTCTTGACAGGCTTGGCTTCTATCCATTTGGTGAATTTATCCACCATGACCAATAAGTATTTTTTCTTGTGGGTTCCGCCTTTAAGGGGTCCCACCATATCGAGCCCCCAGACCGCGAAAGGCCAAGTGATGGGGATAGTTCGGAGGGCGTTGGGTGGCATATGGCTTTGGTTGGCAAAGAGCTGGCAACCGACGCACCATTTGACTAGGTCCTGAGCGTCTGCTCTAGCCGTCGGCCAATAGAAGCCAGTACGGAAAGCCTTGCTTACAAGGGACCGAGCCGCAGCGTGATGGCCACCGAGTCCGGCATGAATTTCAGCCAACAGACTCCGCCCTTCCTCTTCGGAGATACACCTTTGAAGGACTCCTGTAGTGCTTTTCTTATATAGCTCTCCCTCGTGGACTTTTATAGGCTTTAGATCGCCGCACTATGCAGCGTGCCTTGTTTTGGTCCTCGGGGAGTTCCTGCCTAGTAAGGTAGGCTAGGAATGGTTCCGTCCACGGGGCGATGACCGCCATTATTGCGTGGGCTGAGGGTGTAATTTCGGTGGCGGGGTCGCCGATTATGTCTGATTGTTCGGCATTGGGTTGTGCGGTTATGCCCGGGCTATTATCCGAGGGTTCCCCCTCCGATGTTACGGATGGTTTGAATAATCTTTCTAAGAAGATGTTGGGGGGGACTGCATCTCGTTTTGCTCCAATGCGTGCCAGGACGTCCGCTGCCTGATTATTTTCTCGGGCTATGTGATGGAACTCCAGTCCCTCGAACCGAGCTGACATTTTTAGTACGGCATTGCGATAAGCTGCCATTTTTGGGTCTTTGGCATCGAAGTCGCCATATATTTGGGATATCGCGAGGTTTGAGTCCCCGCGTACTTCCAGGCGTTGAATGCCCATGGATACCGCCATCTGGAGGTCATGTAGGAGGGCCTCGTATTCGGCTGCATTGTTGGAGTCCGTGTACATAATTTGGAGTACATATTGGACTGTATCTCCTGTAGGGGACGTCAAAATGACGCCGGCCCCCTGTCTGGCCAGCATTTTGGAGCCGTCGAAATGCATGATCCAGTTTGAGTACGTGCCGTACTCTTTAGGGAGTTCGGCCTCTGTCCATTCGGCGACGAAGTCGGCTAGGACTTGCGATTTAATTGCTCGCCGTGGCTTGTAGGTTATATCGAACAGGAGGAGCTCTATGGCCCATTTTGCTATTCGGCCTGTTGCATCGCGGTTGTTGATAATATCGTTGAGTGGTACTTCCGAGGCTACTGTAATAGAACACTCTTGAAAGTAGTGTCGTAGCTTCCGGGATGCCATGAATACCGTGTATGCGATTTTTTGATAATGCGGGTACCGTGATTTGCATGGTGTGAGGACAGTGGACACGTAGTAAACCGGCCTTTGAAGGGGTAATTTATGTCCATCCGTTATCCGTTCGACGACGAGTACTGCGCTAACAACTTGATGGGTTGCGGCAATGTACAATAGCATGGGTTCGCCGGTTTTCGGCGCGGCCAGGACGGGGTTTGTTGCCAAGATGGCCTTTATTTCCTCGAGTCCGGCCGTGGCAGCGTCCGTCCACTCGAAGTGTTCGGTGCGCCTAAGGAGGCGGTAAAGGGGTAGTGCCTTTTCTCCCAGGCGGGAGATGAAGCGGCTTAAGGCCGCCACACATCCGGTGAGTTTCTGAATTTGCTTGAGATCTTTTGGGACATCCAATTGTGATAGAGCTCGGATTTTAGCTGGATTTGCTTCAATTCCTCTGCCGGATACAATGAAGCCAAGGAGCTTTCCGGCTGGGATGCCGAAAACACATTTTTCCGGATTGATCTTGATGTCGTATTTTCGCAGGTTGTCGAACGTAAGTCTCAAGTCGTCTACTAGAGATTCAACGTGTCTTGATTTAACGACCACATCATCTACGTACACCTCCACTGTTTTGCCGATCTGGTTGGCCAAACATGTTTGAATCATGCGCTGATATGTCGCGCCGGCGTTTTTGATCCCAAAGGGCATTGTGTTGAAGCAGAATGGGCCGTATGGCGTGATGAATGCTGTTGCAGCTTGGTCGGATTCTACCATCTTTATTTGATGGTAACCGGAGTATGCGTCGAGGAAACACAGGGAATCGTGTCCTGCGGTGGCATCGATGATTTGATCAATTCGAGGGAGGGGAAAGGGATCCTTTGGGCAAGCCTTATTAAGGTCTTTGAAGTCGACACACAGGCGCCAGGATTTGTCCTTCTTTGGTACCATTACCAGGTTTGCTAGCCAGTCCGAGTGTTTGATATCTCTAATGAATCCGGCTCCAATAATTTGGCTAGCTCCTCTCCCATGGCCTGTCTCTTTGGTTCGGAGAAACGCCGAAGGGTTTGTTTGATAGGTTTGAATCCTTTCTGGATATTTAAGCTGTGCTCGGCCAGCCTGCGTGGGATTCCTGGCATATCTGAGGGGTGCCAAGCGAAAATATCCCAGTTCTCTCGTAGGAACTCGCGCAGTGCGGCGTTTACATCAGGGCTCAATTGTGCCCCGATGGAGGCTGTTTTATTTGGGTCCGTTGGGTGGACCTGGAATTTGACTATTTCGTCCGCTGGTTTGAAGGATGTGGATTTGGATCTCTTATCGAGTATCACATCATCCCTGCTAACCGTGGATCGCAGCGCCGTCAGCTCTTCGGCCGCTAAGGCTTCAGATAGTGCCTCAAGGGCCAATGCGGCTGTCTTGTTTTCGGCGCGGAGTGCTATGTCCGGATCACTAGCGAGAGTGATGATTCCATTTGGCCCAGGCATCTTAAGCTTCATGTACCCGTAATGGGGTATGGCTTGGAAAACTGTGAATGCCTCTCGTCCTAATATAGCGTGATATCCGCTTCTGAACGGGGCCACCTGGAACGTGATTTGTTCGGACCTGTAATTATCCGGCGTGCCGAATACCACATCTAGTGTGATCTTTCCGGTGCAGCGCGCTTCCTGACTGGGGATTATTCCTCTAAAGGTTGTGCTGCTTCGCTCAATGCGGTTCCAGTCTATTTCCATCTTTTGGAGGGTTTCCTCGTATATGAGGTTCAATCCGCTGCCTCCGTCCATAAGTACCTTGGCGAGGCGACAACCGTCCACTATGGGACTGAGAACCAATGCGGCTGGCGCTCTGGCTGTTCTGAATTTAGGTTCCTCGCTCGCATTGAAGGTGATGGCAGTATTGCTCCATGGATTTATGGTCGCTACTTGGTAGACTTCGGCGAGGCTGTGAAGTGTTCTTTTTCGCATTTTATTTGATGCGAAAGTCTCGGAGATTGTGAGAACGGTACTGAAGTTCTCGGGCTGGTTTCCTTCGACCTCTGGATTTAGGAGGTCCTCGCCAATTTTGGCCACCTGCCGGAGTATCCAACATGCCCTGAGGCTGTGAGTTGGGGTGGCATCCTCTGTACTATGAATCTTGTAGGGTCCATCGAGCCACCTTTCTAGCACGGTTTCGTGCCCCCTAAAGGGTTTTGATTTTTTATTTAATCCGGGCGCTTTGCTGTAGTGCGCCCTTTTGATTCGGACGGGATTGCTATTCAAGGCCGGATTATCCCAAAATTTAATTTCGGTTTTCCGAGCACTTTCTATCGCACAGTATTTTTGTACTATGGACGCCAAGTCAGCGAAGCGCGTAATATTACGACGACTTATGGCGTTGAGTATCCCCTTGTCCGTGCAGTTACTGCAGAAGATTGAAATCGCGTCTCCCTCGTGGCAGTCCTTTATCCTGTTCATAAGCAGGAGGAATCTGGCCCAGTAATGATGTACTGTTTCTTCGGGCATCTGCTTGATTTGGGAGAGATCGCTTAAGATCGGACGGGCGGAATTCATTAGATCTGATACTTCGCCCGGTTTGCTATTCGGAGGCCGAACGACCTCCGGATTCCGAGATCCGGAGTCCTGTATGTTTTCCGGTTTGCCTGGTTCCAAGCCCAGGTCTTGGGTTGTATCCTCCCCTCCGTGGATATCCGGCATGGAGGGTTCCGGAATTCGGACGTAACTGGTCCTTAAGATTGATGAAGGGTCACCGCATTGTGTTTCCACCATATCAACATGATGGGTGGCTTGGGGAGAGTTGATTTCCCTTAGATCGGGTTTAGGCCCAACCTAGTCGTAGTTTGTAGCGACCCCCAAGGCGGCGATGCGATCCAGGAGCTCGTTTATGGAGAAGAGCTCCACCGGATCTAGTTGCTCGGCCAATTCCGAGCTGACGCGGAGATTGTTTTCGATGACCCGAGAGGTCACCGTCGGTGTAATGGCCGAACGGGCGGTCATGAGAAAACCACCCAGCCGGAGGGGCTGGCCGATAGCCAAAGCTCCCTCAGTGACGGCGCCGTCTTTAAAGACGGGAAAAGGCATCCTTCCTGATCGCGACGGCACAGAGGAACTCTCAATGAAAGCACCAATGTCGGTGTCAAAACCGGCGGATCTCGGGTAGGGGGTCCCGATCTTTGCGTCAAGGTCGGATGGTAACAGGAGACAAGGGACACTTTATTTTACCCAGGTTCGGGCCCTCTCTATGGAGGTAAAACCCTACTCCTGCTAGATTAATATTGATGATATGGGTAGTACAAGAGTAGATCTACCACGAGATCAAGGAGGCTAAACCCTAGAAGCTAGCCTATGGGTATGATGATGGTTATGATGTCTTCGTCCTACGGACTACAACCCTCCGGTTTATATAGGCACCGGATAGGGTTAGGGTTACACAAAGTCGGTTACATTGGTAGGAGATCTTGAATATCCGCACGTCTAGCTTGCCTTCCACGCCAAGGAAAGAACCTTCCGGACATGGGACGAAGTCTTCAATCTTGTATCTTCATAGTCCTGGAGTCCGGCTGAAGATATAGTTCGGCTATCCGAACACCCCCTAATCCAGGACTCCCTCACACGCCGCAGGCCGCAGGCAGGCAAGTCTGGGGACCCCCGTTCCCAGAACGCCAACAGTAGCCCCCGGGCCCAAGGCGCGCCTGGACTTGGCCGTGCCGAGAGGCGAAAGGGCAAGGGCGAAGCACCGCAGGCCCTGATAGCCTGCGGCCTCGGGCGCCACGTGGCGGTTTGATAGGATGTGGGCGTCTCCGCTTCCCCACGATGTCTTGGCAACTGCGTGACTTGACTAGTCCCTGCATGCGTAGATACGGGTCATTATTACCTACGATCGTGGTGCTCGACGGTTGGCCTTTTCCGGCTATAAGTATGGGGCCGCGTAAGCTCCGCCAGTCCCCCCCTTTCTTCTTCTCTTCTTCCTGCTCTCGCTTGTCGCCTGCCGCTCGCATGGCTCCAAAGAGGTTCTCAACCGCGGAGAAGGGGAAGGTTAGTCGGGCGGGGCCCGACTCCCCCCGGCCAAGCGCGGCCAGGGTCGTCCCCGCAAGCATCCCGCGGTCCCCGCTGCGGCTCCCTGTAGCCGCAGGGATGGTTCTCAGTGTGGTGCTGAGCGCTCGGCTGCCAAGGGAAGGCAGCCTGTGACTGCGCGGCCCCCTAGGCCGCGCTTTTGCTCGGCGGAGGTGTTGCCGGAGTTCGTCGTGTGGTCGGGGGACCCGACCAACACCTGGCTCTAGCTTCCTCGCTTCTTCATCGGCGAGCTGCCGGCCAGCGCCCGGTGCAGCTTCTGGCTTCAGGCTGACGGTTGCTGCAGCAGGGCCTCCTGGGTTTCGCTTGAGGTCTCCCCTTCTGGGAATGGGGCCCTGACCCGCGGCTGGCAGACGTTTGCCCGCGCGCGTGGCCTGGGCCAGCGGTGCACCCTGGACTTCAAGTTCGACGGCGATGGCACCCTCTATGTGAGGGTGTTTGGGGAAGATGGTCGCCGCACAAGATGCTTGTAACACCCTCGATGCGGCTATATCTCCCACGTGTCGAAGCACGACTTAGAGGCATAACCGCATTGAAAGCAATGTCGCAAGTGAGGTAATCTTCACACAACCCATGTAATACATAAGGGAAAGAGATACATAGTTGGCTTACAATCGCCACCTCACACAATACATGAGTAAAGAATTACATCATACAAATACAATCAAGGTCCGACTACGAAACCAAAATACAAGAAGACTACCCCAAATGCTACACAGATCCCCGATCGTCCCAACTGGGCACCACTACTGATCAACTGAAACGAAACAACACAATGAACAAGATCTTCATCGAGCGCCTCCTTGAGCTCGGGTGCGTCACCTGCACGGCTTCATCGGCACCTGCAAACTGGTTTTGGAAGTATCTGTGAGTCACGGGGACTCAGCAATCTCACACCCGCGAGATCAAGACTATTTAAGCTTATAGGTAGGGTAAAAGGTATGAGGTGGAGCTGCAGCAAGCGACTAGCATATATGGTGGCTAACATACGCAAATGAGAGCGAGAAGAGAAGGCAAAGCACGGTCGATGAACTATGATCAAGAAGTGATCCTAGAACAACCTACGTCAAGCATAACTCCAACACCGTGTTCACTTCTCGGACTCCATCGAGAAGAGACCATCACGGTTACACACGCGGTTGGTGTATTTTAATTAAGATCAACTTCGGGTTTTCTACAACCGGACATTAACAAATTCCCATCTGCCACATAACCGCGGGCACGGCTTTCAAAAGTTCAAACCCTGCAGGGGTGTCCCAACTTAGCCCATGATAAGCTCTCACGGTCAACGAAGGATATATCTTCTACCGGGAAGACCCGATCAGTCTCGGAATCCCGGCTACAAGACATTTCGACAATGGTAAAACAAGACCAGCAAAGCCGCCCGATGTACCGACAAATCCCGATAGGAGTCGCACGTATCTCGTTCTCAGGGCACACCGGATGAGCAAGACGTCGGGTTGGCATAGACCCTGGTTGCCCAAGGGGCGCCGGACATCGCTCGGTTTGGACCAGCAATCGAAGGAGAACTGGCCCGAGGGGTTTAAAATAAAGATGACCCTTGAGTCTGCAGAACCCAAGGGAAAAAGGCTTAGGTGGCAAATGGTAAAACCAAGGTTGGGCCTTGCTGGAGGAGTCTTATTCAAAGCAAACTGTCAAGGGGGTCCCATAAATCACCCAACCGTGTAAGGAACGCAAAATCCGGGAACATAATACCGATATGACGGAAAACTAGGGCGGCAAGAGTGGAACAAAACACCAGGCATAAGGCCGAGCCTTCCACCCTTTACCAAGTATATAGATGCATTGATAAAATAAGAGATATTGTGATATCCCAACATATCCATGTTCCAACATGGAACAACATCTCCATGTTCCAACAAGGAACAAACTTCATCTTCACCTGCAACTAACAAGGCTATAAGAGGGGCTGAGCAAAGCGGTAACATAGCCAAACAACGGTTTGCTAGGACAAGGTGGGTAGAGGCTTGGTTTAACAATATGGGAGGCATGATAAGCAAGTGGTAGGTATCGCAGCATAGGCATAGCAAAAGAGCGAGAAACTAGCAAGCAAAGATAGAAGTGATTTCGAGGGTATGGTCATCTTTCCTGAAATCCCGCAAGGAAGAAGAACGAGTCCATGAAGAAGACAAGCGGACGCAGTCGAATGAATCCTCACAACTCCGGAACGAAACCGAAGCTAACGAGAGAAGCAACCCGGAATGAAGCAAGCAACATAGTAAACAACCATCACATAAACAAGGCATGATGCAAAACCAAGGATGATGCATGTCCGGTTTAAATAGCATGGCATGGCAAAGTGCAACAAACAACACTACAAGTTAAGTGTAGCTCAATATGCGACGAGTTGCATATTGACGAAACACCACATCAATTATTTAGTTCGCTCTTGGTTATGTACCCAACAATATTAAATGTAATTAAACATGGCAGGGGGTGAAGCTTAAGTAAACTAACTATTTAGGCAAGTTTAAATGAGGCTGGAACAACAAACAACAATTCCGGAGGAACCTCATGTGCATATTTTAGATTTGGTACTGATCTGTCCTAAAGCATATTTTAATGTTGTAAAACAGGAAAATAAAGTGCATCATGTTAAACTATGCATTTTTCTACCCCATTTACATATAAAGTTTAATAAATTTGGAGCTACGGTTATTTAGTTACGAAATAAATCATTTTAGCATGGCATTTAAGCAAATTTAAACAAACAACATTTTAAACATTTTAATTGTTGTTATCATGATGCGGATGACATGTGCAAGTTTTAAGCAATTTTATGAAAACGTTGACATGAGCATGTTACGAAGCATTTGTCACCGTGGTGGAAGAAAGGGGTGCCACGGCAACGAATCCGAAAATGATGCCACAGCAACATATCGGTTCCGATAACTCATGGAGATACCGGTGCAAAAGGGAGTGTGGCGGGAGCGTGTCAAGCAAGGATGGTGGGGTGATCCCGGCAACCGGGTTCCCACGTGTCGACGGCAAGGCAATGAGGAACGCGCAAGGAACAACTCGGACATGGTGCAAACACGGGCATCTCATACAACCCACATTCGTTCTCGGAAGGTCGTCTCGGGGTTATACCTTCGAAGCGTGCATTTTCGGAACGGATCGAGTACGTAGAGGGAAGTAGTCATTCACGAACGTCGGGGGAAGTAGTCGTTCTCGCGACGGTAGTGGAAGTAGTTGTACACGGCGACGGTAGTGGTACACGTTTTCGTAGATGTCAGGATCGTCAGTAGAGGTACTTGTCACATCGCCCGGCGTATTCGTACACGTTCGGAGTGGAACTTGGCATATTCATGTACTTGGCGTTTTGGTGTGGTAGTCGTACACGTATCGACGAGGAACTTGACATTTCGGTCTGTAGTCGTTCGAGCGTCCGTATGGTCTTGCCGGTGGGGTACTTGGCGCTTGCAGTCCAACTCCGAGGTCATAGCCGTGTAGTCAAACTTGACGAAAACAGGTCTCGCTGGGGACTTGGCGCATCCATCAAGAACTTGGTGGTACCTGGCACTTTCCACGTTCGGAGACCATTGGACTTGGCGTCAACAGCAACAGGGGCGCGATGCTAGGACTTGGCGCGATGCAGGAGGCTGGCGCAGCGACGGGGAGGTAGTGGAGGTGTTGGTCGTGGAGGTCGGGGCGGTACTGCGGTGGCGCTGCTGCACCGGCTGACGGCGACGAAGTCTCTGCGACGGCGTGCGGGGTCGATGGAGAGGGGCTTGGCGCGGCGGTGACCCAGCCAACGCTCGCGGTCAACGGGAGCAGATCGGGCAGAGACTGGTGCTCGAGACGAACTGGAGGGGTGCCGTCCTCGTCAGGAACCGATGAAGACGACGACGACAGGGACGGCGCCGAGGCAGTGAAGGCGAGAAGATCTGGGCGTCGGGGCCCATCTCCGGCGATGTTGGCTGCAGTTGGTTTTCCTGCGGCACTGGAGCGGCGAGGCGGCGCGAGGGGATGGGAAACGGCGGCAAGGAACAGACGGGGACAGGCGGATCCGGCCACGGGGGCGCCGGATCTGACAGGAGGCGGGACGGAGGCGACCGGCGACGAAGCTTGGGGCGGCGCATCCATGGTGCTGTTGGCCGGTGAGGGGGAGCACGGGCGGCGCGACGATGTAGACGGAGGGCGACGGGGTTGAGTGGACGCGCGCACGGGAGGAGAGGAGGAAAGCGACGGCGATGTTGTTGTTGCTGTCGCCGCTGGCAGCAAAGCTGCGGCGCGGCAGAGGCCATGGGGCGCGGGAGTAGCTCGGGAGCTCGAGCTCTGGGCTGACGAGGGTAACGAGGGAGAGAAGTGGATCGGGAGAGGGGTTAGCGCTGCCCTCTCCCTGCGTGACGGTGCTCGGGAGGGAGATGGGGATCGAGCAGGAGGCTCTCCCCTGGCGCTAGGGTTAGAGGGGTCGGCTGGGCCTTGGGCCGCAGCTACAGGAGGACCAAGTGGCCGACTGGGCTGATTGGGCTCTCTCTCTTTCTCACTTCTACACCTCCTCACAAAAACAGAACAACAAAGAAAGAAAAGGAGAGAAAAGAAATGAGTGGACAAGAATTTGGGCAAGGGGATTATTTTCCCGGACTCACAAAAATGCGCTTGTCCCAAGAAAATAGAGGTGAGCATGAATGCAAGATTTAAATTCAAATTCATTTGAATTTAATTCAAATGGTTTGAATAGGAAGTGAGGGTTGGGAAGGTCTAAAAATGTTCGGATTTTTGGTGGAGCTCCAGAATATGATGAGAGAATATATGGCAAGGTTGGAGAACAAGAATTAAGATAACAAAGGCATTGGGATTATTTGCAAGTGTGTTGTGGTGATTTCCAAATTAAAGAAATATTTAATATAGCTCCCTAATATTAGGAGGATATGTTATAAAGAGAAGTCACCATGTGAATTCCCTCGATTAAATAGATCAGAGATCCATGCAATTTATTTGAGTTGCAAAATTTAGTGGCATGATGACATGATGCAAGGCACAGATGCAAAGAGGAAAGCAGCAAGCAAAAAAAACACATGACGAAACCCGGAATCCATGGAAGGCATCTGAATCTTCGGTCTTGGGGCGTTACAATGCTGCCCTGAGGGCGACGACTGTGGCCAGGGGCCTCGCTCCGACGATGACGGAGGAGACAGCGCCCGCTCCGATGGCGGCGCCCGTGGCTCCCCAAGCTCCACCAACTCTTCTTCAGGTGGCTCCTCCAGCGGTGGCCGCAGCCAGCCCCCTCGCCGTCGCGCCTGCCTAGGGGTGGCTGTTCATCCGTCCGTCACCGCGCCCCGGTGAAGCGCGAGAGGGAGTCCGCCTGAGCCTCGGAGGCATCCCGTGTCACCTCTGTTGGCCGATGTGAGGCGGGCCGCGCCGGGCTCACCTCTTCCTTTTCCTTTTGCTTCCTGTGTAAGACAAAACAGCTGCATGGAGCCCCGCGGGAGCACGTTGAGAATCATTGCCGTTGTAGCTATTACCTTGACTTTGTTGTTGCGCTTCCCAACTATTTTCCCTCGCGTAGGTAGTTTTCGGCCCCTGCCGGGGGGGGGCGACCGACCCAGGCCCTGTGCGCTTGTCACGGTGCCCGAGGGGCACGGACTGGAGGGGTTCTCCTGAAGAAGGCCCGGGTCGTGAAACCTTTAAGCGGATAGGGCGGAAACGCTTGCGAGGGCATTCGAGTTCCATCCCTCGCGAGGCCTTTCATGAGAGAAATCAAAAACGGGGAGCGAAAATCAATGAACCACAAATCGACAATGGCGATAGTTTCGATAAGATTTCAGATGCAAATAAACATGTTAACTGCGGAAAGCAAATAAAAAAGCCGCGTCCGGCACCTAATCTAGTCTTCGACGTCTTCTCACCAGCGCGGAGCTAAGTGCTGCCACTGGGCGTGGGAGGGAGCCCCAGGGCCTGAGGCCCATGCTCCTGAGACTCCGGGGCGTGTACAACCCCACTCATTATTATGTGAGAGTGTCACGGGGCGGCGAGCTTCACAGGCATTGGCCTTCTTCACAGGCTCCGGGCATTTCTCCTTAGAGGTGATCAGCTTCACAGGCGTTCGCCTTCTTCACAGGCTCTACGGGAGACGCCAGGGGAAGGAGGAGGCAGCCAGACAGGGAGGAGGTGGCCGGCGTGTGGCCACGCGCGCCGGGCACGCGCCCCTGCCCACTGGCGCAAGGAGGAAGGCGACAGGGAGCCAGGCGGTGGTGGGCTGGGCCGAAACAGTAGCTGGGCCGGCTTCAGGTAAGGTCCAGGTGGGCTTCTCTCTCTCTCTGTTTTAGTTTCTATTTTTATTAATGTTTTCTAATTCTTCTGCATTTGTTTTGACTTAATTAAAATGCTAAGACATTTCCAAAAATCATGAAACTAATCATGGCTACTGTTTATAATATATCCAACAGTAAACATTTTAGTTTATAATTATTGGAGCACTTAAAATATTTTATAGCATTTAAATGCCCAAATGCAAATATAATATGATTTAATTCAGTGACCAAATATGTCATGGAAAATGTGCATCACCTTGGGTTACTGTTTCCAGTATTTTCCAAAAATGATGAACATTTTTGAACGCCACTTTGGGTTCACTAAAAATTTTTTGGTTGAACCTATTGATTTCCTTTTATGCTAGGGTTTGAAACACTCCCCATTTCAAGTTTCTGAGAAATTTAAACATGATGCAAGAAGATGATGCAATGACAAGCAATGCCAAGGCTAGGGCTGTGACAACTCACCCCCACTAAACAAGAATCTCGTCCCGAGATTCAAGACATGAGGTAAGAAGATAGAGGGGACACGGAACTGACACACTTCATGATCCATTGCACTTCGTAAGAACGTTGGTTCGGTCACCATCTTGATCTTGACATCTTTGCTTTTGAGATCTTCATCCAACACGATGATAGAAATAAACTCTACAGGATTCGATCTTATCGAAGATTGAGCAACTCACGGTCAACTCACAGAACGAGACACGGCGACCTCTGTCGAGATGAGACACGATACACACATCAAGAATGATGAAAATGAGCATATGACAAGGTTTAAATAAGTAGCGGAATTCCCACACCTAGGAGGGTGGTGAACGGTGTCAACATAGCGAGGAGTTGGGTTGCCATGATACCACAATGAGACACCTAACGGAAGGTGACTTGCAGAATTAATCCCTCAAGTGGGTGAGCCCGGCCACTTATCGCCCTGTACACGTCATGTACCTCGGCAACCTTCAAGCGGAAGCCGGGCGAGGGAGTCGGCCACGACCTGACTAACCACACAAGTCTCTAGTCCAGGTTTATCGCCTATTCGGGTCCCATCTGCAAGGAGATCCGGCCGGGGTGTCGCTCACGGCCCCAAACGATGTGTGCAGGGTTCCCAAGCCCACCTCGACGGGTAGATCTACGCTTGGTACACCGTGCCATGGTGCCTAATCTGGTAGATAGTCAGGCTTCTAAGCCTTTTTCATTTGTAGATGTCTGTACTCAGACATGTTAAGCTTCCGCATGTGTTTGACTTGTATGCTCTGAATGTTGGGTCATGAGACCCATGTTTGTAATATCTCGCTCCTCGGAGCCTAATGAATAAATACTTTGAGTCGTAGAGTTATGTTGTGATGCCATGTTGTATCTACTCCTATCGGGCATATTGTGTGTATGATTGAAATGCTTGGTATGAGTGGGATCCGACTATCTAGTTGTTTATCCTTGGCAGCCTATCATATGGGGAAATGTAGTCTAGTGCTTCTGAGCGATAGTAGTCCGCTACAGCCCGGTTCACCGGAGTCCTGCTAGCCCAGCACTATTGCTCGGAACACTTGACTGGCCGGCATGTGATTCACTTCGCTCCTGTGTCTGTCCCTTCGGGGAAATGTCACGCGGTGACATCCGGAGTCCTGCCTAGCCTGCTATAGCCCGGGTTACCGGAGTCCTGTTAGCCCAGTGCTACAGCCCGGATTCACACGAAGTTGTTTTTAAATGTTTCGTGCCTTAGCATTAGGAGTACCCTTGGCCCATTCATGAAGTCTATGTTCAGGATAATTTGGGCCATCCATATTCAGGATTGGGTCAAAATAGTTGTGTTCTGCAGATCAAATGCCAATCCAGCTTTTGCTCTGTTTTATCTTGGAGTGTTACCATCTTTATGTCAGGAACATCATGGGAATTGCACCTTCTCTTATGAATTCTTGTCGTAGTGATATTCTCGCCATCATCATTCATTCCTCTGTCCCGTGTTGTCATAACCGGAATACCGACAAGTGAACCGTGATATGTGAAATCGATACTCCTAGCAACCTCGTTGCTTGGTAGTTAATGGACAATAATTTCATTCTTAGCGTGTTGGTTATTCAATCATCATTCTAAGGTTTATCGTGCTACCTAGTCTTTATTTCTGGTGCACTCCTCGATCAATGAGTTAGGATTGTGTCAATTCCTCACTCATTTGATCATATCATCTTGCCCTGAAAAGCAAGGTTGATCTCGAGCTTAGTAACATATCGGTGGTTCGTGATTTTTCGAATATCTTCTCGGAAGTATTACCAGGTTGTTCCCTGACCGTTATGTTGAGCTCGTGATCAAGTTGGTTTTCTTATAAACCACCCTTCCTCCAAGAATCTGTGTTGGATACCCCTGAGCTAGTTGGTTGAGCTAAACAACAACTTGGAGAGTTGGAAGATAAAAGCTTAATTTTCTTAGTTCATCTCCAAAGGGATATCCTTAGGTGTGTGTGTGTGTTGAAGAAAGATGACATCTTCACCAATTGGTCCTCGTGATCAGTTGTTGGATCTATTGCCTTGTCAAAACTTTGACTTGAGGATGGGCTATCGTCAAGTCAAATCAGAACCAACGATGTTCGTAATGTTGTCTTGCTCGTGGTTGATTCCTCGAGCATACACCATTACATTCTTTTGGTCTGACCAATGCTATCACCGTGTTCACATGATGGTGGAAGTCCAGTGATATGGAAATTCTGATGAGTTGTTGTTGTTAAGCCCATCAGCAGCATCTCGTCTCCCCCATGATTCATGTTGAACATCAAGCTAGTGTTGGAAACTTTTGTAAGCATTACCTTCATGTCCCATTCATGAAGTCTATGTTTGGATGAAAGAAGTGACTTCCTCTAATTCACGTGCACTTGGTGTAAGTTGCCGCCGTGAATTCGAGAAAGATTGTTTTCGCTTCCTCCGGAATCATCCCAAGTCAGTCATGCATATGTGCGAAGTATTCTGTGGTTTGGAGACTTGCAACCTTCATTCCATAAGTATTCCCTAGCACCCCAAGCCACTTATTGATTTGTTCAAGGAAAAGGAGTTAAGTGCTAATCCATGGTAATGCACAAGACTTCGATATCCTCAATGATGGTTCCCCACCTGAACTCGGTAGTGTTTTATTATAAGACTACTACGTGGTCATGCTTGTCTTGGACAGCGTGTTCACAGGTTTGTAGCGGAACTAGCTTATGTTTTGGAGCTTGCTATCGTAGCTCATTTCCCGAGAATCTCGCGACGTCATCTCGTCGGTTTGTGTTGCAAACTTTCATTTTTCTTCAGACATGAGGAGTCTGGAATATCCTGACACCAACCAGATCTGAATCTTAGGCAGATATGATGGTTGGAACGTTTCTCAGGAACTATAATATTGGTCTCTCTTTAACCCGGCAAAGTGGATGTTGTGGCCAACACACCCAACCGGAAGACTTATTATTGTAGTATCTTGATTGAGAAAACTGGCCACCTCCCCATAAGGATCTCGTAGATTTTATTACAATAGTTGTTCCTTATGGATTTATTGTGTTCCCGACGTCCGACCTTTTACTTGATGTTCTAGATATCAAACCATATCTATGAATGGATTACTCTAGCCCATCAAGGAGAACATTAGAAGCGGAGTGCTAAATGTCTGTCGGTCGATCATCCAGATTATGTTCCCTTGGCATTGCTAAGGTAAAAATCTGAGAAGGTGTTGCCTTCCTTTGCATCTGCATCATCCATCACTATTCATCATGGTAGTATGATGTGTCGCCAGAATCCTCAGCATGGATGTTGGTAAAACCCTGATGAATATGGAAATGCTCAAGTTCTTGAAAGCACGCTCAGTCACTAGGTTACATCCTCGGTATCAATTGGAATGTGCCTTCCATTTGCCGAATTGCTCTATAACCGTAGTTCCCTTTCTAAACTGAGTATGACATTTCTTTGAATTCCTTCAAAAGATCGTTCATGAATTGCCGTTAGCCTGGTATAAAGAGCTTCAATAATCCTTTTCAATAGAGTTTCTTTCTGTCGTCGTCGTATTAGATGAAGATCTCGAAAGCAAGGATGTCAAGATCAATTTGGAGCAATGAATAAATATCAACGATGAGGGCAGTTAGATCATGAAGATTGTGATAGCTTTGTATTCCCTCTGTCTTCTTACCTCACGTCTTGAATCTCGGGACGAGATTCTTGTTTAGTGGGGGCGAGTTGTCACGTCCCTAGATCTGGTATGACCTAGACTAGCTAGTCAGGTGTGCATCATGTTTAAATTCCATTTAATTATGAAATGAGGATTTGTGAAACCCTCAGAAATCATTTCTGGAAATAACCCAGGTAAAAATTGCCCCAAAAAGGTCCAAGAAAAATGTTCATGCTGCCCTCTGAAAATATTGGTCAGAGATAAAATTCAAACCAATATTTTTAGGAGCTCATAGATATTTATTCTGGGCATTTGGAATTAATTCAATAAATATTTGAATTGGATTTATATTTATTGTAGATATAAATATATGTTCAATAATTCTGAAAATTGTTGTGTGGCTTTGTATATGTCCACTTAGTTGACACAATTATTTTCATGAAGTTATTGTTTTAGTATTTTAATAAATCAGAAACAAATGTCAGAAAATAGAAAATAGAAATAACAGACAGAGGTAAGAACAGAAACTTACCTGTAACTTACCTGGCGCCTACTGGTTCGGCCCAGCACAGCCCAGCCCACTGGCCTCTGCCAGTCACCCCCTTCCTCTCGCCAGAAGGATGGGAGGCGCGTGCCCGACGCGCGCGCCCACGCGCCGGCCACCTCCTGCTCCCCACCGCTACCCCGACGCGCCTGAGTGCGCCACGCGACCCCCTGGAGCCGTCTGGGCCCCCTCGCTCTCTCTCCCTCTCCCCCGTTACCTCCTCTGTCTCGCTCTCTCACGCCCACCGAGCGGAGCCGTCGCCGCCGTTCACTGCCACCGTAGCCACTGCCGCCCCCTCGACCTCTCGAGCTTACCAAGAGATCCGCCGCTTCATCCTCGACCTCCACCCCGAGCCGCGCGACGTCGGACGCCCCACAACGCTGTCGTTGCCCTCGTCTTCAACCTCGGGCACCGGAGATCACCACCGTCGATTCGCTCGCTCCGACGCTTTCCCGGCCCCTCCATCTGCACGAGCCAACTCGCCGTGAGCTCCTCCTCCTTCTCTCCCTAGCCACGTCGCTCGAGCTGCACCCTAACCCCGATGGCCATCACGGCCGAGAGCTCGGCTCCGCCGGCCATGTCGCCGTCGTGGCAACAGACGCGTAAGCTCGAAACCGAGCTCGTCACCGTGATCAGCACATCACCAGGAGGCCGTAGCACCCAATCGTTCGCCCCGCCGTGCCCCACAGCACCATTTCCAACCTCGCCCGAATTCCGGCCGTCGCCTGGCTCGACGCCGGCGCCGTTTCCGGCCACCCCCGGTCCAACCACCACCGCCACTCGATGCGGGGGAGCGCCCGCAGCACGTAGGTGCTCTCCGCCGCCGATTTGGTCATCGGGGGAGCATTTCCGAGCTGCCCCGCCGTCTCTGACGTCGCCGGCGACTCGTCGCCGGCGGGTTGGACCAAGTTGACCAGGGTTTGACCCCCCATGGGTCATTAACAGTGGGCCCGAGGCACTATTAATTTAGTTTAGTACTAGCTAACTTTTAATTAACTAGATAAGTCACTGACATGTGGGTCCACGCCCTAATTAACTTAGGTTAGCATTTAACTTAGCACTAATTAACTCAGTTAACTAACTGAGTCACTGACCAGTGGGTCCCCCAGGTCAGGTTTGACCTGGACCCGTTTGTTGACCTGCTGAGGTCAGCATGACCTAATGCTGACGCAGTAAACATTTCTGAATTAAAATAAATCAGAAATGATTTATAAATTTCAAAAAATGCCCTAAACTACTAAAATTCATAGAAAATCAACCGTAGCTCCAATTCAAATAATTTATATATGAAAAATTACCAGAAAAATTCAAGGAATCCATCTGTACCATTTTCATGCATGTTTAAACAATGTTTGTCCTCTGTTTTGGACAAAACAAATAAAGGGCATTTAAATAATCACATATGGAGTTGGAATTTGAATCATGTATTCAAACCAACTTCATTTAAGTCATAGCTAGATGCATTATCTCAAATCACAGCATATTGCCATGTCATGATCATGCATCATATTGTTGCATTGCATTGATTGTGTCCTTCTCTGTTTGCCGGTAACCGTCCCCTCTCAGTTGACGATGTTTCCGACGATGCGATCGATGACACCGATGAAGAGCTATATTATCTTCAGAAGTGCCAGGCAGGCAAAACCCCTTGTTCATTCCGATACAATCCTACTCTCTCGCTCCTGCTCTCTTTTACTGCATTAGGACAACAACGTTTCATCTGTTACTTGCTGCGGTAGCTGAACCCCTTTATCCTTTGCATGACCTGTCATTGCCACAGTAAATAGATGAAACCCACTAGCGTGAGTAGGAGTTGTTTGAGCCCTGATGTGCCTACTCATTCATGCTTGTTTATCATGCCTGCTACTGCTTAGAGTTGAGTCGGGTCTGATTCATCGGGAATGAATTGGAATGTGGTGAACATGTCCTACTATTGAGAGCTAAGTGTGTGAACACGATTTGGTAAAGGTAGCGGTGAGAGGCCATGTAGGAGTACATGGTGGGTTGTCTCATTGCAGCCATCCTCAGGAACTGAGTTCTGTGTTTGTGATCCATGAACAGTTACTACCACACATTGAGCTCCGGGCACTCCAAGCTCTCTCGACTTATTAATCAACCTGATCTCTGTCCAGGAGTTGCAACTAGTTTCTGGTGTTTGTAAGAAGTGTTAGTAGTATACCAAGTGGTACCCTGTACAGGTGGGCTTGGGACAGACTAGGCACCGTGGCACGGTGTACCAAGCGTAGATCTACCCGTCGAGGTGGGCTTGGGAACCTTGCACACATCGTTTGGGGCCGTGAACGACACCCCGGCCGGATCTCCTTGCGGATGGAAACCGAATAGGCGATAAACCTGGACTAGAGACTTGTGTGGTTAGTCAGGTCGTGGCCGACTCCCTTGCCCGGCTTCCGCTTGAAGGTTGCCGAGGTACATGACGTGTACAGGGCGATAAGTGGCGAGAGCGTGTGTGAAGAAGTACACCCCTGCAGGGTTATCATTATCTATTCGAATAGCCGGATTCCTCGGATATGGAAACTTGGACCCCTTGCATAGTTCATAGACAAGTGAAAGTGGATACTCTAAAATGCGCAAGATAAGCGTGAGTGCTATGGATGGTCTTCTCGTAGGGAGACGGGAGCGGGTCCATAGTGGTGTATTGATATGGTGAATATGTGGACTCGTGTGCACCACCTCAAAGAGTTACTTGCAGTCGTAGTTCAGGTTAGCCACTGAGTCAAAGCTGGCTTGCTGCAGTTAAACTCCACCACCCCCTTTATTGATACCGATGCATGTGTAGATAGTTCTTATGTAAGTCTTGCTGGGTACATTTGTACTCACGTTTGCCTATTTTATGATTTTGCAGAGAGACTTCAGTCTCGCTAGTAGTACCGCTTGGACTTCGACGTTTAGCTTGTTACCTCAGCTACGATCTTGTGCCCTCGGCAGGATCTGGTAGATAGTCAGGCTTCTAAGCCTTTTTCATTTGTAGATGTCTGTACTCAGACATGTTAAGCTTCCGCTTGTGCTTTGACTTGTATGCTCTGAGTGTTGGGTCATGAGACCCATGTTTGTAATATCTCGCTCCTCGGAGCCTAATGAATAAATACTTTGAGTCGTAGAGTTATGTTGTGATGCCATGTTGTATTTACTCATATCGGGCATATTGTGTGTATGATTGAAATGCTTGGTATGAGTGGGATACGACTATCTAGTTGTTTATCCTTGGCAGCCTATCATATGGGGAAATGTAGTCTAGTGCTTCTGAGCGATAGTAGTCCGCTACAGCCCGGTTCACCGGAGTCCTGCTAGCCCAGCACTACTGCTCGGGACACTTGACTGGCCGGCATGTGTTTCACTTTGTTCCTGTGTCTGTCCCTTCGGGTAAATTTCACGCGGTGACATCCGGAGTCCTGCCTAGCCTGCTACAGCCCGGGTTACCGGAGTCCTGTTAGCCCAGTGCTACAGCCCGGATTCACACGCTGTTGACCGACATGCTCGAAGTTGATTCATGTATGCCTGTCCCCATGGGTTAGTGCCGCTTTGGGATCACGACTTGCCATGTCGGCCCGGGTTCTTTGTCATATGGATGCTAGCGACACTATCATATACGTGAGCCAAAAGGCGCAAACGGTCCCGGGCCAGGTAAGGTGGCACCCGTGGGAATACCGTGCGTGAGGCCGCGAAGTGATATGATGTGTTACATGCTAGATCGATGTGGTTTAGGATCGGGGTCCTGACAGCGTTGGTATCAGAGCCTGACTGCCTGTAGGATTACCAAGCCAAACTGGTTGAAGTTGTGTCTAGAAATGCTTTAGTTATATAAGGGAATTGATTGTGGAAGGGAACGTAAGGCTCTTTTTACTCCTTATACCTCATGGCCTTCTGATCTGAGTCAACCTCTTCTGTTCTACGGGGATTAAGAACTAGGCTTTCTCATCTATCTATCAGGATGACGAGTTACCATGTTAGAAACTTATAAGATTGTTGGATTCAAGCCTCTGTTCAGTTTCTACTACTTTTAGTATGTTGTCAGCTGAACCAGAACCTTGATATTGTGCTTCTGAGTGGTTATGCCACCATTTTGCAGGATGTCTCAAATTATTTTGAGTATTTACAGCCGTTATGCTGTCCGAGTCATCCCAGGTTTCTAACTAGTCTGATGCATTTGCAAATCCTTTCCTTCCATTCCCGATGTCCTTTTGGTCAGAATAAGCACACTAATCGGTCTGTTGAGGTACTCCGTTGCCTTGACATATATGTTGGAGCTATTATTATGACCCTAGGTGTCTTAGGGAGTCATCTAGTAATCTAGCAATGCTATGTGTTCCCAGTGTGATAAGTCTGGCCACTATTCTCGAAAGCATCCCGTGATGCCGTTTAGTAGTAGGTATTCTACTCCTGGGTTGTGAACCCGAGATTCACCCTACTTACCTCATGTCGATAGTGTTTGCTAGTTTCTTTAGGATATTAGTAACCTTTGCATTAGTCCTCGAGGTCCGTGGTACTTCCTTCTTCCAAATACTACGAACCGCTTATGGCAGAAGTTCTTTGAACCAAAAGATCACAACCAGGGTGTTCTTGAGGAGTACTCCATTCATATTGTGACTCTGCCAGTTCTTTCTTTCTGCATGGGTTATCCGGAAGAAATATGTTGAACTCGTTCGACATGCTAACCTATGCATCCACAACTCAGAAAGTTATATGTTCCTTGAGTTGTCCCTCTTTAGTTGTTTTCTGACCTTTGACTATCAATTGATAGTCAGGAGTAATTGAGCATTCGTGTTATCGATGTTTATTATTATTGTGGTCCATCAAGCCATTCTATTCCGAATGACTAGGAGAAACAAACTCCAGTACCTTATCCATTTCTAGGATTGGGTCAAAACAGTTGTATTCCGCAGATCAAAATGCCAATCCAGCTTTTGATTCTGTTCTACCCTGAAGTATTGCCCTCTTTATGTCTGGGATATCATAGGAATTGCACAACACCCTATGAACTCTTGATACAGTGATACTTCTCGCCATCATCGTTCATTCCACGGTCTCCGTGTTATTGTAACCAGATTGCCGACAAGTGAATTGTGCTGTGTGAAATCAATACTCTGAGCAACTCGTTGCTTTGTAGTAAATGGACAATATTCTCATTCTTAGCGTGTTGGTTACTAAATCATCATCCTAAGATTGATCGTGCTACCTAGTCCTTATTTCTGGTGCACTCTTTGATCAATGAGTTAGGATTTCAATCCCTTGCTTAATTGATCACATCATCTTGCTTCAGAAGCAAGATTGTTCTCGAGCTTAGAGACATATCGGTGGTTCATGATTTTCCGGATATCTTCACGGAAGTATCACCAGGTCGTCCCCTGACCGATATGTTGAGTTCACGATCAAATTGGTTTCTTGCAAACCACCCCTTCTCCAAGAATCTGTGTTGGATACCCCTGAGCTAGTTGGCTAAGCTAAACAACAACTTGGAGAGTTGGAAGATGAAACCTTGTCCAACTTAGTTCGTTCCAAGGGATACCTTTGTGTTCGTGTGCTAGTTGAAGAAAGATGATATCTTCATCGATTGTTCCTCGTGATCAGTTGTTGAATCTATTGCCTTGTCAAAACTTTGACTTGAGTATGGGCTATCGTCAAGTCAAATAAGAACCAACGATGTTCGTAATGTTGCCTTACTCGTGGTTGATCCCTCGAGCATACACCATTACATCTTTTGGTCTGACCAATACTATCACATCGTTCACATGATGGTGGAAGTCCAGTGATATGGAAATATCGATGAGTTGTTGTTGAGCCCATCAGCAGCATTTTATCTCCCCCATGATTCATGTTGAACGCTACACTAGTATTGGAAACTTTATAAGCATTACCTTCGTGTTTCGTTCATGAAGCCTATGCTTGGATGGAAGAAGTAACTTCCTCGAATTCATGTGCTTTAGGTGTAAGTTGCCGACATGAATTTGAGAAAGGTTTGTTCTGCTTCCTGGAATCGTCCCAAGTCAGTCATGCATATGTGCGAAGTATTCTGTGGTCTGGAGACTTGCAACCTTCATTCTATATGTGTTCCTAGCACACCAAGCCACTGATTGATTTGTTCAAGGTGAAGAAGTTCCTTCCTAAGAATCATGACTTATATTAGGACTTCGTTATCCTCGATGATGGTTCCCCACCTGAACTCGGTAGTGTTTTATTATAAGACTGCCACGTGGTCACGCTTGTCTAGGACAGTGTGTTCACAGGTGCGTAGCAAAACTTGCTCATGTTTTGGAGCTTGCTATCGTAGTTCATTTCCCGAGAATCTCGCAACGTCATCTTGCCGATTTGTGTTGCAAACTTTCTTTTCCTGATTGTTGTGGTTTGCCTTAGGCTGGTACAAAGAGTGTCAATGATCTCTGAATCAAAAGTAATTCTTTTTGCCACCCACTTGAGGGATTAATTCTGCGAGTCACCTTCCGTTAGGTGTCTCATTGTGGTATCATGGCAACCCAACTCCTCGCTACGTTGACACCGTTCACCACCCTCCTAGGTGTGGGAATTCCGCTACTTATTTAAACCTTGTCATATGCTCATTTTCATCATTCTTGATGTGTGTATCGTGTCTCATCTCGACAGAGGTCGCCGTGTCTCGTTCTGTGAGTTGACCGTGAGTTGCTCGATCTTCGATAAGATCGAATCCTGTAGAGTTTATTTCTGTCATCGTGTTGGATGAAGATCTCAAAAGCAAAGATGTCAAGATCAAGATGGTGATCGAACCAACGTTCTTACGAAGTGCAATGGATCATGAAGACTGTGTCAGTTCCGTGTCCCCTCTATCTTCTTACCTCACGTCTTGAATCTCGAGACGAGATTCTTGTTTAGTGGGGGTGAGTTGTCACAGCCCTAGCCTTGGCCTTGCTTGTCATTGCATCATCTTCTTGCATCATGTTTAAATTTCTCAGAAACTTGAAATGGGGATTGTTTCAAACCCTAGCATAAAAGGAAATCAATAGGTTCAACCAAAATATTTTTAGTGAACCCAAAGTGGCGTTCAAAAATGTTCATCATTTTTGGAAAATACTGGAAACAGTAACCAGAGGTGATGCACATTTTTCCATGACATATTTGGTCACTGAATTAAATCATATTATATTTGCATTTGGGCATTTAAATGCTATAAAATATTTTAAGTGCTCCAATAATCATAAACTAAAATGTTTACTGTTGGATATATTATAAACAGTAGCCATGATTAGTTTCATGATTTTTGGAAATGTCTTAGCATTTTAATTAAGTCAAAACAAATGCAGAAGAATTAGAAAACATTAATAAAAATAGAAACTAAAACAGAGAGAGAGAGAAGCCCACCTGGACCTTACCTGAAGCCGGCCCAGCTACTGTTTCGGCCCAGCCCACCACCGCCTGGCTCCCTGTCGCGTTCCTCCTTGCGCCAGTGGGCAGGGGCGCGTGCCCGGCGCGCGTGGCCACATGCCGGCCACCTCCTCCCTGTCTGGCTGCCTCCTCCTTCCCCTGGCGTCTCCCGTGACGCCACGCACCCCCTGGACCGCCCCCTCTCTCTCCCGAGCTCTCCCCCCGGCACTCTCTCACTCCTCTGTTCTCTCCAACCGAACGGGTCCGTCGCCGCCGACGTGCACCACCGCAACCACCGCCTCCCCCTCGCTGCTCTGACCGGCCAAGAGGCTCCGCCTCGACTTCCTCTTTCTTCCACCCCGAGCCACGCCACCGGGGGAGCACTGCATCACCGTCGCCATCGTCTTCTCCCTCCTCGGGCCACCGAGATCCCCGGCGACCTTCCGTCGTCACCAGCCCCTCCCCGAGCACGCCAAGGCCTCCGTTCAACTCGCTGTGAGCTTCTGCGTCTTTCCCCTTCCTTCCCGGGCTTGTTCCTGTCCTGTAGTCGCCGATTCCACCGGAGCCACGAGCTCGGCTCCGCCGGCCATGCCGCCGCCGTGGCCACCGTCACCTATAGCCGCAGCTGAGCATGTCACCGTGCTCAGTGCACCCCCAGGAGGCCGTAGCACCCCTCTGCGCCCCTTGCCGTGCCCGTTAACGCCGTCTCCGTGCACACCCGAACAACGGCCGCCGCAAACCTCGATGTCGGCGTCATCTCCGGCCACCCCCGCACACACCGCTTGCTCCACTCGGCGCGCCAGTTCGCCAGCAGCACGTAGGTGCCCTCCGCCGGCCTTTTGGTCGCCGGAGAAGGAATCCCGACGCCCTTCATCGCGTCTGTCCTCGCCGGCGTCAAGCCGCCGGTGGGTTTGACCCCGCTGACCCGGGGTTGACCTTGTTTGACCCCAGGGTCACTGACGCGTGGGCCATGCCACTATTTAGTTTAGGTGTGAGTTTAATTAGCACTAATTAACTTAGTTAATTAGTTGACTCACTGACAAGTGGGCCCAGGCTCTAATTAACCTAGGTTAGTGCTAACCTAATGCTAACTAACTCTGTTAGTTAGTTGTTACACTGACATGTGGGTCCCAGTCGTCAGGTTTGACCTGGGCTGGCGCCTTTGACCTGCTGACGTCACCCCGACGTCATGCTGACTCAATAATACATTTTCTGGATTTAATCTTATTCAGGAAATTCCAGAAAATGCCCAAAACTTCTAAAATTCGTAGTAATTCAATTCAACCGTAACTCCAAATGAGATAAATTATATATGAAAAATTATCAGAAAAATCCAAAGAATCTGTTTATGCCATTTCCATGCATGTTAGAGCAACTTATGCCCTCTGTTTAGGACAATTCAATTAAATGACCATTAAGAGAGCACATATGGAGTTTGATATTGAACCTAGTGTTCAAACCAACTTCATTTAAACTGCTGCTAGTTGCATTAGCTCAGACACATCCATTTTGCCATGTCATGACCATGCATCATATTGTCGCATTGCATTGATTGTGCTCTTTCTCTATTGCCGGTATTTGTCCCCTCTCGATAGACGTGGCTCCGACGACGTGTTCGATGACACCAATGAAGAGCTATATTATCTTCAGAAGTGCCAGGCAAGCAAAACCCCCTTGTTCATTCCGATACAATCCCACTCTCTCACTCCTGCTCTATTTTACTGCATTAGGACAACAACGATTCATGTGTTACTTGCTGCGGTAGTTGAACCCCCTTATCCTCTGCATGACCTGCCATTGCCACAGTAAATAGATGAAACCCAGTAGCATGAGTAGGAGTTGCTTGAGCCCTGTTGTGCCTACTCATTCATGCTTGTTTGTCATGCCTGCTACTGCTTAGAGTTGAGTCAGGTCTAATTCATCGGGGATGAATTGGAAGGTGTGAACATGTCCTACTGTGTGTGAGCTAAGTGTGTGAATACGATTTGGTAAAGGTATTGGTGAGAGGCCATGTAGGAGTACATGGTGGGTTGTCTCATTGAAGCCGTCCTCAGGAACTGAGTTCTGTGTTTGTGATCCATGAAACAGCTACTACCATGCATTGGGCCCTGAAATATGACCCCGCTCGACTTCTTAACCACCCTTGTCCTCTGTCCAGGAGTTGCAAGTAGTTTCTGGTGTTTGTAGTATGCTGGGGGCCGCACGCAGTGCTGACCGTAGGGGTGGGCTGTGTTGCGGTAGGCACGTGGCCGGGCCAGCCGGGCGCCCGTTTGGTGTCTCGGAACCCTGTACACATCGTTCGGGGCCGTATGTGGAAACCTCGGCCGGACTCCCTGCGGATGGAACCTGAATAGGCGATAAACCTGGACTAGAGACTTGAGTGTTTAGGTAGGTCGTGGTCTACACCCACGTCGGCTTTCGCTTGAAGTCTGCCGAGCACATGTCGTGTGCAGACGCTAAGTGGTGGAAACATGTATGAAGAAGTACACCCCTGCAGGGTTAACATCATCTATTCGAATAGCCGTGTCCGCGGTAATGGACTTCTGGGTTGCCTATAACAGTTCATAGACAAGAGAAAGTGGATACTCTAAAATACGCAAGATAAGCGTGAGTGCTATGGATGGCCTTCTCGTAGGGAGATGGAAGTGGATCCATAGTGGTGTATTGATATGGTGAATATGTGGACTCGTGTGCGCCACCTCAAAAGAGTTACTTGCAGTCGTAGTTCAGGATAGCCACCGAGTCAAAGCTGGCTTGCTGCAGTCTAAACTCCACCACCCCACTTTATTGATACTGATGCATATGTAGTTAGTTCTGACGTAAGTCTTGCTGAGTACATTTGTACTCACGTTTGCCTATTTTATGCTTTTGTAGAGAGACGTCAGTCTCGCTAGTAGTTCCGTGTGGACTTCGATGTTTAGCTTGTAACCTCAGCTACGATCTTGTGCCCTCGGCAGGATCTAGTGGATAGCCAGGCTTCTCAAGCCTTTTTCATTTGTAGATGTCTGTACTCAGACATGATAAGCTTCCGCATGTGCTTGTTGCTTGTATGCTCTGTTTGTTGGGTCATGAGACCCATGCTTGTAATATATCGCTCCTCGGAGCCTAATGAATAAATACTTTGAGTCGTAGAGTTATGTTGTGATGCCATGTTGTATTTACTCATATCGGGCATATTGTGTGTATGATTGAAATGCTTGGTATGTGTGGGATCCGACTATCTAGTTGTTTATCCTTGGCAGCCTATCATATGGGGAAATGTAGTCTAGTGCTTCAGAGCTGTCACAGCCCCAGTTTAGTCTTTGCTTGTCCTTGCATGGTCACCATATCATCATGTTTAAATTCCAAAGAAATTTGAAATGGGGATTGTTTAAACCCTAGCATTAAGGAATCCAACTAGGTTCAACTAAAATATTTTCAGTAAATCCAAATGGCTTTCAAAATTGTTCATCATTTATGGAAAATACTGTAAACAGTAACCAGAGGTGATGCACATTTTTTCCATGAACATTTGGGCTCTGAATTAAATCTTATTCTATTTGCATTTGGGCATTTAAATGCTACTAATTATTTTTAAATGTCCAAATAATCCTAAACTAAAATGTTCCATGTTGTTTATATCCTAAACAGTGGGCATGAGCAGTTTGGTGATTTTTGAAGATGCCTAAGTATTTTTAGAAAAGCCACAAACCTACAGAAATAATAGAAAACAGAAAATAAAAAGAGCAGAAGACCTACCTGGCGCTTACCCTATAGCCCAGCGGCCCAGCTGTGCTGCCCAGCCCACCTGGCCCGTGCCAGTCATCACCTACCTCTGCCAGTAGGTAGAGGAGGGAGACAGCGCACGCGCGCCCGCGGCGCCACGCACCTCCCTGCTCGCCTGCGTCATCGAGGCCACCGCGACGCCTCGGGCCTTCTCTTCGGCGCTGCCCCGATCCCCTCGACCGCTTCCCTCTCTCCCTGCCTCGCCTCTCTCGCTCCCTCTCCCGAAGCCGAGCGAGCCCGTCGCCGCCGCTCGCCACCGCCGCCACCACAGCCACCGCCTCGCCTGCCTGAGCTGCTCCCGAGCTCCGCGGCGATGTCGCCGTCCTTCCCACCTACTCAAGCGATGCCGGACGCTCCGACGCGACCTCCCCGACCTCGCCTTCGCCGTTCAGTCGCCGAGATCGCCTCCGACCCCCTGCTGTCGTCCATGCCTCCCCGAGCTCAACGCCTGGCTCTTTCGAACCGCGGTGAGCTACTGACCGTTTCCCCTCTAACCCCCTGCTTGCTCCCGCCCTCTAGCCATAGCCCCGGTGACCCGAGGCCGCCGTTCGCCATGGCCGGCGAGCCCGCGCTCCCGAGCCTCTCGTGCTCGCTCTAGGGGCATCGACACGCTCCTGGCGCCTCCAGGAGGCCGCCTAGCCGCTACGTTTGCTCGCTCGAGCACTGCAGCACCGGACCGGCTCGAGCCCAACTCCGGCCGCCGCCTGGCTCGACGCCGGCGCCATTCCCGGCTACCCCGCGGCCTCCCGTCCGGTCCTTTGGATGCGGACGAGCAAGAGCTACTCCCCGGTGCCCTTAGCTCACCAAACCACCACCCGTAGCTCAAATCCGAGCCGAGCCGCCGTCGTTTTGGTCGCCGCCGGCAAGGCTCCGGCGACTGCCGACGTGGCCGTCATTAGCGGCTAATCGCGCCACTAATTAACCTCCAGTGAAACAGACAGCTGGGCCCCACTGCCGAACTAACCGGCTAACAAAATAAGATTAAGTTTAATCTAACTCCAGTGGGCCCGCGTGTCAGTGTTGAATATGCTGACATGGCCGTTGACCCGACCCCACATGTCTGTGAGACAAACCAGCCTAAGACACTGACGTATGGGTCCCACAGGTCAGGTTTGACCTGGCCGACCCAGTTGACTTGCTGACGTCACACTTATGTCATGCTGACGCAGTAAAACATTTTCTGGATTTATTTTTATATAGGATATTCCAGAAAATGTTGCAAACTTCAAAAATTCATAGTAATTCAACCGTAACTCCAAATCAAACAAATTATATATGAAAAATGATCAGAAAAATCCAATCTATCCATCTGTACCATTTGCATGCATGTTAAAACACTTTAACCTTGCTGTTTAGGTGAAACAAGTTAATGCACTATTATGACCTCTTATTTTGGGTTTACATTTGAATCCTTGATTCAAATGAACTCAAACCAATCTGTTCTAAGTTGCATTAGCCAAAACACACTCATTTTGCCATGTCATATTCATGCATCATATTGTTGCATTGCATTGATTGTGTTTTCTCTGTGTTGCCGGTATTTGTCCCCTCTTAGTAGACGTTGCTTCGACGCCGTGATCGATGACACCGATGAAGAACTATATTATCTTCAGAAGTGCCAGGCAAGCAAAACCCCCTTGTTCATTCCGATACAATCCCACTCTCTCGCTCCTGCTCTCTTTTACTGCATTAGGACAACAACGATTCATGTGTTACTTGCTGCGGTACTTGAACCCCTTATCCTCTTCATTATCTGTCATTGCCACAGTAAATAGATGAAACCCACTAGCATGAGTAGGAGTTGTTTGAGCCCTGATGTGCCTACTCATTCATGCTTGTTTGTCATGCCTGCTACTACTTTGAGTTGAGTCGGGTCTGATTCATCGGAATGAATTGGAATGTGGTGAACATGTCCTACTATTGAGAGCTAAGTGTGTGAACACGATTTGGTAAAGGTAGCGGTGAGAGGCCATGTAGGAGTACATGGTGGGTTGTCTCATTACAGCCATCCTCAGGAACTGAGTTCTGTGTTTGTGACCCATGAACAGTTACTACCACACATTGAGCTCCGGGCACTCCAAGCACTCTCGACTTGTTAGTCAACCTGATCTCTGTCCAGGAGTTGCAACTAGTTTCTGGTGTTTGTAGGAAGTGTTAGTAGTCTACCAAGTGGTACCCTGTACAGGTGGGCTTGGGACAGACTAGGCACCGTGGCATGGTGTACCAAGCGTAGATCTACCCGTCGAGGTGGGCTTCGGAACCCTGCACACATCGTTTGGGGCCGTGAGCGACACCCCGGTCGGATCTCCTTGCGGATGGAACCCGAATAGGCGATGAACCTGGACTAGAGACTTGTGTGGTTAGTCTGGTCGTGGCCGACTCCCTCGCCCGGCTTCCGCTTGAAGGTTGTCGAGGTACATGACGTGTACAGGGCGATAAGTGGCGAGAGCGTGTGTGAAGAAGTACACCCCTGCAGGGTTATCATTATCTATTCGAATAGCCGGATTCCTCGGATAGGGAAACTTGGACCCCTTGCATAGTTCATATACAAGTGAAAGTGGATAATCTAAAATGCGCAAGATAAGCGTGAGTGCTATGGATGGCCTTCTCGTAGGGAGACGGGAGCGGATCCATAGTGGTGTATTGATATGGTGAATATGTGGACTCGTGTGCGCCACTTCAAAAGAGTTACTTGCAGTCGTAGTTCAGGATAGCCACCGAGTCAAAGCTGGCTTGTTGCAGTCAAACTCCACCAACCCCTTTTGATACTGATGCATATGTAGTTAGTTCTGATGTAAGTCTTGCTGGGTACATTTGTACTCACGTTTGCCTATTTTATGTTTTTGCAGAGAGACTTCAGTCTCGCTAGTAGTACTGCTTGGACTTCGACGTTTAGCTTGATACCTTTGCTATGATCTTGTGCCCTCGGCAGGATCTGGTAGATAGTCAGGCTTCTAAGCCTTTTTCATTTGTAGATGTCTGTACTCAGACATGTTAAGCTTTCGCTTGTGCTTTGACTTGTATGCTCTGAGTGTTGGGTCATGAGACCCATGTTTGTAATATCTCGCTCCTCGGAGCCTAATGAATAAATACTTTGAGTCGTAGAGTTATGTTGTGATGCCATGTTGTATTTACTCATATCGGGCATATTGTGTGTATGATTGAAATGCTTGGTATGAGTGGGATCCGACTATCTAGTTGTTTATCCTTGGCAGCCTATCATATGGGGAAATGTAGTCTAGTGCTTCTGAGCGATAGTAGTCCGCTACAGCCCGGTTCACCGGAGTCCTGCTAGCCCAACACTACTGCTCGGGACACTTGACTGGCCGGCATGTGTTTCACTTTGTTCCTGTGTCTGTCCCTTCGGGGAAATGTCACGCGGTGACATCCGGAGTCCTGCCTAGCCTGCTACAGCCCGGGTTACCGGAGTCCTGTTAGCCCAGTGCTATAGCCCGGATTCACACGCTGTTGACCGACATGCTCAAAGTTGATTCATGTATGCCTGTCCCCATGGGTTAGTGCCGCTTTGGGTTCACGACTAGCCATGTCGGCCCGGGTTCTTTGTCATATGGATGCTAGCGACACTATCATATACGTGAGCCAAAAGGCGCAAATGGTCCCGGGCCAGGTAAGGTGGCACTCGTGGGAATACCGTGCGTGAGGCCGCAAAGTGATATGATGTGTTACATGCTAGATTGGTGTGACTTAGGATCGGGGTCCTGACAGCGTTGGTATCAGAGCCTGACTGCCTGTAGGATTACCAAGCCAAACTGGTCGAAGTTGAGTCTAGAAATGCTTTAGTTATATAAGGGAATTGATTGTGGAAGGGAACGTAAGGCTCTTTTTACTCCTTATACCTCATGCCCTTCTAATCTGAGTCAACCTCTTCTCTTCTACGGGGGTTAAGAACTAGGCTTCTCATCTATCTATCAGGATGACGTGTTACTAATCCATAGACTTATAAGATTGTTGGATTTAAGCCCCAGTTCGGTTTCTACTACTTCCGTGTGTTCATAGCTGGCCTCAGAACCTTGAATACCTCAACTGGCCTCAGGGATCTGACTCCTGGCCAGTTGAGGATCATTTGTACCATGTTAGAGACTTATAAGATTGTTGGATTCAAGCCTCTGTTCAGTTTCTACTACTTTTAGTATGTTGTCAGCTGAACCAAAACCTTGATATTGTGCTTCTGAGTGGTTATGCCACAATTTTGCAGGATGTCTCAAATTATTTTGAGTATTTACAGCTGTTATGTTGTCCGAGTCATCCCAGGTTTCTAACTAGTCTGATGCATTTGCAAATCCTTTCCTTCCATTCCCGATGTCCTTTTGGTCAGAATAAGCACACTAATTGGTCTGTTGAGGTACTCCGTTGCCTTGACATATATGTTGGAGCTATTATTATGACCCTAGGTGTCTTAGGGAGTCATCTAGTAATCTAGCAATGCTATGTGTTCCCAGTGTGATAAGTCTGGCCACTATTCTCGAAAGCATCCCGTGATGCCGTTTAGTAGTAGGTATTCTACTCTTGGGTTGTGAACCAATCCTGAACTGAGGTTTGAACTCAACAATCTTATAAGTCTATGGATTAGTAACACGTCATCCTGATAGATAGATGAGAAGGCCTAGTTCTTAATCCCCATAGAAGAGAAGAGATTGACTCAGATCAGAAGCCATGAGGTAAAACATACATGCCAAGGCTAGAGTTGAGTCGGGTGTCATTAGCGGCTAATCACGCCACTAATTAATCTCCAGTGAAATAGACAGCCGGGCCCCACTGCCTAACTAACCGGCTAACTAAATAAGATTAAGTTTAATCTAACTCTAGTGGGCCCGCGTGTCAGTGTTGACTATGCTGACATGGCCGTTGACCCGACCCCACATGTCTGTGACACAAACCAGCCTAAGACACTGACGTATGGGTCCCACAGGTCAGGTTTGACCTGGCCGACCCAGTTGACTTGCTGACATCACACTTATGTCATGCTGACGCAGTAAAACATTTTCTGGATTTATTTTTATATAGGATATTCTAGAAAATGTTGCAAACTTCAAAAATTCATAGTAATTCAACCGTAACTCCAAATCAAACAAATTATATATGAAAAATGATCAGAAAAATCCAATCTATCCATCTGTACCATTTGCATGCATGTTAAAATACTTTAACCTTGCTGTTTAGGTGAAACAAGTTAATGCACTATTATGACCACTTATTTTGGGTTTACATTTGAATCCTTGATTCAAATGAACTCAAACCAATCTGTTCTAAGTTGCATTAGCCAAAACACACTCATTTTGCCATGTCATATTCATGCATCATATTGTTGCATTGCATTGATTGTGTTTTCTCTGTGTTGCCGGTATTTGTCCCCTCTCAGTAGACGTTGCTTCGACCCCGTGATCGATGACACCGATGAAGAACTATATTATCTTCAGAAGTGCCAGGCAAGCAAAACCCCCTTGTTCATTCCGATACAATCCCACTCTCTCGCTCCTGCTCTCTTTTACTGCATTAGGACAACAACGTTTCAACTGTTACATGTTGCGGTAGTTGAACCCCTTTCCTCTGCATGACCTGTCATTGCCACAGTAAATAGATGAAACCCACTAGCATGAGTAGGAGTTGTTTGAGCCCTGATGTGCCTACTCATTCATGCTTGTTTGTCATGCCTGCTATTGCTTAGAGTTGAGTCAGGTCTGATTCATCGGGAATGAATTGGAATGTGGTGAACATGTCCTACTATTGAGAGCTAAGTGTGTGAACACGATTTGGTAAAGGTAGAGGTAGAGGCCATGTAGGAGTACATGGTGGGTTGTCTCATTGCAGCCCTCCTCAGGAACTGAGTTCTGTGTTTGTGGTCCATGAACAGTTACTACCACACATTGAGCTCCAGGCACTCCAAGCTCTCTCGACTTATTAATCAACCTGATCTCTGTCCAGGAGTTGCAACTAGTTTCTAGTGTTTGTAGGAAGTGTTAGTAGTCTACCAAGTGGTACCCTGTACAGGTGGGCTTGGGACAGACTAGGCACCGTGGCACGGTGTACCAAGCGTAGATCTACCCGTCGAGGTGGGCTTGGGAACCCTGCACACATCGTTTGGGGCCATGAGCGACACCCCGGCCGGATCTCCTTGCGGATGGAACCCGAATAGGCGATAAACCTGGACTAGAGACTTGTGTGGTTAGTCAGGTCATGGCCGACTCCCTCGCCCGGCTTCCGCTTGAAGGTTGCCGAGGTACATGACGTGTACAGGGCGATAAGTGGCGAGAGCGTGTGTGAAGAAGTACACCCCTGCAGGGTTATCATTATCTATTCGAATAGCCGGATTCCTCGGATATGGAAACTTGGACCCCTTGCATAGTTCATAGACAAGTGAAAGTGGATACTCTAAAATGCGCAAGATAAGCGTGAGTGCTATGGATGGCGTCCCCGTAGGGAGACGGCAGCGGATCCGTAGTGGTGTATTGATATGGTGAATATGTGGAATCGTGTGCGCCACCTCAAAAGAGTTACTTGCAGTTGTAGTTTAGGATAGCCACCGAGTCAAAGCTGGCTTGCTGCAGTTAAACCCCACTACCCCCTTTGTTGATACCGATGCATATGTAGATAGTTCTGATGTAAGTCTTGCTGAGTACATTTGTACTCACGTTTGCCTATTTTATGTTTTGCAGAGAGACTTCAGTCTCGCTAGTAGTTCCGCGTGGACTTCGACGTTTAGCTTGATACCTCAGCTACGATCTTGTGCCCTCGGCAGGATCTGGTAGATAGTCAGGCTTCTAAGCCTTTTTCATTTGTAGATGTCTGTACTCAGACATGTTAAGCTTCCGCTTGTGCTTTGACTTGTATGCTCTGAGTGTTGGGTCATGAGACCCATGTTTGTAATATCTCGCTCCTCGGAGCCTAATGAATAAATACTTTGAGTCGTAGAGTTATGTTCTGATGCCATGTTGTATCTACTCATATCGGGCATATTGTGTGTATGATTGAAATGCTTGGTATGAGTGGGATCCGACTATCTAGTTGTTTATCCTTTGCAGCCTATCATATGGGGAAATGTAGTCTAGTGCTTCTGAGCGATAGTAGTCCGCTACAGCCCGGTTCACTAGAGTCCTGCTAGCCCAGCACTACTGCTCGGAACACTTGACTGGCCGACATGTGATTCACTTCGCTCCTGTGTATGTCCCTTCGGGGAAATGTCACGCGGTGACATCCGGAGTCCTGCCTAGCCTGCTACACCGATCTAGCATGTAACACATCGTATCACTTTGCGGCCTCACACACGATATTCCCACGGGTGACACCTTACCTGGCCCGGGACCGTTTGCGCCTTTTTGCTCACGTATATGATAGTGTCGCTAGCATCCATATGACAAAGAACCCGGGCCGACATGGCTAGTCCTGAACCCAAGGCGGCACTAACCCATGATGACAGGCATACATGAATCACATCGAGCATGTCGGTCATCAACGTACAAATCCGGGCTGTAGCACTGGGCTAACAGGACTCCGGTAACCCGGGCTGTAGCAGGCTAGGCAGGACTCCGGATAACACCGCGTGACATTTCCCCGAAGGGACAGACACAGGAACGAAGTGAAACACATGCCGGCCAGTCAAGTGTCCCGAGTAGTAGTGCTGTGCTAGCAGGACTCCGGTGAACCGGGCTGTAGCGGACTACTATCACTCAGAAGCACTAGACTACATTTCCCCATATGATAGGCTGCCAAGGATAAACAACTAGATAGTCGGATCCCACACATACCAAGCATTTCAATCATACACACAATATGCCCGATATGAGTAAATACAACATGGCATCACAACATAACTCTACGACTCAAAGTATTTATTCATTAGGCTCCGAGGAGCGAGATATTACAAGCATGGGTCTTATGACCCAACAAACAGAGCATACAAGCAACAAGCACATGCGGAAGCTTATCATGTCTGAGTACAGACATCTACAAATGAAAAAGGCTTGAGAAGCCTGGCTATCCACTAGATCCTGTCGAGGGCACAAGATCGTAGCTGAGGTTACAAGCTAAACGTCGAAGTCCACAGGGAACTACTAGCGAGACTGACGTCTCTCTGCAAAAACATAAAATAGGCAAACGTGAGTACAAATGTACTCAGCAAGACTTACATCAGAACTAACTACATATGCATCAGTATCAATAAAGGGGGGTGGTGGAGTTTAGACTGCAGCAAGCCAGCTTTGACTCGGTGGCTATCCTGAACTACGACTGCAAGTAACTCTTTTGAGGTGGCGCACACGAGTCCGCATATTCACCATATCAATACACCACTATGGATCCACTTCCATCTCCCTACGAGAAGGCCATCCATAGCACTCACGCTTATCTTGCGTATTTTAGAGTATCCACTTTCTCTTGTCTATGAACTGTTATAGGCAACCCAGAAGTCCATTACCGCGGACACGGCTATTCGAATAGATGATGTTAACCCTGCAGGGGTGTACTTCTTCATACATGTTTCCACCACTTAGCGTCTGCACACGACATGTGCTCGGCAGACTTCAAGCGAAAGCCGACGTGGGTGTAGACCACGACCTACCTAAACACTCAAGTCTCTAGTCCAGGTTTATCGCCTATTCAGGTTCCATCCGCAGGGAGTCCGGCTGAGGTTTCCACATACGGCCCCGAACGATGTGTACAGGGTTCCGAGACACCAAACGGGCGCCCGGCTGGCCCGGCCACGTGCCTACCGCAACACAGCCCACCCCTACGGTCAGCGCTGCGTGCGGCCCCCAGCATACTACAAACACCAGAAACTACTTGCAACTCCTGGACAGAAGACAAGGGTGGTTAAGAAGTCGAGCGGGGTCATATTTCAGGGCCCAATGCATGGTAGTAGCTGTTTCATGGATCACAAACACAGAACTCAGTTCCTGAGGATGGCTTCAATGAGACAACCCACCATGTACTCCTACATGGCCTCTCACCAATACCTTTACCAAATCGTATTCACACACTTAGCTCACACACAGTAGGACATGTTCACACCTTCCAATTCATCCCCGATGAATCAGACCTGACTCAACTCTAAGCAGTAGCAGGCATGACAAACAAGCATGAATGAGTAGGCACAACAGGGCTCAAGCAACTCCTACTCATGCTAGTGGGTTTCATCTATTTACTGTGGCAATGACAGGTCATGCAGAGGATAAGGGGGTTCAACTACCGCAGCAAGTAACACATGAATCGTTGTTGTCCTAATGCAATAAAATAGAGCAGGAGCGAGAGAGTGGGATTGTATCGGAATGAACAAGGGGGTTTTGCTTGCCTGGCACTTCTGAAGATAATATAGCTCTTCATTGGTGTCATCGAACACGTCGTCGGAGCCACGTCTATCGAGAGGGGACAAATACCGGCAATATAGAAAGAGCACAATCAATGCAATGCGACAATATGATGCATGGTCATGACATGGCAAAATGGATGTGTTTGAGCTAATGCAACTAGCAGCAGTTTAAATGAAGTTGGTTTGAACACTAGGTTCAATTTCAAACTCCATATGTGCTCTCTTAATGGTCATTTAATTGAATTGTCCTAAACAGAGGGCATAAGTTGCTCAAACATGCATGGAAATGGCATAAACAGATTCTTTGGATTTTTCTGATAATTTTTCATATATAATTTATCTCATTTGGAGTTACGGTTGAATTACTACGAATTTTAGAAGTTTTGGGCATTTTCTGGAATTTCCTGAATAAGATTAAATCCAGAAAATGTATTATTGCGTCAGCATGACGTCGGGGTGACGTCAGCAGGTCAAAGGCGCCAGCCCAGGTCAAACCTGACGACTGGGACCCACATGTCAGTGTAACAACTAACTAACAGAGTTAGTTAGCGTTAGGTTAGCACTAACCTAGGTTAATTAGAGCCTAGGCCCACTTGTCAGTGAGTCAACTAATTAAATAAGTTAATTAGTGCTAATTAAACTCACACCTAAACTAAATAGTGGCATGGCCCACGCGTCAGTGACCCTGGGGTCAAACAAGGTCAACCCCGGGTCAGCGGGGTCAAACCCACCGGCGGCTTGATGCCGGCGAGGACAGACGCGACGGAGGGCGTTGGAATTCCTTCTCCGGCGACCAAAAGGCCGGCGGAGGGCACCTACGTGCTGCTGGCGAACTCGCGCGCCGAGTGGAGCAAGCGGTGTGTGCAGGGGTGGCCGGAGATGACGCCAGCGTCGAGGTTTGCGGCGGCCGTTGTTCGGGTGTGCACGGAGACGGCGTTAACGGGCACGGCAAGGGGCGCAGAGGGGTGCTACGGCCTCCTGGGGGTGCACTGAGCACAGTGACATGCTCAGCTGCGGCTATAGGTGACGGTGGCCACGGCGGCGGCATGGCCGGCGGAGCCGAGCTCGTGGCTCCGGTGGAATCGGCGACTACAGGACAGGAACAAGCCCGGGAAGGAAGGGGAAAGACGCAGAAGCTCACAGCGAGTTGAACGGAGGCCTCGGCGTACTCGGGGAGGGGCTGGTGACGACGGAAGGTCGCCGGCAATCTCGGTGGCCCAAGGAGGGAGAAGACGATGGCGACGGTGATGCAGTGCTCCCCCGGTGGCGTGGCTCGGGGTGGAAGAAAGAGGAAGTCGAGGCGGATCCTCTTGGCCGGTCAGAGCAGCGAGGGGGAGGCGGTGGTTGCGGTGGTGCACGTCGGCGGCGACGGACCCGTTCGGGTGGAGAGAACAGAGGAGTGAGAGAGTGCCGGGGGGTGAGCTCGGGAGAGAGAGGGGGCGGTCCAGGGGGTGCGTGGCGTCACGGGAGACGCCAGGGGAAGGAGGAGGCAGCCAGATAGGGAGGAGGTGGCCGGCATGTGGCCACGCGCGCCGGGCACGCGCCCCTGCCCACTGGCGCAAGGAGGAAGGCGACAGGGAGCCAGGCGGTGGTGGGCTGGGCCGAAACAGTAGCTGGGCTGGCTTCAGGTAAGGTCCAGGTGGGCTTCTCTCTCTCTCTGTTTTAGTTTCTATTTTTATTAATGTTTTCTAATTCTTCTGCATTTGTTTTGACTTAATTAAAATGCTAAGACATTTCCAAAAATCATGAAACTAATCATGGCTATTGTTTATAATATATCCAACAGTAAACATTTAAGTTTATGATTATTGGAGCACTTAAAATATTTTATAGCATTTAAATGCCCAAATGCAAATATAATATGATTTAATTCAGTGACCAAATATGTCATGGAAAAATGTGCATCACCTCTGGTTACTGTTTCCAGTATTTTCCAAAAATGATGAACATTTTTGAACGCCACTTTGTGTTCACTAAAAATATTTTGGTTGAACCTATTGATTTCCTTTTATGCTAGGGTTTGAAACACTCCCCATTTCAAGTTTCTGAGAAATTTAAACATGATGCAAGAAGATGATGCAATGACAAGCAATGCCAAGGCTAGGGCTGTGACAACTCACCCCCACTAAACAAGAATCTCGTCCCGAGATTCAAGACATGAGGTAAGAAGATAGAGGGGACACGGAACTGACACAGTCTTCATGATCCATTGCACTTCGTAAGAACGTTGGTTCGATAACCATCTTGATCTTGACATCTTTCCTTTTGAGATCTTCATCCAACACGATGATAGAAATAAACTCTACAGGATTCGATCTTATCGAAGATTGAGCAACTCACGGTCAACTCACAGAACGAGACACGGCGACCTCTGTCGAGATGAGACACGATACACACATCAAGAATGATGAAAATGAGCATATGACAAGGTTTAAATAAGTAGCGGAATTCCCACACCTAGGAGGGTGGTGAACGGTGTCAACGTAGCGAGGAGTTGGGTTGCCATGATACCACAATGAGACACCTAACGGAAGGTGACTCGCAGAATTAATCCCTTAAGTGGGTGGCAAAAAGAATTACTTTTGATTCAGAGATCATTGACACTCTTTGTACCAGCCTAAGGCAAACCACAACAATCATTTGGCGGAGTACGAGGGGATGGCATACCCGGACTAGAATGGATGATGTGGACTACCTTGTTGAAGACAACGCAATGGATGATTTTTTACTTTATCATCGGAAATGGATGGGACCCATAGTAAGACCACTTTGAAGATGATCCTGGACAGCAATTCCTGAGAAGGGCAGCCCATGGAAAGTTCGCACAAGGCGGTGCAAGCTGGGAACAAAATGAAAATGTCGGGAATGTTTCTGGTAACTGGGCAAAACTCAACAGTCGAGAGTGTTTCCAATATTTCAATGGTTATGGAATCATTGAAGACACTGAGAGCACAAGGATCCCTAAGGAACAACTTCTATAATAAGTCGCACGAGATCCTCATGGAAAGCTGGTCAAAGATACTACAATGACAAATCTTCCGGCTAGGTGTGTCGGCAAGACATCAACCTTGTCGGGACCTACATAATAGATCTTGGAAAAGGTTCCAACCATCATATCTGCCTGAAATTCAGATCTGGTTGGTAACAGAATATTTCAGACAGCCTGTCTGGAAAAGAAAGTTTGCAACACAAATCGGCAAGATGACGTTGCGAGATTCTCGGGAAATGAACTACGATAGCAAGCTCCAAAACATGAGCAAGTTTTGCTACGCACCTGTGAACACACTGTCCTAGACAAGCGTGACCACGTGGCAGTCTTATAATAAAACACTACCGAGTTCAGGTGGGGAACCATCATCGAGGATAACGAAGTCCTAATATAAGTCATGATTCTTAGGAAGGAACTTCTTCACCTTGAACAAATCAATCAGTGGCTTGGTGTGCTAGGAACACATATAGAATGAAGGTTGCAAGTCTCCAGACCACAGAATACTTCGCACATATGCATGACTGACTTGGGACGATTCCAGGAAGCAGAACAAACCTTTCTCAAATTCATGTCGGCAACTTACACCTAAAGCACATGAATTCGAGGAAGTTACTTCTTCCATCCAAGCATAGGCTTCATGAACGAAACACGAAGGTAATGCTTATAAAGTTTCCAATACTAGTGTAGCGTTCAACATGAATCATGGGGGAGATAAAATGCTGCTGATGGGCTCAACAACAACTCATCGATATTTCCATATCACTGGACTTCCACCATCATGTGAACGATGTGATAGTATTGGTCAGACCAAAAGATGTAATGGTGTATGCTCGAGGGATCAACCACGAGTAAGGCAACATTACGAACATCGTTGGTTCTTATTTGACTTGACGATAGCCCATACTCAAGTCAAAGTTTTGACAAGGCAATAGATTCAACAACTGATCACGAGGAACAATCGATGAAGATATCATCTTTCTTCAACTAGCACACGAACACAAAGGTATCCCTTGGAACGAACTAAGTTGGACAAGGTTTCATCTTCCAACTCTCCAAGTTGTTGTTTAGCTTAGCCAACTAGCTCAGGGGTATCCAACACAGATTCTTGGAGAAGGGATGGTTTGCAAGAAACCAATTTGATCGCGAACTCAACATATCGGTCAGGGGACGACCTGGTGATACTTCCGTGAAGATATCCGGAAAATCATGAACCACCGATATGTCTCTAAGCTCGAGAACAATCTTGCTTCCGAAGCAAGATGATGTGATCAATTAAGCAAGGGATTGAAATCCTAACTCATTGATCAAAGAGTGCACCAGAAATAAGGACTAGGTAGCACGATCAATCTTAAGATGATGATTTAGTAACCAACACGCTAAGAATGAGAATATTGTCCATTTACTACAAAGCAACGAGTTGCTAAGAGTATTGATTTCACATAGCACAATTCACTTGTCGGCAATCTGGTTACAATAACACAGAGACCGAGGAATGAACGATGATGGCGAGAAGTATCACTGTATCAAGAGTTCATAGGGTGTTGTGCAATTCCTATGATATCCCAGACATAAAGAGGGCAATACTTCAGGGTAGAACAGAATCAAAAGCTGGATTGGCATTTTGATCTGCGGAATACAACTGTTTTGACCCAATCCTAGAAATGGATAAGGTACTGAAGTTTGTTTCTCCTAGTCATTCCGGAATAGAATGGCTTGACGGACCACAATAATAATAAACATCGATAACACGGATGCTCAATTACTCCTGACTATCAATTGATAGTCGAAGGTCAGAAAACAACTAAAGAGGGACAACTCAAGGAACATATAACTTTCTGAGTTGTGGATGCATAGGTTAGCATGTCGAACGAGTTCAATATATTTCTTCCGGATAACCCATGCAGAAAGAAAGAACTGGCAGAGTCACAATATGAATGGAGTACTCCTCAAGAACACCCTGGTTGTGATCTTTTGGTTCAAAGAACTTCTGCCATAAGCGGTTCGTAGTATTTGGAAGAAGGAAGTAGCACGGACCTCGAGGACTAATGCAAAGGTTACTAATATCCTAAAGGAACTAGCAAACACTATCGACGTGAGGTAAGTAGGGTGAATCTCGGGTTCACAACCCAGGAGTAGAATACCTACTACTAAACGGCATCACGGGATGCTTTCGAGAATAGTGGCCAGACTTATCACACAGGGAACACATAGCATTGCTAGATTACTAGATGACTCCCTAAGACACCTAGGGTCATAATAATAGCTCCAACATATATGTCAAGGCAACGGAGTACCTCAACAGACCGATTAGTGTGCTTATTCTGACCAAAAGGACATCGGGAATGGAAGGAAAGGATTTGCAAATGCATCAGACTAGTTAGAAACCTGGGATGACTCGGACAGCATAACGGCTGTAAATACTCAAAATAATTTGAGACATCCTGCAAAATGGTGGCATAACCACTCAGAAGCACAATATCAAGGTTCTGGTTCAGCTGACAACATACTAAAAGTAGTAGAAACTGAACAGAGGCTTGAATCCAACAATCTTATAAGTCTCTAAGATGGTAAATCGTCATCCCGATAGATAGATGAGAAAGCCTAGTTCTTAATCCCCGTAGAGGAGAAGAGGTTGACTCAGATTAGAAGGCCATGAGGTATAAGGAGTAAAAAGAGCCTTACGTTCCCTTCCACAATCAATTCCCTTATATAACTAAAGCATTTCTAGACACAACTTTGACCAGTCTGGCTTGGTAATCCTACAGGCAGTCAGGCTCTGATACCAACGCTGTCAGGACCCCGATCCTAAGCCACATCGATCTAGCATGTAACACATCATATCACTTTGCGGCCTCACGCACGGTATTCCCACGGGTGCCACCTTACCTGGCCCGGGAGCGCTTGCGTCTTTTGGCTCACGTATATGATAGTGTCGCTAGCATCCATATGACAGAGAACCCGGGCCGACATGGCTAGTCGTGAACCCAAAGCGGCACTAACCCATGGGGACAGGCATACATGAATCAACCTCGAGCATGTCGGTCAACAGCGTGTGAATCTGGGCTGTAGCACTGGGCTAACAGGACTCCGGTAACCCGGGCTGTAGCAGGCTAGGCATGACTCCGGATGTCACCGTGTGACATTTCCCCGAAGGGACAGACACAGGAACGAAGTGAAACACATGCCGGCCAGTCAAGTGTCCTGAGCAGTAGTGCTGGGCTAGCAGGACTCCGGTGAACCAGGCTGTAGCGGACTACTATCGCTCCGGAAGCACTAGACTACATTTCCCCATATGAGAGGCTGCCAAGGATAAACAACTAGATAGTCGGATCCCACACATAGCAAGCATTTCAATCATACACACAATATGCCCGATATGTGTAAATACAACATGGCATCACAACATAACTCTACGACTCCAATATTTATTCATTAGGCTCCGAGGAGCGAGATATTACAAACATGGGTCTCATGACCCTACATACAGAGCATACAAGCAACAAGCACATGCGGAAGCTTAACTTGTCTGAGTACAGACAACTACAAATGAAGAAGGCTGAGAAGCCTGACTATCTACCAGATCCTGCCGAAGGCACAAGATCGTAGCTGAGGTATCAAGCTAAACGTCGAAGTCCACGCGGAACTACTAGCGAGACTAGCGTCTCTCTGCAAAAACATAAAATAGGCAAACGTGAGTACAAATGTACTCAGCAAGACTTACATCAGGAGTAACTACATATGCATCAGTATCAAAAGGGGGGTGGTGGAGTTTGACTGCAGCAAGCCAGCTTTGACTCGGTGGCTAACCTGAACTACGACTGCAAGTAACTCTTTTGAGGTGGCGCACACGAGTCCACATATTCACCATATCAATACACCACTATGGATCCGCTCCCGTCTCCCTACGAGAAGGCCATCCATAGCACTCACGCTTATCTTGCGCATTTTAGAGTATCCACTTTCACTTGTCTATGAACTATGCAAGGGGTCCAAGTTTCCATATCCAAGGAATCCGGCTATTCGAATAGATAATGATAACTCTGCAGGGGTATACTTCTTCACACACGCTCTCGCCACTTATCTCCCTGTACACGTCATGTACCTCGGCAACCTTCAAGCGAAAGCCGGGCGAGGGAGTCAGCCACGACCTGACTAACCACACAAGTCTCTAGTCCAGGTTTATCGCCTATTCAGGTTCCATCCACAAGGAGATCCAGACGGGGTGTCGCTCACGGCCCCAAACGATGTGTGCAGGGTTCCCAAGCCCACCTCGACGGGTAGATCTACGCTTGGTACACCGTGCCACGGTGCCTAGTCTGTCCCAAGCCCACCTGTACAGGGTACCACTTGGTAGACTACTAACACTTCTTACAAACACCAGAAACTAGTTGCAACTCCTGGACAGAGATCAGGTTGATTAATAAGTCGAGAGAGCTTGGAGTGCCCGGAGCTCAATGTGTGGTAGTAACTGTTCATGGATCACAAACACAAAACTCAGTTCCTGAGGACGGCTGCAATGAGACAACCCACCATGTACTCCTACATGGCCTCTCACCGCTACCTTTACCAAATCGTGTTCACACACTTAGCTCTCAATAGTAGGACATGTTCACCACATTCCAATTCATTCCCGATGAATCAGACCTGACTCAACTCTAAGCAGTAGCAGGCATGACAACAAGCATGAATGAGTAGGCACATCAGGGCTCAAACAACTCCTACTCATGCTAGTGGTTTTCATCTATTTACTGTGGCAATGACAGGTCATGCAGAGGAAAGGGGTTCAACTACCGCAGCATGTAACAGTTGAATCGTTGTTGTCCTAATGCAGTAAAAGAGAGCAGAAGCGAGAGAGTGGGATTGTATCGGAATGAACAAGGGGGTTTTGCTTGCCTGGCACTTCTGAAGATATTATAGCTCTTCATCGGTGTCATCGGACTCATCGTTGAAACCACGTCTATCGAGAGGGAACAAATACCGGCAACAGAGAAAGAAACACAATCAATGCAATGCACAATATGATGCATGATCATGACATGGTAAAATGAGTGTGTTGGGCTAATGCAACTACAACCAGATGGGTTTGAGCTATTTTGAACCAAAGATTCAAAGTTCAAACACATTTGTGATCTTAAATAGTGCTTTATCATGTTTTGCACTAAACAACAATTTAACTTGTTTAAACATGCATGAAACCAGTACACATGGATAGATTGGATTTTTCTGATCATTATTCTTATATAACTTGTTTGATTTAGAGTTACGGTTGAATTACTATGAATTTTTGAAGTTTGCAACATTTTCTGGAATTTCCTATATAAAAATAAATCCAGAAAATGCTTTACTGCGTCAGCATGACCTAGGTGTGACGTCAGCAAGTCAACTGGGTCGGCCAGGTCAAACTGACCCGTGGGACCCATACGTCAGTGTCTCGGAGCTGGGTTGGGTGGATGACATGTGGGACCAGTCAATGTTGACTTGACCAAGTAAAAGTTGACACGTGGGACCCGCAAGATTAGCACTAATCTAAACAGAACATTAAGTTAAACTAAACATGCACTGGGCCCACATGGCAGTGGCTCTAGGGAGTTTTAGCAGGGTCATTAGCACTAATTAAGTCAGCGCCACGTCAGCTCGCCGGAGCTTGGCCGGCGGCGACCAAATACGCCGCGGGGTTTCACCGGAGTTGCTCGGGTTTCTCGTACGGGTCACCGTTTAGCGCACTGGGGACACCAGGAGGAAGCCCTCGCTCGGCCGCATCGAGCAGAGGCAGCAGCAGGGCACAGGGTGGCCGGTGCTCGCCCGAGCAGAGCTCGCAGCGGTGCCGGAGTTCGGGCAGAGAGGAAAAGAGGGCTACGGTGCACGGCAGGGCGACGGAGTGCGTGCGTTAGGCTCCTGAGGACGCACTGAATGCGGTGGTGCGCTCGGAAGTGTGCTTGCACGGCCGTAGCCACGATGGTGACATGGCCGGCGGCGAGGAGCGCTCGAGCTCGAAGGGGGCGGTGGCTAACGGACGAGAATGGAGGGGGTGAGCAAGGGGGAAGGCGCAGGAGCTCACATCGGGTTCGATGAGGTGGTCAGCGAGCTCGGGGAAGCGTCGGAGCGGGCGCACGGTCGCCGGCGATCTCGGTGGCCCGCGGTTGAAGAAGACGGCGTTGAGGCGTTCGGCGGCGTCCGGCGTCGCTTGGCTTGGCGAGGAGGTCGAGGACGAGGTGGCTGAGCTACTGGGCACGACGAGGGATCGAGGGGGAGGATCTGGGTGCGACAACGGCGAGCGGTGGCGACGAGCTCCGCTCGGCTGCGCGGGAGAGAGAGCAGAGGAGGGGGAAAGGGTCCAGGGAGAGCGAGAGGGGTCGGGGGGGTTGCGTGGCGTCGCGGAAGACGTCCAGGGCGATGAGGGAAAAGCCAGGCAGGCAGCTGCCGGCGTGGCACTCCGCGGCGCCGTGGCTAGCTTCTCCTCTGCCTTCTGGCAGGAGGAAGAAGACGCCCTTGCCCTCGGTGGGCCGGCCAGGTGGCTGGGCTGCCAGGTGGGCTGGGCCTGCTGGAGGAGCTGGGCCAGGTAAGCGGCGGTAAGCTTTCTTCTGTCTTCTTTTTTTTATTTCTGTTTTCTATTTTATTCCTCTGTTTTTGAATTAGTAGAAATACCAATTCATTACCAAAATTCCTGAAATAACTTGTGGGCACATTTTGAATTATTCCCAACAGCCCGCAAATCATTTCAGAATTATTTGAGCATTTAAAATAATTATAGCATTTAAACGCCGAAATTCAAATACCTTATGATTTAATCCAAAAATCCATAAATGACCTATAAATATGTTCATCATTTTTGGCACAGGTTTTCACCTTTATCAAAAATAATGAACTTTTCTAAAGGGCATTCTAGGTTCATTGAAAATATTTTTATTTTGATCCTAGTTGCATTTCATTTAGTGCTAGGGCTTGTCATCCCCATTTCAAATTTCAAACAAATATAGACATGATGCATGGATGCTTATGAGACTAATTGCAATCAAATTCTAGGGCTGTGACAACTCACCCCCACTAAACAAGAATCTCGCCCCAAGATTCAAGACGTGAGGTAAGAAGACAAAGTGGACACCAATCTAACACGATCTCCATGGTCCAATTGCCATCTCGAAGTCATTGATTCATTGCTTCATATTGATCTTTGACGTCTTTGCTTTCGAGATCTTCATCTAACATAATGATGAAAGAAAGGAGCTCTACAGGAATCGATCTTCTTGAAAATCGAGCAACTCAAGATCAACTCATGGAGTGAGACGTAGGAACATCTCTTGAGTTGAGAAATTAAACACACATCAGGTGGATGGAAAGAAATAGATGACAGAGGTTCAAAGTAGCGAGGGAAATTGCCATGACTCCAAAACGGGGCACCTCAGGGAAGGTGACTCGAGGAACTATTCCCTTAAGTGGCAAAAGGAATTACTTTTGATTCAGAGATCAATGAAATTCTTTGTACCAGCCTAAGGCAATCACAAACGATCGTGTGAACGAATTCGAAGGGATGGCATACCCATACCAGAATGGATGATGTGGACTACCTTGTTGAAGACAACACAATAGATGACTCTTGCTTATCACCGGAAATGGATGGGACCATGACAGGACCACTTTTGAAAATGATCATAAACAGTAATTGCTGAGGTGCAAGCTGGGAACAAAATGCAAATGCTGGGAATGATTCTGGTAACTGGGAATAACTCAACGAGGGTGATTCCACCGTTTGAATGGTTATAGCTTAATCGAGGAAACCAAGAGCACAAGAATCCCTAGGAAGCAACTTCTATAATAAGTCGCGCGAGATCCTCATGGAGAAGATGGTTAAATAGTTTAATCAAGATACTACAATGATAGATCTTCCGGCTAGGTGTGTCGGCCAGACATCAACCTTGTCGGGACCTACATAATAGATCTTGGAAAAGTTCCAACCATCATATCTGCCTGAGATTCAGATCTGGTTGGTAACAGAATATTTCAGACAGCCTGTCTGGAAAAGAAAGTTTGCAACACAAATTGATGAGATGACGTTGCGAGATTTTCGGGAAATGAACTACGATAGCGAGCTCCAAAACATGAGCTGGTTCCGCTACAAACCTGTGAACATGCTGCCCAAGACAAGCATGACCACGTAGTAGTCTTATAATAAAACACTACCAAGTTCTGGTCGGGAACCATCATTCGAGGATATTGGAATCTTGTGCATGAACTAGTATTCGCACAACAACTCCTTTTTCTCGAACAAATCAATCAGTGGCTTGATGTGCTAGGAACACATATGGAGTGGAGGCGGCCAACCTATCAAACCATAGAGTACTTCGCACATATGCATGACTAACTTGGGATGATTCCAAAGGAGGCAAAAACAATCTTTCTCGAACTCAGGGCAGCAACTTGCACCAAATGCACGTGAATCAAAGAAAGCCACTTCTTTCATCCAAGCATAAGCTTCATGAACGGAACACGAAGGCATTGCTTACAAAGTTTCCAACACTAGGTTGATGTTCAACATGAATCATGGGGGAGACAAAATGCTGTTGATGGGCTCAATAGCAACTCATCGGAATTTCCATATCACTGGACTTCCACCATCATGTGAACACGGTGATAGCATTGGTCAGACCAAAAGATGTAATGGTGTATGCTCGAGGGATCAACCATGAGTAAGACAACATTACGAACATCGTTGGTTCTGATTTGACTTGACGATAGCCCATACTCAAGTCAAAGTTTTGACAAGGCAATAAATCCAACAACTGATCACGAGGACCAATCGACGGAGATTTCATATTTCTTCAACACACACACAAGGATATCCCTTTGGAGTGAACTAAGCCGGACAAAGCTTTTATCTTCCAACTCTCCAAGTTGTTGTTTGGCTTAACCAACTAGCTCAGGGATATCCGACACAGATTCTTGGAGAAGGGGTGGTTTACAAGAAACCAACTTGATCACGAGCTCAACATAACAGTCAGGGAACAACCTGGTGATACTTCCGAGAAGATATTCGGAAAATCACGAACCACCGATATGTTGCTAAGCTCGAGAACAATCTTGCTTTTCAGGGCAAGATGATATGATCAAAAAGAGTGAGGGATTTACACAATCTTAACTCATTGATCAACGAGTGCACCAGAAATAAGGACTAGGTAGCACGATCAATCTTAGGATGATGATTTAATAACCAACATGCTAGGAATGAGAATATTGTCCATTAACTACCAAGCAACATGTTGCTAGGAGTATTGATTTCACACATCACGATTCAATTGTCGGCATTCCGGTTACAACAACACGGGAACCAAGGAATGAACAATGATGGCAAGAAGTATCACTGCGTCAAAATTCATAAGAGATGGTGCAATTCCTATGATATTCTTGACATAAAGATGGTAATACTCCAGGGTAGAACAGAACAAAAACTGGATTGACATCTTAATCTGTGGAATACAACTACTTTGACCCTATCCTCAAAGTGGACAAGGTACTGGAGTTTGTTTCTCCTAGTCATTCCAGAATAGAATGGCCTGATAGACCACAAGAATAATAGGCATTGATGAACGAATGCACGCATACCCTTGACTATCAATTGATAGATGATAGTCGGAATATAGATGGAGAGGGACAACTCAAAGGACCATATAACTTTATGAGTTGTGGATGCATAGGTTAGTATGCCGAGCAAAGCTCAACGTTTCTTCCGGATAACCCATGCAGAAAGGTGGAAATGGCAGATTCACAATGTAGAATGAAGCACTCATCAAGAGCACTCTTATTGTGATCCTTTGGTTCAAAGGAACTCCTGCCAAAGATGGTTCATGGTATTAGGAAGAATGATATACCACGGACCTCGAGGACTATCACAAGGTTACTAATATCCTAAAGGAATTAGCAACACTATCAACATGAAGTAAGTAGGGTGAATCTCGAGTTCAAGAACCCAGGAATAGAATACCTACTAACTAATAGCATCACGGGATGCTTTCGAGAATGATGGCCAGAATCATCACACTAGAAATATAAAGCATGGCTAGATTATGGGTGGTTCTCTAAGATGCCTAGGTCATAATAATGGCTCCAACATATATGCCGAGGCAACGGAGTACCTTAACTTGACGATTTGTGTGGTTAATCTGGCCCAAAGGAACATCGAGAATGGAAAGAAGGGATTTGCAAATGCATCAGACTATTTAGAAACTGGGATGACTCGGACAGCATAACGGCTGTAAATGCTCAAAAATGATTTGAGACAACCTGCAAAAATGGTGGCATAGCCACTCAACATCACAATATCAACGTTCTGAGGCCAGCTATGAACATATGGAAGTAGTAGGAACAGAACAGAGGCTTGAACTCAACAATCCTAGGCAACTAAGGTTTAGTAACACGTCATCCTGATAGATAGATGAGAAGGCCTAGTTCTTAACCCCCGTAGAAGAGAAGAGGATGACTCAGATCAGAAGGCCATAAGGTAAAGGAGTAAAAAGAGCCTTACGTTCCCTTCCACAATCAATTCCCTTATATAACTAAAGCATTTCTAGACACAACTTCGACCAGTTTGGCTTGGTAATCCTACAGGCAGTCAGGCTCTGATACCAACGCTGTCAGGACCCCGATCCTAAGTCACACCGATCTAGCATGTAACACATCATATCACTTTGCGGCCTCACGCACGGTATTCCCACGGGTGCCACCTTACCTGGCCCGGGACCGTTTGCGCCTTTTGGATCACGTACATGATAGTGTCGCTAGCATCCATATGACAAAGAACCCAGGCCGACATGGCTAGTCGTGAACCCAAGGCGGCACTAACCCATGAGGACAGGCATACATGAATCACATCGAGCATGTCGGTCATCAACGTTTAAATCCGGGCTGTAGCACTGGGCTAACAGGACTCCGGTAACACCGCGTGACATTTCCCCGAAGGGACAAACACATGAACGAAGTGAAACACATGCCGGCCAGTCAAGTGTCCCGAGCAGTAGTGCTGGGCTAGCAGGACTCCGGTGAACCGGGCTGTAGCGGAATACTATCGCTCAGAAGCACTAGACTACATTTCCCCATATGATAGGCTGCCAAGGATAAACAACTAGATAGTCGAATCCCACACATACCAAGCATTTCAATCATACACACAATATGCCCGATATGAGTAAATACAACATGGCATCACAACATAACTCTACGACTCAAAGTATTTATTCATTAGGCTCCGAGGAGCGAGATATTACAAGCATGGGTCTCATGACCCAACAAACAGAGCATACAAGCAACAAGCACATGCGGAAGCTTATCATGTGTGAGTACAGACATCTACATATGAAAAAGGCTTGAGAAGCCTGGCTATCCACTAGATCCTGCCGAGGGCACAAGATCGTAGCTGAGGTTACAAGCTCAACGTCGAAGTCCACACGGAACTACTAGCGAGACTGACTTCTCTCTGCAAAAACATATAATAGGCAAACATGAGTACAAATGTACTCAGCAAGACTTCCATCAGAACTAACTACATATGCATCAGTATCAACAAAGGGGGTAGTGGAGTTTAACTGCAGCAAGCCAGCTTTGACTCGGTGGCTAACCTAAACTATGACTGCAAGTAACTCTTTTGAGGTGGCGCACACGAGTCCACATATTCACCATATCAATACACCACTATGGATCCGCTCCCGTCTTCCTACGAGAACGCCATCCATAGCACTCACACTTATCTTGCGCATTTTAGAGTATCCACTTTCACTTGTCTATGAACTGTTATAGGCAACCCAGAAGTCCATTACCGCGGACACGGCTATTCGAATAGATGATGTTAACCCTGAAGGGGTGTACTTCTTCATACATGTTTCCACCACTTAGCGTCTGCACACGACATGTGCTCGGCAGACTTCAAGCGAAAGCCGACGTGGGTGTAGACCACGACCTACCTAAACACTCAAGTCTCTAGTCCAGGTTTATCGCCTATTAAAGTTCCATCCGCAGGGAGTCCGGCCGAGGTTTCCACATACAGCCCCGAACAATGTGTACAGGGTTCCGAGACACCAAACGGGCGCCCGGCTGGCCCGGCCACAATGCCTACCGCAACACAGCCCACCCCTACGGTCAGCGCTGCGTGCGGCCCCCAGCATACTACAAACACCAGAAACTACTTGCAACTCCTGGACAGAGGACAAGGGTGGTTAAGAAGTCGAGCGGGGTCATAAATCAGGGCCCAATGCATGGTAGTAGCTGTTTCATGGATCACAAACACAGAACTCAGTTCCTGAGGACGGCTTCAATGAGACAACCCACCATGTACTCCTACATGGCCTCTCACCAATACCTTTACCAAATCGTATTCACACACTTAGCTCACACACAGTAGGACATGTTCACACCTTCCAATTCATCCCCGATGAATCAGACCTGACTCAACTCTAAGCAGTAGCAGGCATGACAAACAAGCATGAATGAGTAGGCACAACAGGGCTCAAGCAACTCCTACTCATGCTAGTGGGTTTCATCTATTTACTGTGGCAATGACAGGTCATGCAGAGGATAAGGGGGTTCAACTACCGCAGCAAGTAACACATGAATCGTTGTTGTCCTAATGCAATAAAATAGAGCAGGAGCGAGAGAGTGGGATTGTATCGGAATGAACAAGGGGGTTTTGCTTGCCTGGCACTTCTGAAGATAATATAGCTCTTCATTGGTGTCATCGAACACGTCGTCGGAGCCACGTCTATCGAGAGGGGACAAATACCGGGAATATAGAAAGAGCACAATCAATGCAATGCGACAATATGATGCATCGTCATGACATGGCAAAATGGATGTGTTTGAGCTAATGCAACTAGCAGCAGTTTAAATGAAGTTGGTTTGAACACTAGGTTCAATTTCAAACTCCATATGTGCTCTCTTAATGGTCATTTAATTGAATTGTCCTAAACAGAGGGCATAAGTTGCTCTAACATGCATGGAAGTGGCATAAACAGATTCTTTGGATTTTTCTGATAATTTTTCATATATAATTTATCTAATTTGGAGTTAAGGTTGAAGCACTACGAATTTTAGAAGTTTTGGGCATTTTCTGGAATTTCCTGAATAAGATTAAATCCAGAAAATGTATTATTGCGTCAGCATGACGTCGGGGTGACGTCAGCAGGTCAAAGGCGCCAGCCCAGGTCAAACCTGACGACTAGGACCCACATGTCAGTGTAACAACTAACTAACAGAGTTAGTTAGCGTTAGCTTAGCACTAACCTAGGTTAATTAGAGCCTCGGCCCACTTGTCAGTGAGTCAACTAATTAACTAAGTTAATTAGTGCTAATTAAACTCACACCTAAACTAAATAGTGGCATGGACCACGCGTCAGTGACCCTGGGGTCAAACAAGGTCAACCCCGGGTCAGCGGGGTCAAACCCACCGGCGGTTTGATGCCGGCGAGGACAGACGCGACGGAGGGCGTCGGGATTCCTTCTCCGGCGACCAAAAGGCCGGCGGAGGGCACCTACGTGCTGCTGGCGAACTCGCGCGCCGAGTGGAGCAAGCGGTGTGTGCGGGGGTGGCCGGAGATGACGCCGGCGTCGAGGTTTGCGGCGGTCGTTGTTCGGGTGTGCACGGAGACGGCGTTAACGGGCACGACAAGGGGCGCAGAGGGGTGCTACGGCCTCCTGGGGGTGCACTGAGCACGGTGACATGCTTAGCTGCGGCTTTAGGTGACGGTGGCCACGGCGGCGGCATGGCCGGCGGAGCCGAGCTCGCGGCTCCGGTGGAATCGGCGACTACAGGACATGAACGAGCCCGGGAAGGAAGGGGAAAGACGCAGATCTTCCTGCTAGGTGTGTCGGCCAGACATAAACCTTGTCGGGACCTACATAATAGATCTTGGAAAAGGTTCCAACCATCATATCTGCCTGAAATTCAGATCTGGTTGGTAACAGAATATTTCAGACAGCCTGTCTGGCAAAGAAAGTTTGCAACACAAATCGGCAAGATGACGTTGCGAGATTCTCGGGAAATGAACTACGATAGCAAGCTCCAAAACATGAGCAAGTTTTGCTACGCACCTGTGAACACACTGTCGTAGACAAGCGTGACCACGTGGCAGTCTTATAATAAAACACTACCGAGTTCAGGTGGGGAACCATCATCGAGGATAACGAAGTCCTAATATAAGTCATGATTCATAGGAAGGAACTTCTTCACCTTGAACAAATCAATCAGTGGCTTGGTGTGCTAGGAACACATATAGAATGAAGGTTGCAAGTCTCCAGACCACAGAATACTTCGCACATATGCATGACTGACTTGGGACGATTCCAGGAAGCAGAACAAACCTTTCTCAAATTCATGTCGGCAACTTACACCTAAAGCACATGAATTCGAGGAAGTTACTTCTTCCATCCAAGCATAGGCTTCATGAACGAAACACGAAGGTAATGCTTATAAAGTTTCCAATACTAATGTAGCGTTCAACATGAATAATGGGGGAGATAAAATGCTGCTGATGGGCTCAACAACAACTCATCGATATTTCCATATCACTGGACTTCCACCATCATGTGAACGATGTGATAGTATTGGTCAGACCAAAAGATGTAATGGTGTATGCTCGAGGGATGAACCATGAGTAAGACAACATTACGAACATCGTTGGTTCTTATTTGACTTGACGATAGCCCATACTCAAGTCAAAGTTTTGACAAGGCAATAGATTCAACAACTGATCACGAGGAACAATCGATGAAGATATCATCTTTCTTCAACTAGCACACGAACACAAAGGTATCCCTTGGAACGAACTAAGTTGGACAAGGTTTCATCTTCCAACTCTCCAAGTTGTTGTTTAGCTTAGCCAACTAGCTCCGGGGTATCCAACACAGATTCTTGGAGAAGGGGTGGTTTGCAAGAAACCAATTTGATCACGAACTCAACATATCGGTCTGGGGACGACCTGGTGATACTTCCGTGAAGATATCCGGAAAATCATGAACCACCGATATGTCTCTAAGATCGAGAACAATCTTGCTTCCGAAGCAAGATGATGTGATCAATTAAGCAAGGGATTGAAATCCTAACTCATTGATCAAAGAGTGCACCAGAAATAAGGACTAGGTAGCACGATCAATCTTAGGATGATGATTTAGTAACCAACACGCTAAGAATGATAATATTGTCCATTTACTACAAAGCAACGAGTTGCTCAGAGTATTGATTTCACACAGCACAATTCACTTGTCGGCAATCTGGTTACAATAACATGGAGACCGAGGAATGAACGATGATGGCGAGAAGTATCACTGTATCAAGAGTTCATAGGGTGTTGTGCAATTCCTATGATATCCCAGACAAAAAGAGGGCAATACTTCAGGGTAGAACAGAATCAAAAGCTGGATTGGCATTTTGATCTGCGGAATACAACTGTTTTGACCCAGTCCTAGAAATGGATAAGGTACTGGAGTTTGTTTCTCCTAGTCATTCCGGAATAGAATGGCTTGATGGACCACAATAATAATAAACATCGATAACACGGATGCTCAATTACTCCTGACTATCAATTGATAGTCGAAGGTCAGAAAACAACTAAAGAGGGACAACTCAAGGAACATATAACTTTCTGAGTTGTGGATGCATAGGTTAGCATGTCGAACGAGTTCAACATATTTCTTCCTGATAACCCATGCAGAAAGAAAGAACTGGCAGAGTCACAATATGAATGGAGTACTCCTCAAGAACACCCTGGTTGTGATCTTTTGGTTCAAAGAACTTCTGCCATAAGCGGTTCGTAGTATTTGGAAGAAGGAAGTACCACGGACCTCGAGGACTAATGCAAAGGTTACTAATATCCTAAAGGAACTAGCAAACACTATCGACATGAGGTAAGTAGGGTGAATCTCGGGTTCACAACCCAGGAGTAGAATACCTACTACTAAACGGCATCACGGGATGCTTTCGAGAATAGTGGCCAGACTTATCACACTAGGAACACATAGCATTGCTAGATTACTAGATGACTCCCTAAGACACCTAGGTTCATAATAATAGCTCCAACATATATGTCAAGGCAACGGAGTACCTCAACAGACCGATTAGTGTGCTTATTCTGACTAAAAGGACATCGGGAATGGAAGGAAAGGATTTGCAAATGCATCAGACTAGTTAGAAACCTGGGACGACTCGGACAGCATAACGGCTGTAAATACTCAAAATAATTTGAGACATCCTGCAAAATGGTGGCATAACCACTCAGAAGCACAATATCAAGGTTCTGGTTCAGCTGACAACATACTAAAAGTAGTAGAAACTGAACAGAGGCTTGAATCCAACAATCTTATAAGTCTCTAACATGGTAACTCGTCATCCTGATAGATAGATGAGAAAGCCTAGTTCTTAATCCCCGTAGAAGAGAAGAGGTTGCCTCAGATCAGAAGGCCATGAGGTATAAGGAGTAAGAAGAGCCTTACGTTCCCTTCCATAATCAATTCCCTTATATAACTAAAGCATTTCTAGACACAACTTCGACCAGTTTGGCTTGTTAATCCTACAGGCAGTCAGGCTCTGATACCAACGCTGCCAGGACCCGATCCTAAGCCACATCGATCCAGCATGTAACACATCATATCACTTTGCGGCCTCACGCACGGTACTCCCACGGGTGCCACCTTACCTGGCCCGGGACCGTTTGCGTCTGTTGGCTCACGTATATGATAGTGTCGCTAGCATCCATATGGCAGAGAACCCGGGCCGACATGGCTAATCGTGAACCCAAAGCGGCGCTAACCTATGAGTACAGGCATACATGAATCACATCGAGCATGTCGCTCATCAACGTGTGAATCCGGGCTATAGCACTGGGCTAACAGGACTCCGGTAACCCGGGCTGTAGCAGGCTAGGCAGGACTCCGGATGTCACCGCGTGACATTTCCCCGAAGGGACAGACACAGGAACGAAGTGAATCACATGCCGGCCAGTCAAGTGTTCCGAGCAGTAGTGCTGGGCTAGCAGGACTCCGGTGATCCGGGCTGTAGCGGACTACTATCGCTCAGAAGCACTAGACAACATTTCCCCATATGATAGGCTGCCAAGGATAAACAACTAGATAGTCGGATCCCACTCATACCAAGCATTTCAATCATACACACAATATGCCCGATATGAGTAAATACAACATGGCATCACAACATAACTCTACGACTCAAAGTATTTATTCATTAGGCTCCGAGGAGCGAGATATTACAAACATGGGTCTCATGACCCAGCATTCAGAGCATACAAGTCAAACACATGCGGAAGCTTAACATGTCTGAGTACAGACATCTACAAATGAAAAAGGCTGAGAAGCCTGACTATCTACCCGATCCTGCCGAGGGCACAAGATCGTAGCTGAGGTATCAAGCTAATCGTCGAAGTCCAAGCGGTACTACTAGCGAGACTGACGTCTCTCTGCAAAAACATAAAATAGGCAAACGTGAGTACAAACGTACTCAGCAAGACTTACACCAGAACTAACTACATATGCATCAGTTTCAATAAAGGGGGTGGTGGAGTTTGACTGCAACAAGCCAGCTTTGACTCGGTGGCTATCCCGAGCTACGACTACAAGTAACTCTTTGGATCCGCTCCGTCTCCCTACGAGAACGCCATCCATAGCACTCACGCTTATCTTGCGCATTTTAGAGTATCCACTTTCACTTGTCTATGAACTGATATAGGCAACCCAGAAGTCCATTACCGCGGACACGGCTATTCGAATAGATGATGTTAACCCTGCAGGGGTGTACTTCTTCATACATGTTTCCACCACTTAGCGTCTGCACACGACATGTGCTCGGCAGACTTCAAGCAAAAGTCTCTAGTCCAGGTTTATCGCCTATTCGGGTTCCATCCGCAGGGAGTCCGGCCGAGGTTTCCACTAACGGCCCCGAACGATGTGTGCAGGGTTCCCGAGACACCAAACGGGCGAATCGGTACACCGGGCCACGCGCCTACCGCAACACAGCCCACCCCTATGGTCAGTGCTGCGTGCGGCCCCCAGCATGCTACAAACACCAGAAACTACTTGCAACTCCTGGACAGAGGACTAGGGTGGTTAAGAAGTCGCGCGGGGTCATATTTCAGGGCCCAATGCATGGTAGTAGCTGTTTCATGGATCACAAACACAGAACTCAGTTCCTGAGGACGGCTTCAATGAGACAACCCACCATGTACTCCTACATGGCCTCTCACCAATACCTTTACCAAATCGTATTCACACACTTAGCTCACACACAGTAGGACATGTTCAACACCATTCCAATTCATTCCCGATGAATCAGACCCGGCTAAACTCTAAGCAGTAGCAGGCATGACAAACAAGCATAAATGAGTAGGCACAACAGGGCTCAAACAATTCCTACTCATGCTAGTGGGTTTCATCTATTTACTGTGGCAATGACAGGTCATGCAAAGGATAAAGGGGTTCAGCTACCGCAGCAAGTAACAGATGAAACGTTGTTGTCCTAATGCAGTAAAAGAGAGCAGGAGCGAGAGAGTAGGATTGTATCGGAATGAACAAGGGGTTTTGCTTGCCTGGCACTTCTGAAGATAATATAGCTCTTCATCGGTGTCATCGATCGCATCGTCGGAACATCGTCTATCGAGAGGGGACAATTACCGGCAAACAAAGAAGGAACACAATCAATGCAATGCGACAATATGATGCATGATCATGACATGGAAAAATGAATGTGTTTGAGCTAATGCATTTACAACCAGAGTGGTTTGAGATCATTTGAATCAAAGATTCAAATATAAGCTCAAGTTATGGGTTTATAAAGTGCATTAACATGTTTCATCTAAACAGCAAGGTTAGGTTGCTCTAACATGCATGAAATTAGTACAGATGGATATATTGGATTTTTCTGATCATTTTTCATATATAACTTGTTTGATTTGGAGTTACGGTTGAATTACTATGAATGTTTGAAGTTTGGATTATTTTCTGGAACTTCCTATATAAAAATAAATCCAGAAAATGCTTTATTGCATCAGCATGACGTCAGGCTGAGGTCAGCAGGTCAACTGGGTCGGCTCAGGTCAGACCTGACCGGTGGGACCCATATGTCAATGTCTAACCTAACTAATCTAGTTCAGTTAGTGGCCTCGGGCCCACATGTCAGTATCAACAGCTAATTAGGTTTAGTTAACATCTAACTAAAATTAGCGGGGCCTGGCCCACTTGTCAGTCCGGCGGGGTCAAAGGTCAAACCCCCCGGTCAGCGGGGTTAACTCGCCGGCGTTAAGCCGCCGGCGACGACCAGAAGCGGCGGAGCAGCGCGGGAATGCTCCCCCGATGACCAAATCGGCGGCGGAGAGCACCTACGTGCTGCGGGCGCTCCCCCGCATCGAGTGGCGGTGGTGGTTGGACCGGGGGTGGCCGGAAACGGCGCCGGCGACGACCTTGGTGGTCACTGGAGTTCGGGCGAGGTCGAAGCCGTTGCTATGAGGCACGGCGAGGCGCGTGGGGAGGTGCTACGGACTTCTACGAGTACGGTGAAGACGATGGCGTGCTCGGAATCGAGCCATCGTGGCTGTGGCCACGACGGCGACGTGCAGTGGCGGCGGCGGGTGCGGCCGAGCTCGGTGTGGTCGTTGTGGTGCGCAAGAAGGCAAACGGAGAGGGAAAGAAGGGGCAGGAGCTCACAGCGGGGTCGGAGAGGGAGTCAGTGAGCTCGGGGAGGTCCTGGCGGCGCCGAATCGACCGGAGACGGCTCGGCTGCCCGAGGTTGAAGACGAGGGCGAGGACGGCGTTCGAAGGCGTTTAAAGTCGCGAGGGTCAGCGGAGAGGTCCGGGGCGACGAGGCGGAGCTCTTGGGCTAGTCAGGGAGGCGAGGGGGAGGCGGTGGCTACGGTGAATGGCGTCGGCGCGACGAACTCGCTCGGTGGAGCTCGACGGAGGGGAATAGAGGAGGGGATCGACTCGGGAGAGAGTGAGAGGGGCCGGGGAGGGTACATGTCGGTGTCCAGGGCATCCAGAGGGGGAAGGGGGCAGCCAGGCAGGGAGGAGGTGGCTGGGCGCGTGCCGGTGCGCGGTGGCCACACGCCTCGCGTCCTTCTGGCGCGAGGTGGGAGACGGTGGCGGCTCTGGTGGGCTGGGCCGCCAGGTGGACCGCCAGGTGGGCTGCACAGGAGGTAAGCCCAGGTAAGCTCTCCCTCTCTCTTTCTAATTGTTTTTGTTTTTCTATTTCTTCTGCAACTTTAGGGCTTTTATTAAAATACTAGAACTAACTCAAAAATCATGAAACTTCTCAAGGCTACTGTTTGGAATATTTCCAACAGTAAAGATTTTAGTTCATGATTATTTGAGCATTTAAAATATTTTATAGCATTTAAATGCCCAAATTCAAATAGCATATGATTTAATTCAAAAATCCAGATTGGCCTAGAAATATGTGCATGACTTTTGGCAGAGGTTTTCACCTTTAACAAAAATCATGAACTTTTCTAAAGGCATTTGGGATTATTGAAAATATTTTTATTTGATCCTAATTGCATTCCATTTGGTGCTAGGGTTTGTCATCCCCATTTCAAATTTAAATGGAATTTAAATCATGATGCAAGGATGCAGATGCAAAGACAAGCAAGGCCTGAACTAGGGCTGTGACAACTCACCCCCACTAAACAAGAATCTCGTCCCGAGATTCAAGACGTGAGGTAAGAAGACAGAGGGGGCACAAGCTAACACGGTCTTCACGATCCAGGTTGCACTTCATAAGAACGTTGACACGATCACCATCTTTGTCTTGAAGTCTTGCTTTGTGAGCTCTAACTAACATGACAATGAGAGAAAAAGGAAAACTCCAGAAGGATCGATCTTCTCGATGATTGTGCAACTCAGGATCAATCATCGAGTGAGACATTGAAACATCTCTCGAGCTGAGACACGAAACACATCGAGAGGGATGGAAGAACAAGCGACGGGGTTTGATTTGGTGGGCAACAATTCCACGCTTAGAAAGATGGTGGATGGTGTCAAGGTGGCGAGGAAATAATTGCCTTGATCCTGTAACGGGGCACCTGAGGGAAGGTGACTTGCAGAACTATTCCCTTAAGTGGCAAAAAGAATTACTTTTGATTCAAAGATCATTGAAACTCTTTATACCAGCCTAAGGCAATCACAAATGATCGTGTGAACGAAATCGAAAGAATGACATACTCCTACTAGAATGGATGATGTGGACTACCTTGTTGAAGACAACGCAATGGATGATTTTGCTTATCATCGAAAATGGAGGGGACCCATGGTAGGATGGCACAACAGCGGTGCAAGCTGGGAACAACATAAAAATGTTGGAGATGTCCCAACCATCATATCTGCCTGAGATTCAGATCTGGTTGGTGTCAGGATATTTCAGACAACATGTCTGAAAAGGAAAGGCTGCAACACAAATCGACGAGATAACGTTGCGAGACTCTCGGGAGATGAACTGCGATAGCAAGCTCCAAAACATGAGCTGGTTCTGCTACACACCTGTGAACGCACTGTCCTAGACAAGCATGACCACATGGTAGTCTTATAATAAAACACTACCGAGTTCTGGTTGGGGAACCATCATCGAGGATAATGGAATCCTGTACAAATCCGTCTGGTACCTTCAGGACTAGCACTTAGAACATATTATCCTTGAACAAATCAATCAGTGGCTTGGTGTGCTAGGGACACATATGGAATGGAGGTAATTAATCTACCAAACCATAGAATACTTTGCACGTATGCATGACTGACTTGGGATGATTCCAAGGGAAACAAAACAAACCTTTCTCAAATTCATGGCGGCAACTTACACCTAAGCACATGAATTCGAGGAAGTCACTTCTTCCATCCAAGCATAGGCTTCATGAACGGAACACGGAGACATTGCTTACAAAGTTTCCAATACTAGTGTAGCGTTCAACATGAATCGTGGGGGAGACAAAATGCTGTTGATGGGCTCAACAACAGCTCATCGGAATTTCCATATCACTGTACTTCTACCATCATGTGAACACGGTGATAGCATTGGTCAGACCAAAAGATGTAATGGTGTATGCTCGAGGGATCAGCCACGAGTAAAACAACATTACGAACATCGTTTGTTCTGACTTGACTTGACGATAGCCCATACTCAAGTCAAAGTTTTGACAAGACAATAGATCCAACAACTGATCACAAGGACCAATCGATGAAGATATTATCTTTATTCAACACACAAACACACACAAGGATATCCCTTAGAGATGAACTAAGTCAGGTAAGCTTTTATCTTCCAACTCTCCAAGTTGTTGTTTAGCTTAACCAACTAGCTCAGGGTATCCGACACAGATTCTTGGAGAAAGGGTGGTTGCAAGGAAACCAACTTGATCACGAACTCAACATAACGGTTAGGTGACAACCTGGTAATTCTTCCGAGAAGATATTCGGAAAATCACGAACCACCGATATGTCCCTAAGCTCGAGAACAACCTTGCTTTTCAAGGCAAGATGATGTGATCAAAAGAGCAAGGGTTTGACAAATCCCTAACTCATTGATCGAAGGGTGCACCAGAAGTAAGGACTAGGTAGCACGACCAACCTTAGGATGATGATTTAATAACCAACACGCTAAGGATGAGAATATTGTCCATTTACTACCAAGCAACGAGTTGCTCGGAGTATTGATTTCACACATCACAATTCACTTGTCGGCATTCCGGTTACAACAACACGGAAACCGAGGAATGAACAATGATGGCAAGAAGTATTACTGCCTCAAGAATTCATAAGAGGTGGTGCAATTCTCATGACACTCTTGATATAAAGATGGTCACACTCCAAGATAGAGCAAAGCAAAAGCTGGATTGGCATTTTGATCCACGGAATACAATTTCCTTGACCCAATCTGAGAAATGGATGAGGTACTGGAGCTTGTTTCTCCTAGTCATTCTGGAATAGAATGGCTTGACGGACCACGAGAATAATAGGCATCGATGAACGAATGCACGCATACTCTTGACTATCAATTGACAGACGAGGGCAGGAATACAGCTGAGGAGGGTCAACTCAAGGAACATATAATTTTCTGAGTTGTGGATGCATGGGTTAGTATGTCAAACGAGTTCAACAAATTTTCTTTCGGATAACCCATGCAAAATGATAGAACTGGCAGAGTCACAATATGAATGGAGTACTCCTCAAGAGCACCCTGGTTGTGATCTTTTGGTTCAAAGAACTTCTGCCTTAATGGTTCATGGTATTTGGAAGAAGGAAATACCACGGACCTCGAGGACTAATGCCAAGGTTACTAATATCTTAAAGGAACTAGCAACACTATCAACACGAGGTAAGTAGAGTGAATCTTGGGTCAAGAACCCAGGAGTAGAATACCCACTACTAAGTAGCATCACGGGATGCTTTCGAGAATGGTGGCCAGATTCATCACACTCGGAACACAAGACATGGACAGATTACTAGATGGTTCATAAGACACCTAAGGTCATAATAGTAGCTCCAACATATATGTCGAGGCAATAGAGTACCTCAACTGGCCAGTTAGTGTGCTTATTCTGACCAAAAGGACATCGGGAATGGGCAGAAAGGATTTGCAAATGCATCAGACTATTTAGAAACGTGGGATGACTCGGACAGCATAACGGCTGTAATTGCTCAAAATAATTTGAGACATCCTGCAAAATGGTGGCACAACCACTCAACGTCACAACATCAATGTTTCGAGAGCAACTGAGAACACATGGAAGTAGTAGAAACTAAACAGAGGCTTGAATACAGCAATCCTATAAGTCTCTATCATAGTAACTCGTCATCCTGATAGATAGATGAGAAGGCCTAGTTCTTAATCCCCGTAGAAAAGAAGAGGTTGACTCAGATCAGAAGGCCATGAGGTATAAGGAGTAAAAAGAGCCTTACGTTCCATCCCACAATCAATTCCCTTACATAACTAAAGCATTTCTAGACTCAACCTCGAACAGTTTGGCTTGGTAATCCTACAGGCAGTCAGGCTCTGATACCAACGCTGTCAGGACCCCGATCCTAAGCCACATCGATCCAGCATGTACCACATCATATCACTTTGCGGCCTCACGCACGGTACTCCCACGGGTGCCACCTTACCTGGCCCGGGACCGTTTGCGTCTGTTGGCTCACGTATATGATAGTGTCGCTAGCATCCATATGGCAGAGAACCCGGGCCGACATGGCTAGTCGTGAACCCAAAGCGGCGCTAACCTATGAGGACAGGCATACATGAATCACATCGAGCATGTCGGTCATCAACGTGTGAATCCGGGCTGTAGCACTGGGCTAACAGGACTCCGGTAACCCGGGCTGTAGCAGGCTAGGCAGGTCTCCGGATGTCACCGCATGACATTTCCCCGAAGGGACAGACACAGGAACGAAGTGAATCACATGCCGGCCAGTCAAGTGTTCCGAGCAGTAGTGCTGGGCTAGCAGGACTCCGGTGATCCGGGCTGTAGCGGACTACTATCGCTCAGAAGCACTAGACTACATTTCCCCATATGATAGGCTGCCAAGGATAAAAAACTAGATAGTCGGATCCCACTCATACCAAGCATTTCAATCATACACACAATATGCCCGATATGAGTAAATACAACATGGCATCACAACATAACTCTACGACTCAAAGTATTTATTCATTAGGCTCCGAGGAGCGAGATATTACAAACATGGGTCTCATGGCCCAGCATTCAGAGCATACAAGTCAAACACATGCGGAAGCTTAACATGTCTGAGTACAGACATCTACAAATGAAAATGGCTGAGAAGCCTGACTATCTACCCGATCCTGCCGAGGGCACAAGATCGTAGCTGAGGTATCAAGCTAATCGTCGAAGTCCAAGCGGTACTACTAGCGAGACTAACGTCTCTCTGCAAAAAAACATAAAATAGGCAAACGTGAGTACAAACGTACTCAGCAAGACTTACACCAGAACTAACTACATATGCATCAGTTTTAATAAAGGGGGTGGTGGAGTTTGACTGCAGCAAGCCAGCTTTGACTCGGTGGCTATCCTGAGCTACGACTGCAAGTAACTCTTTAGAGGTGGCGCACACGAGTCCACATATTCACCATATCAATACACCACTATGGATCCGCTCCGTCTCCCTACGAGAACGCCATCCATAGGACTCACGCTTATCTTGCGCATTTTAGAGTATCCACTTTCACTTGTCTATGAACTGATATAGGCAACCCAGAAGTCCATTACCGCGGACACGGGTATTCGAATAGATGATGTTAACCCTGCAGGGGTGTACTTCTTCATACATGTTTCCACCACTTAGCGTCTGCACACGACATGTGCTCGGCAGACTTCAAGCGAAAGCCGACGTGGGTGTAGACCACGACCTACCTAAACACTCAAGTCTCTAGTCCAGGTTTATCGCCTATTCGGGTTCCATCCGCAGGGAGTCCGGCCGAGGTTTCCACTAACGGCCCCGAACGATGTGTGCAGGGTTCCCGAGACACCAAACGGGCGAATCGGTACACCGGGCCACGTGCCTACCGCAACACAGCCCACCCCTATGGTCAGTGCTGCGTGCGGCCCCCAGCATGATACAAACACCAGAACTTAATTGCAACTTGTCACAGCCCCAGTTCAGCCCTTGCTTGTCTTTGCATCTGCATCCTTGCATCATGATTTAAATTCCATTTAAATTTGAAATGGGGATGACAAACCCTAGCACCAAATGGAATGCAATTAGGATCAAATAAAAATATTTTCAATAATCCCAAATGCCTTTAGAAAAGTTCATGATTTTTGTTAAAGGTGAAAACCTCTGCCAAAAGTCATGCACATATTTCTAGGCCATTCTGGATTTTTGAATTAAATCATATGCTATTTGAATTTGGGCATTTAAATGCTATAAAATATTTTAAATGCTCAAATAATCATGAACTAAAATCTTTACTGTTGGAAATATTCCAAACAGTAGCCTTGAGAAGTTTCATGATTTTTGAGTTAGTTCTAGTATTTTAATAAAAGCCCTAAAGTTGCAGAAGAAATAGAAAAACAAAAAGAATTAGAAAGAGAGAGGGAGAGCTTACCTGGGCTTACCTCCTGTGTAGCCCACCTGGCGGTCCACCTGGCGGCCCAGCCCACCAGAGCCGCCACCGTCTCCCACCTCGCGCCAGAAGGACGCGAGGCGTGTGGCCACCGCGCACCGGCACGCGCCCGGCCACCTCCTCCCTGCCTGGCTGCCCCCTTCCCCCTCTAGATGCCCTGGACGCTGACACGTACCCTCCCCGACCCCTCTTACTCTCTCCCGAGTCTATCCCCTCCTCTATTCCCCTCCGTCGAGCTCCACCGAGCGAGTTCGTCGCCGCCGACGCCGTTCACCGTAGCCACCGCCTCCCCCTCGCCTCCCTGACTAGCCCAAGAGCTCCGCCTCGTCGCCCCGGACCTCTCCGCTGACCCACGCGACTCCAAACGCCTTCGAACGCCGTCCTCGCCCTCGTCTTCAACCTCGGGCAGCCGAGCCGTCTCCGGTCGATTCGGCGCCGCCAGGACCTCCCCGAGCTCACTGACTCCTTCTCCGACCCCGCTGTGAGCTCCTGCCCCTTCTTTCCCTCTCCGTTTGCCTTCTTGCGCACCACAACAACCACACCGAGCTCGGCCGCACCCGCCGCCGCCACTGCACGTCGCCGTCATGGCCACAGCCATGATGGCTCGATTCCGAGCACGCCATCGTCTTCACCGTACTCGTAGAAGTCCGTAGCACCTCCCCACGCGCCTCGCCATGCCTCATAGCAACGGCTTCGACCTCGCCCGAACTCCGGCGACCGCCAAGGTCGTCGCCGGCGCCGTTTCTGGCCACCCCCGGTCCAACCACCACCGCCACTCGATGCGGGGGAGCGCCCGCAGCACGTAGGTGCTCTCCGCCGCCGATTTGGTCATCGGGGGAGCATTCCCGCGCTGCTCCGCCGCTTCTGGTCGTCGCCAGCGGCTTAACGCCGGCGAGTTGACCCTGCTGACCGGGGGGGTTTGACCTTTGACCCCGCCGGACTGACAAGTGGGCCAGGCCCCGCTAATTTTAGTTAGATGTTAACTAAACCTAATTAGCTGCTGATACTGACATGTGGGCCCGAGGCCACTAACTAAACTAGATTAGTTAGGTTAGACACTGACATATGGGTCCCACCGGTCAGGTCTGACCTGAGCCGACCCAGTTGACTTGCTGACCTCAGCCTGACGTCATGCTGACGCAATAAAGCATTTTCTGGATTTATTTTTATATAGGAAATTCCAGAAAATAATCCAAACTTCAAAAATTCATAGTAATTCAACCGTAACTCCAAATCAAACAAGTTATATATGAAAAATGATTAGAAAAATCCAATCTATCCATCTGTACTAATTTCATGCATGTTAGAGCAACCTAACCTTGCTGTTTAGATGAAACATGTTAATGCACTTTATAAACCCATAACTTAAGCTTATATTTGAATCTTTGATTCAAATGAGCTCAACCCACTCTGGTTGTAAATGCATTAGCTCAAACACATTCATTTTTCCATGTCATGATCATGCATCATATTGTTGCATTGCATTGATTGTGTCCTTCTCTGTTTGCCGGTAACCGTCCCCTCTCAGTTGACGATGTTTCCGACGATGCGATCGATGACACCGATGAAGAGCTATATTATCTTCAGAAGTGCCAGGCAAGCAAAACCCCTTGTTCATTCCGATACAATCCTACTCTCTCGCTCCTGCTCTCTTTTCCTGCATTAGGACAACAACGTTTCATCTGTTACTTGCTGCGGTAGCTGAACCCCTTTATCCTTTGCATGACCTGTCATTGCCACAGTAAATAGATGAAACCCACTAGCGTGAGTAGGAGTTGTTTGAGCCCTGGTGTGCCTACTCATTCATGCCTGTTTGTCATGCCTGCTACTGCTTAGAGTTGAGTCGGGTCTGATTCATCGGGAATGAATTGGAATGTGGGGAACATGTCCTACTATTGAGAGCTAAGTGTGTGAACACGATTTGGTAAAGGTAGCGGTGAGAGGCCATGTAGGAGTACATGGTGGGTTGCCTCATTGCAGCCGTCCTCAGGAACTGAGTTCTGTGTTTGTGATCCATGAACAGTTACTACCACACATTGAGCTCCGGGCACTCCAAGCTCTCTCGACTTATTAATCAACCTGATCTCTGTCCAGGAGTTGCAACTAGTTTCTGGTGTTTGTAGGAAGTGTTAGTAGTCTACCAAGTGGTACCCTGTACAGGTGGGCTTGGGACAGACTAGGCACCGTGGCACGGTGTACCAAGCGTAGATCTACCCGTCGAGGTGGACTTGGGAACCCTTCACACATCGTTTGGGGCCGTGAGCGACACCCCGGCCGGATCTCCTTGCGGATGGAACCCGAATAGGCGATAAACCTGGACTAGAGACTTGTGTGGTTAGTTAGGTCATGGCCGACTCCCATTTTTCATATATATAACTTGTTTGATTTGGAGTTATGGTTGAATTACTATGAATTTTTGAAGTTTGCAACATTTTCTGGAATTTCCTATATAAAAATAAATCCAGAAAATGCTTTACTGCGTCAGCATGACCTAGGTGTGACGTCAGCAAGTCAACTGGGTCGGCCAGGTCAAACTGACCCGTGGGACCCATACGTCAGTGTCTCGGAGCTGGGTTGGGTGGATGACATGTGGGACCAGTCAATGTTGACTTGACCAAGTCAAAGTTGACACATGGGACCCGCAAGATTAGCACTAATCTAAATAGAACATTAAGTTAAACTAAACATGCACTGGGCCCACATGGCAGTGGCTCTAGGGAGTTTTAGCAGGGTCATTAGCACTAATTAAGTCAGCGCCACGTCAGCTCGCCGGAGCTTGGCCGGCGGCGACCAAATACGCGGCGGGGTTTCACCGGAGTTGCTCGGGTTTCTCGTACGGGTCACCGTTTGGCGCACTGGGGACACCAGGAGGAAGCCCTCGCTCGGCCGCATCGAGCAGAGGCAGCAGCAGGGCGCAGGGTGGCCGGAGCTCGCCCGAGCAGAGCTCGCAGCGGCGCCGGAGTTCGGGCGGAGAGGAAAAGAGGGCTATAGTGCACGGCAGGGCGACGGAGTGCGTGCGTTAGGCTACTGAGGACGCACTGAATGCGGTGGTGCGCTCGGAAGCGTGCTTGCACGGACGTAGCCACGACGGTGACATGGCCGGCGGCGAGGAGCGCTCGGGCTCGAAGGAGGCGGTGGCTAACGGACGAGAACGGAGGGGGTGAGCAAGGGGGAAGGCGCAAGAACTCACAGCGGGTTCGATGAGGTGGTCAGCGAGCTCGGGGAAGCGTCGGAGCGGGCGCAAGGTCGCCGGCGATCTCAGTGGCCCGAGGTTGAAGAAGACGGCGTTGAGGCGTTCGACGGCGTCCAGCGTCGCTTGGCTTGGCGAGGAGGTCGAGGACGAGGTGGCCGAGCTACTGGGCACGACGAGGGGTCGAGGGGGAGGCTCTGGGTGCGACAACGGCGAGCGGTGGCGACGAGCTCCGCTCGGCTGCGCGGGAGAGAGAGCAGAGGAGGGGGAAAGGGTCCAGGGAGAGCGAGAGGGGTCGGGGGGTTGCGTGGTGTCGCGGTAGACGTCCAGGGCGACGAGGGAACAGCCAGGCAGGCAGCTGCAGGCGTGGCACTCCGCGGCGCCATGGCTAGCTTCTCCTCTGCCTTCTGGCAGGAGGAAGAAGACGCCCTTGCCCTCGGTGGGCCGGCCAGGTGGCTGGGCTGCCAGGTGGGCTGGGCCTGCTGGAGGAGCTGGGCCAGGTAAGCGGCGGTAAGCTTTCTTCTGTCTTCTTTTTTTTATTTCTGTTTTCTATTTTATTCCTCTGTTTTTGAATTAGTAGAAATACCAAATCATTACCAAAATTCCTGAAATAACTTGTGGGCACATTTTGAATTATTCCCAACAGCCCTCAAATCATTTCAGAATTATTCACCGTGAATTCGAGAAAGTTTGTTTTGCCTCCTCTGGAATCATCCCAAGTCAGTCATGCATACGTGCGAAGTATTCTGTGGTCTAGAGACTTGCAACCTTCATTCTATATGAATCCCTAGCACACCAAGCCACTGATTGATTTGTTCAAGGAGAAGAAGTTTCTTCTTAAGAGCTAGACTTATGCAAGGACTTCGATATCCTCGGTGATGGTTCCCAACTAGAACTCTGTAGTGTTTTATTATAAGACTACTACGTGGTCATGCTTGTCTTGGAGAGCGTGTTCACAGGTTTGTAGCAGAACCAGCTCATGTTTTCGAGCTTGCTATCGTAGTTCATTTCCTGAGAATCTCGCAACGTCATCTCGTCGGTTTGTGTTGCAAACTTTCATTTTTCTTTCAGACATGCCGAGTCTGGAATATCCGGACGCCAACCAGATCTGAATCTTAGGCAGATATGATGGTTGGAAGATTCCCGACATTTGCGTCTTGTTTCCAGCTTGCGCCGCCTTGTGCCAACTTTCCATGGGCTGCCCTTCTCAGCAATTGCTGTCCAGGATCATCTTCAAAGTGGTCTTACCATGGGTCCCATCCATTTCCGATGATAAAGTAAAAATTCATCCATTGCGTTGTCTTCAACAAGGTAGTCCACATCATCCATTCTAGTCCGGGTATGCCATCCCCTCGTACTCCGCCAAACGATTGTTGTGGTTTGCCTTAGGCTGGTACAAAGAGTGTCAATGATCTCTGAATCAAAAGTAATTCTTTTTGCCACCCACTTAAGGGATTAATTCTGCGAGTCACCTTCCGTTAGGTGTCTCATTGTGGTATCATGGCAACCCAACTCCTCGCTACGTTGACACCGTTCACCACCCTCCTAGGTGTGGGAATTCCGCTACTTATTTAAACCTTTTCATATGCTCATTTTCATCATTCTTGATGTGTGTATCGTGTCTCATCTCGACAGAGGTCGCCGTGTCTCGTTCTGTGAGTTGACCGTGAGTTGCTCGATCTTCTATAAGATCGAATCCTGTAGAGTTTATTTCTGTCATCGTGTTGGATGAAGATCTCAAAAGCAAAGATGTCAAGATCAAGATGGTGATCGAACCAACGTTCTTACGAAGTGCAATGGATCATGAAGACGGTGTCAGTTCCGTGTCCCCTCTATCTTCTTACCTCATGTCTTGAATCTCGAGACGAGATTCTTGTTTAGTGGGGGTGAGTTGTCACAACCCTAGCCTTGGCCTTGCTTGTCATTGCATCATCTTCTTGCATCATGTTTAAATTTCTCAGAAACTTGAAATGGGGATTGTTTCAAACCCTAGCATAAAAGGAAATCAATAGGTTCAACCAAAATATTTTTAGTGAACCCAAAGTGGCGTTCAAAAATGTTCATCATTTTTGGAAAATACTGGAAACAGTAACCAGAGGTGATGCACATTTTTCCATGACATATTTGGTCACTGAATTAAATCATATTATATTTGCATTTGGGCATTTAAATGCTATAAAATATTTTAAGTGCTCCAATAATCATGAACTAAAATGTTTACTGTTGGATATATTATAAACAGTAGCCATGATTAGTTTCATGATTTTTGGAAATGTCTTAGCATTTTAATTAAGTCAAAACAAATGCAGAAGAATTAGAAAACATTAATAAAAATATAAACTAAAACAGAGAGAGAGAGAAGCCCACCTGGACCTTACCTGAAGCCGGCCCAGCTACTGTTTCGGCCCAGCCCACCACCGCCTGGCTCCCTGTCGCCTTCCTCCTTGCGCCAGTGGGCAGGGGCGCGTGCCCGGCGCGCGTGGCCACACGCCGGCCACCTCCTCCCTGTCTGGCTGCCTCCTCCTTCCCCTGGCGTCTCCCGTGACGCCACGCACCCCTTGGACCTCCCCCTCTCTCTCCCGAGCTCTCCCCCCTGCACTCTCTCCCTCCTCTGTTCTCTCCACCCGAACGGGTCCGTCGCCGCCGACGTGCACCACCGCAGCCACCGCCTCCCCCTCGCTGCTCTGACCGGCCAAGAGGCTCCGCCTCGACTTCCTCTTTCTTCCACCCCGAGCCACGCCACCAGGGGAGCACTGCATCGCCGTCGCCATCGTCTTCTCCCTCCTCGGGCCACCGAGATCGCCGGCGACCTTCCGTCGTCACCAGCCCCTCCCCGAGCACGCCGAGGCCTGCGTTCAACTCGCTGTGAGCTTCTGCGTCTTTCCCCTTCCTTCCCGGGCTCGTTCCTGTCCTGTAGTCGTCGATTCCACCGGAGCCGCAATCTCGGCTCCGCCGGCCATGCCGCCGCCGTGGCCACCGTCACCTATAGCCGCAGCTGAGCATGTCACCGTGCTCAGTGCACCCCCAGGAGGCCGTAGCACCCCTCTGCGCCCCTTGCCATGCCCGTTAACGCCGTCTCCGTGCACACCCGAACAACGGCCGCCGCAAACCTCGACGCCGGCGTCTTCTCCGGCCACCCCCGCACACACCGCTTGCTCCACTCGGCGCGCGAGTTCACCAGCAGCACGTAGGTGCCCTCCGCCGGCCTTTTGGTCGCCGAAGAAGGAATCCCGACGCCCTCCGTCGCGTCTGTCCTTGCCGGCGTCAAGCCGCCGGTGGGTTTGACCCCGCTGACCCGGGGTTGACCTTGTTTGACCCCAGGGTCACTGACGCGTGGGCCATGCCACTATTTAGTTTAGGTGTGAGTTTAATTAGCACTAATTAAATTAGTTAATTAGTTGACTCACTGACAAGTGGGCCAGGCTCTAATTAACCTAGGTTAGTGCTAACCTAACGCTAACTAACTCTGTTAGTTAGTTGTTACACTGACATGTGGGTCCCAGTCATCAGGTTTGACCTGGGCTGGCGCCTTTGACCTGCTGACGTCACCCCGACGTCATGCTGACGCAATAATACATTTTGTGGATTTAATCTTATTCAGGAAATTCCAGAAAATGCCCAAAACTTCTAAAATTCGTAGTAATTCAAGCGTAACTCCAAATGAGATAAATTATATATGAAAAATTATCAGAAAAATCCAAAGAATCTGTTTATGCCATTTCCATGCATGTTAGAGCAACTTATGCTCTCTGTTTAGGACAATTAAATTAAATGACCATTAAGAGAGCACATATGGAGTTTGAAATTGAACCTAGTGTTCAAACCAACTTCATTTAAACTGCTGCTAGTTGCATTAGCTCAAACATATCCATTTTGCCATGTCATGACCATGCATCATATTGTCGCATTGCATTGATTGTGCTCTTTCTCTATTGCCGGTATTTGTACCCTCTCGATAGACATGGCTCCGACGACGTGTTCGATGACACCAATGAAGAGCTATATTATCTTCAGAAGTGCCAGGCAAGCAAAACCTCCTTGTTCATCCCGATACAATCCCACTCTCTCGCTCCTGCTCTATTTTACTGCATTAGGACAACAACGATTCATGTGTTACTTGATGCGGTAGTTGAACCCCCTTATCCTCTGCATGACCTGTCATTGCCACAGTAAATAGATGAAACCCACTAGCATGAGTAGGAGTTGCTTGAGCCCTGTTGTGCCTACTCATTCATGCTTGTTTGTCATGCCTGCTACTGCTTAGAGTTGAGTCAGGTCTGATTCATCGGGGATGAATTGGAAGGTGTGAACATGTCCTACTGTGTGTGAGCTAAGTGTGTGAATACGATTTGGTAAAGGTATTGGTGAGAGGCCATGTAGGAGTACATGGTGGGTTGTCTCATTGAAGCCGTCCTCAGGAACTGAGTTCTGTGTTTGTGATCCATGAAACAGCTACTACCATGCATTGGGCCCTGAAATATGACCCCGCTCGACTTCTTAACCACCCTTGTCCTCTGTCCAGGAGTTGCAAGTAGTTTCTGGTGTTTGTAGTATGCTGGGGGCCGCACGCAGCGCTGACCGTAGGGGTGGGCTGTGTTGCGGTAGGCACGTGGCCGGGCCAGCCGGGCACCCGTTTGGTGTCTCGGAACCCTGTACACATCGTTCGGTGCCGTATGTGGAAACCTCGGCCGGACTCCCTGCGGATGGAACCTGAATAGGCGATAAACCTAGACTAGAGACTTGAGTGTTTAGGTAGGTCGTGGTCTACACCCACGTCGGCTTTCGCTTGAAGCCTGCCGAGCACATGTCGTGTGCAGACGCTAAGTGGTGGAAAAATGTATGAAGAAGTACACCCCTGCAGGGTTAACATCATCTATTCGAATAGCCGTGTCCGCGGTAATGGACTTCTGGGTTGCCTATAACAGTTCATAGACAAGAGAAAGTGGATACTCTAAAATACGCTAGATAAGCGTGAGTGCTATGGATGGCCTTCTCGTAGGGAGATGGAAGTGGATCCATAGTGGTGTATTGATAGGGTGAATATGTGGACTCGTGTGCGCCACCTCAAAAGAGTTACTTGTAGTCGTAGTTCAGGATAGCCACCGAGTCAAAGCTGGCTTGCTGCAGTCTAAACTCCACCACCCCCCTTTATTGATACTGATGCATATGTAGTTAGTTCTGATGTAAGTCTTGCTAAGTACATTTGTACTCACGTTTGCCTATTTTATGTTTTTGCAGAGAGACGTCAGTCTCACTAGTAGTTCCGTGTGGACTTCGATGTTTAGCTTGTAACCTTAGCTACGATCTTGTGCCCTCGGCAGGATCTAGTGGATAGCCAGGCTTCTCAAGCCTTTTTCATTTGTAGATGTCTGTACTCACACATGATAAGCTTCCGCATGTGCTTGTTGCTTGTATGCTCTGTTTGTTGGGTCATGAGACCCACGCTTGTAATATCTCGCTCCTCGGAGCCTAATGAATAAATACTTTGAGTCGTAGAGTTATGTTGTGATGCCATGTTGTATTTACTCATATCGGGCATATTGTGTGTATGATTGAAATGCTTGGTATGTGTGGGATCCGACTATCTAGTTGTTTATCCTTGGCAGCCTATCATATGGGGAAATGTAGTCTAGTGCTTCTGAGCGATAGTAGTCCGCTACAGTCCGGTTCACCGGAGTCCTGCTAGCCCAGCACTACTGCTCGGGACACTTGACTGGCCGGCATGTGTTTCACTTCGTTCCTGTGTCTGTCCCTTCGGCGAAATGTCACGCGGTGTTATAGGAGTCCTGTTAGCCCAGTGCTACACCCCGGATTTATACGTTGATGACCGACATGCTCGATGTGATTCATGTATGCCTGTCTTCATGGGTTAGTGCCGCCTTGGGTTCACGACTAGCCATGTCGGCCCGGGTTCTTTGTCATATGGATGCTAGCGACACTATCATATACGTGAGCCAAAAAGCGCAAACGGTCCCGGGCCAGGTAAGGTGGCACCCGTGGGAATACCGTGCGTGAGGCCGCAAAGTGATATGATGTGTTACATGCTAGATCGGTGTGACTTAGGATCGGGGTCCTGACAGCGTTGGTATCAGAGCCTGACTGCCTGTAGGATTACCAAGCCAAACTGGTCGAAGTTGTGTCTAGAGATGCTTTAGTTATGTAAGGGAATTGATTGGGGAAGGGAACGTAAGGCTCTTTTACTCCTTATACCTCATGGCCTTCTGATCTGAGTCATCCTCTTCTCTTCTATGGGGGTTAAGAACTAGGCCTTCTCTTCTATCTCTCAGGATGACGTGTTACTAAACCGTAGTTGCCTAAGATTGTTGGACTCAAGCCTCTGTTCAGTTTCTACTACTTCCATGTGTTCTTAGTTGATCTCAGAACATTGATATTGTGATGTTGGGTGGTTATGCCACCATTTTTGCAGGATATCTCAAATATTTTTGAGCATTTACAGCCGTTATGCTGTCCGAGTCATCCCAGGTTTCTAAATAGTCTGATGCAGTTGCAAATCCCTTCTCTCTGTTTCTAATGTTCATTTGGGCCAGTTTAACCACACTAATCGGTGAGTTGAGGTACTATGTTGCCTCGACGTATATGTTGGAGCTGCTATTATGACCTTAGGTGTTTTATGAAACCATCTAGTAATCTGTCCATGTATTGTGTTCCCGGTGTGATGATTCTGGCTACCATTCTCGAAAGCATCCCGTGATGCCATTTAGTAGTAGGTATTCTACTCCTCGGTTTCTGAACCCGAGATTCACCCTACCTCATGTTGATAGTATTTGCTAGTTCCCTTACGATATTAGTAACCTTTGCATTAGTCCTCGAGGTCCATGGTATTTCCTTCTTCCAAATACCATGAACCACTAAGGCAGAAGTTCTTTGAACCAAAAGATCACAACCAGGGTGCTCTTGAGGAGTACTCCATTCATATTGTGACTCTGCCAGTTCTATCATTCTGCATGGGTTATCCAGAAGAAAATTTGTTGAACTCGTTTGACATACTAACCTATGCATCCACAACTCAGGAAGTTATATGCTCCTCGAGTTGTTTCCCTTAGTTGTCTTCTGACCCTCGTCCATCAATTGATAGTCAAGAGTATGTGTGCGATCGTGTTCATCGATGCCTATTATTCTTGTGGTCCGTTAAGCCATTCTAGTCCAGAATGACTAGGAGAAACAAGCTCCAGTACCTCATCCATTTCTCGGATTGGGTCAAAGAAATTGTATTCCGTGGATCAAAATGCCAATCCAGCTTTTGCTCTGCTCTATCTTGGAGTGTTACCATCTTTATGTCAAGAGTGTCATGAGAATTGCACCACCTCTTATGAATTCTTGACGCAGTAATACTTCTTGCCATCATTGTTCATTCCTCGGTTCCCGTGTTGTTGTAACCGGAATGCCGACAAGTGAATTGTGATGTGTGAAATCAATACTCCGAGCAACTCGTTGCTTGGTAGTAAATGGACAATATTCTCATTCTTAGCGTGTTGGTTATTAAATCATCATCCTAAGATTGATCGTGCTACCTAGTCCTTATTTCTGGTACACTCTTCGATCAATGAGTTAGGATTGTGTCAAGTCCTCACTCTTTTGATCATATCGTCTTGCCCTGAAAAGCAAGATTGATCTCGAGCTTAGTATCATATCGGTGGTTCGTGATTTTCCGAATATCTTCTCGGAAGTATTACTTGGTTGTCACCTGACCGCTATGTTGAGTTCGTGATCTAGTTGGCTTTCTTATAAACCACCCCTTCTCCAAGAACTTGTGGTGGATACCCCTGAGCTAGTTGGTTAAGCTAAACAACAACTTGGAGAGTTGGAAGGTAAAAGCTTGCCTTACTTAGTTCATTCCAAAGGGATATCCTTTTGTGTGCGCGTGTGTTGAAGAAAGGTGATATCTTCATCGATTGTTCCTCGTGATCAGTTGTTGAATCTATTGCCTTGTCAAAACTTTGACTTGAGTATGGGCTATCGTCAAGTCAAATCAGAACCAACGATGTTCGTAATGTTGTCTTACCCGTGGTTGATCCCTCGAGCATACACCATTATATCTTTTGGTCTGACCAATGCTATTGCCGTGTTCACATGATGGTGGAAGTCCAGTGATATGGAAATTCCGATGAGTTGCTATTGAGCCCATCAGCAGCATTTTGTCTCCCCCATGATTCATGCTGAACATCAACCTAGTGTTGAAAATTTTATAGGCAATGCCTTCGTGTTCCGTTCATGAAGCATATGTTTGGATGAAAGTAGTGACTTCCTTTAGTTCACGTGCATTTGATGAAAGTTGCCGCCGTGAATTCGAGAAAGCTTGTTTTGCTTCCTTCGGAACCATCTAAAGTTATTCATGCATATGTGCGAAGTATTCTATGGTTTGGAGACTTGCAACCTTCATTCTATATGTATCCCTAGCACACCAAGCCACTGATTGATTTGCTCAAGGAAAAGGAGTCTATGGTGTTAATTCTAGATCATGCACAAGACTCCGATATTCTCGACGATGGTTCCCAACCAGAACTCGGTAGTGTTTCATTGCAAGACTACTATGTGGTCATTCTTGTCTTGGACAACATGTTCACATGTATGTAGCAGAACCAACTCATGTTTTGGACCTTACTATCGTAGTTCATCTCCCGAGAGTCTCGCAATGCCATCTCATCGAATTATGTTGCAAGTTTTTTTAGACATGCTGTCTGAAATATCCTGTTTCCAATCGGATCTGAATCTCAGGCAGATATGATGGTTGGAACATTCCCAACAGTTGCATGTTATTCCCAGCTTGCACCGCCTTTGTGCCAATTCCCCATAGGCTGCCTTTCTCGGTAGTTGCTGTCCAATATCACCTTCAAAAGTGGACTTATCATGGGTCCCATCCATTTCCGGTGATAAGCAAAATCATCCATTGCGTTGTCTTCAACAAGGTAGTCCACATCAACCATTCTAGTCCGGGTATGCCATCCCTTTATACCCCGCCAAACGATTGTTGTGAATTTCCTTAGGCTGGTATAAAGAGTTCCAATGGTCTCTGAATCAAAAGTAATTCTTTTTGCCACTTAGGGGAATAGTTCCTTGAGTCACCTTCCCTGAGGTGCCCCGTTTCGTAGTCATGGAAAATTTCCTCGCTACTTTGAAACCCTCATCAAATTGTTTCCTCTGTCGCTCCTGATGCAACTTTTGCCTCTCAGCTCCAGAGATGTTTCAATGTCTCACTCGATGAGTTGATCCTGAGTTGTTCGATCTTCAAGAAGATCGATCCTTCCGGAGTTTTCCCTTTCCTCTCATTGTCATGTTGGATATAGTTCTCAAGTAAGACGTCGAGATCAAGGTGATGCAATGAATCAACATCTTCAAGAAGGACAGTTGGATCGAGAAGATTGTGATAGTTTGTGCCCCCTCCGTCTTCTTAACTCACGTCTTGAATCTCGGGACGAGATTCTTGTTTAGTGGGGGTGAGCTGTCACAGCCCCAGTCCAGCCCTTGCTTGACTTTGCTTGTTCTTCATGCCATCATGTTTAAATTCCAAAGAAACTTGAAATGGGGATTGATTAAACCCTAGCACCAGAAAGAATTCAATAGGATGAAATAAAATCTTTTTCAAGAACCCAAAATGCCCTTCACAAAAATGTTCATCATTTATGGATTGGGTTAAAACCCCTGGCAAAAATGGTGCACCCTTTTCTAGGACATTCTGGATTTTTGAATCAAATCATAACTATTTGAATTTGGACATTTAAATGCTATAAAATATTTTAAATGTCCAAATAATCTTGAAAGCATTTCTGGGCTATTGGAAATAGTTTCAAAAGTGCCCAGAATTATTTTCAGGATTTTACAAAACGAATTAGTATTTTTACTAATTCAAAACAGAGAAATATAATAGAAAAACAAAAACAGAATAAAAAGAGGGAGAGAATCCTACCTGGCAGCCCACTGGCCGGCCCAGCACTGTGCTGGCCCGTGCCAGCGAGCTGCTTGCTCTCGCCAGAGCAGGCAGAGAGGTGACGCCGGCGAGCGCGAACTTGCCACGGCGCCACCTGCTTGCCGTTTTGCCGCTGGACGGGCTGGACGACCTCCACGTCGCGCCCCCGACCCCCTGGACACGTCCACTCTCTCCTGCCACTCTCCCTCGTTCCCCTCTGCCATGGTCGAAGCAGCCGCCGTCGTCCCGCCGCCGTAGCCGTAGCCACCGTCGTCTCTGCGCCGCCCGACCGTGTCCACGAGCTCCGCCACCCTCCTCTCCGTCGAGCAGGCCGAGCCCCGAGCGCTCGCGTGCCCCAAAGCCACCGCATCGACCTCGCCCGACTCCGCCACCGCCGGAGATCCCCTTCGCCGTCATCATCGCAGCAGGCCGTTCCCGACCTCGTCTTCGGCTCCATCGCAACTGCCGTGAGCCTAGCTACCTTCCCACCCTCTCCGTTCCCTCTCTCAAGCCCCGTAGCGACTGCACGTAGCTCACCCGCACGCGCCGCCGCGGAGCTCGTCGCCGACGAGGCTCCGGCCACCCAACGTCCGCGCCACCTTGTCCACCAGCCCCACCGCACCCCCAGTAGCTCAACGCACTAACCCACGTGCCTCGCCGCGCCCCCTAGCGACGAGTCCGAGCTCACCCGAGCTCCGGCCGCCGCCAAACTCGTCGCCGGCGTCATCTCCAGTGACCCCAAGCCCAACCACTAGCACCACCCGCCGCGGCTCATTCCCAGCTGCCCATAGAACCCAACAGCGCCTCGAACGGTGCCCTGTAGCGCGAACCCGCCGCGTCTCCGCCGCGGTTTGTGTCACCGGCGGCTAAACGCCGGTGGGCTGACGTGGCGATGTCATTAGCCTCTAATGACGCCTTAACTAACACCCTAGTGCCACTGCCATGTGGGCCCCGGCGCCAAAATTAATTAGTTTAATTTCTGTTTAGATTAGTGCTAACCCTATGGACCCCACGTGTCAGCTTTGACTTTGGTCAAGTCAACGTTGACTGGTCCCACTTGTCATCCACCCAAACCAGCCTGAGACACTGACGTGTGGGTCCCAGCCGTCAGGTTTGACCTGGACCTGGCGTGTTGACCTGCTGACGTCACAGTGACGCAAAGCTGACGCAGCTAATGATTTTCTGGATTTATTTTTAATCAGAAAAATCCAGAAAATTGCCTAAACTTCTAAAAATCATAGAAATTCAACCGTAGCTTAGAATGAGATAATTTATATATGAAAAATGATCACAAAAATCCAATCTATCCATCTGTATCATTTGCATGCATGTTAGAGCAACTTATGTCCTCTGTTTAGGACAATTCAATTGAATGGCATTTAAATAACCACATATGGAGTTTGAATTTGAATCTTAGGTTGAAACCAACTTCATTTAACATGTTGCTAGTTGCATTAGCTCAAACCACAACATTTTGCCATGTCATGATCATGCATCATAATTGTTGCATTGCATTGATTGTGTTCCTTTGTTGCCGGTGACTATCCCCTCTCGATAGACGTATTCCGACGATGAGATCGATGACACCGATGAAGAGCTATAATATCTTTAGAAGTGCCAGGCAAGCAAAACCCCCTTGTTCATTCCGATACAATCCCACTCTCTCGCTCCTGCTCTCTTTTACTGCATTAGGACAACAACGTTTCAACTGTTACATGTTGCGGTAGTTGAACCCCTTTCCTCTGCATGACCTGTCATTGCCACAGTAAATAGATGAAACCCACTAGCATGAGTAGGAGTTGTTTGAGCCCTGATGTGCCTACTCATTTATGCTTGTTTGTCATGCCTGCTACTGCTTAGAGTTGAGTCGGGTCTGATTCATCGGGAATGAATTGGAATGTGGTGAACATGTCCTACTATTGAGAGCTAAGTGTGTGAACACGATTTGGTAAAGGTAGCGGTGAGAGGCCATGTAGGAGTACATGGTGGGTTGTCTCATTGCAGCCGTCCTCAGGAACTGAGTTCTGTGTTTGTGATCCATGAACAGTTACTACCACACATTGAGCTCCGGGCACTCCAAGCTCTCTCGACTTATTAATCAACCTGATCTCTGTCCAGGAGTTGCAACTAGTTTCTGGTGTTTGTAGGAAGTGTTAGTAGTCTACCAAGTGGTACCCTGTACAGGTGGGCTTGGGGCAGACTAGGCACCGTGGCACGGTGTACATAGCGTAGATCTACCCGTCGAGGTGGGCTTGGGAACCCTGCACACATCGTTTGGGGCCGTGAGCGACACCCCGGCCGGATCTCCTTGCGGATGGAACCCGAATAGGCGATAAACCTGGACTAGAGACTTGTGTGGTTAGTCAGGTCGTGGCCGACTCCCTCGCCCGGCTTCCGCTTGAAGGTTGCCGAGGTACATGACGTGTACAGGGCGATAAGTGGCGAGAGCGTGTGTGAAGAAGTACACCCCTGCAGGGTTATCATTATCTATTCGAATAGCCGGATTCCTCGGATATGGAAACTTGGACCCCTTGCATAGTTCATAGACAAGTGAAAGTGGATACTCTAAAATGCGCAAGATAAGCGTGAGTGCTATGGATGGCCTTCTCGTAGGGAGACGGGAGCGGATCCATAGTGGTGTATTGATATGGTGAATATGTGGACTCGTGTGCGCCACTTCAAAATAGTTACTTGCAGTCGTAGTTCAGGATAGCCACCGAGTCAAAGCTGGCTTGCTGCAGTCAAACTCCACCACCCCCTTTTGATACTGATGCATATGTAGTTAGTTCTGATGTAAGTCTTGCTGGGTACATTTGTACTCACGTTTGCCTATTTTATGTTTTTGCAGAGAGACTTCAGTCTCGCTAGTAGTACCGCTTGGACTTTGATGTTTAGCTTGATACCTCAGCTACGATCTTGTGCCCTCGGCAGGATCTGGTAGATAGTCAGGCTTCTAAGCCTTTTTCATTTGTAGATGTCTGTACTCAGACATGTTAAGCTTCTGCTTGTGCTTTGACTTGTATGCTCTGAGTGTTGGGTCATGAGACCCATGTTTGTAATATCTCGCTCCTCGGAGCCTAATGAATAAATACTTTGAGTAGTAGAGTTATGTTGTGATGCCATGTTGTATCTACTCATATCGGGCATATTGTGTGTATGCTTGAAATGCTTGGTATGAGTGGGATCCGACTATCTAGTTGTTTATCCTTGGCAGCCTATCATATGGGGAAATATTTTTTCAATGAACCCAAATGGCCTTAAAAAAATGTTCACCATTCTTGGGAAATGCTGGAAACAGTAACTAGAGATGTTGCACATTTTTCCATGACATTTGGATTATTGAATTAATTCATATTGTATTTGCATATGGGCATTTAAAAACTATAAAATAATTTAAATGCTCAAATAATCATAAACTTAAATGTTTGCTGTTGGATATTTTCCAAACAGTGGGCTTGAGCAAGTTTCATGATTTTTGGGATAGCATTGGTATTTTTAATAAAGCCCTAAAGATTACAGAGAAATAGAAAAACAAAAACAATTAACAGAGAGAGAGAGAGAGAGACCCACTTGGGCCAGTTTTACCTGGCGCTTACCTGGCCGAGCCAGCTGGTCAGCCCACCTGGCGGCCCAGCCCACCACCGCCACCCTCCCTGTTGTCTTCCTCCTCGGACAGTAGGACAGGGCGTGTGCCCGACGCGCGCGGCGCCACCTCCACCCTGCTCGCCTGCCTCCTCGACGGCCTGGACGGCTCCAGACGATGCCACGCGGCCCCCTCGGACCCCTCTCACTCTCTCCCCGAGCTCCTCTCCTCCTCTGCTCCCTCGCACGCAACCACCGAACGGGTTCGTCACCGCCGTTCGTCACCACCGCGGCCACCGGCCAGCACTAGACCCATGGACCAGCCCCCGAGCTCCGCCGTGCCACCCTAGTCCTCTCCGTCATCTCACATGGCCGGAAGAGCTCCTACGCGCTGTCCCCGACCATTTCTTCATCGTCGGCCACCACGGATCTCCATCACCGACTCGCCGCCGTCCGAGCTTCCCCAAGCAAGCTGAGGCCACCGCTGCACTCCATGTGAGCTTCTGCGTCGAACCCCCCTCTTCCCCGCGTCATTTGCTCGCCGTAGACGTCGCCCTCTTGATGACCGTAGCACGCCGCCGCCCGAGCTCGCCGCCGACGTAGCTCCGGTGACCATTTGGTCACCCCGGCGATCCCAACGTACTTGTGGCATCCCGTAAAGCATCCCTAGCGCAAGCACCCGCCCGTTTGCACGCCGCAGCAACCAACCCGTGGTCACCCGAACTCCGGCGGCCGCAACCGAGCTCGCCGCCGTCGATTCCGGCCACCTGACACCTTCCCACTGCCACCGCTGGATGCGGCAGCTCCCCAGCTACGCGTAGCACGTCTCCGCCGCCGATTTGGTCACCGGAGGACCAAATCCGAGGCCCTCCGCCGCGTTTAGCCTCGCCGGCGGCTAAACGCCGGTGAGTTGACCCTGCTGACCAGGGGGTTTGACCCCTTTGACCTCGCCGGACTGACAAGTGGGCCAGGCCCCTGCTAATTTAGTTAGATGTTAATTAAACTTAATTAGCTGCAGACACTGACGTGTGGGCCACCCTTGCTGACATTTTAGTTAGGATTAAATTTACACTAATAAATAGGAATTGGTTAGATGAGTCACTGACTGATGGGTCCCAGCCGTCAGGTTTGACCTGGGCTGGCGCCTTTGACCTGCTGACGTCACCCCGATGTCATGCTGACGCAGTATTACGTTTTCTGGATTTATTTTTATTCAGGAAATTTCAGAAAATCCCCCAAACTTCTAAAATTCATAGAAATTCAACCGTAACTCCAAATGAAATAATTTATATATGAAAAATTATCAGAAAAATTCAAGGAATCCATCTGTAGCATTTTCATCCATGTTGGAACAACTTAAAGTTGCTTTTTAGGGCAATTCAATTAAATGGCTTTTAAGAAAGCATATGGAGTTTGAATTTGAACCTAGTGTTCAAACCAACTCCATTTAACTTGTTGCTAGTTGCATCAGGCCAATCAACAGCATATTGCCATGTCACATTCATGCATCATATTGTTGCATGGCATTGATTGTGTTTCTTCCTTGTTTGTCGGTATTGCCCCTCTTGATAGACATGGTTTCGACGATGAGATCGATGACACCGATGAAGAACTATATTATCTTCAGAAGTGCCAGGCAAGCAAAACCCCCTTGTTCATTCCGATACAATCCCACTCTGTCGCTTCTGCTCTCTTTTACTGCATTAGGACAACAACAATTCAACTGTTACATGCTGCGGTAGTTGAACCCCTTTCCTCTGCATGACCTGTCATTGGCACAGTAAATAGATGAAACCCACTAGCATGAGTGGGAGTTGTTTGAGCCCTGATGTGCCTACTCATTCATGCTTGTTGTCATGCCTGCTACTGCTTAGAGTTGAGTCGGGTCTGATTCATCGGGAATGAATTGGAATGTGGTGAACATGTCCTACTATTGAGAGCTAAGTGTGTGAACATGATTTGGTAAAGGTAGCGGTGAGAGGCCATGTAGGAGTACATGGTGGGTTGTCGCATTGCAGCCGTCCTCAGGAACTGAGTTATGTGTTTGTGATCCATGAACAGTTACTACCACACATTGAGCTCCGGGCACTCCAAGCTCTCTCGACTTATTAATCAACCTGATCTCTGTCAGGAGTTGCAACTAGTTTCTGGTGTTTGTAGGAAGTGTTAGTAGTCTACCAAGTGGTACCCTGTACAGGTGGGCTTGGGACAGACTAGGCACCGTGGCACGGTGTACCAAGCATAGATCTACCCATCGAGGTGGGCTTGGGAACCCTGCACACATCGTTTGGGGCCGTGAGCGACACCCCGGCCGGATCTCCTTGCGGATGGAACCCGAATAGGCGATAAACCTGGACTAGAGACTTGTGTGGTTAGTCAGGTCATGGCCGACTCCCTCGCCCGGCTTCCGCTTGAAGGTTGCCGAGGTACATGACGTGTACAGGGCGATAAGTGGCGAGAGCGTGTGTGAAGAAGTACACCCCTGCAGGGTTATCATTATCTATTCGAATAGCCGGATTCCTCGGATATGGAAACTTGGACCCCTTGCATAGTTCATAGACAAGTGAAAGTGGATACTCTAAAATGCGCAAGATAAGCGTGAGTGCTATGGATGGCCTTCTCGTAGGGAGACAGGAGCGGATCCATAGTGGTGTATTGATATGGTGAATATGTGGACTCGTGTGTGGCACCTCAAAAGAGTTACTTGCAGTCGTAGTTCAGGTTAGCCACTGAGTCAAAGCTGGCTTGCTGCAGTCAAACTCCACCACCCCCCTTTTGATACTGATGCATATGTAGTTAGTCCTGAAGTAAGTCTTGCTGAGTACATTTGTACTCACGTTTGCCTATTTTATGTTTTTGCAGAGAGACGTCAGTCTCGCTAGTAGTTCCGCGTGGACTTCGACGTTTAGCTTGATACCTCAGCTATGATCTTGTGCCCTCGGCAGGATCTGGTAAATAGTCAGGCTTCTCAGCCTTCTTCATTTGTAGTTGTCTGTACTCAGACAAGTTAAGCTTCCGCATGTGCTTGTTGCTTGTATGCTCTGTATGTTGGGTCATGAGACCCATGTTTGTAATATCTCGCTCCTCGGAGCCTAATTAATAAATATTGGAGTCGTAGAGTTATGTTGTGATGCCATGTTGTATTTACACATATCGGGCATATTGTGTGTGTGATCGAAATACAGAGCATACAAGCAACAAGCACATGCGGAAGCTTAACATGTCTGGGTACAGACATCTACAAATGAAAAAGGCTTAGAAGCCTGACTATCTACCAGATCCTGCCGAGGGCACAAGATCGTGGCTGAGGTTACAAGCTAAACGTCGAAGTCCACACGGAACTACTAGCGAGACTGACGTCTCTCTGCAAAAACATAAAATAGGCAAACGTGAGTACAAATGTACCCAGCAAGACTTACATCAGAACTAACTACATATGCATCAGTATCAAAAGGGGGTGGTGGAGTTTGACTGCAGCAAGCCAGCTTTGACTCGGTGGCTATCCTGAACTACGACTGCAAGTAACTCTTTTGAAGTGGCGCACACGAGTCCACATATTCACCATATCAATACACCACTATGGATCCGCTCCCGTCTCCCTACGAGAAGGCCATCCATAGCACTCACGCTTATCTTGCGCATTTTAGAGTATCCACTTTCACTTGTCTATGAACTATGCAAGGGGTCCAAGTTTCCATATCCGAGGAATCCGGCTATTCGAATAGATAATGATAACCCTGCAGGGGTGTACTTCTTCACACACGCTCTCGCCACTTATCGCCCTGTACACGTCATGTACCTCGGCAACCTTCAAGCGGAAGCCGGGCGAGGGAGTCGGCCACGACCTGACTAACCACACAAGTCTCTAGTCCAGGTTTATCGCCTATTCGGGTTCCATCCGCAAGGAGATCCGGCCGGGGTGTCGCTCACGGCCCCAAACGATGTGTGCAGGGTTCCCAAGCCCACCTCGACGGGTAGATCTACGCTATGTACACCGTGCCACGGTGCCTAGTCTGCCCCAAGCCCACCTGTACAGGGTACCACTTGGTAGACTACTAACACTTCCTACAAACACCAGAAACTAGTTGCAACTCCTGGACAGAGATCAGGTTGATTAATAAGTCGAGAGAGCTTGGAGTGCCCGGAGCTCAATGTGTGGTAGTAACTGTTCATGGATCACAAACACAGAACTCAGTTCCTGAGGACGGCTGCAATGAGACAACCCACCATGTACTCCTACATGGCCTCTCACCGCTACCTTTACCAAATCGTGTTCACACACTTAGCTCTCAATAGTAGGACATGTTCACCACATTCCAATTCATTCCCGATGAATCAGACCCGACTCAACTCTAAGCAGTAGCAGGCATGACAAACAAGCATAAATGAGTAGGCACATCAGGGCTCAAACAACTCCTACTCATGCTAGTGGGTTTCATCTATTTACTGTGGCAATGACAGGTCATGCAGAGGATAAGGGGTTCAACTACCGCAGCAAGTAACACATGAATCGTTGTTGTCCTAATGCAGTAAAAGAGAGCAGGAGCGAGAGAGTGGGATTGTATCGGAATGAACAAGGGGTTTTGCTTGCCTGGCACTTCTGAAGATAATATAGCTCTTCATCGGTGTCATCGATCGCATCGTCGGAAACATCGTCAACTGAGAGGGGACGGTTACCGGCAAACAGAGAAGGACACAATCAATGCAATGCAACAATATGATGCATGATCATCACATGGCAATATGTTGTGATTTGAGCTAATGCATCTAGCTATGACTTAAATGAAGTTGGTTTGAATACATGATTCAAATTCCAACTCCATATGTGATTATTTAAATGCCCTTTATTTGTTTTGTCCAAAACAGAGGACAAACATTGTTCAAACATGCATGGAAATGGTACAGATGGATAGATTTGATTTTTCTGATCATTTTTCATATATAAATTATTTGATTTGGAGCTACGGTTGATTTTCTATGAATTTTAGAAGTTTAGGGCATTTTCTGAAATTTATAAATCATTTCTGATTTATTTTATTTCAGAAATGTTTACTACGTCAGCATTAGGTCATGCTGACCTCAGCAGGTCAACAGACGGGTCCAGGTCAAACCTGACCTGGGGGACCCACTGGTCAGTTACTCAGTTAGTTAACTGAGTTAATTAGTGCTAAGTTAAATGCTAACCTAAGTTAATTAGGGCGTGGACCCACATGTCAGTGACTTATCTGGTTAATTAAAAGTTAGATAGTACTAAACTAAATTAATAGGGCCTCGGGCCCACTGTTAATGACCCAGGGGGGTCAAACCCTGGTCAACTTGGTCCAACCCGCCGGCGACTCGTCGCCGGCGACGTCAGAGACGGCGGGGCAGCTCGGAAATGCTCCCCCGATGACCAAATCGGCGGCGGAGAGCACCTACGTGCTGCGGGCGCTCCCCCGCATCGAGTGGCGGTGGTGGTAGGACCGGGGGTGGCCGGAAACGGCGCCGGCGTCGAGCCAGGCGACGGCCGGAATTCGGGCGAAGTTGGAAATGGTGCTGTGGGGCACGGCGGGGCGAACGACTGGGTGCTACGGCCTCCTGGTGATGTGCTGATCACGATGACGAGCTCGGTTTCGAGCTTACGCGTCTGTGGCCACGACGGCGACATGGCCGGCGGAGCCGAGCTCTCGGCCGTGATGGCCATCGGGGTTAGGGGGCAGCTCGAGCGACGTGGCTAGGGAGAGAAGGAGGAGGAGCTCACGGCGAGTTGGCCGGTGCAGATGGAGGGGCCGGGGAAGCGTCGGAGCGACCGAATCAACAGTGGTGATCTCCGGTGCCCGAGGTTGAAGACGAGGGCAACGGCGGCGTTGTGGGGCGTCCGACGTCGCGCGGCTCGGGGTGGAGGTCGAGGATGAAGCGGCGGATCCCTTGGTAAGCTCGAGAGGTCGAGGGGGCGGCAGTGGCTACGGTGGCAGTGAACGGCGGCGACGGCTCCGCTCGGTGGGCGTGAGAGAGCGAGACAGAGGAGGCAACGGGGGAGAGGGAGAGAGAGCGAGGGGGTCCAGACGGCTCCAGGGGGTCGTGTGGCGCGCTTAGGCGCGTCGGGGTAGCGGTGGGGAGCAGGAGGTGGCCGGCGCGTGGGCGCGCGCGTCGGGCACGCGCCTCCCATCCTTCTGGCGAGAGGAAGGGGGTGACTGGCAGAGGCCAGTGGGCTGGGCTGTGCTGGGCCGAACCAGTAGGCGCCAGGTAAGTTATAGGTAAGTTTCTGTTCTTACCTCTGTCTGTTATTTCTATTTTCTATTTTCTGACATTTGTTTCTGATTTATTAAAATACTAAAACATATTTAAACTTCATGAAAATAATTGTGTCAACTAAGTGGACTTATACAAAGCCACACAACAATTTTCAGAATTATTGAACATATATTTATATATATAATAAATATAAATCCAATTCAAATAGTTATTGAATTAATTCCAAATGCCCAGAATAAATATCTATGAGCTCCTAAAAATATTGGTTTGAATTTTATCTCTGACCAATATTTTCAGAGGGCAGCAAGAACATTTTTCTTGGACCTTTTTGGAGCAATTTTTATCTGGGTTATTTCCAGAAATGATTTCTGAGGGTTTCACAAATCCTCATTTCATAATTAAATGGAATTTAAACATGATGCACACATGACTAGCTAGTCTAGGTCATACCAGATCTAGGGACGTGACAACTCGCCCCCACTAAACAAGAATCTCGTCCCGAGATTCAAGACGTGAGGTAAGAAGACAGAGGGAATACAAAGCTATCACAATCTTCATGATCTAACTGCCCTCATCGTTGATATTTATTCATTGCTCCAAATTGATCTTGACATCCTTGCTTTCGAGATCTTCATCTGATACGACGACGACAGAAAGAAACTCTATTGAAAAGGATTATTGAAGCTCTTTATACCAGGCTAATGGCAATTCATAAACGATCTTTTGAAGGAATTCGAAGAAATGGCATACTCAGTTTAGAAAGGGAACTACGGTTATAGAGCAATTCGGCAAATGGAAGGCACATTCCAATTGATACCGAGGATGTAACCTAGTGACTGAGCGTGCTTTCAAGAACTTGAGCATTTCCATATTCATCAGGGTTTTACCAACATCCATGCTGAGGATTCTGGCGACACATCATACTACCATGATGAATAGTGATCGATGATGCAGATGCAAAGGAAGGCAACACCTTCTCAGATTTTTACCTTAGCAATGCCAAGGGAACATAATCTGGATGATCGACCGATAGACATTTAGCACTCCGCTTCTAATGTTCTCCTTGATGGGCTAGAGTAATCCATTCATAGATATGGTTTGATATCTAGAACATCAAGTAAAAGGTCGGACGTCGGGAACACAATAAATCCATAAGGAACAACTATTGGAATAAAATCTACAAGATCCTTATGGGGAGGTGGCCAACTTTCTCAATCAAGATACTACAATAATAAGTCTTCCGGTTGGGTGTGTTGGCCACAACATCCACTTTACCGGGTTAAAGAGAGACCAATATTATAGTTCCTGAGAAACGTTCCAACCATCATATCTGCCTGAGATTCAGATCTGGTTGGTGTCAGGATATTCCAGACTCCTCATGTCTGAAGAAAAATGAAAGTTTGCAACACAAACCGACGAGATGACGTCGCGAGATTCTCGGGAAATGAGCTACGATAGCAAGCTCCAAAACATAAGCTGGTTCCGCTACAAACCTGTAAACACCCTGTCCAAGACAAGCATGACCACGTAGTAGTCTTATAATAAAACACTACCGAGTTCAGGTGGGGAACCATCATTGAGGATATCGAAGTCTTGTGCATTACCATGGATTAGCACTTAACTCCTTTTCCTTGAACAAATCAATCAGTGGCTTGGGGTTCTAGGGAATACTTATGGAATGAAGGTTGCAAGTCTCCAAACCACAGAATACTTCGCACATATGCATGACTGACTTGGGATGATTCCGGAGGAAGCGAAAACAATCTTTCTCGAATTCACGGCGGCAACTTACACCAAGTGCACGTGAATTAGAGGAAGTCACTTCTTTCATCCAAACATAGACTTCATGAATGGGACATGAAGGTAATGCTTACAAAAGTTTCCAACACTAGCTTGATGTTCAACATGAATCATGGCGGAGACGAGATGCTGCTGATGGGGTTAACAACAACTCATCGGAATTTCCATATCACTGGACTTCCACCATCATGTGAACACGGTGATAGCATTGGTCAGACCAAAAGAATGTAATGGTGTATGCTCGAGGAATCAACCACAAGCAAGACAACATTACAAACATCGTTGGTTCTGATTTGACTTGACGATAGCCCATCCTCAAGTCAAAGTTTTGACAAGGCAATAGATCCAACAACTGATCACGAGGACCAATTGGTGAAGATGTCATCTTTCTTCAACACACACACACACCTAAGGATATCCCTTTGGAGATGAACTAAGCAAATTAAGCTTTTATCTTCCAACTCTCCAAGTTGTTGTTTAGCTCAACCAACTAGCTTAGGGGTATCCAACACAGATTCTTGGAGGAAGGGTGGTTTATAAGAAAACCAACTTGATCACGAGCTCAACATAACGGTCAGGGAACAACCTGGTAATACTTCCGAGAAGATATTCGAAAAATCACGAACCACCGATATGTTACTAAGCTCGAGATGAACCTTGCTTTTTAGGGCAAGATGATATGATCAAAAGAGTGAGGAATTGACACAATCCTAACTCATTGATCGAGGAGTGCACCAGAAATAAAGACTAGGTAGCACGATAAACCTTAGAATGATGATTAAATAACCAACACGCTAAGAATGAAATTATTGTCCATTAACTACCAAGCAACGAGGTTGCTAGGAGTATCGATTTCACACATCACGGTTCACTTGTCGGTATTCCAGTTATGACAACACGGGACCGAGGAATGAATGATGATGGCGAGAATATCACTACGACAAGAATTCATAAGAGAAGGTGCAATTCCCATGATGTTCCTGACATAAAGATGGTAACACTCCAAGATAGAACAGAGCAAAAGCTGGATTGGCATTTGATCTGCAGAACACAACTATTTTGACCCAATCCTGAATATGGATGAGGTACTGGAGTTTGTTTCCCCTAGTCATGCTGGAATAGAATGGCTTGACGGACCACAGGAGTAAAAGGCACTGATGAACACGAATGCACGACTACTCCTGACTATCAATTGATAGATGAGGGTCAGAAGACAACTAAAAGGGACAACTCAAAGGAACATATGTTTTTTTGAGTTGTGGATGCATAGATTAGTATGTCGAGCGAAGCTCAACATTTCTTCCAGATAACCCATGCGGAAAGGTACAACTGGCAGATTCACAATTATGAATGGAGAACTCCTCAAGAGTACTCTGATTGTGATCCTTCGATTCAAAAAACTCCTGTCAAGAATGGTTCATGGTATTTGGAAGATTGATATACCACGAACCTCGAGGACTATCGCAAAGGTTACTAATATCCTAAAGGTACGAGCAACACTATCTACAAGAATTAAGGTGAGTGCACCTTGGGTTCGGAACCCAGGAGTAGAATACCTACTACTAAATGGCATCACGGGATGCTTTCGAGAATGGTGGCCAGATTCATCACACTGGGAAAACAAAACATTGCTAGATAGTTTCATAAGACACCTAGGGTCATAATGCTAACTCCAACATACATGTTGAGGCAATAGAGTACCTCATCTGACCGGTTAGTGTGCTTATTCTGACCAAAAGGAAATCGGGAATGAAAGAAAGGATTTGCAAATGCATCAGACTATTTAGAGACCTGGGATGACTCGGACAGCATAACGGCTGTAAATGCTCAGAAAAAGATTTGAGACATTCACAACAGTTTGCATAGACACTCAACAACATCATATCAAAGTTCTGAGGCCAGTCATGAACATATGGAAGTAGTAGAAACTGAACTGAGGTTTGAACTCAACAATCTTATAAGTCTATGGATTAGTAACACGTCATCCTGATAGATAGATGAGAAGGCCTAGTTCTTAATCCCCGTAGAAGAGAAGAGATTGACTCAGATCAGAAGCCATGAGGTATAAGGAGTAAAACGAGCCTTACGTTCCATCCCACAATCAATTCCCTTACATAACTAAAGCATTTCTAGACACAACTTCGACCAGTTTGGCTTGGTAATCCTACAGGCACTCAGGCTCTGATACCAACGCTGTCAGGACCCCGATCCTAAGTCACACCGATCTAGCATGTAACACATCATATCACTTTGCGGCCTCACGCACGGTATTCCCATGGGTGCCACCTTACCTAGCCCGGGACCGTTTGCGCCTTTTGGCTCACGTATATGATAGTGTCGCTAGCATCCATATGACAAAGAACCCGGGCCGACATGGCTAGTTGTGAACCCAAGGCGGCACTAACCCATGGGGACAGGCATACATGAATCAACTTCGAGCATGTCGGTCAACAGCGTGTGAATCCGGGCTGTAGCACTGGGCTAACAGGACTCCGGTAACCCGGGCTGTAGCAGGCTAGGCAGGACTCCGGATGTCACCACGTGACATTTCCCCGAAGGGACAGACACAGGAACGAAGTGAAACACATGCCGGCCAGTCAAGTGTCCCGAGCAGTAGTGCTGGGCTAGCAGGACTCCGGTGAATCGGGCTCTAGCGGACTACTATCGCTCAGAAGCACTAGACTACATTTCCCCATATGATAGGCTGCCAAGGATAAACAACTAGATAGTCGGATCCACTCATACCAAGCATTTCAATCATACACACAATATGCCCGATATGAGTAAATACAACATGGCATCACAACATAACTCTATGACTCAAAGTATTTATTCATTAGGCTCCGAGGAGCGAGATATTACAAACATGGGTCTCATGACCCAACACTCAGAGCATACAAGTCAAAGCACAAGCGGAAGCTTAACATGTCTGAGTACAGACATCTACAAATGAAAAAGGCTTAGAAGCCTGACTATCTACCAGATCCTGCCGAGGGCACAAGATCGTAGCTGAGGTATCAAGCTAAACGTCGATGTCCAAGTGGTACTACTAGCGAGACTGAAGTATCTCTGCAAAAACATAAAATAGGCAAACGTGAGTACAAATGTACCCAGCAAGACTTACATTAGAACTAACTACATATGCATCAGTATCAAAAGGGGGTGGTGGAGTTTGACTGCAGCAAGCCAGCTTTGACTCGGTGGCTATCCTGAACTACGACTGCAAGTAACTCTTTTGAAGTGGCGCACACGAGTCCACATATTCACCATATCAATACACCACTATGGATCCGCTCCCGTCTCCCTACGAGAAGGCCATCCATAGCACTCACGCTTATCTTGCGCATTTTAGAGTATCCACTTTCACTTGTCTATGAACTATGCAAGGGGTCCAAGTTTCCACATCCGAGGAATCTGGCTATTCGAATAGATAATGATAACCCTGCAGGGGTGTACTTCTTCACACACGCTCTCGCCACTTATCGCCCTGTACACGTCATGTACCTCGGCAACCTTCAAGCGGAAGCCGGGCGAGGGAGTCGGCCACGACCTGACTAACCACACAAGTCTCTAGTCCAGGTTTATCGCCTATTCGGGTTCCATCCGCAAGGAGATCCGGCCGGGGTGTCGCTCACGGCCCCAAACGATGTGTGCAGGGTTCCCAAGCCCACCTCGACGGGTAGATCTACGCTTGGTACACCATGCCACGGTGCCTAGTCTGCCCCAAGCCCACCTGTACAGGGTACCACTTGGTAGACTACTAACACTTCCTACAAACACCAGAAACTAGTTGCAACTCCTGGACAGAGATCAGGTTGATTAATAAGTCGAGAGAGCTTGGAGTGCCCGGAGCTCAATGTGTGGTAGTAACTGTTCATGCATCACAAACACAGAACTCAGTTCCTGAGGACGGCTGCAATGAGACAACCCACCATGTACTCCTACATGGCCTCTCACCGCTACCTTTACCAAATCGTGTTCACACACTTAGCTCTCAATAGTAGGACATGTTCACCACATTCCAATTCATTCCCGATGAATCAGACCCGACTCAACTCTAAGCAGTAGCAGGCATGACAAACAAGCATGAATGAGTAGGCACATCAGGGCTCAAACAACTCCTACTCATGCTAGTTTGTTTCATCTATTTACTGTGGCAATGACAGGTCATGCAGAGGATAAGGGGTTCAACTATCGCAGCAAGTAACACATGAATCGTTGTTGTCCTAATGAAGTAAAAGAGAGCAGGAGCGAGAGAGTGGGATTGTATCGGAATGAACAAGGGGGTTTTGCTTGCCTGGCACTTTTGAAGATATTATAGCTCTTCATCGGTGTCATCGGACTCATCGTCGAAAGCACGTCTATCGAGAGGGAACAAATACCGGCAACAGAGAAAGAAACACAATCAATGCAATGCACAATATGATGCATGATCATGACATGGTATAATGAGTGTGTTGGGCTAATGCAACTACAACCAGATGGGTTTGAACTATTTTGAACCAAAGATTCAAAGTTCAAACACATTTGTGATCTTAAATAGTGCTTTATGATGTTTTGCACTAAACAGCAAGTTAACTTGTTTAAACATGCATTAAACCAGTACAGATGGACAGATTGGATTTTTCTGATCATTTTTCATATATAACTTATTTGATTTGGAGTTATGGTTGAATTACTATGAATTTTTGAAGTTTGCAACATTTTTTGGAATTTCCTATATAAAAATAAATCCAGAAAATGCTTTACTGCGTCAGCATGACCTAGGTGTGACGTCAGCAAGTCAACTGGGTCGGCCAGGTCAAACTGACCCGTGGGACCCATACGTCAGTGTCTCGGAGCTCGGTTGGGTGGATGACATGTGGGACCAGTCAACGTTGACTTGACCAAGTCAAAGTTGACACGTGGGACCCGCAAGATTAGCACTAATCTAAACAGAACATTAAGTTAAACTAAACATGCACTGGGCCCACATGGCAGTGGCTCTAGGGAGTTTTCGCAGGGTCATTAGCACTAATTAAGTCAGCGCCATGTCAGCTCGCCGGAGCTTGGCCGGCGGTGACCAAATACGCGGCGGGGTTTCACCGGAGTTGTTCGGGTTTCTCGTACAGGTCACCGTTTGGCGCACTCGGGACACCAGGAGGAAGCCCTCGCTCGGCCGCATCGAGCAGAGGCAGCAGCAGGGCGCAGGGTGGCCGGAGCTCGCCCGAGCAGAGCTCGCGGCGGCGCCAGAGTTTGGGCGGAGAGGAAAAGAGGGCTACGGTGCACGGCAGGGCGACGGAGTGCGTGCGTTAGGCTCCTGAGGACGCACTGAATGCGGTGGTGCGCTCGGAAGCGTGCTTGCATGGCCGTAGCCACGACGGTGACATGGCCGGCGGCGAGGAGCGCTCGGACTCGAAGGGGGCGGTGGCTAACGGACGAGAACGAAGGGGGTGAGCAAGGGGGAAGGCGCAGGAGCTCACAGCGGGTTCGATGAGGTGGTCAGCGAGCTCGGGGAAGCGTCGGAGCGGGCGCACGGTCGCCGGCGATCTCGGTGGCCCGCGGTTGAAGAAGACGGCGTTGAGGCGTTCGACGGCGTCCGGTGTCACTTGGCTTGGCAAGGAGGTCGAGGACGAGGTGGCCGAGCTACTGGGCACGACAAGGGGTCGAGGGGGAGGCTCTGGGTGCGACAACGGTGAGCGGTGGCGACGAGCTCCGCTCGGCTGCGCGGGAGAGAGAGCAGAGGAGGGGGAAAGGGTCCAGGGAGAGCGAGAGGGGTCGGGGGGTTGCGTGGCATCGCGGAAGACGTCCAGGGCGACGAGGGAACAGCCAGGCAGGCAGCTGCCGGCGTGGCAGTCCGCGGCGCCGTGCCTAGCTTCTCCTCTGCCTTCTGGCAGGAGGAAGAAGACGCCCTTGCCCTCGGTGGGCCGGCCAGGTGGCTGGGCTGCCAGGTGGGCTGGGCCTGCTGGAGGAGCTGTGCCAGGTAAGCGGCGGTAAGCTTTCTTCTGTCTTTTTTTTTTCTGTTTTCTATTTTATTCCTCTGTTTTTGAATTAGTAGAAATACCAATTAATTACCAAAATTCCTGAAATAACTTGTGGGCACATTTTGAATTATTCCCAACAGCCCTCCAATCATTTCAGAATTATTTGAGCATTTAAAATAATTATAGCATTTAAACGCCCAAATTCAAATACCTTATGATTTAATCCAAAAATCCATAAATGACCTATAAATATGTTCATCATTTTTGGCACAGGTTTTCACCTTTATCAAAAATAATGAACTTTCCTAAAGGGCATTCTGGGTTCATTGAAAATATTTTTATTTTGATCCTAGTTGCATTTCATTTAGTGCTAGGGCTTGTCATCCCCATTTCAAATTTCAAACAAATATAGACATGATGCATGGATGCTTATGAGACTAATTGCAATCAAATTCTAGGGCTGTGACAACTCACCCCCACTAAACAAGAATCTCGCCCCGAGATTCAAGACATGAGGTAAGAAGACAAAGTGGACACCAATCTAACACGATCTCCATGGTCCAATTGCCATCTCGAAGTCATTGATTCATTGCTTCATATTGATCTTTGATGTCTTTGCTTTCGAGATCTTCATCTAACATAATGATGAAAGAAAGGAGCTCTACAGGAATCGATCTTCTTGAGAATCGAGCAACTCAAGATCAACTCACGGAGTGAGACGTAGGAACATCTCTTGAGTTGAGAAATTAAACACACATCAGGTGGATAGAAAGAAATAGATGACAGAGGTTCAAAGTAGAGAGGGAAATTGCCATGACTCCAAAACGGGGCACCTCAGGGAAGGTGACTCGAGGAACTATTCCCTTAAGTGGCAAAACGAATTACTTTTGATTCAGAGATCAATGAAATTCTTTGTACCAGCCTAAGGCAATCACAAACGATCGTGTGAACGAATTCGAAGGGATGGCATACCCATACCAGAATGGATGATGTGGACTACCTTGTTGAAGACAATGCAATAGATGACTCTTGCTTATCACCGGAAATGGATGGGACCATGACAGGTCCACTTTTGAAAATGATCCTAAACAGTAATTGCTGAGGTGCAAGCTGGGAACAAAATGCAAATGCTGGGAATGATTCTGGTAACTAGGAATAACTCGACGAGGGTGATTCCACCGTTTGAATGGTTATAGCTTAATCGAGGAAACCAAGAGCACAAGAATCCCTAGGAAGCAACTTCTATAATAAGTCGCGCGAGATCCTCATGGAGAAGATGGTTAAATAGTTTAATCAAGATACTACAATGATAGATCTTCCGGCTAGGTGTGTCGGCCAGAAATCTAATAAACCATCTATTTAAATCCTATAAATGTTTTTAAATGACCAAATACTACGAACCGCTTATGGCAGAAGTTCTTTGAACCAAAAGATCACAACCAGAGTGCTCTTGATGAGTTCTCCATTCTGCATTGTGAATCTGCCAGTTCTACCTTCTTTGCATGGGTTATCCGGAAGAAATATGTTGAACTTGGTTCGACATACTAGTCTATGCATCCACAACTCAGAAAATCGTATGTTCTTTGAGTTGTCCCCCCCCCCCTTCAGTTATATTCCGACCTTCATCTATCAATTGATAGTCAGGAATAGTTGTGCATTCGTGTTCACCGATGCCTATTATTCTTGTGGTCCGTCAAGCCATTCTATTCCGGAATGACTAGGAGAAGCAAACTCCAGTACCCCATCCATATCTAGGAGTGGGTCAAAGCAATTGTACTCCGCAGATCAAAATAGTTGTGTTCAAATTTGGTCATGACACTTGGGTAGACCAACGCTGTCAGGACCCCGATCCTAAGTCACACCGATCTAGCATGTAACACATCATATCACGGGCCGGTGGCCAGAGATGACGCCGGCGTCGAGGTTTGCGGCGGCCGTTGTTCGGGTGTGCACGGAGACGGCGTTAACGGGCACGGCAAGGGGCGCAGAGGGGTGCTACGGCCTCCTGGGGGTGCACTGAGCACGGTGACATGCTCAGCCGCGCCTATAGGTGACGGTGGCCACGACGGCGGCATGGCCGGCGGAGCCGAGCTCGCGGCTCGGGTGTAATCGGCGACTACAGGACATGATCGAACCCGGGAAGGAAGGGGAAAGACGCAGAAGCTCACAGCGAGTTGAACGGAGGCCTCGGCGTGCTCGGGGAGGGGCTGGTGACGACGGAAGGTCGCCGGCGATCTCGGTGGCCCGAGGAATGAGAAGACGATGGCGACGGCGATGCAGTGCTCCCCCGGTGGCGTGGCTCGGGGTGGAAGAAAGAGGAAGTCGAGGCGGAGCCTCTTGGCCGGTCAGAGCAGCCAGGGGGAGGCGGTGGGTGCGGTGGTGCACGTCGGCGGCGACGGACCCGTTCGGGTGGAGAGAACAGAGGAGGGAGAGAGTGCAGGGGGAGAGCTCGGGAGAGAGAGGGGGCGGTCCAGGGGGTGCGTAGCGTCACGGGAGACGCCAGGGGAAGGAGGAGGCAGCCAGACAGGGAGGAGGTGGCCGGCGTGTGGCCATGCGCGCCGGGCACGCGCCCCTGCCCACTGGCGCAAGGAGGAAGGCGACAGGGAGCCAGGCGGTGGTGGGCTGGGCCGAAACAGTAGCTGGGCCGGCTTCAGGTAAGGTCCAGGTGGGCTTCTCTCTCTCTGTTTTAGTTTCTATTTTTATTAATGTTTTCTAATTCTTCTGCATTTGTTTTGACTTAATTAAAATGCTAAGACATTTCCAAAAATCATGAAACTAATCGTGGCTACTGTTTATAATATATCCAACAGTAAACATTTTAGTTTATGATTATTGGAGCACTTAAAATATTTTATAGCATTTAAATGCCCAAATGCAAATATAATATGATTTAATTCAGTGACCAAATATGTCATGGAAAAATGTGCATCACCTCTGGTTACTGTTTCCAGTATTTTCCAAAAATGATGAACATTTTTGAACGCCACTTTGGGTTCACTAAAAATATTTTGGTTGAACCTATTGATTTCCTTTTATGCTAGGGTTTGAAACAATCCCCATTTCAAGTTTCTGAGAAATTTAAACATGATGCAAGAAGATGATGCAATGACAAGCAAGGCCAAGGCTAGGGCTGTGACAACTCACCCCCACTAAACAAGAATCTCGTCCCGAGATTCAAGACATGAGGTAAGAAGATAGAGGGGACACGGAACTGACACAGTCTTCATGATCCATTGCACTTCGTAAGAATGTTGGTTCGATCACCATCTTGATCTTGACATCTTTTCTTTTGAGATCTTCATCCAACACGATGACAGAAATAAACTCTACAGGATTCGATCTTATCGAAGATCGAGCAACTCACGGTCAACTCACAGAACGAGACACGGCGACCGCTGTCGAGATGAGACAGGATACACACATCAAGAATGAAGAAAATGAGCATATGACAAGGTTTAAATAAGTAGCGGAATTCCCACACCTAGGAGGGTGGTGAACGGTGTCAACGTAGCGAGGAGTTGGGTTGCCATGATACCACAATGAGACACCTAACGGAAGGTGACTCGCAGAATTAATCCCTTAAGTGGGTGGCAAAAAGAATTACTTTTGATTCAGAGATCATTGACACTCTTTGTACCAGCCTAAGGCAAACCACAACAATCGTTTGGCGGAGTACGAGGGGATGGCATACCCGGACTAGAATGGATGATGTGGACTACCTTGTTGAAGACAACGCAATGGATGATTTTTTTACTTTATCATCGGAAATGGATGGGACCCATGGTAAGACCACTTTGAAGATGATCCTGGACAGCAATTGCTGAGAAGGGCAGCCCATGGAAAGTTGGCACAAGGCGGTGCAAGCTGGGAACAAAATGCAAATGTCGGGAATGTTTCTGGTAACTGGGGAAAACTCGATAGTCGAGAGTGTTTCCAATATTTCAATGGTTATGGAATCATCGAAGACACTGAGAGCACAAGGATCCCTAAGGAACAACTTCTATAATAAGTCGCACGAGATCCTCATGGAAAGCTGGTCAAAGATACTACAATGACAGATCTTCCGGCTAGGTGTGTCGGCCAGACATCAACCTTGTCGGGACCTACATAATAGTTCTTGGAAAAGGTTCCAACCATCATATCTACCTGAAATTCAGATCTGGTTGGTAACATAATATTTCAGACAGCCTGTCTGGAAAAGAAAGTTTGCAACACAAATCGGCAAGATGACATTGCGAGATTCTCGGGAAATGAACTACGATAGCAAGCTCCAAAACATGAGCAAGTTTTGCTACGCACCTGTGAACACACTGTCCTAGACAAGCGTGACCACGTGGCAGTCTTATAATAAAACACTACCGAGTTCAGGTGGGGAACCATCATCAAGGATAACGAAGTCCTAATATAAGTCATGATTCTTAGGAAGGAACTTCTTCACCTTGAACAAATCAATCAGTGGCTTGGTGTGCTAGGAACACATATAGAATGAAGGTTGCAAGTCTCCAGACCACAGAATACTTCGCACATATGCATGACTGACTTGGGACGATTCCAGGAAGCAGAACAAACCTTTCTCAAATTCATGTCGGCAACTTACACCTAAAGCACATGAATTCGAGGAAGTTACTTCTTCCATCCAAGCATAGGCTTCATGAACGAAACACGAAGGTAATGCTTATAAAGTTTCCAATACTAGTGTAGCGTTCAACATGAATCATGGGGGAGATAAAATGCTGTTGATGGGCTCAACAACAACTCATCGATATTTCCATATCACTGGACTTCCACCATCATGTGAACGATGTGATAGTATTGGTCAGACCAAAAGATGTAATGGTGTATGCTCGAGGGATCAACCACGAGTAAGACAACAATACGAACATCGTTGGTTCTTATTTGACTTGACGATAGCCCATACTCAAGTCAAAGTTTTGACAAGGCAATAGATTCAACAACTGATCACGAGGAACAATCGATGAAGATATCATCTTTCTTCAACTAGCACACGAACACAAAGGTATCCCTTGGAACGAACTATGTTGGACAAGGTTTCATCTTCCAACTCTCCAAGTTGTTGTTTAGCTTAGCCAACTAGCTCAAGGGTATCCAACACAGATTCTTGGAGAAGGGGTGGTTTGCAAGAAACCAATTTGATCGCGAACTCAACATATCGGTCAGGGGACGACCTGGTGATACTTCCGTGAAGATATCCGGAAAATCATGAATCACCGATATGTCTCTAAGCTCGAGAACAATCTTGCTTCCGAGGCAAGATGATGTGATCAATTAAGCAAGGGATTGAAATCCTAACTCATTGATCAAAGAGTGCACCAGAAATAAGGACTAGGTAGCACGATCAATCTTAGGATGATGATTTAGTAACCAACACACTAAGAATGAGAATATTGTCATTTTACTACAAAGCAACGAGTTGCTCAGAGTATTGATTTCACACAGCACAATTCACTTGTCGGCAATCTGGTTACAATAACACGGAGACCGAGGAATGAACGATGATGGAGAGAAGTATCACTGTATCAAGAGTTCATAGGGTGTTGTGCAATTCCTATGATATCCCAGACATAAAGAGGGCAATACTTCAGGGTAGAACAGAATCAAAAGCTGGATTGGCATTTTGATCTGCGGAATACAACTGTTTTGACCCAATACTAGAAATGGATAAGGTACTGGAGTTTGTTTCTCCTAGTCATTCCGGAATAGAATGGCTTGACGGACCACAATAATAATAAACATCGATAACACGGATGCTCAAGTACTCCTGACTATCAATTGATAGTCGAAGGTCAGAAAACAACTAAAGAGGGACAACTCAAGGAACATATAACTTTCTGAGTTGTGGATGCATAGGTTAGCATGTCGAACGAGTTCAACATATTTCTTCCGAATAACCCATGCAGAAAGAAAGAACTGGCAGAGTCACAATATGAATGGAGTACTCCTCAAGAACACCCTGGTTGTGATCTTTTGGTTCAAAGAACTTCTGCCATAAGCGGTTCGTAGTATTTGGAAGAAGGAAGTACCACGGACCTCGAGGACTAATGCAAAGGTTACTAATATCCTAAAGGAACTAGCAAACACTATCGACATGAGGTAAGTAGGGTGAATCTCGGGTTCACAACCCAGGAGTAGAATACCTACTACTAAACGGCATCACGGGATGCTTTCGAGAATAGTGGCCAGACTTATCACACTGGGAACACATAGCATTGCTAGATTACTAGATGACTCCCTAAGACACCTAGGGTCATAATAATAGCTCCAACATATATGTCAAGGCAACGGAGTACCTCAACAGACCGATTAGTGTGCTTATTCTGACCAAAAGGACATCGGGAATGGAAGGAAAGGATTTGCAAATGCATCAGACTAGTTAGAAACCTGGGATGACTCGGACATCATAACGGCTGTAAATACTCAAAATAATTTGAGACATCCTGCAAAATGGTGGCATAACCACTCAGAAGCACAATATCAAGGTTCTGGTTCAGCTGACAACATACTAAAAGTAGTAGAAACTGAACAGAGGCTTGAATCAAACAATCTTATAAGTCTCTAACATGGTACAAATGATCCTCAACTGGCCAGGAGTCAGATCCCTGAGGCCAGTTGAGGTATTCATGCCACTTGGTAGTAATCTGTCCATGTTTTGTGTTTCCATGTTTTATTCACGTCTAGATAGAATGGGCCAGATTAATCACACTAACTGGCCAGTTGAGGTATTGTGCATCATATTGTGCGTTGCATTGATTGTGTTTCTTTCTCTGTTGCCGGTATTTGTTCCCTCTCGATAGACGTGGTTTCGACGATGAGTATGATGACACCGATGAAGAGCTATAATATCTTCAGAAGTGCCAGGCAAGCAAAACCCCCTTGTTCATTCCGATACAATCCCACTCTCTCGCTTCTGCTCTCTTTTACTACATTAGGACAACAACGATTCAACTGTTACATGCTGCGGTAGTTGAACCCCTTTCCTCTGCATGACCTGTCATTGCCACAGTAAATAGATGAAACCCACTAGCATGAGTAGGAGTTGTTTGAGCCCTGATGTGCCTACTCATTCATGCTTGTTGTCATGCCTGCTACTGCTTAGAGTTGAGTCGGGTCTGATTCATCGGGAATGAATTGGAATGTGGTGAACATGTCCTACTGTTGAGAGCTAAGTGTGTGAACACGATTTGGTAAAGGTAGCGGTGAGAGGCCATGTAGGAGTACATGGTGGGTTGTCTCATTGAAACCGTCCTCAGGAACTGAGTTCTATGTTTGTGATCCATGAACAGTTACTGCCACACATTGGGTTCCGGTAACTCGACCCCTCTCGACTTATTAATCAACTTGATCTCTGTCCAGGAGTTGCAACTAGTTTCTGGTGTTTGTAGGTAGTGTTAGTAGTCTACCAAGTGGTACCCGGTACAGGTGGGCTTGGGACAGACAAGGCACCGTGGCATGGTGTACCAAGCGTAGATCTACCCGTCGAGGTGGGCTTGGGAACCCTGCACACATCGTTTGGGGCCGTGAGCGACACCCCGGCCGGATCTCCTTGCGGATGGAACCCGAATAGGCGATAAACCTGGACTAGAGACTTGTGTGGTTAGTCATGTCGTGGCCGACTCTCTCGCCCGGCTTCCGCTTGAAGGTTGCCGAGGTACATGACGTGTACAGGGCGATAAGTGGCGAGAGCGTGTGTGAAGAAGTACACCCCTGCAGGGTTATCATTATCTATTCGAATAGCCGGATTCCTCGGATATGGAAACTTGGACCCCTTGCATAGTTCATAGACAAGTGAAAGTGGATACTCTAAAATGCGCAAGATAAGCGTGAGTGCTATGGATGGCCTTCTCGTAGGGAGACGGAAGTGGATCCATAGTGGTGTATTGATATGGTGAATATGTGGACTCGTGTGCGCCACCTCAAAAGAGTTACTTGCAGTCGTAGTTTAGGATAGCCACTGAGTCAAAGCTGGCTTGCTGCAGTTAAACTCCACCACCCCCTTTATTGATACCGATGCATGTGTAGATAGTTCTGATGTAAGTCTTGCTGGGTACATTTGTACTCACGTTTGCCTATTTTATGTTTTTGCAGAGAGACTTCATTCTCGCTAGTAGTACCGCTTGGACTTCGACGTTTAGCTTGTTACCCACCATGTACTCCTACATGGCCTCTCACCAATACCTTTACCAAATCGTATTCACACACTTAGCTCACACACAGTAGGACATGTTCACACCTTCCAATTCATCCCCGATGAATCAGACCTGACTCTAAGCAGTAGCAGGCATGACAAACAAGCATGAATGATTAGGCACAACAAGGCTCAAGCAACTCCTACTCATGCTAGTGGGTTTCATCTATTTACTGTGGCAATGACAGGTCATGCAGAGGATAAGGGGGTTCAACTACCGCGGCAAGTAACACATGAATCGTTGTTGTCCTAATGCAGTAAAATTGAGCAGGAGCGATAGAGTGGGATTGTATCAGAATGAACAAGGGGGTTTTGCTTGCCTGGCACTTCTGAAGATAATATAGCTCTTCATTGGTGTCATCGAACACGTCATCGGAGCCACGTCTATCGAGAGGGGACAAATACCGGCAATAGAGAAAGAGCACAATCAATGCAATACGACAATATGATGCATGGTCATGACATGGCAAAATGGATGTGTTTGAGCTAATGCAACTAGCAGCTGTTTAAATGAAGTTGGTTTGAACACTAGGTTCAATTTCAAACTCCATATGTGCTCTCTTAATGGTCATTTAATTGAATTGTCCTAAACAGAGGGCATAAGTTGCTCTAACATGCATGGAAATGGCATAAACAGATTCTTTGGATTTTTCTGATAATTTTTCATATATAATTTATCTCATTTGGAGTTACAGTTGAATTACTACGAATCTTAGAAGTTTTGGGCATTTTTTGGAATTTCCTGAATAAGATTAAATCCAAAAAATGTATTATTGCGTCAGCATGATGTCGGGGTGACGTCAGCAGGTCAAAGGCGCCAGCCCAGGTCAAACCTGACGACTGGGACCCACATGTCAGTGTAACAACTAACTAACAGAGTTAGTTAGCGTTAGGTTAGCACTAACCTAGGTTAATTAGAGCCTGGGCCCACTTGTCAGTGAGTCAACTAATTAACTAAGTTAATTAGTGCTAATTAAACTCACACCTAAACTAAATAGTGGCATGGCCCACGCGTCAGTGACCCTGGGGTCAAACAAGGTCAACCCCGAGTCAGCGGGGTCAAACCCACCGGCGGCTTGACGCCGGCGAGGACAGACGCGACGGAGGGCGTCGGGATTCCTTCTCCGGCGACCAAAAGGCCGGCGGAGGGCACCTACGTGCTGCTGGCGAACTCGCGCGCCGAGTGGAGCAAGCGGTGTGTGCGGGGGTGGCCGGAGATGACGCCGGCGTCGAGGTTTGCGGCAGCCGTTGTTCGGGTGTGCACGGAGACGGTGTTAACGGGCACGGCAAGGGGCGCAGAGGGGTGCTACGGCCTCCTGGGGGTGCACTGAGCACGGTGACATGCTCAGCTGCGGCTATAGGTGATGGTGGCCACGGCGGCGGCATGGCCGGCGGAGCCGAGCTCGCGGCTCCGGTGGAATCGGCGACTACAGGACAGGAACGAGCCCGGGAAGGAAGGGGAAAGACGCAGAAGCTCACACCGAATTGAACGGAGGCCTCGGCGTGCTCGGGGAGGGGCTGGTGACGACGGAAGGTCGCCGGCGATCTCGGCGGCCCGAGGAGGGAGAAGACGATGGCGACGGCGATGCAGTGCTCCCCCGGTGGCGTGGCTCGGGGTGGAAGAAAGAGGAAGTCGAGGCGGAGCCTCTTGGCCGGTCAGAGCAGCAAGGGGGAGGCGGTGGCTGCGGTGGTGCACGTCGGCGGCGACGGACCCGTTCGGGTGGAGAGAACAGAGGAGGGAGAGAGTGCAGGGGGGAGAGCTCGGGAGAGAGAGGGGGCGGTCCAGGGGTGCGTGGCGTCATGGGAGACGCCAGGGGAAGGAGGAGGCAGCCAGACAGGGAGGAGGTGGCCGGCGTGTGGCCACGCGCGCCGGGCACGCGCCCCTGCCCACTGGTGCAAGGAGGAAGGCGACAGGGAGCCAGGCGGTGGTGGGCTGGGCCGAAATAGTAGCTGGGCCGGCTTCAGGTAAGGTCCAGGTGGGCTTCTCTCTCTCTCTGTTTTAGTTTCTATTTTTCTTAATGTTTTCTGATTCTTCTGCATTTGTTTTGACTTAATTAAAATGCTAAGACATTTCCAAAAATCATGAAACTAATCATGGCTACTGTTTATAATATATCCAACAGTAAACATTTTAGTTTATGATTATTGGAGCACTTAAAATATTTTATAGCATTTAAATGCCCAAATGCAAATATAATATGATTTAATTCAGTGACCAAATATGTCATGGAAAAATGTGCATCACCTCTTGTTACTGTTTCCAGTATTTTCCAAAAATGATGAACATTTTTGAACGCCACTTTGGGTTCACTAAAAATATTTTGGTTGAACCTATTGATTTCCTTTTATGCTAGGGTTTGAAACAATCCCCATTTCAAGTTTCTGAGAAATTTAAACATGATGCAAGAAGATGATGCAATGACAAGCAAGGCCAAGGCTAGGGCTGTGACAACTCACCCCCACTAAACAAGAATATCGTCCCGAGATTCAAGACATGAGGTAAGAAGATAGAGGGGACACGGAACTGACACAGTCTTCATGATCCATTGCACTTCGTAAGAACGTTGGTTCGATCACCATCTTGATCTTGACATCTTTTCTTTTGAGATCTTCATCCAACACGATGACAGAAATAAACTCTACAGGATTCGATCTTATCGAAGATCGAGCAACTCACGGTCAACTCACAGAACGAGACACGGCGACCTCTGTCGAGATGAGACACGATACACACATCAAGAATGATGAAAATGAGCATATGACAAGGTTTAAATAAGTAGCGGAATTCCCACACCTAGGAGGGTGGTGAACGGTGTCAACGTAGCGAGGAGTTGGGTTGCCATGATACCACAATGAGAACAGAAGGTGACTCGCAGAATTAATCCCTTAAGTGGGTGGCAAAAAGAATTACTTTTGATTCAGAGATCATTGACACTCTTTGTACCAGCCTAAGGCAAACCACAACAATCGTTTGGCGGAGTACGAGGGGATGGCATACCCGGACTAGAATGGATGATGTGGACTACCTTGTTGAAGACAACGCAATGGATGATTTTTTACTTTATCATCGGAAATGGATGGGACCCATGGTAAGACCACTTTGAAGATGATCCTGGACAGCAATTGCTGAGAAGGGCAGCCCATGGAAAGTTGGCACAAGGCGGTGCAAGCTGGGAACAAAATGCAAATGTCGGGAATGTTTCTGGTAACTGGGGAAAACTCAACAGTCGAGAGTGTTTCCAATATTTCAATGGTTATGGAATCATCAAAGACACTGAGAGCACAAGGATCCCTAAGGAACAACTTCTATAATAAGTCGCACGAGATCCTCATGGAAAGCTGGTCAAAGATACTACAATGACAGATCTTCCGGCTAGGTGTGTCGGCCAGACATCAACCTTGTCGGGACCTACATAATAGATCTTGGAAAAGGTTCCAACCATCATATCTGCCTGAAATTCAGATCTGGTTGGTAACAGAATATTTCAGACAGCCTGTCTGGAAAAGAAAGTTTGCAACACAAATCGGCAAGATGACGTTGCGAGATTCTCGGGAAATGAACTACGATAGCAAGCTCCAAAACATGAGCAGGTTTTGCTACGCACCTATGAACACACTGTCCTAGACAAGCGTGACCACGTGGCAGTCTTATAATAAAACACTACCGAGTTCAGGTGGGGAACCATCATCGAGGATAACGAAGTCCTAATATAAGTCATGATTCTTAGGAAGGAACTTCTTCACCTTGAACAAATCAATCACTGGCTTGGTGTGCTAGGAACACATATAGAATGAAGGTTGCAAGTCTCCAGACCACAGAATACTTCGCACATATGCATGACTGGCTTGGGACGATTCCAGGAAGCAGAACAAACCTTTCTCAAGTTCATGTCGGCAACTTACACCTAAAGCACATGAATTCGAGGTAGTTACTTCTTCCATCCAAGCATAGGCTTCATGAACGAAACACGAAGGTAATGCTTATAAAGTTTCCAATACTAGTGTAGCGTTCAACATGAATCATGGGGGAGATAAAATGCTGTTGATGGGCTCAACAACAACTCATCGATATTTCCATATCACTGGACTTCCACCATCATGTGAACGATGTGATAGTATTGGTCAGACCAAAAGATGTAATGGTGTATGCTCGAGGGATCAACCACGAGTAAGACAACATTACGAAAATCGTTGGTTCTTATTTGACTTGACGATAGCCCATACTCAAGTCAAAGTTTTGACAAGGCAATAGATTCAACAACTGATCACGAGGAACAATCGATGAACATATCATCTTTCTTCAACTAGCACACGAACACAAAGGTATCCCTTGGAACGAACTAAGTTGGACAAGGTTTCATCTTCCAACTCTCCAAGTTGTTGTTTAGCTTAGCCAACTAGCTCAGGGGTATCCAACACAGATTCTTGGAGAAGGGGTGGTTTGCAAGAAACCAATTTGATCGCGAACTCAACATATCGGTCAGGGGACGACCTGGTCATACTTCCGTGAAGATATCCGGAAAATCATGAACCACCGATATGTCTCTAAGCTTGAGAACAATCTTGCTTCCGAAGCAAGATGATGTGATCAATTAAGCAAGGGATTGAAATCCTAACTCATTGATCAAAGAGTGCACCAGAAATAAGGACTAGGTAGCATGATCAATCTTAGGATGATGATTTAGTAACCAACACGCTAAGAATGAGAATATTGTCCATTTACTACAAAGCAACGAGTTGCTCAGAGTATTGATTTCACTCAGCACAATTCACTTGTCGGCAATCTGGTTACAATAACACGGAGACCGAGGAATGAACGATGATGGCGAGAAGTATCACTGTATCAAGAGTTCATAGGGTGTTGTGCAATTCCTATGATATCCCAGACATAAAGAGGGCAATACTTCAGGGTAGAACAGAATCAAAAGCTGGATTGGCATTTTGATCTGCGGAATACAACTGTTTTGACCCAATCCTAGAAATGGATAAGGTACTGGAGTTTGTTTCTCCTAGTCATTCCGGAATAGAATGGCTTGACGGACCACAATAATAATAAACATCGATAACACGGATGCTCAATTACTCCTGACTATCAATTCATAGTCGAAGGTCAGAAAACAACTAAAGAGGGACAACTCAAGGAACATATAACTTTCTGAGTTGTGGATGCATAGGTTAGCATGTCGAACGAGTTCAACATATTTCTTCCGGATAACCCATGCAGAAAGAAAGAACTGGCAGAGTCACAATATGAATGGAGTACTCCTCAAGAACACCCTGGTTGTGATCTTTTGGTTCAAAGAACTTCTGCCATAAGCGGTTCGTAGTATTTGGAAGAAGGGAGTACCACGGACCTCGAGGACTAATGCAAAGGTTACTAATATCCTAAAGGAACTAGCAAACACTATCGACATGAGGTAAGTAGGGTGAATCTCGGGTTCACAACCCAGGAGTAGAATACCTACTACTAAACGGCATCACGGGATGCTTTCGAGAATAGTGGCCAGACTTATCACACTGGGAACACATAGCATTGCTAGATTACTAGATGACTCCCTAAGACACCTAGGGTCATAATAATAGCTCCAACATATATGTCAAGGCAACGGAGTACCTCAACAGACCGATTAGTGTGCTTATTCTGACCAAAAGGACATCGGGAATGGAAGGAAAGGATTTGCAAATGCATCAGACTAGTTAGAAACCTGGGATGACTCGGACAGCATAACGGCTGTAAATACTCAAAATAATTTGAGACATCCTGCAAAATGGTGGCATAACCACTCAGAAGCACAATATCAAGGTTCTGGTTCAGCTGACAACATACTAAAAGTAGTAGAAACTGAACAGAGGCTTGAATCCAACAATCTTATAAGTCTCTAACATGGTAACTCGTCATCCTGATAGATAGATGAGAAAGCCTAGTTCTTAATCCCCGTAGAAGAGAAGAGGTTGACTCAGATCAGAAGGCCATGAGGTATAAGGAGTAAAAAGAGCCTTACGTTCCCTTCCACAATCAATTCCCTTATATAACTAAAGAATTTCTAGACACAACTTCGACCAGTTTGGCTTGGTAATCCTACAGGCAGTGAGGCTCTGATACCAACGCTATCAGGACCCCGATCCTAAGCCACATCGATCTAGCATGTAACACATCAGACCACTTTGCGGCCTCACGCACAGTATTCCCACGGGTGCCACCTTACCTGGCCCGGGACCGTTTGCGTCTTTTGGGTCACGTATATGATAGTGTCGCTAGCATCCATATGACAGAGAACCCGGGCCGACATGGCTAGTCGTGAACCCAAAGCGGCACTAACCCATGGGGATAGGCATACATGAATCAACCTCGAGCATGTCGGTCAACAGCGTGTGAATCTGGGCTGTAGCACTGGGCTAACAGGACTCCGGTAACCCGGGCTGTAGCAGGCTAGGCAGGACTCCGGATGTCACCGCGTGACATTTCCCCGAAAGGACAGACACAGGAACGAAGTGAAACACATGCCGGCCAGTCAAGTGTCCTGAGCAGTAGTGCTGGGCTAGCAGGACTCCGGTGAACCGGGCTGTAGCGGACTACTATCGCTCCGGAAGCACTAGACTACATTTCCCCATATGAGAGGCTGCCAAGGATAAACAACTAGATAGTCGGATCCCACACATAGCAAGCATTTCAATCATACACACAATATGCCCGATATGTGTAAATACAACATGGCATCACAACATAACTCTACGACTCCAATATTTATTCATTAGGCTCCGAGGAGCGAGATATTACAAACATGGGTCTCATGACCCAACATACAGAGCATACAAGCAACAAGCACATGCGGAAGCTTAACTTGTCTGAGTACAGACAACTACAAATGAAGAAGGCTGAGAAGCCTGACTATCTACCAGATCCTGCCGAGGGCACAAGATCGTAGCTGAGGTATCAAGCTAAACGTCGAAGTCCACGCGGAACTACTAGCGAGACTGACATCTCTCTGCAAAAACATAAAATAGGCAAACATGAGTACAAATGTACTCAGCAAGACTTACATCAGGACTAACTACATATGCATCAATATCAAAAGGGGGGTGGTGGAGTTTGACTGCAGCAAGCCAGCTTTGACTCAGTGGCTAACCTGAACTACGACTGCAAGTAACTCTTTTGACATGGCGCACACGAGTCCACATATTCACCATATCAATACACCACTATGGATCCGCTCCCGTCTCCCTACGAGAAGGCCATCCATAGCACTCACTCTTATCTTGCGCATTTTAGAGTATCCACTTTCACTTGTCTATGAACTATGCAAGGGGTCCAAGTTTCCATATCCGAGGAATCCGTCTATTCGAATAGATAATGATAACCCTACAGGGGTGTACTTCTTCACACACGCTCTCGCCACTTATCGCCCTGTACACGTCATGTACCTCGGCAACCTTCAAGCGGAAGCCGGGCGAGGGAGTCGGCCACGACCTGACTAACCACACAAGTCTCTAGTCCAGGTTTATCGCCTATTCGGGTTCCATCCGCAAGGAGATCCGGCCAGGGTGTCGCTCACGGCCCCAAACGATGTGTGCAGGGTTCCCAAGCCCACCTCGACGGGTAGATCTACGCTTGGTACACCGTGCCATGGTGCCTAGTCTGTCCCAAGCCCACCTGTACCGGGTACCACTTGCTAGACTACTAACACTACCTACAAACACCAGAAACTAGTTGCAACTCCTGGACAGAGATCAAGTTGATTAATAAGTCGAGAGGGGTCGAGTTACCGGAACCCAATGTGTGGCAGTAACTGTTCATGGATCACAAACATAGAACTCAGTTCCTGAGTAAAAGAGCCTTACGTTCCCTTCCACAATCAATTCCCTTATATAACTAAAGCATTTCTAGACACAACTTCGACCAGTTTGGCTTGGTAATCCTACAGGCAGTCAGGCTCTGATACCAATGCTGTCAGGACCCCGATCCTAAGTCACACCGATCTAGCATGTAACACATCATATCACTTTGCGGCCTCACGCATGGTATTCCCACGGGTGCCACCTTACCTGGCCCGGGACCGTTTGCGCCTTTTGGCTCACGTATATGATAGTGTTGCTAGCATCCATATGACAAAGAACCCGGGCCGACATGGCTAGTCGTGAACCCAAGGCGGCACTAACCCATGAGGACAGGCATACATGAATCACATCGAGCATGTCGGTCATCAACGTATAAATCCGGGCTGTAGCACTGGGCTAATAGGACTCCGGTAACCCAGGCTGTAGCAGGCTAGGCAGGACTCCGGATAACACCGCGTGACATTTCCCCGAAGGGACAAACACAAGAACGAAGTGAAACACATGCCGACCAGTCAAGTGTCCCGAGCAGTAGTGCTGGGCTAGCAGGACTCCGGTGAACCGGGCTGTAGCGGACTACTATTGCTCAAAAGCACTAGACTACATTTCCCCATATGATAGGCTGCCAAGGATAAACAACTAGATAGTCGGATCCCACACATACCAAGCATTTCAATCATACACACAATATGCCCGATATGAGTAAATACAACATGGCATCACAACATAACTCTACGACTCAAAGTATTTATTCATTAGGCTCTGAGGAGCGAGATATTACAAGCATGGGTCTCATGACCCAACAAACAGAGCATACAAGCAACAAGCACATGCGGAAGCTTATCATGTCTGAGTACAGACATCTACAAATGAAAAAGGCTTGAGAAGCCTGGCTATCCACTAGATCCTGCCGAGGGCACAAGATCGTAGCTGAGGTTACAAGCTAAACGTCGAAGTCCACACGGAACTACTAGCAAGACTGACGTCTCTCTGCAAAAACATAAAATAGGCAAATGTGAGTACAAATGTACTCAGCAAGACTTACATCAGAACTAACTACATATGCATCAGTATCAATAAAGGGGGCTGGTGGAGTTTAGACTGCAGCAAGCCAGCTTTGACTCGGTGGCTATCCTGAACTACGACTGCAAGTAACTCTTTTGAGGTGGCGCACACGAGTCCACATATTCACCATATCAATACACCACTATGGATCCACTTCCATCTCCCTACGAGAAGGCCATCCATAGCACTCACGATTATCTTGCGTATTTTAGAGTATCCACTTTCTCTTGTCTATGAACTGTTATAGGCAACCCAGAAGTCCATTACCGCGGACACGGCTATTCGAATAGATGATGTTAACCCTGCAGGGGTGTACTTCTTCATACATGTTTCCACCACTTAGCGTCTGCACACGACATGTGCTCGGCAGACTTCAAGCGAAAACCGACGTGGGTGTAGACCACGACCTACCTAAACACTCAAGTATCTAGTCCAGGTTTATCGCCTATTTAGGTTCCATCTGCAGGGAGTCCGGCCGAGGTTTCCACATACGGCCCCGAACGATGTGTACAGGGTTCCGAGACACCAAATGGGCGCCCGGCTGGCCCGGCCACGTGCCTACCGCAACACAGCCCACCCCTACGGTCAGCGCTGCGTGCGGCCCCCAACATACTACAAACACCAGAAACTACTTGCAACTCCTGGACAGAGGACAAGGGTGGTTAAGAAGTCGAGCGGGGTCATATTTCAGGGCCCAATGCATGGTAGTAGCTGTTTCATGGATCACAAACACAGAACTCAGTTCCTGAGGACGGCTTCAATGAGACAACCCACCATGTACTCCTACATGGCCTCTCACCAATACCTTTACCAAATCATATTCACACACTTAGCTCACACACAGTAGGACATGTTCACACCTTCCAATTCATCCCCGATGAATTAGACCTGACTCAACTCTAAGCAATAGCAGGCATGACAAACAAGCATGAATGAGTAGGCACAACAGGGCTCAATCAACTCCTACTCATGCTAGTGGGTTTCATCTATTTACTGTGGCAATGACAGGTCATGCAGAGGATAAGGGGGTTCAACTACCGCAGCAAGTAACACATGAATCGTTGTTGTCCTAATGCAGTAAAATAGAGCAGGAGCGAGAGAGTGGGATTGTATCGGAATGAACAAGGGGGTTTTGCTTGCCTGGCACTTCTGAAGATAATATAGCTCTTCATTGGTGTCATCGAACACGTCGTCGGAGCCACGTCTATCGAGAGGGGACAAATACCGGCAATAGAGAAAGAGCACAATCAATGCAATGCGACAATATGATGCATGGTCATGACATGGCAAAATGGATGTGTTTGAGCTAATGCAACTAGCAGCAGTTTAAATGAAGTTGGTTTGAACACTAGGTTCAATTTCAAACTCCATATGTGCTCTCTTAATGGTCATTTAATTGAATTGTCCTAAACAGAGGGCATAAGTTGCTCTAACATGCATGGAAATGGCATAAACAGATTCTTTGGATTTTTCTGATAATTTTTCATATATAATTTATCTCATTTGGAGTTACGGTTGAATTACTACGAATCTTAGAAGTTTTGGGCATTTTCTGGAATTTCCTGAATAAGATTAAATCCAGAAAATGTATTATTGCATCAGCATGACGTCGGGGTGACGTCAGCAGGTCAAAGGCGCCAGCCCAGGTCAAACCTGACGACTGGGACCCACATGTCAGTGTAACAACTAACTAACAGAGTTAGTTAGCGTTAGGTTAGCACTAACCTAGGTTAATTAGAGCCTGGGCCCACTCGTCAGTGAGTCAACTAATTAACTAAGTTAATTAGTGCTAATTAAACTCACACCTAAACTAAATAGTGGCATGGCCCACGCGTCAGTGACCCTGGGGTCAAACAAGGTCAACCCCGGGTCAGCGGGGTCAAACCCACCGGTGGCTTGACGTCGACGAGGACAGACGCGACGGAGGGCGTCGGGATTCCTTCTCCGGCGACCAAAAGGCCGGCGGAGGGCACCTACGTGCTGCTGGCGAACTCGCGCGCCGAGTGGAGCAAGCGGTGTGTGCGGGGGTGGCCGGAGATGACGCCGGCGTCGAGGTTTGCGGCGGCCGTTGTTCGGGTGTGCACGGAGACGGCGTTAACGGGCACGGCAAGGGGCGCAGAGGGGTGCTACGGCCTCCTGGGGGTGCACTGAGCACGGTGACATGCTCAGCTGCGGCTATAGGTGACGGTGGCCATGGCGGCGGCATGGCCGGCGGAGCCGAGCTCGCTGCTCCGGTGGAATCGGCGACTACAGGACAGGAACGAGCCCGGGAAGGAAGGGGAAAGACGCAGAAGCTCACAGCGAGTTGAACGGAGGCCTCGGCGTGCTCGGGGAGGGGCTGGTGATGACGGAAGGTCGCCGGCGATCTCGGTGGCCCGAGGAGGGAGAAGACGATGGCAACGGCGATGCAGTGCTCCCCCGGTGGCGTGGCTCGGGGTGTAAGAAAGAGGAAGTCGAGGCGGAGCCTCTTGGCCGGTCAGAGCAGCGAGGGGGAGGCGGTGGCAGCGGTGGTGCACGTCGGCGGCGACGGACCCGTTCGGGTGGAGAGAACAGAGGAGGGAGAGAGTGCAGGGGGGAGAGCTCGGGAAAGAGAGGGGGGTCCAGGGGGTGCGTGGCGTCACGGGAGACGCCAGGGGAAGGAGCAGGCAGCCAGACAGGGAGGAGGTGGCCGGCGTGTGGCCACGCGCGCCGGGCACGCGCCCCTGCCCACTGGCGCAAGGAGGAAGGCGACAGGGAGCCAGGCGGTGGTGGGCTGGGCCGAAACAGTAGCTGGGCCGGCTTCAGGTAAGGTCCAGGTGGGCTTCTCTCTCTCTCTGTTTTAGTTTCTATTTTTATTAATGTTTTCTAATTCTTCTGCATTTGTTTTGACTTAATTAAAATGCTAAGACATTTCCAAAAATCATGAAACTAATCATGGCTACTGTTTATAATATATCCAACAGTAAACATTTTAGTTTATGTTTATTGGAGCACTTAAAATATTTTATAGCATTTAAATGCCCAAATGCAAATATAATATGATTTAATTCAGTGACCAAATATGTCATGGAAAAATGTGCATCACCTCTGGTTACTGTTTCCAGTATTTTCCAAAAATGATGAACATTTTTGAACGCCACTTTGGGTTCACTAAAAATATTTTGGTTGAACCTATTGATTTCCTTTTATGCTAGGGTTTGAAACAATCCCCATTTCAAGTTTCTGAGAAATTTAAACATGATGCATGAAGATGATGCAATGACAAGCAAGGCCAAGGCTAGGGCTGTGACAACTTCATTGAAAGAACCCATTCAGTACAGCAAGATTAATGATAGAGCATATCTAGGGTGGCCCAAATTTCTGACCGTTTTCTGGGTGTGTCGGCCGCCGCGGATCTCCATCACCGACTCGCCGCCGTCCGAGCTTCCCCGAGCAAGCTGAAGCCACCGCTGCACTCCATGTGAGCTTCTGCGTCGAACCCCCCTCTTCCCCGCGTCATTTGCTCGCCGTAGACGTCGCCCCCTTGATGACCGTAGCACGCCGCCGCCCGAGCTCGCCGTCGACGTAGCTCCGGTGACCATTTGGTCACCCCGGCGAGCCCAACGTACTTGTGGCATCCCGTAAAGCATCCCTAGCGCAAGCACCCGCCCGTTTGCATGCCGCAGCAACCAACCCGTGGTCACCCGAACTCCGGCGGCCGCAACCGAGCTCGCCGCCGTCGATTCCGGCCACCTGACGCCCTCCCACTGCCATCGCTGGATGCGGCAGCTCCCCAGCTACGCGTAGCACGTCTCCGCCGCCGATTTGGTCACCGGAGGACCAAATCCGAGGCCCTCCGCCGCGTTTAGCCTCGCCGGCGAGTTGACCCCGCTGACCAGGGGGTTTGACCCCTTTGACCTCGCCAGACTGACAAGTGGGCCAGGCCCCTGCTAATTTAGTTAGATGTTAATTAAACTTAATTAGCTGCAGACACTGACGTGTGGGCCACCCTTGCTGACATTTTAGTTAGGATTAAATTTACACTAATAAATAGGAATTAGTTAGATGAGTCACTGACTGATGGGTCCCAGCCGTCAGGTTTGACCTGGGCTGGCACCTTTGACCTGCTGACGTCACCCCGACGTCATGCTGACGCAGTATTACGTTTTCTGGATTTATTTTTATTCAGGAAATTTCAGAAAATCCCCCAAACTTCTAAAATTCATAGAAATTCAACCGTAACTTCAAATGAAATAATTTATATATGAAAAATTATCAGAAAAATTCAAGGAATCCATCTGTACCATTTTCATGCATGTTGGAACAACTTAAAGTTGCTGTTTAGGGCAATTCAATTAAATGGCTTTTAAGAAAGCATATGGAGTTTGAATTTGAACCTAGTGTTCAAACCAACTCCATTTAACTTGTTGCTAGTTGCATCAGGCCAATCAACAGCATATTGCCATGTCACATTCATGCATCATATTGTTGCATGGCATTGACTGTGTTTCTTCCTTGTTTGTCGGTAGTTGAACACTAGGTTGACTCAAATAATCATAAACTTAAATGTTTCCTGTTGGATATTTTCCAAACAGTGGGCTTGAGCAAGTTTCATGATTTTTGGGATAGCATTGGTATTTTTAATAAAGCCCTAAGGATTACAGAGAAATAGAAAAACAAGAACAATTAACAGAGAGAGAAAGAGACCCACTTGGGCCAGTTTTACCTGGCGCTTACCTGGCCGACCCAGCTGGTCAGCCCACCTGGCGGCCCAGCCCACCACCGCCACCCTCCCTGTCGTCTTCCTCCTCGGACAGTAGGACAGGGCGTGTGCCCGACGCGTGCGGCGCCACCTCCACCCTGCTCGCCTGCCTCCTCGACGGCCTGGACGGCTCCAGACGATGCCACGCGGCCCCCTCGGACCCCTCTCACTCTCTCCCCGAGCTCCTCTCCTCCTCTGCTCCGTCGCACGCAACCACCGAACGAGTTCGTCGCCGCCGTTCGTCACCACCACGGCCACCGGCCATCACTAGACCCATGGACCAGCCCCCGAGCTCCGCCGTGCCACCCTAGTCCTCTCCGTCATCTCACATGGCCGGAAGAGCTCCTACGCGCTGTCCCCGACCATTTCTTCATCGTCGGCCGCCGCGGATCTCCATCGCCGACTCGCCGCCGTCCGAGCTTCCCCGAGCAAGCTGAGGCCACCGCTGCACTCCATGTGAGCTTCTGCGTCGAACCCCCCTCTTCCCCGCGTCATTTGCTCGCCGTAGACGTCGCCCCCTTGATGACCGTAGCACGCCGCCGCCCGAGCTCGCCGTCGACGTAGCTCCGGTGACCATTTGGTCACCCCGGCGAGCCCAACGTACTTGTGGCATCCCGTAAAGCATCCCTAGCGCAAGCACCCGCCCGTTTGCACGCCGCAGCAACCAACCCGTGGTCACCCGAACTCCGGCGGCCGCAACCGAGCTCGCCGCCGTCGATTCCGGCCACCTGACGCCCTCCCACTGCCATCGCTGGATGCGGCAGCTCCCCAGCTACGCGTAGCACGTCTCCGCCGCCGATTTGGTCACCGGAGGACCAAATCCGAGGCCCTCCGCCGCGTTTAGCCTCGCCGGCGGCTAAACGCCGGCGAGTTGACCCCGCTGACCAGGGGGTTTGACCCCTTTGACCTCGCCAGACTGACAAGTGGGCCAGGCCCCTGCTAATTTAGTTAGATGTTAATTAAACTTAATTAGCTGCAGACACTGACGTGTGGGCCACCCTTGCTGACATTTTAGTTAGGATTAAATTTACACTAATAAATAGGAATTAGTTAGATGAGTCACTGACTGATGGGTCCCAGCCGTCAGGTTTGACCTGGGCTGGCACCTTTGACCTGCTGACGTCACCCCGACGTCATGCTGACGCAGTATTACGTTTTCTGGATTTATTTTTATTCAGGAAATTTCAGAAAATCCCCCAAACTTCTAAAATTCATAGAAATTCAACCGTAACTTCAAATGAAATAATTTATATATGAAAAATTATCAGAAAAATTCAAGGAATCCATCTGTACCATTTTCATGCATGTTGGAACAACTTAAAGTTGCTGTTTAGGGCAATTCAATTAAATGGCTTTTAAGAAAGCATATGGAGTTTGAATTTGAACCTAGTGTTCAAACCAACTCCATTTAACTTGTTGCTAGTTGCATCAGGCCAATCAACAGCATATTGCCATGTCACATTCATGCATCATATTGTTGCATGGCATTGACTGTGTTTCTTCCTTGTTTGTCGGTAGTTGAACACTAGGTTGACTCAAATAATCATAAACTTAAATGTTTGCTGTTGGATATTTTCCAAACAGTGGGCTTGAGCAAGTTTCATGATTTTTGGGATAGCATTGGTATTTTTAATAAAGCCCTAAAGATTACAGAGAAATAGAAAAACAAGAACAATTAACAGAGAGAGAAAGAGACCCACTTGGGCCAGTTTTACCTGGCGCTTACCTGGCCGACCCAGCTGGTCAGCCCACCTGGCGGCCCAGCCCACCACCGCCACCCTCCCTGTCGTCTTCCTCCTCGGACAGTAGGACAGGGCGTGTGCCCGACGCGCGCGGCGCCACCTCCACCCTGCTCGCCTGCCCCCTCGACGGCCTGGACGGCCCCAGACGATGCCACGCGGCCCCCTCGGACCCCTCTCACTCTCTCCCCGAGCTCCTCTCCTCCTCTGCTCCCTCGCACGCAACCACCGAACGAGTTCGTCGCCGCCGTTCGTCACCACCACGGCCACCGGCCATCACTAGACCCATGGACCAGCCCCCGAGCTCCGCCGTGCCACCCTAGTCCTCTCCGTCATCTCACATGGCCGGAAGAGCTCCTACGCGCTGTCCCCGACCATTTCTTCATCGTCGGCCACCGCGGATCTCCATCGCCGACTCGCCGCCGTCCGAGCTTCCCCGAGCAAGCTGAGGCCACCGCTGCACTCCATGTGAGCTTCTGCGTCGAACCCCCCTCTTCCCCGCGTCATTTGCTCGCCGTAGACGTCGCCCCCTTGATGACCGTAGCACGCCGCCGCCCGAGCTCGCCGTCGACGTAGCTCCGGTGACCATTTGGTCACCCCGGCGAGCCCAACGTACTTGTGGCATCCCGTAAAGCATCCCTAGCGCAAGCACCCGCCCGTTTGCACGCCGCAGCAACCAACCCGTGGTCACCCGAACTCCGGCGGCCGCAACCGAGCTCGCCGCCGTCGATTCCGGCCACCTGACGCCCTCCCACTGCCATCGCTGGATGCGGCAGCTCCCCAGCTACGCGTAGCACGTCTCCGCCGCCGATTTGGTCACCGGAGGACCAAATCCGAGGCCCTCCGCCGCGTTTAGCCTCGCCGGCGGCTAAACGCCGGCGAGTTGACCCCGCTGACCAGGGGGTTTGACCCCTTTGACCTCGCCAGACTGACAAGTGGGCCAGGCCCCTGCTAATTTAGTTAGATGTTAATTAAACTTAATTAGCTGCAGACACTGACGTGTGGGCCACCCTTGCTGACATTTTAGTTAGGATTAAATTTACACTAATAAATAGGAATTAGTTAGATGAGTCACTGACTGATGGGTCCCAGCCGTCAGGTTTGACCTGGGCTGGCACCTTTGACCTGCTGACGTCACCCCGACGTCATGCTGACGCAGTATTACGTTTTCTGGATTTATTTTTATTCAGGAAATTTCAGAAAATCCCCCAAACTTCTAAAATTCATAGAAATTCAACCGTAACTCCAAATGAAATAATTTATATATGAAAAATTATCAGAAAAATTCAAGGAATCCAGCTGTACCATTTTCATGCATGTTGGAACAACTTAAAGTTTCTGTTTAGGGCAATTCAATTAAATGGCTTTTAAGAAAGCATATGGAGTTTGAATTTGAACCTAGTGTTCAAACCAACTCCATTTAACTTGTTGCTAGTTGCATCAGGCCAATCAACAGCATATTGCCATGTCACATTCATGCATCATATTGTTGCATGGCATTGACTGTGTTTCTTCCTTGTTTGTCGGTAGTTGAACACTAGGTTGACTCAAATAATCATAAACTTAAATGTTTGCTGTTGGATATTTTCCAAACAGTGGGCTTGAGCAAGTTTCATGATTTTTGGGATAGCATTGGTATTTTTAATAAAGCCCTAAAGATTACAGAGAAATAAAAAAACAAGAACAATTAACAGAGAGAGAAAGAGACCCACTTGGGCCAGTTTTACCTGGCGCTTACCTGGCCGACCCAGCTGGTCAGCCCACCTGGCGGCCCAGCCCACCACCGCCACCCTCCCTGTCGTCTTCCTCCTCGGACAGTAGGACAGGGCGTGTGCCCGACGCGCGCGGCGCCACCTCCACCCTGCTCGCCTGCCTCCTCGACGGCCTGGACGGATCCAGACGATGCCACGCGGCCCCCTCGGACCCCTCTTACTCTCTCCCCGAGCTCCTTTCCTCCTCTGCTCCCTCGCACGCAACCACCGAACGAGTTCGTCGCCGCCGTTCGTCACCACCGCGGCCACCGGCCATCACTAGACCCATGGACCAGCCCCCGAGCTCCGCCGTGCCAGCCTAGTCCTCTCCGTCATCTCACATGGCCGGAAGAGCTCCTACGTGCTGTCCCCGACCATTTCTTCATCGTCGGCCGCCGCAGATCTCCATCGCCGACTCGCCGCCGTCCGAGCTTCCCCGAGCAAGCTGAGGCCACCGCTGCACTCCATGTGAGCTTCTGCGTTGAACCCCCCTCTTCCCCGCGTCATTTGCTCGCCGTAGACGTCGCCCCCTTGATGACCGTAGCACGCCGCCGCCCGAGCTCGCCGTCGACGTAGCTCCGGTGACCATTTGGGCACCCCGGCGAGCCCAACGTACTTGTGGCATCCCGTAAAGCATCCCTAGCGCAAGCACCCGCCCGTTTGCACGCCGCAGCAACCAACCCGTGGTCACCCGAACTCCGGCGGCCGCAACCGAGCTCGCCGCCGTCGATCCCGGCCACCTGACGCCCTCCCACTGCCACCGCTGGATGCGGCAGCTCCCCAGCTACGCGTAGTATGTCTCCGCCGCCGATTTGGTCACCGGAGGACCAAATCCGAGGCCCTCCGCCGCGTTTAGCCTCGCCGGCGGCTAAACGCCGGCGAGTTGACCCCGCTGACCAGGGGGTTTGACCCCTTTGACCTCGCCAGACTGACAAGTGGGCCAGGCCCCTGCTAATTGAGTTAGATGTTAATTAAACTTAATTAGCTGCAGACACTGACGTGTGGGCCACCCTTGCTGACATTTTAGTTAGGATTAAATTTACACTAATAAATAGGAATTAGTTAGATGAGTCACTGACTGATGGGTCCCAGCCGTCAGGTTTGACCTGGGCTGGCACCTTTGACCTGCTGACGTCACCCCGACGTCATGCTGACGCAGTATTACGTTTTCTGGATTTATTTTTATTCAGGAAATTTCAGAAAATCCCCCAAACTTCTAAAATTCATAGAAATTCAACCGTAACTCCAAATGAAATAATTTATATATGAAAAATTATCAGAAAAATTCAAGGAATCCAGCTGTACCATTTTCATGCATGTTGGAACAACTTAAAGTTTCTGTTTAGGGCAATTCAATTAAATGGCTTTTAAGAAAGCATATGGAGTTTGAATTTGAACCTAGTGTTCAAACCAACTCCATTTAACTTGTTGCTAGTTGCATCAGGCCAATCAACAGCATATTGCCATGTCACATTCATGCATCATATTGTTGCATGGCATTGACTGTGTTTCTTCCTTGTTTGTCGGTAGTTGAACACTAGGTTGACTCAAATAATCATAAACTTAAATGTTTGCTGTTGGATATTTTCCAAACAGTGGGCTTGAGCAAGTTTCATGATTTTTGGGATAGCATTGGTATTTTTAATAAAGCCCTAAGGATTACAGAGAAATAGAAAAACAAGAACAATTAACAGAGAGAGAAAGAGACCCACTTGGGCCAGTTTTACCTGGCGCTTACCTGGCCGACCCAGCTGGTCAGCCCACCTGGCGGCCCAGCCCACCACCGCCACCCTCCCTGTCGTCTTCCTCCTCGGACAGTAGGACAGGGCGTGTGCCCGACGCGCGCGGCGCCACCTCCACCCTGCTCGCCTGCCTCCTCGACGGCCTGGACGGCTCCAGACGATGCCACGCGGCCCCCTCGGACCCCTCTCACTCTCTCCCCGAGCTCCTCTCCTCCTCTGCTCCCTCGCACGCAACCACCGAACGAGTTCGTCGCCGCCGTTCGTCACCACCACGGCCACCGGCCATCACTAGACCCATGGACCAGCCCCCGAGCTCCGCCGTGCCACCCTAGTCCTCTCCGTCATCTCACATGGCCGGAAGAGCTCCTACCCGCTGTCCCCGACCATTTCTTCATCGTCGGCCGCCGCGGATCTCCATCGCCGACTCGCCGCCGTCCGAGCTTCCCCGAGCAAGCTGAGGCCACCGCTGCACTCCATGTGAGCTTCTGCGTCGAACCCCCCTCTTCCCCGCGTCATTTGCTCGCCGTAGACGTCGCCCCCTTGATGACCGTAGCACGCCGCCGCCCGAGCTCGCCGTCGACGTAGCTCCGGTGACCATTTGGGCACCCGGCGAGCCCAACGTACTTGTGGCATCCCGTAAAGCATCCCTAGCGCAAGCACCCGCCCGTTTGCACGCCGCAGCAACCAACCCGTGGTCACCCGAACTCCGGCGGCCGCAACCGAGCTCGCCGCCGTCGATCCCGGCCACCTGACGCCCTCCCACTGCCACCGCTGGATGCGGCAGCTCCCCAGCTACGCGTAGTATGTCTCCGCCGCCGATTTGGTCACCGGAGGACCAAATCCGAGGCCCTCCGCCGCGTTTAGCCTCGCCGGCGGCTAAACGCCGGCGAGTTGACCCCGCTGTCCAGGGGGTTTGACCCCTTTGACCTCGCCAGACTGACACGTGGGCCAGGCCCCTGCTAATTGAGTTAGATGTTAATTAAACTTAATTAGCTGCAGACACTGACGTGTGGGCCACCCTTGCTGACATTTTAGTTAGGATTAAATTTACACTAATAAATAGGAATTAGTTAGATGAGTCACTGACTGATGGGTCCCAGCCGTCAGGTTTGACCTGGGCTGGCGCCTTTGACCTGCTGACGTCACCCCGACGTCATGCTGACGCAGTATTACGTTTTCTGGATTTATTTTTAATCAGGAAATTTCAGAAAATCCCCCAAACTTCTAAAATTCATAGAAATTCAACCGTAACTCCAAATGAAATAATTTATATATGAAAAATTATCAGAAAAATTCAAGGAATCCATCTGTACCATTTTCATGCATGTTGGAACAACTTAAAGTTGCTGTTTAGGGCAATTCATTTAAATGGCTTTTAAGAAAGCATATGGAGTTTGAATTTGAACCTAGTGTTCAAACCAACTCCATTTAACTTGTTGCTAGTTGCATCAGGCCAATCAACAGCATATTGCCATGTCACATTCATGCATCATATTGTTGCATGGCATTGACTGTGTTTCTTCCTTGTTTGTCGGTAGTTGAACACTAGGTTGACTCAAATAATCATAAACTTAAATGTTTGCTGTTGGATATTTTCCAAACAGTGGGCTTGAGCAAGTTTCATGATTTTGGGGATAGCATTGTTATTTTTAATAAAGCCCTAAGGATTACAGAGAAATAGAAAAACAAGAACAATTAACAGAGAGAGAAAGAGACCCACTTGGGCCAGTTTTACCTGGCGCTTACCTGGCCGACCCAGCTGGTCAGCCCACCTGGCGGCCCAGCCCACCACCGCCACCCTCCCTGTCGTCTTCCTCCTCGGACAGTAGGACAGGGCGTGTGCCCGACGCGCGCGGCGCCACCTCCACCCTGCTCGCCTGCCTCCTCGACGGCCTGGACGGCTCCAGACGATGCCACGCGGCCCCCTCGGACCCCTCTCACTCTCTCCCCGAGCTCCTCTCCTCCTCTGCTCCATCGCACGCAACCACCGAACGAGTTCGTCGCCGCCGTTCGTCACCACCGCGGCCACCGGCCATCACTAGACCCATGGACCAGCTCCCGAGCTCCGCCGTGCCACCCTAGTCCTCTCCGTCATCTCACATGGCCGGAAGAGCTCCTACGCGCTGTCCCCGACCATTTCTTCATTGTCGGCCGCCGCGGATCTCCATCGCCGACTCGCCGCCGTCCGATCTTCCCCGAGCAAGCTGAGGCCACCGCTGCACTCCATGTGAGCTTCTGCGTCGAACCCCCCTCTTCCCCGCGTCATTTGCTCGCCGTAGACGTCGCCCCCTTGATGACCGTAGCACGCCGCCGCCCGAGCTCGCCGTCGACGTAGCTCCGGTGACCATTTGGGCACCCTGGCGAGCCCAACGTACTTGTGGCATCCCGTAAAGCATCCCTAGCGCAAGCACCCGCCCGTTTGCACGTCGCAGCAACCAACCCGTGGTCACCCGAACTCCGGCGGCCGCAACCGAGCTCACCGCCGTCGATTCCGGCCACCTGACGCCCTCCCACTGCCACCGCTGGATGCGGCAGCTCCCCAGCTACGCGTAGTATGTCTCCGCCGCCGATTTGGTCACCGGAGGACCAAATCCGAGGCCCTCCGCCGCGTTTAGCCTCGCCGGCGGCTAAACGCCGGCGAGTTGACCCCGCTGACCAGGGGGTTTGACCCCTTTGACCTCGCCGGACTGACAAGTGGGCCAGGCCCCTGCTAATTTAGTTAGATGTTAATTAAACTTAATTAGCTGCAGACACTGACGTGTGGGCCACCCTTGCTGACATTTTAGTTAGGATTAAATTTACACTAATAAATAGGAATTAGTTAGATGAGTCACTGACTGATGGGTCCCAGCCGTCAGGTTTGACCTGGGCTGGCGCCTTTGACCTGCTGACGTCACCCCGACGTCATGCTGACGCAGTATTACATTTTCTGGATTTATTTTTATTCAGGAAATTTCAGAAAATCCCCCAAACTTCTAAAATTCATAGAAATTCAACCGTAACTCCAAATGAAATAATTTATATATGAAAAATTATCAGAAAAATTCAAGGAATCCATCTGTACCATTTTCATGCATGTTGGAACAACTTAAAGTTGCTGTTTAGGGCAATTCAATTAAATGGCTTTTAAGAAAGCATATGGAGTTTGAATTTGAACCTAGTGTTCAAACCAACTCCATTTAACTTGTTGCTAGTTGCATCAGGCCAATCAACAGCATATTGCCATGTCACATTCATGCATCATATTGTTGCATGGCATTGATTGTTTTTCTTCCTTGTTTGTCGGTATTGCCCCTCTCGATAGACGTGGTTTCGACGATGAGATCGACGACACCGATGAAGAACTATATTATCTTCAGAAGTGCCAGGCAAGCAAAACCCCCTTGTTCATTCCGATACAATCCCACTCTCTCGCTTCTGCTCTCTTTTACTGCATTAGGACAACAACGATTCAACTGTTACATGCTGCGGTAGTTGAACCCCTTTCCTCTGCATGACCTGTCATTGCCACAATAAATAGATGAAACCCACTAGCATGAGTAGGAGTTGTTTGAGCCCTGATGTGCCGACTCATTCATGCTTGTTGTCATGCCTGCTACTGCTTAGAGCTGAGTCGGGTATAACATGTCTGAGTACAGACATCTACAAATGAAAAAGGCTGAGAAGCCTGACTATCTACCAGATCCTGCCGAGGGCACAAGATCGTAGCTGAGGTATCAAGCTAAACGTCGAAGTCGACACGGAACTACTAGCGAGACTGACGTCTCTCTGCAAAAACATAAAATAGGCAAACGTGAGTACAAATGTACTCAGCAAGACTTACATCAGGACTAACTACATATGCATCAGTATCAAAAGGGGGGTGGTGGAGTTTGACTGCAGCAAGCCAACTTGGACTCAGTGGCTAACCTGAACTACGACTGCAAGTAACTCTTTTGAGGTGGCGCACACGAGTCCACATATTCACCATATCAATACACCACTATGGATCCGCTCCCGTCTCCCTACGAGAAGGCCATCCATAGCACTCACGCTTATCTTGCGCATTTTAGAGTATCCACTTTCACTTGTCTATGAACTATGCAAGGGGTCCAAGTTTCCATATCCGAGGAATCCGACTACTCGAATAGATAATGATAACCCTGCAGGGGTGTACTTCTTCACACACGCTCTCGCCACTTATCGCCCTGTACACGTCATGTACCTCGGCAACCTTCAAGCGGAAGCCGGGCGAGGGAGTCGGCCACGACCTGACTAACCACACAAGTCTCTAGTCCAGGTTTATCGCCTATTCGGGTTCCATCCGCAAGGAGATCCGGCCGGGTTGTCGCTCACGGCCCCAAACGATGTGTGCAGGGTTCCCAAGCCCACCTCGACGGGTAGATCTACGCTTGGTACACCGTGCCATGGTGCCTAGTCTGTCCCAAGCCCACCTGTACAAGGTACCACTTGGTAGACTACTAACACTTCCTACAAACACCTGAAACTAGTTGCAACTCCTGGACAGAGATCAGGTTGATTAATAAGTCGAGAGAGCTTGGAGTGCCCGGAGCTCAATGTGTGGTAGTAACTGTTCATGGATCACAAACACAGAACTTAGTTCCTGAGGACGGCTGCAATGAGACAACCCACCATGTACTCCTACATGGCCTCTCACCGCTACCTTTACCAAATCGTGTTCACACACTTAGCTCTCAATAGTAGGACATGTTCACCACATTCCAATTCATTCCCGATGAATCAGACCCGACTCAACTCTAAGCAGTAGCAGGCATGACAAACAAGCATGAATGAGTAGGCACATCAGGGCTCAAACAACTCCTACTCACGCTAGTGGGTTTCATCTATTTACTGTGGCACTGACAGGTCATGCAAAGGATAAAGGGGTTCAGCTACCGCAGCAAGTAACAGATGAAACATTGTTGTCCTAATGCAGTAAAAGAGAGCAGGAGCGAGAGAGTAGGATTGTATCGGAATGAACAAGGGGTTTTGCTTGCCTGGCACTTCTGAAGATAATATAGCTCTTCATCGGTGTCATCGATCGCATCGTTGGAAACATCGTCAACTGAGAGGGGACGGTTACCGGCAAACAGAGAAGGACACAATCAATGCAATGCAACAATATGATGCATGATCATGACATGGCAATATGCTGTGATTTGAGCTAATGCATCTAGCTATGACTTAAATGAAGTTCGTTTGAATACATGATTCAAATTCCAACTCCATATGTGATTATTTAAATGCCCTTTATTTGTTTTGTCCAAAACAGAGGACAAACATTGTTCAAACATGCATGAAAATGGTACAGATGGATTCCTTGAATTTTTCTGGTAATTTTTCATATATAATTTGTTTGATTTGGAGTTACGGTCCCATCCATCTGTACCACTTTCATGCATGGTATGAGTGGGATCCGACTATCTAGTTGTTTATCCTTGGCAGCCTATCATATGGGGAAATGTAGTCTAGTGCTTCTGAGCGATAGTAGTCCGCTACAGCTCGGTTCACCGGAGTCCTGCTAGCCCAGCACTACTGCTCGGAACACTTGACTGGCCGGCATGTGTTTCACGTCGTTCCTGTGTCTGTCCCTTCGGGGAAATGTCACGCGGTGTTATTCGGAGTCCTGCCTAGCCTGCTACAGCCCGGGTTACCGGAGTCCTGTTAGCCCAGTGCTACAGCCCGGATATATACGTTGTTGACCGACATGCTCGATGTGATTCATGTATGCCTGTCCTCATGCGTTAGTGCCGCCTTGGGTTCACGAGCGCCTTTTGGCTCACGTATATGATAGTGTCGCTAGCATCCATATGACAAAGAACCCGGGCCGACATGGCTAGTCGTGAACCCAAAGCGGCACTAACCCATGGGGACAGGCATACATGAATCAACTTCGAGCATGTCGGTCAACAGCGTGTGAATCCGGGCTGTAGCACTGGGCTAACAGGACTCCGGTAACCCGGGCTGTAGCAGGCTAGGCAGGACTCCGGATGTCACCGCGTGACATTTCCCCAAGGGACAGACACAGGAACGAAGTGAAACACATGCCGGCCAGTCAAGTGTCTCGAGCAGTAGTGCTGGGCTAGCAGGACTCCGGTGAACCGGGCTGTAGCGGACTACTATCGCTCAGAAGCACTAGACTACATTTCCCCATATGATAGGCTGCCAAGGATAAACAACTAGATAGTCGGATCCCACTCATACCAAGCATTTCAATCATACACACAATATGCCCGATATGAGTAAATACAACATGGCATCACAACATAACTCTACGACTCAAAGTATTTATTCATTAGGCTCCAAGGAGCGAGATATTACAAACATGGGTCTCATGACCCAACACTCAGAGCATACAAGTCAAAGTACAACCGGAAGCTTAACATGTCTGAGTACAGACATCTACAAATGAAAAAGGCTTAGAAGCCTGACTATCTACCAGATCCTGCCGAGGGCACAAGATTGTAGCTGAGGTATCAAGCTAAACGTCGAAGTCCAAGTTCGTTTGAATACATGATTCAAATTCCAACTCCATATGTGATTATTTAAATGCCCTTTATTTGTTTTGTCCAAAACAGAGGACAAACATTGTTCAAACATGCATGAAAATGGTACAGATGGATAGATTGGATTTTTCTGATCATTTTTCATATATAAATTATTTGATTTGGTGCTACGGTTGATTTTCTATGAATTTTAGAAGTTTAGGGCATTTTCTGAAATTTCCTGATTTATTTAAATCCAGAAATCAAATACTGCGTCAGCATGACATAGGTGTGACGTCAGCAGGTCAATTGCTGCTGACCAGGTCAAACCTGACCAGTGGGGTCCACTGGTCAGTGACCTGGCGCTGTTCAGTGTCAATGGCAGGTGGGTCCGGGTCAACAGACACGTCAGCACAGTCAACTCTGACTGGTGGATCCCGCGTGATTATGAGCTAATCTAAACAGAAATAAACCATGCTATGTGTTAGATAGTGGTTGCAACTAGTCAGAGCCTGACTGCCTGTAGGATTACCAAGCCAAACTGGTCGAAGTTGAGTCTAGAAATGCTTTAGTTATGTAAGGGAATTGATTGTGGGATGGAACGTAAGGTTCTTTTTACTCCTTATACCTCATGGCCTTCTGATCTGAGTCAACCTCTTCTTTTCTACGGGGATTAAGAACTAGGCCTTCTCATCTATCTATCAGGATGACGAGTTACTATGATAGAGACTTATACGATTGCTGTATTCAAGCCTCTGTTCAGTTTCTACTACTTCCATGTGTTCTCAGTTGCTCTCGAAACATTGATGTTGTGACGTTGAGTGGTTGTGCCACCATTTTGCAGGATGTCTCAAATTATTTTGAGCAATTACAGCCGTTATGCTGTCCGAGTCATCCCAGGTTTCTAAATAGTCTGATGCATTTGCAAATCCTTTCTGCCCATTCCCGATGTCCTTTTGGTCAGAATAAGCACACTAACTGGCCAGTTAAGGTACTCTATTGCCTCGACATATGTGTTGGAGCTACTATTATGACCTTAGGTGTCTTATGAACCATCTAGTAATCTGTCCATGTCTTGTGTTCCCAGTGTGATGAATCTGGCCACCATTCTCGAAAGCATCCCGTGATGCTACTTAGTAGTAGGTATTCTACTCCTGGGTTCTTGACCCAAGATTCACTCTACTTACCTCGTGTTGATAGTGTTGCTAGTTCCTTTAAGATACTAGTAACCTTGGCATTAGTCCCCGAGGTCCGTGGTATTTCCTTCTTCCAAATACCATGAACCATTAAGGCAGAAGTTCTTTGAACCAAAAGATCACAACCAGGGTGCTCTTGAGGAGTACTCCATTCATATTGTGACTCTGCCAGTTCTATCATTCTGCATGGGTTATCCGGAAGAAAATTTGTTGAACTCGTTTGACATACTAACCCATGCATCCACAACTCAGAAAATTATATGTTCCTTGAGTTGACCCTCCTCAGCTGTATTCCTGCCCTCGTCTGTCAATTGATAGTCAAGAGTATGCGTGCATTCATTTATCGGTGCCTATTATTCTCGTGGTCCGTCAAGCCATTCTATTCCAGAATGACTAGGAGAAACAAGCTCCAGTACCTCATCCATTTCTCGGATTGGGTCAAGGAAATTGTATTCCGTGGATCAAAATGCCAATCCAGCTTTTGCTCTGCTCTATCTTGGAGTGTGACCATCTTTATCTCAAGAGTGTCATGAGAATTGCACCACCCCTTATGAATTCTTGACGCAGTAATACTTCTTGCCATCATTGTTCATTCCTTGGTTTCCGTGTTGTTGTAACCGGAATGCCGACAAGTGAATTGTGATGTGTGAAATCAATACTCTGAGCAACTCGTTGCTTGGTAGTAAATGGACAATATTCTCATCCTTAGTGTGTTGGTTATTAAATCATCATCCTAAGGTTGGTCGTGCTACCTAGTCCTTACTTCTGGTGCACCCTTCGATCAATGAGTTAGGGATTTGTCAAACCCTTGCTCTTTTGATCACATCATCTTGCCTTGAAAAGCAAGATTGTTCTCGAGCTTAGGGACATATCGGTGGTTCGTGATTTTCCGAATATCTTCTCGGAAGAATTACCAGGTTGTCACCTGACCGTTATGTTGAGTTCGTGATCAAGTTTGTTTCCTTGCAACCACCCTTCTCCAAGAATCTGTGCCGGATACCCTAAGCTAGTTGGTTAAGCTAAACAACAACTTGGAGAGTTGGAAGATAAAAGCTTACCTGACTTAGTTCATCTCTAAGGGATATCCTTGTGTGTGTTTGTGTGTTGAAGAAAGATAATATCTTCATCGATTGGTCCTTGTGATAAGTTGTTGGATCTATTGTCTTGTCAAAACTTTGACTTGAGTATGGGCTATCGTCAAGTCAAATTAGAACCAATGATGTTCGTAATGTTGTTTTACTCGTGGCTGATCCCTCGAGCATACACCATTACATCTTTTGGTCTGACCAATGCTATCACCGTGTTCACATGATGGTAGAAGTACAGTGATATGGAAATTCCGATGAGCTGTTGTTGAGCCCATCAGCAGCATTTTGTCTCCCCCACGATTCATGTTGAACGCTACACTAGTATTGGAAACTTTGTAAGCAATGTCTCTGTGTTCCGTTCATGAAGCCTATGCTTGGATGGAAGAAGTGACTTCCTCGAATTCATGTGCTTAGGTGTAAGTTGCCGCCATGAATTTGAGAAAGGTTTGTTTTGTTTCCCTTGGAATCATCCCAAGTCAGTCATGCATACATGCAAAGTATTAGATGGTTTGGTAGATTAATTACCTACATTCCATATGTGTCCCTAGCACACCAAGCCACTGATTGATTTGTTCAAGGATAATATGTTCTAAGTGCTAGTCCTGAAGGTACCAGACGGATTTGTACAGGATTCCGTTATCCTCGATGATGGTTCCCCAACCAGAACTCGGTAGTGTTTTATTATAAGACTACCATGTGGTCATGCTTGTCTAGGACAGTGCGTTCACAGGTGTGTAGCAGAACCAGCTCATGTTTTGGAGCTTGCTATCGCAGTTCATCTCCCGAGAGTCTCGCAACGTTATCTCGTTGATTTGTGTTGCAGCCTTTCCTTTTCAGACATGTTGTCTGAAATATCCTGACACCAACCAGATCTGAATCTCAGGCAGATATGATGGTTGGGACATCTCCAACATTTTCATGTTGTTCCCAGCTTGCACCACTGTTGTGCCATCCTACCATGGGTCCCCTCCATTTTCGATGATAAGCAAAATCATCCATTGCGTTGTCTTCAACAAGGTAGACCACATCATCCATTCTAGTAGGAGTATGTCATTCTTTCGATTTCATTCACACGATCGTTTGTGATTGCCTTAGGCTGGTATAAAGAGTTTCAATGATCTTTGAATCAAAAGTAATTCTTTTTGCCACTTAAGGGAATAGTTCTGCGAGTCACCTTCCCTGAGGTGCCCCGTTACGGGATCAAGGCAATTATTTCCTCACCACCTTGACACCATCCACCATCTTTCTAAGCGTGGAATTGTTGCCCACCAAATCAAACCCCGTCGCTTGTTCTTCCATCCCTCTCGATGTGTTTCGTGTCTTAGCTCGAGAGATGTTTCAATATCTCACTCGATGATTGATCCTGAGTTGCACGATCTTCGAGAAGATCGATCCTTCTGGAGTTTTCCTTTTTCTCTCATTGTCATGTTAGTTAGAGCTCTCAGAGCAAGACTTCAAGACAAAGATGGTGATCGTGTCAACGTTCTTATGAAGTGCAACCTGGATCGTGAAGACCATGTTAGCTTGTGCCCCCTCTGTCTTCTTACCTCACGTCTTGAATCTCGGGATGAGATTCTTGTTTAGTGGGGGTGAGTTGTCACAGCCCCAGTTCAGGCCTTGCTTGTCTTTGCATCTGCATCCTTGCATCATGATTTAAATTCCATTTAAATTTGAAATGGGGATGACAAACCCTAGCACCAAATGGAATGCAATTAGGATCAAATAAAAATATTTTCAATAATCCCAAATGCCTTTAGAAAAGTTCATGATTTTTGTTAAAGGTGAAAACCTCTGCCAAAAGTCATGCACATATTTCTAGGCCATTCTGGATTTTTGTATTAAATCATATGCTATTTGAATTTGGGCATTTAAATGCTATAAAATATTTTAAATGCTCAAATAATCATGAACTAAAATATTTACTGTTGGAAATATTCCAAACAGTAGCCTTGAGAAGTTTCATGATTTTTGAGTTAGTTCTAGTATTTTAATAAAAGCCCTAAAGTTGCAGAAGAAATAGAAAAACAAAAACAATTAGAAAGAGAGAGGGAGAGCTTACCTGGGCTTACCTCCTGTGCAGCCCACCTGGCGGTCCACCTGGCGGCCCAGCCCACCAGAGCCGCCACCGTCTCCCACCTCGCGCCAAAAGGACGCGAGGCGTGTGGCCACCGCACACCGGCACGCGCCCGGCCACCTCCTCCCTGCCTGGCTGCCCCCTTCCCCCTCTGGATGCCCTGGACGCCGACACGTACCCTCCTCGGCCCCTCTCACTCTCTCCCGAGTCGATCCCCTCCTCTATTCCCCTCCGTCGAGCTCCACCGAGCAAGTTCGTCGCCGCCGACGCCGTTCACCGTAGCCACCGCCTCCCCCTCGCCTCCCTGACTAGCCCAAGAGCTCCGCCTCGTCGCCCCGGACCTCTCTGCTGACCCACGCGACTCCAAACGCCTTCGAACGCCATCCTCGCCCTCGTCTTCAACCTCGGGCACCCGAGCCGTCTCCGGTCGATTCGGCGCCGCCAGGACCTCCCCGAGCTCACTGACTCCCTCTCCGACCCCGCTGTGAGCTCCTGCCCCTTCTTTCCCTCTCCGTTTGCCTTCTTGCGCACCACAACGACCACACCGAGCTCGACCGCACCCACCGCCACCACTGCACGTCGCCGTCGTGGCCATAGCCACGATGGCTCGATTCCGAGCACGCCATCGTCTTCACCGTACTCGTAGAAGTCCGTAGCACCTCCCCACGCGCCTCGCCGTGCCTCATAGCAACGGCTTCGACCTCGCCCGAACTCCGGCGACTGCCAAGGTCGTCGCCGGCGCCGTTTCCTGCCACCCCCGGTCCAACCACCACCGCCACTCGATGCGGGGGAGCGCCCGCAGCACGTAGGTGCTCTCCGCCGCCGATTTGGTCATCGGGGGAGCATTCCCGCGCTGCTCCGCCGCTTCTGGTCGTTGCCGGCGGCTTAACGCCGGCGAGTTGACCCCGCTGACTGGGGGGGTTTGACCTTTGACCCCGCCGGACTGACAAGTGGGCCAGGCCCCGCTAATTTTAGTTAGATGTTAACTAAACCTAATTAGCTGCTGATACTGACATGTGGGCCCGAGGCCACTAACTAAACTAGATTAGTTAGGTTTGACACTGACATATGGGTCCCACCGGTCAGGTCTGACCTGAGCCGACCCAGTTGACCTGCTGACCTCATCCTGACGTCACGCTGACGCAATAAAGCATTTTCTGGATTTATTTTTATATAGGAAATTCCAGAAAATAATCCAAACTTCAAAAATTCATAGTAATTCAACCGTAACTCCAAATCAAACAAGTTATATATGAAAAATGATCAGAAAAATCCAATCTATCCATCTGTACTAATTTCATGCATGTTAGAGCAACCTAACCTTGCTGTTTAGATGAAACATGTTAATGCACTTTATAAACCCATAACTTGAGCTTATATTTGAATCTTTGATTCAAATGAGCTCAAACCACTCTGGTTGTAAATGCATTAGCTCAAACACATTCATTTTTCCATGTCATGATCATGCATCATATTGTCGCATTGCATTGATTGTGTTCCTTCTTTGTTTGCCGGTAATTGTCCCCTCTCGATAGACGATGTTCCGACGATGAGTTCGATGACACCGATGAAGAGCTATATTATCTTCAGAAGTGCCAGGCAAGCAAAACCCCCTTGTTCATTCCGATAAAATCCCAGACTCACGCTCCTGCTCTCTTTTATTGCATTAGGACAACAACGATTCATGTGTTACTTGCTGCGGTAGCTGAACCCCTTTATCCTTTGCATGACCTGTCAATCCATAGTAAATAGATGAAACCCACTAGCATGAGTAGGAATTGTTTGAGCCCTGTTGTGCCTACTCATTTATGCTTGTTTGTCATGCCTGCTACTGCTTAGAGTTTAGCCGGGTCTGATTCATCGGGAATGAATTGGAATGGTGTTGAACATGTCCTACTGTGTGTGAGCTAAGTGTGTGAATACGATTTGGTAAAGGTATTGGTGAGAGGCCATGTAGGAGTACATGGTGGGTTGTCTCATTGAAGCCGTCCTCAGGAACTGAGTTCTGTGTTTGTGATCCATGAAACAGCTACTACCATGCATTGGGCCCTGAAATATGACCCCGCTCGACTTCTTAACCACCCTAATCCTCTGTCCAGGAGTTGCAAGTAGTTTATGGTGTTTGTAGCATGCTGGGGGATGCACGCAGCGCTGACCATAGGGGTGGGATGTGTTGCGGTAGGCACGTGGCCCGGTGTATCGATTTGCCCGTTTGGTGTCTCGCGAACCCTGCACATATCGTTCGGGGCCGTTAGTGGAAACCTCGGCCGGACTCCCTGCGGATGGAACCCGAATAGGCGATAAACCTGGACTAGAGACTTGAGTATTTAGGTAGGTCGTGGTCTACACCCACGTCGGCTTTGGCTTGAAGTCTGCCGAGCACATGTCGTGTGCAGACGCTAAGTGGTGGAAACATATATGAAGAAGTACACCCCTGCAGGGTTAACATCATCTATTCGAATAGCCGTGTCCGTGGTACTGGACTTCTGGGTTGCCTATATCAGTTCATAGACAAGTGAAAGTGGATACTCTAAAATGCGCAAGATAAGCGTGAGTGCTATGGATGGCGTTCTCATAGGGAGACGGAGCGGATCCATAGTGGTGTATTGATATGGTGAATATGTGGACTCGTGTGCGCCACCTCAAAGAGTTACTTGCAGTCATAGTTCAGGTTAGCCACTGAGTCAAAGCTGGCTTGCTGCAGTTAAACTCCACCACCCCCTTTATTGATACCGATGCATGTGTAGATAGTTCTGATGTAAGTCTTGCTAGGTACATTTGTACTCACGTTTGCCTATTTTATGTTTTTGCAGAGAGACTTCAGTCTTGCTAGTAGTACCGCTTGGACTTGGACGTTTAGCTTGTTACCTCAGCTACGATCTTGTGCCCTCGGCAAGATCTGGTAGATAGTCAGGCTTCTCAGCCTTTTTCATTTGTAGATGTCTGTACTCAGACATGTTAAGCTTCCGCATGTGTTTGACTTGTATGCTCTGAATGTTGGGTCATGAGACCCATGTTTGTAATATCTCGCTCCTCGGAGCCTAATGAATAAATACTTTGAGTCGTAGAGTTATGTTGTGATGCCATGTTGTATCTACTCATATCGGGCATATTGTGTGTATGATTGAAATGCTTGGTATGAGTGGGATCCGACTATCTAGTTGTTTATCCTTGGCAGCCTATCATATGGGGAAATGTAGTCTAGTGCTTCTGAGCGATAGTAGTCCGCTACAGCCCGGTTCACCGGAGTCCTGCTAGCCCAGCACTACTGCTCGGAACACTTGATTGGCCGGCATGTGATTCACTTCGCTCATGTGTCTGTCCCATCGGGGAAATGTCACGCGGTGACATCCGGAGTCCTGCCTAGCCTGCTACAGCCCGGGTTACCGGAGTCCTGTTAGCCCAGTGCTACAGCCCGGATTCATACGTTGATGACCGACATGCTCGATGTGATTCATGTATGCCTGTCCTCGTAGGTACCAACGCTGTCAGGACCCCGATCCTAACCCACATTGATCCAGCATGTAACACATCATATCACTTTGCGGCCTCACGCACGGTACTCCCACGGGTGCCACCTTACCTGGCCCGGGACCGTTTGCGTCTTTTGGCTCACGTATATGATAGTGTCGCTAGCATCCATATGACAGAGAACCCGGGCCGACATGGCTAGTCATGAACCCAAAGCGGCGCTAACCTATGAGGACAGGCATACATGGGTCACATCGAGCATGTCGGTCATCAACGTGTGAATCCGGGCTGTAGCACTGGGCTAACAGGACTCCGGTAACCCGGGCTGTAGCAGGCTAGGCAGGACTCCGGATGTCACCGCGTGACATTTCCCCGAAGGGACAGACACAGGAGCGAAGTGAATCACATGCCGGCCACTCAAGTGTTCCGAGCAGTAGTGCTGGGCTAGCAGGACTCCGGTGAACCGGGCTGTAGCGGACTACTATCGCTCAGAAGCACTAGACTACATTTCCCCATATGATAGGCTGCCAAGGATAAACAACTAGATAGTCGGATCCCACTCATACCAAGCATTTCAATCATACACACAATATGCCCGATATGAGTAAATACAACATGGCATCACAACATAACTCTACGACTCCAATATTTATTCATTAGGCTCCGAGGAGCGAGATATTACAAACATGGGTCTCATGACCCAACATACAGAGCATACAAGCAACAAGCACATGCGGAAGCTTAACTTGTCTGAGTACAGACAACTACAAATGAAAAAGGCTGAGAAGCCTGACTATCCACTAGACCCTGCCGAGGGCACAAGATCGTAGCTGAGGTAACAAGCTAAACGTCGAAGTCCACGCGGAACTACTAGCGAGACTGACGTCTCTCTGCAAAAACATAAAATAGGCAAACGTGAGTACAAATGTACTCAGCAAGACTTACATCAGGACTAATTACATATGCATGAGTATCAAAAGGGGGGTGGTGGAGTTTGACTGCAGCAAGCCAGCTTTGACTCAGTGGCTAACCTGAACTACGACTGCAAGTAACTCTTTTGAGGTGGCGCACACGAGTCCACATATTCACCATATCAATACACCACTATGGATCCGCTCCCGTCTCCCTACGAGAAGGCCATCCATAGCACTCACGCTTATCTTGCGCATTTTAGAGTATCCACTTTCACTTGTCTATGAACTATGCAAGGGGTCCAAGTTTCCATATGCGAGGAATCCGGCTATTCGAATAGATAATGATAACCCTGCAGGGGTGTACTTCTTCACACACGCTCTCGCCACTTATCGCCCTGTACACGTCATGTACCTCGGCAACCTTCAAGCGGAAGCCGGGCGAGGGAGTCGGCCACGACCTGACTAACCACACAAGTCTCTAGTCCAGGTTTATCGCCTATTCGGGTTCCATCCGCAAGGAGATCCGGCCGGGGTGTCGCTCACGGCCCCAAACGATGTGTGCAGGGTCCCCAAGCCCACCTCGACGGGTAGATCTACGCTTGGTACACCGTGCCATGGTGCCTAGTCTGTCCCAAGCCCACCTGTACAGGGTACCACTTGGTAGACTACTAACACTTCCTACAAACACCAGAAACTAGTTGCAACTCCTGGACAGAGATCAGGTTGATTAATAAGTCGAGAGAGCTTGGAGTGCCCGGAGCTCAATGTGTGGTAGTAACTGTTCATGGATCACAAACACAGAACTCAGTTCTTGAGGACGGCTGCAATGAGACAACCCACCATGTACTCCTACATGGCCTCTCACCGCTACCTTTACCAAATCGTGTTCACACACTTAGCTCTCAATAGTAGGACATGTTCACCACATTCCAATTCATTCCCGATGAATCAGACCCGACTCAACTCTAAGCAGTAGCAGGCATGACAAACAAGCATGAATGAGTAGGCACATCAGGGCTCAAACAACTCCTACTCATGCTAGTGGGTTTCATCTATTTACTATGGATTGACAGGTCATGCAAAGGATAAAGGGGTTCAGCTACCGCAGCAAGTAACAGATGAAACGTTGTTGTCCTAATGAAGTAAAAGAGAGCAAGAGTGAGAGAGTAGGATTGTATCGGAATGAACAAGGGGTTTTTCTTGCCTGGCACTTCTGAAGATAATATAGCTCTTCATCGGTGTCATCGATCGCATCGTCGGAAACATCGTCAACTGAGAGGGGACGGTTACCGGCAAACAGAGAAGGACACAATCAATGCAATGCAACAATATGATGCATGATCATGACATGGCAATATGTTGTGATTTGAGCTAATGCATCTAGCTATGACTTAAATGAAGTTGGTTTGAATACATGATTCAAATTCCAACTCCATATGTGATTATTTAAATGCCCTTTATTTGTTTTGTCCAAAACAGAGGACAAACATTGTTCAAACATGCATGAAAATGGTACAGATGGATTCCTTGAATTTTTCTGGTAATTTTTCATATATAATTTGTTTGATTTGGAGTTACGGTTGAATTACTATGGATTTTTGAAGTTTGCAGCATTTCTGGAATTTCCTGATTTATTTAAATCCAGAAATCAAATACTGCGTAAGCATGACATAGGTGTGACGTCAGCAGGTCAATTGCGGCTGACCAGGTCAAACCTGACCAGTGGGGTCCACTGGTCAGTGACCTGGCGCTGTTCAGTGTCAATGGCAGGTGGGTCCGGGTCAACAGACACGTCAGCACAGTCAACTCTGACTGGTGGGTCCCGCGTGATTATGAACTAATCTAAACAGAAATAAAACCTTGATTATTTAGGGCGTGGGGCCCAGGTGTCAGTGAGCTAGGTGGGTTAGTTAGGGCGTCATTAGTGGCTAATTAACCATGCCACGTCAGCATCGCCGGAGCTCAACGCCGGCGACCTGGAAACGCGGCGGTGAGACACTGGAGGGGCTCGGGTTTCTCCTACAGTGCACCATTCGGTGCGCCCTTAGGCCCTACGGAGAGTTGGCGTGACGGTGCGTCGGATGGTGGTGGTCTCCAGGCCTGGGGTGGCCGGAGTCGACGGCGGCGAGCTCGGTTGCGGCCGCCGGAGTTCGGGTGGCCACGGGTTAGTTGCTGCGATGTGCAAACGGGCGGGTGCTTGCGCTAGGAATGCTCTACGGGATGCCACAAGTACGTTAGGCTCGCCAGGGTGACCAAATGGTCACCGGAGCTACGTCGACGGCGAGCTCGGGCGGCAGCGTGCTAAGGTCATCAAGGGGGCGACGTCTACGGCGAGCCAACAACGCGGGGAATAGGGGGTTCGACGCAGAAGCTCACAACGGATCCAATGGAGCGGTCGGCGAGCTCGGGGAAGGCTTGGTGCAGTCGTGCGGCCGCCGGCGATCTCGGGGCAGAGGCGGCGAAGATGGCGGGGCAGGGGGTGATGCGGGGCGTCCGGCGTCGGGTAGCTCGGTGAGGATGAGGAGAGGGACTAGGCGGAGCTCCTGGGCATGTAGGAGAGGCGAGGGGGAGGCGGTGGCCGCGTTGGTGGCGAACGGCGGCGACGAAGCCGTCCGGGTGGTGAGAGAGAGAGGTCCAGGAGAGGGGATGAGCACGGGGAGAGTGAGAGAGCGTTGAGGGAGGTCCAGGGGGTCTGCGTGGCAACGCCAGAGGCGCCCAGGCCCTCGGCGGCAAGCAGGAGGTGGCGTGCGGTGGCCGTGCGCGTCGGCCACCGCACCCATCCTCCTGGCAAGGAGGAAGTCGACAGGGGGAGGGCCAGGTGGGCTGGGCCAGGTGGCTGGGCCGGCCACGTGGGCTGCCAGGTGGCTGCACAGGTGAGTTGGCCCAGGTAAGTTTCTGTTCTTACCTCTGTCTGTTATTTCTATTTTCTATTTTCTGACATTTGTTTCTGATTTATTAAAATACTAAAACAATTTTAAACTTCATGAAAATAATTGTGTCAACTAAGTGGACTTATACAAAGCCACACAACAATTTTCAGAATTATTGAACATATATTTATATATATAATAAATATAAATCCAATTCAAATAGTTATTGAATTAATTCCAAATGCCCAGAATAAATATCTATGAGCTCCTAAAAATATTGGTTTGAATTTTATCTCTGACCAATATTTTCAGAGGGCAGCATGAACATTTTCTTGGACCTTTTTGGAGCAATTTTTATCTGGGTTATTTCTAGAAATGATTTCTGAGGGTTTCACAAATCCTCATTTCATAATTAAATGGAATTTAAACATGATGCACACATGACTAGCTAGTCTAGGTCATACCAGATCTAGGGACGTGACAAAATGGTCGCATGCTAAGTTGCTGAAAATTTGCAGAATAACCCTCCAGGATAGGATATTCACCCATAGGTCTAGAATCACGCCATGCAACCGTTCAATCTCAGATCCAAGGGCTCTCGGAAGCCCGTATCATGGGAGAATGGAAAGCCACTACCCTGCCGTTCGCACGCTGGTAGTTTGCTCCTACTCGTCCCCGCACATCCTTCAATACTACGGTGGTTCGCTCCTAGTCATCCCGTCCATTCACATTACGGCAGTTCTACTAATCCTAACCCTCCTCCCAAATCCATGGCGTCCCAAATCTCCACAATCGGCGGTGAGTACAAGGTTAGAACCATCACCAGCGATGAGTTCGACGTCATCTACACCCGTTCTTCCGCGATGGTGAAAGGATGCCTTTCTCGCTTCAGACGCATGTTCGAAAACTCAGATGATGAGTGGGTCGATGGGCTAGATGTTGAGTACACCATAGTCCTGAGACGAGAGAAGGATCTAAAGGACGAAGAGAGGAAGAAGCCCGCCGTGATCCAGGTTTGCGTACATAACGTTTTCTTGGTCTACCACATATGCCATGCCGACGTTGAGTGCCAGGATTTTAAGAACTTCCTCAAGGACAAAATAGTGAAATTCGTTATTGTAGACTTTAAGAACGACGAAGAAGTCCTCGGTCGAATCAGCCTCTTTGTAGGCAACCCCTTCGACCTCCAGAAGAATTGGCTGGTGCCCTCTCGTCAACCTTCAATGCTGACCCTGGCAGGAGCCATGGTTCATCCTTCGTACCGTAAACTGGAGAAACCTCATTACACATTTCATCGTCATGCATGGCAGCCGAATGTACTAGATATAGACCACATCCACTACGCTGCAATGGATGGATACCTTTGTTTCAATATCTACAAGGGTTGGATGAAGAGCAACAGCCAAGTGTGCGGTTCAAGCAAAGAAGTATCAGCCAAGAGGAATAGGGACAAGGACGAAGTCGAGGACGTGGACGAAGACTCCGAGTAAGGTGGCAGTGTCGTTGCTCATGGTGGTTCTAAACTTCTAATGTAGTGTCTACCGGATTAGTTGCATAGTTTAACTTCAGGTGTGCTTAGTTTAATTTGAGGGGTGTGTTGTGCTGAGCCCCCAGAAGAACTATGTTATGTTTCTTCGCGTTACTTTAACTCTTCAGTATGTACATACTACTAGTATTTTTTTAATAGAATTTAGCACCCCAATTAAGCACGTACTAGCTTTTTTAATAGTACTATATGCATAATTTGGCGACGAGTGCTCTCTATATGTACGACCTTTTTTTAAATTTCAATTTTTGCTCCATGGCGCAATCCATCGATAGTACTACTGTACAAAAGTATATATTTTTTAAAAGGCTAGAGTACTGTTCATCACATATATAGTCAGTTAAATTCTCAACCTAGAACAATGTGCATGCCATGTAGTAAACCGATACGGAGGAAGTATAGTAAAAATGAGGTGATTTTACTGAGCGATCGGCAGGGGAGCATGGCCTTTCATGCGGTCCCATGTGTCATGATGTACCAAGGTGATGCACGTGCCCCTCTTGAGGCAGACGCAATACTAGTATGTGGTTTGAGATGATGGCGAACCAAAGTGTGAAATAATGGTTGCTTCGTCCGTCTGGGTAGGTGCGGCATTGTGATTTGACGTCTCATTGCTCATTACTACTACTGGGCCGGTACGAGTGGGGTGCGTCCCCCTGCGGTTCTGCACTATTATTTGGTGCTTGACACATCGACCCGGTTGCTATATGTCCCCATGTCGGTGACAGGAAGTATAGAATTCATGAAAGGGAGCGTCGACGGAGGAGTATACTACAGAATTCATGAAAGGGAGTGACTTAGTTTTGGAAAAATCTGTTTTTACAGAGTACGTACCCACTAGGGTTTATAGGGCTTATCTAAAAAAATTCGTTTTTCCGTTTGATAAGTCGCAATTCTACTATACTAGTAGTAGTACCATTACATGTTGGATTACGAGGTGCGTTAGATGAACCGACACAAGCAGTGTCAAGAGGAAACTAACCAATGCATGTACAAGTTCATGGAAATTTAGTGGTCATTCATGCCTTCGTTCTAATTAATGCCTCGGTAAACATAACTTCTTGAAAAAAACGAGCGTACTAATTACTTGTGCAAACTACGAAATTAATTCGACCACTCACCGTCTACCTTGGTTGGAGAGATTTTGAAATTGAGCCATAAACTGGAAAGGAGGGAGTAGTAACTTTTGTCTCGATTACTATTTGTGGCCTTGTATAGATGCAAAATGTATTTTTTATAGTGGCCTTGTATAAGTAAATGGAGGGAGTACTAACCAAAGTACGTAGTAGGGACGAGGAGTAAACGGACGGAGTAGTAAAATTTTCTCCTCGTGCTGCGAGCCACCGTGCGCGTGGGCGAGGGAGCGGGCGTAGTCACCTCATCCTGCGAGCCACCGCGCTCGTGGGTGGGGGAGACGGTGTACTAAGCAAGCTTCTCCTCGTTCTTCGAGTTGACAGGACACATCAAAAGTACTCCAGTGTACAGAGCCTTGCCTCTAAGGTAGGCCCCACATGGTTTGCCTATTTTTTTTAATTTAACATAACGCGTCAAGTTGCAATTTGTTTATTCACCCGTGGTAGATGATCCTCCCTCCACCAAGTGGACAACCAGTACACGTGCCAAATTACCACATGGGCTGCCTTTTTCGTACAGAAATGAGCTCCACCGTGTACTCGCGCGGGTGTGGTTGGGAAAGAGACGGGAGTACGTGCGCCGTGCGTGCACCTCTTCTCTTCGTGCACGTCCCCCACCTACGTGGGTGTGTGTGAGAGAGATACAAACCTAGACATAATGCGCCATCCATCCCCATGCCTCCACCCAGTGCGACCACCAGTCACCACCACGCCCCACTCCTCCTCACCTTATCTCTCATCTTTCTCCCTCCATTTTTATATACAAGGGGCCACTATCAAAATTACAATTTGCAAATATACCAGGTCACTAACACTAATCGATGAAATATTAATGGTGTTTGCCTCGTGGTACTAGCAAAGGAGGACATTAATTATCCCTTGCATGCTGGCGGGAGTTTGTAAAAAATGCATCTTGATGTTCCGTGCAATGCACGGGCATCTTGCTAGTCCATGAAAACAACACATGGAAAAATTCCACGGCGAACGAGGGATTTGAATCTGTTGGGAGGGGCTATTTGGATCTTCCCTGGGGTAGCCAAAATATTGGCGACCCTTTTGTCCACCGGTGCTTTGCCACAGATGAACGAGGAATGGCTCGGGTGCTCATGTGGTCATGCATCCTCCAGCGCGCATGTTGGGGACGAGCTCGCACGAGTTGTGTTTTTTTGTCCCACAACACCGCCCGAGCCGCCCGCAGACCGACCAGCGACCCGCAAATTACTCCATCCAACCGTAGCCGCACACATTATGACAGCAACTCAACCAACCGGATGAAATTCACGCAAACACGTAGACAAACTGATATTTCATATAAGCGACGACGGAAATCATATAAAATACTGAATTTTCATACAAACATGATGGATTTCATTACATACAAATGAACTACGCGGTGCTAGTTCTAGACAGCACAGGTATATAATACCTGACCTAAATGGTTGCCCGCCGATCGATTTGTGTTCCTCATGTCCGGCAGCACGATCATCAGACTGCCGGGAGCCCTGGAGGTATATGCTTCAGTGCAAAGGATGGCTCGCTTCCCCACTGCCCAACTGATATCATTGGCTGGTGCCGAAGATGATGGTGGTCGGCATCGGTTCGAGTTCATCACCGGCCACTACTTCGCCATGGCCGGCACCGGCTCGAGTTCATCCTAACATTCCCCTCTTCCGTGGAGCCCATGCGGGGTCGACGAAGGTCCTCGCAACAAAAGGATCCGGCAAGACACCTGTTATGTACGCCGGTGTCGCCTCCGCGGTGGCCTTCATGGGACCCAAGCGGTGGCGGCCTCCCGTGTTCTACTTCTCCTCGATGATGGCGGCGGACGCGGAGGCGCTGGCCACCGACTCGTCGCTCTCCGCGCACTCGGCTTCTGTCGCTGCTTGCATGGCGCGGCCGCCGGCATGGGAGTCTCGGCCACAGAAACGGGAGACGCAGTATGAGGCGGCGGCGTGGACGGCAGCAACGACGCCCGTGCGGCGCTCCTCGTCGAGCTGGCCTGGAGCGGCGAGTTGCTGAATCGCGCGCCGTCTTGGGGCGACAACTGGCTCCGTCGGGCGAGGGGAGGGAGGTGGATCAGCGAGCTGCATAGCTCGTATCCGGCGGGCTACCCAGCCGGCTTGGATGCGGAATAACTACTCTTCGTAAGCCATTGTAAGAGTGGACAAAATTGTGGAGGAGATAGGGGAGCGGCGGAGGTGTGCGATTCTTGGCCAGCGTTTGGCCTCGTTTAAATAGGAGATTAAATAGATGGCGGACGGGATGAGCTCGGCCGGCGTTGCGTTTAACGCCGGCCCGGTCATGAACGGACGTGTGTCTAGAGTGGGTTTCTCGGCTTCCACACGGGCGGGTTTCATGGAGGCGTTTGAATGCGGCACAGAGGCATGTTCAGCCGGGCGTGCCGCGAGTGGCACCCTCGACTCTGACCTAGGACACCGCGCCGTTCTTCCACTGACGTGTGGGCTCTTTTGGGTGCATGTCCTGCATGTCAGTGACCCAACACAGGCAGCGCACAGCAGAGGAACCTTTGGTGGGCCAGGGCGGTTAGAAGCGGGCATTTCATAAACCGATGATTGTTCATTGAGTGTGACATCGTCTTTTTCATGTAGATAAGCCTACTATGTTGATAGCCCGTTCGATACGTTGTGATTCATAAAGACCGCTGCAAACATCAATGTTCTGCTTATCACAGATAAGATTGATTAATACCCGTAACAATCCATGTCCTTAACAAAGGGTGCATGCACGTATAGGTTGAGCGCGTGTGTTGCGTCGTGTGCTGTGTGCATGCAGGCGTGCGAGTGTTGCGTGCGTGCAAGGGTATGTTTCAGTGTTGCATGCATGTGTGCATACGTGTGTGTGTTCGTGAGTGCATGTGTATGTGTCAGTGTTGCACGCCAGCATGCGTGCGTGTGTACGTGTCAGTGTTGCACGCCTACATGCGTGCGTGCATGTGTACGTGCGGGGTGAGGCTGCACGTCAGTCGACTGACTTTTTCATCTCTGGTCATTAGATTTTCCAGCCATTGGATACGAAATCGAGGGCCTCCAGTGTCAGGACCCCGATTCCAAGTCACATCGATCTAGCCGGTAACACCTCATATCACTTTGCGGCCTCACGCACGGTATTCCCACAGGTGTCGACTTACCATGGCCCGGGACCGTTTGTGCTGTTGGCTCACGTATATGATAGTGTCGCTAGCATCCATATGACAGAGAACCCGGGCCGACATGGCTAGTCGTGAATCCAAAGCGGCACTAACCCATGGGGACAGGCATACATGAATCACATCGAGCATGTCGGTCAGCAGCTTGTGAATCCGGGTTGTAGCACTGGGCTAACAGGACTCCAGGAACCCGGGCTGTAGCAGGCTAGGCAGGACTCCAGATGTCACCGCGTGACATTTCCCCGAAGGGACAGACACAGGAACGAAGTGAAACACATGCCGGCCAGTCAAGTGTCCTGAACAGTAGTGCTGGGCTAGCAGGACTCCGGTGAACCGGGCTATAGCGGACTACTATGGCTCATAGAAGCACCAGACTACATTTCCCCATAAGAACGGCTGCCAAGGATAAACAACTAGATTGTCGGATCCCACACATACGAAGCATTTCAATCATACACACAACATGCTCGATATGTGTAAATACAACATGGCATCACAACATAACTCTATGACTCATGTATTTACTCATTAGGCTCCGAGGATCCAAGATATTACAAACATGGGTCTCATGACCCAACAATCAGAGCATACAAGTCAAAGCACATGCGGAAACTTATCATGTCTGAGTACAGACATCTACAAATGAAAAAGGCTGAGAAGCCTGAATATCTAGCAGATCCTGCCAAGGGCACAAGATCGTAGCTGAGGTATCAAGCTAAACGTCGAAGTCCACACGGAACTACTAGCGAGACTGACGTCTCTCTGCAAAACATAAAATAAGCAAACGTGAGTACAAATGTACCCAACAAGACTTACATCCGAACTATGTACATATGCATCAGTATCAACAAAAGGGGTGGTGGAGTTTGACTGCAGCAAGCCAGCTTTGACTCGGTGGCTATCCTGAACTACGACTGCAAATAACTCTTTTGAGGTGGCGCACACGAGTCCACATATTCACCATGTCAATACACCACTATTGATCCGCTCCCGTCTACCTACGAGAAGGCCATCCATAGCACTCACGCTTATCTTGCGCATTTTAGAGTATCCGCTTCAAGCTATCTATGAACTGTACAGGCAACCCAGAAGTCCATTACCGCGGACACGGATATTTGAATAGATCATTTATAACCCTGCAGGGGTGTACTTCTTCACACACGCTCTCGCCACTTACCACCATGTACACGTCATGTATCTCGGCAACCTTCAAGCGGAAGCTTGGCGAGGGAGTCGGCCATGACCTGACTAACCACACAAGTTTCTAGTCCAGGTTTATCGCCTATTCGGGTTCCATCCGCGAGGAGATCCGGCCGGAGTTTCGCTCAATGCCCCAGACGATGTGTGCAGGGTTCCCAAGCCCACCATCCGGGTGCCACTTGGTACACCGTGCCACTGTGCCTAGTCTGTCCCAATCCCACCTGTGTCGGGTGCCACTTGGTAGACTACTAACACTACCTACAAACACTAGAAACTAGTTGCAACTCCTGGAGAGAGATCGAGTTGGTTAATAAGCCGAGAGGGGCCGAGTTACCGGAACCCAATGTGTGGTAGTAACTATTCATGGATCACAAACACAGAACTCAGTTCCTGAGGACGGTTTCAATGAGACAACCCACCACATACTCCTACATGGCCTCTCACCGCTACCTTTACCAAATCGTGTTCTCACACTTAGCTCTCAACAGTAGGACATGTTCACCACATTCCAATTCATTCCCGATGAATCAGACCCGACTCAACTCTAAGCAGTAGCAGGCATGACAACAAAGCATGAATGAGTAGGCACATCAGGGCTCAAACAACTCCTACACATGCTAGTGGGTTTCATCTATTTACTGTGGTAATGATAGGTCATGCAGAGGAAAGGGGTTCAACTACCGCAGCATGTAACATTTGAATCGTTGTTGTCCTAATGCAGTAAAAGAGAGCAGGAGCAAGAGAGTGGGATTGTATAGGAATGAACAAGGGGGTTTTGCTTGCCTGGCACTTCTGAAGATAACATTGGGTCTTCATCAGTGTCAACGATCACAGCATCGGAGCAACTGTTGACACACGAACACGTCACGTGTACCCTCGACGCCGGGGGTGATGCACCGCAGCTCATGTCGAAGGAGACCCGACCGACAGCGCGATACACAAGGCAGTCGACGGGCGCTTTTGCAGACCCGAAAACCCCACAACCCCGGGAGGGACCCCGTCAGGGAGTGCGGCGGCTATGGGCTGCCCTAGGTTGATTCGCTTGCCCCTAGAGCCTCGGGATTCGCAGCTCTCAAACACGAAGAACAACGAAGAACGGGAGAGAAAAACGGTGGAGAGATAAAACATAGATGAAAAAGTAGTATATTGATTTGTTCGATTGTGTGTTGTTCAATCGGCCATCACCCCCAACATATATAAGAGGCGGCTGGACTTCTCGTACAAATAAAGGATTCATCTAGGCTTTCCTTACAAGAAAAATTATATCAATTCACGTCCTAGAGTCCTAATTCTATTCCAACTCGGATTAAGTCTGAATCTGGCCCAAACTCTGTCTTCCTTCTTGCGCGGTCCGCCGGGCTTGCATATGATCTCCGATCAAGACGGCCCAAATATCAAACTCGTGCGCTTCGATGATACGAACAACACTCATGTTGATCACTTTTTCAAATAAGGCAATCTTGAATACTTTTCGAGGTCATCTTTATCTTCCAGTCGGACTCGGTCTTGCGGTAGACTGGATTATCCGAGTCTCGTAGTGAATTTGTGGGCTATATACTATCTCTGATGATGATGACTCCAAAATCAAAGTTTACTGTCTTGATGTGTCACACCCTGATTTTCATGCCACAACACTTAAGCTAATAAAACATGATAAAATGTGGTTTGACAAAAACTTTTGAGTGTTTTGGTTGCAAGTGCTCTAAAAATCAAATAAATCCTCCAACTCTTATACTCCTTCTCCTTGATCCAAAACCTTTTCCCAATGATCATGCCATGTGTATAGTGCAATATAGTATTTTCTTACAAAAATAATTTGGCCAAAAAGTATTTTCAAAAATTAGTTTTCCAAAAACCCCTGAATTGAGGATTGCACTGCAAGTACTTAACTAAGGGCAGTAAAAAATCTTTCCAAAAAAATATTTTTGACTCCTATTAGTTATAGGATACCCATAAACCACAAAAAAATAATGTTAAAAGTTATTTTCCTATTTTATTTAAAGGATTTTTCTTAAGGCCAGAAATGGTCTTAAATAGGTTAAAATTATTTAAAAGCTTTAAAAATATTTTAGAAAAATTAGGGAGACTCAATGGACATATATTTTCCATATATATGAGTTTCAACACATGGTTATGATCAAAATATTGGACAAAACCTCCCAAAACCATTTCTGCCCATTTCAAGGATTTGAAATATTTCTACAGGAAATATTTTCACAAAAATCCAAGAAAAATCCAGCAAGTCACAAATGCATAATGTGATCACCTTGCAAAGCCCCATGTCAACTAGAATCATTTTGGTTCACAAAAATGCCCCAAAACCCTCTCTGACCAGAATCAAATTTGATCAAGTTTGTACTACCAACTTTCTCTCCTTAACCCCAACTTTTGTGAGCATGTTCACATGACCAAATGAGGCCACTACACCAAGTGGTGCATCAAGGAGAAGTGATTTGCTCAACTAGATCTACACAAGTCCATTTCTGCTCATTTCTAGGGTTTACAAAAGTTGCATTGGCAACTTTGCCCAATTAAGCTCCAAATTGGTGGAAGGCCCTAATTATATGTGTCATTTCACCCTGTGGAGTATCATGGCAATTGGAGATCATTTTCTTTCCCAAACCAACATCAAACACCTTCTGTCATTTTGCAAAAACCACTGTTTTGACCCCTTCCACTATTCTTGGTGCGCTCCAATTTTTACCACAACCCCTTCTAGTCCCTTTTCACCTCTAGTAGCAATGGCAAGCCCATAGCTCACTCATTGGATGGGTAAAACCCCACTTCCTCTCTCTAGTCAGCCCATTTGCACACTTCTTCTCCCTCTCTCCTCACCCCAGTGGCCATCTAGGGCATCCAATGCCCCTCTCCTCTTCTTTACTCCCCCCTAGACCTGCTAGACACTAGTGGACACGCCCTACCCTTTTAAACAATGCCATGACAGCCATTTGGGCGCTCTGGAGCGCACTACAGTGCGTTCCCGCACTGTAGCCGCCCCCTTCCAGCCACATCCGGCCACCTAGGGCCTCCCCCTCGTGTCCCCCGAGGTCACCTCGATGTCCGCAGCACGCTACACTGTCGTCCCCTCCTCTCTCTGCCTCTCCGGCTTTCCTCGCGTGCGGACAGAGCGCCGCCCGAGCGCGCCAGTCGCTGGCCGCGGCGGGGACCCGCTTGCCGCATTCCCCGCTCCCTCTTTCTCTTCCTGGCGCCCTACTCCACCCCCATGAGCGCCGCAGACAGCCCCGAGCCTCCTCCCATGGCCACCACGGCCATTTCCGCGGGTGCCCGTAGGCCACGTCCACGGTGAGCCATGGCCTCGCCACTTAAGGGCTCCCGAGGCCTACCTCTGGATCCCATTCGCTCTCCCTCTCTCCCAGCCACCCCCTGGACCAACCCACTCCCCTCCTCGCGCTCTCCATCAGCCACCATGGCCGGAGCCTTGCCGTCGGCCTCCACCTAAATCCGCACCCGTCTCTCCTTCTCCTTCCCTCTGGACCGCAATAGAGCGCCACCACCGTCACCGTGAGGTCCTCCCGTGCTTCTCCCCCTCCTCCCCGTGGCTGTTCCGTCGAGCTGCATCACCACCGTCAGCCTCGCCCGCTGGGGTCGACGCCTTGCTCGACCCGGTGCCCCTGGGCGACCGTGCCACCCACGGTTGGACGCGGCTGGGTCCCCTGAGCACGCCGGTGGGCAGAGCATCGCCGGAGATGCTCTGTAGCCCCAGCGATCGCCGCCGGGAGCTGGTCCCCCCCGCGGTCGGAGCGCGCGCGGGAGGTTGAAGACGGCCTGCTGTGGGGCCCCGCGCGTCAGCGACCCAGCAGGCGGGCCCCACCATTTAAGTGGAAACGGCTTCGGCCGGATCCGCCTTCCCTGCGCGAAGGTGCACTCCCGTGAAGCCGTCTTCGACGTTACCCCCCCTGTCGCCAGCGCAGCTGAGCCGCTGGGCCGGCCCACTGCTAAACTGCGCCCAGTGCGCTGATAAGGGTAAAACCCTTTCCCTTTCCTTTTTCTTTTCTGTAAATTTGTAAAATCCACAAATAAGTCAAATAAACTCCAAATTTGATGATTCAAATTTCCACAGACTCCATAAATCAAGTGTTATTTAATAGGCCACAGTGGACATTTTTGTTGTCCTTGGTTTTCACTGAACCTTTTAAAAAGGTCATTTATCCACATAAGTTCACTTCAAAAATCCATATTATATTCATTTCAACTGCAAATCCAGTGAAACCAATTTCTATATGTTTCTAAAATCATGCCTGAATTAATGAGTACTTTTACTCATTTTTATAAAATGGCATTCTGTGGAGAACTTGTGGATCCATCAAATCCATTGATTCCATCATATCAAAATGTTTAGAAATATCCACTTATCCAATTCCATTGAAATCACTTTGGTCATTCCTCATATGACTAGAGGTATCCTAGAAAAGTCCAGTTCATATTTTTAGAGCACTTTTATTTTTTGCCTTGCGGTGTTGCTTATTATGATTGTTTGCGACGTTAGTTGACGAAGTAGACGGAGTACTTGGAGAAGGACCAGAAGACTTGAAGACTCAGATGAACCAGGCAAGCAGCCCATTGACCATGTCTATGAAACCTTTTTATGCATGTCATATAGCACTTTATTAGCGTTGCTTCGGAATCATGATGTGATGGAAACCACTTTAATGGGTTGCCTCTGTTACTTCCTCGTTGATACTTGCATTGTGCATGACCCTACCTCCTTATGAGGGTTATGCCAGTGGGAGTAGATAGGATGCTAAAGTAGTGCTACGCAAAAAGGGACGGGAATATGCATGGTGATGGAGACAAAGCATTTTCAAAGGACTTTTCGAAAACCCCATCGGGTGCCACTTATGCCCGAGGGAGATGATGAGATGGGTAGCCACTTGATGACGAAGTGGTGTACGGAGGCAAGTGTGTGTGTTGTTTTCGAAAACGGATTAGATTTAAGATTTGTCGACTGTCCCAACCTTACATGCGCAACCACTCTAACCTTATATGGGAAAGGGCATTATTGATTACTTAGGCCGATACTAGCTTGGAGCCCGCATTACTAGTGACGGGGGAGAGTTGGTGCTCTCTCTCGGGACGGGGTCGTGCCAGGTAGGGCGGCCATGACTGTTTTCACAGGGCACCGGATACACCATTGTGTCCCCTCTCGGATGTTACGATCTCGAGCGAGCCTCGTATGATGTACATCATGAGGATACGGAACAACGAGTGGACTCCTTGTTAGTGTCGTCTAGGGAAAGATAGTGATCGAGTGCTTACCCCGGGTACTTGAGGTACTGCGGGTCATGGATGACATGGAAGCTCCCCGGATCTTGTGGGTAAAGTGTGCAACCTCTGCAGAGTGTTAAACTATTCGAATAGCCGTGTCCATGGTCAAGGACAGTTGGGCGGTGCTGCTTAAACTACGTCCACTTGTTTACAAACCAGTGTGTGTGGGAAGAGCTACTTGGGTCAAGTCAAGGACTTGTCATGATCGAGTTGGGTTGGTGCCCACTCTATTTATGTTGACATCTGTAGCATGTCCTCATGGTTACTTGAATTCTCCTGATGCATGTCTTACAAGTTGTTGAACATGTCATTGCACTCAAAACTAGCTTTCCGCAAAAATTTACCTATGTCATGCATTATTGTACCTTGAACCAAAACATGGGTTGCTTGCGAGTACATTCAAAGTACTCATTGGCTTGCCACTGGTTATTTTATTGGCCAGGCATAAAAGAACAGGATAAGATGAAGAATACTTCGGTGACGAGCATGCAAGCTAGGACCTTTCCCAGTCAGAATGCCTGTAGGGTTAAGGCAGATGGCATGGGTCCAAGTTATCGACGAAGATTTCCGCTGCAATACTCAATACTTGACCATAATGGCCCTACTCATGTAACACGGTATGTATGGATGTAAGACTCTTGTTATTCAGCTTCTGTGTGTTCAGTGAGCATTGATCTCTGGGATCACTGTACACGTGCATTCGGTGATCACGACTTATGAGTCGGGGTCCCCACATGATGATACGCACAACTTCTGTATTGAACACTTCTTCATCTGAGGTCATCTTGATAAACTTTCAGGCATATGTTCAATTTCACTCGGATTCGAGCTCATCCACTCGGATTAGAGTCATTCACTTGGATCGTCCGACTGGACTTTTCATTCGGATGTTTAGAGTCTTTCACTCGGAATACACTCGGAAGACAATATTTCCACTCGGATGACTATATTTCCACATGGAAGGCATTATCTTATTCGATCGGCAAGTTTTCGCCCGATGGTAATCTTTTCACTCAGAATATTTTCACTTGGAGGACAATTTCACTCGGATGACCATATTTCCACTCGGATGAATATATTTCCACATTGGATAATAATAATTCCATCCGGTCAGCAAAATTTCACTCGACCGGTAAATTTTCACTCGACCGTAAACTTTCACTCGGATGGTAAACTTTTCACTCGGATTTTCCGACTGAAAACATAGCCTGATCTTGATTTGTCTCTCCAGGCCTCATACGACCTCGGATTGAGACGAATTATATATGAAAACCGATCGGCTCGACTAGACGAAACTTTTCCTTGCTGAAGGTTTTTCAATTCAAGGCCGTCTTGATAGCCGAATTACTCGCGCAACCTGACTAGTGTCTGACACCTCGCGCCATATTTCCGTTGAGGTTCGGTCTGCAGTGTATTGCCTCTAACTTTTGCATATGAACTCATATTGAGATGATTTATATATCAAAATCGATTGCCTCAACGAGACGAAGACAATTCCTCAAGTTTGCTCCTTCATCTGAGGTCATATTGAGGGCGTAATCGGCCGAAAAGCACTCAGAACATTAAATTTTGTCACTCGGAGTACAGCTTCGGCCACTGAGATGAGGTCGAATAGCGATAGCCTAAACATCAAAGTCGTTCCACTTGACGATATGCAACTTTCTCATGATAAAAACCCTTTCACTCTGTATCTTACCAAAATCAGGTGTCAACACATGGCCCCCTGTTTTTCGGCAAAGCTTGCACGCCAAAAAATAATATGCATGGTGTTCGTTCTAAGGACGATGTCAACACTCCATCGGCCATTTATTTTTCTCAGGGCGATAATTATGTATCGGCCATGTTTGTGCTAAGGGCGATAATTGTATATCGGCCATTGCCTACTTAGGCTTCCTGCCACACACTCGGGTGGTACTTCTTCAAATATTTGTCATTGAGAGCTCGAGGTAACAATGCCCCTTGTATTGATTCCACCAAATATGAATTTCCGGGAACAACTCTTGTAATCCTAAAATGACATTCCCAACTTGGAGACCACTTCCCGAATTTTCTATCTCTTGAACCAATCGGCAGAATCACTTTCCAGACGAGATCACCAACTTGAAAATTCTTCAACTTGACTTTCTTATTGTAAGCTCTTGCCACCCTTAACTTATCTATCTCTATGGCCTTTAAAGCAGCCAAACGTTTATCAGCAACCTCATCAATATTGTCCATCATTAAGTTATAAAAGTCTATTGCCGATAAAATATTTTGTTTGGCTATTCTCAAAGCATTAAAATTTACCTCTGCTGGTAAAACAGCCTCTTGACCATATACTAGCTCATATGGAGTCACCTTCGTAGCACCATGCCTTGAAATTCTATGTGCCCATAAAGCTTCAGACAACAACTCATGCCATTTCCTTGGATTATCCTCAATCTTCTTCTTGATGAGCTTGATTAAAATTTTATTGCTAGACTCGGCTTGTCCATTAGCTTGGGCATAATACGGAGAGGAATTGAGCAACTTTATATTATAAGATTCGGCAAACTCTCTGACTTGGTGTGACATAAAAGATGAACCTTGATCTGTAGTTAACGTTTGAGGAATACCGAATCTATGAATAATGTGCTCGGTTATGAATTGAATTACCTCCGTATGTGTCATGTTCTTGAGAGGTACTGCTTCAGACCATTTAGTGAAATAATCAGTTGCCACCAACACGAACCGATGCCCCTTTGAGGAAGATGGATGAATTTGCCCAATAAAGTCTAAACCCCATCCTCCGAAAGGCCATGGCTTGATAACAGGATGTAACATAGCAGCAGGAGCCAACTGAATATCACCGAATTTTTGACAAGCTTCTCACCCTTTATAATATCTGAAGCAATCATTAATCATGGTCAGCCAATAAAACCCAGCACGTCATAATAACCATTTCATCTTGGGAGCCGACTGGTGAGTACCACGAATGCCCTCATGTACCTCTCCCATAGCAACTCTTGCTTGGTCCTCATCCAAGCACTTTAAAAGAACATCATCAACTGTTCGGCGATAAAGGTCATCATCCCTCATAATATATTTAAAAGCCATACGCCGAACAGCCCTGTCCACCCTTTCACTCGGATTGCGCAAGTAAGCAACAATGGGCTTCCTCCAGTCGGAATTGTCATATGCACTAGATTTTTCGTTAATGACCGAATCAGTGGGTTCTGGTTCGGCCTCTTCTATACTGGTAAGACAAGACATCGGACTTTGAGAAATATGAAACATGCCATGATCAACATGATATCCAGATGCTTTTTGTGACAACTCATTTGCTTTCCAATTATCATGTCTAGATATATGTGCAATGCTAAAACAATCCAAAGTAGAAATTATATCTAGACATCTATCAAGATAAACATTAAGTGATTCGTCCAAACACTGAAAGACTTTAGATATTTGCTGCACTACTAGTAACGAATCACCGTAAGCCTCAATATGTGTAACACCTATAGCAAGTAACATCTCTAGGCCGAATAACAATGCTTCATATTCGGCTTGATTGTTTGTGCAAAAATATTCTAAGCGGCATGAGGCTTCAAAAACAGCACCATGAGGAGATATATAAGCAATACCAACACCTTGGCCATTGCTACAAACTGAACCATCAAAGTATAATCTCCATGGTACTAATGAAACAAGGTTCATATCAACATCATTCTTGTCATTAATCCGATGTTCAACAATGATATTAGCAACAATTTGGCCTTTCATGGATTTTAGAGATTCATAAGCCAAATCATATTCAATCAAAGCATAAGCCCACTTGCCAATTCTACCACTAAGAATTGGCCTATGCAACATGTATTTAATGACATCGGTTTGGCAAGCTACTACACAAGCACTCGGCACTAAATAATGTCTCAGTTTTGTGCAAGCATAATATAAGCATAGACATAATTTTTCAATAAATGTATACCTTGTCTCGGCGTCCAATAAGCGCCTGCTCAAATATGTAATAGCATGCTCTTTTCCCTCGGTTTCTTGAGTCAAAACAGCACCAATAACTCCTTCCTCTGCTGCAATGTAAAGCTTGAAGGGTTCTCTATGCTTGGGTGCTTTCATCACCGGAGGAGTGCACAAATAGTTTCTGATCATATCAAATGCTTCTTGTTGTTTTGCCCCCCAAGTGAAATCAGCATCATTCTTCAACCGAAGGATAGGAGTAAATGCATCAACTTTCCCTGGTAGATTAGCTATGAACCTTCTCAAATAATTGACCTTGCCCAGGAACTTTTGCATATCTCTCTTGCATGTTGGAGCTTCCACTTTCTGTATGGCCTCTATCTTTTTGGGATCAATCTCTATGCCATCTTCATGAATAATGAAACCCAAAAACTTGCCAGCTGACACACCGAAAGCACACTTCAAAGGATTCATCTTTAGTCCATACTTTTTCATTCTTTCAAAAGCTAAACGCAAATCGGCCAAGTGAGATTCAAAAGCATCCGATTTGACAACAATATCATCAATATAAACTTCAAGTATGACACCGAGTAAATCATGAAAAATCAAATTCATAGCCCTTTGATATGTGGCACCAGCATTTTTTAATCCGAATGTCATTACTGTCCACTCAAATAAACCAAGGAAACCAGGGCATCGAAAAGCAGTCTTGTACATGTCCTCTTCGGCCATAAAAATTTGATTGTATCCGGCATTACCATCTAGAAAGCTAATAACCTTATGTCCAGAAGCATCATTAATAAGCATATCGTCTATTGGCATAGGATACTCATCTTTGGGTGTAGCCCTATTCAAATCTCAGAAGTCAATGCACACCCTCAACTTGTCGGATCCTTTCTTCTCTACCGGGACAATGTTAGAAATCCACTCGGCATACCTGCAAGGTCGAATGAAATTAGCTTCAAGCAGTCGACCGATCTCTTCCTTGATCCGGTCATAAGTTTTCGGATTAAATTTTCTGGCCGACTGTTTATAAGGTCTAAAACCGGCCTTTATAGGTAACCGATGCTCCACTAGCTCTCGGCTTAAACCTGGCATCTCATGATATTCCCATGCAAAGCAACAAACATATTCTTTCAATAGCTCGATTAACTTATCTTTACAATCGGCTTTCAAATTTTTGTTTACAAACGTCGGTCGAGTGACTGAACCATCTCCAATATCTACCTCTTCTAATGGATCAGCCGATGTAAAACCTTGTCCAAGTTTATCCATGTCATCCAACTCCTCTATATACTCATACATATCGTTCTCGCTGGACCGATATTTCACAAGACGTTTTTTTAACCATTCGGAGCTAGAATCCATTTAAACATATCATACCTTGGAGCTGATTGCATTCAGCCGGCTTTAAAGAGACGGGCACAAAACCATTCTTGGTCGCGCTGAGAAAATCAAACTCTGATAAGTCATGTCCCGTCAAGCAAGTAGCATTGGGATGTTGCCAATCCACCGATGCATCGGCCAAAGCAACACAGGCCGAGTTATCCGCATGAATGACTTCCACTTCATCATCAATCCACTGAATCAAAAACTGGTGCATAGTGGATGGCACGCACTAGTTTGCATGAACCCAATCACGGCCTAGTATGATGTTGTAGTTACCTTGTACCTCAGCGACAAACAATATAGTAGCCAAAGTTTTGCTTCCGACTGTAAGTTCCACATACATTACACCCTTTGGCTTCAGTTTTTTCTTTGCCTTCAAATCCGTTGAGCACCATATTGGTCTTGATCAATTCTTCATCTGGCAAACCCAATTTCTTGAAGACCGAATAGGGCATAAGATTTACCACAGCACCACCATCAACAAGCATCCGAGTGAGCGGCAACCCATTGATATGACCTCTGAGATATAATGGTTTCAGATGCGTTACTGGTTCTTTTGGCTTCTCGAATATTGCGTTTTTAGGGCCAAAATCCATCTGAGCCACCTCCCCTTCCTCATCCACAGCACGAAACTCAGCAAGTAAGTAATACACCATATTGATATCCATACCTTCATGAACCGGCGTAGACTCATAGTCCAACATATCAGTCTCCTCCTCGAGTGCATCCACCGGTTCTGAAATTTGTCCGAGTGAAGGAGAAGTAAGAAGTGTCACAGACGATGTGATATCTGTTGCATCGTCCTCCTTTGGTGATGTAGGTGTTGCTGTGATAGATGTAGAAGCTGTTGTATCTTGTATTTGTTTAGGCCTCCACACTTGTTTTGCTGGAACCATGGGTCGAGTGTCATTGAACAACTTATCCCTTTGTTTCTCAGCCTCCTGTTCTGCCATCTCTTGACTCCTTAACCTCTGTAGTTTCCTCTTTTGTGTCTTTGTTAGCCCTGGAGGACACCACTTTAGCTGAGTGTATTTAGGATCTCTCGTTTTTACCTGGTTGGTGCTTGCTTCATGGTCATTGGTCGAGTGCTTTGGCGCGATAGCAAGTATCGGCTCAGTCGGATTGCTATGCACAATCGGTTGCTGTATGGCGAATGTTTTGGTGCCCAAGATAAGTGAGTCGGCATCCATTTTCTCCTTGCCTTTTCCCGACTCAACTGCTGCAACACTCGGTGATTTAACACGCCATTCTTTTCGATTTTCCAGATGCATCAAATTTCCACTCGAGCGCACCTTTTTACTCTGATGGAATCCACTCGGATGGATGTCACTCAGCTGGAATCCACTCGGATGGAATACACTCGGATGGAATCCACTCGGGTAGAATTTACTTGGCCACATTTGTTTACTCGGATAGCTTCCACCTAGGTGCATTCTTACACTCGGATAATTTCCATCCGATCGCATGTTTTGACCAGCCGACCTATAGTTACCGATGTTCAGTCGGCCATTATATGAGTATTCAAGCCGATCCCAAACAGTTTGCCTTTGCTCTTCTGGAAACAACGCCTTTGGTCCACTCGGTTTCATATACTGACTGAACATATCATCTGATGGTGACCTTGGTCGCTTCAAGTGAGTCGGCCGATTAAAGCTAGAACCGGCCGACTGGTTGGTGTACTTGGACTTGTAGTTGCCCCCCTTGGGCTTTACAAATCTCACACGAGCATTTTCTTGCACTTGTAGTTGCCCCTCAAGTGTAGGGTTCTTGATGGTGATTTTGATCACTTCCTTGCCATCGGGTTGCTTATCAAGCATAACTTGTCTCCCCAAGACCTTGTTGTCCTCCTTGTCTTTCCTGGGCTCACCAACAATGACATTAGCTTTATTAGAAGATTCGGCTACCTCCGGCCGAATGAGTAGCTTCTTCCCCTCCAAATCCATGATATTCATTGTAAAAGGCTGTTTATCAACTTGCATCTCAGAAAAGTTCAATCGTCCATCATTAATGGCCGATTGTATCTGTCGTCAAAAAACATTACAGTCGTTAGTAGCATGAGAAAAAGAATTATGGTACTTGCAATAAGCACGCCAATTTAGCTCTTCAAACGGCGGTAAGGTATGAGATATTCTAATAATCTTAGCCTGCAGCAAAGCATCAAATATTCTATCACACTTAGCAATGTTAAAAGTAAACTTCATCTCTTCATCACGATTCTTATAAATCGGTTTCAGATCATTGCAAGTAAAGGGTTTGGCCTTAGATGGCGTGTTTGTGATCCATGAACAGTTACTACCACACATTGAGCTCTGGGCACTCCAAGCTCTCTCGACTTATTAATCAACCTGATCTCTGTCCAGGAGTTGCAACTAGTTTCTGTTGTTTGTTGGAAGTGTTAGTAGTCTACCAAGTGGTACCCTGTACAGGTGCGCTTGGGACAGACTAGGCACCACGGCACGGTGTACCAAGCGTAGATCTACCCGTCGAGGTGGGTTTGGGAACCCTGCACACATCGTTTGGGGCCGTGAGCGACACCCCGGCCGGATCTCCTTGCGGATGGAACCCGAATAGGCGATAAACCTGGACTAGAGACTTGTGTGGTTAGTCAGGTCGTGGCCGACTCCCTCGCCCGGCTTCCGCTTGAAGGTTGCCGAGGTACATGACGTGTACAGGGTGATAAGTGGCGAGAGCGTGTGTGAAGAAGTACACCCCTGCAGGGTTATCATTATCTATTCGAATAGCCGGATTCCTCGGATATGGAAACTTGGACCCCTTGCATAGTTCATAGACAAGTGAAAGTGGATACTCTAAAATGCGCAAGATAAGCGTGAGTGCTATGGATGGCCTTCTCGTAGGGAGACGGGAGCGGATCCATAGTGGTGTATTGATATGGTGAATATGTGGACTCGTGTGCGCCACCTCAAAAGAGTTACTTGCAGTCGTAGTTCAGGTTAGCCACTGAGTCAAAGCTGGCTTGCTGCAGTCAAACTCCACCACCCCCCTTTTGATACTGATGCATATGTAGTTAGTCCTGATGTAAGTCTTGCTGAGTACATTTGTACTCACGTTTGCCTATTTTATGTTTTTGCAGAGAGACTTCAGTCTCGCTAGTAGTTCCGCGTGGACTTCGACGTTTAGCTTGATACCTCAGCTACGATCTTATGCCCTCGGCAGGATCTGGTAGATAGTCAGGCTTCTCAGCCTTCTTCATTTGTAGTTGTCTGTACTCAGACAAGTTAAGCTTCCGCATGTGCTTGTTGCTTGTATGCTCTGTATGTTGGGTCATGAGACCCATGTTTGTAATATCTCGCTCCTCGGAGCCTAATGAATAAATATTGGAGTCGTAGAGTTATGTTGTGATGCCATGTTGTATTTACACATATCGGGCATATTGTGTGTATGATTGAAATGCTTGCTATGTGTGGGATCCAACTATCTAGTTGTTTATCCTTGGCAGCCTCTCATATGGGGAAATGTAGTGTAGTGCTTCCGGAGCGATAGTAGTCCGCTACAGCCCGGTTCACCGGAGTCCTGCTAGCCCAGCACTACTGCTCAGGACACTTGACTGGCCGGCATGTGTTTCACTTCGTTCATGTGTCTGTCCCTTCGGGGAAATGTCACGCGGTGATATCCGGAGTCCTGCCTAGCCTGCTACAGCCCGGGTTACCGGAGTCCTGTTAGCCCAGTGCTACAGCCTCGATTCACACGCTGTTGACCGACATGCTCGAGGTTGATTCATGTATGCCTGTCCCCATGGGTTAGTGCCGCTTTGGGTTCACGACTAGCCATGTCGGCCCGGGTTCTCTGTCATATGGATGCTAGCGACACTATCATATACGTGAGCCAAAAGACGCAAACGGTCCCGGGCCAGGTAAGGTGGCACCCGTGGGAATACCGTGCGTGAGGCCGCAAAGTGATATGATGTGTTACATGCTAGATCCGAGTCAAAGCTGGCTTGCTGCAGTCTAAACTCCACCACCCCCCTTTATTGATACCTCAACTGGCCAGTATATCACACTTGAAAACATGAATGGGTCAAGGGTAATCCTGATAATTTTTCTGATAGTTGTGTTCAAATTTGGTCATGACACTCGGGTAGACCAACGCTGTCAGGACCCCGATCCTAAGTCACACCGATCTAGCATGTAACACATCATATCACTTTGCGGCCTCACGCACGGTATTCCCACGGGTGCCACCTTACCTGGCCCGGGACCGTTTGCGCCTTTTGGCTCACGTATATGATAGTGTCGCTAGCATCCATGACAAAGAACCCGGGCCGACATGGCTAGTCGTGAACCCAAAGCGGCACTAACCCATGGGGACAGGCATACATGAATCAACTTCGAGCATGTCGGTCAACAGCGTGTGAATCCGGGCTATAGCACTGGGCTAACAGGACTCCGGTAACCCGGGCTGTAGCAGGCTAGGCAGGACTCCGGATGTCACCGCCTGACATTTCCCCGAAGGGACAGACACAGGAACGAAGTGAAACACATGCCGGCCAGTCAAGTGTCCCAAGCAGTAGTGCTGGGCTAGCAGGACTCCGGTGAACCGGGCTGTAGCGGACTACTATCGCTCAAAAGCACTAGACTACATTTCCCCATATGATAGGCTGCCAAGGATAAACAACTAGATAGTCGGATCCCACTCATACCAAGCATTTCAATCATACACACAATATGCCCGATATGAGTAAATACAACATGGCATCACAATATAACTCTACGACTCAAAGTATTTATTCATTAGGCTCCGAGGAGTGAGAGAGTAGGATTGTATCGGAATGAACAAGGGGTTTTGCTTGCCTGGCACTTCTGAAGATAATATAGCTCTTCATCGGTGTCATCGATCGCATCGTCGGAAACATCGTCAACTGAGAGGGGACGGTTACCGGCAAACAGAGAAGGACACAATCAATGCAATGCAACAATATGATGCATGATCATGACATGGCAATATGCTGTGATTTGAGCTAATGCATCTAGCTATGACTTAAATGAAGTTGGTTTGAATACAAGATTCAAATTCCAACTCCATATGTGATTATTTAAATGCCCTTTATTTGTTTTGTCCAAAACAGAGGACAAACATTGTTCAAACATGCATGAAAATGGTACAGATGGATTCCTTGAATTTTTCTGGTAATTTTTCATATATAATTTGTTTGATTTGGAGTTACGGTTGAATTACTATGGATTTTTGAAGTTTGCAGCATTTCTGGAATTTCCTGATTTATTTAAATCCAGAAATCAAATACTGCGTCAGCATGACATAGGTGTGATGTCAGCAAGTCAATTGCGGCTGACCAGGTCAAACCTGACCAGTGGGGTCCACTGGTCAGTGACCTGGCGCTGTTCAGTGTCAATGGCAGGTGGGTCCGGGTCAACAGACACGTCAGCACAGTCAACTCTGACTGGTGGGTCCCGCGTGATTATGAACTAATCTAAACAGAAATAAAACCTTGATTATTTAGGGCGTGGGGCCTAGGTGTCAGTGTGCTAGGTGGGTTAGTTAGGGTGTCATTAGTGGCTAATTAACCATGCCACGTCAGCATCGCCGGAGCTCAACGCCGGCGACCTGGAAACGCGGCGGTGAGACACTGGAGGGGCTCGGGTTTCTCCTACAGTGCACCATTCGGTGCGCCCTTAGGCCCTACGGAGAGTTGGCGTGACGGTGCGTCGGATGGTGGTGGTCTCCAGGCCTGGGGTGGCCGGAGTCGACGGCGGCGAGCTCGGTTGCGGCCGCCGGAGTTCGGGTGGCCACGGGTTAGTTGCTGCGATGTGCAAACGGGCGGGTGCTTGCGCTAGGAATGCTCTACGGGATGCCACAAGTACGTTAGGCTCGCCGGGGTGACCAAATGGTCACCGGAGCTACGTCGACGGCGAGCTCGGGCGGCGGCGTGCTACGGTCATCAAGGGGGCGACGTCTACGGCGAGCCAACAACGCGGGGAAGAGGGGGGTTCGACGCAGAAGCTCACAACGGATCCAATGGAGCGGTCGGCGAGCTCGGGGAAGGCTTGGTGCGGTCGTGCGGCCGCCGGCGATCTCGGGGCAGAGGCGGCGAAGATGGCGGGGCAGGGGGTGATGCGGGGCGTCCGGCGTCGGGTAGCTCGGTGAGGATGAGGAGAGGGACTAGGCGGAGCTCCTGGGCATGTAGGAGAGGCGAGGGCGAGGCGGTGGCCGCGGTGGTGGCGAACGGCGGCGACGAAGCCGTCCGGGTGGTGAGAGAGAGAGGTCCAGGGGAGGGGATGAGCACGGGGAGAGTGAGAGAGCGTCGAGGGAGGTCCAGGGGGTCTGCGTGGCAACGCCAGAGGCGCCCAGGCCCTCGGCGGCAAGCAGGAGGTGGCGTGCGGTGGCCGTGCGTGTCGGCCACGCGCCCATCCTCCTGGCAAGGAGGAAGTCGACAGGGGGAGGGCCAGGTGGGCTGGGCCAGGTGGCTGGGCCGGCCACTTGGGCTGCCAGGTGGCTGCACAGGTGAGTTGGCCCAGGTAAGTTTCTGTTCTTACCTCTGTCTGTTATTTCTATTTTCTATTTTCTGACATTTGTTTCTGGGATCAAACAAGGTCAACCCCGGGTCAGCGGGGTCAAAACAGAAACTGACGTGTTAGACTTATAAGATTGTTCAGAAGCAATTGTACCCATACATGCTAGATGAGAAGGCCAGTAGCATGGGCCCATGTTGCAACCGAGCTCGCCGCCGTTGGTTCCGGCCACCTGACGCCCTCCCACTGCCACCGCTGGATGCGGCAGCTCCCCAGCTACGCGTAGCACGTCTCCGTCGCCGATTTGGTCACCGGAGGACCAAATCCGAGGCCCTCCGCCGCGTTTAGCCTCGCCGGCGGCTAAACGCCGGCGAGTTGACCCCGCTGACCAGGGGGTTTGACCCCTTTGACCTCGTCGGACTGACAAGTGGGCCAGGCCCCTGCTAATTTAGTTAGATGTTAATTAAACTTAATTAGCTGCAGACACTGACGTGTGGGCCACCCTTGCTGACATTTTAGTTAGGATTAAATTTACACTAATAAATAGGAATTAGTTAGATGAGTCACTGACTGATGGGTCCCAGCCGTCAGGTTTGACCTGGGCTGGCGCCTTTGACCTGCTGACGTCACCCCGATGTCATGCTGACGCAGTATTACGTTTTCTGGATTTATTTTTATTCAGGAAATTTCAGAAAATCCCCCAAACTTCTAAAATTCATAGAAATTCAACCGTAACTCCAAATGAAATAATTTATATATGAAAAATTATCAGAAAAATTCAAGGAATCCATCTGTACCATTTTCATGCATGTTGGAACAACTTAATGTTGTTGTTTAGGGCAATTCAATTAAATGGCTTTTAAGAAAGCATATGGAGTTTGAATTTGAACCTAGTGTTCAAACCAACTCCATTTAACTTGTTGCTAGTTGCATCAGGCCAATCAACAGCATATTGCCATGTCACATTCATGCATCATATTGTTGCATGGCATTGATTGTGTTTCTTCCTTGTTTGTCGGTAGTTGAACACTAGGTTGACTCAAATAATCATAAACTTAAATGTTTGCTATTGGATATTTTCCAAACAGTGGGCTTGAGCAAGTTTCATGATTTTTGGGATAGCATTGGTATTTTTAATAAATCCCTAAAGATTACAGAGAAATAGAAAAACAAAAACAATTAACAGAGAGAGAAAGAGACCCACTTGGGCCAGTTTTACCTGGCACTTACCTGGCCGACCCAGCTGGTCAGCCCACCTGGCGGCCCAGCCCACCACCGCCACCCTCCCTGTCGTCTTCCTCCTTGGGCAGTAGGACAGGGCGTGTGCCCGACGCGCGCGGCGCCACCTCCACCCTGCTCGCCTGCCTCCTCGACGGCCTGGACGGCTCCAGACGATGCCACGCGGCCCCGGACCCCTCTCACTCTCTCCCCGAGCTCCTCTCCTCCTCTGCTCCCTCGCACGCAACCACCGAACGGGTTCGTCGCCGCCGTTCGTCACCACCGCGGCCACCGGCCAGCACTAGACCCATGGACCAGCCCCCGAGCTCCGCCGTGCCACCCTAGTCCTCTCCGTCATCTCACATGGCCGGAAGAGCTCCTACGCGCTATCCCCGACCATTTCTTCATCGTCGGCCGCCGCGGATCTCCATCGCCGACTCGCCGCCGTCCGAGCTTCCCCGAGCAAGCTGAGGCCACCGCTGCACTCCATGTGAGCTTCTGCGTCGAACCCCCCTCTTCCCCGCGTCATTTGCTCGCCGTAGACGTCGCCCCCTTGATGACCGTAGCACGCCGCCGCCCGAGCTCGCCGTCGACGTAGCTCCGGTGACCATTTGGTCACCCCGGCGAGCCCAACGTACTTGTGGTATCCCGTAAAGCATCCCTAGCGCAAGCACCCGCCCGTTTACACGCCGCAGCAACCAACCCGTGGTCACCCGAACTCTGGCGGCCGCAACCGAGCTCGCCGCCGTCGATTCCGGCCACCTGACGCCCTCCCACTGCCACCGCTGGATGCGGCAGCTCCCCAGCTACGCGTAGCACGTCTCCGCCGCCGATTTGGTCACCGGAGGACCAAATCCGAGGCCCTCCGCCGCGTTTAGCCTCGCCGGCGGCTAAACGCCGGCGAGTTGACCCCGCTGACCAGGGGGTTTGACCCCTTTGACCTCGCCGGACTGACAAGTGGGCCAGGCCCCTGCTAATTTAGCTAGATGTTAATTAAACTTAATTAGCTGCAGACACTGACGTGTGGGCCACCCTTGCTGACATTTTAGTTAGGATTAAATTTACACTAATAAATAGGAATTAGTTAGATGAGTCACTGACTGATGGGTCCCAGCCGTCAGGTTTGACCTGGGCTGGCGCCTTTGACCTGCTGACGTCACCCCGGCGTCATGCTGACGCAGTATTACGTTTTCTGGATTTATTTTTATTCAGGAAATTTCAGAAAATCCCCCAAACTTCTAAAATTCATAGAAATTCAACCGTAACTCCAAATGAAATAATTTATATATGAAAAATTATCAGAAAAATTCAAGGAATCCATCTGTACCATTTTCATGCATGTTGGAACAACTTAAAGTTTTTGTTTAGGGCAATTCAATTAAATGGCTTTTAAGAAAGCATATGGAGTTTGAATTTGAACCTAGTGTTCAAACCAACTCCATTTAACTTGTTGCTAGTTGCATCAGGCCAATCAACAGCATATTGCCATGTCACATTCATGCATCATATTGTTGCATGGCATTGATTGTGTTTCTTCCTTGTTTGTCGGTAGTTGAACACTAGGTTGACTCAAATAATCATAAACTTAAATGTTTGCTGTTGGATATTTTCCAAACAGTGGGCTTGAGCAAGTTTCATGATTTTTGGGATAGCATTGGTATTTTTAATAAATCCCTAAAGATTACAGAGAAATAGAAAAACAAAAACAATTAACAGAGAGAGAAAGAGACCCACTTGGGCCAGTTTTACCTGGCGCTTACCTGGCCGACCCAGCTGGTCAGCCCACCTGGCGGCCCAGCCCACCACCGCCACCCTCCCTGTCGTCTTCCTCCTTGGACAGGAGGACAGGGCGTGTGCCCGACGCACGCGGCGCCACCTCCACCCTGCTCGCCTGCCTCCTCGACGGCCTGGACGGCTCCAGACGATGCCACGCGGCCCCGGACCCCTCTCACTCTCTCCCCGAGCTCCTCTCCTCCTCTGCTCCCTCGCACGCAACCACCGAACGGGTTCGTCGCCGCCGTTCGTCACCACCGCGGCCACCGGCCAGCACTAGACCCATGGACCAGCCCCTGAGCTCCGCCGTGCCACCCTAGTCCTCTCCGTCATCTCACATGGCCGGAAGAGCTCCTACGCGCTGTCCCCGACCATTTCTTCATCGTCGGCCGCCGCGGATCTCCATCGCCGACTCGCCGCCGTCCGAGCTTCCCCGAGCAAGCTGAGGCCACCGCTGCACTCCATGTGAGCTTCTGCGTCGAACCCCCCTCTTCCCCGCGTCATTTGCTCGCCGTAGACGTCGCCCCCTTGATGACCGTAGCACGCCGCCGCCCGAGCTCGCCGTCGACGTAGCTCCGGTGACCATTTGGTCACCCCGGCGAGCCCAACGTACTTGTGGTATCCCGTAAAGCATCCCTAGCGCAAGCACCCGCCCGTTTACACGCCGCAGCAACCAACCCGTGGTCACCCGAACTCTGGCGGCCGCAACCGAGCTCGCCGCCGTCGATTCCGGCCACCTGACGCCCTCCCACTGCCACCGCTGGATGCGGCAGCTCCCCAGCTACGCGTAGCACGTCTCCGCCGCCGATTTGGTCACCGGAGGACCAAATCCGAGGCCCTCCGCCGCGTTTAGCCTCGCCGGCGGCTAAACGCCGGCGAGTTGACCCCGCTGACCAGGGGGTTTGACCCCTTTGACCTCGCCGGACTGACAAGTGGGCCAGGCCCCTGCTAATTTAGTTAGATGTTAATTAAACTTAATTAGCAGCAGACACTGACGTGTGGGCCACCCTTGCTGACATTTTAGTTAGGATTAAATTTACACTAATAAATAGGAATTAGTTAGATGAGTCACTGACTGATGGGTCCCAGCCGTCAGGTTTGACCTGGGCTGGCGCCTTTGACCTGCTGACGTCACCCCGGCGTCATGCTGACGCAGTATTACGTTTTCTGGATTTATTTTTATTCAGGAAATTTCAGAAAATCCCCCAAACTTCTAAAATTCATAGAAATTCAACCGTAACTCCAAATGAAATAATTTATATATGAAAAATTATCAGAAAAATTCAAGGAATCCATCTGTACCATTTTCATGCATGTTGGAACAACTTAAAGTTGTTGTTTAGGGCAATTCAATTAAATGGCTTTTAAGAAAGCATATGGAGTTTGAATTTGAACCTAGTGTTCAAACCAACTCCATTTAACTTGTTGCTAGTTGCATCAGGCCAATCAACAGCATATTGCCATGTCACATTCATGCATCATATTGTTGCATGGCATTGATTGTGTTTCTTCCTTGTTTGTTGGTAGTTGAACACTAGGTTGACTCAAATAATCATAAACTTAAATGTTTGCTGTTGGATATTTTCCAAACAGTGGGCTTGAGCAAGTTTCATGATTTTTGGGATAGCATTGGTATTTTTAATAAATCCCTAAAGATTACAGAGAAATAGAAAAACAAAAACAATTAATAGAGAGAGAAAGAGACCCACTTGGGCCAGTTTTACCTGGCGCTTACCTGGCCGACCCAGCTGGTCAGCCCACCTGGCGGCCCAGCCCACCACCGCCACCCTCCCTGTCGTCTTCCTCCTTGGACAGGAGGACAGGGCGTGTGCCCGACGCGCGCGGCGCCACCTCCACCCTGCTCGCCTGCCTCCTCGACGGCCTGGACGGCTCCAGACGATGCCACGCGGCCCCGGACCCCTCTCACTCTCTCCCCGAGCTCCTCTCCTCCTCTGCTCCCTCGCACGCAACCACCGAACGGGTTCGTCGCCGCCGTTCGTCACCACCGCGGCCACCGGCCAGCACTAGACCCATGGACCAGCCCCTGAGCTCCGCCGTGCCACCCTAGTCCTCTCCGTCATCTCACATGGCCGGAAGAGCTCCTACGCGCTGTCCCCGACCATTTCTTCATCGTCGGCCGCCGCGGATCTCCATCGCCGACTCGCCGCCGTCCGAGCTTCCCCGAGCAAGCTGAGGCCACCGCTGCACTCCATGTGAGCTTCTGCGTCGAACCCCCCTCTTCCCCGCGTCATTTGCTCGCCGTAGACGTCGCCCCCTTGATGACCGTAGCACGCCGCCGCCCGAGCTCGCCGTCGACGTAGCTCCGGTGACCATTTGGTCACCCCGGCGAGCCCAACGTACTTGTGGTATCCCGTAAAGCATCCCTAGCGCAAGCACCCGCCCGTTTACACGCCGCAGCAACCAACCCGTGGTCACCCGAACTCTGGCGGCCGCAACCGAGCTCGCCGCCGTCGATTCCGGCCACCTGACGCCCTCCCACTGCCACCGCTGGATGCGGCAGTTCCCCAGCTACGCGTAGCACGTCTCCGCCGCCGATTTGGTCACCGGAGGACCAAATCCGAGGCCCTCCGCCGCGTTTAGCCTCGCCGGCGGCTAAACGCCGGCGAGTTGACCCCGCTGACCAGGGGGTTTGACCCCTTTGACCTCGCCGGACTGACAAGTGGGCCAGGCCCCTGCTAATTTAGTTAGATGTTAATTAAACTTAATTAGCTGCAGACACTGACGTGTGGGCCACCCTTGCTGACATTTTAGTTAGGATTAAATTTACACTAATAAATAGGAATTAGTTAGATGAGTCACTGACTGATGGGTCCCAGCCGTCAGGTTTGACCTGGGCTGGCGCCTTTGACCTGCTGACGTCACCCCGACGTCATGCTGACGCAGTATTACGTTTTCTAGATTTATTTTTATTCAGGAAATTTCAGAAAATCCCCCAAACTTCTAAAATTCATAGAAATTCAACCGTAACTCCAAATGAAATAATTTATATATGAAAAATTATCGGAAAAATTCAAGGAATCCATCTGTACCATTTTCATGCATGTTGGAACAACTTAAAGTTGTTGTTTAGGGCAATTCAATTAAATGTCTTTTAAGAAAGCATATGGAGTTTGAATTTGAACCTAGTGTTCAAACCAACTCCATTTAACTTGTTGCTAGTTGCATCAGGCCAATCAACAGCATATTGCCATGTCACATTCATGCATCATATTGTTGCATGGCATTGATTGTGTTTCTTCCTTGTTTGTCGGTAGTTGAACACTAGGTTGACTCAAATAATCATAAACTTAAATGTTTGCTGTTGGATATTTTCCAAACAGTGGGCTTGAGCAAGTTTCATGATTTTTGGGATAGCATTGGTATTTTTAATAAAGCCCTAAGGATTACAGAGAAATAGAAAAACAAAAACAATTAACAGAGAGAGAAAGAGACCCACTTGGGCCAGTTTTACCTGGCGCTTACCTGGCCGACCCAGCTGGTCAGCCCACCTGGCGGCCCAGCCCACCACCGCCACCCTCCCTGTCGTCTTCCTCCTTGGACAGTAGGACAGGGCGTGTGCCCGACGCGTGCGGCGCCACCTCCACCCTGCTCGCCTGCCTCCTCGACGGCCGGGACGGCTCCAGACGATGCCACGCGGCCCCGGACCCCTCTCACTCTCTCCCTGAGCTCCTCTCCTCCTCTGCTCCCTCGCACGCAACCACCGAACGGGTTCGTCGCCGCCGTTCGTCACCACCGCGGCCACCGGCCAGCACTAGACCCATGGACCAGCCCCTGAGCTCCGCCGTGCCACCCTAGTCCTCTCCGTCATCTCACATGGCCGGAAGAGCTCCTACGCGCTGTCCCCGACCATTTCTTCATCGTCGGCCACCGCGGATCTCCATCGCCGACTCGCCGCCGTCCGAGCTTCCCCGAGCAAGCTGAGGCCACCGCTGCACTCCATGTGAGCTTCTGCGTCGAACCCCCCTCTTCCCCGCGTCATTTGCTCGCCGTAGACGTCGCCCCCTTGATGACCGTAGCACGCCGCCGCCCGAGCTCGCCGTCGACGTAGCTCCGGTGACCATTTGGTCACCCCGGCGAGCCCAACGTACTTGTGGTATCTCGTAAAGCATCCCTAGCGCAAGCACCCGCCCGTTTACACGCCGCAGCAACCAACCCGTGGTCACCCGAACTCTGGCGGCCGCAACCGAGCTCGCCGCCGTCGATTCCGGCCACCTGACGCCCTCCCACTGCCACCGCTGGATGCGGCAGTTCCCCAGCTACGCGTAGCACGTCTCCGCCGCCGATTTGGTCACCGGAGGACCAAATCCGAGGCCCTCCGCCGCGTTTAGCCTCGCCGGCGGCTAAACGCCGGCGAGTTGACCCCGCTGACCAGGGGGTTTGACCCCTTTGACCTTGCCGGACTGACAAGTGGGCCAGGCCCCTGCTAATTTAGTTAGATGTTAATTAAACTTAATTAGCTGCAGACACTGACGTGTGGGCCACCCTTGCTGACATTTTAGTTAGGATTAAATTTACACTAATAAATAGGAATTAGTTAGATGAGTCACTGACTGATGGGTCCCAGCCGTCAGGTTTGACCTGGGCTGGCGCCTTTGACCTGCTGACGTCACCCCGACGTCATGCTGACGCAGTATTACGTTTTCTAGATTTATTTTTATTCAGGAAATTTCAGAAAATCCCCCAAACTTCTAAAATTCATAGAAATTCAACCGTAACTCCAAATGAAATAATTTATATATGAAAAATTATCAGAAAAATTCAAGGAATCCATCTGTACCATTTTCATGCATGTTGGAACAACTTAAAGTTGTTGTTTAGGGCAATTCAATTAAATGTCTTTTAAGAAAGCATATGGAGTTTGAATTTGAACCTAGTGTTCAAACCAACTCCATTTAACTTGTTGCTAGTTGCATCAGGCCAATCAACAGCATATTGCCATGTCACATTCATGCATCATATTGTTGCATGGCATTGATTGTGTTTCTTCCTTGTTTGTCGGTAGTTGAACACTAGGTTGACTCAAATAATCATAAACTTAAATGTTTGCTGTTGGATATTTTCCAAACAGTGGGCTTGAGCAAGTTTCATGATTTTTGGGATAGCATTGGTATTTTTAATAAATCCCTAAAGATTACAGAGAAATAGAAAAACAAAAACAATTAACAGAGAGAGAAAGAGACCCACTTGGGCCAGTTTTACCTGGCGCTTACCTGGCCGACCCAGCTGGTCAGCCCACCTGGCGGCCCAGCCCACCACCGCCACCCTCCCTGTCGTCTTCCTCCTTGGACAGTAGGACAGGGCGTGTGCCCGACGCGCGCGGCGCCACCTCCACCCTGCTCGCCTGCCTCCTCGACGGCCTGGACGGCTCCAGACGATGCCACGCGGCCCCGGACCCCTCTCACTCTCTCCCCGAGCTCCTCTCCTCCTCTGCTCCCTCGCACGCAACCACCGAACGGGTTCGTCACCGCCGTTCGTCACCACCGCGGCCACCGGCCAGCACTAGACCCATGGACCAGCCCCCGAGCTCCGCCGTGCCACCCTAGTCCTCTCCGTCATCTCACATGGCCGGAAGAGCTCCTACGCGCCGTCCCCGACCATTTCTTCATCGTCGGCCGCCGCGGATCTCCATCGCCGACTCGCCGCCGTCCGAGCTTCCCCGAGCAAGCTGAGGCCACCGCTGCACTCCATGTGAGCTTCTGCGTCGAATCCCCCTCTTCCCCGCGTCATTTGCTCGCCGTAGACGTCGCCCCCTTGATGACCGTAGCACGCCTCCGCCCGAGCTCGCCGTCGACGTAGCTCCGGTGACCATTTGGTCACCCCGGTCAGCCCAACGTACTTGTGGTATCCCGTAAAGCATCCCTAGCGCAAGCACCCGCCCGTTTACACGCCGCAGCAACCAACCCGTGGTCACCCGAACTCTGGCGGCCACAACCGAGCTCGCCGCCGTCGATTCCGGCCACCTGACGCCCTCCCACTGCCACCGCTGGATGCGGCAGCTCCCCAGCTACGCGTAGCACGTCTCCGCCGCCGATTTGGTCACCGGAGGACCAAATCCGAGGCCCTCCGCCGCGTTTAGCCTCGCCGGCGGCTAAACGCCGGCGAGTTGACCCCGCTGACCAGGGGGTTTGACCCCTTTGACCTCGCCGGACTGACAAGTGGGCCAGGCCCCTGCTAATTTAGTTAGATGTTAATTAAACTTAATTAGCTGCAGACACTGACGTGTGGGCCACCCTTGCTGACATTTTAGTTAGGATTAAATTTACACTAATAAATAGGAATTAGTTAGATGAGTCACTGACTGATGGGTCCCAGCCGTCAGGTTTGACCTGGGCTGGCGCCTTTGACCTGCTGACGTCACCCCGATGTCATGCTGACGCAGTATTACGTTTTCTGGATTTATTTTTATTCAGGAAATTTCAGAAAATCCCCCAAACTTCTAAAATTCATAGAAATTCAACCGTAACTCCAAATGAAATAATTTATATATGAAAAATTATCGGAAAAATTCAAGGAATCCATCTGTACCATTTTCATGCATGTTGGAACAACTTAAAGTTGCTGTTTAGGGCAATTCAATTAAATGGCTTTTAAGAAAGCATATGGAGTTTGAATTTGAACCTAGTGTTCAAACCAACTCCATTTAACTTGTTGCTAGTTGCATCAGGCCAATCAATAGCATATTGCCATGTCACATTCATGCATCATATTGTTGCATGGCATTGATTGTGTTTCTTCCTTGTTTGTCGGTATTGCCCCTCTCGATAGACGTGGTTTCGACGATGAGATCGATGACACCGATGAAGAAATATATTATCTTCAGAAGTGCCAAGCAAGCAAAACCCCCTTGTTCATTCCGATACAATCCCACTCTCTTGCTTCTGCTCTCTTTTACTGCATTAGGACAACAACGATTCAACTGTTACATGCTGCGGTAGTTGAACCCCTTTCCTCTGCATGACCTGTCATTGCCACAGTAAATAGATGAAACCCACTAGCATGAGTACGAGTTGTTTGAGCCCTGATGTGCCTACTCATTCATGCTTGTTGTCATGCCTGCTACTGCTTAGAGTTGAGTCGGGTATAACATGTCTGAGTAGAGGCATCTACAAATGAAAAAGGCTGAGAAGCCTGACTATCTACCAGATCCTGCCGAGGGCACAAGATCGTAGCTGAGGTATCAAGCTAAACGTCGAAGTCGACGCGGAACTACTAGCAAGACTGACGTCTCTCGGCAAAAACATAAAATAGGCAAACGTGAGTACAAATGTACTCAGCAAGACTTACATCAGGACTAACTACATATGCATCAGTATCAAAAGGGGGGTGGTGGAGTTTGACTGCAGCAAGCCAGCTTTGACTCAGTGGCTAACCTGAACTACGACTGCAAGTAACTCTTTTGAGGTGGCGCACACGAGTCCACATATTCACCATATCAATACACCACTATGGATCCGCTCCCGTCTCCCTACGAGAAGGCCATCCATAGCACTCACGCTTATCTTGCGCATTTTAGAGTATCCACTTTCACTTGTCTATGAACTATGCAAGGGGTCCAAGTTTCCATATCCGAGGAATCCGGCTATTCGAATAGATAATGATAACCCTGCAGGGGTGTACTTCTTCACACACGCTCTCGCCACTTATCGCCTTGTACACGTCATGTACCTCGGCAACCTTCAAGCGGAAGCCGGGCGAGGGAGTCGACCACGACCTGACTAACCACACAAGTCTCTAGTCCAGGTTTATCGCCTATTCGGGTTCCATCCGCAAGGAGATCCGGCCGGGGTGTCGCTCATGGCCCCAAACGATGTGTGCAGGGTTCCCAAGCCCACCTCGACGGGTAGATCTACGCTTGGTACACCGTGCCACGGTGCCTAGTCTGTCCCAAGCCCACCTGTACAGGTTACCACTTGGTAGACTACTAACACTTCCTACAAACACCAGAAACTAGTTGCAACTCCTGGACAGAGATCAGGTTGATTAATAAGTCGAGAGAGCTTGGAGTGCCCGGAGCTCAATGTGTGGTAGTAACTGTTCATGGATCACAAACACAAAACTCAGTTCCTGAGGACGGCTGCAATGAGACAACCCACCATGTACTCCTACATGGCCTCTCACCGCTACCTTTACCAAATCGTGTTCACACACTTAGCTCTCAATAGTAGGACATGTTCACCACATTCCAATTCATTCCCGATGAATCAGACCCAACTCAACTCTAAGCAGTAGCAGGCATGACAAACAAGCATGAATGAGTAGGCACATCAGGGCTCAAACAACTCCTACTCACGCTAATGGGTTTCATCTATTTACTGTGGCAATGACAGGTCATGCAAAGGATAAAGGGGTTCAGCTACCGCAGCAAGTAACAGATGAAACGTTGTTGTCCTAATGCAGTAAAAGAGAGCAGGAGCGAGAGAGTAGGATTGTATCGGAATGAACAAGGGGTTTTGCTTGCCTGGCACTTCTGAAGATAATATAGCTCTTCATCGGTGTCATCGATCGCATCATCGGAAACATCGTCAACTGAGAGGGGACGGTTATCGGCAAACAGAGAAGGACACAATCAATGCAATGCAACAATATGATGCATGATCATGACATGGCAATATGCTGTGATTTGAGCTAATGCATCTAGCTATGACTTAAATGAAGTTCGTTTGAATACATGATTCAAATTCCAACTCCATATGTGATTATTTAAATGCCCTTTATTTGTTTTGTCCAAAACAGAGGACAAACATTGTTCAAACATGCATGAAAATGGTACAGATGGATTCCTTGAATTTTTCTGGTAATTTTTCATATATAATTTGTTTGATTTGGAGTTACGGTCCCATCCATCTGTACCAATTTCATGCATGGTATGAGTGGGATCCGACTATCTAGTTGTTTATCCTTGGCAGCCTATCATATGGGGAAATGTAGTCTAGTGCTTCTGAGCGATAGTAGTCCGCTACAGCCCGGTTCACCGGTGTCCTGCTAGCCCAGCACTACTGCTCGGAACACTTGACTGGCCGGCATGTGTTTCACTTCGCTCATGTGTCTGTCCCTTCGGGGAAATGTCACGCGGTGACATCCGGAGTCCTGCCTAGCCTGCTACAGCCCGGGTTACCGAAGTCCTGTTAGCCCAGTGCTACAGCCCGGATTCATACGTTGATGACCGACATGCTCGATGTGATTCATGTATGCCTGTCCTCATAGGTACCAACGCTATCAGGACCCCGATCCTAAGCCACATCGATCCAGCATGTAACACATCATATCACTTTGCGGCCTCACGCACGGTACTCCCACGGGTGCCACCTTACCTGGCCCGGGACCGTTTGCGTCTTTTGGCTCACGTATATGATAGTGTCGCTAGCATCCATATGACAGAGAACCCGGGCCGACATGGCTAGTCATGAACCCAAAGCGGCGCTAACCTATGAGGACAGGCATACGTGGGTCACATCGAGCATGTCGGTCATCAGCGTGTGAATCCGGGCTGTAGCACTGGGCTAACAGGACTCCGGTAACCCGGGCTGTAGCAGGCTAGGCAGGACTCCGGATGTCACCGCGTGACATTTCCCCGAAGGGACAGACACAGGAGCGAAGTGAATCACATGCCGGCCAGTCAAGTGTTCCGAGCAGTAGTGCTGGGCTAGCAAGACTCCGGTGAACCGGGCTGTAGCGGACTACTATCGCTCAGAAGCACTAGACTACATTTCCCCATATGATAGGCTGCCAAGGATAAACAACTAGATAGTCGGATCCCACTCATACCAAGCATTTCAATCATACACACAATATGCCCGATATGAGTAAATACAACATGGCATCACAACATAACTCTACGACTCCAATATTTATTCATTAGGCTCCGAGGAGCGAGATATTACAAACATGGGTCTCATGACCTAACATACAGAGCATAAAAGCAACAAGCACATGCGGAAGCTTAACTTGTCTGAGTACAGATAACTACAAATGAAAAAGGCTGAGAAGCCTGACTATCCACTAGACCCTGCCGAGGGCACAAGATCGTAGCTGAGGTAACAAGCTAAACGTCGAAGTCCACGCGGAACTACTAGCGAGACTGACGTCTCTCTGCAAAAACATAAAATAGGCAAACGTGAGTACAAATGTACTTAGCAAGACTTACATCAGGACTAACTACATATGCATCAGTATCAAAAGGGGGGTGGTGGAGTTTGACTGCAGCAAGCCAGCTTTGACTCAGTGGCTAACCTGAACTACGACTGCAAGTAACTCTTTTGAGGTGGCGCACACGAGTCCACATATTCACCATATCAATACACCACTATGGATCCGCTCCCGTCTCCCTACGAGAAGGCCATCCATAGCACTCACGCTTATCTTGCGCATTTTAGAGTATCCACTTTCACTTGTCTATGAACTATGCAAGGGGTCCAAGTTTCCATATCCGAGGAATCCGGCTATTCGAATAGATAATGATAACCCTGCAGGGGTGTACTTCTTTACACACGCTCTCGCCACTTATCGCCCTGTACACGTCATGTACCTCGGCAACCTTCAAGCGGAAGCCGGGCGAGGGAGCCGGCCACGACCTGACTAACCACACAAGTCTCTAGTCCAGGTTTATCGCCTATTCGGGTTCCATCCGCAAGGAAATCCGGCCGGGGTGTTGCTCACGGCCCCAAACGATGTGTGCAGGGTTCCCAAGCCCACCTCGACGGGTAGATCTACGCTTGGTACACCGTGCCATGGTGCCTAGTCTGTCCCAAGCCCACCTGTACAGGGTACCACTTGGTAGACTACTAACACTTCCTACAAACACCAGAAACTAGTTGCAACTCCTGGACAGAGATCAGGTTGATTAATAAGTCGAGAGAGCTTGGAGTGCCCGGAGCTCAATGTGTGGCAGTAACTGTTCATCGATCACAAACACAGAACTCAGTTCCTGAGGACGGCTACAATGAGACAACCCACCATGTACTCCTACATGGCCTCTCACCGCTACCTTTACCAAATCGTGTTCACACACTTAGCTCTCAATAGTAGGACATGTTCACCACATTCCAATTCATTCCCGATGAATCAAACCCGACTCAACTCTAAGCAGTAGCAGGCATGACAAACAAGCATGAATGAGTAGGCACATCAGGGCTCAAACAACTCCTACTCACGCTAGTGGGTTTCATCTATTTACTGTGGCAATGACAGGTCATGCAAAGGATAAAGGGGTTCAGCTACCGCAGCAAGTAACAGATGAAACGTTGTTGTCCTAATGCAGTAAAAGAGAGCAGGAGCGAGAGAGTAGGATTGTATCGGAATGAACAAGGGGTTTTGCTTGCCTGGCACTTCTGAAGATAATATAGCTCTTCATCGGGGTCATCGATCGCATCGTCGGAAACATCGTCAACTGAGAGGGGACGGTTACCGGCAAACAGAGAAGGACACAATCAATGCAATGCAACAATATGATGCATGATCATGACATGGCAATATGCTGTGATTTGAGCTAATGCATCTAGCTATGACTTAAATGAAGTTGGTTTGAATACATGATTCAAATTCCACCTCCATATGTGATTATTTAAATGCCCTTTATTTGTTTTGTCCAAAACAGAGGACAAACATTGTTCAAACATGCATGAAAATGGTACAGATGGATTCCTTGAATTTTTTGGTAATTTTTCACATATAATTTGTTTGATTTGGAGTTACGGTTGAATTACTATGGATTTTTGAAGTTTGCAGCATTTCTGGAATTTCCTGATTTATTTAAATCCAGAAATCAAATACTGCGTCAGCCTGACATAGGTGTGACGTCAGCAGGTCAATTGCGGCTGACCAGGACAAAACCTGACCAGTGGGGTCCACTGGTCAGTGACCTGGCGCTGTTCAGTGTCAATGGCAGGTGGGTCCGGGTCAACAGACACGTCAGCACAGTCAACTCTGACTGGTGGGTCCCGCGTGATTATGAACTAATCTAAACAAAAATAAAACCTTGATTATTTAGGGCGTGGGGCCCAAGTGTCAGTGAGCTAGGTGGGTTAGTTAGGGCGTCATTAGTGGCTAATTAACCATGCCACGTCAGCATCGCCGGAGCTCAACGCCGGCGACCTGGAAACGCGGCGGTGAGACACTGGAGGGGCTCGGGTTTCTCCTACAGTGCACCATTCGGTGCGCCCTTAGGCCCTACGGAGAGCTGGCGTGACGGCGCGTCGGATGGTGGTGGTCTCCAGGCCTGGGGTGGCCGGAGTCGATGGCGGCGAGCTCGGTTGCGGCCGCCGGAGTTCGGGTGGCCACGGGTTAGTTGCTGCGATGTGCAAACGGGCGGGTGCTTGCGCTAGGAATGCTCTACGGGATGCCACAAGTACGTTAGGCTCGCCGGGGTGACCAAATGGTCACCGGAGCTACGTCGACGGCGAGCTCGGGCGGCGGCGTGCTACGGTCATCAAGGGGGCGACGTCTACGGCGAGCCAACGACGCGGGGAAGAGGGGGTTCGACGCAGAAGCTCACAACGGATCCAATGGAGCGGTCGGCGAGCTCGGGGAAGGCTTGGTGCGGTCGTGCGGCCGCCGGCGATCTCGGGGCAGAGGCGGCGAAGATGGCGGGGCAGGGGGTGATGCGGGGCGTCCGGCGTTGGGTAGCTCGGTGAGGATGAGGAGAGGGACTAGGCGGAGCTCCTGGGCATGTAGGAGAGGCGAGGGGGAGGCGGTGGCCGCGGTGGTGGCGAACGGTGGCGACGAAGCCGTCCGGGTGGTGAGAGAGAGAGGTCCAGGGGAGGGGATGAGCACGGGGAGAGTGAGAGAGCGTCGAGGGAGGTCCAGGGGGTCTGCGTGGCAACGCCAGAGGCGCCCAGGCCCTCGGCGGCAAGCAGGAGGTGGCGTGCGGTGGCCGTGCGCGTCGGCCACGCGCCCATCCTCCTGGCAAGGAGGAAGTCGACAGGGGGAGGGCCAGGTGGGCTGGGCCAGGTGGCTGGGCCGGCCACTTGGGCTGCCAGGTGGCTGCACAGGTGAGTTGGCCCAGGTAAGTTTCTGTTCTTACCTCTGTCTGTTATTTCTATTTTCTATTTTCTGACATTTGTTTCTGATTTATTAAAATACTAAAACAATTTTAAACTTCATGAAAATAATTGTGTCAACTAAGTGGACTTATACAAAGCCACACAACAATTTTCAGAATTATTGAACATATATTTATATATATAATAAATATAAATCCAACTCAAAGAGTTATTGAATTAATTCCAAATGCCCAGAATAAATATCTATGAGCTCCTAAAAATATTGGTTTGAATTTTATCTCTGACCAATATTTTCAGAGGGCAGCATGAACATTTTCTTGGACCTTTTTGGAGCAATTTTTATCTGGGTTATTTCTAGAAATGATTTCTGAGGGTTTCACAAATCCTCATTTCATAATTAAATGGAATTTAAACATGATGCACACATGACAAGCTAGTCTAGGTCATACCAGATCTAGGGACGTGACAAAATGGTCGCATGCTAAGTTGCTGAAAATTTGCAGAATAACCCTCCAGGATAGGATATTCACCCATAGGTCTAGAATCACGCCATGCAACCGTTCGATCTCAGATCCAAGGGCTCTCGGAAGCCCGTATCATGGGAGAATGGAAAGCCACTACCCTGCCGTTCGCACGCTGGTAGTTTGCTCCTACTCGTCCCCGCACGTCCTTCAATACTACGGTGGTTCGCTCCTAGTCGTCCCGTCCATTCACATTACGGCAGTTCTACTAATCCTAACCCTCCTCCCAAATCCATGGCGTCCCAAATCTCCACAATCGGCGGCGAGTACAAGGTTAGAACCATCACCAGTGATGAGTTCGACGTCATCTACACCCGTTCTTCCGCGATGGTGAAAGGATGCCTTTCTCGCTTCAGACGCATGTTCGAAAACTCAGATGATGAGTGGGTCGCTGGGCTAGATGTTGAGTACACCATAGTCCTGAGACGAGAGAAGGATCTAAAGGACGAAGAGAGGAAGAAGCCCGCCGTGATCCAGGTTTGCGTACATAACGTTTGCTTGGTCTACCACATATGCCATGCCGACGTTGAGTGCCAGGATTTTAAGAACTTCCTCAAGGACAAAATAGTGAAATTCGTTATTGTAGACTTTAAGAACGACGAAGAAGTCCTCGGTCGGATCAGCCTCTTTGTAGGCAACCCCTTCGACCTCCAGAAGAATTGGCTGGTGCCCTCTCGTCAACCTTCAATGCTGACCCTGGCAGGAGCCATGGTTCATCCTTCGTACCGTAAACTGGAGAAACCTCATTACACGTTTCATCGTCATGCATGGCAGCGGAATGTACTAGATATAGACCACATGCACTACGCTGCAATGGATGGATACCTTTGTTTCAATATCTACAAGGGTTGGATGAAGAGCAACAGCCAAGTGTGCGGTTCAAGCAAACAAGTATCAGCCAAGAGGAATAGGGACAAGGACGAAGTTGAGGACGTGGACGAAGACTCCGAGTAAGGTGGCAGTGTCGTTTCTCATGGTGGTTCTAAACTTCTAATGCAGTGTCTACCGCATTAGTTTCATAGTTTAATTTCAGGTGTGCTTAGTTTAATTTGAGGGGTGTGTTGTGCTGAGCCCCCAGAAGAACTATGTTATGTTTCTTCTCGTTACTTTAACTCTTCAGTATGTACATACTACTAGTATTTTTTTAATAGAATTTAGCACCCCAATTAAGCACGTACTAGCTTTTTTAATAGTACTATATGCATAATTTGGTGACGAGCGCTCTCTATATGTACGACCTTTTTTAAAATTTCAATTTTTGCTCCATGGCGCAATCCATCGATAGTACTACTGTACAAAAGTATATATTTTTTAAAAGGCTAGAGTACTGTTCATCACATATATAGTCAGTTAAATTCTCAACCTAGAACAATGTGCATGCCATGTAGTAAACCGATACGGAGGAAGTATAGTAAAAATGAGGTGATTTTACTGAGCGATCGGCAGGGGAGCATGGCCTTTCATGCGGTCCCATGTGTCATGATGTACCAAGGTGATGCACGTGCCCCTCTTGAGGCAGACGCAATACTAGTATGTGGTTTGAGATGATGGCGAACCAAAGTGTGAAATAATGGTTGCTTCGTCCGTCTGGGTAGGTGCGGCATTGTGATTTGACGTCTCATTGCTCATTACTACTACTGGGCCGGTACGAGTGGGGTGCGTCCCCCTGTTGTTCTGCACTATTATTTGGTGCTTGACACATCGACCCGGTTGCTATATGTCCCCATGTCGGTGACAGGAAGTATAGAATTCATGAAAGGGAGCGTCGACGGAGGAGTATACTACAGAATTCATGAAAGGGAGTGACTTAGTTTTGGAAAAATCTGTTTTTACAGAGTACGTACCCACTAGGGTTTATAGGGCTTATCTAAAAAAAATCGTTTTTCCGTTTGATAAGTCGCAATTCTACTATACTAGTAGTAGTACCATTACATGTTGGATTACGAGGTGCGTTAGATGAACTGACACAAGCAGTGTCAAGAGGAAACTAACCAATGCATGTACAAGTTCATGGAAATTTAGTGGTCATTCATGCCTTCGTTCTAATTAATGCCTCGGTAAACATAACTTCTTGAGAAAAACGAGCGTACTAATTACTTGTGCAAACTACGAAATTAATTCGACCACTCACCGTCTACCTTGGTTGGAGAGATTTTGAAATTGAGCCATAAACTGGAAAGGAGGGAGTAGTAACTTTTGTCTCGATTACTATTTGTGGCCTTGTTTAGATGCAAAATGTATTTTTTATAGTGGCCTTGTATAAGTAAATGGAGGGAGTACTAACCAAAGTACGTAGTAGGGACGAGGAGTAAACGGACGGAGTAGTAAAAATTTCTCCTCGTGCTGTGAGCCACCGTGCGCGTGGGCGAGGGAGCGGGCGTAGTCACCTCATCCTGCGAGCCACCGCGCTCGTGGGTGGGGGAGACGGCGTACTAAGCAAGCTTCTCCTCGTTCTTCGAGTTGACGGGACACATCAAAAGTACTCCAGTGTATAGAGCCTTGCCTCTAAGGTAGGCCCCACATGGTTGGCCTATTTTTTTAATTTAACATAACGCGTCAAGTTGCAATTTGTTTATTCACCCGTGGTAGATGATCCTCCCTCCACCAAGTGGACAACCAGTACACATGCCAAATTACCACATGGGCTGCCTTTTTCGTACAGAAATGAGCTCCACCGTGTACTCGCGCGGGTGTGGTTGGGAAAGAGACGGGAGTACGTGCGCCGTGCGTGCACCTCTTCTCTTCGTGCACGTCCCCCACCTACGTGGGTGTGTGTGAGAGAGATACAAACCTAGACATAATGCGCCGTCCATCCCCATGCCTCCACCCAGTCCGACCACCAGTCACCACCACGCCCCACTCCTCCTCACCTTATCTCTCATCTTTCTCCCTCCATTTTTATATACAAGGGGCCACTATCAAAATTACAATTTGCAGATATACAAGGCCACTAACACTAATCGATGAAATATTAATGGTGTTTGCCTCGTGGTACTAGCAAAGGAGGACATTAATTATCCCTTGCATGCTGGCGGGAGTTTGTAAAAAATGCATCTTGATGTTCCGTGCAATGCACGGGCATCTTGCTAGTCCATGAAAACAACACATGGAAAAATTCCACGGCGAACAAGGGATTTGAATCTGTTGAGAGGGGCTGTTTGGATCTTGCCTGGGGTAGCCAAAATATTGGTGACCCTTTTGTCCACCGGTGCTTTGCCACAGATGAACGAGGAATGGCTCGGGTGCTCATGCGGTCATGCATCCTCCAGCGCGCATGTTGGGGATGAGCTCGCACGAGCTGTGTTTTTTTGTCCCACAACGCCGCCCGAGCCGCCCGCAGACCGACCGGCGACCTGCAAATTACTCCATCCAACCGTAGCCGCACACATTATGACAGCAACTCAACCAACCGGATGAAATTCACGCAAACACGCAAACACGTAGACAAACTGATATTTCATATAAGCGACGATGGAAATCATATAAAATACTGAATTTTCATACAAACATGATGGATTTCATTACATACAAATGAACTACGCGGTGCTAGTTCTAGACAGCACAGGTATATAATACCTGACCTAAATGGTTGCCCGCCGATCGATTTGTGTTCCTCATGTCCGGCAGCACGATCATCGGACTGCCGGGAGCCCTGGAGGTATATGCTTCAGTACAAAGGATGGCTCGCTTCCCCACTGCCCAACTGATATCATTGGCTGGTGCCGAAGATGATGGTGGTCGGCACCGGTTCGAGTTCATCACCGGCCACTACTTCGCCATGGCCGGCACCGGCTCGAGTTCATCCTAACATTCCCCTCTTCCGTGGAGCCCATGCGGGGTCGACGAAGGTCCTCGCAACAAAAGGATCCGGCAAGACACCTGTTATGTATGCCGGTGTCGCCTCCGCGATGGCCTTCATGGGACCCAAGCGGTGGCGGCCTCCCGTGTTCTACTTCTCCTCGATGATGGCGGCGGACGCGGAGGCGCTGGCCACCGACTCGTCGCTCTCCGCGCACTCGGCTTCTGTCGCTGCTTGCATGGCGCGGCCGCCGGCATGGGAGTCTCGGCCACAGAAACGGGAGACGCGGTACGAGGCGGCGGCGTGGACGGCAGCAACGACGCCCGTGCGGCGCTCCTCGTCGAGCTGGCCTGGAGCGGCGAGTTGCTGAATCGCGCGCCGTCTTGGGGCGGCAACTGGCTCCGTCGGGCGAGGGGAGGGAGGTGGATCAGCGAGCTGCATAGCTCGTATCCAGCGGGCTACCCAGCCGGCTTGGATGCGGAATAACTACTCTTCGTAAGCCATTGTAAGAGTGGACAAAATTGTGGAGGAGATAGGGGAGCGGCGGAGGTGTGCGATTCTTGGCCAGCGTTTGGCCTCGTTTAAATAGGAGATTAAATAGATGGCGGACGGGATGAGCTCGGCCGGCGTTGCGTTTAACGTCGGCCCGGTCATCAACGGACGTGTCCAGAGTGGGTTTCTCGGCTTCCACACGGGCGGGTTTCATGGAGGCGTTTGAATGCGGCACGGAGGCATGTTCAGCCGGGCGTGCCGCGAGTGGGGCCCTCGACTCTGACCTAGGACACCGCGTCGTTCTTCCACTGACGTGTGGGCTCTTTTGGGTGCATGGCCTGCATGTCAGTGACCCAACACAGGCAGCGCACAGCAGAGGAACCTTTGGTGGGCCAGGGCGGTTAGAAGCGGGCATTTCATAAACCGATGATTGTTCATTGAGTGTGACATCGTCTTTTTCATGTAGATAAGCCTACTATGTTGATAGCCCGTTCGATACGTTGTGATTCATAAAGACCGCTGCAAACATCAATGTTCTGCTTATCATAGATAAGATTGATTAATACCCATAACAATCCATGTCCTTAACAAAGGGTGCATGCACGTATAGGTTGAGCGCGTGTGTTGCGTTGTGTGCTGTGTGCATGCAGGCGTGCGAGTGTTGCGTGTGTGCAAGGGTATGTTTCAGTGTTGCATGCATGTGTGCGTACGTGTGTGTGTTCGTGAGTGCATGTGTACATGTCAGTGTTGCACGCTAGCATGCGTGCGTGTGTACGTGTCAGTGTTGCACGCCTACATGCGTGCGTGCATGTGTACATGCGGGGTGAGGCTGCACGTCAGTCGACTGACTTTTTCATCTCTGGTCATTAGATTTTCCAGCCATTGGATACGAAATCGAGGGCCTCCAGTGTCAGGACCCCAATTCCAAGTCACATCGATCTAGCCGGTAACACCTCATATCACTTTGCGGCCTCACGCACGGTATTCCCACGGGTGTCGCCTTACCATGGCCCGGGACCGTTTGCGCTGTTGGCTCACATATATGATAGTGTCGCTAGCATCCATATGACAGAGAACCCGGGCCAACATGGCTAGTCGTGGATCCAAATCGGCACTAACCCATGGGGACAGGCATACATGAATCACATCGAGCATGTCGGTCAGCAGCTTGTGAATCCGGGTTGTAGCACTGGGCTAACAGGACTCCAGGAACCCGGGCTGTAGCAGGCTAGGCAGGACTCCAGATGTCACCGCGTGACATTTCCCTGAAGGGACAGACACAGGAACGAAGTGAAACACATGCCGGCCAGTCAAGTGTCCTGAACAGTAGTGCTGGGCTAGCAGGACTCCGGTGAACCGGGCTGTAGCGGACTACTATGGCTCATAGAAGCACCAGACTACATTTTCCCATAAGAGAGGCTGCCAAGGATAAACAACTAGATTGTCGGATCCCACACATACGAAGCATTTCAATCATACACACAACATGCTCGATATGTGTAAATACAACATGGCATCACAACATAACTCTACGACTCAAGTATTTACTCATTAGGCTCCGAGGATCCAAGATATTACAAACATGGGTCTCATGACCCAACAATCAGAGCATACAAGTCAAAGCACATGCGGAAACTTATCATGTCTGAGTACAGACATCTACAAATGAAAAAGGCTGAGGAGCCTAAATATCTACCAGATCCTGCCAAGGGCACAAGATCGTAGCTGAGGTATCAAGCTAAACGTCGAAGTCCACACAGAACTACTAGCGAGACTGACGTCTCTCTGCAAAACATAAAATAAGCAAACGTGAGTACAAATGTACCCAGCAAGACTTACATCCGAACTATCTACATATGCATCAGTATCAACAAAAGGGGTGGTGGAGTTTGACTGCAGCAAGCCAGCTTTGACTCGGTGGCTATCCTGAACTACGACTGCAAATAACTCTTTTGAGGTGGCGCACACGAGTCCACATATTCACCATGTCAATACACCACTATTGATCCGCTCCCGTCTACCTACGAGAAGGCCATCCATAGCACTAACGCTTATCTTGCGCATTTCAGAGTATCCGCTTCAAGCTATCTATGAACTGTACAGGCAACCCAGAAGTCCATTACCGCGGACACGGATATTTGAATAGATCATTTATAACCCTGCAGGGGTGTACTTCTTCACACACGCTCTCGCCACTTACCACCATGTACACGTCATGTATCTCGGCAACCTTCAAGCGGAAGCTTGGCGAGGGAGTCGTCCATGACCTAACTAACCACACAAGTTTCTAGTCCAGGTTTATCGCCTATTCGGGTTCCATCCACGAGGAGATCCGGCCGGAGTTTCGCTCAATGCCCCAGACGATGTGTGCAGGGTTCCCAAGCCCACCATCCGGGTGCCACTTGGTACACCGTGCCACTGTGCCTAGTCTGTCCCAATCCCACCTGTGTCGGGTGCCACTTGGTAGACTACTAACACTACCTACAAACACTAGAAACTAGTTGCAACTCCTGGAGAGAGATCGAGTTGGTTAATAAGCCGAGAGGGGCCGAGTTACCGGAACCCAATGTGTGGTAGTAACTGTTCATGGATCACAAACACAGAACTCAGTTCCTGAGGACGGTTTCAATGAGACAACCCACCACGTACTCCTACATGGCCTCTCACCGCTACCTTTACCAAATCGTGTTCTCACACTTAGCTCTCAACAGTAGGACATGTTCACCACATTCCAATTCATTCCCGATGAATCAGACCCGACTCAACTCTAAGCAGTAGCAGGCATGACAACAAAGCATGAATGAGTAGGCACATCAGGGCTCAAACAACTCCTACACATGCTAGTGGGTTTCATCTATTTACTGTGGTAATGATAGGTCATGTAGAGGAAAGGGGTTCAACTACCGCAGCATGTAACAGTTGAATCGTTGTTGTCCTAATGCAGTAAAAGAGAGCAGGAGCAAGAGAGTGGGATTGTATAGGAATGAACAAGGGGGTTTTGCTTGCCTGGCACTTCTGAAGATAACATTGGGTCTTCATCAGTGTCAACGATCACAGCATCGGAGCAACTGTTGACACACGAACACGTCACGTGTACCCTCGACGCCGGGGGTGATGCACCGCAGCTCATGTCGAAGGAGACCCGACCGACAGCGCGATACGCAAGACAGTCGACGGGCGCTTTTGTAGACCCGAAAACCCCACACACCCGGGAGGGACCCCGTCAGGGAGTGCGGCGGCTATGGGCTGCCCTAGGTTGATTCGCTTGCCCCTAGAGCCTCGGGATTTATAGCTCTCAAACACGAAGAACAGCGACGAACGGGAGAGAAAAACGATGGAGAGATAAAACATAGATGAAAAAGTAGTATATTGATTTGTTCGATTGTGTGTTGTTCAATCGGCCATCACCCCCAACATATATAAGAGGCGGCTGGACTTCTCGTACAAGTAAAGGATTCATCTAGGCTTTCCTTACAAGAAAAATTATATCAATTCACGTCCTAGAGTCCTAATTCTATTCCAACTCAGATTAAGTCTGAATCTGGCCCAAACTCTGTCTTCCTTCTTGCGCGGGCCGCCGGGCTTGCATATGATCTCCGATCAAGACGGCCCAAATATCAAACTCGTTCGCTTCGATGATACGAACAACTCTCATGTTGATCACTTTTTCAAATAAGGCAATCTTGAATACTTTTCGAGGTCATCTTTATCTTCCAGTCGGACTCGGAATTGCAGTAGACTGGATTATCCGAGTCTCGTAGTGAATTTGTAGGCTATATACTATCTCTGATGATGATGACTCCAAAATTAAAGTTTACTGTCTTGATGTGTCACACCCTGATTTTCATTCCACAACACTTAAGCTAATAAAACATGATAAAATGTGGTTTGACAAAAACTTTTGAGTGTTTTGGATTTTTTCTTGATTTGATGTTTGACTATTGTTTGCAAGTGCTCTAAAAATCAAATAAATCCTCCAACTCTTATACTCCTTCTCCTTGATCCAAAACCTTTTCCCAATGATCATGCCATGTGTATAGTGCAATATAGTATTTTCTTACAAAAATAATTTGGCCAAAAAGTATTTTCAAAAATTAGTTTTCCAAAAACCCCTGAATTGAGGATTGCACTGCAAGTACTTAACTAAGGGCAGTAAAAAATCTTTCCAAAAATATTTTTGACTCCTATTAGTTATAGGATACCCATAAACCACAAAAAAATAATGTTAAAAGTTATTTTCCTATTTTATTTAAAGGATTTTTCTTAAGGCCAGAAATGGTCTTAAATAGGTTAAAATTATTTAAAAGCTTTAAAAATATTTTAGAAAAATTAGGGAGACTCAATGGACATATATTTTCCATATATATGAGTTTCAACACATGGTTATGATCAAAATATTGGACAAAACCTCCCAAAACCATTTCTGCCCATTTCAAGGATTTGAAATATTTCTACAGGAAATATTTTCACAAAAATCCAAGAAAAATCCAGCAAGTCACAAATGCATATTGTGATCACCTTGCAAAGCCCCATGTCAACTAGAATCATTTTGGTTCACCAAAATGCCCCAAAACCCTCTCTGACCAGAATCAAATTTGATCAAGTTTGTACTACCAACTTTCTCTCCTTAACCCCAACTTTTGTGAGCATGTTAACATGAGCAAATGAGGCCACTAAACCAAGTGGTGCATCAAGGAGAAGTGATTTGCTCAACTAGATCTACACAAGTCCATTTCTGCTCATTTCTAGGGTTTACAAAAGTTGCATTGGCAACTTTGCCCAATTAAGCTCCAAATTGGTGGAAGGCCCTAATTATATGTGTCATTTCACCCTGTGGAGTATCATGGCAATTGGAGATCATTTTCTTTCCCAAACCAACTTCAAACACCTTCTGTCATTTTGCAAAAACCACTGTTTTGACCCCTTCCACTATTCTTGGTGCGCTCCAATTTTTACCACAACCCCTTCTAGTCCCTTTTCACCTCTAGTAGCAATGGCAAGCCCATAGCTCACTCATTGGATGGGTAAAACCCCACTTCCTCTCTCTAGTCAGCCCATTTGCACACTTCTTCTCCCTCTCTCCTCACCCCAGTGGCCATCCAGGGCATCCAATGCCCCTCTCCTCTTCTTTACTCCCCCCTAGACCTGCTAGACACTAGTGGACACGCCCTACCCTTTTAAACAATGCCATGGCAGCCATTTGGGCGCTCTGGAGCGCGCTACAGTGCGTTCCCGCACTGTAGCCGCCCCCTTCCAGCCACATCCGGCCACCTAGGGCCTCCCCCTCGTGTCCCCCGAGGTCACCTCGACGTCCGCAGCACGCTACACTGTCGTCCCCCTCCTCTCTCTGCCTCTCCGGCTTTCCTCGCATGCGGACAGAGCGCCGCCCGAGCGCGCCAGTCGCTGGCCGCGGCGGGGACCCGCTTGCCGCATTCCCCGCTCCCTATTTCTCTTCCTGGCGCCCTACTCCACCCCCACGAGCGCCGCAGACAGCCCCGAGCCTCCTCCCATGGCCACCACGGCCATTTCCGCGGGTGCCCGTAGGCCACGTCCACGGTGAGCCATGGCCTCGCCACTTAAGGGCTCCCGAGGCCTACCTCTGGATCCCATTCGCTCTCCCTCTCTCCCAGCCACCCCCTGGACCAACCCACTCCCCTCATTGCGCTCTCCATCAGCCACCATGGCCGGAGCCTTGCCGTCGGCCTCCGCCTAAATCCGCACCCATCTCTCCTTCTCCTTCCCTCTGGACCGCACTAGAGCGCCACCACCGTCACCGCGAGGTCCTCCCGTGCTTCTCCCCCTCCTCCCCGTGGCTGTTCCGTCGAGCTACATCACCACCGTCAGCCTCGCCCGCCGCGGTCGACGCCTTGCTCGACCTGGTGCCCCTAGGCGACCGTGCCACCCACGGTTGGACGCGGTTGGGTCCCCTGAGCACGCCGGTGGGCAGAGCATCGCCGGAGATGCTCTGTAGCCCCAGCGATCGCCGCCGGGAGCTGGTCCCCCCGCGGTCGGAGCGCGCGCGGGAGGTTGAAGACGGCCTGCTGTGGGGCCCCGCGCGTCAGCGACCCAGCAGGCGGGCCCCACCGTTTAAGTGGAAACGGCTTCGGCCGGATCCGCCTTCCCTGCGCGAAGGCGCACTCCCGCAAAGCCGTCTTCGACGTCACCCCCCCTGTCGCCAGCGCAGCTGAGCCGCTGGGCCGGCCCACTGCTAAACTGCGCCCAGTGCGCTGATAAGGGTAAAACCCTTTCCTTTTCCTTTTTCTTTTCTGTAAATTTGTAAAATCCACAAATAAGTCAAATGAACTCCAAATTTGATGATTCAAATTTCCACAGACTCCATAAATCAACTGTTATTTAATAGGCCACAGTGGACATTTTTGTTGTCCTTGGTTTTCACTGAACCTTTTAAAAAGGTCATTTATCCACATAAGTCCACTTCAAAAATCCATATTATATTCATTTCAACTGCAAATCCAGTGAAACCAATTTCTATATGTTTCTAAAATCATGCCTGAATTAATGAGTACTTTTACTCATTTTTATAAAATGGCATTCTGTGGAGAACTTGTGGATCCATCAAATCCATTGATTCCATCATATCAAAAATGTTTAGAAATATCCACTTATCCAATTCCATTGAAATCACTTTGGTCATTCCTCATATGACTAGAGGTATCCCAGAAAAGTCCACTTCATATTTTTAGAGCACTTTTATTTTTTGCCTTGCGGTGTTGCTTATTATGATTGTTTGCGACGTTAGTTGACGAAGTAGACGGAGTACTTGGAGAAGGACCAGAAGACTTGAAGACTCAGATGAACCAGGCAAGCAGCCCTTTGACCATGTCTATGAAACCTTTTTATGCATGTCATATAGCACTTTATTAGCGTTGCTTCGGAATCATGATGTGATGGAAACCACTTTAATGGGTTGCCTCTGTTACTTCCTCGTTGATACTTGCATTGTGCATGACCCTACCTCCTTATGAGGGTTATGCCGGTGGGAGTAGATAGGATGCTAAAGTAGTGCTACGCAAAAAAGGACGGGAATATGCATGGTGATGGAGACAAAGCATTTTCAAAGGACTTTTCGAAAACCCCATCGGGTGCCACTTATGCCCGAGGGAGATGATGAGATGGGTAGCCACTTGATGACGAAGTGGTGTACCGAGGCAAGTGTGTGTGTTGTTTTCGAAAACGGATTAGATTTAAGATTTGTCGACTGTCCCAACCTTACATGCGCAACCACTCTAACCTTATATGGGAAAGGGCATTATTGATTACTTAGGCCGATACTAGCTTGGAGCCCGCATTACTAGTGACGGGGGAGAGTTGGTGCTCTCTCTCGGGATGGGGTCGTGCCAGGTAGGGCGGCCATGACTGTTTTCACAGGGCACCGGATACACCATTGTGTCCCCTCTCGGATGTTACGATCTCGAGCGAGCCTCGTATGATGTACATCATGAGGATACGGAACAACGAGTGGACTCCTTATTAGTGTCGTCTAGGGAAAGATAGTGATCGGGTGCTTACCCCAGGTACTTCAGGTACTGCGGGTCGTGGATGACACGGAAGCTCCCCGGATCTTGTGGGTAAAGTGTGCAACCTCTGCAGAGTGTTAAACTATTCGAATAGCCGTGTCCATGGTCAAGGACAGTTGGGCGGTGCTGCTTAAACTACGTCCACTTGTTTACAAACCAGTGTGTGTGGGAAGAGCTACTTGGGTCAAGTCAAGGACTTGTCATGATCGAGTTGGGTTGGTGCCCACTCTATTTATGTTGACATCTGTAGCATGTCCTCATGGTTACTTGAATTCTCCTGATGCATGTCTTACAAGTTGTTGAACATGCCATTGCACTCAAAACTAGCTTTCCGCAAAAATTTACCTATGTCATGCATTATTGTACCTTGAGCCAAAACATGGGTTGCTTGCGAGTACATTCAAAGTACTCATTGGCTTGCCACTGGTTATTTTATTGGCCAGGCATAAAAGAACAGGATATGATGAAGAATACTTCGGTGACGAGCATGCGAGCTAGGACCTTTCCCAGTCAGAATGCCTGTAGGGTTAAGGCAGATGGCATGGGTCCAAGTTATCGACGAAGATTTCCGCTGCAATACTCAAGACTTGACCATAATGGCCCTACTCGTGTAACACGGTATGTATGGATGTAAGACTCTTGTTATTCAGCTTCTGTGTGTTCAGTGAGCATTGATCTCTGGGATCACTGTACACGTGCATTCGGTGATCACGACTTATGAGTCGGGGTCCCCGCATGATGATACGCACAACTTCTGTATTGAACACTTCTTCATCTGAGGTCATCTTGATAAACTTTCAGGCATATGTTCAATTTCACTCGGATTCGAGCTCATCCACTCGGATTAGAGTCATTCACTTGGATCGTCCGACTGGACTTTTCACTCGGATGTTTAGAGTCTTTCACTCGGAATACACTCGGAAGACAATATTTCCACTCGGATGACTATATTTCCACATGGAAGGCATTATCTTATTCGATCGGCAAGTTTTCGCCCGATGGTAATCTTTTCACTCGGAATATTTTCACTTGGAGGACAATTTCACTCGGATGACCATATTTCCACTCGGATGAATATATTTCCACTTTGGATAATAATAATTCCATCCGGTCAGCAAAATTTCACTCGACCGATAAATTTTCACTCGACCGTAAACTTTCACTCGGATGGTAAACTTTTCACTCGGATTTTCCGACTGAAAACATAGCCTGATCTTGATTTGTCTCTCCAGGCCTCATACGACCTCGGATTGAGACGAATTATATATGAAAACCGATCGGCTCGACCAGACGAAACTTTTCCTTGCTGAAGGTTTTTCAATTCAAGGCCGTCTTCATAGCCGAATTACTCGCGCAACCTATCAGACTAGTGTCTAACACCTCGCGCCATATTTCCGTTGAGGTTCGGTCTGCAGTGTATTGCCTCTAACTTTTGCATATGAACTCGTATTGAGATGATTTATATATCAAAATCGATTGCCTCGACGAGAAGAAGACAATTCCTTAAGTTTGCTCCTTCATCTGAGGTCATATTGAGGGCGTAATCGGCCGAAAAGCACTCAGAACATTAAATTTTGTCACTCGGAGTACAGCTTCGGCCACTGAGATGAGGTCGAATAGCGATAGCCTAAACATCAAAGTCGTTCCACTTGACGATATGCAACTTTCTCATGATAAAAACCCTTTCACTCTGTATCTTACCAAATTCAGGTGTCAACACATGGCCCCCTGTTTTTCGGCAAAGCTTGCACGCCAAAAAATAATATGCATGGTGTTCGTTCTAAGGACGATGTCAACACTCCATCGGCCATTTATTTTTCTTAGGGCGATAATTATGTATCGGCCATGTTTGTGCTAAGGGCGATAATTGTATATCGGCCATTGCCTACTTAGGCTTCCTGCCACACACTCGGGTGGTACTTCTTCAAATATTTGCCATTGAGAGCTCGAGGTAACAATGCCCCTTGTATTGATTCCACCAAATATGAATTTCCGGGAACAACTCTTGTAATCCTAAAAGGACATTCCCAACTTGGAGACCACTTCCCGAATTTTCTATCTCTTGAACCAATCGGCAGAATCACTTTCCAGACGAGATCACCAACTTGAAAATTCTTCAGCTTGACTTTCTTATTGTAAGCTCTTGCCACCCTTAACTTATCTCTCTCTATGGCCTTTAAAGCAGCCAAACGTTTATCAGCAACCTCATCAATATTGTCCATCATTAAGTTATAAAAGTCTACTGCCGATAAATTATTTTGTTTGGCTATTCTCAAAGCATTCAAATTTACCTCCGCTGGTAAAACAGCCTCTTGACCATATACTAGCTCATATGGAGTCACCTTCGTAGCACCATGCCTTGAAATTCTATGTGCCCATAAAGCTTCAGACAACAACTCATGCCATTTCCTTGGATTATCCTCAATCTTCTTCTTGATGAGCTTGATTAAAATTTTATTGCTAGACTCGGCTTGTCCATTAGCTTGGGCATAATACGGAGAGGAATTGAGCAACTTTATATTATAAGATTCGGCAAACTCTCTGACTTGGTGTGACATAAAAGATGAACCTTGATCTGTAGTTAACGTTTGAGGAATACCGAATCTATGAATAATGTGCTCGGTTATGAATTGAATTACCTCCGTATGTGTCATGTTCTTGAGAGGTACTACTTCAGACCATTTAGTGAAATAATCAGTTGCCACCAACACGAACCGATGCCCCTTTGAGGAAGATGGATGAATTTGCCCAATAAAGTCTAAACCCCATCCTCCAAAAGGCCACGGCTTGATAACAGGATGTAACATAGCAGCAGGAGCCAACTGAATATCACCGAATTTTTGACAAGCTTCTCACCCTTTATAATATCTGAAGCAATCATTAATCATGGTCGGCCAATAAAACCCAGCACGTCGTAATAACCATTTCATCTTGGGAGCCGACTGGTGAGTACCACGAATGCCCTCATGTACCTCTCCCATAGCAACTCTTGCTTGGTCCTCATCCAAGCACTTTAAAAGAACATCATCAACTGTTCGGCGATAAAGGTCATCATCCCTCATAATATATTTAAAAGCCATACGCCGAACAGCCCTGTCCACCCTTTCACTCGGATTGCGCAAGTAAGCAACAATGGGCTTCCTCCAGTCGGAATTGTCATATGCACTAGATTTTTCGTTAATGACCGAATCAGTGGGTTCTGGTTCGGCCTCTTCTATACTGGTAAGACAAGACATCGGACTTTGAGAAATATGAAACATGCCATGATCAACATGATATCCAGATGCTTTTTGTGACAACTCATTTGCTTTCCAATTATCATGTCTAGATATATGTGCAATGCTAAAACAATCCAAAGTAGAAATTATATCTAGACATCTATCAAGATAAACATTAAGTGATTCGTCCAAACACTGAAAGACTTTAGATATTTGCTGCACTACTAGTAACGAATCACCGTAAGCCTCAATATGTGTAACACCTATAGCAAGTAACATCTCTAGGCCGAATAACAATGCTTCATATTCGGCTTGATTGTTTGTGCAAAAATATTCTAAGCGGCATGAGGCTTCAAAAACAGCACCATGAGGAGATATATAAGCAATACCAACACCTTGGCCATTGCTACAAACTGAACCATCAAAGTATAATCTCCATGGTACTAATGAAACAAGGTTCATATCAACATCATTCTTGTCATTAATCCGATGTTCAACAATGAAATTAGCAACAATTTGGCCTTTCATGGATTTTAGAGATTCATAAGCCAAATCATATTCAATCAAAGCATAAGCCCACTTGCCAATTCTACCACTAAGAATTGGCCTATGCAACATGTATTTAATGACATCGGTTTGGCAAGCTACTACACAAGCACTCGGCACTAAATAATGTCTCAGTTTTGTGCAAGCATAATATAAGCATAGACATAATTTTTCAATAAATGTATACCTTGTCTCGGCGTCCAATAAGCGCCTGCTCAAATATGTAATAGCATGCTCTTTTCCCTCGGTTTCTTGAGTCAAAACAGCACCAATAACTCCTTCCTCTGCTGCAATGTAAAGCTTGAAGGGTTCTCTATGCTTGGGTGCTTTCATCACCGGAGGAGTGCACAAATAGTTTCTGATCATATCAAATGCTTCTTGTTGTTTTGCCCCCCAAGTGAAATCAGCATCATTCTTCAACCGAAGGATAGGAGTAAATGCATCAACTTTCCCTGGTAGATTAGCTATGAACCTTCTCAAATAATTGACCTTGCCCAGGAACTTTTGCATATCTCTCTTGCATGTTGGAGCTTCCACTTTCTGTATGGCCTCTATCTTTTTGGGATCAATCTCTATGCCATCTTCATGAATAATGAAACCCAAAAACTTGCCAGCTGACACACCGAAAGCACACTTCAAAGGATTCATCTTCAGTCCATACTTTTTCATTCTTTCAAAAGCTAAACGCAAATCGGCCAAGTGAGATTCAAAAGCATCCGATTTGACAACAATATCATCAATATAAACTTCAAGTATGACACCGAGTAAATCATGAAAAATCAAATTCATAGCCCTTTGATATGTGGCGCCAGCATTTTTTAATCCGAATGTCATTACTGTCCACTCAAATAAACCAAGGAAACCAGGGCATCGAAAAGCAGTCTTGTACATGTCCTCTTCGGCCATAAAAATTTGATTGTATCCGGCATTACCATCTAGAAAGCTAATAACCTTATGTCCAGAAGCATCATTAATAAGCATATCGTCTATTGGCATAGGATACTCATCTTTGGGTGTAGCCCTATTCAAATCTCTGAAGTCAATGCACACCCTCAACTTGCCGGATCCTTTCTTCTCTACCGGGACAATGTTAGAAATCCACTCGGCATACCTGCAAGGTCGAATGAAATTAGCTTCAAGCAGTCGACCGATCTCTTCCTTGATCCGGTCATATGTTTTCGGATTAAATTTTCTGGCCGACTGTTTATAAGGTCTAAAACCGGCCTTTATAGGTAACCGATGCTCCACTAGCTCTCGGCTTAAACCTGGCATCTCATGATATTCCCATGCAAAGCAACAAACATATTCTTTCAATAGCTCGATTAACTTAGCTTTACAATCGGCTTTCAAATTTTTGTTTACAAACGTCGGTCGAGTGACTGAACCATCTCCAATATCTACCTCTTCTAATGGATCAGCCGATGTAAAACCTTGTCCAAGTTTATCCATGTCATCCAACTCCTCTATATACTCATACATATCGTTCTTGCTGGACCGATATTTCACAAGACGTTTTTTTAACCATTCGGAGCTAGAATCCATTTAAACATATCATACCTTGGAGCTGATTGCATTCAGCCGGCTTTAAAGAGACGGGCACAAAACCATTCTTGGTCGCGCTGAGAAAATCAAACTCTGATAAGTCACGTCCCGTCAAGCAAGTAGCATTGGGATGTTGCCAATCCACCGATGCATCGGCCAAAGCAACACAGGCCGAGTTATCCGCATGAATGACTTCCACTTCATCATCAATCCACTGAATCAAAAACTGGTGCATAGTGGATGGCACGCACTGGTTTGCATGAACCAAATCACGGCCTAGTATGAAGTTGTAGTTACCTTGTACCTCAGCGACAAAGAATACAGTAGCCAAAGTTTTGCTTCCGACTGTAAGCTCCACATACATTACACCTTTGGCTTCAGTTTTTTCTTTGCCTTCAAATCCGTTGAGCACCATATTGGTCTTGATCAATTCTTCATCAGGCAAACCCAATTTCTTGAAGACCGAATAGGGCATAAGATTTACCACAGCACCACCATCAACAAGCATCCGAGTGAGCGGCGACCCATTGATATGACCTCTGAGATATAATGGTTTCAGATGCGTTACTGGTTCTTTTGGCTTCTCGAATATTGCGTTTTTAGGGCCAAAATCCATCTGAGCCACCTCCCCTTCCTCATCTACAGCATGAAACTCAGCAAGTAAGTAATACACCATATTGATATCCATACCTTCATGAACCGGCGTAGACTCATAGTCCAATATATCAGTCTCCTCCTCGAGTGCATCCACCGGTTCTGAAATTTGTCCGAGTGAAGGAGAAGTAAGAAGTGTCACAGACGATGTGATATCTGTTGCATCGTCCTCCTTTGGTGATGTAGGTGTTGTGTGATAGATGTAGAAGCTGTTGTATCTTGTATTTGTTTAGGCCTCCACACTTGTTTTGCTGGAACCATGGGTCGAGTGTCATTGAACAACTTATCCCTTTGTTTCTCGGCCTCCTGTTCTGCCATCTCTTGACTCCTTAACCTCTGTAGTTTCCTCTTTTGTGTCTTTGTTAGCCCTGGAGGACACCACTTTAGCTGAGTGTATTTAGGATCTCTCGTTTTTACCTGGTTGGTGCTTGCTTCATGGTCATTGGTCGAGTGCTTTGGCGCGATAGCAAGTATCGGCTCAGTCGGATTGCTATGCACAATCGGCTGCTGTATGGCGAATGTTTCGGTGCACAAGATAAGTGAGTCGGCATCCATTTTCTCCTTGCCTTTTCCCGACTCAACTGCTGCAACACTCGGTGATTTAACACGCCATTCTTTTCGATTTTCCAGATGCATCAAATTTCCACTCGGGCGCACCTTTTTACTCTGATGGAATCCACTCGGATGGATGTCACTCAGCTGGAATCCACTCGGATGGAATACACTCGGATGGAATCCACTCGGATAGAATTTACTTGGCCACATTTGTTTACTCGGATAGCTTCCACCTGGGTGCATTCTTACACTCGGATAATTTCCATCCGATCGCATGTTTTGACCAGCCGACCTATAGTTACCGATGTTCAGTCGGCCATTATATGAGTATTCAAGCCGATCCCAAACAGTTTGCCTTTGCTCTTCTGGAAACAACGCCTTTGGTCCACTCGGTTTCATATATTGACTGAACATATCATCTGATGGTGACCTTGGTCGCTTCAAGTGAGTCGGCCGATTAAAGCTAGAACCGGCCGACTGGTTGGTGTACTTGGACTTGTAGTTGCCCCCTTGGGCTTTAGAAATCTCACACGAGCATTTTCTTGCACTTGTAGTTGCCCCCCGAGTGTAGGGTTCTTGATGGTGATTTTGATCACTTCCTTGCCATCGGGTTGCTTATCAAGCATAACTTGTCTCCCCAAGACCTTGTTGTCCTCCTTGTCTTTCCTGGGCTCACCAACAATGACATTAGCTTTATTAGAAGATTCGGCTACCTTCGGCAGAATGAGTAGCTTATTCCCCTCCAAATCCATGATATTCATTGTAAAAGGCTGTTTATCAACTTGCATCTCAGAAAAGTTCGATCGTCCGTCATTAATGGCCGATTGTATCTGTCGTCAAAAAACATTGCAGTCGTTAGTAGCATGAGAAAAAGAATTATGGTACTTGCAATAAGCACGCCGTTTTAGCTCTTCAAACGGTGGTAAGGTATGAGATATTCTAATAATCTTAGCCTGCAGCAAAGCATCAAATATTCTATCACACTTAGCAATGTTAAAAGTAAACTTCATCTCTTCATCACGATTCTTATAAATCGGTTTCAGATCATTGCAAGTAAAGGGTTTGGCCTTAGATGGCCAAACAAATTTAGTAGCAAAAACATCACCCTCATCGTCTGAGTGATCATTGTCATATTCCACCATATTCATCTTTGGACGATCGGCTTTGTATCTATGCACTTCTTTGAGGTCTTTGCTTCGGCTTTCCTGAGCCAAAGCCCTCTGTAAGACTTGGTTGATATTTAAGAACTCGTAGCCTTCTAGATTTTCTCTAATGGGAGTTCTCAAACCACTCAGCACTAGGTCTGCCAAGTCCCTCTCGGTTATCACCAAACTAAAACACCGGATTTTTGTTTCTCTAAATCTCTTGACGTAATCAGAGACCGATTCATCATGCTTCTGTTTAACCGATGTTAGATGTGACAACTTGAGTTCATTGTCGCCGCTATAAAAGTGATCATGAAACTTTTGCTCTAGCTGCGACCAAACCCGAATGGAACCATGGGGCAAAGAACAAAACCATGAAAATGCAGTACCAGTTAATGATAAAGGAAATAAGCGCACTTTCAGTTCATTCAATGAGCTTGCCTCACCCAATTGTGCCAAGTATTGACTAACGTGCTCCCATGTGGTTTTTGTGCCCTCTCCATTGAACTTAATAAAATCTGGAATCTTATATCCCGTAGGGCACTGGATGGCATCAAAGTACTCGTGGTACGGCTTTTGGTAAATCCGATTCCGAGGTAACTCAACTCCAAAATTCTCTCGAAGCATCTTAGCCATCTCCTCTCTAAGATTAGCTAGACCATCATCTATAGTGGACGATGAAGCTTGTGGCAGTGACATAGGAGGAGCAGGGTTACTAGCTGCAGGTAGGAATTGTGGCATGTACGTCGACCCATAATTTGGTAATGGTCGAGTGGATGTAGCTGTAGGTAGGATTTGGTTCGGCGTTGCCACCGAACCTGGCACGCTCATAATAGGATTAATGGGTGCAGTCACAATCTGATTTGTTTGAGTAGGATAATAAACCATCGGCACGGGAGGCGCCGATGCAATAGGTAAAGCCAGATTAGGGTTTTGCACACTAGCAACTACACCATCATTACCACTAGACGATTGAGATGTATTCTACTGAGCATTAGTATTTTCTATGAAAGTTTGATAGACTAGATTGTTACCATCAGCAATACGACTTTCAATCTCAGCCCACTGCTCAGGAGAAAAGGCAGTACTTACAGAGGGTTTAACCTGTTCAGTTTGAAGAGGAGGGAACTTGATTTCTTCAATCGGAGTGATGTTGCCTTGGCGATCTTTCTTGAATTTTGCAAGGAACTCCTGCAGGTCTTTCTCCTCCCGCGCCTTCTTGTACTCCTCATAGACATGGCGATGATCAGCCGATATCTCACCAAGACTGGGCTTAATGATGTTATCGGCGTCTACCTCAGATGGCTTGGGAAGATCGGACATGGTGGATGATGATGATTGATCTTCGTTCCCCTGCGGAGTCGCCAAAAAGTGTGCTGACACACGAACACGTCACATGTACCCTTGACGCCGTGGGTGATGCACCGCAGCTCACGTCGAAGGAGACCCGACCGACAGCGCGATACGCAAGATAGTCGACGGGCGCTTTTGCAGACCCGAAAACCCCACACCCTCGGGAGGGACCCCGTCAGGGAGTGCGGCGGCTATGGGATGCCCTAGGTTGATTCGCTCGACCCTAGAGCCTCGGGATTCGCAGCTCTCAAACACGAAGAACAGCGAAGAACGAGAGAGAAAAACGGTGGAGAGATAAAACGTAGATGAAAAAGTAGTATATTGATTTGTTAGATTGTGTGTTGTTCAATCGGCCATCACCCCCAACATATATAAGAGGCGGCTGGACTTCCCATACAAGTAAAGGATTCATCTAGGCTTTCCTTACAAGAAAAATTACATCAATTCACGTCCTAGAGTCCTAATTCTATTCCAACTCGGATTAAGTCTGAATATGGCCCAAACTTTGTCTTCCTTCTTGTGCGGGTCGCCAGGCTTGCATATGATCTCTGATCAAGACGGCCCAAATATCAGACTCGTGCACCTCAATGATACGGACAACTCTCATGTTGATCACTTTTTCAAATAAGGCCATCTTGAATACTTTTCGAGGTCATCTTTATCTTCCAGTCGGACTCGGTCTTGCGGTAGACTGGATTATCCGAGTCTCGTAGTGAATTTGTAGGCTAGATACTATCTCTGATGATGATGACTCCAAAATCAAAGTTTACCGTCTTGATGATACGCACAACTTCTGTATTGAACACTTCTTCATCTGAGGTCATCTTGATAAACTTTCAGGCATATGTTCAATTTCACTCGGATTCGAGCTCATCCACTCGGATTAGAGTCATTCACTTGGATCGTTCGACTGGACTTTTCACTCGGATGTTTAGAGTCTTTCACTCGGAATACACTCGGAAGACAATATTTCCACTCGGATGACTATATTTCCACATGGAAGGCATTATCTTATTCGATCGGCAAGTTTTCGCCCGATGGTAATCTTTTCACTCGGAATATTTTCACTTGGAGGACAATTTCACTCGAATGACCATATTTCCACTCGGATGACTATATTTCCACTTTGGATAATAATAAGTTCATCCGGTCAGCAAACTTTCACTCGACCAGTAAATTTTCACTCGACCGTAAACTTTCACTCGGATGGTAAACTTTTCACTCGGATTTTCCGACTGAAAACATAGCCTGATCTTGATTTGTCTCTCCAGGCCTCATACGACCTCCGATTGAGACGAATTATATATGAAAATCGATCAGCTTGATGAGACGAAACTTTCTCATGCTAAAAACCCTTTCACTCTGTATCTTGCCAAAATCAGGTGTCAACAGCAACGTCTACCGAGGGGGGACAACACTGGCAAACAGAGAATAAACACAATCAATGCAATGCACAATATGATGCATGAACATGGCATGTATATGTGGTGTTGTTTGTGCTAATGCAGCTAGCAACAAGTTCAATGGAGCTCATTTGAATCAAGGATTCAAATGCAACTCCAAACTTAAGCATTTTAAATGCCCTTTATGTCTTTTCATGTATACAGCAGGTTTAGGTTGGTTTGTCACGCATGAAACTAGTGCAGATGGATAGACTGAATTTTTCTGATAATTCTTCATATATAATTTGTTTGATTTGGAGTTACGGTTGAATTTCTATGAATTTTAGAAGTTTAGAGCATTTTCTGAAATTTATAAATCATTTCTGATTTATTTTAATTCCAGAAAACAAATACTACGTCAGCATTGAGTAAGCATGACGTCAACAAGTCAACTGCGGCTGACCGGGGTCAAATCTGTCGGCGTTCTGGGAACGGGGGTCCCCAGACTTGCCTTCCTGCGGCCTGCGGCGTGGCTCGAGAGAGGGCCCAGCACGACCCATCTTCACCAACACAAGACCCAAGACCCTCACGAGGGGCGAAGCCTCGCGGGACGGACAACACGGCGCTTCCTCAGGCACGGCCTCGTCAGGCTGGCTCACGAGGAGGCGGAGAGATCAAGGCAGGGTACCTCACAAGGTGCCCATGACGCAAGCCATGACGACCAAGGGAGCCAGGCGGGCGCCAGCCCGCGCAGTGTCTCCCTTTCCTCTTTGGTGCAAAGGGGGCAAGCGCAGGCGAGAGGATCAAGCAAAGGCACCGATTTCGGTGCAACGAGACCAAGACCAGTCCAACGGTGGGAAGGAGGTCATCGTGGAGCCCAGAACGGCGTCACCACAGGGCCTTTGGCAGGCGAGGACCAACTTTAGTCAGGATAAGTGTACTAGATGTTCTCCTTCAAATTGGCCAATTGTTGGCGCCCTTCCCGCTTAATATTTGGGAAGAGGCTGTGACACCCCAAAAATTTGGCCTTGTTTTAATGAATTAAAATTTTGTCAGGAATTAAAACTTTGAATTTCTGAGCTCCATTTTTTATTTTTAATCATTTTCTTCCCTGTTGTGATGAGTTTTTCCCAAGGAGAAAACTTTTCAAATATGTTATTGGACTTATTTGATCTCTCAAGAGAAACTTTTCCTTATTTAATATAACTAATTAAATAATTAAGTTGCTTGATCTTTACTTTCTTTAAAATGGTTTTTCAAGGTTAAATGGCCATATTTGAACTACAACCATTTGATAAATTCACTTAAAATTCCCACAAAAATTTGGAGATGTCATGTGATGTTATTAAATAACTTTTTGTGCAAAAACATCTTTATTTCATGAAATATTTTGAGCTCCACACCCTTTTTTCTTCTCTGGTCCAGTGGGCAATTTTGCACTACAACCCATTTAAATATTTTCTTCTAGCCTCCACCAAAATTATGGGATGTTGGTAATAGCCTATGATTCAACTTTAAGCAAAAACCTGGTGTTGTTCTTTGAAATTTTTGAGTGAATCAGCATCATCTTCATTTTGGTCCAGCCCTCTGATTTCTACTGCAACCCTATTTATTTTTGCTCCAGTGACCTTATGCTTTCACCTGCTTGTAGACCACCCTACCAAACCCCTAAGTCCAGGAGCATGCACTCTTTGGAACACTTTTGGTCCATGTAATGAGGCCATTTACTCCCTGTCCAGAAGTGTAGTTTTGCAAAACTTGCACTAGCAAGTTTCTCCTTTTTGCAAACTAACTTCACCACCCCCTCCTTGTTCTAAAGAGACCCCACCCTGGGAGATTTGGCCACCCCAAGAACTGCCTAGGTTCCTTTGGCATTTCGTCGAACACCCTGAGTGCATAGCCAGTTTTGGTATGATTTCAAGTTTGCATTGTGAACCTGAGTCACAGAACTATCAAGCATGTCCCATAGATTTGCCCTAGCCTATAACCCCGTTCTGCTAACTCTCGTGTGGTTTGGAACCCCCTAGGCTGCCCTGGCTTTTCGTCGAGCATGACCCGGGCATGCACTGGGCGCGCCCAGAGCGTGCGTTTGGCACGCACGTGCGCCCGAGTCGCCGCGTCCCACCCCGCGCTCAATCCGGTCCGTGACCGACCGCAGCCAGCACGCAGTGTCCCCTTCTGCACCCACAAACCCCGCAGCTCTCGCCACGTCTCCGTCAGTCCAACCGCTAGCCGCCACCGCCGCCCGACCACTCCTGCGCCAGCCAGCGCCGCCCAAGCCGCCAGCGCTTGCCACCTGCCCCCTGGAGCAGTGTGTGATCATCCTCAAGCGTGTCCTCTAGCGCTCGTCGCCGCCACGTCGCCCAAGCCACACTATGGCGGTTCGCCGTCGTCCTTATCGCCGGCCGCCTCGGAACCGACCTCCATCGGCTATATAAGGAGCCCCGAGCTCATCCCCGCATGCAGGCTGTCCCAAATCATCTCCCTAGGAACCCCATTGGCAGCAAATCAACACGGGGAGGCCTCCTTCCCCCTCTTCGGCAACTACAGCCGCCGCCACGATCCCGGCCATTCCGGCGCAACCAGGGCCTCCCCCTCTCCACTCTCTCCACCAGGAACTTCCCCTTTCTCCCATGAACCCAACCCCCTACTCGATTTTGAACGGGAACCACCGTAGCCCCAAAACCACTCTGCTCCCGAAGCCTCCTCCGCCGCGAAGCTCGCCGCCGGCAGCTCCCTCCGTCCCCACCTGCCTGGCGACCACCGGGAGGGCCGCCCTGGAGTGGCGGATCCATCCCCGCCCTCGGGGCCCCGCGAGGAACCGCCAGTCGCCGGCGACGATCGCCGGAGCTTCGCCTCCGCTCGGGATAGAGGAAGGAGAGGGAAGAAGACTAGTCAAACCTGACTAGTGGGCCCCCTGGACCCACTGTCAATGACGCATCTCGCCGCCACACGTGTTAAGTGAAAGCGTAAACTTCCCAGTACGTTTTCCCTGCACCGAAAGCGTATTCTGTCCGAAGCGTTTTCTTTTATATCTTTATTTTAAAAACAGATTTGACCAGAACTTTGACTGACTATATCTTTTTAATTATGAAACCAAATGAGTTGATTCTTTTTCCTACCTTCCTCAAATATTGTCTAGTTTATTTTAAGATTTATTTCAAAAAAATTCAAACAACTTTCTTGTGCTGCCTTGGATTTGTGTGTTAATTCAAATATATTTTAAAATAGGATTTTGGAGAGAGAGAAGAAACTTTCAAAAGTTTTGGAGAGCACCTCACCCCTCCACAACTTAAAGGCAAGCATTCTGAACCCTGGCATAATATTTCTGATGTGTTGGTTGACACGTTTATAACACCACCTTATTTCGGAGGACGTGTTATTTCATGTGACATGATCATTTGCATGGGAGCATATTAGTGATTTCCTTGCTGTTGGAAATAAATATAATTGTGATGGTAATCATCCTCATGTGCCTTGCATGCATGCCGGAAAGGAATCCGGGAAAGCCTCGGCCTTGGGTAGGCGTGAGCTTGTCGCCGGTCCCCGTCGGGACGGTTATGTCCGGTATGGCATGGTAAGGTATACTGAGTGGTGATTTTTGTTGGTTGAAATGTATTTGTTATACATGTCATCCAGGGAACTTATCAACCTCCTGAGTCGACCGCGGATTGAGTCTTGTTCCAGTAACTCCCATACTTGCCTCGTGCTACCACTCGTCCCTGCCGCAGGTAGGGTACGGTTCAGTAAGTCGTCAACCCCTTTCCAGCACACATCGTACAGAGAGGCCATGGTGGAAGATATCGGTTGTAGCCGGTAGGCATGCCACCTGGTCAGGGGGCATGGGTGTTTCTGGTTGGGACCGAGAGGGGAGGCCACCCCTTAGAGCGCGCGATATAAATTTGATCCCATGCTACACGAGGTTGTAGCCTCCCCACTTAGAGTTTTGCTTAACAAGTGTCGTGGGTGATTCCAGACACCGATGAGTTAAGCTGGTGTGTGCAAGTTAGGCGTGTTTTCAACTAAAAGACCGTAGACGGAATTAGTCCGATGGACTAAAGGAATCCGTTACTCGTGGGTAAAGAGTACACTCTCTGCAGAGATATTAAACCTATTTGATAGCCGTGTCCATGGTTGAGGATTTCAGCCTGGGTTGGGTCAAGTGTCGGTCTTAGAGTCGGTCTCCGGAGGGGAAACTACTAAACCCGAACTGAAACCACGTTTGAGACAGGTGGTAATTATGATTATTGTTTTATGGACTAACCCGTATATTGTTGGTATTATCGAATATCCCTGAGACGGTTCTACTTCCCGGATATTCACTGTGGTATTTCTTTTGAAAAGCCCTTTCTGTGGTGTCGCTAAGACGCCTGACTGTGGTATTTCTTTTAAAGCCCTGTCTGTGGTGTCGCTAAGACGCCCGACTGTGGTATTTCTTTTAAAGCCCTGTCTGTGGTGTCGCTAAGACGCCCGACTGTGGTATTTCTTTTAAAGCCCTGTCTGTGGTGTCGCTAAGACGCCCGACTGTGGTATTTCTTTTAAAGCCCTGTCTGTGGTGTCGCTAAGACGCCCGACTGTGGTATTTCTTTTAAAGCCCTGTTTGTGGTGTCGCTAAGACGCCCGACTGTGGTATTTCTTTTAAAGCCCTTTATGTGGTGTCGCTAAGACGCCCGACTGTGGCATGCTTGTTGATTATTTCATAAATATTAATACTGCTATGTTAATACTTATTCATAAATAACATGTTTGCACGCATCAGAGTTTTATTTATCTTTTGTGGACTAACGCCATGAGCATAAAATATTTTCAGCATATTGTTGTGATATTATACCTATGTTCATAATGTTTGCGAGTACATTCAAAGTACTCACTGGCTTGTTCCTGGCTATTGTCTTGGCTAGATTGTTTGCTTGGAGAGGAGCGTTGCGAAGACAGCCCCGTTGCTTAAGCAGCGGTGATAGCAGCCTCGCGAAGATAGGAGCTAACCTGGTCAGCTGTTCCCGTGGGAAATGGAGTCCCATAGACCGTGGTGATCCACAAACCGCTTCCGCCCTCAACCACTAGAAACAATTTGTTGGACTCATAGGCCACAATGGTCTTGTACTACATATTTTGTACTCTTGCTTGGAATTTCTGTATCAAGTTGATGCCTCATCAGCTAACAGTAATCCTGGGGCTGATGAGCTCGACGGCCATTTTTTGGAAATCAGTGTCCGGAAAATCCGGTCGTGACAGACTTGGTATCAGAGCCAGGCTGATCATTGGCTAAATCCTATCTTAGCTAGGTCAATAAACCTAGGCAAACCAAACCCTAGCCAAGCTTCTCCCGAAAGATATCCCCACAGTGACCCGACACCTTTTGGCAGTCGGTGCCCAACTACCAACATAGCCGTCGATCATGCACCAGTAACCGGCCCCCTAAATGGTTCCCTCTCGCAAAGCGTATGAGGGAAGGCTCCGTCCCTTTTTCCCTATAAAAAGGGCGCGCTAGCCTCAACCCAGCACAACACAGTCGCTATCCTAAATCGAGCCACAATGCCTGGTCCTGTCGTACACCATGAGACCACAGCAACCAACCTTGGAGGTTTTGTGACCATACTCGCAAACCTCACCCGTCGTGCCTATGCGTTAGAAGAGCCCCCAGAATATGTTGTGTACCAAGGACCCGTAAGCGGTGAAAGCCGTCAATTCTGGGCCACTGTACACATCTACGGTAGGGGTCTAGCACCTGAACGCCCCTACAGGTTCACTGGAAGAACAACTTCCTTTGAGCCACAAGCCATCCAACTAGCTGCTCGAGAAGCTATAGTTCATCTCCGGCACTTGTCGCCCAGGGTTAACTGTCACTCGTTCCACTACTACCCCAGGCATGAAGGGTATGGTAGACCACCCCAAGTTGCCAACGGAGATCACGAGACAGATCCTGCATTGTTGCACCTGGTGCGCTATGTAAGTGCACTAGAAGAACTGTGCGATCAGGTCACAATTGATCTTACCGCAGCTCGTGGAGAGCTGGTTCGTCGAGCCCCGGCAAGAGAAGAAGACGAGCCCAACGCCGACAACCCAGTCGTACTGTTTGGACAACCGATCGAGCCCTTGAGGTCTACCCCAGCCATCGGCCAAGGTGTTGCGATAACCCCAGAAGTGCTACGTCGCATTTTGGGAACACACTCCAACGGAGTTGTGGCCAGCAATCCCCGAGATGGCCATCATCGCTACCCCAAGCCTGCAGCCCCTCAACCCACTCCAGTCAATTCCGACGGCGAGACCCGTGGAGGAGCCTCAACATCCACAAGGCACGCCCGCATGGATGTAAACGAGGTGGACTAAGTAACCCGAGTTGTATCGAGTCCCAGTGTACCCTCGCTTTGTAACCGTGTGGCCTTGTGGATAAATGCTGCTTGTTGTCATGCCTCTGCTTTAATAATAACCTTTTCTAAACACCCAGTACGCAGTGTAAGATTGCTACCCCTGGCGCAGCTACCAAAAAAAAAACCTTCCCAACAACCCCCACAGTAACACGTCACCTCGGCGAAATATGTGTATCTGTGGCATTGACTTCGACCCGCAGAACAGAGCTGAATATTTTCTTTACCATTCACCACGGTAAAAATGACCCAGCTCCGGTGCTATAAAAAGGCCACCGCGTGACCTTGCCAAGCACCTCTCACCTTGTGCACCACCCTCACAACCATTTCTTGCCATGTCGACCCCCAGCATTTACCTGAGAACCCCAGATGCAACCCCGGGTAGTTTTGTCAAGATATTGTGGGATTTTACCTGCAGTACCATGGGCGCTACCCAGCCACCCCAGTACGAGCTGTTCAAATCGAGAATCACCTTTTCCACCTCGAGATATTGGGCAGCAGTGCACATCCCTCCCGTAAACTCAGCCCAAGACCCAACAGAGGTTTCCTTCGTGGGGAAATCTATGCCAACCCCATAGATGGCCATGGAAGCTGCGGCTTATGAAGCGCTTGCTCGTCTTCGATTCGCAGTACCTTATGCCAGCGAACGAGGATATTATTACTTCCCGAGTCGTGCAGCGCCCGGAGGAGTAACATATTTTCCCGGTGGATGATTTGAGAGAGACCCAGTCCTGGCCAACTTTGTCCAGTACGTCATCGCGCAAGAGCATTTAACCCAACGCGTTATGGGTTATCTCCAGAGCCTCGCAGATTTAAATCCTCAGATCGCCATCGGCAGTACACTAAGGCCCGACCAGGAGAGACACGTGCATCGACTAGTCAATCCTCTTCCCCCGATAGAAGAAGAGTGTGTCTCAGTACCAGAGATATTTTCTCGGGATTCCATCCAGTTACCCTTTGCATTATAGACGTCGCTGCTACGTTTAAATTGTTGCAACATTTATTTATCCGATGTAACTTATGCGTGGTAATCGAATGTGCGCATTGAGTAAATCTTTAGTTTCAATTAATATGAGTGATTTTACTACATTACTGTTTTCTTCCGCGATTAATCCTGGAATGAGTGTTTTTTTCGCCAAGCCACTACATCTCATCTTCTCACGACATGGATTGTTTTACACAGCACAACAACCACAGACACTCGACCATAATCATCCGAGCACATACACCGGTTACAAAACTTTGCAACGGTGTTACATCTGGCTAACCACCCCCTAACAACAGTTAGCACACAGCAAACCCCACCTACTCCTCGTGATCGTCACCACCGCGGAGAGCCAACACCCGAGCAGCAGCATCACAACGCTCGTCGAGGATCATCGCGCACAGGAGCACGGAGAGCCCCAGCAGTGCCGTCAGCCCTCCGCATACCAGGATCGCGAACCAGTCCGGCATCGCCTCCACCATTAGAGCCTCACCCGAGCTTTTGTAAGCAGAAATGGAGGAAGAAGGAGAAAGAGAAGCGAGGCCAGGTGTGAGGAAGGAGAGAGGGACACCTCGGCCGTTTTATAGCTCGAGCTCGGTGTTCGGTGGGCGAAGTCCACCAACGCCGCTCGTCGCCCGATCGCCGGTGTTCGGAGTCGAATCCGCGAGCAGTGCCGACAGCACGTTGGCACGCGAGGTGAGTGCACGCTGCCCCGGCAGCTAGCACGCCGCGCACTACCGCAGTACGGCCTAGATGCCCTACGCGCTAGGCGTCGCCGGGGAGAAAGCACGGGATAGCGCGGGAGAGAGGGAGAAGAAAGAGCCAGAGGAAGAAGAAGAGGCTGACTGTGGGCCCCGGGTCCACCAGTCGGCCAGAATGAGCACTGTGCTCTCGGGTACGACCAGCGTATATTTAAATTTAGAAATTATTCTAAATTTATATCCAGCGTAGAAATCTCACGTTTTTGTCCCGAACCATAGATTTTTCCACGCAGCACCAGTATTCACACTGTGGTTTTCACCACTTATTGCCCTCTCACTGTAGCCACATTTTTATTGCATATAATTTTCTTGAAAACAGCTTTTAACAAATCTCGAGGACGAGATTTTTCTTTAGGGGGGGTAGTGTTGTGACACCCTAAAAATTTGGCCTTGTTTTAATGAATTAAAATTTTGTCAGGAATTAAAACTTTGAATTTCTGAGCTCCATTTTTTATTTTTAATCATTTTCTTCCCTGTTGTGATGAGTTTTTCCCAAGGAGAAAACTTTTCAAATATGTTATTGGACTTATTTGATCTCTCAAGAGAAACTTTTCCTTATTTAATATAACTAATTAAATAATTAAGTTGCTTGATCTTTACTTTCTTTAAAATGGTTTTTCAAGGTTAAATGGCCATATTTGAACTACAACCATTTGATAAATTCACTTAAAATTCCCACAAAAATTTGGAGATGTCATGTGATGTTATTAAATAACTTTTTGTGCAAAAACATCTTTATTTCATGAAATATTTTGAGCTCTACACCCTTTTTTCTTCTCTGGTCCAGTGGGCAATTTTGCACTACAACCCATTTAAATATTTTCTTCTAGCCTCCACCAAAATTATGGGATGTTGGTAATAGCCTGTGATTCAACTTTAAGCAAAAACCTGGTGTTGTTCTTTGAAATTTTTGAGTGAATCATCATCATCTTCATTTTGGTCCAGCCCTCTGATTTCTACTGCAACCCTATTTATTTTTGCTCCAGTGACCTTATGCTTTCACCTACTTGTAGACCACCCTACCAAACCCCTAAGTCCAGGAGCATGCACTCTTTGGAACACTTTTGGTCCATGTAATGAGGCCATTTACTCCCTGTCCAGAAGTGTAGTTTTGCAAAACTTGCACTAGCAAGTTTCTCCTTTTTGCAAACTAACTTCACCACCCCCTCCTTGTTCTAAAGAGACCCCACCCTGGGAGATTTGGCCACCCCAAGAACTGCCTAGGTTCCTTTGGCATTTCGTCGAACACCCTGAGTGCATAGCCAGTTTTGGTATGATTTCAAGTTTGCATTGTGAACCTGAGTCACAGAACTATCAAGCATGTCCCATAGATTTGCCCTAGCCTATAACCCCGTTCTGCTAACTCTCGTGTGGTTTGGAACCCCCTAGGCTGCCCTGGCTTTTCGTCGAGCATGACCCGGGCATGCACTGGGCGCGCCCAGAGCGTGCGTTTGGCACGCACGTGCGCCCGAGTCGCCGCGTCCCACCCCGCGCTCAATCCGGTCCGTGACCGACCGCAGCCAGCACGCAGTGTCCCCTTTGCACCCACAAACCCCGCAGCTCTCGCCACGTCTCCAGCAGTCCAACCGCTAGCCGCCACCGCCGCCCGACCACTCCTGCGCCAGCCAGCGCCGCCCAAGCCGCCAGCGCTTGCCACCTGCCCCCTGGAGCAGTGTGTGATCATCCTCAAGCGTGTCCTCTAGCGCTCGTCGCCGCCACGTCGCCCAAGCCACACTATGGCGGTTCGCCGTCGTCCTTATCGCCGGCCGCCTCGGAACCGACCTCCATCGGCTATATAAGGAGCCCCGAGCTCATCCCCGCACGCAGGCTGTCCCAAATCATCTCCCTAGGAACCCCATTGGCAGCAAATCAACACGGGGAGGCCTCCTTCCCCCTCTTCGGCAACTACAGCCGCCGCCACGATCCCGGCCATTCCGGCGCAACCAGGGCCTCCCCCTCTCCACTCTCTCCACCAGGAACTTCCCCTTTCTCCCATGAACCCAACCCCCTACTCGATTTTGAACGGGAACCACCGTAGCCCCAAAACCACTCTGCTCCCGAAGCCTCCTCCGCCGCGAAGCTCGCCGCCGGCAGCTCCCTCCGTCCCCACCTGCCTGGCAACCACCGGGAGGGCCGCCCTGGAGTGGCGGATCCATCCCCGCCCTCGGGGCCCCGCGAGGAACCGCCAGTCGCCGGCGACGATCGCCGGAGCTTCGCCTCCGCTCGGGATAGAGGAAGGAGAGGGAAGAAGACTAGTCAAACCTGACTAGTGGGCCCCCTGGACCCACTGTCAGTGACGCATCTCGCCGCCACGCGTGTTAAGTGAAAGCGTAAACTTCCCAGTACGTTTTCCCTGCACCGAAAGCGTATTCTGTCCGAAGTGTTTTCTTTTATATCTTTATTTTAAAAACAGATTTGACCAGAACTTTGACTGACTATATCTTTTTAATTATGAAACCAAATGAGTTGATTCTTTTTCTTACCTTCCTCAAATATTGTCTAGTTTATTTTAAGATTTATTTCAAAAAAATTCAAACAACTTTCTTGTGCTGCCTTGGATTTGTGTGTTAATTCAAATATATTTTAAAATAGGATTTTGGAGAGAGAGAAGAAACTTTCAAAAGTTTTGGAGAGCACCTCACCCCTCCACAACTTAAAGGCAAGCATTTTGAACCCTGGCATAATATTTTTGATGTGTTGGTTGACACGTTTATAACACCACCTTATTTCGGAGGACGTGTTATTTCATGTGACATGATCATTTGCATGGGAGCATATTAGTGATTTCCTTGCTGTTGGAAATAAATATAATTGTGATGGTAATCATCCTCATGTGCCTTGCATGCATGCCGGAAAGGAATCCGGGAAAGCCTCGGCCTTGGGTAGGCGTGAGCTTGTCGCCGGTCCCCGTCGGGACGGTTATGTCCGGTATGGCATGGTAAGGTATATTGAGTGGTGATTTTTGTTGGTTGAAATGTATTTGTTATACATGTCATCCAGGGAACTTATCAACCTCCTGAGTCGACCGCGGATTGAGTCTTGTTCCAGTAACTCCCATACTTGCCTCGTGCTACCACTCGTCCCTGCCGCAGGTAGGGTATGGTTCAGTAAGTCGTCAACCCCTTTCCAGCACACATCATACAGAGAGGCCATGGTGGAAGATATCGGTTGTAGCCGGTAGGCATGCCACCTGGTCAGGGGGCATGGGTGTTTCCGGTTGGGACCGAGAGGGGAGGCCACCCCTTAGAGCGCGCGATATAAATTTGATCCCATGCTACGCGAGGTTGTAGCCTCCCCACTTAGAATTTTGCTTAACAAGTGTCGTGGGTGATTCCAGACACCGATGAGTTAAGCTGGTGTGTGCAAGTTAGGCGTGTTTTCAACTAAAAGACCGTAGACGGAATTAGTCCGATGGACTAAAGGAATCCGTTACTCGTGGGTAAAGAGTACACTCTCTGCAGAGATATTAAACCTATTTGATAGCCGTGTCCATGGTTGAGGATTTCAGCCTGGGTTGGGTCAAGTGTCGGTCTTAGAGTCGGTCTCCGGAGGGGAAACTATTAAACCCGAACTGAAACCACGTTTGAGACAGGTGGTAATTATGATTATTGTTTTATGGACTAACCCGTATATTGTTGGTATTATCGAATATCCCTGAGACGGTTCTACCTCCCGGATATTCACTGTGGTATTTATTTTGAAAAGCCCTTTCTGTGGTGTCGCTAAGACGCCCGACTGTGGTATTTCTTTTAAAGCCCTGTCTGTGGTGTCGCTAAGACGCCCGACTGTGGTATTTCTTTTAAAGCCCTGTCTGTGGTGTCGCTAAGACGCCCGACTGTGGTATTTCTTTTAAAGCCCTGTTTGTGGTGTCGCTAAGACGCCCGACTGTGGTATTTCTTTTAAAGCCCTGTCTGTGGTGTCGCTAAGACGCCCGACTGTGGTATTTCTTTTAAAGCCCTGTCTGTGGTGTCGCTAAGACGCCCGACTGTGGTATTTCTTTTAAAGCCCTTTATGTGGTGTCGCTATGATGCCCGACTGTGGCATGCTTGTTGATTATTTCATAAATATTAATATTGCTATGTTAATACTTATTCATAAATAACATGTTTGCACGCATCAGAGTTTTATTTATCTTTTGTGGACTAACGTCATGAGCATAAAATATTTTCAGCATATTGTTGTGATATTATACCTATGTTCATAATGTTTGCGAGTACATTCAAAGTACTCACTGGCTTGTCCCTGGCTATTGTCTTGGCCAGATTGTTTGCTTGGAGAGGAGCGTTGCGAAGACAGCCCCGTTGCTTAAGCAGCGGTGATAGCAGCCTCACGAAGATAGGAGCTAACCTGGTCAGCTGTTCCCGTGGGAAATGGAGTCCCATAGACCGTGGTGATCCACAAACCGCTTCCGCCCTCAACCACTAGAAACAATTTGTTGTACTCATAGGCCACAATGGTCTTGTACTACATATTTTGTACTCTTGCTTGGAATTTCTGTATCAAGTTGATGCCTCATCAGCTAACAGTAATCCTGGGGCTGATGAGCTCGACGGCCATTTTGTGGAAATCAGTGTCCGGAAAATCCGGTCGTGACAGAGGCCCAGGGCCTTTGCCTATAAATCGGACTAGCCACCCCCAGAATAAGGCATCGACGAATTGATCGGCAATCAGACACACACAGAGAGAGAGGGAAGGGCGGCTGAAATCCCCCTAGCAGTTCATCGTCCTAGCTAAGAGCAGACCCTCGCGAGGCTGTTCTTCTTTGTATCGTCCATAATCATCAGCCCAAGAGGCAATCCACCCACCACAAACTAGAGTAGGGTATTACACCACAATGGTGGCCCGAACTAGTATAAACCCTGTGTCTCTTGTGTGATTCTTTCTGTAGTTAGATCTTTGCGAGATGGGGAGGTAGAGGGCATAATCTCCGCGTGCACCCCAGAGTTCGAACCTTAAGGGTCTGCCGGAACCCGAAATCCGACATTTGGCGCGCCAGGTCGGGGTGCGCCAGGATTTGTCTTCCACCGCTCCGTTCTCCTCCGGCCGTCGCGTCCATGTCTGACGCTCGTCGGGCCCACGCCGAGCACCGGGCCGCCATCGCTTCCCGCATCGCCCAGACGGCTCCCATCAGTGGGCATCCTCGTCGTTCCCTGTCGCCCGCCATCAACGCCGCCATCGGACCGGCGGGGAACGAACAGCAAGCGCCACCCCAGCATCTGCCTGTGCGACAAGATGACCGCACTGCTACATCAACACCTCCGGTCGTCGCGACCCTCCTGGGAGGCTCGCAGGCGCCGCCCACAAGTCGCCACGTCAAGCCGTTTGTCCGCCGGGTCAGCGCCGTTTCCGCACGGCAGGGGGCTCCCTCGGACCAGGTGGCGCGCAAGGTCGGTCTGACCTTTAGCTCAGAGGACCACCCCGCCAACTTGGCTGGCTCGGGCGCGCTCCCCATGTTGTGCACCCCCACCATCTGCCAGGTGGTCGTCACCAGAACCCTCGTCGACGGCGGCGCGGGCCTCAGTGTGCTTTCGGTTGAGACCTTCAATCTCCTCTGCATACCCCGGGAGCGTCTGCAACCCAGCCGATCTTTCTCGGGCGTTGGGGGCGGATCATCCAGCTCCTTGGGACAGATCCGGCTCCCAGTAACCTTTGGCACCTATGACAACTTCCGCACGGAGATGGTCGACTTCCACATCGCCCCCATCGGCCTCCCTTACAACGCCATCCTCGGCTACCCAGCGCTGGCCCAGTTCATGGCCGCCACGCACCCGGCATACAACCTCACGAAGATGCCCGGGAGCAGCGGTGTCCTCACCGTGCACGGGGACACCGGGGACGCTCTGCGGGTACTCAAGCTCGCCTTCAAGAAGGCGGCATCGGCACAGCCCGCCGACGCAGGGACCCCCGAGCCAAAGGGGGCTGCGCCCGCTAAGAAGAAGCAGTTGTTCACCCAGGACAAGGCAGAAACCAAGCAGATACCTGTCGACGAGGACGGGTCCTCCAGTGCCACTTTCACCGTAGGCACCAACCTCGAGCCTGAGCAGGAGGAGGCCCTAATCAGGTTCCTGCGCGCAAATAAAAAAGTGTTCGCTTGGGAGCCTGATCAGTTGGCAGGGATCCCCAGGAGCGTCATCGAGCATCACCTCAACGTATGCCCAAACGTGCGCCCCGTGAAGCAGAAAGCCAGGCGGCAGTCCGCAGAGAGGCAGGCCTTCATCGTCCAAGAAACCCACAAGTTAGAGGCCGCTGGGGTCATTCGCGAGGTCCGATACCCGGATTGGTTAGCCAACCCTGTCGTTGTGCCCAAGAAGGGGGGAAAGGAACGCATGTGTGTCGACTTCACTAACCTTAACAAGGCATGCCCGCAAGATCCGTTCCTGCTCCCCCGCATCGACCAGATCGTCGATTCCACCGCGGAGTGCGGCCTGCTATGCTTCTTGGACGCCTTCTCTGGATATCACCAGATCAAGATGGCGGTAGAAGACGTCGAGAAGACCGCCTTCCTAACCCCATGCGGGGTGTACTGCTATACATGCATGCCATTTGGGCTGCGAAACGCAGGGGCAACCTTTCAGCGACTGATGCACATCACCTTGGGCCCGCAGCTCGGGAAGAATGTCGAAGCTTATGTTGACGACATTGTGGTGAAATCTCGGGAGGCCAAGACCCTGATACAAGACCTGGAGGAGACCTTCGCGAGCCTTGACGCAGTAAACCTGTGGCTCAACCCGGAGAAGTGTGTGTTCGGGGTCCCCTCAGGCAGCTCTTGGGCTTTCTTGTGTCCCATCGAGGCATCTAGGCTAACCCGGAGAAGGTCAAGGCGGTCGAGGACATGAGCCCGCCGAAGACCCTCAGAGAAATGCAGAAGCTCACTGGGCGCGTGATCGCGCTAGGGTGCTTCATCTCCAAACTGGGGGAGCGAGCGCTGCCTTTCTTTTAGCTAATGAAGAAGAAGGGGCCCTTTGAATGGACTGAAGAGGCAGATAAGGCGTTTCAAGATCTCAAGAGGTACCTGACCAGTCCCCCAGTCATGGTGGCTCCGCGTCCTCGAGAGCCCCTACTACTCTACCTCGTCGCCACCCCCTACTCTGCGAGCGCAGCCCTGGTGGCGGTTAGGGAGGAGCGCCAAATCAGAACCACAGCAGCAGCTCGAGATAAGGCAAAGCAGGAACAAGGAAGGCCCACAGGAGACGTAACCGCGACTGAAGAAGAACAGCCGCCGAGGAGTGCACCGAAGGCAGGAGAGGCCACCCGCCTGGACAGTCCACCTCCCGAGGCCGCGTCACCTCGTGAGGCACCCTTGCCTCCGGAGGATGCCACAAACACTGATGCTCTCAGCCTTGTTGAACACCCAGTCTACTTTGTCAGCACGGTGTTACGGGACGCGAGGGCACGGTACCCTATGCCTCAAAAGCTCCTCCTCGCGCTATCTACTTCCAGGGTCACCCCATCAAGGTTGTCTCGTCATACCCCTTAGAGAGAGTGCTCAGGAGCCCTAACTCAGCCGAAAGGGTCGCCGAATGGAACATAGAACTGCAAGTGTTTCAGCTCAACTTCAGCACGACCAGGGTCATCAAAGGAGCAGCTTTAGCGGATTTCGTTGCGGAATGGGCGGAGGCACTAGGCCTCAAGGACAATGAGGATCGGTCCCTCTCCCCAGGGAGCGAGGCGCCGGAAGGCTGGGTCATGTACTTTGATGGGGCGTTCTCCATGCACGGCGCTGGGGCTGGAGCGGTGCTGATATCACCCACTCAGGACAAACTCTACTACGCCGTACAGCTCTATTTCCAGCAAGGTGAAAAGGTCTCCAACAACATAGCGGAGTATGAGGGCCCGATAGCGGGGTTGAAGGCCGCAGCAGCTCTGGGGGTAAAGCGCCTCACCGTTAAGGGCGATTCGCAACTCCTTGTCAATTTCTCCAACAAGGTGTATGAGCCGAAGGATGAGCACATGGAAGCCTATCTAGCGGAGGTCCGCAGGCTGGAAAAACAGTTCTGGGGGTTGGAATTGAAGCATGTGCCCCGTGGCACCAATCAGGAGGCCGATGACATCGCCGGACGGGCGTCCAGGCGGTTACCTCAGGAGCCTGGCGTCTTCGGAGAGCGGCTCTTCAAGCCCTCGGCCCAACCGTCATTATCAAACACTGCTCAGCCTCGGGAGGAACTCCCCCAGCCACCTGCCTCAGGAGCCCCGGCCTGCGGCCCTACCTCAGGGGCACGCCTGCTCCTGACTATGGAACCTCAGGAGGAGTGTTGGATCACGGAACTCCGGAGTTATTTAACACAAGGGGTCTTGCCGGAGAAGGAGGAAGAAGCGGAGCGTGTGGTGCGGCAGGCAACGGCATATTGCATCAGGGATGGAGAGCTCTACCGAAAGCGGCCGAACGACGTATCCCTGCGCTGCATTTCCAGGGAGCAAGGAAAGGAACTGCTGGAGGATATACACGGCGGGGACTGTGGGCATCACTCGTCATCATGGACCCTCGTTGGCAAGGCATTCCACAGTGGGTTCTATTGGCCCACCGTACTCAACGACGTTGTCGAACTGGTAAAGGCTTGTGAAGCCTGCCAATTTCACGCCAAACAGATCCATCAGCCGGCGGGAGGCCTGCAGACTATACCCCTTTCGTGGCCATTCGCAGTCTGGGGGCTGGACATTCTGGGCCCGTTCCCTCGGGCGCCAGGGGGCTACCGCTACCTCTACGTCGCCATTGACAAATTCACCAAGTGGGCAGAAGTGGAGGCTGTCCGCACAATCCCCGCGGGTTCCGCGATCAAGTTCATCAGGGGCATCGTGAGCTGGTTCGGGGTGCCGAACCGCATCATCACAGACAATGGTTCGCAGTTCACCAGTAACCTCTTCAAAACATACTGTGCTAACCTCAGAACGCAGATATGCTACGCTTCGGTGGCGCACCCGCGAAGCAACGGACAGGCCGAACTAGCCAACGCGGAGGTCCTGAGGGGCCTCAAGACCAAGACATTCAAGAAGAAGCTGGAGGCCTGCGGCGGAGGTTGGTATGATGAGCTCCAGTCTGTGCTATGGTCCATCCGCACAACCACGACCAAGCCGACTGGGGAGACCCCGTTCTTCCTGGTCTATGGAGCCGAAGCAGTCCTCCCTCATGAGGTCAGAGTCGCTCCTCGCGGGTCCTAGCGTTCGATGAGGCGCAGCAGGGCGCATGTGGGGGATGGACCTTGTACTGGGGGAGGAACGCCGCCGAGAGGCCGCGCTGCAAGCGGCGAGGTACCAATAGGCGCTACGACGATATCACTGCCGCAACATCCGCCCCAGGACCCTCGAGGTAGGAGACCTCGTGCTCAGACGGGTTCTCTCCAGGGAAGGGCTGCACAAGCTCTCTCCCATGTGGGAGGGCCCGTTCAAGGTTGTTCATGTTTCTAGGCCAGGTTCCGTGCGCTTGGAGACTCAGGAGGGGGAGCTGATCCAGAACGCATGGAACATCCAACACCTCCGGAGGTTCTACCCCTAAAAGGCCCAGAGCCTGTGAAGAAGGCAAACGCCTGTGAAGATTATCCCTTTTTGGAAAAGGCCCAGAGCCTGTGAAGAAGGCAAACATCTGTGAAGATTACCCTTTTTGGAAAAGGCCCAGAGCCTGTGAAGAAGGCAAACGCCTGTGAAGAATATCCCTTTTTGGAAAAGGCCCAGAGCCTGTGAAGAAGGCAAGAGCCTGTGAAGCTCATTACCCCTAAGACGAAAGGCCCGGAGCCTGTGAAGAAGGCAAGTGCCTGTGAAGCTCATTACCCCTAAGAAGAAAGGCCCGGAGCCTGTGAAGAAGGCAAGTGCCTGTGAAGCTCATTACCCCTAAGAAGAAAGGCCCGAAGCCTGTGAAGAAGGCAAACGCATGTGAAGCTCGCCGCCCGTGACACTCTCACGTAATAATGAGTGGGGCTGTACACGCCCCGGAATCTCAGGAGCGCCGGCCTCAGGCCCTGGGGCTCCCTCCCACGCCCGGTGGCAGCACTTAGCTCCACGCTGGTGAGAAGACGTTGAAGACTAGATTAGGTGCCGGACACGACTTTTTCATTTGCTTTCCGCAGTTGGCTTGCTTTGTTCGCAGTTGAAGTCTTATTGAAATTATTGCCAACGCTGGTTTATGTTTTGTCGATTTTCACTCCCCCGTTTTGATTCCTCTTACAAAAGGCCTCGCGAGGGAGGGCAGTCGAGCGCCCTCGCAAGGGTTCCTATTCTAAATCATTCTAAAGTTTCATGACCCGGGTCCATTGCGGGAGCACCCCTCCCGTCCGTGCCCCTCGGGCATCGCGACACATACACAGGGCCTGGGTCGGTCGCCCCCCCCCCCCCCCCGCGGCTAGGGCCGGGAACTATCTACGTGCAGACACACAGCTGAAAAGCGCGAAAACGAAATCAAGGTAATTGTTGACAGTAATAACCCCCAACACGCCCCCGCGGGGCTCCATGCAGCTGTTTTCTTTTACGCAGGAAACAAAAGGGAAAGAAAGGACAAGCCCGGCGCGGCTCGCCTCACACCAGCCAGCGGAGGCGACTCGGGATGCCTCCGGGGCTCAAGCGGACTCCCTCTCGCGCTTCACCGGGGCGCGACGGTGGGCGGACGAACCGCCGCCTCCCAAGCAGGCTCGACGGCGTGGGGGCTGACTGCGGCCACCACTGGAGGAGTCGCTTGAAGAAGAGTTGATGAAGCTTGGGGAGCCTCGGGCGCCGCCAACCGCGCGGGCTCTATCCCCTCCATCATCGTCAGGGCTGGGTCCCCGACCACGGTCGTCGTCCTCGGGGCAACACCCTGTGCGGCGACCATCTTCCCCAAAACCCTCACGTAGAGGGTGGCATCGTCATCGAACCTAAAGTGCAGGGTGCACCGGCGCCCCAGGCCGCGAGCACGGGCAAACGCCTGCCAGCCACGAGTTAAGGCCAAGCTCCCAGTGGCGGAGACCTCCAGCGCAGCCCATGAAGACCGGCTGCAGCAGCCATCCGCCTGAAGCCAGAGGCCATCCGGGGCGCCAGCCGGGAGCTCACCAAGGAGGAAGCGAGGGAGTTGGAGCCGGGCTCTAGTCGGTTCCGCCGACCAAACGACGAACTCCGGCAGCACCTGTGCAGCGCGAAAGCGCGGCCTGGGGGAGCGCGCGGCCAAGGCGCGCCCCCCGGCCACGGCGGCACGCCTGCCACCACGCCGGGAGCCGTCCCCATGACCGCGGGACACTACCGAGGCGGCCACGGGATGCTTCCGAGGGCGCCCACGACCACGCTTGGGTGGAGAAGAAGCAAGCTCAACCTGGTGGGCTTTCCCCTTCTCCGCAGCCGAAAACCTCCTCGACGGGGCCATGGAGGAGAAGGAGAAAGCAAGGAGAGGTGGACTGGAAGGGCACGCGCGGCGCCGTACTTATAGCCAGCGGAGGCCAACCGTCGGCCTCCACGATCGCAGGTAATCATGACACGATTTACATGCAGGGACTTGTCCAATCCGCGCGATCATCGAGGCGTCATGGGGAAGCGGAGGCGCACTCGCCCAATCAACCGCCAGCGGCACCCAAGGCTGCAGGCTGTTAGGGCCCGCGGCGCTTCGCCCTTGCCCTTTCGCCTCTCAGCACGGCCAAGTCCGGGCGTGCCTTGGGCCCGGGGGCTACTGTCGGTGTTCTGGGAACGGGGGTCCCCAGACTTGCCTGCCTGCGGCCTGCGGCGTGGCTCAAGAGAGGGCCCAGCATGACCCATCTTCACCAACACAAGACCCAAGACCCTCGCGAGGGGCCAAGCCTCGCGGGACGGACGACACGGCGCTTCCTCAGGCACGGCCTCGTCAGGCTGGCTCACGAGGAGGCGGAGAGATCAAGGCGGGGTACCTCATGAGGTGCCCATGATGCAAGCCATGACGACCAAGGGAGCCAGGCGGGCGCCAGCCCGCGCAGTGTCTCCCTTTCCTCTTTGGTGCAAAGGGGGCAAGCGCAGGCGAGAGGATCAAGCAAAGGCACCCATTTCGGTGCAACGAGACCAAGACCAGTCCAACGGTGGGAAGGAGGTCATCGTGGAGCCCAGAACGGCGTCACAACAGGGCCTTTGGCAGGCGAGGACCAACTTTAGTCAGGATAAGTGTACTAGATGTTCCCCTTCAAATTGGCCAATTGTTGGTGCCCTTCCCGCTCAATATTTGGGAAGAGGCCCAGGGCCTTTGCCTATAAATAGGACTAGCCACCCCCAGAATAAGGCATCGACGAATTGATTGGCAATCAGACACACACTGAGAGAGAGGGAAGGGCGGCTGAACTCCCCCGAGCAGTTCATCGTCCTAGCTAAGAGCAGACCCTCACGAGGATGTTCTTCTTTGTATCGTCCATCATCATCAGCCCAAGAGGCAATCCACCCACCACAAACTAGAGTAGGGTATTACACCACAATGGTGGCCCGAACTAGTATAAACCCTATGTCTCTTGTGTGATTCTTTCTGTAGTTATATCTTTGCGAGACCGGGAGGTAGAGGGCATAATCTCCGCGCGCACCCCAGAGTTCGAACCTTAAGGGTCTGCCGGAACCCGAAATCCGACAAAACCTGACTAGTGGGGCCCACTGGTCAGTGACCCATTAATTAACCCCGGTCAAAACCCGTGCTGACGGGGTTTCACCCAGCGGTAGGGCCCGCTGTCAGTGGCAGTGAGGTGGCTAATGGTGGGGATTAGTCCTAATGACCATGCCACGTCGGCAGTCGCCAGAGTTTCGCCGGCGGAGACCAAATCCGACGACGGAAACGCCACGGGAAAACGCTACAGGGGATGCTTTCGGGAGTGGTTTGCGGCTATGGGTTGCTGGGCTTCGCGCGCATCCAGGGGTGGCAGAAGATCGAGCTGGGGTGGCCAGAGTTCATCGGAATGGAGCTCGCGGCGGCGCCAGAGTTCGTCCCCGAGCGGCGCGGGGTGCTGTGGTGCAAGTCAGGAGCTTCGAGCGGCGGCGTTGGGTTCATGGGGACCCTCTGAGCTCACGGCAGTGCTCAAGTGCGAGTTGTGGCCGCGGTTACCACGGTGGCACCATGGATGGCGGCGGTGAGCTTCGGGCTCGACGGATATGACGACTACAGCGGCCGTGCAGGGAAAAGGAGAGGAGGAATCGGTTCAGGGGCTCACGGGGATCACGCCGGGAAGGTCAGCGAGCTCAGGGAAGCACGGATGGCGGCGAATCGACGATGAGGTTGCCGGCAGCCCGAGGTTGAAGAAGACGGCAGGGACGGTGATTCGGGGCTTCTGTCGTTGCTTGGATCGGTGCAGAAGGCGTAGGAGACGGTGGCGGGGCTCGAGGTCACATAGGGGAGGCACGGGGGAGGCTGTGGCCGCGGCGGTGCTCGTCGGCGGCCTCGGGTGGCTGCGGCACAAGTGCTGGGGGAAGAGAGGGAGGAACTAGAGAGGGGGGGAAAGATGTAGGGGGTGTCGTGGCGCCGTTCAGGCGTGTCGAGGAGTAGCCAGGCAGGCAGGGAGGGAGGAGGTGACCGGGCGCGCGGTGACCACGCGCCCAATCCTTCTGGCACGAGCTGGAAGAAGACAAGGGGAGGAGGTGGGCTGGGCCAACAGTGTTGGGCTGGTTGGGCCGCACAGAAGCTGGGCCGCATGTGAGGTTAGGTAAGTTTCTGTTCTCTCTTTTATTTTCTTCTGTTTTGTTTTTATTTTATTCAATTGCCACTGAATTCAAATTCAAACAAATTGAAAATAGTGCCAAACCCCCTGGATATTTTTATGTGACTTAATGGACTTCTCCACATATACATAAAATATCTCAGGTCATTTGAAAATATATTCATTATATATTATGAATATAAATTCAAATCAAATAGCTATTGATTTAAATTCAAAGTCCCAAAAATAATTCCTTAAAAATGTTCCTAAATTTTGGTTTGATATATAGCTCTTGCCAAAATTCTCAAACATTGCAAAAGGACATCTTGGAAACAAAGAATGAGATTTCCAAGGTTCTTTGCCCTTCTTTTATTTATGTTTTTTTAGGCTTCCACTTTCCTCAATTTCAAGTTTCAGAAATTAGACATGATGCATGAGTGCTCTATCATGCAACTAATACAAGCAATATTCTGGGGCTGTGACAACTCACCAACTCTGTCAGGACCCCGATTCCAAGTCACATCGATCTAGCCGGTAACACCTCATATCACTTTGCGGCCTCACGCACGGTATTCCCACGGGTGTCACCTTACCATGGCCCGGGACCGTTTGCGCCATTTGGCTCACGTATATGATAGTGTCGCTAGCATCCATATGACAGAGAACCCGGGCCGACATGGCTAGTCGTAAACCCAAAGCGGCACTAACCCGTGGGGACAGGCATACATGAATCACATCGAGCATGTAGGTCATCAGCTTGTGAATCCGGGCTGTAGCACTGCGCCAACAGGACTCCGGGAACCCGGGCTATAGCAGGCTAGGCAGGACTCCGGATGTCACCGCGTGACATTTCCCTAAAGGGACAGACACAGGAACGAAGTGAAACAAATGCCGACCAGTCAAGTGTCCTGAACAGTAGTGATGGGCTAGCCGGACTCCGGTGAACCGGGCTGTAGCAGACTACTATGGCTCATGGAAGCACTAGACTACATTTCCCCATAAGAGAGGCTGCCAAGGATAAACAACTAGATAGTCGGGTCCCACACATACCAAGCATTTCAATCATACACACAATATGCTCGATATGTGTAAATACAACATGGCATCACAACATAACTCTACGACTCAAGTATTTATTCATTAGGCTCCGAGGAGCCAAGATATTACAAACATGGGTCTCATGACCAAACAATCACAGCATACAAGTCAAAGCACATGCGGAAGCTTATCATGTCTGAGTACAGACATCTACAAATGAAAAAGGCTGAGAAGCCTGACCATCTACCAGATCCTGCCGAGGGCACAAGACCGGAGCTGAGGTATCAAGCTAAACATCGAAGTCCACACGGAACTACTAGCGAGACTGACGTCTCTCTGCAAAACATAAAATAAGCAAACATGAGTACAAATGTACTAGCAAGACTTACATCAGAACTATCTACATATGCATCAGTATCAACAAAGGGGTGGTGGAGTTTAACAGCAGCAAGCCAGCTTTGACTCGGTGGCTATCCTGAACTACGACTGCAAGTAACTCTTTTGAGGTGGCGCACACGAGTCCACATATTCACCATGTCAATACACCACTATGGATCCGCTCCCGTCTACCTACGAGAACACCATCCTTAGCACTCACGCTTATCTTGCGCATTTTAGAGTATCCACTTCAAGTTATCTATGAACTGTACAGGCAACCCAGAAGTCCATTACCGCGGACATGGCTATTCGCATAGATCATTTATAACCCTGCAGGGGTGTACTTCTTCACACACGCTCTCGCCACTTACCACCATGTACACGTCGTGTATCTCCGCAACCTTCAAGCGGAAGCCTGGCGAGGGAGTCGGCCACGACCTGACTGACCACACAAGTCTCTAGTCCAGGTTTATCGCCTATTCGGGTTCCATCCGCGAGGAGGTCCGGCCGGAGTTTCGCTCACAGCCCCAAACGATGTGTGCGGGGTTCCCGAGACACCAAACAGGCGCTCGGTACACCAGGCCACGGTGTATCTACCGCATCATAGCCCACCCCTAGGGTCAGCGCTACGCACGGCCTCCAACACATATCCTACAAACACCAGAAACTAGTTGCAACTCCTGGACAGAGGGCAAGGGCAGTTAATAAGTCTAGAGGGTCCATTGGTTTCGGGCCCAATGCATGGTAGTAGCTGATTCATGGATCACAAACACAGAACTTAGTTCCTGAGGACGGTTTCAATGAGACAACCCACCATGTACTCCTACATGGCCTCTCACCGCTACCTTTACCAAATCGTGTTCACACACTTAGCTCACACACAGTAGGACATGTTCATCACCATTCCAATTCATTCCCGATGAATCAGACCCGACTCAACTCTAAGCAGTAGCAGGCATGACAAACAAGCATGAATGAGTAGGCACATCAGGGCTCAAACAACTCCTACTCATGCTAGTGGGTTTCATCTAATTACTTTGGCAATGACGGCTCATGCAGAGGAAAAGGGGTTCAGCTACCGCAGCATGTAACAGTTGAATCGATATTGTCCTAATGCAGTAAAAGAGAGCAGGAGCGAGAGAGTGGGATTGTATCGGAATGAACAAGGGGGTTTTGCTTGCCTGGCACTTCTGAAGATAGTATAGCTCTTCATCGGTGTCATCGATCACGTCGTCGAAACATCATCTACTAAGAGGGAACAACCACCGGCAAACAGAGAAGGAAAACACAATCGATGCAATGCAACAATATGATGCATGAATGTGACATGACAATATGCTTGTGTTTGAGCTAATGCAACTAGAAACCAGATTAAATGAAGTTGGTTTGAACCCAAGGTTCAAATTCAAACTCCACATGTGGTTATTTAAATGCCATTAACATGTTATCACTTATACAGCAGGTATAACTAAGTTTTTCATGCATGAAAATGGTACAGATGGGTAGATTGCATTTTTCTGATAATTTTTCATATATAAATTATTTCATTCTGAGCTACGGTTGATTTTATATGATTTTTAGAAGTTTTGGGTAATTTTTGAAAATAATAAATCATTTCTGATTTATTTCAAAATTCTATAAAGTAATTACTGCATCGGCCTGACATCAGGGTGATGTCAGCAAGTCAACAGAGCTGGTCCGGGTCAAACCTGACCAGTGGGTCCACTGGTCAGTGACCCAGTGCATCCTAGGGTCAATGACAGGTGGGTCTGGTCAACAGACACGTCAGCACAGTCAACTCCGACGCGTGGGTCCCGCTGGGTTATAAACTAAACAAAACAGAAAATAAACCTGGTGTTAATTAGGCGTGGGGCCCAGCTGTCTGTGTCACTGGAGCGCTTAATTAGTGGGTCATTAGCAGTTTACAACATTGCCACGTCGGCCCGCCGGCGTTTAGCCGCCGGCGACCATTTGCCGCGGCGGACGCGCGTCGGGAAAGCGCTAGGGGCCGCGGTTTGTTGTGCAGAAGGCATCGGGGAGAAGCCCTTGCTCGGGCGCATCCAATGGGCCAGGCAGGGGGTCGCGGGGCGACCGGAATCTCGCCAACGACGAGTTTTGGTGGCGGCGCATCTACGGGTTTGTGCCGGTTGGCGCTAGAGAGAACTTGGGAAGGATCTGGTGAGTGAAACATGATCCTAGGATTGCGCTGAGCGCGCTGGTGAGCTCGGACGCGGGTGGCAGCAGTTGTGGCCGCGGTGGCGCCATGGACGGCGGCGGCGAGCTCGGCCACGGTTGATAGGCGGGTTTACAGGAAGAAATCGAGTGGGAGGAGAGAGGGGTTGGGAGCAGAAGCTCACAGCGATCACGTAGGGAAGGTCAGCGAGCTTGGGGAGGCGCCGGAGCAAGCAGGGCAGCGAGGCGGATCTTCGGCGACCCGAGGAGGAAGAAGGCATTAGGGACGGCGATGTGGTGCTTCCCCAGTTGCTTGGCTCGGCGTGGACGAAGAGGACGATGATGCGGAGCTTCTTGGCGCGTCGGCGGAGGGTGGGGTGCACGATGGCTGCGGTGAACGGTGTCGGCGGCGAGGGCAGTGCGCGGGCGCGGTGAGAGAGAGCGAGGGAGAGGAAGGGAAGGAACGAGAGAGAGTGAGAGAGGTGCGGGGCATCTCCGTGGCGCATCCAGAAGAGCCGGGGCGCCGCGGTGGAAGCAGGAGCTGGCACGCGCGTGGCGACCACGCGCCCTGCCTACTAGCGTGAGGAGGAAGATGACAGAGGGGCTACGGTGGGCTGGGCCAGGTGGCTGCGCCGGCCACTTGGGCTGCCAGGTGGCTGCATAGGTGAGTTGGCCCATGTAAGTCTATGTTCTTACCATTTATTTCTCTTTTCTATTATTCTGTAGTCTTTAGGGCTTTATTAAAAATGCCAGGGCATTTCCAAAAATCATGAAACTTATCATGGCTAATGTTTAGAATAAACCCAACAGTAAACATTTTAGTTTATGATTATTTGAGCATTTAAAATATTTTATAGCATTTAAATGCCCAAATGCAAATAGAGTATGATTTAATTCAGAGCCCAAATATGTCATGGAAAAATGTGCATCACCTTTGGTTACTGTTTACAGCATTTTCCATAAATGATGGACATTTTTGAAAGCCATTTGGATTTACTGAATATTTCAATTGAACCTAGTGAATTCCTTTGATGCTAGCAGTTTAGGCAATCCCCATTTCAAATTTCTTAGGAATTTAAACATGATGACACGACGAGCAAGCAAAGCCAAGCAAGGGCTGATTTGGGCTGTGACAGCTCACCCCCACTAAACAAGAATCTCGTCCCGAGATTCAAGACGTGAGGTAAGAGGACAGAGGGGACACTGGCTAACACGATCTTGTCGATCCAATTGCCATTTCCGAAGATGTTGGTTCATTGCTCCAATAGATCTTGATGTCCTTGCTTTCGAGATCTTCATCCAACACGATGGCGACAGAAAGAAACTGTCACGCCCAAGATGCGACCCTATCCTAAAGGAACTCAAGGGTCCCACCAAGGATAGAAGCGCATCTTGAAGACGCTTTTGCAAGGTGGATATCATTACATCAACATTACATAATAGTGGGGATACAACCAAGACATACAATGTCACATGAATACAACAATGCATCATATACAAGATCACCATCCGACTACGGATGAAAAATAAATAGAAACTCAAACAATATCCACCCTGCTAGCCCAGGCTGCCGAGCAGGAACCTATCCCTCAATCGAAGAAGAAGCAGAAGAAGAACTCTGTCGGTGTCAAAATCGGCGAATCTCGAGTAGGGGGTCCCGAACTGTGCGTCAAGGTCGGATGGTGTTGGGGATATCACTACTGGGCGTAAACCGGCCTGCTTGGGCCGGGTTAACTTCAACAGTAATTCAAGGATGTTAAAGCCCGATAAACTTGTAAAGGCCCAAGGCCGTAGTCGGTTTAGTATCTGTAGCCATAAACTGACTTGTATAAACTTGTACTATAAGATAGGGAAAGAAAGAGACCAACCCGGGTACGAGTATAAACCGGAGATTGGGACTCTGTGAACCGACGGGCGTCACCCGTGTATATAAGGGGACGACCCGACAGCGGTTCAAGGACAGACAACCACAACTCGAGGCCTAGGCGAAGCTTGTTTGCTCCCTAGTCATCGAGACTTCATCAATTCCACCACAAACTAGACGTAGGCTTTTACCTTCATCGAAGGGGCCGAACTAGTATAAACTCTCTGCGTCCCTGTGTCCGCTTTAACCCCTTCGAGTTAACCCGTTGCAATGGCTCCACGACTAAGTCCTTTGGCTAGGACATCTGCTGTGACAAACCCACGACAGTTGGCGCCCACCGTGGGGCTATCGCACGATGGTTTCAAATTCTTGGAGGACTCGAGGGATACGTCGTGGGCCGGATGACCAAGAGTCGTCACAGCAAGATCTACATCGACGACGCAGGCTGGGGCCCCGAGGCCGGCTCAATTGAGTACGGGTACCGGGTCCCCTTTGGCGGTATACACGTCTTCATCGGCAAAATCGGTGAACCAGGCCCTGAGCTGGACACCTGCACCGACCTCATCGAAACAGCTCAGCGTGCGCGACCTGCCCGGGTTAAGCCAGCCGTGGAGCGTGCCTTTGTGGGAGTCATCCATGGAGGGAACTATGAGGACGGATCAGGATCTGGTGGCGAAACCGTCGTTTATTCCGGCGACGAGTCATCAACCGGGGAAACTGAGTCCTTGTATCAAGTACAAGATGGTCGAATTGGGGGCTGTTCCGATGGCGACAGTATTCCGGACCCCTCTGATCTGCCTAGCCGGGTTGGTATATTCATGGCCGGTACCCAGGCAGCGCCTCAGTCATCAACGGCCGCAGCAATAGTTTTCGGTTCAGCGGCGGGAACGGCTGCCGGAGCAGGAGGCTCTGTGCGCCCACCAGCTCAAGTGTTATCCGATCTGTTCGACGCATTAGCTGCACTCATGGCAGAAGCTAATCCGACGGATCAGGATGCTCATAATGCAGAGATTGCAAAGGTGAGAGAACAAATTAACCAGGCCAAGGCGGATCTGGCAGCTGAGGAGGTCAGGATGACCGTGGAGCGGGCCGCTTTGGATGCGCAAGCCTATAAACTTATGCTGGATCAGAACGCTTCGCAGGAAGTCATGAGGAGGAAGTTCCGATCTCGCTTGCCCTCGGTCTTTGAAGGAAGGGATCTTTTCAATACCCCTGGGGCAGGGACCAGTAACCAACCGGTGGTAAACCGGGCGGAGGCGCCCGGGACGAGCGCGCCGGTTCAGCCCCGTGTAATAGATCTGCCCCGTCATAACCCGGGAGAGCCACGGGTTGTGCATACCCCTCCGGATCACTATTCTAATCTGCTGGACAACCTTGTTGCAGCGGCGGCACGGTTGGAAGCTATTCCGGTCGAGGGAGATTCACTGCAAGCGATAGAGACACGCCGGGTTAAGGAGCTCCTCAGAACAGCGTTGGTTCAGCAGGAAGCGTACTCATATAGCCGCGAACGGATTCACTCCACCCCGCGTCTAGGCTGGAGTTACAGTAGAGATATGGAAGAACCAGCCGAGTCAAGTAATGCACGGCGTAGGGCTCCCCACGGCAACAATCCGGCCCCCGACGCCCAGGAGGTGGTAGACCGGGCCCGGGCGCGTAGGGAAGTTGAGTTAGCAGCACCGCATCAGGCTTATCAGATTACACCGGTTCGTCCCACCACTTCAGTTGAACCGGGACTCACTTCTAGCGCTTTGGGAGTGCCTTGCCTCGTCCCAGCCCTCCGCAATGTGCGCCAGCCCAAGGATTTCAAAGGCCCGCACAAGGTGCCGAACTATACGGCGGATCAACCCCCAGAGTCGTGGGTGGAGAGTTATGAGATGGCCATGGAGATGCTAGACGTGGATGATGCGGCGTGCGCAAAATATTTCACCAAGATGCTTGAAGGGACAGCCCGTACTTGGTTAAAAAGCTTGCTGCCCAATTCTATCGGTTCATGGGCACAGTTGCGAGCCCGGTTCATAAGCAATTTTAAAGACACGTGCAAGCAACCCATGTCGGTGGTGGATTTAGCGGCTTGTGTCCAGGAGGAAGGAGAATCAACAACTCATTGGGTGCGCCGGGTCTCAAAGATCCTGCATTCATCAGACCGTATCAATGCGGACATCGCGGTTGTAACCCTGGAAGGCAATTGCCGGTTTGGGCCTTTAAAGTTAAAATTAGGACGGATGAAGCGCCATTTTACTGACATGGGAACGCTCATGACTGCTCTGGTGAAGTATGTTGATTCTGATAGTACCAAGGATCCCGAGTTTGATGATGAAAAGACAGGGAAGGGAAGGAAGAACGGCAACCCTAGAGGTCAGCAGGATAGCTCGGCAGGAAACGTTGGTGGTGGCAAGCGTAAGGCGGATGGCAACACGGATTATGTGGCTAACACTAATGTGCAGGACAGAGGCCAACGACGTAGGGGCAAAAACCGCAGTGGCGGACCTGGACCCAATCCGGAGCGCTTAAATTATCTGTTGAATCAGCCTTGTCCAAAGCATGGGACCAGAGAGGAGCCAGCAAACCACCTTTGGAAGGATTGTTATATCATGCAAGAGTTTAAGAGCTCCAATGCTTTTCGGTATGACCCCATCTCCGGTGGCAGTTCAGGATCCAGGCCGAGTCATGGTGGAGGAAATCCTAGTTCAGGGTTTAACGGTAATCCGAGCGGACATGGCAATCAGCATAATCAAAACAGTCAGCAACAGTAGCAGTCGGGTTACCAGAGTAATCCAAAGCAGTTAAACAGTGGACAATATCATGTGTTTACCACCAGCTTGGACAAGCGGGACCGAAAGTTCCAGAAGCGGGCAGTTAACTCTGTTGAACCGGCTGTGCCACGGTATCTGCGCTAGTCAGAGCAGCCAATTGTATGTAGTAGAGAGGATCACCCTCCCCGGGTTGACAATCCGGGTCAGCTGGCTTTGGTGGTGGCGCCTCAGGTGGGAGGTTATAAGTTCACCAAGGTACTCATGGACAGGGGTAGCAGTATTAATATCCTATACTATGAGACCTTTCGACGCATGGGGCTAAAGGATAAAGACCTCCGTCCTTCAAACACGGTTTTCCATGGTGTGGTGCCTGGCAAGTCAGCATACCCCGTGGGCAAGATAGCCTTGGAAGTAGCCTTCGGAGATGATCACGATTCCTGATCAGAGACACTGACGTTTGAGGTGGTGAAAATCCAAAGCCCGTACCATGCCCTGTTTGGCCGGCCAGCCTATGCCAAGTTCATGGCACGGCCCTGCTATGTGTATCTACAGCTCAAGATGCCGGGTCATAAGGGGACCATCACGATTCACGGAAGCCGTAAGATCGCTTTGGAGTGCGAGGAAGGAGACGCCGCGTATGCGGAGTCGGTTTGTGCTACCGAGGAGCTCAAGTACTATAAAGACAACGTTGATCCGACGGATATGACTCCTTTAAAGAAGCCTACTACATAGCATGATCCGACCCTGAAATTCACATCGGCGGCTGAGACCAAGCTTGTTGACTTCGTACCTGGCGATTCGTCCAAGCAGTTCAGCATCAGTGCCAATCTGGATCCGAAATAGGAAGACGCGCTCATCGAGTTCATCCATGAGAATCGGGACATCTTTGCATGGAAACCTTCTGACATGCCAGGTGTGCCAAGGCAACTCGCTGAGCACACCCTTAATGTGGATCCTAAATACAGACCAGTGAAACAGTTCCTCCGCCGGTTCAACAAGGAGAGGAGAAAAGCTATTGGAGAAGAGGTGGCCAGGCTATTGACAGCTGGCTTCATCATTGAAGTTTTTCACCCTGAGTGGCTTGCTAATCCGGTGCTGGTCCTTAAGAAAAATGGCACCTGGCGCATGTGTGTGGATTATACGGATCTTAATAAGGCCTGCCCTGCGGATCCTTTTGCCCTCCCCCGTATTGATCAAATCATTGATGCTACGGTGGGTTGCGAGCGCTTATGTTTCTTGGATGCATACTCCGGCTATCATCAGATTAAAATGGCAGTTAAGGACCAGGAGAAGACGGCGTTCATAACTCCATTTGGAGCCTTCTGCTATGTGTCTATACCTTTTGGGCTCGAAAGTGCCCAGGCAACTTATCAGCGGTGTGTGCAGAATTGTCTCCACAAACAGATTGGCCGTAATGTGCATGCTTATGTGGATGATATTGTGGTTAAGTCAAGGAAGAAGGAGACTTTGGTCGATGATTTGAAGGAGACTTTTGATAACCTCAGGACGTACAAGATGATGCTTAATTCGGCCAAATGTGTCTTTGGTGTGCCAGCTGGCAAGTTATTGGGTTTTCTGGTGTCCCATAGGGGAATTGAGGCTAATCCGGAGAAGATCACGGCTATCACCTCTCTGGCTAAACCGAAGTGTATTAACGATGTTCAACGCCTGGCGGGTCGGATCGCTGTGCTAAGTCGGTTTATCAGCCGCCTCGGGGAAAAAGCGATTCCTTTGTATCAAATGTTGAAGAAGACGGATCGGTTCGTCTGGAGTTCTGCTGCTGATCAGGCATTGGAGGACTTAAAGCGGCAGTTGGCCAATCCGCCCGTGCTCGCCGCTCCCATTGATAGGGAACCATTGCTGCTATATGTAGCTGCTAATGCTCGTGCAGTTAGTGTGGCTATTGTGGTGGAGCGGAAGGAGGCGGGCAAAGAGTACCCGGTTCAGCGTCCGGTTTACTATATCAGCGAGGTGCTTATTGAATCTAAACAGAGATATCCGCATTGGCAGAAGCTGGTATACGGAGTTTTTATGGCGAGCTGGAAGTTGAAGCAATATTTCCAAGGGCATCCCATCACAGTGGTCAGCTCTGCTCCTTTGGGTGATATCATCCAAAACCGAGAAGCAACTGGTCGGATTGCCAAATGGGCTATCGAGCTTGGACCGCACGGTTTAAAATACGTGCCTCGCACTGTGATAAAGTCTCAGGCACTTGTTGACTTCATCAATGATTGGACGGAGTTACAAGTCCCTGAAGAGAAGCCGGATCACACATATTGGACCATTCATTTTGATGGATCGCGTCAATTGGAGGGCTCGAGGGCTGGAGTCATATTAACTTCCCCACGAGGTGACAAGTTTTGTTATGTTCTCTTTTTAATGTTCCCTTGTACTAACAATGCAGCAGAGTACGAAGCCTTGCTCCACGGTCTCCGGATGGCTAAGGAGATGAATTTAAGCCGAGTTAAGTGCTTCGACGACTCGGATCTGGTGGCCCAACAGGTGTCTGGTACATGGGATTCTAAAGATCCACTCATGGCTGCATATCGTCGTGAGGTTGATGTGGTCGCAGGTCACTTCAAGGGGTATCAGGTGGACCATGTGGACCGACGAAAGAACGAGGCGGCAGACGCTTTAAGCCGGCTGGGTTCACAGCGTAAACCGGTACCACCTAATGTGTTCCTTGATGTGCTTTACAACCCATCGGTTCAACTACCTGGGGAAGCGGATTTGGCGATTCCTGACCCGGAGGCTCAGTTGGTGGCGGCGCTACACGTCATCCCGGATTGGACGCTTCCTTACCTGGCGTACATGAACCGAGGCGAGTTGCCAGAGGACGAGACTCTGGCCAGACAAATAGTACGGTGGTCCAAATCCATGGTAATTGAAAACGGCGAGCTACATCATCGCAGTGTGACAGGGGCGTTTCAACGGTGTGTATCTCTTGAGGAGGGCCGCGAAATTTTGCGTGAGATCCACGAAGGAGATTGTGGTCACCACGCCAGTTCAAAGTCGTTAGTGGCGAAAGCATTTTGTCACGGTTTCTATTGGTTGACTGCCCATGCTGATGCGGAGGATCTGGTCAGGCGATGTGATGGTTGCCAAAAATTCTCAAGACGCGCTCATGTTCCGGCTCAAGAATTGAGGATGATTCCAATTACTTGGTCGTTTGCAACCTGGGGGCTGGATATGGTCGGGCCTTTCAAAAGATCCAAGGACAAAAAGACCCACCTTCTGGTGGCGGTTGACAAATTTACAAAGTGGATAGAGGCAGAGCCCGTTAGCAAGTGTGATGCGGCCACCGCGGTTCAGTTCATCAAAAGGGTGATTTTCCGGTTTGGTTTTCCACACAGTATCATCATAGATAATGGTACCAATTTATCTAAAGGTGCCGTGAAGGAGTTCTGCAAACGAGAGCACATCCGCCTTGATGTTTCATCGGTGGCACACCCACAGTCCAACGGTCAAGCAGAAAGAGCTAATCAGGAGATCCTGAGAGGCATCAAACCCCGGCTTATGGTTCCTTTGCAGAGGACGCCGGGTTGTTGGGTCGAAGAATTGCCCTCTGTGTTATGGAGCATCAACACCACGCCTAACAGGTCCACTGGGTACACGCCGTTCTTCATGGTTTATGGGGCGGAGGCAGTTCTCCCTAGTGACATCCGTCACGATTCACCTCGTGTTGCGGCTTACGTTGAAGCGGATAACGAGACGGCTCGACAGGACACTTTGGACCGGCTGGATGAAGAGCGAGACATAGCAGCTGCCCGCTCGGCGATCTACCAACAGGATCTTCGTCGCTATCACAGTCATCGGGTCAGGACCAGAACATTTCAAGAAGGAGATTTGGTGCTTTGACTTATTCAAGATCAAACTGAGATGCATAAGTTGTCTCCGCCTTGGGAAAGGCCTTTCGTGGTCAGCAAGAATCTGCACAACGGGTCATACTACCTGATCGATGTTCGAGAGCACAAAGACTCACGTAAATTAGAGCAGGAGACCAACAGGCCGTGGAATATAGCTCATCTTCGGCCTTACTATACTTGAGCCATGGGCTCTGCTTATGTACATATTATGACAATGTATATATTATAATAAACCGGATCCTCAGCTAAAGCGGGGTATCTGTTCTTTTATATCATGTGTGGTTACATGGAGTTGTTTGTTGTAAAACGACCTCCGGTTTACCCCTTGCAAAGTTTATCAATATCACTTGGGGGCTCGGTCATATTTGAACCGATGCAATGCCTTTTGATAGGCGAAAGCCACCAGATCATTTGGGGGCTCGGTCGTGTCCGAACCGATGCAATGCCTCTTGATCGGCGAAAGCCACCAGATCACTTGGGGACACGGTCAAGTCTGAACCGGTCACGCCTCTTGGTCGGCCTACAGGCCTTAGAGTCACTTGGGGCCTTGGTCGAACCCGAACCAATGTCATGCCACTTGGCCGGCGTAATGCCACGAGTCTTTTGGGGACCTGGCTGACTGGCACCATTGCTACGCCTTCGGGGAGCCTGGTTGCGTCTGACCATGGTAATACCATCTGACCAGCTCATTAGAGCCTTTCTTTTATAAAGAGTTGTCGACATTGCTTTTGCTTTAATAGCCTTTCTTAAGGAATTGCTATTTTATCTTTGTTGCGTTTTTTAAACCGATGGTTCATACAGCCAATTTGGCAGAACACGGTCTCTTTTTTAAGCCGGAGTTTGTTTGCTCGGTTTGATTTTTCTTCTGAAACATCCTTTTGGAGCAACAAGGATATCATGATCAAAAAGGAGCTGTTTTCTCCTCCGACGGTTTAGGGCTGTCAAGCCCCCGTCTCAAGATTGGCTAAAAACGCCTACTTCATGCCCATTACATGGCAGGTATTTCGTGTCACAAAATTTGATCGTACTGGCAAGTCTCCCTGCTATCTATATAAAGGTTCACAAACCGGATGGCGGTACAACCGCCCTGGCAGTTTTAAATTTTTGTGATTGCAGGAGATATAAGTTGGCAAGGAAGATTTTCCAAATGAAGGTTTCAGTACTGATGCACAAAGGCATCTCACAAAACACAAGTACGGTCTATCCTATTACAAGGCAACATGGTGCCTCAATAAGACAATTGTTTTTCCTGACAAGATATAGCACGGAAGCTAATTAAGGCTGTCCTCGGTTCACGCCTGCGTGCCATCCCGGTTTGATGGTTCTGGATCATCCCGCGCTGCGTCAGCTTCCTCCTCCCTACCCAGCGGCTGGAAGTCAACAGTGGTCCAGTCGATCCCCATTAATGCTTGAAAGACAGCCTATTCATGTATCAGTGAAGACGGTTCAAGATCAGGGGCGTAAGTGTGCTTACGGATTGGAGGAATTAAGTATTCCGCTTCAGGGATTGGTGCAGCCACTCATTTGTTCTGGTCATCATACTGGGATTGATAATGTGACAAGTTTGCTTCTTCTACCAACTGGCAGGCCAGAGGGCGCACTCCCGGTTTATCTTCTTAACTCTTCTTCGTCGAATTCGGAGCCATCCTCCTTCAAGCTAGGATAGCCTTGAGCCGCTTCAACGGGATCAAAATCGGGCACCCATGCTTTGGCCCGGATTAAGGCATTGATGGCTCCGGTTCGAGCAGCAGACTTTTTTAACTCCTCAATCCGAGTAGGGAGCATGGACAATCTCCTCAGTGTATCCTGGATCAATGTGGGTGCTGGATTGTTATGGGACGCAGTGGTGATAATCCGCTGCGCACCAGTATACAGCTGCTCGACTAAAGTATAGACGGCTTTCAGTTTCATCCGCACATCCGACCCCAAGTGATTAATGCAGGTGCCTATAATACAATCAGTAGTTTACAAACCGAGCTGTTTATAGGAGAATCAAGATTATTACAAAAGTCACAGGAAGCTTACCAAAGATGGCGGCAGTCATTGCGTGCACTTGTCGTTTCACGCTGGTTAATTCATCAGTTACCGGTTTGAGGGCAGCTTCTGCCTCTTCAATCTTTTTGGTTAAAGCGGCCTTTTCTGTGGCCCAGTCAGCCTGTTCCTTCTTATAACCTTCCTTCAGTTGCTCCATACTGCCTAAAGCGCTGGTTAATTCCTCCTTGGCCTTGGAAGTTTCTGCTTGTTGGGATTTTAAATTCTCTTGAAGGTCGGCGACTTGGTTCTCTTTAACTTTCAGTTCAGCCTGCAGACCGACAGTTATACAGTTTAACAAAGGAAGTACCAACCACATAACAAGTTAGGCGCTTTGTACTTGGGGGCTAATGCCTAATTGATCTACAGCTACCAGTTAGTTATCAAAGTCCCAAGCTGAATACAAGTATTCCAACTTGGCACTTGGGGGCTAATGGCCATTTGATCTGGTGGTATCACGGATGTTATTTAAAAGTCTCGATTCAATTATACTACAAGTTGAACCGACCCTTGGGGGCTATAGCGGCAAGAAGCGGGAACAAATGCATGGAAATTACCTCAAGTTTTTCCTTCATCATCTTTACCAGATTGGCTTCATAATCACGGCTAGTATATAGCCGGTTTAAGTAACCAGAGTGAATGTCTTGAGCACTGAGAGCAGAGTATGTTGCCAGATCAACATCCCATTTTCCTTTGCTCAGGGCGGAAAATTCTTCTTTAGCAGTATGCTTGGCTAAAGCGATGGGATTTCCCGGTTCAGTACGACCTATGCCAGTAATTACGACTTCGTCATCCTTAAGCTCGCCGGTCTGAACTGGCGTAGTCGGTTTATCAGCAGGTTTGGAGGGACTGATAGTTTTCTCAATCCGGATTGGACTAGCTGGTTGGTCAGCAGGACCGGAGGGGTTCACAGAACTTTCTTCAGGAAGAACAACTTCATCCCTTACTGGTGAGTCATCAACTAAATCTTCATGGATGATCGCTTCAACATTTGGGGTAGCATCCGGTTCAGGAGCAGCATCTTCTTCAGCTGCCTTATCCTGGCGAGCTTTCTTACTTGGCCTCGGTTTGTCCCTGAAAGAAGTAGCAAAATTAAAGACAGTATATATGGAAGGCTACAAAAATCAACAACTTGATGATAAAGGTAAAAGTTTACCCAAGCACGGTTTTGAGCGGAGGCAGCTGAGTACTAGTTGACTCACCAGAAGATGAGTGCGAGGTGACCTAATAATCAGAGTCAGACGGATTAAGTGGTTGATGAAAACAGCCCGCTTTAGGACAAATATTGGCAAGCAAATTAGAGACCTCTGAACGACGTCTCCGAACCGGACTGTTCGGTAAACCGGCGGAAGTAACTACCTGGCCGCTGTGTCGAGTTGTACGACGCACCTCATGCTTACGGGTCTTCATAAGAAAGTTGGGATCCAAGGAAGCAAGAGGATGGGAAAATTTAACTTTGCGGTTTGCCTGACGGATTTTGTGCGAAGGCGGAAGGCTTGAATCAGAAGAAAGAGTAATTACCTCAACATCGTCAGCGTGGCTAGCTTCAGCATCATCCTGACAAATTGTATCATCAATAAATTGCATAAACAGTAAACCGAGAGAATCAAGTTCAGCTTCAAAATCCGGATTACCCACATCATCATCAGTAGGTGGATCAGAGGAGGCTGTAGTTTTCCTTTTATGAGCAGACTTTTTGACGACCCTTGTCTTAGGCCGGATTGGTTTCTCCGGTTTATCCGCCTTTCCTTGCGAGAGCTTTTTGCTCCAAAACGGATCATCACCCTGCACCAACAGATATCGGTATCAGTCATAAGCACGTACAATAGTATCAGACTCGGTGAGAAGGAAGTTCGGTTTACCGCTGGCGGTTTATTGGTGGCACAGAAGGGTAGAAGGCCGGTTCGGGCACAGACGCGTTCCGGTTCATTCAGAATTTTCTTTACAGCTTCGGTGACCTCTTCATCAGTAAGCTGGATGTTTACGTGACGCAACGGATCATCAACGCTGCCTGTATACTCGCACATTAAACCGGAGCGTTGACTGAGTGGCAGTATACTCCAGGATATCCAGCAACGAGCAAGATCGACTCATGTTAAACCGTTAGCCATAAAAGCTCGGAGTTTGGACAATTGAGGAGCGTATTTCATCCTCTCTTTGCCAGTCAGCCGCTGAGGAAAAGGATGTGTGTTGCTGAGCCATTCTGGGCGAAAACCGGGCAAGATATTCTCATTATCCGGGGAGGTGTCTTTACAATAAAACCAGGAGTTATTCCACTCTTGGGGATGACTATGCAGTTTCGCATGAGGGTAAGTGACCTCTTTTCTCTTTTGGATTGACACGCCACCCAGCTCCATGTTGGAACCGTCAGGAAATTCTGTATGGCGGTTTAAGTGAAAGCAGTCTCGGAACAGCTCCACTGTGGGTTCCTCTTGGAAGAATACCTCGCAGAGCACTTGGAAGTGGCATATGTTGGTGACAGAATTAGGGCCGATATCTTGCGGATGGAGTTGGAAGTTGGCCAAAACATCACGGTAAAATTTTGAACCGGGCGGGTTAAAACCGCGGGCTAAGTGATCTGCAAAGACTACAACTTCTCTGTCTCGAGGTGTAGGGGGACACTCTTTGCCTGGGACCCTCCAGTGAATGGTTTTTCTGCTGCTTAAAGCGCCGGTCAGGACCAGATTGTTCAGTTGCGTTTCCGTGACCCGAGAAGGAGCCCAGTTGCACTCGTACACTTGTTTAGCCATGAGGAAGTCTACAGAAGGAAAAAATTCCGGTTCAAGTTTGTGTTGTGCACATGTTACATGTTGATATTATCAATGTTAAACCGGAGGAAGTCAATCATAAACCAACACTGGTAAAGCGGTGCGGTTCATCAAGGGATTGCTGGCGGTTTAACAAGGGGACTAATGGTATGTACTAATTTGGTAATCCTCTTCTTCAAGGTTAAACCGCTAGATCTAAAACCGCGAAACATTGGGAATTACAAATAAACAAGTGTGCAGAAACAGGTTTCACACAATCTCATTATAGCATTGGATCTGGGGTGATTTCATAAAAAGGATAAATATTCATGATTTAAAAGAAGTTATGCAAGAGCAGCATGGGAAAGTTATGGATCAGAACCACGGTCTAGTTATACTGCAGTAAAAACAGATGCGGGAAACTACCGCTGTACGGAGCAAAGGATATGGGATCATCTGAAGAGGCATCTCAGCCAAAGTTCGAGGCGGACGAAGAACACGGAGAACGCGAGGAACACAGTAAACCCTAAAAGCAGATTTAGATTGAGATGACGGAGATCTTACCGGAGCTCGGAGAGATGCGGAAGGATGCCGCAGTTCTCTGGTACGGTCAGGTTGATGCAGCGGCCCAAGATGATGCGGAGGTCAGCGACGGCGTTGGAGCTCCGGAGTTGGCGACGCGGAGAAGACGAAGAGGAAAGGGGTGAAGGGGAAAAAGGGAAATGACCCTTCGGCCCTATTTATGAGGTAAAAAACATGTGTCAGGCGCGCGAATCCAGGAGCCACATATTTCGGAAGTGGAGCTGTCGCCTCGATTATTGCGGATCTGTTAAAACAAAGAAGGCATCATAAAAGCCAGTTTCATGATGACGTCATGCCGGTTTACAGCGACCAAAGAAGATGACGACATGGCGGTTTAGCGATTAAGGGAAGATACTGAATCTGAAGATTTCTGCTAAGGATTGACATGAATTCATTCAGATCAATCTGGGGCCTAATGTTGGGGATATCACTACTGGGCGTAAACCGGCCTGCTTGGGCCGGGTTAACTTCAACAGTAATTCAAGGATGTTAAAGCCCGATAAACTTGTAAAGGCCCAAGGCCGTAGTCGGTTTAGTATCTGTAGCCATAAACCGACTTGTATAAACTTGTACTATAAGATAGGGAAAGAAAGGGACCAACCCGGGTACGAGTATAAACCGGAGATTGGGACTCTGTGAACCGACGGGCGTCACCCGTGTATATAAGGGGATGACCCGACAGCGGTTCAAGGACAGACAACCACAACTCGAGGCCTAGGCGAAGCTTGTTTGCTCCCTAGTCATCGAGACTTCATCAATTCCACCACAAACTAGACGTAGGCTTTTACCTTCATCGAAGGGGCCGAACTAGTATAAACTCTCTGCGTCCCTGTGTCCGCTTTAACCCCTTCGAGTTAACCCGTTGCGATGGCTCCACGACTAAGTCCTTTGGCTAGGACATCTGCCGTGACAAACCCACGACAGATGGTAACAGGAGACAAGGGACACTTTATTTTACCCAGGTTCGGTCCCTCTCGGTGGAGGTAAAACCCTACTCCTGCTAGATTAATATTGATGATATGGGTAGTACAAGAGTGGATCTACCATGAGATCAAGGAGGCTAAACCCTAGAAGCTAGCCTATGGTATGATTGTGTATGATGATGGTTCTTGTCCTACGGACTACAACCCTCCGGTTTATATAGACACCGGATAGGGTTAGGGTTACACAGAGTCGGTTACAATGGTAGGAGATCTCGAATATCCGCACGCCTAGCTTGCCTTCCACGCCAAGAAAAGATCCTTCCGGACACGGGACGAAGTCTTCAATCTTGTATCTTCATAGTCCTGGAGTCCGGCTGAAGGTATAGTTCGGCTATCCGAACAACCCCTAATCCAGGACTCCCTCAAACACCACAATTAAACATCGCTCTCACCTCATGATCATCGCATAACCTGTACCTGCAACTAGTGGTGTAGTAATCTGTGAGCCACGAGGACTCAGCAATCCCATTACCATGGGTATCAAGACTAGCAAAGCTTAATGGGTAAGGAAGGGGTAAAGTGGTGAGGTTGCAGCAGCGACTAAGCAGAGTATGGTGGCTAACTTACGCAAATAAGAGCGAGAAGAGAAGCAAAGCAAGCGGTCGTCAACTAGTAATGATCAAGAAGTGATCCTGAACTCCTACTTACGTCAGACATAACCTAAAAACCGTGTTCTCCTCTCGATCAACCCCAAAAAGAGACACTCACGGTTACACACACGGTTGGTGTATTTTAGAAGAGTTTACTTTAAGTTTACTACAACCGGACATTAACAAATTCCCATCTGCCACATAACCGCGGGCACGGCTTTTGAAAGTTCAAAACCCTGCAGGGGTGTCCCAACTTAGCCCATGATAAGCTCTCGCGATCAACGAAGGATATTCCTTCTCCCGGGAAGACCCGATCAGTCTCGGAATCCCGTTTACAAGACATTTCGACAATGGTAAAACAAGTCCAGCAAGACCTCCCGGCGTGCCGACATCCTGATAGTAGCCACGCGTATCTCGTCTCAGGCCACGGCCGGATAAGCTAAGCGTACAGGTACCAACATAACCCAAGTTGCCAAGGGACGGTCCTGCATGGTGCTCTAGTTTGGACCAACACTTAGACAAGCACTGGCCCGGGAGGCTAAATAAAGATGACCCTCGAGAGAGCGACTCCCAAGGGAAAAGTAGGTGGTGGTGAGGCAAATGGTAAAACCAAGGTTGGGCCTTGCTGGAAGAGCTTTATTCAAAGCGAACTGTCAAGGGGGTCCCATAAATCACCCAACCGCGTTAGGTACGCAAAATCCGGGAACATAATACCGATATGACGGAAACTAGGGCGGCAAGAGTGGAACAAAACACCAGGCATAAGGCCGAGCCTTCCACCCTTTACCAAGTATATAGATGCATTAATAGTATAAGAGATATTGTGATATCCCAACATAAACATAAACATAAACATAATCCAACATGGAGCAATCTTCATCTTCAGTTGCAACTAGCAACGTTATAAGAGGGGCTGAGCAAAGCGGTAACATAGCCAAACAACGGTTTGCTAGGAAGGGTAACAAAGGTCAGAGGTTCATGGTAATTTGGGAGGCTTGAGCAGCAAGTGGTAGGTAACGCAGCATAGCGATAGAACGAAGCAACTAGCATAGCAATGATAGTAATGAGATCCAAGGTGACGGTCATCTTGCCTGAAATCCCGCAAGGAAGAAGAACGAGTCCATGAAGAAGATGAAGCCACGAAGACGAACCAAGCGTAGACGAACGAATCCTCACGATCGCAACGAAACGGGAACTATTGAGAAGAAGCACACAACATGGTAAACACACCACACATGAACAAGGCATGATGCCCAACCAAGTATGATGCATGACAAGGCTACATTAAGCTACTCATGGCAAGAGATGATGCATACGAGAGCAACACATCAAAGCAAGTTTAAATGAGGCCGGAAACACTCTAGAACAATTCCGGTAAGTCCTCATATGCAAATTTAGAAAATGGTCCAGATCTGAATAAACTTTATGTTCAAGTTGTTAAACAGCAAGTTAAGATGCACCATGATGATCTACACGAAATTCTAGACAAGTTACATATAAAGTTCATTAGATTCGGAGCTACGGCCTAGAAGATATGAGCAAAACAAGTTAAACATGGCATTGATGCAAAATGCATTCAAACATCAAGCAAAACACCTCAAAACATGGATGCAACAAGGTAACATGAAACTACATGCAAAACTAAGCAAGTTTCATATAGAGCACACTCAAAACGGAGCAACGGTTCAACACATACACACTATACAAGGTTAAGGGACAAGCTGTCTAAAACAGCAACTAGGCATCTTACAAGCATCAAAACAACAGTGTTCATGTTTTGTTATGCTTTACCTGTACATCATGTCCATGCCTTTTGTTTTCATGTTGATAACCTGTAGCATGTTGTTTTGATGCTTGCTATATGCCTAGTTGCTGTTTTGGACAGCTTGTCCTTTAACCTTGTTTAGGGTGTATGTGTTGAACCGTTGCTCCGTTTTGAGTGTGCTCTACATGAAACTTGCTTAGTTTTGCATATAGTTTCATATTACCTTGTTGGATCCATGTTTTGATGTGTTTGCTTGATGTTTGAATGCATTTTGCATCAATGACATGTTTGACTTGTTTTGCTCTTATCTTCTAGGCCGTAGCTCCGAATCTAATGAACTTTATATGTAACTTGTCTAGAATTTCGTGTAGATCATCGTGGTGCATCTTAACTTGCTATTTAACAACTTGAACTTAAGGTTTATTCAGATCTGGACCAATTTCGAAATTTGCAAATGAGGACTTACCGGAATGGTTATATGTTGTTTCCGGCCTCAGTTAAACTTGCTTTGATGTGTTGTTCTTGTATGCATCATCTCTTGCCATGAGTAGCTTCATCCGTTTTGCAATCCGACACTCCTATGTCCTCCGGCGCCCCCTTTTGCCTCTTTTCGTGTGCGGGTGTTAAACGGTCTCGGAATGGACCGAGGCTTGCCAAGCGGCCTTGGTATACCACCGGTAGACCGCCTGTCAAATTTCGTGCCATTTGGAGTCCGTTTGATACTTCAACGGTTAACCGGGTAACCGCAAAAGCCTCTTTTGTGTGCAGCCCAACAACCCCTTCAAAGTGGCCCAAAACCCATCCAAACCCCCTCCATATCCTCGGTCATTCGATCACGATCGTGTGGGCGAAAACCGCTCTCCATTTAAAGCTTCCTAGCTCCTTCTACCTATAAAACACCCCCTCCCCCGAAATTTCAGATCAAATCCACCCTAACCCTACCCTCCTCCTCTTCCGCGCCGTCGGATATGTCCGCCAACGGCCGGACACGTCCGCCCGCCGCCGCGCGCCCAACCGGGCGTCGCGACGTGTCGCCGCCGCCTCCCACCGCCACCGGCCCGCGGAGCCCATCCAGGGCCCGCGTAGGCCCGCCCGACACCGCCCGCTCTGCGCCTCCCGGCCTGAGCTTGCTGGCGCCCGCCTCCACCGGATCTCTGCCCCGCGGCCGCCACCTCCGCCGCCCTACCGCGCCTGCTCCGCCGCCGCACACCGCGCCGCCCCCGCGCGCCCGCGCCGCTCCTCCTCCCCAGGGCCGCCTCCGCCGCCGTGCTCCGCCCCGCGCCCGCGTCTCCATGCTCCCCGCCGGCGCCGCCCCACTCCTCCGCCGCCCAGACCCCGCGCGCCGCTGCCGCCGGTCCCGCGCGTCCGTCCGCTGCCGCGCCCGCGGCGCCCCAACCCCACTCCGGCCCCGGATCCGGCCGGATCTGCCCTCCCCCGCTCCTCCGGCTCTTCCTCGGCCTTCTTCGGCCACCTTCGGCGAACTCCGGCCAGATCCGCCCCCGCATCGTTTTCCGTGCAAGTCCCTGAGTTTTAACATTTTGTTGCCTTGTTCATAGCATCATATCTCCATGCATACTGCTCCGTTTTGTGTGCAAGTTATATCGAAATAGTCATCTGGTTGTGCTCTTCATTTTGTTCCATTGTGCCATGTTCATTAGAGTTCATATTTATGCCCTAATCATCGTTGCAAGAGTGCTATATAATGTTAACTGCTGCCTGTTATCAGAACATGCTCATTTGTCATTTTTGTATCTTTTTGTGTGATTTTCTTTTGAGCATGAAGTCTATATGTGTTATGAGCTATAACATGTCATTTTGCTGTGGCGCAACCCATTCTTCATGATATGCCATGTGTTGATTGTTTCAAGCTTGCAAAGTAGCCTCCGTGATGTTGCTGATTTCAGGGACTTAGGATTTTCCTGTCATTGTTCTGCTGTTATTTTCATGTCATGTATTCATGTTGCTACAGTGAGATCCATGCTTCTTTTGAGTATGTTCAGTAAGGATGTTTTGGAAATATGGCTATTCTCTATATACCCATGCCTCCTTTTGTATTTATGGAGTGCTCTAGCATGTCTTAATCTTGCTCTACTTTTGCTATAAAATGTTCCTGGCAGATTGCTAACATCTTTAGCAATTTTGCCTAGCTTGTTGTTGTTGATCCGTGCATGCTATGTTGTTGTTCTTTCCATGTATAGCTCCTATGCCATGTCTAGTTGCTGGGTGTATGCTCAGTTTGTCATGCAATGCCTCATAGTGAGTGCATCGAGCTCGTTAACATGCCTACTTGTTATCTGTTTTGCCATGCTCCAGTTTTCTGCCAAGTCTGAAATCTGTAACGAAACTTGCTATTTTTACATGGTTGCCATCATATCTTCTGGTCCCTTTTGGCTCATAGTCAGTAAGGGACTCTTGTTATATGCTTTTAGTAGATTAATACCATGCTCTTGTTTGACATGATAGCTTGCTGTAACATGTTGTTTTATATCTCTAAACATTGCAACCTGATGTTATTTCTGCCATGTCCTGTGAATTCTGCAAAGTCTGTGAACCTGTTATTATTTGCAATCTTGCCATGTCCTTTTGAGCATGTTCTATTAGTTTCTGGAGATAGCTCAGTGTTCATGTTTTATTATTCTTTACCTGTACATCATTTCCGTGCCTTTTGTTTTCATGTTGAGATCATGTAGCATGTTGTTTTGATACTTATAAGATGCCTAGTTGTTGTTTTAGACAGCTTGTCCCTTAACCTTGTATAGTGTCTATGTGTTGAACCGTTGCTCCGTTTTGAGTGTGCTCTATATGAAACTTGCTTAGTTTTGCATGTAGTTTCATGTTACCTTGTTGCATCCATGTTTTGAGGTGTTTTGCTTGATGTTTGAATGCATTTTGCATCAATGCCATGTTTAACTTGTTTTGCTCATATCTTCTAGGCCGTAGCTCCGAATCTAATGAACTTTATATGTAACTTGTCTAGAATTTCGTGTAGATCATCATGGTTCATCTTAACTTGCTGTTTAACAACTTGAACATCAAGTTTATTCAGATCTGGACCAATTTCTAAATTTGCATATGAGGACTTACCGGAATTGTTCTAGAGTGTTTCCGGCCTCATTTAAACTTGCTTTGATGTGTTGCTCTCGTATGCATCATCTCTTGCCATGAGTAGCTTCATGTAGCCTTGTCATGCATCATACTTGGTTGAGCATCATGCCTTTTTCATGTGTGGTGTGTTTACCACGTTGTGTGCTTCTTCTCGATAGTTCTCGTTTCGTTGCGATCGTGAGGATTTGTTCGTCTACGCTTGGTTCGTCTTCGTGGATTCATCTTCTTCATGGACTCGTTCTTCTTCCTTGCGGGATTTCAGGCAAGATGACCGTCACCTTGGATCTCATTACTATCATTGCTATGCTAGTTGCTTCGTTCTATCGCTATGTTGCGTTACCTACCACTTGCTGCTCAAGCCTCCCAAATTGCCATGAACCTCTGACCTTTGTTACCCTTCCTAGCAAACCGTTGTTTGGCTATGTTACCGCTTTGCTCAGCCCCTCTTATAGCGTTGCTAGTTGCAGGTGAAAATGAAGATTGCTCCATGTTGGATTATGTTTATGTTTATGTTTATGTTTATTCTCTTATACTATTAATGCATCTATATACTTGGTAAAGGGTGGAAGGCTCGGCCTTATGCCTGGTGTTTTGTTCCACTCTTGCCACCCTAGTTTCTGTCATATTGGTGTTATGTTCCCGGATTTTGCGTCCCTAACGCGGTTGGGTGATTTATGGGACCCCCTTGACAGTTCGCTTTGAATAAAGCTCTTCCAGCAAGGCCCAACCTTGGTTTTACCATTTGCCTCACCACCACCTACTTTTCCCTTGGGAGTTGCTCTCTCGAGGGTCATCTTTATTTAGCCCCCCGGGCCAATGCTTGTCTAAGTGTTGGTCCAAACTAGAGCACCGTGCGGGACCGTCCCTTGGCAACTTGGGTTATGTTGGTACATGTACGCTTAGCTTATCCGGTCGTGGCCTGAGACGAGATACGCGTGGCTACTATCAGGATGTCGGCACGCTGGGAGGTCTTGCTGGACTTGTTTTACCATTGTCGAAATGTCTTGTAAACGGGATTCCGGGACTGATCGGGTCTTCCCGGGAGAAGGAATATCCTTCGTTGATCGCGAGAGCTTATCATGGGCTAAGTTGGGACACCCCTGCAAGGTTTTGAACTTTCGAAAGCCGTGCCCGCGGTTATGTGGCAGATGGGAATTTGTTAATGTCCGGTTGTAGTGAACTTAAAGTAAACTCTTCTAAAATACACCAACCGTGTGTGTAACCATGAGTGTCTCTTTTTGGGGTTGATCGAGGGGAGAACACGGTTTCTGGGTTCTGTCTGACGTAAGTAGGAGTTTAGGATCACTTCTTGATCATTACTAGTTGACGACCGCTTGCTTTGCTTCTCTTCTCGCTCTTATTTGCGTAAGTTAGCCACCATACTCTGCTTAGTCGCTGCTGCAACCTCACCACTTTACCCCTTCCTTACCCATTAAGCTTTGCTAGTCTTGATACCCATGGTAATGGGATTGCTGAGTCCTCGTGGCTCACAGATTACTACACCACCAGTTGCAGGTACAGGTTATGCGATGATCATGACGTGAGAGCGATGTTTAATTGTGTTGGAGTTCTTCTTCTGCTTCTTCTTCGATTGAGGGATAGGTTTCTGGTCGGCAGCCTGGGCTAGCAGGGTGGATATTGTTTGAGTTTCTATTTATGTTTCATCCGTAGTCGGATGGTGATCTTGTATATGATGCATTGTTGTATTCATGTGACATTGTATGTCTTGGTTGTATCCCCACTATTATGTAATGTTGATGTAATGATATCCACCTTGCAAAAGCATTTTCAAGATGCGCTTCTATCCTTGGTGGGACCCTCGAGTTCCTTTAGGATAGGGTCGCATCTTGGGCGTGACAAGTTGGTATCAGTCAGATGGCAAATTGCAACATGCAAGCAAATGACATGGCAACGATGGCGAACAACTGGCGGACACCTGGCGCATCGAATCCGGGGCGTTACAGAAACTCTATAGGAGACGATCTCCTCGAAGATCGAGAACTCAAGATCAACTCGTGGAATGAGATGTTGAAACATCTCGAGTTGAGACACAAAACACATCGAGAGGGATGGAAGAACAAACAACGAGGTTGATTTGGTGGGAAACAATTCCACGCTTAGAGAGATGGTGGATGGTGTCAAGGTGGCGAGGAAATAATTGCCATGATTCCAAAATGGGGCACCATCGAGGAGGTGACTCGTAAAATTATTCCCTCAAGTGGCAAAAAGAATTACATGTTGATCCATAGATCATTGGAACTCTTCTCACCAGCCTGAGGCAATTTACGAACGATCGTTTGACGGAGTTCAGGAGAACGACACACTTGGGCTAGAATGGATGATGTGAACCACCTTGTTGACGACAACACAAGGAATGATTTGCTTGCGCGTGCTCTCAAGAACTTGAGCATTTCCATATTCATCAGGGTTCTACCAACATCCGTGGCAAGGATCCTGGCAACACGACATACTACCATGATGACTAGTGATGGATGATGCGGATACAAAGGAAGATAACACCTTCTCAGACTTCTCCTTAGCGAGGCTAAGGAACAGAATCTGGATGATTGACCGAGAGACATTTAGCACTCCGCTTCTAATGTTCTCCTTGATGTGCTAGCGTAATCCATTCATAGATATGGTTTGATATCTAGAACATCAAGTAAAAGGTTGGACTTTGGGAACACAAAAATCCATAAGGAACAACTATTGGAATAAATTCTACGAGATCCTTATGGGGAGGTGGCCAACTTTCTCAATCAAAATACTACAATAATAGGTCTTCCGGTTGGGTGTGTTGGCCACGACATCCATGCTACCGGTTATAGTGAGACCTATATTATAGTTCTTGGGAAATGTTCCAACCATCATATCTGCCTGAGATTCAGATCTGGATGGTGTCAGAGTATCCCAGACTCATGTCTGGAAAAGAAAGGTTGCAACACAAACCGACGAGATGACATTGCAAGATTCTCGGGAAATGAACTACGATAGCAAGCTCCAAAACATGGGCTGGTTTTTCTACAAACCTGTGAACACGTTGTCCAAGACAAGCATGACCACATAGTAGTCTTACAACAAAACGCTACCGATTTCAGGTGGGGAACCATCATTAGTGACATCGAAGTCTCCACGCGTGGAAGTCCAAAGAATTCACCTTCGAACAGACTCCTTTATCTTGTACAAATCAATCAGTGGCTTGGTGTGCTAGCGATGCATATGGAATGAAGATGATCAGTCTATCAGGCCATAGAAAACTTTGCACGTGCATAACTGACTTGGGATGGTACTAGAGGAAACAAAACAATCTTTCTTGAACTCACGGCGGCAACTTGCACCAATGCACATGAATTCGAGGAAGTCACTTCTTTCATTCAAGCATAAGCTTCATGAACAGAACACGAAGGCATTGCTTACAAAGATTCCAACACTAGGTTGATGTTCAACATGAATTATGGGGGAGACAAAATGCTGCTGATGGGCTCAACAACAACTCATTGGAATTTCCATATCACTGGACTTCCACCATCATGTGAACACGATGATAGCATTGGTCAGCCCAAAGATGTAATGGTATATGCTCGAGGAATCAACCACGGGTAAAACAACATTACGAACATCGTTGGTTCTGATTTGACTTGACGATAGCCCATACTCAAGTCAAAGTTTCGACAAGGCAATAGATCCAACAACTGATCACGAGGACCAATCGACGGAGATATCATCTTTTTTCAACACACACACACACACACAAGGATATCCCTCAGTGATGAACTAAGTGGATTAAGCTTTTATCTTCCAACTCTCCAAGTTGTTGCTTGGCTCAACCAACTAGCTCAGGGATATCCAACACAGATTCTTGGAGAATGGGTGGTTTGGAGGAAACCAACATGATCACGAACTCAACATAGCGGTCAGGTGACAACCTGGTAATACTTCCGAGAAGATATTCGGGACATCACGAACCACCAATATGTTACTAAGCTCGAGAACAATCTTGTTTTTCAAAGTAAGATGATATGATCAAATAAGCAAGGGGTTGAATAATCCTCACTCATTGATCGGAGAGTGCACCAGAAATAAGTACTAGGTAGCACAATCAATCTTAGGATGATGATTTAATAACCAACACGATAGGAATGAGAATATTGTCCATTAACTACCAAGCAACACAGTCGCTAGGAGTATTGATTTCACACATCATGATTCACTTGTCGGTATTCTAGTTGTGGCAACACCGGACCGAGGAATGAACGATGATGGCGAGAGTATCACTGCATAAAGAATTCATAAGAGAAGGTGCAATTCTCTTGACATTCTTGATAAGAAAGAAGGTGACACTCCACGGTAGAACACAGCAAAAGCTAAGTTGGCATTTTGATCTGCGGATTGCAACTGCTTTGACCCAATCCTAGAAATGGATAAGGTACTGGAGTTTGTTTCCCTAGTCATTCTGAAATAGAATGGCTTAACGGACCACAAGAATAATAAGCATCGATAACATGGATGCACAATTACTCCTGACTATCAATTGATAGACGATGGTCGGAATACAAATGAAGAGGGACAACTCAAGAGGACATATATCTTTCTGAGTTGTGGATGCATAGATTAATAGGTCGAACCAAGTTCAACATGTTTCTTCCAGATAACCCATGCAGAAAGGTAGAACTGGCAGAATCGCAATTACGAATGGAGAACTCCTCAGGAGTACTCTGATTGTGATATTTTGGTTCAAAGAACTTCTGCCTTAATGGTTCATGGTATTTGGAAGAAGGAAATACCACGGACCTCGAGGACTATCGCAAAGGTTACTAACATCCTAAAGGAACTAGCAAATACTATCGACATGAGGTAAGTAGGGTGAATCTCGGGTTCAAAACCCAGGAGTAGAATACCTACTACTAAATGGCATCACAGGATGCTTTCGGGAATGGTGGCCAGAATCATCACACCAGGAACACAAAACATGGCTAGATTGCTAGGTGACTCCCTAAAACACCTGGGGTCATAATAGTAGTTCCAACATATATATCGAGGTAATAGAGTACCTCAACTCACCGATTAGTGTGGCTAAACTGGCCCAAAGGAACGTCGGTAACGGGAGGAAGGAATTTGCAAATGCATCAGACTAGTTAGAAACCTAGGATGACTCGGACAGCATAACGGCTGTAAATGCTCAAAATAATTTGAGACATCCTGCAAAATGGTGGCATAACCAGTCAACATCACAATATCAAGGTTCTGGTTCAACTGACAACATACTAAAAGTAGTAGAAACTGGACTGGGCTTAAATCCATCAATCCTATAAGTCTCTATCATAGTAACTCGTCATCCTGATAGATAGATGAGAAGGCCTAGTTATTAACCCCGTAGAAAGGAAGAGGATGACTCAAATCAGAAGGGCATAAGGTAAAGGAGTAAAAGAGCCTTACGTTCCCTTCCACAATCAATTCCCTTATATAACTAAAGCATTTCTAGACACAACTTCGACCAGTTTGGCTTGGTACTCCTACAGGCAGTCAGGCTATGATACCAACTCTGTCAGGACCCCGATTCCAAGTCACATCGATCTAGCCGGTAACACCTCATATCACTTTGCGGCCTCACGCATGGTATTCCCACGGGTGTCGCCTTACCATGGCCCGGGACCGTTTGCGCCTGTTGGCTCACGTATCTGATAGTGTCGCTAGCATCCATATGACAGAGAACCCGGGCCGACATGGCTAGTCGTGAACCCAAAGCGGCACTAACCCATGGGGACAGGCATACATGAATCACATCGAGCATGTCGGTCAGCAGCATGTTAATCCGGGCTGTAGCACTGGGCTAACAGGACTCCGGGAACCCGGGCTGTAGCAGGCTAGGCAGGACTCCGGATGTCACCGCGTGACATTTTCCCGAAGGGACAGACACAGGAACAAAGTAAAACACATGCCGGTCAGTCAAGTGTCCTGAACAGTAGTGCTGGGCTAGCAGGACTCCGGTGAACCGGGCTGTAGCGGACTACTATGGCTAATGGAAGCACTAGACTACATTTCCCCATAAGAGAGGCTGCCAAGGATAAACAACTAGATTGTCGGATCCCACACATACGAAGCATTTCAATCATACACACAATATGCTCGATATGTGTAAATACAACATGGCATCACAACATAACTCTACGACTCAAGTATTTATTCATTAGGCTCCGAGGAGCCAAGATATTACAAAATGGGTCTCATGACCCAACAATCAGAGCATACAAGTCAAAGCACATGCGGAAGCTTATCATGTCTAAGTACAGACATCTACAAATAAAAAGGCTGAGAAGCCTGACTATCTACCAGATCCTGCCGAGGGCACAAGATCGTAGTTGAGGTATCAAGCTAAACGTCGAAGTCCACACGGAACTACGCATCATAGACCAACCCTAGGGTCAGTGCTACGCACGGCCTCCAACACATATCCTACAAACACCAGAAACTAGTTGCAACTCCTGGACAGAGGGCAAGGGCAGTTAATAAGTCGAGAGGGTCCATTGGTTTCGGGCCCAATGCGTGGTAGTAGCTGATTCATGGATCACAAACACAGAACTCAGTTCCTGAGGACGGTTTCAATGAGACAACCCACCATGTACTCCCACATGGCCTCTCACCGCTACCTTTACCAAATCGTGTTCACACACTTAGCTCACACACAGTAGGACATGTTCATCACCATTCCAATTCATTCCCGATGAATCAGACCTGACTCAACTCTAAGCAGTAGCAGGCATGACAAACAAGCATGAATGAGTAGGCACATCAGGGCTCAAACAACTCCTACTCATGCTAGTGGGTTTCATCTATTTACTGTGGCAATGACGGGTCATGCAGAGGAAAAGGGGTTCAGCTACCGCAGCATGTAACAGTTGAATCGATATTGTCCTAATGCAGTAAAAGAGAGCAGGAGCGAGAGAGTGGGATTGTATCGGAATGAACAAGGGGGTTTTGCTTGCCTGGCACTTCTGAAGATAGTATAGCTCTTCATCGGTGTCATCGATCACGTCGTCGAAACATCATCTACTAAGAGGGAACAACCACCGGCAAACAGAGAAGGAAAACACAATCAATGCAATGCAACAATATGATGCATGAATGTGACATGACAATATGCTTGTGTTTGAGCTAATGCAACTAGAAACCAGATTAAATGAAGTTGGTTTGAACCCAAGGTTCAAATTCAAACTCCACATGTGGTTATTTAAATGCCATTAACATGTTATCACTTATACAGCAGGTATAACTAAGTTTTTCATGCATGAAAATGGTACAGATGGGTAGATTGCATTTTTCTGATAATTTTTCATATATAAATTATTTCATTCTGAGCTACGGTTGATTTTATATGATTTTTAGAAGTTTTGGGTAATTTCTAAAAATAATAATTCATTTCTGATTTATTCCAAAATTCCAGAAAGTAATTACTGCGTCCGCCTGATGTCAGGGTGATGTTAGCAAGTCAATAGAGCTGGTCCGGGTCACACCTGACCAGTGGGTCCACTGGTCAGTGACCCAGTGCATCCTAGGGTCAATGACAGGTGGGTCTGGTCAACAGACACGTCAGCACAGTGAAATTCGACGCATGGGTCCCGCTAGGTTATAAACTAAACAAAACAGAAAATAAACCTGGTGTTAATTAGGCATGGGGCCGAGCCGGATACCCTTTTACGGGAGGACACGGCCCAAGCCTTGAACCTAGAATAAGGCAGTGGGCCAGACCTAGAAGGCAACATCCCGGAGCCCGAACTTCCAAGATCGGAAACTCCTCCGCCTCTGGGTCTCAGATCGGGTCAGGTTTCGGATCTAAATCTACCCACCCACCTAGATATAAGTGATCTTTCCCACATTAGACAAGATCCCCAAGAGACAGCACACCACTATTGGGTCACATTCCTCCTTGTAATGAACAAGGTTAAGGACTGTCGCGGGGAAGACGCAATCGCATTCTTTTGCAAAAATTGCATGGACAGGGGAATCCTCAACGCCATAAGTCACTGTGACATAGCACACTTCGCTGACTTGGCGGCCATGCGGAAGTACTGCGCGATGGAAAGCGCCTGGAAAACCCAAACAAAATTTTGGGATCCTACGGCTCTAACAAAACCCCCCGTCCGAACTAAAAGGGTGTACTCTCGTAAGTCACCCGATCCAACTACAAAGAAGCAAAAGCCCACCACAGGGCATGGAACCGTATTGGAGGGATGGCTTAATGGGCCATGCAAAATTCATAGCACAGCGGATTCCATACCAACACATAGCCTTAGAGCATGGTGGGTACTCGGCAGGTGGCTAAAAGCGGTGAGGATCTCCTCATCAACAATACCGCAGAGCACCATCCCGTGGAGAACAACAATACAGTATTGACTGTCTTCGAAACCTTTGCCTCAAACAATAGGCGTAAGCAAGCACTCTGCAGCCTTGCCGAAGTCTGCCACGTAGCAGCAATAAATCCATGGAGCGATACAGCTATCACCTTCAATGCCATTGACGAACCTAAATTCCGAACAGGCCGAGCACCAGCCGCCTTGGTCCTTAGTCCAATTGTGGACGGCTTTAGGCTTACTAAAGTGCTCATGGACGGCGGCAGCGGATTAAACCTCATCTATGAGGAGACTCTTCGAAAAATGGAAACAGACAAAAGCCGCATTGAGCAAAGCAACACGACCTTCAGAGGAATCATCCCTAGTCGGGAGGCACGATGGCTAGCAAAATCACACTAGATGTGGTATTCGGCACGCCGGAGAATTATAGGTCCAAATAAATCACATTCCAAGTGGCCCCGTTCAATAGCGGATACCACCCCCTTCTAGGGTGGGAGGCATTCACGATCTTCCAAGCTATACCCCATTACGGGTACATGAAGCTCAAAATGCCCGGACCCAATGGAATCATCACTCTAGGTAGTGATCTGGACATAACACTCCGCACCGAAAATAAAACAGCCGCACTGGCCCTCGAGGCGTTATCCGAAGCCCTTGCAGCCCTGCGCTGCGCTCCATAGTGGACAGGGACGACGTGATACTCGACAAAAGATCCAAGTCCACCTCTTTTAAACCAGCGGATGAAATAGTCAAATTCCAAGTCCACCCAACGGACCCTACAAAAACAACATCCATCGTGACACAGTTAAACCCCACTGTGGACGCCGCACTACGGGAGTTCTTGTGCGAAAATTGGGACATATTCGCCTGGCATCCTTCTGACATGCTAGGAATCCCATGCAGGCTGGCCGAGCATAGCCTTAACATCCTAAAGGGATTTAAGCCGGTCAAGCAAACTCTTCGGCGCTTCTCTGAGCCTAAGCAACAAGCTATGGGAGAGGAGCTAGCCAAGTTACTGGAGGCCGGATTCATTCGAGAAATAAAACATCCGGACTGGCTAGCAAACCTGGTGATGGTACCAAAGAAGGACAAATCCTGGCGCCTATGTGTCAATTTCATGGACCTTAACAATGCTTGCCCAAAGGACCCCTTTCCCCTCCCTCGCATAGATCAAATTATCGATGCTACCCCAGGACACGACTCATTGTGTTTCCTCGACGCATACTCCGGATACCATCAAACTAAGATGTCAGAGTCCGGTCAAGCCGCAATGGAATTCATCACTCCGTACGGCCCATTCTGTTTCAACACCATGCTTTTCGGGCTTAAAAACGTCGGCGCAACGTATCAACGCATGATTCAGACATGCTTGGAGAAACAAATTGGCAAAACAGTGGAGGCATATGTAGACGATGTGGTCATTAAAACGAGACACGTCGAATCCTTAATAGATGACTTGAGGCTCACGTTCGACAATCTCCGAACATACGACATTAATCTCAATCCGGAAAAATGCGTCTTCGACGTACCCGCCGGAAAGCTCTTAGGCTTCATCGTCTCCAACAGAGGAATTGAAGCAAATCCGGCCAAAATCCGAGCCCTGTCACAGTTGGCCATCCCAAAGGACGTCAAGCAAATCCCGAAACTAACCGGATGCGTGGCTGCTTTAAGCAGCTTCATCTCCCGATTAGGAGAAAAGGAACTACCTCTTTATCGCCTCCTGCGATGCACCGAACACTTCGAGTGGACGGACGCGGCCACGGCCAGATTAGAAGAAATAAAAGCCGTTTTGGCCACAAACCAAATCCTGGCTGCACCTAACGTCGGCGAACCAATGCTGCTATATATAGCGGCAACACACCAAGTTGTTGTAACGCCCCGAGACCGACGCTTCAGATGCCTTCCATGTATTCCGGGTTTCGCCTTGTGTTTCATTTGTGCCTGCCCTTTTATTTTTGCATTGCATCATGTCATCATGCCTTCATCTCATAAATCTTTTGCAACTCAACTAAATAAATGGCATGGATCTTTGATCCATTTAAATCGAGGGAATTCACATGGTGATTCTCTTTAAAACATATCCTCTCGATATTTAGAGAGCCATAGTAAATATTCCAATTATTTGGATTTACCGCAAACACACTTGCAAAATTATACCATGCCTTTGTTATCCCAATCCTTGGTCTCTAACCTTGTCCTTAATTTCTTTCATCATTTTCCGGAGCTCCTCCTAAATGTTCAACATTTTTGGACCTTTCCAACCCTCACTTCCTATTCAAACCATTTGAATTAAATTCAAATGAATTTGAATTTAATTCTTGCAATCATGCCTCTCCTATTTTTCGTGGATCATGCACATTTTTACGAGTCCGTAAAAATTGTCTGCGTGTCAAACTTCTTCCTCTAACCCCTCTTTCTTTTCTTTCTTTATATCTCTGTTTTTTTTCTTTATTAGGGAGGAGAGAGGGAAGAGACCCTGCAGCCAGGCCGGCCCATTTGTCCAAGGCCCAGCCGCCGGCCTCCTAGGCCACCCACCGGCTCTAACCCATGCCGCCAGGGGAGAGCCCCAGCTCCTCTCCCGATCCAGCCTCGCCCGATCCCCTTGCTCTCTCCCTCTCCTTCGTTCTCCTCCCCCGCCGCCAGGGCTTCGCCCTCGATCCCCCACTCTCCCTCGTCTCTCCACTCCTTCCCCCTCTCGCTCCTCTACACGATCCCGTCCCCTTCTCTCCTTCACCATCACCGCGAGGACCGAGCTCGCCGCCCTGCCGCGTTGCCAAGGACGCCGGGCACCACAGCCTGCTGGGCCTCCCCTGCATCTTCCTCGCTGGACCTGCTCCATCCTCCGCCCTCTACCTCCTCGCCGCCTCCTCGCCTACACGGCGCCACCGGCTCGTCAGCTCCGTCGCTAGGGGAGGAGCCCTTCGACCCATCCCCTTCTGCCCCGACTCCGGCGAGTGTCGCCCTGTCGACCCTCCTGCCGGCCCTGCTGAGGCATGGCCGCCTCATCGGCAAGCTGGCCTCCGCCCCTCCTGCGATGTGCCCCTGCCGGCCTCGCCGGAATTCATCAAGTTCAGCACTGCCGCACCTCTGACCTCCCTTGTTACCAGCGTCGTCGCCGTTCGTCTTCAACCGCGGGACCGCTACTTCGTCATCCACCTCGGCTCTGGCCACCATGGATGCCTCATGCCCAAGATCCTCCTCCTATGTGGTGTAGAGCTTCACCACCACCACCTCGAGGCCCTTGCAGTCTTCGTTTCGGAACGCCAAGAAGCCGATGGCACTAGGGTGCGCTAAGTTCCACTAATGTTGACCCCGGACATCTACGATACGTGGACCTCTACGATCAATGTGGAACCGTCAAGTACAACTACTCTACGTTGATACGGGAATCACTACCGTCGCAAGAACCGAGACCGGCAAGTCCGAAGACCCCAAGAACCACGACATTTGACGCATAGCACCACTACTTCCCTCGACGTCCGAGAACGTCTACTTCCACTACTTCCTCTACGCCGACTCGAACCGCCTCGAAATGCATGCTTCGAAGGTATAACCCCGAGACGACCGCCCGTGAACGAATGCTTGTGTGTTGTATGAGATGCTCGAGTTTTGCACCGTGATCGAATTGTCTTTGCACGTTCCTCGTTTGCCATGCCACTGTCATGTGGGACACCCGGTATCCGGGATCACTCCCCATCTCTAGCATGCTCCGCGCATCCGCACGCTTCCTTTTGCACCGGTATCTCCTTGAGTTATCGGAACTGGAATGTTGCCGTGGCACCATTTCCATTGTCGTTGCCGTGGCACCCTTTTTCGTTTCCGCCACGACGACAAATGCTTCATAATGCTCTTGTTAACATTTTCATAAAATTGCTTAAAACTTGCATATGTCATCCGCATCATGATAACAACAATTAAAATGTTTAAAATGTTGTTTGTTTAAATTTGCTTAAATGCCATGCTAAAATGTTTTATTTCATAACTTAATAACCGTAGCTCCGTTTTAAATAAACTTTATATGTAAATGGGGTAGAAAAAATGCCTAGTTTAACATGGTGCACTCATATTGCTTGTTTGATAACAATAAAATATGATTTTAGGCAGAACAGTACCAAATCTAAAATATGCACATGAGGATTTTCCGGAATTGTTGTTCGTTGTTTCCGGCCTCATTTAAATTGCCTAGATAGGTAGTTTTGTTGTGCTTCACCTCTTGCCATGTCTAAAAACATTTAATATTGATGTGTACATAAACAAGAGAGAACCAAATAATCGAATGTGGTGTTTTGTCAATATGCAACTCGTTGCATATTGAGCTCCACTTAATTTGTACGATTGCTTGTGCATTTTAGCCATGACATGCTTCATTAAACCGGACATGCATCATACTTGTTTGTGCATCATGCCATGTGTATGTGGTGTTTGTTTACTATGTTGCTTGTTTCTTTCCGGGTTGCTCCTCTCGTTAGCTTCGGTTTCGTTCCGGAGTTGTGAGGATCCGTTCGACTTCGTCCATTTGTCTTCTTCATGGACTCGTTCTTCTTCCTTGCGGGATTTCAGGCAAGATGACCTTACCCTCGAAATCACTTCTATCTTTGCTTGCTAGTTGCTCGCTCTTTTGCTATGCCTATGCTGCGATACCTACCACTTGCTTATCATGCCTCCCATATTGTTAAACCAAGCCTCTAACCCACCATGTCCTAGCAAACCGTTGTTTGGCTATGTTACCGTTGTGCTCAGCCCCTCTTATAGCGTTGCTAGTTGCAGGTGAAGATGAAGTTTGTTCCTTGTTGGAACATGGAGATGTTGTTCCTTGTTTGGAACATGTTTACTTGTTGGGATATCACAATACATCTTATTTAATTAATGCATCTATATACTTGGTAAAGGGTGGAAGGCTCGGCCTTATGCCTGGTGTTTTGTTCCACTCTTGCCGCCCTAGTTTTCCGTCATATCGGTGTTATGTTCCCGGATTGTGCGTCCCTAACGCGGTCGGGTGATTTATGGGACCCCCTTGACAGTTCGCTTTGAATAAGACTTTTCCAGCGAAGCCCAACCTTGGTTTTACCATTTGCCTCACCACCACCTATTTTCCCTTGGGAGTAATTAACCCAAGGGTCATCTTTATTTAGCCCCCCCCGGGCCAATGCTTGTCTAAGTGTTGGTTCGAACCGAGCAACCTGCGGGGCCACCACGGGGAGACTCGAGGCTTGGTTTTACTCGTAGCTTGACTTATCCGGTGTTGCCCTGAGAACGAGATATGTGCAGCTCCTATCAGGATGTCGGCGCATCGGGCGGCTTTGCTGGACTTGTTTTATTACTGTCGAAATGTCTTGTAGCCGGGATTCCGAGACTGATCGGGTCTTCCCGGGGAGAAGGAATATCCTTCGTTGATCGCGAGAGCTTATCATGGGCTAAGTTGGGACACCCCTGCAGGGTTTTGAACTTTCGAAAGCCGTGCCCGCGGTTATGTGGCAGATGGGAATTTGTTAATGTCCGGTTGTAGAAAACCCGAAGTTGATCTTAATTAAAATACACCAACCGCGTGTGTAACCGTGATGGTCTCTTCTCGGCAGGGTCCGGGAAGTGAACACGGTTGTTGGAGTTATGTTTGACGTAAGTAGTTCAGGATCACTTCTTGATCATAGTTGTTCGACCGTGCTTTTGCCTTCTCTTCTCGCTCTCATTTGCATATGTTAGCCACCATATATGCTAGTCGCTTGCTGCAGCTCCACCTCATACCTTGTACCCTACCTATAAGCTTAAATAGTCTTGATCTCGCGGGTGTGAGATTGCTGAGTCCTCGTGACTCACCAGATACTTCCAAAACCAGTTTGCAGGTGCCACTGAGACCGTGCAGGTGACGCACCCGAGCTCAAGGAGGAGTTCGATGGAGATCTTGCCCTTTATGTTGTTTCGTTCTAGTCGATCAGTAGTGGAGCCCAGTTGGGGTCGATCGGGGACCTTTGTCGCTTTTGGGGTTTCTTCTTTTATTTTGGCTCAGTAATCGGGCCCTGATTGTAACTGTATGATGTAATGTTTTATTCATGTATTTGTGTGAAGTGGCGATTGTAAGCCAACTATGTATCTTTTCCCCTTATGTATTACATGGGATGTGTGAAGATTACCTCACTTGCGACATTGCTTTCAATGCGGTTATGCCTCTAAGTCATGCTTCGACACGTGGGAGATATAGCCGCATCGAGGGCGTTATAGTTGTAAGCACAGTGCTCGTCGTCGAACGAGAGATGGACAGACATAAGTTCCCGCTTCAAAAGCCGGTATACTATGTATCCACGGTCCTCACTCCATGCAAATCACGGTACCCACATTATCAAAAGATAGCATACGCGGTCTTCATGGCATCCCGAAAACTATGACACTACTTTCAAGAGTGTTCAATTACGGTGGCCTCTGAAGTACCACTCAACGATATAATAAACAACCGTGAGGCCACAGGCCGGATTGCTAAATGGGATATTGAGCTCCTCCCATTTGACATAATATAAAAATCACGGCGAGCCATTAAGTCACAAGTACTGGCGGATTTCGTCGCTGAATGGACAGAAGCCGAGCTCCCTAAAGAGTACGGCGCATGCTCCAATTGGATTATGCACTTCGACGGCTCTAAAATGCTGGCTGATCTGGGGGCCAGCGTCGTCCTGACGTCCCCCACCGGAGATACAGTCCAATACGTACTCCAAATACTATACACAGACTCCCGCAACGCAGCCGAATACGAGGCCCTATTACATGGTCTCCGGATGGCAGTCTCCATGGGCATTGAACGCCTAGAGGTGCATGGGGACTCGAACCTCGCAATATCTCAAATAAATGGAGACTTCGACGCCAAGGATCCGAAAATGGCGGCTTAACACAACACCGTCCTCAAAATGTCTGCTCGGTTCGAGGGGCTTGAATTCCACCACGTGGCTCGGGAAAACAATCAGGCGGCAGATATCCTCGCCCGTATCGGCGCTAAGCGCGACCCTGTCCCACCTAACATATTCTTGGAAAGGCTGTTTAAGCCATCCGTGGTATGGGAAGGGGACACCGGTAACAATAGTCCGGACCCGGCCAGAACACCAGATACCGAACATTCTGACACAATCGGAGGTTCTGCCACCAAAATAACACCTTCAGCCCACGTGATAATGGCTGGCATCGCCCCGTGGACAGAACCATTCCTGGCCTACCTAACTAGGCAGGAACTACCCAAGGACCAAAATGAGGCACGCTGCATAGTGCGGCGGTCTAAAGCCTAGAAGGTCCACGAGGGAGAGCTTTATAAGAAAAGCACTACTGGAGTCCCTTCAAAGGTGCATCTCCGAAGAGGAAGGGCGGAAACTTTTGGCAGAAATCCATGCTGGACTCGGCGGCCACCACGCCACAGCCCGGGCCCTTGTAAGCAAGGCCTTCCGTACAGGTTTCCATTGGTCGACGGCCCGAGCAGACGCACGAGACCTTGTTCAACGTTGCGTCGGTTGCCAGCTTTTTGCAAACCAAAGCCATATGCCGCCTACTGGTCTCCAAACAATCCCCATAACTTGGCCCTTTGCAGTCTGGGGGCTTGATATGGTCGTACCCCTCAAAGGGGAAACCCATAAGAAAAAATACCTATTGGTCATGGTGAACAAATTCACCAAATGGATAGAAGCCAAACCAGTTAAAACGGCTGAATCCGGACCAGTGATAGACTTCATATCTGGGGTTGTACACCGTTATGGCGTCCCACACAGCATCATCACCGATAACATGGGCATCAAGCTCGATTACGCTTCTGTCTATCACCCGCAAACTAATGGTCAAGTCGAGCGAGCAAATAGTCTTATCATGAGCGGCATTAAACCCAGATTAGTGCGGTCCTTAAAGGAATCAAACATGCACTTGGTAGATGTCGGATTTCGGGTTCCGGCAGACCCTTAAGGTTCGAACTCTGGGTGCGCGCGGAGATTATGCCCTCTACCCCTCCGTCTCGCCAAGATCTAACTACAGAAAGAACAACACAAGAGACACAGGGTTTATACTAGTTCGTGCCACCATTGTGGTGTAATACCCTACTCTAGTTTGTGGTGGGTGGATTGCCTCTTGGGCTGATGATGATGAACAATACAAAGAAGAACAACCTCGCGAGGGCCTGTTCTTAGCTGGGACGATGAACTGCCAGGGGAGTTCAGCCGCCCTTCTCTCTCTGTGTGTGTGTGTGTGTGTCTGTCTGATTGCCGATCAATTCGTCGATGCCTTATTCTGTGGGTGGCTAGTCCTATTTATAGGCAAAGGCCTTGGGCCTCTTCCCAAATATTGAGCGGGGAGGGCGCCAACAATTGGCCAATTTGAAGGGGAACATCTGGTACACTTATCCTGACTAAAGTTGGTCCTCGCCTGCCAAAGGCCCTGTGGTGACGCCGTTCTGGGCTCCACGATGACCTCCTTCCCACCGTTGGACTGGTCTTGGTCTCGTTGCACCGAAATGGGTGCCTTTGCTTGATCCTCTTGCCTGCGCTTGCCCCCTTTGCACTAAAGAGGAAAGGGAGACACTACTAGGGCTGGCGCCCGCCTGGCACCCTTGGTCGTCATGGCTTGCGTCATGGGCACCTCGTGAGGTACCCCGCCTTGATCTCTCCGCCTCCTCGTGAGCCAGCCTGACGAGGCCGTGCCTGAGGAAGCATCGTGTCATCCGCCTCGCGAGGCTTGGCCCCTCGCGAGGGTCTTGGGTCTTGTGTTGTTGAAGATGGGCCGTGCTGGGCCCCTTTCGAGCCACGCCGCAGGCCGCAGGCAGGCAAGTCTGGGGACCCCCGTTCCCAGAACACCGACAGTAGCCCCCGGGCCCAAGGCGCGCCTGGACTTGGCCGTGCTGAGAGGCGAAAGGGTAAGGGAGAAGCGCCGCGGGCCCTAACAGCCTGCGGCCTTGGGTGCCGCGTGGCGGTTGATTGGACGTGGGCGGCACTGTTCCCCCACGCTTCCTTATTTTGCGCCCTGCTAGGTGGACTTGCAGCTGTACACAGCCGCTCCCCTTCCTGTTGCTCGACCGTCCCCTATTCTTCCTCCCTTCGAACTCCGACTCTTGCCTCCAATCCCATCTCACATCTTCCCCTTCCTTCCCATTGCCATGGCTCCGACGAAGAAAGAGAAAGGGAAGAAACCCATGCCTCCGTCTCGCCCACTGCCGTTGGTGGCCCCCGCCGTCGGCCGGTTGATCATACTCAATCGAGAGTGCCTGGGTAAGCTCAGCCCGGCTATGGCCACCATCTTCAACGAGTGTGGGAGGCCGACGGCCTGGCCTACGTCTCAGTTCCCCACTGACAGGATAATCACTGAGGTCCATTATTTTGCCGACGCCTTGTGGGCGGGTCTGGTTCCCCCCTTTTCCGATTTCTTCAAGGCCGTCCTCTCCCATTACCAGATCCATATGATGCATCTGGGTCCTGAATCCATCACCCTTCTTTTGGTCTTCGCTTTTGTTTGCGAGGCGATGATGGGCATCCCTCATTCCGTTGCCTTGCTGCGCCACTTCTTCTCTTTGCGCCTTGCCGATCCCACTCAATGCTCGGCGTGTGTGAACTTCGTCGCCGCGCCTGAGACTGCAGCCTCAGGGATCGATTTCAAGCTTCCTTCGCCTTCAGCTGGGTTCCGCGAGCGGTGGTTGTACGTTGATGTCGGGGTGCCCAACCCCCTGCTGGCGAAGCCAACTTCGCCTGTTGTACCCAATTCGGGCTGGGGCCAGGAGACGCTCGAGAGCCCTCGTCTCGCCTTCGTCTAGCACCGCTTCGCGTTCTTGAAGTCGCTCGGCGTGACAGCGCCCAAGGTGGTGAAGGAGTTCCTGTTGCGCCGCATTGCCCCTCTCCAACGCCACTCCCGCCGAATGTGGGCCTTCAGTGGGCATGATGATCGCATGAGGCTCCAGGAAGAAGACTTGACGCCTGGGGCGCTAAGGACAGTGCTCTTGGTCCTGACTGGTGACCCCAACCCGGGCAGCATTCAGCGGGGAGGGGCCCTGTTGTACCTCTGCCAGAACAGAGACGACTTCGTGAAGCAGATGCCCTCCTTTGATGAATGGGGGCTGCGCCCTGCTGGCTTCCAAGGGCCTCGCGAGAACCCTGTGGTGGTGACCGCCCTTCCGGTCGGTCAAGGCGAATCCTCCTCGAGTGGTGGAGCAGGGGGGCATGAGACGCCTGAGGCCGAGAGGGCTCCCAATGAGGTGACTGCACCTGGTGATGCCCTCGAGGAGGCAGCTCCTGAGACCCGTGCTGCCGAGGCTGAGGGCGGCAAGCAGCCGCTCCCAGCGCCTGGGGTTGAGGCCCCTGAGGCCCCGGCCGCGTCTTCTGGCGAAGCGATTGACAGCGCGCGTCAGGCGGACGCCCCTGACGCGGATCGCTTTGATGCTCCGTCTTCGTCGCAGGTTGATCCTTGCGCGCTTCCCTTGGGCCGCTTCCGTGTGGACTTCGAGGCCCTCCGGAGGAAGAGGGAGGCCCTGGGTGATGACTTCTCTTGTCGCTTGCCGAAGCGCCGGAAATACTTCGCTACTGACGAGTAAGCCTTCTCCTTTTCTGGCTCCCGATCCCCTTGTTGCGTCTACTAATCCTTGCTCCACAAGCCTCTTCCGGCCGAGCTCGTGGGAGTCGCTGAGGCGCCGCCTCCTTTGGCTTCGTATCCCCCGTCGTCCCCAAGTGCTCCGAGCAGCACTGCTCTTGTGGTGAGGGCGAATGAAGGGGCGGACCGTCCCGAGGCGCACTGCAGCCATTCTCTTCCTGCGATCTTCCTTCGCGGGCCCTCTCTTGGCATAGCCAGCCTGCCGTGGGCTTCCCGCCTGGCCGCGGGCTGTGACTGGCTGAGGCGCCCCATGCGCCCTTCTTTTGGAGACGGGCTGGCCCCAGGCCGGGCTTCTGGTACGGCGCGCCCGGCCGTCGTGAGGGCGCTAGCCCCCAGCCCCCTGCCCGGAGGGGGAGCGATGATTTGTGGCCTCCGACGCCTGCTTGGGGCAGATGATGGTGTGGAAGACGTGCTCGAGCGCGCTCGGGAGCGTCGTGTTCGTCGCCAAGAGTTCCTTCGAAGGGCGACCGACGCGGTGGACCTGCTTGGGGAGGAGCTCGCTGGTGAAGACGCGCGCCTGGAGGCCGAGGGCCTGTGCCTGGCCGCAAGGAGGCGCGAGCTGGAGGCCGCCGTCGCCCTCGCGCGGCATCAGCGCGACCTTGATGATGAAGAGGCGAAGGCGTCGCTGGAGGCCTCTCGGGCGGCTCGATCCCACTACACCACAACACTTAATTGGGGGCAATTAACTGCCGGGAGAAGTATGTGAATAAGGACAAATGATCTGCCGGGAAACTTGTTACTGCCGGTAGAAGTGCTTCAGGGCAGATAAACTGCCGGTAGGACTTGGCAAATAAGGGCATAGAAACTGCCGGCAATGGTTTCCACATTGAAGGGCGCATTATCTGCCGGGACAAGTAAACATGGCCCATTTACTGCCGGGACAAGTAACCATGGCCCATGACGCGAGACCGAAATAAAATTGGGCCAAAGCGCGCGCTACCGAGCGAAAGCCCGCCAGAGGTGAAAATTTTCGCACCGAACGAAGATTGGCGCGAGACTCGGCCCAAATCTCCCGCACTCTCCTCCAAATCGCCCCCAAATCCAGTCCGATGTGTGCCCTCTTCGCCGCCGCCACCAAACGCGATGTGCCCTTGCCGCCGCCGCCGCCGCCGCCCCTGGCCCCGCCCCCAACCACCGCACTATGTTCTCACCCCCAAGCAGCGGACCGTCCGTCCCCTCTCGCCCGCGTCGCCGCCTCCTCCTCACACGCGTCACCGCATCCCTTATCTTCTCGCCGGCGGCGCCTCTTTCTTTCGCCCCACATCGCCTCTCGATGGAGTTAAAGGTGGCTTTTTTGGTGAAGAGGAGGTGTGACGGCGGCAAGGAGCAGCGAAAGGAGCTGTGCAGCCGGATGATTCTAAAGCTGCTGGATCTGAAGCGGGAGGACGTCGCCGTGTAGCTGGAGCGGTAGGAGCGTGGGCACGCGGAGACCTTCTCCTGCTTGACGACGACAGCGACGAACACGAGGGCTCCCCATCGCCCTCGACCTGTAAGGAGGAGCGCCTACCCCCAGGTCGGGCCTGAGATGTGCAGCAGCAGCAGGGGGCGAGGCGGCAGGCACCATGGTGGTGGGCTCGTCTTTGAGGCACTCGGGGTCGTGCGCGGCGTCGTGGATGCCGGGCAGCTGCGGGTCCCCGTTCAGGCTGCGGCATCTCCTCCATGCGCGCCGCCATCGTCCTCTGCTGCGTCAACGGCGAATTGTGGAGACGTCTGTGTCTGCAGGTAAACCTCTTGCGCCTGACCATGAGCACTAGCGAGCTGCTGGGCTGAACATGCTGGGGACATGTTGTCCGTGAACATATAGTTGACCGTGAGGACAGTAACTTCAGGAGCTGCTAATAATTCAGCTACTCCCCTGCCCCTGATATTTCTCTCGTTGTTGTCTGTACATGCTCGGAATAACTTGACTCCTTCAGCTACTGTTAATTGTTGACTTGTTGTTGTTGTTATCTGAACATGCTGGGCGTACTGTAGGAGTACTTGTATTGTTGCTTAGATATTTGCTTGGAGTAAATGCTGTAGTTCAACTGAAATCAAATTTTCCGAAATAATGTTTATCAAGGGTTGTATGTACTGAAATCAACATCGCTGAAACAACATTCAGATATGCAGGATTCTAATGCCTGATAATATGGTTGAGATATGCTAGATAATGCTCCATTTCAAATTGGATAATGCTAGATAGTGTGCGATGCCGTCCGACAAACTGGGCACATCCACCTCCGTACCACTGTTTCCTGGGCAGATTTATTTTTTGAGGGGCGTTTCCTGGGCAAAATTGTGTTGGCAGGTGACGAAATGGATCTGGGCGCGTGGCCAGTGGCGGAGGGATCCAGCCCTAGGAAGGCAGGAACAACTTGCATCCTCGACTACTCATCCCCACCTGCGCAATTAGGTAAAATTGCAAACTGGTCTGTTCATCCGGGATTAATAGACCTGGGCTTACTTCGAGGTTAGAGTGTGGGAATGATCCATGGGGATGTTCATGACTTCATTATCTTACTAGTATTTGGTTCAGGGATTTGTTCTATGTAGTTGAATGTTAACTTTCAAATTTGAATCGATGAGGAGATTTTCTTTAGCACACTATTTGTCTGTCACATTTGATAAGATCTATTCTTGAAAGCTCTCCATTTCGAATATACTCACAAATCACAACACTTAATTTATGAGGAGTATAAATCCATTCTTTTTATCTTATAGTGTATTCTAGAACGTTTTTGATGTTAATTTGGATAGTTATACTTTTGTTGTGGCAAGTTTGGTTCTATGCATGTGATGGTTCTCTGGACTATGAAACTAGTATACTATATACAAGTTCACTTTAAAGTTACATTTGTATGATTACTATGTTTATATTTGCATTTCATTATTAATGTGATTGGTGGTTCAGAAGTTTGGGCCTATTTTTATATGAGCTGTATACCTTAATTATCTGCTTCTATGTATGCAGCTGGAAGTGGATAAGTCTGGCAAAAGCAACAATGCGATCACATGCAAGTCTCGAGGGGTAATACTTATGCATCTTTCGCTTGGCTATTGCTATATGATATTATTTATATATTTCTTTTTGCTGTGCTTACTTGTTTGTTTGATTTGTCACCTCAGCATATCATTTAGGATGTACTCCCTCCGTCCCGAAAAACATGTCGCGGGCGTAGTTCACTGATAATTTTGCAAAAAACCCCTCATGGTTTCAAAAGCTTTTCAAACAAGTCCCTCCGCCCCATCTCCTTCCTCCGCTCGTCGCCTGCGCGTCGCCAGGGGCCGGCGCCGCCCAGCTGCGTGATTCGCAAGGGGCCGGCGAGCCCAGCTGAGCTACTCCGCCGTAGCCAAGTACCTGCTCTCGCCGTCCTCGCCAATTACCTCCTCCTCCGCCGCAGCCCAGACCTGCACCGCCGCGGTCCCCTCCCGCTGCCTGTGGGCTTCGCCGGAATCTCCTGCCGCGCGCGTCCCTCCTGGAACCCCCGCGCATCCTCCTCAAGCTCGCGTGCCTCCTCCATCGTGCTCCCGCGCATCCTGCTGGAGCTCCCATGCGTGCACCGCCGCGATCCCCTACCGGCGTCGCCGGAGCCTGCCTCCATGATCCGGTGGACCGGGAGCTCGCGTGTGTGATCCTCGATCTCCCGCGCGTCTTCCTCAATCTCCCGTGCAAGCCCGTGCTGCTCCTTCTCCCCTGCCCGCGCGCCCGTGCGGCTGCTTGTCCCCTGTCGCCGGTGGAGCTCCTACCCGTACTGCTGTTGCTTGTCTACCCGTACTGCTGCTTCTCGTCTGCCCGTGCTGCCGCCAGAGCTACATTCATCAGGAAGAAGGTACTGTAAGGATTTGCTCCATGAGTTAACTGAAAAAATCAGTAGATATTCATTCAATCAATGTTAACTGAAGAATTTTGTCTTCTTTTCTCCATGAGTTTCCCTAGCCATCAATCTTTCTGCTCTCTATAGTATGGTGAACACCTCCCCTTTTCCTAGCATTTAAAAAGAAAATGATCACCTAGTCTAGTCTGTGATGTGAAAAATGGAGGGGCATCAACCTACACCTGTCTGACGATGCATGTTTTGGGGTTCACATATCATACAAGTTCAGAGATAAAAACAAATCCTGCTCAGATCAATATCACCTGCCCAATATTCAGTCAACCTACACCTGTCTGACGATGCATGTTTTGTGATGATGCTCACCTAAATAAAGGAAGAGGAAAACGTGGGACTGCGTATAATATACGACGCCACAGCAACGATTTCAATCCGCCTTCCGTCCGTCCGGTCGAGGTCTCGGAGCCGGCGGCGAACTCAACACCAGTTTTTTGCTGTGTACCTTGCACAAGGAAACAACCAATCAATCTCCACTACTTGTACTCAACTGATAAGTAAATAACCAACTTTTATTACAATTGGAAACAGATCAGATCAGAGTGTGGTACTACTTCACTGCTGAAACTGTAGGTGTATCTATCTTCAGAAATGTGGGGTGTCTTTCAGATGAAAAAAGAGGCTCCATCCATCCAGTGGATTTTTGAGCTATATTGAGATTTTTAAGCAATATTCACCTCCATTCCAGAGAGATTTTTGAGCTATCGAAATGCAGGCAAAAAGAAGCATCAGGCAGTGAGCAAGAGATAAAGCTCATTAACTTACAAACATAGTGGACACAAAATTATCTCGGACTGCTGTATCACAAGCTGTATGCCAGGCTCAGTCAAAATTCAGATCCTACAGAGGCACGGCCAAGGATTGTTTACATATTAGGAACATTTCAAAACCATGAACAGTTTTAAAACGAGTGAACATTTTTGCTGAATGCTACCTATATTTTGTTAATGTCATGAGGACTTTTTAACATCTTGTCATTTTGGCTGGCATCTAGACAGCAACACATACAGTACATTAGTTTACAACCAATTAGGAGGCCCATACTACTATCCTGGAAGATGCAGCTATTACTCATTTCACAATAGGTTGACAATATGCAAATGATTTCCTAGGGGTTTCAGACCTGCTATGTGTGTCTGAATACATGTGTGTCTGAATCATGTGTCGAAGTCAGTCACAAGCACAAGCAGATCATGAATTTTTTAACAATAAATGGACACACATGACGGCTACTCTTGTTTGCAGTAAGATGAATGTATTACAGCTAACTTGGGCAATTTACTGCATAAGCAAGTTTTAGGCTCTCAGACATCAGCTACACATGGTCCCTCTTGCCTCCTCTTTTCCAGTTTAAAGAATTGTTCTACAGACAGAGAGAAGTACTGCAAATAAACAAGTTAATCCCAGGAAGGTTTCCTTGAGTAACATAGCTAGTTAATTACTCCTACAAGATGTTTGATCAGTTCTGTGTTATCTTTCAGGCAATAAACAGTTGTCGTCAGAAACAACTGCATAGAGTATAATTCACAAGTTGACATCACACTTTACAAAAGCACATCTCAGTTTACAGGAGTACATCTCACATTCACTAAAATTCAGTAGACAGAGAATAAGTGGTTCAGAGAATACACACATTCAGTAAATTCAGTAAAGATGAAGTAGAGAAGAGAGGTTCATACCCAGGTTGTAGGCGTTGGTGACAGAGATGGCCCAGGCTGTACCCAGGAGAAGATTTGTAGCCGCCGCCGCTGCTGCCAAGTGAGCAGGCACGACCCACTGGACAGCCTCCGCCGCTGCCGCGGGTCTTCCACCAGAGAAACAACGATGAAGAAGCCGCAAATCCACGAGCTTAAGCTTCTTGTCGTCGTCGGGCTCATCAGCTCACGCGCCCCCGCCCCGCTCCAGTCCACCACCAGCAGCAGCGCCGTCCCTCCCTCCTTCCTGCACACCAACATGCAGCGAGATAGAGCAGCGACTCGCGAGGCCGATAAGGCTACACGTGCGTGGCAGAGCCTTCGTCTTCCCCGTCGCTCTCGTGGCGTCCCCCTCTTCCTCACCTAGCTACCTCTGTCGCCGCGCGTGCGGAGGGCCGTAATCGCCTTGGCCGTAATCGCCTCCGTCCCCTCGCTCCTCCCGACCCCCAATTCACCGAGCACGCCAATGAACCACGCCGCCGCTCCCGAGGAACTCCCCTCCCCGCCGCTGCCGGGCCCGGCTCGGCCCGGCGCTACTGGACTGGCTTGGGGCGGAGGAGATCTGCCCCGACCTCGGTTCCCTCCTCCTCTGGTGGCGCGTGGGTCGTCGAGCTTAAGCTGGGGAAATCGAAGATTTTTATGAGGAAGGGGGGAGCTTGGGGAGGCAGGCGAGCGGCAGCTGCCGTGCCGGAGCAGGAGGCAGCTGCGGCGAGGGAGTGGGGGAACAGGGGAGCCGCGGCGGCGGGGAGCAGCGCAGCTGCGGCGGGGGAGCGGGGAAGCGACGGCGGCGGGGAGCAGCGCAGCTGGGGATTCTGTCGGAGGAGGACGACAAGGAGTGCGGGTTTGGTCGGGAGAAACTGAAGTGTTTATTTGTAAAATTGCCCTCGCGACATGTTTTTCAGGACGGAGGGAGTACTAAGTTTACAGAGGGGTTAACTTTTACCTTACCTTTTTTTGCTGTACAATCCTCCGGTTCTCAATTATGTGTTTGTGCATTCTTTCTTTTATTCTAGGTTCTCGATTAGTGCAATCCGTTCCTTTCGGTGCACTTGGAGAGTACGGTTTAGTGAAGCAAGTAACAATATTACAGATTATTGTTTGGCCATATTTGCCCATGAAAGATTTTTGTATTTAAAGGGCAAATAATTTCTGCTCAATCAAATTATGTACGTGATAATCATTGCTTGTTGTGATGATGAAGTGTTGCACATTTAGAAGAGTTTTGTGCCGACGAGTTAAACTTCAGCACGTCGAAATCTATAATACGTTGATTTAAAATCTGAAACGATAGCACCATTTTTGAGCTTCTGATTTGTTGCAGATTTCTCAAAGATACACAAACTGATGGTGGTTTGGAAGATGTACAAGTTGCTGGAGGTTTGGAAGATCTACAAGTTGCTGGAGTGACAATATATATGTAATATACCTTATTTGTTGAACCTTGAGACATCGGCAAGTTTTATACTGCATTTGGTTGGTTGTTTCAGCACACAAGCAATTGTATTGCTTATTTTGGTTGTGTGGCACGATTTCTTTAGCTTAAACATATGTACTTTGCCTTCTGAGGCACAATGTCATTAGAAACGTATATTTTTTTATCTGTTTTATGTTATTGAATGAGGCCTTACATGTAATCTGATTGAGCTGTATGTATAAGTTTTGTGATCTGTCATGTCTGTTCGAACATAATGATTGGATATTAAATGAGGGATATCTTGCCTAGAACAATTTAGATTGCTTCCGATAAAGCACGTCATGGCATATTACCTGCCAGGTAAACGTGCTTGTGCAGGCAGCGGAACTGCCAGCAAACTGTAGTGCATATGCTAGGATGAATCTGCCGGGAGAACATAAACTGCTGGCAGATATAATGGTCGGGGCAGAAGAACTGTCGGGGATTGTTTATCTGCCAGGACAAGTAATCCCCGGCAGCCGTTGTTGTGGCAGTTCTATCTGCTGGGAGAATCTCCGTCCCGGCAGTCTATCTGCCCTCTTAAGTGCGTTCTCTCGGCAGATTATATACCGGTGCATTAGTGTTGTGGTGTAGTGTCCCAGGCCGCTGAGGAGGCCCAGGGAGCCGACCGACGGCGAGAAGCAGCGGAGGAACGGGCTCGGGAGCTCCTGGCCTAGTGCCACTCATTGGAGGAGCAAGTGAAACTGCGCGAGGCGGCCCTTGCATCGATGAAGGTGGCCTCCGGCGACCCAGCTGAGCTTCGGAAGCGTGAGGAAGCGTTAACGTTGGAAGCCGCCGAACGCACCCGCGAGTACGAGCGGCTGGAGACGAGGGAGCGCTGGTGACGCAGGCGGAAGATGATGTCGCCGCACGGGAAGCACGTGTCCTGGAGGAGGTTGGTCGTCGGGTGGCGACAGCGCGCCAAGGCCTCGAGCGTGAGTTCGAGGGGAGGCTGGAGTTGATCCGGGTCGAGGCTGAGGGAAGAACCGCAGCCCTGAGGGCCCAACGGGATGAGGCGACGCGGCGGGCCGACGCTTCCAGGGCCGCCCTTGAGGCAGCGCAAAAGGAGTTGGCTGCCTCCCAGGCTGAGGTGCTCCGTCTTCATCAGCGGGTGGAGGAGGCTGAGGCCGTCGAGCGCCAGAATGCTGATGAGATACGCCAGCGGCAGGTCCTGGAGCACGTGCACGGCCCCATGCTTGCTACACTCAGGGAGAGGGCTAACACAGCCTTGGGCAACATCTGCGAAACGGCTGTCGGCGAGCCGCACACGATCAACTATGCCGGCAACCTGCAGTTCTTCACCGCCGTGGTGACGCAGCTGGAGGCGCGGTCGGTCAGGGCCGACAGGTTGGTGGAGGAGAGGAGCCGTGCTCTGCTCGAGCGCGCCTTTTCTCGTGTCTTCAGCCATCTCCGGAACATGGATCCCCACTTCGACTTTGACGCCGCCATCGCCCCAGTCCCCCAGGCCGTCCGAGGCGACCTGGCGCACTGGGTGGAAGACAACGTGGACGCTCTTGTCAGAGCCTTCGCTTCGGACGACGATGACGTGATCGTGGCTGCTGACGAGGGCGGTGTGGTGGACGGCCCTGATGCCGCTGGTGGCGACGCAGGCAGCGATGGCGAGATCAGCGATGCCAGCGGCGGCTCGGGAGGTGCTCCTGAGGACGCATTGGGGGATTTGTCCGAGTGAGTACGTATCGCTCATGTCTTTTTACCCTGCGTGAGTAGAACTCAGGTGTTTGGCCTGATAACAGTGAGAGAATTTTGGGAGGGGAAGCCCCTCATGTAAAACCTGTATTCATCGCATTAGCAGCTATTATATTGCGCGAGCACCCGCGCCTGGCGGTTGGCTGGTTTACCTTTGTTTCGCGCAGGCCCCGAGGCAGCCCGTGGGAGGACGTGGTGTCCTGAGTGTTCTCTAGTTGAATTCGTAGGACGCGCAAGTGTCGCTGGCGGGGGGCTTCACAGGCGCTGGCCTTCTTCACATGCTCCGGGCCTTTTCCCGCATGTAATGGCTTCACAGGCATTCGCCTTCTTCACAGGCTCTGGGCCTTTTCCTAAACGCGATAGCTTCACAGGCATTCGCCTTCTTCACAGGCTCTGGGCCTTTTCCTAAACGCGATAGCTTCACAGGCATTCGCCTTCTTCACAGGCTCCGGGCCTTTTCCTAAACGCGATAACTTCACATGCCTTCTTCACAGGCTCTGGGCCTTTTCCTAAACGCGATAGCTTCACAGGCATTCGCCTTCTTCACAGGCTCCGGGCCTTTTCCTGAACGCGACAACTTCACAGGCATTCGCCTTCTTCACAGGCTCCGGGCCTTTTCCTAAACGCGATAGCTTCACAGGCATTCGCCTTCTTCACAGGCTCCGGGCCTTTGCCCGGAGGGACATCCTCCGCAGGTACCGGAAAGTCCTCCCGAGAAGGAGCAATAGCGACAGTCTGGGCTGCGCACGAGCCAGGCCCGGCCCGACTCGCGAGGGGAGGCAGCTGTGGTGAAGCGGTAACCAGAACACGAGAAATGGCTCGAACAAGACTAAGCACCCCTTCCCCGAACACACGCAAATCTCAAATTAGAATCCAACTTAAATCCAGTAGGGGAAAAGTTACAACCAAAGAAGAAGTCAATGAAAACAGACAAAAGGCCGCGTCCGGTACCTAATCTAGTCTTGGACGTCTTCTCACCAGCGCGGAGCTAAGTGCTGTCCACTGGGCGTGGGAGGGAGCCCCAGGGCCTGAGGCCGGCACCCCTGAGACTCCAGGGCGTGTACAGCCCCACTCATTATTACGTGAGAGTGTCACGGGGCGGCGAGCTTCACAGGCACTGGGCCTTCTTCACAGGTACCGGCCTTGCTTCATATCGCCAGACGAGGGCCCCGCCTTGCGCCACACTCTAGTGCCACCAACGACGACCGGAAACCAGGACGCCGCCGGTGGGGTAGAGCGGTCACCAGCGGTTCCCCCGACGACCACGGGTCCTCCGCCAGGAGCAGGCCCTTAGGCGCCTCCCCAGCGGAGGGCCTACCTCCTGAGAACGCCTTGCTCCGAACGCCGTGGTGGTGATGTCGGATCTCTGCCCCTCTCCTGCAGCCCCCTGCGCCCTCCTCCCGAGGGGTAGGAGACTGTGGGAGCGGGGCAACTGCTTGCTGCGGCGACCTGCACCTCTTGCGATCCATGATTAGCGTACGCCTGCTCCTGAGGAATTAGTGGCACCTGATAGTTGTTGCCTCCAGCGTGGCCGATGGAGCCGTCCCGGGGCTCCTGGAAGAGCTCAGCTTCTGGTGTCTCGTCTCCCCAGCTTGGGCTGAGAAGCGAGCCTTGTTCGCCCTCGTGAGCGTGCCCTTGGTCCATCATGTGGGGCACGTATTCTTCTGGTGCTGTCATCCCGAAGGCTGTGCTGTAGGGCTCCATGTGCCATGCAGCGCTGCTTGACGTGCCTACCGCGGGGTGGTAGCGCGGCTGCCCGCTGGCGCCGTGGGCCGTGCTGAGTTCCTCTCCCTCACGCGTCAGGGGCAGGGGTGGCGCCCCCCGTCAGTCCGGCGCCGACGGATTCGCTGGTGTTGGGGTAGCCTTGGGGCCCGCGGGAGCGTGCGGGGCCCCCGCGTGCCACCCTGAGATTGAGACGGGAGCTGGATGCAGAAGGGGTGAGCCCCCGAAGCAGCAAAGCCTAGGAATTCGGCAACCCGCTCTAGCAGCACGTCGCGGCCGCCTTCCAGCAGCCTGCACTGCAGTAGCTCTCGGGCCACCGTGAGCACGGCCCTCGAGTTCGCCTGCTCCCGGCGGGTGTATGGTGTCGTGGTCGCGACGTGATTGGAGGCCCTTGCCGCCGACCGCGCTTGCCATGGCGTGAGGGTTGTTAAAGCCTATCCACGTCGCCCGCGGCCCGCAGCGCCCTGCAGACCACGAGCTGCCTGGGGCGCGGGGTCGCCCGAGGCGGGCGGCTCCGCGCGGGCGGGCCACGCCGCCCATGGATCCTGGTTGCCCGCCTGGTTGCCGGACATGGTGATGACGATGCGACTGGACGCGGAGTGGTAGAAAGGTGGATTCCGGCGCACCCCTACCTAGCGCGCCAAATGTCGGATTTCGGGTTCCGGCAGACCCTTAAGGTTCAAACTCTGGGGTACACGCGGAGATTATGCCCTCTACCCCTCCGTCTCGCCAAGATCTAACTACAGAAAGAACAACATAAGAGACACAGGGTTTATACTAGTTCGGGCCACCATTGTGGTGTAATACCCTACTCTAGTTTGTGGTGGGTGGATTGCCTCTTGGGCTAATGATGATGAACAATACAAAGAAGAACAGCCTTGCGAGGGCCTGTTCTTAGCTGGGACGATGAACTGCCAGGGGAGTTCAGCCGCCCTTCTCTCTCTCTCTCTCTCTCTCTGTGTGTGTGTGTGTGTGTGTGTGTCTGTCTGATTGCCGATCAATTCGTCGATGCCTTATTCTGGGGGTGGCTAGTCCTATTTATAGGCAAAGGCCCTGGGCCTCTTCCCAAATATTGAGCGGGAAGGGCGCCAACAATTGGCCAATTTGAAGGGGAACATCTTGTACACTTATCCTGACTAAAGTTGGTCCTCGCCTGCCAAAGGCCCTGTGGTGACGCCCCTGGGCTCCACGATGACCTCCTTCCCACCGTTGGACTGGTCTTGGTCTCGTTGCACCGAAATGGGTGCCTTTGCTTGATCCTCTCGCCTGCGCTTGCCCCCTTTGCACTAAAGAGGAAAGGGAGACACTGCACGGGCTGGCGCCCGCCTGGCACCCTTGGTTGTCATGGCTTGCGTCATGGGCACCTCGTGAGGTACCCCGCCTTGATCTCTCCGCCTCCTCGTGAGCCAGCCTGACGAGGCCGTGCCTGAGGAAGCGTCGTGTCGTCCGCCCCGCGAGGCTTGGCCCCTCGCGAGGGTCTCGGGTCTTGTGTTGTTGAAGATGGGCCGTGTTGGGCCCCTTTCGAGCCACGCCATAGGCCGCATGCAGGCTAGTCTGGGGACCCTCGTTCCCAGAACGCCGACAGTAGAGGAGCTCGACTCCATACTATGGGGGCTGCGGACCACTCCGAATCGCACTACTGGATACACACCGTTTTTTATGGTGTACGGCGCAGAGGCGGTACTGCCCTACGACATAATTCATTACTCACCTCGAGTGCGCATGTATGAAGAAAAAGAGGTCGAGCTTGATCGACAGGACAGTTTGGATGCCCTAGAGGGGGAGCGCGACGTGGCAAAAGCCTGTTCCGCATTCTATCAGCAACAGGCTCGAAGGTATCAAAGCAGGGAAGTACGGGCCAAAACCTATAACGTTGGCGAACTCGTTCTACGCCTACCGGAGAAGAAAAAGAACAAACTCAAGTCCAAATGGGAAGGTCCCTTCATTATTGACCAAGTTCTGACTGGTGGAGCGTACCGTCTGCGAGATGCATCGGACAATTGACTCGAGCCAAACCCATGGAACACAGCGAGACTCTGAAGGTTCTACGCCTAGTGCCGGACTCTATGTTCGTCTCCTTACCCCCGTCCATTTTTTATATACCCATTATCTGTCTTTTATTTCTTTCTTCCTCTCTTTTTCTTCTAGGCCTTAAAAGGCTAAAATGTGTCTTGACTACACAATCTTGACGCGCTAGCCATGCTCATTATACCTGGGGGCTTCTTATCCAGAAGCTGAATATACCTATTTTCCGAGCTATATGCCCCGCACATGTGTTATTCTTCCGCATGTACCTTTTTTCACCATTATATGCATCGATATGACTTAAGTTTTGGCCAAGCTGGGTTGCCTGGCTCTTGTGTTTATGCCCTGCGTTCCCGTTAATTCGGCTAGGGCATAAGAGGATCACCTCTGCGATTATTACTACCGGGTCAGCCGGATGTGTACCTCAGACTGGGTGAAGCCGAAAGCTAGCGTTCCTAAGGGAATACTCGGTCGGTGAACAAAACATGACTTTTGTTTATTTTAATACTTTGCCCCTAGATGTTTTTAGCCTGCGTCTCTTTTCGCAGCTCGGACATGCATATTAGGGCATGCATACCCAGGGAAAGGAACCCTTAACAGAACTATTCTCCCTGGAAGATGTTTCTTACTATCCATGTAATATAACATAGCTAGTTGGGTACTTGTCTGTTCAAGCACTTATGACCCCTACGCCTGGTTTCCACGCATACCCTGGTTTTTACATAACTGATCGGGTATTCGGATACACTCCGGACTGTCAGGTACAGAGGTCGAAGCGAAAAGTTCCGCCATGACAAATGATTTACAATCCGGCTAGGGACAATACATGTCACCTGAAGTACACACTCACTTGGACTGACTAAATTCTTCTTCTATACCATCCAACAGGCTGTCTAGCCTACAATCCTATTGGGAATACTTTGCGGCTAATTCTACTTGGTCATACACCAAACTGACGGGGATCTCTTTCCCATCGGGCCCCACAGGTCCGACCTCGGCCATGTGGTTTGGGTCAGCCTTGGTATATCGCGTTTTCACCATGGCCCAAGCTTCCCTTGCACCTTGTCGGCAGGCTGATATCTCCCATAATCGGAAGCGCCGCTGCGCTCCCTTGAGCTTCTCTATAAGCTCCCCCATGCCTCCTGGCAGGGAGGCGGATTGCCACAAGGCTTAGGCAATACCCTGCATCACGTGCTGAACTTGTTCGTGCAGTTATGAGAGCTCTGGCAGAAGATCACCCGCAGACCCGGGCATCTCCTCCACGGGATGACCCGTCAGCATACCTGCAGACATAACTCTGTTAGTCGGCTTCTTCGCCGAACTCTTTAAAAATTTGTTTAAGCACTTACTGAAAATGCCGCGTCGAAGCCTCTTATTCTCCTTTACGGAGTCAGCAAGCCAGGCCCGAACATCTTTTGGTTCATTGCTCAGCTTGGGACATCGTGTCCCCTGCCTCCTGGGTAAACATCGTGTCCCCCGAACCTGGGTAAACATCGTGTCCCCCGCCTCCTGTTACCATCGTCCTTAGACGCACAGTTCAGGACCCCCTACCCGAGATTCGCCGGTTTTGACACCGACACCGGCCCCCCGGCAAGGCCCTTGCCGAGGGCGTCAGCGGGGTCACAGCCAGGCCCATGTCGACCAAGACTCCACCGCCGTCCCCAAGCAGCTGCTAACCAGCTGGGCAGGCACCTAGGTGGAGACAGGCGGCCTCTACGCCAACTCAGCAAGCACCTGCGTGGTGGCATGCAGATCTTCGTGAAGACCCTACCACCGCGCCACCTCAGCTGCCTGCCTGCCTACATGGCGCCGCATGCATCGCTGGCCTTGGTGCGTGTCGAAGCAAGGTGAGGCGGCAACGGAAGGGACGGGCCTCACTCCCGTCCCTGATAAATCTAAGGGACACCTAAGCAACGCATTAAATGTGTCTTGTCCTGTAATACGTGTGATAAGCTCACGCACTGTAGACATTTCCACCTCCTGTGTGCCACTGTGGCAACCCCTTTTGCCTATAAAAGGAGGCCCAAGGCGACCAGGAGAGGGATTCGGCCTTTTGGAACTACGCAGCCACCGTAGCTAGTTTAGAAGCTCAAGAACACTCAATACATCCACCAAAGCAGGACTAGGGTTTTACGCATCCTCGCGGCCCGAACCGGGGTAACGATCTTTGTGCTGGCTCCTGGACCTGTTCTCCTCACAACTCCGCGCCCGCCGACCGTAGAAGGGATCCCAGTGATCCCATAGGTGTCGTTCTCACCGACATCTTTGGTGCGCCAGGTTGGGGGCGCAGTTGTGGGATTGGTCTAGCAGTTAGCCTAGCAGTTCTTCGTCGCCATGGCTCCCAAGAAGAAGACGATCACAACGATCGGCTCATCGGGAGCCGAGCGGCCCGTGCCAGTGCGGGCGAACAGTGGGTAGGTCGCGGACAGAACCTAAGCCGCGGCCCGCCAGAACTGGCATTGCCCCGGCAGTCAGAGACTGGCGAGCGGCATCGTTCATGCGCCAGACGACGAGCCTCACGCTGCTAGGTCCAAGGACGGGGCTGGGCCCCCCGCAGGCGGCGCGGGGCCCTCCGGGGGCGTCGCTGTACCCCCTACGGGCGGCGCAGCGACCTCCAAGACGCCCACCCCAGTGCCCATGGTGCGCTCCTCCCACAACGGTGTCCAGGGCCACCATCCGGAGCCTCGTCGCCGTCGCCAACAAAGATGATCTGCGACCGGCGGGGCCCTCGGGCCGGTGCTCCATCGAGCCACCACATGCCAGTGGTGGGAGGACCGGGGGAGCTGCAGCCACGGTACACTCTCCTCCCCCGCGCCAGCTGCGGCCGGTGTCGATCCGTCGTGAAGACGCATGTGATAACATTTCCATAGCATCGTCCGACCCACGGACCCACCGTGACCAGCACCAAGTTCTTCGAGAACGAGCCCACGAAGATGCTCGAACCACTATCGAGCGCCGGCGTGATACATGCCACCAGTCAGACAAGTGGGCGGGACCCGCTATGGACCACCCAGCACCGGGGGGCTCCGACGGCCTACCTTACGAGGTGGGTTGCCCAACCTTTACCCGTGAGCTGCGGCAGTTCCAGTGGCCGTCCCACCGCCCGTTCAAGCCCGACGTTGGCGATAAGTACAATGGCAGGACCCATCCGTCAGAGGTCCTCAGCATCTACACCATCGCGACGCAAGCTACCGGAGCTCACGACGACAAGGTGCTTGCCAATTACTTCCCGTTGGCACTGAAGCCCAATGTCATGTCTTGGTTGATGCACTTGCCGGCGGATTCCATTTCTTCTTGGTCGGATCTGTGCCATGAGTTCGTTGGTGACTTCACTTGAGGCCACCAAGCTCATGGCCAGGCCAGTGATTTGCATATCATTCCCCAGAAGGAAGGGGAAAACCTTTGCAAGTACATCCAAAGATTCAGCCGGGTGCAGTACAACATCCCCGATGTTCATCCCGCCGTTGTGATTAACGCATTCCATCAGAACATGCGTAACCGCAAGATGCGCGAAGAGCTGGCGATGACCAAGGTTAACGATGTGGCCGAACTTTATGTTCTAGCCGATAGGTGCGCCCGAACTGAAGAGGGAAGGAAGTACCCCAGCAAGGATGCCGGCGTGGAAACCGACTCTACTGATGAAGACACCGCCGCCCTGACGAAGAAGGGCCGGTGTCTCAACAGGAAACGCAAGGGCAAGATCGTGCTTGCTGTCGAGGGATCCGACAGCACCGGCGCCGCCAAGAAGGCCAAGGCAGACAATCCTGGCAAGGAAATTGCTGGGTGCACCAATTGTTGGGCCTTGGCAGCTGCCGACAAGCTGGGCGGCTCCGGCAAGCAGTTTTGTAAGATCCATCGCACCAAGGGCCACGACCTCCAGAAATGCCGACAGGTCGAGCTGCTGGCCGAAAAGCAAAGGGCCGAGTATGAGAGGCGGGACAGGGAGAAGGGTGAAGACGGTGCCGAAGGATCCGCAAGAAGCATGGCAGCCAAGGAGGCCGCCGCGGCAAGGAGAACCAGCAAGAGAGCCCCGCCCGGGGATGTGACCAGAAACAAGAAGACGATGATCATGACGAGGACGACGAGTCCAGTGAGCAAGAGTTCCAGAAGGCTACGGAGGCCATGTGCGTCGATGGTGGCGCCTCGCTGCATACTTCTCACCGCCAGCTCAAGTAGTGGGCACGTGAGATTACAACAACAGAGCCGTCGTTCGACGCTCAGAAGCCACTGAAGTGGTCCAGCACGCCCCTCATCTTTGACGCCGAGGACCACCCTGACCGTACAACTACGGTCGGGTGTTTTTCATTATTGGTCTTGCCAACGATACGCAACCTCAAGGTGAACAAGATGTTGGTTGACGGTGGGGCCGGCCTGAACTTGATATCGCCCGTCGTGATCAAAAGGCTGCAAATTCCTGATGGAGACCTCGAGGAAACGGGTACGTTTCAAGGGGTCAATCCGGGAAGGAGCCAGCCGAAAGGGAAGGTCACATTGCCCGTGACGTTTGGAGGTGAGTTGAACTACAGGACGGAGAGGACCGTCTTGGATGTGGCCGAGATCCCCTTGCCCTAAAACAGGATCCTCGGCCGCCCGGCACTAGCCAAGTTCATGGCGGCGTCACACTACGCCTACAACACGCTGAAGATGCCTGCGCCGTTGACAATCATCACCGTCCCCTTCGACAAGAAGGATGCGCTGATCTACGCCGCTCTACTCTACCAGGAAGCAGTTGCATCAGCTGCAGCCAAGGCACTTGCTCCTGCCGCTGAAGCCCCGGGAGGGAAGAAGAAGCCCGGCAAGACCTCTCGCACCCACTCCGGCAAGCGCACCTCTTCGGAGTGTTGTGCTACCGTTGAGGATGTGCCAGAGAGCTCCACCGGCAAGAGCAAGAGATCCAGAGCTGTGCCACCACAGACCAAGAAGGTGTCCGTTAGGGAGGATGGTATGGGAGGGGCTTTCACCATAAGCTCCACCCTCGACAGCAAATAGGAAGACGCGCTCGTCGCCTTCCTGCAGACGAATGTTGATGTGTTTGCATGGCAAGCATCTGACATCCCCGGTGTTCCCAGGGAGGTGATTGAGCACCACCTAGTTGTCCGTCCTCATGCGCGGCCCGTCAAGCAGAAGGTCAGGAAACAGGCTCTGGAAAGGCACGAGTTCATCATAGAGGAGATCAGGAAGTTGGAAGCGGCACGTTTGGTGAGAGGAGTGCTGTGGGATCGAAAGTATGTCTAGAGCATGGGTGATTAGACTACTTGACCAAATAAAAATCTAGCCTTTTCACAATTTTAGTTCATGGCAGATTTTAGCAACATAGCACAAGTCAAGCAATCAACCTACACATGCAATTCTAAGAGTATAGCAGCGGAATGTAAAATAATTGCATATGAAGGTAAAGGGAGGGGATTTAGGGAGCAAACGCAATGTTGACATAGAGATTTTTTATCCGTGGTTCCGATAGGTGGTGCTATCGTACATCGACGTTGATGGAGACTTCAACCCACAAAGGGTAACGGTTGCGCGAGTCCACGGAGGGCTCCACCCACGAAGGGTCCACGAAGAAGCAACCTTGTCTATCCCACCATGGCCGTCGCCCATGAAGGACTTGCCTCACTAGGGTAGATCTTCACGAAGTAGGCGATCTCCTTGCCCTTATAAACTCCTTGGTTCAAATCCACAAACTTGACGGAGGCTCGCAAGTAACACCTAGCCAATCTAGGAGACACCACTCTCCAAGAAGTAACAAATGGTGTGTTGATGATGAACTCCTTGCTCTTGTGCTTCAAATGATAGTCCCCCCAACACTCAACTCTCTCTCATAGGATTGGATTAGGTAGAAAGAAGATTTGAGTGGAAAGCAACTTGGGGAAGGCTAGAGATCAAGATTTATGTGGTTGGAATGGAATATCTTGACCTCAACACAAGTTTAGGTGGTTCTCTCTCAGAAAATATGTATTGGAAGTGTAGGCATGTTCTGATTGCTCTCTCCATGAATGAAGAGTGGGTGGAGGGGTATATATAGCCTCCACACAAATCTAACCGTTACACACAAATCACTAAACTCGGTGGGACCGATTCAAAGAACTCGGTCAGACCGATTTGGTTCATAATGTGACCGTTAGGCATTTCGGCGGGACTGACATGTCAACTCGGTGGGACCGATTTTGTTAGGTTTAGGGCATAATATAATCTCGGTGAGACCGATTACACAAACTCGGTGAGACCGATTTTGATAATAGGCAAACAGAGAGTTGGTCAGGCAAACTCGGTGGGACCGATTCACTCATCTCGGTTGGACCGAAACGTTGCGAAAGGGAAATAGAGAGTTTGCATTGCAATCTCGGTGGGACCGATCGCTCATCTCGGTTTGACCGAAACGTTACAAAGGGAAAAAGAGAGGTTGCAATCCCATCTCGGTGAGACCGAGATCCCTATCGGTGAGACCGAAAAGACTAGGGTTTCTGGCAGTGGCTATGTCAACTAAATTCGGTGGCTCCGGATAGAAAGAATCGGTGGGGCCGAGTTGGACTTTTAGGCTGGGACATAAGTGGATATGAGAAAGTAGTGGAGGATTTTGGAGCATATCACTAAGCATTTTGAGCAAGCACCTCATTAAGCAACACCTCATCCCTTCTTAATAGTATTGGATTTTCCTATAGACTCAATGTGATCTTGGATCACTAAAATAGAAAATGTACAGTCTTGTGCTTTGAGCTTGAGCCAATTGTTTGTCCTTAGCATTTTGAACGGTCCACTTTCTAATCCATGCCATGCCAACCATTGAGCTTTCCTGAAAAATTCATCTTGGAATAGCATTAGCCCAATGAGCTATATGTTGTTAGGAATTACCAAAACCACCCAGGGATAGTTGTACTTTCAATCTCCCCCTTTTTGTTAATTGATGACAACATATAGATCAAAGCTTCTACAAATAATAAGTAGGATTGAAAAAGATCGTCGCTTTGAGAAGTATGTGATAAGAAAGAGCTCCCCCTAAATTTGTGCATTATTTAAAATTTTCTTTTGAATGCAAATGCTCAATCGATTAGGATCATGGGTTACTCTTCCATGTCACATACATCTTGGTGGAGCGCTCAAAATGATAGAAGTTAAAGCATGCACTCATCACCAAAACAAGTGAATGATCATCTAGGATATACGAAATAATATCATCCAACAAGCATTAAGGGTAGCATATGATCAAACACATGATCAAACAAGTATCTCACAAGTATCTCACACAAGCACACAATAAAGTTTCAAACCAAACCAAATAAGTGCGAAGAGAGATAAGAACCAACACACTCTCTCTCTCGAAGCCTATGATCTATACATTTTTCTCCCCCTTTTGCAACAAGTTACCAAAAAGTTCAAAAATGCATAGTGCTAAACGACTCTCAGGCTTGATCTTCGGTAGGAGGTGTCGAGAGAACTCCAAGAACGAAAGCTTCTGATGAAGTAGCTGGAGCTGGTGGAGTAGCTGTTGGAGGTGGAACTGGAGCTGTAGCTGCTGGTGCTGATGTTGTAGCTCTAGTGTCTGTCAATGGCACTGCAGCAGACCTCTGTCCTCTGGGCACTCTGGCAAAAGCATCTGTGGTAGACTTGCCATTCTTCTCCTCTGCTTCCTCCTGAGGTTGCTCAACGGCAGTTTGGATCTCTGTTACTTCGACATCAAGGTCATAGAATTTTGTCTCAATAATCCTCTCCAGACTCTCCTGGTTCTTGGTCAGGGTGGCCAAGCCCTTCTCAATCCTCAGAGTGGATTGGATCAGATATCTAAGCTAGTCTTGCTTACTCTTAAAAAATACCTGAGATGCCTCCTCCATAGTTGGCATCTTTGCAGCCTTCTCAGCTTTAGCCCGCTCTCTCTACTCATGTGCTTGAGCTGAAGATGGTTCATTTTCATTCATCACTACTGTGTTATCTTCAAATTCAGGGTAGATGGGCAGGTGCTCTTTGTCCAAAAGATATGTGCCTGTGCCCATCTTTGAGTTGATGAGCTCCTAAATGTGTAGAGCATACCCACAACTTCTCTTCTGGTTAACAGAAGTCCTCTTGATTGTCTCAACAATCAGGCTCATAACCTTGAACTTCTGTGGGACATCAAATATGTGCAGTTAGTTGATGGCATGTCCTCTGATCATCTAGTGATCATCTGACTTGGGTAGCAGTGTGTGCCTTAATATCCAATTGATTGTTGGCAGACCAGACAACAGGTAATGGACAGATCCAAACTTATGTGTATCCAAGGCAACATCTGGGATCTCTTTGTACATGTTGGCCATAGTGTTGTGGTCTCTCTTCTTCTCTGCATAAATGCCCAAGTCATCCTCATGTTCCTCAGAAGCATTGATAAGCTTATCCCACTCATCGACTGTAGACTGATACCTAGTACCCTCAGACATCCATACTATCCTTCCATCTGGATAGAAGTGGGCAGTGGAGTAAAATTGCATAATGATCTCATCATTCCACTTGGTGAGCTTCTGGGCAACAAAAGCGTCCACTCCACATGCCTTGAAGATGTCATGCACACTAGGGAAGTGATCCTCATTCTCCTTGATGAAATTCCAGTCAACCCATCTCATATCACACACAATGGGCTTCTTGTCAAGCAGAATAGTCTCATAGAAGTCTTGCTGTTCCTTAGTGTGAAATCTGTAGTCCACACGAGTCCTTCTCCTGATGGCATATGGATCATACTGTCTCCATAGTCTTAATCCTGCATCCTTCCTGATCTTCATGTTTTCTTCAACTGGGTGTGCATCAGTGTGGTCAGGGATCTTGGGTTTCGGCTTCCTCAACACAACAAAATCATCTTCTTCTTCAGCAGCTTGAGGTACTGGGGCCTTGTTCTTTTCTTCTGTAGGGATGTTCCTAGTGCTTCTCTTGGGTTTTGGCTTTGGAGCTGGAGCAGCAGCCTTAGGAGCAGCTTTGGGCTTTGATGGAGCAGCCCCTGATTTAATTGCATCTCCCAAAGCTTCTGAGCTTTGTGTGTTGGTGCAGCATCCTCTTCCTCTTCCTCTTCAGAATATTTCCTCATTGAGGGCTTGCCAAGAACTCTGGCAGTAGTGGTTCTTGCCCTCTTCTTCTTCTTCTTATCTTCACCAGCTGCCTCTTCTTCAGACTCAATGGTGAACTTCATAGTTTCACGTGTGGCAACTTTCCTTGGCTTAGACATGGGCTGGCATCTTTGTTTTCAGACCAGGCTTTGTTGCAGCAGTTGAGCTATATTATTTCTGAAGCACCTTGTTTGTTGAAGTGGCTTCATCTTCAACAACCACATAATCTTCATATTTCTGAAGCACCTTGTTTGTTGCAGCAGTACCCATGAAGTTCTCTTCTTCCTTGCCCTGGTAGCAGCCTTTGGCAGATTGCTTGGTGTGCTCCTGCTGCCATCATCATAGCTGCTAGAGGGATCTAAACCCTCACTCATGTGCACCTGTTGCTCAGACCTGTTCTGGCTATCACTCTGGTCAGACATCTCTGCAATTCTGACAGCAGACCATGTGAATAGGTTATAGATGAGGTAGAGTAGATGAGCATCACAAAGTACATGAGTTTTGCCAAAAGGATGACTTAAAAACTTAGTTTTAGTTCTTCACAGAAAGCATTTCGGATCTACCGATTTGTAAACTCGGTGATACCGAAGCAGCTTTTGGAACCTAAACTAGTGAACTCGGTCAGACCGAGTCACAGTTCGATGGTACCGAGACTGCTAGGGTTTCACAGAGAATTGAACTCGGTCACATGGATTTGCAATTTTCGGTCAGACCGAAAACACGTGTGCTCTGGCCTAAGCCAAATCGGTGAGACCGATTTCTACAACTCGGTTGGTCCGAGATGAATTCGGCGGATACCTAACCCTAAATTTTCAAAACAAAACTAATCTACATGACGTTTTCGTTGGACAGGATGATTTCAATCGTGGCAAGAATCATGGAAAAGCAATGTGCTAAGAATCGGAGTTAAGGATTAGCACAAAGTTCAAGTTCGTACCCTAGTTCGGCGACGAACTTGCCACGGCGGCAACGGCGGTGGAGCTTTCCGTTGACGGCGGCGGAGACCAGCGGTGGGAGGTCGCTGGCGACGAGAGGACGATCCGGAGACCCGAGGAGGCAGAGTAGGTTATGCGCGGGCGAGGAGGTTCGGAAAATTTTCCAAAATTTGGCCCGTCGATATATATAAACTGCCCCTGTCGGTGTGACCGAGTGGAACGACTCGGTGGCACCGAGATGCAAAACTGCAAGCAGTTACTGCAACTCGGTGTGACCGAAAAGTTCTAATTGGTTGCACCAAGATTGAAAACCCTCGATCAACTTAGTGACTCAGTAGGACCAAAAAGGATGAATCGGTCGGACCGAGATGCCTAAAGAGGTTTTGGAGGTTTAAGCCTATGACGAATCGGGAACTCCGAGTGCTCCTCACACAGAGTGGTTCGAATCTGACTTGATCAAACTTTGTGATGTAGCATTAATAGAGTTTGAGATGAGGAAAGCATAGATAGCTAGAGGGAGTTCTTAGGCATTCTTGTCCATCCATTTGGCAAAAGAGAAATATCCAAACAACCAAAACAACAAATGGATGTCCTTGAATGAGTAAAATATGCGACCAACATGCCCACACAATAAAATGGCAAATGAAATATGTGACAAAGCATGCACAAACTCTCTAGCATCTATCAAGCAATTTGGCGATGACTAGGTCATCTATATATGAGTATATTGACATAGGAGTCAAATGAGAACATTTGAACATAGGTCATACTCATCGTTTAAGCACAAGTTGGGTTACCACTTTTACATAAAGCATTGTTGTGTTCACACCATTAGAGTTGCTTTAGCTCATTGATTAGAGTAAAGCTCCCCCTAGATGTGATATCCCCCATAAGAGGGATGAAATAACCTTGGGTTTTGTCGATGATGACTTCTTGTAGGTGTTGAAGATGTAGATGCTTAATATTGATGTAGATCATTCGGAGCAATCCTTTGGAGTGAGTTCCACTTTCAATACCTACACGGGTTAGTCCCACAAGGAACGAACAAGGATATCCATAGACATAGAGTGATGCATACACAAGATGATGTCCATGAAAGAAAGCATTAGGTTACCTTGTCCCTTGTCTTACCGACAAGAGGGTTTGTGACTCCTTGAACTATTGAAAGATATGAAAGTTGTTTGCACTTGTCCTCGCCAAAATGATAAGAGTGAAGTATGTTGGTGGAGTCACCCTCAATAACTCTCTAGTTCTTCTTCTTCTAGATCCAAACCATATTGATGGGAATCCTTGGAGTTATAGTTGTACTTGATGAAGTAGAACTTGATGTAGTCTTAGGAACCCACTTGACCAAGGCCTTAGGTGCTTCTTCAAATGCATCATTACCTTTTGAAGCTTGTCCTTGCCTTTTTGCTTGTGGTCTTGTGATGGAAGATCGTCTTGAGCTTGTGTCCCTTTGAAAGAAGTAGGATCATACTTCTCTTGTTGAGGAACAAACTTTGTCTTGGGGTATTGATCTTCTTCCCACTCAACTTCATTGGCATTGAACTTTCGTTCAAATCCAACACCTTCATTCTTCCGGTGTCTTCCTTGCTTGCGCACAATTTCCTCAAATTGCTTACTTCCGGCAAGGCTCTTTGTCGGTGGGAACGACACCTATGGGATCACAAGAATCCATACTACGGTTGCGGGGCGCGGGGTCGTAAGAAGAGTGGATCAAACAGATAGCACACGGTTCGTTTATCCAGGTTCGGGCCGCAAGGATGCGTAAAACCCTACTCCTACTTTGGTGGATTGTATATCTGTGTTCTTGAGCTAGCTATGGGGCGTGAGGAGCTCCAAAAAGCCGAATCCCCTTCCTGGTCGCCTTGGGCCTCCTTTTATAGGGAAAGGGGTTGCCACAGTGGCACATAGGAGGTGGAAAGGGTATAGTGATGCGGGGTTATCCCTCACATTACATGACAAGCCGCACTTAATGCGCCTTGCTTAGGTGTCCTTGCTTTATCGGGGACGGGGGAGAGCCCTATCTCGTCCGTCGCCGCTCCCTCTTGTGTTGACACGCGCCCTGGACAGTGGTGCCTGCGATGCCATGTAGGCAGGCAGGTAGCTGAGGCGGCGCAGTGGTGGGTCTCCACGAAGATCTGCATGCCGTCACGCAGGTGCCTGCCCAGCTGGTTGGGTCGGCAGCTGCATGCGAACGGCGGTGGAGGTGTGACTGGCGCGGGCCTGATGGTGGCCCCACGGGTGTTCTTCGCAAGGGCCTTGCCGGGGCCCCGGCAAGGGTCTTGCCGGGGCACCAGCTGTCATCCCCAGCAAGGCTCTTGCCGGGGGCCTTGTGGTCCTCCTTGGCTGGGATCCCGCCAAGGGTCGTCATCTTCTGATCTTGAATGTCTTCACAAAGATCTGCATGCCACCACGGAGATGTCTCCCGAATCCCTGCCCCCCTGGGGGTGGTGGACTCAAAGGTGACTTTCTTCGCAGGTGTGGGGCGAGCTGCCACGGCAAGGGTCTTGTCGGGTTTGCTAAAACCGCCTACCAGCAAGGGTCTTACCGGGATAGTCTGCTTCATCCCCTTTGCTCTTTGTGGTCTTGGTCTTGGCTTCGTCCTGCTTCTCTCGAGCTTCGGTCTTACCTTGGCTCACCTCCCTTGCCTTGCTCAGTGTGGTGGTGCACAGTTATAGGGGTACAAAAAGTGTACCCCTATTTTTGTACACCGACACTCTTGTAAACACCTTTCTCTATAATTCCCTTCAATAAGCTATTTTCTTGCTCAAGTGTAACTTGGCTAAGAGAATCATTAGTGGAATCAAGAGAACTACTAGAAGCAACAACATTGGATTTAGCATGATTGTTATTACTACTAGATGAAGCATCTTTCTTGTTTTTGTTGCTAGATTTAACTTGTGGCATGTAAGTAGACAAGAGTAAATGCTTGGCGATGTAAGAAGAACTTTTCTTGCAAAGATCATCATTGATTGCCTTTAAAAACTCATGCTCTTGCTCAAGGTTGAGCTTTTCCAAGTGTAGCTTATCATGAGTCTTTAAAAGTTCTCGATGATTTTCCAAGGTAGTTTCATGAGCTAACTTAAGAGTGTTTAGTTCTTTAGTTAGACGCTCAGTCTCCTTCTTATCATCGTGATTCATTTTATCTTGATTAGCATGTGTAATTGATGTTTCATCATAGTATTCATCACTAGAGTTGTCAAAAAGTAAATCATCATCACCTTGCAAATCATCTTCATCACTATTGAAATCAACATACTCAGGATGTGTTACCTTTGGAACTTTGACCGTGAAGCATCTTCCAATTCCTTCATTTGGTGAGTCAAATATGTCATAGGAGTTGGTTGACACAAGTGCTAGACCGGCAACACCTTCATCTTGAGTATATTCGGTGTCGGAGTGATAACTTCTTTCGGAGTGATGGTCGGAGTCGGAGCTGGATACCCATTCACCAACGTGAGCTTGATGTCTTCTTTTTGTGTAGCTCCTTGATGACTTTTCTTTCCTTTTTGAATCCTTGCTTCTCCGAGAGGGTCTATGTTCATAAGAATCATCTCTACTCCTCCTTTCTATTTGTGGTGATTCTTATCTTCTACTTCTTCTTTTGGGAGAAGCTTCTCTTCTTTTGTAGGGGGCCGTACACTAATTGGAGTAGTGTCTGGGTCTTCCACAATTGTAGCAATTTCGCTCACGACTAGAAGATCTTTTGTCATTGTAGGACCTTGACTTGGAACTTCTTTGTTTGCTTCTACTCTTGTAGAACTTGTTGAAGTTCTTTACCATTAGGCTCAATTCTTCATTGAATGTTTGTTTCTCACTTGATGATGTGGGAGCATCACACGAGGCTTTGTAAGCACCACTTGAGTTGTTGTGAAGCTCTTCCTTATCCTTGAGTGACATCTCATGAGCAACAATTCTTCCAATGACTTCCGTTGGCTTGAGATCTTTGTAATTGGGCATCATTTGGATCAATGCGCACACGGTATCGTATTTTCCATCCAAGGCTCTTAAGATCTTCTTGATGATGAATTTGTCGGTCATCTCTTCACTTCCTAAGCCGGCAATCTCATTTATGATGAGAGCAAGCCTAGAGTATATTTCAGCAACACCTTCACCATCCTTCATTTTGAACTTGTCAAGTTGACTTTGAAGCTCATCCAATTTGGATTCCTTGACGGAGTCGGTACCTTCATGCATATAAATCAAAGTATCCCAAATTTCGTTTGCATTCTCAAGACGGCTGATTTTGTTGAATTCTTCGGGGCACAATCCATTGAAGAGAATATCACAAGCTTGAGCATTGTATTATAGCATCTTCAACTCTTCCGCGGTAGCTTCACGGTTAGGTTCTTTCCCATCGAAGAATTGACCTTGCAAGACAATACACACAATAGCCCAAACGGCGGGGTTATGTCCAAGAATATGCATTTTCATCTTATGCTTCCAACTAGCAAAAATTGTACCATCAAAGTAAGGACCTCTACGGTGGTAATTTCCCTCGTTAGACGCATACTATCCTAGGTTGTGAAACCAAGGCTATGACCACCAAAAGCTATAGAAATCAAAGCAAATGGAGACCAAAGCTCTGATACCACTTGTGGGATCGAAAGTATGTATAGAGGGGGGGGGGTGATTAGACTACTTGACCAAATAAAAATCTAGCCTTTCCCAATTTTAGTTCTTGGTAGATTTTAGCAACATAGCACAAGTCAAGCAATCAACCTACACATGCAATTATAAGAGTATAGCAGCGGAATGTAAAACAATTGCATATGAAGGTAAAGGGAGGAGATTTAGGGAGCAAACGCAATGTTGACACGGAGATTTTTTATCCGTAGTTCTGATAGGTGGTGCTATCATACATTCACGTTGATGGAGACTTCAACCCACGAAGGGTAATGGTTGCGCGAGTCCACGGAGGGCTGCACCCATGAAGGGTCTACGAAGAACCAACCTAGTCTATCCCACCATGGTCGTCGCCCACGAAGGACTTGCCTCACTAGGGTAGATCTTCACAAAGTAGGCGATCTCCTTGCCCTTACAAACTCCTTGGGTCAACTCCACAGTCTTGACGGAGGCTCCCTAGTAACACCTAGCCAATGTAGGAGACACCACTCTCCAAGAAGTAACAAATGGTGTGTTGATGATGAACTCCTTGCTCTTGTGCTTCAAATGATAGTTTCCCCAACACTCAACTCTCTCTCATAGGATTTGATTTGGTAGAAAGAAGATTTCAGTGGAAAGCAACTTGGGGAAGGCTAGAGATCAAGATTTATGTGGTTGGAATGGAATATCTTGACCTCAACACAAGTGTAGGTGGTTGTCTCTCAGAAAATATGTATTGGAACTGTAGGCATGTTCTGATGGCTCTCTCCACGAATGAAGAGTGGGTGGAGGGGTATATATAGCCTCCACACAAAATCTAACCGTTACACACAAATCACCAAACTCGGTGGGACGGATTCAAAGAGCTGATGTTGTACAAGGAAAACAACATAATGGGTTATGTTTTCCTATATACGAAATAAAGTATATTGTCATGGATCATCCAACATGTTGAGCTTGCCTTTCCCCCCATGCTAGCCAATTCTTTGCACCAAGTAGAGATACTACTTGTGCTTCCGAATATCCTTAAACCAGTTTTGCCATGAGTGTCCACCATATCTACCTATGGATTGAGTAAGATCCTTCAAGTAAGTTGTCATCGGTGCATGCAATAAAAATTGCTCTCTAAATATGTATGATTTATTATTGTGGAGAATGAGCTTTATACGATCTTCTGATATGGAAGAAATAAAAGCAACGGACTGCATAATAAAGATTCATTTCACAAGTGGCAATATAAAGTGCCGTTCTTTTGCATTAAGACTTCGTGCATCCAACCATGAAAGTGCATGACAACCTTTGCTTCCCTCTGCGAAGGGCCTATCTTTTACTTTTACCTTTTGCAAGAGTCACGGTGATCTTCACCTTTCCTTTTTACATTTTATCCTTTGGCAAGTACATTGTGTTGGAAAGATCCTGATATATATACCCAATTGGATATAAGTTAGTATGAGCTATTATTGTTGACATTACCCTTGAGGTAAAAGGTTGGGAGGCGAAACTATAAGCCCCTATATTTCTTTGTGTTCCATTAAAACTCCGTAACCACAAGTATTGCGTGAGTGTTAGCAACTGTGAAAGACTAAATGATAGTTGAGTATTTGAACTTACCGAAAAGCTCTTATATTGACTCTTTCCGATGTTATGATAAATTGCAATTGCTTCAATGACTGAGATTATAGTTTGCTGGTTCTCAATGAAGTTTCTGATTCATACTTAACATTGTGAATAGATTATCACTTGAGCATAAGAAATCATATGACAATATCCATATAGGTTGTTGTTATCAGAATGATCATGATGCCCTCATGTCCGTATTTTATTTTATCGACACCTCTATCTCTAAACATGTGGACATATTTATCATTATCGACTTCCGCTTGAGGACAAGCGAGGTCTAAGCTCAGGGGAGTTGATACGTCCATTTTGCATCATGCTTTTATATCGATATTTATCGCATTATGGGCTGTTATTACACGTTATGTTACAATACTTATGCCTATTCTCTCTTATTTTACAAGGTTTACATGAAGAGGGAGAATGCCGGCAGCTGGAATTCTGGGCTGGAAAAGGAGTAAATATTAGAGACCTATTCTGCCCTGCTCCAAAAGTCCTAAAACTTCACGAAAGTCATTTTTGGAATTAATAAAAGATAATGATCAAAGAAAATACAAGAGGGGGCCCATACCTTGGCCACGAGGGTGGGGGGCGCGCCCTACCCCCTGGGCGCGCCCCTGCCTCATGGGCCCCCTGGAAGGCCTCCGGTGCCCATCTTCTGCTATATGAAGTCTTTCGTCCGAGTAAAAATCATAAGCAAGCTTTCGGGAAGAAACTCCACCGCCACGAGGTGGAACCAATCTAGAGCTCCGCAGAGCTGCTCTGTCGAGGAAACTTCCCTCCGGGAGGGGGAAATCAACGTCATCGTCATCACCAACGATCCTCTCATTGGGAGAGGGCCAATATCCATCAACATCTTCACCAGCACCATCTCCTCTCAAACCCTAGTTCATCTCTTGTATCCAATCTTTGCCCCAAAGCCTCAGATTGGTACCTGTAGGTTGCTAGTAGTGTTGATTACTCCTTGTAGTTGATGCTAGTTGGTTTATTTGGTGGAAGATCATATGTTCAGATCCATTATGCATATTATTACCCCTCTGATTATGAACATGAATACGATTTGTGAGTAGTTACGTTTGTTTCGGAGGACATGGGAGAAGTCTTGCTATTAGTAATCATGTGAATTTGGTATTCGTTCGATATTTTGATGAGATGTATGTTATCTTTCCTCTAGTGGTGTTATGTGAACGTCGACTACATGACACTCCAGCATTATTTGGGCCTAGAGGAAGACATTGGGAAGTAATAAGTAGATGATGGGTTGCTAGAGTGACAGAAGCTTAAACCCTAGTTTACGTGTTGCTTCATAAGGGGCTGATTTGGATCCATGTGTTTCATGCTATGGTTAGGTTTAACTTAATACTGTCGGCGTTCTGGAAATGGGGGTCCCCAGACTTGCCTGCCTGCGGCCCACAACGTGGCCAAGCAGCAGGCCGTACGGCCCATCATCGTCAACAAGGCACCCAAGACCCTCGCGAGGGTCCAAGCCTCACGAGACGGACGACGCAAGACCTGCTCTGGAGTGGCCTAGCCAGGCAGGCTCACGAGGAGCGGAGATATTAAGGAAAGGCAAACCTCACGAGGCTCTCGTGACGTGAGCCATGATGAACGGTACCAGACGGGTGCCAGGCGGGCGCCGGTGCACGCATCGTCCTTATTTCCTCTTTGGTGCTAAGGAGGCTAGCACAGGCGCTGAGTACTGAGGCATCAGGCAAAGGTTGCCATATTGGTGCAACGAGACCAAGACCAAGAGGACGGCAAGGAGGAGGTCATCGTGGAGCCTAAGACGGCTTCACGCCACAGCTTTTCGCAGGCGAAGACCGCTTCTGTCAGGATAGCTTGTACTAGCTGTCCCCCTTCAAATTTGCCCACCGTTGTTGGCTCCCTTCCCGCTCGATATTTGGGAAGAGGACCAGGGCCTCTATAAATAGGACTAGCCACCACAGTAGGAGGCAACTGATCCCGAACTGGTTCAGATCATCCTCAACCACACAAGCACAAGAACACCTCAACCTCAGGAGGATGTTCTTCCCTTGTACCGTTCATCATCAACCAAAGAGGCAATCCACCACCTCCAAACTGGAGTAGGGTATTACACCACAACAGTGGCCCGAACCAGTATAAACCTCGTGTCTTTCTGTGTTGCGAGTTCGTCGAGTTCGTCCGCGAGATCTTAGCGAGCTAGACCATAGATCCGTAGGAGGGACAGACTTCGCGCGCACCCCAGTGTTCGAACCATAAGGGTTAGCCGGAACCCCACATCCGACATTTGGCACGCCAGGTAGGGGTGCGTCATAGTTTCCCTTCCATCAGTTCGTTGCTACTCCATCGCTACGCCGTTTCCATGGTGGACGCTCGCCATGCTCGAGCTGAGCGTCGGGCTGACCTCTCCGCCCGCATCGCTCAGACGGCTCCCTTAGGCGGGCCACCTCGTTGTTCTCCGTCTCCCTCCGCCAACGCTGCCGCCGGCGAGGCGGGGAACGAGCAGCAGGCGTCCTCACTGCATCCTTCAGTGTGGCAAGACGGCCGCACCGCTACTCCATTACTTACCCCTGTCGGTTCTTCGTCTCACGCGCACCGTGCTCCCATGGAGGCACGGGCCGCGCTCATCGCGGCAAACGAGCTCCTGCGTTACCGCCCCGTTGATGACCTCTATGAGGAGTGGCTCGACCGTGACGCCGAGCTCGTCCGTGCCGCAGGGAGCTCTCCGGCGGCGTCCCACTCTCTGCCTCCCCCTCAACCAGCCGTGGGCGACGGGGCTCATGGCATGCCTCCACCACCTCAACCCCAAGATGGTGCCTTGGCACCAAGGCGCGCGCCTCCACGGCGTGATCCACCGTGCCCGGCGCCCGCGCGTGAAGAAAGAAGCTGCCAAGAAATCCCGCGGCCGCGAGAAGCTGCACCGGCTCTTCTCGCGCCAACTCGTCAAGACTGCGTGCCGCCTGCAGTGGCGCAGCGTGGACCTTGCCCAGACCAAGCTCTACCTCAGAAGCGGGCTCCAGCGACCACGGCCGGCTGCCGTGCCTTCACCCCCGAACTGCGTAGCGTCGCCTGGCCAGGCAAGTTCAAGCCAGATCTGCCTCCTCGCTACGACGGCACCACCGGCCCCAAGAAGTTCCTGCAGCTCTATGAGCTGAGCATCGAAGCGGCCAACGGCAACGAAGAAGTCATGGCGAACTGGTTTCCCATGGCTCTCAAGGATGGGGCCTGCTCCTGGCTCCTGAACCTGCAGCACGGCTCGATCTCCTCCTGGGACGAGATGCGCGACCGCTTTGTCGCCAACTTCCAGGGGACTCGCGACCGCTCACCGGCCGCGGGTGATCTATGCCGCATCAAGCAACAACCAGGAGATACCCTTCAGAAGTACATCCATCGCTTCAACAACACCCGCCTCAAGATCCCCAAGGTCACGGACGAAGCCATCATCTCCGCGTTCTCAGACGGCGTACGTGACGTCAAGATGAAGGAAGAGCTCGCTATCCACAAGGAGCTCTGCACATCTCAGGAGCTGTTCAACCTGGCGACCAAGTGCATAAGAGCTGAGGAGTGGCGCCTCTCTCTCCTTGAGCTGCCCGCTGCAGGAGCAGAGGAGAAGAAGGCCAAGGCGAAGGACGTGAAGCGCAAAGAGGCAGTAGTGCTCGCAGCGGAGCCCAACACCAAGAGAGGCAGAGATCAGCCCGGGTCATCCAAGAACGGCCGACTGTTCTGTGCCTTCCATAACCTGAACACCCACAACACTAGCGACTGTCAAGAGCTCAGAGACATACGGGAAGGACGCTATGGTCGACGCCCTGAGCGCGACAACCGCGCAGGAGGACGCGGAGGCGGACGCTGGGATGACCGTGGCCTGTGCTAGGAGTGGCGCGACTGGCCTCCTGAGGATCGCTGGCAGGACCAACCTCGTGAGGGTGCCTGGAGGGACCCGCCTCGTGAGGATCACCCCCAGGGTCACGGCGGTCTTCCCCCGCTGCGGCCACCAAGAAGGAACGACGACCACCACCTGGACGAGGGGGCTGGGGGCTTCCAGGACCCGCGTGCGATCGCCTGCATCTTGGGCGGTGCCTAGGGCCCAGCCTCTCAGCGCATCTTCAAACAGTTCACTCGCGAGGTGAACGCGGTGCTCCCCAAGCTCGAGGCCATGCGCCCGCTTAGGTGGTCCCAAATGTGCCATCACCTTCAACTCGGTAGACCAGCTCAAGTGCGTAGCCACCGCTGGCGCCCCACTATGATGTGCTACCCAGTCATCAGCAATGTGCAAGTCACCAAGACTCTCATCGACGATGGTGCATTGCTCAACGTCCTGTCCGTCGACACGTTCGACAACCTCCAAGTGCCATATGAGCAGCTCCAGCCAACCAAGCCTTTCTCAGGACTGACCGACGGTTCCACCACACCGATAGGGCAGGTCCGCCTGCTTGTCACCTTCGGGGAGCGCAAGAACTATCGCACCGAGCTCATCAACTTGGACGTCGCGCACATCCGCCTATCATACAATGCCATCCTGGGGTATCCAGCCCTGGCCAAGTTCATGGCAGTCACTCATCACGGCTACAACGTTCTCAAGATGCCAGGAAGCGGCGGAATCATCACGGTCCCGTGTGAAGAGAGGGATGCGGTGTGCTCCCTTGAGCGCGCCTTTCAAGCCGCAGCAATCAACGACCTTGACAGCAGAAGTGAATGCCCTCCGGGGACCATCCCCAAGAAGAAGTTGTCGCGCTGCACAGGACCCCAAGAGGATGGCGTCGCTGCAGGAGCCTCATCAGGACCAACGCCCGCTCCAGGGGCACCTCCCTCCACAAAATAGGAAAGCGCGCCCGGCGCCCTCCTCAGGCAGGGCTCGGGGGATCTCTTCTGGAGAGCCTCAGACCTTGCCAACCACATGAGGGAGGCACTGGGGCACCACTTGGAAGCGTGCCTCACGACACACTTTCCTCAGGAGAGGCCAAGGCAAGGAGTGCCCACCACCCAGGAGTTCATCACCAAAACCACCCAGGAACTGCAAGTAGTAAGAGCCATGCGCGGCCACAGCCGCTCACAAGGCGCAGCTCCCCATCCTGGCGAGGATGCTGGACTGCGTGTCTGCGTCGACGTCCCAGGGCTCAACCGGGCCGCATCTCAGGAGCGCCTATGGCCATCGCGTGTGGCCGTTGTGAGGGCCCACCACACAACTACGTTTGCATGCCCTTCCGCTTGCCGAGCGTGGCGTTGGCCTATCAGCACAATATGCGGCGAGCCCTGGCGGCTCAGGAGGCCAGGGTCCACGCTGTCCTGGAGGAGATGGAGACGGTCTTCAGGGAACCTCCAGAGCCCCCCGAGGCTCAGGGTCCCGATGGCTCATGAGGAGCCATTCGTTCAACGCGCGATTTCAGCTGCACCAACTCTACATCGTCTATAGAACCAGGTGACATCTTCCAAGTTCGTTTAAGCTGGGAGCGCCCCTCGGGCTGCATTATTCCCAGGCCACATGGGTCCGTCCCTGTGGCATGTATCCCTTTTGCTTAAGTCTTTTAGCTTACCTTGCTGGGGGCGCCCCTCGGGCTGCATCATCCCTAAGCTGCTCGGGCCAGACCCGGTGGCTTGTATCTTCCAGCATTTATCCAAGTTGATCTGCTCTTCATGCTTAACCTGCCAACGGCTATCGCCTGCTCGATTGTCGCCCGCCACGCGTCTGTTCGTCCTATGCATTTCGCTTGCACGTTTAAAGGGGGGCTCCTGAGCATCACGACTTAGGAGCTCTTACTGGATCTCCAGCCCTCACCCCCTGGCCTTGACCACGACATCTCGACCTGGCATACCAGCGGCGGCTGAGCTCGCTCGGGGGCCAGGACTTGAGGACGTAGAGTGCTTGCATCTAACTGCCTTGCAGGAACACACAGTCACCAAGACTCAAGACCAGGCGCAACCTGCCTTGAGGTAGGGCCTCGTGAGTCCCGCGCTTGCTCACAAGTGCCCAAATACACCTCGCAGCCCTGCCGTGCAAGCCACGTGTCAGGGCGGGGTTGTACACGCCCCAGGGGCTCCTCCCGTAGGGCCCCCCATCCCACTCCCAAGTGGAAGCACCATGCTCCGCGCTGGCTGTCGACACTGCCGAGGAGCGGCTATGCCCGTGCACAAGAGGAAGCACTATGCTCCACGCTGGTGATAAACAACTAAGGGCGACCCCACGGTCGTGCCAACCTCAGGGATCCCAGAGCTCAGCGCCCAGCCTTACCGCAACGCCTCCCCTCAGGAAGGCCGCGCATGGGGGCTGGGCACGAGGGCTGCGCTCAAGTCACGCCCAAGCGCACGCCACCTAACCAGGTCCCCCCGACCTGGGCATCGCGCACCCCTCCCGAGGCCTCGGCGAGGGCAGGTATGGGAATTGTTTGCACGTCAAGGGGAACTCCTGAGCTTCACAACTCAGGAGCCTAACTGGTCACGTAGCCCCTCACTCCTTGGTCCGTCCTAGTCTCTGGTCGGCCCAATGGCGGTTGAGGTATGCGCGGGGCCGGGCCCTGCCAACGTAGAACATTAATCTACCCCCACGAACTCTCCCTATATGCAGTTTGCGCGTCAAGGGGACTCCTGAGCATCGTGACTCAGGAGCCTAACTGGTCACGTAGCCCCTCACTCCTTGGTCCGTCCTGGTCTCTGGTCGGCCCAATGGCGGTTGAGGTATGCGCGGGGCCGGGCCCTGCCGACGTAGAACATTAATCTGCCCCCACAAACTCTCCCTATATGCAGTTTGCGCGTCAAGGGGGACTCCTGAGCATCGCTACTCAGGAGCCTAACTGGTCACGTAGCCCCTCACTCCTTGGTCCGTCCTGGTCTCCGGTCGGCCCAATGGCGGTTGAGGTATGCGCGGGGCCGGCTCTACCGACGCAGAACGCAAAGCAAATAGGAGGGAAATCGCAAAATCTCGAAGAAAATGTTACAAGCATATTGTCCTCACGGTACCAAATAAAAAGTCTAAATGCCTCCACGAGGCCTGATACATGTCGCAGGAACGGAACGGGAAGAATGGTCGCGGGTCACCTTTAGACGTCACCGTCGCCTGCGGAAGGCGCTCCCTCGTGAGCGGTTTTGTCTTCACCACCAGCCGCAAGGTCGACGACGCCGGACAGAGGAGCCGAGACAAAGCCGATGAACCTGCTCAACAAGGCCCCCACCTAATCCTGCATGGCCGCGGCAGCTGCCTCGTATTGATCTTCAGCTACAGGCTCCAGCAGCTCGTCAAGGCAAGCGTTGGGGTCGCGAAGGTGAAGGTGGCTAAAGACGCGAGTCAGCGTGGCTCAAGACAGGACGCGAGCTTCTGCCTCTGCCATGGGACCGAGACCATCGACGACTGAGGGAGTCCTGTATTAGGGAGTGTCCGGATAGCCGGACTATACCTTCGGCCGGACTCCTGGACTATGAAGATACAAGATTGAAGACTTCGTCCCGTGTCCGGAAGGGACTTTCCTTGGCGTGGAAGGCAAGCTTGGCGATACGGATATGTAGATCTCCTACCATTGTAACCGACTCTGTGTAACCCTAGCCCTCTCCGGTGTCTATATAAACCAGAGGGTTTTAGTCTGTAGGACGGAACAACAATCATACCATAGGCTAGCTTCTAGGGTTTAGCCTCCTTGATCTCATGGTAGTAGGGTTTTACCTCCGTCGAGAGGGCCCGAACATGGGTAAAAACATCGTGTCCCTTGTCTCCTGTTACCATCCGCCTAGACGCACAGTTCGAGACCCCCTACCCGAGATCCGCCAGTTTTGACACCGACATTGGTGCTTTCATTGAGAGTTCCTCTGTGTCGTCGCTTTTAGGCCCGATGGCTCCTCCGATCATCAACATCGATGCGGTCCAGGGTGAGACTTTTCTCCCCGGACAGATCTTCGTATTCAGTGGCTTTGCACTGCGGGCCAATTCGCTTGGCCATCTCTAGCAGATCGAAAGCTATGCCCCTGGCCATCAGGTCAGATTTGGAAGCTTGAACTACACGGCTGATATCCGCGGAGACTTGATCTTCGACAGATTCGAGCCACAGCCGGGCGCGCCGCACTGTCGCGAAGGGCATGATCTAGCTCTGCTGCCGGACAGTGCCTTGGAGGCCGCACCCATGTCCGCTCTGACCCTTAGCTCGGAGTCGACTGTGCCAATCGAGGACGGGTGGCTGGACACCGCCTCGGGGGATTCAATCTCTACGGCGATCGAGCCGAACACCATCCCTATTCTCTGCGAGGCCCGTGGCTTCAAGGTGTCGGACACCTCTTCGGACTCCGAGCCCCCCGCGCCCTTGCCAATCGAATCCGATTGGGCGCTGGTCAGCACTCGCCCTTCGGCGATATTCTGAACTCACTAAAATATCTCTCTTTATCAGGAGAGTCCTGGCCGGACTATGCTCAGCAAGGTTGGGATGCGAATGACGAAGAAATTCAAAGCCCACCCACCACCCACTTCGTAGCCACTGTCGATGATTTAATCGACATGCTCGACTTCGACTCCGAAGACATCGACGGTATGGACGACGATGTAGGAGATGAACAGGAACCAGCGCCTATAGGGCACTGTAAAGCCACCTCGTCATATGACATATACATGGTGGACACCCCAAAAGAAGGCAATGGCGATGGAACAACGGAGGATGACCCCTCCAAGAAGCAGCCTAAACGCTGGCGTCAGCGGCGCCGCTCTAAATCCCGCCAAAGCAAAAATGATGATTCCGGCACGGGAGATAATAACACCCCGGACAGTGCCGAAGACAACCCGCTCCAGCAGGATTCTGCACAGGAGGACGGAGAAGCCAGCCCTCATGAGAGAGCGACAGACAAAGAGATGGAGGACGATAATTACATGCCTCCCTCCGAAGACGAGGCAAGCCTCGACGACGACGAATTTGTCGTGCCTGAGGATCCCGTCAAACAAGAGCGTTTCAAACGCAGGCTTATGGCCACAGCGAGCAGCCTCAAGAAAAAATAGCAACAGCTTAGAGCTGACCAAGAGTTGCTAGCCGACAGATGGACTGAAGTCCTTGCGGCCAAAGAGTATGAACTCGAACGCCCCTCCAAGAGCTACCCCAAGCGCAGGCTGCTACCCCGATTAGAGGAGGAAGCACCTAAACCTACATCAACAGCGCATGACGCAGCCGATCGACCACCTCGTGGCCGCGACAGAGAGGCCTCTCGGCCCTCCACTCAAGCCGCACCCCGGCGATGCTCAAAAAATACCAAGGCATGGGGAAATGCTCCAGACCTGCGAGATATATTGGAGTACAAGGCAAGGCAAACAAGATCGATCTACGGATCGCGTGGGCGCCCCACGGAACGATACGGTAATCGTCACGCCGGATACAGTAAATCCGTCCGGGCCGAACACAGTGGACAAAGCTTGTTCGAGCTGCGTCGTGATATGGCCCAATACAGAGGCGCCGCACACCCACTATGCTTCACAGATGAAGTAACGGATCATCAAATCCCCGAGGGTTTCAAACCCGTGAATATCGAATCATACGATGGCACAACAGATCCTGCGGTATGGATCGAGGACTATCTCCTTCATATCCACATGGCCCGTGGTGATGACCTACACGCCATCAAATACCTCCCACTCAAGCTTCAAGGACCAGCTCGGCATTGGCTTAACAGCTTGCCAACAGAATCAATTGGTTGTCGGGAGGACCTGGAAGCCGCATTCCTCGACAATTTCCAGGACACTTATGTGCGACCACTAGACGCCGATGACCTAAGCCACATAATTCAGTAGCCAGAGGAATCAGCCAGACAATTCTGGACACGGTTCCTAACCAAGAAAAATCAAATCGTCGACTGTCCGGACGCAGAGGCCCTAGCAGCCTTCAAGCATAACATCCGTGACGAGTGGTTTGCATGGCACCTAGGACAGGAAAAGCCGAAATCTATGGCAGCCCTCACTACACTTATGACCCGTTTTTGCGCGGGAGAAGGCAGTTGGCTAGCTCGCAGCAATAACATGACCAAGAGCCCTAGTAATTCGGATACCAAGGACAGCAGTGGCAGGTCGCGTCGCAATAAGAAAAAGCGTCGCATTAACGGCGACAATGCTGAGGATACGACAGTTAATGCTGGATTCAGAGGCTCTAAACTCGGTCAGCGGAAAATGCCATTCAAAAGAAATACTCCGGGCCCGTCCAGTTTGGACCGAATACTCGACCGCTCATGCCAGATACATGGCACCCCCGAAAAACCAGCCAATCACACCAACAGGGATTGTTGGGTGTTCAAGGAGGGAGGCAAGTTAAATGCCGAAAGCAGAGACAAGGGGCTGCATAGCGACGACGAGGAAGAGCCCCGGCCGCCGAACAATAGTGGATAGAAGGGCTTCCCCCACAAGTGTGGACGGTGAACATGATATACGCAACCCACATCCCCAAGAGGGAGCGGAAGAGTGTGCTAAGGGACGTATACGCGATGGAGCCAGTCGCCCCAAAGTTCAACCCATGGTCCTCCTGCCCGATCACTTTTGATCGAAGGGACCACCCCACTAGCATCCGTCATGGACGATTCGCTGCATTGGTTCTAGACCCAATTATTGACGGATTTCACCTCACTAGAGTCCTTATGGACGGCGGCAGCAGCCTGAACCTGCTTTACCAGGATATAGTGCGAAAAATGGGCATCGATCTGTCGAGGATTAAACCCACTAAAACGACCTTTAAAGGCGTCATACCAGGTGTAGAGGCCAAATGTACAGGCTCAGTTACACTTGAAGTGGTCTTCGGATCTCCGGATCATTTCCGAAGCGAGGAGTTAATCTTTGACATAGTCTCGTTCCGCAGTGGCTATCACGCACTGCTCGGGCGAACCGCATTTGCAAAGTTCAATACAGTGCCACACTACGCATACCTCAAGCTCAAGATGCCAGGCCCTCGAGGAGTCATTACGGTCAATGGAAACACCGAACGCTCTCTCCGAACGGAGGAGCATACGGTGGCTCTCGTAGCGAAAGTAAAAAGCAGCCTCTCAAGGCAATTCTCCAGTCCGGCCATTAAACGTCCGGACACCGTCAAGCGCGCCCAGAGTAACCTACAACAAGACTGCCTGGCATGTCCCGAGCAAGCGTAGCAATGCGGCCCCAACCCTAGCGCTCGCGAACTTGCGAAACCAGTGTTGCGCGTACATAACTACGCTTTGGAAATACCATGGGCAAAGGGGGAGGGGCACTATCATGGCACGCCCGAAACATGGCTTAAACCGCACTAGGGGCTGCTGACTTCTTCATTTTCTCTTACTTTTAGGACTCCATTCTTCGGAAGGTCTGCCCGGCAATACAATTCCCGCACAAACGATACAACAACCAGGGAAGCAGAAAGCTACGCACAATTCTCAGGTGGTCTCTATAACGAGCAACATACCTGTCTTACATATCATCTCGCAGCTCGCCCCTGGAGGGGGACATGTCTTGCTTATCGCACTATTTGTATCGTTCTGCTTTTACAGCAGCACTTTAAAATAAACAATGCTTAGCTTCAGCTTATTACTGCAGTCTCTATTCATTTCTTTTTTAATATATATGTTCAGTTATGACATTTAGCACCCGTACACTTTGGTGCGGCCAATACGCCAGGGGCTCAAGCACCCCATAACACGGCGTGAAAAGTCCGAACACTTTCACAAGTGCGGCCCTCCGATCTTATAGCATTATATGCATTAGCTCCGAATCATGTCTTTGGTCAATAGTTGGGTTTGCCCGGCTCCCATGCTTTGGTACCTTACGTTCCGCTATATCGGCTAAGGTAGCGCTGCGAGAACTACTACGATTGTGCCCCAGTTGAGCTGGGCCTAAGCACCTCAGTAGAGAAAGCTAAAACTGACCGTCATGATAGGGCGAGAGCTGGTCGCTGTTCGGGAAGGTTTCGAGTCCTTAAAGACTTATGCCGCTTAGAGCGAGGAGCCGGCTTTGTCCGGCCTAGGCGTGTATCGCGCCTTGAACTCGGTCTTCCGAATACTAGGGGCTTCGCCGAAATTTAAAATTATAGAATTCTATGGCTAAGTGAGAGTGATAACGCATTATAGTCTGATTGCCTTGTTCGTTGTGCTGAGCGCCTCCCTCGAAGGACCCAAGAATGGGAAAAAGAGTGCTCAGGTTTATCCCGAACACCCCAGCACTCGTGGCATGGGGGCAGAAGCTGACGACTCGCCATCTCTCAAATTTGATAAACGGCCGCATAGAAGGTAATATTTTAAATTAAACAAGCGTTGCATATCGCATATGAACAAGTTTTCAGCGCACAGGACAAAACGAGCAAGTTTCACTAAAAAATTACATCTTTTGAACATTCGTCCGCCATAAGGCGGGCGCCCTTCAAGATGCCCTCATAGTACATCTCGGGGTGGCGATGCTCCTTGCCCGGCGGCGGCCCGTCCTTCACAAGCTTCTCCGCATCCAGCTTGCCCCAGTGCACCTTAGCACGGGCAAGCGCCCTACGGGCACCTTCGATGCAAAGAGAGCGCTTGATGACTTCGAGCCTTGGACAAGCCTCCACCAGCCGCCTCACCAGCCCGAAGTAGCTCCCAGGCAGAGCCTCTCCAGGCCACAGCCGAACTATGAGGCCCTTCATGGCCTGTTCGGCCACCTTGTGGAGCTCGACCAGTTGCTTCAGCTGGTCGCTCAAGGGCACAGGGTGTCCGGCCTCAGCATACTGAGACCAGAACACCTTCTTCGTCGAGCTTCCCTCCTCGGCTCGGTAGAAGGTGGCGGCATCTGACACGCTGCAGGGCAAATCTGCAAATGCTCCTGGAGAGCTCCGGATTCGGGTAAGTAACAAGTAACTTACTTTCACGTGCTTGCTTTGCATAAAGAATGCCTTACCCGCCGCTATCTTCTTCATCGCCTCCACCTCCTGGAGGGCCTTCTGGGCTTCGACCTTGGCAGACTTGGCATTTTCAATGGCCGCCGCGAGCTCGGACTCTCGCGTCTTCGAGTCAAGCTCCAAACTCTCATGTTTTTTCATGAGAGCCTAGAGCTCTCGCCACACCTCGCCAACCTGCGCCTCATGCTTCTCCCGCTCGGTGTGCTCCGTGGCCGCCTTCTTTTCGGCCTCGGACAACGCCTGCTTAAGGGTTGCCACCTCAGTTGTGGCCCCTACAATAGCCACATTAATCATGTCATTTTCTTGCAATTGCACCTTATATATATATATATTTAAAAAAGGTATCTCTTACCTTCTTTGTCCCCGAGCTGGTTCTTGGCAAGGCCGAGCTCTTGCTCGGACCGCTCGAGGTTCTGCTTCAGTGTGTCCACCTTCACAGTCAGTGCGGCGGACGCCAGCAGTGAAGCCTACATACGCATATTGACTTACTTTTGTTAGACTCCTGCAAATGTTATTAGATCCTCTATTCGACTTTTCTTTCCGAACGCCAAACAGAGCATCAGGGGCTACTGTCTATGCGGTAATATTTTTACATATTTTTTACTCACCTCAAAGCCTGTTAGAAGGCTGGCACAGGCTTCGGTCAGCCCGCTCTTGGCGGACTGAACCTTCTGGATCACCGTACTCATTACAGTACGGTGCCCCTCGTCGATGGAGGCGCTGTTAAGCACCTCCAGCAACTTTTCCGGTGCCTCCAGTTAGGCGGAGGTCACCGGCGTTGTAGGCTTGCCCTTCTTCTTAGGGGGCCGCCTGCCGGACTCCAGAACCTTTGAAGGTTCCGGAGCGGTGTCCGGCCTAGGGCCAGACTCGGAGCCCTTGGGAGTTTTGTCCCCTGGGCACCTGGAGTCCGGGAGGTCGCCTTGCGGCGCCTCTAGGACCACCTCCTCCTGGCCTGGAGCCTCGCGGGACAACACCTCGGCGTTATCCATAGGGTGAGGGGAGGAGGCGGCCGGAAGTGAAGTACAATTCACATCCGACGAATCCAGGGAACCGCTCGACGACGTGTCGAGCCCGTCTTTGTCAGACTGCATAAATATATTCGGCGTTAGGAAAAGCCATGCAATAAAGGAACGCCATGAGTCATTCTGGTATCCGAACACTTACGATTTCGCCAGGGGCTTGGCCCTGTGCGGCCACTCCACTTCGTTGTCGTAGGCGTTGGTGGAGTAGTCCGGAAGAAGGGTTTTCCCCTTCTTGGACCCTCCGGCCTCCCCAGTTGGGGCGGCCTTCCTTTTCTTTCCTCCCCCCGCTGGAGGGGGAGAGGCCTCTTCTTCCTCCTCTTCATCTTCACGGGAGGAGTGCGTCTCGGAGTCGTCGGACGATGAATCCGACACCACCAAACGCCGGGCACTCTTTCGAGTCCCCGTGGCCTTCTTCTTGGCCTTCTTCTCTGGCACCACGTAGGGTGCCAGAACCAGCAGCCCTGTCAAACGGGCGTCCACTGGGTCTTCGGGCAAAGGAGCCGGACAGCTGATCAGTCTAGACGTCTCCTGCCAATCCTGTCAAGGGTAAGGGAGTTTAGATCCCGCATAGAGTCAAACTATGAAAGACAAAAAACCTGTAAAAGGTAAAAGCAGCTTACCGCGCCGGCTTGACGCTGCGCACTGAATCCGCGATCCTCAGAAGCGGATGCGGGAGCCTCAGCGCCCTTGAACAGCACCTTTCAGGCATCTTCTTACGTAGTGCCGAAGAGTCTGCTCAGTGTTCGGTGCTGTGCCGGATTGAACCCCCACAAGATGAAAGCCCGTTGTTGGCACAGGAGGATCCGGCGGATGAGCAAGACCTGGACTACATTGACGAGTTTGAGCTTCTTGCTCACCAGGTTTTGGACGCATGTCTAGAGGCTGGTCAGCTCTCCTTTCTTGCCCCACGACAGGCCCGTCGCCTTCCAGGAGGTGAGCCGCGTAGGGGCTCCGGATCGGAACTCGGGGGGCTGCGACCCATTCAGGGTCACATGGCTTGGTGATGTAGAACCACCCCGATTGCCACCCCTTTAGGGTCTCCACGAAAGAGCCCTCGAGCCATAGGACGTTGGGCATCTTGCCCACCATGGCCCCTCCGCACTCCGCCTGGCAGCCGCGCACTACCTTCGGCTTGATGTTAAAGGTCTTCAGCCATAAACGGAAGTGGGGCGGGATGCGAAGGAAGGCCTCGCACACGACGATAAACGCCGAGATATTGAGGATGAACTTCGGGGCCAGATCGTGGAAATTCAGGCCGTAGTAGAACATGAGCCCCCAGACAAATGGGTGGAGAGCAAAATCCAGTCCGCGGAGGAAGTGGGTGAGGAACACCACCCTCTCATGGGGCCTTGGGGTGGGGATGAGCTGCCCCTCTTCTGGAAGCTGGTGCACGATGTCGTTAGACAAGTATCCGGCCTCCCTCAGCTTTTTGATGTGACCCTCCGTGGCAGAGGAGACCATCCACTTGCCTCCCGCTCCGGACATGGCTGGAGAAGGTTGAGGTGAGGTGTGCGGACTTGGGCGCTGGAGCTCGAGTGCGCGGAAATGGATAGGCAAAGGAGGAAGAAGTCTTAGGTAAAAAGGCGGATCCTTATCCCCTTATATGGGCGGACACAAACTGCGGGTCCCCACCCGCCTAGTAAAACTCGCTTATCTCCCAAGCGCCATAATCAATGGCACGGTTGGGTTACCCACGCCCGTATTGATGAGAATCCCAGAATAAGGGGACATGATCTCTGCTTTAACAAGACGTGCCAAGGAAACCGCCTCGCTAAACATGCTGAGGTGGGATAGTAAAATAATTCGAATGAAGACTTGGTCGTGGTGTGATGTCGCACTGCGGAGTACGACAGCAGATTAGCTTTGTGTAAATATTATTCTCTCTATGGCAATATGTGGAACTTATTTTGTAGAGCCGGGCACTATACTTGTGTTCAATATCTTCTACGAAGTACTTGGAGGAGGAACCCGCCTTGCAATGCCGAAGACAATCTGCGCATCGGACTCGTCGTCATTGAAGCCTGGTTCAGGGGCTACTAAGGGAGTCCTGCATTACGGGGTGTCCGGATAGCCGGACTATAGCTTCAGCCGGACTCCTGGACTATGAAGATACAAGATTGAAGACTTCGTCCCGTGTCCGGAAGGGACTTCCCTTGGCGTGGAAGGCAAGCTTGTTGATACGGATATGTAGATCTCCTACCATTGTAACCGACTCTGTGTAACCCTAGCCCTCTCCGGTGTCTATATAAATCGGAGGGTTTTAGTCCGTAGGACGGAACAACAATCATACCATAGGCTAGCTTCTAGGGTTTAGCCTCCTTGATCTCGTGGTAGATCTACTCTTGTACTACCCATATCGTCAATATTAGTCAAGCAGGAGTAGGGTTTTACCTCCATCGAGGGGGCCCGAACCTGGGTAAAAACATCGTGTCCCATGTCTCCTGTTACCATCCGCCTAGATGCACAGTTCGGGACCCCCTACCCGAGATCCGCCGGTTGTGACACCGACAACGACCTCCTCAAGCGCCTTCACCACGAGAGGAAGCAGCTGGGCGGGGCCGTCCTCGTCGGTGTCCAGAGGCTTCTCTAGGCCGTGCTCGTAAAGCATCTTCAGCGCCTTGTGAGACCTCTTCTCGAGATCGGCAAAAGCCACGCAGTATTCCGCCAGGACTCGCGCCTTGGCGTCAAGATCAGCTTCCCTCGTCCCCATCTTCTGCTCCAACTCTTCCAACCGGTTGCGCTCGGCGGCCTGCTTCTTCCCCAGCTCCGCCAACTCTGCATCACGGTTCTTGACGGCTTCCTCCCGGGCCTTCATCACCTCCTCCTTCGCTTGGCGGCAGTGCACCTCTTCGGTGTGCTTGTCGTGCTGGTTCTGCAGCTCACCCTCCAGCACTTGGCAGTGGTCACGGGCAGACTTGGCGTCCCTTAGCGCCGCCTCACGATCGGCCGAAGAGTTGGCGGATCCTTGCTTCTCCTTCACGGAAGCCGCAGCAGCCTGGCCCAGCGCCGCGCGAACTGCCAGGTCGGAGTGAAGACAGCCAAAGGCCAACTCTAGACGCCCGTCCACCAGGCACAGGTCCGTGCTCAGGACATCCGCCTGCAGCTAGATCATCTTCGAAAGGGCACACTCCAAGACGGCAGCAGGAGTAGAAGGACCAGGGAGTGGAGATGCAGCAGTGGGAGGAAGCGACATCATCACCAGGGCTTGGGAGACCACGGGTTCCGGAGCAGCTGGGACCACGTTAGCCGCGCCAAGTACCGGCACCTCCGGTGATGGGTAATGTAGCAGAAATTCAAAATTTTCCTACGTGTCACCAAGATCTATCTATGGAGAAACTAGCAACGAGGGGAAGGAGAGTGCATCTACATACCCTTGTAGATCGCTAAGCGGAAGCGTTCAAGTGAACGGGGTTGATGGAGTCGTACTCGTCGTGATCCAAATCACCGATGACCAAGTGCCGAACGGACGGCACCTCCGCGTTCAACACACGTACAGCCCGGTGACGTCTCCCATGCCTTGATCCAGCAAGGAGAGAGGGAGAGGTTGAGGAAGACTCCATCCAGTAGAAGCACAACGGCGTGGTGGTGGTGGAGGAGCGTGGCAATCCTGCAGGGCTTCGCCAAGCACCGCGGGAGAGGAGGAAGGAGAGATGCAGGGCTGCGCCATCGAGAGGTCAAAACTCCTATGTTGGGCAGCCCCAAACCTCAAGTATATATAGGGGGAGGGGAGGGGCTGCGCCCCCACCTAGGGTTCCCTCCCCAGGGGTGGCGGCAGCCCCAGATCCCATCTGGGGTGGCGGCCACAAGGGGGAGAAGGGGGAGGCGCACCTGGGGTGGGCCTTAGGGCCCATCTGCCCTAGGGTTTGCCCCCTCCCCTCTTGGAGGCGCCTTGGGACATGGTAGGAGGCGCCCCAGCCCACCTAGGGGCTGGTCCCTTCCCACTATTGGCCCATGTAGGCCTCCAGGGCTGGTGGCCCCTCCCGGCGGACCCCCGGACCCCTCCGGTGGTCCCGGTACACTACCGGTGACGCCCAGAACACTTCCGGTGGCCAAAACCATACTTCCTATATATAAATATTTACCTCTGGACCATTCCGGAACTCCTCGTGACGTCCGGGATCTCATCCGGGACTCCTAACAACATTCGGTAACCACATACAAACTTCCTTTATAACCCTAGCGTCATCGAACCTTAAGTGTGTAGACCCTACGGGTTCGGGAACCATGCAGACATGACTGAGACGTTCTCCAGTCAATAACCAACAGCGGGATCTGGATACCCATGTTGGTTCCCACATGTTCCACGATGATCTCATCGGATGAACCACAATGTCGAGGATTCGATCAATCCCGTATACAATTCCCTTTGTCTAGCGGTATTGTACTTGCCCGAGATTCGATCGTCGGTATCCCGATACCTTGTTCAATCTCGTTACCGGCAAGTCAATTTACTCGTTCCATAACACATCATCCCGTGATCAACTCCTTGATCACATTGTGCACATTATGATGATGTCCTACCAAGTGGGCCCAGAGATACCTCTCCGTCACACGGAGTGACAAATCCCAGTCTCGAATCGTGCCAACCCAACAAACACTTTTGGAGATACCTGTAGTGTACCTTTATGGCCACCCAGTTACGTTGTGACGTTTGGCACACCCAAAGTATTCCTACGGTATCCGGGAGTTGCACAATCTCATGGTCTAAGGAAATGATACTTGACATTAGAAAAGCTTTAGCATACGAACTACACGATCTTGTGCTATGCTTAGGATTGGGTCTTGTCCATCACATCATTCTTCTAATGATGTGATCCCGTTATCAATGACATCCAATGTCCATGGTCAGGAAACCGTAACCATCTATTGATCAACGAGCTAGTCAACTAGAGGCTTACTAGGGACATGGTGTTGTCTATGTATCCACACATGTATCTGAGTTTCCTATCAATACAATTCTAGCATGGATAATAAACGATTATCATGAACAAGGAAATATAATAATAACCGATTTATTATTGCCTCTAGGGCATATTTCCAACAGTCTCCCACTTGCACTAGAGTCAATAATCTAGTTCACATCGCCATGTGATTAACACTCACAGAGTTCTAGGTTTCATCATGTTATGCTTGTGAGAGATGTTATAGTCAACGGGTCTGAACCTTTTAGATCCGTGTGTGCTTTACAAATATCTATGTCATCTCCTAGATGCAGTTACCACGCTCTATTTGGAGCTATTCCAAATAACTGTTCTACTATACGAATCCAATTTACTACTCAGAATAATCTGGATTAGTGTCAAAGTTTGCATCGGCGTAACCCTTTACGACGAACTCTTTTTCCACCTCCATAATCAAGAAAATTCCTTAGTCCACTAGTTACTAAGGATAACCTTGACCGTTGTCCTGTGATCCATTTCTAGATCACACTTGTACCCCTTGACTGACTCATGGTTTGGCACACTTCAGGTGCGGTACACAACATAGCATACTTTAGAGCCTACGACTAAAGCATAGGGGACGACCTTCGTCCTTTCTCTCTATTCTGCCGTGGTCATGTCTTGAGTCTTGCTCAATACTCACACCTTGTAACACAGCCGAGAACTCCTTCTTTGCTGATCTATTTTGAACTCCTTCAAAATCTTGTCATGGTATGTGTTCGTTTGAAAGTACTATTAAGCGATTTTGATCTATCCTTATAGATCTTGATGCTCAATGTTCAAGTAGCTTAATCCAGGCTTTCCATTGAAAAACACTTTTCAAATAACCCTATATGCTTTCCAGAAATTCTACATCATTTCTGATCAACAATATGTCAACAACATATACTCATCAGAAATTCTATAGTGCTCCCACTCACTTCTTTGGAAATACAAGTTTCTCATAAACTTTGTATAAACCCAAAATATTTGATCATCTCATCAAAGTGTAAATTCCAACTCCGAGATGCTTACTCCAGTCCTTAGAAGGATTGCTGGGGCTTTGCATACTTGTTAGCATCTTTCAGGATCGACAAAAACTTCTGGTTGTATCACATACAACCTTTCCTCAAGAACAAGGAAACAATATTTTTGACATCCTATCTGCAAGATTTCATAAATAATGCAGTACCTGCTAATTCCAACAGACTCTTAGCATCGCTATGAGTGAGAAAGTCTCATCGTAGTCAACTCCTTGAACTTGTCGGGAAACATCTTAACGACAAGTCGAGCTTTCTTAATGGTGACATTTACCATCATTGTCCGTCTTCCTTTTAAAATCCATCTGTACTCAACAGCCTCACGACCATCGAGCCATTCTGCCAAAGTCTACACTTTGTTTTCATACATGGATCCTCTCTCGGATTTTATGGCCTCGAGCCATTCATCGGAATCCGGGCCCACCATCGCTTCTCCATAGCTCGTAGGTTCATTGTTGTCTAGCAACATGACGTCCAAGACAGGATTACGTACCACTCTGAAGTAGTACGCATCCTTGTCATCCTACGAGGTTTGGGAGTGACTTGATCCGAAGTCTCATGATCACTATCATAAGCTTCCACTTCAATTGGTGTAGGTGCCATAGGAACAACTCTTGTGCCCTGCTACACTCTAGTTGAAGTGACGGTTCAATAACCTCATCAAGTCTCCATCATCCTCCCACTCAATTCTTTCGAGAGAAACTTTTCCTCGAGAAAGGACCCGATTTGAGAAACAATCCCTATTGCTTTCGGATTTGAGACAGGAGGTATACCCAACTGTTTTGGGTGTCCTATGAAGATGCAGTTATCCGCTTTGGGTTCGAGCTTATCAGCCTGAAACTTTTTCATATAAGCGTCGCAGCCCCAAACTTATAAGAAATGACAGCTTAGGTTTCTGTAAACCATAGTTCATACGGTGTCATCTCATCGGAATTACGTGGTGCCCTATTTAAAGTGAGTGCGGTTGTCTCCAATTCCTAACCCATGAACGATAGTGGTAATTCGATAAGAGACATCATGGTACGCACCATATCCAATAGGGTGCAACTATGATGTTCGGACACACCATCACACCATGGTGTTCCAGGCGGTATTAGTTGTGAAACAATTTCCACAATGTCTCAATTGTGTACCAAACTCGCAACTCAGATATTCATCTCTATGATCATATCATAGATATTTTATCGTCTTGTCACGACGATATTCAACTTCATTCTGAAATTACTTGAACCATTCTATAATTCAGACTTGTGTTTCATCAAGTAAATATGCTCAGTATCTACTCAAATCATCTGTGAAGTAAGAGCATAACGATATCCACTGCGTGCCTCAGCACTCATTGGACTGCACACATCAAAATGTGTTACTTCCAACAAGTTGCTTTCTTGTTCCATTTTACTGAAACCGAAGCTTTCAGTCATCTTGCCCATGTGGTATGATCTACATGTCTCAAGCGATTCAAAATCAAGTGAGTCCAAACGGTCCATCTGCATGGAGTTTCTTCATGCGTATATACCAATAGACATGGTTCACATGTCTCAATCCTTTTCAAAAATGAGTGAGTCCAAAGATCCATCAACATGGAGCTTCTTCATGCGTTTTATACCAATATGACTTACATGGCAGTGCCACAAGTAGGTGGTACTATCATTACTATCTTATATCTTTTGGCATGAACATGTGTATCACTATGATCGAGATTCAATAAACCATTCATTTTAGGTGCAAGACCATTGAAGGTATTATTCAAATAAATAGAGTAACCATTATTCTCCTTAAATGAATAACCGTATTGCGATAGACATAATCCAATCATGTCTATGCTCAACGCAAACACCAAATAACAATTATTTAGGTTTAACACCAATCTCGATGGTAGAGGGAGCGTGCGATGCTTGATCATATCAACCTTGGAAGCACTTCCAACACATCTCGTCAGCTCACCTTTAGCTAGTCTTCGTTTATTCCGTAGCTTTTATTTCGAGTTACTAACACTTAGCAACTGAACCGGTATCTAATACCCTGATGCTACTAGGAGTACTAGTAAAGTACACATTCACATAATGTATATCCAATATACTTCTATCGACAGCCTTCTCATCTACCAAGTATCTAAGGTAATTCTGCTCCAGTGGTTGTTCCCCTTATTACAGAAGCACTCAGTCTCGGGTTTGGGTTTAACCTTGGGTTTCTCCACTAGAGCAGCAGCTGATTTGCCGTTTCATGAAGTACCCCTTCTTGCCCTTGCCCTTCTTGAAACTAGTGGTTTCACTAACCATCAACAATTGATGCTCCTTCTTGATTTCTACTTTCGCGGTGTCAAACATCCCGAATATTTCAAGGATCATCATATCTATCCCTGATATGTTATAGTTCATTACGAAGCTCTAGCAGCTTGGTGGCAATGACTTTGGTGAAACATGACTATCTTACCTGGAAGATCAACTCCCACTCGATTCAAGTGATTGTTGTACTCAGACAATCTGAGCACAAGCTCAACGATTCAGCTTTTCTCCCTTAGTTTGCAGGCCAAGAAAATCGTCGGAGGTCTTATACCTCTTGACGTGGGCACGAGCCTGAAATCCCAATTTCAGCCCTCGAAACATCTCATATGTTCCGCGACATTTCAAAAATGTCTTCGGTGCCTCAATTCTAAACCATTTATCATTACCGAACTATCATGTAGTCATCAAAACGTGTATGTCAGATGTTCGCAACATCCACAGACCACGTTCGAGGTCCAGCACTCCGAGCGGTGCATTAAGGACACAAGCCTTCTACTGTCCGCATAATTGCTACTATCAACTTTCAACTATATTTTCTCTAGGAACATATCTAAAACAGTAGAACTAAAGCGCGAGCTTACGACATAATTTGCAAAGATCTTTTGACTATGTTCAGGATAATTAAGTTCATCTTATGAACTCCCACTCAGATAGACATCCCTCTAGTCATCCAAGTGATTACATGATCCGAGTCAACTAGGTCGTGTCCGATCATCACGTGAGACGGACTAGTCAACGTCGGTGAACATCTTCATGTTGATCGTATCTACCATACGACTCATGCTCGACCTTTCGGTCTTCTGTGTTCCGAGGCCATGTCTGTACATGCTAGGCTCGTCAAGTCAACCTAAGTGTTTGCATGTGTTCCGAGGCCATGTCTGTACATGCTAGGCTCGTCAACACCCGTTGTATTCGAACGTAAGAATCTATCACACCCGATCATCACGTGGTGCTTCGAAATGACGAACTTCCGCAACGGTGCACAGTTAGGGGGAACACTTTCTTGAAATTTTAATGAGGGATCATCTTATTTACTACCGTCGTTCTAAGCAAATAAGATGTATAAACATGATAAACATCACATGCAATCAAATAGTGACATGATATGGCCATCATCACTTGGCTCCTTTTGATCTCCATCTTCGGGGCTCCATGATCATCGTCGACACCGGCATGACACCATGATCTCCATCATCATGATCTCCATCATCGTGTCTTCATGAAGTTGTCATGTCAACTATTACTTCTACTACTATGGCTAACGCTTTAGCAATGAAGTAAAGTAATTACATGACGATTTAAGTTGACACATAGGTCATAGATAAATTAAGACAACTCCTATGGCTCCTGCCGGTTGTCATACTCATCGACATGCAAGTCGTGATTCCTATTACAAGAACATGATCATCTCATACATCACATATATCATACATCACATCCTTTGGCCATATCACATCACATGGCATACCCTGCAAAAACAAGTTAGACGTCCTCTAATTGTTGTTTGCATGTTTTACGTGGCTGCTATGGGTTTCTAGCAAGAACGTTTCTTACCTACGCAAAACCACAACGTGATATGTCAATTGCTATTTACCCTTCATAAGGACCCTTTTCATCGAATCCGATCCGACTAAAGTGGGAGAGACTGGCACCCGCTAGCCACCTTATGCAACTAGTGCATGTCAGTCGGTGGAACCTGTCTCACGTAAGTGTACGTGTAAGGTCGGTCCGGGCCGCTTCATCCCACAATGCCACCGAATCAAGATTGACTAGTAACGGTAAGCATATTGAACAAAATCAACGCCCACAACTACTTTGTGTTCTACTCGTGCATGGAATCTACGCAATAGACCTAGCTCATGATGCCACTGATGGGTAACGTAGCAGAAATTCAAAATTTTCCTACGTGTCACCAAGATCTATCTATGGAGAAACCAGCAACGAGGGGAAGGAGAGTGCATCTACATACCCTTGTAGATCGCTAAGCGGAAGCGTTCAAGTGAACGGGGTTGATGGAGTCGTACTCGTCGTGATCCAAATCACCGATGACCAAGTGCCGAACGGACGGCACCTCCGCGTTCAACACACGTACAGCCCGGTGACGTCTCCCATGCCTTGATCCAGCAAGGAGAGAGGGAGAGGTTGAGGAAGACTCCATCCAGCAGCAGCACAACGGCATGGTCGTGGTGGAGGAGCGTGGCAATCCTGGAGGGCTTCGCCAAGCACCGCGGGAGAGGAGGAAGGAGAGATGCAGGGCTGCGCCATCGAGAGGTCAAAACTCCTATGTTGGGCAGCCCCAAACCTCAAGTATATATAGGGGGAGGGGAGGGGCTGCGCTCCCACCTAGGGTTCCCTCCCCATGGGTGGCGGCAGCCCCAGATCCCATCTGGGGTGGCGGCCACAAGGGGGAGAAGGGGGAGGCGCACCTGGGGTGGGCCTTAGGGCCCATCTGCCCTAGGGTTTGCCCCCTCCCCTCTTGGAGGCGCCTTGGGCCATGGTGGGAGGCGCCCCAGCCCACCTAGGGGCTGGTCCCTTCCCACTATCGGCCCATGTAGGCCTCCAGGGCTGGTGGCCCCTCTCGGCGGACCCCCGGACCCCTCCGGTGGTCCCGGTACACTACCGGTGACGCCTAGAACACTTCCGGTGGCCAAAACCATACTTCCTATATATAAATCTTTACCTCCGGACCATTCCGGAACTCCTCGTGACGTCCGGGATCTCATCCGGGACTCCGAACAACATTCGGTAACCACATACAAACTTCCTTTATAACCCTAGCGTCATCGAACCTTAAGTGTGTAGACCCTACGGGTTCGGGAACCATGCAGACATGACTGAGACGTTCTCCAGTCAATAACCAACAGCAGGATCTGGATACCCATGTTGGTTCCCACATGTTCCACGATGATCTCATCGGATGAACCACAATGTCGAGGATTCGATCAATCCCGTATACAATTCCCTTTGTCTAGCGGTATTGTACTTGCCCGAGATTCGATCATCGGTATCCCGATACCTTGTTCAATCTCGTTACCGGCAAGTCTATTTACTCGTTCCGTAACACATCTCAACTCCTTGATCACATTGTGCACATTATGATGATGTCCTACCGAGTGGGCCCAGAGATACCTCTCCGTCACACGGAGTGACAAATCCCAGTCTCGAATCGTGCCAACCCAATAAGCACTTTCGGAGATACCTGTAGTGTACCTTTATAGCCACCCAGTTACGTTGTGACGTTTGGCACACCCAAAGTATTCCTACGGTATCCGGGAGTTGCACAATCTCATGGTCTAAGGAAATGATACTTGACATTAGAAAAGCTTTAGCATACGAACTACACGATCTTGTGCTATGCTTAGGATTGGGTCTTGTCCATCACATCATTCTTCTAGTGATGTGATCCCGTTATCAATGACATCCAATGTCCATGGTCAGGAAACCGTAACCATCTATTGATCAACGAGCTAGTCAACTAGAGGCTTACTAGGGACATGGTGTTGTCTATGTATCCACACATGTATCTGAGTTTCCTATCAATACAATTCTAGCATGGATAATAAACGATTATCATGAACACGGAAATATAATAATAACCGATTTATTATTGCCTCTAGGGCATATTTCCAACATCCGGAGCCAGCGGGGCCATGGGGGCTGACTCCACGCGGCGATGATCCTCTTGGCCTCGCAAGGACGATCGGGCCGGGGAGATGCGGGCCCTGTTGCCTCCTTTCTCCACAGGACGCACGGCCGCTGCGTCTTCCTTCCTCCTCTTCGCCGAAGATGTCGGCCTGATCAACCAGGGGCGAGTATCAGGAAACAACGAGTACAAACAAGGACAAGGCGAAGCTTAAGACACTTACCGATCCACTGTGATGTATTCCACCGACCGCTTGGGAAGCTTGAAGCCCGACAACTTCGGGACCTGAGGAGCAGGCGTTCGGGCTCCGGCGGCGCCAGGCGGAGTAGAGACAGAACGAGAGCCCGCACCAGGAGGCGCCAGGATGGGGGTGGCACCACGGGCTACCAGCGACGACCTACCCTTCGTCGGGATGATGGGTTGATCCCTATCCCCTTGGAAGGCATCGGCCTCGGCATCATTAGGAAGGGCGCGGAGAATCTCGGCCTTGATCAGGGGGGAAGTCTCCCCCACCTCTTCCAGCGTCTTCTCCGAGTCCTCCTCCTCCTCTACCTCTCCACGAAACTCACCAGAAGACACCTCCACCGGTTTCTACGCCGTAGGAACTCCCGGAAGCGTTGGCGGCACCAGCCCGCACGCATCAAAGGTCGGCCTGGAGGCGACAAATTCCTCCCGGTCCCTGCATTGGAACAAGGAAACAAAAGCACTAGGCGGGTACTCCTAGTTGTCCCCGACTATGAGGCGCAGGACGGCGTCTAATTCATCGCCAGGCAGGTCCCCTGGCCTCAGGCGTGTCTTGTTCCCCTCTTCTTCAAGCTCCTAGAGGGGGCGCGCGCGCGCCTGGAGTGGGGCAACCCGCAGCGTCAAGAACTCCCTCTGGAGCATCGCCCCCGTTACCTTGGCCGCCCTCGCGTTGCCCGGCCTCAGGTCGGTCATCATCTGCCCCAACACCAACGATGCCCACTCGTCGACAAGCTCCACCTTGGGCCACCCCCCGTTGGAAGGGGGCGCTGTTGTTGGCAACGCCAGACGGCGATCGACGCGTTGGGCATCCATCATGACCCATTTGGCTCGGATGTTGTCGGCCCTCTTCCCGGTGCTCGAGATCGAGTTGGCCTTGCCGCATGCAACGAAATTAGCGCACCCGGAGGTGTGCTCCCCGCTGATGCGGAGGAAGAAGAATGGCGAAGGAGCGCCATGGATGGCATAACGCCCAGGTACGCCTCGCAGTAGTAGGAAAAGATGGACAGGAGGAGGACAGAGTTGGGATGTAGATGCAACGCCTGCAGCCCGTAGTGTTCGAGGACTTCATAAAAGAAATCAGAGAATGGAGGAACCAACCCGACGGTGACGCTGCTCAAGAAGAAGGGGAAGAAGGTGCTCCCCTCAGGCTCTGGCTCATCGGACGCGAGCCAGAGCTCCATTTTCCCCCACTCATTGCCCTCGCCCGCTGTCAGCAGGCGCACAGAGGCGAGGCTCTTCTTCGTGATGGGGAGCCTCGAGGGGCGGCTCATACCAAGCCGGTGCTGAGGAAGTCTTAACCTTGCACGGCGCCATGGGCGGCAGATGCAGAGCAAGGATGGAGTAGATCTAGAGATAGCGGCGGCAAAGAGCGAGAAAGGGGATCTAGAGCGAGGCAAGGAAGAGACAATGAAGGAAAGAATTGCCCGCGCCAGCCTCTGTCAGGGCAAGCAGTTGCCGAGGCAGCATGGGGAAGCAGAGACGCCCACGTCCAATCAACCGCCATGCATCGACCGAGGCCGCAGGCTTTTGGGGCCCGCGGTGCTCCGAACTTGACCCTTGGCTTCGCCGCGAAGCCAAGCCCGAGCGCACCTTGGGCCCGGGGGCTACTGTCGGCGTTCTGGGGAACGAGGGTCCCCAGACTTGCCTGCCTGCGGCCCACAGCATGGCCAAGCAGCAGGCCGTACGGCCCATCTTCGTCAACAAGGCACCCAAGACCCTCGCGAGGGTCCAAGCCTCGCAAGGCGGACGACGCAAGACCTCCTCTGGAGTGGCCTAGCCAGGCAGGCTCACGAGGAGCAGAGATATCAAGGCAAGGCAAACCTCATGAGGCTCTCATGACGTGAGCCATAACGAACGGTACCAGGCGGGCGCAGGTGCGCGCAGCATCCTTATTTCCTCTTTGGTGCTAAGGAGGCCAGCGCAGGCGAAGAGTACCGAGGCATCAGACAAAGGTTTCCATATTGCTGCAACGAGACCAAGACCAGGAGGACGGCAAGGCGGAGGTCATCGTGGAGCCCAAGACGGCGTCACCCCAGAGCTTTTCGCAAGCGAAGACCGCTTTTGTCAGGATAGCTTGTACTAGCTGTCCCCCTTCAAATTTGCCTGTCGTTGTTGGCTCCCTTCCCGCTCGATATTTGGGAAGAGGATCAGGGCCTCTATAAATAGGACTAGCCACCACAATAGGAGGCAACTGATCCCGAACTGGTTCAGATCATCCTCAACCACACAAGCACAAGAACACCTCAACCTCAGGAGGCTGTTCTTCCCTTGTACGGTTCATCATCAGCCCAAGAGGCAATCCACCACCACCACACTTGAGTAGGGTATTACACCACAACGGTGGCCGGAACCAGTATAAACCTCGTGTCTTTCTGGGTTGCGAGTTCGTCGAGTTCGTCCGCAAGATCTTAGCGAGCTAGAGCGTAGATCGGTAGGAGGGAGAGACTTCACGCGCACCCAAGTGTTCGAACCTTAAGGGTTAGCCGGAACCCCACATCCGACAAATACTTCTTTTGTAGTTGCGGATGCTTGCAATAGCGGTTAATCATAAGTGGGATGCTTGTCCAAGAAAGGACTGCACCCAAGCACGGGTCCACCCACATACCAAATTATCAAAGTAACGAACGCGAATCATATGAACGTGATGAAAACTAGCTTGACAATAATTCCCATGTGTCCTCGGGAGCGCTTTTCTCTATATAAGAGTTTGTCCAGGCTTGTCCTTTGCTAGAAAAAGGATCGGGCCATCTTGCTGCACTTTATTTACACTTGTTACTTGTTACCCGTTACAAATTACCTTATAACAAAACTATCTGTTACCAATAATTTCAGTGTTTGCAGAGAATACCTTGCTGGAAACCGCTTATCATTTCCTTCTGCTCCTCATTGGGTTCGACACTCTAACTTATCGAAAGGACTAGATAGATACCCTATACTTGTGGGTCATCATCTACCAAAGACACCAATGGCCACCGTCGTGGCAAAACGGTCCCAAATGGGGACAAGGTACCATAAAAACAAATGGGCACACAAGGTTATGTCTGCTTACCGGGCCAGGATATGCACGCCCATAACCTTCCCTCATTGGAGGCACCGGCGAGAGGCACAACAAAGGACCGAATCAAGACCTCCCACAACGTAAATGTGGTCGCACTAAGAAGAACCCGATTCAGTGGCACCATGACTTGATCAACGTCATATTCAAGTGGACTTATTAACATGTTTAACTTGAATAAAAATTTAAACTACCAAGTCATACGATGCCATTATCGTACAACTAACCGACATGCAAAGCATACAACTCCCATGTGCCGATCAAACTTATCAACATAACTTGCTTGCACTACTCATCATTAAACTTTACTGGTTCTCCCTCAATTTTTATTATCATGCAATATTTAGATTAACTCATAATTTATATGAAGATATCACTTAACAAAAGAACTATCATTATTTATCATAGAAATATAACTAAGGCAAAAATTTATTCTACTAGACCAAACTAGTCCATGCATTCAACCAGTAACTTAAACAAGCATTTCAAGCATGACAAAGTAACTAGCAAGCAACCATATTTATTAAAAAAACTTTAAATGCATATAAGAACTCATATTTAAGTATAAGCAATCATAGATATTGAAATGACACCATCCAAATGCTGGTGCGGCTTGCCTTAGTGCATAGGAGGGTCACACTCCTCCTGGTTATCTTCAAGGCAAGTTCCTCCTTTTGGAAATATTTAAAAACCACAAAAAAATATCAAAAACCATTCTGAAAATCACCAGAAATTCTAGAGAACAAGGAAAATTCCACATTTCGGTGTGCTGCTAGAGCTTCTGAAACAAGCACAATGCAAAAAGAATCAAGTCATTTGGACTTATGGGCTAGGAATTATCACTGGTCAAAGTTGTGGTCAAATATTTGAATTATTTTGAATAAATCAGAAAACCTGGGGGGTGACGTCAATGGCGTAAAGCCAGGATACGCCTCCACTCGTACTGCTTCGGGTGCGAGTGGTGAGGATGACACCGGGCCCCACCGGTCAGGAGAGAGAGGGGGAAAGAGGAAGCAGAGCGCGGCGGCGCTCCGCCGGAGCTTACACCGGCGACGAGTGGGTCTAGGAAAAAACCAGAGGGATAGAAGTGGAGAGGGAGTCATGGCGCACCTTCCCGTACCCGTGGCTTGCCGGGGGATGGTCGGAGTTGCTCGCAATCAAGCTCGCAAGCGGCAGTGGCGGACGGAGCTTGCCGGAGAGGAAGAAGGCGATGACGAGGGGCGACTCCAGGGGCTCAGCTGCGTCCAGGCGACACCAGAGGATCCCCAGCGATGCGCGTAAGAGGTTGATAAAGCTAGAGGGGCTCTGGAGTGGGGTGGTTGTGCTGCGGGGATCACCGGCGATCTCTGGTCAAGGTCGACGGCCAGAGGCTTGCCCGACCGGGCTACGACTCCTCTACGCGGTCGTGGTGGTTGTGTGGTGCGGTGTGAGGCTTCATAGCGGAGGAAATGGCTGTATATGTAGCCGGAGTGAGAGGGGGGTACATGGCGCCGCCGGAGTTCTCTGGAGACCGGCGAACTGTGACCAAAGGCACCAGAGGGAGGGGGCAAGGGCTCAGTGTGTAGGCTGGAGCTGTCCACGCTCGTAGACGAACAAAGGAGGCACCGAGAGAAGAAGACAAGGGCATGAGCATACTGTGGCTTCTGGTCGCGACGTGCCCGTGCTAGCTGCGGAATCTCCGGCGTCGTCGAGTGCTAGGGAGGGGTCAAAGGTGCTGGGTCAAGGCAGTCGTCGGCGAGGTCTGGCTCGAGCACGCGCCGAACAGAGGCGTTGGCGCTACTCAGAGCATGTCGAGCCCATGCCAGACCCCGTGTCCATACGCGGTCACCACCCTGGCATGGTCAAAATGATGCCCATGATCGGCCAAACCTTGTCTAGGCAAATTTCCATGCAGTGATACATCTAGGGAAGCTGAGGACTCAATGCAAGTCCGACCAGATGTGACTCAACCATCTTGGCAAGTTTCTATACAGAAACTTGGCTGCTACGTCTGGATAGCTTCTAGATGGCCATTAGGGTTGCTCTCCTAGGGTTAAGGGTTACTTAGGAGGGTGAAGAGGCTTAAGAAAAATCAGGGCCAAAGGCTCAGGGAAAAATGCACTTGTTGTTCAATGTGAAATTTTGGGCCAGAAGAGAAATTATTTTCTATAGCAAAAATACTACAAAAACTCATGCAATATTTTTGCTTGGAAAGGTGGGCCATGGTTGAAAGAATATTCAGGAATTATTTCAGATTTTTGGGAGCAATCAGAATGGGGGTTGCTTTGGAGCACCAGTTTCTGGAATGAGTTTCAGAGGAGAAAATGAATATTTTCCTCTTATGAAAAATATTAATTTGATTATTTTGAGGGTTTTTCAGATAACTAAGGTCTAAGGAGAAGTAGATATGCCACTTGGGTGAAAGTCAAGGGCATGCCCAAGTGAAAAGTCCATTTGAATTGATTCCAAAAACTCAAACCCAAGGCAAAGGCAAAACCAAGTCCGAAAAAAAGGCAAAATCCAGGCTGTCACAAACCTACCCCACTTAGGATGAATCTCGTCCACGAGATTCGGTTGCTGGGGAAAACCATCCTGGGTAGGCAGTCCTTAAAAATTCCTCTCTTTCCCAGGTTGCCTCTTCCTTAGTGTGTTGTTCCCACTAAACCTTATAAAACCTTAGCACTTTGCTGCGAGTGACTCTTTCTCTCTCATCCAATATTCTGATTGGCTTTTCCTCATACGTCAAATCCTTAGCCAGTTCTATCTCGGCCACAGTCCTTTTCTCCGGTGGCGAGATACATCTCCTTAGCTGTGAGACATGAAACACATTGTGTACCTCCGACAGCTCGGGGGGCAATTCCAACTGATATGCAACTGTTCCGACTCTGGCCATGACTGGAAATGGACCAATATATCTGGGTGCCAATTCTCCTTGGGTCTAAAACCTCTTAACTCCTTTCATAGGGGTAACACGAAGATAGACGTGTTCTCCGGGTTCGAAGCTGATCTGACGGTGTTTGGTATCATAATAACTCTTCTGTCGAGATTTGGCCAAGTGCAGTCTGTCTCGGATTTCCTTGACTTGCTTCCCAGCTTCGATCATCAAATCAGTCCAGAAAATATGGCTGTCTCCGGTTTGAGACCAATTCAGCGGAGTGCGGCACTTACGGCCATACAGAGCTTCAAAGCGTGACATCTTTAAGCTGGTCTGGAAACTGTTTTTGTAGGAAAACTCTGCGTATGGCAGACAGTCTTCCCACTTGGACCCTTGGACCAATGCACATGCCTGGAGCATATCTACGAGTATTTGGTTTACTCGCTCAGTTTGTCCATTTGTCTGGGGATGATAAGTCGTGCTGTATTTCAGAGAAGTTCCCAAGGCTTGATGTAGTCGGGACCAAAATCCTGAAGTGAAGATAGATCCTCTATCCGAAGAGATAGTCTTTGGTACTCCATGCTAACTGACGATTCAGGACACATACAATTGTGCAAGTTGATCGGCATGGTAGGTGGTCCAGATTGGAAGAAAATGTGCCACCTTCGTTAAGGTGTCCACTATGACCCATATTGAGTCATTTCCTCAGTGAGCCCTTGGTAAACGGTGATGAAATCCATGCAGACATCGTCCCATTTCCATTGGGATACAGGTAACGGTTGAAGGAGTCTGGCGGGTTTTTGGTGTTCCGCCTTTACCTTGTTGCATATATCACAACAAGCCACAAAGTAAGCGATGTCGTTCTTCATTCCATTCCACCAGAATACCTGACGAAGGTCTTCATACATTTTAGTGCCACCTGGGTGAATTGAGTACGGAGATTCATGTGCTTCTATCAATATTTTCTTCCTTAGACATTCTTGGCTGGGTACACAAATCCTTCCTCAGAACCTTAGCGTACCTTCCTGATCTCTATAGAAATCATGTGTTTGTCCTTCTTGCATACGCTTGGCATATAATTGCAATGATTTTTCATTTTCTGAAGTGCTGTGAATTTCTTCTTCGAGGGTAGGAGGAACTTCCAATATACTGGCAACACTCGCATCCATGATTACCAAATTAAGCCGGCCGATTTCTCCATAAAGCTCAGGAGGCAAAGATTTCAGAGCATTCAGGTTGGCCAGTTTGCGGCTGAGAGCGTCAGCAACCACAGTTATGCCTGGGTGATAATTTATACCGAGGTCGTAATCCTTAACCAAGTCAAGCCATATTCGCTAACAAAGGTTCAAATCGGGCTGAGTGAATATGTACTTGAGACTGTTGTGGTCGGTAAATATCTGGCACCTCTTTCCAATAAGATAATGTCTCCAAATCTTCAAAGCGTGCACCACCACAACCAATTCCAAATCATGAGTGGGATAATTCCCCTCGTGTGGCTGTAGTTGTCGGGATGCATAACCCGCAACCTTGCTATCTTGCATTAGTACGCATCCCAGGCCTTTTCTGGAGGCATCACAGTAGACATCAAAATTGCGGTAGATGTCGGGAAGAGTCAATACTTGTGCTGACGCCAGTCTGGTTTTTAGCTCCTTGAAACTCCGATCGCAGTCCTTAGTCCATTCAAACTTCTTGTCCTTCTTTAGGAGCTCTGTCATGGGCTTGACAATCTTGAAGAATCCTTCAACAAAACGGCGATAATATCCGGCTAGTCCAAGGAAACTTCGGATTTCTAAGACTGTCGTGGGTGCGGACCAATCAAGCACATCTTTTACCCTGCTTGGATCCACGGCTATTCCTTCCGCCGAAAGAACATGCCCTAAAAATCCAACTTGCTTGAGCCAAAACTCACATTTGCTGAACTTGGCATAAAGCTGATGATCGCGGAGCCTCTGCAAAACTGCTCGGAGGTGGTCCTTGTGTTCATCTTCGCTTTTTGAGTAAATGAGGATGTCATCGATGAACACCACCACAAATTTGTCCAAGAAGTCCATAAACACCTTATTCATCATATGCATGAAGAAGGCTGGGGCGTTGGTGAGGCCGAATGACATAACTGTATACTCATGGAGACCATACCGAGTGGTGAACGCGGTCTTGGCAATATCTTCTTAATTTTGAGTTGATGATATCTGGTCCCCAAATAAATTTTGGAGAATACTTTGGCCCCACCGAGTTGATCAAACAAATCATCAATCCTTGGTAGTGGATACTTATTTTTGATGGTGACGTCATTCAACTATCGGTAGTCTACGCACATCCGAAGGATGCCAACCTTTTTATCCACGAATATCGCGGGTGATCCCCACGGTGAAGAGCTTGGGCGGATGTATCCTTTCTGCAGCATCTCAACCAGTTGTTTCTTTAATTCCACCAATTCTGATGAAGGCACCCGATAATATTTCTTATGTATCGGTGTGGTTCCAGGCACCCAGTCAATTGCAAACTCCAGTTCTCTTTCTGGCGGCATTCCTGGTAATTCCTCAGGAAATACATCGGGATACTCACTGACCATGGGAATCAATTGCACCTCTTCAGCCACGGCTGTGAAAACCATATCCTTCTTGGGTATGCTCTTGCGGGCATAAAAACTTGCGGTGCGACCCTCCTGATTTGGCATGGTAACCTCTCTGGTCGCACAGTTGATGCATACATGGTATTGGGTTAACCAATTCATTCCTAGAATAATATCCAATTTGTCAGAATCGAAGATTATTAGAGACGTTGGAAACTTGAGCCCCTTGATATCAATTTCCAGATTATGGCAGACCAGATTGCTTCTGAGCAAGGATCCCGGGATTGTACCAGCATATGTTTTCCCAAAATTGAGTAAGGAAATTTGTTTTGGGAAGCAAAACTCGACGAAATAAAAGAGTGGGAAGCCCCAGAGTCAAATAAAATTATGGCAGGTATGTTATTAATAGGAAACATAACAATGACGACTTTCCGGTCTTCTTGGGCTTCATCGGCGGAGATATCATGTATTTGCCCTTGGATGGCACTAGGGTCGGGATATGGCTCCAGATAATTGACTCGCGGACAGAATAGAGCTGTTGGCTTGCCGTTCTTGTGGCACAGTCGGGCGTAATGTCCGGTTTGCCCACAACTGAAACATGAATTGTTGCGCTAACAATCTTCATGTACCGGGCTGGTCATGATATTCTTGACTTGAGTGGTGGTCTTGTTGACATTTTGCTGCCAGTTGGGCTTGTACTCAACCTGAGTCTGTTGCCACGTGCGAGCCTTCTGCACGGGTTGTTTATCCTTCTTAGCCTGAAATTTGCGCTTGTGGTCATTATTAGCTGGCCTGTTGTCGTGCATGAGCTTGTGTTCTCGTTCTACGATGAGAGTCTTGTTCACCAGAGTTTGGAAGTCCGGAAAATCAAACATGCTGAGAGTGCACCTGAGATGCAGATTCAGTCCTCCAAGAAATCTGTCGACCTTCCGTTCTTAGGTGGCCACATCATAGAGGGAATAGCGGGCCAAATGGTTGAATTTATTCAGGTACTCGCTGACTGACATGCTTCCCTGAGTGAGAGAGAGGAATTCGCTGCTTGATTTTGATAATTCCAAAGGGAATATGGTACTTGCGGAAATGATCCTTAAATTTAGTCCAAGTAATTTCCTCGTCTACGGGCCACATGGCCTTATCATTATCCCACCATATCGCGGCAACTCCTTCAAGATAATGTGTTGCAAAAGGAACCTTGTCTCCTTCTTCAGTGCGAGCAACTTCCAGTTTCTTCTCAATAGTCCTTAACCAATCATGAACGTCCAATGGATCAATAACTTGACTGAAACTAGGAGGCTTGGTTTGCCGAAAATCTGACATCTTGGAGTAATGACCATTCTGATGTCCATTCTGCCCAACCATAACTTGCACACTTTTCAGTAGTTCCATCAGATCGTTGTTCCTTCTTTCTTCAAACATTCGCATCATTTGCTGAGTAGAAGGCGGAGGTGGCTGGTACGGCTCGGGGGAATGTCATGCCTGTCTTGCGGAGCGATGAATAGGGACATCCTCACAAGCTTGGCTGTTGCTGCCTCCCCGTGGCATCCTATTATTTAGTTTCCCAATGCAAAGCAATCGTGATGAGAAATATCCAAAAATGGGTGGAAAGCCAGTGACAAATCCAGAAGAAAACAACGAAAGAAATCAAGGCGAATAAAAAGAGAGTTCCAATATAATTATACATAGACTCAACATAAGAGTTAAACATCATGACAGGGTCACTACCCTCATACATGAAACTAAGCATCATAACACGTGCGACTACATCCATACATCATACTCATGCCGACGGAGATACTCTAGCGATCTACTGCTCGAATGATGCTGCTGCGGGCTCCTCTCCTGAGCCGGACCCAGATCCTGAACTGATAGTGGTGACCTCTGGGTTAAGAGAGACGTGACGACGCTGCCTCGAGGACTCTCCCTCAGGGGCAGGTGCGGGATGGGATCTAAGCATAGGAGTTGTAGGAGTAGCGACAAGGGAAGCCTACGTAGCAAGAGCACTGCGAGGGGTTACTGGCAAAGGGGTAGTGGTACTCTGAGTGGTGGTAGAGACTGGATGAACGTATGGAGTGAAATCAACAATAGGTAGAGGGTTCCTATTACGAGCAGCGGCGAGAGCTATCCGGGTGCGGGTTAGCTCCCGAGCTAAATCGTAGTTCAGGAGATAACTGGCAGTGATATAATGGGAAAGGCGGCTAGTAGGACGATTGCACACCGAATTAATCAAAGGAAAGCGAATACGCCCATTCGCATGCAGAGGTGGGTAGTAAAAGAAACATGGGTGGGTGTGCATGCGAACCTCGTTGTAGCGCAAGTCTACAAGAGCTTCGATTGCAGGAAACTGGACCACCTGAGACATCATAGAAGCGAGACCACCCTTAGTAGAACGAGTGTAAGCGCCGGAAGGGGAACTGTGGCGTAGAGTGACCTCAGCATAATACTCGTACAATGCTCAGGCCAGATGCTCCCTATACACCTGATACTCTGGATCAGCACCCTCTGGGTAGAGTCGTCGCTACACGTTCTGAAGCAAGTGCGGCGATGTGTATGGAGCTGGCTCAGGATGGTACAATATCGGAACTGGAGCCATCTACACTCACAACCATCATACGGTTAGTAATAACAACAGATAACCATGCATGTACTGCAGCAACCAATTTCTATGACCATCGGCACTCAGATGAAACTATTTACCGTTCCACTAACGCACTAACGGTCTAGCATGTCCTACAATCAGCGCGGCTCTTATACCAAGCGTTGTGCCACCCCGGCTCAGAGCAACCGGTTTACCTTGCATTGCCAGCCCAGAGATCAAGTCTTCCGGCAACACACTACAACATGGTGCAGAAACAACCGCTTCATTGATGCTAGCGGATTACACGGGTCTGATATTACATCGAGATAAGAGGTCAAGCGACACACACGATGCGGCTGAATAGTATGTACATTATTTAATGAACATAAAGGGGCCTCGATTACACGAACTACGCGGCAGCGGCAGAATGAAGAAGTGGAACTCCATGGCACAGGGACACCGACGTGGACACAGCCTAGACGCGGGAAGCTCTCCGATGCGAAACGACTTTCCTGAAAACTGGCATGACACGCCAGGTCAGTACATTGAATGTACATGCAAGCTCACAACAAACATAAGCATAATGACAAACAATATCATGACAATTAATCAGGTTAATGCAATGCAAGTAAGACTACTAATGCGTAGAAACCAACATGTGCACCGAGTCCCACGGACTCACTTACTAGATGGATTACCTCGTAACTAAATGATGCTCATACCCGGATTACAACTGAAACCCATCACTCATGATCAGCTCATGATCTCCAGAATCATCAGTGCCATCAACAGTTATTTAGTGTGCAAGGTTAATCATGAAATTTGATCCATGGTGTGACTTACTCCCGAGTTGTGCCCATAACCGAGGACGCGACTATCGATAGATTTAATACAATCTGCAGAGGTAGCGCACTTTACCCACGCCATGGAATACACTGCCTCGCACTCCCATTCGGGTGGACCAACGGCATTTCGACGAAACCCTCCCCTTGTCATGACACTCTCCCGGCCACTTTGACAAACTCCCTCTCAGGGTTATGTCCTGGGTGGCCTCGTGTCTACCAAAGACACCAACGGCCACCGTTGTGGCAAAACAGTCCCAAACGGGGACAAGGTACCATAAAAACAAACGAGCACACAAGGTTATGTCTGCTTATCGGGCTAGGGTATGCACGCCCATAACCTTCCCTCGTTGGAGGCACCGACGAGAGGCACAACAAAGGACCGAATCAAGACCTCCCACAACGTAAATGTGGTCGCACTGAGAAGAACCCGATTCAGTGGCACCATGACTTGATCAACGTCATACTCAATTGGACTTATTAACAGGTTTAACTTGAATAAAAATTTAAACTACCAAGTCATACGATGCGATGATCATGCAACTAATTGACATGCAAAGCATACAACTCCCATGTACGGATCAAACATATCAACATAACTTGCTTCCACTACTCATGATTAAACTTTACTGGTTCTCCCTCAATTTTTATTATCATGCAATATTTTTATTAACTCATAATTTATATGAAGATATCACTTAACAAAAGAACTATCATTATTTATCATAGCAATATAACTAAGGCAAAATTTTATTCTACTAGACCAAACTAGTCCATGCTTTCAACCAGTAACTTAAACAAGCATTTCAAGCATGACCAAGTAACTAGCAAGCAACCATATTTATTTTAAAAATTATTAAATGCATATAAGAACTCATATTTAAGTAGAAACAATCATAGATATTGAAATGACACCATCCAAATGCTGGTGTGGCTTGCCTTAGTGCAGAGGAGGGTCACACTCCTCCTGGTTATCTTCAAGGCAAGTTCCTCCGTCTGAAAATATTTAAAAACCACAAAACAAAATATCAAAAACCGTTCTGAAAATCACTAGAAATTCTAGGAAGCAAGCAAAATTCCACATTTTGGTGTGGTGCTAGAGCTTCCTAAAACAAGCACAATGCAAAAAGAATCAACTCATTTGGACTTATGGGCTAGGAGTTATCATTGGTCAAAGTTCTGGTCAAATATTTGAATTATTTCGAATAAATCAGAAAACCTAGGGGGGTGACGTTGATGGCGTAAAGCCAAGATACGCCCCCGCTCGTATTGCTTTGGGAGCGAGTGGTGAGGTTGACACCGGGCCCCACCGGTCAGGAGAGAGAGGGGAGAAAGGAAACAGAGCGCAGCGGCGCTATGCCGGAGCTTACGCCGGTGACGAGTGGGTCTAGGGAAAAGCCAGAGAGATAGAAGAGGATAGGCGGTCGTGGCGCACCTGCCTGTACCCGTGGCTTGTCGGGGGATGGTCGGAGTTGCTCGCAATCAAGCTTGCAAGCGGCGATGGTGGACGGGGCTTGCCGGAGAGGAAGAAGGCGACGGCGAGGGGCGACTCCAGGGGCTCAGTTGCGTCCAGGCGACACCAGAGGATCCCCAACGACGCGCCTGAGAGGTTGATAGAGCTAGAGGGGCTCTGGAGTGGGGTGGTTGGGCTACGGGGATCGCCGGGGATCTCTGGTCAAGGTCGACGGCCAAAGGCTCGCCCGACCGGGCTACTACTCCTCTATGCGGTTATGGTGGTTGTGTGGTGCGGTGTGAGGCTTCGAAGTGGAGGGAACAACCCCATATATAGCCAGAGCGAGAGGGGGGTACGTGGCGCCGCCGGAGTTCACTTGAGACCGGTGAACGGCGATGAAAGGCACCAGAGGGAGGGGACAAGGGCTCAGTGTGTAGGCGGGAGCTGTCCACGCTCGTGGACGAGCACAGGAGGCAGGGGGAGAAGAAGACAAGGGCATGAGAGAACTGTGGCTTTTGGCCGCGACATGCCCATGCTCGCTGCGGCGTCTCCGCATCGGCGAGCACCAGGGAGGGGTCAAAGGTCACGATCAAGCCTGGTGGCGCGGCGCGGCAGTCGTCGGCGAGCTCTGGCTAGAGCACGTGCCGAACAGAGGCGTTGGCGCTTCTCAGAGCGTGTCGAGCACTTGCCAGACCCCGTGTCCACACGCTATCACCAACCTGGCATGGTCAAAATGATGCCCACGATCGGCCAAACCTTGTCTGGGCTAAAGTCCATGCAGTGATAGGTCTAGGGAAGCTAAGGACTCAATGCCAGGCCGACCAGATGTGACTCAACCATCTAGGGCTGCTACGTTTGGATAGCTTCTAGATGGCCATTAGGGCTGATTTCCTGGGGTTAAGGGTTACTTAGGAGGGTGAAGAGGCTCAAGAAAATTTAGGGCCAAAGGATCAAGGAAAAATGCACTTTCTCTTCAAAGTGAAATTTTGGGCCAGAATAGAAATTATTTTCTGTAGCAAAAATACTACAAAAAGTCATGCAATATTTTTGCATGGGAAGGTGGGCCATGGTTCAAAGAATATTCAGGAGTTATTTCAGATTTTTGGGAGCAATCAGAATGGGGGTTTCTTTGGAGCACTTGTTTCTCGAATGAGTTTCACAGGAGAAAATGAATATTTTCCTTTTCTGAAAAATATTCATTTGATTATTTTGAGGATTTTTCAGAGAACTAAGGTTGAAGGAGAAGTAGATAGGTCACTTGGGTGCAAGTCAAGGGCATGCCCAAGTGACAAGTCTATTTGAATTGATTCCAAAAACTCAAATCCAAGGCAAAGGTAAGACCAAGTCCGGAAAAAAAAAGAGAAGGCAAAATCCAGGCTCTCACAAACTGGCAATTAGTTTCAAATTTCTATTTTTTTTCTTTTCGATGTTTTAAGTTCCATTGATTTTTATGCGTGGACAATTATTTGGATTTTATATTGATATGAATTTATTTTTCAAATTAGTTTGAAGGCAACTCAAAATTTCAGGATTAAAAATAGTTGACCGCATTGAAATATATAAAATTTCGTATAATTTTTAACCCTGACCAAAATATGGGTTGTAATGCTAACAAAAAGAAGATGGGCTCCAAAAAATCCTTAAGAATTAGCAAATGGGCTGTAAATTATTACAAGTAATGGCAGATGGGTTTTATGTTATTTCCATGCATTTGAGGCTGACTTGTGTGCCTACTATAGGTTGACGCGTACGCTTTCCTAAAAAAAGGTTGACGCACACGCAACACCGTGTCAACTTAGTCAACACACGAGAGCAGTGACTGTTGGATGTCCATCCAACGACCGTCGTGCTCTTCAATCTCTGCTCTTCCTACTCCAGCCGCTCCAACAAGCGCCGGCGGGACTGTCTACTAACTCCTCTCGCGGCCGGCTATGCTGCTACGCAGGCCTCACCGCCCCACCGTACTCACCTCGCTGGCCTAGCCATCCCTCTACTCACCCACACCTGTTGTTATTCTCTGGCGACGGCAGACGAACCAGTAAACTCTCGTACTCCCCTCTGCATGGGAAACAACTACCAAGTCTTCCCTGGCTCCGTGTCATTCCCTTCATAGGCCTCGCCATCGTCCACCGCCCTGTTGCTCTCGGCGCGGCATGGTCAACATGGTCAATGAACAACATCCATCAGAAGTGGACTGTATGTGGAGAGGCTGACAGCTGGGTCCACGGCTGCACGCAAGGAAATCCCTCCTTATTACATGCAAAATAATGATTCCACCACCTAACGGCTAGGCCCCCATGAAGGGCCTCTATATTTTTCAAAAGAAAGTTCCCCCCGCTGACAGCTTGGACCCACCAGCTATATCTTCGCACGCAAGGGAGTGCCTCCTTATTAGGCACAAAGAAATGAATACTCTCCCTGCTAGGTGGGACCCACCATAGTGGGAGGATGACTTGTGGGCCTACTAAGTTGACGCGGACGGAGGGCTTTGTCAACTTAGTCAATATGAACGATTCTACCTCCAGTGACCGTACGATGTCCATCCAACGGTCGTAGTGCTTCTTCAACCACTGGTGTTCTTGCTCCAGCCGCCCAATCCACCGCTGGTCGTGCTACCTGCTCCTGCCTCACATTGTCGGCTGTGCTGCCGCAGAGGCTTCACCGCCCCTACTACTCCCACCGCTGGCCAGGCCATCCCTCTACTCACCCACATACCCTATTATTCTGCAGCGACGACAGCCTCACACCGCAGCCAAACCTGTGAACCCTCGTACTCCTCTCCGTGTGGGCATCCACTTTCGCGTCTTCCCCAGCTCCGCGTTGTCCTCTTCCTGGGCCTCGCCGTGGTCCACCAGCTACATCAAGGAATGACTTCCATCAGAAGAGTACTATACATGGAGAGGCTGACAACTGGGTCCACGGCCGCAACAAGGAAGTGCAACCTTGTTACGCACAAATAATGATTCCTCCACCAGACAGCAGGGACCCACCAGACAGGCCACCGTATTTCATGAAAACATTGTTTCCCCTGACTGTTGGGACCCACCAACTACATCTTCGCACGCAAGGAAGTGCCTCCATATTAGGCGCAAAAAAATGAATCCTCCCCCTGACTGCTGGGACCCACCAGCTACATCTTTGCATGCAAGGAAGTTCCTCCTTATCCTACCTGACAATCGGGACCCACCTGGTCGAAGCGTACGTAGCGTTGTCATTCTGGTCGCGAACGTGTACATACATACTGGTCGACCAGTCTGTGTGCATGATGCAGCGATGAACCGTGGCCGAGTAAGGAAGGGCACGTGTCGTAGTAGAGGCGCGCACATAGCATGTCACGCGGTCCCGTTAATATCGTGTACACGTACGTGCAGCCAGGGTGCAAGAAAGAAAATACAGCCACATACGTACATATGGGCGGGGTCTCGAATGGCCTACTTGCGCATACGTACGGCCAGGGCACGTGTACATGGAGTGGCAGTGACAGTGTCCTGTTCATCAGCAGCCAACCTCATAGGTCGGAACAGAATGCGTCGTGTTCATCGGGAGCCAACCAGCTTGGATAGAACAGCCGAATTGAGGCCTGGCATACTGCAAAACGGAGGAAATGGCCTTGTATTCGAGCGCCTACGGTCAAAACGGGATCCTGTTCACCGGGAGGGGTGTGGCGTACCGCAAAATGAAGGAAACAGACTTCTCTTCGACCTCCTATGGTCGAAACGGGGTGTTCTTGATCGGGCGGGGTGTGGCGTACCACAAAACGGAGGAAAAGAACTTGTGTTGGAGCGCTACGGTCAAAAAGTGGGTCCTGTTCATCGGCACAGGTGTGGCGTTCCACAAAACGGGACTCCACGGGGTACTGTTCAGCTCCACCATAACCTCCTCCAGCCTCCACTTGCGACTGTTCATCCAGGGCGTCTCCCTCCTGCCTCCACCAACTACTGTTCATCCGGCCTCCACCGGTCCTCCATCGGCTAATGTTCAACCTGCCCTCTCCACGGGGTCTTGTTCAACCACCCCTACACGGGCTACTGTTCATCCAGCCCTCCAGCGGCTATTGTTTAACCAGCCCTCCATGGGGTCCTCTTCATCCACCCCCAACCGGCTCGATCGGGGTCCTGTTCATCCAACGGCAACGGCCTCTACTACCATGGGGTCCTGTTCATCCACCCCGCAACAACCCTCACTGTTCATCAAGAGGCAGCAGGTTCGATCGGCTTCAGTTAGCACCAGTAGCGAAGGAATCGCTCGATCGGGTTCAGTTAACAGCTAGATCGATCGATCGCTCGGGTTCAGTAACGCGTAGCCTGTAGTGGAATCGCTCGGTTTAGTAGGCGAACGCCTCACTCGGGTTCGGTTAGAGCTCAACTCCTTGCATCGACGTGCGTACGTGTATGAGAGAAACGTGCAATGCTCGGCCCTGACCACCCACCATAACCGGGAACTCCCCGATATTTTCCTCGCCCTTGCTTCTACCACGATTTTTTCCATCATGGACGGACCAAAGAATGTCATGCAGTTGCGTCTCCAGCCCGCCCAGGATGAAACGCCCATTTTCTGTCATGCTTTTTGTCATAGAAGTAGGAGCCCACCGCATCTATGATGATACCGGGTTTTGTCACAATTATCATCATAGAAGTGTCATAAGCATGACAGGAAAAAAATCCGATCGGCCCAAAATGTCACGGATGTGTCTTTTTTTGTAGTGAAAGAAAGATAAGTTGAAAAAGTTTCAACTAATGTTTATTATTTGCTTCCTTGAAAATCCTCCTCGCGCGGATCCTGAGTTCGTACGAGAAAACTGCACACGAACGAATCTTGTCGTGTTTTGTTTCGCGATCTAGTTCTACCTTGAGTTTGCTCAACAGAATCTGTGCAAGCTACGTTCGACGCCGACAAGTTGCCTTGCGGGCGGTCGCTCCCCAGCAAGCTTCCAAACAACATAGGGCACAAGGAGGAAAATCATATGGAAACGGAGACAAACAAGGAGGATAATATTCATTCGTTTGAGCACATGAGATATCATACAATTTTAACAACAAAAGTACTCAGTAATGCCTTTTTTGTCCTCTCCTCCTATGGTTCACGTCAAGTGTAAGGAGGACAAAAGGAGCACCTAGGAAGAGCCCTATCCACCTCCGCCAAGACCAGAGGGACTCAACCCGGGAGGATCAGAGGGACGCCCCCTCCCCTGGCAGGGAAGACAATGTCGGGGTCGAGGTGCCCAGCTGGTGATGAAGGGGTTGCCGGTGCCTAGCTGGTGATGAAGGTGCTGCCGACATTTAGTTGGGTTCCAATTCGTCGTCTTTGAAATTGATGACCGAAGACTCGCCGTCATCTTCTTCACCATTTGTGTCCTCCTCGTCATTGTCACTCGAGGAGGAGCTTTCGCTCTCGCTCAAGCTTTCCGTGCAGCACCCTATGCGAGCACCTGAAGGCCTGATGAACTTCACGAAGAGCGCATCGGATTCCACCAACTTGTAGTGGAGGAATTGCCCTCCGCCAAGTAGCGGGCGCGAGCGAAGGATTTCCACTCTCTGTTGGCGGGGAACTCTACGTCCACCCAAACATCACCATTGAGGCAACCATTCACGCGCAACAACAACCCGAGCGACTGATCCACCTCCATCACCCTAGCAAAGGGACGAGGAAGCCATAGCCTGCTCCTTGCCGGGGGCGGGGCCCCAGGAGGTGGAACAACCGGTGCCCCGGCATGTCCACCTCGACCACAACCGCCGTGATGACCATGACCTTGCCTGACGGCCCCACCCAGCGCGCTGGAACCAGCCCCCATGGGCGTAGTCGAGGAAGAGGTGTGGTGATGAGGAGAAGCTCTCACTTCCACATCGGAAGCATGAGCATGACCTCTCCCTCTCATGATGGTGACATAAGATGCATGGAGAAAAAAGGAGATGGAGATGGATGAGCATCACCTCCCACGCTGCCTCCTTTTATAGGGAAAGGCACGGGGGCTGGCTCTGCACTACCTTAGGGCTACCGCACCACTCCCCCAATCTCGCGCCCTGTGTTTCTAACGGGCGCTTTACTCCACCAGCCGACCATCTTCGCCAATCCGGCATTTTGGCTCCTCTAATCAAGAGACTGCGACCACAACCGCCATTCTGCACCAATCCCATGTCCCATGCCTAATCAACGTCATGGGGGAGGGAAAAGCTGCAGTAAAGGAGGGGGTGATGGTAGAGGAAACAGTTACTTCCAAATGCGCCTAGTCATGGGCTTGTCCACGCGGAGCCTGGTTGCAATCCACGTATGCACACGCCCCCAGTTTCTGGCACGGACGGAGAAAGCTATTTAAAAAACATGACAACGCCAGATGAAAGCTGGGGGCTGGCTCAAATTTTAGGTTAATGAAGAAGCAAAAGAACTTCAAAACATTGGCATCAATCGATCCGGACCAACGTTGTCTTGCCTGTGCATTGTTTGGGCCTCGCCCAATCATGCCCGACAACACATGTGGCCAACGCCTGGGGTTTCCTGTCGGTGTATTAAACATGGGTGTGTAATACCCTGACTCATGCACAGGCAAGTAGCAGCTCTCTCGCCAAACGAACGCCTCAATGGAAGCTGCCAAGTCAAGGAAGCAACTCTTCAAGAGATCAAAGAGTGCATCAAGAAGACCAAGACAAAACAGAAAGAAGAAGCACTAGAAGTAGGTATTGCCGGCAAGGTCGAACCGACAAGACAAAGGCACGAAAAGCCCCACGGCAAGCGGATCCCTGCCAACCACCAGCGCTCTACCTCACCGGACAGCTGATAGCCATTTGGTGAGCTGTCGAGCCGCAGGCGGAGCGTTGGATCCCGCATGCCCCTGTCAGCTCACCGGAAAACAAATTACCTTTATAGACACACGTCATAATGGTGTGTCAAGATAACGGGAGGTAGTTGAGCAAGCGGTGCCGCAACCTTGCCGGGGCTCCTCCTCCTTACAACACCTCGTGATACATTAATGCATTTTTGTCCTAACTAGTACAGTTAGGTGTGATAGCACTATTTCTATCTAATCGTCATTTAATGACCCTTTTGCGCCTGTGGTAAGCCCTTGTTTTATAAAAAGAGGGCTACGGAAACCTTTACGAGGGTTGGAACCCATTGTAACCTCAATTACACATGCCTATGCATATGCTTTCTCCTCGTACCTTGCTGGGGGAGAGCGCTCTGTGCACTCACACACATCCAATACATCCAAGCAGGAGTAGAGTTTTACGGTTAATGGTGGCCCGAACCTGGGTAAATCTTGTTGTTCCTCTTGTTGTTCTTGCTCTTTGCGTTGTGTGCACCCCCTTGCCGGACCAGAAGGGGCAGCATTGTCCCATAGATCGCCGGCTCCACGCCGACATCTTTGGCCGAACCAAAAGGGGTAACATTATCCCATAGATTGCCGGCTCCATGTCGACAATGACCTTGACAAAATCTCCTTGCGTGCCTGAGGGAGTCCTGCATTAAGGGGTCCTCAGGTGTTCGACCTATTGGACATGGGCCGGACTGATGGGCCGCAAATATACAAGACAGAAGACTCTCTCCCATGTCCGGATAGGACTCTCCTTGGCGTGGATGGCAAGCTTGGTGTTCGGATATGAAGATTCCTTTCTCCGTAACCGACTTTGTACAACCCTAGTTCCCTACGGTGTCTATATAAACCAGAGAGTTTAGTCCGTAGAGGCAAGGATAATCATAATCATACAGGCCAGACTTCTAGGGTTTTAGCCATTACGATCTCGTGGTAGATTAACTCTTGTAATACTCATATATTCATCAAGATCAATAAGCAGGAAGTAGGGTATTACCTCCACAGAGAGGGCCCAAACCTGGGAAAAATCGTGTCCCTTGCCTCCTGTTACCATCGACCTTAGACGCACAGTTCGGGACCCCCTACCCGAGATCCGCCGGTTTTGAAACCTACATTGGTGCTTTCATTGAGAGTTCCACTGCGTCGTCACCAGGAGGTTTGATGGCTCCATCAATCATCTACAACAATGCCTCCCTAGAGGAGGTTTTTCTCCCCGGCTAGATCTTTGCGTTTGGCGGCTTCGCACTACGGACCAACTCGCTTGGTCATCTAGAGCAGATCGACAACTACGCGCCAGGTCACAAGATTAGTTTTGGGAATCTTGACTATGTCGCTAATATCCGAGGAGACTTGATCTTCCAAGGATTCACGCCCCCAACCTCCGCTCTGGCCTTAGATCCGGAGCGTACCGCCAGATCCAAAAACGGGCTCCCTGAGCTCGCCGAACTATTTGTAGCCACTAAGCCCATTGTGGGAGAGCCGGGGGAAGAAGTGTCGCTGGCAACCGCTATAAAGTCGAACCCTTCTCCGGACACTAGCTCTGAATCCTCAGAGTCAGCATCGTGCGACTTGGGCCGAGGATTCTCCCTCTCGCCATACTCCACGGGCTCTTTTCTCTCGGGCCAAACCTCGCCTTTAAGTGAGGCTTTGTACTTAATGCGATCCCTTGTCATTACGGAGGAGCAACGTCTGAATTATGCCCAGCCCGGACTAAGGGTCTGAGAGCAGGGAATTTCACATCCCACCCACCACCCACTTTATAGCCACTGTCGAGGACTTAACCGGCATGCTCAGTTATAGCTTCGAAGACATCGACGGTTTAGACGACGATGCCGGAGAAGAACAGGCCCTAAACCCGCCGTTCAACGGACGCTGGACGGCCACTTCTTCATATGACGTGTGTATGGTGGATACACCCAAAGAAACAGTGGCGATGACAAGGAAGATCCAGTCGAGGATAAACCTCCTGAGATACAGCGGAAGCGCCGACGTCAGCGGTGCCGCTCTAAATCACGCCGTGGAAAAGACGGTAATACTGACACAGGAGAAAACAATACTCTGGACGAAGTCGAAGACAATGAAGACCCCGTTGAGCCAACGTCCGGACAGGACGAACGGGAAGATGGGCGAGTAAGCCCTGATGAACAGGCCGTAAACGAAGACTTGGAGGACAGTAATTATCTTCTGCTCTCCGAGGATGAGGTGAGCCTCGGCAACGAGGATTTTATCGTGCCTGAGGAACCACTCAAGTAGGATCGCTTTAAGCGCCGGCTAATAGCCACTACAAGGAGCCTGAAAAAGAAGCAGCAGGAGCTTCAAGCTGATCAAGATCTGCTCGATGATAGGTGGACAAATGTCCTGGCAGCCGAGGAATACGGCCTCGAGCGCCCAACCAAAAGTTACCTGAAGCGTAAATTGCTACCCCAATTTGACTACGAGGCCCTCGAGCCCGCTCTATCAGCACGAATGCGGCTAACCGACCACCACGTGGCCAGGACAAAGCGGCAACTCAAGACGAACACGAGCCAGTAGTACCACGCCAAAAAGGTAGAGATAAAACAGCTAGGGGATATACATATGACCTGCGGCATGACCTGGGCAGTAGAGCAGGACAGACCAGATCGATCTACAGATCGCGGGGGCGTGCCCCTACACGCAACGATGGCTATCTAGCCGGATGTGACAAGCATAATCACGCCCGGGCTGAAAACCGCAGACGGACTCCATCCGAGCTACGTCACGACGTGGCCCACTATAGGGGTGCCGCACACCCCCTTTGCTTCACTGATGAAGTAATGGAGCACGAATTCCCAGAAGGGTTTAAACCCCTGAACTTCGAATCATATGATGGGACAACAGACCCCAAACTATGGATCGAAGATTTTCTCCTCCATATTCATATGACCCGTGGTGACGATCTTCATGCCATCAAATACCTCCCACTAAAACTCAAGGGACTAGCACGGCATTGGTTGAACAGCCTGCCTGAAAACTCCATTGGCAGCTGGGAGGACCTGGAAGACGCCTTCCGCGATAACCTCCAAGGTACATACGTCCGACCTTCGGATGCCGATGACTTAAGCCACATAGTCCAACAACACAGAGAGTCAGCCAGGAAGCTCTGGACTAGGTTCTTAATTAAAAAGAACCAAATTGTCGATTGTCCAGACATCGAAGCCCTCGCGGCCTTGAAGCATAGCGTCCGAGATGAATGGCTCACCCTCCACCTTGGTCAAGACAAACCAAAATCCACGACGGCCCTTACCGCTCTCATGACCCACTTTTGCGTAGGAGAGGACAGCTGGCTTGCTCGTAGAAGCAACAACACCAGCGATCCGGGCACTTGCGAAGTTCGAGATGGCAACAGCAAGCCAGGACACAATAAACAAAAGCGTCGTGACAACAATGAAGGAATGCAAGACACGACGGTCAATGCCGGATTTGTGGCTCCAAACCCGGTCAACGGAAAAAGCCATTCAAGGAAAACAAAGACGGATCATTCAATTTAGACAAGATACTGTATCGGCCCTGTCAGATTCATGTCACCCCCGATAAACCGGCCATTCATACCAATAGAAGTTGTTGGGTCTTTAAACAAGCCGGCAAGCTTAATGCCCAACAGAAGGGGAAGGGGCCACCCAGTGACAGCGACGACGAAGAGACTCGCCAACCGAACACCGGGGGTCAGAAGCAATTTCCCCCCGAAGTAAAAAAAGCAAACATGGTATACGTGACGCACATCCCTGCAGGGGAGCACAAGCGCGCACTATGGGACGCCTACGCCATAGAGCCGGTCGGCCCAAAATTTAGCCAATGGGCGGCCTGTCTAATCAATTTTGATCGCAGGGACCACCCAGCCAGTATCCGTCATGAAGGGTCGGCAACTCTGGTACTCGACCCTATTATCGATGGGTTCCATCTCACGAAACTCCCTATGGACGGTGGAAGTAGCCTTAATCTACTCTACCAAGACACTATCCGCAAGATGGGCATTGATCCTTCAATAATCAAGCCCACCACAACTACGTTCAAGGGAGCAGTACCCGACATAGAAGCTCACTACACGGGCTCAATTACATCGGAGGTCGTTTTTGGCTCGCCGAACAACTTTCAAAGTGAAGGATTGACCTTTGATATCTTCCCGTTCTGCAATAACTACCATGCACTGCTCGGGCGTAATGCTTTTCCTCGTTTTAATACGGTTCCACACTACGCCTATCTAAATCTTAAGATGTCCGGTCCACGGGGTGTCATCACGGTACACAAAAATACGGAACGCTCCCTCCGTATAGAGAAACATACTTCGCGGCTACTGCAGCCAAAGCACAGAGCAGCCTCATCAAGCCGTGTATCTCATCGGCCATCAAGCTGCCGGTCCCTTTAAATAGGACCGATCGATCGCAGAGCTGGATTAGCAGTTTGGCCTCCGTCGTTCGCCTCATATAGTTGCGAAGTTTATACCGCGCATACATAATTATGAACTTAAAATACCCTGGTCATCGGCGGAGGCACAATACGGACAAGCCTACAATACGGTCCGCACTCGCATAGCCTTTTCCCCTTTTTTCTAACTTTTTTTATTTTTTATCACAGGTGACTCAAAGCTTGGTCATCTTACGGACTCTTTCTGAGTTCAGCTTCGTACAGATAACCAAAGGCTATTCCTGCTAAGGAGTCCTTTCGCCGAGGCAAGGCAACACAGACGTGCGACATGAGGTCCAAATGATTTTTGTAGACCGCACTCTTCATTTCAAACCTGTAAAGCGCCTTGTTCCTCAGCCTTCGACCCATGGCATGATAAATAGCCCATTTAGTGGCGTCATAATCTGCATGCTCCGCGGCGCAAATCGCCAGGGGCTCAATATGGCAACATATGAATTGCCGACAAGTTCAAACAGCTTTATAGCACACTTCGGCGTCACGAGTTTGGCCTTATATGCATCAGCTCCGAACCATCTCTTTGGTCAATAGTTGGGTTGCCCGGCTCCTGTGCTTGCTACCTTACGTTCTGCCCTATCGGCTAAGGTTGTAAAGGCAGAACTACTGCGATTGCGTCTCCGATTCATCTGGTCAAGCGCCTCAGTAGAGAAAGACGAAAACTGAGTGTCATGATTACTACAAAAAAAGAAACATCCATGACATTTTGGGCCGAATGAATTTTTTTTGTCATACTTATGACACTTCTATCACGATAATTGTGACAAAACCAGGTATCATCATAGATGTGGTGGGCTCCTACTTCTATGATGAGAAATCATGACAGAAAATGGGCTTTTCGTCCTGGGCGGGCCGGAGACGCAGCTGCATGACATTCTTTAGGATGTCCATGACGGACAAAACCGTGGTAGAAGCGAGGGCGAGGAAAATATCGGGGGAGTTCCCGGTTACGGTGGGTGGTCGGGGCCCGAGTAATGCACGTTTCTTTCGTACGTACGTGTGTGTGTGCGAGGCGTTGCGCTCTAACTAAACCCGAGCGAGGCGTTGGGCTCTAACTGAACCCGAGCGGTTGCACTGCATGCTATGCGTTACTGAACCCGAGCGATCGATCGATCCCTTGCTCTTAACTGAACCCGAGTGATTCCTTCGCCACTACTTCTCACTGAAGCCGATCGAACACTGCTACCTCCTTCCCTTGATGAACAGTGAGTGTTGTTGGGGGGTTTCAATAAACAGTTCCCGGTGGGTGTTGGATGAACAAGACCTCGTGGTAGTAGAGGCCGTTGCCGCTAGATGGACAGTAGCCCAATCGATCGAGCATGTGGATGAACAGGACCCCGTGGAGGGCTAGATGAACAGGACCCCGTGGAGGGCTGGTTGAACAGTAGCCGGTGGAGGGCTGGTTGAACAGTAGCTGGTGGAGGGCTGGATGAATAGTAGCCGGTGTTGGAGCGTGCGGTGGAGGCTGGATGAACAGGAGCCCCGTGGATGAACAGTCACACGTGGATGCTGGAGAAGGTCGACGGTGGATGAACAGGAGCCCGTGGAGGCTGGAGGAGGTCAACGGTGCAGATGAGCAGTATCCCGTGGAGTCTCGTTTTGCGGTATGCCACACCCCTTCCAATGAAGATGACCCCCCTTTCAACCATAGCGCTCCAACACAAGTCAGCTTCCTCTGTTTTGCAGTATGCCACACCCCTCCCGATCAACAGGACCCCATTTTGACCGTAGGAGGTCCGTTTCCTCCGTTTTGTGGTACGCCAGACCCCTCCCGTTGAACAGGATCCCGTTTCCACCGTGGCCGGTCGAACACAAGGCCGTTTCCTCCATTCTGCGGAACGCCAGGCCTCGTTTACATCGCATGTTCCGTCCAAGCCGGTTGGCTCCCGATGAACAGTACGCGTTTCGTTCCCTCCCGATGAACATGACGCATTATGTTGCCTCACCATGAAGACGATGACGACGCAGTTTCTTCGTTCCGACCCAGGCATGTACACGAGCCCCGGCCGTACGTATGCACGAGTAGGCGTTCGAGACCCCGCCCGTCTGTAGGTACGTGGCCATATTTTCTTTCTTCACCCTGGCCGCTGTACGTACGTGTACATGCTACGTGCGCGCCTCTACTAAGACACGCGCGCGCCTCTACTATGGCACGTGCCCTTCCTTACACGGCCACGGTTCATGGCCGCAGCCTGCAGACAGACTGATCGACCAGTATGGACGTACACATTCGTGACCGGAATGACAACGCTACGTACGCTTCGATCGGTGGGTCCCGACTGTCAGGCACTTCCTTGTTGGGGAACGTAGTAATTTCAAAAAAAATCCTACGCACACACAAGATCATGGTGATGCATAGCAATGAGAGGGGAGAGTGTTGTCTACGTACCCTCGTAGACCGAAGCGGAAGCGTTGACGCAACATAGAGGAAGTAGTCGTACGTCTTCCCGGTCCAGCCGATCCAAGCACCGTTACTCCAGCACCTCCGAGTTCTTGACACACGTACAACTCGATGACGCACACCGGGCTCCGATCCAGCAAAGCTTCGGGGAGGACTTCCGTCAGCACGACGGCGTGGTGACGATCTTGATGTTCTACTGTCGCAGGGCTTCGCCTAAGCACCGCTACAATATGACCGAGGTGGAATATGGTGGAGGGGGGCACCACACACGGCTAAGGAACGATCACGAAGATAAACTTGTGTGTCATGGGGTGCCCCCCTGCCCCCGTATATAAAGGAGCAAGGGGGAGGAGGCCGGCCCTAGGAGGGGCGCGCCAGGGAGTAGGATTCCTACTCCTAGTTGGAGTAGGTTTCCTCCTTTCCTAGTCCAACTAGGTCAAGGGGGGATAGAGGGGAAGAGGGGAAGGAAGGGAGAGAGGGGCCGCGCCCCAAACCCCTTGTCCAATTCGGACTGGGCTTGGGAGGGGCGCGCGCCACCTCCTGGTCCTTCCCACTAAGGCCCATCAAGGCCCATTGCTTCTTCCTCGTATTCCCGTAACTCCCCGGTACCTCCGAAAATACCCGAATCACTCGGAACCTTTTCGATGTCCGAATATAGTCGTCCAATATATCGATCTTTACGTCTCGACCATTTCAAGACTCCTCGTCATGTCCCCGATCTCATCCGGGACTCCGAACTCCTTCGGTACATCAAAACTCATAAACTCATAATATAACTGTCATCGAAACCTTAAGCGTGCGGACCCTACGGTTCGAGAACAATGTAGACATGACCGAGACACGTCTCTGGTCAATAACCAATAGCGGGACCTGGATGCCCATATTGGCTCCTACATATTCTACGAAGATCTTTATCGGTCAGACCGCATAACAACATACATTGTTCCCTTTGTCATCGGTATGTTACTTGCCCGAGATTCGATCGTCGGTATCCAATACCTGGTTCAATCTCGTTACCGGCAAGTCTCTTTACTCGTTCTGTAATACATCATCTCGCAACTAACATATTAGTTGCAATGCTTGCAAGGCTTATGTGATGTGCATTACCGAGAGGGCCCAGAGATACCTCTCCGACTATCGGAGTGACAAATCCTAATCTCGAAATACGTCAACCCAACAAGTACCTTTGGAGACACCTGTAGAGCACCTTTATAATCACCCAGTTACGTTGTGACGTTTGGTAGCACACAAAGTGTTCCTCCGGTAAAGGGGAGTTGCATAATCTCATAGTCATAGGAACATGTATAAGTCATGAAGAAAGCAATAGCAACATACTAAACGATCGGGTGCTAAGCTAATGGAATGGGTCATGTCAATCAGATCATTCAACTAATGATGTGACCTCATTAATCAAATAACAACTCTTTGTCTATGGTTAGGAAACATAACCATCTTTGATTAATGAGCTAGTCAAGTAGAGGCATACTAGTGACACTCTTGTTTGTCTATGTATTCACACATGTATTATGTTTCCGGTTAATACAATTCTAGCATGAATAATAAACATTTATCATGAAATAAGGAAATAATTAATAACTTTATTATTGCCTCTAGGGCATATTTCCTTCAGTCTCCCACTTGCACTAGAGTCAATAATCTAGTTCACATCGCCATGTGATTTAACAGCAATAGTTCACATCATCATGTGATTCACATCGATATGTGACCAACAGTAAAAAGGGTTTACTAGAGTCAGTAATCTAGTTCACATCTCTATGTGATTAACACCCAAAGAGTACTAAGGTGTGATCATGTTTTGCTTGTGAGAGAACCTTAGTCAACGGGTCTGCCAAAATTCAGATCCGTGTGTATTTTGCAAATTTCTATGTCTACAATGCTCTGCACGGAGCTACTTTAGCTAATTTCTCCCACTTTCAATATGTATCTAGATTGAGACTTAGAGTCATCTAGATTAGTGTTAAAACTTGCATCGACATAACCTTTTACGACGAACCTTTTTGTCACGTCCATAATCGAGAAACATATCCTTATTTCACTAAGGATAATTTTGACCGATGTCCAGTGATCTACTTCCTAGATCACTATTGTACTCCCTCGCTTAAACACAGTGTAGGGTATACAATAGATCTGGTACATAGCATGGCATACTTTATAGAATCTATGGCTGAGGCATAGGGAATGACTTTCATTCTTTCTATTATCTGCCGTGGTCGGGCTTTGAGTCTTACTCAATTTCACACCTTGTAACACAGGCAAGAACTCTTTCTTTGACCGATCCATTTTGAACTACTTCAAAAACTTGTCAAGGTATGTACTCATTGAAAACTTATCAAGCGTCTTGATCTATCTCTATAGATCTTGATGCTTAATATGTAAGCAGCTTCACCGAGGTCCTTCTTCGAAAAATTCTTTCAAACACTCCTTTATGCTTTACAGAATAATTCTACATTATTTCCGATCAACAATATGTCATACATATACTTATCAGAAATGTTGTAGTGCTCCCACTCACTTTCTTGTAAATACAGGCTTCATCGCAAGTCTGTATAAAACTATATGCTTTGATCAACTCATCAAAGTGTATATTCCAACTCCGAGATGCTTGCACCAGTCCATAGATGGATCGCTGGAGCTTGCATATTTTGTTAGCACCTTTAGGATTGACAAAACCTTCTAGTCGCATCGTATACAACTCTTCTTTAATAAATCCATTGAGGAATGCAGTTTTGTTTATCCATTTGCCAGATTTCATAAAATGCGGCAATTGCTAACATGATTCGGACAGATTTAAGCATAGATACGAGTGAGAAACTCTCATCGTAATCAACACCTTGAACTTGTCGAAAACCTTTTGCGACAATTCTAGCTTTGTAGATAGTAACATTACTATCAGCGTCTGTCTTCCTCTTGAAGATCCATTTATTTTCTATGGCTTGCCGATCATCAGGCAAATCCATCAAAGTCCATACTTTGTTCTCATACATGGATCATATCTCAGATTTCATGGCCTCAAACCATTTCGCGGAATCTGGGCTCGTCATCGCTTCCTCATAGTTCGCAAGTTCGTCATGGTCTAGTAACATGACTTCCAGAAAAGGATTACCATACCACTCTGGTGCGGATCTCACTCTGGTTTACCTACGAGATCCGGTAGTAACTTGATCTGAAGTTACATGATTATCATCATTAGCTTCCTCACTAATTGGTGTAGTAGTCACAGGAACATATTTCTGTGATGAACTACTTTCCAATAAGGGAGAAGGTACAATTACCTTATCAAGTTCTACTTTCCTCCCACTCACTTCTTTTGAGAGAAACTCCTTCTCTAGAAAGTATCCATTCTCTGCAACGAATGTCTTGCCTTCGGATCTGTGATAGAAGGTGTACCCAACTGTCTCCTTTGGGTATCCTATGAAGACATATTTCTCCGATTTGGGTTTGAGCTTATCAGGATGAAACTTATTCATATAAGCATCACAATCCCAAACTTTAAGAAACGACAACTTTGGTTTCTTGCCAAACCACAGTTCATATTGTGTCGTCTCAACGGACTTAGATGGCGCCCCTTTTTAATGTGAATGCAGATGTCTTTAATGCATAACCCCAAAACGATGTTGGTAAATCTGTAAGGAACATCATAGATTGCACTATATCCAATAAAGTACGGTTATGACGTTCGGACACACCATTATGTTGTGGTGTTCCAGGTGGCGTGAGTAGTGAAACTATTTCACATTGTTTTAACTGAAGACCAAACTCGTAACTCAAATACTCTTCTCCACGATCAGATCGTAGGAACTTTATTTTCTTGTTACGATGATTTTCCACTTCACTCTGAAATTATATGAACTTTTCAAATGTTTCAAACTTCTTATTTCATTAAGTAGATATACTCATATCTGCTTAAATCATCTGTGAAGGTTAGAAAATAATGATACTTGTCGCGAGCTTTAATATTCATCGGACCACATACATCAGTATGTATGGTTTCCAACAAATATGTTGCTTGCTCCATTGTTCCGGAGAACGGCGTTTTAGTCATCTTGCCCAAGAGACATGGTTCGCAAGCATCAAGTGATTCCAAAATCCCATCAGCATGGAGTTTCTTCATGCGCTTTACACCAATATGACTTAAACGGCAGTGCCACAAATAAGTCGCACTATCATTATTAACTTTGCATCTTTTGGCTTCAATATTATGAATATGTGTATCACTACGATCGAGATCCAACGAACCATTTTCATTGGGTGTGTAACCATATAAGGTTTTATTCATGTAAACAGAACAACGATTTATTCTCTTACTTAAATGAATAATCGTATTGCAATAAACATGATCAAATCATATTCATGCTCAACGCAAACACCAAATAACACTTATTTAGGTTCAACACTAATCCCGAAAGTATAGGGAGTGTGCGATGATGATCATATCAATCTTGGAACCACTTCCAACACACATCGTCACTTCACCCTTAACTAGTCTCTGTTTATTCTGCAACTCCCGTTTCGAGTTACTAATCATAGCAACTGAACTAGTACCAAATACTGGGGGGTTGCTATGAACACTAGTAAAGTACACATCAGTAATATGTATATCAAATATACCTTTGTTTACTTTTCGATCCTTTCTTATCCACCAAATATTTGGGGTAGTTCCGCTTCCAGTGACCAATCCCTTTGTAGTAGAGGCACTTAGTCTCAGGCTTAGGACCAGACTTGGGCTTCTTCACTTGAGCAGCAACTCGCTTGCCGTTCTTCTTGAAGTTCCCCTTCTTCCCTTTGCCCTTTTCTTGAAACTAGTGGTCTTGTCTATCATCAACACTTGATGTTTTTCTTGATTTCTACCTTCGTCGATTTTAGCATCACGAAGAGCTTGGGAATTGTTTCCGTTATCCCTTGCATATTATAGTTCATCACGAAGTTCTATTAACTTGGTGATGGTGACTAGAGAATTCTGTCAATCACTATCTTATCTGGAAGATTAACTCCCACTTGATTCAAGCGATTGTAGTACCTAGACAATCTGAGCACATGCTCACTAGTTGAGCGATTCTCCTCCATCTTTTAGCTATAGAACTTGTTGGAGACTTCATATCTCTTAACTCGGGTATTTGCTTGAAATATTAACTTCAACTCCTGGAACATCTCATATGGTCCATGACGTTCAAAACGTCTTTGAAGTCCCGATTCTAAGCCGTTAAGCATGGTGCACTAAACTGTCAAGTAGTCATCATATTGATCTAGTCGAACGTTCATAACGTCTGCATCTGCTCCTGCAATAGGTCTGTCACCTAGCGGTGCATCAAGGACATAATTCTTCTGTGCAGCAATGAGGATAAACCTCAGATCACGGATCCAATCCGCATCATTGCTACTAACATCTTTCAACACAATTTTCTCTAGGAACATATCAAAATAAACATATGAAAGCAACAATGTGAGCTATTGATCTACAACATAGATATGCTAATACTACCAGGACTAAGTTCATGATAAATTAAAGTTCAATTAATCATATTACTTAAGAACTCCCACTTAGATAGACATCCCTCTAATCCTCTAAGTGATCACGTGATCCAAATCAACTAAACCATAACCGATCATCACGTGAAATGGATTAGTTTTCAATGGTGAACATCTTTATGTTGATCATATATATTATATGATTCACGCTTGACCTTTCGGTCTCCGTGTTCTGAGGCCATATCTGTATATGCTTGACTCGTCAAGTATAACCTGAGTATTCCGCGTGTGCAACTGTTTTGCACCCGTTGTATTTGAACGTAGAGCCTATCACACCCGATCATCACGTGGTGTCTCAGCACGAAGAACTTTCGCAACGGTGCATACTCAGGGAGAACACTTCTTGATAATTAAGTGAGAGATCATCTTATAATGCTACCGTCAATCAAAGCAATATAAGATGCATAAAAAGATAAACATCACATGCAATCGATATAAGTGATATGATATGGCCATCATCATCTTGTGCTTGTGATCTCCATCTTCGAAGCACCGTCATGATCACCATCGTCACCGGTGCGACACCTTGATCTCCATCGTAGCATCGTTGTCGTCTCGCCAATCTTATGCTTCTACGACTATCGCTACCGCTTAGTGATAAAGTAAAGTATTACAGGGCGATTGCATTGCATACAATAAAGCGACAACCATATGGCTCCTGCCAGTTGCCGATAACTTAGTTACAAAACATGAGCATCTCATACAATAAAATTTAGCATCATCCCTTGACCATATCACATCACAACATGCCCTGCAAAAACAAGTTAGACGTCCTCTACTTTGTTTGTTGGAAGTTTTACGTGGCAGCTACGGGCTTAAGCAAGAACCAGTCTCACATACGCATCAAAACCACAACGATAGTTTGTCAAGTTGATGCCGTTTTAACCTTCGCAAGGACCGGGCGTAGCCACACTCGGTTCAACTAAAGTTGGAGAAACTGACACCCGCCAGCCACCTGTGTGCAAAGCACGGCGGTAGAACCAGTCTCGCGTAAGCGTACGCATAATGTCGGTCCGGGCCGCTTCATCCAACAATACCGCCGAATCAAAGTATGACATGCTGGTAGGCAGTATGACTTATATCGCCCACAACTCATTTGTGTTCTACTCGTGCATATAACATCAAACCATAAAAACCTAGGCTCGGATGCCACTGTTGGGGAACGTAGTAATTTCAAAAAAAATCCTATGCACACACAAGATCATGGTGATGCATAGCAACGAGAGGGGAGAGTGTTGTCTACGTACCCTCGTAGACCGAAGCGGAAGCGTTGACGCAACATAGAGGAAGTAGTCGTACGTCTTCCCGGTCCAACCGATCCAAGCACCGTTACTCCGGCACCTCCGAGTTCTTGACACACGTACAACTCGATGACGCACCCCGGGCTCCGATCCAGCAAAGCTTCGGGGAGGAGTTCCGTCAGCACGACGGCGTGGTGACGATCTTGATGTTCTACTGTCGCAGGGCTTCGCCTAAGCACTGCTACAATATGACTGAGGTGGAATATGGTGAAGGGGGGCACCGCACACGGCTAAGGAACGATCACGAAGATCAACTTGTGTGTCATGGGGTGCCCCCTTGCCCCTGTATATAAAGGAGCAAGGGGGAGGAGGCCGGCCCTAGGAGGGGTGCGCCAGGGAGTAGGATTCCTACTCGTAGTTGGAGTAGGTTTCCTCCTTTCCTAGTCCAACTAGGTCAAGGGGGGAAAGAGGGGAAGAGGGGAAGGAAGGGAGAGAGGGGCCGCGCCCCAAACCCCTTGTCCAATTCAGACTGGGCTTGGGAGGGGCGCGCGCCACCTCCTGGTCCTTCCCACTAAGGCCCATCAAGGCCCATTGCTTCTTCCTCGTATTCCCGTAACTCCCCGGTACCTCCGAAAATACCCGAATCATTCGGAACCTTTCCGATGTCCGAATATAGTCATCCAATATATCGATCTTTATGTCTCGACCATTTCGAGACTCCTCGTCATGTCCCCGATCTCATCCGGGACTCTGAACTCATTCGGTACATCAAAACTCATAAACTCATAATATAACTTTCATCGAAACCTTAAGCGTGCGGATCCTACAGTTCGAGAACAATGTAGACATGACCGAGACACGTCTCTGGTCAATAACCAATAGCGGGACCTGGATGCCCGTATTGGCTCCTACATATTCTACGAAGATCTTTATCGGTCAGACCGCGTAACAACATACGTTGTTCCCTTTGTCATCAGTATGTTACTTGCCCGAGATTCGATCGTTGGTATCCAATACCTAGTTCAATCTCGTTACCGGCAAGTCTCTTTACTCGTTCCGTAATACATCATCTCGCAACTAACATATTAGTTGCAATGCTTGCAAGGCTTATGTGATGTGCATTACCGAGAGGGCCCAAAGATACCTCTCCGACTATCGGAGTGACAAATCCTAATCTCGAAATACGCCAACCCAACAAGTACCTTTGGAGACACCTGTAGAGCACCTTTATAATCACCCAGTTACGTTGTGACGTTTGGTAGCACACAAAGTGTTCCTCCGGTAAACGGGAGTTGCATAATCTCATAGTCATAGGAATATGTATAAGTCATGAAGAAAACAATAGCAACATACTAAACGATCGGGTGCTAAGCTAATGGAATGGGTCATGTCAATCAGATCATTCAACTAATGATGTGACCTCATTAATCAAATAACAACTCTTTGTCTATGGTTAGGAAACATAACCATCTTTGATTAATGAGCTAGTCAAGTAGAGGCATACTAGTGACACTCTTGTTTGTCTATGTATTCACACATGTATTATGTTTCCGGTTAATACAATTCTAGCATGAATAATAAACAATTATCATGAAATAAGGAAATAAATAATAACTTTATTATTGCCTCTAGGGCATATTTCCTTCATTCCTTGCATGCGAAGATGTAGGTTGTGGGTCCCAGCATTCAGGGGGCCAATAAATTTTTTTGCCCATAATATGGACGCACTTCCTTGCGTGCGAAGATGTAGCTGCTGGGTCCCAGCAGTCAGGGGGAAATGTTTTTTTCGCGAAATACGGTGGCCTGTCCGGTGGGTCCCCGATGTCAGGTGGAGGGATCATTATTTTCCGCATAATAAGGAGGCACTTCCTTGCTGCGGCCGTGGACCCAGCTGTCATCCTCTCCACGTACAGTACTCTTCCGATGGAAGTCGTTCCTTGAACACGTTAACCACGCCGCGCCAAGAGCACCAGGGCGGTGGACAACAACGAGGCCTAGGAAGGGGACGACGCGGAGGCGGGGAAGACGCAGCAGTGGATGCCCACACGGGGAGGAGTATGAGGGTTCACTGGTTCGGCTTCAATGTGAGGCTGTCGTCATCGCAGAATAATAGTAGGTGTGGGTGAGTAGAGGGAAGGCATGGCCAGCGGTGGGAGTACTAGGGGGCGGTGAGGCCTCTGCGGCAGCACAGCCGGCCATGGGAGGCAGGAGCAGGCGGCACGACCAGCGCTGCTTTGGGCGGCTCGAGCGAGAAGACCAGAGGTTGAAGAAGCACTACGGCCGTTGGATGGACATCATACGGTCACTTGAGCTAGAATAGTTCATATTGACTAAGTTGACAAAGCCCACCATCCCCATAAACTTACTAGGCCCACAAGTCAGCCTCCCACGTAGGGGGTATTCATTTTTTGTGCGTAATAAGGAGGCACTTGCTTGAGTGCGAAGATATAGTTGGTGGGTCCCAGATGTCAGGTGGAGGAATCACTATATTGCACGTAATAAGGAGGCATTTCCTTGTGTGCGGCCGTGGACCCAGCTGTCAGCTTCTCCACGTACAGTCCACTTCTGATGGATGTCGTTCGTTGACCATGTTGACCACGCCGCGCCCCTTCCGACGGATGACGGCGAGGCCGACGAAGGGAACGACAAGGAGCCGGGGAAGACACGGAAGTGGCTGCCCACGCGGTGGGGAGTATGAGGGTTGATTGGTTCGGCTGCCGTCGCCGGAAAATAACAGAATGTGTGGGTGAGTAGAGGGATAGACAGACCAGGGATGCGAGTATGGTGGGATCGTGAGGCCTGCCCAGCCGCACAGCCGGCCACCGGAGGCAGGAGGAGGCGGTTCCGCGGGCGCTGGTTTGGGTGGCTGGAGCAGGAAGATCAGAGACTGAAGAAGCATGATTGCCGTTAGATTGACATCTAACGGTCTGACGCTGGTAGAGTCGATTGTTGACTAAGTTTCTTTTTTGGAGAAACCTTGGGTACTCATGAACTTAGTAGGCCCACAAGTTAGCCTCCAAATGTATGGGAGACAACATAGAGCCCATTTGCTAAAAAAATTATAATTTGCAGCCCATTTTCTAATTCTTAAGTAATTTATTACAGCCCATTTTCTGCGCAGGACCACGGTCAAAAAGTTCAACATTATTTTGCATATTTCGGTGGAGTCCGAACTGTTGTAATCCCAAAATGATAAACATTTTTTTAAGAACCTATTGATTTTCCAAAAAAAAATCATTCTGTTTTTGTAAGCAAATAAGACGTGGGACAATTGAGTTGGTTTAAGGGAAAACGAGTTGTAAAGAAATCAGCGCTGGGAGGGAAAACAACAACAAAAATAAGGATGTAAATAAGAAAAGGGAACTAGGTTTGCGTCTAAAAAGAAAAATAGAGCTATAAACAAAGGAATATGTTTGTGCAAGTAGACGGCCGATCGGTGTCTTACCTGAAAGTTTCTCAGGATGGGTGTAGCATATGCCGTGCTCGCTGTCGATGGTTCGTATGAACAAATTGATGAGAGGGTGAGATCTCGCGCTATCAGCAGTTACTTTGGCCTCAAGGTGCTCGATCAGCTCCTGATCCGTGGGATCGAACTTGACGCCAGCCGGCAGCACCGACCAATCCTTCTTGGACTTGCATCGGTTAATTCCAGTTACATGGTACTCAATGTATGATCAATCGACTATTTTAGGTGAATGATGAAAGATTTCGACGGATAAGTGGTACTCCAAATCTGAAGTCCACAATATCCGAAGACGCCGCCGGGATTCTTGTATCACCTCATGCGCGGCGTGTTGTCACGTCAATTCAATGTGTGGACATGATGAATAATTTGACCCACGTATACTAGTATTGCTACTGTACTACTTACTAGTCGTATTTAGTGTCACATTTTAACCATAGGTTTAACTAACAAAATGTCAATGCATGTCACCGAAAATTATTCCACTGGAAACTATGTTAAAATACGAATAAAACGATACAATTTTTTGTGACATGCATTAACATTTAGTTAGTGAAATTTATGGTCAAAATTTGACACAAATTACGTAGGGGACCAGTAAACCAGGAGGGAGGTAGTAGTACGAGTAGCGCAATGTACGATATAGAGGACTAGTATAAATTTAGAAATGGGGCAAGTAGTTACAAGGTTGTGCCACAAACTATGTAGGTTACATGAGTAATAGAAAATATAATTCCCATTGGACAACACTTTCACCAACAAGTACACACTTGAAGCCGTGGGTCTATTATGATAGGGAAACGCTTTGTATCTATAGTCTGATAACTCTCCAGCGTCAGACCATTCCTTCTTCGTCGATGTAACTGAAATCCGACGCTCAAGATTTGTCCTTCTTTTGGAGTAATTAAGGAAATAATAAAGAAACAATCGGCTGGGAGATAACCTGGCAACGTCCGCGCGTGATTCTCTCCTTATTCCCAGATTCGTCCTGAGCGCACCAGACCTCGCTCGCCTCGCCAGACCCTCCTCCCCCCGGCTCCGGCCCTGCTCCTCCTTCTCGAGCTTCATCCAGCAGCACAGCAAGCTTACAAGCCAGGTCGGACCACCACCTCCTCCTTCTCTCCTCGCCGTCGAGCCCCCCGGCCACCCCTTGGCCTATTCCATCGATGCGTCCCAAGGGGGAGATGGACGTGCGCCATCCTGGCATTAGGCGGTCGAGGCCCCAATCCTCAACTGCGATTCATGGGTAGGCAGGTTACAAATCGGCTGGATTAGGCTGCCGGAGTAAAGCTCACATCTCGAAATCGAAGGTGTTGTATTGCTTCCATCGCCCTCGATTTGATGGTTCATTATCTGACTAGTATTCATGAAGTTCATGCTTTAGGTCTCCGTTGATGAAGTTTTTACATATTTAGATAACACATACCTATTACGTACTTTCAATATTCGGTATTCCAATGAATATGACAAATGTAGAGAAAATTTTCTGTCATTGCTTCCGTATACAGATTCCAAAAATATGTATCATCAGTTGGCAGCAATCTTTTTTGTTTTATGTATCATCAGCTTTCGAAATTTGATGCTTCCACTTAATATTAGAAATGCACCATTTGCATTGTTTCTTAGCTTCGCACTTCTGTGCTTCTACATTGTACTCATTTTGCAGCGGTCGCCTAGATGTATTACATGCCATCGTCTCATAATGGTTTATTCCAAAAATATGTATGCACAGAAACCTTTTTTTGTTTCTGTTTCAAAATTTCATGCTTCGACCTAACACAAATAATGCACGTGATTTTCTCCCAGCTTCATACCTCTGTGCTTCTACATTATACTCATTTTGCTACAGTCGTATAGAAACATGCTTCCATGCCAACATCTCATAATGGGTTTTAATAGGCCTGGTTCCATACAACTATGTTCAACACACAAGCGAATCTATCCCTTTATTCTCTCTTACACTTTTTTCACAATTGTTAACGTATTACATTGCATATGTTCTGACCTGACATTCAAAAATGAAGAAAGACGATGGGCCGCATATGCTCAGGAGCCGATATGCCGATCCTTTCGTCAGTATAAAAAAAATGCTTCCACGTTACACTTCTAATGTACCCATTACTCTTTTTTGGTGCTTCCAATATTGGTGCTTCTATATTATAATTGTTTCTTTTGTCGGTATAAAAAATGCTTCCATTGAACAATATATCATCGGTTCGGTTTGTGCATCAGCGACACAAAAGATGCGTCCCCATGTTGGTAGCTACCTTAGTTTATTATCCATTATAAATGATATACTATGCATCATACGATGACCTCTAATGTTGAGTTCCCCGGTTCATGCTTCTTGCATTTTGCCATACCGTGTCTTCATATTTCAAATGTTTGCATTAGTTAGCACCAATGCAGCTTAAACAATGGCCTTGTGCTTCGTGGTTTTTCTACCTAAGTTGTATAATTGCACCCATACTTCTACCTATATGTCCTTGGTATTCCATTTTTCTGAGGTATTTTATTTTGAACATTGCCCCCATGCTTCTAGTTTCATCACATACTCCAGTTTATCTTGTGCAGGCTTTGCATCATTCCTTTCTTGGTTTCCTCATTGCCATTGTGTGCTTAACCACTTAAGTTCTTATCTCCCATACTAGATACTACTTATTTTTATAACATTTCTCATAATAATTATGTATGCTAACGTACTAAGTTCACAGATTTTTCATGCACTAGTCAAATTGAAAGTAATTCATCCATTTTTCAGTTGGTGTTGTGCCGGCAGGTGTGCTTCCATGGTCTTGATAGCTTATCATGTATGTCCTCCACCTCGTCATTGAGGTGTGCTTCGATGGTTCTACTCTTCCTCGTGCTATCGTCGTCAAGTTGGACCACCAGTCATTATGAAAGAGAGTGAGAAATCCTTAGACCATCTGAATGTGGAAGGATGCGCGGCCTCTCTCGGTGGGATTTGTATTGTGTCGAGATGGCAAGAACATATAATCGATTCATGTTGTTTGAAGCAACTTCTATGGATGCAAATTGTATTTTCTTCGGAAGCAAATTCTATTTTTTTTATATTAGATGTTTGATGGTATTTGTTGGACGCATGCACTCAAACAATTCTCTGGTCGCATGGAACATATTTTGGAAACTGAAGTCTTGGAAGCAAGGACAGTCGAAAACAAAAAATAAACCAAAAAGCAAGGATCCCCACGAGACTGAAAACAGCGTACTGAAAACCTTTTAGGAAGCAAAGAAAAGAAACAATCCAGGTTTGTACCCAAAAAATTGAGGAAGCAACAATCCTGGTTCGTGCCATGCAAAATGTTTTTTGGAAACTAACGATCTTGTTTAGGAAAACCAGCGTATGAAGCAAACAAAAAATCCTCATGGACAGAAAACTTCTTGAGAAGCAACGATCCAGGTTCGTACGAAGCAATTTTTTTGGGGAAGCAACGATCTTGATTAGGAAGCATTGATCCTCGCGATTGGAAACAAATAAAATAGCTTAATTAATCATCCGTAGATTTAGGAAGAAGTTGTTAAAAAATAGGAAAGAAATTAATCGTAGTTAATGCCAAATCCTGCATGCAAACTAACTCACGCGAATTCTGGTAGCAGATCGGACGACGTGCATGCTTCCAATCGTATGGCCATAGACTAGTCTGATAGATAGCAAATACCAGTAGTCTGATGCCTAGTGGCTTCCATTATGATAACACCAAGAGTCTTATTCTGCTACCAAGACTAGCCACAATGGGTAGTAACATAAAGTAGTAACATGAGCATGTTACTACTCTATGTTACCACCTCTATAGTGGGAAGTAACATATGTGTGGTAACATGCAACACTTTATTTATTATGCTATAGACTCATCTTGCTTTGATATGTGTGATGTTACAGTAACTAGCTAAGTTATTAGAACTACCTCTCTCTTCATTAACTCATTGTCACATAGACAAATTTGCTGAGTTAGACTTAAAATTACTGCTGAAGTTACTCCCATTGTGCCTAGTCTAATCTGCTAACACCTCTGTACTCCGACGACCACTGGCCTACCCCACTACCCACCACTCTTCCTGAGCCCGAGGGCCACAACCTCTCTCCCCTTCCGCATCGGTGCCCCGCACCACCACCACCTACCCCAAGCCCGGCCGCCCGCCACCACTCCCACAGCCGGCGGCCACCGCGGCGCCCCACCCCACCCCACCACCATAAGGACCCCGCCCTTCTCCCACCCCACCCCACGCACCAACAGCCCCCCTGCTCCACCTTCTAATCCCACGCACCGCCGCCGGACCCTTCCCCGACAGCTATACCGCCCGAAAGGATCTGCCACGGCCAACAGCAGCCACGGATCCATCGGCCGCGGGCACCCAATCGGCGACCAGAGACTTGCCCGCGCCGGATCTGACTGTCCCGGTCCCATGCGCTGCCATCAGGCCTGCCGGCGCATGGCATTCAGCCGAGCCGCCGCCCTCCCCCGCGGTGGACGGATCCGGCACGATCCCAGTCATCGGGATGGACGCTCGTCGGCCAGTTTCTGGTCACCGGCGAGCATCCCTGAGATCCAACGCCCAACGCCCGCCTTCCTGTGGCGCCTGGAGAGGCCTACGTGGCGGCCCGCCTTCCACCACCGGCCCCTGTGCCATTCGCGAGGTGAAGTCACCTCCCACTTTGCAGGGGGTGCGCGTGCAGTTCGGCTGGCGCGATGGTGCAATCCTGCAGGGTAACTCGTGCAGTGCTCACACACCACAACAGCACCACCTCCGCCCCCACAACGGCGGGGTACTGCAGGATTTGGAGGCATGGAGCCTGCAGTCGAGTGTCAAGGCCGGGCTGCTGGCTAAATGACTAACAGACCACCCGGGAGGAGCTCCTCGAGTCCAGCATGTTGGACACACTCGCGGTCAGCTCTCCATCCCTCATGTTTTCGCCTCTGAAGGTTGCAGCTGCTCGTGGTACGAGGAAGAAAGGCCTATCCGCCTCTGGAACTCTGTTGCTAGACCACCCCGTCGCAGCTCTGTTCTCCCCAACATTTACTTCACCCCTGTCGTAGCTCGCGGCTCCCTCCTCCAACTGTTGCAGTTCATTTGATTTTTGTGTTGAAGATCACGGAATCTTGTTTTGTAGTTCATTGGGGTGTGGTTCGCCATTTGCACATCCCGGGTTGGGCAGTCCGCAGCATGTGGAGTCGCGGGCATGGGCGTGCAGTGCTGCGCGTCGGTGCATGCAGTGCAGCGTGTGGGTGTGTTCAGTGCTCAATGATGGTTGTGGAGCACCAGGGGATGAGCACCACGTCCCCACCCCTGTGTTGATGGCCAAAGTCGGAGGAACCCCTGTGCAGTGCAATGCTAGTTGTTCTTCTTCCACGGGTCAAACGAGCGAAGAAAAGTCAGCGTCAACACCACTCTTCCGCATGCAGTACACTTCACCGCATGAGTGGTTGCAAGTTTAGAGCGCGTTTGCGAGGAGAGGAGGACATGTGCTTGCAGTTGAGAGCGTGTGTGCCTGCAGTACGCCCGTTTTGGCTCACTTATACATTTTTCGATGGGGTTCACTTTGTTTGTAGCAGCTCATTACCCCTTTGTATGAAGTGCAATTTATTTCATGTGTTTCAAAACTCACTTGACTAAAATCAGCACCTGCAGTGCGTTTGGTCCTCAGATGTGGTTCACTTTTGAGAGTGATGTTGTTCACTTGCGCACAACATTGAAATGCGATTTTTTTAGCAAAACAACAAAAAATTAATGTGGTTCGCTTAAATATATGTCGCGGTTCACACTCTTGTTCATAAAAAACATTGAAAAAAAGACAACAAAAACTTGTCTACAAAAAGACAACAGAAACTTGTCTGAGAAAATCTACACCTGACAAAATAAATCATGCAGTGCACTTGCCCGTCTGATGCAGTGCGGTTTTTAGTCTTTAAAATAAATCATGCAGTGCACTTGCCCGTCTGATGCAGTGCGGTGTTTAGTCTAAATAAGTGCGGTTTTCTGTCTGATGCAGTACAACCCGTTTACGGTAGTCTCGAGGTTCACTTTTTCATAATACTGCGGTTTCACCAACACTCGACATGAAGTGCAATCCACCTCGTTTGGGAAAATTTACGTCCCACAAAAAAGAAATCATGCAGTGCACTTGTCCGTGTGATGAAGTGCGGTTTGCTACCTCGTTTGGGAAAATTTACGTCCCACAAAAAAGAAATCATGCAATGCACTTGTCGGTCTGATGAAGTGCGGTTTTTTGGTCTAAAAGCAGTTTGGTTTTCTGTCTGATGCACATACGACAATTTTGGGTCGTAAAAAAACAGAGTGTCCGCATTTCGTTAAAATCAAAATTGTTCTTAAACTGTAAGGAATCAGAGAGAGTGCTCTACATGAAAAAGTAGCACCTCGGCAATATCTTTCCAATGGCGTATAATTCGAATCATTTCGTCCAGCGGTTTGCAATTTTTTTGCGAAAAACGGCCGCTGCCTCCCGTGGTCGGCCGCACGATTTTCAAAATTAACTAAACACCATAAGGAATATAAAAAATATTCCATCATACGAAAGTTGCGCCTTGTCCGTAGCTTTCCAACGGCATATGATACTCCTCGTTTTGACAAACGGTTCAAAAACTGGGGCTAAAACAGTACCAAAAATTGAAAAAAAAAATCAAACAAACGTAATTCCGCGATTTAGTAAATTTGAAACTAATCTTAAACCGTAATGAATTAGAAAAAATAATATATATGAAAAAGGCGCGTCTCGATGATATCTTTCCAACGGCGTATCATTTTCTTTATTCCGACGAGCGGTTTAGAAAAAAACGCGAAAATACGCTTGCAGCCACTCGTCATTCGCCGCACCATTTTAGAAACTGCTCTTAAACCACGAGGAATCTCGAAAAGTGTTCAACATGGAGAAGTTGCGCCTAATCCGTGGATTTCCAATGGCATATTATATGCCTCGTTGCGTTTATATGGCTTCTGCACAGCATCTCCATCACCCTTATCAGTACATCCTACGCAGGTGAGTTAGGATGCACTTGATCCCAGAAAGGTATATATATCCTTCTAACCAAAGGAGTGCTTCAAACTAACAACAGCACATAATATCCAACAAATAGGGTCATGCTACAGCAGCAGGACACATGGATCAGTCTAGATATCAGTACAAATCAAGTTGTGCATATTTGCTGTTGGCATGAACCACATCGCCGCATGTCTGGTTTGCAAAAGCCATCCATCGCATGGAAGCTTGATACCTTTCACACACTAAATATTATCTGGCAACAAGTTGTGTCGACGTATCTCTAGATATGGTGATTCATGAAACCCATGGTATAATGTGTAGACACAGTTCCCCCAGGCGTATGGAAGTTTCATAGCACGGTAATCATCACCGGTGGTATGATCGATGATTCGTTGGATGATCGGGTAATTGAGCCCGAGGAACATGGACTGGTTGCCGAGGCTGTAGACTTGCCTCCAGTTGAATACGCCTGGCCCAACGGAGCTGGGATATTTCTCGAACACGAAGCAGCCATAGCCATCAATGTCACGAACGCCCCAGGCATTGTACTGCATGTGGTTTGATGAAATGGTTTGGTCAATTTGGTACGTGCAAATGAGTATCAAATGACCGCCGTCAACTGAACGAGCGATAAACCACCACACATCGGCTGGTATGATTCCAGGTCCTCGAATCATGAAGGCTAGCGCATTTGCGTCTAGTGCAATATTTCAAATTGGAGACCAAATGGATAAAAATAAACAATCATGTTCAGAGTATGTGTGGAATTAAGATTATTATAACAGTGACACATATCATAGACAAAGAATTGCAATGCCGTGGTCATAATCATACCCCAAGTTTAAACATAAGCCAATGGCTTTCATATTCCAGCAATATATCATGGTTCAAACATCATGTAACAATGAGAGGAAAACAGATATGACAGGGCCTACTCATATTCTACCATAGCACTTACTACAGTTATCATATCAACTCTAAGCAATAACATGCGTTGTTCTAAAAATCCTGGAAATGATAGTAACATATAGCAATCATGAGGTTATACTCATAATATCTATTCTAACAATCATTAGATGCCAATTGTTCTCATATCAACTCTAACAATAACATGAGTGGTCATAAAAATCTAGGAAATGAGAGGAACATATAGCAATGATGTGGTTATAGACAAATTATATATTCTAAATATGTAACAATGAACAGGCAGTCGTATTCTTAAGGTAAAGATGAGATGAGATAGAACAATTACATGATGATAGATTCCACCAGTATAGGTAGCCAATCTGTGCGTCGGCCACATAAACGATGCCATCGTGCACTATAGCATTAGACAGAAATGTTGGGTGAAGAGGATCGACGATGATCCATAACCATGTGTGGCGACTGGATTCCAGATAGACTAATCCCATGTTGAACACGGCAATGAGCTTGTAATCCATGTAGTCTTGTGATGGTGTGGGCACTTTGCAGATTACAACCTTCAACAAACAGAGGTTGAGCCAAAAGCTCGACGCGTCTCGCGCGTAGTAGGCAGGAGTGTCCGGCGGGCCGCGAGGCTCGATGGCGGCGGTATCCAACGATGGAAGGGTGATCTCTCGCTGGGTGTAGATATCCATGAGACGCCACGGACTTCTGGATTGGTGGATGAGGATGATCCAGTTGGCCTTCATGCCCACCCAGTAGTGGCCGCGCATGAAGAACAGGTGGACGGGCGTAGCATGTCGAGGGGCACTAGGCAACCTCCATAGGATCGTCAAGTCGATGTTTGGGCCACCTGTAAGGATCGGGCATCAGCAAGCAGGGTGTCTTGAAAAGAGCCGGCCGGTTGCAGACGAGTAGACGGTACAAAGACACCAAGCATGCGGCCAGACGAACGGTGCTAAGTAGGTCCATACGATTACAGATCTGCTCCAAGCGAACATCGGGGAGGGAATTCCAATCGCGGCTCTGCGTGTCACTCGGTTCTGCCATAGGGTTTTTTAGTGTTGGAAATATGCCCTAGAGGCAATAATAAAAGCATTATTATTATATTTCCTTATTCATGATAATTGTCTTTATTCGTGCTATAATTGTGTTATCCGGAAATCGTAATACATGTGTGAATAACAGACAACAATATGTCCCTAGTGTGCCTCTAGTTGACTAGCTCGTTGATCGACAGATAGTCGTGGTTTCCTGACTATGGACATTGGATGTCATCGATAACGGGATCACATCATTAGGAGAATGATGTGATGGACAAGACCCAATCCTAAACATAGCATAAAGATCGCATAGTTCGTTTGCTAGAGTTTTCCAATGTCAAGTATCCTTTCCTTAGACCATGAGATCGTGTAACTCTCGGATACCGTAGGAGTGCTTTGGGTGTGCCAAACGTCACAACGTAACTGGGTGACTATAAAGGTATACTACGGGTATCTCCGAAAGTGTCTGTTGGGTTGACATGGATCGAGACTGGGATTTGTCACTCCGCTTGACGGAGAGGTATCACCGGGCCCTCTCGGTAATGCATCATCATAATGAGCTCAGTGTGATCAAAGTGTTTGATCACGGGATCATGCATTACGGTACGAGAAAAGTGACTTGCCGGTAACGAGATTGAACGAGGTATTGGGATACCGACGATCGAATCTCGGGCAAGTAAAATACCGATTGACAAAGGGAATCGTATACGGGATTAATTGAATCCTTGACATCGTGGTTCATCCGATGAGATCATCGTGGAGCATGTGGGAGCCAACATGGGTATCCAGATCCCGCTGTTGGTTATTTCCCGAGAGCCGTCTCGGTCATGTCTGCATGTCTCCCGAACCCGTAGGGTCTACACACTTAAGGTTCGGTGACGCTAGGGTTGTGAAGATATGTATATGCAGTAACCCGAATGTTGTTCGGAGTCCCGGATGAGACCCCGGACGTCACGAGGAGTTTCGGAATGGTCCGGAGGTAAAGATTTATATATGGAAAGTCATCATACGGACATCGGGACAAGTTTCGGGGTTATCGGTATTGTACCGGGACCACCGGAGGGTCCCGGGGGGTCCACCGGGTGGGGCCACCTATCCCGGAGGGCCCCATGGGCTGTATGAGGGAGGGAACCAGCCCATAGTGGGCTGGTGCGCCTCCCCCCCAAGGGACCATGCGCCTAGGGTTGGGAGGGGAAACCCTAAAGGGGGCGCCCCCTTGCTTGGGGGGCAAGCCCCCCACCCTGGCCGCCGCCCCTCCTAGGAGATTCCTTCTCCTAGGGCCGCCCTCCCAAGGGGTTATATAAAGGGGGGAGGGGAGAGGGGGCTGGACACCCTATGCCCTGGCGCCTCCCTCTCCCTCTCCAACACCTCCTCCTCCTCCGTAAGAGCTCGGCGAAGCTCTGTCGGAGTACTGCGGCTCCACCATCACCACGCCGTCGTGCTGTTACTGGAGTCTTCTTCCCCAACCTCTCCTTTGCCTTGCTGGATCAAGAAGAAGGAGACGTTACGCTGACCGTACGTGTGTTGAACGCGGAGGTGCCGTGCTTTCGGTGCTAGGATCTCCGGTGATTTGGATCACGGTGTGTACGACTACTTCATCCCCGTTCGTTGAACGCTTCCGCTCGCGATCTACAAAGTGGTATGTAGATGCAATCTATCTCCCTTGACTCGTTGCTTAGATGAACTCATAGATGGATCTTGGTGAAACCGTAGGAAAAATTTTAATTTTCTGCAACGTTCCCCAACAGTGGCATCATGAGCTAGGTCTATGCGTAGTTCTCTATTGCACGAGTAGAACACAATTTGTTGTGGGCGTAGATGTTGTCAACTTTTCTTGCCGCTACTAGTCTTATCTTGCTTCAGCGGTATTGTGGGATGAAGCGGCCCGGACCAACCTTGCACGTACGCTTACGTGAGACCGGTTCCACCGACTAACATGCACTAGTTGCATAAGGTGGCTGGCGGGTGTCTGTCTCTCCTACTTTAGTTGGAGCGGATTCGATGAAAAGGGTCCTTATGAAGGGTAAATAGAAGTTGACAAATCACGTTGTGGCTTTTACGTAGGTAAGAAAACGTTCTTGCTAGAACCATAATTCAGCCACGTAAAACTTGCAACAACAATTAGAGGACGTCTAACTTGTTTTTGCAGCAAGTGCTTTGTGATATAATATGGCCAAAGTTGTGATGAATGATGAATGATCTATATGTGATGTATGAGATGTTCATGCTATTGTAATAGGAATCACGACTTGCATGTCGATGAGTATGACAACCGGCAGGAGCCATAGGAGTTGTCTTTATTTTTTTGTATGACCTGCGTGTCATTGAGAAACGCCATGTAAATTACTTTACTTTATTGCTAAACGCGTTAGCCATAGTAGTAGAAGTAATAGTTGGCGAGCAACTTCATGGAGACACGATGATGGAGATCATGATGATGGAGATCATGGTGTCAAGCCGGTGACAAGATGATCATGGAGCCCCAAGATGGAGATCAAAGGAGCTATGTGATATTGGCCATATCATGTCACGTTTATTATTTGATTGCATGCGATGTTTATCATGTTTTGCATCTTGTTTACTTAGAACGACGGTAGTAAATAAGATGATCCCTCATAATAATTTCAAGAAAGTGTTCACCCTAACTGTGCACCGTTGCGACAGTTCGTTGTTTCGAAGCACCACGTGATGATCGGGTGTGATAGATTCTAACGTTCACATACAACGGGTGTAAGACAGATTTACACACGCAAAACACTTAGGTTGACTTGACGAGCCTAGCATGTACAGACATGGCCTCGGAACACAGAAGACCGAAAGGTCGAGCATGAGTCGTATAGAAATACGATCAACATGAAGATGTTCACCGATGTTGACTAGTCCGTCTCACGTGATGATCGGACACGGCCTAGTTGACTCGGATCATGTAATACTTAGATGACTAGAAGAGGGATGTCCATCTAAGTGGGAATTCATTAAATAATTTGATTAAATGAACTTTATTATCATGAACTTAGTCTAAATTTTTTACAATATGTCTTGTAGATCAAATGGCCAACGTAGTCCTCAACTTCAACGCGTTCCTAGAGAAAACCAAGCTGAAAGACGATGGTAGCAACTATACGGACTGGGTCCGGAACCTGAGGATCATCCTCATAGCTGCCAAGAAAGATTATGTCCTACGAGCACCGCTGGGTGACGCACCTATTCTCCCTGCAGAACAAGACGTTATGAACGCTTGGCAGTCACGCTGCGATGATTACTCCCTCGTTCAGTGCGGCATGCTTTACAGCTTAGAGCCGGGGCTCCAAAAGCGTTTTGAGAGACATGGAGCATATGAGAAGTTCGAAGAGCTGAAAATGGTTTTCCAAGCTCATGCCCGGGTCGAGAGATATGAAGTCTCCGACAAATTCTTTAGCTATAAGATGGAAGAAAATAGTTCTGTCAGTGAACACATACTCAAAATGTCTGGGTTGCACAACCGCATGACTCAACTGGAAGTTAATCTCCCGGAAGAAGCGGTCATTGACAGAATCCTCCAGTCGCTTCCACCTAGCTACAAGAGCTTTGTGATGAACTACAATATGCGGGGGATGGTAAAGACCATTCCTGAAGTATATGCTATGCTGAAATCAGCAGAGGTAGAAATCAAGAAGGAGCATCAAGTGTTGATGGTGAATAAAACCACTAAGTTCAAGAAGGGCAAGGGTAAAAAGAACTTCAAGAAGGACGGCAAGGAAGTTGCCGCGCCCGGTAAGCAAGTTGCCGGGAAGAAGCCAAAGAATGGACCCAAGCCCGAGACTGAGTGTTTTTATTGCAAGGGAAGTGGTCACTGGAAGCGGAACTGCCCCAAATACTTAGCGGACAAGAAGGCCGGCAAAACCAAAGGTATATGTGATATACATGTAATTGATGTGTACCTTACCAGTACTCGTAGTAGCTCTTGGGTATTTGATACCGGTGCAGTTGCTCACATTTGTAACTCAAAGCAGGAGCTGCGGAATAAATGGAGACTGGCGAAGGACGAGGTGACGATGCGCGTCGGGAATGGTTCCAAGGTCGATGTGATCGCCGTCGGCACGCTGCCTCTACATTTACCTACGGGATTAGTTTTAAACCTCAATAATTGTTATTTAGTGCCAAGTTTGAGCATGAACATTGTATCTGGATCTCGCTTAATTCGAGATGGCTACTCATTTAAATCCGAGAATAATGGTTGTTCTATTTATATGAGAGATATGTTTTATGGTCATGCTCCGATGGTTAATGGTTTATTCTTAATGAATCTCGTACGTGATGATACACATATTCATAGTGTGAATACCAAAAGAATTAAAGTTGATAACAATAGTCCCACATATTTGTGGCACTGCCGCCTTGGTCACATAGGTGTCAAACGCATGAAGAAGCTCCATGCAGATGGACTTTTAGAGTCTCTTTATTATGAATCATTTGACACGTGCGAACCATGCCTCATGGGTAAAATGACCAAGACTCCGTTCTCAGGAACAATGGAGCGAGCAACCAACTTATTGGAAATCATACATACCGATGTGTGCGGTCCAATGAGTGTTGAGGCTCGCGGTGGCTATCGTTATGTTCTCACCCTCACTGATGACTTGAGTAGATATGGGTATATCTACTTGATGAAACACAAGTCTGAGACCTTTGAAAAGTTCAAGGAATTTCAGAGTGAGGTTGAAAATCAACGTGATAGAAAGATCAAGTTTCTACGATCAGATCATGGAGGAGAATACTTGAGTCATGAATTTGGCACACACTTAAGAAAATGTGGAATAGTTTCACAACTCACGCCGCCTGGAACACCTCAGCGTAATGGTGTGTCCGAACGTCGTAATCGCACTCTATTAGATATGGTGCGATCTATGATGTCTCTTACCGATTTACCGCTTTCTTTTTGGGGCTATGCTTTAGAGACTGCTGCATTCACTTTAAATAGGGCTCCGTCGAAATCCGTTGAGACGACACCGTATGAATTATGGTTTGGGAAGAAACCTAAGCTGTCGTTTCTAAAAGTTTGGGGATGCGATGCTTATGTCAAGAAACTTCAACCTGAGAAGCTCGAACCCAAGTCGGAAAAATGCGTCTTCATAGGATACCCGAAAGAAACTGTTGGGTATACCTTCTACCTCAGATCCGAAGGCAAGATCTTTGTTGCCAAGAATGGATCCTTTCTAGAGAAAGAGTTTCTCTCGAAAGAAGTAAGTGGGAGGAAAGTAGAACTTGATGAAGTGTTACCTCTTGAACCGGAAAATGGCGAAACTCAAGAAAACGTTTTTGAGGTGCCTGCGCCGACTAGAGAGGAAATTAATGATGATGATCACGATGCTTCTAATCAAGCTCCTACTGAAATTCGAAGGTCCACAAGGACACGTTCCGCACCAGAGTGTTACGGCAACCCTGTCTTGGAAATCATGTTGTTAGACAACGGTGAACCTTCGAACTATGAGGAAGCAATGGCAGGCCCGGATTCCGACAAATGGCTGGAAGCCATGAAATCCGAGATAGGATCCATGTATGAAAACAAAGTATGGACTTTGACTGACTTGCCCGTTGAACGGTGAGCGATAGAAAATAAATGGATCTTTAAGAAGAAGACAGACGCGGATGGAAATGTGACCATCTATAAAGCTCGGCTTGTCGCTAAGGGTTATCGACAAGTTCAAGGAATTGACTACGATGAGACTTTCTCACCGGTAGCGAAGCTGAAGTCCGTCCGAATCATGTTAGCAATTGCCGCATACTATGATTATGAGATATGGAAAATGGACGTCAAAATGGCATTCCTTAATGGTTTCCTTAAGGAAGAATTGTATATGATGCAGCCGGAAGGTTTTGTCGATCCTAAGAATGCTGACAAGGTGTGCAAGCTCCAACGCTCGATTTATGGGCTGGTGCAAGCATCTCGGAGTTGGAACATTCGCTTTGATGAGATGATCAAAGCGTTTGGGTTTACACAGACTTATGGAGAAGCCTGTGTTTACAAGAAAGTGAGTGGGAGCTCTGTAGCATTTCTCATATTATATGTAGACGACATACTTTTGATGGGAAATGATATAGAACTCTTGAATAGCATTAAGGCCTACTTGAATAAAAGTTTTTCAATGAAGGACCTTGGAGAAGCTGCTTATATATTAGGCATCAAGATCTATAGAGATAGATCAAGACGCCTCATAGGTCTTTTACAAAGCACATACCTTGATAAAATATTGAAGAAGTTCAATATGGATCAATCTAAGAAAGGGTTCTTACCTGTGTTACAAGGTGTGAAATTGAGCTCAGCTCAATGTCCGACCACGGCAGAAGATATAGAAGAGATGAGCATCATCCCCTATGCCTCAGCCATAGGTTCTATTATGTATGCCATGCTGTGTACCAGACCTGATGTAAACCTTGCCGTAAGTTTGGTAGGAAGGTACCAAAGTAATCCCGGCAAGGAACACTGGACAGCGGTCAAGAATATCCTGAAGTACCTGAAAAGGACCAAGGAAATGTTTCTCGTTTATGGAGGTGACGAAGAGCTCGTCGTAAAAGGTTACGTCGACGCTAGCTTCGACACAGATCTGGATGACTCTAAGTCATAAACCGGATACGTGTATATTTTGAATGGTGGGGCAGTAAGCTGGTGCAGTTGCAAGCAAAGCGTCGTGGCGGGATCTACATGTGAAGCGGAGTACATGGCAGCCTCGGAGGCAGCGCATGAAGCAATTTGGGTGAAGGAGTTCATCACCGACCTCGGAGTCATACCCAATGCGTCGGGGCCAATCAAGCTCTTCTGTGACAACACTGGAGCTATTGCACTTGCAAAGGAGCCTAGGTTTCACAAGAAGACCAGGCACATCAAGCGTCGCTTCAACTCCATTCGTGAAAATGTTCAAGATGGAGACATAGAAATTTGTAAAGTGCACACGGATCTGAATGTAACAGATCCGTTGACTAAACCTCTCCCTAAGGCAAAACATGATCAGCACCAGAACTCTATGGGTGTTCGATTCATCACAATGTAACTAGATTATTGACTCTAGTGCAAGTGGGAGACTGTTGGAAATATGCCCTAGAGGCAATAATAAAAGCATTATTATTATATTTCCTTATTCATGATAATTGTCTTTATTCGTGCTATAATTGTGTTATCCGGAAATCGTAATACATGTGTGAATAACAGACAACAATATGTCCCTAGTGTGCCTCTAGTTGACTAGCTCGTTGATCGACAGATAGTCGTGGTTTCCTGACTATGGACATTGGATGTCATCAATAACGGGATCACATCATTAGGAGAATGATGTGATGGACAAGACCCAATCCTAAACATAGCATAAAGATCGCATAGTTCGTTTGCTAGAGTTTTCCAATGTCAAGTATCCTTTCCTTAGACCATGAGATCGTGTAACTCCCGGATACCGTAGGAGTGCTTTGGGTGTGCCAAACGTCACAACGTAACTGGGTGACTATAAAGGTATACTAAGGGTATCTCTGAAAGTGTCTGTTGGGTTGACATGGATCGAGACTGGGATTTGTCACTCCGCTTGACGGAGAGGTATCACCGGGCCCTCTCGGTAATGCATCATCATAATGAGCTCAGTGTGATCAAAGTGTTTGATCACGGGATCATGCATTACGGTACGAGAAAAGTGACTTGCCGGTAACGAGATTGAACGAGGTATTGGGATACCGACGATCGAATCTCGGGCAAGTAAAATACCGATTGACAAAGGGAATCGTATACGGGATTAATTGAATCCTTGACATCGTGGTTCATCCGATGAGATCATCGTGGAGCATGTGGGAGCCAACATGGGTATCCAGATCCCGCTGTTGGTTATTGCCCGAGAGCCGTCTCGGTCATGTCTGCATGTCTCCCGAACCCGTAGGGTCTACACACTTAAGGTTCGGTGACGCTAGGGTTGTGAAGATATGTATATGCAGTAACCCGAATGTTGTTCGGAGTCCCGGATGAGATCCCGGACGTCACGAGGAGTTTCGGAATGGTCCGGAGGTAAAGATTTATATATGGAAAGTCATCATACGGACATCGGGACAAGTTTCGGGGTTATCGGTATTGTACCGGGACCACCGGAGGGTCCCGGGGGGTCCACCGGGTGGGGCCACCTATCCCGGAGGGCCCCATGGGCTGTATGAGGGAGGGAACCAGCCCATAGTGGGCTGGTGCACCTCCCCCCCAAGGGCCCATGCGCCTAGGGTTGGGAGGGGAAACCCTAAAGGGGGCGCCCCCCTTGCTTGGGGGGCAAGCCCCCCTCCCTGGCCGCCGCCCCCCTAGGAGATTCCTTATCCTAGGGCCGGCACCCCCCCAAGGGGTTATATAAAGGGGGGAGGGGAGAGGGGGTTGGACACCCTATGCCCTGGCGCCTCCCTCTCCCTCTCCAACACCTCCTCCTCCTCCGTAAGAGCTCGGCGAAGCTCTGTCGGAGTACTGCGGCTCCACCATCACCACGCCGTCGTGCTGTTGCTGGAGTCTTCTTCCCCAACCTCTCCTTTGCCTTGATGGATCAAGAAGAAGGAGACGTTACGCTGACCGTACGTGTGTTGAACGCGGAAGTGCCGTGCTTTCGGTGCTAGGATCTCCGGTGATTTGGATCATGGTGTGTACGACTACTTCATCCCCGTTCATTGAACGCTTCTGCTCGCGATCTACAAAGTGGTATGTAGATGCAATCTCTCTCTCCCATGACTCGTTGCTAGATGGACTCATAGATAGATCTTGGTGAAACCGTAGGAAAATTTTTGTTTTCTGCAACGTTCCCCAACATTTAGGGCGCTGAGTGACTGGGGTTTTCGGTGCCCGCGAGCTAGCGGGAAGTGGTTTGGGTGGGCGAGCAAAGAAGATGGCGTGTGTGGCCGAGCAGTGAGCGGGGGGATATGGTACGCGCGAGCTACCAAGGAAGATGGCACAGGCGGGCAAGCAGTGAGCGTGGGGAAATGATGTGCAGCCAACGATGGGGAAGAGATGAGGAAGAAGAAGAGAGGAGGAAGAAGAGTGAAAGACAGGGAAGAAAGTGCATTAAATCTCAATTCTACTAGTACTACTACCAGGATATACCGTCCTTCGGTGTGTAAATAGTTACGCCAATGACATGTGGTCTACCTCAAGAGGGCCCATATGTCAGTTAATGAAGGAGAGAGGTGCGTAGTCGTATTTGCGGAAGCGTGCTCCACTGGCAAACATGATGGCAATACTGGGTAAGGCTGATTTAGTAAAACCAACACGCTGGTTCAGCTTATTAATCAAGTGTCCCATCTGCTGCAGCGTGTATTGTCACTTCACAGTGAAGACTAGTTGAATAGTTCTCTCTGATAGAGATGGGGAATAATGGATCGCGAAGACTTCCTATCTACAGTATCCCTATGCCTGTACACTCGGGCCCCTCCCAATGCTCCGCCTTGAACAGGTGCAAAGGCTGCCATGTAGGCAAGAAGTCTGATGTGGCAAGGTAATTAAGAGGAGAGATAAGTGTGGTGACCCCAGTACTAAGCGCGAGAACCTAGACAAAAGCCTTAAATGGAATAATCCCACCAATGCATGAAGAACTTTATTTAAAAAGTCATTAAATAAATGATGCTTAGCACCAACAAGTTAAGCACCTGTACATGTAAGCATTGGGAGCTTTAGTTGCTAAAGTTTTTAACGTGCTTAGCACCCCATGTAAGTATCGATGCGTCATGTCCAACAAGATGAAACATTGGCCAAGGCACCCGACACCAATAATGTAGGAGTACTAGTACTACCTCCTTTCCGGTTTATAGGGCTCAATTCAAAAATCTCATCAACAATGGTAGACGATGAGTGGTGGGTTAATTTTTGTAGTTTGCAAAAACACTCAATTAATGCACTCATTTTCCTCAAAAAGTATGTTTACCAATGCATTAATTTTGCGTCAAACTTTGACCATTGCTACCTGTTGGGGATATTACTACTGGGCGTAAACTGGCCAGGTGGGCCGGGTTAACTTCTTCAGTAGTTAAGTGTGTTAAAGCCCAAGAAAGCAGATGAGGGTAGGACCCATAGTCGGTTTAAGACTTGTAGCCGTAAACCGGCATGCATATATAAACTTGTATTATAAGTTAGGAATAAGGAGAGATCAACCCGGATACGAATATGAACCGGTGTTGGGACTCTGTGAACCGACGGGCGTCACCCGCATATATAAGGGGACGACCCGACGGCGGTTCAGGAAGAACAGACAATAACCCGAGACTTAGGCGAAGCTTGTTTGCTCCCTAAGCCCTCGAAACCCCATCAATTCCATCACAACTAGACGTAGGCTTTTACCTTCATCGAAGGGGCCGAACTAGCATAAACTCTCTTGCGTCCGTGTGTTCGCTTTAACCCCTTCAAGCTAACCCGTCGCGATGGCTCCATGACTAAGTCCTGACACTAGGACATCTGCCGTGACAAAACCACGACAGTTGGCGCCCACAGTGGGGCTATCGCACGATGGTTTCAAGTTCTTGGAGGGCCGCTTCGAAGGACTTGAGGGCTATGCTGTGGGCCGGATGACTAAAAGTCGTCGCGGCAAGCTCTACATCGATGATGCAGGCTGGGGCCCCGAGGCCGGCTCAATTGAGTAAGGGTACCGGGTCCCCTTTGGTGGCATACATGTTTTCATCGGCAAGATCGGTGAACCGGGCCCTGAGCCGGACATCTGCACCGACCTCGTCGAAATGGCTCAGCATGCGCGATCTGCCCAGGTTAAACCGGCCGTGAAGCATGCCTTCGTGGGAGTCATCCATGGAGGAGGTTATGAGGATGGATCGGAATCTGGTGGCGAGACTGTCGTTTATTCCGGCGACGAGTCATCCACCGAGAAACTGAATCTCTATATCAGCTACAAGATGGCCGGATTGGGGGCTGTTCCGATGGCGACAGTATTCCGGACCCCTCTGATCTGCCCAAACGAGTTGGAATATTCATGGCCGGTACACAGGCAGTGCTTCATTCTTCGACCACTGCAGCAATGATCTCCGGTTCAGTGGCGGCGATGGCTGCCGGGGAAGGAGGTCCTGTGCACCCGTCGGCTCAAGTTTTATCGGATCTGTTCGATGTGTTGGGTGCGCTTATGGCAGAGGCTAACCCGGCGGATCAGGACGCCCACAACGCGGAGATTACAAAGGTGAGGGAACAGATCACTCAGGCCAAGGCGGACCTAGCAGCTGAAAATACCAGGATGACAGCAGAGCGGGCCGCTTTAGATGCGCAAGCCTACAGGCTCATGCTGGACCAGAACGTGTCGCATGAAGTCATGAAAAGGAAGTACCGATCCCGTTTGCCTTCGGTTTTCGAAGCCAGAGACCTCTTCAACACCCCAGGAGCAGGAACCAGTAATCCGCCGGTGGTAAACCGGGCGGAAGCTCTTGGGACGGGCGCGCCGGTTCAGCCCCGTTTGACGGATCTGCCTCATCATAACACTGTGGTACCTCAGGTTGCTCCAACACCTCCGGGTCACTACTCCAACCCGATGGACTACCTTGTTGCAGCTACTGCGCGGCTGGAGGCCATTCCAATTGAAGGTGATTCACCGCAGGCAGTAGAGACACGCTGGGTCAAAGAGCTTCTTAGGACAGCTTTGGTCCAACAGCAAGCATACTCGTACAGCCGCGACCGGATCCACTCTACCCCTCGTCCAAGCCGGAGCTATAGCAGACGTATGGATGAATCGGCGTATCGAGCAATGTACGACGTGGAGCGCCCTGTGGTGACAACCTAGCGGTCGGTGCTGATAATGCTCAGGAAGTGGTGGACCAGGCCCGAGCGCGCAGGGAGGCCGAGTTAGCAGCGTAGTATCAGGCTCGTCAGCTCATGCCGGTTCGTCCAACCATCTCGGTCGAACCTGGGGTTACTTCTAGTGCTTTGGGGGTACCTTGCCTTGTCCCCGCTTTACGCAATGTGCGCCTGCCCAAGGATTTCAACGGCCCGCGCAAGGTACCAAATTACACGACGGATCAACCCCCAGATACTTGGGTGGAGAGCTACGAGATGGCCATGGAGATGCTTGATGTGGGTGATGCGGCATGTGCGAAGTACTTCACCATGATGCTCGAAGGAACGGCCCGTACTTGGTTAAAAAGCTTACCGCCCAATTCTATCAGTTCATGGGCCCAGTTACGAGCCCGGTTCATCAGTAATTTCAAGGATACATGTAAGCAGCCTATGTCGATAGTGGACTTAGCTTCCTGTGTCCAGGAGGAAGGAGAATCGACGACTCATTGGGTGCGCCGGGTCTCGCAAGTTTTGCATTCATCGGACCGCATCAACACTGACACCGCTGTTATCACCCTGGAAGGAAACTGCCGGTTTGGGCCTCTAAAGTTGAAGTTGGGGCGGATGAAGCGTCATTGTACTGATATGGGGACTCTCATGGCTGCATTAGTGAAGTATGCTGATTCTGGTAGTACCAAGGATCCCGAGTCTGATGAGGACAAGGTAGGGAAGGGAAAGAAGAACATCAACTCCAGAGGACAGCAGCATAATCCGGCAGGTAATGGTGGCGGAGGCAAGCGTAAAGCGGATGGCAACATGGACTTCGTGGCTAATACCAATGCACAAGACAAGGGCCAGCGACGCAAGGGTAAACCGCCGAATCACGGTGGATCGCCTAATCCTAACCCGGACCGCTTAAATTATATGTTGAACCAGCCCTGTCCAAAGCATGGGACGAAGGAGGTGCCAGCAAACCACCTTTGGAAGGACTGCTACATTATGCAGGACTTCAAGAATTCTAACGCTTTCCGGTATGATCACGGCTCCGGTGGTGGCTCAGGATCCGAGCCAGGTTACGGTGGAGGAAATTCCGGTTCAGGATTTAATGGTAATCCGGGCGGACATAACAATCAAAGTAATAGCCAGGATGGTTACAATCAGCAGCAGCAGTAGCAGCAGCAGCAGTCGGGTTACCAGAGTCACCCGAAGCAGCTAAATAGTGGGCAATATCATGTCTTCACCACTAGTTTGGACAAGCGAGACCGGAAGGTTCAAAGGAGGGTTGTGAATTCTGTTGAACCGGCCGTGCCCCAATATCTACGCTGGTCTGAACAACCAATCATGTGGAGCAGAGAGGATCACCCTCCCCGAGTTGATAATCCGGGTCAGCTAGCATTAGTGGTGGCGCCTCAGGTGGGAGGCTATAAGTTCACCAAGGTACTGATGGATGGAGGGAGCAGTATTAATATCTTGTACTATGAGACCTTCCGTCGTATGGGACTAGCAGATAAAAATCTTAAACCGTCCAATACGGTATTCCATGGTCTGGTACCTTGTAAGTCAGCATATCCTGTTGGTAAGATAGCCCTGGAAGTGGCCTTTGGAGATGACCATGATTCCAGGTCAGAGACATTGACTTTTGAGGTGGTAAAAATCCAGAGTCCATATCACGCCTTGTTTGGGCGGCCGGCTTACGCCAAGTTCATGGCACGGCCCTGTTATGTGTATTTGCAGCTCAAGATGCCGGGTCACAAGGGGACAATAACGGTTCATGGAAGCCGCAAGGTTGCCTTAGAGTGTGAAGAAGGTGATGCGGCCTACGCAGAGTCGGTTTGTGCCACAGAGGAGCTGAAATACTATAAGGATAATGTTGATCCGGCAGACATGACTCCGTTGAAGAAGCCAACCACGGAGCACGATACGGCCCTGAAGTTCAAATCAACAGCTGGAACTAAGCTTGTTGACTTCGTACCTGGCGATTCGTCCAAGCAGTTCAGCATCAGTGCCAACTTGGATCCGAAATAGGAAGGCGCGCTCATCGAGTTCATCCATGAGAATCGGGACATTTTTGCATGGAAACCCTCTGACATGCCAGGTGTACCGAGGCAACTCGCTGAGCACACTCTTAATGTGGATCCTAAGTACAAACCGGTGAAACAGTTCCTCCGCCGGTTTAACAAAGAAAGACGCAAGGCTATTGGAGAGGAGGTGGCCAGGCTCTTGGCAACTGGCTTTATTATTGAAGTTTTCCACCCTGAGTGGCTTGCTAATCCTGTGCTGGTCCTTAAGAAAAATGGCACCTGGCACATGTGTGTGAACTACACAGATCTTAATAAGGCTTGTCCGGCAGATCCTTTTGCCCTCCCCCGTATTGATCAAATCATTGATGTTACAGCGGGTTGTGAGCGTTTGAGTTTTCTGGATGCATATTCTGGTTATCATTAGATCAAAATGGCAGTTAAGGACCAGGAGAAGACGGCGTTTATAACTCCCTTTGGAGACTTCTGCTATGTGTCTATGCCTTTTGGGCTCAAGAGTGCCCAGGCAACTTATCAACAGTGTGTACAAAATTGCTTTCACAAGCAGATTGGCCGTAATGTACATGCTTACGTGGATGATATCGTGGTTAAGTCAAGGGAGAAGGAGACTCTGGTGGACGATTTGAAGGAAACTTTTGATAACCTGAGGACGTACAAGATGATGCTTAATCCGGCCAAGTGTGTGTTTGGTGTACCGGCAGACAAGTTATTGGGTTTTCTGGTGTCCAACAGGGGAATCGAGGCCAATCCGGAGAAGATCACAACCATCACCTCCTTGTCTAAACCAAAGTGTATCAATGATGTTCAACGCCTGGCAGGCCGGATTGCCGCGTTGAGCCGATTTATCAGTCGCCTTGGTGAGAAGGCAATCCCTTTGTATCAGATGTTAAAGAAGACGGATCAATTCGTCTGGAGTTCTGCTGCTGATAAGGCATTTGAGGACTTAAAGCGGCAATTGGCCAATCCGCCTGTGCTCGCCGCTCCCATTGACAAGGAGCCATTGCTGCTATATGTTGCTGCTAATGCTCGTGCGGTCAGTGTGGCTATTGTGGTGGAGCGAAAGGAGGCAGGCAAGGAGCTTCCGGTTCAGCGTCCGGTCTATTATATCAGCGAGGTACTTATTGAGTCCAAACAAAGGTATCTGCATTGCCAGAAGCTGGTATGTGGAGTTTTTATGGCAAGCCGGAAGCTTAAGCAATACTTCCAAGGGCACCCCATTACAGTGGTCAGTTCTGCTCCCTTGGGCAATATCATCCAGAACCGGGAAGCGACTGGCCGGGTTGCCAAGTGGGCTATAGAGCTTGGGCCGCAAGGGTCAAAATACGTGCCTCGGACGGCGGTTAAGTCTCAAGCACTGGTCGATTTCATCAATGATTGGACGGAACTGCAAGCACCTGAAGAAAAGCCGGATCACACATATTGGACCATCCATTTTGACGGATCCAGGCAATTGGAGGGCTCGGGGGCTGGAGTCGTATTAACTTCCCCACGAGGTGACAAGTTTTGTTACGTTCTCCGCTTAATGTTCCCTTGTACTAACAATGCAGCTGAGTATGAAGCCTTGCTCCACGGTCTCCGGGTGGCTAAGGAGATGAATTTAAGTCGAGTTAAGTGCTTTAGTGACTCGGACCTCGTGGCTCAACAGGTGTCTGGCACTTGGGATTCCAAGGACCCACTCATGGCAGCATATCGTCGTGAGGTGGATACTGTTGCAGGTCACTTTAAAGGCTATCAGGTGGACCACGTGGACCGACGGAAGAATGAAGCGGTGGACGCTTTAAGCCGGCCGGGCTCTCAGCGCAAACCGGTGCCGCCCAATGTTTTTCTCGATGTGCTGCACAACCCGTCGGTCAAGCTCCCTAGTGAAGCGGATTTGGCTATTCCTGATCCGGAGGATCAGTTAGTGGCAGCTCTTCATGTCATTCCGGATTGGACGCTTCCTTACCTTGCGTACATGAACCGGGGCGAGTTACCAGAGGATGAGATTCTGGCCCGACAGATAATCCAATGATCCAAGTCCATGACTATTATCAACGGCGAATTGCATCATTGCAGTGTATCAGGGGCGTTTCAACGCTGTGTGTCTCCTGAAGAAGGCTATGAAATTTTGCGTGAGATCCACGAAGGAGATTGTGGTCACCACGCCGGTTCAAAGTCTTTGGTGGCTAAAGCGTTCCGCCATGGCTTCTATTGGTTAACTACTCATGCTGATGCGGAAGATCTGGTCAGATGATGTGACGGTTGCCAAAAGTTTTCAAGACGTGCTCATGTGCCGGCTCAAGAATTGAGAATGATTCCAATTACTTGGCCGTTTGCGACTTGGGGGCTGGATATGATTGGGCCTTTCAAAAGGTCCAAGGATAAGAAGACCCACCTTCTAGTGGCGGTTGATAAATTTACAAGGTGGGTGGAGGCAGAGCCCGTTAGCAAGTGTGATGCAGCCATGGCGGTTCAGTTCATCAAAAAAGTGATTTTCCGGTTTGGCTTTCCACACAGTATCATCACAGATAATGGTACTAATTTGTCCAAGCGTGCCATGAAGGAGTTCTGCGAACGTGAGCACATCCGGCTTGATGTTTCATTAGTAGCCCACCCACAGTCCAATGGTGAAGCAGAGCAAGCTAATCAAGAGATCTTGAGAGACATCAAATCCCGGCTTATGGTTCCTTTGCAGAGAACACCGGGTTGTTGGGTAGAAGAGTTACCATCTGTGTTATGGAGCATCAATACTACACCCAACAGATCAACAGGATACACACCGTTCTTCATGGTCTATGGAGCAGAGGCGGTTCTCCCCAGTGATATCCGTCATGACTCACCTCGTGTGGCGGCTTATGTTGAAACGGACAACGAGACAACACGGCAAGATGCTTTGGACCTATTGGATGAAGAGCGTGACATAGCTGCTGCCCGCTCGGCGATTTACCAACAGGATCTTCGTCGTTATCACAGTCGCCGAGTCAGAACCAGAACCTTTCAAGAGGGAGATTTGGTGCTTCGGCTCATCCAAGATCAGACTGATATGCATAAGTTATCCCCACCTTGGGAGGGACCTTTCGTGGTCAGCAAGAATCTGCACACTGGGTCATACTATCTGATCGATATTCGAGAGCACAAAGACTCACGTACATCAGAGGAGGAGACCAACAGGCCGTGGAACATAGCTCATCTTCGTCCTTATTATACCTGAGCCATCGGCTCTACCTATGTACATATTATGACACTGTATATGTTATGATTAATACAATAAACCGGAGCCTCAGCTAAAGCGGGGTCTCTGTTCTTTTTACATCATGAGTGGTTACACGGAGTAGTTCTATCTTAAAGCAGCCTCCGGTTTACCCCTTGAATTTGCTTTTCAAAAGATTTATGACATCACTTGGGGGCTTGGTCGTATCCGAACCAATGCAACACCTTTTGATAGGCGAAAGCCACTAGATCACTTGGGGACATGGTCAAGTCTGAACCAGTCACGCCTATTGATCGGCCTAAGGCCACAGAATCACTTGGGGGCTTGGTCGAACCCGAACCATTGCCACGCCTCTTGATCGGCATAATGCCACAGTTTCATTTGGGGACCTGGCTGACTTGAACCATAGCTACGCCTATCGGGGGCTTGGTCGTGTCCGACCATGGTAACGCCATCTGATCGGCTCAATAAAGCCTCTTTTTGCAAACGGTCTTTATCATTACCTTTGCTTAATTTTTTTAATAAATATCTCTTTATTCTTGTTGCGTTTTTAAACCGGGAAAGTTTTTTTTAAACCGGTTCAAAATGTCAGTTGACGGAACACGGTCCATTTTTAGTCCGGAGTTTATTTGCCCGGTTTGATTTTCTTTGTTAAACATCCTATTAAGGAATAACATGGTGTTTATCATAATACCCGGCATGGTTTTATAAGGTAAACCGGCATTGTATATACACAGGAGCGGTTATTTCCTCCAATAGTGTGGGTTTATAAAACAACCGCTTCAAGATTGGCTAAGCCAGCTTCGTGCCCAATGATGGCAGGTATTATGCATCACAAAGATTAGATCATATACTTCAAATTTCAGATATTTTGATTTCATAACAATCCGCCTGACGGTACAACCGCGGCGGTATTTTAAGATTTCTTGATTGCAGAAAGTACTTCGGAAATTTTATCACCCAAAGGAAAGCACAAGTTGCAGTATTTATGCACGAAGGCATAACAAAATCAAGAGTATTGGCTAGCCTATTACAAGGCAACACGGTGCCCAAATAAGATCATTGTTTTTCGAAGGTGGAGCAGTTTTAAACCAATTTCCTGTTCAAGCTTGGTCACCAGCATGGCTTGATGGTTGTGGGACATCCCGCGCTGCTTCCACTTTTGCTTCTCTACCTAACGGCTGGAAATCAACAATTGTCCAGTCGATTCCCATTAATGCTTGAAAGACAGCTTCATCATGGATCAGCAGTGACGGTTCAATATCAGGAGCATAAGTGTGCTTACGGATTGGAGGGATAAGATTTTCCGCTTCAGGAATCGGTGCGGCTACTCGCTCTTTTGGTCATTGTACTGTGCTTGATAATGCGACAAGTCTGCCTCTTCAGCCAATTGGCAAGCTAGAGGACGCACCTCCCGGTTTATTGCTCGCAGATCTGCTTCACTAAATGTTGACCCGTCTTCCTTCAAGCTGGGATAGCCCTGAGCTGCCTCAACAGGATCAAAATCCGGCACCCATGCTTTTGCCTGGATTAAGGCATTGATGGCACCGGTTCAAGCGGCAGATCTCTTTAGCTCTTCAACCCGGGCAGGAAGCATCGACAACCTCTTAAGAGTATCTTGAATTAAAGTGGGCGCCGGATTGTTATGCGATGCAGTAGAGATGATCCATTGTGCTCCAGTATACAGCTGCTCGATCAATGTGTAGGCGTCTTTCAATTTCATCCGTACATCTGACCCCAAGTGACCAATGCATGTTCCTGAAGGGTTACAGAGAGTCAGCAAATTGAAAGCTACATAAGAAGACTGAGTAATTCCAGAAGTTAAATCGGCTTACCAAAGATAGCAGCAGTCATGGAGTGCACTTGCCGCTTTATGCCGGTCAGTTCATCCACCACCGGTTTGAGCGCAGCCTCGGCGTCTTCTGCTCGCTTGATTAAAGTGGACTTCTCAGTGGCCCAGTCCGCCCGCTCCTTTTTAAAATCCTCCTTAAGTTGTTCCATGACGCTTAAAGCGCTGGTCAACTCCTCTTTTGCTTTTGAGGTTTCAGCTTGTTGAGACTTCATATTTTCTTGGAGATCGGTGACTTGGTTTTATTTTGTCTTCAGCTCAGCCTGCATACAGACAATTATATGATTCAGAAAGCAGTGCGAAATTGAAGTGCCAACCACATAACAAGTTATGCACTCGGCACTTGGGGGCTAATGCATATTTGATCTTCATCTTTCAATTGATTATAAAAGTCCCAAGATCAATACAAGTATTCAACTTGGCACTTGGGGGCTAATGGCTATTTGCTTGAATAAATTCTAAAGCTGTGATGTCAATTACTTAAAGTCCCGGTTTAACTACACTAAGTTGAACCGACCCTTGGGGGCTACATCAGCGAATTCCGAAGCATGGAGATTTATATTAGCAAGTCCCGGTTTGAATGAGGATTTTAAAACGGCCCTTGGGGGCTAGGAGAATTAACAAGATTGAAATATCCAAGCAGGAAAAGCACATGGAAGTTACCTCAAAATTTTCTTTCATCATATTCACTAGACCAGCTTCATAATCACGACTGGTATACAGCCAGTTCAGGTAGCCAGAATGAAGGTCTTGGGTATTCAGAGCAGCATAAGTCGCCAGATCCACTTGCCTTTGCCCATGGCAGCAAATTTTTCTTTGGCAGTATGCTTGGATAAGGCGACATGATTGCTTGGCTCTGTACGGCCAATGCCAGTAATTACAACATCATCATCCTTAGCATCACCGGTTCGCACTGGGGCAGTCAATTTGTCAGCAGGATGGGATGGACTGATGGATCTCTCAATCCGGATGGGGCTTGTGGGCTGGTAGAAAGGTCCTGAGGTGTCAATAGGCCTCTCTTCAGCAATAAAGTCATCATCTTGCAGTGGTGGGTCGTTGGGTATATATTCACGAATAGCCGCTTCAGGGTCTGGCGTTTTATCCGGTTCAGGGACGACGTCTTCCTTGGCCGCTTTATCCAGGCGGGCCTTCTTGCTCGGTCTAGGCTTGGCCCTGAAAGGAGTAATAAAAGTCAAAAACAGCATATGTTACAAAGTAATACACCAGAAATATTATGATAAGTATAGCTTACCCAAGCACCGTTTTGAGCGGTGGCAGCTCAGTAGCCGATGACTCGCCAGAGGATGAATGGGAAGTAACCTGATAATCAGAGTCAGATGGATTAAGAGGTTGACGAAAATAGCCCGCTTTAGGACAATCACTGACAAGCAAGTTAGAGAACTCTCAATGGCGTTTCCGAACCGGACTGTTCGGTAAACCGGCGGAGGTAACTACCTGGCCGCTGTGCCGGGTTGTGCGGCGAGCTTCGTGCTGTTGGGTCTTCATAAGAAATTTGGGATCCAAGTAAGCAAGAGGATGAGAAAATTTAACCTTCCGGTTTGCCTGACGGATTTTTGGCAAAGGCAAAGGGTTTGAATCAGAAGAGAGAGAGAGAGATTACCTCTGCAGCGTCAGCATGGCTGGCTTCAGCATTATCCTGACAAATATCATCATCAATAAGGCGTGTGAAAAGTAAGCCTAGTGAATCAAGCTCTACCTCAAGGTCCGGATTACCCACATCATCATCAGCTGCTGGATCTGAAGATGCAGTGGTTTTCTTCCTGTTGGCGGTTTTCTTCACGACTCTAGTCTTTGGCCGGATTGGTCTTTCCAGTTTGTCTGGTTTTTCTGGTTTCTCCTGTGGAAGCTTCTTGCTCCAAAACGGATCATCGCCCTATTTCAACAGATATTGGTGTTAAATAATGGGCAGATATAGCAATGACAGGCTTAGTAAAAGGTAAAATTAAATCTTACAGCTGGCGGTTTGTTGATGGCACAGAAGGGAAGCAGGCCGGTTCGAGCACAGATGTGTTCCGGTTCGTTCAAAATTTTCTTCACAGCCTCTGTGACTTCATCATCGGTGAGCTGGATGTTAACATGTCGCAGTGGGTCATCGACACTGCCAGTATATTCACACATCAAACCGGAGCGCTGACTGAGGGGCAGTATGCTCCATGATATCCAACAGCGAGCAAGATCAACTCCTGTTAAACCGTTAGCCATGAAGGCCCTGAGTTTGGAAAGTTGAGGAGCGTATTTACTTCTCTCCTTGGCAGTTATCCTTTGTGGAAAGGGATGGGTATTGCTTAGTCGCTCCGGACGAAAGCCAGGCAAAGAATTTTCATCAGCAGGGGAGGTGTCTTTGCAATAGAACCATGATTGATTCCACTCTTTGGGATGGTTGTGCAGTTTAGCGTCAGGGTAAGTGACCTCTTTTCTTTTCTGAATCACCACACCACCCAATTCCGTATTGGAACCATCAGTAAACTCTGTGCGGCGGTTTAGATGAAAGCAGTCTCTGAACAACTCAACTGTGGGTTCCTCTTGAAAGAACGCCTCACAGAGCACTTGGAAGTGGCATATGTTGGTAACAGAATTGGGGCCAGTGTCTTGCGGACGGAGTTGAAAATTGGCTAAGACATCCCAGTAGAATTTTGAACCGGGCAGATTAAAGCCCCAGGCTAAGTGATCTGCGAAAACAACGACCTCCCCCTATTGAGGTGTGCGAGGACATTCTGTACCGGGGACCCTCCAATGGATAGTGTCTTTGCTGCTTAAAGCGCCGGTTAAGACTAAATTATTCAGTTGAGTTTTTGTGACGCGGGACCCAGTTGCACTCATATACTTGTTTGGCCATGGTGAAATCTACAAAATAAGTGATTCCGGTTCAAGAATGTGTTGGTTAAATATACACTGGCATGAACAATGTTAAACCGGAGACAACTATATCTATACCGGAGTTCCATGAAGCGACAACATCTGGCTAAAGAGTTCTGGCGGTTCAACAAGGGGACTAATGGTATATACCGGTTTGTTAATTTTTCTACACCAAGTTAAACCGCCTGATCTAAACATTGAGACAGCTGAGATTGTGGATGGATAAGTATGCATAAACAGATTTCGCAAGATTTTTCTACAGCGTTGGATCTAAAGCAAGTTCAGAAAAGAAGAAAAAATGTTCAAAAGATCAAAGCAGAACAATACTGACTTAATGAGCAAAAATATATGAGAGATTTATGGTCTTGGGCATGAAGCTAAAGACGGATATTAAAAGCTACCACTACACAGAGTGGGGGTTCATAGATGCATCCAGAGGCTAGTATATGAACAAGCACAGGCGACGAACATTGCAAGAACACGAAACCCTAGAACAGATCTGTGTTGAGAAGGTCAGAAGACTCACCAGGGTTGAGGAAGACACGGAAGATCGCCGCGATGCTCTGGTGCGCTCAGGTCGATGCAGCAGCCAAGGTCGGTGCGAAAGCTGATGGCGGCGGTGGAGCTCCGAGGCTGGCGACGCGAGGAAGACGAAGAAGAAGGGCACGAAGGGGAGAAAAGAAATGACTCCTCGGTCCTATTTATAAGGAAAGGGACATGTGTCAGGCGCGAGAGTCAAGGGGCCACGAAACAGAGTTGTCGCCTCGTTTGTCGCGGATTTATTAACAAAAAGGGGTCATAGATAAATTTTCTTTATGAAAGATGACGTCATGCTGGTTTGCAACGACCAGGGAAGATGACATCACGACGGTTCAACAAACTACAAGAAGATGTTGAAGATAAAGATTTTTTGCTAAGGATTGACATGAACCCGTTCAAATCAATCTGGGGCCTAATGTTGGGGATATTACTACTGGGCGTAAACCGGCCAGGTGGGCCGGGTTAACTTCTTCAGTAGTTAAGTGTGTTAAAGCCCGAGAAAGCAGATGAGGGTAGGACCCATAGTCGGTTTAAGACTTGTAGACGTAAACCGACATGTATATATAAACTTATATTATAAGTTAGGAATAAGGAGAGATCAACCCGGATACGAATATGAACCGGTGTTGGGACTCTGTGAACCGACGGGCGTCACCCGTGTATATAAGGGGACGACCTGACGGCGGTTCAGGAAGAACAGACAATAACCCGAGACTTAGGCGAAGCTTGTTTGCTCCCTAAGCCCTCGAAACCCCATCAATTCCATCACAAATAGACGTAGGATTTTACCTTCATCGAAGGGGCCGAACTAGTATAAACTCTCTTGCGTCCCTGTGTCCGCTTTAACCCCTTCAAGCTAACCCTTCGTGATGGCTCCATGACTAAGTCCTGACACTAGGACATCTACCGTGACAAAACCACGACACTACCTCTTGAGCACTGCGTTGGTTTTCCCTTGAAGAGGAAAGGGTGATGCAGCAAAGTAGCGTAAGTATTTCCTCCAATTTTTGAGAACCATGGTATCAATCTAGTAGGAGGCTACGCTCGAGTCCCTCGCACCTACACAAAACAAATAAATCCTCGCAACCAACGCGATAAGGGGTTGTCAATCCCTACACGGTCACTTACGAGAGTGAGATCTGATAGATATGATAAGATAATATTTTTGGTATTTTTATGATAAAGATGCAAAGTAAAATAAAAGGCAATGAAAATAGATAAGTGTTGGAAGATTAATATGATGGAAGATAGACCCGGGGGCCATAATTTTCACTAGTGGCTTCTCTCAAGAGCATAAGTATTTTACGGTGGGTGAACAAATTATTGTTGAGCAATTGACAGAATTGAGCATAGTTATGAGAATATCTAGGTATGATCATTTAAATAGGAATCACATCTAAGACAAGTAGACCGACTCCTGCCTGCATCTACTACTATTACTCCACACATCGACCGCTATACAGCATGCATCTAGAGTATTAAGTTCATAAGAACAGAGTATCGCCTTAAGCAAGATGACATGATGTAGAGGGATAAATTCATGCAATATGATAAAACCCCATCTTGTTATCCTCGATGGCTTGCTACCCCTGCTGTCACTGGGAAAGGACACCACAAGATTGAACCCAAAGATAAGCACTTCTCCCATTGCAAGAAAGATCAATCTAGTATGCCAAACCAAACCGATAATTCAAAGAGACTTGCAAAGATAACCAATCGTACATAAAAGAATTCAGAAGATTCAAATATTGATCATAGATAAACTTGATCATAAACCCACAATTCATCGGTCTCAACAAATACACCGCAAAAGAAGATTACATCGAATAGATCCCCATGAGAGAGGGGGAGAACATTGTATTGAGATCCAAAAAGAGAGAAGAAGCCATCAAGCTAATAACTATGGACCCGAAGGTCTGAGGTAAACTACTCACACATCATTGGAGAGGCTATGGTGTTGATGTAGAAGCCCTCCGTGATCGATGCCCCTTCCGCGGAGCTCCGGAACAGGCCCCAAGATGGGATCTCGTGGGTACAGAAGGTTCCGGCGGTGGAATTAGGTTTTTGGCTCCGTATCTGATCATTTGGGGGTACGTAGGTATATATAGGAGGAAGGAGTATGTCGGTGGAGCAAAAGGGGGCCCACGAGGGTGGAGGGTGCACCTGGGGGGGGGGGGGTAGGCGCGCCCCTACCTCGTGGCTACCCTGTTGGTTGCTTGACGTAGGGTCCAAGTCTCCTGGATCATGTTCGTTCAAAAAATCACGTTCCCGAAGGTTTCATTCCGTTTGGACTCCGTTTGATATATTTTTTCTGCGAAACTCTAAAGTAGGCAAAAAAACAGCAATTCTGGGCTGGGCCTCCGGTTAATAGGTTAGTCCCAAAAATAATATAAAAGTGAATAATAAAGCCCAATAATGTCCAAAACAGAAGATAATATAGCATGGAGCAAACAAAAATTATAGATACGTTGGAGACGTATCAACCATCTACTCCCTCCATCCAGGTGAGTCATCTTTGGTTGTGCACCATGACCAAGGAGGGAAAACAAGAGAACTTAATGTTTTTTTGCTACTCCCTCCATTCCTAAATATTGTCTCTTTAGACATTCAAATGGAATACAACATACGGATGTATGTAGACATATTTTAGAGTGTAGATTCACTCATTTTGCTCCGTACATAGTCAGTTGTTGAAATCTCTAGAGAGACAAATACTCCATGGGAACAGAGGGTGGCTTTTACTCCATATTTGGGAACAGAGGGGGTATCACAATATGGAGGTAAGAGAGGAAGCTTGAAATATGAACATGTCAATGGGAGGGAGTAAAAGCCTCATGCATGCATGCATGGATGCAACATGCAACACTCACACGTACACATGGACGCACGCAACACTCATGCACCCATGCCGCACACAACACATGATGTAACACACACACGCTCACACTCAAGTGCTCAACCTACTCCCTACGTCCGTGAAAGACTGTACAGTTAGAGATTTACACATTGACCAGGGCATAATCATCGCCCAAAAGTAGTAGATTTATGTGTCGATGCGACCATTTAGAGAAGAAGATTAAATGAAGGTTGTTGCATGCTGTAATTAAGGATAGACATGTAGCCTATAGCTAGAGCACAAGTTGGTGCATTAGTCAATCAATATCGATTTTAGATTAAAGGCTAAGTGCATTGGAAGTGTAGATGTACACTCTTTGTTTTTTAGCCGATGTACACTCTTTTTTGGAAGACCAAGAGAGTACACGTGCATGCACTCACATACAAAGCCAGGGTGGTTCGCGCGCAAGGCTGGACTCCTGTCACGCCTACATAAAATTTTGTTCAACTCATTTCTTTGCTCTGCCAACTGATAGGTGGGACCCAGAAACCAGGTGATAATTTAACCAGTCAACAAAGTGCCACGTCGACTAAGTGGTCGGTCAGTAGGGTGCAATACGGTGCTCTACGATGAGCTAGTGATCGTATAATCACTGCAAAACTATATATAGTGACCGTAAAGAGCGTATTGTTACATACGTTGACCGCCAGTGTATTTTTCTAGTTTCAAGTTAAGCCATATTTAACCGGAAAGGACTAGTACTTGTACTACTTTGATGTGTCCTTTCAACTTGCCGAACTAGGAGAAGCTTGCTTACTATGCCTCTCCCTCGCGCATGCGCGCGGTGGCTCGCAGGACAAGGAGAGGGTTTTGACTACAGCGCCCTCTCCCTCTCCCTCTCACTCGCCCTCGCCCTCATGGTGGACGTGCAGCAGTTCAATCGGTGTCAGATTGCCAGAAGCATATTGTATTGTAGTATCATCAATGTCGGACCTTCCAAAGAGGCAAAGAGCCAAGTGCAAGGTTAAAACGAGTATGAACTGTTGAACCTCCCGAAGAGGCAAAGAGCAAAGCACAAGGTTTTATAGGATTTGTCGGCCTAGTAGGAGTATGACAACTATAGCAAACGATGCTACTGTATGATGCTGCCACGTCACCTATATCCAAAGTTGTGCCACCTTTTTTCTCAAAGAGCATGTTGGATCCCGTGCAACAACCACACAAGTTGCACATACACACAACACATTTACTAGTAATAAATTCTAAAGGACAAATGCCAGTATGCCACACATTCATTAGATAAATTTGTGCACGACTACTCTACATATATTCACAACGCTACTGTTCACACGTTATATATGGGCTACATGTCCTCGAGGTTCCAGTCTCAGGTGTTCTTCATGGATGGCACGATCCATAGCGGCGGGCAACGGGAATCATTGTCACAGTTTTCTAGTCCGGTTCCACACGATGGAGACCCATCCAAGCTGAAGCGGCATAAATCAGGGATAGCATGTCCCAGCATGTCGTTGAATCGGCGGTGCGCACTAAAGACACAACCATGCTTCATGAACGGTAGGCCTTCAGTGTCGTGCACGAAAGGTGGCATCCTCTTCACAATGGGGTAGCTGTCCCCAATGAAAAGCGAGTACTCTCCAAGAGTGTTCCTCGGCACCCACGTAGCATCACGAGGGTCGAACTCGGCGCTGTTCATCTGGTACACGCGGCGTCTCAGATCTGGACACATGGTGACGTACACAGTCAAGGTCCATGCATAATAATATTGTGCTCAAATATGGTGGTCAGTAATACTGTGCAGCAAATAGTACTACTCCGGTATAGAGGAAGTAAAATAACCGGCTTATTATATATAGCCACTCTTGGCTACATGGATGAGATAGTATGACATGGAAAAACAAATATGGTGGCAGCTTGTGGGTTCAAGTCTTCAAGGGCCTAGCTAGCTATACACGTCTTCCAAGGTAAAAAGTACTCATACTAGTAAGTAGTACAACAATGAAAGAGAAGGCGAGAGGGTTAAAAATATAATAGTAAATGGAATACCTGGGTAGATTGTGACGGTCCGATCGTGGTAGATTGTGTGACCATGTTGCACATGAGTGGTACCATGGGGTAATGACTGCTAAGATAGTTGATCCCAATATGCCAAAGTCAGCTACAAGGTTCCAGGTTAGACCGAATCGCGAATGCAAAAACACATCCAGGATCGGCGATCTTATTTTGATTTAGGGATGACAGGTCCCTGCAAAATTGTGGAGTACCGTTAGGGATACAAATGATGGGTTGTGCATTCCATTTGTAATCTCCCGTGCCGTAGGATGGCAACCAGATGAAACAAGTCCCCTAGCTTGTCAACGTGAAGATGCGGCCTAGATGGCGCACATCATCTTCGAACGTGTAGGGGTACAAATCTGCACCCGGCCATAATGCGCCAGCCTGTGCCGTTACAGCCTCTTGCATTGATGGCAATCCTTAGGTTGAACACCGCAATGAGATAGTAATCATCGTAGCCGCGTCGCTTTGTTAGCGGGTTCGCAATTGCTATCTTCTTCAATATCATGTAGGCATCATCATACGTATTCAAGCTCAGCCAGCCCGGAAGGCCGATCCCAATGGTTGAGAAGGGGTCTACGGGAACGGCCTCACTGTTGTGGATGTTGTGCAAAATGATGGTGGTATCCGGCCGGAGGTATGCAAGCCAATCTTCATTGGCACCGACCCAAACCTATATATAAGATGGTGGGCAACGGAGAAATTACGGGATGGAAATGGAATAACTAAGTACTACATGATCAAATCCAACTACCTCTCAACATCGGCAACTCTAGCGGAGTCAACGTGCAACCATGGCCAGGGAGCGGTGGACTGTTCGAAGGATTTTCGCATAGAAGAACCTTCTCCTCGAGGACTCATGGAATACCAACAAGCATGCCCATTTCCCAAGCATGTTTAAGCACCGTCTTGAAAAAGTTGGTGCAGGAAGCACCGAGTCTTGCGGTGGTGAGGACGTCAGTGCGGCGTGCGATTTCTCCCAGAGGATCGTCGTCCAAGGTCTCCCAGCCTTGATGAGGAGGAGAACCGCCTAGCGAATCCATGGGAGCAGCGACGAACTTCCTTCTCTTCGGGGGGAGGGTAACTAGCGAAGAGGAGATAAGAGCGTAGTAACTGCAGGGCCTCGTCCCTTCCCACTTAAGCTCCTCGATCATTCCTTAGTGAAGGGGTGAGGCTATTATTTACTACGTACTCGTACTGTAGCATGAGTAGTACTACTTTCTCAACTAGTAGTGCGATGTACTGTACTTCTATAGTGCAACAGTTTTGAACTCTTGAATCTCAAGGCCAAGGAGCTACAATTGCAAGTGGAGGGTACTACTATTATCTAGAACCATCATTGTACTATCAATGCAGAGAAAGTACACCTGCGTAGTGGGTACTCTCCATGCTCTATTGTCACACCCTGATTTTCATGAGACAACACTTAAGTCAACAAATCATGCTAAAATGTGGTTTGACAAAAACTTTTGAGTGTTCTGGACATTCCTTGATTTGCTTTTTGTGTGTTGTTTGCAAGTGCTCTAAAAATCAAATAAATCCCCCAACTCTTATACACCTTCTCCCTGGTCCAAAACCTTTCCTCAATGATCATGCCATGTGTATAAGACATAATAGTATTTTCTTACAAAAATATTTAGGCCAAAAAATATTTTCTAAATTAGGTTATCCCAAAACCCTTGAATTGAGACTCGAACTACAAGTACTTAATTTATGTCATGAAAAATATTTCAACAATTATATTTGACTCCTATTAGATATAGGACTCCTAGAGACCACAAAAATATTATTTTAAAACTTGTTTTTACTATTTTAAAGCTTTAAAAATAGGTTAAATATTGGTCTTTAATAGGTTAAAATTATTTTAAAGCTTTAAAAATATTTGAGAAAATTTAGGGAGACTCAATGGACATATATTTTCCATATATATGAGTTTCAACACATGGTCCTGTTCAAAATATTGGACAAAACCCTCCAAAACCATTTCTGTTCATTTCAAGTATTTGAAATATTTCTATAAGAAATATTTCAAATAAATCCAAGAAAATTCTAGCAAGTCACATTTGCATAATGTGTTGATCTTGCAAAGTTTCATCTCAATCAAAATCACTTTGGTTCACAAAAGTGCCCCAAAACCCTCTCTGCCCAGATCCGAGTTTGAACAACTCTACATTGCCAACTTATTCCGAATGACCCCAAACTTTGTGGACATGCTCAAAACCCCAAATTATGACACTACACCATGTGGTGCATCAAGGGGAATGGTTTTGCATGACTAGATCTTGTTAAATGCATTTCTATGAATTTCTAGGGTTTACAAAAGTTGCATTGGTAACTTTACCCAAATGAACTCAAACTTGGTCGAACACCATATTTCTATATGCAATTCCATCCTGTTAAGTCTCATGTCAAGTGTAATTTATTTTCTTGCCTAAACCAGAAACAAACACCTTCTGCCAATTTACCAAAAGCATCACTTTGACCTCTTCCACTAATCTCCATGGGCTCAACTTTTTACCACTTCTACTCCTAGTCCTCTTCTAGCTCCATTAACTTTTCCCTGGCCTCAGCTCAATGATTAAGGGGTGAACCCATCTCATTTAGCCCTCTGGAGAGCCACTACACCCCTCTTCCTCACCTCCATCCTTACTACAGTGGCCATCCATGGCATACAAAGCTTCCTCCCCTTTCTTTACACCCTCCTAGACCTGCTAGACAACAAAGGACGCGCCCACCTTGCCTTAAAAATGGCATGCCGGCCATTTGGGCGCTCTGGAGCGCGCTACAGTGCGCTCCCGCACTATAGCCGCCCCCTGCCAAGCACCTCCGGCCACCTCGGGCCTCCCCAGCACGCCCGACGATGCTCCTCGTTGTTCGCAACACTCCATGGCCTGGTCCTCCTCCTCCTTCTCCCACCTCTAGCCCTGCTTGCACGCGCGCCGGCCGCCCGAGTGCACCAGTGAGCAAGCTCACACGCGCGATGCCCCTGGGCCCCCTGCTCTCTCTTCTCTCCCCTAGCTCTGGACCGAATCCAGGAAAACCCCAGACACAGCGCGACGAGCCCCTGTTACCTACAGCGATGACAACAACCTCGCCGACGCACTGGTCCAGGGTGAGCCGCGGGCCGGCTGTATAAAGCCTCCCCGAGCCCTCCTCTCATCACCACTCACTCTATCTCTCTCCCGTACACCCCCCGGACCAACACTCCCTCTCTCTCGTGCCCTCCATCATCCTCCTAGACCGGAGCAGAGCCGTCGACCGCTGCTTAAATTCGCAGGCCTCGGCCCCTCTCTGTTCCCCCTGGACAGCCCCGAGCCCTCTTGTCACCACCACAAGCCCGTCCCTTGCCGCCGTTCATCCCCAGGAGTGTCGTGTGCTCTAAGCCAAAGATGGTCGGCGGCCTCTACCGCGGTCGTCCAGGCCGACGCCGCTACGGCCCTCCTGGACGAGTGAGCCCTACACTGATGGATGTGGTTCATCCTCCTCAGAACGCCGGTGGGCGGAGCGTCATCGGAGACGCCCTGTAACCTCGGCTATCACTGTCGGGAGCTGCTCCTCCCCACGGCCAGAGCATGCGAGGGAGGTGGAAGACGACCTAAGCGCTGGGCCCCGCACGTCGGCGATCTAGCGGGCGGGCCCTGCCGTTTAAGTGGAGATGGGTCCATTGTTTCCGTGAACCCGCAGCAAAGTCGTACTCCCTGGAAGGTGCCTTCGACGTCACCGCTTTCGACCCATGCGACAGTGCAGCTGGGCCGGCCCACAGACTATCTGTCGCCTTGTGCGGAGGATTAGGTTAAAGCCTTATTTCCTTTTTCTTTTCCTGTCAACTTAAACAATACATAAATAATTCAACAGAGCTCCAAATTGGATGATTCAAATTTCTTGTAGCTCATAAATTCATGCTCTATCATATGGGGCAACTTGCACAATTTTCCAGAAAAATTTTCTTCACAAATAATTAGGAAATCCTATTTTCCATTTCTGTGATAAACTTTAGAAAATCACAGTGGGCCCATTCCTGATCCAAATGCAATGATTCAAATTCCTAGATACTTATATGATCATAACTTAGTTTTTGAACATTTTTCCCAATGCTTTCTGTCCCACATAAAATATTGGTCAATTATCCATGTATAACCAACTTTGCAAATCCCTAGGAAATTCCTTTGAACTCCAAATCCAGTGAAACCGACTCCTAGATGCTCCTAAAATTATTCCTTGTTAAATGGGTTCCTTTTCTCATTTTCCAAAATTATTCTTCTGTACACTTCCTACAAATCCAGAAACCCCTTGATTCCATCATATCGAAATGTTAAGAAATATCCATTGATCCACATCTAATGAAATCACTTTGGTCACTCCTCATATGACCAGAGGTATCCTTGAATAGTCCAACTCACATTTTAGAGCACTTTTATTTTTGCCTTGTTGTGTTGCTTATTGTGATTGTTTCCGTCGTTAGTTGGCGAAGTATACGGAGTACTTGAAGATGGACCAGAAGGTTTGAAGACTCTGAAGGACAAGGCAAGCAGCCCTTTGAAAATGTCTAAGAAACACTTTTTGTGCATGTCATATGGCACTTTTATTGCTTGCATCGAAGTCATGATAATGTGGTGACCACTTGAGGTGGTTTGCCTTCTCGTTGACACTTGCATGATGCATGACCCTACCTTTCTATGAGGGTTATCCGAGTGGGTGTAGTTAGGATGCTAAGTAGATGCTACGCAAATGGGATGGGTATATGCATGGTGAAGGAAACCAAGTTGTTTTCAAGGACTTTTCAAAAAATCCATCGGGTGCCACTAATGCACGAGGGAGATGGTGAGCTAGCTTACCGCTTGATAAAGATGTGGTGTACCAGAGCAAGTTGTGTGGCAGTATTTTCGAAAACGGATTAGATTTAAGATTTGTCGACTGTCCCAACCTTACATGCGCAACCACTCTACCTTTATATGGGAAAGGGCATTATTGATTACCTAGGCCGATACTAGCATGGTGCCCACATTACTAGTGACGTGGGTGACATGAAGTCACTCTCGGGATGTGTTCGTGCCAGGTAGGGCGGCCATGACTGTTTTCACAGGGCACCGGACACACCGTTGGTACCCCGTGCCAGTGGTATGTGATGAATATGGGAGCGAGGCTCCACAATTTTAAGATATGAAATGTTGGGCACGGGGGTTACTACCAATCAAGTGGACTCTATGTTAGTGTTGTCTAGGGAAAGATAATGATCGGGTGCTTACCCCGGGTACTTGAGGTACCGTGGGTCGTGGATGACATGAAAGTTCCCCGGATCTTGTGGGTAAAGTGTGCAACCTCTGCATAGTGTAAAACTATTCGAATAGTCGTGTCCATGGTCAAGGACAGTTGGGCGATGCTGCCTAAACTATGTCCAGAGTTTTACAAACCACGCATGTGTGTGTTGATGAGACTATTTGGGTTAAGTCAGATGACTTGACACGATGATCAAGTTGGATTGGTGTCCACCTCTGCTTATGTTGATATATGTAACTTGTTCAGACAGATATCTGTACTCTCATGATGCATACTTTAGCGACCAAACCTCAAACAGACTGATATCTGTGCTTCAGTGTCTGTCGAATTCACGGGTTCCGGCAGACCCTTAAGGTTCAAACTCTGGGGTGCGCACGGAGATTATGCCCTCTACCTCTCCGTCTCGCAAGGATCTAAACTACAGGACGAACAGCACAAGAGACACAGGGTTTATACTAGTTCGGGCCACCATTGTGGTGTAATACCCTACTCTAGTTGTGGTGGATGGATTGCCTCTTGGGCTGATGAGGATGAACAGTACAAGGAAGAACAGCCACGCGAGGGTCTGTTCTTGGCTAGGGGATGAACTGCTGGGGGAGTTCGATCGCCCTTCTCTCTCTCTAAGTGTGTTGCTAGCTCTGTTTGTGGATGCTATGTTCTAGCTGGTTTCTTGTCCCCTTCCTACCCTGGGGGTGGCTAGTCCTATTTATAGGCAAAGGCCCTGGGCCTCTTCCCAAATATTTGAGCGGGAAGGGTGCCAACAATTGGCCAATTCGAAGGGGAACATCTAGTACACTTATCCTGACTAAAGTTGGTCTTCGCCTGCCAAAGGCCCTGTGGTGACGCCGTTCTGGGATCCATGGTGACCTCCTTCCCACCGTTGGACTGGTCTTGGTCTTGTTGCACCGAAACGGGTGCCTTTGCCTGATCCTCTCGCCTGCGCTTGCCCCCTTTGCACTAAAGAGGAAAGGGGAACGCTGCGCGGGCTGGCGCCTGCCTGGCACCCTTGGTCGTCATGGCTTGCATCATGGGCACCTCGCGAGGTACCCTGCCTTGATCTCTCTGCCTCCTCGTGAGCCATCCTGAGGAGGCCACGCCTGAGGAAGCACCCTGTCGTCCGCCTCGCGAGGCTTGGCCCCTCGCGAGGGTCTTGGGTCTTGTGTTGGTGAAGATGGGCCGTGCTGGGCCCCCATTTGAGCCACACCGCAGGCCGCAGGCAGGCAAGTCTGGGGACCCCCGTTCCCAGAACGCCGACATTAGCCCCCGGGCCCAAGGCGCGCATGGACTTGGCCGTGCCGAGGGGCGAAAGGGCAAGGGCGAAGCGCCGCGGGCCCTAACAGCCTGCGGCCTTGGGCGCCGCATGGCGGTTGATTGGACGTGGGTGCTTTTGCAACTGCGCGGGTCATTAAAGGCGTGGCATCCGCTCCGGCCTTGCTCTTCTCCTTCTTCGGCCGCTGCTCAGATCCCCTTTCTTGCGCCTCTCCTTCCTTCAAGTTTCCAGATCTGCTCCTTCCAGTTGACCTAGGTAGCTATGGCGCCTCGCCAGCCCCCGGCCGAAGCTTGGTTCTCGCCTGCCCTGGACTCGCCCAACGCGTCGGAGGAGAGCCTCACCCGGCTGCACCGGATGGCGGCAGCGTAGGGCATCAACGGGGCGCAGGTGTTCAAGGTCGGCTCCGCCACCCCTGAGGGCCGAGGGAGCACCTTCTATCCTCTTTTCGTAAGCTCCATTACTGCGGGCTTGGTGCCTCCTTTCTCTGAGTTCTTCCTCTCCGTCCTCCGCCATTACAACTTGCAAGCTCTGCACCTCCACCCCAACTCCATCCTTCTTCTGGCGATCTTCGCCTACTACTGCGAGGCTCATGTGGGGGGTGCAGCCTTCAGTGGCCTTGCTGCGCCACTACTTCTACCTTTGGACTTCTCGTGGTTCCCCTTATGCATGCGCGAGCTTCGTCGCGTGCGGCAGTGCCATGGACATTTCGAATCCGGGGAAGAGAATTGAGGGCTTCCGGAGCAAGTGGGTTTTGGTAGACGCCGGGCGCATCCATCCTCGGCTGATCCTTCCCACGGAGCCGGCCGTGAGTTCTAGCGACTGGTGCCGAGCGGAGCTCACGGATCCGCGCGCGAAGTCGATGTTGGCGAAGATGGACGCTGACCTGAAGCCGGCCAGCATGGCGGCGGCGAAGCTGACCGGGGCGTTGCTGCTGAGGGAGTTCCTGGAGCACCAATTGGCTCCGCTTCAGCGGTATTCTCCCCCAATGTGGAGGCCTCATCCGAGCCCCGCAGCTGTGGGCGAAGAGGATGTGACCGCGGTTCTCCAATCCCTGGTCGGGGGTGAGGTAGCAAGGTTGGAGGGCGCACCCTCGCCCCTGTTCCTTTGCGACGATTGGGAGGAAGTGGTGGAGTCCATGCCCGTCTTCAACGGGGTCGGGCCCGTGCCCATGGTGGCCCCCGAGGGACCTATGGACGTGTCTTCCGGCGACTCCAGCGGAGAGGGGGGCGAAGAGGAGCGGGAGGAAGGCCTTGACTCCGAGGCGACCGACGGAGAGTCCAGGGCTCCCCCTCCCCAGCGCAAGCCCCACACTCTCCGCCTCTCGCTGAGCGATGATGATGATGACGACGATGATGTGCTGGGCAGCGGGAGCTCGCCCCCGGTCCCGAAGAAGGGCAGGACCGGGTTGATTCCCCACGGGTCCGTCTTGACTCCGGGGCGAGCCGCGGACGCGCCTTCTGCTCCCGAGGTCGACCCCTCCATCCGGCTCTCGGGCTTCAAGTATGGCCGGAGGCAGCTAGAGCTTTCTGGCGACGACCCGTAAGTGCTTGATCCTTGATCCTTGGTTTTTCGTTCCGCCGTCGAGGCTTGATGATTGCTTCTCTTCAATAGGCTGGCGCCCATGGCGAAGAAGCCGAAGGGAGCTCGCGAGGCCCCATCTACGGCGGCGCCTCCGCCTGCAGGGGAGGGTGACCGTGACGCGCGAGCCTCTCCTGCCCGCTCGTCCTTGCGGGGCTTGGCTGATCTGGCTGGGGTGACGGCCCCCACGGCTCAAGTGACCCCCGAGGTGCCCTTGTCTGGCGCCGCTGCTACGGCTGGGGAGGCGCAGCGGACTCCGCCACGGGACACTGCGGCCTCGCCGCCTCTATCTTCTCCTCCCGTTCTACCGACCGCTGCTTCCCCAACTCCTCCTGTTGTCTGGGAGCGCACCGATGTTTCTCCGCCTTCTTCTTCCATCCTGGAGCGCGCCGTTGCTGAATTGGACCCGCTGCGGCAGGATCTTCTCGGCGCCGACCCTCGCCTGGTGGCCGGGCGCCTGGAACTGGCTTCGGGGTGGATTCGCTCTGATGCCCCGATTCAGGCGGCATTGGTTCAGGCCTCAACGACCTGTGACGAAGAGAGGGAGGCCACCCTCGAGGCGAAGGCTGCCCGTGACGCGGCCCTAGGAGAGGTGGTTGGAGTCCGTGGTCGCTGCAAGGAGTTGGAGGATGAGCTGCAAGGCTTGCGAGGCCAGCTTGTGGAGGAGGTCCGCCTTCGCCAGGAGCAGGAGCAGGGGGCGAAGGCTCGCGAGGCGGCACTCGAGGACCGGGAGGCCAAGCTCAAGAAGCGCCGCGGCCACCTAAGCGCGTTGAAGAAGGAGCTGGAGGTGACGAAGGCCGAGCAGGACGCCAAGGCCCGGGTCCTCCCCGAGGATCGCGTGGCCTTCGCGGACATGGAGAAAGATGCCCGCGCTTCGCTGAAGACACTTTACGAGAGCGGCCTGGATAGCCCGCTAGCCGGTGACGGGGACGGCCCCGCCAAGCTGCTTCCCTTCCTGGTTAAAGCCCTTGGGGATGTCGCCCTTGGCCTCGCCCCCACGGCTGAGGCCGAGACGCGTGTCTTGTCTTCCGCTGCGCTGACGCGGGTCTTCGCCCACGTCTACCTTCGCGATCCCAACGCCGACCTCGACAGCCTGCTGGAGCCGGTGAGCGGCGAGGGTGCTGCCACTGCTGTCTAAGCCGTGAAGGGGCGCGCGGAGGCACTGCTGGGGAAGTTCCGGGCCTTCCGCACCAAGCCAAAGCAAGGAGCTGCCGGCCCTGATGCTCCACTAGGCGAAGCCACCCCACGCAGCTCCACCGCCGACAAGTGACTTCGCTATCGTTCCTGTTCTTCTTTTAGTTCCTACACATGCACCACGCCTCGGGGAGGCATTTAAACTTGCGCTTGGTACTGAGACAACAGTATGGACTGTAATATTTGCTTTTAAGTTCCTTGAATGTTCCTTGAATTTTATGTTCTTCTTCCCTACTTGCTTGTGTTCTACGCCGGCGGAGCCCGGCCCCGCGCGTGCCTCACCCAGCATTAGCCTCGACCGGAAACCAGGACGGGACCAAAGGAGTGAGGGGCTACGTGACAAGTTAGGCTCCTGAGTCGCGATGCTCAGGAGTCCCCCTTGGCGCACGAACAACAAGTAGGGAAGCATGATGTAGGTGTATCTTCCGTTCTACGTCTGCAGAGCCCGACTCCGCGTGTACCTCACCCAGCATAGCCTTTCGGAACTAAGGAGTGAGGGGCTACGAAGCCAGTTAGGCTCCTGAGTCGCGATGCTCTGGAGTCCCCCTTGACGCGCGAACAGCGGGTGATGAGGCAAGATGTAAGCGGGGCTACCGTTCTACGTCTGCAGAGCCCGGCCCCGTGCGTACCTCACCCAGCATAGCCTTTCGGAACTAAGGAGTGAGGGGCTACAGGACCAGTTAGGCCCTTGAGTCGCGATGCTCAGGGGTCCCCCTTGACGCTCAAACGGCCTTCATACCTTGGCTCCGCTCGGGGAGAGACGCGCGACGAACCAGGCCCGAGGGGCCTGGCTGGGCGGCGTACGTCTGGGCGTGACCCAGTCATAGCCCCCATGCCTAGCCTCCTCGCACGGTGCTCCCGAGGGGAGGCGTTGCGATGAGGCCAGCCACTGAGCTCTGGGCTCCCTGAGGTTGACGCGGCCCGGAGGCCACCCTTAGTTGTTTATCACCAGCGCGGAGCATAGCGCTTCCGTATGTGTACGGGCATAGCCGCTCCTCGGCAGTGTCGTCAGCCAACGCGGAGCATGGTGCTTCCACTGGTACGTGGGAGGGGGCTCCCCTCCGGGAGGAGCCCCCGGGGCGTGTACAGCCCCGCCCTGACACGTGGCCGGCACGGTAGGGCTAGGTGAGGTGTATCTGGGCACCCATGAGCCAGCGCGGGACTCACGAGGCCCTACCTCTAGGCGGGTTGGGCCTGGCACTAGGCCGTATCTTGAGATGTGTTCCTGCAAAATTTGGTTAGATGCCGGCACTCTACGTCCTCGTGTCCCGGCCCTCGAGCTTGTCTCAGCCGTCGCTGGTATGCCAGGTCGCGATGCCGTGGACAAGGCCAGAGGGTGAGGGCTGGAGGGCCAGTAAGAGCCCTGAGTCGCGATGCTCAGGCACCCCCCTTTAACGTGCAAGTGGTCGACATGGAGAAGAAGAGGTGCCATGGACAGCATCAAGTAATCAAGCATGATAGGCGAACGCATAATTGGAAATAAACGCAGGGGAGATACACGCCGCTGGGCCTAGCCCAAGCAGCTTGGGGATGATGCAGCCCGAGGGGCGCCCCCAGCAAAGCAAGCTAATGACTGAAGGAAATTAAAAGGGATACATGCCACGGGGACGGACCCACGTGGCCTGGGAGTGACGCAACCCTGGGGGGGCGCTCCCAGGTGGGAATGAAACTTGAAAGATGTCACCTGAAGATGTCGTCAGCGAAGTGGCGTTGGTGCTGCAGACTCGGTGGGCTGCGGAAGCCGATCCTCATAAGCCCCCAGGCCCTGGGGCCTCGGGAGGCTCCGGAGGCACTGATGGCTCCTCGCGGGCTGCCTCCATCTCCGCCAGAGCCGCAGAACGCCTGTCTTCCTGAGCCTCCAAGATGCCCCTCATGAGGCGCTGGTACGCCGCAGCCATGCTCGGCAGGCCGTAAGGCATGCGAACATAGCTGTGGGGCGGTCCTCCGCAGCACCCCACTCAGGAGGGCTAGAGGCGCTCCGTCGTGGCGATCTGATTGAGCCCTGGTACGTTGACGCAGACGCGCAGCCTACCATCCTCGCCTGGATGTGGAGCCACAGCTGGTGGACGATGGCGACCTCTCGTGATCCCTGACTCCTGTAGTTCTTGAATGGCCTTGTTAATGAACTCCTGCTGGTCTGACCTTCCTCGCCTGGCTCCTTCTCGAGGGAATCGCGCATCGAAGCACGACTCCACATGGTGCCCAAGCGCCTCCCTCGTGACCCTGGCAAGGTCGGTGGCCCTCCAGGTGAGAGCCCCCGAGCCCTGCCTAAGGAGGGCGCCGGGCGCGCTTTCCTATGCGATGGAAGGAGGGTCCCCCTAGGCAGACACGGGCCCTGAAGGGCCTGCCTCCTGAGGGACTGGGCCTGACGATGTCTTCTTCTTCTTGGGTGTGGTCTCGGGAAGCCTCCTGCTCCCGTGATCTGGGTCTTCTAGCGACGCGGCCTGAAAGGCTCGCTCCAGGGAACACACTGCATCCCTCTCTTCACATGGCACCGTGATGACGCCGCCACTTCCCGGCATCTTGAGGATGTTGTAGCCGTGGTCAGTCACGGCCATGAACTTGGCTAGCGCTGGGTATCCGAGGATGGCGTTGTACGGCAGTCGGATGTGGGCGACGTCAAAGTCGATGAGCTCGGTGCGGTAGTTGCTGCGGGCTCCGAAGGTGACAGGGAGGCGGACCTGCCCGATCGGGACTGTGGAACCGTCGGTGACTCCGGAGAAAGGCTTGGTTGGCTGAAGCTGGTCATAGGGCACTTGGAGGTTGTTGAGTGTTTCCACGGACAAGACGTTGAGACCTGCTCCACCATCGATGAGGGTCCTGGTGACCAGAACGTTGCTGATGACTGGGGAGCAAAGCATCGGGAGGACTCTGGCTGTGGCCGCGCACTTGAGCTGGTCTGCCGAGCTGAACGTGATGGCACACGCTGACCACCTGAGGGGGCGCGTTGCTTCGAGCCTGGGGAGGACCGCATTGACTTCACGGGCGAACTGCTTGAAGATGCGTTGGGAGGCTGTGGCTTGAGCTCCGCCTAGGATGCAGGCGATTGCGCACGGCTCTTGGAAGCCCCCAGCCCCCTCGTCTTGGTGGCGGTCTTCGTTCCTCCTTGGCTGAGGCGGCAGCGGCGGCAGACCCGGGTTGCCGTGAGGGCGATCCTCACGAGGCTGATCCCTCCAGTCCCCCTCGCGAGGCAGGTCCCGCCAGCGGTCCTCGCGAGGTTGGTCGCGCCACCCTTGGCGCGGGCCACGATCTTCCCAGCGTCCTGGGTTTCTTCCTCCTCCTCGGCCGTAGCCCCGGTCAGCACGGTCAGGGCGACGGCCGATTCTTCCTTCTCGCACGGCGCGGAGGTCTTGGCATTCGTTGGTGTTGTGGGTATGGAGGTCGTGGTACACGCAGTACCGGCTGCCCCTGGAGGATTCAGGCAGATCCTTGCCCCGCTTGGTGTCTGGTTCCGCCGCGAGTACGGCAGCCCCCTTGCGCTTCACGTCCTTGGCCTTGGGCTTCTTCTCTTCTGGGTCTGCGGCAGGCAGCTCGAGGAGGGAGAGGCGTCCTTCCTCAGCCCTGGCGCACTTGGTCGCCAAGTTGAACAACTCCAGGGAGGTGCAGAGGTCTTCATGCATCGCCAGCTCCTCCTTCATCTTGACGTCGCGCACGCCATCGAAGAAGGCTGAAATGATGGCCTCCTCGGACACCCTGGGGATCTTGAGGCGCGCGCAGTTGAAGCGCTAGATGTACTTTTGTAGGGTCTCTCCAGGTTGCTGCTTGATGCGGCGCATGTCGCTCACGGCGGGAGGCCGGTCGCGGGTACCTTGGAAGTTGGCGATGAAGCGAGTATGCATCTGGTCCCAGGAGGAGATCGTGCCTGGGGCCAGGTTCAGGAGCCAAGTGCGAGCACCTTCCTTCAGCGCCATGGGGAACCAGTTCGCCATGATCTTTTCGTCCCCGCTGGCAGCTTTGATTCCCAGCTCGTAGAGCTGGAGGAACTCTGCGGGATCAGTTGTGCCATCGTAGCAAGGGGGCAGGTCCGGCTTGAACTTGCCGGGCCATGCGACGCTGTGCAGCTCGGTGGTGTAGGCCCGGCAGCCTGCGGTGGCCACGGGAGGCTTTGGTTGAGGGAGAGCTTGGCCTTGCGGGTCCCCTTGCGCTGCTGCTGGGAGCAGCGCGGGGTCTTGACGTGCGGGAGCTGGAGTAGGGTCGCGGCGAGCCGGAGCAAGGAGCGCTCAGGCAGCCTCTTGCGGTCGAGGGACTTCTTGGCAGCTCCGTTCTTGCTGGGCTGGCGCCTGACGGAGCGGGTTCCACCCAGGGGCCATGCGCCTTGGGGCCATGGCGTCTTCTTGGAGAGGGGGCGGCTGGTACGCCCCTGGAGATTCATTGCCCGCGCGGGGCGGAGTGCAGCGCAGCGGTGCGGACGGCGCGGGAGAGCCCCCTGCGGCGCGGACGAGCTCGGCGACGCGGTCGAGCCACTCCTCGTAGACGTCGTCGATGGGGCAGTAGCGCAGGAGCTCGTTCGCCACGATGAGCGCAGCTCGAGCCTCCAAGGGTGCGCGGAGCATGCGGGACGAAGAGCCGGCCAGGGTGAGTGACGGAGTAGCGGTGCGGCCGTCTCGCCGCACGGACGGGTGCTGAGACGATGCTTGCTGCTCGTTCCCCGCCGGGCCGGTGGCGGCGTTGACGGCGGGCGACGGAGAACGGCGAGGACGCCCACCGACGGGGGCCGTCTGGGCGACGCGGGAAGCGATGGCGGCCCGGCGTTCGACGCGGGCCCGACGAGCGTCATACATGGATTCGACGGTCGGAGGAGAGCGGAGCGGTGGAAGGCAGATTCCGGCGCACCCCTACCTGGCGCGCCAAATGTCCGATTCACGGGTTCCGGCAGACCCTTAAGGTTCGAACTCTGGGGTGCGCGCGAAGATTATGCCCTCTACCACTCCGTCTCGCAAGGATCTAAACTACAGGACGAACAACACAAGAGACACAGGGTTTATACTAGTTCGGGCCACCATTGTGGTGTAATACCCTACTCTAGTTTGTGGTGGATGGATTGCCTCTTGGGCTAATGAGGATGAACTGTACAAGCACCGTGTCGTCCGCCTCGCGAGGCTTGGCCCCTCGCGAGGGTCTTGGGTCTTGTGTTGGTGAAGATGGGCCGCGCTGGGCCCCCATTCGAGCCACGCCGCAGGCCGCAGGCAGGCAAGTCTGGGGACCCCCGTTCCCAGAACACCGACAGTGTCATCCCTGGATCAGTAATGCTAACACGCACAGTACTTGAATGATTTATAACAGAGTAGCAATCACACACTTATTACATCGAGTGTCTCAAAAGAGAACTTATTACAAATAATATGGCTTAAGGCCATCTAATTACGATAACAACGGAAAGCTTGGAAGATAAGTGAGTCCATCAACTCCAACGGCATCACTGAGTATAGAACCATGACCTAAGGCTCCTTATTCGTCGTCTGAAAAGTCTGCAACATTAACGTTGCAGCCCGAAAACAGGTCAGCACATGGAATATGCTGGCAATGTAACACATAGAGAGTAGTGAACAGCTATATGGTTACAGTTTTGCGTAAAGCCAGTTTTTCCCTACTGCAAAGGAATAAAATTTATTTAACTATCATTGTAGTTGTTAAACATTGAGAGCGTAGACACCCTCTCAACCCCGATTAAACATCATTATTAAAAACCCAACAAAATTAATTAAAGTCACATGATGAGATTGACATGATAATCCAGGTACTAGATACTCAAGACGTCCATAACCGGGGACACGCTAATCATGATTAGTTTATACACTCTACAGAGGTTTGTGCACTTTTCCCCAGAAGACTCGATCTCCTCCGTTGGATTTCTCGCACTACATGGTGTTTGAGAAACGGGTGATCGAGACATAGTCTTTCAGAAGCGCTAGCACCTTACGATCGGGTAGACAGTTACACCTAATTTCCCCTACATCTGCTAGTCTACCACTGTAAGAGTTCGCACGACTTAATCAGCTATGCTAGAGCCCATAGTAGCTTGTGGCTGCACACGGAAGTTTCTAGAATGAATAATCTCATGATCCCTTTGAGCCTGGGTGGCGGTCCATAAAGAAAAACAGGCAATCGCTGGAATACCCAGGTGCCTCAATCCACCCATATGTGTATTAAAGTTGCCACCCTAAGTTAAGCATTAATTAAACAATATCACATCTGTCATGAATACTCTCAAACCCAATCCACGTCTACGCGCATAGCATGGCATAAACAAACGTAGAAGTAACTCCCAAAGGTTTGATAATAAAACAGGTAATAGGTACTACCTCATCTACTTCTCAAAACCCAAATATTAATCAGATCCTATTCATGCAAATGTTTGAGGATTGATCTAATGCAACACAACTGGGTAGTAAGAGGTATGATCAAAGTGTTACTTGCCTTGCTGATGATCCGTGAAACCTAGAGATTCGAGGTAGCAAGCGGCGCACTCCGGGTACTCTATCGCAAACAAACAAGGACACAATCAGAACTCATCTAATGCACAGGTAAAACTCAAATAAGAGATCTAACCAGAAAGTTCAACTTAAGAACTTCGGTTTGCAAAAAGAAACAAATCGAATGAAACAACGAAAGTCAAACGGCGAAAGAAACAAGCTTCGATTACTAATCTGGACCTAAGTAAAATTTTACAGAAGCAAAAACTTGTTTGAGTTGGTTAAACGGAAAGAGGGATTCGAGACGAAACTCTAGGCACTTGAATCGTCTGATTCCGATGAACAAGCGAAAATTTATACTAAAACGAAAATCGGATCTGAAATAATCGCGGAAAATCCGGGAAACAAACTGATGAACAGGTTAACGAACGAACGTTCGTTAACTGAAACTAAACGGTGAACTCGTCCGTCAAAACGAACGAACGAGAGAACGCTCGCTAAATAAGTGAACCGACAAAACCGAACTAACAAAAAAATAAAACCTAGGGTTTTCAAAAAGAACCAGATTGGTTTTCTTCGGAAAACCGGCGGCGGACGACGCGGCTACCTCGTCGGAATCCGGCGGCTCGGGGCTCCGGCGGGGTGGGGTGGCGTCGGTGGCGGGCGGCGCGGGTGTCGGCGGCGGCGGGCGCGGCAAGCGGTGGCGGTGGCGGCACACGGCTGCGGGCTGCTGCGGGAGGTGGGGCAGGTCGAGGTGGTGGGGTGACGCGGCGACGACGGTATTTAAGGGGGGGGCGCGGCTTGGGGTAGGGGGCGCCCGGTCGGGGTCGGCCTCGGGAGGCGTGCCCCGGCCGGACTCGGCGGCGGCGGCGGGTCGGACTCCCGCGGGGAAGGTGGCGGCGGCGCGGGCCTGGCCTGGCTCAGCTGGGCCTTCGGCCCAGTCGGGCGCGCGGTATTTTTTTAAACAAATTCTGCCAAAACTAAGAAAAATTCTAGAAAATAAAATATAATTATAAAAATGCCAAAATAAATTTTCACCGCCGAAATAAAATATTTAGAATGAGATGAACATTTTCTTGGCCCTAAAATGTTGTTTTGAAAAACGTGTAATTTTTTCCTAAATTCAAAGAAACAAGCCAAAAACTCCAAAATAAAAATCTTATTTGATTTTTTATTAAATCCTCAATATTTCTTTATTTTGGGAAAGTCATTTTATTCCCTCTCTCATATTTTTATTATAGAAATAATTGAAGATAAAATAAATAAAATCATATGATCCTATTTTCAAAATTTGAGAAAACTCAAATATGAAAATATGGAAATCACCAACTCTCTCCGTGGGTCCTTGAGTTGCGTATGATTTTCTGGATCATGACAAAAACAAATAAAATATGGTATGCAGTGATGATCTAAAGTATAACATTCCAAATTGAAAATTTGGGATGTTACAAACCTACCCCCCTTAAGATGAATCTCGCCCTCGAGATTTGGGTTGGCTAGAAAATAGGTGAGGGTGGTCCTCCAGCAGATCTTCCTCTCGCTCCCAGGTGGCTTCATCCACAGTGTGGTGGCTCCACTGAACTTTGAAAAACTTGATAACCTTGCTACAGGTGACTCGGCTGGCATACTCGAGAATTTTGACTAGTTTCCCCTCATAGGTCAAATCACTATCCAACTGAATCGCTTCCAGCGGCACGGTATATCTCAGCGGTATATCCGCCATCTCTGCGTGGCACTTTTTCAATTGGGAAACATGGAACATGTCATGAACTCCCGACAATCCCTTAGGCAATTCCAATTTCTAAAGCAACTTCTCCCATGCGATCCAAAATTTATTATGGTCCCACAAAACGTGGAGCTAACTTTCCCTTACACGACAAAAAAAGACACATCCGTGACATTTTGGGCCGAACGAATTTTTTTTCTATCATACATATGACACTTATATGACGATAATTGTGACAAAACCCGGTATCATCATAGATGTGGTGGGCTCCTACTTATATGAAAAAAACCATGACAGAAAATGGGCTTTTCGTCCTGGGTGGGCCGGAGACGCAGCTGCATGACATTCTTTGGGCCGTCCATGACGGAAAAAACCATGGTCGAAGCAAGGGGGAGGAAAATTTCGGGGAGTTCCCGATTACGGTGGGAGGTCGGGGGCCGAGCGATGCGCGTTTCTCTCGTACACGTACGAGCGTGTGTGCGAGGCGTTGGCTCTAACTGAACCCGAGCGAGGCGTTGGGCTCTAACTGAACCCGAGCGATTGCACTGCAGGCTACGCGTTATGAACCCGAGCGATCGATCGATGGCTGTTAACTGAACCCGATCGAGCGATTCCTTGGCTACTGCTGCTAACTGAAGCCGATCGATGCTACCTCTGGATGAACAGTGAGCATTGCGGGGGGGGGGGGGGGGTTGGATGAATAGTTCCCGGTGGGGGTGGATGAACAGGACCCCGTGGTGTTGCTTCTGGATGAACAGGACCCCGATCGATCGAGCCGGTTGAGGCTGGATAAACAGGACCCCGTGGAGGGCTGGATGAACAGGACCACCCCGTGGAGGGCAGGATGAACAGTAGACGGTGGAGGGGTGCCCGTGGAGGGGTGGTTGAACATGACCCCGTGGTGTGGAGGGCTGGATGAACAGTAGACAGTGGAGGGGTGGTTGAATAGTAGCCGGCGGAGTAGCGCGCGGTGGAGGCTGGATGAACAGGAGCCCATGGAGGCTGGAGGAGGTCGACGGTGGATGAACAGTAGCTCGTGAAGGCTGGAGGGGGTCGACGGTGGAGATGAACAGTATCCCGTGGTGTCCAGTTTTGCGGTACGCCACACCCCTCCCGATGAACAGGACCCCCGTTTCGACCGTAGCGCTCCAACACAAGTCCGTTTCCTCCGTTTTGCGGTACGCCACACCCCTCCCGATCAACAGGACCCCCGTTTCGACCGTAGGAGGTCCGTTTCCTCCATTTTGCGGTACGCCACACCCCTCCCAATCAACAGGACCCCCGTTTCGACCATAGGAGGTCCGTTTCCTCCATTTTGCGGTACGCCACACCCCTCCCGATCAACAGGACCCCCGTTTCGACCGTAGGAGGTCCGTTTCCTCCATTTTGCGGTACGCCTGGCCTCGTTTCCATCGCCTCTTCCGTCCAAGCCCTCCCTATGAACACGACCACGCATTCCGTTGCCTCCCCATGAACATGACGACGACGCTGTTTCTCCATTCCAACCCAGCCATGTACACGAGCCCTCGCCGTACGTATGCGCGAGTAGGCGTTCGAGACCCCGCCCGTATGTACACATACGTGGCCGTATTTTCTTTCTTGCACCCTGGCCGCTGTACATACGTGTACATGCTACGTGCGCGCCTCTACTATGACACGTGCGCGCCTCTACTACGACACGTGTGCGCCTCTACATCCACCAGTATATATGTACGAACACGTTCGCGACCAGAATGACAACGCTACGTACGCTTCGACCAGGTGGGTCCCGACTGTCAGACACTTCCTTGCTTGCGAAGATGTAGTTGGTGGGTACCAGTAGTCAGGGGGCGAATCGTTTTTTTGCCCGGACGCACTTCCTTGCGTGCAAAGGTGTAGCTGGTGGGTCCCAGCACTCAGGGGGAAAACGTTTATCGCGAAATACGGTGGCCCGTCCGGTGGCTCCCTGCTGTCAGGTGGAGGAATCATTATTTTCTACGTAATAAGGAGGCACTTCCTTGCTCCCGCCGTGGACCCAGCTGTCAGCCTCTTCCCGTACAGTCCACATCCGATGGAAGTCGTTCCTTGACCACGTTGACCACGCCGCGCCGAGAGCACTAGGGCGGTGGACGACGGCGAGACCTAGGAAGGTGACGACGCGGAGCCGCTGAAGACGCGTCAGTGGATGCCCATGCGGAGAGGAGTATGAGGGTTCACTCGCTCGGTTGCGGTGTAAGGCTGTCGTCGCCGCAGGGCCTGGCCAACGGTGGGAATAGTAGGGGCGGTGAGGCCTCCACGGCAGCACAGCCGGCCACGGGAGGCAGGAGCAGGCGGCACGACCGACGCTGCTTTGGGCGGCTGGAGCAAGAATACTAGAGGTTGAAGAAGCACTACAGTCGTTGGATGGACATCATACGGTCAATGGAGCTAGAATCGTTCATATTAACTAAGTTGACAAAGCCCTTCGTCCCCGTCAACTTAGTAGGCCCACAAGTCAGCCTCCCACCAAGGTGGGTCCCAGCTAGCCAGGGGAGTATTCATTTTTTTGTGCGTAATAAGGAGGCACTTCCGGTGGGTCTCAGCTGACAGCGGGGGGAACGTTTTTTCGTGAAATACGGTGGCCCGTCCGGTGGGTCCCAGCAGTCAGGGGGAAACGATTTTTTCTGCAAAATACTGGTTGCCCGCCCGGTGGGTCCCTGCTGTCAGGTGGAGGAATAATTATTTTGCACGTAATAAGGAGGCACTTCCTTGCTGCAATCGTGGACCCAGCTGTCAGCCTCTCCACGTACGGTCCATGTCCGATGGAAGCCGTTCCTTGACCACGTCGACCACGCCGCGCCGAGCGCACCAGGGCTATATATAATAATTTATATATAGCTCATGGAAACTTCTTATGCAATTTATTGCAGTCGTTTTTTTAGTTGGCCAGGGCCAATTTCGCATATTTCTGTGGGTTCCAAACTATTTTTAATACCGAAATGTCCAGCCAGATTTAAAGTCTTTGAAGATGTATTTAAATAAGGTTAATGCCCAGTGAAATAGGAATATGAAAATGTGATAAAATTCAGAAATTATAAAGTAATTGCCAATTTTTCATCTGTTTTTATATTTACAACCCATTTCATATTACTTTCAAGATTTGCAGGCGTCTTGAAAGAGTTGCAGCCCATAAGTAGGCGTGGATTGGGAATTCTTCAGAAAAAATAAACTGGGCTTATTTTCACAAAGAAAAAATAGCTGGGCTGGTCACATGGTGAACATAAAATATAAGCCTGGGCTAGACGGGCCACAGCCCAGTTCAGACCCTGCTCCGTCTCAACAATACCAAACAAAAAAATACTGCTCAAGTAGCTACGTCCCATGTGTCAGCCGATCTTGTGTTTTTATCTTGTCTATTGACTATATACGCTCACAATGTCGTGGGTCCCAGATGTCAGGAAAACATTAGGAGGAAGCATTTTATTTTTCCATACGCTGACGTGGTGGGCCCCTACTGTCATCCTCTCCACGTACTTCTGCCGATTCCTGGTGTTTGTTGACCATGTTGAGAACGTGAGAGGGCGGCGCCGCGGCGAGCGCACCAAAGCGCGCGGAGGACGTTGGCGTTAATGATTTAGGAGATGGTGGGGCGGCGGTGCATGCGCTGAGGCGCAGCCAGCCGTGGGACGCGGAAGCAGGCGGCTCCGCCGGCGCTGGTTTGGCTTTGGCGGCTGGATGAAGATAGGACTGAAGAAACACGACAGACTGTGAAAGCAGTAGGAGTACTTAACAACCTTCACTGAAACAGGCAGGGGCACTTAACAACCAAAGCTGAAAGCAGTATGAGTACTTATACAGGTTCAACCGTACAAAGCACGCCTCAAACAGTGCTACTTTGCCTACAGTTAACCAAGGGTGAGGCCGCCAAGCCCCAGGACAAGGCCCAGGAGCCACCCCGCGCATCCACAACCTTCTGAAAGCGGCTTCATCTCGCAACATGGTCAATAAACAAGATATTCGCTTTAGATCCATTGAAAAGCATGAACATAATCTTTTGTCCTATTCTCCAAGATGGACGGGCCTTCATTATTTGAGACCACCCATGAATAAGTATCTTTTCACCTCCAAGGGGAATTGAGTAGGTCGACATAAACATCATGTTGTGACCAAGCGCAAGTATGACCTGACCATGGTCAGGCATCTGTATAGGAACAATAGAACTTGGCAGTTCCTGTTTCAAGAAGATCACAGCTGTAAAACTGTGTATAAGCAATAGTTTATGAACAACATATATAAAAGAAAACAGCTCGTACCATAAGTTTCTCGACACAGCAGCAGTGGCACACATATCCCACGTGGCCTTCCACCATTGAAACGCCCCACAAGGACCTCAAGACGATCAATAAAGTGTAGGAACTTGTGGATGTCGATCCAGTCAACTTTAGTGCCATTAGTAACAACCGAGTTATTACAGAGTAACAAACGAGCAGACTGCTTAACTCTGAAAAAACCTACACGTGCCACCAATTATAAGAAAATATTAGTTAGAAGTAGCATCTTCGTGAGAGATTCGTTGCTAATTCTAAAGTTAAATTGTGATTAGTTAGACATAATAGGTGGATTAAGAAGTAATCGAGGCAACAAGCAAGAAATAGATACAAAACTAACATGGATGAACAATTGGAACAACATCGGGGTGGAAGATCGCAGTGAAGATGAGACCAAGTTCTGCTATTTCCATCAACATTCGTGCGCCAACTTTCAGTCCGTAACACTTGAGAAAGTTTATCCAAGTTCGGCCATAAAAAAAACAGCGATCTTCTTGGTTCATGAACCCAACTCGGAACTTATATCGATGGCTCGTCTTCACTGTGGCCATTAAACTAGTGTATTCAGTTATGGCAAGGCCGAGCATCTTGAGTACATGTGTTCTGGCAGAGCAAATAATACAATGTAGGAAAAATAATATGAGAACACAACATGTTCGAAAAACCCCCACCCTCCCGGATAGAAAAGAGGATTCTAGGAACATACTGTGCGCGTTTCAAAATGCTGTGTTAGGATGAGAAGGAACAAGTGTGGCATCTCGCAGAGGGCGCAGGAACCTGTAGGGTACTCGCACTTTGGGCACTGCAAATGAAACACACTAGATTCAGTAGGAAGAAAAATGCATCAACGGCGGCGGCTGCCATCCTAGGATTACCTGCGACCAAGGGACTTGGGTTTATCAGGGATGGATGAAGAATTCATACCTGGTTCTCCATGATAAAACCCTATGCAATCACCGAGAGTGGGTTTTCTCTGAACAAGCAGACGAGGGAGAAGGGGATTCAGGCCCACTGAAATATTGCCGCTTCGTCCGTCCAGCTTACTGCTAAAGTTGGAAGGGGGGGGGGGGTTGTGATTTGACGGCTCATTGGGCATTACTGCGGCGCTACGACCGGGGTGTGTCTACCGTGAAGTTGTGCACTCTAATTTGTGCATATGGCACGTGGACCCCGTTGTCGGTTGCCCCACATATCAATGAAAGGAAGTAGAAAGACAGGAGTAACTAGTTACATATAAATATATTTTTTGACAGAGAGATACTCCCTCTGTAAAGAATTATACAAATCTTTTATATCACAGGCTCACCTTGCCGAGAAATATACTCCCTCTGCAACGCACGGGCATTATGGGGTTCAACTTTTTTTATGGGGGTTCAGCTGAGAATATAATACTCAGATAGGCTCACGGTTCTGGACTTTGGGCCGCAGGCTCACCCTGCTTGTTTGGGGGCCCATGTGTTCTACCTCAGCGCTTTTCATATTGTAAGCGATCGGTTCGGCGCTGGTTTTAGATGCTGTCGCAAGGCGAATACACAAAATTGAATAAAGCACGACAGCTGTTGGAATGAAATCAAACGACAGTTCCTAACCAGCAATCAGAGTTGCAATTCTATCAACGATATACCATGTGATAAATAATACTGTCGTACTACTTATACACACAGGACACTTGTTTCACCATGCCAGATTATTACATCAAAATCTCTCGGAGGATAGATCAGTTCGGCAGTTGCGTGCTGCTAATTTCAAAGTTGATTTGGACCAGCTCTCCTTGCGAGGAAGTTCAATTTTGACATCATCCCCTACCACAAGATATGATTTAGATTTGAACCTTGACCATCCTTTAGCATCAATCATCATGCGACCATCCTTTGTACTTACGGTATATTGAGCAGGTTCATTCAGACCAAGGTTGTGCATGGTAAGAGATACTTGGCCGCGGTTGCCCGGATTGTTGAACGACTCCCTCGTTGCTCTAGGAATTCTCTGTTTGCAAACAAGAAGACATACCCAAACAGTTAGATCAACACAGTGAATCATGTGAAACAACATGGAAAGAAAAAAGAACGAAGCACTTGGGCGGCCAATGCTTACCAAGAAGGTGGACATGTCGGTTTTTGTAAGGACTTTGGTATATGAAGTGCGAACTGCAGCATAGTCTGTTGCCGGTGCAACCGCACGGGCCGGAGCAGATGCAAGTGCAAGTATTGGTGCAGGTGCCAAAGCCGCTGCTGCTGCCGGAGATGGTGCTCCTTGTAGAGCTGGTGCCGGTGTCGGAGTAGGTGCCGGTGTCGATGCCCGATCCTCCGGTAGATCAGACTGATCCGCTGATGCGGTCGGTGCCCAATCCTCAGCTGGATCAGACTGAGCTGCTGCCGCTGTCAGTGCTAGAGCAACTGCCGGTGCTTGATCTGTGCGAGACAACAGCGATCGTGTCTGGTCTGCTATGATCAGCTTTCTAACTTGACTAGGATCCATGACCGTGATCTAGTTTTTTTTCTTCATTTCTTTTAAACGTGAGAAGGACTAATTGTGGCATTTTTGTTAAACCAAACTGCAGTTCATCATAGGGATTCAGCTTGTACTCAGACAACAGACTGATCCAATTTTTTCCAGTAATATAAGTGATGGACAGTGCCTTCGTTACTGACACGACATAAGAAGTGAAACCTGCAAAAATAGCCATCGTAGAGCAAACCAAACGGTTTATTCTGTGATGAATGTCACATGGCAAAACCTGCATCGTAAAATTGCAGGAAAAGAAAGAAAACATGACATTAAATCAATAAGATTTAGACAGTAAATCAATAAGATTTACTTGATGTGACACGAGTGAATCCTTACCAGGAAATCACTATGTTGAAGTACTAAACAGAAGATTGATCGTCCAACTATGCGTGGCATGCAGGGGCCCTGCCTACTCCCACAAGCAGGACAATCCAAATGTCGTGACAAATCGTATGGACCGAACATCCATGGGACTTGAAATCCTGGTGGGTGCGATAAACCCTGCAATGCATACAGATATTGGAGTGTAACCATAATTGATAAACCGTCCTCACAAAAAATATGATCTGGATACTTCAAAATATACAGACTGAATCGAGTGGACAGACATTAACATAGACCGTTCTCAGGACTGACCACACACCAAAAGCAGCAGTACTATTAAACAATACAGGGTTCACAAATACAAATCAAGTACTGAACAATAGTACTTACTACAGACAATCAAAGTAGCACTAACTAAACTCTGCAGACTATTTCTTGCCACCGACCTACGGGATGAACCCCGCATAACTGACTAGGCCATGGACTTCGTGTGAGATGTCTACACGCACCATCACCATCTTGTCAACCTTGGAGAACCTAAGAGAGTGGTCTTTCCACTCATAAACATAATGATGAAGATAGGCCGCATCTGATTTGTTGGGAAGCTTTACAAGAACCACACCCTTCGTAATCGAAGGCACAGCCAGGAAATTGTTGTGGTCAAGTACAGCCTCGAGAATACGCCTGACAAGAATGCTACAGGAAAACACTAGTTTAGGACACGTGGCGACAAGGACACAACAGCTGGATAGTTCAGCAGTAGAACTCATCATCAGGTCTTCCAGTTCACACGACATGACTTTGAGAACTTGATCTCCACCGCAGACCTGGTTCTAATTCAAACAGAAACAATATTTTATTACTACCTCTGTTCAGAAATATAAGATGATTTTCGATATTATACTCCATATATGACTACATATACGCACAGAAATGAGTGAACAAAGACACTAGAACATGTCTTCAAAGGCATGAGAGCAGAGGGATTACATGCAAAATCCATAACACAAGTTACTGAGGCAAATATACCGTCTTAAAAGGTAGCATTGATGTTCATAAAGTATGCCCTCCGTCCCAAAATTCTTGTCTTAGATTTGTCTAGATACGGATGTATCAAGTTAAGACAAGAAATTTGGGACAGAGGGAGTAGTTGAAAGTAATATATAAGAAATCAGTGTCAACCTCTCGCATGTTTTGGTCAAAAGAGGAATTTAGAACCGTCATTTGGCACACAAAAATCACATGCAAGATCACCCAGAAAGTTGTACTACTAGTACTAGTACTGCGTGTTAGATGAAAAAACACGATCAAGATCGAGAAAAAGATCATCAAGAAGAGATATTACCTGGACTTGCTTAATGAGGGATCATGGAGAGGGGGGCTTGGACAGGGTGGTGGCTTTGAGCTTGTCTGTGGTAGTCTCGGCTGGGTGCTTGCACTTCTTCGTACCATGAGCCTCGACGGTTTTGGCCGGAGCCATAGACATCACTTTGGCCGGTGCTCCAGTGTCCATCAAGAAACTGTCAAATAGAAATAAAAGAAAAGAAACCATAATCACAAACCCAAAAGAAGAAAAGAGAGGGAGTTATAGGATCAGTCTCGGGGTTGCAAGACCGGGCCTTGGCCAGAATCAACACCATTGATGCGCTCACCTTTTCCTTCTTTGGGAGAGAAGAACAATGGCAGAAGCAGGTCGGGGTTTTCTTGAACAAATGAGGAACAAGATGAGGCAGAAGCGAGGGTTGGGTAGAGAGGAAGCTGAGAGAAAAGAGTGAAATAATGGTTGCTTCGTCCGTCCAACTTACTGCTGGAAAGGAGGGGGTTTTGTGCTTTGACGGCTCATTGGGCATTACTGCGGCGCTTCGATCGGGGTAGTCTACCGTCACTCTACTACGGAGTAATTTAGTGCATAGCTGGTGGAACCCGATGCTGGCTGTTCCACACGTCGGCGAAAGTGAGTAATTTAGTGCATGGCTGGAGGAGGATCCGCACGGTAGAGCGTGTCCACTGTTTTTCAAAAGAAAAAATGATTATAGCAAGCGTTTCCACTCTTACGATGGAGGAGTGCGAAACACATCAGCCACTTGAACAAACACAGTGCTCCTACCACTAGGCATGTGCAGTGGTTCATACGTCAGTACTACACAATCTTGTTGCTAGTGTTGTAAGATATGACGATAACAAATGATGTTGTGCGCATGTCAACTACTCCTATATGTAACAAATACACAAAGAGGAAACAACTATATTGAGATGAGAATGCAACCAAACACACCCACACGCTTTGTGCTACAGTGACTGATCTGCACCGTCTGAGTTTGATCCAACGTTCATGTTGCGCTGAGACATGGACATGCCCATGCAGAGGGCGCCTAAACACCACCGAAGTCCCTCTGCTTCTCGAGGCGCACGACATTGGTGATGCAGGGTGCTACCTCCCACAGAGCCCGCTCCCGGTCGACGGGAGCCAGCTAGTCAAACACAACGTCGAATGGCACGAATGGATTCCGGTGACGGAGCCTTGAAAGGATTCGCCCGGCAACGGCGACGGCAGCCCGCAACCCCTCCTTGTCCAGCTCAGCCCCCACCATCGCGCGGACACGGCTTAGCTCCTCGGAGATATAGGTGAAGAAGGAGACTAGGTCAGGAAGTCGCAGCTCGTTGAAGTCGACCGGGTGGTCGAACAGGTTTAGCCCGATGGCCGGCATCGTCGCGCTGGCACGACGGTAGGCATCGCGTAGCCGCAACGCGTGCGTGGCAACTTGGTTCACCAAGTGGCTGAGGCGATCCTGGACCTCGTCACGATCGTCCCGCTCGCGCTCCAGCCGGCTCCCCTGACGGCCTATCGTATCTCCTGCTTTCTGCAGCAATGCCGCCGATGCCTCAAGCATCTTTGTGGTGGACGCCTGCCGCTTTTGAAGCTCCATGAACTACCGCACATAACGGAGGAGCATGGCACTCCTCTCCTCCTTGAGCTCACGGAGCTCCACATCCTTGGCCCTGAGATCCGCATCCTTGGCATGGAGCTCCTGTGTCAGGAGCCTCACCTCGGACTCTGTGATCTGCTGTGCCGCCATGGCACCAGGTAGAAGCAATGGGGAGAGGAAGCAAAGGGGGCGAAACGGCTGAAAGGCAATGCAATCTACGGGAAGGCGGAGGGAGTGGGGAATCTTTTGGTTTTCACCATGGTAAAACACCAGTCGATGACTTCTCACATCAGGGAGCGGTGGGTTTTTACAGGCGGAGTCATCGTGACTAATTGTTGCCGCGCCTGCTCCTGTCTATAAAAAAATAAAAATCCTGCCGCGCCTGCACTACAGGAAACATATAATTTGCCGTCTGTGGATCACAGACGGCAAAGACCTAAATACAGACGGCAAAGATTTTTCCGTCAGGAAGCAGACGGCAAACTCAGACGGCAAAGATAAGTCGGCAAAGCATGCTTTGCCGTCAGCTTTTTATCATACAAACGACAAAGTCTTTGCCGTCAGCTGAAGTCATGTTTTGTCGTCAGCCTATTAACCAACAGACGGCAAAATCCACCCTCTTTGCCGTCTGTAATGCTTCTTCTTTGTCGTCTGCCCTCAAACCCATTGACGACAAACAATTATTTATATATAAAAAACAATGGCAGGTTGTTTGTGTTCCTTTTTTATTTGTACTTTTAGTTGTTTGAACGGGAGACGCTCGCGAAGGACCCGGAAGCTGCTTCATTGATAATTATTATTTGCAAGAGTGTACAACTGCCACAAGGACCCCCCCAAAAAAGTGAAATTACAACACAGTATGGGATCTTCACAGGAAATACCCGAAACATGAGCTGGAAAACGCGATCTGGTCCATCTTCTTCCTTGCTTCGACATCGGACAAAGAACTCTAATATCGGGGCTGGAACACCGCGGCTGTCGCCCAGACGGCGGCCTCCTCTGCTCAAGGCTAGAACAGAGCAGCGACGAGAAGGCTGGAACAAGACCAGCTGGTGCAGACTGCAGAGGCCCATCTAGCAAGGACAAAAGGCGGGCACCGCGATGTAGGCGTTCCGTTCGACGTGGTTGGGGGAGGAGGCAGGCACCCGCTGTGGAGAGTAGAGGACCCGGGCGAGGCTGAGGAGAGCAGCGGGTGGCCCGTCGCGCCCCGCGCCGCCCGCCCTCACCAGCGCCGGCCGCCGCCCACCCTCGCACACGCCAGCCGTGATGCCCGCCCTCGCACACGCCGCCCGCCGCCCACACCAGCGGCCCCCCTCACAAACACCGGGCAAGGCTAAGGAGACCAGCGGTTGGCCCGTCGCGCTTCGCCCTCGTCAGCGCCGGCCACCGCCCACCCTCGCCACTACCGGCCGCCGCCCACGACGCCCGGCATGCCGCCCGCCCGCGCCAGCCGCCCCCTCGCACGCGCCGGCCGCCCGCAGCTGCCTCCCTGCTCGCCATCCGCGCCATTGCACGCCCTGGCTGCACTGCCTGCGGCTGCCTCCCGGCTCGCTATCCCCGTCACGGGCAACGGTGAGGTGTGTGTGTGTGTGTGTGTCGTGGGCAGGTGGGGTAGGCCGGGGGTTATTTTTTTACTTAGTGGTGAAGTGGGTCACGTGGGTGAGGTGAAAAGAGAGATGGGGATGGCAGGATCGAGCAGCACGCGATGGTGGATGGCTGCCATGTCATCGATCCGCGAGGTGGATCCGTGTGCTGTGATCTCAGTTTTCCGTCTGCGAAACAAAATACAGATGGCAAAGAGCTCACTTTGCCATCTGCGAACAAAAACACAGACGGCAAAGATTCTTTGCCGTCCGCCAAAACAAAAATAGACGACAAAGAATCTTTGCCGTCTGTGTTTTCTTAGGCAGACGGCAAAGTGAGCTCTTTGCCGTATGTGTTTTTATTCGCAGACGGAAAAATATATTTTGCCGTCATTTTTTCTATGCCGTCTGTTGAAGACAACAAACCCTTTCTTTGCCGTCTGCCCGATGAAACGCTGACGGCAAAGACGTCCCCTGACGGCAAATTAGCAGTTTCCCGTAGTGCTGCTCCCGTCAATCAAAAAATAAAAATCCTGCCGCATCCAAACACCAGAGCAACGCCGCGGTGGATATTTATATTTACCTGCCGACAAGTAGATAAAAAAGGGGTGAAAAAACAAATGTGGCGGCGGCCTAGCTAATCAGTCGAACTGGCCCAACTAGCTAGCCACCGTGCTTCACTGATGTACTCGGCGGGAAAGGTGGTCTTTCGTGATTTGACGACTCATTTACTTGCTTCGGCGCTACGACCGAGGAGGACCCAGAAAACGCGCGGTAGGGCGTCCCACGTCAGGAAGAATATATGCGTGCACCACCCGGGAGGACCCCGAAACCGCGCGGTAGGGTGTGCCACGTCTCGGCACGGAGGAATAATGTGTGTGTAAAAATATATTGTATCAGACGTAGTACCTATGGTTCGACCTCGGGACCCAGCCAGTCGGTCGAAAACACCCCACTAGCCACACAGCTTCATCATGCAAACGTGGCATGGAGGATTGATGTCGTTAGCTCCGTCTCGACCAGCCGCAACGTCTCTTGTTCTAGGTGATTCTTCTATTTTCCAAGCTTTTTTTTAGTTCTAATAACACCACGGCAAGCTAGCGCCGCTCTTCGTGTGTGCCCGTGCAAAGGTTAGACGATGGAGAGAAGAGAGATTGAGATCGCAGACCTGGGACCCACCAGTAAGTGAGACAACGGTCATGCACGTGTTGAGGAGGCACTCCCTCTACTCTACTCCACAAAAGTACTGTATAAATAAAATCAAGTTATGGGACAAAGCAAACAACCGTTCGTTTTTTCAAGCTATCGACTTACGCTTTCTAGTCCAGGTTGCTAGTTCGAATCTCGTCTTTCAGATTTGTTAGTTTTAGGTCCAAATTTGATTAATGACAAGTGGGACCCCCGTGTGTTGTTCCGATATTTCAGTGTAGGATGGTTTTTTTGAACAAACACTTTGCGCGGTTAGACAAGTAACGACACGAGTTACACGTATTTTGCAAGTTTACGAACAAAAATGACCGCGGCATAGAATATCACATCCACCCCGCAACTTAGATACTATGGTGATATGAGTTTTTACACCATTGGAACTGAGATCCAATGGCTTGGGAGTAGTCTTTGTAATTATGCGCAATTTCCAAACTCTCCAAAGGTTTTTTTGCAAATAAAACATTCAGGCCTCGTGTGTGCCACTGCATCTTCGATCCAACGTCTCCCCCGTGCTCATATTAGGTGCTCCCCGTAGCTTAATTACCCGCTATGGTGATATGAGCATCTAGGTCGTATGATCAGTGATTAGATGGCACATGCGTTGTACTTGTACTTTCTGCGCATTTCGCAAACTCTATCAGCCGTATATTGCAAAAACATTCAAACCTCCTATGTGTGCCGTTAGATCTCAGTGAACTCGTATCACCATAGAATCTACGATGCGGGAGCACCTCATACTCTCCCATGCGAGAAAACATAAGCTGCTATCGCAGCTTGGATGCTACGGTGATACGAGCTTGGAGGTCGTTTGATCTGAGATCCAATGGCATCTGAACAGTCTTTGTGCTTGTAAGCAGTGGCCGAACTCTTTTGGGGCTTTTCTGCAAAAAACCATCCGAACCACCGAGGAGGTGTTGGGTCACAAATCCAACGCCTCCGAAGAGCTTGTATCACCAAAGCATCTAAGGTGTGGTAGCACATGATATTCTTACATACAGGAGAATATGATTTCCTCCTTCATCTTAGATGCTACGGTGATACGAGCTTCGAGGTCATTGGATATGGGATCAAAGGGCATCTAAGTAGTTTTTGTACAAATTGTGTGCAATTCTCAAACTCATCAAGGTTTCCTGCAGAAATATTAAGACACATCACTTGAGCTGCTATATCTTAGATCTACAAGCTCCAAGCAACTCGTATCGGCATATAACATCTAAGGTATGGGGGCACTTGATATTATCTCGGGGAGGAGGGGTGGGGGGGTGCACAACCAATTGGTGGCTGGGAGGGTGGAGACAAATATAATCTAAACAACCCTAAACAGAGCTCCACAATTTTATCTAAGGTCGAGGGGTTGACCCCCGACAATCATAGCTCCGCCTAAATAGAACATTTGCCTGTACTTTAGTAATAGACTTAATATTCATGTTTCAGTTTCATGTTCATTTTAAATATTGAACTAAGGACCATGGATGTCTTACACTTTACTCCCTTCGTTCCCCAATATTAGTCTTTTTAGAGGCTACAAATGGACTTGCACATACGAATGTATATAGACATATTTTAGAGCCTAGATTCACTCATTTTGCTCCGTACGTAGTCACTTGTTGAACTCTCTAAAAGACTAATATTTAGGAATAGAAGGAGTATTTTTGAATTCGTGTCATACATGCATGGTTTGGAAAAATAGATGCACTATACTTATTGGATTGTTGCTGTGTTCGTGCGTGTGTGTCTCTCTCTCTGTGTGTGTGTGTGTGTGTGTGTGTGTGTGTGGTCATATGCTTGATACATACAAAGTTTTCTCACCTCCATGTTGTTCATCTTTTAAATTTGAATTTGCATTAGAAAACTTACTAGGGATACCATGAAATGTGAAATCCACGTTGAGATCACTATATCACAAACTCACTCTAATTCAACAACTCGTCATAAATCAATTACCATGTCGAGATTATATTTGCAAGGAAAATACGGGTATTGTAATACACATAGATTCGTTCGGCAATTTAAAAGGTTCCTTTTGTATTCTCGAATGGTAGGACCAAACGGCGTACCAGCCAAACCTTGGCTCATGTTGATCCTAAAAAAAGCGGGCTCGTGTCCTTCGGTGGCATGCGTGGTACGCACATTAGGCAACCCCATTACCCCAACCAGTCGAGCCTCAGCGTTTCAAGTCAAAATATCTGGCGGCCAGAATTCCAGCCCTAGGAAATTCCCCTCATGTCCCCGGTCCATAATGACTACCTATGAACAACGGAGGGATGCTTTAGTAACTAGACAACGTTACCTACCGCGCCGAGCACGGTTCAATTCCCTCGGTCGCCGCTCGTCAAGGTCACCCGTCAACTGCATTGCCTAGTACTACTACTACTACTACTACTACTACTACTACTACTACTACTACTACTACTACTACTACTACTACTACTACTACTACTACTACTACTACTACTACTACTACTACTACTACTACTACTACTACTACTACTACTACTACTACTACTACACCAGGATGAACACATAATTGAGCCCGTTTGTTCGTGCCTAGTACTTGAGTTAATATATCAGGCAATGCACTGGTACGGAGGGATTATCCTTTTACTCTCCATATATAACTTGTCTGAAGTCTAACTAAGCAAAATGTTTGACCAAATCCTTTCTTAAGAAATACAACAGGACAGATGTACAACTTGAAAATTTATTGCATGATGCAGGTTATGATATTGTTTCGAATCTTGGATCTTAAATTTCTGAAAATCCAAAAGTGAGCATAAATTCTTGAAACTAAGCATGGTCACGTGATATGGCACAAATATTACTTCGTAAGTTTTTTCTTCAATTTGAGACAAGCTGCTTATGACAAGTTGCACAAATGAAGAGCCAAGGTATTTTGGAAGAAAGACCTGTCACATTAAGGCGAACGCTTTCAATATTGAAACCGTGGGCGTTTACGTGCCGCCACGAGTCCCCGCTTCTCATCGGCAATCGGCAGGTGTCGTCCGAGCAAGCGTGTGAGTCGACGGGAGGCGTGCGAGCAGACCGCTGCGCCGGCTGTCAAGGAGGCGTGCGAGCAGACCGCAGTGTAGGCTCACCAGGAGGCGAGCCCTTTGACCAGGCTCCGCCGCCCACCGTCGTCCCAACTGCTCCCACTTTTAATGCCGCCAGCGCCGCAGTTTAAAATCAACCCCGCACTACCCGGTACTATCGCTACAATCCTCTCTCTTCCTCTCTGATTCTCCTGTCGTCTACCTCCAACTAGCCTGACCTAAACGTACGCCATGCCGCATCACGATGGTCTGCCCTTAGTATTCCAGTTTCCTGAGGAAGACACCCAGCCGGAGTCTCAAGAACATAAGGCGCTTTGGGACGAGCTTGAACTGGCCTTGCGGGAAGATGCCGTGCCTGTCCCCGCTCCCGTTCCGGCTCCCATCGCCCCGACAGAGCCAGCGCCCATCCCTGTTGCATTGATGGGCTGGAAGCCGCACATTGTCGCCGAGCTTGATCCCACGGGGTTCCACGAGGTGCCCGCCGACTTTCACGCGCCCGTGCACCTGCCAGCGCATGCGCCTGCATGTGCACTGACGCGCACGCCCGTGCCGGTGCCCGCGCACCTGCCCGCGTCTACGCATGCGCGTGCACTGACGTGCGCGCCCATGCCGGTGCCCGTGGACACGAATGTCTCCGCCGCGCCGTTGACAGCGCATGTCCTCGCGCGGGTGCCAGTGCCCCCCTCAGCGGCATGGATGGTCGGCGTCGACCGCTTCCTTGCACCAACGCTAGTCGTCTCCTCCCGCCAGTCAACTCACTCCGAAGTCCAGAACATTTTGGCTTTCCTTGAAGCTAGGCCAACGTCCAGGAGTACGCCAACAACGGCGCAAGATGCCGCCGTCGCCGTCGGTCAGTGGCCCGACAACACACAGAGCACGACAGAGGAGCCGCTTCGCACCGCGAGACGCCCCCATCCACCGCCGCGTAATCTAAATTTGCCATGAAAAATGTTCGGATTGCCATGCTTAAAATCCGAACGTTTATCATTTCATTTATTTTATATCGATCGTCGTATAATTTAAATTCGGAGTCAGACTGAACGAAATGTATGGTTTGATCGATTGAATGTTCTGCTAGAGCCGTATCAAATTAAATACAAAACGTTATCAAGTCACATGTATTCCTTGTCATCCAACGACCTAGACTGCTTCAATGTCGAGCGCTCAACACGTTTAGCGTGCAGTTAATTTCATGCCAAAAATAGTGCTAATCACATGACAACACGCAAATAATATCCTAGTAGTTAATATCCGCATGCACTTAATATACATCCAAATTAATGTGCATTGCACGTACACACTGACTAGTGCTGCTAGTACGTGAAACTAGTGCCGTGACTTGTGAAAACGTCCAGATATGGTCAACGGCAACATCGCCCGCGAGTTCTTCCTGTTTGCCCGTGCGTCTAAACGCAGAAGGGGAGGAGAGAGAGCACACATGGAACCCACCAGTAAGTGAAGACGTGTAGATATATTTTGTGCGTGGGAGGAAGCAAGGTCAACCGATCACATAGGGTCGCCGTGCGATCAAAAGAGTGAGACGGGTTGGAGAGAGTGACCTAGATAGACGATGTGCGTGACAGAGTATACGATGTGAATAGGTCGAATTGGGCTCAAACCTGGTGATATATCGTCTTTGTCCGAGAAAGAGCGAGGTCAATCGAGACATACAGAGAGAGAGAGAGAGAGAGAGAGAGAGAGAGAGAGAGAGAGATTAAGTGAGCGTGGCCCACCATGAGGACGAAAGAGTGGTGGCGGCTTGGATGGGCTGACCTAGATAGAAAATCTGCGTGAGAGAGTATAGAGTGTGTCGATCGAGGCCCGAACAGGGAGATATATCATTTGTGTGTGAAAGAAAATGGGGTTAAACGAGACTCGGATAAAGAGAGCGAGTGTGGCCCGCCGTGCGGAAGAAAGAGTGAGACAGTCTTGAGGGAGTGACCTAGATATACAACATGCGTACGTGCGTGCGCATGCACGAGAGGTTGGGGGGCTAGATAGGCAATGCATGTATTTAGCGCGAGAGGGTGAGAGGGAGAGGGGGGAGAGAGAGAGCTCGGCATGGGGTGCAATGGAGGGTGTGGGAGGTAAATACATTTGGTAACAGAGTGGAAAAAGGGGTTGTGTAGTTGAGAGACTTAGAGATCGAAACATGGAGTGAAAGAATGAACGTGTGTTGGAAACCGATAGCTTCCTAAGGTGGTTAGGAGAGGAAGATTGACCGATACAGGAAGTATGTAGCATTTGTGCGGGGGGGGGGGGGGGAGGCTAAAAACAACATTTGAATGTACATAGTACGAGACTTAATGTCGATGTTTCAATTCAGTGTACATTGTAAGATTTGAACCGAGGAGCAGGCATACGGGTAATTATTTCGAATTCGTGCCATACTAAGTTTCGAAAAGTTGACATTGACTCAGTTTGTTGTGCTATTTTGTAGGTCATATGTTTGAATCCATCCAAAAGTTTTCTCACTACCATGGTGTTCAACATATACATATGCATTTGTATTCAAAAAGTAGCATGGATACAGTGAAATGCGAAATCCACGTTAGAATTGGAGATCGCTACGTGACACACACTCTAATTCAAATAACTAACTCCGTGACACACACTCTAATTCAAATAACTAATTTTGTGAGACACACTCTAATCCACATTAGCGTGGGTACCGTTTTGATATTTTTTTCAAATAACTCCTCATTAATTAATTTATATTACTCCCTCTGTTCACTTTTATAAGGCCTTGAAGACATTTCACACAATGTGCAAAACAGTTCATTTTAAGTTGTTTGAAATGACTTACAAAAGTGAATGGATGGAGTATCTCGTTTTGAATGACTAATTATTGCAAGGAAAACACGGGCATGGTAATACATACAGATTCGTTTGCAAATGAAAGAAGATTCATTTGCATTCTCAAATGTAGGCGCACCAGGCAAATCAGGGTCGTGTCGTTGTGGACGCTGCTTCGGTGCCTTAAAGGCAACTGCCTTTGCGTCACTGGCATGTGGGCCAGCCACATGTTGGGCCCATATGTCATGGACACAAAGGCAGGTGCCTTAAGGCACCGAAGCATAGTCCTGTCGGGGTGGTCGCGTGTGTCGGACGGACGCGTAGCACCCAGCCACCCACCCCCTACCCCCCAAAAAAACGACAACAACAATATAAGTTCGCGCTTCCACGTTTCGGATTGAAATATCTGGCGGCCCCAATTCCAGCCCTGCAAAATCTCTCTTCTCCACCGTGCCCTTCCGCGCCCAGATTGCTCAAATCCCTAATTCGGCGCCAACCCTCGAATCGCCCCTCGTCACGTCTCTTTCGCCACCGTTCCCCACCTTTGTGCCGGACGACGACGACAAAGACGACGATTGCGCTTCACCACCGCACCGGAGCTACCTCATCTATGCCCTTGTCCACCGCACCGGGTGGTCCACCAACAACGTCGGCCGCCGTAACCGACGTGCCTCACAGACACCGAGTTCCACCGCATCAGGTGCGCTTCACCGACGCCGTCTCCCAGCTCACCGGGGCTACTTCCCCGAGCACATCGTCGCACTTCCGCCCCCGAGGCCGTTGGGGCTTCACCAACGGTCTCGTCCACCGCATCGTAGCGCTCCGCTGCCACTCAAGATCTGCATCCATGCGCGGCCAGCCAACGCCAGCGCATCACCCTCAACGGCTCTGAAGTGACCCGCACTCTAGCTAGGCGAGCATGCCCAAATGCCGGCCCGAACTAGGTATCCACACATCACTCCGTTGTGCACTGTTCTGACGATGTTTGGATATCCTTTCACTGCTCTCTTAGCTTACACGCCTATGCAACTCTGACCTTAACTCTTATTTCTTCTGGAGATATCATCTGAAACAAGCAAATCCATATTTTAGCGAAGCATGACGGTGCTACAGGATCTGGTACACATCTTGCACACCCGTATAACCTTGTAAGTATCTGTCCTCCGGTACAACATCAAGGTCGATTCCTCTTATTTGATCAACCATTCTCCGTGTCAAAAATGCAGAGGGGGATGCAAGGAGCACAAGGCCTGCACATCCAAGCAAGTGGTAACATGGACTTGTACATGGAACATCCCAAGCGCACGCAGAGCTGCAGTGAGCCTGTACAACGAGCTAGCGTAAGTCCCTGCATTTCATTTAATTCGTACTGGCATTCGTGTATGATTTGTGTGCAGTGGCTGATCCACGAATTCAAGTTACCAGGGGCGAACATTTAACTTAAAAAATACGAAGGCACTTGCACTTTGGAAATCAACATAACTTGAGAAATGTGAAGCTACATGCACTTTGAAAACCAGCTAATGATCCAAAGTAGTTCAGATTATAAACACTAAAAGATGCAAGCACCAAAAACACAAAATGCAACATGGTGTACAAGGACTACAAACATGGTCTATACCTGCTTGAATTATTCGTTCTCTGGCTGAAAATATCAAAGTGTAATTGCACGTATAACTAGTGCGCAAACTGCATATCAATATATTTATCCTGCACAAGTATGCCAATAGTTTCAAACAACAGACTAGAAAAGTATTTATGCTATGTTGTCATGATACAGGGACTTTCTGGTAGATGGCCTCGATGTTTCCTCAAGCTATGAAAATGCACTATAATTTGCTTGTCATCAATGCCTGCAAATCTCGGTCTCTCTCAACATAGTAGATCATCATTAGACACTAAATCCTTCAATGAGCTTGCAAAATGCTTGCATTAGATCCCTCATTAGACACTATATGTTCATCACCAGGAGCATGTAAAATGTTTGCATCAAATCCTTCATTAGCAGTCTGTTCATTAGACACTTCAGGCTCAAGAACAACATGAGCCTGTATGTTTGCACCGGAAAAATGATTCGATACATCAGATTCAGTCAGTTCAGTATTCATTGGGGGAGTTATAAAATAAGTAGAAATTGGTTTCATTTTCTCATAGATTCCCTACATACAAGCAGTTTTACAATACCGGCAGGTTTAACTATTGGCCAGAAATTGAAGAGTTGAATTAGATATAATCAGGGATGTGATATACCTGCTCGTTGCGCATGCTACTCTTGCAATTAGCGACTGTCCGTTTGCGCAAGCTCGATGCCATGCCCGTGCTGCCGCCGCTGCCTCCCACGCAGGCTACACCCAGGGTTGGATCTTCATCTTCTTGTCCTTTCGTTCGCTTGAAGCCCGGCGACCACCCTCCAACGAGGGCGCGAGGAAGTGCTGTGTCGGTGTGTCCAGCGGCGGCTAGGTTAGGAGCGAACCAGAATGGAGGCTGGAGCGAATGAATTGGGATTTTTCCTGCTGTCGATCGATATGGGAGGCGCTCGTTTGGGCCACGAGCCTGCTATAGGGCCTGCCTTGCACTTATGTTATTGGCTCATCCAAATTGAATAATTTTTCTTCATTTTTTACATTGCCTGCTCGTGCGTTGGGACGAACAAAACTAGAGTGGGCCAACCTGGACGACTCAAACTAGGTGCACACTTTCCAGCCACCTGAGGCGGCTGCCCATACCAGCCCCTATGGTGGCATCGCCCCTTTTTGCGTGTATGATTGGATAGTGAAAAAAATTCCAGTGGCGCTTTTGATTTACCCACAGAATGGTTGAATTGCTTGTTTCTATGAACTGAGTTCGCCAATAATGTGAAGGATGCTAGTCTTTTCATCCTATTGTAGATTGCTTAGATCTCGATATGCCAAAAGTAATCGCATGAAATATACAGTAAAAGCCAGTGTGATGTGTTTGGCTACAACTAGTCTGACTACACGTCCTCATATAACATATCAAGGACGCACCATCTTACCAGATTAGTCATTCGACTTACCCATGCAGTGTGGGAAGAAAGAAGTACTGGGACTGCGTATCCAAGCAATTGATGCCATGGACTCCTTCGTACAACCATGTAAGCGAAAAAGAAGTTGCAGTGTGCATGTAAAAAGAACTAGCATAAGTTCAGTTACCTGCTTCTCGGAATTTTAGTTAGCCAATTATTGCAAAATTGTTCAATTACATTGCTTGGCTTAATTTAGTTTGCTACTGATTACATAATGGCACAGCCTGTTAATCATATTGTAGACTGCGCCTATCTATGTGTTTGATACTTACTGTTAAGAATTACCTGTTTGCCTTAACTTAAATATCTACTTGTTTGTTTAACTGCTTTGCTGCTGCAACAACGGGTTACAATGATGTTAATAACTACTTTTCAGCATCCAATTGAAACTCTTTAATTCCTTGTTTGTTTAACTGCTCTGCTGTTATAACTCCTAGTTGAGATGTTTTGCTAACTTCAACTTTTCTGAATCCAATCAGAACTTTAATGGCAAAACAGGTTAGCCCAAGATCAAAGAGCGAGGTCCCCATGGACGTTGCATCATCCCACAACAGTGGCACTGGCCCAATCGTGCATTATGAATTGCCAACTGCTGATGCTCTAGATGCTAAACTAGTGGTAGAAAGAGATTATGCTTCTGCACTTAGAGATGAAGTTGACATGTTGAGGAAGCAAACAACACAATCACAAGCAATACCCAAGACAACCATTAAATATTTGGTGGATTTCAAAACGAAGCAAGCTGAGACTGACCAGGTTGTTAAGGTCCCGAAGGAAAAAAGGAAATTAAATTCCTACTTGGTAAATCATAGGTGAAATGTTCTTTCCATAGTTGAATAACCTTTGTGTTGTCTGTTCATGTAATCAATCAAACCATTTGTTTTAGAGATCATGTAATAATTGTTTTTTTGTTTGTAATTTTATTTGAGCACAAGTCTGTATTAATTGATAAGACTCGGAGACATTTCATTTGGATTGCTGTGCCAGACCTACAAATATGCCAATCGGGCTGAATGTGCATCAGCAATACTAGTATAGATGGACCATAAGTGGCACGCATCGGAGAGCGCCAAGATGCTGGCTAAAAAAAGGATGCTGTTGTAGCAAAAAAAAAGTATAGCGGCCTGGCTTATGTATGTTAGTTGATATTATTGATCCATATACTCAATAAGTGTTTATATGTCTGTTAGTTCCGTACATTCTTGGTTGACTGACTCGGTATTTGAATCTTGATACATCGCTTGTGTACATATCTAAATGGGAGTACACATTATGATGTGTGTGACATTTGAGTTGGACATGAAGTGTTCCAAATATTCGAAGTCACCTTAACCTGGATTCTAGTTTCTGAATTTGAGTATCGGCATTTGTAAACCATATTCATATATGACAGTGGAATACATCTTTGTCATCCTTTTGAAGATATATAAAAACACATAGAATGATTTATAAAGATTCATATAGGAATACAAAATGGATTCGAATTTAGTTGCCAGGGTAAACGTGGATGCTTATTGTCCCAAAATTCAAAAGAAACAGCAAAATGTCCACTCCCACATCGGCTGCCCGAAGCCAAGTGTTTGGGAGGTGGAAATTACTGTCTACCCATTACACGGACAATCCATCGGCCCGATTTCCACTGCTCTAAATGGGGTAGGTTAGTAACTTCAATTAGACATGACACGACCGCCTCTGAGCCCATTGCGACACGGTGGGCATCAAACATGGGCGGCAAAACTCATTTGATTCAAGCTCGTCCGAAAGAGCTCTGTTTCTCCCTCCATTCCCATTCATACACGATGGGCGGCAAAACAAACTCTCCTTGTCCGAAATAGATGTAGGCTAATATTTTAAATAGGGGTAGATGTGTAACTTCCATCAGACGTGACACAAACCGCCCTACCTGTCAGCCCCGTTCATACACCGTGGGCGCCAACCATGGGAGGCAAAACACCCTCTCCTCGCCCGAAATAGTTACCGGCAAATATTTGGGAGATGCGAGATTACCGTCCTATCCCCAACCGACGAGACGTCCAAATTTGAAACAGGGGATAAGTTCGTAACTTTCCAATATTTCAGACAGGCGCGTCCCAAAAACATGGTTCCCCGTACCTCTCCCTCCATTTTCCCATTCATACACCGTCCGCGCTAGAACACCCCATTCACACACCAGCCTCCGTCCGCCATCCATCCATCGCCGCCGTCCTCCACCACATCCATCGCCACCGTCCTACCCCATGCCGGAGCGCCTACCAAGACCGCGTCGTACATTGCTAGAGATGGACGTTTCTCAGCCATGGCGACGGACCAATAGCCTTGCATCGCGTCCTTTCGCTTTGCCGGGGCCGCTCACACGACCTTCTCTTCCACCGCAACAGGACTTATCCCCCAATGCACCCGTCTACCGTCGCATATCTGCTTCAACGCCACCGACAGCCATCGCACCCCTGATGCCTACACGGCGCCGCAAGAGAGGTGGTACTTCATATCTCCTCAACTTTTTGATCTCAACCAGAAAATAGATCTTAACTTGGTTACTCTACTTTCTTTTCAGCTCTTAGAATTTAGTTCTTCGTTCGAAGCAAACAATGGATGCTAAATATCATTTCTTCGGTTTGCAGCTTCAAATCTGCCATGGCACAACCATAATACGGTTTAATTGATCATGCTTAGGGTTGAATTGATCATGTTGGTTCCGTGGTGGTTTCTTAATAGAAATCAGAGGGGAAACCCTCTTTTTCTAAAAAATATATGCTTAGAGTTTCCCCCTTTTATGGTCATTATACGATCAGAATACGTGCTTCGTTTCATAATAACACTTCTCCACCCATCAAGCTAAACAAGCTTAGTTGTTCAAATACGAATATGATATTATTAAACAGAGTTGTTTAATTGGTCAGCTAAATGTTCCTAAATTAGTTTAAAAAATGCATGTTCGCCGCTCGGGTGTGTATCTCTGTGTGTGGTCTGGTCAGCACGGTTGGGGAGGTGAACTTTGCATATGCAGGGGTTTATAGGGAGACACTCTGAGTTGAAACCGTAATGCATTCCATAGATAATCTGACTACTTTTTATGTTTTCATGAATCTCAGATTCTGAACAACATCATAATGATTATGAGCTTGCACGCATGAAAATAATAAAGCAGAGCAATGCCATGGCTGTCAAACTTGGCATTAAGGGACTGAAATCAAGTCTGGATGCAATGCAATGAAACACTCTCCACCTACAGATTCATGCTCAGAATATTATCCTAACAGTGATTCTGAGCTAGAGGGAGACCTAAGTCAATGTAGCTCCCTAGTGGAGGATTCAGAGGAAGATGCCCTATCTTATTCACCCATAAAGGTACTTGCTCTAACTTTCCAAGGTTACATTGCTGGCACATATCTCGCAACTGATCCTTTGCATTGCTTCTACTTTGTTGAACTGCCATTAGCTTAGTTTACGCATCGTGTATGTGAATAAGTCCGGCCTATCCATTTTTAGTACATATTCCATCTGTCATCATACCATATTTATCCATTCAAATGATGTTATTGTGTATGAGACGTTCAAAAGGAAGAGGGCGATTGCTGATCGTGGAGGAGCACAAGCAAAGTATTTGGAAAAGGTAGTGGCACCTGATAAATCAAATAACCCATTAGGTGTAGTTGCAATATCACCTGACCCACAAAATACCCCAACTCTAGCAGACTCTAGCCCTACTACACTGGTCATTTCTGGTGCCCCAACTCAGCAGACCCCAACTGCAGCAAACAGTATGATTATGCCAGTTGACATAGCACCAACTGTACGACGCAAAACCCCCATTCCAGCAAAGAGTACACCAAATCCAGTTGCCAAATCCCTTTTCGAACCAGAGAGAGCCCCAATTGCAACAAATAGGACCCCTGTTCCATTTCTTCCCAGTTTAGAAGACGAAGCTTATGTTGTTGTCAGGAACTTTGTGCGCATCTTTCCTTCATGGAAAGATTATACCGCAGACACAGAACAATTTCCAGTCTTCCCCCGCAACTTACATGTAAGTAATGTACTAATGTTATTCATGGTCATTACTGCATATGTTTCTGCTGACAGAAGACACAAGATTTCATTCTTTTAAATAGGCGAGGCGCAAACTGGATTGTGATGATGAGCAAGGGTTGGTTGCGCTTTTCAAGCACTCGTTGATGAAGTATCGTTCCTACCTGAGGCAAGCGCACTTCGATGGCAAGCCTCTGAATGAAATTTCTGTAAAGTCTCCGGTGCTACATTTATCCGACGGTGACTGGAATAATCTTGTTACACATTGGTCTCGGCTGCAGCGTAAGGTACTGTCTATGATATCACATCACAATTTGAACTACATTTCTGCATTTGCCTTAATGTCTCACTTGTATGAAAACTATTAGCAGAAGAACATTCGTTCTCAAGGGACCACAGAATCTCGCAACTATACTGCACACTGCATTGCTCTTGTGAGTACCTCTTGCCCTGTATGACCATATTTACTTTCATAGCTGTTTGATTATGTAGCATCACTGCACATGTTAGCCTCGTAATCGTCCATTTGGTGGACATTATAAGGTCCGTATGGACTCTTACATAAATTTAGAATCAACCCAATGCTTTTGAAGAGGTTTAGCTCTGAAGTCCTCTTGTAAGGACTGAACGTGGTCTATCACTGTACTTACATTAACAGCTACTCCCTCCGTCCCATAATATAAGTACGTTTTGTACAGTACACTAGTGTTCATAACACTCTTGTATTATGGGAAGAGGGATTGGTTCATTTTGTAGCATTCTGCATCTTACCTCCCTCGCCCACCATTTACTAAAAAAGATCAGATCTGTATTTAATCTTACCAACAAGTTGAATACACAGATAATGCCAGTGCAGAAGTGTAGCCCATTGCTCTTGTCAGTACATTTTGTCATGTAACGCTTGTACTTCGAGGGATTGGTAGTTGATTATGTAGCATCAATCTGCATCTTATCTTCATGATCCTCTACCCCTTCCAGTATTATCATATCTATAATTACTCTCTACAAAATGTAGAGTACAGGCAATGCTTATGAAGAAGATTCTGTGCTGAAATTCTTGAGTTATACTTCCCTTGACATGGAGAAGGGCATTATAAATCCGGTGTTAACTGTTAATGTAAGTCAGTCCTTCTAAAGCCTTTATCCTCAACTGTTGTTCAATTTTCTCATACTCCCTGTCGTTTACTGCTGTTTAGTTTGTTTTTTCTACCAAAATGCATGCTCGTAAGAACCGTAAGTTCGAAGTTTTACTTGTAAAACCAAATTCATTATTCATACCATGCACATCACTTAATACTCCCTATATGTATGCTTGTTTTTGTGGATCTATAATCCAGTGTGTGGTGAAGCAGCCCACGTTTGCACCTTGTCATCTCCTATTTTATCTTACTGATGTGGCTGATGATATGAACTACATGCCATGGTGTGGGGACCCCGACTCATGAGTCGATATCACCGAATGCACGTGTACAGTGATCCCAGAGATCAATGCTCACTGAACACACAGAAGCTGAATAACAAGAGTCTTACATCCGTACATACCGTCTTACACAATTTATGACCATTATGGTCAAGTCTTACATAGATAAAGCCTTAAGGGCTGAACATCAAATGAAACACAAGCAACTGAAATCTTCGTCGATAAGTAGAACCCATGCCATCTGCCTTAACCCTACAGGCATTCTGACTGGGAAACGTCCTAGTTCGCATGTTCGTCTCCAAAGAATTCTTCTTCGAACTCCTGTTCTTCCATGCCTGGCCAATTAAATAACCAGTGGCAAGCCAATGAGTACTTTGAATGTACTCGCAAGCAACCCATGTTTTGGTTCAAGGTACAACAATGCATGATATAGGTAAATTTTTGCGAAAAGCTAGTTTTGAGTGCAATGACATGTTCAACAACTTGTAAGACATGCATCAGGAGAATTCAAGTAACCAGGGGTACAGGCTACAGATATCAAGATAAAAAGAGTGGGCACCAACCCAACTCAATCATGTCAAGTCCCTGACTTGACTCAAAGTAGTTCTCCCCATTTATCCCAAACACACACACACCGGTTTGTAAACATGTTGACGTAGCCCAAGAGCGGTTACCCAACTGTCCTTGACCGTGGACACGACTATTCTAATAGTTTTACACTCTGTAGAGGTTGCACACTTTACCCACAAGATCCGGGGAACTTCCGTGTCATCCACGACCCGCGGTACCTCAAGTACCCGGGTAAGCACTGTGACGCCCCCGATTCAATCGTACACTAATCATGCACGCAAATGTGTACGATCAAGATCATGGACTCACGGTAAGATATCACAACACAACTCTACAAAGAAAATAAGTCATACAAGCATCATAATACAAGCCAGGGGCCTCGAGGGCTCGAATACAAGTGCTCGATCATAGACGAGTCAGCGGAAGCAACAATATCAGAGTACAAACGTAAGTTAAACAAGGTTGCCATAAGATGGCTAGCACAAACTGGGATACAATCGAAAGAGGAGCAGGCCTCCTGCCTGGGATCCTCCTAACTACTCCTGGTCGTCGTCAACGGGCTGCACGTAGTAGTAGGCACCTCTGGTGCAGTAGGAGTCGTCGTCGACGGTGGCGTCTGGATCCTGGGCTCCAACATCTGGTTGCGACAACCAGAAGAAAGGAAAGGGGGAAAAAGGGGGAGAAAGCAACCGTGAGTACTCATCCAAAGTACTCACAAGCAAGGAGCTACACTACATATGCATGGATATATGTGTAAAGGGCCATATCAGTGGACTGAACTGCAGAATGCCTGAATAAGAGGGGGATAACTAATCCTGTCGAAGACTACGCTTCTGGCAGCCTCCGTCTTGCAGCATATAGAAGAGAGTAGACTGAAGACCTCCAAGTAGCATTGCATAGCATAATCCTACCCGGCGATCCCCTCCTCGTTGCCCTGTTACAGAGCGATCACCGGGTTGTATCTGGCACTTGGAAGGGTGTGTTTTATTAAGTATCCGGTTCTAGTTGTCATAAGGTCAAGGTACAACTCCGGGTCGTCCTTTTACCGAGGGACACGGCTACTCGAATAGATTAACATCCCTGCATGGGTGCACCACATAACCCAACACGCTTGATCCCATTTGGCCGGACACACTTTCCTGGGTCATGCCCAGCCTCGGAAGATCAACACGTCGCAGCCCCACCTAGGCACAACAGAGCGGTCAACACGCCGGTCTAAATCTAAGCACGCAGGGGTCTGGGCCCATCGCCCTGAGCGCACCTGCACGTTGCGAACGTGGCCGGAAGCAGACCTAGCAACCTCCAATACAATGGAAGTCACGTTACGCAGCCCAATCTGGCGCGCGCCGCTCAGTCGCTGACGTCACGAAGGCTTCGGCTGATACCACGATGCCGAGTGCCCATATCTTTCCCGCGTAGTTGGTTAGTGCGTATAGGCCAGTATCCAGACTCAGATCAAATACCAAGATCTCGTTAAGCGTGTTATGTATCCGCGAACGCCAACTGGGCCAGGCCCACCTCTCACCCAGGTAGCCTCAACCTGCCCTGCCACTCCGCCACAAAGATCCACACAGAGGGCCGTCGGGACAAAGGTCCTTTCAGCCCCCAATCCGTGAATCACTCGCGGGTACTCCTCGAGCCAACCCGACTTTGATCACCACATGTATCATGTTTAAAGTATAGTATATATCCGTGATCACCTCCCGAGTGATCACGGCCTGATAGTATAGCACAGCAGACGAACTAGAATGTAGGGCCACTGATGGTAAACTAGCATCCTATACTAAGCAGGTAGGATTGCAGGTAAAGGTATCAACAGTAGTAACAAGGACAGGCTATGCATCAGGATAGGAATAGCGAAAGCAGTAACATGCTACACTACTCTAATGCAAGCAGTATAGAAGAGAATAGGCGATATCTGGTGATCAAGGGGGGGGGGCTTGCCTGGTTGCTCTGGCAAGAGAGAGGGGTCGTCAACTCCGTAGTCGAACTGGGGGTCGCCGGCAGTCTCGGGGTCTACCGGAAAGAAGTAACGGAGGGGAAACACAATAAGTAATAGAGCAATCAAAGCAACACAAGGCATAATATGGCAATACGCGGTGCTATGCATGGCCTAACGTAGTACTAGGTGATAACATGAAAGGGGGGAAACATCCGGGAAAGGATTCCCGGTGTTTCGTGTTTTCGGACAGGTGAACCGGAGGGGGAAAGTTGCGAGTTCGATAGGTTAGGAATGTGTGGCGGACGAACAGGCTGCGTATCCGGATTCGTCACGTCGTTCTGAGCAACTTTCATGTAGAAAGTATTTCCATCCGAGTTACGAATTATTTTATATTAATTTTTAAAGTTTTAGAACATTTTCTGAATTATTTTAATTCGAAATTAAATGTTAAATTGCTACGGGTACACAGAGAGTGTACCCAGCTATTTGTATGAGAGGCTGACAGTGGGTCCTAGTTGACTGCTCAGTCAGCAGTTGACTGCTCAGTCAGCAGTTGACTGGTCCCAGTTGACTGGTCAAAGTGGGCTACTGGGTCCCACGTGCCATTGACTGGGGTAGTCCTAGTCAGCAGTTGGACTGGTCAAAGGGCCCAGTGGGGCCCGAGTTGTCGGCGTTCTGGGAACGGGGGTCCCCGGACTTGCCTGCCTGCGGCCTGCGGCGTGGCTCAAATGGGGGCCCAGCGTGGCCCGTCTTCATCAACACAAGGCTCAAGACCCTCGCAAGGGGCCAAGCCTCGCGAGGCGGGCGACACGGCGCTTCCTCAAGCACGACCTCCTTAGGCTGGCTCGCGAGGAGGCGGAGAGATCAAGGCGGGTACCTCACGAGGTGCCCAGGACGCAAGCCATGACGACCAAGGGTGCCAGGCGGGCGCCAGCCCGCGCAGCGTCTCCCTTTCCTCTTTGGTGCAAAGGGGGCAAGCGCAGGCGAGAGGATCAAGAAAAGGCACCCATTTCGGTGCAACAAGACCAAGACCAGTCCAACGATGGGAAGGAGGTCACCATGGAGCCCAGGACGGCATCACCACAGGGCCTTTGGCAGGCGAAGACCAACTTTAGTCAGGATAAGTGTACCAGATGTTCCCCTTCAAATTGGCCAATTGTTGGCGCCCTTCCCGCTCAATATTTGGGAAGAGGCCCAGGGCCTTTGCCTATAAATAGGACTAGCCACCCCCAGGGTAGAAGGGGAATCGGATCGAGTGGAGGATCGGATCGAGTAGAGGCATCGAATCCAGCATCTAGAGAGAGAGAGAGAGAAGGGCGATCGAACTCCCCTAGCGGTTCATCCCCTAGCCAAGAACAGACCCTCGCGAGGCTGTTCTTCCTTGTATTGTTCTTCATCATCAGCCCAAGAGGCAATCGACCCACCACAAACTAGAGTAGGGTATTACACCACAATGGTGGCCCGAACTAGTATAAACACTGTGTCTCTTGTGTTGTTCTTCTTGCAGTAGTTAGATCCTTACGAGACGGAGAGGTAGAGGGCACGATCTCCGCGCGCACCCCAGAGTTCGAACCTCAAGGGTCTGCCGGAACCCGTGATCCGACACGAGTCTCGTTCAGTGATTTGTTTGACAGAATTTTAAACAAAACTGATAAGATTAATTAGGACCGTGGGGTCCGATGTTAGTGGCTGTTAGAGATTTGGTTAGGGGGTTAATGACGTCCACGACATCGTGGTTAACGCCAGCGAGGAGTTCCAGTGCGCCGGCGATGGCAGCAACGTGGGAACCTGCCGGGCTTGCGCTACGGGCGTCGGTTCGATGCGCAAAGGGGACCGATGGGTAGCTGGTTGTCGACCATGTCGACCGGTGGTCGCGGGGCGGCCGGACTTGGCCGACGTCGACGGCGGAGTCGACATCCGCGGCGGCACGGGCGGCTGCCGGAACAGACGCGGTGGGGCGATGCGAGGCGGGCAGCGAGCGCGGGTTGTTCAGGAGGGCTGCTTCGGCTTGGCGAGGGCCGGCGTGGCTAGAGGCAGCAGAGCACGCGGGTCAGAGGTGGAGTCGCGGGCGGCGCGCCGGCTTGCAGAGGAGGGCGCGGCGGGCGCCAGCAGAGCAGGTTGCGGGGAGGCCTCACGCAGGCGAGGCGCGACACGATCGCGCGCGTGCGCGTGTAGCAAAGCGCACGGGCGCGGCAAGGCCACGACCAGAGCGGGGCAAGGTGTGGAAGCAGCACCGTGAGTAGCAGCGACAAAGAGGTCCGTCCATGGCGGGGTCCTAGCTAGAGCGCGAAACCGGCGGAGGGGAGAAGAGGACGAGGGGAGGACGGGGCTCACCGAGCCCTGTAGTTGAGCAAAGTGGGCTCGAGGAGGAGTCGGGGAGGTCCGGCGAGGCGGCACCAGCGACGGAGAGGACGGCGGCGTCCGACGCGGGGCGGGGCGGGGTGACGCCGGCAAGGTCGGTGGGGAGGAGGACGAGGAGGCGATCCAGCCAAGTGCGGCAGGGTGGCGCGTCGCATCGGCGTCGGTGCGGTCGGGGCGCGGTTGCCCCGAACCCGATCCAGACGGGGGAGGAAGGAGAGGAGTGGGGGAGTGGGGGCGCGTGGGATCGTGGGGGGGAATGGGTGTCGGTTAGGGTTTCGGTCGTACTGACCGGGGGGTGGCTGGGGCGCTGGGTGGGCCGACCCATTCGGGCGGCTGGGGCCAGCTGGGCCACTTGGCCCAGCGGAATGGGGGGGGGTTCTATTTTCCCCCCACTTTTTTGTTTGTTTGTTTTGTTTTACTTTTTCTTTTCTGTTTTCATTTATAGTTTCTTTTGTTTTATTTTTTGTAAAATATATACTTGGCATCTAATTTAGTAATTCAATTTAGGCCATTATCACAAAGAGTCTAGTCCTCAAATAATTTAGTTTGACGTTTTATTAATTACAAAAGGTATTTAAATAATTATTTATGCTGCTGTTTTATTCATCTGATAGTATTTAAACATTTTCTAAAGCTGTGGTTCCTCCACCATAAATACCTATGCAATATTTGGTTCACTCCGGACATTTTAGTTTTAATATTCGAAAACTTTTATTGTTTGACTTGATTTTGAATTTTGAATTCGAATGGGATTTGAACCAGAGTGAGTTTAGTAACAATAACAGTGGTGACGTGGCATCATTAGTAGAGGGTTACTGTAGCTTAATTATCCGGGCGTCACAATTCTCCTCCACTACAAGAAATCTCATCCCGAGATTTAAGAGGGGAGTAGGGGGAAGTTCTGGTTACGAAATTCTAACGTGTCTTCTCGAAGAAGTTAATCCCCTTTCGTTGATGTCTTCAATTCTCTGCTTCAGGTCATCATGATGAAGTCGTCACCTTTTTCTTCGGAGTCTTCATCGTACGTACGAAGGACAAGGGGTAACTTCAGAAGAACGGACTGCTACAATGTTGCTTGTCTGGTAGATAACATCAGTGAAGGTGGCGGGAAGCAACCCTCGATTTGAAACTCAAGAAGTTATCGAGAGGAAAGTAAGAAGGTGCAAAATAGAAGTTTCAAGCGCATAGGCAATCGTTCGTTGCCTGATACAAAATGTGAAAGGGGTTCAAAGCAATGGGTAAGTACCACGTCTGATTCCAGAATAGATCACTAGGAAGGTGGCCCGTGAATTACATACGAAGCCAAGTAGGTGGATCCACTTTGGAAATAGGGGTGTACAGAAGAGTCAGGTTTCGATCCTGTGGAACTGTGGGTTATGGGCCCACCATGTGGGTTAAAAATAAGGAGGGTGTTGTCATCTTGCATGGTCATGATAGCAAGGCAGGTCAGAAAATAGTTTGTCCGTTATGTCGCCAACAATGTCGGTACCAAGGGCGAGGGACGAACAGAACCATATTCCTGCTTGTTGAACGAGGCGGACCAATAGGCAAAGTTCTCGTCCATTGGTGGTTACCGGAATGTTATCAACATAGTAACAGGGTCTTGCTGACAGAATTGTACACCGAGATGTTTGTACAAGCAGGGAATTATAACTGCTTATATCATATAGATCATAGAAAGGGTTTAAACAAACAATGGAAAGGAAAAAATGTCTATCAGATTTAATACGAACAATGGAAAGAACAATGTGTTTTAACACATATTTCAAGGGTATATCCTTCCCAAGGGCAAGAAAAGCATGATATCCATGACAAGATATAATGTAGAAAACCCTTTAGGAAAGGGGAGAGAAACTTCATGACATTGCCCATACAACGATGTTTGGATAATTGATAAAGAAAATTTAGCATTGTGCTTCAAATGTTGTTATTGAAATTCGGAGTACCATAACATGCTTCGAGATAGCATTGACATGGTCTTAAAGCAAAGGTCGGACTTTGGATACACGAAGGGTTCATCAGGAACAACTTGAGAATAAGTCTTACTAGTTCCTCATGGAAGAATGGATAGCATTGCTACAAGGAAAATATAACAATAGGGCCTCAGGCCAGGGGTGCTAAGCAAAGACACCACCTTACCGTGTCATGTAAAGATGTTATAACTCCTGGAAATATGTCCCAACCATTATATCTGACCGAGATTCAGATATGATTGGTGTCAGGATACCTCAGACTCAGGAGGCCTGAGAAGAAAAAGGTGCAACACAAATTGACGAGATGTCATTGTAGATTCTCGGGAAATGAACTATGGAAGTGAGTTCCGAAACGAGAGTTCGTCATTAAGCCAAGGAGAGGATGAAGGGGTGGCTGATGAACTAAACGACAATTCATCGAGATTTCCAAAAGATGGATTTCCACAATCATGTGAACACAGAGACATCATTTGTCAGATCAAATGACTTAATGATGTATGTCGGAGGAAAACATACACAATTAAATATTGGTTGAAGGTGCACCCAAAGTACGGACTTAGTAGCATAATCAAGGTTAGAATGGTGATTCGATAACCAATGGTCTAAGAATGAAATGTCGACCATTAAAATTCAAAGCAATAAGGTTGCTAGAAGGGAAGAATCGAAACAGCACCGCTCACTTGTTGGTACCCCTGTTGTAATCAACACGAGGACCCAAGAAGGAATGGTGATGGCGAGAAGCATCACTGTAGCAAGAATTCTTAAGAGGTGGAGCAATTCTCACCACATCCTTGACATAAAAGACGACAATACGTCAAGGTAGAACATAATATAAGCTAGATAGCAATGAAATCAAGATACAACTCAAAACATGGACAAGTTTGTGTTGGGGGAAGGCAAGAATGTTGTCGATGATAACACAAATCATCGCGGGGCAAGGCTGGTATTTCTCATCACGAATTCGATTGATATCCTGTAAGAGCTCAGAATGTTGATGATGATCACGACACAATTGTCGAGAGATTTCATGAAGATGTGGTCGATCGATCGATGATGACATCAAGTCAAACGAATGATGAAGTGAAAGGTTATTTGAACCATGGGTATGACACAAACTCGAAATCAAGTTTGCTGTTCAGGGAGAAATGATATGACGAGGAGGATCGACGTAAGATTAGCTCACCGTCGAAATTTGTGCTCCGAGAAAAAGGACCAGGTAGCACAGTTAAATTTTTAGCACAATAATGATATAGCCGGTCAGGCTAGGAATATCTCGAAGGATTATTAAACTCGTAAGCAACAAAAATTACTTAGAGTTATTGAATAGGAGTGTGGACTCGGTTCAGTTGTCGGTGTCTTTGAGTGTTTAATAACTCAAAACCTGGGGGAATTCGAGATCGGTGAGAAACATTACTAGATGAAGACTCGCAGGAAGCAACACAGTTCTCGAGATACCAGAGGTTAATACTTGAGGAAGATCAGAAATAAAGGTTGGACAGGTGCAAGGATATGCAGAAGACAAGTACTTCAACTTGTCCGAGAAATGGTATTTAAAGGAGAACATGGCCGGAACCACTATTGCAAAGGGGTCAATTCTCAGTTTCCATATGATATTATATCAAGGAAACAATTATTATTACAAGAAGCTTTTATGATAGGATCTACATCGTTTCCATGGGCATGAACACAAAGTTCAAGGTCGACTCCCACTTCTCCAATGCATAACCTTTCATTAACTTCTCGTTTCTTTTCGAAATGGCATTAGTTGTTGAAAGTTTTACCTGGTGCAATACCAGATAAGTAGGACCTGTGAAATCTTTCGAGTTTGCACAGATTAGGGAAGGTATTGGTTCAACCAATCGGGGCTTCTTAGGAACATATACCACAAGCTTCAAGAGTAAATATCACCAGCTCGAAAGCAGAGCATGGTTGGCAAAAGGAGATGATACAATTTACAAAGGCATTATGTATCGGACAAAGAACTCACAAGATGATTAATTATGGACACTGTCGGATAATAATCCAACAGTGGATATGGAGATCCACAATGGAGCTGATGTGAGTATCGATACCCAATCAGAGGAAGAAAGACTGCAAATGCATCGATTTATAGAACATCTGAATAATTCAACATCTAAATAGCAATGGAATTATGATTTTCAAATTAAGGGATCAGGAACAAATGCTCTGATCCAGGATGGATAAGTCAACTAGACTTAGGGGTAAGATCGATGGCAATCTAATTGGCCGAGAACCAGCTCATGTTCGAAAGACGTCTGAGCCGGAAGATAATTCATAAGGATCAACTGATGATTGCATGCATTCGCACACATATAGAATCAACGGACTTAAAATGATAGTGACAAAGGATGCCAATAGGATTACTAGACTTATTGGATTAACCAAAATGTAAGCAAGCAAGAATTTCAAGAGCAATAGGCTCCTGAGGATTTTTGGAAGATCGAAAGGTATTTCGAAGATTGGTGTCATACATGAATCAACTGGGGATGAGTGGATACTCGGTAAGTACGAGAATTTACCCGTAGGGATATTCATGTGGCAAGAACTGCAAGGCACTAGGCACAACATATTCTCAGAACATTAGAGAGAATTTCGGGGTATCTTGTAATAACAAGATCAACTGGGAATGAAGTTATGGACGACAAGTGTATGTAGCTTTCCATAGGGATTTGTCGGTGGTATGGAATTGCAAAAGCAATGGGCACAAGGTCTGGAGAGAATATCAGAGATTATCTTTGAAATCTTCTGGTGCAGCCGGCAATCATCTGTAATAAGGGGCTCTCCGGGAGGAAGTAGTTACAAGAACCTAGAGTCAGATTTAGTAAAATCATTTAACCCGAATAGAAGAGAGATCAGAGTCCCAGAGTATAGACGAGGAATAAAAATATCCTAATACCACCCAATGGCGACGTGGGCCCATGGGCCGCACAACCATGTTAGTAAAAGTTTTGTAAAGTCTAGACTCGACTTCGGCCATGGAGTTGGAAAGGGGGATTCCTACAGGCAGTCGGCTCTGATACCAACTTGTGACGCCCCCGATTCAATCGTACACTAATCATGCACGCAAATGTGTACGATCAAGATCAGGGACTCACGGTAAGATATCACAACACAACTCTACAAAGAAAATAAGCCATACAAGCATCATAATACAAGCCAGGGGCCTCGAGGGCTCGAATACAAGTGCTCGATCATAGACGAGTCAGCGGAAGCAACAATATCAGAGTACAGACATAAGTTAAACAAGGTTGCCATAAGATGGCTAGCACAAACTGGGATACAATCAAAAGAGGCGCAGGCCTCCTGCCTGGGATCCTCCTAACTACTCCTGGTCGTCGTCAACGGGCTGCACGTAGTAGTAGGCACCTCCGGTGCAGTAGGAGTCGTCGTCGACGGTGGCGTCTGGATCCTGGGCTCCAACATGTGGTTGCGACAACCAGAAGAAAGGAAAGGGGGGAAAAGGGGGAGAAAGCAACCGTGAGTACTCATCCAAAGTACTTGCAAGCAAGGAGCTACACTACATATGCATGGATATATGTGTAAAGGGCCATATCAGTGGACTGAACTACAGAATGCCAGAATAAGAGGGGGATAACTAATCCCGTCGAAGACTACGCTTCTGGCAGCCTCCGTTTTGTAGCATATAGAAGAGAGTAGACTGAAGACCTCCAAGTAGCATCGCATAGCATAATCCTACCCGGCGATCCCCTCCTCATTGCCCTGTTAGAGAGCGATCACCGGGTTGTATCTGGCACTTGGAAGGGTGTGTTTTATTAAGTATCCGGTTCTAGTTGTCATAAGGTCAAGGTACAACTCCGGGTCGTCCTTTTACCGAGGGACACGGCTATTCGAATAGATTAACTTCCTTGCAGGGGTGCACCACATAACCCAACACGCTTGATCCCATTTGGCCGGACACACTTTCCTGGGTCATGCCCGGCCTCGGAAGATCAACACGTCGTAGCCCCACCTAGGCACAACAGAGCGGTCAGCATGCCGGTCTAAACCTAAGCGCGCAGGGGTCTGGGCCCATCGCCCTGAGCGCACCTGCATGTTGCGAACGCGGCCGGAAGCAGACCTAGCAACCTCCAGTACAACGGAAGTCACGTTACGCGGCCCAATCTGGCGCGCGCCGCTCAGTCGCTGACGTCATGAAGGCTTCGGCTGATACCACGACGCCGAGTGCCCATATCTTTCCCGCGTAGTTGGTTAGTGTGTATAGGCCAGTAGCCAGACTCAGATCAAATACCAAGATCTCGGTAAACGTGTTACGTATCCGCGAATGCCGACAGGGCCAGGCCCACCTCTCACCCAAGTAGCCTCAACCTGCCCTGCCGCTCCGCCACAAAGATCCAAACAGGTCCTTTCAGCCCCCAATCTGTGAATCACTCGCGGGTACTCCTCGAGCCAACCCGACTTTGGTCACCACATGTATCATGTTTAAAGTATAGTATATATCCGTGATCACCTCCCGAGTGATCACGGCCCGATAGTATAGCACAGCAGACGGACAAGAATGTAGGGCCACTGATGGTAAACTAGCATCCTATACTAAGCAGGTAGGATTGCAGGTAAAGGTATCAACAGTAGTAACAAGGACAGGCTATGCATCAGGATAGGAATAGCGAAAGCAGTAACATGCTACACTACTCTAATGCAAGTAGTATAGAAGAGAATAGGCAATATCTGGTGATCAAGGGGGGGCTTGCCTGGTTGCTCTGGCAAGAGAGAGGGGTCGTCAACTCCGTAGTCGAACTGGGGGTCGTCGGCAGTCTCCGGGTCTATCGGAAAGAAGTAACGGAGGGGAAACACAATAAATAATAGAGCAATCAAAGCAACACAAGGCATAACATGGCAATACGCGGTGCTAGGCGTGCCCTAACGCAGTACTAGGTGATACCATGAAAGGGGGGAAACATCCGGGAAAGGATTCTCGGTGTTTCGTGTTTTCGGACACGTGAACCGGAGGGGGAAAGTTGCGAGTTCGATAGGTTAGGGATGTGTGGCGGACGAACGGGCTGCGTATCCAGATTCGTCACGTCGTTCTGAGCAACTTTCACGTAGAAAGTATTTCCATCCGAGTTACGGATTATTTTATATTAATTTTTAAAGTTTTAAAACATTTTCTTAATTGTTTTAATTCGAAATTAAATGTTAAATTGCTACGGGTACACAGAGAGTGTACCCAGCTATTTGTATGAGAGGCTGACAGTGGGTCCCAGTTGACTCGTCCCTGTTGACTGGTCAAAGTGGGCCACTAGGTCCCACCTGCCATTGACTGGGCTAGTCCTAGTCAGCAGTTTGACTAGTCAAAGGGCCCAGTGGGGCCCGAGTCTCGTTTAGTGATTTGTTTAACAGAATTTTAAACAAAACTGATAAGATTAATTAGGACCGTGGGGTCCGATGTCAGTGGCTGTTAGGGATTTGGTTAGGGGGTTAATGACGTCCACGTCATCGTGGTTAACGCCAGCGAGGAGTTCCAGTGCGCCGGCGACGGCAGCAACGCGGGAACCTGCCGGGCTTGCGCTACGAGCGTCGGTTCGATGCGCAAAGGGGACCGATGGGTAGCTGGTTGTCGACCATGTCGACCGGTGGTCGCGGGGCGACCAGACTTGGCCAACGTCGACGGCGGAGTCGACATCCGCGGCGGCATGGGCGACTGCCGGAACAGACGCGGTGGGGCGATGCGAGGCGGGCAGCGAGCACGGGTTGTTCGGGCGGGCTGCTTCGGCTTGGCGAGGGCCGGCGTGGCTAGAGGCAGCAGAGCACGCGGGTCAGAGGTGGAGGCGCGGGCGGCGCGCCGACTTGCAGAGGAGGGCGCGGCGGGCGCCAGCAGAGCAGGTTGCGGGGAGGCCTCACGCAGGCGAGGCGCGGCACGATCACGCGCGTGCGCGTGTAGCAAAGCGCACGGGCGTGGCAAGGCCACGACCAGAGCGGGGCAAGGTGTGGAAGCAGCACTGTGAGTAGCAGCGACAAAGAGGTTCGTCCATGGCGGGGTCCTAGCTAGAGCGCGAAATCGACGGAGGGGAGAAGAGGACGAGGGGAGGACGGGGCTCACCGAGCCCTGTAGTTGAGCAAAATGGGCTCGAGGAGGAGTCGGGGAGGTCCGGCGAGGCGGCACCAGCGACGGAGAGGACGGCGGCGTCTGACGCGGGGCGGGGCGGGGTGACGCCGACGAGGTCGGTGGGGAGGAGGACGAGGAGGCGATCCAGCCAAGTGCGGCAGGGTGGCGCGTCGCATCAGCGTCGGTGCGGTCGGGGCGCGGTTGCCCCGATCCCGATCCAGACGGGGGAGGAAGGAGAGGAGTGGGGGAGTGGGGGCACGTGGGATCGTGTGGGGGGGGGAATGGGTGTCGGTTAGGGTTTTGGTCGTACTGACCGGGGGGTGGCTGGGGCGCTGGGTGGGCCGACCCATTCGGGCGGCTGGGGCCAGCTGGGCCACTTGGCCCATCGAAATGGGGGGGGGGGGTTCTGTTTTCCCCCCACTTTTTTTTGTTTGTTTGTTTTGTTTTACTTTTTCTTTTCTGTTTTCATTTATAGGTTCTTTTGTTTTATTTTTTTGTAAAATATATACTTGGCATCTAATTTAGTAATTCAATTTAGGCCATTATCACAAAGAGTCTAGTCCTCAAATAATTTAGTTTGACGTTTTATTAATTACAAAAGGTATTTAAATAATTATTTATGCTGCTGTTTTATTCATCTGATAGTATTTAAACATTTTATAAAGGTGTGGTTCCTCCACCATAAATACCTATGCAATATTTGGTTCACTCCGGACATTTTAGTTTTAATATTCGAAAACTTTTATTGTTTGACTTGATTTTGAATTTTGAATTCGAATGGGATTTGAACCAGAGTGAGTTTAGTAACAATAACAGTGGTGACGTGGCATCATTAGTAGAGGGTTACTGTAGCTTAATTATCCGGGCGTCACAAGCAGCCGATCACTATCTTTCCCTAGACGACACTAAGGAAGAGTCCACTCGTTGTTCCGTATCCTCATGATGTACATCATACGTGACTTGCTCGAGATCGTAACATCCGAGAGGGGACAGAACGGTGTATCCGGTGCCCTGTAAAAACAGTCATGGCCGCCCTACCAGGCACGACCCCGTCCCGAGAGAGAGCACCAACTCTCCCTCGTCACTAGTAATGAGGGCTCCAAGCAAATATCGGCCTAGGTAATCAATAATGCCCTTTCCCATATAAGGGTAGAGTGGTTGCGCATGTAAGGTTGGAATAATGGTCGCAACTTAAACCAATCCATTTTGAAAACCAACACACACACCTGCCTCGGTACACCACTTCGTCATCAAGTGGTTACCCAACTCATCATCTCCCTCGGGCATAAGTGGCACCCGATGGGGTTTTCGAAAAGTCCTTTGGAAATACTTTGTCTCCATCACCATGCATTTTCACGTCCCTATTTGCGTAGCAACTACTTTAGCATCCTATCTAATCCCACTGGCATAACCCTCATAAGGGGGCAGGGTCATGCATAATGCAAGTATCAACGAGGAAGTAACGAAGGCAACCCACCAAAGTGGTTACCATCTCATCATGATTTCGATGCAAGCAATAAAAGTGCCGTATGACATGCATAAAAAAAGGTTTCATAGACATGGTCAAAGGGTTGCTTGCCTAGATTGGCTTGTTCTTCAAGGTCTTCAAATCCTTCTCCTCCTTCCTCTTCAGCTACTTCGTCAAATACGGGATCTAAACGTCGGAGGAAAATAACGAAAAAATAAGACAATGATAAAAACAGAAAAATCAAAGTGCTCAGAAAAATGTCAACTTATTTTTGTAAAATACTAGGAGGAAAACTAGGAAGGGGAAAATTCCTAGTTTTGGATTTGGTGTAATAGAATAGGAGAAATGGATTTACAAAGGCATACTTAAATGCTTAAAACCACATCTAAATATTTTTAGTGAAGAAAAGGTTGCTGGATTTGAATGAAAGATGCACCATTAAATAGGTTGCAATATTCTAGGAATTTAGGAATTGGAATTGTTGCATTTGGACTATTATTTAATCCTGTGGAATTTTTGGAATAGCGTCAGAAAAAGAAAAATAAAAAGTGGCGCTGTGCCACTGGGCCAGAGAGGCCACGGGCAGCAGGCCCAGAGGGGAAATCAGCCCGCGCGAGGCCGCCACGTCGAAGGCGTAAAGGCGGGGTACGCCTTCTGCCGACGGGCGAACCGATGCGCGCGCGTGCGTTTAAACCTGACGGGTGGATCCCACCCGTTAGGGCGTGAGGCTGACGGGCAGGGCCCACGGCCGTCATCATCTACCTCCGTCCAGAGGCAACGGCGAGCTCGCTGGCGGTGATATAGGGCACGGGGAGATGCATGGGTGGTACCGGTGGACTCGGGAGGTTGTCGCCGTTCGGGTGGTGGTGGAGACGGTCACCGGAGCAGCCTGGTTCACCGGCGACGAGGTCACGCGGCGGAGGTGCCTCGGGCGTCGATGGCTCCGGCCGTTCCCGACTTCAAAAAGAGTGGGGAAGAGAGGGGAAAGGGTCAGCGTGGCCGCGCGGTTCCAGATCGAGAGAAAACGAGGGCGGAGGAGGCCTGTACCGCGCGAACACCGACGAGCCGAGGCGGCGGGGCTCGAGCTCGATCTCGAGCTCGAGCGGCTCTGGAGACCAATAGGTGGTGTGGGAGGTGGATTAAGAGTGTGGGGGAGCGACAGGGAGCGAGAGAGAGGCTCGGGGTCGCCTTTTATAGGCTGGCCGAGGTCCACCGTGGGCGCGGCCTACGGGTTCCCACGGGATCGGCTCGGGTGGCCGTTAGAGAGGGAATGGGGGGCTCGGGGGTGTTCGTGGGAGTGGTGTAGGGTGCCGGGGAGAGAGAGGAGGAGCGGGACGAGCTGCACACGGGCCACGGGAGTGGCGCGAGCACTGGCCGAGCGGGGCGGCACTCTGGCGCGAGCTACACGAGAGAGAGGAGGGCGCGGGAGCAAGTGGGCGGCCTGCTGGCGTGGAGCGGACGCCGAGGGGCATCGACTGGCGCGCGGGGGAGGCTCGAGGTGGTCGGGAGACGTGGCGTCAACGGTCGGGTGCTCTGGCAGGCGCTCCAGAGCGCGACTTTGGCCGGCATCCGCGGCTTTCCCGCGTCCACGCGCGTCTACTTGTGTCTGGAGGCTGCAGGGGGCATGGGAAAAAGCTGGAACGAGCCTTGGGTGCTCTGGAAAGCTGAGGGGAGAGAAGGAGGCTGAGAGAGAGAGAGAGAGGGAAATCTGCTGTCCAGAGAAGAAAAATGGGGTTCTCCCCCTTCATCATTGCTTCCTCAGGCAGCAAAGCACACAGGTGCTAGAGGGGGACTAGGAGGTGCCGTGGTAAAAAGTTGAGCCTACGGAGATTAGTGGAAGAGGCCAAAATTGGGTTTTTTGCAAAGTGGCAGAAGGTGTTTGATGCTGGTTTGGGCAAGTAGATGGCTTCCATTTGCCATGAGACTCCACGGGATGAAATGACACATATATTTAGGGCCTTCCACCAATTTGGAGTTTATTTGGGCAAAGTTGCCAATGCAACTTTTGTAAACCCTAGAAATTAGCAGAAATGGACTTGTGTAGATCTAGTTGATCACATCACTTCTCCTTGATGCACCACTTGGTGTAGTGGCCTCATTTGGTCATGTGAACATGCTCACAAAAGTTGGGGTCAAGGAGAGAAAGTTGGTAGTACAAACTTGTTCAAATATGGTTCTGGTCAGAGAGGGTTTTGGGGCATTTTGGTGACCCAAAATGACTTGAATTGGCATGAGGCTTTGCAAGGTGATCACAATATGCATTTGTGACTTGCTGGATTTTCCTTGGATTTTTATGAAAATATTTCCTATAGAAATATTTCAAATCCTTGAAATGGGCAGAAATAGTTTTGGGAGGTTTTGTCCAATATTTTGATCATAACCATATGCTGAAACTCATATATACGGAAAATATATGTGCATTGAGTCTCCCTGATTTTTCTCAAATATTGTTAAGGCTTTTAAATAATTTTAACCTATTTAAGACCATTTCTGGCCTTAAGAAAAATCCTTTAAATAAAATCGGAAAATAACTTTCAAAATTATATTTTTGTGGTTTCTGGGTATACTATATCTAATAGGTGTCAAATATATCTTTGGAAATATTTTTACTTCCCTTAATTAAGTATTTGCAGTGCAAACCTCAATCCAGGGGTTTTTGGAAAACTAATTTTTGAAAATACTTTTTGGCCAAATTATTTTTGTAAGAAAATACTGTATTGCTCTATACACATGGCATGATCATTGGGCAGAAGTTTGGGACAAGGAGATGAAGTATAGAAGGTGGAGTAGCTGACTTTAAGGAGCACTTAAAAGACCACACAGAGAAAACCAACTTCAAAATAAAAGCCAAATAATGCAAAAGTTTTTGTTGGTCCAAATTTTCATGCTTTAATAATGCAAATGACATGTTACATAATGCAGGGTGTGACAGACCTACCCCCCTTACAAGAATCTCGTCCCCGAGATTCCTAAACTAGGCTTTAAAAAGATACGGAAACTCGGATCTAAGGTAGTCTTCACGTTCCCAGGTTGCTTCTGCTTCGGAGTGGTTGCTCCACTGGACCTTGAAGTACTTGATCGTGCGGCTTCGAGTGCATCGCTCAGCCTCATCCAAAATGCATATGGGCCTCTCACGGTAAGTCAAATCCGGCTGAAGGTCAATGGCTTAATGATTGACGTCCTTGTAAAGATCAGGCTTGTCTGGGACTTGGAGACACTTCCGGAGTTGTGACACGTGGAATACGTTGTGCACATCGGATAGTTCAGGTGGCAGTTCCAACTGGTAAGCCACTTCTCCTCATCGGTCAGTGATCTTGAAGGGGCCGATGTATCTTGGGGCGAGCTTTCCTTTGACATGGAAGCGCTGGGTTCCCTTGAGAGGTGTGACCCGGAGATAGACATGGTCTCCAACTCGGAAGTTCATGTCTCTACGACGTGAGTCAGCGTAGCTCTTATGCCTTGACTTGGCAGTCTTCAAACGCTCTCGGACAAGCTGGACTTGCTCTTCTGCTTCACGGAGGATATCGGGCCCAAAGACTAGCCCTTCTCCGGTCTCTGACCAATTGAGGGGTGTGCGACACTTGCGTCCGTACAACACCTCAAATGGTGCCATCTAGAGGCTGGACTGATAACTGTTGTTGTAGGAGAACTCGGCAAAAGGGAGGAAATCTTCCCACCTAGCTCCGTATGCTAAGACACAGGCTCGGAGCATGTCCTCGAGTATCTGATTCACTCGTTCTGTCTGACCTCCGGTCTGTGGGTGGAAAGCAGTGCTGAAGGACAACTTGGTCCCCATGGCCTCTTGGAACTTCTTCCATAACCTTGAGGTAAACTGGGTTCCTCGATTTGACACAATCTCCTTGGGGACACCATGAAGGCTTACGATTCTGTTGATGTAGAGGCTGGCTAGCTGGTTTCCCTTGTAAGTCGTTTTGACAGGAATGAAATGGGCTACTTTGGTCAAATGGTCGACTATGACCCAGATGGAGTCATGTCCCTTATTTGACCTGGGTAATCCAGTGATCAAGTCCATTCCGACTTTATCCCATTTCCATTCGGGCACCTTGAGAGGCTGTAACAATCCAGCGGGTCGCTGATGTTCAGCTTTGACCCTTTGGCATATGTCACACTTAGCGACGAAAGTGGCTATTTCTCTCTTCATGACATGCCACCAGAATCTTTCCTTTAGGTCTTGATACATCTTGGTTCCTCCAGGGTGGATGGAATACAGGGTGTCATGAGCTTCTTGCAAGATCAAATTCTTGAGCTCAATCTTGTTGGGTACGCAAATGCGATTCCCAAACCACACAATTCCTTGCTCATCCTCTGAGAATCCTGGGGCCTTGCCTGCCTTGATCTTCCTCTTGATGCCTTCAATACTTTCGTGTCCCTTCTGAGCTTCCTTAATATCATCCATCAGTGTAGGCTTGACTTCAAGGTTGGCTAAGAATCCTGGTGCAACCAGTTCCAACCCGAAGCTTTCAAGTCCTTAACACAAGGTGGGTAGCCTGCCCTTAAGCATAGCATTCAAGGAACAAGCCTTTCTGCTTAATGCATCTGCTACCACATTTGCCTTTCCAGGGTGGTATTGAACACTAAGGTCAGAATCCTTGATCAACTCTAGCCATCTTCTTTGCCTCATGTTCAATTCCTTCTGAGTGAAAATATACTTCAGGCTTTTGTGATCCGTGTATATCTCACACCGCTTCCCTAGGAGGTAGTGTCGCCATGTCTTCAGGGCATGAACCATTGCTGCTAACTCGAGATCATGAGTAGCATAGTTCTCTTCATGAGGCCGTAGTTGCCTTGAGAGGTAAGCTACGACTCTGCCTTCTTGCATCAGAACACCTCCCAATCCGGTTTTTGACGCATCACAATATATCACAAACTCCTTGTGTATATCTGGTGTGGCCAGAACTGGGGCGGTGGTCACTCTCTTCTTCAGCTCCCGGAAGCTCTCTTCGCACTTTGGCGTCCATTCAAACTTCTTGTCCTTCTTCAAGAGCTGAGTCATGGGTCGTGCAATGATTGAGAATCCTTCAACGAACTTGCGGTAATATCCCGCGAGTCCGAGGAAGCTTCTGACTTCCTTCACATTGCTTGGGGATTGCCATTCAGTCACGGCTTCAATCTTAGCGGGATCGACCGACAATCCTTCTTCAGTCAAAACATGACCCAAGAATCCAACCTCATGCAGCCAAAATTCACACTTGCTGAACTTGGCATACAGTTGGTGCTCTCGAAGCTTGTCTAGGACCATTCTCAAGTGTTGCTCGTGCTCTTCTTCCGTCTTCGAGAAGACAAGAATGTCATCAATGAAGACAACGACAAACTTGTCCAAATATTCCATGAAGACCTTATTCATGAGATACACGAAGTAAGCTGGGGCATTGATCAATCCAAAGGACATGACCGTGCAATCATACAGGCCATATCTGGTTACAAATGCCGTCTTCGGAATATTTTGGGGTCTGATTTTCAGCTGGTAGTACCCAGATCTGAGGTCAATCTTGGAGAACACCTTGGCCCCATTGAGTTGATCAAACAGATCTTCAATCTTGGGAAGTGGATACTTGTTCTTGATTGTAACTTCATTGAGGGAGCGGTAGTCAATGCATAAGCGGATGGTACCGTCCTTCTTTGCCACAAACAGAACAGGTGATCCCCAAGGGGAGTCACTAGGGAGGATAAATCCCTTCCTCAACTGCTCTTCCAGTTGCTTCTTCAACTCCGCCAACTCTTCCGATCCCATTCTATAAGACTTCTTATAGATGGGTCCTGCTCCGGGTATGAGCTCGATGATGAACTCAATGTCTCTGTCAAAAGGCATTCCCGGTAGCTCATCAGGAAAGACATCGGGGTATTCACATACTACCGACACTTGTTCCAATCCAACTTCTGATAGACAGTTGACTCAGGTGCCTTGAGCAGAGGAGGGGTTGGAGGCAAATCTAACTTCAACTCCTTGCTCATTGGTCACAGTGACAGTCCGGTTGGTGCAATCTATCAAGCCTTGGTTCTTGATGAGCCAATTCATTCCTAAGATCACATCTAAGCCTTGTGATCTTAAGACGATAAGGTCTGCTTGGAAGTCTGCCCCATGAATGACAATCCCGACTCCCTTACATCCTATCTTGGCTCTCATCTCTGCTCCGGGGGTTTGTACCATCATAGGGTTATTCAGGGGTGTATGGGTAATGCCACTTTTTAATGCAAACTTTTGGGTGACAAACGAATGCGTGGCTCTAGAATCAAACAAGACAGTTGCAGGTGTTGAGTTGACAAGGAACGTACCCAGCACGACGTCCGGGTCTTCCTGGGCTTCTTCTATAGTGACATGATTCAGACGACCCTTGCCGTTGTTGGGCAGGTTGCGGGGAGCTTGGTTCCTTGGTGGCATTCCGCGGCCTTGTCCTGGGTTCTGCACATTGGGGCGCGGGGCGTCGGGCTTCTTGTTGGGGCAATTCTTGGAGTAATGTCCTGGCTGACCACATCCGAAGCAAGTGACTTGATTGGGGTTGCTGCTCTTGCCGATGTTGTTATTAGGGTTGTTGTAAGTTGGCCTGGGGTAGGCATACTGCTGAAGCTGATAGTTGGTGCATGGTGCAGGAACTCTTGGCTACTGATAGGTTGGCCTGACTGGGGCTGGCTGCCACTGGCGAGGCTTCTGGTTGCTGGAGCTACCCTTGTTGATCATCTTGCGCTTACGGATATCATCCAAAGCACGTCGCTTGTCCTCAAGCATGAGTCCCTTGTTCACCATATCAGGAAAGGTTGGGCAGTCACACACAACAAGCGAGTACTGCAGAGTCTGATTAAGGCCTTCCATGAAGCGCTCCTTTTTGGCAGCATTAGCGCTGACATCCTTAGGGGCATACCTTGAAAGAACACTGAACTTCTGCATGTACTCCTTGACAGTGCTACAACCTTGCTTCAGGGCTCGGAACTCACGCTTCTTGATGGCCATGATTCCGGAAGGAATGTGGGCCTTGCGGAATTATGCCTTGAAGTCATTCCAAGTGATGTTTCGCTCAGCATGCATGGCCTTGAATCCATCCCACAAGGCTCTGGCAGTTCCCCCGAGACAGTGATCAGCATATGCCACCTTCTCACGGTCCTCAGTGCATCCGACTAGTTCCAGCAAATCCTCAATGGTGCGGACCCAGTCGTCTGCATCCAGGGGTTCAGCAGTTTCGATCAAGGTGGGTGGTGCATGCTTCTTGAATTCCACCAACGTGGAACGTCCATTGCCGTTCCCCGCCGGCTGGCGGTTGACCGCTTGAGCAACCATCTGGAGGGCTGCTGTGTTGGCTTGGCATTCCTCTCGGAAGGCTTGGAGGAGCTGAGCCATGTCCATGTTTGGAGGCGGTGGCGGTGGTGGAGCTTGTCCTCGGGCTTGGTCCTGGTTGGCTCCTGCTTCAGCAGAACCTCCGGCTTCTTGCTACTGGGTAGAGGTACCAGTACGTGTTACAACAGGCATCCTGTTGGAGCGGTCAAGGGATCATGAGGGATAGCAACATAGATGGGATGCCTAATAAGGGGGTGGGAGTGACACAATCTTAAGTTAAAAAAGGGCCAGAAGGGCCAAACTCATGCATTCAAACCAAGTGGGTGATGTAGTCGTTTACAAGTTCCCGAAGGAAAGTACGACTTCCATCAAAACAAGTTGAAAGCAAACACAACATGGTTTCATTTGAACCATTACATGGACTCGACTTCGCATAGGGGTACACGACCTATCCTACCTTAAGGGTTGCGGACTGGCCTATCCTAGTCTCAAACGGTGTCTAAGTGGTGGAATGCTCGGTCGCGTATTCCGGCTCCTCTGGGTCTTCCTCCTCATCTTCATTTGTCTCAGTACCTTCGTCACTTGAGGGAATGGGGGAGTGGAGGAGCTGAACACGGCGCTGCTTCGCCGGTGGCACCGTGAAGAGGTTGCAGTATTCCTTCACCGTCATACGGCGTGGCTGAGATGATCCTCTGACATGCGCAGCCTGTGGGGGTCGTCCGCCTCGATAGGCAACAACAGGCTGTCCAGGGGGTGCACCATCCTTCTTGATCCTGTCCGCCCTTGTCTGAGCTAGGCGGAGGAGTTCCTTGGTCTGATGGAGTTCCCTCCGAAGCTCCGTCGACTCCGAGGCCAAGTGCTGCGCAAGGCTGTCAGCACACAAGCTGAAGTAGGTCTGGAAACGGAGGGGAAGTCCCTCGTCCATGGGTGGAGTTGGTGCACTGCTCTCGTCATCACCTTCCTTACGATAAGGCAGGTAACGAGTGACTGGCTCACTCGCCATCTCTGGCAGGAGATCCCGAAGGCGAGTCAGCGCCTTGAGGGCAACAGTCTCAACGGCGAGGAGCAGGGTCACCATCTGGGGTCCCTCAAAGAACCAGCTCGTCGGGGAGTCGTTCGCCCTCACGACTACCTCCACGTGATACTCCTTCTCAGTGCTGCTGATCCAGTGCTCGTGGTAGGAGAAGGTGGGGGCTCGAGTGAACTGACACTTCTTGAGGCTGTCCTCGAGAAGCACGGGAAACCCGGTGGTCAGGAAGTCCTCGGGTACAACGACCATCTACAAAAGTGGAAGGTAAAGGGTCAATAGAGGAAATGTGACCTATGTTTGGGACATTTTTAGAAAGCGTAGGTATATAGGTAATTTGTTTATAGATAGTCTCATTCTAACTAACGTCCATGCTAACTAAGGCTTCCTACAGTCAGGATGGCTCTGATGCCAGCTCTGTGGGGACCCCGACTCATGAGTCAAGATCATCGAATGCACGTGTACAGTGATCCCAGAGATCAATGCTCACTGAACACACAGAAGTTGAATAACAAGAGTCTTACATCCATACATACCATCTTACACAATTTATGACCATTATGGTCAAGTCTTACATAGATAAAGCCTTAAGGGCTGAACATCAAATGAAACACAAGCAGCGGAAATCTTCGTCGATAAGTAGAACCCATGCCATCTGCCTTAACCCTACAGGCATTCTGACTGGGAGAAGTCCTAGTTCGCATGTTCGTCTCCAAAGAATTCTTCTTCGAACTCCTGTTCTTCCATGCCTGGCCAATTAAATAACCAGTGGCAAGCCAATGAGTACTTTGAATGTACTCGCAAGCAACCCATGTTTTGGTTCAAGGTACAACAATGCATGATATAGGTAAATTTTTGCGGAAAGCTAGTTTTGAGTGCAATGACATGTTCAACAACTTGTAAGACATGCATCAGGAGAATTCAAGTAACCAGGGGGATAGGCTACAGATATCAAGATAAATAGAGTGGGCACCAACCCAACTCAATCATGTCAAGTCCCTGACTTGACCCAAGTAGTTCTCCCCATTTATCCCAAACACACAAACTGGTTTGTAAACATGTGGACGTAGCCCAAGAGCGGTTACCCAACTGTCCTTGACCGTGGACACGGCTATTCTAATAGTTTTACACTCTGCAGAGGGTTGCACACTTTACCCACAAGATCCGGGGAACTTCCGTGTCATCCACGACCCGCGGTACCTCAAGTACCCGGGTAAGCACCCGATCACTATCTTTCCCTAGACGACACTAACAAAGAGTCCACTTGTTGTTCCGTATCCTCACAATGTACATCATACGTGACTTGCTCGAGATCGTAACATCTGAGAGGGGACACAACGGTGTATCCGGTGCCCTATAAAAACAGTCATGGCCGCCCTACCTGGCACGACCCCGTCCCGAGAGAGAGCACCAACTCTCCCCCGTCACTAGTAATGAGGGCTCCAAGCTAGTATCAGCCTAGGTAATCAATAATGCCCTTTCCCATATAAGGGTAGAGTGGCTGCGCATGTAAGGTTGGAATAACGGTCGCAACTTAAACCAATCCATTTTGAAAACCAACACACACCTGCCTTGGTACACCACTTCGTCATCAAGTGGTTACCCAACTCATCATCTCCCTCGGGCATAAGTGGCACCCGATGGGGTTTTCGAAAAGTCCTTTGGAAATACTTTATCTCCATCACCATGCATTTTCACGTCCCTATTTGCGTAGCAACTACTTTAGCATCGTATCTACTCCCACCGGCATAACCCTCATAAGGGGGCAGGGTCATGCATAATGCAAGTATCAACGAGGAAGTAACGAAGGCAACCCACCAAAGTGGTTACCATCTCATCATGATTTCGATGCAAGCAATAAAAGTGCCATATTACATGCATAAAAAAAGGTTTCATAGACATGGTCAAAGGGCTACTTGCCTTAATTGGCTTGTTCTTCGAGGTCTTCAAATCCTTCTCCTCCTTCCTCTTCAGCTACTTCGTCAAATACGGGATCTAAACGTCGCAGGAAAATAACGGAAAAATAAGACAATGATAAAACAGAAAAATCAAAGTTCTCAGAAAAATGTCAACTTATTTTTGTAAAATACTAGGAGGAAAACTAGGAAGGGGAAAATTCCTAGTTTTGGATTTGGTGTAACAGAATAGGAGAAACGGATTTACAAAGGCATACTTAAATGCTTAAAACCACATTTAAATATTTTTAGTGAAGAAAAGGTTGCTGGATTTGAATGAAAGTTGCACCATTAAATAGGTTGCAATATTCTAGGAATTTAGGAATTGGAATTGTTGCATTTGGACTATTATTTAATCATGTGTAATTTTTGGAATAGCGTTAGAAAAAGAAAAAGAAAAAGTGGCGCTGTGCCACTGGGCCAGAGAAGCCACGAGCAGCAGGCCCAGAGGGGAAATCGGCCCGCGCGAGGCCGCCACGTCGAAGGCGTAAAGGCGGGGTACGCCTTCTGCCGACGGGTGAACCGGTGCGCGCGCGCGCGTGCGTTTAAACCTGACGGGTGGATCCCACCCGTCAGGGCGCGAGGCTGATGGGCAGGGCCCATGGCCGTCGTCGTCTACCTCCATCCAGAGGCAACGGCGAGCTCGCCGGCGGCGATATAGGGCACGGGGAGATGCATGGGTGGTACCGTTGGACTCAGGAGGTTGTCGCCGTTCGGGTGGTGGTGGAGACGGTCACCGGAGCAGCCAGGTTCGCCGGCGACGAGGTCACGCGGCGGAGGTGCCTCGGGCGTCGATGGCTCCGGCCGTTCCCGACTGCAAGAAGAGTGGGGAAGAGAGGGGAAAGGGTCAGCGTGGCCGCGCGGTTCCAGATCTAGAGAAAACAGGGGCGGAGGAGGCCTGTACCGCGCGAACACCGACGAGCCGAGGCGGCGGGGCTCGAGCTCGATCTCGAGCTCGAGCGGCTCTGGAGACCAATAGGTGGTGTGGGAGGTGGATTAAGAGTGTGGGGGAGCGACAGGGAGCGAGAGAGAGGCTCGGGGTCGCCTTTTATAGGCTGGCCGAGGTCCACCGTGGGCGCGGCCTACGGGTTCCCGCGGGATCGGCTCGGGTGGCCGTTAGAGAGGGAATGGGGGGCTCGGGGGTGTTCATGGGAGTGGTGTAGGGTGCCGGGGAGAGAGAGAGGAGGAGCGGGACGAGCTGCACGCGGGCCACGGGAGTGGCGCGAGCATTGGCCGAGCGGGGCGGCGCTCTAGCGCGAGCTACAGGAGAGAGAGGAGGGCGCGGGAGCAAGTGGGCGGCCTGCTGGCGTGGAGCGGACGTCGAGGGGCAACCACTGGCGCGCGGGGGAGGCTCAATGTGGTCGGGAGACGCGGCGTCAACGGTCGGGTGCTCTGGCAGGCGCTCCAGAGCGCGACTTTGGCCGTCATCTGCGGCTTTCCCGCGTCCACGCGCGTCCACTTGTGTCTGGGGGCTGCAGGGGGCATGGGCAAAAGCTGGAACGAGCCTTGGGTGCTCTGGAAAGCTGAGGGGAGAGAAGGAGGCTGAGAGAGAGAGGGAAATCTGCTGTCCAGAGAAGAAAAATGGGGTTCTCCCCCCTTCATCATTGCTTCCTCGGGCAGCAAAGCACACAGGTGCTATAGGGGGACTAGGAGGTGCCGTGGTAAAAAGTTGAGCCTACGGAGATTAGTGGAAGAGGCCAAAATTGGGATTTTTGCAAAGTGGCAGAAGGTGTTTGATGCTGGTTTGGGCAAGTAGATGGCTTCCATTTGCCATGAGACTCCACAGTGTGAAATGACACATATATTTAGGGCCTTCCACCAATTTGGAGTTTATTTGGGCAAAGTTGCCAATGCAACTTTTGTAAACCCTAGAAATTAGCAGAAATGGACTTGTGTAGATCTAATTGAGCAAATCACTTCTCCTTGATGCACAACTTGGTGTAGTGGCCTCATTTGGTCATGTGAACATGCTCACAAAAGTTGGGGTCAAGGAGAGAAAGTTGGTAGTACAAACTTGTTCAAATATGGTTCTGGTCAGAGAGGGTTTTGGGGCATTTTGGTGACCCAAAATTACTTTAATTGGCATGAGGCTTTTCAAGGTGATCACAATATGCATTTGTGACTTTCTGGATTTTCCTTGGATTTTTATGAAAATATTTCCTGTAGAAATATTTCAAATCCTTGAAATGGGCAGACATAGTTTTGGGAGGTTTTGTCCAATATTTTGATCATAACCATATGTTGAAACTCATATATATGGAAAATATGTGTGCATTGAGTCTCCCTAATTTTTCTCAAATATTTTTAAGGCTTTTAAATAATTTTAACCTATTTAAGACCATTTCTGGCCTTAAGAAAAATCCTTTAAATAAAATAGGAAAATAACTTTCAAAATTATATTTTTGTGGTTTCTGGGTATCCTATATCTAATAGGTGTCAAATATATCTTTGGAAATATTTTTACTGCCCTTAATTAAATATTTGCAGTGCAAACCTCAATCTAGGGGGTTTTGGAAAACTAATTTTTGAAAATACTTTTTGGCCAAATTATTTTTGTAAGAAAATACTATATTGCTCTATACACATGGCATGATAATTGGGCAGAAGTTTGGGACAAGGAGATGAAGTATAGAAGGTGGAGTAGCTGACTTTAAAGAGCACTTGAAAGACCACACAGAGAAAACCAACTTCAAAATAAAAGCCAAATAATGCAAAAGTTTTTGTTGGTCCAAATTTTCATGCTTTAATAATGCAAATGACATGTTACATAATGCAGGGTGTGACACATGCAGATTATCCAAAATAGATACAATGATTTTCTTTGCCCTTCATCTATGCTTGTTATGTTGACATGGTAATGCAGTAGTGTGGTGAAGCTCCCCGCATTATGAACAATGCCAAATTATGCTATTGATATTTTGAACATACTCTTTATTTTCTAATTTGAAATTGGATAGAATTGATAGAACAATTATTATATTTGTTTATACACGTGGAAAACTTGTCATCTCTCTGCTTTCTTTCAGGGTGATATGCCTGATGGCATGCACAAGTCTGCTGAAGGCTGTGAGACAAACCCAACATATATTGCAGCAAAGAAGGAAAAACATCTTGAAGATAGCGAGACAACCCCAAAGTCTTGTCTTGATGCAGTGTTCAAGTTACTTGACACTAACAGTCAGACAGGCTCAGAGAATTCGTTGTCTGAATCAGTTCGACTTCTTCAGTCCCAAGTTCTAGCAGATAGGCATTCTGCAACTCAACTTCGACTTGAAGTCCTATCTCTAAGAAAGATTGCGGAGAACACCAATGAGAACCTCATCACTAAACATCTACACCTGGAAGCTATGACCGACATGCTAGGCCGGTCTCACAACCTTGCTTAGCAGCTTGCGCAGCAGTTCCCCCGCAAGGCTAACCTTTCTTGAACTGTTTTGGAAGTGGTCTCGGTTCAGTATTATTTTGTTACGCTGCAATGGTGCCCAGTTTTTGTAATCTGCTCCTATGTTCCGCTTTACGATCACTGGTGGCGAACTTCGATGCCCAGTGGATGTAATATACCTTAAACCCTTTATTTTATAGTGTAGGTTTATTCTAAGTTACTATGCCGTAATTTCTTTATTGTATAGAGTAGCTTTGTTCTTAATTCATACTAGTTACGCAGCAGCATGAAATGAACCCCGGCCCACGATTATGCGAATCAAATCATGGGCTTTTAACAGGCCAAAATTGTCTCGGTCCTTGTTTGGCCCAATCAGATATCGGCTGCGAGCAGGCCGGATGCAAACAGGGCCATAGTTAGGCCCAACTATATGACGAGCTTTTAACAGGCCAAAATTAATAGAGGGCTGAAATGTTAAACGGGACCTTAACAAGCCAAAAATAATATCAGGTCGAATTACTAAGTGGGCCTTTAGCAAGTGGGCCCAAAATCATAGTGTCCAGTTGACGGGCCGAATTTGATATGGGCAATAATTGAGCCCAAAGCCTCTTAAAGGGCCCGACCGGATCTGGGCCGTAATTTGGCCCAGAACGTGGTAGGCTTTTAACGGGCCGGATCTCATATGTGCCACTATTAGGCCCGGAGCGTGGCAGACCATTAATGGACCGGATCAAATATGGGCCGGCATTTGGCCCAAAACATGGCAGCCAGTTAATGGGTCGACCTACTAGGGTCCTCAAAATCTTGTGGGCCTACAGCTAGGCCGGCCCATTAATGTCGGCGAAATCTCGTGGGCCTTTAGCTGGGCCGGCCCATTATGACCCGCAAGAATGTTGTGGGCTTTACCTGGGCCGGCCCATTATGGCACACAAAAATCTTGTGGGCCTTTACCTGGGCCGGCCCATTATGGCCCGCAAACTCTTGTGGGCTTTTAGCTGGGCCAGCCCATTACGGTCCACAAAATCTTGTGGGCCTTTAGCTGGGCCGGCCCATTATGGTCCGCAAAATCTTGTGGGCCTTCACTTGGGCCGGCCTATTTAAACTTGTTGGGCCGTGCCACGTGTCAACATATCATAGGCGCCTATCTGACCTACTGATGAGCTGACACGTGTTTCATCCGGCCAATAAGAATTTTACACGTGGAAATTTCCCATTGGTCGGGGCTGTTAACGGGTTATCGGATCCAAAACCCGACCTGATAGCTTAACGGCGTTCCGTTACGGTGTGTGCCACGTGTCGGTCACCCTTGACGAAAGCACTTCTGTGACGCGCGATTTATCGTCATGGAAGTGGACACTTCCGTGATGATAATTTTGGTAATGTCATGGAACACTTCTACGACAGCACATGTATGACTATCTTGATTCTGTCATAAATTTGTCATGGATGTACATGCATGACAAAAAAAGCGACCTACTGTGACAAACACGTATCATCACAGAAGTGTATTTTTTTGTAGTGTTAACTCCAAAGCGCTTAACTCCTCGAAGTGGAGATACACGAAGATAAACTCTATCTGCGGCTTCGTAAACTGTCTCCTTGCATTTAGAATCTGCATAGCTCTTCTTCCTGGACTAGGCTACCCTGAGCCTATCGCGAATCAACTTCACCTTCTGTTCAGACTCTTTAATCAAATCCGGTCCAAATAACTGGCGGTCTTCAACTTCATCCCACGACAATGGTGTTCTGCACCTACTTCCATACAAGGCTTCAAAAGGGGCCATCTTCAAACTGGATTGATAACTATTGTTGTAAGAGAACTCCGCATATGGCAAGTTGTCATCCCAACTAGATCCATAATCTAGCACACAAGCTCTCAGCATATCCTCCAAAATCTGATTGACTCTGTCGGTCTGTCCATCGGTGTGCGGATGAAAAGCTGTACTGAACTCTAGCCTAGTACCCAAAGTTTCGTGCAACTGATTCCAGAACTTTGAGGTAAACTGGGTTCCTCTATCTGATACAATGCTTCTCGGAACTCCATGCAGACATACGATCCTGGTCATGTATATCTTTGCCAACTTAGCACTGGTGTAAGTGGTCTTCACTGGGATGAAATGGGCTACCTTCATCAAGCGATCTACTACAACCCATATCGAGTCATAGCCTGAATGGGTCCTGGGTAATCCCATGATAAAATCCATGCCTAGCTTATCCCACTTCCATTCGGGTATCGACGATGGCTGTAGCAATCCTACTGGCTTCTGATGCTCTGCCTTTACTCTCTGACATACATCACAAACTACTACATATTCCGCAATATCCTTCTTCATTCTGGTCCACCAGAAAGTGTCTTTCAAATCCAAATACATCTTGGTATTTCCTGGGTGAATCGAGTACGGCGAATCATGGGCCTCTTGCAAAATTAACCTCCTAATCTCCGGGTCATTAGGTACATAAACGCGGTCCTCAAACCACAAGGTATCGTATTCATCCTCACAAAATCCTTTAACTTTTCCCTTGCTCACCTTCTCCTTTATGGTGGCAATCTCCTTGTCGGTATTTTGTGCTTCTCTGATCTTATACATCAGAGTAGACTGAATCTCCAATGCTGCTACATAGCCTCTCGGAACTATCTCCAAACATAGCTCACGAAGATCCTCGGCTAACTCATTTGGTAACTCTCCGGTCATTAGTGTGTTGACATGTCTCGTGCGGCTCAATGCGTCAGCTACTACGTTAGCCTTTCCGGGATGATAATGTAATCTCATATCATAATCCTTGATGATCTCCAACCATCTCCTTTGCCTAAGATTCAACTCCTTCTGCGTGAAGATGTACCTCAAACTCTTGTGATCCGTGTACACCTCACAATGGTTTCTGATGAGAAAATGTCTCCACGTCTTCAAAGCGTGCACTATGGCTGCTAACTCCAAGTCGTGTGTAGCATAATTCAAATCATGGGGCTTAAGCTGCCGTGAGGCATATGAAACAACTCTACCCTCCTGCATAAGTACCGCTCCAATTCCTCGACGTGAAGCGTTGCAATATACCTCATAATCCTTGCGCTGATCTGGCAGAATCAACACTGGCGATGTAACCAAACGTTTCTTCAACTCCTGGACACTGGCCTCACATTCCTGAGTCCATTTGAACTTGGTATCCTTCTTCAAAAGCTCCGTCATAGGTTTTGCAATCTTCGAGAAATTTTCAATGAATCTCCGGTAGTATCCTGCGAGTCCAAGAAAACTCCGGATCTCTCCAACTGTTGTTGGGGCTTCCCAATTTGTCACAGTGACAACCTTGGTGGGATCTACAGCTATTCCTTCTCCGGATATAACATGTCCGAGGAATCCAACTTCCTTCAGCCAAAACTCAGATTTGCTGAACTTGGCGTATAACTGATGTTCTCTGAGCTTACCAAGTACCAACCGCAAATGTTCTTTATGTTCTTCTTCATTCTTCGAGTAAACCAGAATATCATCAATGAACACTACGACGAACTTATCCAAAAACTCCATAAACACTTTGTTCATCATGTTCATAAAATAGGCAGGTGCGTTAGTCAGACCAAATGACACAACGGTATACTCATACAGCCCGTACCTTGTGGTAAAAGCTGTCTTAGGTATGTCCTGCTCTCGAATCTTCAACTGGTGGTATCCTGATCGCAAATCGATCTTGGAAAATACCTTAGCTCCTTGCAATTGGTCAAACAAATCATTGATCATGGGCAGTGGGTACTTATTCTTGATCGTCACTTCATTCAATCCTCGATAATCAACAACCATCCTTAACAATCCATCCTTCTTTTCCACTAGAAGTACTGGTGATCCCCAAGGTGACGAACTTGGGCGAATATATCCCTTATCCAGTAACTCCTTAATCTGCTTCTTAATCTCCTCCAAATCCTTTGCAGGCTTTCTGTACGGTCTCTTAGATATTGGTCCTGTGCCTGGCAAAAGCTCAATCGAAAACACAATGTCTCTATCCGGTGGCATGCCTGGCAACTCTTCTGGAAATACATCCGGAAAATCCTTTACCACCGGTACCTCCTCCTGTACAACTCCTGATAAGGAATTTACTTGTCTTATTCGGTACATGCCGTGATACATACTTGATCCTTCTCCCCTTAGGGTGGAAAGCAAAATCTACTTACTGGCGCAATCGATGTTTCCTCCATACATCGATAGCCAATCCATACCCAGAATTACATCCAAACCTTGCGATTCCAAAATGATCAAATCCAAGAGAAACACATGCCTACCTATACTAAATGGCACTTGAAAACATCCTTTACTGGCCATATACTCCGTTCCTGGTGAGCTTACTAACAAAGGTGTTCTAAGAACCTTGGTGGGCAGTTTATACTTATCCACAAATCCCCTTGATATGTATGAATGCGATGCACCAGTATCAAAAAGAACAATTGCAGTAAATGACTTAACCAAAAACTTACCTATTACTGCATCTGGCTGGGCTTCAACCTCCTCCATGTTAACGTGGTTCACCTGTCCCCTGTTGAAAGGGTTCGGCTTCTTCCTAGAGCTTCCATCGCCATTTCCATTCTGGGCTTCAGGACATTCATTGGCATAATGTCCGGTCTTCTGACACTTATAAAAAGTGACTTGGCTCAGGCCTCTCTTGGCTGGGGTTGATGGGTTGGTACGGTTCTGACCATTGCTTCCACCATTCCTATCGGTGTACAAAAAGGGGGTACACATTTTGTACCCCTATAACTGTGCACGGGCAGTCCGAGCCACGGACGCCGCCACACCGAGCGCGGCAAGGGAGGTAAACCAAGGTAAGGCCAAAGCTGAAGAGAAGCAGAACGACGCCAAGACCAAGACCACAAAGAGCGAAGGGGATGAAGCAGGCACCCCCCAGCAAGATCCTTGCCGGGAGGCGGTTTTTGCAAACCCGACAAGACCCTTGCCATGTGTAACGCCCTCGATGCGGCTATATCTCCTACGCGTCGAAGCACGACTTAGAGGCATAACCGCATTGAAAGCAATGACGCAAGTGAGGTAATCTTCACACAACCCATGTAATACATAAGGGAAAGAGATACATAGTTGGCTTACAGTCGCCACTTCACACAATACATAAATAAACATTCATCATCCAGATTACACTCAAGGTCCGACTACGGAACCAAAATGAAACAAGACTACCCCAAATGCTACACAGATCCCCGATCGTCCCAACTGGGCTCCACTACTGATCATCAGGAAAAGACACATAGTAACGACCACGTTCCTCGTCGAACTCCCACTTGAGCTCGGTTGAATCATCTGCACTGGCATCGTCGGCACCTGCAACTGTTTTGGTAGAATCTGTGAGTCACGGGGACTCAGCAATCTCACACCCGCGAGATCAAGACTATTTAAGCTTAAAGGTAGGATAGGGTTGTGAGGTGGAGCTGCAGCAAGCGACTAGCATATATGGTGGCTAACAACGCAAAAGAGAGCGAGAAGAGAAGCAAAGCACGGTCGTGAAGCTAGAAGTGATCAAGAAGTGATCCTAGAACAACCTACGTCAGACATAACTCCAACACCGTGTTCACTTCCCGGACTCCGCCGAGAAGAGACCACCACGGTTACACACGCGGTTGATGTGTTTTAATTAAGATCATCTTCGGGTTTTCTACAACCGGACATTAACAAATTCCCATCTGCCTCATAACCGCGAGCACAGCTTTCGAAAGATAATACCCTGCAGGGGTGTCCCAACTTAGCCCATTATAAGCTCTCACGGTCAACGAAGGATATTCCTTCTACTAGGAAGACCCGATCAGTCTCGGAATCCCGGACTACAAGACATTTCGACAGTAATAAAACAAGTCCAGCAAAGCCGCCCGATTGTGCTGACAAATTCTTATAGGAGCTGCACATATCTCGGTCTCAGGGCACATCCGGATGAGACATCCTACGAGTAAAACCAAGCCTCAAGTTTCCCCGAGGTGGCCCCGCAGTCTGCTCGTTTTGGACCAGCACCCAGAGGAGCACTGGCCCCGGGGGGGGGGGGGGCTAAAATAAAGATGACCCTCGGGCTCGCGAAAACCCAAGGGAAAGGTGTAGGTGGTAGGAAAATGGTAAAACCAAGGTTGGGCCTCGCTGGAGGAGTCTTATTCAAAGCGAACTGTCAAGGGGGTCCCATAAATCACCCAACCGTGTAAGGAACGCAAAATCAAGGAACATAACACCGGTATGACGGAAACTAGGGTGGCAAGAGTGGAACAAAACACCAGGCATAAGGCCGAGCCTTCCACCCTTTACCAAGTATATAGATGCATTAATTAAAATAAGAGATATTGTGATATCCCATAATAATCATGTTCCAACATGGAACAAACTTCATCTTCACCTGCAAATAGCAACGCTATAAGAGGGGCTGAGCAAAGCGGTAACATAGCCAATCAACGATTTGCTAGGAAAGGGTGGTTAGGGGTTTAACATGGAAATATGGGTGGCATGATATAGCAAGTGGTAGGTATCGCAGCATAGGCATAGCAAAAGAGCGAGCATCTAGCAAGCAAAGATAGAAGTGATTTCGAGGGTATGGTCATCTTGCCTGCAAGGTTCTCAGAGTTGTCGAAAGCTTGATCCTCGTAAGCGTTCTCAACAGGTTCCTCGTTCACGTACTCGTCTCCCGGCTCTACCCAAACAAGAACACAAGCAAAGGAACAACTATCAACCACGATGCAATGCGCAAGCAACATGATGCAAAACATGGCATGATATGCGAGATGTGATATGCAATGCATATGCGTGCTCCGGAGGGAAAATATGAACAAGGCATAATCTTGGCAAACCAAGTATGCCACTGGAAAGGTGAGGTGATTTCGGTTGAAATCGATATAAATATCACCGGAATCGGATGCACGGTTTGCAAATGACAAGCAAAACAAGAATGACAAGATTCTGCCATTAAGAGCATGATGCTACTTAGCAAGCAACAAGAAATTAAGCTACTGCACCCAAACATATCAGAAAAGCATATGGCAGTGATCTACTCAAGATGCTTGACAAAAGATGAACACTGAGCTACGGCTAAATCACAACACAACAGGTTCAAAAAAGCATGGCAAAAGTGCAAAACATAACAGGTTCACAGACTTTGTGAAAATACTAACATGCCAGAAATTAACATCAGGATGACATGTTTAGAGCAAGGAAACAACATGCTACAGGAACAGGACATAGCAAAAATGGCGTGGCGTGAATCTAATCGAAGCATAGAACAAAAGTCCCTTACTGACCATGAGCCAAAAGGGATCAGAAAATATAATATCACCCATGTCAATTAAGCAAGTTTCGTTACAGGTTTCAGACTTAGCAGAAAACTGGACATGTCAAAAACAGATAGCAAGTAGGCATGTTTACAAGCTCGATGCAATCACTACAGAGCATTGCATGATAAAATAAGTATACATCCATCAAGAAGACATGGCATATAAGCTAGACATGGCAAGAACAACATCATAGCATGCAAATATCAACTACAACAAGCTTGGCAAAATCGAATAACATGTAAACAATCTGCCAGAAACATTTTATAGCAAAAGTATAGCTCGATTGACTCAAGCTATGTCACTCCATAATTACAAAAAAAGGCATGGATGGATATAGCAAATCCATATGCTCAAAACACCCTTACTGATCATTCTTAAAAGAGGCATAGATCTCTCTGAAACAACATGAACACATGGCATAAAAATAACAGCAGAACATGACTTAGGGAAAATACTAAGTCTTTGAAATCAGCAACATTATGATCCATAGTTTGCATGCTTGTCCTAGTCACCACAAAGATCCCAAAAATACATGGCATACACCCATGGAAAGATGGCATGGCATATTACAAAACACATGTAGGATTCAACTTCATAGGATGCACACATCAATCATGGCAAAAATGACAAGAGTGCATGTACTGAAACAGATCTGAATCTAACATCACATAGCCCTCTTCTAACAGCATTTCGGGCATGAAGATGAGCTCTTATAAAAATGATACAATGAGATGAAATGATGTACTCATCGAGGCGAACAATTTTACATATTACATGCACAAAACGGAGCAGTACACAGGAAGTTATGACGCGATTAACATGGCATGGTAATGCAAAATAACAGGGACTTGGACGAAAAATCACCTCCGAAACTGGATCTAGGGTTTCGGGCACTTGGATCGAGGATCGCCGGAAGCCGGCCGGAGGTGGTCACCGGGGTGGAGGGAGATGACGGGGAGGAGCCGGAGGAGGACGGGGCCGGCGGAAACCGGCGGGGTCACGCCGGCGCGGCGCGCGGCGCGGCCGGACGACGAGGGAGCGCGGGGCAGGCGGCGAGCTCGGCGGAAGGCGGCGCGGCGGGCAGCGCGGCCGAGGTCGCCGGGCGGCGGGCGGCGAGGCGGCGAGGAGATCGGGTGGCGAGGATATCGGGCGGGCGCGGCGGCGACCCGGGCCAGGAGGAGGCGCGGGGCGCGCGGAGAGCTCCGGGCCTCGGGGGCCCGCGACGGGCCGCGGCGGGCCGGCGGCGGGGAGGGCGCGGCGAGAGCCACGTGGCGGCAGCGGGTTGGGCGCGGGGGCGCCTGGCGGACGTGTTCGGCGCCGGGCGGACGCGTCCGGCGCGCGGAGGAAGAGGGAGCTAGGGTTAGGGTAGGAGTGATCCGAAAATTTCGGGGGGAAGGGTATATTTATAGGTAGAAGGAGCTAGGAAGCTCCAAATGGAGTGCGGTTTTCGCCCACACGATTGTGATCGAACGGCGATGGACATGGGAGTGTCTTAGATGGGTTATTGGGCTGTTTTGGAGGGTTTTTGGGCTGCAACACACACGAGGCCTTCACGGTTACCCGGTTAACCGTTGGAGTATCAAACGACCTCCGAATGACCCAAAACTTGACAGGCGGTCTACCGGTGCTATACCAAGGCCACATGTCAAGCCTCGGTCCATTCCGAGAATGTTTAACACCCGCACACGAAAATAGGTAAAAGGGGACGCCGGGGAACATAGGAGCGCCGGATTGCAAAACGGACAACGGGGAAAATGCTCGGAAGCATAAGACGAACACGTATGCGAATGCGATGCACATGATGACATGATAAGAAATGCATGACAAGGACAAAATGCAAACTGAAGGAAAACCCAACCACGGAGGGAATATCATATCACATTGCCGAAAATGGCAAGAGTTGGAGTTACAAATATGGCAAGTTACATCCGGGGTGTTACAACACTCCACCACTACGAGAGGATCTCGTCCCGAGATCTAGGACTGAAAGAACTCCGGATATTCGGAACGGAGGTGGTCCTCGCGCTCCCAGGTGGCTTCTCGGTCGGAATGATGAGACCACTTCACTTTCAGGAATTTGATTGACTTGTTGCGAGTCTTGCGCTCAGTTTCTTCAAGAATAGCAACGGGATGCTCATGATAGGACAAATCTTCTTGAAGATCAATCTCTTCAAAGTTGATGGTGCGCTCAGGCGTCTTGAAGCACTTGCGAAGCTGTGACACGTGGAACACATCGTGCACATTTGCGAAGTTGGAGGGAAGCTCAAGTTGATAGGCGAGATCGCCTCTTTTGCCGATGATCTTGAAAGGGCCCACGTAGCTAGGGGCAAGCTTCCCTTTGATACCGAAGCGACAAGTGCCTTTCATTGGAGAGACGCGGAGGTAGACATGGTCTCCGATCTCGAATGCCACATCACGATGTTTGCTATCGTAATAGCTCTTCTGGCGCGATTTAGCGGCTTTGAGATTCTCATGAATGACTTTACACATATCTTCAGCCTCTGAGATCAAATCGTTGCCAAGCAGTTGGCGTTCGCCCGTCTCTGACCAATTGAGATGAGTACGACACTTTCTGCCATAGAGAATCTCGAATGGGGCTTTGCCCGAGCTGGCTTGAAAGCTGTTGTTGTAAGAGAACTCCGCATATGGAAGACAATCCTCCCACTTCATGCCGAAAGAGATAACACAAGCCCTGAGCATATCTTCAAGAATTTGGTTGACACGCTCGACTTGTCCACTAGTTTGAGGATGGAAAGCTGTGCTGAAGCGAATATTTGTGCCCATGGCCTTCTGAAAAGAATCCCAAAACTTGGATGTAAAGATGCTGCCACGGTCTGAAGAGATCAATTGTGGAATGCCGTGCAAGGAGACAATTCTGGATGTGTAGAGCTCTGCCAGCTGCGCTGCTGTGATAGACTCTTTGATAGGAAGAAAATGAGCCACTTTAGAGAGCTTGTCGATGACGACGAAGATAGCATCATTTCCACGCCTGGACTTAGGAAAACCAGTCACGAAGTCCATTTCGATATGATCAAACTTCCATTCGGGAATAGCAAGAGGTTGGAGTAGACCAGCTGGTCGTTGGTGTTCTGCTTTCACCCTTCTGCAGACATCACATTCATTCATGAATTGAGCAATTTCTCGCTTCATTCGAGTCCACCAATACGACTGCTTGAGGTCATGGTACATCTTTGTACTTCCAGGATGAATTGACAGAAGAGAATTGTGCGCCTCGTTCATAATGACTTTACGAAGATCACCCTTAGGAACCACAATCCGGTCCTCGAAGAAAAGAGTATCTCTGTCATCAACGCGATAGCACTTGTATTTGGAAATGCCCTTGTCAATACCACATTTCACCTTCTTCACCATGGTATCCATCAGTTGTGCCTCACGAATTTGATCTTCCAAAGTAAGAGAGACGATGAGGTTGGCAAGAAAACCTTGAGGAACAACTTGGAGATTCAACTTGCGGAAAGCTTCACAGAGATCCGGTGGATAGGGCTTGAGGATTAAGTTGTTGCAATAAGCCTTCGTGCTCAAAGCGTCTGCAATCACATTAGCCTTGCCTGGAGTATATTCAATACTCGGATTATACTCTTGAATCATTTCGACTCATCGAGTTTGCCTGAGGTTGAGGTTGGGCTGAGTGAAGATGTACTTGAGGCTCTTGTGATCGGTGAATATGTCCACCTTCCTTCCCAACAGGAGATGTCTCCATGTTATCAATGCATGGACAACTGTCGCCAACTCAAGATCGTGAGTGGGGTAGTTCTTTTCGTTGGGCTTCAACTGACGAGAGGTATAGGCCACAACCTTCTTCTCTTGCATTAAGACAACACCGAGACCTTGAAGAGAAGCATCGCAGAAAACTTCATAAGGCTTGGATTCGTCAGGAGGAGTCAACACTAGAGCAGTGACGAGTTTCTCTTTGATAGCGTTGAAAGCAACGTCACACTCAGGAGACCAGACATACTTCGCATGCTTCTGGAGGAGGTTGGAAAGAGGCTTTGCAATCTTTGAGAAATTCTCAACGAATCTTCGGCAATAGCTTGCAAGTCCAAGAAAACTGCGAAGCTGCTTGACATTCTGAGGAGGTTCCCAATTCAAAACTGCAGACACCCTCTCTGGATTAATAGCAATGCCCTTGGCAGAGATGATATGCCCAAGGTAAAGAACTTCATCAAGCCAGAATTCACATTTGGAGAACTTCGCATAGAATTTATACTCTCTGAGCTTGTCGAGCACCAATCGCAAATGTTTGGCATGATCCTTCTTATTCTTGGAGAAGACCAATATATCATCGAGATAGACCAAGACGAATTCATTGGTGTAGGGGTTGAAGATGAAGTTCATCATTTGAGAGAAAGTTGGAGGAGCATTGACAAGGCCGAATGACATGATAGTATATTCATAAGAACCAAAGCTTGTTCTGAATGCTGTCTTGGGAATATCTTCTTCACGAATGCGAATCTGATGATAACCCATACGAAGGTCAAGCTTGGAGAACACCTTAGCACCTTTAAGTTGCTCGAATAGCTCATTGATGTTGGGAAGTGGGTACTTGTTCTTGATAGTCTTCTTGTTCAATGGACGGTAATCGACGCAAAGTCGGTCCGTGCCATCCTTCTTCTGGACAAAAAGAACACCACAACCCCAAGGAGAAGAACTCGGTCTGATCAGACCTAGACGCTCTTGTTCATTGAGTTGTTTCTTCAATTCCTTCAACTCTTTTGGTCCAAGCTTGTATGGACGCTTGCAAACGGGTTCCGTGCCAGGCTCAAGATCAATAACGAATTCCACTGGCCGGTTAGGAGGCATACCCGGAAGCTCTTCTGGAAAGACATCTTGGTACTCACAAACGACTGGAATCTGAGAGATAGCATCCAATTCGCCCTTCTCATTGAGAGAAAACAACCGAATGTACTCGTCACGAGCGGCATAGATGATCACATCGTCAGAAGAGTGAGTCAATTGAATTTCCCTGGCAACACAATCAAGCTGAGCCTTGTGCTTAGAAAGCCAGTCCATCCCGAGAATAAGATCAATATCAGAGTCACCAAGAACAATTGGTTTAGCCAGAAATCTATAGTCGCCCATCTTGATAGAAACATCCGGAGCAACCAAGCTAGAAGAAAAAAGTTTTCTAGGAGAAACAACTTGCATAACTTTGGACAAAATCTCTGTGTCAACATTATGCTTCGATGCAAACGGATATGACATGAAAGAATGCGATGCACCGGTATCAAATAAGACTTTTGCTGGAATATCATTAACTGAGAGATTACCCATGATCACTTCTGAAGAATCCTCTGCCTGGGCCGCGTTCATCATGTTCACCTTGGCATGCTTAGGATTATGCTTGACCACTGCATTGCTGGAAGATTTCACAGGAGGAGGAGACGGAAGGCGCCTTTGGTTGAAGCACTTGTTCGCATAGTGACCCTTTTGCTGACATTTGTTGCAAGTCACCTCTGAGAGCGGACGGTGATAAGGAGCATTTGGTCTTGGAGCTTGGTTCTGAGACTTGTTCTGATGGCCTGGGTTGGGTGGGTGGGAAGATCCATGACCAACTGAGTTCTTCTGCTGATAAGGCTGACGGAACGGAGGAGGAGGCAACCAGAACTTCTGTTGCTTAGCTGCCACAAGTGAGGAAGAAGAAGACTGAACTGCGTCTCTGACTCTCTTCTTAGATGCCTCACACTTGAGCTGAGCAGCTTCTTGTTTCAGTGCCATGTTGTAGAATTCATCATACTTTAACGGCTCAAAAAGCACGAGAGCTAGTTGCAAATCTTCTCTGAGACCACGCCTGAATTGGTAAATCATGCTCTTCTCATCAGGGATGTCTTGCTTCGCAAAACGAGAGAGTTTCTGGAACTGAGTGTTGTATTGATACACAGACATGTTGCCTTGCTTCATATTGCGGAATTCCTCACGCTTAGTCTCAACAACACTTTCTGGAATGTGATGAGCTTTGAAGTCACGCCGGAAATCATCCCAGGTAATCACACGACCTCCTCTGGAATCTTTGTATTGTTGGAACCACTCAGCAGCTTGATCCTTGAGGTGAAAAGAGGCAAACTTGACAAAGTCCTCAGGTCTGACATTGCTACATTCGAAGTGCTTGTTGATGTCCACGAGCCAATCATCGGCGTCTATGGCCTCGACACAGTAGCTGAAAGTCTTTGGCTGATTAGCAAGGAACTGATTGAGGGTAGTGAAGTGCGGCTGATTGTTGCCTTGGCCTTGATTTCCCTGATTACCTTGCCCTTGGTTGCGATCTTGCAAGAGCTGAATCAGAATCTGAGCGTTGGCATTGGTGGCTGTCATCAAGGCTTGCCATGCCTCCGAAGGCGGAGGTGGTGGCGGAGGGTTAGCCTGACTTCCTTCATTGCGTTCCGGATTCTGACGCGTTGGCGGAGCCATCCTGAAGAGGGTGACATCCATTAGCATCTTGAAAGACATATATTCAAGCTGAATCAAAGGATCGAAATTGCAACATATAGTCTTCACAATAAACATTCGAACGAGAATGAACGAATGAATTCCAAAGTAAATCAGCACACTTCCGTAAGTTGAGAAGCCACTTAGAAAAAGGTATGGAATAAAATCACAAGGTACGGATGTGAACAAATACTTGGTAAGGATTACCCAATCACGAACCAAATATCTGCGGGAAGAAATACTAGAGCTACATGAATTCCCACTTATAAACTCCCGAAACTTTCTGGTTATGCAATTAGGTGTTGGGGATACAGGGGACACAAAATATATCACCCAAACTAACAATACCTAGATCCATCTGTATCCATCCTTCAACACATAACCAAGAAACCTTCGGAAATCGTCTACCTCAACCTTCGAAAAGCATCCGTTATACAAGTTATGGCAATACTCCTGCACTCGCCTCAGTACTGGGCTATCAGGGTTATCTCACCAACAACTGTACAAAAGAGATTTTCGATGTCGACGTACTAAACTCAGGTATTCCAGAACTGCAACGATAAAATTATGATGACAACACCTCGGAGCTCAACTCCCCGGGACACCTCCACTAAACCCCTGCTGACAGGAGGCACCAAGACAATGTTGTCATCATAAAACCATCGGAACGATTCTAAGATACCCGCGTGATCCTAAAAAAAAATTTAGTGAAATTTGAGAAGAGAAGAGTCAAAACTCTACGTCAGGATGCCTTACCTGAGCGATGAGGAGACTGGGAAGTAAAAAGAATTCCTAAACTCTCCGATATATAATTCCTAAATGACTCAAAACATTTTTCTAGACACAACTCGGCAGCTAAAAACGATCAATCAGTGGGGGCTCCTAAGGTCGGGGAAGGCTCTGATTACCAACTTGTAACGCCCTCGATGTGGCTATATCTCCTACGTGTCGAAGCACGACTTAGAGGCATAACCGCATTGAAAGCAATGTCGCAAGTGAGGTAATCTTCACACAACCCATGTAATACATAAGGGAAAGAGATACATAGTTGGCTTACAGTCGCCACTTCACACAATTCATAAATAAACATTCATCATCCAGATTACACTCAAGGTCCGACTACGGAACCAAAATGAAAGAAGACTACCCCAAATGCTACACAGATCCCTGATCGTCCCAACTGGGCTCCACTACTGATCATCAGGAAAAGACACATAGTAACGACCACGTTCCTCGTCGAACTCCCACTTGAGCTCGGTTGAATCATCTGCAGTGGCATCGTCGGCACCTGCAACTGTTTTTGTAGAATCTGTGAGTCACGGGGACTCAGCAATCTCACACCCATGAGATCAAGACTATTTAAGCTTAAAGGTAGGATAGGGTTGTGAGGTGGAGCTACAGCAAGCGACTAGCATATATGGTGGCTAACAACGCAAAAGAGAGCGAGAAGAGAAGCAAAGCACGGTCGTGAAGCTAGAAGTGATCAAGAAGTGATCCTAGAACAACCTACGTCAGACATAACTCCAACACCGTGTTCACTTCCCGGACGCCGCCGAGAAGAGACCATCACAATTACACACGCGGTTGATGTGTTTTAATTAAGATCATCTTCGGGTTTTCTACAACCGGACATTAACAAATTCCCATCTGCCTCATAACTGCAGGCACGGCTTTTGAAAGATAATACCCTGCAGGGGTGTCCCAACTTAGCCCATTATAAGCTCTCACGGTCAACGAAGGATATTCCTTCTACCGGGAAGACCCGATCAGTCTCGGAATCCCGGACTACAAGACATTTTGACAGTAATAAAACAAGTCCAGCAAAGCCGCCCGATTGTGCCGACAAATCCTGATAGGAGCTGCACATATCTCGGTCTCAGGGCACATCCGGATGAGACATCCTACGAGTAAAACCAAGCCTCAAGTTTCCCCGAGGTGGCCCCGCAGTCTGCTCGTTTCGGACCAGCACCCAGAGGAGCACTGGCCCGGGGGGGGGGGGGGGGCTAAAATAAAGATGACCCTCGGGCTCGCGAAAACCCAAGGGAAAAGGTGTAGGTGGTAGGCAAATGGTAAAACCAAGGTTGGGCCTTGTTGGAGGAGTCTTATTCAAAGCGAACTGTCAAGGGGGTCCCATAAATCACCCAACCGTGTAAGGAACGCAAAATCAAGGAACATAACACCGGTATGACAGAAACTAGGGTGGCAAGAGTGGATCAAAACACCAAGCATAAGGCCGAGCCTTCCACCCTTTACCAAGTATATAGATGCATTAATTAAAATAAGAGATATTGTGATATCCCAAAATAATCATGTTCCAACATGGAACAAACTTCATCTTCACCTGCAACTAGCAACGCTATAAGAGGGGCTGAGCAAAGCGGTAACATAGCCAATCAACGGTTTGCTAGGAAAGGGTGGTTAGGGGTTTAACATGGAAATATGGGTGGCATGATATAGCAAGTGGTAGGTATCGCAGCATAGGCATAGCAAAAGAGCGAGCATCTAGCAAGCAAAGATAGAAGTGATTTCGAGGGTATGGTCATCTTGCCTGCAAGGTTCTCAGAGTTGTCGAAAGCTTGATCCTTGTAAGCGTTCTCAACAGGTTCCTCATTCACGTACTCGTCTCCCGGCTCTACCCAAACAAGAACACAAGCAAAGGAACAACTATCAACCACGATGCAATGCGCAAGCAACATGATGCAAAACATGGCATGATATGCGAGATGTGATATGCAATGCATATGCGTGCTCCGGAGGGAAAATATGAACAAGGCATAATCTTGGCAAACCAAGTATGCCACTGGAAAGGTGAGGTGATTTTGGTTGAAATCGATATAAAGATCACCGGAATCGGATGCACGGTTTGCAAATGACAAGCAAAACAAGAATGACAAGATTCTGCCATTAAGAGCATGATGCTACTTAGCAAGCAACAAGAAATTAAGCTACTGCACCCAAACATATCAGAAAAGCATATGGCAGTGATCTACTCAAGATGCTTGACAAAAGATGAACACTGAGCTACGGATAAATCACACCACAACAGGTTCAAACAAGCATGGCAAAAGTGCAAAACATAACAGGTTCACAGACTTTGTGAAAATACTAACATGCCAGAAATTAACATCATGATGACATGTTTAGAGCAAGGGAACAACATGCTATAGGAACAGGACATAGCAAAAATGGCATGGCGTGAATCTAGTCAAATCATAGAACAGAAGTCCCTTACTGACCATGAGCCAAAAGGGGTCAGAAAATATAATATCACCCATGTCAATTAAGCAAGTTTTGTTACAGGTTTCAGACTTGGCAGAAAACTGGACATGTCAAAAACAGATAGCAAGTAGGCATGTTTACGAGCTCGATGCAATCACTACAGAGCATTGCATGATAAAATAAGCATACATACATCAAGAAGACATGGCATATAAGCTAGAAATGGCAAGAACAACATCATAGAATGCAAAGATCAACTACAACAAGCTTGGCAAAATCGAATAACATGTAAACAATCTGCCAGCAACATTTTATAGCAAAAGCAGAGGTCGATTGACTCAAGCTATGGCACTCCATAATTACAAACAAAGGAATGGATGTATAGAGAAAATCCATATTCTCAAAACACCCTTACTGATCATGCTCAAAAGAGGCATAGATCTCTCTGAAACAACATGAACACATGGCATAAAAATAACAGCAGAACATGACTTGGTGAAAATACTAAGTCTCTGAAATCAGCAACATTATGATCCCTAGTTTGCATGCTTGTGCTAGTCACCACAAAGATCACTAAAATACATGGCATACACCCCTGGAAATATGGCATGGCATATGACAAAACACATGTAGGGTTCAACTTCATAGGATGCACACATCAATCATGGCAAAAATGACGAGTGCATGTACTGAAACAGATCTGAATCTAACATCACATAGCCCTCTTCTAACAGCATTTCGGGCATGAAGATGTGCTCAAATAAAAATGATGCAATGAGATGAAATGTTTTACTCACCGAGGCGAACAATTTGACATATTACACGTACAAAACGGAGCAGTACACAGGAAGTTATGATGCGATGAACATGACGTGGTAATGCAAAATAACAGGGACTTGGACGAAAAATCACCTCCGAAACTGGATCTAGGGTTTTGGGCACTTGGATCGAGGATCGCTGGAAGCCGGCCGGATTTGGTCACCGGGGTGGAGGGAGATGGCGGGGAGGAGCCGGAGGAGGACGGGGCCGGCGGAATCCGGCGGGGTCACGCCGGCGCGGCGCGGCCGGACGACGAGGGAGCGCGGGGCAGGCGGCGAGCTCGGCGGGAGGCGGCGCGGCGGGCAGCGCGGCCGAGGTCGCCGGGCGGCGGGCGGCGAGGCGGTGAGGAGATCGGGCAGGCGCGGCGGCGACCCGGGCAAGGAGGAGGCGCGGGGCGCGCGGGGAGCTCCGGGCCTCGGGGGCCCGCGACGGGTCGCGGCGGGCCGGCGGCGGGGAGGGCGCGGCGAGAGCCACGTGGCGGCAGCGGGTTGGGTGTGGGGGCGCCTGGCGGACGTGTTCGACGCCGGGCGGACGCGTCCGGCGCGCGGAGGAGAGGGAGCTAGGGTTAGGGTAGGAGTGATCCGAAAATTTCGGGGGGAGGGGTATATTTATAGGTAGAGGGAGCTAGGAAGCTCCAAATGGAGTGCGATTTTCGCCCACACGATCGTGATCGAACGGCGATGGACATGGGAGTGTCTTAGATGAGTTATTGGGCTGTTTTGGAGGGGTTTTGGGCTGCAACACACACGAGGCCTTCACGGTTACCCGGTTAACCGTTGGAGTATCAAACGACCTCCGAATGACCCGAAACTTGACAGGCGGTCTACCGGTGCTATAACAAGGCCACATGTCAAGCCTCGGTCCATTCCGAGAATGTTTAACACCCGCACACGAAAATAGGTAAAAGGGGACGCCGGGGAACATAGGAGCGCCGGATTGCAAAACGGACAACGGGGAAAATGCTCGGAAGCATAAGACGAACACGTATGCGAATGCGATGCACATGATGACATGATAAGAAATGCATGACAAGGACAAAATGCAAAATGAAGGAAAACCCAACCACAGAGGGAATATCATATCACATTGCCGAAAATGGCAAGAGTTGGAGTTACAAATATGGCAAGTTACATCCGGGGTGTTACACCATGGCAGCTCGCCCCACACCTACGGAGCGGGTCACCCTTGAGTCCACTGCCCCCAGGGGGCAAGGATTCGGGAGGCATCCCCGTGGTGGTATGCAGATCTTTGTGAAGACATTCAAGATCAGATGCACACTTTGGAAGATGATGATCCTTGGCGGGATCCCAGCCAAGGAAGACCACAAGGCCCCTAGCAAGAGCCTTGCCGGGGATGACAGCAGGCGCCACGGCAAGACCCTTGCCGGGACCCCGACAAGGCCCTTGCCATGAACACCCGTGGGGCCACCTTCAGGCCCACGCCAGTCGCACCTCCACCACCGTTCACATGCAGCTTCCGACGCAACCAGCTGGGCAGGCACCTGCATGGCGGCGTGCAGATCTTCATGGAGACCCACTGCTGCACCACCTCAGCTGCCTGCCCACCTACATGACATCGCAGGCACCGCTGGCCAGGGCGCGTGTCAACACGAGAGGGAGCGGCAACAGACGAGACATGGCTCTCCCCCGTCCCCGATAAAGCAAGGACACCTAAGCAAGGCACATTAAATGGACCTTGTCATGTAATGCGAGGGATAACCTCGCATCACTGTACCCTTTCCACCTCCTGTGTGCCACTGTGGCGACCCCTTTCCCTATAAAAGGAGGCCCCAGGCGACCAGGAAGAGGATTCGGCTTTTTGGAGCTCTCGACGCCCCATAGCTAGCTCAAGAACACAGATATACAATCCACCAAAGCAGGAGTAGGGTTTTACGCATCCCTGCGGCCTGAACCTGGGTAAAGGAATCGCGTGTGTCTGTGTACAAAAAAGGGGGGGTACACTTTTTGTACCCCTATGACTGTGCACGGGCAGTCTGAGCCACGAGCGCCGCCGCACCGAGCCCGGCAAGGGAGGTAGAACCAAGGTAAGGCCGAAGCCAAATAGGAGCAGAACGACGCCAAGACCAAGACTACAAAGAGCAAAGGGGACGAAGCGGGGCCCCCGGGCAAGATCCTTGCCGGGAGGCGGTTTTAACAAACCCAGCAAGACCCTTGCCGTGGCAGCCTCGCCCCACACCTACGGAGCGGGTCACCCTTGAGTCCACTACCCCCATGGGGCAAGGATTCGGGAGGCATCCCCGTGGTGGTATGCAGATCTTTGTGAAGACATTCAAGATCAGATGCACACTTTAGAAGATGATGGTCCTTGGCGGGATCCCAGCCAAGGAAAACTACAAGGCCCGCAGCAAGAGCCTTGCCGGGGATGGCAACAGGCGCCGCGGCAAGACCCTTGTCGGGACCCCGACAAGACCCTTGCCGGGGCCGCAGCAAGGCCCTTGCCGAGGACACCCGCGGGGCCACCATCGGACCAGCACCAGTCGCGCCTCCACCATCGTTCGCATGCAACCGCCGACCCAACCAGCTGGGCAGGCACCTGCGTGGCGGCATGCAGATCCTCGTGGAGACCTACCACCGCGCCACTTCACCTGCCTGCCCGCCTACGTGGCATCGCAGGCACCGCTGGCCAGGGCGCGTGTCGACGTGGGAGAGAGCGGCGACGGACGAGACAGGGCTCTCCCCCGCCCCCGATAAAGCAAGGACACCTAAGCAAGGCGCATTAAATGCGCCTTGTCATGTAATACAAGGGATAACCTCGCATCGCTGTACCCTTTCCGCCTCCTGTGTGCCACTGTGGCAGCCCCTTTCCCTATAAAAGGAGGCCCCGGGCGACCAGGAAGAGGATTCGCCTTTTTGGAGCTCCTCACGCCCCATAGCTAGCTCAAGAACACCAACATATAATCCACCAAAGCAGGAGTTGGGTGTTACACATCTCCGCGGCCCGAACCTGGGTAAAGGAATCGTGTACTGTCTGCTCGATCCGCTCTTCTCACGACCCCCGCGCCCTGCAACCATAGAAAGGGATTCCTGTGATCCCATAGGTGTCGTTTCCCACCGACATCTTGGGCGCGCCAGGCAGGGGCTGCGCAGTTGTGAGAATCGGCTTTAGCAGTTAGTTCGACGCTTCTTCATCGTCACGGCGCCCAAGAAGAAGACGACGGTGGCGGTTGGCCCGTTGGACGACGGGCATCCCGTCCCGACGCGGGCGAGCAGCGGAACGGTCGCCGAAAGGACCCGGGGCGCTGTTCGCGAACACAGCACCGTCCCAGCAGCCGGAGTTTGGGAGGCGGCGATGTTCGTGCGCCCGGTAACGGGCCGCATGCCACCAAATCAAAAGACGGAGCCGGGTCCTCCGCAGGTGGCGCGGGACCTTCCGAGGTCGCTGCTGCCCCGCCCGCTGGCGGCGCGAGGGCCTCCAGGACTCCCACTCCGGCGCCGACGCCGCGTTGCTCTCAAGCGGCGCACGACGAGCGGCGTGACCACCCCGAAGGCCCCGGGCATCGCCGCGGGAAAAGTCCCGAGCACCACTCCCGGGATGTAGAAGACCTGCCCGCTCACCAAGGCGCTGGTGAAGGCGGCGTGCGACCGCGCGTTCGTGATAGAGGTCCTTCTGACATGGTCAGAAGTCGAAGCGCGTCGCGATCCGTGCAGGTTTCGCTGCCACCGACGTCAGCAGAAGCCCTGGCGCGCGCGTGCAGTTGCTCCTCGACTTTCCTCCCACTACGGGGAAACTCGACGAATGGAGAGCCACCATCTGAAGCCTTGTTGCGGTGGCCAACAAAGATGATCCGACCCCGACGGAGCCCCAGGTCGATGTTCCGACGGAGTCCCGCGTACCAGTGGCAGGAAGGCTGGCGGCGCCGCGACCACGGTGCTCTCGCCTCCTCCTCGCCCGGTGCCACGGACACCAGCCCGTCGCGACGTTGCGGGCGACGAAATCTCCATAGCGTCGTCCGACCCGCGGACCCACCAGGACCAACGCCAGGTCCTTCGGGATCGGGAATATGAAGACGCTCGGACCACCATCGAGCGCAGGCGCGGAGCGCGCCACCAATTAGATAGGCGAGCGGGGCCTGCTGTGGAGCACCCGGCACCGGAGAGCCCTGGGGGCCTGCCTTACGAGGTAGGCTGCCCGACTTTTACCCGTGAGCTGCGGCAGTTCCAATGGCCCACTCACCGCACTTTCAAACCTGACGTGAGCGAGAAGTATGGCGGCAAGACCCACCCATCCGAGTTCCTCAGCATCTACACCATCGTGATGCAGGCTGCCGGAGCTCGTGACGATAAGGTGCTTGCAAATTACTTCCCCTTGGCTCTTAAACCCAACGCCATGTCATGGTTGATGCACTTGCCGGCAGACTCCATTTCCTCCTGGTCGGATTTGTGCCATGAGTTCGTGGGCGCCTTCACTGGCGGTCACCAAGCTCATGGCCAAGCGAGTGATCTCCACGTCATTCCCCAGAAGGGAGGTGAGAGTCTCCGCAAGTACATCCAGAGGTTCAGCCGGGTACAGTACAACATCCCAGATGTTCACCCTTCCGCCATCATCAGCGCGTTCCATCAGAACGTTCGGAACCGCAAGATGCGCGAAGAGCTGGCGATGAACAAGGTGAAAGATGTCGCGGAGCTCTATGTTCTCGCGGACAAATGTGCCCAGGCCGAAGAGGGGAGGAAGTACCCCGACGAAGATGCCGGCGTGGAAACCGACTCCTCTGAAGAGGATATCGCCGCCCCGGCGAAGAAAGACCGGCACCGCAACAGGAAGCGCCAAGGGAAAGCTGTGCTTGCCGTCGAGGGGTCTTACGACACCGGCTCCACCAAGAAGACCAAGGCAGGTGACCCCGGCAAGGAAATTGCCGGATGTGTCACCTGCCAGGCCTTGGCGGTTGCCGAGAAGCCAGGCAACTCCGACAAGCGATACTGCAAGATCCATAGCACCAAAGGCCATGCTCTCCAAGACCGCTGGCAGGTTGAGCTCCTCGCTGAGAAGCAGAGAGCTAAATATGAGAGGCGGGACAAGGAGAAGGTCCAAGACGGTGCTGAGGGATCCGGCAAGAAACGCGACGGCCAGGCGGGTCGTCGCGGCAAGGATAAGCAACAAGAGAGGCCCGCCCGGGGCCGTGACAGGAAGCCAGAGGATGACGATCACGAAGAGGACGATGAGTCCGGCGACCAAGAGTTTCAGAAAGCTACAGAGGCCATGTGCGTTGACGGCAGCGCTTTGCTGCATGCCTCTCGGCGCCGGCTTAAACAGTGGGCGCGAGAGATTACAGCAGCAGAGCCGTCGCTCGATGCCCGGAGGCCGCTGAAGTGGTCCAGCACACCTATCATTTTTGACTATGAGGACCACCCTGATCGCACTACTGCGGTCGGGTGCTTGCCGTTGTTGGTTTCACCAACAATACGCAACCTCAAGGTGAGAAAAATGTTAGTAGATGGCGGGGCCGGTCTGAACTTGATCTTGCCTGCCGTGATCGAGGAGCTGCGGATCCCTGATGGAGACCTCGAAGAAACAGGCACGTTTCAAGGGGTCAGCCCGGGGAGAAGCCAACCCAAGGGAAAGGTCACGTTGCCCGTAACTTTCGGGAGCGACCTGAACTTCAGGACGGAGAGGATTGTGTTTGATGTTGCCAAGATCCCATTGCCCTGCAACGGGATCCTTGGCCGCCCAGCGCTGGCCAAGTTCATGGCGGCGTCGCACTACGCCTACAATACCCTGAAGATGCCAGGGCCGGTGATGATCTGTCAGGACCCCGATCCTAAGCCACATCGACCCAACATGTAACACATCATATCACTTTGCGGCCTCACGCACGGTACTCCCACGGGTGCCACATTACCTGGCCCGGGACCGTTTGCGCCTTTTGGCTCACGTATATGATAGTGTCGCTAGCATCCATATGACAGAGAACCCGGGCCGACATGGCTAGTCGTGAACCCAAGGCGGCACTAACCCATGAGGACAAGCATACATGAATCACATCGAGCATGTCGGTCAACAACGTATAAATCCAGGCTGTAGCACTGGGCTAACAGGACTCCGGTAACCCAGGCTGTAGCAGGCTAGGCAGGACTCCGGATAACACCACGTGACATTTCCCCGAAGGGACAGACACAGGAACGAAGTGAAACACATGCCGACCAGTCATGTGTTCCGAGCAGTAGTGCTGGGCTAGCAGGACTCCGGTGAACCGGGCTGTAGCGGACTACTATCGCTCAGAAGCACTAGACTACATTTCCCCATATGATAGGCTGCCAAGGATAAACAACTAGATAGTCGGATCCCACTCATACCAAGCATTTCAATCATACACACAATATGCCCGATATGAGTAAATACAACATTGCATCACAACAAAACTCTACAACTCAAGTACTTTATTTAAAAGGCTCCGAGGAGCCATACATATCATCCATACAGGTAGGGGTCACATGACCCGACACTCAAGTCATACAATCATACAAACACATGCGGAAGCAAAGTAGTCTGAGTACAGACACTAGAAAGAAAGAAGGCTTGACGAAGCTTGTCTATCTACATCGACCCTTCACAAGTCTTGGATCACCACCTGGGTGGTAAGTCACTCGTCAACGTCGAGGTCTACATAGAACCCATCGGAGGGGTTGGCGTTGTCGTCTGAAAACATTAATTAAAGCAACATGAGTATGAAGGTACTCAACAAGTCTTACAACAGAATCCTACTATACATGCACATTCTCAAGAAGGTAGTGGAGTTATTGCAGCAAGCCAGCTTTGACTCTTGGCTAAGCTATCCTACGATAGACACAACTGGTAAATCATTTGTCGCACACGAGTCCACTATCACCACCACAATACTCCACCGTGGATCCTCCCTCGTCATCCCACGAGAGGGCCATCCGCGGTACTCACACTTATCTTGAGATTTTTAGTAGAATCCATTTACTTGTCTATGAACTGCATAGGTGACCAAGTAGTCCGTTACCCCGGACGCGGGTATTCGAATAGTTTAATACCCTGCAGGGGTGTACTTCTTCACACACGCTCTCACCACTTATCGCCGTTTACACGACGTGTACTCGGCAACCTTCAAGCGGAAGCCCAGCGAGGGTGTCGGCCACGACCTGACTAAACACACGAGTCCCTAGTCCAGGTTTATCGCCTATTCGGGTTCCATCCGCAGGGAGTCCGGCCGAGGTTTCCACTAACGGCCCCGAACGATGTGTGCAGGATTCCCGAGACACCAAACGGCCGAATCGGTACACCGTGCCATGTGCCTACCGCAACACAGCCCACCCCTATGGTCAGCGCTGCGTGCGGCCCCCAGCATACTACAAACACCAGAAACTACTTGCAACTCCCGGACAGAGGACAAGGGTGGTTAATAAGTCGAGAGAGTCAATTAAGGATCCCAATGTGTGGTAGTAGCTGAATCTTAAATCACACACACAGATCTCAGTTCTTAAGGACGGCCTCAATGAAACTACCCACCATGTACTCCTACATGGCCTCTCATCGATTCCTTTACCAAATCGTGTTCAACACTTTCACACTCTCGACACCGTCATAACCTTTCACTCTAGTTCATCATCCCGATGAGCCAGACTTGACACGACTCTAAGCATAGCAAGCATAGCATGGTAGGAAACACACACACATGGCTCAATCAACTCCTACACATGCTAGTGGGTTTCCTCTAGTTACTGTGGCAATGACAGGTCATGCAATGGAAGTGGGTTCAACTACCGCAACACACAGCAGTTTGAATCGCGTTGTCTTAATGCAATAAACGAGAGCAGAAGCGAGAACATGGGTTTGTATCGGAATGATCAATGGGTTGCTTGCCTGATGGAGTGGTGGTGGGATACTGCCCTTCAGTTGGATACTCTTGAATATCCTCGGAGGCAGGACCTACCACGAAGAACACATCGAAACACAATCAACACATGACGATATGCAACATTATGATGCATGCTATGACAGGGCAATATGGAAGTGTCTTGGCCTAATGCAAGCTAAACAGGGTGGAATGTGCTTAATTGAACCAAGGGTTCAAGTGTTAGATCATTAAACATAGCCATTTAAGTGCATCATCCTGTTTTGCTTAAACAGCAAGGTTAACTTGTTCTGACATGCATGAAACCTGTTCCAATGGATAGATTGATTTTTTCTGATCAAATTTCATATATAAATCTTTGCATTTGGAGTTACAGATTAATTTCTTTGAATTTTTGAAGTTTGGACTAATTTCTGGATTTTCCTGTATAGAAATAATTCTAGTAATTAAATTACTGCGTCAGCACTACGTCAAGATGACGTTAGAGGTCAACGGGGTCATCCAGGTCAAACTGACCAGTGGGTCCCGCATGTTAGTAATTAGTTATACTAATTAATTTTAATTAAGACTAATCCAGTTAGTTAGCAGAAGGGGGCCCCACTTGTCATTGACTCAGAGGAGTCAACTTGGGCCCACCCAGTCAAAGTCAAAGTCAAAATCGCCGGCGTCTAGCCGCCGGCGAGGCCAGACGCGGCGGAGGAAGTGCATTTGCACGTTCCGGCAACCAAACGAACGGCGGAGGCCATCTACGTGCAGCTGGGAGCAAGCCGCAGCGTTCGGTGGCAGTGGTTGGGCTCGGGGTGGCCGGAAACTAGCTTTTCGGTTGCCGGAGTCGGGTGGGAGTGAGCCCGAGGCTACGAGGCATGGCGAGGTGCGTGGAGTGGGGCGTTGGGCTCCTGGGGATGCGGTGAGGTTAGTGGACAACATGGCATGGCCGGTGGTTGGCCGGAGACACGTCGGCGACGAGCTCCGTGGCGGCGCATGCGTGTGAGCTTCGTGGGGTTGCTGTGGTGCACTAGGAGGAGAACGGAGAGGATGGGGAGGTGCAGCAGCTCACGACAGTCACGTAGAGCCAGACGGCGCGGTCGGGGACGAGCTGATGCGGCGGCGACGGCGAAGGGGATCTGCGGCGGTGCTCGGTGAAGAAGAGGTCGAGGAAGACGAAGCAGGGATCGCGAGCGCTTGGGGATCGGGCTGCTCGACGGAGTTGGCGACGGTGGAGTTGTGTAACGCCCCGAGACCGACGCTCCAGATGCCTTCCAGGTATTTCGAGTTTCGCCGTGTGTTTCAATTGCTTTGTTGGATTCATCATGTCATCTGTTGCATTGCATCATGTCATCATGTCAGCATGTCTTTTAATTTTTAAAACCTCAACTAAATAATTGCATGGATCTTTGGTCCATTTAAATTGAGGGAACTCACATGGTGGTTTCTCTTTAAAACATATACTCCCAATATTATTAGGGAGCTATAATAAATATTCCATTCTTTTGGAATTAACCATCACACACTTGCAAAAATAATTCCCATGCCTATTCCTCTTCGAGTTTGACCTTCAAATCTTGTCCACAATTCTTTATCTCTTTTATCGAGGCTCTTCCTAATTTCTCAACATTTTTGAACACTTCTAAATCCTCGTCCTTGTTCAAACCATTTGAATTAAATTCAAATGAATTTGAATTTAATTCTTGCAATCTTGCCTCTCCTAATTTTTGTGGACCATGCACATTTTTACGAGTCCGTAAAAATTGTCCCCGTGCCCAACTCTTTCTCTAACCTTTCATTTCTTCCCTTTTCTTTCTGTTTATTTTCTGTTTTGAAAAGAGTAAGGGAGAGAGAAGGAGCCCAACAGCCAGCAGGCCTCCTGATCTTTTCCCTCTCCCCACCTAAGTGGCCTAAGGCCCAGCCGCCGGCCTCTAAGGCCCATCCGGCCCCTGTCGACCTAACCCTAGGCCCGACCCCTCCTCTCGACCTCTCCCTCTCGCTCCCTCTACCCGCCGCCACACACACTCGCACGCATCGAGCCAGGGAGAGGAGCTCCCTGCGCCCGATCCCCTCGCCTACTTCCTCCTCGATCCGGCCCGCCGCCGGCGCCCTGCGGCCTCCTCCTCGTCGCCCCGCGCCTCCCCGAGCGCCTTCTGCCCGTCGCCTCCGCCGTCCTTGCCCGTTCCTGGCCGGACCCCGCCGGCAGGGCCCCGTCCCCAACTCCGGCCACCGCATCTCCACGGGTCCGTCGAGTCCCGGCCATCCCCGTCGTTGCCGGACCTCCTCAGGTCGCCGGAGCCCCAAGTTCCCTGCGCCCGAGCTCCCCTGACCTGAGGCCGTCGTCCTCGACCGCGCCAAGTCCTCTGCCTCTCTCTGTATAGGTCGAACAGGAGGAGCTCCGTCTGCGCCATGGATGTCCTGCCTCGCCGGATCCATCCATTCCCCTCGTCCCGCGCCCTGGATCCGGTCGATCCGAGCTTCACCATGCCCAAGACCTCGTCGTCCCTTCGCTCTGCTCCCGGCCACCAGCGCCCTGCTCGCCTCCTCTGCTTCGCCCCTGCACGAGCAGGACGGCCCCGCCCTGCTTCACGTCCGTCGAGATCCGGCGCTGGCCCGCCGTCTTCGACCTCCCTCTGCGTGCCCGCAAGCACGCTAGGCCGCCACCGTCCCCGCGACATCCTCTGCTGCAGCTCCACCGGCCGGCGACCTCACCTGAACCTTGCCAGCGAGCAGCCCGAGAGGACAGGTTAGTCTCGCTCAGAACCAACCTCCTCCACGCGCCAAGTCCCGTGGCTGTCGCCCCTGCATCGTGCCCCAGTTGCTGTTGACGCCAAGTCAAAGGAGCACCGAGCGTGGAATTCGCCAAGTACCACTACTAATGCCTCTGGATTTGCCAAGTACACCACCGACAAGACCACATGGATGCTCGAACGAGTGCTGAACGAAACGCCAAGTCCCACTTCAACAAGTGGACCTCTACTTTGGATTCACCAAGTACCACTTCGGATGCGCCTAGTTCGACTACTTGGACCGCCAAGTTCCTCTACGGTCGACCCGAACATCTACGAACCATGTACGTCTACCGTCGTCGTGGATCCGACAAGATCCGTGAACCACTACTTCCCTCGACGCCCGAGAACGACTACTTCCTCTACTTCCCTCTACGAACGAGAACCGTCTCAAATGCATGCTTCGAAGGTATAACCCCGAGACGACCTTGCGAGAACGAATGTGGGTTGTATGCGATGCCCGTGTTTGCACCATGTCCGAGTTGTTCCTTGCGCGTTCCTCTTGGCCTTGCCGTCGACACGTGGGAACCCGGTAACCGGGATCACCCCACCATCTTGCATGGCACGCTCTTCACACTTTCTTTTGCACCGACATCTCAATCGAGTTATTGGAACCGATATGTTGCCGTGGCATCATTTTCGGATTCGTTGCCGTGGCACCCCTTTCGTTTCCGCCATGATGACAAATGCTTCTTAATGCTCTTGTCAACTTTTAATAATAATTGCATAAAACTTGCATATGTCATCCGCATCATAATAACAACATTTAAAATGGTTATATTGGCTGTTTCCATTAAGTTTGCTAAATGCATATGGGGATTTACCGGATTTGTTGTTTGTTATATCCGGCCCCTTTTAAATTGTTTAGATAGTTAGTTTTCATATGCTTCATCTCTTGCCATGTTTAACAACATTTAATATTGTTGTGTTCCTAAACAAGAGAGAACTAAATAATTGATGCGGTGTTTCGTCAATATGCAACCCGTTGCATATTGAGCTCCACTTAATTTGTAGGATTGCTTGTGCACTTTTGCCATGACATGCTTCATTAAACCGGACATGCATCATACTTGATTGTGCATCATGCCATAATTATGTGGTGGTTGTTTACTATGTTGCTTGTTTCTTTCCGGGTTGCTTCTCTCGTTAGCTTCGGTTTCGTTCCGGAGTTGTGAGGATTCGATCGACTACATCCATTTGTCTTCTTCATGGACTCGTTCTTCTTTCTTGCGGGATTTCAGGCAAGATGACCATACCCTCGAAATCACTTCTATCTTTGCTTGCTAGATGCTCGCTCTTTTGCTATGCCTATGCTGCGATACCTATCACTTGCTTATCATGCCTCCCATATTGTTAAGCCAAGCCTCTAACCCACCTTGTCCTAGCAAACCGTTGTTTGGCTATGTTACCGCTTTGCTCAGCCCCTCTTATAGCGTTGTTAGTTGCAGGTGAAGATGAAGTTTGTTCCTTGTTGGAACATGGAGATGTTGTTCCTTGTTGGAACTTGTTTACTTGTTGGGATATCACAATATATCTTATTTAATTAACGCATCTATATACTTGGTAAAGGGTGGAAGGCTCGGCCTTATGCCTGGTGTTTTGTTCCACTCTTGCCGCCCTAGTTTCCGTCATATCGGTATTATGTTCCCGGATTTTGCGTCCCTAACGCGGTCGGGTGATTTATGGGACCTCCTTGACAGTTCGCTTTGAATAAGACTCCTCCAGCAAGGCCCAACATTGGTTTTACCATTTGCCTCACCTATGCCCTTTTATTTCCCTTGGGTTTCCGGAGCCCGAGGGTTATCTTTATTTTAGCCCCCCCGGGCCAGTTCTCCTTCGAGTGCTGGTCCAAACCGAGCGATGTCCGGCGCCCCCTGGGCAATTAGGGTCTATGCCAACCCGACGTCTTGCTCATCCGGTGTGCCCTGAGACCGAGATATGTGCAGCTCCTATCAGGATTTGTCGGCACATTCGGGCGGCTTTGTTGGTTTTGTTTTATTACTGTCGAAATGTCTTGTAGCCGGGATTCCGAGACTGATCGGGTCTTCCCGGGGAGAAGGAATATCCTTCGTTGATCGCGAGAGCTTATCATGGGCTAAGTTGGGACACCCCTGCAGGGTTTGAACTTTCGAAAGCAGTGCCTGCGGTTATGAGGCAGATGGGAATTTGTTAATGTCCGGTTGTAGAAAACCCGAAGTTGATCTTAATTAATAATACACCAACCGCGTGTGTAACCGTGATGGTCTCTTCTCGGCGGGGTCCGGGAAGTGAACACGGTGTTGGAGTTATGCTTGACGTAAGTAGTTTCAGGATCACTTCTTGATCATAGTTGTTTGACCGCGCTTTTGCCTTCTCTTCTCGCTCTCATTTGCGTATGTTAGCCACCATATATGCTAGTCGCTTGCTGCAGCTCCACCTCAAACCTTTTACCCTACCTATAAGCTTAAATAGTCTTGATCTCGCGGGTGTGAGATTGCTGAGTCCCTGTGACTCACAGATACTTCCAAAACCAGTTTGCAGGTGCCGATGAAACCGTGCAGGTGATTCTCCCGAGCTCAAGGAGGAGCTCGATGAAGATCTTGTTCATTGTGTTGTTCCGTTTCATTTGATCAGTAGTGGAGCCAAGTCGGGACGTTCGGGGATCTGTGTAGCATTTGGGGTAGTCTTCTTTTATTTTGGTTCCGTAGTTGGACCCTTATTGTATCTGTTTGATGTAATGTTTTACTCATGTATTGTGTGAAGTGGCGATTGTAAGCCAACTATGTATCTCTTTCCCTTATGTATTTCATGGGTTGTGTGAAGATTACCTCACTTGCGACATTGCTTTCAATGCGGTTATGCCTCTAAGTCGTGCTTCGACACGTGGGAGATATAGCCGCATCGAGGGCGTTACAAGTTGGTAATCAGAGCCTTCCCCGACCTTAGGAGCCCCCACTGATTGATCGTTTTTAGCGGCCGAGTTGTGTCTAGAAAAATGTTTTGAGTCTTAGGATTATATGTATCGGAGAGTTTAGGGATTCTTTTTACTTCCCAGTCTCCTCATCGCTCTGGTAATGCATCGTAACGTAGAGTTTTGACTCTTCTCTTCTCAAATTTCACTAAAAAAAGTTTTTAGGATCACACGGGTATCTTAGAATCGTTCCGATGGTTTTGTGATGACAACATTGTCTTGGTGCCTCCTGTCAGCAGGGTTTTAGTGGAGGTGTCCCGGGGAGTTGAGCTCCGAGGTGTTGTCGTCATAATTTTATCGTTGCAGTTCTGAAATACCTGAGTTTAGTACGCCGACATCGAAAATCTCTTTTGTACAGTTGTTGGTGAGATAACCCTGATAGCCCAGTACTAAGGCGAGTGCGGGAGTATTGCCATAACTCGTATAACGGATGCTTTTCGAAGGTTGAGGTAGACGATTTCCGAAGGTTTCTTGGTTATGTGTTGAAGGATGGATACAGCTGGATCTAGGTATTGTTAGTTTGGGTGATATATTTTGTGTCCCCTGTATCCACAACACCTGATTGCATAACCAGAAAATTTCGGGAGTTTATAAGTGGGAATTCAAGTAGCTCCTAGAATATCTTTCCAACAGACACATGATACGTTATGGGATCTATCATATGTTTGTTTCCGGCTTATTCTGCAAGCCAATCCGTTGTTTTTGTTTTGTTTTGTGGTATTCGAGTTGCTTCAATGTCAAGTGTTGATTCCATACCTTTCGTAAGCGGTATTCTCATACTCTGATGTGAATACCAATCCTTCATGATAACTAAGAGTATCATGCCAATTCTTTTCAATCGGTGTGCTTCTCTTCAAGTGAATCCGATCACTTCAACATTCGCAAGATCAATTATCAGTTCTTCTCAACGGTGTTTGTTTCATCTGTTCCAAGTTGCCTTTGTTTTCCCGCTCTCCCACCCTTATTTCTTCAAGGACGCAGATTTCTTGATCAAGTATCCATCTTATTGATGTGAAGCCTCTCCATTCTTCTCATTCATGTTCTTACCCGGTGTTTCTCATGAAGATGCTAACGGAGCCTCAAGTTTATAATTATTTGTTCTTTTATCTTCCCCGGTGTGTTCAATGCAATCTTTCGATGGTGATCACATCTTTTCCTCGTTTCAATACCTTCTCATACCGGTGCACCTCTTAATCATTCACCTCTCACTATTCATTTGTTCCGGAGTGATGAAGATATCTCAGAAGATTCAAGTTCCCATTATCAATTCACTCAATTTATTTTGAGGATGTTATCTCATTCAAGCCATTTAAATCAACCGGTGTGTTCTCCCTTTCAAGTAATCGTTCAACGGTGTTTCTTTTGAGTGGGCCCTAACCCACAGGTCTTTTCCCAGGATCTTACCTGGCTCTTCTAATTTTCCTGGAGCTTCTAAAATTCTTTTCAAAGGTTGACGTAAGAATGTATTTCATCAGTCATATGTCTTTCCCCAAGATCTTTCAAATTCTTTTCATCGTTGGTTCAATCTTTCTATTCTTCATTATTCCGGAGTGCCTCAACAATCCATGGTGGTGTTTCTCATCAGCATTCTCAATAGTTGAAGACTGAAGAAGAGTTCCTCTTAAATCTTGTCCGTTCTCTTAAAGATTCATGGTTCTAGCTTGATGCCAACCCCTCATATTTGTTTTCGATTGTGAGAATTCTTTTCACCCATCCGGAGCATTTCAAGAGTCTTTTCAGTTTGATTCTCTGGAGCCCATCATCTCAGAATTATTCATTCAAGTTTTCGGCTCTCGTTCTCCAAATCTTACCTGTGCATCGTTCAAATATCCTCTAATTAGCTCATGATCTCTTTGTTCTCTTGTATCTAAATTCTCTCAAGTATCTTCCTTCATTTTCTAATTCCTCCCGGTGTTTCTCTATCTTTTCTTTGTTCATTTTCAATTCTTATGGTGGGTCGTTCAAGATTTCACTTCCTTCGTTATCATATTAATTCATTCGTTGTCTCCAAATTCCACCGGTGGTTCCATCAATACCTTCCCAAGTTTGCGCCATATCTATCTTAATCCTTTCTACGAGAATAAGTAGTATGCCAAATCCGTTGCTTGTCATCAATTTAAATTGGTGAAGGATATGCATAACATAATTCTTATTATGGTTTCATCCAAGTGATCTAGTTTCTTCTTTCCAGAATTGTTCATCATGTCACATTTCTTGGTTCGAGAGGCTTCATCTTTTTCATTTCCGGAGTTCCAAGTTTTCCGCATTATCTCGTCGTGAAGCTCCATCTAAATCATCGCAAGGTTTCACCTTGTGTTTTCAACTTCTCTTTATTTTTTTATCATCCTTTCATTACCAGAGTTCTTCATGGAGGCTCTACATGGTGGTTCGTTAAGGATTCTTTTCATTCTTCAAGCGTTCTTCAAGAATTCTCTCGAAACTAAGATCCGCCAAGCTATACTCTAAAATAAACATGGTGTTCAACACATGTTTTGTTTGGAGGAGTTCAAGCATTTCTTCATCTTGCATTTCAAAGTGCAATTCGTTCTACCTTATCATTTGAGGTGGTGTTATGTCATTCTTGACAATTTGAGTTCGCGTTTCATGATTCACATGTTGTCAAGAATGAGGTATATTAAAGCCATCAATTTCTTCCTTGGAGTTATCTTGGGTTAGATTTCACCTAAAGCCTTCCCTAAGGATTGTTGCTATTTGTGGTGCTTATCAATGATCCAAGTTTTCTCCTATCCTCTCGGCGAGAGAAGTTTTCATCTCTTCGTTGATCTCAAGCAAGCAGTTGTTTCCGTTAGTGGCGTTTATCACCTCATAATGTTGAGATGTTTCCATAAGTCCACTACAAGCTTATTCTTTTCGTTGTTGGTTTTCCAACAACTCCGGTCAATCCTTCTTTTTAAGGAGGCTCTTTCAAATTCAATTGTGATAGAAGTTGTTGTTCTCTTCTCTGTTCTCTTGATTCCACTCTTTCATTTGTCCCGAAGGCATTGTCATGTTTTCTTCAACCCATCATCTCATTTTGGAGATCATGTTCTTTTCCTGACTTATCCATTTAACCGGAGTGTCGTGCTTTCATTCGAGCTCTCTCATCTTATCAAGTCTTGCATCTCTTCTCAACCGGAGTGCTGTCTGAAATCTTTCTTACCCCTTGTGCCATTCTTTTAATAGTTCCGGAGGCAGTGTGTTGTTAATTTCAACAAGTATCCTCTCATCTTGCCAAGTTCATGTTCAATTCCTTCCATTTTCAGTCGGAGTGCTACCCAAATTATGTCATTCTTGTTCCTTGTTTTTTTCTACCGGTGTGGCTCCATATGTTTTTGGTCCGTTGAGCTCTTATTTCCATGTTTTTCAACCTTCAAGTTCTCGTAATACTCCTTGTTCCTCTTTTCTACCGGATTGCTTGCTATCTCGTCATCTCCATTGTATTTCTTTCTTTCACTTTGTGCTACCTCTCAAGGTTCATTTGTTTCACTCTTTTGCCAAAGAAGCAACTTAGTTTTACCTCTTTCTTCTTCTGTTTCTCTCCGGTGCCATCCTAGATCTCGGGACGAGATCCTCTTGTAGTGGTGGAGTGTTGTAACGCCCCGAGACCGACGCTCCAGATGCCTTCCAGGTATTTCGAGTTTCGCCGTGTGTTTCAATTGCTTTGTTGGATTCATCATGTCATCTCTTGCATTGCATCATGTCATCATGTCAGCATGTCTTTTAATTTTTAAAACCTCAACTAAATAATTGCATGGATCTTCGGTCCATTTAAATTGAGGGAACTCACATGGTGGTTTCTCTTTAAAACATATACTCCCAATATTATTAGGGAGCTATAATAAATATTCCATTCTTTTGGAATTAACCATCACACACTTGCAAAAATAATTCCCATGCCTATTCCTCTTCGAGTTTGACCTTCAAATCTTGTCCACAATTCTTTATCTCTTTTATCGAGGCTCTTCCTAATTTCTCAACATTTTTGAACACTTCTAAATCCTCGTCCTTGTTCAAGCCATTTGAATTAAATTCAAATGAATTTGAATTTAATTCTTGCAATCTTGCCTCTCCTAATTTTCGTGGACCATGCACATTTTTACGAGTCCGTAAAAATTGTCCCCGTGCCCAACTCTTTCTCTAACCTTTCATTTCTTCCCTTTTCTTTCTGTTTATTTTCTCTTTTGAAAAGAGTAAGGGAGAGAGAAGGAGCCCAACAGCCAGCAGGCCTCCTGATCTTTTCCCTCTCCCCACCTAAGTGGACTAAGGCCCAGCCGCCGGCCTCTAAGGCCCATCCGGCCCCTGTCAACCTAACCCTAGGCCCGACCCCTCCTCTCGACCTCTCCCTCTCGCTCCCTCTACCCGCCGCCACACACACTCGCACGCATCGAGCCAGGGAGAGGAGCTCCCTGCGCCCGATCCCCTCGCCTACTTCCTCCTCGATCCGGCCCGCCGCCGGCGCCCTGCGGCCTCCTCCTCGTCACCCCGCGCCTCCCCGAGCGCCTTCTGCCCGTCGCCTCCGTCGTCCTTGCCCGTTCCTGGCCGGACCCCGCCGGCAGGGCCCCGTCCCCAACTCCGGCCACCGCATCTCCACGGGTCCGTCGAGTCCCGGCCATCCCCGTCGTTGCCGGACCTCCTCAGGTCGCCGGAGCCCCAAGTTCCCTGCGCCCGAGCTCCCCTGACCTGAGGCCGTCGTCCTCGACCGCGCCAAGTCCTCTGCCTCTCTCTGTATAGGTCGAACAGGAGGAGCTCCGTCTGCGCCATGGATGTCCTGCCTCGCCGGATCCATCCATTCCCCTCGTCCCGCGCCCTGGATCCGGTCGATCCGAGCTTCACCATGCCCAAGACCTCGTCACCCCTTCGCTCTGCTCCCGGCCACCAGCGCCCTGCTCGCCTCCTCTGCTTCGCCCCTGCACGAGCAGGACGGCCCCGCCCAGCTTCACGTCCGTCGAGATCCGGCGCTGGCCCGCCGTCTTCGACCTCCCTCTGCGTGCCCGCAAGCACGCTAGGCCGCCACCGTCCCCGCGACATCCTCTGCTGCAGCTCCACCGGCCGGCGACCTCACCTGAACCTTGCCAGCGAGCAGCCCGAGAGGACAGGTTAGTCTCGCTCGGAACCAACCTCCTCCACGCGCCAAGTCCCGTGGCTGTCGCCCCTGCATCGTGCCCCAGTTGCTGTTGACGCCAAGTCAAAGGAGCACCGAGCGTGGAATTCGCCAAGTACCACTACTAATGCATCTGGATTTGCCAAGTACACCACCGACAAGACCACACGGATGCTCGAACGAGTGCTGAACGAAAAGCCAAGTCCCACTTCAACAAGTGGACCTCTACTTCGGATTCACCAAGTACCACTTCGGATGCGCCTAGTTCGACTACTTGGACCGCCAAGTTCCTCTACGGTCGACCCGAACATCTACAAACCATGTACGTCTACCGTCGTCGTGGATCCGACAAGATCCGTGAACCACTACTTCCCTCGACGCCCGAGAACGACTACTTCCTCTACTTCCCTCTACGAACGAGAACCGTCTCAAATGCATGCTTCGAAGGTACAACCCCGAGACGACCTTGCGAGAACGAATGTGGGTTGTATGCGATGCCCGTGTTTGCACCATGTCCGAGTTGTTCCTTGCGCGTTCCTCTTGGCCTTGCCGTCGACACGTGGGAACCCGGTAACCAGGATCACCCCACCATCTTGCATGGCATGCTCTTCACACTTTCTTTTGCACCGACATCTCAATCGAGTTATTGGAACCGATATGTTGCCGTGGCATCATTTTCGGATTCGTTGCCGTGGCACCCCTTTCGTTTCCGCCACGATGACAAATGCTTCTTAATGCTCTTGTCAACTTTTATAATAATTGCATAAAACTTGCATATGTCATCCGCATCATAATAACAACATTTAAAATGGTTATATTGGCTGTTTCCATTAAATTTGCTAAATGCATATGGGGATTTACCGGATTTGTTGTTTGTTATATCCGGCCCCTTTTAAATTGTTTAGATAGTTAGTTTTCATATGCTTCATCTCTTGCCATGTTTAACAACATTTAATATTGTTGTGTTCCTAAACGAGAGAGAACTAAATAATTGATGCGGTGTTTCGTCAATATGCAACCCGTTGCATATGGAGCTCCACTTAATTTGTAGGATTGCTTGTGCACTTTTGCCATGACATGCTTCATTAAACCGGACATGCATCATACTTGATTGTGAATCATGCCATAATTATGTGGTGGTTGTTTACTATGTTGCTTGTTTCTTTCCGGGTTGCTTCTCTCGTTAGCTTCGGTTTCGTTCCGGAGTTGTGAGGATTCGTTCGACTACATCCATTTGTCTTCTTCATGGACTCGTTCTTCTTTCTTGCGGGATTTCAAGCAAGATGACCATACCCTCGAAATCACTTCTATCTTTGCTTGCTAGATGCTCGCTCTTTTGCTATGCCTATGCTGCGATACCTACCACTTGCTTATCATGCCTCCCATATTGTTAAGCCAAGCCTCTAACCCACCTTGTCCTAGCAAACCGTTGTTTGGCTATGTTACCGCTTTGCTCAGCCCCTCTTATAGCGTTGTTAGTTGTAGGTGAAGATGAAGTTTGTTCCTTGTTGGAACATGGAGATGTTGTTCCTTGTTGGAACTTGTTTACTTGTTGGGATATCACAATATATCTTATATAATTAACGCATCTATATACTTGGTAAAGGGTGGAAGGCTCGGCCTTATGCCTGGTGTTTTGTTCCACTCTTGCCGCCCTAGTTTCCGTCATATCGGTATTATGTTCCCGGATTTTGCGTCCCTAACGCGGTCGGGTGATTTATGGGACCTCCTTGACAGTTCGCTTTGAATAAGACTTCTCCAGCAAGGCCCAACATTGGTTTTACCATTTGCCTCACCTATGCCCTTTTATTTCCCTTGGGTTTCCGGAGCCCGAGGGTCATCTTTATTTTAGCCCCCCCGGGCCAGTTCTCCTTCGAGTGCTGGTCCAAACCGAGCGATGTCCGGCGCCCCCTGGGCAATCAGGGTCTATGTCAACCCGACGTCTTGCTCATCCGGTGTGCCCTGAGACCGAGATATGTGCAGCTCCTATCAGGATTTGTCGGCACATCCGGGCGGCTTTGCTGGTTTTGTTTTATTACTGTCGAAATGTCTTGTAGCCAGGATTCCGAGACTGATCGGGTCTTCCCGGGGAGAAGGAATATCCTTCGTTGATCGCGAGAGCTTATCATGGGCTAAGTTGGGACACCCCTGCAGGGTTTGAACTTTCGAAAGCCGTGCCTGCGGTTATGAGGCAGATGGGAATTTGTTAATGTCCGGTTGTAGAAAACCTGAAGTTGATCTTAATTAATAATACACCAACCGCGTGTGTAACCGTGATGGTCTCTTCTCGGCGGGGTCCGGGAAGTGAACACGGTGTTGGAGTTATGCTTGACGTAAGTAGTTTCAGGATCACTTCTTGATCATAGTTGTTTGACCGCGCTTTTGCCTTCTCTTCTCGCTCTCATTTGTGTATGTTAGCCACCATATATGCTAGTCGCTTGCTGCAGCTCCACCTCAAACCTTTTACCCTACCTATAAGCTTAAATAGTCTTGATCTCGCGGGTGTGAGATTGCTGAGTCCCCGTGACTCACAGATACTTCCAAAACCAGTTTGCAGGTGCCGATGAAACCGTGCAGGTGATGCTCCCGAGCTCAAGGAGGAGCTCGATGAAGATCTTGTTCATTGTGTTGTTCCATTTCAGTTGATCAGTAGTGGAGCCCAGTCGGGACGTTCGGGGATCTGTGTAGCATTTGGGGTAGTCTTCTTTTATTTTGGTTCCGTAGTTGGACCCTTATTGTATCTGTTTGATGTAATGTTTTACTCATGTATTATGTGAAGTGGCGATTGTAAGCCAACTATGTATCTCTTTCCCTTATGTATTTCATGGGTTGTGTGAAGATTACCTCACTTGCGACATTGCTTTCAATGCGGTTATGCCTCTAAGTCGTGCTTCGACACGTGGGAGATATAGCCACATCGAGGGCGTTACAAGTTGTTGGACACGGTGGCTCAGCACGGGGACGACGGAAGGCGTGGTTTCACGGTGGCGCGAGCACGGCAGCATCGGCCATGGCGGAGGGAGAGCGAGGGAGAGAGGCAGGGGGTGAATGGACGTGTCCAGGGGGTCGGGAGCGCGACGTGGAGCCTTCCGAGGCCAGCGGGGCGGCGAGGGGAGGAATCAGGGCGGCGGCCAGCTGCGTGGCGCATGCTGAGCTCGCCGTCGAGCACCTGGCTGCCTGCCTGGCGGGGACGAAGCAGCTGGCTGGCATGGGCCAGCACAACGCTGGGCCGCCAGATGGGTCGGCTGGTGGCTGCGGCCAGGTTAGTTTTTTCTATTTTGTTTCCTTTTTCTATTATTCTGTAACTTTGTGGCATTATTAAAAACACTTAGGCACTTCCTAAAATCCTAAAAATAATTGTGGGCTCTGTTGGGATTATTCCTAACAGCCCTGACTTATTTCCAGAATTATTTGAACATTTAAAATATTTACTAGCATTTAAAGGTCCAAAGGCAACATACATATGATTTAATTCAGTGACCCTTTGTTGACCTAGAAAATTGTGCACCTATTTTGCCAGAGGGTATAATCCAAGACAAAGAGGGTGAACATTTTAGAAGGGCATTTCAGGTTCATTGAAAATGTTTTTAGTAAACCCTAGTTGATTTCAGGGGGGTGCTGGGGGTTCTGCCTTCCCCATTTCAAGTTTCTGATGAAAAGTAAACATGATGCACACTCTAATGCATGGTCTAACTAGGATGTGACACGATCATCACCATCCCCTCCGACAAGAAGGATGCGCTGATTTGCGCTGATCAAGTGTACCCGCAAGCAGTCGCAGCAGCTGCCGCCGTTGGGGCACTCGCTCCTGCTGCCGGGACCCCGGGGGGGGGGGGGGAAGAAGAAGAAAGCCGGTGAGACCTCAGACACCCACTCCGGCAAGCGCACCTCTTCGGAGTGTAGCGCTGCCGTTGAGGACGTGCCAGAGAGCTCCGCCGGCGGAAGCAAGAAGTCCAGGGCCACGCCGCCGGGAACCAAGAAGGTTTCCGTCAACAAGGACGGCACGGGAGGAGCTTTCACCATAAGCTCCACCCTTGACGACAAATATGAAGACGCTCTCGTCACCTTCCTGCGGGCGAATGGCGATGTGTTTGCATGGCAAGCTTCCGACATCCCCGGCGTTCCTAGGGAGGTGATTGAGCACCACCTTGCTATCTGTCCTCATGCGCGGCCCGTCAAGCAGAAGGTCAGAAAGCAAGCTTTGGAACGACGAGAGTTTATCACTGAAGAAATCCGGAAACTGGAGGCAGTGGGTTTGGTAAGAGGAGTGCTCCATCCGATGTGGTTGGCCAATCCGGTCGTGGTGCGCAAGGCAAATGGGAAGTGGAGGCTGTGTATTGATTACACAGATACAAATAAGGCTTGTCCTAAAGACCCCTTCCCGTTGCCGCGCATCGACCAGATTGTTGACTCCACGGCTGGGTGTGATCTGTTGCCATTCCTCGATGCCTACTCCGGCTACCACCAGATCTTCATGACGAAAGAAGACGAAGAGAAAACAACATTCATCACCCCATGTGGTACGTATTGTTTTATACGGATGCCTTTCGGGTTGAAGAGTGCTGGATCGACGTTTGCAAGGGCGGTCCAGATTGGTTTCGAGCCTCAGCTCCATAGAAATATGGAGGCCTATATGGACGACATAGTGGTCAAAACCAAGGACAGGGCCACCCTCATATCAGATTTGCGGGAGACGTTTGCAAATCTACGCAAGATCAACCTCAAGCTGAACCCTGAGAAGTGCGTCTTTGGCGTCCCGTCCGGCAAGCTTCTCGGGTTCTTTGTGTCGCAGCGGGGGATAGAGGCCAACCCGGACAAGATCAAAGCTATAGAGCAGATTGAAGCACCCAAGCGAATCAAAGATGTGCGCCGGCTTGCTGGTTGCGTCGCTGCCCTGGGCAGGTTCGTATCCAAGTCCGCCGAGCGTGCCCTTCCCTTTTTCAAGATCCTTAAAAAGGCGGGCCCGGTGGAGTGGACACCAGAAGCCGAAGCAGCATTGCAAGATTTGAAGAAGTACCTCTCCTCCGCGCCAACACTAGTTGCGCCCAGGCCCCAGGAGCTCTTGCTGCTATACTTACCGGCAACGAACCAGGTGGTCAGTGCCCCACTAGTGGCGCAGAGGGAGGTTGACGACGAGGAGATGGCGGCAACAGAGCCCGACGCCACTAGTGCGGAGGCAAAACAGTTGATCGAGGTGCCGCCAAAGAAGAAAGTGATGCAGCGCCCGGTCTACTTCGTTAGCTCCCACCTGCAGGGGGCTAGGTCGAGGTACTCCGATGTGCAGAAACTGCTCTTCGGCCTCCTCATGGCCTCGAGGAAGCTGCGTCACTACTTCCAGGCACACGAGATCACTGCCGTCACTCGCCTCCCTCTGCAGCGGATATTGCACAACCCAGATGCGACGGGGAGGATTGTGGAATGGGCACTGGAGCTGTCCAGCTTTGGCCTCAAGTTTGAAAGTACTTCGACGATCCAGAGCCGAGTCTTGGCGGAGTTCATTGCGAAATGGACCGCCACACCTGACGAAGAAGCCCAAGAGACTACTCTCCCCGGCAAGGAGGCAAGTTGCGATTGGATTATGTACTTTGATGGGGCTTTCTCCCTCCAGGGTGTCGGGGCTGGCGTACTGCTCGTCACCCCCACCGGAGAGCACCTCAAGTACGTGATCCAGATGCACTTCCCCAGGGAGGCGTCAACAAACAATACGGCAGAATACGAAGGGCTGCTTGCCGGTCTTAGGATCGCGGCGGACCTCGGAATCAAAAAGCTCATCGTCAGGGGAGACTCGCAGATCGTCGTCAAGCAAGTCAATAAGGACTACCAGAGCCCGTTGATGAAGGCCTACGTTGATGAAGTGAGAAAGCTGGAAGAGCGTTTCGACGGTATCCAGGCTGAATATGTCCCCCGAACGGAGAACGATATCGCCGATTACCTGTCGAAACGCGCTGCCCTCAAACTACCTGTGGAACCAGGTACCTTTGTGCTTCAGCTAACTCAGCCATCCGTTGATCCATCAATAGAGCAGAACAAGAGAAGGAAATCAGGACCCGGCAAGTACTTTCCCGCCGAGCTCCCCGGAGCCGACGGCAAGGATGTTGCCGAGGATACTAAACCCGCCACGGGACGGCTAGCTCCGGCAGGACGCCAAGCTCTTGCCGTCGGGACGGCCGCCCCTATAGCAGAGGAAATGCCTTTAGTCCTCGCCGTCGAGCCTCAGGCTCCAGCGTGGGCACAACATACCGTCTGATTCCTCCAGACAGGGGAGCTTCCTGAGGAGCAGGAAGAAGCGGAAAAAGTAGCCCGTCGCTCTGCCATGTACCAGTTCGTTGATGACGTCCTGTACAGGAAGAGACCGAACGGTGTGAAATTGAAGTGCATCCCTCAAGAGGAAGGACTGGAGCTATTGGCAGAGATACATGGAGGCATATCTGGATCCCACATTGGGTCGAGAGCCCTTGCCGGCAAGGCGTTCCAGCAAGGTTTCTTCTGGCCCACCGCCCTCCAGGATGCAACGACACTCGTCACCAAGTGTGAGGCGTGTCAGTTCCATTCAAGAAAGCTTCATCAACCAGCTCAAGCCCTTCAAACCATTCCTCTCTCCTGGCCCTTCTCGGTCTGGGGGCTCGACATACCGGGCCCCTTCCCCCGCGCTGTCGGGGGCTTTGAGTACTTGTACATAGCCATCAACAAGTTCACAAAGTGGCCAGAAGTGGAGGCGGTGAGGAAGGTCACAACTTAGTCAGCCGTCAAGTTCTTCAAGGGGCTAGTGTGCCGTTACGGTGTACCCAACCGGATCATCACCGACAACGGTACGCAGTTCACAAGCCGCACCTTCATGCAATATACTCAGGACCTAGGCAGCAAAGTCTGTTTCGCTTCTGTCGCTCACCCGCGGAGCAACCGGCAAGCTGAGAGGGCAAATGCAGAAGTGTTGCGAGGCTTAAGGACCAAGACCTTTGACAGACTGCACAAGAGCGGAAGGCGCTGGATTGATGAATTGCCGGCGGTTCTTTGGTCAATCAGGACGGCACCAAATCGAGCCACCGGCCAGACACCCTTTGCCCTGGTATACGGGGCAGAAGCAGTTATCCCTACTGAACTCATATACGGGTCACCTCGAGTGCTCGCTTATGATGAGCTTGAGCAAGAGCAACTGCGGCAAGACGACGCACTGCTCCTTGAGGAAGATCGTCTCCGGGCGGCTGTGAGAGCAACACACTACCAGCAAGCCTTGCGCCGCTACCATAGCCGCAAGGTTCATGCCCGGAGCCTTGAGGAAGGCGACCTTTTTCTTCGGCGCGTTCAATCGGCCAAGAATTCCAACAAGTTGACGCCGAAGTGGGAAGGCCCTTATCGAGTAATACGAGTCACCAGGCCCGGCGCAGTCCTCCTCGAGACCGAAGATGCCGTTCCGGTGAGCAACTCCTGGAACATCGAGCATCTTCACAAGTTTTACCCATAAGGCGCGGCTTGTCGGGTCTCCCGGCAAGCCACCCTTTTGTACAAGCATTGCCAATGATTCATGTAACCCTTTGTACAAAGCCAGGCGCAGACCCTGAGCATAAATGAAGCGCTGGCGCCTAAGTTATAGCATGCATGCTAGATCGAGTCTCGTTCTTGGTTAGGGTTGATAGTGCTTAGCGGCAGCTAACCCCTAGCTTAGAGGTCGAGTGTGCGTCTCTTTGCCGTTCTTTTGTCTCCTTTGGTTCGCAGGGCTCGGATATCCTTGCCGGATCACTTGAGGATAAAAAAAGGGGAGAAGAGGGACGGACCAGCATCTAGACCCTGGCAAGCCAGTGTTGCCGGGGGCTGCAAGTACAAAGATTCACCCACGGCGAACCAGAGTTGCCGGGGGCTGCAGTCTCAGATAAGTTTCTCATCCCTTATCATGCACTCTCTTATGGACTGAGGTATGTGAAACCTTGTTTCTTCCTAAAGCTATCGTGCTCCCCTAACTCTAGGACCTAGGGCTTGTTCCTATGGCCAGGTTTGGTTGTAGTTGCGGCAGCAAAGGGACGAAACGAGGAGCTTGAACCCGCCTCATCTCTGCCTCCGCCGAAAGCGTGAGAAAGGTCGAGCGACGTGGGAAGACGGCAGGGCCTGCTGCCGAGCAGGAAAATGTCTATCTTAAAGATATCAAGGATTTACCCCTTGACGTGGTTTCTACCCGCTAGACAAGTGACCCGGCGAGCATCCCTTTTTCATTAAAAACATTCCACTCAGGTACAGTTCATGGAGAATGAAAAACATGAATGATGGGATTACAAGCTTTAAATTCAGCTAAGGCCCGAAGGCTTACAAACTAAAAAGAGATAAGGTGCACGTAATCCCTTTCTTGTCCCTCTCTTCAGGAGGCAGGTTAAGGAGGCGAAAAGGGCAAAAGGGGCGCCTAGATGAGCTGCGGGTGGCAGAAGACACCAAGAGAACGTCTCGGTGGTCGTCCAAGGGCTGGATGGTGATGGCGGCGCCGGAGGCAGAGCTCGAAGACGAGGCGGCAGGACATCAGCACGTGTCGAATGCGTCGTGCCTACGTACTCCGAGTTGACGGCCTTGCCGCCCGCCCTCTTCCTCTTCTGCCGCCTCCCAACGCCAGCCGCCCAAGGAGACGACCCCGAGAAGTTCAAGGAGCCGGCGACGCGGATGATGGGGTCGCCGGTGCCGCACGGAGCGGCGCCCGACACCTAGTCGGACCCGTCATCCTGCCGCCTGCTACCCTCGTCGTCGCTGCCGCTGTCCTCCTCGTCACTCCCGTTCGAGGAGGAGTCTTCGCTATCGGAGGAGCTCTCCATGCAGCACCTTGCCCGAGTCCCGAAGCACCCGAAGACCTTGACGGAGAGGAGACCGCCCTCCATCAGCTTAAAATGGAGGGTGAGCCCCTCCGTCAGGCGGTGGATACGGGTGAATGTCTTCCACCCTCGACCGAGATACATCACATTGGGGGCTGGGAAGTCGACGCGGACTCGCGTACCGCTGATTCCACAGCCCCTCATGTGCAGCCTCAGTGTCTCAGGCGGGTCCAGCTCCATCTCGCTCGCGAATGGAGTCGGGAGACGAAGACGACGGCGAGGCGGCCGGTGCAGCCTGACGAAGAACTCACAAGGGTCGTCCCCAACGTGGCCCTCCATGGGGAGAGAAGCTGCTGGCGGAGGCGAAGCTGGCGCGCCGCCCCGTCCTCCTCTTCCCCGAGCGCCTCGGCCTCGCCCACGGCCTCACCCTCTCCCCCTTCCCCTCACGGCTGGCTCTGCCGCCGCTGGTGCAGGAGGAGGAGGGACGCGTTGTCGAGCGGCAACCCTCGTCGCCACCGTCAAAGGACCAGGGTTCCCTTTCTCCATGGCGAATGAGAGGGAGGGGAGCAGAAGCTGAAGAAGTGAGATGGAGGAATGCAGGGCACCGACCCCCCCGCTCTTTATAAAGGAGTAGGGTGGGGGCTCGGCCGCCCTGTTCCGCCAATGAGGACGTGAATGGCGCAGGAGATCGGGGCCGATCCGCCGCCCCAGCCCGCGACGGCCCGGCTTCCTACCTTCACCAACTGCCACCCCAGGCGCATGAGCGCCGCGTGGCGAACGTGCAGGACCGTAGCGACGGGTGAGGTGACTCCTCCCCGCCCCATGATTAAAGGGAGTGGGCGCCTTGGAAGACCACGCCTCGGCCCTGTCTAGTAAATGGGCCGCGCCTCCACGCCTCCCTCCGTTTATGGGGAAGGCGCGAGCCGCCCCCTTTTACTACGACGTGACGCATGCGTGCAGAGATCAGCCTCACGCATGCCGCCCACGTCACGCACACCTCCCCACGACGCGCCACGTGCGGGAAGCATGGGAGGCGCAGCGCGCGAAGAAACTTACCGCGGTAAAAACCGCCCTGCCTGCCCGCGCACCGTTCTTGGGCCTGGCCCAACAACGCGTAGCGCTTATGTGTGGCCCAGGCCCGGGGGCTCCTTTCGGTGTACAAAAGAGGGGTACACTTTTTGTACCCCTATGACTGTGCACGGGCAGTCTGAGCCACGGGCGCCGCCGCACCGAGCCCGGCAAGGGAGGTAGAACCAAGGTAAGGCCAAAGCCAAAGAGGAGCAGAACAACACCAAGACCAAGACCACAAAGAGCAAAGGGGACGAAGCGGGCCCCCCGTCAAGATCCTTGCCGAGAGGCGGTTTTAACAAACCCGGCAAGACCCTTGCCGTGGCAGGCTCGCCCCACACCTACGGAGCGGGTCACCCTTGAGTCCACTGCCCCCATGGGGCAAGGATTCGGGAGGCATCCTCGTGGTGGTATGCAGATCTTTGTGAAGACATTCAAGATCAGATGCACACTTTAGAAGATGATGGTCCTTGGCGGGATCCCAGCCAAGGAAAACCACAAGGCCCCCGGCAAGAGCCTTGCCGGGGATGGCAACAGGCGCCGCGGCAAGACCCGTGCCGGGACCCAGGCAAGACCCTTGCCGGGGCCGCGGCAAGGCCCTTGCCGAGGACACCCGTGGGGCCACCATCGGACCCGCACCAGTCGCGCCTCCACCACCGTTCGCATGCAGCTGTCGACCCAACCAGCTGGGAAGGCACCTGCGTGGCGGCATGCAGATCCTCGTGGAGACCTACCACCGCGCCACCTCAGCTGCCTGCCCGCCTACATGGCATCGCAGGCACCGCTGGCCAGGGCGCGTGTCGACGCAGGAGAGAGCGGCGACGGACGAGAGGGGGCTCTCCCCCGCCCCCGATAAAGCAAGGACACCTAAGCAAGGCGCATTAAATGCGCCTTGTCATGTAATACAAGGGATAACCTCGCATCGCTGTACCCTTTCCACCTCCTGTGTGCCACTGTGGCAGCCCCTTTCCCTATAAAAGGAGGCCCCGGGCGACCAGGAAGAGGATTCGGCTTTTTGGAGCTCCTCACGCCCCATAGCTAGCTCAAGAGCACCAACATATAATCCACCAAAGCAGGAGTAGGGTGTTACGCATCTTCGCGGCCGAACCTGGGTAAAGGAATCGTGTACTGTTTGCTAAATCCGCTCTTCTCACGACCCCCGCGCCCTGCAACCATAGAAAGGGATTCCCGTGATCCCATAGGTGTTGTTTCCCACCGACAGCGTGCTATCTGTTTGATCCACTCTTTTCACAACCCCACGCCCCGCAACCGTAGTAGGGATTCTTGTGATCCCATAGGTGTCGTTTCCACCGACATCTTTGGCGCGCCAGGTAGGGGGCGCAGTTGTGAGAATCAACTTTGGCAGTTAGCCTGGCGCTCCTTCATCTTCGTGACCCTCAAAGAAGAAAGGAGGCCAGAAGGTCGACGCTCGAGCTCGCGAACAGAAGCTAAGTTGCACCAAACCCTTGTTTTGTGCTACCTTTCTTATTTAAGGTTATTCCCCCCGGAGATGTTTGCTTTGTATGAAAAACCTGCACGCCAGGGGGCTCTACCACGATCGGCAACACCCTTGCCCTATTTTGAGTCCGCTCAACAGCTCAAGCGGCTACGTTGAAAGTGGCAGAGTAGCCTTCCGCGACCGACGACACCCTCGATTCTGACTCGAGTCAAGCTCGACAGTTCGAGCAGCCGCGTTCGGAACGGAAAGGTGGCTTGTCCGGCAGCACGCGTACCCGGCAGGCCATGGGGATCTGTCCCCAAGACGCCGCTTGGGGCTTTCGCGCCGGCAAGCCTCCCCGATCGACGTAGGGCACATATACAAAGGGGAATTGAATGGGGAAATAACATGCATGAAAATTAAGAGTACTTCAAAGTTATATTACATCACATCGTTGCTGCGGTTCTAACTAAGGATAAAATTTGTCTTGGTCGGGAGCCCGCAGCGGAAAGAAGAACGGGACACCTAGTCCCGGCGCTGGCCTTCCACCCTCTTGATTTCGTCGATGCAGTCGGTGATGGGCTTGATGCGCTCCTTGAGCACCGTGAGGTCAACACCATCCGGCAAGCTCGTCATCGCGGCCGCGAAGTCAAGGTCAGGATTCCAGTGCGCCACCTTGGTGAGGATCTTGGTCACGACCCTCCGGCAAAGGCGCCGGGCCTCCTCGGCCAGTGTGGCCGTCCTGTTGGAGTGAAGATAGGCCAAGGCTCCGAGGACGCCTTCGAAGAACTGGGTCAGCTTGGCGTTGACGGTCCCGCTGCGCTCAGGGGCGTACCTCACATTTGGCATCCCCATGGTGGCCAATTGCGAGGTGACCCTGCCGGCGACGACCTCCAGATGGTTGATCCACCTGTTCTCGCCCGCCACGTATTCTTGGTGGGAGGTGGCCTCGTTCGCTCGTAGCTGTTTCTCCTCCTCCAGGCTCTTGGTCAAGGTCTCCTCCCGAGCCCTGCTCTCCGACAACAGCTTCACGAGATCCTCCAGCTTCAACCTGAGGTCTCTGATGGAGTTCCGCGCCTCGGAGAGCTCTCCATTCCTGCTGATGACCGTTCCTTGCGCCTCCACCAAGGCGTGGTTGAGCGTGTTCTTCTCGCCGGACAGCTTGAGGCACTACTCCTTCAGCTCGTCCCGCTCTGCCTCCAGCTCCTTCACCTTGCCGGCATGGGCCAGGGCTTGGGCATCGAGTGCCTCTTCGTGCCTCTGCTCCAGCTCGCAGGTCCGTCGCGTGACAAGGGCCTCGAGATCCTCATCCTTGCCGCGGAGCGTTGCGGCAAGCTTCGCCTCAAGCGCGGAGAGGTCTTCCTACTAGGAGTCCAAGGTGGCTTGATGCTGGTTCCAGACGGCCTCAGCCGCGACAGCCAAGTTCGCCGCCTTCTCCTAGGCCTTCTTGATGTCGGCCAGCTTCAGGGAGGGCTCCACATCATGCTGGGCCAATTTCTCCTGAAAGGCCCTCTGCTCCTCGCGAGTCTGGTAGAACCAGGCCTGCGCCTCGGCAACGCGCGCCTTGAAGTCCACCTTCGCGTTGTCCACTGTTGCCATCCTGGACTTGACCTTGTCTAGACAGGCACGGTGGAGCACTTGGAGCTTCCGGAAATTGGCCCCCATGGCACGGAAGAGCTGCTCTTCTGGAGAACCATCGCCGCCAACATCCGGCGCATCGACAACTTCGAACCCGGTGGCGGCAAGCACCTTGCTATCAAAAACTTCCCCTTCAGCGGGCGCTCGGCTTGACCGCCCTGGGAGGTGGACGAAAAGATCATCGCCCACCTTCAGATACCTGCCGGGGCCCGAGGTTGAGGAGGAGAGAGGCTGATCATTCATCACCTCTATCTCGACGGGGGCCTTGCCGGCCTCCCCGGCAGGACCACCACTGGCGCCCTCGGCGGGAGCCTCGCCGGTAGCCTCGGCGGCCCCCGCGGCGGCATCCTCATCCGCGCCCTTGGCTGCCTCATCAGCGGCGGCCTCATCAACATTCTTGGCGGCCTCCTCGGCGGCAATTTTGTCGGCCTCAGCCGCGGCCTCTACGGCAATATCCCTGACAACAGTGTCCACATCCTCCGTGTCTGTTGAAGGAGGGCCTGGGCAGCAGTGGGAACAATGAAGCCAAGAAAAGTATAAGGGAAAAGAACAGAGACGAAGGATGGGCGACTCACCAGTGCCGGGCTGTGAAGCAGAAGTCCCCTCTCCGCCAGCATTTGGCGCCGAGGCAGAGCCACCAGCACCTAAGTTCCCCTCTTCCTCCATGGGTGTGGACTCCGTGCATGACGCCCTTGCCGGGGAGGCCCCCCGTGGCGGCGTAGTCGATGGGGGTGGTGTGTTAGGAGTAGCCCTCTGCGGCTCCTCCTGCTGCCGCTCCCCTCCTGCAAACCCGGCAAGGTCAGCGTCGTGGCATCGAGCGCCTACTGCATGTCGAGTGAGAAGAGGGTGACGAACTTACGTTGGGGGCTGCGCCGGCGACTGCTGTCTGGGCTGCTCAGCACAACCAGTGGTGTCTTCGAGGCCCCAGCCGGGGACTCGCCGCTCGCCGAGATCCTTGCCCTCTTCGCCCTCTGGGCCAACGTCTCCGCATCCCTACAAAAGCAAAATGGGTCAAGACAAGCGATCCAATTCAGGGAAATAGGAATGGCGGTAAGGAACAGAGTACTTACTCGTCATCCGTTTCCTCCTCTTTCGCCAGCTTCCTTTTCCTCTCCGGGCTAAGAGGCCCGAGATCAAAAGGGAGCTCCGCATCATCGTCCGAGTCGACGCCTGCCGGAGGAGGCGAAGAAGGCGGCGGGGTCTGTGTCCGCCCAGATGAGGAGGAGGCTGTCGCCTTCTTCTTCTCAGCGGCCTTCACCAGCCCCTTCGCTGCCGAGGCCCTCGTGTGCCACCCGGACCCTTCCAGGGTCAATTGAGGCCGCGTGGCCCGGCCAGGCCGGACCGGCTCGCCGGAGCCAGTCTGCCGCAGGACTCGCCCTCTTTCCCTGGCTGGCGTCGAACCCACCGCCACACCCTCCTCCTCCTACGACTCGTTAGCCGCGTCCTCGATGAGCGGAGCTCCAGTGTCGGTGCCGCTGGCTTCCCCAGTGGCCACCGCCCACAGGGTGAACTGCTCCTCCTCAGCGACCGCGGTGACCTCGTCTTCGACGCCCCCGGCGCTGCCGGCCTCTAGAGCAAGCTGTGCCTCCCTCGCCCTGGCGGCGATGTAGTCCACCTCTTCCTGGGTGGTGTCCTTGACAAGCCACCGCTCGGCGTCAGCATTGACATAAACCTCGATCAAGGTGTAGAAGAATTACTGCACATCTGCGGCCGACGGCTCCCTCCAGCTCGGAACGGGGCCGTGCGCGTTGCAATCCGGCATCATGGCGATGATCTCAGACCGGCACGAGTTATTGCACAGCGGGACCACCCCCGCTGGCAACTTGAAGAGCGGCCCCTTGACGGCCTTGCCGGCCTTTACGGCGACCCTTGCGGCCTTGTCGGTCAGCTCGAGCTCGCCGTCGCGATCCACTTCCAGCTGGAAGAGCCGCTGGCAGAAGTGGGCATGCCCCATCACCGCGAAGTTGTGGTCGAGGCCGGGGCGGAGCCGCATGATGTTAGCCGGATTCTTGAAAAGCCAAGCTGGCCTCCCCTTATTGTGCAGCGGGGCGATCCGCCGGCGAATGAAACCCGCCCCGATCATCTCGAGGGTGAGCCCAGCCCGGGTCAGTCGGAGAATCCTGGTGGTGGCGACAGTAAGCCTCCCATCGGCGGCGTCGACACCACCCCAATCATTGCCGTGGATCGGCGGCGCTCGGCGGACCTTGCAAAATTCCGGCGGGTCTTCATCTTCAATCCAGCACCACCGGTCACGGCATTCGTCCCACCTCTCCCTCACGGCACCATCCGGGTACGCCTCCTTGGATCTTGGGGTCTAGGTGACGCAACCAGCAACGACACCTCCCGTTTGGATTCGAGGATAGAAGTAATGGCGGAAGAGCGCCGTGTTGGACTGCACTCCAGCAAAGCCCTCGCAAAGATGCGCAAAGCAAGACATGCACGCCACCGCATTCGGAGTAAAATCCAAGAGGTGAAAACCGAAGGTGTGCATGATGTCGCAGAAGAAATCGGAGAAAGGAGGACATAGCCCGCAAGAAAAGTAATCAACAAAGAAGGGGTACCGATTTGGGGTAGGATCGACACAAGCGGCAGGAATGACGCGCGTCACCGGGTGTCCTGAGTTCTCTCCCCCCGTCTTCACTCCCCACAGAGGCTTGAAGGCGGCCCAGAGCTCATGAACGTCAACCGTCGAGGGGAATAAGAAGGCGGACTTCGTCTTGTCCCCCGACAGCGCGCTCTCTGGCGGCTCCACGGTCCCGGGGCACTTAGACACCCCCTTGCCCTTGGTGGATTTCGGCGGCATAGCGGCCAAGGAGTCTAGAGGGTTCAGGCAGAGGGGTGGCGAAGCCGCGACAGCGGGCGACGGCGAAAGCTTGCAAGGGAAGGAAGAAAGGGAATGACGGCTCTGAGATTGGAAAAGGCACGAAGGAAGAGGGGAAAGTGAGAAGCGCACCCGCGGTTATTCCTTCTTATGGTGGAGAACGCGGGCCGCCTCCTTTCACATTAACTGTGACGTGACGCATGCGCGCAGGGCTCAGCCCCACGCCTGCCGCCCACGTCACAGACGCCTCTCCCACGCCGCGCCATGCGCGGGAAGCATGGGAGGCATAGCGCGCGAAGGAACTTATCGCGGTAAAAACCGCCCCGCCTGCCTGCGCATCGTTTTTTTGGCCTAGCCCAACAACGCGTTGCGCTTATGTGTGGCCCAGGCCTGGGGACTCTTGTCGGTGTACAAAAAGGGGGTACACTTTTTGTACCCCTCTAACTGTGCACGGGCAGTCCGAGCCACGGACGCCGCCACAGCAAGCGCGGCAAGGGAGGTAAACCAAGGTAAGGTCGAAGCTGAAGAGACCAGAACGACGCCAAGACCAAGACGACAAAGAGCGAAGGGGACGAAGCAGGCCCCCCGGCAAGATCCTTGCCGGGAGGCGGTTTTTGCAAACCCGGCAAGACCCTTGCCGTGGCAGCTCGCCCCACACCTACGGAGCGGGTCACCCTTGAGTCCACTGCCCCCAGGGGGCAAGGATTCGGGAGGCATCCCCGTGGTGGTATGCAGATCTTTGTGAAGACATTCAAGATCAGATGCACACTTTGGAAGATGATGATCCTTGGCGGGATCCCAGCCAAGGAAGACCACAAGGCCCCCGGCAAGAGCCTTGCCGGGGATGACAGCAGGCGCCACGGCAAGACCCTTGTCGGGGCCGTGGCAAGGCCCTTGCCATGAACACCCGAAGGGCCACCTTCAGGCCCACGCCAGTTGCACGTCCACCACCGTTCGCATGCAGGTGCCGACCCAACCAGCTGGGCAGGCACCTGCGTGGCGGCGTGCAGATCTTCGTGGAGACCCACCGTTGCGCCACCTCAGCTGCCTGCCCGCCTACATGGCATCACAGGCACCGCTGGCCAGGGCGCGTGTCAACATGAGAGGGGATCAGAGACGGACGAGACAGGGCTCTCCCCCGTCCCTGATAAAGCAAGGACACCTAAGCAAGGCGCATTAAATGCACCTTGTCATGTAATGCGAGGGATAACCTCACATCACTATACCCTTTCCACCTCCTATGTGCCACTGTGGCGACCCCTTTCCCTATAAAAGAGGCCCCAGGCGACCAGGAAGAGGATTCGACTTTTTGGATCTCTCGACGCCCCATAGCTAGCTCAAGAACACATATATACAATCCACCAATGCAGGAGTAGGGTTTTACGCATCCCTGCGGCCCGAACCTGGGTAAAGGAATCGCGTGCTATCTGTTTGATCCACTCTTTTCACAACCCCGCGACCCGCAACTGTAGTAGGGATTCTTGTGATCCCATAGGTGTCGTTTCCACCGACATTCCCATTACCATTTTTGGGGTCATTATGATTATGCGAACTCCCTCCTCCATGGGTATGCTGAAAATGTCCTCCCAATTTCAGGGTAAACGTGGCTTCTGCTGAGCTCCTGAATTGTATTTCCCTTGTCTATACTTCCTCTTGCGGTTCTCAATCTGCTGCTGCTTCCCTTCAATCATAAGAGCACGATCTACCAACTCCTGGTAGTTGTTGAAAGTAGCTACCATCAACTGCATGCTCAACTCATCATTTAGTCCTTCGAGAAACTTCTCCTGCTTAGCTGCATCCGTAGCAACGTCATCCGGGGCATAACGTGCTAACTTACTGAAGTCATCCACGTATTGGCCAACAGTCCGTACTCCTTGGCGCAAGTTGCGAAACTCACGCTTCTTCATGGCCATAGCCCTTGTTGAAACATGGGTACTACGGAAAGCCTACTGAAACTGATCCCATGTGACAATGTCGAAAGGATATGTGGCTGTGAAATTCTCCCACCATGATGTTGCGGGTCCTTCAAGCTGATGTGCGGCAAAACGCACCTTTTCCGCATCTCTGCATCCTGCTGTGGTCAATTCCCTCCCTGTCTTGCGGAGCCAATCATCTGCCACTATCGGCTCGGTGCTACTGGAGAACACCGGCGGATTCAGTCTAAGGAAACGAGTGAAGTGATCAACAGGTGGTGGTGGTGGTGGGTTGTTGTTGTTGTTGTTCCCCTGATTCTGCTTCTGGACTAGCAGCTGCATCAATGTATTCTGCTGCTGGATCAACTGAGTGAGCTCTAGTGGGAAAGCAAATCCATTGTCACGTCTCGGAGGCATCTGAGGGTTTATAAAAGATGAGAATTTAGAATAGATTGAGGTCTGGTGAGAAAACACTACCCATATGCACATGAGGCAAATGCAAACAAAATCACTTCATTCAATTCAAACAAGGACATACAATCGGTCTAGAACTATCGTTACAAAAGTGCTTGGACTATGCTATATACATGGTGGAATACTACTACTTTTATGGTGGTCTACTAGAAAAACTGCTCCGATGAAGACTCCATGATATCCGCTCCAGCTTCATCAACATAGTCATCATCGCTGTCGTCTGGGTCCTAGTCGGTGTCGTCGATGATGATGTAGTTCTCCAGGCAAGTGGAATCGTCATCTTCTCCTCTTGACGCGGGGTCTCCCATGAAAACTCCTAGCTTCCAAGTCAGGTCGTCATTCTTCTCCACTAATACTTCAATTTCCTCCATATAATCTTCGCGTGTAGCCTTGAGTTCTTCCTCCAGCTCCGTGATTCTTGTCATCGCCTTCTTCAGATCTATCATGCCTGCGCACATCTCGTTCTCCTGACGCCAAATGTGCTGGTTTAACTCCTGGATGAAAGCTGTGATTGATCTATCCTTCCTGGTGCTGATCATCTCCCATTGCTCATCTTGGCGCCCACAAATCTGGTAGATAGTATCCTTGAGATCATTGTGGTAAACTCCTCCAATACGTCCCGTGGTGATGTGGGCGGCCATGCTCTTTCCTGGACTCCATGTTGGTGCATGGAAGGAAAACTCTATGGGCCCGGTGACTGGCTCGAACATCCTTCCTGGAACTTGAACTTGAATCATCCAGCGCTCCACCTCGGGTAAAGTGGCGTTATAGGTCCCGGTGAAGCTTGGCACTCCGATGTTCAGGTACTTAGTGACTTCCTTCAGGTGGCGTCCGAAGGGTGTATCTTCATCCGGTTGCGTGAACTTGTTCCTTGCATCCGCCATTCTAAAAGAGTAGAAAAGATGAGAAGTCAGAAATGAGAAGAGAGTAGTGATCTAGGTTATTATCTTAGTGGTCATGTCCTATAGTTAGCGTGTGCTCTGGTACCATCTTGTAGCGACCAAACCTCAAACAGTCTGATCTCCGTGCTTCAGTGTCATCCCTGGATCAGTAATGCTGACACGCACAGTACTTGAAGGATTTATAACAGAGTAGCAATCACACACTTATTACATCGAGTGTCCCAAAAGAGAACTTATTACAAATAATATGGCTTAAGGCCATCTAATAACGATAACAGTGGAAAGCTTGGAAGATAAGTGAGTCCATCAACTCCAACGGCATCACTGACTATAGAACCACGACCTAAGGCTCCTTATACGTCGTCTGAAAAGTCTGCAACATTAACGTTGCAGCCCAAAACGGGTCATCACATGGAATATGCTGGCAATGTAACACATAGAGAGTAGTGAACAGAAATAGGCTATACTACATGCATATATGGCTGGTGGAAAGCTCTATGGTTACAGTTTTGCGTAAAGCCAGTTTTTCCCTACTGCAAAGGAATAAAATTTATTTAACTATCATGGTGGTTGTTAAACATTGAGAGCGTAGACACCCTCTCAACCCCGATTAAACATCGTTATTAAAAACCCAACAAAATTAATTAAAGTCACATGATGAGATTCACATGATAATCCAGGTACTAGATACTCAAGACGTCCATAACCAGGGAAACGACTAATCATGATTAGTTTATACACTCTGCAGAGGTTTGTGCACCTTTCCCCATAAGACTCGATCTCCTCCGTTGGATTTCTCGCACTACATGGTGTTTGAGAAACGGATGACCGAGACATAGTCTTTCAGAAGCGCTAGCACCTTACGATCGGGTAGACAGTTACACCTAATTTCCCCTACATCTGCTAGTCTACCACTTTAAGAGTTCGCACGACTTAATGAGCTATGCTAGAGCCCATAGTAGCTTGTGGCTGCACACGGAAGTTTCTAGCATGAATAATCTCATGATCCCTTTGAGCCTGGGTGGTGGTCCATAAAGAAAAACAGGCAATCGCTAGAATACCCAGGTGCCTCAATCCACCCAGAGGTGTATTAAAGTTGCCACCTTAAGTTAACCATTAATTAAACAATCTCACATCTGTCATGAATACTCTCAAACCCAATCCACGTCTACGAGCATAGCATGGCATAAACAAACGTAGAAGTACCTCCCAAAGGTTTGATAATAAAACAGGTAATAGGTACTACCTCATCTACTTCCCAAAACCCACATATTAATCAGATCCTATTCATGCAAATGTTTGAGGATTGATCTAATGCAACAAAACAGGGTAGTAAGAGGTATGATCAAAGTGTTACTTGCCTTGCTGATGATCCATGAAACCTAGAGATTCGAAGTAGCAAGCGGCGCACTACGGGTACTCTATCGCAAACAAACAAGCACACAATAAGCACTCATCTAATGCACAGGTAAAACTGAAATAAGAGATGTAACTAGAAAGTCCAACTTAAGAACTCCAGTTTGCAAAAAGAAACAAATCGAATGAAACAACAAAAGTCAAATGACGAAAGAAACAAGCTTCGATTACTAATCTGGACCTAAGTAAAATTTTACAGAAGCAAAAACTTGTTTGAGTTGGTTAAACGGAAAAAGGGTTTCGAGATGAAACTCTAGGCGCTTGAATCGCCTGATTCTGATGAACGAGCGAAAAGTTATACTAAAACGAAAATCAGAACAGAAATCACGATCAGAAATAATCGCGGAAAATCCGATAATAAAAAAATGACGAACAGATTAACGAATGAACGTTCGTTAACTGAAACTAAACGGTGAACTCGTCCGCTATAACGAACAAACGAGTGAACATTCGATAAATAAGTGAGCCGATAAAAACGATCTAAAAAAATAAAAAAATAAAACCTAGGGTTTTCAAAAAAAACAGATCGGTTTTCTTCAGAAAACCGGCGGCGGACGGCGCGGCTACCTCGCCGGAATCCGGCTGCTCGGGGCTCCGGCGGGGTGGGGTGGCGGCGGCGGCGGGCGTGGCAAGCGGCGGCGGCGGGCTGTTGTGGGAGGCAGGGCGGGTCGAGGTGGCAGGGTGAGGCGGCTGCGGTAGCGGTATTTAAGAGGGGGGGGGGGGCGGCGCGACTTGGGGAAGGGGGTGCCGGGTCGTGGTCTGCCTCGGGAGGCGTGCCCTGACCGGACACGGCGGCGGCGGTGGGTCGGACTCCCGCGAGTAAGGCGGCGGCGGCACGGGCCTGGCCTGGCTCGGCTGGGCCTTCGGCCCAGTCGGGCGCGCGGTATTTTTTTAAACAAATTTCGCCGAAAATAAGAAAAATTCTAGAAAATAAAATAAAATTCTAAAAATGCCAAAATAAAATTTTACCTCCTAAATAGAATATTTATAACGATATGAACATTTTCTTGGCCCTAAAATGCAGTTTTGAAAAACGTGCAATTTTTTCCTAAATTCAAAGAAACTAGCCAAAAACTCCAAAATAAAAATCTTATTTGATTTTTTATTAAATCCTCAATATTTCTTTATTTTGGGAAAGTAATTTTATTCCCTCTCTCATATTTTGATAATAGAAATAATTGAAGATAAAATAAATAAAATCGAATGATCCTATTTTCAAAATTTGAGGAAACTCAATTATGAAAATAACGAAATCCCCAACTCTCTCCATGGGTCCTTGAGTTGCGTAGGATTTTCTGGATCAGGACAAAAACAAATAAAATATGGTATGCAGTGATGATCTAAAGTATAACATCCCAAATTGAAAATTAGGGATGTTACACATACTTTACAGGTTGATAGATCATGTCATTGCACTCAAAACTAGCTTTCTGCAAACTACCGACTTAGTGCTCTATCATTGCATTATTGTGCCTTGTTCCAATCATGGGTTGCTTGCGAGTACATTCAAAGTACTCATTGGCTTGCCACTGGTTATTTTATTGGCCAGGTTTGAAAGAACAGGATATGATGAAGAATACGTTGGTGACGAACATGCGAGCTAGGGCACTTCACAGTCAGAATGCCTGTAGGGTTAAGGCAGATGGCATGGGTCCAAGTTGTCAACAAAGATTCCCGCTGCGATGATGTGCTCATGATTTGACCATAATGGTCCTACTTGTGTCAGACGGTATGTATGGATGTAAGACTCTTGGTATTCAGCTTCTGTGTGTTTAGTGAGCATTGATCTCTGGGATCACTGTACACGTGCATTCAGTGATCACGACTTATGAGTCGGGGTCCCCACATCTATTCAAGCGTGTAGCTGGCCTACTCAGCCGCTCCTCTCACACAGGGTTCCCAATGCCATGCTAGGCTTTTCGGCTCCTCGGGCTTAATTGGGAGGCGCTAGTTTAAATATGCTACTACTGACGAGGAAGCTGCAAGCAAGGTGTGGCTAGGGCGAGCACGCGAGCGACGAAATGATGGGAAGGAAAACCCGTTCACGTGGCTGGGCTATCCAGTGCACCCATATTGTGGTGCGACACGTCCGTTCGACTTCAATCCTCAAACTACCCGTGTACAATATTGGCTCGCAGCGAAGTTACTATTTAAAAAAAGGCCGTTGTGTGTTTGGTCGGGATCAAACCCACAAAACGAGGTATACACTCCCGCGACCTCTAGTAGTACTCGTTGGAGTACAACACAACCTATAATCGCCTTTTGTCGCTAGAAGTACATTGTTCCTTACAAGAAACCACTAATAATGCCAAGAAACTACTACCACTTGCATACGTGGTAGACTTAAGATAAGACTACCTTATCAACCATTGTACATGCCCTTACCAACCAGCCCTACCAAGAAACGACTATTCTAAAAGTGTCGTTATAGGCATGTTTCAACCCATGTCGCCCCTTAAGTCAACGCCTTCTATTCGACCGACAAGTTTGGCGTTATGACTTGTGGGACCTACATGTCAGCCTGCACAAATATCCCCGAGTGACCTCCTACCTCCGGCCCGTCCACCTAGTCATCCTTGGCCATGGGACGCAGCTACCGCCGCCGGCAGAAGGCAAGGTCAAAACTGCCGACGGTGCGGAGCCCATCTTGTGGCAGCCCGGATGCGAGCTCCGTCCGGCGATCGCGACCGCTAGCTAGCCAAGATAGCTCCGTCCATCTGCTTGACTGCAAGGTTTGCTAGCTAGATTGGCACAGCGGCGCGGTGGCTTGCTCGCGCGCACCGCGCTAAGGCCAGCCATCTAGCTCGAGCGAAGGCCAGTGCGGCGGCTTGCTCGCTCGTGAGTCACACTCGGGCCAGTCTGCCAACCCGTGCGGAGGCCAGCGCGACGTCCGGCCCGTCCGGCGGAGCAGGGGCCAACTCGCTCATCACCGGCGCCACCGACGAACACGCATTAGCACTGTTTTAAGTAATTTTCTAGAAAAAATAATGATTTGATGGGGAATAACAGGATAGAAGGTCAGATGTGGGTCCCTCGTGTCAACGGTTAAACAAAATGTGTTGGCTTAAGCTACCTCGTCAACACGAATGTGTGGGCCAACCCTATCATAAACGGGTTTAAACAAGCCTAATAGACACTAGGTAGTAGTTTTTGGCGCGGATTAAGAAATTTTGGGTATGTTTTTCCTATTTTTGTACAATAGTTTCTTCCTTGGGCTGGTTGAAAGTGGTAATTTTTTTTAAATACTCTACGTATTGTAAGTAGGACTGAAAGTTAAGCTTTGGAAGCCAATAAGCAAGGCTAGTTACATAGTGCATATGTGTACGTGATTGAAAGTAAATATCAACCATGAGTGAGTAATATCTTGATGGAATACTCGAAATTATGGAAATACTAGCATTTTCTTGCATGGTTGGAAATACTAGCAATGTTCACGTGCGTTGCAACGGATCATAATTAGAATAATACTTATTCCCAAACTTGATACAAAACACTCTAATTTTGATATACATATATCACTAGAGATATATTATGTTTCAATCAGAATATATTCGTTGGGCTGTTTTGTTTAGCTGAGGGAGGGATGTGGTTGGTTTTAAGATACTAATTATGGGTTTTTCTGCAAATTGGTAGAGAAGTGGGATGTTGGTGAGAAAAGGCAACAACTTACTTCAGAGTAGTTAGATGTAGATCTAATGGTCAGAAATGACGGATAGCAGACACACCATCATCACCAACTTAGTCTTCTTTAGGAGTACGAGCAAGATGTCCGTGCATTGCATGGAACATCAAGATGCATTTTTTTATAGAAAACACTTGATGTGATTGACCCATGCGGGAGTAATACCATGTGTGAAAACTAATGATATCTCAAGAAATAGGAGATAAGGTGAAGAGGAGTGGGGCGTGGTTGTGATTGGTTGTCGAATTGAGCGGAGGCATGGGCATGGACGGCACCAGTAGCGTCCACTAGGCCGGTTTGTTCCAAAGGCTCCCTTTTTAAATTGCTCAACAATGAGGTTGTTGGAGATAAGGATGAATGAGGGAAGGCCTTGTGTGCAAGTGCGGAGAGAGGTGCGGGTATCTTTTAGTTTAATTTCTATCCATCAGATATAGATCGGACGATCTATATTGTAAGATGGCACGCGTACCATCATCACCAACTCAGTTTTTTATAAGAGAAGAAATATAAGTATGGAGATACAAACGTATTATCGATACTTGTATCCGTAAACTAGGATCTACATTCTATTCAACACCTCAACATGTGGGGCCTTATCATAATGACTTCTCGACTGTGTAAAACAAAGGTTTTCCCGTCGCCGATAAGGAGGGGGTGACGGCGACGCGTTTTCGTCTTTCTATAGTCCTAGTAGTCATACTAGGTGGTCTACGCACGTGTAGATTTATTCTTTTTCACGTCTCGTGTTCGCCGTACTGCCATGACTTTTGATGAATAGACGGTAAGTTATTCACAGGGAAACCCTTGTTGGGCGTGTTTGTGTGAGAGAGAGACGGTGTGCGTGTGTGATATGTCTAGAGACTGAGGCAATGTTAAGAGATACTTTGTGTCTATGTGTGTGGAGGATAGAGACAGACATGTACATGGGTCTTTGTGTTGTGTAACGTGGAGACACATAGACATAATCAGAGAGTGAGTGTGTGAGATACACATGTGGACATGGGGAGAGATGAGGATCCGGATAAATGGGTGTTTGTGCGTGTCTGTGTGTGTTTGTGTGTGAGAGGGAGCGTGTGTATGTGGAGTAGTGAGACCACTAATGATGTAAACCTAGTATAAGGGAAGGGGAATGGTTGACATGTGTGTCACAGAGACACAAATGAATGTGTAGTAGCTGGATAGCATGGGTGCGGGCAGGGAGCAGACTATTTGGAAGAGCCATCGAGTGTGTGTAGGAGAGGGGTGTGAGAGCAAGCAAGAGAGAGAGAGAGAGCGATGGAGAGAGGGAGAGGAAGAGGGGGGAGAGGGGTCATTTGTGTCCATAAATGGCGTATAGATAGGGAGACAATGTTGATGTTGTTCGAAATTGGCCTATGTACGGAGATGCAAGGGAAGCGAGTCATCGTGTGTGTGATAGGGACTTCATGAGAGATCTTGAATATACGGTGTAGAGAACAACATGCGAGATTGAGAACGATGATACGTTAGGGAGCTATGGAAAAAGTCACGACATATATGTATACATGGAAGGAGCTGGGGCGGGTCCGCATGTGGGAGAGATAGAAAGAGAAGAGTGGTGCACAAGGAGACAAAATGTGTTTTTTTGCAGTGGGGGTGGTGTGTGAGGTGAGTGTGCGAGAACCACATAACTAGGGAGATAGACGTTTGGGGGCGACGTTTTGTTTGTATGGGAAAGATACATTCTACATAGCGTGTGTGCTTGGCAAAGAGAGATGCTGGGAGACCTAGAGAGTGGGGGAAGAGATGTGTGCATGCTCGAGAGACAAGATAGAGACCTATATTGGGGTCCGGACTTTAGAAGATAGGGGGTGTTACTGTGCTCGTGTGTTCGTGTATGGGGGAGAGAACGACTTGTGTAATTGAGATATATATGGTCAATAGTGTGTGCATTCATGGTTGATCAATTTGTTTCACAGTTTGCACTATGAGATAACGATACTTTTGAACATGTGTGAAATACCTTGATGTACTAGAATTACCAACCTAAGATTGAAATTTTGGAATTCGACTCCATCATTAGGTTTTGTAATTCATTTAAACGGAGGTACATTTTTTAAGCAGGGATTTCGTGATTTAAAATTCATATATCAAACCTAGGGATATACACATATGGGCATGTTCATACTTTATAATCATCCACTTTATTCATACACATGCATGTTTTTGCTTTTGTCATCATATTTAGTATAAACACATTTGCAATTTCATTTGAATTGGACCATATGATGGTATTTGCTTGTACTAGCTCAATGACCCATATTTGAATTGAATGGACAATCTAAGTTTCGAGTTGGAGACATTGATTTTCAAAAACTGCACCTTTTTTTGCATGCAAAACAAATAAATTCTCGGCCATGATATCATAGTCGGTCGTACAAGAGCAGAACACTTATAATTTCAGGCGCCAAAAGCTTTGAAACTTCTCGCTCACATCGAAATATCTCGCACCCAAAAGTTTAGCCCTGCGATATTCCTGTTTTACCCCTGCCACATGAATGGAAAAGGGCTTCTTTAGTAACTCCACTGTTTTCCCCTCTTTGCCCCCAGCATTCTTCCCTAGAGCCCCTCCCCTTCCCCTCCCCGACCCCCAACCCCGGCAAGCCGCCGAATCTAGTCCTCCACCGCAGCGGTGGACCTCACACCCCGCCGGATCTACCTTCCGCACCTTAGAACCCCCAACTGCCAACTCACCACTTCACCGGAGCAGCTTCAGGGACTGGCTTGTGCACCGCTCCAGATCTCCTTGACCGCCATCATGGTCCACCGCACCAGATCTGCTTAACCGGCGCCCTCGTCCACCAAAGTGTAGGCCCTTCACTGACTCCCTCGTCCGCCCCATCGTTGGCCCTTCATACTGAAGGAAATATGCCCTAGAGGCAATAATAAAGTTATTATTTATTTCCTTATATCATGATAAATGTTTATTATTCATGCTAGAATTGTATTAATCGGAAACATAATACTTGTGTGAATACATAGACAAACAAAGTGTCACTAGTATGCCTCTACTTGACTAGCTCGTTGATCAAAGATGGTTATGTTTCCTAACCATAGACATGTGTTGTCATTTGATTAACGGGATCACATCATTAGGAGAATGATGTGATTGACAAGAACCATTCCATTAGCTTAGCACCCGATCGTTCAGTATGTTGCTATTGCTTTCTTCATGACTTATACATGTTCCTATGTCTATGAGATTATGCAACTCCCGTTTGCCGGAGAAACACTTTGTGTGCTACCAAATGTCACAACGTAACTGGGTGATTATAAAGGAGCTCTACAGGTGTCTCCGAAGGTACGTGTTGGGTTGGCGTATTTCGAGATTAGGATTTGTCACTCCGATTGTTGGAGAGGTATCTCTGGGCCCTCTCGGTAATGCACATCACATAAGCCTTGCAAGCATTGCGACTAATGAGTTAGTTGTGAGATGATGTATTATGGAACAAGCAAAGAGACTTGCCGGTAACGAGATTGAACTAGGTATTAAGATACGGACGATCGAATCTCGGGCAAGTAACATACTGATGACAAAGGGAACAACGTATGTTGTTATGCGGACTGACCGATAAAGATCTTCATAGAATATGTAGGAGCCAATATGAGCATCTACGTTCCGCTATTGGTTATTGACTGGAGACGTGTCTCGGTCATGTCTACATTGTTCTCGAACCCGTAGGGTCCGCACGCTTAACGTTACGATGACAGTTTCATTATGAGTTTATATGTTTTGATGTACCGAAGGTTGTTCGGAGTCCCGGATGTGATCACGTACATAACGAGGAGTCTCGAAATGGTCCAGACATGAAGATTGATATATTGGACGACTATATTCGGACACCGGAAGTATTCTGGAGAAGTATCGGATTAAACCGGAGTGCCGGAGGGTTATCGGTAACCCCGGGGGAACTAATGGGCCTTGTTGGGCCTTAGTGGAGAGAGAGAGGGGCGGCCAGGGCTGGCCGCGTGCCCCCTCCCCCTCTGGTCCGAATTGGACTAGGAGAGGGGGGCGGCGCCCCCTTTCCTTCTCCCTCTTCCTCTCCTTCCTTCCCCCTCTCTGCCTTTAGGTGGAAACCTACTAGGACTTGGAGTCCTAGTAGGATTCCCCTCTTGGGGGCGCGCCATAGTGGGCTGGCCGGCCTCCCCCTTGCCCCTTTATATACGGGGGCAGGGGGCACCCTAGAGACACAACAATTGATCATTGATCTCTTAGCCATGTGCGGTGCCCCCCTCCACCATAATCCTCGATAATATTGTAGCGGTGCTTAGGCGAAGCCCTGCGACGGTAGAACATCAAGATCGTCACCACACCGTCGTGCTGACGAAACTCTTCCCCGACATTCTGCTGGATGGGAGTCCAGGGATCGTCATTGAGCGGAACGTTTGCTAGAACTCGGAGGTGCCATAGTTTCGATGCTTGATCGGTCGGGCCGTGAAGACGTACAACTACATCAACCGCGTTGTTATAATGCTTCCGCTTTCGGTCTACGAGGGTACATGGACAACACTCTCCCCTCTCGTTGCTATGCATCACCATGATCTTGCGTGTGCGTAGGATTTTTTTTTGAAATTACTACGTTCCCCAACAGTGGCATCCGAGCCTGGTTTTATGCACTGATGTTATATGCACGAGTAGAACACAAGTGAGTTGTGGGCGATATAAGTCATACTGCTTACCAGCATGTCATACTTTGGTTCGGCGGTATTTTTGGATGAAGCGGCCCATATCGACATTACGCGTACGCTTACGCGAGACTAGTTCTACCGACGTGCTTTGCACACAGGTGGCTGGCGAGTGTCAGTTTCTCCAACTTTAGTTGAACCGAGTGTGGCTACGCCCGGTCCTTGTGAAGGTTAAAACAGCACCAACTTGACAAACTATCGTTGTGGTTTTGATGCGTAGGTAAGAACGGTTCTTGCTAAGCCCAGTAGCAGCCACGTAAAATTTGCAACAACAAAGTTGTAATGCCCTCGATGCGGCTATATCTCCCACGTGTCGAAGCACGACTTAGAGGCATAACCGCATTGAAAGCAATGTCGCAAGTGAGGTAAGCTTCACACAACCCATGTAATACATAAGGGAAAGAGATACATAGTTGGCTTACAATCGCCACTTCACGCAATACATGAGTAAAGCATTACATCAAACAGATAAAATCAAGGTCCGACTACGGAACCAAAATAAAAGAAGACTACCCCAAATGCTACACAGATCCCTGATTGACCCCAACTGGGCTCCACTACCGATCAGCTGAAACGAAACAACACAACGAACAAGATCTTCATCGAGCTCCTCCTTGAGCTCGGGTGCGTCACCTGCACGGTTTCATCAGCACCTGCAAACTAGTTTTGGAAGTATCTGTGAGTCACGAGGACTAAGCAATCTCACACCCGCGAGATCAAGACTATTTAAGCTTATAGGTAGGGTAAAAGGTATGTGGTGGAGCTGCAGCAAGCGACTAGCATATATGGTGGCTAACATACGCAAATGCGAGCGAGAAGAGAAGGCAAAGCACGGTCGATGAACTATGATCAAGAAGTGATCCTAGAAAAACCTACGTCAAGCATAACTCCAACACCGTGTTCACTTCCCGGACTCCGCCGAGAAGAGACCATCACGGTTACACACGCGGTTGGTGTATTTTAATTAAGATCAACTTCGGGTTTTCTACAACCGGACATTAACAAATTCCCATCTGCCTCATAACCGCGGGCACGGCTTTCGAAAGATAATACCCTGCAGGGGTGTCCCAACTTAGCCCATTATAAGCTCTCACGGTCAACGTAGGATATTCCTTCTACCGGGAAGACCCGATCACTCTCGGAATCCCGGCTACAAGACATTTCGACAATGGTAAAACAAGACCAGCAAGACCACCAGCTGTGCCGACAAATCCCGATAGGAGCTGCACATATCTCGTTCTCAGGGCACACCGGATAAGCGAAGCGTACAGGTACCGATGTAACCCAAGTTGCCAAGGGATGGTCCCACACGGTGCTCTAGTTTGGACCAACACTCGAAGGAGCACTGGCCCGGGGGTTAAAATAAAGATGACCCTTGAGTCTGCAGAACCCAAGGGAAAAAGGCTTAGGTGGCAAATGGTAAAACCAAAGTTGGGCCTTGCTGGAGGAGTCTTATTCAAAGCGAACTGTCAAGGGGGTCCCATAAATCACCCAACCGTGTAAGGAACGCAAAATCCGGGAACATAATACCGATATGACGGAAACTAGGGCGGCAAGAGTGGAACAAAACACCAGGCATAAGGCCGAGCCTTCCACCCTTTACCAAGTATATAGATGCATTAATTAAATAAGAGATATTGTGATATCCCAACAAGTAAACATGTTCCAACAAGGAACAACATCTCCATGTTCCAACAAGGAACAAACTTCATCTTCACCTGCAACTAAGAATGCTATAAGAGGGGCTGAGCAAAGCGGTAACATAGCCAAACAACGGTTTGCTAGGACAAGGTGGGTTAGAGGCTTGGTTTGACAATATGGGAGGCATGATAAGCAAGTGGTAGGTATCACAACATAGGGATAGCAAAAGAGCGAGCAACTAGCAAGCAAAGATAGAAGTGATTTTGAGGGTATGGTCATCTTGCCTGAGATCCCGCAAGGAAGAAGAATGAGTCCATGAAGAAGACAAACGGTCGTAGTCAAACAAATCCTCACAACTCCGGGACAAAACCGAAGCTAACGAGAGGCAACCCGGAAACAAACAAACAACATGGTAAACCAACAAGTACAAACATGGCATGATGCACAACCAAGTATGATGCATGTCCGGTTTAAATAGCATCGCATGGAAAAATGCACAAACAACACTACAAATTAAGTGGAGCTCAATATGCAACGGTTGCATATTGACGAAACACCACATAAATCATTTAGTTCTCTCTCGGTTATGTACCCAACAATATTAAATGTTGTTAAACATGGCAAGAGGTGAAACATATGAAAACTACCTAACTAGGCAAGTTTAAATGAGGCCGGAAACAACAAACAACAATTCCGGTAAATCCCCATATGCATTTATCAAATTAATGGAAACATCAAATATAAACATTTTAAATGTTGTTATTATGATGCGGATAACATATGCAAGTTTTAAGCAATTTTATGAAAATGTTGACATGAGCATGTTAAGAAGCATTTGGTCACCATGAAGGAACGAAAGGGGTGCCACGGCAACGGCAACGGAAATGGTGCCACGGCAACAATCCGGTTCCGACAAATCATTGAGATATCGATGCAAAAGAAGCAAGTGCGCGAATGTGGGGAACATGCAAGAGATGGGGAGTGATCCCGGATACCGGGTGTCCCACATGACGGTGGCATGGCAAACGAGGAACGTACAAAGACAATTCGATCACGGTGCAAACTCGAGCATCTCATACAACACACAAGCATTCGTTCTCGGAAGGGCATCTCGGCGGTTATACCTTCGAAGCGTGCATTTTCAGAACGGATCAAGTTCATAGTGTAAGTAGACGTTCTCGGGAGCGGTCGTAGAGGAAGTAGTGGTTCATGTTTCGTAGATGTTCGGGGCCACGACAAGGAACTTGACGTCCATGGGGTCTTCACGGGTCGACGTTGGTGGTACATGTTTCGTAGTCGTTCGAGTCATCGGTAGAGGAACTTGGTGGCCCTCCAACATGGCACATTCGAAGGATACTTGGTGAATGCCCGTAGTCGTACACGGGTCGTAGAGGAACTTGACGCATCGAAGTGTGTAGTCGTACTCGGTGTTACATGTAGTCGAGCTTGACGTATCCGAGGGCTCCGGGCGTCGTGGTACTTGTCGAAATCCACATCGGATGTAGTTGTACACTTTGAAGAGGAACTTGGTGTGTCCAAATCTGCGGGCGTTGGTGTCCAACAGGACAATTCGAACAGGCTACAACCGAAGGCAGCACGGCTTGTGGTTGTTGTGCTCGCGGAAGAAGATGCCAGGGACACGTGAGCGATGACAATGCTAAGCAGGAACTTGGGCGAACTGCATTGGCCGAAACGGAAGGTGGAGGTCGGCTTGTAGCAGAGGAACGACAGGAGCAGAGGAGCGCCATGGTCATGCGAGCGACGGGGCACAACAGTGATGCGGCAAGGAGCTCCCGCTCCTGTCTATGACGGCAGAGGAGCGCCAGCAGGGACCGAGGCGTGGCAGGGGAGGACCCTGGCGAGGCACAGCCAGATCCGGTGGTGGCGGCAGCGGGCTCTAGTGGTGGCGAAAGGGCGCGACGACGATGGGGCACCTGGTCGCCGTAGAGGAAGCAGAGGATGGCGTGGGTCCGGCGACGACGGAGAACGACAGGATGCGGCGAGGCTGCGCTGGCACTTGGCGAAGGCGTGGCCATGGACGATGCGAGGGAGACGGCTCGGGGAGGCACAGGAGACTTGACGCGGCGGTGGCTTGGCGCTGGAGGAAGCAACAAGGCAGCGCCATGGAGAGGCACGGCTGGCCAGGGGGTGCGAGCAGAAGGGAGCTCCTCTCCCTGGCTCGATGCGTGCATGTGTGTGAGTGGCGGCGCAGGGAGGGGCAAGAGGGAGAGATGGGGATCGGGAGAGAGCGTGGTGAGGGGCTAGGGTTAGATGGTCCTCGAGCTGGGCTGCGGATGGGCCTTAGGCCAAATGGACTGGAATTGCAGGCTCTCTCTCGATTTTAAAGAAATAGAGGCTTGGAAGAAATGCCGAGAGAGGTTGAAGTGGAGTTTGGGCATAAAGTTAATTTTCCCAGACCCACAAAAATGAGCTTGATACCAGAAAAATAGAAGTGGGCATGATTGCAAGTTTAAATTCAAACTCATTTGATTATAAATCAAATGGGTTTGAACTAGCACATGGTAAAAGGAAGGTCCAAAAATGTTGGGAATTTTGGTGGTGATTTGAGAAGTGATGAAACAAATTATGGGAATAGTTGAGGCCAAGGGTTTAGATAGAAAGGCATGGGATTCGTTTGCAATTGTGTTATGGTTAATTCCAAAACAATGGAATATTATTTTTATAGCTCCCTAATAATATTGGAAGGATATATGTTATGAAGAGAAATCACCATGTGCATTTACCTCGATTTAAATGGACCGAAGATCCATATGATTTTATTTAGATGGGTTTTTAAAAGGGTTGCATGATGACATGATGCAATGCAAATGATACAAAATGATGAGATGCATGACATGAACAAAATGCAAAACAAGAGACAAAAACCCAACCACGAAGGAAATAAAATATCGCATCTCCGGAAAAAGGCAAGAGTTGGAGTTACGAATAAGGAAAGTTGTATCCGGGGCGTTACAACACTCCACCACTACGAGAGGATCTCGTCCCGAGATCTAGGATGGCACCGGAGAGAAACGGAGGAGGAAGAGAAGAGGTAAAACTAAGTTGCTTCTTTGACGAATGAGTGAAACCACGAACCTTGAGAGGTTGAGCAATTTAAAAGAAAGAGTACAATAGAGATGAACGAGATTGCAAACAATCCGGTAGAAAATAGGAAGGAGTATTACGAGAACTTGAAGGTTGAAAGACATGGAAATAAGAGCTTCACGAACGAAAAGAATATGACCACCTCGGTATCATTAGATAGCCAAGGAACAAGAATGACCGAATTTGGACGGCACTCCGGTAGAAAAGAGAAGAAAACTTGATGAGATGAAAAGATATTGAAGAGATGATACAACACTCCGGTTAAATGGATAAGCAAGAAAAGAACACGATCCTCACAAAACGAGGTGATGGGTGAAGAGCACAACATCACAATGCCTCCGTAACGAAAGAATAGAAGTTAGATCATTGGGATAAAGGGACGGAGAAGAAAATGACAACTTTTGCCACAAGTGAGCTTGGAAAGTACCCTTCCAAGAAGGTTAGAACGGAGTTGTTGGAAAACCAACAACGAAACGAATAAGCTTGTAGTGGGCTTATGGCAAACATCTCAAAATGATGAGGTGACAACCGGCCACTAATGGAAACCATTGATTTGATTGAGAGCACCAACGAGATGAAAAACTTCTTCACCGACATGATAGAGAGATAACTTGGAACATTGATAAGCACCACAAATGGCAACATTCCCAATGGAAGGATTTAGGTGAAATATATCCCAAGATAACTCCAACAAAGAGATTGATGGATTTAAAATACCTCATTCTTGACAACATATGAATCACGAAACATGAATGAAAATTGTCAAGAGTGATATAACGCCATCTCCAAGATAAGGTAGAAAGAATGCACTTTAGAATGCAAGATGAAGAATGCTTGGACTCCACAAAACAAAACATGTATTGAGCACCATGTTTATTTTTAGAGTAACGCTTGGCTGATCTTAACTTCAAGAGAAAACTTGAAGAACAATTCGAGAATCAAAGAAATCCTTGATGAACCATCATGAAGAGCTCCGGTAACAAAAGGACGATGAGATAAAATTGAGGGATGAATGAGTAAGATTAAAGTCTTACGATGATTTAGATTGAGCTTCGCGGCAAGACAACAAAAAAAAACTTGGAACTCCGGATAAGAATGATGAGCAATTGAAAGTAAGAATTTTTTTGATGAACCTCCGGAATTAGGAATAGAATTTACTCGATGAAACAAGAATAAGAATTACATCATGCTTATCCCTCATCAATTAAATTGATGACAAGCAATGGATTTGGCATACTACTTATTCTCGTAGAAAGGATTAAGATAGATATGGCGCAAACTTGGGATGGTATTGATGGAACCACCGGTGGAATTTGGAAACAACGAATGAATTAATATGATAACGAAGGAAGTGAAATCTTGAACGAACCACCATAAGAATTGAAAATGAACGAAGAAAAGATAAAGAAACACCGGGAAGAATTAGAAAATGAAGGAAGATACTTGAGAGAATTTAGATACATGAGAACGAAGAGATCATGAACTGAATAGAGGGTATTTGAATGATGCACCGGTAAGATTTGGAGAACGAGAGCTGAAAGCTTGAATGAATAATTCTGAGATGATGGGCTCCGGAGAATCAAACTGAAATGACCTCTGAAATGCTCCGGATGGGTGAAAAGAAGTCTCACAATCGAAAACAATTATGAGAGGATGACAACAAGCTAGAACCATGAATCTTGAAGAGAATGGAGCAAGATTTAAGAGAAACTCTTCTTCGGTCTTCAAATCCGAGAATGACGACGAGAAACACCACCATGAATTGTTGAGGCACTCCGGAATGAAAATTGGAAAGGTTGGACCAACAATGAAAATAATTTGAAAGATCTTGGAGAAAGACATTTGACTGATGATAAATCATTCTTACGTCAAGCTCCGAAAAGAATTTGAGAATCGCTCCGGGAAAATTAGAAGAGTCAGGTAAGATCCTGGGAAAAGACCTGTGGGTTAGGGCCCACTGAAAAGAAAACATCGTTGGAAAAGATTACTTGACAGGGAGGTTGCACCGGCTGATTTAAATGGCTTGAATAAGATAACAATCTCGAAATAGTAAGAATTAATGCGGAGTGAAAAACAAGAATCTTCAGAGATATCTTCAGCACTTCGGAACAAATGAATAGCGAGAGGTGAATTATTATGAGGTGCACCGGTATGAGAAAACATTTGAAACGAGGAAAAGGATATGATTGATAAAGCTTGAATTTAATCCACTGGAGAAGAAAAGAATGACGAATGATGAACTTGAAACTCCTGACCATCTTCATGATAATCACCGGATAAGAACATTGAAGGAAAGAATGAAGAAACTTCCATCAATAAAAAGGATACTTGATTAAGAAATTTGAGTCCTTGAAGAAAAGAGTGGGAGGGTGGGAAAACAAAGGCAACTTGGGTCGGATGAAACAAACAGTGTTGAGAAAAAGATTAGAATTGACCTTGCGAATGTTGGAATGATCGGATTTACTTGGAGAGAAGCACACCGGTTGGAAAAGAATTAACATGACAACCTCGATGATCAAGAAGGATTAGTATTCACATTTCAATATGAGAACACCGTTTAGGGAATGTATGGATCAACACTTGACATCGAAGCAACTCGAATACCACAAACAAAACAAAACAAAGGGTTTGGCTTGCAGAATAAGCCGGAACAAATACACATGATAGAGATTTACCCAATCCCATATCATGCATCTGTCGGAAAGATATTCTAGGAGCTACTTGAATTCCCACCTATAAACTCTCGAAACTTTCTGGTTATGCAATCTGGTGTTGGGGATACAGGGGACACAAAATATATCACCCAAACTAACAATACCTAGATCCAGCTGTATCCATCCTTCAACACATAACCAAGAAAACTCCGGAAATCGTCTACCTCAACCTTCGAAAAGCATTCGTTATACAAGTTATGGCAATACTCCCGCACTCGCCTCAGTACTGGGCTATCAGGGTTATCTCACCAACAACTATACAAAAGAGATTTTCGATGTCGGCGTACTAAACTCAGGTATTCCAGAACTGCAACGATAAAATTATGACGACAACACCTCAGAGCTCAACTCCCCGGGACACTTCCACTAAACCCCTGCTGACAGGAGGCACCAAGACAAATGTTGTCATCACAAAACCATCGGAACGATTCTAAGATACCCGCGTGATCCTAAATTTTTTTTAGTGAAATTTGAGAAGAGAAGAGTCAAAACTCTACGTCAGGATGCCTTACCAGAGCGATGAGTAGACTGGGAAGTAAAAAGAATTCCTAAACTCTCTGATACATAATTCCTAAATAACTCAAAACATATTTCTAGACACAACTCGGCCACTAAAAACGATCAATCAGTGTGGGCTCCTAAGGTCGGGGAAGGCTCTGATTACCAACTTGTAACGCCCTCGATGCGGCTATATCTCCCACATGTCGAAGCACGACTTAGAGGCATAACCGCATTGAAAGCAATGTCGCAAGTGAGGTAATCTTCACACAACCCATGCAATACATAAGGGAAGGAGATACATAGTTGGCTTACAATCGCCACTTCATGCAATACATGAGTAAAGCATTACATCAAACAGTTACAATCAAGGTCCGACTACGGAACCAAAATAAAAGAAGACTACCCCAAATGCTACACAGATCCCTGATCGACCCCAACTGGGCTCCGCTACTGATCAGCTGAAACGAAACAACACAACGAACAAGATCTTCATCGAGCTCCTCCTTGAGCTCGGGTGCGTCACCTGCACGGTTTCATCGGCACCTGCAAACTGGTTTTGGAAGTATCTATGAGTCACGGGGACTCAGAAATCTCACACCCGCGAGATCAAGACTATTTAAGCTTATAGGTAGGGTAAAAGGTATGAGGTGGAGCTGCAGCAAGCGACTAGCATATATGGTGGCTAACATACGCAAATGAGAGCGAGAAGAGAAGGCAAAGCACGGTCGATGAACTATGATCAAGAAGTGATCCTAGAACAACCTACGTCAGGCATAACTCCAACACCGTGTTCACTTCCCGGACTCCGCCGAGAAGAGACCATAACGGTTACACACGCGGTTGGTGTATTTTAATTAAGATCAACTTCGGGTTTTCTACAACCGGACATTAACAAATTCCCATCTGCCTCATAACCGCGGGAACGGCTTTCGAAAGATAATACCCTGCAAGGGTGTCCCAACTTAGCCCATTATAAGCTCTCACGGTCAACGAAGGATATTCCTTCTACCGGGAAGACCCGATCAGTCTCGGAATCCCGGCTACAAGACATTTCGACAATGGTAAAACAAGACCAGCAAGACCACCCGCTGTGCTGACAAATCCCGATAGGAGCTGCACATATCTCGTTCTCAGGGCACACCGGATAAGCGAAGCGTACATGTATCGATGTAACCCAAGTTGCCAAGGGATGGTCCAGCACGATGCTCTAGTTTGGACCAACACTCGAAGGAGCACTGGCCCGGGGGTTAAAATAAAGATGACCCTTGAGTTTGCAGAACCCAAGGGAAAAAGGCTTAGGTGGCAAATGGTAAAACCAAAGTTGGGCCTTGCTGGAGGAGTCTTATTCAAAGCGAACTGTCAAGGGGGTCCCATAAATCACCCAACCGTGTAAGGAACGCAAAATCCGGGAACATAATACCGATATGACGGAAACTAGGGCGGCAAGAGTGGAACAAAACACCAGGCATAATGCCGAGCCTTCCACCCTTTACAAAGTATATAGATGCATTAATTAAATAAGAGATATTGTGATATCCCAACAAGTAAACATGTTCCAACAAGGAACAACATCTCCATGTTCCAACAAGGAACAAACTTCATCTTCACCTGCAACTAACAACACTATAAGAGGGGCTGAGCAAAGCGGTAACATAGCCAAACAACGGTTTGCTAGGACAAGGTGGGTTAGAAGCTTGGTTTGACAATATGGGAGGCATGATAAGCAAGTGGTAGGTATCGCAGCATAGGCATAGCAAAAGAACGAGCAACTAGCAAGCAAAGATATAAGTGATTTCGAGGGTATGGTCATCTTGCCTGAGATCCCGCAAGGAAGAAGAACGAGTCCATGAAGAAGACAAACTGACGTAGTCAAACGAATCCTCACAACTCCGGGACAAAACCGAAGCTAACGAGAGGCAACCCGGAAACAAACAAACAACATGGTAAACCAACAAGCACAAACATGGCATGATGCACAACCAAGTATGATGCATGTACGGTTTAAATAGCATGGCATGGAAAAATGCACAAACAACACTACAAATTAAGTGGAGCTCAATATGCAACGGTTGCATATTGACGAAACACCACATAACTCATTTAGTTCTCTCTCGGTTATGTACCCAACAATATTAAATGTTGTTAAACATGGCAAGAGGTGAAACATATGAAAACTACCTAACTAGGCAAGTTTAAATGAGGCCGGAAACAACAAACAACAATTTCGGTAAATCCCCATATGCATTTTGCAAACTAATGGAAACATCAAATATAAACATTTTAAATGTTGTTATTATGATGCGAATGACATATGCAAGTTTTAAGCAATTTTATCAAAATGTTGACATGAGCATGTTAAGAAGCATTTGGTCACCATGAAGGAACGAAAGGGGTGCCACGGCAACGGCAACGGAAATGGTGCCACGGCAACAATCCGGTTCCGACAAATCATTGAGATATCGATGCAAAAGAAGCAAGTGCGCGAATGTGGGGAACATGCAAGCGATGGGGAGTGATCCCGGATACCGGGTGTCCCACATGACGGTGGCATGGCAAACGAGGAACGTACAAAGACAATTCGATCACGGTGCAAACTCGAGCATCTCATACAGCACACAAGCATTCGTTCTCGAAAGGGCATCTCGGCGGTTATACCTTCGAAGCGTGCATTTTCAGAACGGATCAAGTTCATAGTGGAAGTAGACGTTCTCGGGAGCAGTCGTAGAGGAAGTAGTGGTTCATGTTTCGTAGATGTTCGGGGCCACGACACGGAACTTGACGTCCATGGGGTCTTCACGGGTCGACGTTGGTGGTACATGTTTCGTAGTCGTTCGAGTCATCGGTAGAGGAACTTGGTGGCCCTCCAACTTGGCACATCCGAAGGATACTTGGTGAATCCCCGTAGTCGTACACGGGTCGTAGAGGAACTTGACGCATCGAAGTGTGTAGTCGTACTCGGTGTTACATGTAGTCGAGCTTGACGTATCCGAGGGCTCCGGGCGTCGTGGTACTTGTCGAAATCCACATCGGATGTAGTTGTACACTTTGAAGAGGAACTTGGTGCGTCCAAATCTGCGGGCGTTGGTGTCCAACAGGACAATTCGAACAGGCTACAACCGAAGGCAGCAGGGCTTGCGGTTGTTGTGCTCGCGGAAGAAGATGCCAGGGACACGTGAGTGATGACGATGCTAAGCAGGAACTTGGGCGAACTGCATTGGCCGAAACGGAAGGTGGAGGTCGGCTTGTAGCAGAGGAACGACAAGAGCAGAGGAGCGCCTTGGTCATGCGAGCGACGGGGCACAACAGTGATGCGGCAAGGAGCTCCCGCTCCTGTCTATGACGGCAGAGGAGCGCCAGCAGGGACCGAGGCGCGGCAGGGGAGGACCCTGGCGAGGCACTGCCGGATCCGGTGTTGGCGGCAGCAGGCTCTAGTGGTGGCGAAAGGGCGCGACGACGATGGGGCACCTGGTCGCCGTAGAGGAAGCAGAGGATGGCGCGGGTCCGGCAACGACAGAGAACGGCAGGACGCGGCGAGGCTGCGCTGGCACTTGGCGAAGGCGTGGCCATGGACGACGCGAGGGAGACGGCTCGGGGAGGCACAGGGGACTTGACGCGGCGGTGGCTTGGCGCTGGAGGAAGCAACAAGGCAGCGCCATGGAGGGGCACGGCTGGCCAGGGGGTGCGAGCAGAAGGGATCTCCTCTCCCTGGCTCGATGCGTGCGTGTGTGTGAGTGGTGGCGCAGGGAGGGACGAGAGGGAGAGATGGGGATCGGGAGAGAGCGTGGTGAGGAGCTAGGGTTAGATGGTGCTCGAGTTGGGCTGCGGATGGGCCTTAGGCCAAACGGACTGGAATTGCAGGCTCTCTCTCGATTTCAAAGAAATAGAGGCTTGGAAGAAATGCCGAGAGAGGTTGAAGTGGAGTTTGGGCATAAAGTTAATTTTCCCAGACCAACAAAAATGAGCTTGATCCCAGAAAAATAGAAGTGGGCATGATTGCAAGTTTAAATTCAAACTCATTTGATTATAAATCAAATGGGTTTGAACTAGGACATGGTAAACGGAAGGTCCAAAAATGTTGGGAATTTTGGTGGAGATTTGAGAAGTGATGAAACAAATTATGGGAATAGTTGAGGCCAAGGGTTTAGATAGAAAGGCATGGGATTCGTTTGCAATTTTGTTATGGTTAATTCCAAAACAATGGAATATTATTTTTATAGCTCCCTAATAATATTGGAAGGATATATGTTATGAAGAGAAATCACCATGTGTATTTCCCTCGATTTAAATGGACCGAAGATCCATACGATTTTATTTAGATGGGTTTTTAAAAGGGTTGCATGATGACATGATGCAATGCAAATGATGCAAAATGATGAGATGCATGACATGAACAAAATGCAAAACAAAAGACAAAAACCCAACCACGAAGGAAATAAAATATCGCATCTCCGGAAAAAGGCAAGAGTTGGAGTTACGAATAAGGAAACTTGTATCCGGGGCGTTACAAAAGTAGAGGACGTCTAACTTGTTTTTGCAGGGTATGTTGTGATGTGATATGGTCAAGACATGATGCAAAATTTTATTGTATGCGATGATCATGTTTTGTAACCGAGTTATCGGCAACTGGCAGGAGCCATATGGTTGTCGCTTTATTGTATGCAATGCATCGCCCTGTAATGCTTTACTTTATCACTAAGCGGTAGCGATAGTCGTAGAAGCATAAGATTCGCAAGACGACAACGATGCTACGATGGAGATCAAGGTGTCGCGCCGGTGACGATGGTGATCATGACGTTGCTTCGGAGATGGAGATCACAAGCACAAGATGATGGCCATATCATATCACATATATTGATTGCGTGTGATGTTTATCCTTTATGCATCTTATCCTGCTTTGTTTGACGGTAGCATTATAAGATGATCTCTCCCTAAATTTCAAGATAAAAGTGTTCTCCCTAAGTATGCACCATTGCCAAAGTTCGTCGTTCCCAGACACCACGTGATGATCGGGTATGATAAGCTCTACGTCCATCTACAACGGGTGCAAGCCAGTTTTGCACACGCAGAATACTCAGGTTAAACTTGACGAGCCTAGCATATGCAGCTATGGCCTCGGAACACTGAGACCGAAAGTTCGAGCGTGCATCATATAGTAGATATGATCAACATAGTGATGTTCACCATTGAAAACTACTCCATTTCACGTGATGATCGGTTATGGTTTAGTTGATTTGGATCACGTGATCACTTAAAAGATTAGAGAGATGTCTTTCTAAGTGGGAGTTCTTAAGTAATATGATTAATTGAACTTAAATTTATCATGAACTTAGTACCTGATAGTATCTTGCTTGTTTATGTTTGATTTTAGATAGATGGCCCGTGCTGTTGTATCGTTGAATTTTAATGTGTTCCTTGAGAAAGCAAAGTTGAAAGATGATGGTAGCAATTACACGGACTGGGTCCGTAACTTGAGGATTATCCTCATTGCTGCACAGAAGAATTACGTCCTGGAAGCACCATTGGGTGCCAGGCCTGCTGCTGATGCAACTAACGATGTTAAGAACGTCTGGCAGAGCAAAGCTGATGACTACTCGATAGTTCAATGTGCCATGCTTTACAGCTTAGAACCAGGTCTTCAACGACGTTTTGAACATCATGGAGCATATGAGATGTTCCAGGAGTTGAAGTTAATATTTCAAGAAAATGCCCGGATTGAGAGATATGATCTCTCCAATAAGTTCTATAGCTGCAAGATGGAGGAGAACAGTTCTGTCAGTGAGCATATACTCAAAATGTCTAGGTATAATAATCACTTGATTCAACTGGGAGTTAATCTTCCAGATGATTGCATCATTGACAGAATTCTCCAATCACTGCCACCAAGCTACAAGAGCTTCGTGATGAACTATAATATGCAAGGGATGGACAAGACAATTCCTGAGCTCTTCGCAATGCTAAAGGCTGCGGAGCTAGAAATCAAGAAGGAGCATCAAGTGTTGGTGGTCAACAAGACCACTAGTTTCAAGAAAAAGGGCAATGGGAAGAAGAAGGAGAACTTCAACAAGAACAGCAAGCAAGTTGCTGCTCAGGAGAAGAAACCCAAATCTGGACCTAAGCCTGAAACTGAGTGCTTCTACTGCAAGCAGACTGGTCACTGGAAGCGGAACTGCCCCAAGTATTTGGCTGATAAGAAGGATGGCAATGTGAACAAAGGTATATGTGATATACATGTTATTGATGTGTACCTTACTAGAGCTCGCAGTAGCACCTGGGTATTTGATACTGGTTCTGTTGCTAATATTTGCAACTCGAAACAGGGACTACGAATTAAGCAAACACCGACAAAGGACGAGGTGACGATGCGCGTAGGAAATGGTTCCAAAGTCGATGTGATCGCGGTCGGCACGCTACCTCTACATCTACCTTCGGGATTAGTATTAGACCTAAATAATTGTTATTTGGTGCCAGTGTTGAGCATGAACATTATATCTGGATCTTGTTTGATGCGAGACGGTTATTCATCTAAATCACAGAATAATGGTTGTTCTATTTATGTGAGTAATATATTTTATGGTCATGCACCCTTGAAGAGTGGTCTATTTTTGATGAATCTCGATAGTAGTGATACACATATTCATAATGTTGAAGCCAAAAGATGCAGAGTTGATAATGATAGTGCAACTTATTTGTGGCACTGCCGTTTAGGTCATATCTTTGTAAAGCGCATGAAGAAACTCCATACTGATGGACTTTTGAAACCACTTGATTATGAATCTCTTGGTACTTGCGAACCGTGCCTTATGGGCAAGATGAGTAAAATGCCATTCTCCGGTACTATGGAGAGAGCAACAAATTTGTTGGAAATCATACATACAGATGTATGTGGTCCGATGAATGTTGAGGCTCGTGGCGGATATCGTTATTTTCTCACCTTCACAGCTGATTTAAGCAGATATGGGTATATCTACTTAATGAAACATAAGTCTGAAACATTTGAAAAGTTCAAAGAATTTCAGAGTGAAGTTGAAAATCATCGTAACAAGAAAATAAAGTTTCTATGATCTGATCATGGAGGAGAATATTTGAGTTACGAGTTTGATCTACATTTGAAACAATGCGGAATAGTTTCGCAACTCACGCCACCCGGAACACCACAGCGTAGTGGTGTGTCCGAACATCGTAATCATACTCTACTAGATATGGTGCGATCTATGATGTCTCTTACAAATTTACCGCTATCGTTTTGGGATTATGCTTTAGAGACGGCCGCATTCACGTTAAATAGGGCACCATTAAAATCCGTTGAGACGATGCCTTATGAACTGTGGTTTGGCAAGAAACCAAAGTTGTCGTTTCTTAAAGTTTGGGGCTGCGATGCTTATGTGAAAAAGCTTCAACCTAATAAGCTCGAACCCAAATCGAAGAAATGTGTCTTCATAGGGTACCCAAAGGAAACTGTTGGGTACACCTTCTATCACAGATCCGAAGGCAAGACATTCGTTGCTAAAAATGGATCCTTTCTAGAGAAGGAGTTTCTATCGAAAGAAGTGAGTGGGAGGAAAGTAGAACTTGATGAGGTAACTGTACCTGCTCCCTTATTGGAAAGTAGTTCATCACAGAAATCGGTTTATGTGACACCTACACCAATTAGTGAGGAAGTTGATGATGATGATCATGAAACTTCAGATCAAGTTGTTCCTGAACCTCGTAGATCAACCAGAGTAAGATCCGCACCAGAGTGGTACGGTAATCCGGTTCTGGAAGTCATGCTACTAGATCATGGTGAACCTACGAACTATGAAGAAGCGATGGTGAGCCCAGATTCCGCAAAATGGCTAGAAGCCATGAAATCTGAGATGGGATCCATGTATGAGAACAAAGTGTGGACTTTGGTTGACTTGCCCGATGAACGGCAAGAAATTGAGAATAAATGGATCTTCAATAAGAAGACTGACGCTGACGGTAATGTTACTGTCTAGAAAACTCGACTTGTCGCGAAACATTTTTGACAAGTTCAAGGGATTGACTACAATGAGAACTTCTCACCCGTAGCGATTCTTAAGTCTGTTTGAATCATGTTAGCAATTGCCGAATTTTATGATTATGAAATTTGGCAGATGGATGTCAAAACTGCATTCCTGAATGGATTTCTGGAAGAAGAGTTGTATATGATGCAACCGGAAGGTTTGATCTATCCAAAGGGAGCTAACAAAGTGTGCAAGCTCCAGCGATCCATTTATGGACTGGTGCAAGCCTCTCGGAGTTGGAATAAACGCTTTGATAGTGTGATCAAAGCATTTGGTTTTATACAGACTTTTGGAGAAGCCTGTATTTACAAGAAAGTGAGTGGGAGCTCTGTAGCATTTCTGATATTATATGTGGATGACATACTACTGATCAGAAATGATATAGAATTTCTGGATAACATAAAGGGATACTTGAATAAGAGTTTTTCAATGAAAGACCTCGGTGAAGCTGCTTACATATTGGGCATTAAGATCTATAGAGATAGATCAAGACGCTTAATTGGACTTTCTCAAAGCACATACCTGACAAAGTTTTGAAGAAGTTCAAAATGGATCAGGCAAAGGAAGGACTCTTGCCTGTGTTACAAGGTGTGAAGTTGAGTAAGACTCAATGCCTGACCACTGCTGAAGATAGAGAGAAAATGAAAGATGTTCCCTATGCTTCAGCCATAGGCTCTATCATGTATGCAATGTTGTGTACTAGACCTGATGTGTGCCTTGCTATAAGTCTGGCAGGGAGGTACCAAAGTAATCCAGGAGAGGATCACTAGACAACGGTCAAGAACACCTGAAGTACTTGAAAAGGACTAAGGATATGTTTCTCGTATATGGAGGTGACAAAGAGCTCATCGTAAATGGTTATGTTGATACAAGCTTTCACACTGATCAGGACGATTCTAAATTGCAAATCAGAGACGTGTTTACATTAAATGGTGGAGCTGTCAGTTGGTGCAGTTCTAAACAAAGCGTCGTGGCGGGATCTACATGTGAAGTGGAGTACATAGCTGCTTCGGAAGCAGCAAACGAAGGAGTCTGGATGAAGGAGTTCATATCCGATCTAGGTGTCATACCTAGTGCATCGGGTCCAACGAAAATCTTTTGTGACAATACTGGTGCAATTGCATTGGCAAAGGAATCCAGATTTCACAAGAGAACCAAGCACATCAAGAGAAACTTCAATTCCATCCGGGATCTAGTCTAGGTGGGAGACATAGAGATTTGCAAGATACATACGGATCTGAATGTTGCAGACCCGTTGACTAAGCCTCTTCCACGTGCAAAACATGATCAGCACCAAGGCTCCATGGGTGTTAGAATCATTGCTGTATAATCTAGATTATTTACTCTAGTGCAAGTGGGAGACTGAAGGAAATATGCTCTAGAGGCAATAATAAAGTTATTATTTATTTCCTTATATCATGATAAATGTTTATTATTCATGCTAGAATTGTATTAACCGGAAACATAATACTTGTGTGAATACATAGACAAACAGAGTGTCACTAGTATGCCTCTACTTGACTAGCTCGTTGATCAAAGATGGTTATGTTTCCTAACCATAGACATTTGTTGTCATTTGATTAACAGGATCACATCATTAGGAGAATGATGTGATTGACATGACCCATTCCATTATCTTAGCACCCGATCGTTTAGTATGTTGCATTGCTTTCTTCATGACTTATACATGTTCCTATGACTATGATATTATGCAACTCCTGTTTGCCGGAGGAACACTTTGTGTGCTACCAAACGTCACAACGTAACTGGGTGATTATAAAGGAGCTCTACAAGTGTCTCCGAAGGTACATGTTGGGTTGGCGTATTTCGAGATTAGGATTTGTCACTCCGATTGTCGGAGAGTTATCTCTGGGCCCTATCGGTAATGCACATCACATAAGCCTTGCAAGCATTGCAACTAATTAGTTAGTTGTGAGATGATGTATTACGGAATGAGTAAAGAGACTTGCCGGTAACAAGGTTGAACTAGGTATTAAGATACCGATGATCGAATCTCGGGAAAGTAACATACCGATGACAAAGGGAACAACGTATGTTGTTATGCGGTCTGACAGATAAAGATCTTCGTAGAATATGTAGGAGCCATATGAGCATCCAGGTTCCGCTATTGGTTATTGACCAGAGACATGTCGCGGTCATGTCTACATTGTTCTCGAACCCGTAGGGTCCGCACGCTTAACGTTACGATGACAGTTTCATTATGAGTGTATATGTTTTGATGTACCGAAGGTTGTTCGGAGCCCCGGATGTGATCACGTACATAACGAGGAGTCTCGAAATGGTCGAGACATGAAGATTGATATATTGGATGACTATATTCGGACACCGGAAGTGTTCTGGAGAAGTATCGGATTAAACCGGAGTGCCGGAGGGTTATCGGTAACCTCGGGGGAACTAATGGGCCTTGTTGGGCCTTAGTGGAGAGAGAGGGGGTGGCCAGGGCTGGCCGCGCGCCCCCTCCCATTCTGGTCCGAATTGGACTAGGAGAGGGGGGGCGACGCCCCCCTTTCCTTCTCCCTGTCCCTCTCCTTCCTTCCCCCTCTCTCCCTTTAGGTGGAAACCTACTAGGACTTGGAGTCCTAGTAGGATTCCCCTCTTGGGGGCGCGCCATAGAGGGCCGGCCGGCCTCCCCCTTGCTCCTTCATATACGGGGGTAGGGGGACACCCTAGAGACACAACAATTGATCATTGATCTCTTAGCCGTGTGCGGTGCCCCCCTCCACCATAATCGTTGATAATATTGTAGTGGTGCTTAGGTGAAGCCCTGCGACGGCGCAACATCAAGATCGTCACCACGCCGTCGTGCTGACGAAACTCTTCCCCGACATTCTGCTGGATCAGAGTCCGGGGATCGTCATCGAGCTGAGCGTGTGCTAGAACTCGGAGGTGCCGTAGTTTCGGTGCTTGATCAGTCGGGCCGTGAAGACGTACGACTATATCAACCGCGTTGTTATAACGCTTCCGCTTTCGGTCTATGAGGGTACGTGGACAACACTCTCCCCTCTTGTTGCTATGCATCACCATGATCTTGCGTGTGCGTTGGATTTTTTTTGAAATTACTACGTTCCCCAGCACATACAAGACATTGTCCACCGCAACAGATCCGCCTCACCGAAAGCATTGTACACCGTGCCCGCTGATACGTCCATTTTGCATCATGCTTTTAGATTGATATTTATTGCATTATGGGCTGTTATTACACATTATGTCACAATACTTATGCCTATTATATCTTATTTTACAAGGTTTACATAAGGAGGGAGAATGCCTGCAGCTGGAATTCTGGGCTAGAAAAGGAGCAAATATTAGAGACCTATTCCGCACACGTCCAAAAGTCCTGAAACTCCACGAAAGTTATTTTTGGAAATAATAAAAAATATTGAGCGGAAGAAATACGTTAGGGGCCCCCCACCTATCCACGGGGGTGGGGGGCGCGCCTCGCTGCCTCATGGGCCCCCTGTTGGCTCTCTAGTGCCCATGTTCTTCTACATGAAGTCTTTCATCATAAGAAAAACCATAAGAAACCTTTCGGGACGAGACTCCGCCAACACGAGGCGGAACCTTGGCGGAACCAATCTAGGGCTCCGGTAGAGCTGTTCTGCCGGGGACACTTCCCTCCGGGAGGGGGAAATCATCGCCATCGTCATCACCAATGCTCCTCTCATCGGGAGAGGGCAATCTCCATCAACATCTTCACCAGCACCATCTCCTCTCAAAACCCTAGTTCATCTCTTGTATTCAATTCTTGTCTCCAAGTCCGGGATTGGTACATGTAGGTTGCTAGTAGTGTTGATTACTCCTTGTAGTTGATGCTAGTTGGTTTATTTGGTGGAAGATCATATGTTCAGATCCTTTATGCATATTAATAATCCTCTGATTATGAACATGAATATGCTTTGTGAGTAGTTACGTTTGTTCCTGAGGACATGGGAGAAGTCTTGCTATTAGTAGTCATGTGAATTTGGTATTCGTTCGATATTTTGATGAGATGTATGTTATCTATCCTCTAGTGGTGTTATGTGAACATCGACTACATGAAACTTCACCATTATTTGGGCCTAAAGGAAGGCATTGGGAAGTAATAAGTAGATGATGGGTTGCTAGAGTGACAGAAGCTTAAACCCTAGTTTATGCGTTGCTTCGTAAGGGGCTGATTTGGATCCATATGTTTCATGCTATGGTTAGGTTTACCTTAATACTTTTGTTGTAGTTGCGGACGCTTGCAATATAGGTTAATCATAAGTGGGATGCTTGTTCAAGTAAGAACAACACCCAAGCACCGGTCCACCCACATATCAAATTATCAAAGTACCGAACGCGAATCATATGAACGTGATGAAAACTAGCTTGACGATAATTCCCATGTGTCCTCGTGAGCGCTTTTCTCTATATAAGAGTTTGTCCAGGCTTGTCCTTTGCTACAAAAAGGATTGGGCCACCTTGCTGCACTTTATTTACTTGTGTTACTTGTTACTCGTTACAAATTATCCTATCACAAAACTATCTGTTACCTATTATTTCAGTGCTTGCAGAGAATACCTTGCTGAAATCCGCTTATCATTTTCTTCTGCTCCTCGTTGGGTTCGACACTCTTACTTATCGAAAGGACTACGATAGATCCCCTATACTTGTGGGTCATCACCAGCCGAAGCCTTCTTCCACTGCACTAGACCCGCTCCTCGGACGCCATATTCAACTCCATCGGGCCTGCTTTACTGACGCCGCAGCCTCATCAAGTTATTTCGATTTGTACTCCTTAGGTTTTTCTCTGCTTGATCGCGCAATTGTTCACTTACCACAGATGAGCTTTCCTGCATGCCGACAGGCGCCGCAATCGAAGCACCAGAGCCGCTTGAGAGACGGCGACAGCCGGCCCAAACTCAACCGCAGCACGAGCACCATTGACGATCCTTAGCTATCAAGTATGACAACGATACCCATACACCACCGAGAATCATGTACTATTATCCAACGGCCTGCGCCTACGTTCACATTCTTAGCATAAGCACCACACCTTTGAATTTCTTCAGGACATCATTCAATTTTTCATGAGACGCGTTATTCTGCTTGCCCCTGTAGGGCCATACTTCTGGCAGTGAACATGTTACATGTGCTAAATTACATACCAGTGCACATATAGTTAATATGCTTTAGTTTTGTCCTAAGTATTACTGTAATTCCTAGATATCACTGCCTACTACATTTATGATAATGGTGTTGTTCTGAAGCCACCTGTTGGTTCCATCAGACCGCGTCATGTTCTCTATGCTTAATTACACATAAGCAAACTAGCATGTGGTTCCATTGCTTTTTGTTCGTTTTACCCTACATTTTCTGATGCTAGCTATTACATCACTGCTCTGAGCCTCTGTTCATTACTTTTTTGTGTGTTCTTGATCTTCCCAAGCTGCATGACTTATTTGATGCTTCTATTAATTATGGAGCTGCCAACCCCATCAAGCAAAATATTTGTTCTTTCGGGGCTGGCACCTCGAGCAAGCATAAAAATAGAGGGAAGCAGATATATTGTCGTGTATGCACACACCATTCTTTCGTTAGTTTAGATGAACCATTGATGATCAATTCGAACCAGTGCATGCGACTAAAATTAATTTTACCTAAATAGAGGGTGCACAATAAACTACAACAACTAGATTTGCAACCATGGGATGCTGACAATATCTTCAAAGAACATTGCAACAGCAGCGAGGCTTCACAGCAACATATGGTAAGCCAGTGTGTTTTAGTACATGTGAAATGTAATGCGTGTGGGCTGCTTTCTTGGCGTGTGCCCTCAACCTGTAATCCTACAGAATTACAAATAGTTCAGTTGTCTGCTTTGCTGTATTGCTTGATTTGAATGCTTGTTTGTTACTTGTTACGCTATACCTGAGTTGGCCAATATGTCGGCAGTGCCTGTTGTACTATCGTAAAGAAATGCATGCCTAGTTCGTTTGAGTCCTTACTTTTCATCTGACATTCATCACAAGACTGTCTTCGTAGTTTATATGAGAACACACTGTTAAGTGCTTTCTCAGGTTATTGCAACTGCTTAGATGCCTTGGAAACTTAAATATAGTGGTGGTACACTCCCTTTCAACTAGGGATGTCAACTGTGTCTCGTTTAATCCCGATTGAAGTCCACTAGTGGTATGATAGTTCAAAAGAATTTTTGTTTTTTGAGGAAAATGAACTAGGGAGCTAGCAAAAATTAACTAGATGGGACTGGTAGTTGTCGTTTATTTTCCACTTATCCCTAGTTTCATCTTACCATTTTAATCTCTTTTTGGCTGATGCTGCTTCGGACCATTTAAATATAGCTTGCCATGCTCGGCACTAATTCGTATGTCGTTTACCATGTAAGCTTACTCCCTGGATCATGTGATAACCATATCTTACTTATGTCCAACGGAAACCTTCCAGGATGCCGTTCACACTAGGACACAATGTACAACCCCAAAATCTCTTTGTGGAAGCAGTGTATCATCCATGTTACCAGATGTTAGCAGTTCAGAGGCAACACCGCCGGAGAGCAGACTGAGCACAACTATGCTAGTTCTTGAGGCTCTACTAGAGGAAGAAAGAGATGGTGTGGCTGCCATGAATGAGGTAATCTCGATCTTGAAGCTGGAAATATGCAATTAGCTACACGCATTATGCAAGCAACCCAAGAATTGGAGGAAGTAAGAATGTTGCATTTGACGACGGAGGAGGTCCTGCTGCTTCTGCTATCTGAAGCCCGGGTTAATCCCAGTTCTTCTTTAGAAACAGTTGAAATTGTCATTAGATTACTCTACTTGCATGTTGTGTCATGTCTCGGAATGGATTATGTTGTAAGACCCCCTATGTTGTCCATGAGTTGTAATGATCCGAATTTTGTAGGCGAGGTAATCCTAAGTACTTGTATGACTGACATAAGGTGAACTGTTTTCCGAGTGAGCATATTGTATTGGATGAAATAGTTGTTTGACTCAAAGTGTATCAAACCTACTGAATTCGAAGATCATGGCATTTCTAAATCATAATCATATATAAAGGTGGAATAAATCTTTGTTGTGGTTTTGAAGAAATAAATAGCAAAACGTCCAATTATCTGTGGATATTCGTAATCAAATAAAAATTGGATTTGGATTTAGTTGCCAAGGCCCAAGGCAAACGTGAATTCTAATTCTCCCATGTTTTGAATGAAGCCGCTAAACACCCACTATCATTTGTGGGCTGCCCGAAGCAAGTGTTTGCGAGATGGAAATTACTGTCTACCCCTGACACTTGACATCCTTATCGACCGGATTTACAATGTGTCGATAGAGGCAGACTAGTAACTTCAATCAGACGTGACACGACGACCTCTGAGCCCATTCAGACACGGTGGGCGCCAAACCTAGGCGGCAAAACACATTTGATTCAAGCACGTCCAAAAGACACGTGTCTCTCCCTCCATTTCCCCATTCATCCACGATGGGTGGCAAAACAAACTCTCCTCGTCCGAAATCAATGTAGGCTAATATTTTAAATAGGGGCAGATGTGTAACTTCCCTTAGACGTGACACAACCGCCCTACCTGTCAGCCTTGTTCATACACCGTGGGCGCCAACCGTGGGCGGCAAAACACCCTCTCCTTGCCTGAAATCGTTACCGGCAAATATTTGGGAGATGCGAGATTATCGTCCTATCCCCAACCGACGTGATGTCTGGAATTTTAAACGGAGGATAAGTTCGTAACTTTCCCACATTTCAGACAAGCGCATCCAAAAGTTTGAGATCCCCCCTCCCATTCATACACCATCGGCGCCACGACAACCTCCCGACTGCGGCCAGCCTCCTCTGTCCGCCACCCCATCCTCCACCTTGCCGGAGCCGCTACCCCTACCCCATCGTCCACTACAAGAGATGGACGTCTCTCATCCATGGTGCCAGACCATGATCCCTTCATCATGTTGTCTCACTTCATCGGTGCCGTTGTCCACCTTGCCGTTCCCGCTCCTACGACCGCCTCGTCCACGTCAATAGCATTTATCCCCCGACCGAGCCGTCTACTGTCTAAAGTCTTCTTCCCCGCCACCGACAGCCATCGCACCCGCAGCACCCTCAACGAATTAGCAGGGGCCTACACGGTGTCGCAAGAGAGGTGGTACTCTTCCATATGTGCTTAAGTTATTGATCTCACATGGAAAATAGATCGTAAATTGTTTACTATACTTTTCTTGCCCGTACAAATCATAGTGGCTAGTTGAAAGAAAACATTTGTTGTGAAGTAGCTTTGTATGGTTTGCGTCTTCAGATCTGCCATGGCACGGTCACTATACTTGTAAAGATTATGGTTTCCCCCTTTGTATTCAGTACCATCATCATAGGTGCTTCACTGCTTCATGTTGTGCTAGCACTGCTCCTCGAGACCTCAACCCATCAAGCGAAACAACATGCCACTCATAATGCCAAAGCTCACGTGTTAAAATACGAATATGAGATGATACTCATATTACTAAAATAGAGAAGTTTAATTGGTCACCTAATGTACCTATATTCATTTCGAAAAGCATGTGCACCACCCACTGGTCCAGCTAGTTCCACTTTCCTGGTTTTCCCCTTTTATCTACTCTACCATGATCTGCGTAGGTGCTTTATGTCGTACTAGCATTACTCCACCCTTCAAGATAAACAACACAACACTCAAAATTCCAAAGCTTAGTTTTTAAAATATGATTGTGATATGATATTGATATTAGTTAACAGACAAATTTAATCGGGTAGCTAAAGGTCCCACTTGAGTTTCCAAATGCATGTCGTGACATATAGAAAGACACCAGAATTGCATTTCTTTGTCACTTGTTGACTGTACTTTCTTGTCGATACCAAATCTTAGTTGTTATTTCAAAGCAAACATCGGTTTCTAACTACCCTTTGCGCGGTTTGCAGCTTCAGATTTGCCATTCCTATGCCACGGTCAACAATATACTCATCAGGCTTACGGTTTCCCCATTTTATGATGACCACGATCAGCTTACATGATTCGTTTCGTAATAGCACTTCTCCACCCATCGAGCTAAACAAGCTTAGTTGTACATATTTAAATATGATATTATGCTGATATTAGTAAAACTGAGAGATGTTTAATTGGTCAACTAAATGTTCCTACTTTAGTTTCGAAATGCATGTGAGCCACATATGGAGAGACCGGAAGGAATAGTATTTCTCTGTGTGCTCTGGTTCATCATGGGTGGCCAACAGACATTGTATAGGAAGACTTGTAATATCTTCAGTCTGCTTGCCCTTCTCCTCTTCTTTAAGATGATCCTCTTCTCTTGCGGTCGACTGGTCAGGTCGAGTTATTCTCCCTTAGTATATTTTGAATCTGTCAGGTCAGGTCGACTTGTTCTTCTTTACTATATGTTGAAACTGTCATCTGCGAACTATCATCACTTCTGGAGCTATCATATTTTCAGTAGTAGGCCACATTATATTAATGCACATACCAAATTACAGCATGCATGTCACCTTTTAGAAGAATTGCAGAGATAGCACAAAGTGGTTTATAGGGAGGAAGTATTGGATTAGAATCACTTTTGCATTACAAAGATAATCTCACTTGTTTTTATGTTTTCATGCATGTCAGGTATTGAACATTATCAAAATGAATATGAGAATGGGTGCACGAGAGGAATATTGCGGAACAATCCACTGGCTAACAAACTTGGTATGGTGGAGGATGGCCTATCTTATTCACCAATCAAGGTGCTTGCTCTAACTTTGCAAGGTTGTATTGGTAGCACATATTTTGCATCTGACCTCTTGCATTACTTCTACTTTGTTACACCATCTGCTTAGTTTAAGCATCATATATGAGTATATGCCATACCTATCCATTTTCTTTACCTATTCCATGTGTCATCATACTATGTTTTTCCAGTCAAATGTTGTTCTTTCATAATAGATGTCCAAAAGGAAGAGAGTGAGTGCAGATCCTCAAGGAGTACAAACTAGGTATTTGGAAAAGGTAGTGATACCTGTCAAATCAGATATATCAGCAACCACAGAAAATACAGGCCCAACTGTACCACACTTTACCCCTACTCCAGTGGCCAAACCCCTATTAGACTAGTGAGAGCCCAACGTCAGGTACTGTCTATGCTATCATCAAAATTTGAACTCCTAAATTTCTGCATGTGCCTTACCTTCTCTCTTGTATGAAAACTAATTTCAGATGAATCTCCTTGCTCAAAGGATCATATGATATCACGACAATACTGGGCTCTGCATTGCTCTTGTCATTACCTCTTGCCCTTTGTCAGCATACTTACACTCATTGCTGTTTGATTATGTAGCATCACTGTAAATGTTTGCTTCTTTATCCTCCCTTTGCTTCTAATTATAAGATCTATATTTAGATAAATGTATAATTAACACAATGGTTATGAAGTTTTGGATTGCTCATGTAAGTACATGGTGTCATGTACTCCCTCTGTATCGAATTAATTATTAATCAATTGGATGTATTTAGAACTTAATAGTGCTAGATACATCCATTTGAGCGACAAGTAATAACGGACGGTGGTGGTATTACTGTACTTGCATCGCGAGATAGTGGATTGTCTAGCATTACTCTGCATCTTATCTGCCCTGCCCTCCACTTTCTCCAAATTATCATATCTACATTTACTCTTACCAAAATGTTGAATAAAGCCAATGCCACTACACACATTGATGTCTGCATTCCTCTTGCCAGTACCTTTTGCCTTGTAACGCTGTACTTAATTAATTTCTATCTGATTATGTATCATCAATATGCACCTGACCTTCATTATCCTCTGTTTCTTCCAATATTATTTGATCTATGTTTACTCTTTGCAAAATGTAGAATAATGGCAACGCTTATAAAGAATTTTCTTTGGGAAATTTATTGAATTATCCTTCCATCAACATGGCGAAGGGCTTTGTCCAGCCCGTGTTAACATGTAATGTAAGTTCATCCTAGCCTTCAAACTTTGTTCTAGTATAGAATTGGATAGGCATCATTTCCTCCATTGTTGTTTACTTTGCTATTTATATCTGATTGGATGTTTGCAACAACTACCAGTTTTAAATTGTAGTTGTAAAAACATGTTCCTTATGCAGAATAGATCCATTTATTTGCTTATATAATTGTGAAACCTGTTACGTGTCTCCTTATTTCTCTTTCAGAGTCATATCTCTTATGCCAGGCAGATCTTTAGGGAAGATAGTGAGCCAAACCATCTTGAGGACAGCGAGATGACCCCAAGATCCTGTCTTGATGAAGACAATGAGTTGAAGCTACTCACCAACAAGTGTGAGACAACCTCTGTGCAGTCGCTGCCTCAATAAATTCAACTTCTTTAGTCTCAACTTAAAGCCGAAAGGCTTGCTGTCACATCCCTAGCTTCTGGTACTGCCTGGTGTTTTGCATTTTGTTGCATCATGTTTAAATTCTATTTGAATTTGAAATGGGGATTGATCAAACCCTAGCACTTTGAAATTCAATTAGGTCTAGTAAAAAAATGCTTTTAATGAACCAAAGTACCCTTCATCAATGTTTGCTAATTTTGGCAAGGCTTTGGATCCAAACCAAAAATATTGAACATTTTTAAGGAAGATTTTGGGCACTGAAATTAAATCATATTGTATTCGAATTTGAATTTATATTCCTATTATATAGAATATATTTGCAAATGTATCAGAAATACTTGTGTGCAATTGGAAAAGTCCATATAAGCCACATAAGTATTTACAGAAAGTTTTGGCACTGATTTGAATTTGTTTTGAGTTTAAACAATGGCAAAACAAAACAAAACAGAAAAACATAATAGAAAAACAGAAACAGAAGAAAAACGAAAGGCCACCGAGCCTCTTACCCGCACCCACCTGGCGGCCCACCTACCTGGTCCAGCCCACCTACCCCCACCGCGTCGTCTTCCTCCTGCCAGTAGGAGCAGGTGCGTGTCGACGCACGCGCAGCTATGGCCACCTCCTGCTTCGCGCTGGAGGCCTGTCCTTCTCCCTGATACCGCGCTTGGAGATGCCATGTAGCCCCTCTGTCCTCCTCCTGCTTCTCTGGTTCCCCACCTCTCTGCTCTCTCTCGCGCGCGCGCGCGCGACCGAGCGAAGCTCGTCGCCGCCGACACCGTCCACCGCGGCCACCAGCCCTCCCCCGCCCAACGGTTGTGCTCTAGTGCTCCGCCTTAACGCCTGCATCGTCCTCGCCGAGCCATGCAGCCCGGGGCAATCGAATCGCCGCCATCGACGTCGTCTTCCTCCCTGGCCGTCTGAGATAGCCGGCAATGCCCCATCGCCGTTCGTCTTCCCGCGAGCCTGCAGAGCACGCCCGTCGACCCGCCGTGAGCTCCCCTCTGTTTCCTCTCCTTCCTCGTGCTCGATTTCGCACTCCAGCCCCGTGCCGGAACGCGCCCGTAGCTCCAGCCCCGCCGTCGTTGTGGTTGTTGTCGCCACGGACCACCCCCACGGCCAGGCACGACCATGATCTGAAGCGCCTCATCGCGCTGGTTCTGTAGAGCCTAAGAGCGCGAGCTCTCGTGGCCGGAATCGCCCGTCCGGTGAGCCGCCGCCGCGCTGTGAGGTCGCCGGCGACTAACCCCAGCGGCCACTGACGTGGACCTGTCATTAGCACTAACGACGGGGCTAACTAACGCCCTCTCCCACTGACTACTGGGCCCCACGCCCTTAACCAACACCAGTTTAATTTCTGTTTAGTTTTATTTAATCACAGTGGCCCCACGCGTCGGCGTTGACCTCGCTGATGTGGCCATTGACTAGCCCCACCTGTCTGTGACCTAGGCAGCACGTGGTCACTGACTAGTGGACCCCACTTGTCAGATTTGACCCGGACCAGCCCTGTTGACTTGATGACATCATCATGGCGTCAGGCTGACGCAGTAAATACTTTCTGGAATTTTGAAATAAATCAAAAATGATTTATTATTTTCAGAAAACACCCAAAACTTCTAAAAATCATATTAAATCAAACGTAGCTCAGAATGAAATAAATTATATATGAAAAATGATCAGAAAAATATGAAGAATCTGTTTATGGCATTTTCATGCATGTTTGAACAACTTACAGCCACTGTTTATGACAATTTGAATAAATGGCATTTTAAATGTCCCATGTGGAGTTTGAATTTGAACCTAGTGTTCAAACCAACTACATTTAATTTGTTGCTAGTTGCATTAGCTCAATCAACAGCATATTGCCATGTCACATTCATGCATCATACTGTTGCATTGCATTGATCGTGTTTTCTTCTCTATTGCCGGTATTTGTCCCCTCTCGGTAGACGATGTACCAACAATGTGTTCGATGACACCGATGAAGAGCTATATTATCTTCAGAAGTGCCAGGCAAGCAAAACCCCCTTGTTCATTTCGATACGATCCCACTCTCTCGCTCCTGCTCTCTTTTACTGCATTAGGACAACAACGATTCATCTGTTACTTGCTGCGGTAGCTGAACCCCTTTCCTCTGCATGACCTGTCATTGCCACAGTAAATAGATGAAACCCACTAGCATGACTAGGAGTTGATTGAGCCCTGATGTGCCTACTCATTCATGCTTATTTGTCATGCCTGCTACTGCTTAGAGTTGAGTCAGGTCTAATTCATCGGGGATGAATTGGAATGTGGTGAACACGTCCTACTGTTGAGAGCTAAGTGTGTGAACACGATTTGGTAAAGGTAGCGGTGAGAGGCCACATGGTGGGTTGTCTCATTGCAGCCGTCCTCAGGAACTGAGTTCTATGTTTGTGATACATGAACAGTTACTACCACGCATTGGGATGCTTAAGTCCCCTCTCGACTTATTAATCAACCTGATCTCTGTCCAGGAGTTGCAACTAGTTTCTGGTGTTTGTAGGTAGTGTTAGTAGTCTACCAAGTGGCACCCGGTACAGGTGGGCTTGGGACAGACTAGGCACAGTGGCACGGTGTACCAAGTGGCACCCGGTTGGTGGGCTTGGGAACCCTGCTCACATCGTTTGGGGCCCTGAGCGACACCCCGGCCGGATCTCCTTGCGGATGGAACCCGAATAGGCGATAAACCTGGACGAGAGACTTGTGTGGTTAGTCAGGTCGTGGCCGACTCCCTCGTCCGGCTTCCGCTTGAAGGTTGCCGAGGTACATGACGTGTACAGGGCGATAAGTGGCGAGAGCGTGTGTGAAGAAGTTGCTTGCAGTCGTAGTTCAGGTTAGCCACCGAGTCAAAGCTGGCTTGCTGCAGTCAAACTCCACCACCACCTTTTGATACCGATGCATATGTAGTTAGTTCTGATGTATGTCTTGCTGGGTACATTTGTACTCACGTTTGCCTATTTTATGTTTTGCAGAGAGACGCCAGTCTCGCGAGTAGTTCCGTGTGGACTTCGACATTTAGCTTGATACCTCAGCTACGATCTTGTGCCCTCGGCAGGATCTGCTAGATAGTCAGGCTTCTCAGCCTTTTTCATTTGTAGATGTCTGTACTCAGACAAGTTAAGCTTCCGCATGTATTTGACTTGTATGCTCTGAATGTTGGGTCATGAGACCCATGTTTGTAATATCTCGCTCCTCGGAGCCTAATGAATAAATACTTAAGTCGTAGAGTTATGTTGTGATGCCATGTTGTATTTGCACATATCGGGCATATTGTGTGTATGATTGAAATGCTTGGTATGTGTGGGATCCGACAACCTAGTTGTTTATCCTTGGTAGCCTCTCTTATGGGGAAATGAAGTCTTGTGCTTCCTTGAGCCATAGTAGTCCGCTACAGCCCGGTTCACCGGAGTCCTGCTAGCCCAGCACTACTGCTCAGGACACTTGACTGGCCGGCATGTGTTTCACTTCGTTCCTGTGTCTGTCCCTTCGGGGAAATGTCACAAGGTGACATCCGGAGTCCTGCCTAGCCTGCTACAGCCCGGGTTCCCGGAGTCCTGTTAGCCCAGTGCTACAGCCCGGATTCACACGCTGCTGACCGACATGCTCGATGTGATTCATGTATGCCTGTTCCTATGAGTTAGTGCCACTTTGGGTTCACGACTAGTCATGTCGGCCCGGGTTCTCTGTCATATGGATGCTAGCGACACTATCATATACGTGATCCAAAAGGCGCAAACGGTCCCGGGCCAGGTAAGGTGGCACCCGTGGCAATACCGTGCGTGAGGCTGCAAAGTGATATGATGTGTTACATGCTAGATCTATGTGGCTTAGAATCGGGGTCCTGACAGCTTTGGTATCAGAGCCTGACTGCCTGTAGGATTACCAAGCCAAACTGGTCGAAGTTGAGTCTAGAAATGCTTTAGTTATATAAGGGAATTGATTGTGGAAGGGAGCGTAAGGCTCTTTTTACTCCTTTACCCTATGGCCTTCTGATCTGAGTCACCCTCTTCTTTTCTACGGGTATTAAGAACTAGGACTTCTCATCTATCTGTCAGGATGACGAGTTACTATGTTAGAGACTTATAGGATTGATGTATTCAAGCCTCTGTTCAGTTTCTACTACTTTTAGTATGTTGTCAGTCGAATCAGACCCTTGATATGATGATGTTGAGTGGTTATGCCACCATTTTGCAGGATGTCTCAAATCTTTTTGAGCATTTACAGCCGTTATGCTGTCCGAGTCATCCCAGGTCTCTAAATAGTCTAATGCATTTGCAAATCCTTTCCCTCTGGTTTCGATGTTCCTTTAGGCCAGGTTAATCACACTAATTGTTGAGTTGAGGTATTCTATTGCCTTGACATTTATGTTGGAGCTATTATTATGACCCTAGGTGTCTATAGTATCACCTAGTAATCCAGCCATGCTTTGTGTTCCCAGTGTGATGATTCTGGCCATCATTCTCGAAAGCATCCCGTGATGCCACTTAGTAGTAGGTATTCTATTCCTGGGTTCTTGAACCCGAGATTCACCCTACTTACCTCCTGTTGATAGTGTTTGCTAGTTCCTTTAGGATATTAGTAACTTTGCGATAGTCCTCGAGGTCCGTGGTATTTCCTTCTTCCAAATACTATGAACCGCTTATGGCAGAAGTTCCTCGCTGAATCGAAGGATCACAATCAGAGTACTCTTGAGGAGTTCTCCATTCATAATTGTGAATCTGCCAGTCCTACTTTTTCTGCATGGGTTATTCGGAAGAAACCTGTTGAACCTCGTTCGACATGCTAAACCATGCATCCACAACTCAGAAAATCATATGTTCCTTTGAGTTGTTCCTCTTTAGTTGTCTCCTGACCTTCGTCTATCAAGTGATAGTCAAGAGTATGCGCGCATTCGTTCATCGGTGCTTATCATTCTTGTGGTCTGTCAAGCCGTTCTGGTTCAGAATGACTAGGAGAAACAAACTCCAGTACCCTATCCATTTCTAGGATTGGATCATAGTAGTTGTATTCCGCAGATCAAATGCCAAACCAGCTTTTGCTCTATTCTACCTTGAAGTGTTACCATATTTATGTCAAGAATATTATAGGAATTGCACCATCTCTTATGAATTCTTGATGCAGTGATACTTCTCACCATCACCATTCATTCCTCGGTCCTCGTGTTATTGTAACCGGAATGCCGACAAGTGAATTGTGATGTGTGAAATCAATACTCTGAGCAACTCGTTGCTTAGTAGTAAATGGACAATATTCTCATTCTTAGCTTGTTGGTTATTAAATCATCATCCTAAGATTGATCGTGCTACCTAGTCCTTATTTCTGGTGCACTCTTCGATCAATGAGTTAGGATTGTGTCAATCCCTCACTCTTTTGATCATATCATCTTGCCCTGGAAAGCAAGGTTGTTCTCGAGCTTAGTAACATATCGGTGGTTCATGATTTTCCGAATATCTTCTCGGAAGTATTACCAGGTTGTCCCCTGACTGTTATGTTGAGCTCGTGATCAAGTTGGTTTCTTGTGAACCACCCTTTCTCCAAGAATCTGTGTTGGATACCCCTGAGCTAGTTGGTTGAGCTAAACAACAACTTGGAGAGTTGGAAGATAAAAGCTTGACCCACCTAGTTCAATTTCAAAGGGATATCCTTGTGTTTGATTAGTTGTTGAAGAAAGATGACATCTACATCAATTGGTCCTCGTGATCAGTTGCTGGGTCTATCATCTTGTCAACACTTTGATTTGGGTGTGGGCTATCCTCAAATCAAATCAGAACCAACGATATTCGTAATGTTGTCTTACTCATGGTTGATTCCTCGAGCATACACCATTACATCTTTTGCTCTGACCAATACAATCACATTGTTCACATAATGGTGGAAGTCCAGTGATATGGAAATTCTGTTGAGTTGCTGTTGAGCCCATCAGCAGCATTTTGTCTCCTCCATGATTTGTGTTGAACATCCATCTAGTGTTGGAAACTTGTGTAAGCATTTTCTTCATGCCCCGTTCATGAAGTATATGTTTGGATGAAAGAAGTGACTACCTCTGATTCACGTGCATTTGTTGAAAGTTGTCGCCGTGCATTCGAGAAAGTAGTTTTGCTTCCTCTGGAATCATCCCAAGTTAGTCATGCATGTGCAAAGTATTCTGTGGTCTGGAGACTTGCAACCTTCATTCCATATGTATCCCTAGCACAGCAAGCCACTGATTGACTTGTCCTAGGAGAAGAAGTTCCTTCTTAAGAGCTAATCATGACTTCAGTAAGGACTTTGCTATCCTCGACTATGATTCCCAACCAGAACTCGGTAGTGTTTGTTGTAAGACTTCCATGTGGTCATGCTTGTCTTGGACAACGTGTTCACATGTGTGTAGCAGAACCAGCTCATATTTTGGAGCTTGCTATCGTAGTTCATTTCCCGAGAATCTTGCAACATTATCTCATCAGTTTGTGTTCCAAACTTTCTTTTCCAGAAATGACGTCTGAAATATTCTGTTACCAACCAGATCTGAATCTCAGGCAAATATGATGGTTGGAACATTCCCAGCATTCGCATTTTGTTCCTGTCGGATCACGGGTTCCGGCAGACCCTTAAGGTTCGAACTCTGGGGTGCGCGCAGAGATCAAGCCCTCTACCTCTCCGCCTCGTTAGGATTTAGCTACCGTAAGAACAACACAAGAGACACAGGGTTTATACTAGTTCGGGCCACCGTTGTGGTGTAATACCCTACTCTAGTTTGTGGGGGGTGGATTGCCTCTTGGGCTGATGAGGAAGAATGGTACAGGTGAGCAACATCGCGAGGGTCCTGCTCTTGGCTAGGGGATGAACTGCTAGGGGTGTTCGGTCGCCCTTCCCCTTCTCTCTCTCTCTCCTTGCTCTAGATGCTCCATTCGGGTGCCTCTACTCTGGGGGTGGCTAGTCCTATTTATAGGCAAAGGCCCTGGGCCTCTTCCCAAATATTGAGCGGGAAGGGCGCCAACAATTGGCCAATTTGAAGGGGAACATCGGGTACACTTATCCTGACTAAAGTTGGTCTTCGCCTGCCAAAGGCTCTGGTGATGACGCCGGCTTGGGCTCCACAGTGACTCCCTCCTTGTTGTGGAGCTGGTCTTGGTCTCGTTGCACCGAAATGGGTGCCTTTGCTTGATCCTCTCGCCTGCGCTTGCCCCCTTTGCACCAAAGAGGAAAGGGAGCATGCTGCGCGGGCCGGCGCCCGCCTGGCACCTTTGATCGTCATGGCTTGCCTCATGGGCACCCCGTGAGGTACCCCACCTTGATCTCCCCGCCTCCTCACGAGCCAGCCTAAGGAGGCCGTGCCGGAGGAAGCGCCGTGTCGTCCGCCTCGCGAGGCTTGGCCCCTCGCGAGGGTCTTGAGCCTTGTGTTGATGAAGATGGGCCACGTTGGTCCCCCACTCGAGCCACGCCGCAGGCCGCAGGCAGGCAAGTCTGGGGACCCCCGTTCCCAGGACGCCGACAGTAGCCCCCGGGCCCAAGGTGCGCATGGACTTGGCCGTGCCGAGAGGGGAAAGGGCAAGGGCGAAGCGCCGCAGGCCCTAACAGCATGCGGCCTTGGGCGCCGCGTGGCGGTTGATTGGAAGTGGGCGGCACTGTTTACCCACGCCCCCTTATTTTGCGCCGTGCTAGGTTGCCCCGCAGTTGTACACAGCCGTCTTCCTCCCTGTTGCCTAACCGTCTCCTGCTCTCCCCCCTTCGAGCTCAGACCCTTGCTTCCAATCCCATCTAGCATCTCCTCTTGTCCGCCCGCCGCCATGGCTCCAAAGAACGGGAAGGGGAAGAAACCAGCGGCTCCATCTCGCCCGCTGCCGCCGGTGGTGCCTGCTGTCGGGCACTCAATCATACTCAACCTGGAGTGCCTGGACAAGCTCAGTCCGGCTCTGGCCACCGCCTTCAACGAGTGCAGGAGGACGACGGCGTGGCCTACGTGCCACCTCCCTACTGACAGGATAATCACCGAGGTCCTTTACTTTGTCGACGCCTTGAGGGCGGGTTTGGTGCCCCCCTTCTCCGATTTATTCAACGCTGTCCTTGATCATTATCACATCCACATGACGCATGTGGGTCCTGAGTCCATAGCTCTTCTCTCTGTCTTCGCTTTTGTTTGCGAGGCGATGGTGGGCATCCCTCCTTCTATTGCCCTGCTGCGCCACTTCTTCTCCTTGCATCTGGTCGACCCCACGCAATGCTCGGCATGCGTGAGCTTCGTAGCTTCGTCCCAGACCGCTGCCTCTGGTATCGACTTCAACCTCCCTCCGCCTTCAGCGAGCGGTGGTTGTACATTGATGTCGGGGTGCCCAGCCCCCGGCTTGCGAAGCCGATATTGCCTGCTGTGCCTAATTCGGGCTGGGGCCAGGAGACGCTCGTAAGTCCCCGACTCGCCTTCGTCTGGCATCGCTTCATGTCCTTGAAGAAACTTGGCGTAACGGCGCCCAAAGTGGTGAAGGAGTTCCTATCGCACCGCATTGCCCCTCTCCAACGCTATTCTTGCAGAATGTGGGCCTTCAGCGGGCACGACGACCGCATGAGGCTTCAAGGAGAAGACCTGACGCCCGAGGTGCTGAGGAGGGTGCTCTTGATCGTGACAGGCGATCCCAACCCCGGGGGTGTCCGGCAGGGGGAGCCTTGTTGTACCTCTGCCACAACAGGGATGACTTAGTGAGGCAGATGCCCTCTTTCGACGAGTGGGGGTTACGCCCTGTCGGCCTCCAGGGGCGTCGCGAGAACCCCGTGGTGGTGATTTCCCTTTCGGTCGGCCTGGGTGAATCCTCCTCGAGTGGTGGTGCAGGGAGGCAGGAGACAACGGGGGTCGAGGGAGCCGCGGGCGATGTGACCGTACCTGGCGATGCTCTTGACGGGGCAGCTCACGAGGTCCGTGCTCCCGAGGCCACGGGTGAGGCGCCGCCGCTTCCGGTGCTTGAGGCCGAGGCTCCTGAGCCCCCGGCCGGGATTTCTGACGAGGCAACTGCCCGCGCACTCCAAGCATGCGCCCTCGACGCGAGTGGCCTTGGCGCTCCGTCCTCTTCGCAGGCTGGTTCCTGTGCGTCTCTCCTGGGCCGTTTCTCTGTGGACTTTGAGGCCCTCCGAAGAAAAAGGGAGGCCTTGGGCGACAACCTCCCCTGCCGCTCGCTGAAGCGCCGGAAGTACTTCGCTATCGATGAGTAAGTCTTCTCCCTTTCCGTTCCTTATCCTGCTTGCCGCATCCGCTGATCCTTGCCCTGCAGGCCTCTGCCTACTGAGCTCAATGAAGTCACCGGGCCGGCGCCCTCCTTGACTCCGTCTCCTCCACCGCCCCTGGGTGTCTCGAGCGGCACTGCCCTGGTGGTTTGGGCAGGTGACGGCGCGGACCGCCGCGTAGCGCGCGGCGACTCTACCGCCCCTGCGATCTCCTTCCGCGGGCTTTTCCTCGGCATAGGCAGCCTGCCGTGGGCTCCCCGTTTGGTCGCGGGCTGCGACCGGCTGAGGCACCTCCGGGGCCCTTCTCCTGAGGCTAGGTTGGACTCAAGTCGGGCTTCCGATGCGGCGCGGCCGTCCGTTGAGAAGGCGCCAGCCCCCAGCCCCCTGCCCGGGGCCGGAGCGATGATCCAAGGTCCTCGACGCCTGCTTGGGGCGGATGGTGGCGCGGTGCACGTGCTTGAGCGTGCTCGGGAGCGCCGTGCCCGTCGCCACGAATTCCTCCGGAGGGCGAGTGGCGCCGTAGACCTGCTTGGGCAGGAGCTTGCTGAGGAAGACGCGCGCCTGGAAGCTGAGGGCTTGCGCCTGGCTGTCGAGCGGCGCGAGCTGGAGGCAGCCGCTGCCCTTGCGCGTCGTCAGCACGTCCTTGACGACGAAGAGGCGAAGGCGTCACTGGAGTCTTCTCGGGCGGCTCAGTCTCAAACCGTGGAGGAGGCCCGAGGAGCCGACCGTCGGCGAGGAGCAGCAGAAGAACAGGCTCGGGAGCTTTTGGCCTGGTGCCGCTCGCTGGAGGAGCAGGCTGAGCTGCGTGAGGCGGCCCTTGCATCGATGGAGGTGGCTTCTGGCGACCTGGCTGAGCTTCAGAAGCGCGAGGAAGCGTTGGTGCTGGAGGCCGCCGAACGCGCTCGTGAGCTCGAGCAGCTGGAGACGAGGGAGCGCCTGGTGACGCAGGTGGAAAACGATGTTGCCGCGCGGGAAATGCGCGTCCTGGAGGAGGTTTGCCGCCGGGTGCCGACAGCACGCCAAGGCCTCGAGCGCGAGTTCGAGGGGAAACTGGGGATGATCCGAGTCGAAGCTGAGGGCAGAAACGCCGCCTTGAGGGCCCAGCGGGATGAGGCGACACGACGAGCGGACGCCTCCCGGGTCGCCCTTGAGGCAGCACAGAAAGAGCCGGCCTCCTCCCAGGCCGAGGTGCTCCGTCTACGCCAGCGTGTGGAAGAGGCCGTGGCCGTCGAGCGTCAGAATGCCGACGAGATACGCCAGCGGCAAGTCCTGGAGCACCAGCACGGCCCCATGCTCACCAAGCTCCGTGATAGGGCCAACATTGCCCTGGGCAACATCTGTGAGGCTGCCGTGGGCGAGCCGCACACGATTAACTACAGCGGCAACCTGCAGTTCTTCACCTCCGTGGTGACACAGCTGGAGCCACGGTCGGCCAGAGCCGATAGGTTGGTGGAGGAGAGGAGCCGCGCCCTGCTGGGGCGCGCCTTCTCCCGCGTCTTCAGCCATCTTCGAAACATGGATCCCCACTTCGACTTTGACGCTGCCATGGCCCCAGTTCCCCAAGCTGTTCGAGGCGACCTGGCCGAATGGGTGGAGAGCAACGTAGATGCGCTCGTCCGGGCCTTCACCTCGGACGACGACGGCGTGATCGTGGGCGCTGACGAAGGTGGCCTGGTGGAAGACCCCAATGCCGCTGACGGGGGCGCAGGCAACGAAGGTGAGTTCAGCGACGCCAGCGACAGCTCGGGAGGCGCCTCCAAGGATGCATTGGGGGATTTGTCAGATTGACCATGCGCTATCCTTGCCTTTTTACCCTGCATAGATAGAACTCAGGCGTTTGGCCCGACGGTCGTGAGAGCATTTTGGGAGGGGGAGCCCCTAATGTATGAACTTGTATATAATGTATCTGCAGTGATTAAATCGTACGCGTGTCCAACGGTAGGCTGGTTCGCCCTTGTCCCTCGCAGGCTCCGAAGCTGCCTTCTGGAGGGCGTCTCGCCCCAGGTGCTGGGTGGTTGAAGCCTCGGGAGGCTGGGTCGTTACTGACAGGAAACCTCACAGGCGTGGGCCGTCTTCGCAGGCTCCGGGCCTTTTCTCGAACGAGACGTCTTCACAGGCGTTTGCCTTCTTCACAGGCTCAGGGCCTTCTTCACAGGCTCTGGGCCTTCTCCCGATAGGGGTGGCTTCACAGGCATTCGCCTTCTTCACAGGCTCTGGGCCTTCGCCCGAGAGGGATGTCTTCACAGGCGTTCGCCTTCTTCACAGGCTCTGGGCCTTCTCCCGAGGGGGATGTCTTCACAGGCGTTCGCCTTCTTCACAGGCTTTAGGCCTTCTCCCGAGGGGGATGTCTTCACAGGCGTTTGCCTTCTTCATAGGCTCTGGGCCTTCTCCCGAGGGGGATGTCTTCACAGGCGTTCGCCTTCTTCACAGGCTCTGGGCCTTCTCCCGAGGGGGATGTCTTCACAGGCATTCGCCTTCTTCACAGGCTCTGGGCCTTCACGAGAAAAACGATCTCCGCAGGCACCAATGGTCACCTCGCGAGGGGGCGGCAGCGGCAATCTGGGCCGTGCTTAAGCTAGGCCTGGCCCAGCTCATGAGGGGCTCACGAGGGGAGGCAGCTGTGATGAGATGGTGACCAGAACGCGGGAAACGATTCAAACAAGGCCAAGCTCCCCTTCCCCGAACGCACGCAAAGCTCAGATTCGAATTCAACTTAAATCCAGCGGGGAAAAAAGGTGACAACCAAAGGAAGAAAGCAATGAAAGCAAACAAAAAGGCCGCGTCCGGCACCTAATCTAGTCTTCGACGTCTTCTCACCAGCGCGGAGCTAAGTGCTGTCCACTGGGCGTGGGAGGGAGCCCCAGGGCCTGAGGCCGGCACCCCTGAGACTCCGGGACGTGTACAACCCCACTCATTATTACGTGAGAGTGTCACGGGGCGGTGAGCTTCACAGGCACTGGGCCTTCTTCACAGGAACCGGCCTTGCTTCATATTGCCAGACGAGGGCCCCGCCTTGCGCCACACTCTAGTGCCACCAACGACGACCGGAAACAAGAACGCCACCGGTGGGGTAGAGCGGTCGCCAGCGGTTCCTCCGACGACCACGGGTCCTCCGCCAGGGGCAGGCCCTCGGGCGCCTCCCCAGCGGAGGGCCTATCTTCCAAGAACGCCTTGCTCTGAACGCCGCGGTGCTGAGGTGGGATCTCTGCACCTTTCCTGCAGCCCCCTGCGTCCTCCTCCCGAGGGGTAGGAGACCGCAGGGGCGGGGCAGCTGCTTGTCGCGGCGACCTGCATCTCCTATGACCCATGATTAGCGTATGCCTGCTCTTGAGAAATTAACGGTACCTGATAGTCGCTGCCTCCGGTGTGACCGACGGAGCCGTCATGGGGTCTTGGAGGGGCTCGGCCTCCGGTGTCTCGTCCTCCCAGCTGGGGCCGAAGAGCGAGCCCTATTCGCCCCCGTGAGCGCGCCCTTGGTCCATCATGAGGGGCACGTATTCCTCTGGCGCTGCCACCCCGAATGCTGCGTTGTAGTGCTCCATGCGCCATGTAGCGTTGCTTGTCGTGCCCACCGCGGGGTGGTAGCATGGTGGGCCGCTGGCGCCGTGGGCCGCACCGAGCCCCTCTCCTTCACGCGCCGGGGGCGGGGGTAGCGCCACCGCCAGTCCGGCGCCGGCGGATTCGCTGGTGTTGGGGTAGTCTTGAGGCCCGTGCGGGTGCGCGGGGCCCCCTCGTGCGCTGCCCTGAACTTGAGGCGGGAGCTGAACGCAGAAGGGGTGAGCCCCCGAGGCAACGAAGCCCAGGAGCTCGGCGACCCGCTCCAGCAGCACGTCGCTGCCGCCCTCCAATAGCCTGCACTGCAGCAGCTCCCGCGCTACCGTGAGCGCGGCCCTTGAGTTTGCCTGTTCTCGGCGGGTGTATGGTGTCGTAGCCGCGGCATGGTTGGAGGCCCTCGCCGCCGACCGCGCCTGCCGTGGTGTGAGGGTCGCCGAAGCTTCCCCGCGTCGCCCGCGGCCCGCAGTGCCCTGCGGACCGCGAGCTGCCTGCGGCGCGGGGTCGCCCAGAGTGGGAGGCTCCGCGCAGATGGGCCACGCCGCCCACAGGCCTTGGTTGCCCGCCTGGTCGCCGGGCATGATGACGACGATGTAACGGGAGATGGAGCGATGGGAAGGCAGATTCCGGCAAACCCCTACCTGGCGCGCCAAATGTCGGATCACGGGTTCCGGCAGACCCTTAAGGTTCGAACTCTGGGGTGCGCGCGGAGATCAAGACCTCTACCTCTCCGCCTTGTTAGGATTTAGCTACCGTAAGAACAACACAAGAGACACAGGGTTTATACTAGTTCGGGCCACCGTTGTGGTGTAATACCCTACTCTAGTTTGTGTGGTGTGGATAGCCTCTTGGGCTGATGAGGAAGAATGGTAAAGGTGAGGAACCTCGCGAGGGTCCTGCTCTTGGCTAGGGGATGAACTGCTTGGGGAGTTCGGTCGCCCTTCCCCTTCTCTCTCTCTCCTTGCTCTAGATGCTCCATCCGGGTGCCTCTACTCTGGGGGCGGCTAGTCCTATTTATAGGCAAAGGCCCTGGGCTTCTTCCCAAATATTGAGCGGGAAGGGCGCCAACAATTGGCCAATTTGAAGGGGAACATCGGGTACACTTATCCTGACTAAAGTTAGTCTTCGCCTGCCAAAGGCTCTGGTGATGACGCCGGCTTGGGCTCCACAGTGACTCCCTCCTTGTCGTGGAGCTGGTCTTGGTCTCGTTGCACCAAAATGGGTGCCTTTGCTTGATCCTTTCACCTGCGCTTGCCCCCTTTGCACCAAAGAGGAAAGGGAGGACGCTGCGCGGGCCGGCGCCCGCCTGGCACCTTTGATCGTCATGGCTTGCGTCATGGGCACCTCGTGAGGTACACCACCTTGATCTCCCCGCCTCCTCGCGAGCCAGCCTAAGGAGGCCGTGCTGGAGGAAGCGTCGTGTCGTCCGCCTCGCAAGGCTTGGCCCCTCGCGAGGGTCTTGAGCCTTGTGTTGATGAAGATGGGCCACGTTGGGACCCCACTCGAGCCACGCCGCAGGCCGTAGGGAGGCAAGTCTGGGGACCCCCATTCCCAGGACGCCGACAGTTCCCAGCTTGCACCGCCATTGTGCCATTTTTCTATGGTCTGCCTTCTCAGTAATTAATTTCTAGGATCATCTTCAAAAGTGGACTTACCATGAGTCCCATCCATTTGTGGTGATAAGCGAAAATCATCCATTGCGTTGTCTTCAATAAGGTAGTCCACATCATCCATTCTAGTCGATATATGCCATTCCTTCAAACTCCTTCAAATGATCGTTGTGAATTTCCTTAGGCTGGTATAGAGAGTTTCAATGATCTCTGTATCGAAAGTAATTCTTTTGCAACTGAAGGGAATAACTCTACGAGTCACCTCTCCCAAGGTGCCCTGTTATGGGATCATGGTAATTGTTTCCTCGCTATTTTGAAACCCTTTTCAAATTGTTTCTGCCGTCCCTCTTGATACATGTTTTGCCTATCAGCTCCAGAGATGTTTCTATGTCTCACTCCATAAGTTGATCTAGAGTGCTCATTCTTCGAGGAAATCGTTATCTGTAGAGTTCCTTCTGTCGTTATCGTGTTGGATGAAGATCTCAAAAGCAAAGACATCTAGGTCAATATGAAGCAGTGAATCAACATCCTCGAGAAGGACATCTGGATCGCGAAGGTTGTGTTAGCTTGTGTCGCTCTGTCTTCTTACCTCACGACTTGAATCTCGGGACGAGATTCTTGTTTAGTGGGGGTGAGTTGTCACATCCCTAGCTTCTGGTACTGCCTGGTGTTTTGCATCTTGTTGCATCATGTTTAAATTCTATTTGAATTTGAAATGGGGATTGATCAAACCCTAGCACTTTGAAATTCAATTAGGTCTAGTAAAAAAATGCTTTCAATGAACCAAAGTACCCTCCATCAATGTTTGCTAATTTTGGCAAGGCTTTGGATCCAAACCAAAAGTATTGAACATTTTTAAGGAAGATTTTGGGCACTGAAATTAAATCATATTGTATTTGAATTTGAATTTATATTCCTATTATATAGAATATATTTTCAAATGTATCAGAAATACTTGTGTGCAATTGGAAAAGCCCATATAAGCCACATAAGTATTTACAGAAAGTTTTGGCACTGATTTGAATTTGTTTTGAGTTTAAACAGTGGCAAAACAAAACAAAACAGAAAAATAGGATAGAAAAACAGAAACAAAAGAAAAACGAAAGGCCACCGGGCCTCTTACCCGCACCCACCTGGCGGCCCACCTACCTGGTCCGGCCCACCTACCCCCACCGCGTCGTCTTCCTCCTGCCAGTAGGAGCAGGTGCGTGTTGACGCACGCGCAGCTACGACCACCTCCTGCTTCTCGCTGGAGGCCTGTCCTTCTCCCTGATCCCGCGCTTGGAGATGCCCTGGAGCCCCTCTTTCCTCCTCCTGCTTCTCTGGTTCCCCACCTCTCTGCTCTCTCTCTCTCTCTCTCTCTCTCTCTCTCTCTCTCTCTCTCTCTCTCTCGCGCGCGCGCGCGCGACCGAGCGGAGCTCGTCGCCGCCGACACCGTCCACCGTGGCCACCAGCCCTCCCCCGCCCAATAGTTGTGCTCTAGTGCTCCGCCTTAACGCCTGCATCGTCCTCGCCGAGCCATGCAGCCCGGGGCGCATCGAATCGCCGCCATCAACGTTGTCTTCCACCCTGGCCGTCCAAGATCTCCAGCAATGCCCCATCGCCGTTCGTCTTCCCGCGAGCCTGCAGAGCACGCCCGTCGACCCGCCGTGAGCTTCCCTCTGTTTCCTCTCCTTCCTCGTGCTCGATTTCGCACTCCAGCCCCGCGCTGGAATGCGCCCGTAGCTCCGGCCCCGCCGTCGTTGTGGTTGTTGTCGCCATGGACCACCCCACGGCCAGGCACGACCATGATCTGAAGCCCCTCATCGCGCTGGTTCTGTAGAGCCTAAGAGCGCGAGCTCTCGTGGCCGGAATCGCCCGACCGGCGAGCCGCCGCCGCGCTGTGAGGTCGCCGGCGACTAATCCCGGCGGCCGCTGACGTGGACCTGTCATTAGCACTAATGACGGAGCTAACTAACCCCCTCTCACACTGACTAGTGGGCCCCACACCCTTAACCAACACCAGTTTAATATCTGTTTAGTTTTAATTAATCATAGTGGCCCCATGCGTCGGCGTTGACCTCGCTGACGTGGCCATTGACTGGCCCCACCTGTGTGTGACCTAGGCAGCACGTGGTCACTGACTAGTGGACCCCATTGGTCAGATTTGACCTGGACTAGCCCTGTTGACTTGATGACATCATCATGATGTCAGGCTGACGCAGTAAATACTTTCTTGAATTTTGAAATAAATCAAAAATGATTTATTATTTTCAGAAAATAACCAAAACTTCTAAAAATCATATTAAATCAACCGTAGCTCAGAATGAAATAAATTATATATGAAAAATGATCAGAAAAATATGAAGAATCTGTTTATGGAATTTTCATGCATGTTTGAGAAACTTACAGCCACTGTTTATGACAATTTGAATAAATGGCATTTTAAATGTCCCATGTGGAGTTTGATGTTGGTTGCATTAGCTCAATAAACAGCATATTGCCATGTCACATTCATGCATCATACTGTTGCATTGCATTGATTGTGTTTTCTTCTCTATTGTCGGTATTAGTCCCCTCTCGGTAGACGATGTACCAACGATGAGTTCGATGACACCGATGAAGAGCTATATTAACTTCAGAAGTGCCAGGCAAGCAAAACCCCCTTATTCATTTCGATACAATCCCACTCTCTCGCTCCTGCTCTCTTTTACTACATTAGGACAACAACAATTCATCTGTTACTTGCTGTGGTAGCTGAACCCCTTTCCTCTGCATGACATGTCATTGCCACAGTAAATAGATGAAACCCACTAGCATGAGTAGGAGTTGATTGAGCCCTGATGTGCCTACTCATTCATGCTTATTTGTCATGCCTGCTACTGCTTAGAGTTGAGTCAGGTCTGATTCATCGGGGATGAATTGGAATATGGTGAACACGTCCTACTGTTGAGAGCTAAGTGCGTGAACACGATTTGGTAAAGGTAGCGGTGAGAGGCCATGTAGGAGTACATGGTGGGTTGTCTCATTGCAGCCGTCCTCTGGAACTGAGTTCTGTGTTTGTGATCCATGAACAGTTACTACCATGCATTGGGATGCTTAAGTGCCCCTCCCGACTTATTAATCAACCTGATCTCTGTCTAGGAGTTGCAACTAGTTTCTGGTGTTTGTAGGTAGTGTTAGTAGTCTACCAAGTGGCATCCGGTACAAGTGGGCTTGGGACAGACTAGGCACAGTGGCACGGTGTACCAAGTGGCACCCGGTTGGTGGGCTTGGGAACCCTGCTCACATCGTTTGGGGCCGTGAGCGACACCCCGGCCGGATCTCCTTGCGGATGGAACCCGAATAGGCGATAAACCTGGACGAGAGACTTGTGTGGTTAGTCAGGTCGTGGCCGACTCCCTCGCCCGGCTTCCGCTTGAAGGTTGCCGAGGTACATGACGTGTACAGGGCGATAAGTGGCGAGAGCGTGTATGAAGAAGTACACCCCTACAGGGTTATCATTATCTATTCGAATGCCGGATTCCTCGGATATGGAAACTTGGACCCCTTGCATAGTTCATAGACAAGTGAAAGTGGATACCCTAAAATGCGCAAGATAAGTGTGAGTGCTATGGATGGCGTTCTCGTAGGGAGACGGGAGTTGATCCATAGTGGTGTATTGATATGGTGAATATGTGGACTCGTGTGCGCCACCTCAAAAGAGTTGCTTGCAGTCGTAGTTCAGGTTAGCCACTGAGTCAAAGTTGGCTTGCTGCAGTCAAACTCCACCACCACCTTTTTGATACCGATGCATATGTAGTTAGTTCTGATGTAAGTCTTGCTGGGTACATTTGTACTCATGTTTGCCTATTTTATGTTTTGCAGAGAGACGCCAGTCTCGCTAGTAGTTCCGTGTGGACTTCGACGTTTAGCTTGATACCTCAGCTACGATCTTGTGCCCTAGGCAGGATCTGGTAGATAGTCAGGCTTCTCAGCCTTTTTCATTTGTAGATGTCTGTACTCAGACAAGTTAAGCTTCCGCATGTGTTTGACTTGTATGCTCTGAATGTTGGGTCATGAGGCCCATGTTTGTAATATCTCGCTCCTCGGAGCCTAATGAATAAATACTTGAGTCGTAGAGTTATGTTGTGATGCCATGTTGTATTTGCACATATCGGGCATATTGTGTGTATGATTGAAATGCTAGGTATGTGTGGGATCGGACAACCTAGTTGTTTATCCTTGGTAGCCTCTCTTATGGGGAAATGTAGTCTTGTGCTTCCTTGAGCCATAGTAGTCCGCTACAGCCCGGTTCACCGGAGTCCTGCTAGCCCAGCACTACTGCTCAGGACACTTGACTGGCCGGCATGTGTTTCACTTCGTTCCTGTGTCTGTCCCTTCGTGGAAATGTCACGCGGTGACATCCGGAGTCCTGCCTAGCCTGCTACAGCCCGTGTTCCCGGAGTCCTATTAGCCCAGTGCTACAGCCCGGATTCACACGCTGTTGACCGACATGCTCGATGTGATTCATGTATGCCTGTTCCCATGAGTTAGTGCCACTTTGGGTTCACGACTAGTCATGTCGGCCCGGGTTCTCTGTCATATGGATGCTAGCGACACTATCATATACGTGAGCCAAAAGGCGCAAGCGGTCCCGGGCCAGGTAAGGTGGCACCCGTGGGAATACCGTGCGTGAGGCCCCAAAGTGATATGATGTGTTACATGCTAGATCGATGTGGCTTAGAATCGGGGTCCTGACACTTGCTTCAACTCAGCTCCGTCTTGAAGTCAAAGATATAATGAAGATGTCAGGGGAGTACCGTGCGCACTATGGTGCCATATAGCTAGGGATGAAGCATCTATCGTTGACACAACTAAGGTCTCATCAGCTTGTTCGGCTGCTTGCGGGGCCCGACCTTGCCAGGCCTAGTGCCTTCTGAAGTGCTCTCAGTTTTGTATATTCTTTTGTCGGCGCGTTTATATGCACTGGTGCCGACCTTTGATGCCTAGTGTATGTAATCCGCGGTCATGTTGCGCTTTATTATCACCGGTAGCGAACATTGATTCCCAGTGGATGTAATATGCCATAATTTCTTTATTGTATAGTGTAGGTTTATTATTTGGTCGGTATGCTGTAATTTAGGCCGGAAGGTTCAGTGGATCTCGGTGTTGTTGGTCTTCAGGCCTGCCCGTTACTCATATGGGCCAAACGTGGGCCTATAATCATCTTGGGCCATTAACAGGCTAAAACCTAGGTTGGGCTAGCGTTGAGCCGAAAAATTCATGGGCCAATACAGGCCAAAACTGCCTAAGGCCCATGTTGGGCCCAAATAGGACGAGCAGTTAACAGGCCAAAGATATCTCGGGCATGTTTGGCCCAATAAAATTATGGGCTTTAAGCATGACGATATCCACACGGGCCATAGGCCCAAAAGTGTCATGGGCCATTATCAGATAGGCTATAGGCAGGCCGGATTCAACGCGGGATGTAATTAGGCCCAACTATTACACGGGCCATTAACAGGACGATAGGCCAGTTGGGCTAAAATTTATCCACGAAGACTACGGGACATTAAGAGGCCTAAAGTTACTTCGGACAAGAAATAGCCTAGTTTCCGCGTGGACAGTTAAATGGCCTAAAGTTAAACCGAGCTAACAACGTCCCAGATACTTCACGGGACGCTAACGGGCCGAAACTATTATCAGGCCGAACTGGTAAACTGGCATTTAATAGGCTGAAATACAAACATGTCTTAGAGTGGGCCCAAAGGTACAGTGGCATGTTAACGGGCCTGATCCGGTATGGGCTGTAATTTGGCCCAAAACTCTGCAGGCTGTGAACGGTCCTGATCTGATATGGGCCTCAATTTGACCCAAAACATGGCAGGTTGTTAACGGGCCATCCCACTAGTGTCTGAAAAAACATGGTGGGCCTTTAGCTGGGCCGACCTTTTCATCGAAATGGGCCTCAATTGGGCCGTGCCACATGTTGACGTATCATATGCGCCTCCTGTCCAATGAGTGGATGACATCTGTCCCAACGAGGAGCTGGCACGTGGTTCCGTCGGCCAATGAGAATTTTACACGTGGAAAATCCCCATTGGTCCACGCTGTGAACGGGTTATCGGATCCAAACTCGGACCCGATAGCTTAATGGCGAGCTGTTACGATCGTGGCCACGTGTCGGTCACCCTTGATGAAAGCATTTCTATGACGCGTGATTTATCGTCATGGAAGTGGACACTTCCATGATGATAATTTTGGTAATGTCATGGAACACTTCTACTACAGCACATGTATGACTATGTTGATTCTGTCATAAATTTGTCATGGATGTACATGCATGACAAAAAACGTGACCTACTGTGACAAACACGTATCATCACGGAAGTGTCTTTTTTTGTAGTGGATGCGGCGAGAGCTGGTCAACCACTTGATGACTTATCAGAATCTTTTGTGATCCCTTCCGTATTACACGAAGGACCATTCTCTTGGTCACCTATGTAACGCACCATATTCGGATAACCGCGTACATACTAGGGGCTATATAGTAGACCCACTGTCAAACGCTTATGGCTAAGTGTAAGTGTTAAAGCCCTATAGTCTGATTGCCTAGTTCGCTGCATTTACACCTCCTTCACGGACCAAGACGTTGGGTCAAGAGTGATCATGTGCTTTTTCAAACACCCCCGTATTATATGCGAGGGGGGCGAAGCTGACGACTAGTAAACTTTCAGATTATACAAAAATGGCAGCACAGGAGGAATCAAAAATCTCACGCAAAAAAACATAGCCTATAAAAATATCATACTATTGTTTTTACAATTTCGGTACATTCACCCGAATATCATAACCTTCGACCACTGACCCTCTATCTAGCGGGCGCCCTCAAGGACATCCTCAAAATAATGCTCCGGCGTGTGATGGTCCTTGCCCCCGGGCAGGCTCTTTGCTGCAATATCGGTGGCCTTCATCTTCCCCCAGTACGTCTTGACACGGGCAAGGGCCATCAGTGCACCTTCAATGCACGTTGACCGCTTAACAACATCGATACGCGGCACTGCATCAACAAGTCGCTGCACCAAACCTAGATAACTATCCAGAATTGGCTCCATCGGCCATAGCCGGACCACGACGTCCTTCATGGCAGAACCAGATATCCTGTGGAGCTCGGCCCATTCGGCCATCTATTCATTCAGCAATAGCGGACGCTTTGGCATGCTGAATTGTGACCAGAAAAGCTTCTCCGCTGCATGTCCTTCTTGCGCTTGGTAAAACCGCGCCGCATCGGAGGCACTCTTCGGCAAATCCAAGAATGCGTCTAGAGAACTCCACATTTGATTAAGCGGGACATACTTCAGATCACCGAATTTAGTCTGTAATAAGAATGGCTTACCATCCGATATCTCCCCAGCTTGTCGGATCTCCTCCCGAGCCACTCTAGACTCGGACGGTGCTTCACTCGCCTCTTGTAAGGCCTTGTCGAGATCGGCCATTTTGGCCTTGTTATCCTTATCGAGGAATTCGCATTGGACAGTGGCATCCTTTTAGCTCGCGTGTCATGGTAGATATCCTCTCCTCGCACTGGCGCCGAGCAGCACGTTCGGCCTTTAACTCAGCAGCTGCCTTTGCGGCAGCCGTAGTACTCATCCTGGCTTGCTCCTTGGCCCAGGCGAGATCATCCCGAAGGGTCTCAACCGCGGCAGCACTATCTGCAACTATGCATATTTTAGTATATAACTCTCAGCTTCGTGCTCATGTTACTATACATACATATACTGACTGCCCCAAGACATACATTGCGCCTCGTCAAGCCGCCTGTTAATTAGCATGATGTCGTCATCCGCCACACCAAGTTTCTGCTTCAGACCTGCAACCTCTATAGTATGGGCAGTCTCCACGGATGTAACAGCCTGTGTTCTAGTTAGTTAGATTATTTCCTGGGCGTATTTTCTGATCCTCTGATCGCCTCCCTTTAGACGCCAACAAGAGTCTCAGGGGCTACTATCTATACACAGGTGCATTTTGTACATACAGTGCAATCGAAGATATAACATTGCATACCTCGAAGCCTCTTAGCAGGCTCGTGAAGGCTTCATTCAACCCGCTTCTCGTAGAAAGAATCCTCCCGACTACCATACCAATTAAGGTACGTTGTTCCTCTGAGATGGACGCAAGTTGCAACATGTCTATCAATGTATCCGAGGCCTCCGGATTCCTGGAAGCGGCTACGGCAGTATGGACTCCCTTCAAAGGGATATGTTTACTCGACCCTAGAGTCGTCACCGGTGGTAAACCGGATAGTCCCGGGCCTTTATTGTTTGTCCCCGAAGAGGTCGCACGCCCCGGACCCTGGACTACCGAAGTATCACCTTTGGGCGTGGTCTTCATCGTCCCTCGCACCACTTGTTGATTGGAAGAGATCCTCCATGACGACACCTTGAAGTCGTCCACCCTATTGGGCGAGAAGGTCTATGGGGGCGTCTCGCTTTCCATCATCTCCGAAAGAAGATCACCCGTGGAGGAAAACTACCCGCCGGACTGCAAACATATATTTTAAATGTTCCCCTTGTAACCGGAAAGGAGCGGGATATGTTTAGGACACCCTTGTTCACTTACAATTGGGCTAAAGGCTTGTCCTTATGGAGGAACTGTGCGGCAACGTCGTCTTCCGAGTCTGAGATGCCTGACAGGGACATCTTCCCTCGCTTAGGAGCCTTTACCTCCAAATCTTGGGAGGCAGTTCTTTTCTTCCCATAGGGGGAAGGGATGTCAGCTTCTCCTTCTCTTTTGTCTTCAGAATAGGGAGTTCCAATCTCCCCAGACGTAGTGTCAGGTGTATCTTTAGAATGGAGGCCACCATTGGCCTTCTTTCTCTCCTCCTTGTCCTCCTTCGCCGGCACTTGATATGGCACTGGAGCCAGCATCCTTGTTAACACATGATCAGCTGAGTCTTCGGGAAGAGGAGCCGAACACCTAATTCGTTCCGCCTTCTTTATCCCGCCCTGTTCAAAAATTGTTTTCTCAGTGTATAATTACGGAATATTTAACTAAGTTGTGTTCAGGATTTGAGTGCTAACCGAGGTATCCAAATGGTTGCAGTCGATGTTGATGTCTTCGGTGGTGTCCGGCCACTGTTTTCGTGTCCCGGAGAATAACTTCCACATTCCTCTGTGTGTCGTGCCGAAGAAGTGCTGAAGGGTCCGTGGTCCTTCCGGATTGATGTCCCACATGCGGAGGGGCCGTCCCTGGCACGGTAGGACCCGACGGACTAGCATTACCTAGATTACATTGATAAGACCGGTGTCCTTTTCGAGAAGACTCCGGATGCTGCTTTGTAGCGTTGCACTTCATCAATTGATCCCAGTCTAGCCCCTTATTAATCCATGATGCAAGCTGTAGTGGAGGTCTAGATCGAAACGCCGGTGTAGCTGCCCACTTGGTACCACAGGGTTCTGTGATGTAAAACCACTCCCACTGCCATAGGTTGGAAGTTTCCGTGAAAGAGCCTTTTGGCCAAGGAGTATTGGTGATCTTGCTCACGGTAGCACTGCCACACTCTGCCTACTTCCCCTCGATTACCTTCAGCTTCACATTAAAGGTCTTGAGCCATAACCCGAAGTGTGGGGGAATGCGGAGAAAGGCTTCACATATGATAATGAATGCTGAGATGTGAAGAAAAGAGTCCGGAGCTAGATCGTGAAAATAAAGCCCATAATAGAACATGAATCCGAGAACGAAGGGATGGAGAGCGAACCCTAGCCCCCGGAGGAAGTGGGAGATAAATACGATCCTCTCGCCGGATCTGGGAGTAGGAATAACCTTCCCTTTAGCAGGGAGCCTGTGGGGGATTTCCGCGGTCTGGTATCTTGCCGCCCGGAGCTTCGCGATATCCTCCTCCGTGACCGAGGAGGCCAAACACCGGCCTTGAAGGCTGGGTCCGCACATGGCTGGGAGGCTCGGAGCAATTAAGTTGAAACCTGGGTGCTGGAACTCCAGGTTGGAAAGGTTGAGGAAGAGGTAGGCGTAGACGAGAAAGACGGGTCTGTGCCCCTTTATAAAGGCAATGAATATCAAATCAAACGTCTCCTCATAGGACTTAAAGCCTTCCTATTTCCAAGGAGTCATGCCAACGGAATGGTTGGGTTACCCAGCCTGTATTGATGAGAATCCCGTAATAAGAGGACATGATCTCTGCTTTGACAAGACGTGCCAATAAAACCGTATCTCGAGATATGGAGCGGGAGGCTAAAAAATGATCCGAGATGATGACCGGGCAGGAATGTGAGGTCACACTGCAAAAATTTGTCAGCAGATTGTCAGCAGATTATACTCTGTGCGGTTGTGTGTGGAACGTATTTTGCAGGGACGGACATGTTTTCGGTGTTCGGAGGATGCTTTGGAGTAACCGGAGGGGGAGCCCGCCTTGCAATGTCGAAAACAATCTACGTGCCAGACACCTCGGCATTGAAGCCTGGTTCAGGGGCTACTGAGGGAGTCCTAAATTAAGGGGTCCTCGGGCGTCCGACCTATTGGACATGGGCCGGACTGATGGGCCGTGAAGATACAAGAATCTCCCGTGTTCGGATAGGACTCTCCTTGGCATGGATGGCAAGCTTGGCATTCGGATATGAAGATTCCTTTCTCTGTAACAAACTTTGTACAACCCTAGTTCCCTCCGATGTCTATATAAACCGGAGGGTTTAGTCTGTAGAGGCAAGGATAATCGTAATCATACAGGCTAGACTTCTAGGGTTTTAGCCATTACGATCTCGTGGTAGATCAACTCTTGTAATACTCATATTCATCAAGATCAATCAAGCAGGAAGTAGGGTATTACCTCCATAGAGAGGGCCCGAACCTGGGTAAACATCATGCCCCTTGTCTCCTGTTACCATCAACCTTAGACGCACAGTTCGGGACCCACTACCCGAGATCCGCCGGTTTTAACACCGACAGTGCCCGCTTTGGTATGGAAGATATGGCATCGTTGGTATTCATCTTGTTGGTGTTGAAGTGTCAATACCATTAAGACAACTAGAGCGGTGTTCGAATTGTTGTCACAAAATACTTTAGTGTCTTCATCTTCATTCAATTAATAGTGCATGGCAGCATGCTTTGATTCTTCATCGCTCGCTGAAAGTGCACGTTAACTCGTATAGGGTGGGGGTGAATGGAAGATTTTTTGGAAATTCTTTGAAATATGAAGACTTTGACGAAAATCACCGTGAAGAAATAGGGACGCAATGGAAAATAAGTCATCACAGAAACAGAAAGCATGTATACAAGATACATACGGGTGAAGAACATGTAATCATACAAGCATTCGAGCAGGAGGAAGATGAACTGAAGAAATGAAAAACATCATGTTGAAAGTCTACAGTTCAAATTATTTAGAAGGTAGATCACAAATACTTCAGCAGCGGAATAATGTAAGGTAAATGGTGAGGAATTTCAAACCAGGTAGGCTCGGTGAACACATAATGATTTGGTAGACCAGTTCTAGTTGTTGTATCAATAGTACATCTGGTTGAGGCGGCTGAGGTGAACTCAGAGGACACTTAGTCCTCACCGTATTCCTCTTGATTCAAGGTCACTTAGACCTCGCACAATCACTTGTGGTAAGTCTTCAAGCGACACTCCCAAAACCTTCACAAACTTGTTCACTGACACACCACTATTACTCTTGGGTGCTCAGAACATGACTCCTAACCGTCTGGAAGAATGACAGCCTTCAAAGGTAACAGACGTCGGAACACATAGATCAATCTCTTCAGTGATGCTCAATCACTTTACCGCAGGTTGGGTTTTTACTCACTTGGATTTCTCTCAAAGTCATCATAGGAAGGATTGCTCTTAAATGACATGTGTCAAGTTTTCTCTAGAGCAGCCAAAAAACTAGTGGTTGTAGGGGGTTGCTCCAGAGAGACATTCGGACATGACCGTTGTCAGGATAAGGGTCCACTCAATAGCTGGCACGAGGCGTAGTGACGGTCGAAAATTTGAACTTTAAATTCCATCGGGGATCTCAATTTCCTCACAATAGGCAGATCGCACTAGAAAAATCCTAACTCCTTAGCATGACCAAATGCAGCGGCGACTAGATGAACTTTGTTACTATCGCTAGCAAAGTCGTCAGTTGTTCAGGAGATTTCCAAAGGCTTCACTCGAAGCGGCTTGTGTATCAATAGGTTTGAGCATCACTTTGGAAATGGGAAATATGTTTCACCTAGACCCCCTTTAATAGTATAGTTTTCCTATGATTCAAAATAAGAAGAAATAAACTATTAAAACAAAGTCTTCATGCTTCAAAATGTTCACATCAATTTATTCAAAGGTCGTACCAATTTTTTCACTTAAAGAAATACATTTTAGGGGTCGTCTTCCGTAGGTTAAACCAAATCTTCAGGGACTATAACTCTTGTGTACACTCAAAACTCATTAGTCCCTTAACTCATTTATCTTCAATAATCCAAAACCAGTAAGGGGGAACTTGATGCACTTACAATCTCCCCCTTTTTTGTGATTGATGACAAATTGGCTATGTTTTTAACGGGAGTAAATAATGGAAGTGCAAGAAAAAATTTCTCTTTCGTGAACCGCTTGCGCGTCAAGGCGGACTGCCTCAGCACTGCGCCTCAGGAGTTCTTACCGGACCTTGGGCCCCTCACCTCTTGGTCTTGTCCCAGGTATCGTGACCTGACATACCAGTGACGGCTGAGGCCCGCTCGAGGGCTAGGTCCTAGCGACGTAGAGTGTTAGGGTGATCGTGAAGAAGGGGGAATGCCTAACGAGGTGCACTAACACTGCAAAAAAACCACCTCCATGATGGTACGTGTTTGTCATAGTAGGAGTACGGCGTGGCCTTTGGGATGACGGCACCGGAAGAATACGTGCCCCACATGATGGACTAGAGGCACCCTCACGAGGGCGAACAAGGCTCGCTCCTCAGCCGAGGCTGGGGGAACGAGGCACCAGAAGCTGAGCCCTTACAGGAGCCCAGGGATGGCCCCACCGGCCACGCTGGAAGCAACGATTATCGGGTACCGCTACTTCCTCAGGAGCAGGCATACGCTAATCATGGATCGCAGGAGGTGCAGGTCGCCACAGCGGGCAGCTACCCCCGCTCCCAAGGTCTCCTACCCCTCGGGAGGAGGGCACAGGGGGCTGCAGGAGAGGGGCAGAGATCCGACATCACCACCGCGGCGTTCGGAGCAAGGCGTTCTCAGGAGGTAGGCCCTCTGCTGGGGAGGTGCCTCAGGGCCTACCCCTGGCGGAGGACCCGTGGTCGTCGGGGGAACCGCTGGCGACCGCTCTACCCCAGCGGCGGCGTCCTGGTTTCCGGTCGTCGTTGATGGCACTAGAGTGTGGCGCAAGGCGGGGCCCTCATCTGGCGATATGAAGCAAGGCCTGTACCTGTGAAGAAGGCCCAGTGCCTGTGAAGCTCGCGGCCCTGTGACACTCTCACGTAATAATGAGTGGGGCTGTACACGCCCCGGAGTCCCAGGGGTGCTGGCCTCAGGCCCTGGGGCTCCCTCCCACGCACAGTGGCAGCACTTAGCTCCGCGCTGGTGAGAAGACGTCCAAGACTAGACTAGGTGCCGGACGCGGCCTTTTGTCTGCTTTCATTGCTTTTCCCTTTGGTTGTAACCTTCCCCTCGCTGGATTTAAGTTGGATTCGAATTTGAGATTTGCGTGTGTTAGGGGAAGGGGTGCTTAGTCTCGTTCGAGCCATTTCTCGCGTTTCGATTACCAGTTTGCCTCAACTGCCTCCTCGCAAGAGCCCCTCGCAAGCCAGGTCAGGCCTAGCTTGCACGCAGCCCAGACTGCCGCCACCGCGTCCTTTCGGGAGGATTTCCAACGCCTGTGAAGATTATCCCTTTGGAAAAGGCCCGGAGCCTGTGAAGAAGGTGAACGCCTGTGAAGATTATTCCTTTGGAAAAGGCTCGGAGCCTGTGAAGAAGGAGAACGCCTGTGAAGATTATCCCTTTGGGAAAGGCCTGGAGCCTGTGAAGAAGGCGAATGCCTGTGAAGATTATCCCTTTGGAAAAGGCCCGGAGCTTGTGAAGAAGGCGAACGCTTGTGAAGATTATTCCTTTGGAAAAGGCCCGGAGCCTGTGAAGAAGGCGAATGCATGTGAAGATTATCCCTTTGGGAAAGGCCCGGAGCCTGTGAAGAAGGCGAATGCCTGTGAAGATTATCCCTTTGGAAAAGGCCCGGAGCCTGTGAAGAAGGCGAACGCCTATGAAGATTATTCCTTTGGAAAAGGCCCGGAGCCTGTGAAGAAGGTGAACGCCTGTGAAGATTATTCCTTTGGAAAAGGCCCGGAGCATGTGAAGAAGGCGAACGCCTGTGAAGATTATTCCTTTGGAAAAGGCCCGGAGCCTGTGAAGAAGGCGAATGCCTGTGAAGATTATCCCTTTGGAAAAGGCCCGGAGCCTGTGAAGAAGGCCAACGCCTGTGAAGCTCGCCGCCCGCGACACTCCTACGTCCTACGGATTCAATCAAAAGAACGCTCGAGACGCCACGACCTCACGCAGGCTACCTCGGGGCCCACACGGAACAAAGGTAAACTAGCCAACCACCAGACGCGAACGCACGGGCAGCATAACGTCAACTAATACGATGAACACAAGTTTTACATGAGGGGCTACCCCTCCCAAAATGCTCTCACCACCGCCAGGCCAAAACCTGAGTTCTATTCATGCAGGGCAAGGAAACAGGGACAATGCGTAATCAGTCGGATAAATCCCCCAATGCATCCTTAAGAGCGCCTCCCGAGCCGTAGCTGGCTTCGCCAGACTCGCCATCGCTGTCTGCGTCGCCGCCAGCGGCGTCTGGGCCGTTCACCACATCACCCTCGTCAGCAGCCACAATCACGTCGTCGTTGTCCAAAGCAAAGGCCCTGACGAGAGCATCCACATTGTCTTCCACCCAGTGCGCCAGGTCGTCTCGGACGGCCTGCGGGACTGGGGCGATGGCGGCGTCAAAATCGAAGTGGGGGTCCATGTTCCGGAGATGGCTGAAGACACGGGAAAAGGCGCGTCCGAGCAGGGCGCGGCTCCTCTCCTCCACCAACCTGTCGGCCCTGGCCGACCGCGCCTCCAGCTGCGTCACCACGGCGGTGAAGAACTGAAGATTGCCGGCATAGTTGATTGCGTGCGGCTCGCCAACAGTCGCCTCGCAGACGTTGCCCAAGGCTGTGCTGGCTCTCTCCCGGAGCGTGGAGAGCATGGGGCGTGCTCATGCTCCAGGACCTGCCGCTGACGTATCTCGTCCGCGTTCTGGCGCGCGACGGCCTCAGCCTCCTCCACTCGCTGGCAATCATAGAGCGCCTTGGCCCGGGAGGTGGTTGACTCCCCTTGCGCCACCTCAAGTGCGGCCCGAAGAGCATCGACCCGCCGCGTCGCTTCCTCCAGCTTGGTCCTCAGGGCTGCGGTCCTACCTTCAGCTTCGACCCGGATCAGCCCCAACTTCCCCTCGAACTCGCGCTCGAGGTCTTTGCGCGCCATCGCCACTCGACGTCCAATCTCCTCCAGGACACGAGCTTCCCGTGCAGCGACATCATCCTACGCCTGCGTCACCAGGCGCTCCCTCGTCTCCAGCCGCTCGTACTTGCGGGTGCACTCGGCAGCTTCCAGCGTCAGCGCCTCCTCATGCTTCTGGAGCCCTTCCGGGTCGCCGGAGGCCACCTTCATCGACGCAAGAGCTGCCTCGCGCAACTCCACTTGCTCCTCCAGTGAGTGGCACTAGGCCAGAAGCTCCCGAGCCCGCTCCTCCGCAGCTCCTCTTTGCCGGTCAGCCTCCCGGGCCTCCTAAGTGGCCCGAGATTGGGCCTCGCGAGAGGCCGCTAACGACGCCTTGGCCTTTTGATCGTGAAGATCGCGCTGCCGGCGCGTGAGGGCGACGGTGCCCTCCAGCTCGCACCTCTCTGCAGCCAGGCGTAGGGCCTCGGCTTCAAGGCGCGTGTCTTCATCAGCAAGCTCCTCACCGAGCAGGTCATCGGCCGCCCTTCGAAGGAACCCTTGGCGAAGAGCGCGACGCTCCCGAGCGCGCTCACGCACATCCTCCACACCATCAACTGCCCCAAGCAAGAGCCGGGGGCCACGGGTCGGCACTCCCCCTCCAGGCAGGGGGCTGGGGGCTGGCACCCTCACGATGGTCGGGCACACCACACCAGAAACCCAGTCTGGAGCCAGCCCGTCATCAGACGAAGAGCGCAGGGAGCGCCTCAGCCAATCGCAGTCCACGACCAGGCGAGAGGCCCACGGCAGGCTGGTTATGCCCCGAGAAGGCCCGTGAAGGAAGACTGCGGGGTGCGTAGGGCCCCGATGCACCTCGGGATGGTTCGCCCCTCCAATCACCCTCACAACAAGGGCTGAACTGATCGAAGCACTCAGGGACGGAGGAGGGGGCGACGCCAAGGAGGACGGAACCTCAGCCATCTCCGCGAGCTCGACTGGCAGGGGCCTGCGGAGCAAAGATCAGTAAAAGCGACAGAAGGATCGGGAGCTGGAAAGGGAGAAGGCTTACTCATCAGTGGCAAAGTACTTCCTACGCTTCAGCAGGCGACAAGGATAATCGTCGCCCATGGCCTCCCTCTTCTTCCGGAGGGCCTCGAAGTCCACGCGGAAGCGGCCCAAAAGCTGAGTGCAGGGATCAACCTGCGACGAGGGCAAAGCCTCAAGGCGATCCACGTCAGGGGCACCCGCCTGGTGCGCACTGCCGATCGCCTCGCCCAAAGGAGAAACCGGGACCTCAGGAGCCTCATCCGCAGACACTGAAGGCAGCTGCTCTCCGCTCTCGGCCTCGGCGGCACAGGCCCCAGCAGCTGCTCCCTCGTGAGCATTACCCGGCGCTATCACCCTGTCGGGAGGCCCCTTGGCCTCTGGCGCCTCATACCTCCCTGCTCCGCCACTTGAGGGAGAGTCGCCTTGGCCGACTGCAAGGGCAGTCACCATCACTGGGTTCTTGCGAGGCCCCTGGAGGCCGGCAGGGCGCAGTCCCCACTCATCAAAGGTAGGCATCTGCTTCACAAAATCATCCTTGTTATGGCAGAGGTATAGCAGGGCTCCTCCCCGCTGGATGCTGCCTGGGTTGGGGTCACCAGTCAGGATCAAGAGCATTGTCCTCAGCACTTCAGGTATCAGATCCTCTTCCTGGAGCCTCATACGATCACCACGCCCACTGAAGGCCCACATTCGACGGGAGTGGCGTTGGAGAGGAGCGATGCGGCGTAACAGGAACTCCTTCACCACCTTGGGCGCAGTCACGCCGGTCGACTTCAAGAACGTGAAGCGGTGCCAGACGAAGGCGAGCCGGGGGCTCTCGAGCGTCTCCTGGCCCCAGCCTGAATTGGGGATAGCAGGCGAGGTTGGCTTCAACGGCAGGGGGCTGGGCACTCCAACATCCACATACAGCCACCACTCGCGGAACCCAGCCGAAGGCAAGGGGAGCCCGAAGTCGATCCCTGAGGCCGCTGTCTCGGGCGCGGCGATGAAGCTCACGCACGCCGAGCATTGGGTAGTGTCGACGAGGCGCAGAGAGAAGAAGTGGCGCAGCAAGGCAACCGACGGAGCGATGCCCATCATTGCTTTGCAAACAAAAGCAAAGACTGAGAGAAGGGCGATGGATTCAGGACCCAGATGCATCATGTGGATCTGGTAACGGGAAAGCACGGCCCTGAAGAAATCAGAGAAGGGGGGAACCAGACCCGCCCACAGGGCATCAGCGAAATAATGGACCTCGGTGATTATCCTATCAGTGGGGAAGTGAGACGTGGGCCAGGCCGTCGTCCTCCCGCACTCGTTAAAGACAGTAGCCATAGCCGAGCTGACCTTCCCCAGGCCCTCTCGATTGAGTATGATTAACCGGCCGACGACGGGGGCCACCAACGGCGGCGAGCGAGGCGGAGGCGTGGGCTGCTTCCCTCTTCCCTTCTTCGTCGGAGCCATGGCGATGGGAAGGGGGAGAGATGGTTTGAGATTAGGCTGAGAACAAGAGCTGGAGTTCGAGCGGGGGAAGGACAGAGGGCGCACGAGCAAAAGTAAGGGAGCGACTGTGTACAACTACGAGTCCGCCTAGCATGCCGCGGAATAAGGGGGCGCGGGGGAACAGTACCGCCCACGTCCAATCAACCGCCACGCGGCACCCAAGGCCGCAGGCTGTTAGGGCCCGCGGCGCTTCGCCCTTGTCCTTTCGCCTCCCTGCACGGCCAAGCCCAGGTGCGCCTTGGAACCGGGGACTACTGTCGGCGTTCTGCGAACGGGGGTGCCCAGACTTGCCTGCCTGCGACCTGCGGCGTGGCTCAAAGGGGGCCCAGCACGGCCCATCTTCATCAACACAGACCCAAGACCCTCGCGAGGGTCCAAGCCTCGCGGGGCAGACGACACGGAGCTTCCTCAGGCACAGCCTCATCAGGCTGGCTCGCGAGGAGGCGGAGAGATCAAGGCAGGGTACCTCACGAGGTGCCCATGACGCAAGCCATGACGACCGGGGGCGCCAGGCGGGCGCCAGCCCGCGCGGTGTCCTCCCTTTCCTCTTTGGTGCAAAGGGAGCAAGTGCAGGCGAGAGGATCAAGCAAAGGCACCCATTTAGGTGCAACGAGACTAAGACCAACTCCGCGACAAGGAAGAAGTCATTGTGGAGCCCAAGCCAGCGTCATCACCAGAGCCTTTGACAGGCGAGGACCAACTTTAGTCAGGATAAGTGTACCAGATGTTCCCCTTCAAAATGGCCAATTGTTGGCGCCCTTCCTGCTCAATATTTGGGAGGAGGCCCAGGGCCTTTGCCTATAAATAGGACCAGCCACCCCCCGGGGTCGGGGGGGGGGGAGGATCGGGCAGCTGGCAACCCGACAATCAGTTAGATAGGCATATGCAGCAGATAGAGAAAGAGAGAGAGAGGGGCGACTGAACCCCTCTAGCAGTTCATCGCCCCAGCCAAGAACAGGCCCTCGCGAGGCTGTTCTTCCTTGTATTGTTCATCATCAGCCCGAGAGGCAATCCGCCACACCACCACACTGGAGTAGGGTATTACACCACATCGGTTACCCGAACCAGTATAAACTCTGTGTCTCTTGTGCTGTGTTTTCCATAGCTTAGATCCTTGCGAGGCGGAGGGGTACAGGTAGTTAGGAAGCGTAATCTCCACGCGCACCCCAAAATTCGAACCAAGGGTCTGCCGGAACCCGAAATTCGACAACACGATCGGCGGCTCCGCCAACGTAGTCACACCTTCAGCCCAGGTAATAATGGCCGTTATCGCCCCGTAGATAGAACCATTCCGAGCTTACCTTACTAGGCAAGAACTCCCAGAGGACCAAAAGGAGGCACGCTGCATAGTGCGGAGATCTAAGGCCTATAAAGTCCATGAGGGAGAGCTTTATAAGAAAAGCACTACCGGAGTCCTTCAAAGTTGCATCTCCGAAGAGGAAGGGCGGAACTTGCTGGCTGAAATTCACACTGGACTCGGCGGTCATCACGCTGCAGGTCAGTCCCTTGTAAGCAAGGCTTCCCGTACAGGCTTTTATTGGCCAACGGCCCGGGCAGACGCTCAGGACTTAGTCCAGCGATGCGTCGGTTGCCAGCTTTTCGCAAACCAAAGCCATATGCCACCCACCGCCCACCAAACTATCCCCATAACATGGCCCTTTGCGGTCTGGGGGCTTGACATGGTGGGACCCCTTAAAGGTGGAACCCACAAGAAAAAATACTTACTGGTCATGGTGGATAAATTCACCAAATGGATAGAAGCCAAGCCTATTAAGACGGCCGAATCCGGACCGGTGATAGACTTCATATCCGGGGTCGTACACCGTTACGGCATCCCCCACAGCATCATCACTGATGACGGCACGATCTTTACGGCCGACGAGGTAAAACTCTGGTGCAAAAACATGGGCATCAAGCTCGATTATGCCTCTGTCTATCACCCACAAACTAACGGCCATGTCGAACGTGCAAATGGTCTTATTATGAGCTGCATCAAACCCAGATTAGTGCGATCCCTCAAGGAATCCAACACGCACTGGGTAGAGGAGCTCGACTCTGTACTTTGGGGGCTGCGGACCACGCCGAATCGCACCACCGGATACACACCATTCTTCATGGTGTACTACGCAGAGGCCGTTTTGCCTTGTGACATAATTCATGACTCACCTCGAGTGCGCATGTACAAAGAAAGAGAGGCCGAACTCGATCGGCAGGACAGTTTGGACACCTTGGAGGAGGAGCGTGAAGTGGCAAAAGCCCGTTCTGCATTCTATCAACAGCAGGCCCGAAGATATCAAAACAGAGAAGTACGGGCCAAAAATTACAATATTGGCGAACTAGTTCTACGCCTGCCGGACAAGAAAAAAGACAAACTGAAGCCCAAGTGGGAAGGTCCCTTCATAATCAACCAGGTCCTGACTGGTGGAGCGTACCGTCTGCGAGATGCATCGGATAACCGACTCGAGCCGAACCCATGGAACGCAGCCCGTCTCCGAAGATTCTATGCCTAGCGCCGGATTCTGTGTTTGTCTCCTTCCTCTATCCATTTTTTACATTTTCTGTCTTACATTTCTCTCCTTCCCCCCTTCTTTATTTTTTTCTCTTATAGCCGTTAAAGGCTCATCCAGTGACACGCTACCCGCGCTCACTAAACCTGGGGGCTTCTTTAAACAGAAGCTTACTTATACGGGCTTCATGCCCAGCACATGTGTCAAACTTCCGCATGTAATTTTATTCACCATTATATGCATCGATATGACTTAAGTTTTGGCCAAGCTGGGTTGCCTAGCTCCTGTGCTTACCCCTACGTTCCCGACTGTTCGGCTAGGTGGTAAAGGGAGCACCTCTGCGATTGTTACTGCCGGGTCAGCCGGATGTGTACCTTAGACTGGGTGAAGCCTAAAGCTAGCATTCTTAAGGGAATATTCGGTTGGTGAACTAAAGATGAACTTTTTACTTATTTACTTATGTGCCCCCGGATGCTTTTTCTGCGTTCGCAGTCCGGGCATGCACTTTAGGGCATGCCTCCCAGTGAAAGGAACCCCTAACGGAACTATTCTCTCTGGAAGATGTTTCTTACTAACCATGTAATATAACATAACTAGTTGGGCACTTGTCTGATAAAGCACTAATGACCCCTACGCCTGGTCTCCATGCATACCCCGGTTGTTATATAACCGCAAGGGTATCCGGACGCACTCCGGACCGTTAGGTCCCGAGGTCAAAGCGAAAAGGTCGGCAATGACAAACGATCTACAATCCGGCTAGAAGGCATTATAAATGTCAATTAATTTACATAGTCATTTTGACTTACTGTATTCCTCTTCAATTACATCTAGCAGGCTGTCTAATTTACAGTCCTGCTGGGAATACTTTGCGGCTAATTCTAGTTGGCCGTATACTAAGCTTACAGGGATCTCCTTCCCATCTGGCCCCACAGGTCCGACCTCGGCCATGTGGTTTGGGTCAGCCTTTGTGTACCGCGTCTTCACCATGGCCCAGGCCTCCCTAGCGCCTTGACAGCAGGCCGATATCTTCCACAATCAGAAGCGTCGTCGTGCTCCTTTCAGCTTCTCTGCAAGCTCTCCAAGGCCCTCGGGCATGGAGAGGGATGGCCATAAGGCCTGGGCAAAGCCTTGCATCGCCTGCCGAACTCGCTCATGCAGTTGCGAGAGCTCGGGAAGAAGGTCACCCGTAGAACCGGGCATCTCCTCTGCAGGACGACCTGTTAGCATACCTACAGACATCACTCTGTTAGTCGACTTCCTCGCCGAACTCTTTTTTTTTCAAAGTTCGTTCAAGCACTTACTAAATATGCCGCGTCGAAGCCGCTGATTCTCCTTAACGGAGTCCGACAGCTGGGCTCGAACATCTTTCAGTTCAACACCCAGCTTGGTGTTGGCATCCTGAAGATCATTCTTCTCCCGCCTCACCTTTGTCAGCACGCTCTCGCCAGCCTTTAGCCGGCGTAGGAGTTGTTGCCTATCCGGATCTAGTCCGGCGCCATCTGCAATTTCATTTGTCAGATTTGCACATATGCCGCATTTCACACTTATCTTTTTGAAGCATATATCACCAGAGGGGGTCTCCTTAGGCTCCCCTGTCGCGGCCAGTGCAGCCTCAAGTTGAGCTTGGCACTCTTTTAACTCCTGAGACAACTGGGTATTCTTCTATGAAAGAACCTGCATATTACATGATCCTTAAATCAGTTATTTTCACTGCTTCAAGTCTCGGGGGCTACTGGTATATATAACCATTAAATTTTTCTCACCAGAATGTCTTTTACATATTGCTCCATGGCTCTGGCTAGACCATTCTGAGCGGCACGGAGATATGCATCTCCTGAATTGAAGGCATCGAACGCCTCTTCGGAGAAACAGGCGTCGCGAAGAAATGTCCGGCGACGCCTGTGGTTCATGGCAGTTTCCACCTCGGAAGGGGTGACAGACAGCCTGTCCGCGTCCTCTGTCGGAGGAGCGTCCGGTGCACGCCTCGTGTTCGCCTCCGCCTCTGGTCCGGGCTTTGGAGCCTGGCTGGTGGAGGCGCGATTGGCAACCTCTCTGGATTTAGTCCGGCGAGGTCTCTTTGTCCTGAACAGAGCACGAGTGTTAACATGCCTTCAAGGAATAACACCTGAGAATAAGAGGGCGCGCTATACCTTTGCACCGACGCCTCAGTCCGGACGTCACTTCTTTTCATCCCATGGGGCCCTGCCTCCCCTTGTTGGCTAGTCGCCGCAGGCTCGGCCTCCCACCTCGAGGATCTTCCCTGCGAAGTATGGTTGTTGTCAGGAAACTGAAAACACGCGAGGACGGATTCCTTTTCAAGGTGCTGGGACTCCGGTCTCAGTTACCTGGGAGGCCGGGAGTAGCCCCGGGTAATCGGCCGTAATGGGCACCAGGGCATTATCCCTGCTCAGCTGATAAAACACCCCGTTAATCAGCTCCACGGATAGGTCCGGGTCCTCTTCGGAGGCCGGATCGAGGGACCTTTCTGGGTCCTCGGTCTGCGGGGGAGGGCTGTTTATTTCCTTTATTTCCTGGCACAGTTCCTGCGTGGAAATCATCAGACTACGTAACTAATGATGGGAATATAAAACGGAAGGGCAAGTAAAATTGTCCACTTACCCAACTTGGAGGATTGTACAATGTAAATCCACCTTGAGGATTGATGCGGAGAAATTCCTCCTCTTCTCCCTTGTACAAAGCGGATAAGATCTTTATCAGGGTAGCAGCTGAGTCCGGCCCCTTACGGCCGTAACGGGTGGCGTCATCCTCCCCGTTAAAATCCCACATGGGGTGGCTTCTATACTGAAGCGGTTGCACCCCCCGCATGATGCATGCGGCCATGACTCCGATCATGGTCAATCCGGAATGTGCTGGCAGTCTTATCCGGCCCATCAGGTAAAGGACGTCCCTGTCACTTTCTTTCTGGGAGCTTCGTGGACGCCAGCTTAGGCGCTTCTCCAGGGGAGCACTGTTGAACTCAGGGAGGCCGATCCGAACAGGATCCGGTAGCGGGACATCCTCTATATAAACCCATTCCGAAGGCCAGTCCTCGGATGCCTTCTTTGGTGTTCCGAATAAATATCCGGTCCCAGCGATGCGCCACACTTCGGCTCCGCCCACTTGATATACTGACCCCCTCTGAGAGCGGGGCACCAGGCAGAATAGCCTCTTCCACAGAGCGAAGTGAGCCTCAACACCCAAGAACAACTCGCAAAGGGCAACGAAGCCCGCGATATGCAAGATGGAGGCAGGCGTGAGGTTGTGCAGCTGGAGGCCATAGAACTCCAGAAGCCCCCGAAGAAACGGATGGATTGGAAATCCGAGTCCCCTTATTAGATAAGGGACAAGGCATACCCGCTCTCCTTTGGAGGGAGTGGGGGCGCTCTCCGCCTGCTCTCCGCCATTGTAGGTGGCAAGTCCGGCTCTAACCAGGACCATGTAGGCCGGAGGGAGGAATCCCTTGGTCTGAAGTGATACTAGCTCGCTATGCGGAATGGAGCACCTCTCTCAGTCTCCAAGCTTAGGACTGGAGGGGCGAGAGGAGGAGTTGCAACAGCTAGCCATGGTGGAATGGATCTTCGCTAGATGCGCTCTGATGACTACTAGCGGATGGAAGAAGGTGTGGTTTGGATCTAAATCCCCATTCCCTTAAATAGGCGGCTCATTTACGCGGCTAGGGGTGTGAATGTAAAAACGCGCAGACTTTTCGTATTCGTTTGACACGTGGAAGACGGCCGTTATTGGGCGTAGAAGCCAAGGAGTGCTACATTCACAAGAAACCGGACATTATTCCACAGGTACACAGAATCTGGGGGAGAAGCCGCATTGCAATGCCGAAGACAATCTGCATGCCGGACTTGTCGTCATTGAAGCCTGGTTCGGGGGCTACTGAGGGAGTCCTGGATTAGGGGGGTGTCCGGCTAGCCGGACTATACCTTCGGCCGGACTCCTGGACTATGAAGATACAAGATTGAAGACTTCGTCCCGTGTCCGGAGGGGACTTTCCTTGGCGTGGAAGGCAAGCTTGGCGACGCAGATATTTAGATCTCCTACCATTGTGACCGACTTTGTGTAACCCTAACCCTCTCCGGTGTCTATATAAACTGGAGGGTTTTAGTCCGTAGAACAACAATCATACCATAGGCTAGCTTCTAGGGTTTAGCCTCCTTGATCTCGTGGTAGATCGACTCTTGTACTACCCATATTATCAATATTAATCAAGCAAGACGTAGGGTTTTACCTCCATCGAGAGGGCCTGAACTTGGGTAAAACTTAGTGTCCCTTGTCTCCTATTACCATCCGCCTAGACGCACAGTTCGGGACCCCCTACCCGAGATCCGTCGGTTTTGACACCGACACTTGGTCATGGCACCCTGGCAAAGCCTCCGGGACTCGTCGGCCAGGGAGGCCGCCCGATTGGCGTGGAGCCGCTCCAGAGCGCCGACGACCTTCTCATAGAACATGGTCGGGCTACAATTGGCGCTCACGCTCCGCTCCGGGACATACCTCACGTCCGGCATCCCCATGATGGCCAGCTGCGCGACGGCCTGGTTGGCGATGGTGGCGAGGCGATCGAGCCAACGGTTCTCTCCCGCCACGTGATCCGCGAAGTTGAGGCCCTCGTTCTCCCGCAACTGCTTCTCGGCCTCCAGCTCCTTGGCCAGGGCCCTCTCTCAGGTTTGGGCCTCCGACAGCACCTTCTCGAGACCCTCCAGCTTCAGCTTGAGGTCTTTGATGGAGTTGTTGGCCTCGGAGAGCTCCCCAGCCCTGCTGACGACCGCGCCCTGCGCCTCTGTCAGGGCACTGTTGAGCGTGTCCTTCTCCTGGGACAGCTTCTGGGCCTGCTCCTTCAACCCATCGTGCTCCGCCTCCAACTCCTCCACCTTGCCGGTGTAGACCTGGGCTTGGGCATTGAGTGCCTCTTTGTGCCTCTGCTCTAGTGGGTGCGCTGGCGCGCCCCCACGGAAGATTGCAGACAAGAGAAGAGTTCTGTCCGGCTACCAGTAACCGGTAGAAGAGAAAAGAAAGAAAAGGGCGCTGCCAGACGCCTCGCCGCCTGGCGGCTGTGCCAGGCCGTCTCGGTCGCATTCCGCTCGCCGCCTGGCGAGTCAAGCCCGACCGGCTGGACCCTCCTCGAGCGCCTAGAGGCTCGAGGGAAACACCCAGCGGGTGCGCCGACGCGCTCCGTGAGCGCTGAGCCGCGCCGGCTGTCTTCGACGACCTCTGCCGCGACTTCACAAAAATCAATGTGAGCTCCACACCCGCATATTTTTGCACCGCGAAAGCACGGATAGCCTTGAGTGATGCTCGGGGGCTATCTCTGCATTTTATTACAGTTGCATCACTGTTCGCCACGGCGCAAGCCAGAGTTGGCCCAGGGGCTGGCCGCTTGCCCTGTGGCACTTTTTTCCCACAAACGGCTTAGTAGCGTGTGCAGTACCAAAGGCCCATCTCTCAGCCACAGACCGCAGAGCGCCTGTCCGGCTAGCGAGAGAAAAAGTTGGAGGTCACCCCACGCGAAAAATGTCCGGGAAGAGAAACGCTTCGGGCGACCCGACCTTTTCCTTTATGAGTATCTGCTTGGTTAAATCCTCTCCCAGAGTCTGAGTACTGTACACTCCGCTTCGCGGCCCACTCCCAGCCACAGACCGCAGAGCGGCTGTCCGGCGAGCGAGAGCACAAGCCAAAAAGCGGAGGGAACACGAAAAATATTGAACGGGGCTCAGACGAAACCGAGTCGGCACCCTCTGCATAAAACTTGCAATGCTAAAAGCAAACATTTGGTATATCTGCGTGGACTAACTTCATCTTTTTGCATGATCATTTCCGTGTGGAACCCCCCTCCTCGCTCGGAGGCTCGGAGACTACATTAACACCTACCAAGGAACCTTCGCCCAACTTTGCCAAGTTGCCCGGAGGCTCGAGGGCTACTGTCGGAGTTATTGGCGACGGGTATCCCAAAGACGGCAAGACGATATTTCAAGACATCGGGGCTAGCAAAGTCCCTCAGTCCAACGGCCGGCTACCGGCTGCTGGCTGCTGACTGCTCCACCCGGCAGGCTGCTGGCTGCTAACTGCTCCACCAGGCTAGCTGTTGGCTGCCGGCTGTGCGCTGCTGGCTGCTGGCTGCTCCACTAGGCCAGCTGCCGGCTGCCGACTGCCCGACCACCCCGGCCGGCCGCTGGCTGCCGACTGCTCCAACCAGCCGGCTGCCCGAAGTCAACTGCAGCCTGATGCGACCCCGACATGACGGCCGTACCCGACACTATTCACGTGTCATCCCAGCCATCATGTACAGTGTCCCTTGTCCTTGGGCACTATTTATGAAGTGACCTAGGGGACAAGGATGACACCCACCATGCCTTGCCCATGCCACTACCTAGCTTACTCTCTAACCTACCCCCATGCCTATATAAGGGCACACATCCATCCATCCATCTAGGACACAACACACACACGCATGAGCATACACATGCTCACGGCCATGATCCATGAGGCATGGCCGGCCACTAGATCATGTCACATACATGCATATATGAAAACAGATGCATGTGGAACTGCTTTCAGATACAGCTCTAGGAGCACTCTGTACCAAATATACCAGATATACTCAGACACGCATGAGTAGGGGTATTATCTCTCCGGAGAGCCCCGAACCTGGGTAAACTACCGCGTGACATTCGCATACCCGCTCACGGGCCTATCAGCAGCAGTCTTGCCCTCACATGAAGCCACCTTGTGGCATATGTCGTCCTGCACCCCTCCCCCCTGTGAGAATACCACGACATATATATATATATATATATATATATATATATATAGCCAATGAAGAACAATAACGGAAAGAGCGAAGACATTGAAAAGTTGAAGAAATTGAACAACTGAGGAATTTTGAAGAGAAGAAAAAACTCAAATTGAAGATTTTCAACTTTTGGTGGTGGCGTGACCCACTGTATAAGAATGATGATTTTAGACACCGAGTACAATTGGTGTAGGGCTCTGAGAATCAAATTCTTCGCTAATTTCTTCACACTTAGATGTTTAGTCTTCATCGATTGAAGTAAAACGTTGCTTCGTGTGTTGCACATCTAAGACATCAATTGTTCACAAGTGTTAGGATGTCTGTCCTTTTCAAAGGACATTCGAAGATCCTAGGATATTTAGCTCACACCGCAACTTGCTAAATCTCTTTCCATCCAAGGGTTTTGTGAATATATCGGCTAGCTGTTCTTCAGTCTTCACATCCTCAATAGAGATGTCGCCCTTCAACAGAAGATCACGAAGAAAATTTGACGAATCTGAATGTGCTTTGTCTTCGAGTGTTGAACTGGGTTATGAGCAATCTTGATGGCACTCTCATTGTCACGGTAGAGAGGCACATTCTTCACGTTGACGCCGTAGTCCTTGAGGGTTTGCTTCATCCAATGAAATTGAGCACAGCAAGAACGAGCAGCAATATACTCAGCTTCAGCAGTAGACAGTGATATGCAGTTCTGTTTCTTCGAGGACCAACACACCAAGGATCGACCGAGGAAATGGCATGTGCAGCATAGTCAGAGTCTGAATATCCAATGAGATCAAAAGCCGAGCCCTTAGGATACCATAATCCAAGTGTTGGTTTGTGAGCTAGATATCGAAGAATATGCTTCACAGCCTTATGGTGTGATTCCTTCGGTGTAGCTTGAAATTGGGCACACATGCAAACACTAAGTATAATATCTGGCCTAGATGCACATAAATACAATTAAGAACCAATCATGGAGTGGTATACCTTTTGATCGAAGTCAATGCCATTTTCATCAGTGCATAGATGGCCATTTGTGGGCATAAGGATTTTGACGCCATTGCAATCTTGCATGCTGAATTTCCTCAATACATCCTTGAGGTATTTCTCCTGAGATATGAATATGCCATTGCGCTATTGACGAATTTGAAGACCTAAGAAGAATTTCAATTCTCCCATCATAGACATTTCATATTCCTCCCTCATCATATAACCAAATTCATTAGTGTAACGTTGGTCAGTAGAGCCAAAGATGATATCATCAACATATATTTGGCACACAAACAATTCATCATCATAAGATTTAGTGAAAAGAGTTGGGTCAAGTGAACCGGGTTTGAAGCCTTTCTTCGTAAGGAATTCCTTCAAAGTATCATACCACGCTCGAGGGGCCATAGAGGGCCTTATTGAGTCTGAAGACTTTGTCAGGATGCTTTGGATCTTCAAAACCTGGGGGTTGAGCAACATAGACTTCTTCCTCAAGCTTACCATTAAGGAATGCACTTTTCACATCCATTTGATACAAAGTAATATCATGATGGTTATCATAAGCAAGTAATATGCGGATAGCCTCAAGTCTAGCAACAGGTGCAAAAGTTTCATCGAAATCAATTCCTTCAACATGTGTGTAGCCTTGAGCTACAAGCCGTGCCTTATTCCTCACAACAAGTCCATTTTCATCTTGTTTGTTGCGATAGATCCATTTTGTGCCGATGATATTGTGCTTGCGAGGATCTGGACGTTTGAGCAGTTCCCAGATGTTGTTGAGCTCGAATTGATATAATTCCTCTTTGCATAGCTTGAATCCATTCAGGCTCCAGAATGCTTCATCTACCTTAGTGGGCTCTGTGATAGAGACAAAATCAAATTGCCCACAAAAGATAGACAAATGTGAAGCTTTTGAGCGTGTGAGAGGATGTGGTGCATTGATGTCGCTGATGATTTTCTCTATCTGCACTTCATTTGGAATGCAAGGACGAGCAGGTTGTCGTCGAGGAATTGGATCAGCATTTTCTTCACCACCATTTTCCTCAGGTGCATCAGCATGATGTTCTTCACGTTCTGGAATGACTTCTTCAACAGATTCTTCAATAGGAATGACATCCTCAGTAGCCTTGAACTTGTTGGTTTCCTCAGGAGACTGTTCATCTAGCATAGGAGGTAGGTGCTCTCTTTCCGAGCCATTAGTTTCATCGAACCACACATCTACAGTTTCAACAACTTTGTGGTGAACGTTGTTGAAGACTCTGTAGGTGTGCGAGTCCTTTCCATAACCAAGCATAAAACCTTCATTTGCTTTCGGTGCAAATTTAGAATTGTGATGAGGATCTCTAATCCTACATTTAGCACCGAAGACTTTGAAATAACTCACATTGGGTTTCCTGTCAGTGAGGAGTTCATATGCAGTCTTCTTGAAGAATTTGTGAAGATATACCCTATTGATGATGTGGCATGCAGTATCAATTGCCTCAATCCAGAAATGACGAGACGTCTTGTATTCATCAAGCATAGTGCGATCCATCTCAACAAGAGTCCTTTTTTTGCACCCCATGACGCCATTATGCTGAGGAGTATAAGGAGCAGATAACTCATGAGTAATACCAAGTTCATCAAGATAATCATCAAGACCAGTATTCTTGAACTCAGTTCCATTGTCATTTCTGATGTGATTTATCTTCACACCAAAGTTGGTTGAATCCCTCGAGGAAAATCATTTGAAGACTTCCTGCACTTCACGTTTATAAGTGATAATATGCACCCATGTGTAACGAGAGTAATCATCAACAATAACAAAGCCATATAGAGATGCTTCATTGGTGAATGCAGAATAGTGGTTAGGACCAAAGAGATCCATGTGAAGCAATTCAAATGGTCGAGTGGTAGTCATGATAGTCTTTGCTGGATGCTTGGCCTTGGTCATCTTTCCAGCTTGACAGGATCTGCACAAGTGATCCTTGAGGAATTTGACATTCTCAATGCCAATGACATGCTTCTTCTTCGCGAGCATGTGCAAGTTCATTATGCCAGCATGACCTAGTCGTCGATGCCATAGCCAGCCTTCTCAAGCTTTTGCAAGTGGCCATATAGCAGGTTGTGGTCCTGTAGAGAAATCAACAATATACAGATCTCCTCTCCTAAATCCTTCGAAGACTTTGGAATGGTCAGCTTCCATGATCACAACAAACTGATACTTACCAAAGATAACAATCATATAAAGATCACAAAGCATTGATACCGACATGAGGTTGAATCCTAAGGACTCGACAAGCATGACTTTGTCCATGTGTCGATCCTTTGAGATCGCAACCTTACCTAGACCCAATACCTTGCTTTTTCCTTTGTCAGTGTAGGTGATATGCTTCAGATGCGATAGAGATAAGGGAGCGTCCATCAGTATTCTTGTCACCAGTCATGTGATTTGTACATCCACTATGGAGGACCCACTCAGTGGTTTTGGGTTGATCAACCTGCAAATGAATTAGTGCAGCTTACGAACTCATATACGTCATTAGTGAAGAATATGGCATCAAATTCATCAGATCAATTTCGTCAAGCAATGGAACAGATAAAACAGAATGAGGACGTGAGAAATGAAAGTTCATTTCTTCATGATTAACTTGCGTCCTTTCAAGCATAATCAGGTCTCCAGCAAATCTTCAGGCATTTAAGTTCGTCTGGAGACCTGTCCTTGTATAAGAGATTAGTTCCTTTTCTTCACCACCCACATCTGAAGGGGTGGCAAAGAGTTCATCATTCTGCGAGCTCCATAAGAGAAAGGTGGCATAGAAGCCAGTCCACTTCGTTTCACATAAGAGGAGTTTGGGTAAGAATATGAATAAGCGGAGAAATTCTTCGAGGACTTACGAACATAATGGTTAGAAGAATAATGCTCATATTCATAGCCATTAGTTCTTCCTTGCGAAACAGAAGCGTTAGCATGATGATGTTCATATGAGGACTTTGATCCTTTTGAGGAATTTGATCCATGTGAGGAATTTGGTCCATTAGAGGGCTTGGATCCATAAGAAGAATTTGGTCCATATGAAGAATTTGAGCTGGTTCCTATTCTTCACAGGTGGTGTCATGATGACATTAACCTGAATACTTTCAAGGCACCTTTTGGGAACACACATTTTCTTCATAGGAGAACCATTCCTGCAGTTAGTGCCAACATATCTAGAAAATACTTCACCATTCTGATTTTTCAACAACTTATAGTTGGAGTCAAATGACTCATCAGTAGAATGAGGAGATTCACATGTAAAGCCAGATAAAGTAGATGGATCTACTGGAGGTCCCTTTGCAGCAACCCATGTGGTTTTGGTGTACTGCTCAGGCTTCCAGTATGTTCCATCAGCATTGAGTTTCCTCTCAAAGGCAATACCCTCTTTCCTAGGGCTGTTGTTGAGGATATGCTTTTTAAGCACATCACAAAGAGCCCGATGCCCTTTGAGGCTTTTGTACATGCCTGTCATATACAATTCATTTAGCCCTGCATCGTCAGTGATACTAGCAATATCCTCAAATGAGGAATTAGTGATAGCAGAGACATGTGAAGAATTTGTAGCAGTAGAAGCATTTAAACATTCAGGTGAAGTATTAGCAGATTCACATTCAATGCACTTCAAACATGGAGGAATAAATTCTTCCTGAGCAGCGCTGATCTGTTGAGCAAGTAATGAATCACGCTCCTTCTGAAGATCTTCATAACTTTCTCTTAGCCTCTCTAGATCTTGCTTTCTTTGAAGAAATTCATAAGAGAGCTTCTCATGATCATATAAGAGAGTGTTATGATGACTTTGAAGATTATCAAACTTGGACTGAAGTCTCTGAAGATTTTCAGTCAAAGTTTAAGTGCGATCCATTTCTTCACCCAACATATCATCACTTTTGACTAGCACGTTTTGAACCTTTTCAAAAGCCTTTTTTTGTTTCACATCAATCTTAGCAAGTTTAGAACAGCTAGGCTTGAGGTTTTCATCAGATTCATCCTCACTTGATTCAGAGGAGGGATATTTGTGTACCTTGGCACCCTTTGCTATGAAGCAATAGGCGGGAGTGTAGTCATCATCGCCTTCGTTAGCCTTGTTGGTGAAGCCATTTTCTGCCCAGTTGAAGATGGACTTACTGAGGAACGCACTAGCAAGGGCTAGGCTCGCCACACCAGATTCTGACTCCTCAGATGCCTCCTCTTCCTCATGTTCCTCAGATTCATCTTCAGAGTCCATTTCCTTGCCAATGAATGCCCGAGCCTTCTTGGAGCTGCTCTTCTTGTGAGACGAAGACTTTGAGGATTTTGATGATGAAGACTTTGAAGATTTCTTCTTTTTCTTTGAGTCATCAGAGCTGTAATCCTTGTATTTCTTCTTCTTTGATTCCTTTTCCCACTGAGGAAAGTCTTGAATGTAGTGACCAGGTTTCTTGTATTTGTGGCATAGCCTCTTCTTTTAGTCACGATATGAGGAATCATCACTTCTTGAGGATTTTCCAAAACAACCATGCCTTGAGAACTTATGGAATTTCTTCACAAGCATTGCTAACTCCTGGCTCAGTTCTTCTGGATCACCAAAGCTGCTACCAGAATCTTCACCTTCAGATTCAGACACTGCCTTGGCCTTCACAGTGCGTGATCTGCCATAGCTCGGACCATAGAGATCTCTCTTCTTAGCAAGCTGGAACTCATGAGTGTTTAGACTTTCGAGGATATCAGCGGGATCAAGTGACTTGTAGTCTCCATGCTCTTGTATCATCAGTGCCGGAGTGCCAAATGAGGAATCAAGCGACCTCAGCAAATTCTTCACCACCTCATGGTCGGTGATGTCAGTGGCACCAAGTGCTTGAAGCTCATTTGAGATGTCAGTGAGGCGATCGAAGGTTTGCTGAACATTTTCATTGTCGAGTCTTTTGAAGCAGTTGAAGAGATTGCGAAGAACGTCCACTCGAGAGTCACGCTGTGTTGAGACTCCTTCAAGTACTTTGGACAGCCTATCCCAGATAAGCTTAGCAGTTTCCAAAGCACTCACTCGGCCATACTGCCCTTTACTCAGATGGTCACACATGATGTTCTTCGCATCAGCAGCACACATAGAAGGTGTGATAGAGGGAACACCATTTTCCACAACATACCAGATATCGTTATCAATTGCCTCAAGATGCATTCGCATCTTATTCTTCCAATAGGGTAGTCTGTCCCATCAAAGGTAGGACACCCAGCAGAGACCTTGATCATACCTGCGGTTGACATAACTAAATGTCGGGACCCCGATCCTAAGTCACACCGATCTAGCATGTAACACCTCATATTACTTTGCGGCCTCACGCACGGTATTCCCACGGGTGCCACCTTACCTGGCCCGGGACCGTTTGCGCCTTTTGGCTCACGTATATGATAGTGTCGCTAGCATCCATATGACAGAGAACCCGGGCCGACATGGCTAGTCCTGAACCCAAGGCGGCGCCAACCTATGAGGACAGGCATACATGAATCACATCGAGCATGTCGGTCATCAACGTATTTATCCGGGCTGTAGCACTGGGCTAACAGGACTCCGGTAACCCGGGCTGTAGCAGGCTAGGCAGGACTCCGGATAATACCGCGTGACGTTTCCCCGAAGGGACAGACACAGGAACGACGTGAAACACATGCCGGCCAGTCAAGTGTTCCGAGCAGTAGTGCTGGGCTAGCAGGACTCCGGTGAACCGGGCTGTAGCGGACTACTATCGCTCAGAAGCACTAGACTTACATTTCCCCATATGAAAGGCTGCCAAGGATAAACAACTAGATAGTCGGATCCCACACATAGCAATACACGTTACACGTACGCATAACATGCAAGTATGTGTTGTACAACATGGCATCACAACATAACGCAAACTCATATAGATAAAGGCCCAGAAGAGCCACATAGCATTAAATACAAACAGGGGTCACATGACCCATCATTCAGAGCATACAAGCAACAAGCGGAAGCATTACATGTCTGAGTACAGACAACTACAAAATAAAAGGCTGAGAAGCCTGACTATCTACAACCTCCGATCAAGATCGTAGCTGAGGTACAAGCTACCTATCGAAGTCCAAGCGGAACTACTAGTGAGACAGATGTCTCATCTGCAAAACATAAATAAAGCAACATGAGTACAAAGGTACTCAGCAAGACTTACATCAGATCCTATCATACATGCATTAGTATCAAAGAGGTAATGTGGGGTTTAGTTGCAGCAAGCCAGCTTTGACTCTGTGGCTATCCTGTTCTACGACTGTTGGTAACTCTTTTGAAATGGCGCACACGAGTCCACTAATCACCACATCAATACACTACTATGGATTCATCCCCGTCTCACTACGAGAAGGCCATCCATAGCACTCACACTTATCTTGAGCATTTTATGGTATCCACTTCAAGTTGTCTATGTACCACGTAAGCATCCAAGAAGTCCATAACCGAGGACGCGGCTATTCGAATAGATCATGATAACCCTGCAGGGGTGTACTTCTTCACACACGCTCTCACCACTTATCACCATGTACACGTCATGTATCTCGGCAACCTTCAAGCGGAAGCCTGGCGAGGGTGTCGGCCACGACCTGACTAACCACACAAGACTCTAGTCCAGGTTTATCGCCTATTCGGGTTCCATCCGCAAGGAGATCCGGCCGGGGTGTCGCTCACGGCCCCAAACGATGTGTGCAGGGTTCCCAAGCCCACCTCGCCGGGTGGATCTACGCTTGGTACACCGTGCCACTTGTGCCTAGTCTGTCCCAAGCCCACCTGGCCGGGTGCCACTTGGTAGACTACTAACACTACCTACAAACACCAGAAACTAGTTGCAACTCCTGGACAGAGACCGAGGTGATTAATAAGTCGAGAGGGGCACTTAAGCATTCCAATGTGTGGTAGTAGCTAGTCATTGGACAACATACACAGAACTCGGTGCTTAAGGACGGTTCCAGTGAGACAACCCACCATGTACTCCTACATGGCCTCTCACCGCTACCTTTACCAAATCATGTTCACACGCTTAACTCTCAGCATCAGAACATATCATATCACTCCAATCCATTCCCAATGAATCAGACCTGACACAACTCTAAGCAATAGCAGGCATGGCATGGTAGAAGCACAACATGGCTCAATCAACTCCTACACATGCTAGTGGGTTTCATCTAATTACTGTGGCAATGACAGGTCATGCAGAGGAATGGGTTCAACTACCGCAGCATAAAGTAGCAGTTGATTCGTTGTTGTCCTAATGCAATAACAGAGAGCAGGAGCGAGAGTGGGACCATATCGGAATGAACAAGGGGGGTTTGCTTGCCTGGTAGATCAACAGGGGGGGCACTGCTCCTCTGACAGGTACTCTGGAACGGTCTCTGGAGCAGAACCTATCGAGAAGGAACGGTGTCGGCAATCAATACACAATCATATGCAACAATATGATGAATGAACATGGCATGAAGATGTGATGCTGTTTGACCTAATGCAACTAGTATTCAAACTGAATGAAGTCCATTTGAACCAAAGGTTCAAATGCAACTCCTAATTAAGCTCTTATAAATGCCATTTATATGAATTCACCTATTCAGCAGGTATAAGTTATTTTGTCATGCATTAAACTGGTACAGATGGATAGATTGCATTTTTCTGATAATTTTTCATATATAAATTGTTTCAATCTGAGCTACGGTTGATTTGATATGAATTTTTGAAGTTTGAATCATTTTCTGGAATTTCCTGTTTAAGAATAAATCCTGGAAAATAATTAATTGCATCAGCATAGCGTCACTGTGACGTCAGCGGTCAACGGACGCGGTCCAGGTCCAACTGACCAGTGGGGTCCACATGTCAGTGATTAGTTGACTAACCAAACAGAGTTGATTAGTGTTAGGTTAGTCACTAACCTAGGTTAATTAGCGCTAAACTAACCTAACTAAAAGTGTCAGGGGGTGGCCCACGCGTCAGTGACCCAGGGGGTCAACTGGGCCCAACCGGGGTCAACGGTCAGCGGGGTCAAACCCACCGGTGACTCGACGCCGGGGAGGCCGAGACGGTGGCGAGCGTCGGAAACGCGCTACAGGGCACCGTTTAGGGCGCGGTTAGTTGCGTTCGAACGCACGCAGTGGCGCGCGTCGAACGGTGGTGGTTTCCTGGCCTAGGGTGGCCGGAGTTAACGGCGGCGAGGTCATCCGCGGCGGCCGGAGTTCGGCAAGCTCGGGTTCGGCACTAGGGGGCACGACAGAGGGTGCGGTGAGGTGCGGCGGGCTCCTGGGGGTGCGGCGAACACGGTGACGCGCTCGGGCTCGAGCTGCGGAGGTTGTGGCCACGACGGTGACGTGCGGTGGCGGCGGCGAGCTTCGGCCGAGGTGGGAACCACGGCTAGAGGTCGCAAGAGACGACGGGGAGAGGGGCGGAGGAAAGAGGGGCTCACAGGGAACTCGCGGAGCAGGCTAGTGAGCTCGGGGAGGACTTGAGGCCGGCGAATCGAACGACGGCAGCCGGCGGCCGTAGACGGGGAAGAAGGTCACCACGTCGTCTTGGGGTCGTCCGAGCTTGCGTGGGTCGACGGAGAGGTCGAGCACGGCAACGCGGAGCTAATGGGCTTGTCGGAGAGGCGAGGGGGGGCACGGTGGTTGCGGCGGCAGCGAGCGGCGGCGACGGCTCCGCTCGGCTTCGGGAGAGAGAGTGAGAGAGGCGAGGCAGGGAGAGAGGGGAAATGCGTGGCGACGTCCAGGGCGTCCGGGCGTCGAGGGGGAGGGGCAGGCAGCAGGAGGTGGAAGCAGGAGGTGGCCGCGGGTGCACGCGCAGGCGACACGCCTCTGCCAGTAGGCAGAGGTAGACGACGAGGAGGAGGAGGTGGGCTGGGCCAGCGAGCTGGGCCAGCTGGGCTGCTAGGTGAGCGTCAGGTAAGGCCCAAGTAAAACCCTTTCCCCTTTTGTTTCTGTTTTGTTTTTGGTTTTCTATTTCCTGACATTTGTTTTGATTTAGTAAAAATACTAAATCATTTTATTTACTTATGCCAACTTTTGCAGGGGCTAATGGTATTATTCCAGAGCTCCTCAATTACTGGCACAGTTTTTGGATATATAAAACATATATATCATTTATATATCCAATGCAAATAATTATGCATTAACTCCAAATGCCCAAAATAAATATTTATGAGCTTCTAAAAATATTGGTTTGATTTTTTACCTCTGTCCAATATTTTTAGAGAGTAACATGAACATTTTCTTGGACCTTTTTGGAGCACTTTTTATCTGGGTCATTTCCAGAAATGATTTCTGAGGGTTTTACAAATCCCCATTTCAAATTTAAATGAAATTTAAACATGATGCACACATGACTAGCTAGTCTTGAGCATACCAGAACTAGGGATGTGACAACTCGCCCCCACTCAAAAGAATCTCGTCCCGAGATTCAGGGGTCGACGGAAAGAAGGCGGGGTACTCCAATCGAAGACGATCTTCTCGCTCCCAGGTAGCTTCTCTCTCGGAATGATGAGACCACTGAACTTTGAGAAACTTGATGTTCTGACGTCGAGTAACACGCTCTGCTTGATCAAGAATGCGAACAGGGTACTCTCGATATGTGAGGTTGTCTTGGAGATCAAGCGTTTCGTGGTCCACTCCGCGGATGGGATCCGAGAAGCAACGCCTGAGTTGAGAGACGTGGAAGACATCATGTACTCGAGAAAGGTGTGGCGGTAGTTCCAACTGGTAGGCAACCTCTCCTCGTTTAGCGAGAATGCGAAAAGGACCAATGTAACGAGGAGCCAACTTGCCCTTGATACCGAATCGATGGGTACCCTTTAGAGGAGTAACCCGAAGGTAAGCCATATCGCCAACTTCATAAGCCACTTCCTTATGACGACGGTCATACTGGCTCTTTTGACGAGACTGGGCTGTTTTCAAATTCTCACGAATGACGCGAACTTGCTCTTCTGCCTCCTGGATCATATCCGGTCCAAAGAATTGTCTTTCACCGGTTTCTGACCAGTTCAAAGGTGTTCGACATCTTCGTCCATATAGAATCTCAAAAGGAGCTTTCTTGAGACTGGATTGGTAGCTATTGTTATAAGCAAACTCGGCGAAAGGAAGACACTTCTCCCAATCCATACCGAATGAGATAACGCAAGCTCTAAGCATGTCTTCGAGAATTTGGTTGACCCTTTCCACCTGACCACTTGATTGAGGGTGGAAAGCGGTACTAAAGGAAAGATGGGTGCCCATGGCAGTTTGGAAACTCTCCCAGAAATGAGAAGTGAAAAGACTACCACGGTCTGAATTGATTTCTAGTGGAACACCATGAAGTGAAACTATTCGAGAAATATATAAGTCAGCGAGCTGACTAGCGGTGATATTCTCTCGAACAGGTAGGAAGTGAGCCACTTTGGAAAGACGATCAATGACTACAAAGATAGCATTATTCCCTTTCTTGGTCCTGGGAAAGCCGGTGATGAAGTCCATACCAACCTTATCCCATTTCCATTCAGGAATAGCTAAAGGCTGAAGGGTGCCAGCAGGCCTTTGATGCTCTGCCTTAACGCGACGACAAACGTCACAGTTAGCAATGAACTCAGCGATTTCTCTCTTCATCCTAGTCCACCAGAACCTCTGGCGTAGGTCCTGATACATCTTAGTACTACCGGGATGAATCGTGAGAGGGGATTCATGAGCCTCCTTAAGAATCAATTGTCGCAGATGTTGATTCTTGGGAACCACCAAGCGATTCTCAAAGAAAACAACACCTCGATCATCCATGGAGAAACATCCACCAACTCCCTTCTTAATGTTTCTCTTCACGCGGATAACACCCCTATCAAACTTCTGGTTAGAAATGATCTGATCTTCAAGGGTAGGTTTCGCCACCAAGGTAGAAAGGAATCCGTGAGGAGCAATGTGAAGGTTAAGCTTACAGAATTCCTCATGGAGAGGTGGTTGGCCCTGCTGCAACATAAGATTGTTGCAATAGGACTTACGACTTAGCGCATCAGCCATGACATTGCCCTTGCCTGGGGTGTAGGTAATCCCTAAGTCGTAATCTGAGATCAACTCCAACCAACGTCTTTGCCTAAGGTTCAAGTCGGGTTGGGTGAAGATATACTTGAGACTCTGGTGATCGGTGTATATCTCACAACGTTTACCGAGAAGGTAATGTCTCCATGTCTTAAGTGCATAGACTACGGCTGCAAGCTCTAGGTCATGTGTAGGATAATTCTCCTCATGTGGATGCAACTGTCGAGATGCATAGGCAATCACATGACGATCCTGCATAAGAATGCAACCTAGTCCCTGTCGTGAGGCATCACAGTAGATAACAAAGTCCTTAGTGAAATCCGGTGGCACAAGTATGGGAGCAGAAGTCAGGCGTCTTTTCAATTCCTGAAAACTGTACTCACACTGTGGGGACCACTCAAACTTTTTATCTTTCTTGAGAAGTTCCGTGAGGGGTTTGGCTACTTTGGAGAAGTTTTCAACAAAGCGGCGACAATAGCTGGCTAGAACAAGGAAACTCCTAACTTGTTTAACTGTTTCAGGTGAAGTCCAATCAAGAACGGCCTGAACTCTTTCGGGATTGACAGCAATGCCCTTACCAGAGATCACGTGGCCTAGGTAGGTCACTTCTGGCAACCAAAATTCGCACTTGGAGAACTTGGCATAAAGGCGGTGCTCTCTGAGTTTTTCTAGCACAAGTCTAAGATGTTCGGCATGCTCTTCCTCGTTCTTCGAGTAAATAAGGATATCATCGAGGTAAACCACGACGAACTTATCTAAATACTCCATGAAGATCGAGTTCATCAAGCGGGAGAAGGTAGCTGGAGCATTGGTTAGACCAAAGGACATGACGGTATACTCGTACTGGCCATAACGAGTGACAAAAGCCGTCTTAGGAATGTCCCCGTTTCTGATCTTGATTTGATGGTAGCCTAACCTCAAATCCATCTTGGAAAAGACTGAGGATCCAGCGAGCTAATCATACAGGTCGTTGATCCTGGGAAGCGGATACTTGTTCTTTATCGTGACCAAATTAACGGGACGATAATCTACAACCATCCGGTCCGTACCATCCTTCTTCTTGACGAAGAGGACGGGGCAAGCCCAGGGAGAAGAACTAGGACGGATGAAACCCTTTTGCAAGGACTCATCGAGTTGTTTCTTAAGCTCGGCTGGTTCTAAGGGTGCCATCTTGTAAGGTCTCCTAGAAATTGGGGCGGTTCCTGGGATAAGATCTATGACAAATTCTACATCTCTGTCAGGTGGAACACCTGGCAGTTCTTCTGGAAAGACATCCGGAAAGTCACGGACTACCGGGATATCTTCAAGGTCTGGAAGAGGGTTGGCGTTAAGAGAATAGAGTTGACGCTTGGCAACTCTAGTAGAGACAGTGACTATCTTGCCAGATGGGTGTGTAAGCTGAACAGACCTGGTGTAACAATCAATCTTGGCATAATGAGCTTTCATCCAGTCCATACCCAGGATGATGTTAATATCTGAAGACTTGAGGGCTACAAGTGATGCAAGGAATACAAGTCTGTCAACAAGGATTTCATTGCCATAACTTATCCTAGAGGTTTGCCATTTGGATCCAGGAGTTTGAATGAGTAGTGGGGAGGGCATATCACAAAATGACATGTCGTGCAAGCGGGCATAACTTTCGGAAATGAAGGAATGAGACGCTCCAGTATCAAATAGAACCGAAGCTGGATGACAGTTTACAAGGAGTGTACCAAGAACGACATCTGGATCATCATGAGCGTCTTTAGCTGAGACGTGATGCACACGTCCATGTTCAGTGGGAGCTGTCTAGGCACTGATCATCTTGCGTGATGGCTTAATTCCACGGCCAACAAACTTCTCGGGCTGAGATGGAGCAACATTGGTCTGAGTGCAAATACGGGCAATGTGACCTGGCTCTCCGCACTTGTAACAAATCTTGGAGGTAGGACGTGGACCCGCATTGACGGGCGGTCCACCAATAGGCTTGGGTGGTGCAAATCGCTGAACTGGGTGAGGCGCCACACAAGATGGCCTCGGTGAATAACCGGGTGGAAGAGCGGAGTTCGGAATCCAAATCCGGCGCTTCTGAGAACTAGAACCGGAGGAAGGAACCAAATCACGGGTGTGCTTGCGAGACTCCTCGTAAGTGAGCTGAGCTGTCTCTGCGTTAATGGCCTTGTTCACAAGAGCCTGGAATGTATTGCAATGGTGCAAGTGAAGATCACGACGCAACTTGGGGTTGAGACCCTTCCGGAACCTAGCCTGCTTCTTGGCGTCTGTGGACACTTCTTCTGTAGCATAGCGGGCGAGATTCTCAAACTCTCTACTATAAGCATCAACAGCCATCTTACCCTGGGTGAAACTACAGAACTCTTCTCTCTTGCGATCGATGAGGGCTTCAGGAATGTGATGCTCGCGAAAAGCCTCAGTGAAAACTCTCCAGGTAGGAATCTGACCAACTGGAAGCATAGCCTCATAGTTCTGCCACCAAAGACTAGCAGGACCTTCCAGGTGATATGCAGCATAGATGACCTTGTCACCTTCAGCTACGTTCGCAGAACGGAGCTTGTGTGTGATACTACGAAGCCAGTCATCTGCATCGAGTGGCTCAATAGAATGATGAAAAGTGGGTGGGTGCAAGCGAATGAAGTCACGAATGGTTGCTGACCCTTTGAACTGAGGTGTGGTGTTCTCCTCGATACGTGCCAACAAGCGGTTGGTCTCACGCTTGTTCATCTCAACCTCTAACATGAACTTTGCCAACGAAGACTGATCGGGAGGATCCTCATCCCTACCATCTCCGTGGTTCTGGCTACGGGCAAGAGAACTTTGTTTAACTGATGACATCCTGAAGAACGAAACCAAGGAAAACAAGGATGGATTCAGCATCAACTATAGGATGCAGAAGGTAGCACAAGAATTTAGTATCTCTCAAACTCCTAGGATAATTCCGGCAGCATAACGGCAGTAAAATGCTCAATATGAGACATTCTGTAAAAGACGGGGTAGCACCATAATCAACATCATCACACAAGGTTCTGAAATATTACTAAACAGACTACACCGGAGGTACTTGAACTGGGATATGACTCTCATCAACCAATCCTAAGAGACTACGGAGTAGTAACACGTGATCCTGATAGATAGAAGAGGAAGCCTAGTTCCTTAACCCCGTAGGAAAGATAGGATGACTCAGATCAGAAGGGCATGAGATATAAGGAGTAAAAAGAGCCTTACGTTCCCTTCCACAATCAATTCCCTTATATAACTAAAGAATTTCTAGACTCAACTTCGACCAGGATGGCTTGGAAATCCTACAGGCAGTCAGGCTCTGATACCAACGCTGTCGGGACCCCGATCCTAAGTCACACCGATCTAGCATGTAACACCTCATATTACTTTGCGGCCTCACGCACGGTATTCCCACGGGTGCCACCTTACCTGGCCCGGGACCGTTTGCGCCTTTTGGCTCACGTATATGATAGTGTCGCTAGCATCCATATGACAGAGAACCCGGGCCGACATGGCTAGTCGTGAACCCAAGGCGGCGCCAACCTATGAGGACAGGCATACATGAATCACATCGAGCATGTCGGTCATCAACGTATTTATCCGGGCTGTAGCACTGGGCTAACAGGACTCCGGTAACCCGGGCTGTAGCAGGCTAGGCAGGACTCCGGATAACACCGCGTGACATTTCCCCGAAGGGACAGACACAGGAACGACGTGAAACACATGCCGGCCAGTCAAGTGTTCCGAGCAGCAGTGCTGGGCTAGCAGGACTCCGGTGAACCGGGCTGTAGCGGACTACTATCGCTCAGAAGCACTAGACTTACATTTCCCCATATGAAAGGCTGCCAAGGATAAACAACTAGATAGTCGGATCCCACACATAGCAATACACGTTACACGTACGCATAACATGCAAGTATGTGCTGTACAACATGGCATCACAACATAACGCAAACTCATATAGATAAAGGCCCAGAAGAGCCACATAGCATTAAATACAAACAGGGGTCACATGACCCATCATTCAGAGCATACAAGCAACAAGCGGAAGCATTACATGTCTGAGTACAGACAACTACAAAATAAAAGGCTGAGAAGCCTGACTATCTACAACCTCCGATCAAGATCGTAGCTGAGGTACAAGCTACCTATCGAAGTCCAAGCGGAACTACTAGTGAGACAGATGTCTCATCTGCAAAACATAAATAAAGCAACATGAGTACAAAGGTACTCAGCAAGACTTACATCAAATCCTATCATACATGCATTAGTATCAAAGAGGTAATGTGGGGTTTAGTTGCAGCAAGCCAGCTTTGACTCTGTGGCTATCCTGTTCTACGACTGTTGGTAACTCTTTTGAAATGGCGCACACGAGTCCACTAATCACCACATCAATACACTACTATGGATTCATCCCCGTCTCACTACGACAAGGCCATCCATAGCACTCACACTTATCTTTAGCATTTTATGGTATCCACTTCAAGTTGTCTATGTACCACGTAAGCATCCATGAAGTCCATAACCGAGGACGCGGCTATTCGAATAGATCATGATAACCCTGCAGGGGTGTACTTCTTCACACACGCTCTCACCACTTATCACCATGTACACGTCATGTATCTCGGCAACCTTCAAGCGGAAGCCTGGCGAGGGTGTCGGCCACGACCTGACTAACCACACAAGACTCTAGTCCAGGTTTATCGCCTATTCGGGTTCCATCCGCAAGGAGATCCGGCCGGGGTGTCGCTCACGGCCCCAAACGATGTGTGCAGGGTTCCCAAGCCCACCTCGCCGGGTGGATCTACGCTTGGTACACCGTGCCACTTGTGCCTAGTCTGTCCCAAGCCCACCTGGCCGGGTGCCACTTGGTAGACTACTAACACTACCTACAAACACCAGAAACTAGTTGCAACTCCTGGACAGAGACCGAGGTGATTACTAAGTCGAGAGGGGCACTTAAGCATTCCAATGTGTGGTAGTAGCTAGTCATTGGACAACATACACAGAACTCGGTGCTTAAGGACGGTTCCAGTGAGACAACCCACCATGTACTCCTACATGGCCTCTCACCGCTACCTTTACCAAATCGTGTTCACACGCTTAACTCTCAGCATCAGAACATATCATATCACTCCAATCCATTCCCAATGAATCAGACCTGACACAACTCTAAGCAATAGCAGGCATGGCATGGTAGAAGCACAACATGGCTCAATCAACTCCTACACATGCTAGTTGGTTTCATCTAATTACTGTGGCAATGACAGGTCATGCAGAGGAATGGGTTCAACTACCGCAACATAAAGTAGCAGTTTATTCGTTGTTGTCCTAATGCAATAACAGAGAGCAGGAGCGAGAGTGGGACCATATCGGAATGAACAAGGGGGGTTTGCTTGCCTGGTAGATCAACAGGGGGGGCACTGCTCCTCTGACAGGTACTCTCGAACGGTCTCCGGAGCAGAACCTATCGAGAAGGAACGGTGTCGGCAATCAATACACAATCATATGCAACAATATGATGCATGAACATGGCATGAAGATGTGATGCTGTTTGACCTAATGCAACTAGTATTCAAACTGAATGAAGTCCATTTGAACCAAAGGTTCAAATGCAACTCCTAATTAAGCTCTTATAAATGCCATTTATATGAATTCACCTATTCAGCAGGTATAAGTTATTTTGTCATGCATGAAACTGGTACAGATGGATAGATTGCATTTTTCTGATAATTTTTCATATATAAATTGTTTCAATCTGAGCTACGGTTGATTTGATATGAATTTTTGAAGTTTGAATCATTTTCTGGAATTTCCTGTTTAAGAATAAATCCTGGAAAATAATTAATTGCATCAGCATAGCGTCACTGTGACGTCAGCGGTCAACGGACGCGGTCCAGGTCCAACTGACCAGTGGGGTCCACATGTCAGTGATTAGTTGACTAACCAAACAGAGTTGATTAGTGTTAGGTTAGTCACTAACCTAGGTTAATTAGCGCTAAACTAACCTAACTAAAAGTGTCAGGGGGTGGCCCACGCGTCAGTGACCCAGGGGGTCAACTGGGCCCAACCGGGGTCAACGGTCAGCGGGGTCAAACCCACCGATGACTCGACGCCGGCGAGGCCGAGACGGTGGCGAGCGTCGGAAACGCGCTACAGGGCACCGTTTAGGGCGCGGTTAGTTGCGTTCGAACGCACGCAGTGGCGCGCGTCGAACGGTGGTGGTTTCCTGGCCTAGGGTGGCCGGAGTTAACGGCGGCGAGGTCATCCACGGCGGCCGGAGTTCGGCAAGCTCGGGTTCGGCACTAGGGGGCACGACAGAGGGTGCGGTGAGGTGCGGCGGGCTCCTGGGGGTGCGGCGAACATGGTGACGCGCTCGGGCTCGAGCTGCGGAGGTTGTGGCCACGACGGTGACGTGCGGTGGCGGCGGCGAGCTTCGGCCGAGGTGGGAACCACGGCTAGAGGTCGCAAGAGACGACGGGGAGAGGGGCGGAGGAAAGAGGGGCTCACAGGGAACTCGCGGAGCAGGCTAGTGAGCTCGGGGAGGACTTGAGGCCGGCGAATCGAACGACGGCAGCCGGCGGCCGTAGACGGGGAAGAAGGTCACCACGTCGTCTTGGGGTCGTCCGAGCTTGCGTGGGTCGATGGAGAGGTCGAGCACGGCAACGCGGAGCTAATGGGCTTGTCGGAGAGGCGAGGGGGGGCACGGTGGTTGCGGCGGCAGCGAGCGGCGGCGACGGCTCCGCTCGGCTTCGGGAGAGAGAGCGAGAGAGGCGAGGTAGGGAGAGAGGGGAAATGCGTGGCGACGTCCAGGGCGTCCGGGCGTCGAGGGGGAGGGGCAGGCAGCAGGAGGTGGAAGCAGGAGGTGGCCGCGGGTGCACGCGCAGGCGACACGCCTCTGCCAGTAGGCAGAGGTAGACGAGGAGGAGGAGGAGGTGGGCTGGGCCAGCGAGCTAGGCCAGCTGGGCTGCTAGGTGAGCGTCAGGTAAGGCCCAAGTAAAACCCTTTCCCCTTTTGTTTCTGTTTTGTTTTTGGTTTTCTATTTCCTGACATTTGTTTTGATTTAGTAAAAATACTAAATCATTTTATTTACTTATGCCAACTTTTGCAGGGGCTAATGGTATTATTCCAGAGCTCCTCAATTACTGGCACAATTTTTGGATATATAAAACATATATATCATTTATATATCCAATGCAAATAATTATGCATTAACTCCATGCCCAAAATAAATATTTATGAGCTTCTAAAAATATTGGTTTGATTTTTTACCTCTGTCCAATATTTTTAGAGAGTAACATGAACATTTTCTTGGACCTTTTTGGAGCACTTTTTATCTGGGTCATTTCCAGAAATGATTTCTGAGGGTTTTACAAATCCCCATTTCAAATTTAAATGAAATTTAAACATGATGCACACATGACTAGCTAGTCTTGAGCATACCAGAACTAGGGATGTGACACTAAAACTCCAGGCGGTTAAACCAAAATCACACAGAACAAGGGAGTACCTTGCTCTGATACCAATTGAAAGTGTGTTATATCGACTAGAGGGGGGTGAATAATCGATTTTTATGAATTCTTCACTGAGGAATTCCATGGTGAGGAAATTCCTAAGCAAATAACTAATTGCAGCAAAATAAGTACTCAGATGCAAACATAACAGAACATAAGCACAGTACAGAAAGTACATAAAGCGTAAACTCATGATACACAGGATGAAGACAAACAGACTTGAGAAATTGAACTGAGGAAATTGAGAAAGTCCTCAGTCAAAGTCTTCAAACAGATATGAACAAGCACACAACACAGTAATGAGGAAATGAAAGAGTTGAGGAAATAGAACTAGTAGGCTTGGTGAACACAATGATTTGGTAGACTAGTTCCAACTGTTGTGACAATTGTACGTCTGGTTGGAGCGGCTAGGTATTTAAACCTGACGACACACTGTCCCGGACACACAGTCCTCACCGTATTCTCCTTGAGCTAAGGTCACACGGACCTCGCCCAGTTACTCGTGGTAAGTCTTCAGGTGTCTTCCAAACCTTCACAAACTCGGTCACTCGGCGATCCACAATTTCCTCTTAGATGCTCAGACCATGACGCCTAACTGCCTTGAAGATGCACAGTCTTCAAAGGTAACAAGCGGCGGATCCATGAAGGATCAACCTCTTCAGTGATGCTCAATCACTTTGGGTTTGTAGGTGTTTGGGTTTGGGTTTGGGTTTCCTCACTTAATGATTTTCGCTCAAAGTCCTCGCAGGATGGGATGCTCTCAAATGACAAGTGTCAGTTTCTCTCAGAGCCGCCAACCAGCTAGTGGTTGTAGGGGGTAGATATTTATAGCCTAGGGAGCAGCCCGACATGATAAGACATAAATGCCCTTCAATGATATGACCGTTAGGTGGGTAGATATTTTGGGACAGCTGGCTCGTAGCTCAGCAACGGTCGGAAATTTGAGGCTCAAATTCCTCAGGGCTATCATGTTCCTCACTTGTAGGCAATCTGCACTGGAGAATTCCTAATTCCTAGTCAGAACAAATTCCTCAGAGACCAGAAGAACTTCATCTCTGTCACTAAAGAAATTGACTGAACTGTATGAGATTTCCAATGGCTTCACTCGAAAGGATTGGTAGGTGTAGGATTTTGAGATGAGCATCACTTGGAAATTTTTCCTTAGTATTTCCTCGACCCCCTTTAACAGTACAATGTTTCCAACGACTCAAGAAATATAAAATGAAACTACGAAAACAAAAGTCTTCATGCTTCATGATCTTCACATGAATACCAAGTCTACATGGTCACACAAATTTCTTCACTTTCAAAGTCTACAGAAATCCAAAGTCTTCAGTCGAAGAACTTCATTTTTAGGGGTGGACTTTCTCTGTAAATATCGAACTCCTCATAGACTTAAAGACCTGTGTACACTCACAAATGCATCAGTCCCTTAACCTATAAGTACTCAATACACCAAAATCACTAAGGGGCACTAGATGCACTTACACCCATAGTTGACTGTGCTTCCACGCTGACATCTTTGGTGCGGCAGGTAGGGGGCGCCACTTGTACGAGCTTGAAGCGGTAGGCAGCGCATTGATCTTTGTTAATCTTCATCATCCATGGCTCCCAAAAAGAGAAGTGGAGTAGGGGCTCCTGCACGCCCATCATCTTTGACATTGAGGATCATCCAGACCGCACTACCGCGGTAGGATGTTTGTCGTTGTTGGTTTCACCAACAATCCGCAACCTCAAGGTCAGCAAGACGTTGGTTGATGGGAGGGCGGGCTTGAATTTTATTTCTCCCAATGTGATGAAGAAACTCCAGATTACAGATGAAGACCTGAAGAAGACTGGCACTTTCCAAGGAATCAACCAAGGAAGGAGCCAGCCGAAAGGAAAGATTACCTTTCCGGTAACATTTGGCGGGGAAATAAACTTCAGGACTGAGAAGATTGTGTTCGATGTTGTTGAACTTCCCATGGCATTTAATGGGATTCTTGGTCGACTAGCTCTGGCCAAGTTCATGGCGGCGTCCCACTACGCCTACAACACTTTGAAGATTCCTGGTCCTATGGGACTCATTACCATCCCATCGCATAAGAGAGATGCAGTCATCTATGTGGATAAGATTGATGACCCACAAGTATAGGGGATCAATTGTAGCTCTTTTTGATAAGTAAGAGTGTCGAACCCAACGAGGAGCAGAAGGAAATGACAAGTAGTTTTTAGTAAGGTAATGTTTGCAAGTGCTGAAATTGTAAGTACCGAGTAGTTTGATAGCAAGGTAATTTGTAACGAGCAAGTAATGATAATAGTAAAAAGTACGCGGCAAGGTAGCCCAACCCTTTTGAGTGAAAGGACAGGACAAAACAATCTCTTATGATAAGCAAAGTGTTCTTGAGGGTACACGAGAATTTCATCTAGTCACTTTCATCATGTTGGTTTGATTTGTGTTCGCTACTTTGATAATTTGATATGTGGGTGGACCGGTGATTAGGTGATGTTCTTACTTGAACAAACCTTCTAATTATGATTAACCCTCCCGCAAGAATCCGCAACTACGAGAAAAGTATCAAGAATAAATTCTAACCATAGCATTAAACTCTAGGATCCAATCGGTCCCTTACAGAATAGTGCATAAACTGGGGTTTAAGCTTCTGTCACTCTCGCAACCCATCATCTAATTGCTACTTCACAATCCATTCCCTTAGGCACAAATATGGTGAAGTGTCATGTAGTTGATGTTCACATGACACAACTAAGGGAATAACAACATACATACTATCAAAATATCGAACACATACATAGCTTTGGAATTCATACTATGATGGTGTGGTGCCCCAAGCTACAGTGATGACTGGATCATTCTGGTGGAGATATGTTTTTAAGCTTTCTGACACCTATAGAGCAGTGGTCTCGGCCCATCTTAATGCTACCTCTTGAGCACTGCATTGGTTTTCCCTTGAAGAGGAAAGGGTGATGCAACAAAGTAACGTAAGTATTTCCCTCAGTTTTTGAGAACCAAGGTATCAATCCAGTAGGAGGCCACACGTAAGTCCCTTCACGGACACATGTAAAAGTGAGATCTGATAGAGATGATAAGATAATATTTTTGGTATTTTTACGATAAAGATTAAAAGTAAAGAAAGCAAAATAAGCGGCAAAAGAAATAGCTTGTTGACGGGAGATTAATATGATGGAAGATAGACCCGGCGGTCATAGGTTTCACTAGTGGCTTCTCTCAAGATAGCATAAGTATTATGGTGGGTGAACAAATTATTGTCGAGCAATTGATAGAAAAGTGCATAATTACGAGAATATCTAGACATGATCATGTATATAGGCAACACGTCCGCGACAAGTAGACCGACTCCTGCCTTCATCTACTACTATTACTCCACACATCGACCACTATCCAGCATGCATCTAAAGTATTAAGTTCTTAAGAACAGAGTAACGTATTAGGTAAGATGACATGATGTAGAGGGATAAACTCATACAATATGATATAAACCCAATCTTTTTATCCTCGATGGCAACAATACAATACGTGTCATTTCCCCTACTGTCACTGGGATCGAGCACCGCATGATTGAATCCAAAGCTAAGCACTTCTCCGATTGCAAGAAAGAACAATCTAGTAGGCCAAACCAAACTTGTAATTCAAAGAGACTTGCAAAGATAACCAATCATACATAAAAGAACTCAGAGAAGATTCAAATATTGTTCATAGATAATCTTGATCATAAACCCACAATTCATCGGATCTCGACAAACACACCACAAAAAGAGTTACATCAAATAGATCTCCAAGAAGATAGAGGAGCACTCTGTATTGAGATCCAAAGAGAGAGAAGAAACCATCTAGCTAATAACTATGGACCCGAAGGTTTGTGGTAAACTACTCACACATCATCGGAGAGGCTATGGTGTTGATGTAGAAGCCCTCCGTGATCGATGCCCCCTCCGGCGGAGTGCCGGAAAAGGCCCCAAGATGGGATCTCATGGGTATAGAAGGTTGCGGCAGTGGAATTAGGATTTCGGGGTGCTCCTCGATGGTTTGGGGGTACGTAGGTATATATGGGAGGAAGAAGTAGGTCGGTGGAGCATCGAGGGGCCCACGAGGGTGTAGGGCGCGCCCAGGGGGGTAGGCCCCCCTGCCTCATCGCTTTGTCGTTGATTGCTTGACGACCACTCCAAGTCCTCTGGATCAGGTTTTTCCCAAAAATCACGCTCCCGAAGGTTTCATTCTGTTTGGACTCCGTTTGATATTCCTTTTCCGCGAAACACTGAAATAGGCAAAAAAACAGCAATTTGCACTGGGCCTTGGGTTAATAGGTTAGTCCCAAAAATAATATAAAAGTGTATAAACAAGCCCATTAAACATCCAAAACAGAATATATAATAGCATGGAGAAATAAAAAATTATAGATATGTTGGAGACGTATCAGTTAACATGGGAGACCAAGTGGGGGGCTCCATAGTGCCTTTTGTTCAGAAGGCTCCCAAGATTGTTCTCTTTTGTTAAGGATGATAAAGATTCTACTGCTGATATTCTTAGCTCCTCGGATCTCTTCTCTTTGTTCTACCCACCAATATCTCAAGAAGCCGCTGAGGAAGTAGGAATTCTTGAAGACTAGATATTGCATCATCAAAGGGATCCACTCTCTGCTGATGTCAGGACCTGGGTAGGGAAATCTGGTGCTTACTCTGCAAAGAGCTTCTACACCATAATGCATTCTTACATGCCTACAATTGAGACATGTAAATGGCTTTGGATGAGCAAGTGCACCATGAAAATCACAGTTTTTGGATGTTTGTTATTCTTTGATCGCCTAACCACCAAGGATATGCTTGTCAGAAGACACTGGAGGCTGCCTAATGATGACAACCAATGTGTCATTTGTGCTGCTCAGAGCTCAGTCTTATGAAGACAGACTGCACCTTTTCATGAATTGCACCTTCAGCAACAGAGTCTGGAACTACCTAGGAATAGACAGGACTAGTTGGGAAGATTTGCAGGATTGTATTTCTCATGCAACGAGATCCTTCAGACCCACCTTCTTCTTTCAAGTTATGCTTACAGTTGCTTGAAACATTTTGATTTTGCGCAATGGCAGAACTTTTAGAGGAGAGACAACCTCTTTTGCTAGGTGGAAGTGTAAATTTGTACATTATGTAACCTTATTGTCTCATAGGTTAGCTAGTCCTACAAGGGCCTCTCTTCTGGCTTGGGTTAATTCCCTCCCTTAGACTATAGGTAAGTTTGGGGTAGGTTTTTCTTTCCTTTTGTATATATGACTGGCTGTATATGTACTCTTTCTTTGAGGATTGGAATAAAAGAGTGTGGGGCTTTGCTCCACAGTAGATAGTTTAAAAAATCAAACACATATCAAGTTCACATGATTACTTGCAACATGATTTCTCCCTGTGACCTCAAGAACAAAAGTAACTACTCACGAATGATAAACATCCTCATTATCAGAGGAGTATTAAATAGCCTAAAGGATCTGAACATATAATCTTCCACCAAATAAACCATATAGTAATCAACTACAAGATGGAATCAACACTACTAGTCACCCACGGGTAACAATCTATAGTTCCGGTAACAAGATTGAATACAAAAGGTGAACTAGGGTTTGACAGGAGATGGTGCTGTTGAAGATGTTGATGGATATTGCCCTCCCCAAGATGGGAGAGTTGTTGGTGATGATGATTACGATGACTTCCCCCTCTGGGAGGGAAGTTCCCCTGGCGGAATCGCTCTGCCGGAGGGCAAAAGTGCTCCTGCCCAAGTTACGCCTCGAGACGGCAGCGCTTCATCCCGAAAGCCTTCTTCTTATTTTTTATAGGTCAAATGACTTATAAACAAGAAGATCGGCACCGGAGGTGGGCCGAGGAGGCCACAACCCACCAGGGCGCGGTGGGGGGGGGGGCCTGGCTCGCCCAGGTGGGTTGTGCCCACCTGGTGGCCCCCCTCTGATGGTTATTGGCTCCAGTATTTCTTAAATAATCCATAAAAAATCTCTGTGAAGTTTCAGCTTATTTGGAGTTATGCAAAATAGGTGACTTGACGTAGCTTTTCCAGGTCTAGATTTCCAGCTGCCGGAATTCTCCCACTTGGCGTGTTCCTTGCAAATTATGAGAGAAAAGGCATTAGAATTACTCCAAAAGGCATTATTATGGATAAAAACATTATAAATAATAGTAAGAAAAAATGATGGAAAATGGACGTATCAACTCCCCCAAGCTTAGACCTCGCTTGTCCTCAAGCAAAAACCAAAATCGGAAAACATGTCCACATGCTTTGAGAGAGAGGTCTCGATAAAAACAAAATACGGACATAGAAGCATCATGTTGAATATTATTACAACAACAAAATTAAACATAGGAATTTTATCATAAAACTTGCATCATATACTTCTCATGAATAAGTAGTAGTTCATCACATAATCGAAGTATAAAGAAAAAACTCTATTAGAAACCGACAAATTATGTTCTCTGTCAACTTTGCAACTACAATTCATCATCTTTTCAGGAGGAGTCACGTGTCGGAGACTTTTAGGCAAGTCCACATACTCAACCATCATATAGTCTTCTATGATTGCTAACACTCACTGTGTACCCATGAACAAAACGTTTCAACCGGACACATAGAAAGATAGGGGCTTATAGTTTCGCCTCCCAACATACTCACCTCAAGGGTGATGTCAACAATAATAACTCATGATATCTATATTCAACTGGACATATGTGCCTAGATCTTTCCTCACCACATGATGCTTGCCAAAGGAGAAAAATAAAAAGGAATAGAAGGAAAACTTTGACTCTTTGCATAAAAGTAAATACATAAAAGTAAAAGATAGGCCCTTCGCAGAGGGAAGCAGAGGTTGCCATGCGCTTATTTGTTCGTATGCTCAATCCCTTAATGCAAGAGAACGTCACATTGTATTGCCCCTTAAGATGACAACCTTTATTATGTAGTCTATCTCCTTTATTCTTTGTCAACCAAGTTCGTACAATGCTCAATTTTCCCTTACACTAAATGATATCACATATTTAGAAGCAATTTTTATCGCCTTTTTGCACCGATGACAACTTACTTGAGGGATCTTGCTCAATCCGTAGGTAGGTTTCATGGACACTTGAAAAAGATTTGGCTTTAAGGATTTTTGGATGCACAAGTAGTGTCTCTAGTTAGTGTGGAATTTTTGGCTAGCAAAGATAGGGGCAAGCATCACATGTTAAAGGATCTATGACAATATGAACAAAAGATTGTCTGCCTTTTCTATGTGAATATAAACAAACATAAACAATTAAGTTGTCTGCCTTTTCCAATGTCAACAATTTTGGCATATAATATTTGGATGATGGCTCAAAATCACAAAAGATTGCTCGGATAGTATATCTATATGTGAATCTTCTCTTCCCTTATTAATTCTTTCATGAGTTGCATCATTGACTAATTCTCTGTTTGTCAATCTCTAATAAAATTTCCTACTTATACTTTTCCTTATGTGGTGCTATCACCTACCATAGGATTAGTATATGATCTTATTGATTTATTTTCTTTCTGTTTTTATTTCTTTCTTTTTCTTTTCTTTATTTGCAACATGAAAGTAAAAAAAGCAAAAACTAAAACTAAAGGTTATTATATAACTTGCACATGATTACAATGATCGATCACTAAGCAAACTCTCAAATAAGAAAGGATCTGACTAAACTTTATTTCTTATAAAGAAAACAGATCCAACTAAGATAAGTAAAAGCAAAAGGATAGTGGGATGACACGATACCAGGGCACCTCCGCCAAGCTTGGCAGAAGCCAAGGGAAGTGCCCATACCCGATACTTAGTTCTCCTTCGGTGGTGAAGGAGATGGTGGTGAAGTAGTATTCTCCAATATAAACAGGAGTAGATCCTTCAAGCTTTGAATCTCCCAAAGAGCTTGATGAATTAATGCACTGTTTTTCTTCACCTCAACCATTATGTGTTTATTCTCAGGTCCCCATGGTTTGGTTCCTGCACTGTTTTCTGTTGGCCGTTATATGTCCCAATTGGATGGTATGTGCCTACGAGGAGTGTTCTCGAACCCATAATTGTGAATCAAATTATGAAAATTGTTACAATGCAACCTGTGTAAGGGCCTCCTTGGTGGGAGATCCTCTTGCACTTCCAGGCTTGCTTGATCGTTCGATGATCCCATGGCTTGATGAGGATTAGGGGGAGTAGAGATGCCAGCTAATGTGCCCCTCTCAGAAGCTGGAGAGTGAACCCCAAAAGGATTTTCCTCTTCTTCCTCCATAGAAACCTATTTAGCTTCATCCCCCCTCAAATCCTCCTGAAGCAACCTTGTGTCTCCTTCTCCATTGTTGAAGGGCTAGGAAGACATGATGTCGGTCTAGCTGAATTTGTCAGAAAACAGCAAGAAAAGAGAACAGAGGATTTTCTTCGCGGTACGGTGTTTAACAGGTTCGGGAAGTATATATAGATTTTTTGTGTTGGAGGACAAGCATACGGAAGAAAAACGGAGTATGGGAGGTGTCCGAGGTGGGCACAACCCATCTAGGCGCGCCCTGGTGTCTTCTGCCCACCAGGGGACGCTTCCTGGGAGTTTCTTTATTTCCAAAATTCTAAAATATTCCAAAACTAATAAAAATTATTTTTGCGAATTTTTGGAGTCCGTTTACTTACCGTATCACCTCCTTATTTTCACAATTCTGGAGTGCTCCGGAAGGACTCTTTTATATGTTCTTCCGTCGTCAAAGTTTGGATAATATTACTTTCAACATTAATAGGTGTACCTGAGATATAATGCTTTATTCATTGTCCATTGACAACATTCGGGTTAGTACCTTCGAAATTATTTATTTTGATGGAACCAGACCGGTAAACCTCCTCGATGACATATGGGCATTCCCACTTCGTGAGGAGCTTCCCTGCAAAAAATCTAAACGAGATTTGTACAAAAGAACGTATTCTCTGATTTAAACTCACGCTTTTGGATTCTTTTGTCATGCGATCTTTTAACTTTTTCTTTGAATAACTTTGCATTTTCATATGCTTGGGTTCTCCATTCATCTAATGAGCTAATATCAAATAACCTCTTTTCACCAGCATGTTTGAAGTCATAATTGAGTTCTTTAACTGCCCAAAATGCTTTATGTTGTAACTCAAGAGGTAACTGACAAGCTTTTCCATTAACCATTTTATAAGGAGACACACCCATAGGATTTTTATATGTTGTTCTATAAGTCCAAAGTGCATCATCTAATTTCTTAGACCAATTCTTCCTGGACCTATTGACAGTCTTTTGCAAAATTAATTTTATTTCTCTATTGCTAAGTTCAACTTGACCAATAGACTAAGGATGATAAGGTGATGCAATTCTATGGTTAACATCATACTTGGCAAGCATTTTATGGAAAGCACCATGAATAAAGTGTGAACCACCATCAATCATTAAATATCTAGAGACTCCAAACCTTGGGAAAATAACTTCCTTAAGCATTTTAATAGAGGTGTTGTGATCAACACTAGTGGTTTGAATAGCTTCTACCCATTTAGTAACATAATCAACAACAACAAAAATATGTGTATACCCATTAGAGGAAGGAAAAGGTCCCATGTAATCAAATCTCCAAGCATCAAATGGTTCAACAACAAGTGAATAATTCATAGGCATTTCTTGATGCTTACCGATATTACCTATTCTTTGACATTCATCACAAGATGAGACATACTTACGGGAATCCTTGAAGAGAGTATGCCAATAAAATCCAGACTGCAATACCTTATGAGCAGTTCTATCTCCAGCATGATGCCCTCCATAAGCCTCAGAGTGACATTTCCGTAGGATTTTTCCCTGTTCATGCTCAGGTACACAATCTCTAATAATACCATGTACTCCTTCTTTGTAAATATGTGGGTCATCCCAAAAGTAGTGTCTTAAATTATAGAAGAATTTTTTCTTTTGTTGGTAAGTAAAGCTAGGTGGCAAATATTTAGCAACAATGTAATTAGCATAGTCAACATACCAAGGAGTACTATTAGCAACATTTATTTTAGCTAACTGCTCATCAGGAAAACTATCATCAATAGCTAGTGGGTCATCAATCACATTTTCAAGCCTAGAGAAGTTATCAGCTACGGGGTTCTCAACTCCTTTTCTATCAATGATATGTAAATCAAATTCTTGTAACAAGAGAACCTAACGAATAAGTCTAGGTTTAGCATCTTTCTTGTCCATAAGATATTTAATAGCAGTGTGGTCGGTGTGAATAGTTACTTTGGAATCAACAATATAAGGTCTAAATTTATCACAAGCAAATACCACGGCTAAGAATTCTTTTTTAGTAGTAGCATAATTTCTTTGAGCACTGTCTAGAGTTTTACTAGCATAATGAATAACATTCAATTTCTTATCAACTCTTTGTCCTAGAACAACACCAACAACATAATCACTAGCATCACACATAATTTCAAAAGGCAAGTTCCAATCAGGTGGTTGAACAATAGGTGCAGTAACTAAGGCTTTCTTGAGTGTTTCAATGTCTACAAGACAATCATCATCAAAAACAAAAGGGATATCCTTTTGCAAGAGATTAGTAAGAGGCCTAGAAGTTTTAGAAATGTATTCGATAAATCTCCTATAGAAACCAGCATGACCTAGGAAACTACGAATACCTTTGATGTCCTTAGGACATGGTATTTTCTCAATTGCATAAACCTTAGCTTGATCCACTTCAATACCTTCTTTCAGAAATTTTATGACCCAAGATAATGCCTTCATTAACCATAAAGTGGCACTTTTCCCAATTCAAGACAACATTTGTTTATTCACATCTCTTCAAAACTCTCTCAAGATTGCTTAAACAATCATCAAAAGACTTCCCATAAACAGAAAAATCATCCATGAAAACCTCAACAATCTTTTGACAAAAGTCAGAGAATATAGCCATCATGCATCTTTGAAAGGTAGCAGGTTCATTACATAAACCAAAAGGCATACATCTATAAGCATAGGTTCCAAAAGGATAAGTAAAGGTGGTCTTTTCTTGATCAGGTTGAGATACAGGCCTTTGTGAAAAGCTAGAATATCCATCCAGGAAGCAACAGTGTGCGTGCTTAGATAATCTTTTAAGCATTTGATCAATAAAAGGAAGAGGGTAATGATCTTTTCTAGTTGCTTTGTTTAATTTTCTAAAATCAATTACCATTCTATAGCCTGTAACAATTCTTTGTGGAATAAGTTCATTCTTATCATTAGGAACAACAGTTATGCCTCCCATCTGCTATCAGCAATAGGATATATTATACCTGCTTCCAGAACTTTTAATATTTCCGTTCTTACCACCTCTTTCATCTTTGTATTTAACCGATGTTGGTGATCAACAACTGGTTTAGCATTAGGTTCCATATTAATTTTGTGCTGACATAGAGTGGGACTAATGCCCTTTAAATCATCAAGAGTATATCCAATAGCAGCCCGATGCTTCCTTAGAACTTTCAATAATCTTTCTTCTTCATGTTTTGAAAGGTTAGCACTGATAATAACATGATATATTTTGTTTTCATCAAGATAAGCATATTTCAAAGTGTCAGGCAATTGTTTTAATTCAAACACAGGGTCACCCTTAGGTGGAGGAGGACCTCCTAGAGTTTCAATATGCAAATTGTGTTTAAGCAGAGGACGTTGTTCAAAGAAAATTTTATCTATTTCATTTCTCTCATGCATATGGAAGTCATTTTCATGGTCTAGCAATTATTGTTCTAAAGGACCAGTAGGTGGCGCAGCAATAGAAGCAAGAAAAATTAATTCATCCTTACTAGGCAATTCTTTTTCATGAATATTTCTACTAAACTTGGAAAAATTAAACTCATGAGACTCGTCACCAAAGCTAACACCGACAGTTTGTTTCATACAATCTATCTTAGCATTAACTGTGTTCAAGAAAGGTCTAGCAAAGATAATGGGACAAAAGTCATCTTGTGGGGAACCAAGAATAAGAAAATCAGTAGGGTATTTTATTTTCCCACACAAGACTTCAACATCTCTAACAATCCCAACAATCCCAAATGGTGATATGGTGTCTCTATTAGTACGTTTAATAGTAACATCTATTTCTTCTAACTCTGCAGGTGACATGTCTTTCATAATTTCTTGATAAAGAGTGTAAGGAATAGCACTCACACTTGCACCCCTGTCACATAAACCATGATAAACGTGATCTCCTATTTTAACTGAAATAATAGGCATGCCCACAACAGGTCTACGTTTATCTTTTCTATCAGGTTTAGCAATTCTAGCAGCTTCTTCATAGAAGTAAATAACATGCCCATCTATATCTTCTTCCAAGAGATCTTTAACCATAGCAATGCTAGGTTCTACTTTAATTTGTTCATCAGGTTCAGGTGTTCTAATATAACTTTTGTTAACCACTGTTGAAACTTTTGCATGTTCCTTTATCCTAACAAGGAAAGGTGGTTTCTCGATATAAACAGAAGGAACACCTGGATCAACATTATGAAGTATAGTTTATTCTTTAACTGGTACTGGTTCTTTAATTTCATATTTAATAGTTGGGTGATGTTTAAACCACTTATCTTTAGGGAGTTCAACATGATTAGCAATGATTCACAAAAGGAGGCTACTATCTCAAAGTCAAGTCCATATTTAGTGCTAAACTTTTGAAAATCATCGGTATCCATAGAAGATTTAACACAATGATACTTAAGTTTAATACCTTACTCTTTACCTTTGTCGCGTTACCGATCTTCAGAGTTACATTTAATTCTTTCCAAAAGATCCCACTGGAATTCAATAGTCTTCTTCATGAATGGACCAGCACAAGAAGTATCAAGCATGGTTTGATCATTACGAGACAGCCGAGCATAAAAAATCTGGATAATAATTTCTCTTGAGAGCTCATGATTGGGGCATGGATATAACATTGAATTAAGCCTCCCCCAAGCTAGAGCGATAGTTTACCGTTCACAAGGCCAAAAATTATATATATAATTTTGATCACGATGAACTATAATCATAGGATGAATTTTTTTGGTGGAACTCCAATTTCAAAGGATTCCAATTCCATGATCCAATATCATCGCATAGCCTATACCATGCCAATGCTTTTACCTTCAAAGATAAAGGGAAAACCTTTTTCATCCCCTCATCTCCGGGAAAACCTGCAAGCTTAAACAATCCACAAATTTGTTCTACATATATCAAGTGCATATCGGGATGTTCTGTTCCATCTCCTGCATAAGGATTAGCTAGCAGTTGTTCTATGATACCTGAAGGGATTTCATATTCAATATTTTCAGTAGGTGTATTAGGTTGACGGGTAGCTAATTGTGGTTTCGGATGAGGTGAATATACCCCGAACAAACCCATCAAAGGATTGTTTTCCATAGTAACAGGTGACATTAAATTTTAACACACTATATACATGTTTCCTTACCAAATTCCACTTACCAAAGGCGCTTCACTCCCCGGCAACGGCGCCAGAAAATAGCCTTGATGACCCAAAAGAATAGGGGATCAATTGTACCTATTTTCTGTAAGTAAGAGTGTCGAACCCAACGAGGAGCAGAAGGAAATGACAAGTAGTTTTCAGTAAGATAATGTCTGCAAGTGCTGAAATAGTAAGTAGCGAGTAGTTTGATAGCAAGGTAATTTGTAATGAGCAAGTAACGATACTAGTAACAAGTATGCATCAAGGTAGCCCATTCCTTTTGAGGCAAGGGACAGGCCAAAACGGTCTCTTATGATAAGCAAAGCATTCTTGAGGGTACACGGGAATTTCACCTAGTCACTTTCATCATGTTGGTTTGATTTGTGTTGGCTACTTTGATAATTTGATATGTGGGTGGACCGGTGCTTAGGTGCTATTCTTACTTGAACAAACCTCCTACTTATGATTAACCCTCCCACAAGCATCCGCAACTACTAGAAAAGTATTAAGAATAAATTCTAACAATAGCATTAAACTCTAGGATCCAATCGGTCCCTTACGGAATAGCGCGTAAACTGGGGTTTAAGCTTCTGTCACTCTCGCAGCCCATCATCTAATTACTACTCCACAATGCATTCCCTTAGGCCCAAATATGGTGAAGTGTCATGTAGTCGACGTTCACATGATACCACTAAGGGAATAACAACATACATACTATCAAAATATCGAACACATATCAAGTTCACATGATTACTTGCAACCTGATTTCTCCCGTGACCTCAAGAACAAAAGTAACTACACACAAATGATAAACATGCTCATGATCAGTGGAGTATTAAGTAGCATAATCGATCTGAACATATAATCTTCCACCAAAATAAACCATATAGTAATCAACTACAAGACGTAATCAACACTACTAGTCACCCGCAGGCACCAATCTATAGTCCCGGTAACAAGATTGAATACAAGAGGTGAACTAGGGTTTGAGATGAGATGGTGTTGTTGAAGATGTTGATGGAGATTGCCCTCCCCAAGATGGGAGAGTTCTTGGTAATGATGATGACAATGATTTCCCCCTCCGGGAGGGAAGTTCCCCCGGCGGAATCGCTTCGCCGGAGGGCAAAAGTGCTCCTACCCAAGTTCTGCCTCGAGACGGCGGTGCTTTGTCCCGAAAGCCTTCTTCCTATTTTTTCTAGGTCAAAATGAATTAGATAACAGAAGATGGCCACCGGAGGTGGGCCGAGGAGGCCAAAACCCACCATGGCGCGCCTGGGGGGCTTGGCATGACCAGGTGGGTTGTGCCCACCTGGTGGCTCCCCTCTGATGGTTATTGGCTCCAGTATTTCTTAAATAATCCATAAAAAATCTTCGTAAGTTTCAGCTTATTTGGATTTGTGCAGAATAGGTTACTTGACGTAGCTTTTCTAGGTCCAGATTTCCAGCTGCCGGAATTCTCCCTCTTGGTGTGTTCCTTGCAAATTATGAGAGAAAATGCATTAGAATTACTCCAAAAAGCATTATTATGGATAAAAACCATTATAAATAACAGTAAGAAAACATGATGCCAAATGGACGTATCAAAGATGTATAGGTATGCGGTCGCAACAGAGGCTGTGAGGAACTCGGCTCCCGCCAAGAAAGAGAAGGAAGTCAAGGAAGCCGGCAAGGACGCCGATATGGACCCCAGGAAACGCGCCTCTTTGGAGTGCGCCGCGCCCGGCAGCGACTTGCCAGAGAGTTTGTCTAGCAAAAGATCCAACGTTGCTCCCCTATAACCAACAAAGTTCTGGCATAGCAGGATGGTAGTGATGGTACTTTCACCATTAGTGCTACCCTTGATGACAAATAGGAAAGTGTCGGAGTAATGGGCCACGAGTAGGCTAACCCGAGGCCCATAACCTTTCAAGACATCGGGGGAGGCTGCGCCCCTCAAGACCCCAGGACAGAGAGCCGCCTCTGGGAGTCGGCAGCAGCACATCCGACTACCCACTCACGGCTGAGTCCCAGGGACGACTTTGAGATGAGCCGACTCCTAGCTGGCGGCTTCCAGAGAAGCCGGCTATGGGGAGTCGGCCCGCGACTCCAACCATCTCATGCTCTCGAAAGAAGGAACGGGACGGGGCGTGGCGTGGCCTTAGTGAGGTCCACTCCCGCCCCTTACCAAGGGCAGGCATGGCCGCAGTATGCCGTACCATTGGAGATCTCCGTCCGGCGTAGCACTATTGCCATGGCAGCCTTGACATCAACCCCAGCGGCAGAACCCTGTGCCCACGATGGCCAATTTGTATGACCCAGAGACGGCGGATCCCACCAGTCAGCGGGGGTCCAGAAGACGGCAAGATTGCCACCAGACGGACCCGGTGGGAGTCGGCCCCCAGGAGTCGGCCGGCCCCTCCTACGGGCCCCGCACGCCATTAACCAAACAAGATGGGAATGGACACAGTGATCGCCCGTCAGGCGGCGGCACTATTGCCATGACCCCACGACCAAGCCCGCGTCATTAGAAGCACGACTACAGTAATACGCAGCCGGCAAGACCCGCCCGCGGTGGGCACGGCCTGTCGGCTCCATACCGGGCCAGTAGGCGGGGCCCACCGGACGGCGGGCCTCGGCAGTCGGCGGAGAAGACGGTGGCCTGAGAGACAGATGGCTGGGACCTGCGCCCAGCCAGATTACCATTGTACCCCTGGGGGCAGGCCTATATAAACCCCCCAAGGCACCCATGCAAAGGGTTCGAATCCATTAGCACTAGACCAGATCATATAGGAAGGAGAGAGCTAGCCTTGCCTTCTCCTACCTCCAGAAAACAGCTCAAGGAGCAGCCGTGTACACACTTTGCCATAGTGATCATGCCGAGACCCCGCAGAGCAGCAGTAGGGGTGTTATCTCCATGGAGAGCCCTGAAGCAAGGGTAAGATTCGCCGGCGTGCATGTCTTCGCCTCATCCCGTTTCCAGGCACCGGCGACGTTCTACTCGCTCCCACCATGATAAGCCATCCCTTGGCATATGTCGCACCCAACCCCCGACATTTGGCACCCACAGTGGGGCAAGGTGCACCGTCGTCCGGGGACCTGCTCTGGACGGGAACCCTTTTCCTCCCTGGCGAACGCAGCCAGCCCGGCACGCCGAACGGAGTCTGTGCCGACCCGCTGCACGGTGCCGAGATCGCCTGCGCAGCCAGCTGCCTCGCCGAACTTGTCGGCGAGGTCCGCCACACCAACGAGCCTGCATCCGACGCAGGCACGGGCGGCCCCGACAGCCTCCTCGCGGGCCTCATTGACCAACTCCACGTCTCCGGTGAGCCTGCCGTGGACTTGGAGTCCGTAGGCTCCACCGACCCAATGCTGGTCTACTCCGATATTGCGTCACTCAACGCGTTTCCCACCAACGTGGTGGTCTACGACGAACCACTCCCTCGCGCGGAGAGCGGCGGAAGCACCGTCACAGAGGTGCTCGTCATCGATCATGGAGAGCATTCCGGTGGAGAAGCTCATGAACCGCTTGACGCGGCCCTACAAGACCTAACCGCGCCCATTCCCGAAGACGCCGACGCTGAGACGGTGGAGGCACGCCGCCTCCAGCTCGTCGAAGGCACGAAAAAGCTGGCTAGCATGAGGCGCTTGTCGGAGGCCTACCAGCGTGAGATGGATCGCGCTGTGGGCGGCTCGCCGGCTCCGGCTGGGCCTAGCCGCCTTGGCGCGGTCCAGCAGCGCGGCTTTGCCATCGCCAACCTATTCGGGGCAAATCGCCCCGTATACGCCACGCCTGCGGAGAACATCCGAGCCGCCCAGGCGGCGGCTGACGAGCTGGACAATTTTGAGGGCGAAGAGCGTCGCCTGATGACGGAGCGCGTCCAGCGGCTCCTCGACGCGGCCGACGAGCAAAACGAGGCCGGCTGCCGCACAGATGCGCCGCGACGGCAGAATGACAACCTGCCTCCCCACCGAGACCAAGGCGTGACCTCACAGACGCCGACTGGCGGCGTCCGCGGAAGAAGAGACAAGGATCCGACTGTCAGCCACAGTCGGACTCGCGTCACCATTGAGCGTGACCAAGACGGCCACCCAAGAGCAGTGGAATGGCGGGACGACTGTCCACCTCCTCCCCCTCGCAGGGAAAGACGAGTCTCCCCACCACCTGTTGAACACCCGACTCTCGATGACCGCCTTGGCCGTCGAGAGGGAGTCGGAGAAAACGACGCACGCCACCGGATCGACCGAGTCCACCGATCCCTGGCGCTGGAAGAAGAGGACGAGTTGGGTCTGCCGTGTTTCGGTCCCCGCATCCGATATGAGCCCTTTCCCAGAGGGTTCACGCTCCCCAGAGATACGCCCAAGTACACCAGCTCCGTGAAGCCGGAAGACTGGTTGGTTGATTACTCCACGGCCGTCAGTATAGGGAACGGAAACAAGCGAGTTGCCGTGAAGTATGTTCCACTCATGCTCCAGGGCACAGCCCGGACATGGTTGAACAGCCTGAAGCCCCACAGCATCAACAGCTGGGTCGACTTCACCGATGCCTTCATCCGCAACTTCACGAGCACGTACAAGCGACCTCCCAATCCTCGCCAGCTTTCCTTGTGCGTGCAAGGCCCCAGCGAGTCAACTCGCGACTACCTCACACGCTGGGCCGAGCTCCGGAACTCCTGTGAGGGCGTTTATGAGGTACAGGCTATCGAGTCCTTCACCGCCGGGTGCAGAGAAGGCACCCTCCTCAAGCACAAGCTCCTCTACGACGAGCCAGAGACCCTCGACGAGCTGCTGATCATAGCAGACAAGTATGCCACAGCCGACTCCTCCATGAAGGCGGAGATTCAAGTTAGTGCGACTGGCAAAGTGGCCCCCCAAGCTCCCAGAACTCCGGCTGGAGACGCTAGTCGGCGGCAACAGTAGAACAACCACAAGCGCAAAGCCCCACAGCCGGCTTCCAGTAGCCGGCAGGTGGCGACGGTCGAGGACCAGCACTCGGAGGGACATCCTCCACCCAAGCGACAGAAAGGCGGCAAGCCCAATTGGTTGCCGGCTTTCTCCTACGAGCAACCTCTTGATGGCCCTTGCAAGTTCCATAGCGGCGCGAAGCCGTCTAACCACACCACCCGGAAGTGCCAATGGCTCACCAGGATCGCCAAGGGAGACGACCTCCTGCCTCCCCCGCCTGCTGGGCAGCCGCCCCCGCCTCCGCCCCAGCAGCCGCCTGTCAGGCCAGTCGGCGCAGTACAATACGAGTACCCAAAAGAGCATGGAGCCTATGTGGTGTTCACTAGCGTGGCTGACGATCGACGCAGCAGGTGGCTGCAGCAGCAAGAGGTGAACGTAGTAGCATCAGAGACACCAGAGTTCATGCACTGGTCCGATAAGCCTATCAGCTAGAGCAGGGCTGGTCACCCAGAGGTTATGCCGAGTCCAGGCTCCTACGCTCTGGTCCTGGACGCCACCTTTGCCACGGATAAAAGAGCCGCTCGCTTCTCGCGAGTGCTGATAGATGGGGGCAGCAGCATCAACATCCTATACAAGGACACAATGGAGAAGTTAGGAATCAAGCAAAGACAGCTTCAAAATAGCCGGACTGTGTTCCACGGCATTGTCCCTGGCCTTTCCTGCTCACCAATCGGCAAGATCCTAATAGACGTCCTCTTCAGAGACAAAGATCATTTCCGCCGAGAGTCAGTTTGGTTTGAAGTGGTGGACCTTGAGAGCCCATAACATGCCTTGCTCGGCCGACCTGCTTTGGCCAAGTTCATGGCGGTTCCCCACTACACCTACCTCAAGATGAAGATGCCAAATTCCAAGGGGATTCTGACCATAGCCTGTGACTACAGAAAGTTGTCCGCCTGTGCGGTTGAGAGCAGTCGGATGGCCGTGTCCCTGGTGATCGCAGCTGAGAAGCGGCTCCTCGATCGAGTTCTGGCGATGGCCGACAAGCGGCCGCAGATGTCGCCCAACCCTAAGGAGTCGGAGGCTGAGGGTTCGTTCAAGCCGGCCAAAGAGACAAAGAAGATACCCTTGGATCCGGAGCACCCAGAGAGGTACGCTGTCATAGGTGCGAACCTCGATAGCAAATAGGAAGGCGAGCTCGTCGATTTCCTCCATGAGAATCGGGACATCTTCGCATGGTCCCCTAAAGACATGCCAGGTGTACCGACGGAATTCGCCGAGCACAAGTTACACGTCCGAGCTGATGCCAAGCCAGTCAGGCAGCCCTTGTGCCGCCTGTCAGAAGAAAAAAGAAGAGTTGTTGGAGAAGAGATAGCTCGACTCCTTGCAGCCGGCTTCATTATGGAAGTATTCTTTCCAGAATGGCTAGCCAACTCGGTCCTGGTGCTGAAGAAGAACAACCAGTGGCGAATGTGTATTGACTACACCAGCCTCAAGAAAGCTTGCCCCAAGGATCCGTTTGCTCTGTCGAGAATTGATCAGGTGATAGACTCCACAGCCGGATGCGAGCTGTTGAGCTTCTTAGATGCATATTCAGGATATCACCAGATCAAGCTGAATCCGGCAGACAGACTGAAGACCCCCTTCATCACGCCGTTTGGAGCCTTCTGCTACCTGACCATGACGCTCAGCTTGAGGAATGCCGGCGCCACCCTTCAGCGTTGCATGCAGAAATGCCTCCTTAAGCAACTTGGTAGAAACGCCCACGTTTACGTGGATGATGTGGCGGTGAAGACGGAAAAGCATGGAACACTGCTAGAAGACCTCAAGGAGACCTTTCAGAACCTGCGCCGATTCCAGATCAAGCTCAACCATGAGAAGTGCGTCTTTGGAGTACCAGCCGGCCAGCTCCTTGGCTTCCTGGTCTCTGAATGCGGCATAGAGTGCAACCCTGTAAAGATTAAGGCCATTGAGAGAATGGAGGTACCCAGCCGACTGCTGGACGTGCAAAAGTTCACTGGCTGCCTGGCGTCCATCAGCCGATTCATCAGTCGGCTAGGCGAGAAAGCTCTCCCCTTATACCACCTCATGAAGAAGACCACTTTTTTCGAGTAGAACCACAAGGCAGACGAAGCTTTTCTCTAGTTGAAGAAGATGTTGACTACTCCTACTGTGCTGGCGGCTCCGACTCCTAAAGAGCCCATGCTCCTGTACATTACCACCACCAGGCGGGTAGTCAGCACAGTCATTGTAGTTGAGCACAAGGAGGAAGGCAAAGCATTACCTGTCCAGAGACCGGTATATTACCTGAGCGAAGTACCGTCGACCTCCAAGCAAAACTACCCCCACTACCAGAAGATGTGCTATGGCGTGCATTTTGCCGCCAAGAAGTTGAAGCCTTACTTTCAAGAGCATCCAATCATTGTGGTCTGCACAGCCCCACTAGCCAAGATCATCGGAAGCCGAGATGCTTCTGGCCGAGTGGCCAAATGGGCCATAGAGCTGGCCCCCTACACCATCTACTATCAGCCCCGCACCACCATCAAGTCGCAAGCATTGGCCGACTTCCTCGTCGACTGGGTGGAGACTCAGTACCTGCCGCCAGCGCCCAAGTCCACCCATTAGCGGATGCATTTTGATGGCTCCAAGATGCGCACCGGCTTGGGAGCCGGCGTTGTCCTCACTTCTTCCAAAGGCGACCAGCTCAAATATGCGTTGCAAATCCACTTCGCCGCCTCCAACAACGTCGCCGAATACGAGGTGCTCGTTCACGGGCTCCGACTTGCCAAAGAACTTGGCATTCGCCGGATCCTGTGTTACGGCGACTCCGACTTGGTGGTCTAGCAGTCATCTGGCGACTGGGACGCCAAAGATGCAAACATGGCGAGCTACCGCTTCCTCGTACAACAACCCAGCGGATATTTCGAGGGGTGCGAGTTCCTTCACGTGCCAAGAAATGACAACAACCAAGCAGACACCCTGGCACGAATCGGCTCGACCCGCCAAGCAATACCATCCGGTGTCGCCCTTCAGCGCCTCCTCAAGCCGTCTGTCAAGCCTTCACCAGAATCAGACTCCATCTTTGTGGCGGCTCCCCCCGAAGAATTCGGATCCGACACAAGAGCCCCAGCAGACGGCACGAGAATTCTCATAGATGGCTCCAAGAACGCCGCAGTCGAAGCCAGCCCGGGGACTTCTGTACCCGGCCCGGGGACTGCGGCGACCAGCCCGAAGACTCCAGAACTGGGCCCGAGGATTGCACCTGTTGGGGAACGTAGTAATTACAAAATTTTCCTACGCACACGCAAGATCATGGTGATGCATAGCAATGAGAGGGGAGAGTGTTGTCTACGTACCCTCGTAGACCGAAGCGGAAGCGTTGACTCAACGTAGAGGAAGTAGTCGTACGTTCTCCTCGCGATCCAACCGATCACAGCACCGTTACTCCGGCACCTCCGAGTTCTTGGCACACGTTCAGCTCGATGACGATCCCCGGGCTCCGATCCAGCAAAGCGTCGGGGAAGAGTTCCGTCAGCACGACGGCGTGGTGACGATCTTGATGTGTTACCGGCGTAGGGCTTCGCCTAAGCACTGCAACGATATGACCGAGGTGAAATTTGGTGGAAGGGGGCACCGCACACGGCTAAGGAACGATCCGTAGATCAACTTGTGTGTCCAAGGGGTGCCCCTTGCCTCAGTATATAAAGGATGGAGGAGGAGGAGGCCGGCCAAGCCAATTGGTGCGGCCAAGATATGGAGTCCTACTAGGACTCCAAGTCCTAGTAGGAGTCCACCAAGAGAGGAGGAAGGGAGAAGGAATAGGAGGAGAAGGAGAGGTGGCCGGCCCCCTTTTCCCTAGTCCAATTCGGACTAGAGGGGAGGGGGGGCGCAGCAGCCTTTTTCCTTTTCCCACTAAAGCCCATCAAGGCCCATTACTTCTCCCGTAATCCCGTAACTCCCCGGTACCTCCGAAAATACCCGAACCACTCAGAACCCTTCCGATGTCCGAATATAGTCGTCCAATATATCGATCTTTACGTCTCGACCATTTCGAGACTCCTCGTCATGTCCCCGATCTCATCCGGGACTCCGAACTCCTTCGGTACATCAAAACTCATAAACTCATAATATAACTGTCATCGAAACCTTAAGCGTGCGGACCCTACGGTTCGAGAACAATGTAGACATGACCGAGACACGTCTCCGGTCAATAACCAATAGCGGGACCTGGATGCCCATATTGGCTCCTACATATTCTACGAAGATCTTTATCGGTCAGACCGCATAACAACATACGTTTGTTCCCTTTGTCATCGGTATGTTACTTGCCCGAGATTCGATCGTCGGTATCCAATACCTAGTTCAATCTCGTTACCGGCAAGTCTCTTTACTCGTTCCGTAATACATCATCTCACAACTAACACATTAGTTGCAATGCTTGCAAGGCTTATGTGATGTGCATTACCGAGAGGGCCCAGAGATACCTCTCCGACAATCGGAGTGACAAATCCTAATCTCGAAATACGCCAACCCAACATGTACCTTCGGAGACACCTGTAGAGCACCTTTATAATCACCCAGTTACGTTGTGACGTTTGGTAGCACACAAAGTGTTCCTACGGTAAACGGGAGTTGCATAATCTCATAGTTAAAGGAACATGTATAAGTCATGGATAAAAGCAATAGCAACATACTAAACGATCAGGTGCTAAGCTAATGGAATGGGTCATGTCAATCAGATCATTCAACTAATGATCTGACCTCGTTAATCAAATAACAACTCTTTGTTCATGGTTAGGAAACATAACCATCTTTGATTAACGAGCTAGTCAGATAGAGGCATACTAGTGACACTCTGTTTGCCTATGTATTCACACATGTATTATGTTTCCGGTTAATACAATTCTAGCATGAATAATAAACATTTATCATGATATGTAAGGAAATAAATAATCACTTTATTATTGCCTCTAGGGCATATTTCCTTCAGTCTCCCACTTGCACTAGAGTCAATAATCTAGTTCACATCGCCATGTGATTTATCAGCAATAGTTCACATCACCATGTGATTAACACCCATAGTTCACATCGATATGTGACCAACACCCAAAGGGTTTACTAGATTCAGTAATCTAGTTCACATCGCTATGTGATTAACACCCAAAGATTACTACGGTGTGATCATGTTTTGCTTGTGAGAGAAGTTTAGTCAATGGGTCTGCCACATTCAGATCCGTTATGTATTTTGCAATTTTCTATGTCTACAATGCTCTGCACGGAGCTACTTTAGCTAATTGCTCCCACTTTCAATATGTATCTAGATTGAGACTTAGAGTCATCTAGATTAGTGTCAAAACTTGCATCGACGTAACATTTTACGACGAACCTTTTTGTCACATCCATAATCGAGAAACATATCCTTATTTTACTAAGGATAATTTTGACCGATGTCCAGTGATCTACTTCCTAGATCACTATTGTACTCCCTTGCTTAACACAGTGTAGGGTATACAATAGATCTGGTACATAGCATGGCATACTTTATAGAATCTATGGCTGAGGCATAGGAAATGACTTTCATTCTCTTTCTATCATCTGCCGTGGTCGGGCTTTGAGTCTTACTCAAGTTCACACCTTGTAATACAGGCAAGAACTCTTTCTTTGACTGTTCCATTTTGAACTACTTCAAAAAAATTTCAAGGTATGTACTTATTGAAAAACTTATCAAGCATCTTGATCTATCTCTATAGATCTTGATGCTCAATATTTAAGCAGCTTCACCGAGGTCCTTCTTCGAAAAACTCCTTTCAAATACTCCTTTATGCTTTACAGAATAATTCTACATTATTTCCGATCAATAATATGTCATTTACATATACTTATCAGAAATGCTGTAGTGCTCCCACTCACTTTCTTGTAAATACAGGCTTCACCGCAAGTCTGTATAAAACTATATGCTTTGATCAACTTATCAAAGCGTATATTCCAACTCCGAGATGCTTGCACCAGTCCATAGATGGATCGATGGAGCTTGCATATTTTGTTAACACCTTCAGGATCGACAAAACCTTCTAGTTGCATCGTATACAACTCTTCTTTAATAAATCCATTAAGGAATGTAGTTTTGTTTATCCATTTGCCGGATTTCATAAAATGCGGCAATTGCTAACATGATTCGGACAGACTTAAGCATAGATACGAGTGAGAAACTCTCATCGTAGTCAACACCTTGAACTTGTCGAAAACCTTTTGCGACAATTCTAGCTTTGTAGATAGTAACACTACTATCAGTGTCCGTCTTCCTCTTCAAGATCCATTTATTTTCTTTGGCTTGCCGATCATCGGGCAAATCCATCAAAGTCCATACTTTGTTCTTATACATGGATCATATCTCAGATTTCATGGCCTCTAACCATTTCGCGGAATCTGGGCTCATCATCACTTCCTCATAGTTCGCAAGTTCGTCATGGTCTAGTAACATGACTTCCAGAACAGGATTACCGTACCACTCTGGTGCGGATCTCACTCTAGTTTACTTACGAGATTCGGTAGTAACTTGATCTTTGAAGTTACATGATCATCATCATTAGCTTCCTTACTAATTGGTGTAGTAGTCACAAGAACAGATTTCTGTGATGAACTACTTTCCAATAAGGGAGAAGGTACAATTACCTTATCAAGTTTTCTACTTTCCTCCCACTCACTTCTTTCGAGAGAATCTCCTTCTCTAGAAAGGATCCATTCTCAACAACGAATATCTTGCCTTCGGATCTGTGATAGAAGGTGTACCCAACAGTCTCCTTTGGGTACCTATGAAGACACATTTCTCCGATTTGGGTTTGAGCTTATCAGGATGAAACTTTTTCACATAAGCATCGTAACCCCAAACTTTAAGAAACGACAACTTTGGTTTCTTGCCAAACCACAGTTTATTTTGTGTCATCTCAACGGACTTTAGATGGTGCCCCTTTTAACGTGAATGCAGCTGTCTCTAATGCATGATCCCAAAATGATATTGGTAAATCGGTAAGAAACATCATAGATTGTACTATATCCAATAAAGTACGGTTATGACGTTCGGACACACCATTATGCTGTGGTGTTCCAGGTGGCATGAATTTGTGAAACTATTCCACATTGTTTTAATTGAAGACCAAACTCGTAACTCAAATATTTGTCTCCGCGATCAGATCGTAGAAACCTTATTTTCTTGTCACGATGATTTTCACTTCACTCTAAAATTCTTTGAACTTTTCAAACGTTTCAGACTTATGTTTCATCAAGTAGATATACCCATATCTGCTCAAATCATCTATGAAGGTTAGAAAATAATGATACTTGTCGCGAGCCTTAATATTCATCGGACCATATACATCAGTATGTATGATTTCCAACAAATCTGTTGCTTGCTCCATTGTTCCGGAGAACGGCGTTTTAGTCATCTTGCCCAAGAGGCATGGTTCGCAAGCATCAAGTGATTCATAATCAAGTGATTCCAAAATCCCATCAGCATGGAGTTTCTTCATGCGCTTTACACCAATATGACCTAAACGGCAGTGCCACAAATAGGTTGCACTATCATTATTAACTTCGCATCTTTTTGGTTTCAATATTATGAATATGTGTATCACTACGATCGAGATCCAATGAACTATTTTCATTGGTGTGTATGACCATAGAAGGTTTTATTCATGTAAACAGAACAACAATTGTTCTCTAACTTAAATGAATAACTGTATTGCAATTAACATGATCAAATCATATTCATGCTCAACGCAAACACCAAATAACACTTATTTAGTTTCAACACTAATCCCGAAAGTATAGGGAGTGTGTGATGATGATCATATCAATCTTGGAACCACTTCCAACACACATCGTCACCTTGCCCTTTAACTAGTCTTTGTTCATTCTGCAACTCCCGTTTCGAGTTACTAAATTTTAGCAACTGAACTAGTACCAAATACTGAGGGGTTGCTATGAACACTAGTAAAGTACACATCAATAACATGTATATCAAATATACTTATGTTCACTTTGCCATCCTTCTTATCCGCCAATCACTTGGGGTAGTTCTGCTTCCAGTGACCAGTCCCTTTGCAGTAGAAGCACTTAGTCTCAGGCTTAGGACCAGACTTGGGCTTTTTCACTTGAGCAGCAACTTGCTTGCCGTTCTTCTTGAAGTTCCCCTTCTTTCCTTTTGCCCTTTTCTTGAAACTAGTGATCTTGTCAACCATCAACACTTGATGTTTTTCTTTGATTTCTACCTTCGCCGATTTTAGCATCGCGAAGAGCTTGGGAATATTTTCCGTTATCCCTTGCATATTATAGTTCATCACGAAGTTCTACTAACTTGGTGATGGTGACTAGAGAATTCTGTCAATCACTATCTTATCTGGAAGATTAACTCCCACCTGATTCAAGCGATTGTAGTACCCAGACAATCTGAGCACATGCTCACTAGTTGAGCGATTCTCCTCCATCTTTTAGCTATAGAACTTGTTGGAGACTTCATATCTCTCAACTCGGGTATTTGCTTGAAATATTAACTTCAACTCCTGGAACATCTCATATGCTCCATGACGTTAAAAACGTCTTTGAAGTCCCGATTCTAAGCAGTTAAGCATGGTGCACTAAACTATTAAGTAGTCATCATATTGAGCTAGCAAAACGTTCATAATGTCTGCATCTGCTCCTGCAATAGGTCCGTCACCTAGCGGTGCATCAAGGACATAATTCTTCTGTGCAGCAATGAGGATAAACCTCAGATTACGGATCCAATCCGCATCATTGCTACTAACATTTTTCAACACAATTTTCTCTAGGAACATATCAAAATAAACACAGGGAAGCAACAATGCGAGCTATTGATCTACAACATAGATATGCTAATACTACCAGGACTAAGTTCATGATAAATTTAAGTTCAATTAATCATATTACTTAAGAACTCCCACTTAGATAGACATCCCTCTAATCTTCTAAGTGATCGCGTGATCCAAATCAACTAAACCATGTCCGATCATCACGTGAGATGGAGTAGTTTCAATGGTGAACATCACTATGTTGATCATATCTACTATATGATTCACGCTCGACCTTTCGGTCTCCGTGTTCCGAGGCCATATCTGTTATATGCTAGGCTCGTCAAGTTAAACCTGAGTATTCCGCGTGTGCAACTGTTTTGCACCCGTTGTATTTGAACGTAGAACCTATCACACCCGATCATCACGTGGTGTCTCAGCACGAAGAACTTTTGCAACGGTGCATACTCAGGGAGAACACTTCTTGATAATTTAGTGAGATATCATCTTATAATGCTACCGCCAATCAAAGCAAGATAAGATGCATAAAAAGATAAACATCACATGCAATCAATATAAGTGATATGATATGGCCATCATCATCTTGTGCTTGTGATCTCCATCTTCGAAGCACCGTCATGATCACCATCGTCACCGGCGCGACACCTTGATCGCCATCGTAGCATCGTTGTCGTCTCGCCAATCTTATGCTTCCACGACTATCACTACCGCTTAGTAATAAAGTAAAGCATTACATCGTGATTGCATTGCATACAATAAAGCGACAACCATATGGCTCCTGCCAGTTGCCGATAACTCGGTTACAAAACATGATCATCTCATACAATAAAATTTAGCATCATGTCTTGACCATATCACATCACAACATGCCCTGCAAAAACAAGTTAGACGTCCTCTACTTTGTTGTTGCAAATTTTAGGTGGCTGCTACGGGCTTAAGCAAGAACTCATCTTACCTACGCATCAAAACCACAACGATAGTTTGTCAAATAGACTCCGTTTTAACCTTCTCAAGGACCGGGCGTAGCCACACTCGGTTCAACTAAAGTTGGAGAGACAGTCTTCCGCAAGCCATCTATGTGCAAAGCACGTCGAGGGAACCGGTCTCGCGTAAGCGTACACGTAAGGTTGGTCCGGATCGTCTCGTCCAACAATACCGCTGAACCAAAGTATGACATGCTTGTAGGCAGTATGACTTGTATCGTCCACAACTCACTTGTGTTCTACTCGTGCAAATAACATCAAACCATAAAAACCTAGGCTCGGATGCCACTGTTGGGGAACGTAGTAATTTCAAAATTTTCCTACGCACACGCAAGATCATGGTGATGCATAGCAACGAGAGGGGAGAGTGTTGTCTACGTACCCTCGTAGACCGAAGCGGAAGCGTTGACTCAACATAGAGGAAGTAGTCGTACGTTCTCCTCGCGATCCAACCGATCACAACACCGTTACTCCGGCACCTCCGAGTTCTTGGCACACGTTCAGCTCGATGACGATCCCTGGGCTCCGATCCAGCAAAGCGTCGGGGAAGAGTTCCGTCAGCACGACGGCATGGTGACGATCTTGATGTGTTACCGGCGCAGGGCTTCGCCTAAGCACTGCAACGATATGACCGAGGTGGAATTTGGTGGAAGGGGGCACCGCACACGGCTAAGGAACGATCCGTAGATCAACTTGTGTGTCCAAGGGGTGCCCCTTGCCTCAGTATATAAAGGATGGAGGAGGAGGAGGCCGGCCAAGCCAATTGGTGCGGCCAAGATATGGAGTCCTACTAGGACTCCAAGTCCTAGTAGGAGTCCACCAAGAGGGGAGGAAGGGAGAAGGAATAGGAGGAGAAGGAGAGGTGGCCGGCCCCCTTTTCCCTAGTCCAATTCGGACTAGAGGGGAGGGGGGGCGCAGCAGCCTTTTTCCTTTTCCCACTAAAGCCCATCAAGGCCCATTACTTCTCCCGTAATCCCGTAACTCCCCGGTACCTCCGAAAATACCCGAACCACTCAGAACCCTTCCGATGTCCGAATATAGTCGTCCAATATATCGATCTTTACGTCTCGACCATTTCGAGACTCCTCGTCATGTCCCCGATCTCATCCGGGACTCCGAACTCCTTCGGTACATCAAAACTCATAAACTCATAATATAACTGTCATCGAAACCTTAAGCGTGCGGACCCTACGGTTCGAGAACAATGTAGACATGACCGAGACACGTCTCCGGTCAATAACCAATAGCGGGACCTGGATGCCCATATTGGCTCCTACATATTCTACGAAGATCTTTATCGGTCAGACCGCATAACAACATACGTTTGTTCCCTTTGTCATCGGTATGTTACTTGCCCGAGATTCGATCGTCGGTATCCAATACCTAGTTCAATCTCGTTACCGGCAAGTCTCTTTACTCGTTCCGTAATACATCATCTCACAACTAACACATTAGTTGCAATGCTTGCAAGGCTTATGTGATGTGCATTACCGAGAGGGCCCAGAGATACCTCTCCGACAATCGGAGTGACAAATCCTAATCTCGAAATACGCCAACCCAACATGTACCTTCGGAGACACCTGTAGAGCACCTTTATAATCACCCAGTTACGTTGTGACGTTTGGTAGCACACAAAGTGTTCCTACGGTAAACGCGAGTTGCATAATCTAATAGTTAAAGTGACATGTATAAGTCATGGATAAAAGCAATAACAACATACTAAACGATCGGGTGCTAAGCTAATGGAATGGGTCATGTCAATCAGATCATTCAACTAATGATCTGACCTCGTTAATCCAATAACAACTCTTTGTTCATGGTTAGGAAACATAACCATCTTTGATTAACGAGCTAGTCAGATAGAGGCATACTAGTGACACTCTTTTTGCCTATGTATTCACACATGTATTATGTTTCCGGTTAATACAATTCTAGCATGAATAATAAACATTTATCATGATATGTAAGGAAATAAATAATCACTTTATTATTGCCTCTAGGGCATATTTCCTTCAGCACCAGTCGGCCCGGGGACTTCATCGATCCAGCAAGCGGCTGCAGACTCCAGCCCGCCGCCTCCCAGCCCAGCCGCCCTCGTCCAAGTCGCAGTTCTGATGGTCGAAGAAATAGCAGCACCCTCATGGGCACAGCCCATCCTCAAATTTCTGGTGAGCAAAGAGCTGCCAACTGACGAGATCCTAGCTCGGCAAGTACAACGCCGAGCAGCAGCCTACACCATAGTCAACAAAGAGCTGGTCAGGCGCAGCGTCACGGGCGTCTACCAGCACTGCGTCGAGCCAGAGCAAGGCCAAGCAATCCTCAAAGACATCCATCAAGGCGACTGTGGTCACCATGCGGCCTCAAGAGCACTCGTCGCCAAAGCCTTTCCACATGGTTTGTTCTGGCCGATTGCCCTAGAAGAGGCCAAGGAATTGGTGCAAAAATGCAAAGGGTGCCAGAAGTTCCGCTCCAAGCCGCTTCAGCCGGCTTCTGCACTCAAGACTATCGCCATCGCCTGGCCCTTTGCAGTTTGGGGCCTGGACATGGTGGGACCATTCAAGACGGGGCGAGGCAGCCTAACTCACTTACTTGTCGCGATGGACAAGTTAACTAAGTGGATAGAAGCAAAGCCCATCAAGAAGTTGGATGGTCCGACTGCCGTGACTTTCATCACCGACATCAGAATTCGGTACGACATACCACACAGCATCATCACCGACAATGGCATTCGACACAGGGCATTCGACTGGACTTAGCGTCCGTTGCCCATCCGCAGTCAAACGGCCAAGTGGAGCGAGCAAACGGCCTCATCCTGTCCGGCATCAAGCCTCGACTGGTCGAACCACTGGAGCGTTCAGCCGGCTGTTGGCTTGACGAGTTGCCAGCTGTCCTCTGGAGTCTGTGCGCGACTCCAAACAAGTCGACCGGCTTCACGCCCTTCTTCCTCGTCTATGGTGCCAAAACTGTCATCCCAACGGACATAGAGTTCGACTCCCCGCGAGTCACCATGTACACCAAGGAGGAAGCGGAAGAAGCACGTCAAGACGGCGTCGATCTGCTGGAAGAGGGCCGGCTGTTGGTGCTCAGCCGGTCCAGCATCTACCAGCAGAGCCTGCGACGATACTACAACAGGAAGGTCAGGCCGAGATCTTTCCAAGAGGGCGACCTTGTGCTCCGACTGATCCAGCGAACAGCCGGCCAGCACAAGTTGTCGGCGCCTTGGGAAGGCCCTTTCATCATCAGCAAAGTACTGGGCAACGACTCCTACTACCTGATGGACGCTCAGAAGCCCCGAGCACGCAAGAGGGACGACTCCGGCAAAGAGATGGAGCGGCCATGGAATGCAAATCTCCTCCAAAGATTTTACAGTTGATGCAGTATGTACCACGCTACCTTTTGTATTTAAGTATCAAGACTTCGGGCCCCCCGAGACGATCTCGGGGACTGCCCTTTTACCTATATGATAAGAATTATGCCTTCGAGTATGCTACTCTTTGTTATGCCGCTTGGCACCTGGTTCGACTAATCGGCCCGGGGACTCGCCGCCTTGCGCTATGAAATGCGTCCCGCAGTCGGACAAGTAGTGTGTGGTGCCCAAGCCGTCTCCTGTCAGAAGCCGCAGCTCGCAGAGCGACTGTTTGGCAGGCAGGAGTAAGGAAGAATGGACGCTCACATGAAAAATGGCTAAGGACTCAAAGCATAAACATAGCTTAAGTCGGCTTCCAGCATTTCTTCGCCAAACCGACTCTTGAGCAGTCGTCTCGCCGCCTTCTATTCAACTTGCTAAGTAACTCTAAAACGGCTAAGTACTTGCCTTCCCGAAAGTAGCCAATCACTTGATCCAGCGGCAGTCCGCAGAGCGGCTGTCCGGCTGGCAAGACGACAACTAAGGGAAGGCGGCAAAGGAAAAAGCCAAAAGAGCAACAAGCAAGAAAAGATAGAACTCAGATGAATATTTACATAACATAGGCCCTTGGCCGAACCTTCGAGCAGAAGTTCAAAATACACCCCGCGGGTGGAATTGTGCGAATTAACAAGTTCCTCAAAGACTACTAAACAAATAAAATAAAGACAAGGCAGCAGCCTAAGAAGCGGCAAACAGGTTCGGAGGATCGGCGGAGATGGCAGTGTCAGATGTTGGGGTGGCCAGCTGGGCAGTCTCGGCTTGATCACCTCCGGCGACAGCCGGCTCAGTTGGACGCGGCTCGTTGCTGGAGGCGTGGTCGAGCTGAGGCTGGCCGTCCGCTCCGCCTTCTGCCACCTCCGTGTCGTCTCCTTCCTCCGCCTCGCTTTCCTCCTCGACGCTGGAGCCGATCACCTCCGCCGAGTCCTCGTCGTAGTCTGGGTTCATCCCAAACCACTCCGGCGGTGCCTCCTCTCCGTCTTCAGCCCGCTCCGGGACGAAGACGCTGGTGTCGGTGTACTCGGCGATCACCGCGGCACGCTTGACAAGGGCGTCTTCCGCGGCTGCCAGCTCCGGCTGGGCCTCCGACCGGAGCGTGGCCAGCCGGTCCAGGTCCAGCCCCGGATACCACGCCTTAATGAATTCCATGGCTCGGCGCGCTCCAGCCCGTGCCGAGGAACCCTTCCAAGCCTCAAGACGGCCAGCTGCGACCTCCAGCCAGTTGGCAGTCCGACTGGGGGTGCGCAGTACCTGCATGTCTGGCCACAGGGCAGAGATCACCTGGGCACCGACACGTTGAAGCCGGCGTAGCATCCGGTGGGCAGGCCGCAGGCGAGCCTCGATGCTTAGAATCTGCTCGTCAAGAGTCCGGGGGGCATCAGCGGCGACCTCCGCCTCTCGCGATCAGCCTCGATGGCTTGATTGGCGGCTTGCGAGTAGCCGGGGAAGAAGTCTACCGAGGCGAAAGAAGGAAGAGCAAGTCAAAAAACCAGGAGTCGGCCCGACCTATAGTCGGCAACTCAAAGAAGAAAAGTAAAGAAGCTTACCGTCGACGATGTCCTCGATTTCATGGAAGCCGGAGGCCAGCAATGCTTCCTTGTCAGTCCAGGAGGAGCGCTCGCTTGCGAACTCGGCCAGGAGAGCAGTCTCCTTCTCGTTCGCCTCCTCCTGCGCCTTCTTAAGCAGCTCCTTCTGCTCCGCCAGCTGTGCAGCCAGCAGGTCGCGCTCTACGGCGAGCTTGCTGCACTCCTCCACCTTGGCACGCAAGGAGGTGTTGGCTTCGCCCAGCTGCTGCTGAAAAATGTCGTTGGCCTCTGAAGGAAAAGGAAAAAGAGGACGTTAAGTCATCAACGAAGATGGTCGCCAAGAAGATCCGGCCCGACTGCTCAGTAGTCGGCCCGAATCTCGGGGACTACAGCCCGCGGGTGCGCCAGCGCGCCCCCGCGAAGAAAAAAGAGAACTCACTCCGGCTCTCCGACAAGTCGGCAGTCCGCTTGCCCAGCTCCTCAACATTACGGTTGAAGGCGGTGACCCGGAGGTTGTGATAATCCTGTGATAAGTATTTCAGACAAGATAAGTACTTGGAACTCGCCAAATGGAGTTCCGAGCCGCCTGCTCAGCAGCCGGCCCGGAACTCGGGGACTACACCCAGTGGGTGCGCTGGCGCGCCCCCACAGAGAAGAGCAAGAAGACGGAGACATGAGAAAAACACTTACCCAGATGGCAACCCGCGACGCCAGGTGCGCCTTGGTGCAGCTCTGGATGGCGTCGCCCTCGGCTCGCAACTTTGCCTGGACGTCCAGGAGCGCCTGGTTCAGCGGGCCTGTGCCGCCTCCTCGCATCCACCCAATGGGCGCGGCGCTCGTCACCTCGGCGTCTGGGATCGTCGAGCTGGAGGCGCCGGTCTCCAAGGGGCGTGGCGCCGAAGTCGCCTTCTCAAGACGGCGGTGCGCTGGCGAGCCGACTTGAAGGATTAGCTTCGCCACGGCCTCGTCCTTAGTCGGCAGCACTGACGGGTCCGCCGGCTGTTTATCACGTGCGCTCCTAGATGGCGGCGGTGGTGGCGGCGGCGGCGCGACCGTGCCCGTCATGGAGGCATCGCCGCCTCCCCTCTTGATGATTGGGAACTCGCCGCCGGCTTCCTCCGACTGCGTCGTGAACTCCGGAGGTGGCCGCGCTGAGTTCAGCGGGATGACAAACACTGCTGACTAGCAGCACGCGACTTCCTCAGCCTGCCGCCTTGCCGCGACGGCGGCCTCGGCCTCATCCAGTTTCTTTTGGGCAGAGGCGGCCGCCTTCTCGGCCTCCGCCTTCTCCAGGCGGGCGGCTTCTTCCTTGTCGCGCTTCTCCTGCGCGTTCTGCTCCGTCGCCTCCCGAAGGTCGGCGGCGGGGTCAATCCGCCGAGTGGTGGCGGACGTCTCTGCCGATCCCATGATGGAGGCGGCGGCGAACCTCTCAAGAGTGAGGGGAGCCCTGGAGCGGGGGGAAGCATGAAAAAGACTTAGACGAGATCAACAAGCAGAAAATAAGACAAAGGGCGGAGGCACTCACGCAGAGACCAGCAGTGGCTTCTTCACTTCCCTACGGAAGCGGTTGGCTTTCGCGACCGCCTCTTCGCGCTTGGTCGCGGCGGCCACCCCCTTGAACTTCTTCATCCGGCCGACAACCGTACTCGGTCTGGCCCGGCGCTTCCTCGCACCGCCTTGACCGTCCAAGATGGCGGAGGAGCTCGCGCTGGGCTGGCCGGCCTTTGGCTGATGGTGCGGGGCGACTTCCCCCTCGGAGTTGTCATCAGGCCAGTTGGCAAAGGTGGCCAAAGGCTTGAAGCCTTGTCCTCCCCCTCCTCCTCCTCCTCCTTCGGCGTCGGCCTCCATCGCCGCCGCCCCCAAGGCGGGGTCGTCGACGTCGCTCTCCGCTCGGTCAGGGTCGAACTGGCGAGCTGGTCCCGCGGTGCCGGCCGAAGGAGGGACGAGAGGGTTCTGATTCAAAGACTAAAAAAGATTAGAAGTCGGATTTGGCTGCAAAAGGAAGAAGAAGAAGAAGAAGAAGAGAGATGACTTACTACAGACCGGGGGTTGGCGCGCGAGTACGGCTCTTTGCCGAACCGCCAATCCACCGAGAGGCTGTAGTTCGCGATGTAGTTCACCATGTCCGCCACCTCCATGTGGGGCATGTCCTTCGAGCACATCCGACTCGGGTCCCAGTGGCCGCTCATCTGGCAGATCAGATGAGGTCGGCCATGGAGCGGGAGGACTCGGCGCACCATGAAGGCGGCCAGCAGGTCGGCCCCGGTCAGACCCTCCGACTGCGTCAGCACTCGGAGTCGCGCGACGGCGGCGGCACCGGCGGGAGTCAGCGTCTTGGCCCGGTGGGACCAGCTGGGGAGCCTTCCCGCCAGCACGCCGGCTTGGTAAGCCGGCAGGTTGACCCAGTCGCCATCTGGGGCGACATCCTTCACGTAAAAATAAGATCGCTGCCACATCTTCACCGATTTAATCAGCGCTATGGTGGGGAACGGGTTGTCGGCCCCCGTTCTCCAAATCGCGATGAATGCCCCGCACTGGGCTAGCACGCCGGCGACGTGCGTGCCGAGCTTGGACTGGAAGAATTCCCCCCACATCTCGATGGTGGGGAGAACGCCGAGGAAGCCTTCGCACAAGGTGGCGAAGGCAGCCAGCAGCACCACCGTGTTTGGCGTGAGGTGGTGTGGTTGGAGCCCGTAGAACTCCAAGAAGGAGCGGAAGAAACTGCTCGACGGCAGCCCTAGGCCGCGCATGAGGTGCGAGCGGAATATGACCCGCTCGCCCTCCTCCGGCGCCGGCGATACCTCCCCGCCGGCACAGCGCAGGCTTGCACTAGGTCCGGGCCGGGGAGGCGACGCGTCTTGCGAAGGAAATCAATGTGGACGTCGTCGACCTCGGAGCCGTCCCACATGCCGGAGCGCACGGCCGAAGGCGCGGCGACGGAAGAAGAGCTCATCGCTGCGGGCGTGGCGTAGTTCGGTGCAGCGGTGACGAGAGGAAGAAGAAGCAAGTGGGAGAGGGAGGGAGTAGGGAAGATGGGCGCGCGTGCTCTGCCGCCCCCATCCTCCCGCCTACTTATAGGCTCATGGGCTGAGAAGTCGAGGGGGCGATCGTGGGATTAACTATGCCCAGAGCCCCACGACCCCCACGATTCACCACACGAAGTTACTGCCGCAGTTACTGCGCGGGAAACCCAACCGCCCGCACAGCCACAACGGATCCGTTCGCATACCGAGGCGCGGTAATGGAGGGCCCCGCCTGTAGGCCTATCCCGTCGCGCACGTGGGTGGGCGGATTGGCCCGGCCACGTGGCGCCATGCGACGGATCCGCAATGGGTGACAACCCGGAGGCTTATCAGGCATGCTGCCTGGACCCCGCTACGACTTTCAAACTCTTTGGGGGCAAGACGGCCTTCTGCGAGTCCGGCTCCAGCTAGTCGGCCCGGAGGAAGACGGCGAGCCAGACCCAAATTCAACCACCGAAAGGAAGAAACTGTTGACGCTCCTCGTCATGTCTCCTGATATGTCTCCAACGTATCTATAATTTTTGATTGCTCCATGCTACTTTATCTACTGTTTTGGACTATATTGGGCTTTATTTTCCACTTTTATATTATTTTTGGGACTAACCTATTAACCGGAGGATGTCGGGGGGAAATCTGCCTCCACCAACACCTATGGGGACCGAGCCCCTTTCTTGGTTCGGCGGGGGCGGAGGTCGCACGAAGAGCGGATCGAGGCGACGCACACGAGGGGTTTACCCAGCTTCGGGCCGCAAGGATGCGTAAAACCCTACTGCTGCTTTGTGGTTTTGTATTGTGTTCTTGCTCGAGAGCGTGTGGTGCTACAGTACACGCGAGCTGCTGGCGAGACCGAGCGTGAATGGCCTCCTCCTTCCTCCCTCCCCTCTCCCGTTGCGCATGGGGCCTCCTTTTATATGTGCAAGGGTTTACCCACAGGTGGCAACGTAGGCGGGGGCAAAACTGGAAAACGCTATGTTGGGTACAGCTGTTTGCACAGTGCTAACATACCTAACTCTGACGGGAGGGGACAAGGGCATTAAATGCCCGTCCGCATCGCCCAGACGGTGCAGGGAAGGGACCGTCAGGAGCGCCACCGTTTGCCACGATGGCTACTCTGTCAGCGTTGCCTTGCCACCGCATGCTCCTGGCTGCGCAGCCTCTCGCCACGTACTCCTGGAATGGCCCCAGAGCAACGAGTGGGTGGATGAGCTTGAGCGCAGGCGCGGGGTGGTGGCTTGCCGCGGCAAGCGCCATGCCGCGGCTGATGTCTTGTCGCGCCCGGGAGCTTGTCGCTCACCGGTCCTTGCCGGGACGCGGAGCGCGTCGCAGCAAGTCTCTTGTCGTGCCTCGGTCGGCCTTCCCAGCAAGCTCCTCTTGCCGGGGCCTTGTGCTTCGAGCGGTCGTCACGGCGAGCTCCTCTCGCCGGGGCCTTGCTCTCTTCGGGTGGCCTTCCCGGCAGGCTCCTCCTGCCGGGGCCTTGGCTTAAATACTTTGTTCTTGGATGGCCCAAAAAAGGACCATGGACAGTCTTGACGATCGCCTGGCAAGCCTTGCCGCGGGGCGCTACGACTGCCCGTGCACAAGTTTGGGGTACTAAGGTACCCCTACTTTAGTACACCGACAGGAGCCCCCGGGCCTGGGCCATACACGGTGCCGAGCGCTGTTGGGCCAGGCCCAAAACAGTGCACGGGCACGCCTGGCCTGGGTCACGCTGCATCTGCTTCTGCGTCCACCATGTTCTCCCCGAACGGCACGCGTCAAACGCGGCGTCATGGGGAGAGGCGTGCGTGACGTGGGCGGCGTGCGCGGGGCTGAGCCCCGCGGGCGTGCGTCACGTCGCAGGTGATTTGTTTATTCGGAAAGGCAAAGCGCCCCCCTCCTCCCCTTCTTTTGGTCTTCAGACCCGCCCGCCACGGACCCGATGGAGACCGAGGTCGTCGTCGACGAGGACGCGTGCGGCCATACTGACGACGTGACCGCCACCGGAGAGACGGATGGTGCTGAAGATCCGGCTGGCGAAGAGGCCGCCAAGGCTGCCGCAGCAGCCACGGGCAAGGGGGCGATGATCATACTGACGGCCCTGAGGCCGCAGGAGCGCCAGGCGCTGCGCCGACCGCCGACCCTGCCTCTGCAGTGGCGTCGGGCCCCGAGGAGCCCCCGCCAGGCGCCTACCTGAAGGCCGGCGATGATATCTTCATCAAGCTCCCCAGGGAGTCGACTTCCAGGGCGCCGGTCGAGGGGGAGACCTTGGATGGAGAGGTGCTCGCCTCCGCCGGGCTGATGCTGGTTGACACGCCAAGCAGCAGCGGCGGCGAGCCTGAGGAGGAGCGGCTGCTCCGAAGCTGGTGTCACTCTACCGCGCCCGACAAGCCCAGGTGGAACGCCGGGAAGCGCTTGTCGCGAAGGCGGGAGTGGACATGGAGAAGCGTGCCGGGGAGCTCCGAGAGCTCAACCAGGAGGCCCTCCGATCCTTGGCGGAGGAGCGAAGGCAGCTCGACGAGGCGCGGACGGCCTTCTTCCTCGAGAAGGCAGAGGCCGAAGAGCAGCAAAGGCTTGCCGCCGCGGGGCTAGCCGCGCGGGAGGGCGAGCTGGCACAGCAGAAGCCATCCTCTCCAGCCACGAGGAGGAGGTCGCCGCGCGCGAGCAAGCGCTCGGCGGAGCCCTCAAGGAGGCGCAAGATGCCGCCGCGGCCGCCGAGGCTGCCAAGGAGGCACTGGAGGCGAAGATGGCGCAGCTCGACACTGATCTCAAGGCGGGCGGTGAGGAGCTCGCCGCGCTCAAGAAGGAGCGCGAGAAGGGCGCCCACACCCTCGGCGAGCTGCAGGGCCGCTTCGCCGGGAAGATCAAGGAGCTCGACGCCGCCAAGGACTCCAATGCTGACCTCGAGCTGAAGCTGGACACCTTGTCCAAGGCGCTGGACAGCGCCAAGGAGCAAGAGGTGACCTTGCTGAAGGAGGTCGCGGACAACGAGGCGCTGTTGGAGAGCGCCGCAGTCACCCAGAACGAATTCAGGGCGATGGTGGAGCAGTGGACGGAGGGTCTGGTGGACATCGCCGCCTCCATCGACAAGGAGCTGTCGCTGCTGGGGATGGAGGGTCACGAGTATCCCTCCGACGCGAACCTCCCACCCAGCGCCAAGCTCACTTCGTTCTTCAAAGGCGTGGTGGCGGCCCTTCAGCATCTCCGGAATGCGATCCCAGAGCAACTGGCCGGCGAGACGCGCGACGCCATCGCCGGAGCCCTCGAGAAGGTGTTGGTGAAGATCGCCTTCCACAACCCCTGCATCAGGCTCACCAACGTCCTCAAATCCCTGCCGGCAGACGCTGACCTCGAGGAGATCAGGGCCCTCGTCGCGCCCATTGTGGAGTAGGTGGCGGGGATCAAGAGGATGGAGGGCGACCGCGTGGATTAGGCCGCCTCCCCTTTTCTTTTCTTGTCACTGCTGGCCAAGTCATGAAAGCGATTCATTAGGGCCGCGACAAACTATCTTGTAATATAACTTTATCTTAGGTAGTGATTGCACTGTTATTTCCTCTACTTGACTCCACGCTTTGTATGTTTTTGCCCTACGCTTTTGGGGACTTGTCGGCGTAGGCCTCCGCCTTACCGCGGGCCCTGAGTGCGGGACATCAGCAGCCCGCCAGCAGCGCCATTACCGGCAAGAAACCTTGCCGCGGCTAGCTGCAGCTCACTTAAATTGTTGAGCAGGCTCAAAGCAAAGTAAGTGTTGCGACTGCAGTCGCAGCACACTTAAGCTGCCGAGCGAGCTCGAAACAAAGTAAGGATGCCACTCTGGTTGTAGCACACTTAAGTCGTTGAGCGGACTCGAAACGAAGTAAGGGCGCAACTAGCCACGAGCCGGTCCCTCCGCGCATAGGTTTTCCATACAAAGTACGGTCGTTCGAGGAAGATAACCCCAAAATTTTAAAAACTTGATTGCTCAAACTTTGGCAACTTAGCTTTTCCGTGGCTCGCTGCCCGGCGAGGTCGCTTTCCGGTAAGGCAAAACATGGGGCTCGCCGTTGCTTACCGGGGGTCAGTGCTGCACAGAGTGTCAGATAAGGCATGCAAAGGATAGAGAGCATGAGATCGACAAGGTGTGCGGAGCACAAGAACTCAATCTGCGCACAGGGTCTGCGCCTGGCTCTGTACAAAGGATCACATGCAACAGCGGCAAGACTTTGTACAGAGGGGTGGTTGCCGGACGGGGTCCGACAACCGCGCCTTACGGGCGAAACTTACGAAGATGCCCAACGTTCCAGGAGTTGCTCACCGGAGTGGTATCTTCGGTCTCAAGGCGGACAGCGCCAGGCCTAGGGACTTGTTTCACCCGGTAAGGGCCTTCCCACTTCCTCGAAACTCCTGGCACTAACTTTGCGGCTATAAAAGCGGCGCAAAGCTTGCTGGTAGTGAGCAGCTCGCACAGCGGTCTGAAGACGGTCCTCCTCGAGGAGCAGCGCGCCATCTCGTCGCAGCTGCTCTCGCTCGAGCTCAGCGTGAGCGAGCACTCGAGGTGGCCCGTATGCGAGATCCGTGGGGCTAACTGTCCCCGCTCCATGGGATGGGGCGAGAGGCTGCCTGGTCATACTAGGGCTTACCTGCGCCGAGAGGTATCGGCGTATGTTCGGATGCCGTGGCACCATGAGCTGGCTCGGTGGCGCTCGTTCCGCCGCCGATGCCGTCCCCACCACCCGCTTGCTCCAGGGGCGGTGGGTTCGACGTGGACGGACCAGCCACCTCCGGAACCTTCTTCTTCGGTGGCATGTCGATGAAGATGAAGGAGATCTAGCCGTGCAGACGCCGGATCAGGTTCGCACAACTTCGACGCCCCCTACCTGGCGCGCCAAAGATGTCGGGGGGAAATCTGCCTCCACCAACACCTATGGGGACCGAGCCCCTTTCTTGGTTCGGCGGGGGGCGGAGGTTGCACGAAGAGCGGATCGAGGTGACGCACACGAGGGATTTACCCAGCTTCGGGCTGCAAGGATGCGTAAAACCCTACTGCTGCTTTGTGGTTTTGTATTGTGTTCTTGCTCGAGAGCGTGTGGTGCTATAGTACACGCGAGCTGCTGGCGAGACCGAGCGTGAATGGCCTCCTCCTTCCTCCCTCCCCTCTCCCGTTGCGCATGGGGCCTCCTTTTATATGTGCAAGGGGTTACCCACAGGTGGCAACGTAGGCGGGGGCAAAACTGGATAACGCTATGTTGGGTACAGCTGTTTGCACAGTGCTAACATACCGAACTCTGACGGCAGGGGACAAGGGCATTAAATGCCCGTCCGCATCGCCCAGACGGTGCAGGGAAGGGACCGTCAGGAGCGCCACCGTTTGCCACGATGGCTACTCTGTCAGCGTTGCCTTGCCACCGCATGCTCCTGGCTGCGCAGCCTCTCGCCACGTACGCCTGGAATGGCCCCAGAGCGACGCGTGGGTGGATGAGATGGAGCGCAGGCGCGGGGTGGTGGCTTGCCGCGGCTGATGTCTTGTCGCGCCCGGGAGCTTGTCACTCACCGGTCCTTGCCGGGACGCGGAGCGCGTCGCAGCAAGTCTCTTGTCGTGCCTCGGTCGGCCTTCCCAGCAAGCTCCTCTTGCCGGGGCCTTGTGCTTCGAGCCGTCGTCCCGGTGAGCTCCTCTCGCCGGGGCCTTGCTCTCTTCGGGTGGCCTTCCCGGCAGGCTCCTCCTGCCGGGGCCTTGGCTTAAATACTTTGTTCTTGGATGGCCCAAAAAAGGACCATGGAGAGTCTTGACGATCGCCTGGCAAGCCTTGCCGCGGGGCGCTACGACTTCCCATGCACAAGTTCGGGTACTAAGGTACCCCTACTTTAGTACACCGACAGAGGCCCAGCCCAAAATTGATGTTTTTTTGCGTATTTCAGTATTTCGAGGAAACAGAATATCAAACGGAGTCCAAACGGAATGAAACCTTCAGGAACGTGATCTTCTCACCGAACGTGATCCAGGAGACTTGGACCCTACTCCAAGAAGTTTCCGGGGAGGTCACGAGGGTGGAGGGCGCCCCCCGTGGGCGCGCCCCCCCTGCCTCGTGGGCCCCTCGGAGCTCCACCGACGTGCTCCTTCCTCCTATATATACCTACGTACCCCCATTAGACCAGAAACGGAGCCAAAAACCTAATTCCACCGCCGCAACTTCCTGTATCCACGAGATCCCATCTTTGGGCATGTTCCGGAGCTCCGCCGGAGAGGGCATCCATCACGGAGGGCTTCTACATCAACACCATAGCCCTCCCGAAGAAGTGTGAGTAGTTTACTTCAGACCTTCGGGTCCATAGCTAGTAGCTAGATGGCTTCTTCTCTCTTTTTGGATCTCAATACAATGTTCCCCCCTCTCTCGTGGAGATCTATTGGATGTAATCTTCATTTTGCGGTGTGTTTGTTGAGACCGATGAATTGTGGGTTTATGATCCAACTTATCTATGAATAATATTTGAATCTTCTCTGAATTCTTTTATGTATGATTGAGTTATCTTTGCAAGTCTCTTCGTATTATCCATTCGGTTTGGCCAACTAGATTGGTAGTTCTTGCAATGGGAGAAGTGCTTAGCTTTGGGTTCAATCTTGCGGTGTCCTTACTCGGTGATAGAAAGAGTTGCAAGGCACGTATTGTATTGTTGCCATCGAGGATAACAAGATGGGGTATTTATCATATTGCATGAATTTATTCCTCTACATCATGTCATCTTGCTTAAGGCGTTACTCTGTTTTTAACTTAATACTCTAGATGCATGTTGGATAGCGGTCGATGAGTGGAGTAATAGTAGTAGATGCAGGCAGGAGTCGGTCTACTTGTCACGGACATGATGCCGATATACATGATCATACCTAGATAACCTCATAACTATGGTCAATTCTATTAATTGCTCAACAGTAATTTGTTCACCCACCATAGAATATCTATGCTCTTGAGAGAAGCCACTAGTGAAACCTATGGCCCCCGGGTCTATTCTCATCATATCAATTTCCATTACTTTATTTTACTTGTTTTGCTTTTACTTTTCACTTTGCATCTTTATACCGAAAATACCAAAAATATTATCTCTATCAGATCTCACTCTCGTAAGTGACCGTGAAGGGATTGACAACCCCTAAGCGTTGGTTGCGAGTTGCTACCCTTTTGTGCAGGTACGAGGGACTTGCGCGTGACCTCCTACTGGATTGATACCTTGGTTCTCAAAAACTGAGGGAAATACTTACGCTACTTTGATGCATCACCCCCTCCTCTTCGGGGAAAACCAATGCTAGCTCGAGACATAGCAAGTAGGATTTCTGGCGCCGTTGCCGGGGAGGCCCACGCAAAAGTCAACATACCAAGTACCCATCACAATCTCTATCTCTCGCTTACATTATTTGCCATTTGCCTCTCGCTTTCCTCTCCCCCACTTCACCCTTGCTGTTTTATTCGCCCTCTCTTTCCCAATCTCCTCCTCATTTTCCATTTGCCTTTTGTTTGCTCGTGTGTTAGTTTGCTTGCTTGTCGTGATGGCCCAAGATGCTACCAAATTGTGTGACTTCACCAATACCAATAACAATGATTTCCTTAGCACTCCGATTGCTCCTCTTGCCAATACTGAATCTTGTGCAATCAATACCGCTTTGTTGAATCTTGTTATGAAAGATCAATTCGCCGGCCTTCCTAGTGAAGATGCCGCTACTCATCTAAATGGCTTTGTTGATTTATGTGATATGCAAAAGAAAAAGGATGTCAATAATGATGTCGTTAAATAGAAGCTATTTCCTTTTTCGCTTAGAGATCGTGCTAAAGCGTGGTTTTCACCTTTGCCTAAAAATAGTATTGATTCTTGGAACAAGTGCAAAGATGCTTTTATCTCTAAGTATTTTCCTCCCGCTAAGATTATCTCTCTTAGGAACGATATTATGAATTTTAAGGAACTTGATGATGAACATGTTGCACAAGCTTGGGAGAGAATGAAATTAATGCTACGTAATTGTCCTACTCATGGTTTGAACTTATGGATGATTATACAAAAAATTTATGCTGGATTGAATTTTGCTTCTAGAAATCTTTTAGATTCGGCCGCGGGAGGCACTTTTATGGAAATCACTTTAGGAGATGCTACTAAACTCCTAGATAATATTATGGTTAATTATTCTCAATGGCATACTGAAAGATCTACTAATAAAAAGTGCATGCTATAGAAGAAATCAATGTTTTGAGTGAAAAGATGGATGAACTTAGGAATTCATTTGTTAAGAGTGTTTCTTCTGATCCCAATAATATGCCTTTATCTACTTTGCTTGAGAATAATAATGAATCTATGTATGTGAATTTTGTTGGTAGGAATAGTTTTGGTAACAACGCGTATAGAGGGAATTTTAATTCTAAGTCTTATCCTAGTAATCCTTCTAATAATTATGGAAATTCCTACAACAACTCTTATGGAAATTTTAATAAGATGCCCTCTGAATTTGAGAGTAGTGTTAAAGAGTTTATGAATTCGCAAGAGAATTTCAATGCTTTGCTTGAAGAGAAATTGCTTAAAGTTGATGATTTGGCTAGGAACGTTGATAGAATTTCTCTTGAGGTTGATTCTTTAAAGCTTAGATCTATTCCTCCTAAGCATGATATCAATAAGTCTCTCAAATCCATGAGAATTTCCATTGATGAGTACAAAGAAAGAACCGCTAGGATGCGTGCTTACAAAGATGCCTTTATTAAAGCGTGTTCTTCTAATTCCTATGAAAATCAAGATGAAGATCTAAAAGTTATTGATGTGTCCCCTATTAAATATTTTTTTTGCAATATGAATCTTGATGAATCTGATTATGATCTTCCCTTACCTAGAAGGCGTTCTAAGAATTCTGAGTTTTTAGATCCTGATGATGAAATTGATAAAAAAGGGATTGAAAGAAATAAAAATCTAGATATTGCTAAACCCACTATTTTGGATCTCAAGGAAATTAACTATGAAAATTGCTCTTTGATTGATTGTATTTCCTTGTTGCAATCCGTGTTAAATTCTCCTCATGCTTATAGTCGAAATAAGGCCTTTACCGAACACATTGTTGATGCCTTAATGCAATCTTATGAAGAAAAGCTTGAGTTGAAAGTTTCTATCCCTAGGAAACTCCATGATGAGTGGGAACCTACAATTAAGATTAAAATTAAAAATTATGAGTTTCATGCTTTGTGTGATTTGGGTGCTAGTGTCTCTACTACCCCCAAAGCTTTGTGTGATTTGCTAGATTTCCGTGACTTTGATGAGTGCTCTCTAAACTTGCATCTTGCGGATTCCACTATTAAAAAGCCTATGGGAAGAATTAATGATGTTCTTATTGTTGCAAATAGGAATTATGTGCCCATAGATTTTATCGTTCTTGATATAGATTACAATCCTTCATGTCCTATTATTCTTGGTAGACCTTTCCTTAGAACGAGTGGTGCAATTATTGATATGAAGGAAGGGAATATTAAATTCCAATTTCCCTTAAATAAGGGCATGGAACACTTCCATAGAAAGAAAATAAAATTACCATATGAATCTATCATGAGAGCCACTTATGGATTGCCTACCAAAGATGGCAATACCTAGATCTATCCTTGCTTTTATGCCTAGCTAGGGGCGTTAAACGATAGCGCTTGTTGGGAGGCAACCGAATTTTATTTTGTGTTTTTTGTTTTTGGTTCTGTTTAGGAATAAATAATCCATCTATATTATGTTTAGATGTGGTTTTATCTTTTAATTACTGTTTGTGCCAAGTTAAACCTATTAGATCTTCTTTGAAGATAGTTATTTGATCTTGCTGTAATTTCCAGAATCTTTGCGCTCAGTGACCGAATTGTTAAAAATCACCAGAACGTGATAAAATAGTGATTCCAATTGCTGCTTATCAATAAACAAATTGCCCAGGTCGTCTAATTTTGGTAGAATTGTTCGGGTTCCAGAAGTTTGCGTTAGTAACAGATTACTACAGACTGTTCTGTTTTTGATAGATTCTGTTTTGCGTGTGTTGTTTGCTTATTTTGATGAATCTATGGCTAGTAAAATAGTTTATAAACCATATAGAAGTTGGAATACAGTAGGTTTAACACCAATAAAAATAAAGAATGAGTTCACTACAAGTAGTCTTTTGTTTTCTTTCTCTAACGGAGCTCACGAGATTTCTATTGAGTTTTGTGTTGTGAAGTTTTCAAGTTTTGGGTGAATTCTTTTGATGGATTATGGAACAAGGAGTGGCAAGAGCCTAAGCTTGGGGATTCCCATGGCACCCCCAAGATAATCCAAGAACACCAAAAATTCAAAGCTTGGGGATGCCCCAGAAGGCATCCCCTCTTTCGTCCACTTCCATCGGTAATTTACTTGGAGCTATATTTTTATTCACCACATGATATGTGTTTTGCTTGGAGCGTCTTGTATTATTAGTGTCTTTGCTTGTTAGTCTACCGCAATCATCCTTTGTGTACACACCTTTTGAGAGAGCCATGCATGAATTGAAATTTGTTAGAATACTCTATGTGCTTCACTTATATCTTTTGAGCTTGATAGTTTACTCTATGTGCTTCACTTATATCTTTTTGAGCGTGATAATTTTTGCTCTTGTGCTTCACTTAGATCTTTTAGAGCACGGTGGTGGATTGTTTTAAAGAAACTTGATCTCTCATGATTCACTTAGATTATTTTGAGAGTCATTAATAGCATGGTACTTTGCTTAATGTTAATATACTTGGTATTCAAGATATGTGAAACTTTCTTTTTAGTGGGTTGAATACTAAGATAAGTTTGATGCTTGATAATTGTTTTGAGATATGGAGGTGATAATATCATAGTCGTGCTAGTTGAGTAGTTGTGAATTTGAGAAATACTTGTGTTGAACTTAGCAAGTCCCGTAGCATCCACGTATGGTTAAAGTTGTGTAATAAATTTGAAGCATGAAGTGTACCTGGCTTGTGCATCCTTGTGAGTGGCGGTCGGGGACGAGCGATGGTATTTTCCTACCAATCTATCCCCCTATGAGCATGCGCGTAGCACTTGATTTTTGATGACTTCTAAATTTTTGCAATAAGTATATGAGTTCTTTTGACTAATGTTGAGTCCATGGATTATACGCACTTTTACCTTTCCGCCATTTGCTAGCCTCTTCGGTACCGTGCATTGCCATTTCTCACATTGAGAGTTGGTGCAAACATCGCCGGTGCATCCAAACCCCGTGATATGATACGCTCTTTCACACATAAACCTCCCTATATCTTCCTCAAAACAGCCACCTTACCTACCTATCATGGCATTTCCATAGCCATTCCAAGATATATTGCCATGCAACTTCCACCATCATCATCATCATCATCATCATCATGACATGCTTTACTTTTGTCATATTGCCATTGCATGATCTTGTAGTTGACATCGTATTTGTGGCAAAGCCACCATGCATTATTTTTCATACATGTCACTCTTGATTCATTGCACCATCCCGGTACACCGCCGGAGGCATTCATAATAGAGTCATATCTTGTTCTAGTATCGAGTTGTAATCATTATGTTGTAATCAATAGGAGTGTGATGATCATCATTATTAGAGCATTGCCCAATCAAAAAAAGAGAGAGAGGCCAAAAAAAAGAAAGTCCAAAAAAAGAGAAAATAAAAAGGGCAATGCTACTATCTCTTTTTCCACACTTGTGCTTCAAAGTAGCACCTTGTTCTTCATGTAGTGAGTCTTATATATTGTGCTTCAAAGTAGTACCATGATTTTCATATAGTGAGTCTCATAAGTTGTCTTGTTCATACTAGTGGGAATTTTTCATTATAGAACTTGACTTGTATATTCCAACGATGGGCTTCCTCAAAATGCCCTAGGTCTTCATGAGCAAGCAAGTTGGATGCACACCCACTAGTTTTCTTTTGTTGAGCATTCTTAGCTCTAGTGCATCCATTGCATGGCAATCCCTACTCCTTGCATTAACATCAATTTATGGGCATCTCCATAGCTCATTGATTAGCCTCGTTGATGTGAGACTTTCTCCTTTTTTGTCTCCTCCACACAATCCCTATCATCATATTCTGTACCACCCATAGTGCTATGTCCATGGCTCACGCTCATGTATTGCATGAAGGTTGAAAAAGTTTGAGATTATTTGAGTATGAAACAATTGCTTGGCTTGACATCGGGGGTATAGAAGTTGGGAACATCTTTGTGTGACGAAAATGAAGCATGGCCTAACTATATGATTTTGTAGGGATGAACTTCCTTCGGCCATGTTATTTTGAGATGACATAATTGTTTGATTAGTATGCTTGAAGTATTATCTTTTTTATGTCAATATGAACTTTTGTCTTGAACCTTTTGGATCTGAATATTCATACCATGATGAAGAAGATTTACATTGAAATTACGCCAAAGTATCACTCGCATAAAAAATTCTCTTTTTATCATTTACCTACTCGAGGACGAGCAGGAATTAAGCTTGGGGATGCCTGATACGTCTCCAACGTATCTATAATTTTTGGTTGCTCCATGCTACTTTATCTACTGTTTTGGACTATATTGGGCTTTATTTTCCACTTTTATATTATTTTTGGGACTTACCTATTAACCGGAGGCCCAGCCTAGAATTGTTGTTTTTTGCCTATTTCAGTATTTTGAGGAAACAGAATATCAAATGGAGTCCAAACGGAATGAAACCTTCGGGAACGTGATCTTCTCACCGAACATGATCCAGGAGACTTGGACCCTACTCCAAGAAGTTTCCGGGGAGGTCACGAGGGTGGAGGGCGTGCCCCCCTGGGCGCGCCCCCTTGCCTCGTGGGCCCCTCGGAGCTCCACTGACGTGCTCCTTCCACCTATATATACCTACGTACCCCCATTAGACCAGAAACGGAGCCAAAAACCTAATTCCACCGCCGCAACTTCCTGTATCCACGAGATCCCATCTTGGGGCCTGTTCCGGAGCTCCGCCGGAGAGGGCATCCATCAAGGAGGGCTTCTACATCAACACCATAGCCCTTCCGATGAAGTGTGAGTAGTTTACTTCAGACCTTCGGGTCCATACCTAGTAGCTAGATGGCTTCTTCTCTCTTTTTGGATCTCAATACAATGTTCTCCCCCTCTCTCATGGAGATCTATTCGATGTAATCTTCTTTTTGCGGTGTGTTTGTTGACACCGATGAATTGTGGGTTCATGATCCAACTTATCTATGAATAATGTTTGAATCTTCTCTGAATTCTTTTATGTATGATTGAGTTATCTTTGCAAGTCTCTTCGAATTATCCGTTTGGTTTGGCCAACTAGATTGGTAGTTCTTGCAATGGGAGAAGTGCTTAGCTTTGGGTTCAATCATGCGGTGTCCTTACTCAGAGACAGAAAGAGTTGCAAGGCACGTATTGTATTGTTGCCATCGAGGATAACAAGATGGGGTATTTATCATATTGCATGAATTTATTCCTCTACATCATGTCATCTTGCTTAAGGCGTTACTCTGTTTTTAACTTAATACTCTAGATGCATGCTGGATAGCGGTCGATGAGTGGAGTAATAGTAGTAGATGCAGGCAGGAGTCGGTCTACTTGTCACGGACGTGATGCCTTTATACATGATCATACCTAGATAACCTCATAACTATGCTCAGTTCTATCAATTGCTCAACAGTAATTTGTTCACCCACCATAGAATATCTATGCTCTTGAGAAAGCCACTAGTGAAACCTATGGCCCCCGGGTCTATTCTCATCATATCAATCTCCATTACTTTATTTTACTTGTTTTGCTTTTACTTTTCACTTTGCATCTTTACACCAAAAATACCAAAAATATTATCTCTATTAGATCTCACTCTCATAAGTGACCGTGAAGGGATTGACAACCCCTAAGCGTTGATTGCGAGTTGCTACTGTTTTGTGCAGGTACGAGGGACTTGCGCGTGACCTCCTACTGGATTGATACCTTGGTTCTCAAAAACAGAGGGAAATACTTACGCTACTATGCTGCATCACCCCCTCCTCTTCGGTGAAAACCAACGCTAGCATGAGATGTAGCTTCTCCCTCGGCGCCTCACCCGCTTCGGGGACTACTGTCGGAGTAATGGGCCACGGGTAGGCTAACCTGAGGCCCATAACCTTTCAAGACATCGGGGCAGGCTGTGCTCCTCAAGACCCCAAGACAGAGAACCGCCTCTGGGAGTCAGCAGCAGCGCAACTGACTACCCACTCACGGCTGAGTCCCAGGGACGACTTTGAGATGAGCCGACTCCTAGCTGGTGTCTTCAAGAGAATCCGGCTATGGGGAGTCGGCCCGCGACTCCAACCATCTCATGCTCTCGAAAGAAGGAACGGGACGGGGCGTGGCGTGGCCTAAGTGAGGTCCACTCCCGCCCCTTACCAAGGGCAGGCATGGCCACAGTATGCCGTACCATCGGAGATCTTCGTCCGGCGTAGCACTGTTGCCATGCCAGCCTTGACATCAGCCCCAGCGGCGGAACCCCGTGCCCAGGATGGCCTGTCTGTACGACCCAGAGACGGTGGATCCCACCAGTCAGCGGGGGTCCAGAAGACGGCAAGATTGCCACCAGACGGACCCGGTGGGAGTCGGCCGGCCCCTCCCACGAGCCCCTCACCCCATTAACCAGACAAGACGGGGAATGGCCACAGTGATCGCCCGTCAGGCGGCGGCACTGTTGCCATGACCCCACGACCAAGGCCGCGTCATTAGAAGCACCTCTACAGTAATATGCAGCTGGCAAGACCCGCCCGCGGCGGGCACGGCCTGTCGGCTCCATACCAGGCCAGTCAACGGGGCCCACCGGACGGCGGGCCCCGGCAGTCGGCGAAGAAGACGGCGGCCTGAGAGACAGACGGCTAGGACCCGCGCCCAGCCGGATTACCATTGTACCCCTGGGGGGTAGACCTATATAAACCCCCCAGGGCACCCATGCAAAGGGTTCGAATCCATTAGCACTAGACCAGATCATATAGGAAGGAGAGAGCTAGCCTTGCCTTCTCCTACCTCCAGAAAATAGCTCAAGGAGCAACCGTGTACACACTTTGCCATAGTGATCACGCGGAGATCCCGCAGAGCAACAGTAGGGGTGTTATCTCCTCGGAGAGCCCTGAAGCTGGGTAAGATTCGCCGGCGTGCATGTCTTCGCCTCATCTCGTTTCCAGGCACCGGCAACGTTCTACTCGCTCCCACCATGATAAGCCATCCCTTGGCATATGTTGCACCCAACCCCCGACAGAAAGTGCGCCCGTTGCCTTCCTGTGGGAGAATGTCAATGTGTTTGCCTGGCAACCATCTGACATCCCCGATGTTCCCAGGGAGGTAATCAAGCACCTCCTTGCTATCTGTCCTCAACCTTGCCCCATTAAGAAAAAGGTCTAGAAGCAGGCCTTGGATCGGCAATAGTTCATTCCTGAGGAAATTAAGAAGCTAGAAGTAGCAGGTTTGGTCCGAGGGATACTGCATCAACTTGGTTAGCAAATCCGGTGGTGGTGCGCAAGGCTAACGGTAAGTGGAGACTTTGTATTGACTTCACTGCCTTGAACGAGGCTTGTCCAAAGGATCCCTTCCACTTCCCACGCATTGATCACTTTGTTGATTCCACCTATGGATGTGTCGGCGTTCTAGGAACCAGGGTACCCAAACTTGCCTACCCAAACTTGGCTACATCGACGGCCCGATATGGCCCATCTTCACCTCCCGCAAGACAAGACCCTCGCGAGGAGTCGAGCATCGCGAGGCAGACGACACCAAGACCTCCAGAGGGAGCGGTCTCCCCAGTTGGCCTATTGAGGAGTTGAGATTCCTATGCAAGCGCCCACCTCATGAGGTTTGGGTGATGCAAGTCGTGACGACCAGGACCAGGTGGGTGCCAGTGGGCACAGAGCGGCAGGTTTCCTCTTTGGTGCTAAGGAGGCAAGAGCAGGCGCAGGGTCCCGAGGACTTAGCCAAAGGTTTCCATTCCAGTGCAAGGAGATCGAGACCGCTAGGATGGCAGGACATATGTCATCATCGAGCCCACCACGGCGTCATGTCCAGAAGCTTTGCAGGCGAAGACCACCTTTCATCAGGATAGGATGTACTACTTGTCCCCTTTCAAACTTGGCCACTGCTACGTCTTGAGCATGCGTTGGTTTTCCCTTGAAGAGGAAAGGGTGATGCAGCAAAGTAGCATAAGTATTTCCCTCAGTTTTTCAGAACCAAGGTATGAATCCAGTAGGAGGTAACATGCAAGCCACCTAGTACCTGCACAAACAATCAAGAACCTTGCAACCAACGCGATAAAGGGGTTGTCAATCCCTTCACAGTCACTCGCAAAAGTGAGATCTAATAAACATAGTAAGGTAAATATTTTTGGTATTTTTGTTGTACAGATTGGAAAGTAAAGACTGCAAAATAGTAAAACGAGATGTGATGTAAATAAAAGAGATGCAATATAATAAGAAAGAGACCCGGGGGCCATAGGTTTCACTAGTGGCTTCTCTCAAGATAGCATATATTATGGCAGGTGAACAAATTACTGCCGAGCAATTGCCAGAAAAGAGCATAGTTATGAGAATATCTAGGGAATGATCATGAATATAGCCATCACGTCCGTGCCAAGTAGACCAAAACGATTCTGCATCTACTACTATTACTCCACACATCGACAGCTATCCAACATGCATCTAGATTATGAGGTTCATAAGAACAGAATAACACATTAAGCAAGATGACATGACGTAGAGGGATAAACTCAATCAATATGATATAAACCCCATCTTTTTATCCTCGATGGGAACAATACAATACGTGCCTTGCTGCCCCTACTGTCACTGGGAAAGGACACCACAAGATTGAACCCAAAGCTTAGCACTTCTCCCATTGCAAGAAAGATCAATCTAGTAGGCCAAACTAAACTGATAATCTGAAGAGACTTGCAAAGATTTCAAATCATGCATATAAGAATTCACAGAGGAACCAAATAATATTCATAGATAATCTTGATCATAAATCCACAATTCATCGGATCTCGGAAAACACATTGCAAAAGAGTATTACATCGAATAGATCTCCAAGAACATCGAGGAGAACTTTGTATTGAGAACCAAAGAGAGTGAAGACGCCATCTAGCTAATAACTATGGACCCGAAGGTCTGTGGTAAACTACTCACACATCATCGGAGAGGCTATGGTGTTGATGTAGAAGCCTTCTGTGATCAATTCCTCCTCTGGCAGATCACCGGAAAAGGCCCCAAGATGGGATCTCATGGGTATAGAAGGTTGCGGTGGTGGAAAAGTGGTTTTGTGGCTCCCCCTGATGTTTTTACGGTATAAGAGTATATATAGGCGAAAGAAGCACGTCGGTGGAGCTCCCTGGGGCCCATGAGGGTGGGGGCGCGCGTACCCCCCTGGGCGCGCCCTCCTACCTCGTGGCCGCCTCGCGAAGTTCCAGACTTCAACTCCAAGTCTTCTGGATTGTGTTTGTTCCAAGAGAGATCATCGCGAAGGTTGCATTCTGTTTGGATTCTGTTTGGTATTCCTTTTCTGCAAAACACTGAAATAGGCAAAAAAAAGAGAAACTGGCACTGGCCTTTGGTTAATACATTAGTCCCAAAAATAATATAAAAGAGCATATTAAAGCCCATTAAACAACCAAAACAGATAATATAATAGCACGGAACAATAAAAAATTATAGATACATTGGAGACGTATCAAGCATCCCCAAGCTTAATTCCTGCTCGTCCTCGAGTAGGTAAAAGATAAAAACAGAATTTTTGATGTGGAATGCTACCTAACATAATTTTCAATATAATTCTCTTTATTGTGGCATGAATGTTCAGATCCATAAGATTCAAGAAAAAAAGTTTAATATTGACATAAAAAAATAATACTTCAAGCATACTAATAAAGCAATCATGTCTTCTCAAAATAACATGGCCAAAGAAAGTTATCCCTACAAAATCATATGGTCTGGCTATGCTCTGTCTTCATCACACAAAATATTTAAAACATACACAACCCCAATGACAAGCCAAGCATTTGTTTCATACTTTTGACATTCTCAAACTTTTTCAATCTTCACGCAATACATGAGCGTGAGCCATGGACATAGCACTATAGGTGGAATAGAATGGTGGCTGTGGAGAATACAAAAAGGAGAAGATAGTCTCACATCAACTAGGCGTATCAACAGGCTATGGAGATGCCCATCAATAGATATCAATGTGAGTGAGTAGGGATTGCCATGCAGCGGATGCACTAGAGCTATAAGTGTATGAAAGCTCAACAAAAGAAATGGGTGTGCATCCAACTTGCTTTCTTAAGAAGACCTAGGGCAATTTGAGGAAGCCCATCATTGGAATATACAAGCCAAGTTCTATAATGTAAAATTCCCACTAGTATAAAAGTGACAACATAGGAGACTCTCTATCATGAAAATCATGGTGCTACTTTGTAGCACAAGTGTGGTAAAAAGGATAGTAGCATTGTCCCTTCTCTCTTTTTCTCTCATTTTTTTTACTTTTTTTATTTGGGCCTTTCTCTTCCTTTTTTATGGACTCTTTTTTTCGTTTGGAGTCTCATCTCGACTTGTGGGGTAATCATAGTCTCCATCATCCTTTCCTCACGGGGACAATGCTCTAATAATGATGATCATCACACTTTTATTTACTTACAACTCAAGAATTACAACTCAATACTTAGAACAAAACATGACTCTATGTGAATGCCTCTGGCGGTGTACCGGGATGTGCAATGAATCAAGAGTGACATGTATGAAAATCATGAACGGTGGCTTTGCCACAATTAGGATGTCAACTAAATGATCATGCAAAAGAATATGACAATGATGGAGCGTGTCATAATAAACGGAATGGTGGAAAGTAGCATGGCAATATATCTCAGAATGGCTATGGAAATGCCATAATAGGTAGGTATGGTGGTTGTTTTGAGGAAGGTATATGGTGGGTGTATGATACCGGCGAAAGGTGTGCGGTATTAGAGAGGCTAGCTATGGTGGAAGGGTGAGAGTGCGTATAATCCATGGACTCAACATTAGTCATAAAGAACTCACATACTTATTGCAAGAATCTATTAGTTATAGAAACTAAGTACTACGAGCATGCTCCTAGGGGGATAGATTGGTAGGAAAAGACCATCGCTCATCCCCGACCGCCACTCATAAGGAAGACAATCAATAAATAAATCATGCTCGGACTTCATAACATAATGGTTCACCATACGTGCATGCTACGGGAATCACAAACTTTAACACAAGTATCTCTCAAATTCACAACTACTCAACTAGCATGACTAATATCACCATCTTCATATCTCAAAACAATCATAAGGAATCAAACTTCTCATAGTATTCAATGCACTTTATATGATAGTTTTTATTATACCCATCTTGGATGCTCATCATATTAGGACTAATTTTATAGCCAAAGCAAATTACCATGCTGTTCTAAAAGACTCTCAAAATAATATAGGTGAAGCAGGAGAGATCAATAATTTCTATAAAATAGAACCACCACCGTGCTCCAAAAAGAGATAAGAGAAGCACTAGAGCAAAATTATCTAGCTCAAAAGATATTAGTGAAGCACATAGAGTATTCTAATAAATTCCGATTCATGCGTGTCTCTCCAAAAGGTGTGTACAGCAACTATGATTGTGGTAAAGTAAAAAGCAAAGAATCAATCATACAAGACGATTGTGGTAAACTAAAAAGCAAAGAATCAAATCATACAAGACGCTCCAAGGAAACAAATATCATGTGGTGAATAAAAATATAGCCTCAAGTCAAGTTACCGATAGACGAAGACGAAAGAGGGGATGCCTTCCGGGGCGTCCCCAAGCTTAGGCTTTTGGTTGTCCTTAAATTTTACCTTGGGGTGCCTTGGGCATCCCCAAGCTTAGGCTCTTGCCACTCCTTATTGATGAGGAATGAACCTCGAGGCGAGGGTCGATCCGTTGTTGGCCCGATATTTCACGACACAAAACTCCATCGCAGCAAGAACTAGATGCGGGTTTACAAAGATGTTCACAAACCTCGCAAAAACAACACGCCAACCCCTCGATCTGAAGGAATAACGTGGATGAACCATATAGGTTCAGCTTGTAATATTCTACACGGCACGTCGCAGGAACTCACACGCCAGTAGAGACTTTTGACAAGATTTCTCAGAACACAATATTGGCCGACGGCCGAAAAACACACACGTGTCTAATTCATCTCAAAATAACCTCCTTTTACAATGACCGTAGCATAACTATTTATAGTATAGCTAGCTCACTTAAATTTGCATAATAAGTTGACCGAAGAAAATCTCACGCTATCTCTAACTCTGGACCAAACATCTAAAGGAGCAAAACTGATTACGTACTTTATTTTAGCAGGTAATCACTACAAAATAAATAAAACAAATATCTCTGGTGGGCCCCATCTGGTTTGTCTCAGGGAAAATAATCTCCACCATCCAAACATAGCGGTGTGCACCTCCGGTTCTGGTGGCCTTAAACGTGAGAAGTAGTAGATCCCAAGGAAACTTGACTCTTGTACGTGTACAACATGGATTTGTTTTGAGCGTGGCAACCAGAAGAGACAATCAAACTGATGCACACCTTGGCCAAACTTGTACGAATCCTTCATTGCATGCACACACATGTAACACTTCTCACGTAATAATGCATGCATGCGTACTTGGTACCAGGAAAGTAAATCCCTTTTGAAATTATTACTTCTCCTAACCGAATCAAGTTTTAACTCCGGCGGCCTCGGCAACTCAAACGAATCCATCTCATCTCCTATTTTAATAGAATTCCAAACAAGACCTAAATCTGATGTATGTACTGTACCAGATAATTCTTTGCCCTCATACTTGCACGTGTATGTCCTACCAGCATATGCATGTGCCTCCTGGTCCATGTCAAACATATGATAGGAAGCATGCACTATTTCTTCATGCACAGTAACAGTCTCTTGAACAAGTGCAACGTTAATATGACTGGAGCTAGGACTGGTCGTATCATCCTCCCCTTCTTCAAGCGAAACTGTCCTCGGTTTTGAATCGGTCTTTTCAGCAACCTCTTTGTCTGTAGGATGAACGTGTGCAGAAAAAAATTCAGAAGCTTCGGCCTCCTTTTTTACTTGTTGTTCCTTCATCTTTTGCAATCGTTCTTTTCTCAAAGTCTTGAACACCTTCTTCTCCAGGGCCACGAGAACATATAATTGTACCCTGTTCGACAGTGTACATGTTGGCGAGATAGTCATATGTAGCATAGTTTTTCTTGTACCATGGTTGTCCCAACAGCATATGACACAAAACCATCGACACCGGAATTACGTCGCACAAAACCTCACAAGAAAATTTGCCAATTGAAAACGATACCGTGGTTTGGTGCGCTATGTTGAGCTTGTCGAAGCATGTCCTCAATGAGTACGGTCGTGGATGTTGTGTCACCGTTAGCTGCAGCCTCTCCAGCATGTCGATGCCGACCGCGTTGATCGAACTATCATGGTCAATCTTCGTGGCGCAAACTTTGTCTCCCACTTTACAGTAGGTATGAAAAAGTTCAGCACCGTAGCCTATCTCCTCCAGCTAAAAGTCACCGGATAGCTTCCAGTAGCTCCTTGGTGTTGGCGCGCCGGTCGTTCCCTCCGAAGTGACGTGAGAAACGCTGGGCTCTGATACCACTTGATGAGGAAAAAACCTCGAGGCGAGGGTCGATCCGTTGTTGGCCCGATCTTTCACGGCACAAAACTCCATCGCAGCAAGAACTAGATGCGGGTTTACAAAGATGTTCACAAACCTCGCAAAAACAACACGCCAACCCCTCGATATGAAGGAATAACGTGGACGAACCGTATAGGTTCAGCTCGTAATCTCTTACGCGTCACGTCGTAGGAACTCACACGCCAGTAGAGACTTTTGACAAAATTTCTCAAAACACGATAATGGCCGACGGCCGAAAAACACACACATGTCTAATTCATCTCAAAATAACCTCCTTTTACAATGACCGTAGCATAACTATTTATAGTATAGCTAGCTGACTTAAAATTGTGTAATAAGTTGACCGAAGAAAATCTCACGCTATCTCTAACTCTGGACCAAACATCTAAAGGAGCAAAACTGATTACGTACTTTATTTTAGCAGGTAATCATTACAAAATAAATAAAACAAATATCTTTGGTGGGCCCCATCCGATTTGTCTCAGGGAAAATAATCTCCACCATCCAAACATACCGGTGTGCACCTCCGGTTCTGGTGGCCTTGAACGTGAGAAGTAGTAGATCCCTAGGAAACTTGACTCTTGTACGTGTACAACATGGATTTGTTTTGAGCGTGGAAACCAGAAGAGACAATCAAATTGATGCACACCTTGGCCAAACATGTACGAATCCTTCATTGCATGCACACACATATAACACTTCTCACGTAATAATGCATGCATGCGTACTTGGTACCAGGAAAGTAAATCCCTTCTGAAATTATTACTTCTCCTAACCGAATCAAGTTTTAACTCCGGCAGCCTCGGCAACTCAAACGAATCCATCTCATCTCCTATTTTAATGGAATTCCAAACAAGACCTAAATCTGGTGTATGTACTGTACCAGATAATTCTTTGCCCTCATACTTGCATGTGTATGTGCTACCAGCATATGCATGCGCCTCCTGGTCCATGTCAAACATATGATAGAAAGCATGCACTATTTCTTCATGCACAGTAACAATCTCTTGAACAAGTGCAACGTTAATATGACTGGAGCTAGGACTGGCCGTCTCACTTATTCCAAATTTCATCAAATCTTTGCTCAAAAACTTGAAAACTTCACAACACAAAACTTAACAGAAAATCTCATGAGCTCCGTTAGTATAAGAAAACAAAGCACCACTTTAAGGTACTATAATGAACTCATTCTTTATTTGTATTGGTGTTAAACCTACTGTATTACAACTTCTCTATGGTTCATACCCCCCGATACTACTCATAGATTCATTAAAATAAGGAAACAACACACAAAAAAACAGAATGACTCAAAACAGAACAATCTATAACAATATGTATCAAGCGAATACTTCTGGAACTCCAAATATTATGAAATAAATTGGTGGACGTGAGGAATTTGTCTATTAATCATCTGCAAAAATAATCAACCTAACAGCGCTCTCCAGTAAAAAAAATGGCATCTAATCGCGTGAGCGCAAAAGTTTCTGTTTTTTACAGCAAGATTGCAAAGACTTCACCAAAGTCTTCCCAAAGGTTCTACTTGGCACAAACACTAATTAAAACATAAGACCACTTATAAACAGAAGCAAGATGAATTGTTTATTACTAAACTGGAACAAAAAGGAAAGAAGAAAAATAAAATTGGGTTGCCTCCCAACAAGCGCTATCGTTTAACGCCCTTAGCTAGTCATTGATAATTTCGATGATGCTCACATGAAATACAAGAATTGAAGCAGAAAGAGAGCATCATATAGCATATGAAAAACACATCTAAGTCTAACATACTTCCTATGCATAGGCATCTTATAGGCAAATAAATTATCAACTATCAAGACAAGCAAAAACTAGCATATGCAAGAAAGAAGTGAGAAACAATAACAATCCCAACAGAACGAGAGGTAATTTAGTAACATGAAAATTTCTACAACCATATTTTCCTCTCTCATAACAATTACATGTGGGATCATATTAAAATTCAACAATATAGCTCTCACATAAAATTTTCTCTACATGATCCACATGCATGGAAAGTTGACACTCTTCCAAAATAGTGGGAATATCATTAACTAAAGTCATGACCTCTCCAAACCCACTTTTATCAAAAGCTTCATAAGATTGAACATTATCCAAATATGTGGGATCTAAAGTTGACACTCTTCCAAACCCACTTTCAGTATTATTGCAAACATTATTATCAATCTCATATTCATATTGGGGCTTAAATAAATTTTCAAGATTGTAAGAAGAATCACCACAATCATGATCATTGCAACAAGTAGTGGACATAGCAAAACTAGCATCCCCAAGCATAGGGTTTGCATATCATTAACACAACTGACATTAGTAGAATTTATAATAATATCATTGTAATCATGCTTTTCATTCAAGGAGCTATCGTGAATCACTTCATAAGTTTCTTCTTTCAACACTTCATCACAATTTTAAGATTCATGAATATCAAGCAAAACCTCATAAAGATAATCTAGTGCACAAAACTCACTAGCAATTGGTTCATCATAATTGGACCTTTTAAAAAGATTTGCAATAGGATGAGGATCCATAACAATAGAGTTTTAGCAAGCGAAGATGCAAGCAAATAGAGGGCACATGGCAACACGAGAAAACAAAAGGACGAACGGAAGAAGGGCGAAGAAAGGGCAAATCTTTTCGAAAATCGTTTTGGACGTGGGGGAAAGAAAAACGAGAGTTGAATGGAAAATAATGTAATGCGAGGCAGAAGATTTTATGATGGGTACTTGGTATGTCTTGACTTGGCGTAGATCTCCCCTACAACGGCGCCAGATATTGGAAAGTTAACGGGAGATCAAATCTTGACTTGACTTGGCGTAAACCTCCCCGGCAACGGCGCCAGAAATCTTTCTTGCTACCTCTAGAGCATTTGTTGGTTTTCCCTTGAAGAGGAAAGGGTGATGCAGCAAAGTAGTGTAAGTCTTTCCTTCAGTTTTTGAGAACCAAGGTATCAATCCAGTATGAGATAACATGCAAGTCACCTAGTACCTGCACAAACAATCAATAACCTTGCAACCAATGTGATAAAGGGGTTGTCAATCCCATCACGGTCACTCGCAAAAGTGAGATCTAATAAAGATAGTAAGATAATTATTTTTGGTATTTTTGTTGTATAGATTGGAAAGTAAAGATTGCAAAATACTAAAATGAGATGTGATGTAAATAAAAGAGATGCAATATAATAAGAAAGAGACCCGAGGGCCATAGGTTTCACTAGTATCTTACGGTGGGTGAACAAATTACTGCTGATTGATAGAAAAGCGCATAGTTATGAGAATATCTAGGCAATGATCATGAATATAGGCATCACGTCTGTGTCAAGTAGACCGAAACGATTCTACATCTACTACTATTACTCCACACATCGACCGCTATCCAGCATGCATCTAGAGGGATAATGTCACACCCTGTTTTTCATGTATTAATCATGCTAAAATATGGTTTGAGAAAAACTTTTGAGTGATTTGGACTATGCTTGATCTAGTTTTCTGTTTGATGTTTGCAAGTGCTCTAAAAATCAAATAAACCCTCCAACTCTTATACTTCATCCCCTTGCTCCAAACTTATGCCCAATGACCATACCATGTGTATAGAACAGTATAGTATTTTCTTACAAAAATAATTTGGCCAAATAGTATTTTCAAAAATTAGTTTTCCAAAAACCCCTGAATTGAGATTTGCATTGCAAGCACTTGATTTGGGGTGTGAAAAATCTTCCAAAAGGTATATTTGTAACCTATTAGGTATAGGACTCCCATAAACCACAAAAATATAATTTTAAAAGTTATTTTCATATTTTATTTAAAGGATTTTTCTTAAGGCCAGAAATGGTCTTTAATAGGCTAAAACTATTTTAAAGCTACAAAAATATTTGATAAAAATCAGGGAAACTCAGTGGACATATATTTTCCATATATAAGAGTTTCAACACATGGTCATGTTCAAAATATTGGGAAAACCCTCCAAAACCATTTATGTCCATTTCAGGTATTTGAAATATTTCTACAATAAATATTTGCAAATAAATACAGGAAAATTCTAGCAGGTCACATATGCATAATATGATGACCTTGCAAAGTTTCAGCTCAATCCAAACTATTTTGGTTCACCAAAGTGCCCCAAAACCATCTCTGTCCAGATTCAAGTTTGAACAACTTTACATTGCCAACTTATTCCAAATGCCCCCAAACTTTGTGGTCATGCTCACAAGCCCAAATGATGACACTACACCAAGTGGTGCATTAAGGGGAATGGTTTTTCATGACTAAATCTTGGTAAATGCATTTCTGTTGATTTCTAGGGTTTACAAAAGTTGCATTGGCAACTTTGCCCAAATGATCTAAAAATAGGTGGAAGGACCTAATTATATGTTCAATTACACCCTGTGGAGTCTCATGCCAAATGGAGTTCATTTGCTTACCCAAACAAGCATCAAACACCTTCTTCCACCTTACCAAAATTCCATTTTTGACCACTTCCACTAATCTCCATGACCCTATCTTTTTACCACAGCTGCCCAGCTCTCCAGTAACTCTCCTCCTTCATCAGCTCAATTATTTGGGGATAAAAGCCACCTCTTTCTCTCCGTGTTCACCCATGGCAACACCTCTTCTCTTTCCCATTTCTATATGCAGCACCCCACCTAGTTCCTATCCACCCTAGAGCATCCAAGCAAGCTCCAAGACACAATAGGACATGCCCCTGGCCTTTTAAAATCGCCCTGCCGGCCATATGCACGCTCTGGAGCGCGCTACAGTGTGCCCTCGCACTATAGCCGTTCTCTGCCCAAGCCAACCGACGACCTAGGGCCTCCTCCTCGTGTCCCCCAAGGCCGCCTCGGCGTCTGGGACACGGCAAGCTGCCGGGCCCCTCCTGAGCCTCTCTCCTCACTCCTCCTAGAGCTCACCCGAGCATGGTCTGGACCGCACCCATGGTGCACCGGTGCCCCCCCTATATAGATCCTTCCCCCGAGCTCTTCCTCGCCTCTGCTGGACCCCCATCACTCACGTGAACCTCTCGGACATGCCCAATCTCCCCCTAGTGCCCTCTTCCCACCTCCATGACCGGAGTGCCGCCATCGTGCCCTCGTGCGTAGCCGAGCCATCGTTGCTTTTCCGCTCCCACTGACCCATCCCGAGGACTCCCACGACCCCCAGAAGCCTCTCCCGCACACTAGGAGCTCCTCCCCATGCCTGCCTCTCCATGCCCATCCTCGCCGTCACCGGTCTTCGCCTTGGCCGATGCTCCGTCCAAGTCTGGCGCTCCTCGCGTCCAACGCGACCACCTCTGGGCGCGGCGTGGAACGGGGCACCCCCCCAGACCACCGGCCTGGCCCCGGGCGTAGAGGAGCGGCCGGAATCGTCGCTGGCGCGCTCGCCGTCTGTCCCCTGCCTCTGCCCGTCAGGAGGAAGAAGGAGGAGGCGGGAGTAGAGAGAGAGATGGCGTGGGAGCCGTAGGTCAGCGACGTCGGCAGCGGCCCCCGCCTGTTTAAGGGGAGACGGCTTCCGCCATTGCCGCCTCCCTCACGCGAAGGCGTATTATAGTGAACCCGCCTTCGACGCGGCTGCCTGCGCGCGTGCGACCGAGCCGATGGGCGGGCCCAGTGGCGCGCTGCCGCTAAATCTTGCCCGGTGCGCCCAACAGCCGCCCAGATCCGGCCCATTTTGGCAAATTTTTTTTCTTTTTCTTTATCTATAGACTTGTAAAATCCATAGAATAATCAAATTGACTCCAAACTTGATGGTTCAAAATTCTAGTAATTCCTAAATTCTTGCTCTATCACATGGTGCTATTTGCACATTTTCCAAAAATATTTCCTACACTAATGTTTATGAAATCCCACTTTTTCATTTCTGTGATAAACTTTAGAAACTCAAAGAGAGCCCATTTTTTATCCAAATTAAATTATTCAAATTCCTATACACTTCTAAGTTCATAACTTAGGTTTGGAACATTTTTTCCAATACCTTCGGTGTCATATAAAATATTGGTCCATTTTTTCATGTATAGACAAGTTTACAAATTCATAGAAAAATCATTTGAACTCCAAATCCAATGAAACCAACTCCTAGGCGCTTCTAAAATTATTTCTTGTTAAATGGGTGTCTTTGCTCGTTTTTCAAAATAATATTTCTGTACACTTCTTGCAAATTCACTAATCCCTTGATTCCATCATATTGAAAAGTTGAGAGATATCCATTCATCAAATCCCAATGAAACCACTTTGGTGACTCCCCATATGACCAGCGGTATCCTAGAAAATTCCAACTCACATTTTTAGAGCACTTTTATTTTTGCATTGTTGTGTTGCTTATTGTGCTTGTTTCCGACGTTAGTTGACAAAATAGACGGAGTACTTGGAGAAGAATCGGAAGACTTTGAAGACCCAGAAGACTTTGTCGAACCAGGCAAGCAGCCCTTTGACCATGTCTATGAAACCCTTTTTTTATGCATGTCATATAGCACCATATTATTGTTGCAACGGAATCATGATGTGGCGGTAACCACTTTGATGGGTTGCCTCCGTTACTTCCTTGTTGATACTTGCATTGTGCATGACCCTACCTTCCTATGAGGGTTATGCCGATGGGATTAGATAGGATGCTATAGTAGTTGCTACGCAAATGGGACAGGAATATGCATGGTGAAGGGGGCAGAGTACTTTCAAAAGACTTTTTGAAAACCTTGTCGGGTGCCACTTATGCCCGAGGGAGATAATGAGTTGGGTAACCACTTGATGGCGAAGTGGTGTACTGAGGCAAGTGTGTGTTGTTTTGAAAACAGATTGGTTTAAGTTGCGACCGTTATTCCAACCTTACATGCGAAACCACTCTACCTTTATATGGGAAATGGCATTATTGATTACCAGGCCGATACTAGCTTGGAGCCCGCATTACTAGTGACGGGAGAGTCGTTGTTGCGCTCTCTCGGGACGGGGCCGTGCCAGGTAAGGCGGCCATGACTGTTTTCGCAGGGCACCGGACACACCGTTGGTACCCCGTGCTTGTGGTATGTGATGAATATGGGAGCGAGGCTCCACAATTTTAAGATGTGAAATGTTGGGCATGGGGGTTACTACCAATCGAGTGGACTCTATGTTAGTGTCGTCTAGGGAAAGATAGTGATCGGGTGCTTACCCCGGGTACTTGAGGTACCGCGGGTCGTGGATGACACGAAGTTCCCCGGATCTTGTGGGTAAAGTGTGCAACCTCCGCAGAGTGTAAAACTATTCGAATAGCCGTCTCCACGGTCAAGGACAGTTGGGTAACCACTCTTGGCCTACGTCCACATGTTTACAAACCAGTGTGTGTGTGTTTGGATAAGTGGGAAGAACTACTTGGGTCAAGTCAATGGACTTGACATGATTGAGTTGGGTTGATGCCCACTCCATTTATGTTGATATCTGTAGCCAGTCCCTATGGTTACTTGAATTTGTATGATGCATGTTTTACCAATTGTTGAACATGTCATAACACAACAAAACTAGCTTTCTGCAAAATTTACCTATATCATGCATTGCTGTATCTTGAACCAAAACATGGGTTGCTTGCGCGTACATTCAAAGTACTCATTGTCTTGCCACTTCTTATTTTATTGGACAGGCATGAAAGAACAAGATATGATGAAGAGTACTTCGGTGACGAACATGCGAGCTAGGATGCTTCCCAGTCAGAATGCCTGTAGGGTTAAGGTAGAGGGCATGGGTCCAAGTTATCGATGAAGTTTTCCGTTGCGAAGTTATACTCAATACTTGACCATAATGGTCATAATTTATGTAAGATGGTATGAATGGATGTAAGACTCTTTTTATACAGCCTTTTTGTGTTCAGTGAGCATTGATCTCTGGGATCACTTTGCATGTGCATTCGGTGATCACGACTTGTGAGTCGGGGTCCCCACAGAGCTGGTATCAGAGCCATCCTGACTGTAGGAAGCCTTAGATAGAATGGTCGTTAGTTAGGGTAAAACTATTTCCAAAACTGTTACTAGTTTTCAAAATTATCTATACTTCTCTTCCCTTCTGAGTTTTTCTGAAAAACTAAGGTATATTTTCCCTATCGATCTCTTCTCTTCAAAACTTATGCAAACGGTTGCTAGTACCCTTATGCCCCTGACCACAAGATCCCTCGTAATCCTCGTGGATAATCTAGGAGGAAGACGCCTTGCCGGACACTCACCCACATCTTCGGAACACAAGTTTGGCGACACCACGACGAGACAAGACCATCAGAACAAACCGCCTCAAGGAATGAGGACATGAAGACCTAGAGGATGTTGACACCTTTGACGTTGCCCAAGATGATGCAACCTTGTCTTGCGATGAATAGGGTATAATATATGCAAGATCGTGATATACATCACTAATAGAGCAACCATGTCCTTAATTACCATTGTTCTATCAGCAAACACCGGTGGATGAGAACCTCGCCATTTGGTCCGCCTCACTATAGTGAGCAGGAAAACAGTTCTCTTCATCCCTCGCTCTTGGTGACGATATTGTCAACAATGTGTCCGATAGATTGGACCACTATTATGCCTTGTTAATGTCATTGCATAAAGGAGTGCCACCTGGAACCACCGACACCTTAAAAAGGCAAAAGTGATCGTCATGATTAAGAATACAAGAGAAGATCAAGTCAATGCTAGCCATGAGGAGCCACCCTCACCCCATCACCTCATCAGGCAAGAAGTTGTTGAAGATTTTTCAGGCTCAACCAGATCGTTTCATCGAACAAGAGACGTAGAAACACCTGAGGAAAACTCAGAAAACTGCACGAGGCACAAGGCATGACTACTGAGTCCGAGAACCCCTAGGGTAGGATGAGTCGTGTACCCCCTATGCGCAGTCGAGTCCGTATGATGGTTCAAATAGAACCATGATTGTGTGTTGCTTGTTTTTATTGTTTATGTTTTGATATAAGTCACACTTTTGCCCTAGGCAACAAGTATGCGACTGTACCACCTTCCTTGTTTTCTTTTGTTTGGCCCTTTTTGCACCTGTTTGTTTGCACTGGCACTATAGAACCCCCTTTAGGCATCCCACCTACTCTATGCTACTTTTCCCTCTCATATCTCTCCTCAACTGAAGACTGGCAAGACAAGCTACACCAAGGATTTTGCCTTGGCAACCAACTAGCAATGAAACTTCTGCTACAATCTCCATGACCAAGTGCAACCCCGTAGAATTATGGTTAACCCTCCAGACTAGAAACCCATTCCTAGACCCTTCGAGACTTCACAAGATACCCCATATCAAATCCTTAACCATGTGCTTAACCCACAGAATTGCAAGAGAACCAGTTAAGCGACAGTAACCTTACTCATCACTGGGTTCATTATGGAACTAGTGGGCGTAGTGAATTAGCACATTATCATCCTAAGAGAGCACCAAACTAACGATGCCATAGGGAAGACCAATTTGAGGATATATGAATAGAGGACAAATGACTTGATGAGTTTATATCAGAGACCTTGAGGAATTATTTGAGATTCTTCGGTGGATTATAAGGCTTTCATATTGGTAGATGAACTTGGTGGGATCAGTTAATAGAGTAGCAAGACTCTCATTGCCCCTGAGTATATTGGATTTAGTAGGACAATTATGATCGCAAGCTAATTTTTTTTGGAAGTATAAGGATTTGACTTAGCCAGGGGATATTGATAGGAGATAGTTGTTACGATAATGACTTGGGGTAAACATATAGGAATTCTCGTTGGACATGAGATTTGGATTTAAGTAGGTGATCCTAGTTGAGTACATATGCTGAGTAAGTCTACATTGTTCGGAGTAAATTGGATTTCGACCGATGATCTCGATCGTGATACCATGTTTCTCGATGGACAATAAACTAGGAGATTGGATTAATTGTCGGGGATTAATTAGGGATCTGTATGAGCTTGACCTTGGAGTTTACTTGACCATGACAATGGAAATTGGTGGACTGACTATAGTAAGGGTAGCCCTTTCAAGCATATGGGGGTTATAGGACATTAGAAGATCGTGTGGAACACCATAGACATTGGATTTGTAGACTTAATGGATTATGTAGTGATTGATGGAAGTTAATGGCCTTTGGAGTTGATCCATAGGAAGGAAACAAGATCTTGGAGTGGCATACGACGTGTTTCCTTAGGATAGAGATGCACTGTCTTGGACCTTGGAAGAATAGGCTGAGCACTTGGATTGTGGTGTTTAAATTCAAGCTTAGCGCCTTGTACGTTCTACCCATGGATTTTTTTTGCATAGATATGAGTTTGGGGATAGTTCACATGTATGATTTTGTTAGACCTCCCCTCAGGAGCCATGAGGATATGAATAGCGTGAGTGATGATTGAAGTTGACCTATAGGAGATGATGCTATCGGTGATATGATGTGATTTATTTAAAGGACTAGATAGAACAATTGGCATCTCAGAAACTGTGCTGAAGGATAAGATGATAAACGTTCACTCGCACCCTAGAATCCTTGAAACCCTTAAGCCCTACCAAGCCACAACATGGTTGGATCATGACCATGGGCTTTGGACCTAGGACGAGAAGAATTTGGCCAATACTCAACCGTGACCACCACCAATGCCTCAACTCACTTTGCATACCCCGTAGACTTCATGGAGTACTTGGACAAGTTAGTTGTCATCTTTCTTTGATGACATACTTGTCTACCTGAAAACGGAAGAAGAGTCATTCAGCTCGTCAAGGAACATCTGAAGACCACCATGTCGAGGAGGAAGAACTATACCAACATCGTCGCCTGGGCCGATAACCGCACGCAGACTTCATCAGAGGTGCGCCGCTATGCGGCCCGATATAGAGGCGTTGCACACCCTCTTTGCTTCACAGACGAACTAATGGATCATGAATTCCCCGAGGGGTTGAAGCCCGTCAATATTGAATCATACGACGGAACAACCGATCTCGAAGTATGGATCGAGGACTTTAATCTCCACATTCATATGGCCCATGGAGACGACCTTCACGCCATCAAATACCTCCCACTAAAGCTCAATGGGTCGGCTAGACACTGGTTAAATAGCCTGCCTGAAAATTCCATCATCAACTGGGAGGACTTGGAAGAAGCTTTTCTTGACAACTTCCAAGGTACTTATGTCCAGCCACCAGACGCCGATGACCTAGGTCACATAGTCTAACAGCCTCGAGAATCAACCAGAAAATTCTGGACTAGGTTCCTAACCAAGAAGAACCAAATAGTTGACTATCCAGATGCTGAGGTCCTAGCGTCCTTTAAACATAGCATCCGTGACGAATGGCTCGCCCGCCACCTCGGCCAAGAAAAGCTGAAGTCTATGGCAGCCCTCACGGCACTCATGACCCGCTTTTCCGCGGGTGAAGATAGTTGGTTGGCTCGTCGTAAAAAACACAGCCAACGAGGCAGGCCCCTCCAAGGCCAAAAACATCACCGACAAGACCCCACGCAATAGACACAAACGCCGAAGTAATGGTGATAACACCGATGACACTGCAGTTCATGCCGGATACAGTGGCTCCAATTCCGGCCAGCGAAAGAAACCTTATAAAAGGAACAACGAGGGACCATCCAGCTTGGACTGCATACTCGATCGTCCGTGCCTGATACACGGCACCCCAGACAAACAAGCCAATCATACCAACAGAGATTGCCGGGTTTTCAAGCAAGCCAGCAAGTCAAATATCGAGAGCAAGGAAATGCAATCGCAAAGCGAGGATGACGGCGAAGAGCACCGGCATCCGAACACCGTGGGGAAGAAGAAATTTCCCCCTCAAGTCAAAATGGTGAACATGATATATGCTACACACATCCCCAAAAGGGAGTGCAAGCGTGCACTCAGAGACATCTATGCCGTAGAGCCGGCCGCCCCAAAATTCAATCCGTGGTCATCATTCCCGATCACCTTTGATCGTCGAGATGACCCAACTAGTATCTGTCATGGCTGTTCGGCCGCACTGGCCCTCGACCTAATGGACGGTGGTAGCAGCCTTAACCTACTCTATCAGGATACAGTGCGCAAATTGGGCATTAACTCATCATGAATTAAGCCCACAAAGACTACCTTTAAAGGAGTCATACCAGGCGTAGAGGCCCGTTGTACGGGCTCAATCACGCTGGAAGTGGTCTTCGGTTCCCGGGACAACTTCCGAAGTGAAGAGCTAATCTTCGATATCTTCCCCTTCTGCAGTGGCTACCACACACTGCTCAGACGAACTGCGTATGCTAGATTCAACGCGGTACCACACTATGCTTATCTCAAGCTCAAGATGCCCGGTCCGCGCGGTGTCATATCAGTCAATGGAAACACGGAAGAATCCCTCCGTACTAAGGAGCACACAGCCGCCCTAGCAGCAGAGGTACAGAGCGGCCTTCTCAAGCAGAACTGTAATCCGGCTGCTGAGCCCCTGGACATCACTAGGAGAGTCCGGACTACGCTGCAACATGACAGCTTGGCTCGTCAAGAGTTCGACTAATAATTCAGCTTCAGTACCAATCCCGACGAGGTAGCGGCATTCGTACATAACTACGCACCCAAAATCCCATGGGTATTGACGGAGGCATAGCTAGCTTGCGATTCACAGTGAGGCTCGACCGACCCCAGGATTCGCACACCTTCGTTTTTTCTTCTAATTTCAGGTTTTTTCCCTCTTTCTGAAGTTTCTTCGAACAACTCGTTCATCGGACACACCAAGGAGGCAAGGAGCTTTGGCGTACAAGGGAATCCCCAGGTGGCCTCTGTTAACGATTGCTATTCCTGGTTTACATACCCGCACGCAGCTCGCACCTGGTACCTGTTAAATAGCCTCTTTCGCTTATCGCATTACTTGCACAAATACGCCTCGACATATTAATCCAATTACAAATAAAGGGTAGCGTCAGCTAATTACTTAATTTCCCTTGTTCGTTATTTGTATTTATTACTCATTGCAGATGTACACTCTGGTACGTATTAATGCGATAAGGGATTCATCATGCCCCTCATTACAGCAATCAAAGTCCGAACACTTCTTAAAAAGTAAAGTTCGGCACCCCGAACTTATAGCATTATATGCATTGGCTCCGAATCATGTCTTTGGTCAATAGTTGGGTTCCCAGGCTCCTGTGCTTTCTACCCTACGTTTTGCTACATCGGCTAGGGTAGTAAAGGGAGAACTACTGCAATTGTGCCCTGGCCTAAACTGGATGAGCACCTCAGTAGAGAAAGCCGAAAACCGACTTTCATGATAAGGAGAGAGCTGGTCAGTTGTTCGAGAGGTCCCAAGTCCTTAGAGACTTTTTTCCGCTTTATGTGAGGAATCGGTTCTTTCTCAGATTAGGCGTGCATAGCACCCCTAGTTCGACTTTCCGAACACCAGGGGTTCGCCGAAATTTTCATTGGCAAACTTCTATGGCTAAGTGAGGGTGATAAAGGCCGTATAGTCTGATTGCCTTGTTCGTTGTGCTAAACACCTCCTTTAAGGACCATAATGTGGAGCAAAGAGTGTTTAAATTTATCCCGAACAACCCCGTACTATCTACGTGGGGGCAGAAGCTGACGACTGGTCAGCCCTCAGAATTTAATAAACGGCCGCACAGGAGGTAAAATTTAATCACAAGTATCATATTACATACCGATCTTGTTTCACATTACAGGACAACCCGAATGTTTCTATGGGAATATCATGTCCTTGGCACATTGCTCCGCCACAAGGCAGGATCCCTCCAGGACACCGTCGGAATACAGCTCGGGTCGACGATGCTCCTTTCTCTCAGGCGGCCACTCGGTCATCAACTTCTTGGCATTCATCTTTGCCCAGTGCGTCTTGACGCGCGCAAAGGCCATCCGTGCACCCTCAATGCAGATCAACCGCTTCACGACTTCAAGCCGTGGGCAGGCACTCACAAGCCTCTTCACAAGTCCAAAGTAGCTGCTGGGCACGGGCTCGACAGGCCACTACCGGACTATAAGGTCCTGCATGGCTAACTCGGCCGACTTGTACAGCTCGACCAATTGTTTCAACTGGTCCCTAAAAAGGCACCAGATGTTCGGTTCCAAGATATTGGGACCAAAAAAGCTTCTCCATAGACATCCCTTCTTTGGCCCGATAGAACTCGGCAGCATCTGATACGCCGCGCGGCAGATCTTTAAATGCCCCTGGAAAACACAAGTTCGGGTAAGTACAAGGACCGCTTCCTTTGCATACTTGCCTTGCATAGTGAAAGCCTTACCAGCCGCAATCTTCTTGGCCGCCAAGATTTCCTGGAGGGCGCTCTGGGCTTCGGCTCGGGCATCTTGCGCGCTCTTGCAGGCCTTAGCAAGTTTGGATTCTTGCGTCTTAGAATCGCGCTCCAAGGACTCGTACTTCTTGACGGCGTCCTAGAGCTCTTGCTGACCCTGGCCTCGTGCTTCTCACGTGCGGCACGTTCCTTGGCCGCTTTTTCTTTGGCCTCGCCTAACGCCTTTTTGAGGGCCGCCACCTCGGTCGTGGCCCCTAGTAAAGTTCATAACACTTTAGTCAGCTTGAACCATTTATTCTTCAATATACACGCAGGTTACTGCATACCTTGATTATCCTCCAGCTGCTTCTTCACGAGCCCGAGCTCTTCCTCGGCCCACTCCAGTTTCTGCTTCAGCCCGCAGACCTCCTCGGTTTGAGCGGTAGTAGCCCGCAAAGAGGCCTGCTTATTCACATAGACACCTTAAGTTAGACTCTTGCGAAAATTATTTTTGATCCTCTGTTTGGCTTTTTCTTTCCGGACACCGAACAGAGCATCAGGGGCTACTGTCTACGCTGTGATATTCTTCCTACAATTACATTACTCACCTCAAAGCCTTCTAGAAGGCTAGCTTAGGCTTCAGTCAGTCCGTTTTTGGTGGACTGAACCTTTTCGACCACCGTACCCATATGGGTACGGTGCTCATCCACAATGGAGGTGCCTTGCAGCGCTTCTAGTAGATGATCCGGTGCCTCCGGTTGGACAAAGGTCACTAGCGGCACACCCCCTCTTTTCGGGAAAAGCCGTTCGCTGGACTCTGGAGCCGTATAGGTCTCCGGAATAGATTCCGACTGAGGATCAAATAGAACTCGGCCCATATCATCCGTCTCCATAGGGGCTTTTGCCCCCATATGTCCGGCGGCCCAGGAGTCATCCTGGGACGCCACCCTGATGATCTCTGGAACTTTCCCCCGGACTGAGGAGGTCCTTTGGGACACCTCCTCATCATCATGCTTGGCAGAGGGGGAATAAGAAGGTGACGGTGACATGCTGGCCCTGTCCTTTGGGTCCAGTGAACCTTCTGATGAAGATCGCGGAGAACTGTCCCGGGCCGAACTGCAATAACATGATTCAAACATACCAATATTACAAGGCAGAAAGTCCAGATGATTGGGCGTGCATAAAGATTTTGATACTTAGGATGCGACCTGAGGCTTGGTCCGGGGAGGTCACTCCAGACTACTATCAACGTCCCATGAGGGGTTAGCCGCGAGGGAGCTTTTCCCCCTCTTGGGCGCCTTGGCCTCCAGGTTCGTGGAGGCCGCTCTCTTCTTCCTCCCCACCTTAGGTGGGGATTCATCTTCTTACTCCTCCTCGTCATCATCTTCGGCGGACGAAAAGTGAGTCTCATCTTCGGACATCACGTCTGAAGCGCCTTTTCGGCGAGGGCCCCTCTGGGCCCCTTTGGCCGCTTTCTTGGTTGTCTTCTCAGACAACTCATAAGGTGCTAGAAACAACATTTTCGTCAGTAATGGGAATTCTAGGTCTTCGGGCAGTGGAGCAGGATAGTTAATCCCCCCTGCTACCTCGATCCAGGCCTAAAAGCATGGATAGGAAGGCTTAGGCTTTTACCTCAAAATATGCTAGTAAAGGTATACCTTGAAAACATGAAAGAACTTACCGAATTAGCCTGGCATTTTAAGCTGAGCCCGCGATCCTCGGTCATGGGCAGTGGCATCTCGCCGGCCTTGAAGAGCACTTTCTAGATGTCTTCGTGCATCATGCCGAAGAGCTCTAGTAGCGTCTGGTGCTTGGCCGGATCACACTCCCACAGACAGCAAGTCCGGCGTCGGCACAGAAGGATCCGACGAACGAGCATGACCTGGATCACGTTGACAAGCTTGATTTTCCTGTCTATCATGTTCTGGACGCACGTGTTGAGCCCAGTCAGTTTCGTCCGAGGGACCCTAGGTTAGGCCCCTCTCTTGCCAGGAGGTGAGCCACGTCGGGATTCCGGATCAGAATTCGGGGGCGCCGCCCAGTCAGTGTCGCGCGGCTCGGTGTTGTAGAACCACCCCGATTGCCACCCCTTCACCATATCCATGAAGGAGCCTTTGGGCCAAGTAACATTGGGCATCTTTCCCACCATGGCGCCTCCGCGCTCTGCTTGTTGACCACTCACCACCTTCGGGTTCACATTGAAGGTCTTCAGCCATAGGCCGAAATGAGGTGGGATGCGGAGAAAGGCCTCACACACGACAATGAATGTCGTGATGTTGAGAATGAAATTAGGGGCTAGGTCATGGAAGTCTAGACCGTAGTAAAACATCAGTCCGCGATGAACTGGTGGAGAGGGAATCCCAGCCCGCGGACCAAATGTGTGAGAAACACAACCCTCTCATGGGGCTCCGGTGTAGGGATGATCTGTCCTTTGACCGGGAGTCGGTGAGCGATCTCCTTGGCCAGGTATCCGGCCTCCCGGAGCTCCTTGATGTCCTTCTTCTTAACGGAGGAGGCCATCCACTTGCCTCCAACTCCGGATCCGGACATGTTTGGAGTTCTTACTCGAACAAGGAGAAGCTAAAGCTTGGGAGCTGGAGCTCAAGGACGGAAGGGCTGAAGAGGAGGAAGGGTGCGGGTGAAGAAAGAAACCCTTATCCCCTTATAAAGGCCGCGAATATCAAGCGCCTCCCCACTCGCCCTAAAAGCTCGACTATTCCCAAGGCCTGTGTAAACGGCACGGTTGAGTTACCCATACCCGCATTGATGAGAATCCCACGTTAAGGGGGCACGATCTCTACTTTGGCAAGACGTGTCAATGGCAACCACATCTCGGAACATGGGGCGGCGAACACAAAAACGGTTTGGAATTATGACCGGTCAGACGTAATGTCGTGCTAAAAAAAGTTGTCAGCGGATGGGACTCGTGTAAAATTATATTCTCTCTGTGGTTGTGTATGGTGTGTGTGACAGGTCCGGATACTATCGTCGCATCTGAAGACTATTTTGGAGTTCGGATAGAAGAGAACCCGCCTTGAAATGCTGAAGACAATCTGCACGCCGGACTCCTCGTCATTGAAGCCAGGTTCAGGGGCTACTGAGGGAGTCCTGGACTAAGGGGTCCTTGGGCGTCCGGCCTATTATCAATGGGCCGGACTGATGGGCTGTGAAGACATGAAGGCCGAATACTGTACCCGTGTCTGGATTGGACTCTCCTTGGCGTGGAAAGCAAGCTTGGTGACCAACTATGAAGATTCCTTCTTATGTAACCGACTCTATGTAACCCTAGATCCCCCCGGTGTCTCTATAAACCGGAGGGTGTAGTCCGGAATGGAGATACTCATTACCATAGTCGTATAGGCTAGGCTTCTAGGGTTTAGCCATTACGTCTCGTGGTAGATCAACTCTTGTAATACTCATATTCATCAAGATCAATCAAGCAGGAAGTAGGGTATTACCTCCATAGAGAGGGCCCGAACCTGGGTAAACATCATGTCCCCTGTCTCCTGTAACCATCGACTTTAGACGCACAGTTCGGGACCCCCTACCCGAGATCCGCCGGTTTTGACACCGACAATGAAGGTTCCTCAGGAGCCTGGTCATCCATTGGGGCCTCTGCAGGCCTGAGAACGCCGCCTTGCTGGGCCTGATCACTTGTTGGTGTTGTTGCAGCCCTTGTGGTATCCTCTCGGTGCCGTATCGCCCCGGCCGGAGGTGCGGCACAACGCGGCGAACTCTTGGCCTGGCGCTCTTCCCGGACCGCCACTATTACCGCGCTGGCGGAGTAGGGAGTGGCAGCAAGGTAAAGCACCAGGGGCTCGAGGGGACTAGGCGCCACCATCATCGGAGGGTTGGTCAGGTACCTCTTGAGGTATTGAGATGCCAAGTCGGCCTCCGGGGTCCACTCGAACGGGCCCTTCTTCTTCATCAGCTTGAAGAACGGCAGAGCGCGCTCCCTCAACTTGGAGATGAAGCGCCCTAGCGAGGTCACGCTGCCCACAAGCTTTTGCATTTCCTTGAGAGTTTGTGGTGGGCTCATGTCTTCTATTGCCTTGGTCTTCTCTGGGTTGGCCTCGATCCCCCTGTGGGACACAAGGAAGCCCAGCAACTTGCCAAAGGGAACACCGAACACGCATTTCTCTGTGTTAAGCCACAGGTCCACCTGGCGCAGGCTTGCGAAGGTCTCCTCCAGGTCCTAAATCAGAGTTCTCGCGGTACGTGGAGCAAGCCGAAAGCTTCCACGGAGAGCACGTTAAGGCCGGCCCCGCCGTCGATGAGGGTCTTGGTGACGGCTATGCTGCAGATGGTTTGCGTACAAAGCATTGGGAGAAAATCCGAGCTAGCAGTGGTGATGGCACAGACGCGACACAGATCTGGCAGAAGAACTGCTTGGTGTGACGGTCCGAGGGTAGCGCTTGCGGGCCGCCGAGTAGGGCTGCGACGGTGACAGGCGCCGGTGTCGCGAAGCGTGCAATGAAGAGGCCGTGCAGCTCCTCCCAATAGGCTATAGGGGATCCTGGGAGGATGAGCAACCAGGCGTGCGGTGCGCCAGCGAGGGCCACGGGGAACCAGTTGGCCATGACCTTGCCATCACCTCCAGCTTCCAAGACGGCCTCCTCGTACACTAGCAGGAAGGCCGATGGGTCTGCCACGCTGTCGTAGCGCAGTGTCATCTCTGGCTTGAACTTGGGCAGCCACTACACTCGTCGCAAGGTGGGGGTAAAAGATTGGAGCCCCCTGGCACCGTCGGGGGCGTTCGTTGACCCAGTCGGAGGGGCGACGCCGGCCATGGGGACAGGACGGGGAGGCGGTGCCGGCGGAGAGGTGAACTTCGGCACACCCCTACTTGTTGCGCCAAATGTCAGATTACGGGTTCCGGCAAAACCCTTGAGGTTTGAACTTTGGGGTGCACATGAAGATCTCCCTCTCCCTGGCTCATGCTCTCACCGCAATCTCAAAGCTCAGCTCGCCGAACCCGAAGAACAAGGGACACAAGAGTTTATACTGGTTCAGGCCACCGATGTGGTGTAATACCCTACCCCAGTGTGGTGTGTTGGATTTGCCTAGTAGGCTTGGATGAACAAGTACAAAGGAAGAACTACCTCCTGAGGAGAGGTGTTCTTGAGCACGGTGAGCTTGTGTGTGTGAGGATGGTCAGAATGATCCCTTGGGGGCCGAATCAGTTGCCCCCTATAGTGGTGGCTAGTCCTATTTAGAGAGGACCGGGTCCTCTTCCCAAATATTAGGCGAGAAGGGATACCACTATGGCCAATTTGAAGGGGGGCAACTAGTACGTGCTATCCTGACAAAAGGTAGTCTTCGCCTGCCAATGGCTCTGGTGGTGACGCCGTCGTTGGCTCCTCGATGACCTCCGTCCTGCCATCCTGCTGGTCTTGGTCTCGTTGCACCGATATGGAAACCTCTGCCTGATGCCTCGGGACTCCTCGCCTACGCCTGCTCCTTTACACCGAAGAGGAAACTAGTACTCTACACCCGCTGGCACCCACCTGGCCTTGGTCGTCATGGCTCACGTCACAGGAACCTCACGAGGTGCCCTTGCCTTGATCTCTCCGATCCTCGCGAGCCAGCCTAGTGAGGCCGCCCTTGAGGAGGTCTTGTGTTGTCTGCCTCGCGAGGCTTGGCCCCTCGCGAGGCTCTTGAGTGTTTGCTGGTGGAGATGGGACGTATAGGGCCGCTAATGGAGCCACGTCGTGGGCCGCAGGCAGGAAAGTCTGGGGGACCCCCATTCCCAGAACGCCGACACTATTTTATCTAGTTGCAAAAGTTTTTGTGGCATTAGAATATGTAGTAACACTATTTTAGGAACTAATTTTATATTTTACTAAAACTAAAGTATATGGGAAATAATAGAAAATTGTAAAGGAAAAATAAGTAAAAAGAAAAGAACAAAACATAAAACAAAAAAAGGACGCCCCTGGCCAACTGGGCCAGACGGCCCAACTGGCAGACCCATCCCACTCCCTTATCCCCTCACACCCGCAAACACTAACCCACTGACACCCCACTTTCCCCCACTCATCCACGTCGCTCTCTCCTCCCCCCGATCCAGATCTGTATCGGGAAGGGGAACGAACTGCACCGACCGCCCCCGACGCCGCTGGACTACGCCGCCGCCGTCCGCTGGAAGTTCCTCGCCGGACCGCCACCTCGCCAGACTGCCGCCCTGGCGCCGTCGCGCATCCACATCGTCCTCCCCACGCCCCGCTCTGAAAATCCCTATGGCCCTCGTGAGCTCCCCCTCTCCTCCTCTCTCCCTCGCGTGCACGCGCTCGTGCGCCGTCGTCACTCGCCCGTGCGCTCGCCTGCGCTGCCCCGCGCCCACCAATCCCGCACGCGGCCGCATCCCCTTGCGCGCACCGCGCCTGCCCCGCAGCTACACGCACTCTGCCGCGGCACCTCCGCGCACGCGCCCACACTCCCAGCTACTGCACCGCGCTGGCCATTATCGTCGTCCCTGCCTTTTGCCCCATGCCCAACGGCGCTCGTCCCGTCCTAGGCTGCACGCGCGCGGCACCGTGTCCCGTTTCCGCTCGCGCCGGCCGCCCTCTCCTCTTCCCGCGGCAGCGCCACCGCGCCCGCCCACACGCCGCTAGCTGCCCGCGCCCCTTTTGCTGCCTGCGACTGCACTTGCGCTGCTGGGCTGCTCCCCGCTGCTGTGATAGATTCTCCCGTCCCGCGTGCCTCTACTGGCACCCTGCTGCCCTCCCGTCAGCGTCCCCCCTCCGACGACCACCCGGCCTCGCCAGCCTCGTCCACCACGACGCCCCTGGGCGTGCGCCCAATCGGGCCGCGCCTGCACCCGTTAGGCCTCTGGGCCAGTGCCAAACGGGGCCCACTGCCCAGAACGTTAAAAAACAAAATGAAATTAGTAAAATTAATTATTTAATTAATTAAGTTAATTATTTTTTAACTAAACTTATTAAAATTAGTTAACCTAATCATTTAGTGAAACTAATTAACCAGGTTTAGTTAAGCTGAGTCTATGTCGAGTGGGTCCCACGTGTCAATTTTACCAGTCAACGGTCAGAGTTGACCGCTAATGTCATGCTGACATCATAAAATGATTTCCAATTTAATTAATTATGTTAGTTCTAAAAATGAATTAAAACTTTAAAAATTAATATAAAATAATCCGTAGCTCGGACGAAAATACTTTATACATGAAAGTTGCTGAGAACGATGAGACGAATCCACATACGTAGCCCGTTTGTCAGCTACACGTCCCTAGCATAGAGAACATGCAACATTTCACCTCTTGTTCATCTGTCCAAAAACGTCAAACTCCGGGAAAACTTTCCCGGATGTTCCCCCCTTCACCAATATCGCCTACTACCGCGTTAGGGCACACCTAGCACCGCTCATTGTCATGTCATGCATGGTCGTGCTTATGTTTGTATTATATTTATTGTTTCTCCCCCTCTTGTCTAGTTAGACACCGAGACCGACGCCGCTGCTACCCAGTACGACTTCGGTGTTGAAGACCCCTCCTTCTTGCCAGAGAAACCAGGCAAGCCCCCCCTTGATCACCAGATATCTCCTATTCCTTCTCTCTACTGCTTGCATTAGAGTAGTGTAGCATGTTACTACTTTTGGTTAATCCTACTCTACTACATAGCCTGTCATTGTTGCTACAGTTGTTACCCTTACCTGCAATGCTAAATGCTTAGTATAGGATGCTAGTATTCCATCAGTGGCCCTACATTCTAGTCCGTCTACCATGTTATACTACCGGATCATGATCATTAGGGAGGTGATCACGGGTATATATTCTTGTCTGTTTACCATGCTATACTACCGGGTCGATTTAGCTCGAGGTCAGCACAACCAGGGTCATCAAGGGAGCCTCCCTCGCCGACTTCATGGTAGAATGGACCGAAGCTCCGGAGCTTGAAGTAGGTAAGAGTCAGTCCCTCTTTCCAGGAAGTGAAGCGCCGGATGGCTGGGTCATGTACTTCGATGGCGCTTTCGCACGCCAACGTGCAAGGGCCGGCGCCGTGCTCATCTCCCCCACTCAAGACAAGCTATACTACGCAGTGCAGCTTTGCTTCCAGTGGGGCGAGAATGTCTTAAAGAACATCACGGAATACGAGGGATTAATCGCCGGCCTCAAGGCCGCCGCGGCCTTGGTGGTGAAGCGTCTCACCATCAAGGGCGACTCGCAGCTCCTCATCAACTTCTCCAACAAGGTGTATGAGCCAAGGGACGAGCACATGGGGGCGTACCTCGCGGAGGTGCGTAAGATGGAGAAGCAAATCTTGGGCCTGGAGCTACAACACGTGCCTTGCGGCACGAACAAGGGAGCCAACGATATCGCCAGAAGGGCATCCAAGCACCTGCCCCAGGAGCCAGGCGTCTTCAAAGAGCAACTTTTCAAGCCTTTGGCAGCACCCCCATCTGCAGGGCTGGCATCACCTCGGGAGGAGCTCCTCCATCCACCAGCCTCGGGAGCCCCCGCCTGTGGCCCGACCACAGGAGCATGCCTGCTCCTAGCGCTCGAACCTCGGGAGGGTTGCTGGACCGAGGATTTCAAGGCGTACCTGATGCGAGGAATGCTGCCGTAGAAAGAGGAGGATGCAGGGCGCGTGGCCCGGCAGGCTACGACATACTACGTATAGGATGGTGAGTTATACAAAAGGCGACCAAATGATGTTTCCTTGCGATGCATCTCCAGGTAGCAGGGGAACGAGTTGCTAGTTGACATACACGGTGGAGGCTGCGGGCATCACTCATCGTCACGGACCCTGGTCGGTAACGCATTCCGCAGCGGGTTCTACTAGCCCACGTCACTCAACGACGCAACCGAGATCGTGAAGTCCTGCGAAGCCTGCCAATTCCATGCCAAGCAAATACACCAGCCGTCCTAGGGCCTCCATATTATCCCGCTTTCATGGCCATTCACGGTCTGGGGTCTGGATATCCTGGGTCTGTTCCCTCGAGCGCCCGGGGGCTACCTCTACCTCTACGTCACCATCAACAAGTTCACCAAATGGGCAGAGGTAGAAGCCGTCCGCACCATCCGAACCGGATCGGCAGTTAACTTCATCAAGGGCCTCGTGAGCTGGTTCGGGGTTCCTAACCGCATCATCACTAACAATGGCTCGCAGTTCACTAGCAATCTCTTCAGGACCTATTGTGCTAAACTTGGAATGCAGATTTACTACGCTTCGGTGGTGCACCCCAGCAGCAACGGCCAAGCCAAGCGCGCCAACGCCGAGGTCTTGAGAGGCCTCAAGACCAGGACCTTCAAGAAGAAGCTCGAAGCCTGCATCAAGGGCTAGCACGACGAGCTCCTGTCCGTGTTGTGGTCCATCCGCACCACCACCACCAAGCCAACAGGCCAGACCCCATTCTTCCTCGTCTACGGAGCAGAAGCGGTTCTCCCTCACGAGGTCAGGCATCGTTCCGCGCGGGTCCTGGCATTTGATGAGACGCAGAAGGACGCCATGCAGGGGATGGACCTTGTGCTGGGGGAGGAACGCAGCTGTGAAGCCTTGCTCCGAGCGGCAAGATACCAGCAGGCGCTACGACGGCATCACTGTCGTAGCGTCCGCTCCAGAACGCTCGAGGTGGGAGATCTCGTCCTGAGGTACGTACTCTCCAGGGAAGGGTTGCATAAGCTCTCACCCATGTGGCAGTGGGAGGGCGTGTTTAGGATCGCCCGTGTCTCCAGGCCTGGCACCGCGCAACTGGAGACGCAGGACGGGATCCCCATCAGAATGCCTGGAACATCCAGCGCCTCCAGAAGGTTTACCCATGAAGCAAGGCCCAGTGCCTGTGAAGGTCTCCGATCGTGACACTCTCATGTAATAATGTGTGGGCTGTACACGCCCCGGAGTCTCTGGAGTGTCGTCCTCGGGCCTCGGGGGTTCCGTCCCACGTCCTAGTGGTAGCACTTAGCTCTGCAGTGGTGAGAAGACTAGACAAGGTGCCAAACATGGTTGTTCATTTGCTTTCTGTAGTTGGCTCGCCCCCTTTTTCTTTCAATGAAATTTGAAGTTCTGCTGTTTCTCGATGGCTTGGTTGAACCCCCTCTTCTCTCTGATTCTTCCCTGGATTCTTCGTTTTGCGCCTGGGAGGGCAGGAGTTGCCCAACGCTCTGCCTCGCATGCCTCGCGAGGGGGCTGGACAGGCACGCGTGCGTGCGCACTCCCTTGGTCTTCGTGAGGCGCTCTCGTTTGAGCTTGTGATCGGCGCATCCCTTTTATAGCTCATGCCTCATGGGTACCGCGACGTGGTGCGTTTGGCCACGACCAGCCCATGCCTGAGACCTCGCGCGAGAGGGGTTAAGGATTTCTTAACGAATTTTTTGCAGCTTCGTGATATCGCCTAAATCGGCCGCAGGGAAACCCCACCAGGCGCCCAGAGGCACGCGCCCTCACGATGCCAAAGCTACCTCCGATGCATCAAGCTAAGTTACCCCTCTACACCCGTATAAGGCATGTATCTCACGACATAACCCGGAAACAATAAACACGCCACAAAAGCAACATAAGCACCATAGTTCATTACACACCCCCGTTGGGCCAAATACTTGTTTATGACGATGCAGAAGGAAAGGGAAGGAAAGGACAAGCAAAAGCGGCTCCTACGACGCGGATTCACAAGAGGATTGGCCCCTTGGACTCAGATGGAGACCTCCTCGCGCTTCACTGGGGCGCGGCGATGGGATGACCTGCCACTATCCTCGAAGCGAGCCCGACGACGTCGCGGCTGGTCGTAGCCGCCGCTGCTGGAGCTTCGACCAGAGGAGGAGCTGTCGTCGCTGGATGAGCCGTGGCCGTCGTCGAAGGCGAGTTCACCCTCATCCTCGTCACGGCCGTCTCCAAGGCCGAGCACTTTGTCTCCATTGTTGTCATCAGGGCAGCATCCAGCTCGGCGACCGTCTTCCCTGAACACCCTCACGAAGAGGGTCGCTGCACCATCATACTTGAAGTGGAGGGTGCACTGCCCACTCAGGCCACGCGCGTGGGCGAACGTCTGCAAGCCACGGGTCAGGGCTACATTGCCCGCGATGGAGACCTCCACCGCGACCCATGAAGCCTTGCTGCAGCAGCCATCGGCCTGCAGCCAGAGGCCGCTAGGACCGAGGGCCGACAAATCTTCAGCAAAGGAGTACGAAAGCTGAAGCCAGGTGTCGGCTGGGTTCTCCGACCACACGACGAACTCTGGCAGCACCTCCGCCGAGTGGAAGCATGGTTGGGGAGGCCGAGCGACCATGGCACGCATTCCTTCATTGACGGGGCTCCCATGACCTAGGCGGCTCCCGCCGCGCGAAGAGGCGCCCCCGCAGCCGCCAAGGACGGCGCTGGACCCTGAGGAAGTTCGCCCACGCCCACGAGGGATCACAGCGGGGTTGCGGCATGCTTGCGGGGGTGACCATGCCACCTCTTAGGCGGTGGCGAGCTAGGCCCCTCCTGGCGAGCCTTCCTCTTCTCGGCGGCCATGAACCTCTTCAGTGGTGCCATGAGTGTCGAAAGGAGGAGGAAGAAGAAGCGGGAAGAATGGAGGAAGAAATGAGTGATGGGGGCTCTGCCCCTCTCCTCATTTATAGTCCAAGGGAGGCCAACCGATGGCCTCCACAATCGCAGGTAATGATGGTTTTTCTGCATGCGGCAAGGAATCGTCAAGTCATACAGTTCCCGTGGCAGAGTGGGGAAGCGGACACGCCCACATCTTGTCAATCTCCATGCGTCAATCAAGGCCGCAGGCTGTTGGGGCCCGCGGCACTCCGCACTTGACCCTTGGCTTCGCCTCGAAGACAAGTCCGAGTGCGCCTTGGGCCCGGGGGCTACTATCGGCATCCTGGGAATGGGGGTACCCATACTTGCCTGCCTGTGGCCCAGGGCGTGGCTCATATAGCGGCCTGGTATGGCCCATCTTCATCAAAAACCCCTCAAGACCTTCGCGAGGGGACAAGCGTCGTGAGGCGGACGATGCAAGATCTCGTCAGGGCGGCCTACCTAAATTGGCTCCTGAGGAGCGGAGATATCTATGCAAGGGGTGCCTCGCGAGGTTCGCGTGACGTGAGCCATAAAGACCAAGGCTAGGCGAGCGCCAGCGGGCGCATAGTACTCGTTGCCTCTTTGGTGCTAAAGGGGCAAGCACATGCGAGGAGTGCCGAGGCATCAGGCAAAGGTTTCCATATTGCTGCAATGAGACGAAGATTAGTCGGACGGTGGGATGAAGGTCACCGTGGAGCCCACGATGGCATCACCACGAGAGCCTTTGGCAGGCGAAGACCACCTTTTGTCAGGATAACTTGTACTGGTTGTCCCCCTTTGAATTGGCAGTTGTGGGATCCCTTCCCGCCTAATATTCGGGAAGAGGACTCAGGCCTCTATAAATAGGACTAGCCACCACCGTAGGAGGCAACTCATCATGGACTGGATCCATTTCACCAAGGCCACCATACAATCTCACCAAGCTCCAGAACACCTCTCCTTAGGAGGTTGTTCGTCCCTTGTACTGTCCATTGATACATCTCCAATATATCTATAATTTTTGATTGTTCTATGCTATTATATTATCCTTTTTGGATGTTCAATGGGCTTTATTATACACTTTTATATTATTTTTGGGACTAACCTATTAACCAGAGGGCCAGTCCAAATTGTTGTTTTTTGCCTATTTTAGTGTTTCGAAGGAAAGGAATATCAAACGGAGTCCAAACGGAATGAAACCTTTGAGAACGTGATTTTCGGAACAAAAATGATCCAGAGGACTTGGAGTGGACATCAAGCAATCAATGAGGAGGCCACGAGGCAGGGAGGCGCGCCTGCCCCCTGGGTGCGCCCCCACCCTCATGGGCCCCTTGTAGCTCTCTTGACAGACCTCTCTCGCATATATATACTCATATACCATGGAAACATCAGACGAGGAGCCAAAACCCTATTTATAACGTAGCAACTCTCTGTACCCGTGAGATCCCATCTTGGGGCCTTTTCCGGTGCTCCGCCAGAGGGGGCATTGATCACAGAGGGCTTGTACATCAACACCATAGCCTCTCCGATGATGTGTGAGTAGTTTACCTCGGACCTTCAGGTCCATAGTTATTAGCTAGATGGCTTCTTCTCTCTCTTTGGATCTCAATACAAATTTCTCCTCGATCCTCTTGGAGATCTATTCTATGTAATCTTCTTTTGTGGTGTTTTTGCAGAGATCCGATGAATTGTGGGTTTATGATCAAGATTATCTATGAACAATATTTGAATCTTCTCTGAATTCTTTTATGTATGATTGGTTATCTTTTCAAGTCTCTTCTAATTATCAGTTTGGTTTGGCCTAGTAGATTGATCTTTCTTGCAGTGGGAGAAGTGCTTAGCTTTGGGTTCAATCTTGTGGTGCTCGATCCTAGTGACAGTAGGGGAAACGACACGTATTGTATTGTTGCCATCGAGGATAAAAAGATGGGGTTTATATCATATTGCTTGAGTTTATACCTCTACATCATGTGATCTTGCTTAATGCGTTTCTCCGTTCTTATGAACTTAATACTCTAGATGCATGCTGGATAGCGGTTGATGTGTGGAGTAATAGTAGTAGATGCAGGCAGGAGTCGATCTACTTGTCATGGACGTGATGCCTATATACATGATCATACCTAGATATTCTCATAACTATGCTCAATTATATCAATTGCTCGACAGTAATTTGTTCACCCACCGTAATACTTATGCTATCTTGAGAGAAGCCACTAGTGAAACCTATGGCCCCCGGGTCTATTTTCCATCATACTAATTTCCCGTCAACAAGTTATTTCTGGCGCCATTTATTTTGCAATCTTTACTTTTAATCTTTATCATAAAAATACCAAAAATATTATCTTATCATCTCTATCAGATCTCACTTTTGCAAGTGGTCGTGAAGGGATTGACAACCCCTTTATCACGTTGGTTGCAAGGTTCTTATTTGTTTGTGTGGATACAAGGGACTTGAGCGTGGCCTCCTACTGGATTGATACCTTGGTTCTCAAAAACTGAGGGAAATACTTACACTACTTTGGTGCATCCCCCTTTCATCTGCAAGGGAAAACCAACGAAGTGCTTAAGAGGTGGATTTCATCATCAGCCTATGAGGCAGTCCACCACACCACACTAGAGTAGGGTATTACACCACAACGGTGGCCCGGACCAGTATAAATCCTCGTGTCTCTTGTTCTTTGGGTTCGTCGAGTTAAGCCTTGAGATCATTGCGAGAGCGAGCTAGAGAGAGAGAGAGATCTTCGTGGGCACCCCAGTGTTCGAACCTCAAGGGTTTGTCAGTACCCAGAATCCGACAACAATGGGCCCATAGCCCTGCGCGCTTAGGATTTAGACCAGCGTGCTGACCTCTCTGTTGTGCCTAGGTAGGGCTATGACATGTTGATCTCCCGAGGCCAGGCATGACCCAGGAAAGTGTGTCCGGCCAAAGGGTTCGAGCGTGTTGGGTAATGTGGTGCACCCCTGCAGGGAAGTTTATCTATTCGAATAGCCGTGATCCTCGGTAACAGTACGACCCGGAGTTGTACCTTGACCTTATGACAACTAGAACCAGATACTTAATAAAACACACCCTTCCAAGTGCCAAATATAACCCGGTTATCGCTCTCACATAGGGCAACGACGGGAGGATTGCCGTGTAGGATTATGCTATGTGATGATACTTGGTGAACTTGCCATCTACTCTCTTCTACATGCTGCAAGATGGAGGCTACCAGAAGCGTAGTCTTTGATAGGACTAGCTATCCCCCTCTTGTTCTGGCATTCCACAGTTCAGTCCATCGATATTGCCCCTTTACACATATACCCATGCATATGTAGGGTAGATCCTTGCTTGCGAGTACTTTGGATGAGTACTCACGGTTTCTTTTCTCCCTCTTTTCCCCCTTTCCATTCTTCTCGGTTGTTGCAAGAAGATGCTGGAGCCCAGGAGTCAGGCACCACCTTCGACGACTCCTACTACACCGAGGGTGCCTACTACTACGTTCAGGCCGCCGACGACCAGGAGTAGTTAGGAGGATCCCAGGCAGGAGGCATGTGCCTCTTTCGATCTGTATCCTAGTTTGTGCTAGCCATATTATGGCAACTTGTCTAACTTATGTCTGTACTCAGATATTGTTGCTTCCGCTGACTCATCTATGATCGAGCACTTGTATTCGAGCCCTCGAGACCCCTGGCTTGTATTATGATGCTTGTATGACTTTTTTATTTTTAGAGTTGTGTTGTGATACCTTCCCGTGAGTCCCTAATCTTGATCGTACATGTTTGCGTGTATGATTGAACCGGGGGCGTCACACCTATGTGGGAGGGCCCGTTCAGGATCGCCCGTGTCTCTAGGCCTAGTGTCGCGCGCTTGGAGATGTGGGACGGCGTCCCCATCCATAATTCCTGGAACATCTGGCACCTCCAGAAGTTCTACCCATGACAGGCGAGCGCCTTGCACCGACACAAACCTCTTCCCATGACAATGTAATAATGAATGTGGCTGTACACGCCCCGGAGTCTCTAGAGTGTTGCCTTTGGGCTTCACGATGGCTCCCACCAATGCCCAACTGGAAGGCCCATGCTTCGCGCTGGCGGACGACACGGTGTTTCAATGACTATGCCGACGCCTATTGGAAGCCCCATGCTTCATGCTGGCTGAAAGACTAGAAGTCTAATGTAGGCGCTGGACGCGGCTATTCTTTTGCTTGCTTTTGTAGCCGATTCGCTACTTCTTGCAAGAAAATTCAAAGTTCTCGCGTCTTTATTTGAAAGGGATGGGAATTCTTCTCCTTGTTGTGTTTACCTTTTCAAGCCTTGCTTTTGGAGAGCGGCAGTTGCCCGTCGCTCTTCCCCACGCATCTCGCAAGCGGGGGCTAGGCATGGTGTGTATGGCTGGGTCCGCCACGAACACACCTCACCAAAGCCTTGGTGCCCTAGCCTTTGGCGTCTTAATCCTCGCGTGATGCTCGTAAACGAGCCATCGGGCATGTGCGTTCCCCATGAGCCCTCATCCTTTGGCCTCGCCGGGCATCGCGACCTCGTGTACCAGTGGCGATTGGTCCCCATGCGGGGGCTCGCTTGGGGCGCGACGCACTGTGGAATATCTCAGGAGGCCCTATGGCTTGGTAGAAACATCGCGGCCACTAGGTGCCTCCTCAGGCATTAGAACCTTCAGATCCTTAGGAAGGAAACCCCATGTAGGATCTCTCTGGAACGAGGGGCACGCCGGAGATCCAAGCTCCAGAGAAGCACGTCGTTGCGACGTAGGAGGCTACCGCAAGCACACTAAACTAAGTTATCCTCATCACGATCAACAAGAACCCGTCAATTAGTAGTGACACGGATGCCAGGATATTATATAAAAATGTTAACCTAACGGTGCAAGCGCCATGGTCCATTACATGCCCCGGCAGGGCTTTCTACTTCTTGATGCAAGAAAAAAAGAAAAAAAAAGAAAAAGTGGCCTCGTGACCATTGCGGCTCGTGAGGCCCGGCTCTAGCAACGCCCGAGCTCAGTCGAAGTCCTCCTCCTACTTCACCGGAGCGCAATGGCGAGGCGACTCATCGCCCTCCCTGGTCCGAGGTCAGTGGTGTGGCAACTCGTCATAGTTGTTGTCACTCGTACTACCGAGAGGAGGAGCCGCAGCAGCTGGAGGCATCGCGACCATCGCTAGGGGAGTGCTCAACTCTGAGGGTGCCCGCGGCCCCCCAGGCCATTGGAGGAGGAGGAATGGACGTCGTCGTCGCCCTTGGGGCAACACCCCCGAAGCCCGCCGTCCTACCCAAAGATCCCGACGTAGAGGGTCGTCATGCTGTCATGCCTGAAGTGGAGGGTACACCTCCCCTGTAGGCCGCGCGCACTGGCGAACGGCTACCACTTGTGGTTGAGGAACACGTTACCAACGGGGGCTATCTCGTCCTCCAACCATGAGACCTTGCTGCAGTAACCATCGGCCTGAAGCCAGAGGCTGCCAGCCCCCCCCCCTCGGGCGGCAGCTCGCCCGCGAAGAAGCGCGGGAGATGGAACCAGACGCATGTGGCCTCTCTACCGACACCACGAACTAAAAGGACGCATCGGCCGAATGGGACCGCGGGCGCGGTGGCCGAATGGCTGCTACATTCCTCCCTCCCTAGTCGTGGCTGCCTTGGCCGCGGCAGCTTCCAGCAAGGAGGGAGCCTTCCCACGAGTGCGAGAGGTGGTGCCAGCCTTCAAGGGGTTGCACCCACACCCTCGGGGAGACAAGGTCGGCTTCACGGTATACTTACTTGGACGGTCGCGGCCCCTCTTGGGCGGTGGTGAGCATGATCCCTCCTTGGGGGCCTTTCCCTTCTCGGCGGCTGAAAACCTCCTCACCGGCACCATGGATGCCCCTGCGAGATGGAGGGACGTAGAGGAAGAGGGGCGAGTAGCAAGAAGACGAAGGTTGACCGCCGGCCTCTCACGTTCCAAGCAATGATGGCCCCTCTGCATGCACCAGGTAGTTGTCTGGTCGGGTAGTTGCTGAGACGACGTGGGGAAGCGGAGCCGTCCACGTCCCATCAAGCACCACATGTCATCCTGGCCCACAGGCGATTGGGTCCCGCGATGCTTCGTCCTTGCCCCTTGGCTTCTCCTCGAAGCCAAGTCCGAGCGTGCCTTGGGACCGGGGGCTACTGTCGGCGTTCTTGGAACAAGGGTACCCAGACTTGCCTGCCGGCGGCCCACGGCGAGGCTCCAACGATGGCCTGGTATGGCCCATCTATAGGACACCAAGACAAGACCCTCGCAAGGGGCCTAGCCTCGTGAGGCATATGTCGGTTCTATATCTAGCGTATCTCGTAGTAGGGGTCCTAAGCTAGGCGTCTTGGAGCAATGGTCACATGGACACAGGGTTTTACCAAGCTTCGGGCTCTCTGAAAGAGATAATACCCTACATGCTGCTTTTGATTGTATTAATGTATGGTATTATCTCTACATGGGGTGTAGTACAGAGTACATGTATCAACCACGAGATTGTAGTAATGAAATTAGATTGTCTACTAACTAGCCTGGCCTCAGTTTATATAACACACCAGAGGCCTAGAGTTTAGGAGAGTCCTCGTGTTGTGCGCCAAGTCTCGTGGGATCTTCCTTGCACGCGGCATGGGCTGCCCGAAGTGGCCCATGAGCGAACCGCCATGGGGGTCCTCGGCCCAGTCCAGCTGGTCGGGAGACGACATGGTGAGTACCCCCTAGTCCACGACACCGTCAGTAGCCCCCTGAACCGGTCTTCAAGTTGGGGACGCTCCTCGATTCTTCCGAACAGTTCTTCATCTTCGATTGTCGGTCTTGAAAACTGGTTCAACAAATCTTCTCATCTTTGATCTTGAGGATCGCCGAAGTGCATCCGAAGAGTTTATGCGTCGGGTATGCAAGGAGCCCCTTTAAGTTTCTGGCCTTTATCAATGCTTTGTTATTTTATGTCACACCTCGGGTTTGAAGTTGTTCCCGGGTAGCAGTGCACTCTTGCGTCCGAGCTCCAACGCCGAACTACATTCGAGGTATCTTTTGCAGCCGAGCACCAATGCCAGACTGTATCCGAGCTCCAACGCCGGACTGTATCCGAGCTCCATAGCCGGACTATGTCCGAGGTGTCATAGATCACCTTAGTTTGAAAAAGTTTGAAGGAGGTTAAACCGATCTTATGCCACAGATGCCCTCTATGCAGCCAGCTACTTGCAACTGAGCTTTATGCCGGATAGGTCCCAGATGGTGCCCATTGTTGTCCGAATACGCGTTTTCCAATAGTTCGGTCAAGCCAAACACTGAGCCCTTTGAATTTTCTGCATTGAATAGGCAATGCAGTAGCCCCCGAGGCACTGGTCGGGTGGCGACACCAGATCAGGGGATTGTTGTGCCCCTTTAATCTTAGTAAATGATAAGCCGGAAGCCCAGTAGCCCCTGAGCCTTAATGTTGGCATGGATGGCTGAATTAAGGATCGATATCCAAAGTAAATAACAAAATTATGTGTAATGATTCTTTGTATCCAAGTACTTTTCATCATTAATGCTTGGATCTGCATTGTACAAAACTTTGTTGACCGACCATCGGCTTCAACCTCCTCGGCCAGTAGCCGGGGAGTGTTTGTCCCACTTTATAAAGCCTTTATGAGGGCAAAGATTTACGAGAAACAAGGCAATCCAGCCATACGGTTTTATAAACAAAGGTACACGGATAGATATGTTATATTACGTTTTAACATAAGAAACATCTTCCAAAGAAAATAGTCCCACTATCGGTTCCTTTCTTTGGGTCGTCATGCTTATCATGATTATGAAAACGTCACCTCCGATCAATGTAGGAGGAAAATATTGAGGATTTAGATCAGGGAAAGTTCCCGAACTCTATGGTATTAATGAATCAAAATTTTCACTTCCGTCGTTGCTGACCAATGTGATACTTTAAGATTGCTAGCTTTCGACTTCACCCAGTCTGAGGTACTTACTCGGATGACACGGTAGTAACAGTCACAGAGGTGCTCCCTTTACCACCTAGCCGAACAATCGGGAACTTAGGGGTAAGCACAGGAGCCAGGCGACCCAGCTTGGCCAAAATCTTAAGTCAAATTGATGCATATTTATGGCTTTATAACGATGGTTGCGGAAGGAGGCCCTCGTATATTAAATACAAACGCCGATGATATGTCTATTTAGACTCCGTTGCGACCATTATCAATTGAAAGTGGCCCATCGTCGGCTTCCACCCCTTGTAGATGCTATGCAGGATGTTTTCGCAATAACAAACAACCCTTAGCCGACGTCTCGGTGCCCGAAGGCGGTTGTGTTAGTGGAAACGAGGCAATTAGATATGCGGGCTTTATAACTTTCAGTTAGTCATCGGAGCTTTAAAGTTGGGAGGCCAATTATTAGCCCCCGGTTAGTGTTCGGCGATAGCCGAGGTCAAGCCGTTAACACTTCGGCCAATGTTGTGAACGGCCCGTCATTCAACACGGGGTGACCTCCATCGATCATATAGTTTAACACAGTCATCGGATGGCTGACCAGTTTACGCTTATTGTGATAGTCAGTTTTCGGCTTTTTCCACTAAGGCGCTTAACCATGCGAGCTGGAAGCACAATCGCAGTTTTTCTCCCTTTGCACACCTAGCCGAACAAACTGGAACATAGGAGGCAAGCACAGGAGCCGGGCAACGCAACTATTGACCGAAGACACTATTCGAAACCGATGCATATATAGCAATATCCAAGAATATTTTTGCCGAATCTCTAAAGGTGTTCGGCGTTGCACTGCAAGACTTATGTTGGCAACATACAAATAGTTTAAAAGTGCCATAGGCTTAGAAAACCAAAAAACTTCAGTAAAAACTTGACGTCTGAACTACATCAAGTGTTCGGTGCCAATCCAAAAATTGGTGTTAAAAAATTTGTGCTTCTGTCGTGTACTAATATGACACGTCCGATCTCAAGACCTCAAGCGGGTCAGCCCACGGCTGTAATCTCCTACCCCGAAGGCGGAGTACTTCTCATTAGGCCAGTTTAGCGAACTAAACATGAAGGGCTTTGAGAGAGAAACTGGGCTCCCTGGCTATTGACCACACACTCGCGTCGAAAAAAAGAGTGATAGAAAAAGATTTTGCAACGACCAAGAAGAAAAACACTTATTATAAGAAGGCTCATACTAATTTAAGAGCCCCCAAGTGACTTGGGTAAAAGAATTTTATGTATAATGATTGTATGTACCGAAGTACTTATATCATATTTGTGTTCACCCAAACTTTAAACGCGTCTGAACGGACCGTCGGCTTCTCCCTCTTCGGTCAAGGGCCGAAAAGTGTTATGTACTCCACCTGTCGAGAATACCGACGGTGTTTTCGATAAACAGGCGATCAGGCCATAAGGCTATAACAGACAAAGCGCACTCAGGGAACTTATGCTATATTACTGACGAAGTGTAAGAAGCATCTTCGAAGAAAATAGTACCCCCACTGATACCTTTCTTCGGTTGCTCATTGTTACTATGAGACATGTGCAATAGATTTTTGTACTCATGAGTTCCGTTGTGTGCCGACCATGATTGAAAACACTAAGAGCGCTAGCTTTCGGCTTCACCCAGTCTGAGGTCCGAGCTCGGCTCACCCGATCGTGACAATCGCAGAGGTGCTCCCTTTACTCCCTAGCCGAACAATCGGGAACGTAGGGGTAAACACAGGAGCAAGGCAACCCAACTTGCGAAACACTTACGTCAACATGGTGCATATTGTGGTGTAATACACGAACAAGGAACGAAGCCATACAAGTATAATCATATGCAAGAGGACATGCTTCATAAAGGAAGCCCCCAAATAAACGGGGTATTTGAATTTGTGCGCCACAACAAAGTTTTAAAAGGAACTTTTTCACAAACAACTTTTTGCTAAAAAGTGTAATGCTTGGTCAAACCGAACAAAATTTAAAAATGAAAGTTTCTGAGCATGAAAGCGACTTAGCTGGTTAATGTGCTCGGCGTTAATGACGCGATTCGGGCTTGTGGCGGGACGAAGACGCCCATTGATCTGTGACAGATCCGATAAGGTTCGCAATCCTCGGAATGGCCGAGGTGCCAACCCCCAAGCCCAAGGTGTCTAAGCAAGGAGTTCGACACTCCGGAGTAGTAACACAGCATGGACGTTGAGGCGAGGTGAAGCCCGCAGGAGGCCATACGATGACATCGGCACACCGAAGTGACCATGTGACGCAGTCGAAATTCATTACCTGCACACATAAAACAGTGCGAGCAAGAAACAATAATAATTGAGAAAGAAATTTTTGGCATAACCAGTCAGGTTAGTTTGGTCAGGGCGCCAAGAACAGTTTAACAAAGTGGCAGACCGGAGATGTCAATGCAGGCCACCATGCGCGGGACGACGACATCGGCATGGTATGATCCAAAGTCATTGTGCGGAGGTGTCGGTCTGCGCGGTGGTTGTCGGCCTGCTTATTGCATCAATCCAATCTCGATGGACGAAAGCAACTGGTAGTGCTAGTTGTATGATGGAAGCACATGAAAGCGAGACCATTAGTGACAGTGTAGACGGCCTCCAAGCTTAAATAAATAATACATAAAATAAAAATCAAATCTCCCTGTGACTGCGCTGATATTGTTCTGGCGTGAATAGTGCAGACTGGCCGACGGCGTCGGATTGCCGAGGTGGCGGCGTGACATGGTCAAGGTTGATTATTAGGAACTGCCAGCACCCGACGAAGAGCTGAATTAAATAGGAAAAAATAATAAAATCTCCCTTTTGTGTGCTGCCATGGAGCCAAGTCCCTGTTAGGGTACTGCTTCCACACTATCTCTTCAGCTGGATCGCCTATTAGCCAGATTGAGCCCGGAGCGGATGTCGGCCTGATCCAAATACAGCCATCGGAGTAACAGGACTGTCCTGAAAGTGCTATATAGTTTCATGTATGAGAGGTGACTAGGTGAGCCATCACGTTGCGTCAACCAAACCTTGATGGATGTGCACAAGCTGTAATACTAGCTGATTGCAGCACCGTTCTAACAAGAAGTAATAAGAGACTGTTGGATTTAAAAATAAAAGGACAAGAAATCTCCCTAGACTCATCTTGGAGAGTTGAACTCTTGTCGTTTTCGGTGCATTGCTCAGCAGTACCAATTCCGCGCAACTCGTTAGCCATGTAGAGACGTGGACACAGGTCAGCTCGGCAGAGTGGCAGAATGTGCGGTAACCATGCGATGCAGTGCGAATTCGCCTGGCAGGTCGTGCTGCGGGTGCGGCACCGATCAGACAATCAATGAAGCCTGCTGGATTGGAAATGGACAGAACATCACGTCAACCAATAGACCAAGTTGTAAACCTATCGTGGAAAATCTACGCAGAAAAAACCATGCCAATGGGCAGAAAAAACATTATGTGAAAATTAACATATAAAACACATATAATTTGGACAAATAGAACCCGATTTCTCTGTTCAGGTAGTGAGGCATGGATGGAAAAGCCTTCGAATGGAGTTCTTCACGTGAGATGTACTACTAGTCTCCATGACTTTGATCTCTCCATGCATTTTGTGCTTCACGTACTAGCTCGGATTGAAGGTACCAGCCATGTACTAATTAAACATAGATGCAAACAAGATTAGTAGTACTTTCCTAGGGCCATGCAAAAACCGACCAACAGCAGGGTCGCTGCCTTTGAATAATAATAATAATAAAAGAAGACAACGGACATCCCTTCATGGCGCTGCCTGAGAAGAAAACTTCCGAGCTTCATGCATGCGTTATTCGAGACAGGGCATTGCCCGTGGCCCGAGGCCAGCGCTTGTAGCTGGGATGCAGCCTCCACGATCCACGACCGCGCACGTGTTTTGATGCGCACGATCCACTGCCCGCGAATAAATTCTCATGTTTTGATCTGTTATCAAAGTAGACATCGGAGAAACCTACGGAAAATAGTGATATGAGAGCAACAATTCTTCAAGCAATTAATTTGTATAGAACATATCTAAATGAAAAAAAATCACCTGATCGTTGATCTTGACTCCCATCGAACCGCAACGATCACCCAGCAGGCTCTCAATGAAAGCACCAATGTCGATTCTATATCCGGCGTATCTCGTAGTAGGGGTCCTAAGCTAGGCGTCTTGGAGCGATGGTAACATGGACGCAGGGTTTTACCCAGCTTCGGGCTCTCTCGAAGAGATAATACCCTACATGATGCTTTTGATTGTATTCATATGGGGTAGTATAGAGTACATGTATCAACCATAAGATTGTAGTAATGAATATTAGATTGTCTATTGACTAGGCTGGCCTCGGTTTATATAACACACCAGAGGCCTAGGGTTTAGGAGAGTCCTCGTCTTGTGCGCCAAGTCTCGTGGGATCTTCCTTGTATGCGGCATGGGGTGCCCGAAGTGGCCCATGAGCGAACCACCATGGGGGGTCCTCATCTTAATCTAGCTGGTCGGGAGACGACATGGTGAGTACCCCCTAGTCCAGGACACCGTCAGCGTACGACTCCAAGACCTCCTGAAGGAGCGACGTCCCCAGGCAGCCTCCCGAGGAGCGGAGATTTCTATGCAGGTACCAAGCCTCATGAGGCTATCATGACGCAAGCCATGACGATCGAGGCAGGAGGGCGTCAACTGGCGCAGAGGAGGTAGTTTCCTCTTTGCTACTAAGGAGGCAAGGACATGCGTGGGTTCCTAAGGAATCTGGCAAAGGTTTCCATTCCGGTGTAACGAGACCAAAGCCGCCAACACGGCATGACGAATGTCATCGCTGAGCCCACCGCTGCGGCACGACCAGAAGCTATGCAGGAAAAGACCACCTTTCATCAGGATAAGATGTACTACTTGTCCCCTTTCAAATGGGCCATTGTAGGTTCCCTTCCTGCCTACGTTTTTGGGGAAGAGGACCGAAGCCACTATACATATAGGTTGTCCACCACTGTAGAAGGGGTCGACACATTCCCTCACCCCCTGAGCCTCACGAGGTTGTTCATCCCTTGTACTAGTTCATCCTCAGCCCCTCATGAGGCCAATCCATGACAAAACAGGAGTTGGGTCTTACACCGCAAGGTGGCCCAAACCTGCGTAAACTGCCGTGTTCATCTTCTTCCTTGTTCGTGTGAATCGAGCTAGGCCGTGGGGCGACGAGCTTGTAGGCTGGATAGGTTGAGTTCTTCGCACACGCTCCTAGTCTGAACCTTTCTTGAGTCTGCGGAGCCTTGAAGCCTACAGAGTCCCCTAAGGATTGGGTCATGTACTTTGACGGTGCTTTTTTGCTACAAGGTGCCGGCACGGGAGTATTACTCATTGCGCCCACTGAAGAACACCTCAAGTATGTCATCCAAGTGCATTTCTCTAGTGAAAATGCCACAAATAACACAGCGGATTAAGAATGGTCCTTGGGGAGCATCGGGTTGGTGTAGAGTTGGGAATCAAGAAGTTAATCATACGTGGTGACTCCCAACTGATTATGAAGAAAATGAACAAGGATTATCAAATCCTGCTGATGGAAGCTTACATGGAAGAGGTGATGAAGCCGGACGGACACTTTGACAGGCTGCAAACAGAGCATGTACCTCGTGCAGAAAACAACATTGCTGATCACCTGTCGAAGTGCGTTGCACAGAAGCTTCCTATGGAACCAGGAACTTTTGTGCTCCACCTCGCCCAACCGACAGTATCTCTATGAGACTTGGCCGAAAAAAGAAGGAACCTGAACACCGACAACATTTAGCGGCAGAGCTCCCTGGAGCTGCTCGTGAGAAGGTTGTCGGAGCAAATCCTACGCTGACTGGTGAGCCACACTCTCGAGTAGAATCCCAAGTTCTTGTCATTCAAGAAAGTGCTCTCATAGCTGAAGAAATGCCTTTAGCCCTTGTCGTTGAGCCTCAGGCTCCGACATGGGCACAACATATAGTCCAATTCTTGCAAACTAGGAAACTTCCTAACAATCCAGAGGAATCTGGGAAAGTGTCCTGACAATCAAGTATGTATCAGTTTGTGGACATCATTCCGTACAAAAAGGGGCCGAACGGCATGAAGCTGAAGTGTATTAGTCAACAGAATTGACTAGGTATCGCAACATAGCAAAAGAGCGAGAAACTAGAAAGCAAAGATAGAAGTGATTTCGAGGGTATGGTCATCTTGCCTGCAAGGTTCTCAGAGTTGTCGAAAGCTTGATCCTCTTAAGTGTTCTCAAAAGGTTCCTCGGTCACGTACTCGTCTCCCGACTCTACCCAAAGCAAGAACACAAGCAAAGGAACAACTATCAACCATGATGCAATGCACAAGCAACATGATGCAAAACATGGCATGCTATGCGAGATGTGATATGCAATGCATATGCGTGCTCCGGAAGGGAAAAGATGAAAAAGGCATCAACTTGGCTAACCAAGTATGCCGCTGGAAAGATGAGATGATTCGGATGATATTGATCTAAAGATCACCGGAATCGGATGCACGGTTTGCAAATGACAAGCAAAACAAAGATGGCATAATCTGCGATTAACAGCATGATGCCACTTTGAATGCATCAAGAAACTAAGCTACTGCACCCGAACATAACAAAGCATATGGCAGTGATCTACTCAAGATGCTCGACAAGATATGAACACTGACATACGGCTAAATCACACCAGAACAGGTTCAAACAAGCATGGCAAAAGTGCAAAAGATAACAGCTTCACAGACTTGGTGAAAATAACATGCCAGAAATTAACATCAGGAAGGCATGTTTAGAGCAAGAAAACAACATTCTATACAAACATAACATAGCAAAACAAGGAATGGAATGAATCTACTCAAGGCATAGAACAAAAGTCCCTTAGTGACTATGAGCCAAAAGGGATCAGAAGATATGATGGCACCTATGTAAACTTAGCAAGTTTCGTTACAGATCTCAGACTTGGCAGAAAAACTGGACATGGTAAAAACAGCATCATGAAGGCATCTTCGCGAGCTTAATTCACTCACTAAAAGACATTGAATGATAAACTAAGCGTACTACCAGCAAGAAGACATGATCATTAAGCTAAACATGGCAAGAACAACAACATAGCATGCACGGATCAATAGCAACAACCTCGGCAAAATCGCTAAACACGTTAACAATCTGCCAGGAACATTTTATAGCAAAAGTAGAGCAAGATTGAGTCATGCTATGGCACTCCATAATGGCCAAAAGGACCATTGGTGGATAGAGCATAACCATAAGAACAAAACATCCTTAATGAACATGCTCAAAAGAGGCATGGATCTCACTATAGCAACATGAATACATGGCATAAAAATAACAGCAGGGAAAAACTTTGTGAAATTCTAAGTCCCTGAAATCAACAACATCACGATGCCTAGTGTCGGGGGAAATCTGCCTCCACGAACACCTATGGGGACCGAGCCCCTTCCTTGGTTCGGCGGGGGGCGGAGGTCGCGCGAAGAGCGGATCGAGGCGATGCACACAAGGGATTTTACCCAGCTTCGGGCCGCAAGGATGCGTAAAACCCTACTGCTGCTTTGTGGATTGTATTGTGTTCTTGCTCGGGAGCGCGTGGTGCTACAGTACACACGAGCCGCTGGCGAGACCGAGCGTAGCGATGGGTGTCCTCCCCCTCCTACGTGCGCATGGGGCCTCCTTTTATATGCTCAAGGGGTTACCCACAGGTGGCAGCGCAGGTGGGGGCAAAAATGGGAGAATGCTGTAGTGGGTACAGCTGCCTGCACAGTGGCTGTATAGTGCTATCATACCTAACTCTAACGGCAGGTGTCACATCCCACCTAGCTCATGCATTAGAGTGTGCATCATGTTTACTTTTGACAGAAATTTGAAGTGGGGAAGGCAGAACCCCCAGCACCCCTCCTGAAATCAACTAGGGTTTGCTAAAAATATTTTCAATGAACCTGAAATGCCCTTCTAAAATGTTCACCCTCTTTGTCTTGGTTTAAAACCTCTGGCAAAAATGGTGCATATTTTTCTAGGTCAACAGAAGGTCATTGAATTAATGCATTAGTATTTGAATTTGGGCATTTAAAATTTATAAAATATTTCAAATGCTCAAATATTTCCAAACCAATATGTTCCTTGCTGGAAATATTCCAACTAAGGACCAGGTGCAGTTTGGTGATTTTTGGAGTTGCTCTAGTATTTTTAATAAGTCCACAAAGTTGCAGAAAAATAGAAAAGGAAAATAAAAAGGAAAACTTACCTGGCGCCTGCCAACCGGCCCACCTGCCGGCCCAGCCCAGCTGCCGCGCCAGCGAGCTGCTTGGCTCGGCCAGGCAGGCACGCAGGTGCTCGACGCCGGCACCAGCGAGCGCCACGCAGCTCCCCGCCGCCCTGCTTCACCTCCTCGCCGCCCTGCTGCCCTGGACGCGCTCCACGTCGTCGCCCCGAGCCCCTGGACACGCCATTCGCCTCTGCCTCGCCTCCCTCGCTCCCCTTCGCCATGGCCGACGCCACCGCCGCCGCACCTACGCCGTAGGCGCGCTCTCCGTCGTCCCCGCGCCACCCGACCGTGTCCACGAGCTCCGCCACCCTCTTCTTCTTCGAGCAAGACGAGCCCCGAGCGCTCGCGTGCCCCGAAGCCACCGCACCGACCCCGCCCGAGTCCACCGTCGCCGGAGATCCCCTTCAACGCCGTCGCCGCACTAGCTCGTCCCCGACCACGCCGTCTGGCTCTGCGAGTTCACTGTGAGCATAGCCACCTCCCCATCCTCTCTGTTCTTCTTCCCGTGCCCTACAACGTGCGCACGAAGCTCGCCCACACGCGCCGCCGCGGAGCTCGTCGCCGACGAGGCTCCGGCCACCCAACAGCCGCACCACCTTGTCCACTAGCCTCACCGCACACCCAGGGGCCCAACGCATCACTCCACGCGCCTCGCCGTGCCCCATAGCCCCGGTTTCACTTTCACCCGAGCCCCGGCGCCGCCAAACTCGTCGCCGGTGCCAACTCCGGCCACCCCGACCCCAACCAACTCCACCAAGAGTTGCGGGTCAGCTCCAGCTTCACGTAGATGCCCTCCGCACCCCATTTGGTGGTCGGAACGGCCAAATCCACTTGCTCCGCCGCGTCTGGCCTCGCCGGCGGCTAGACGCCGGTGAGTTGACCCTTGACCATTGACAGGTGGGCCCTCGTTGACTCCCCTGAGTCAATGACAGGTGGGCCCCCTGTTAACTTTTTGGATTAGTTCTAATTAAAATTAATTAGTTAAACTAACTACTGACATGCGGGTCCCACTGGTCAGTTTGACCTGGACGACCCCGTTGACCCCTGACGTCATGCTGACCTCATGCTGACGCAATTAATTAATTACTGGATTTATTCTTATATAGGAAAATCCAGAAAATAGTTCAAACTTCAAAAATTCATAGAAAATTATCTGTAACTCCAAATGCAAAGTTCTATATATGAAAAATGATCAGAAAAATCCAAGCTATCCATTGGTGCTGGTTTCATGGATGTCAGAACATGTTAAACCCACTGTTTAGGCATTACAAGATGATAAACTAATATGATCTTAATAAATGAGTTTCCATTTGAATCTTTGGTTCAAATGGGTTCATTCCCTTCTGGTTTAACTTACACTAGGTCAGGACACATTCATATTGCCATGTCATAGCATGCATCATATTGTTGCATATCGCCATGTATTGATTGTGTTCCGATGTGTTCATCGTGGTAGGTTCTGCCTCCGAGGATATCTCCGCGTATCCAACTGAAGGGCAGTATCCCACGACCACTCCATCAGGAAAGCAACCCATTGAACATTCCGATACAAACCCATGTTCTCGCTTCTGCTCTCGTTTACTGCATTAAGACAACGCGTTTCAAACTGCTGTGTGTTACGGTAGTTGAACCCACTTCCTTTGCATGACCTGTCATTGCCACAGTAACTAGATGAAACCCACTAGCATGTGTAGGAGTTGATTGAGCCATTACATGTGTGTGTGTGTTCCTACCATGCTATGCTTGCTATGCTTAGAGTTGTGTCAGGTCTGGCTCATCGGGATGATGATCCAGAGTGAAAAGTTGTATCATTGTCAATGGTGTGGAAGTGTTGAACACGATTTGGTAAAGGAATCGATGGAAGGCCATGTAGGAGTACATGGTGGGTTGTTTCATTGAGGCCGTCCTTAAGAACTGAGATCTGTGTGTGTGATTTAAGACTCAGCTACTACCACGCATTGGGCCCGAAACCAATGGACCCTCTCGGCTTCTTGATCACGCTTGTCCTCTGTCCAGGAGTTGCAAAGTAGTTTCTGGTGTTTGTAGCATGCTGGGGGCCGCACGCGGCGCTGACCATCGGGGTGGGCTGTGTTGCGGTAGGCACGTGGCCGGGTCAGCCGGGCGCCCGTTTGGTGTCTCGGAACCCTGTTCACATCGTTCGGGGCCGTTAGTGAAAACCTCGGCCGGACTCCCTGCGGATGGAACCCGAATAGGCGATAAACCTGGACTAGAGACTTGAGTGTTTAGGTAGGCCGTGGCCGACACCCTCGCTGGGCTTCCGCTTGAAGGTTGCCGAGTACATGTCGTGTAAACGACGATAAGTGGTGAGAGCGTGTGTGAAGAAGTACACCCCTGCAGGGTATAAATCTATTCGAATAGCCGCGTCCGCGGTAAAGGACTACTTGGTCACCTATACAGTTCATAGATAAATTAAATGGATACTACTAAAAATCTCAAGATAAGTGTGAGTACCGCGGATGGCCCTCTCGTAGGATGGCGAGAGAGGATCCTCGGTGGAGTATTGTGTTGGTGATAGTGGACTCGTGTGCGACAAATGATTTACAAGTGGTGTCTATCGTAGGATAGCTTAGCCAAGAGTCAAAGCTGGCTTGCTGCAATAACCCCACTACCTTCTTGAGAATGTGCATGTATAGTAGGTTCCTGTTGTAAGACTTGCTGAGTACCTTCGTACTCATGTTGCTTTAATCATGTTTTTCAGACGACTGCACCAACCCCTCTGATGGGTTCTATGTAGACCTCGACGTTGACGAGTGACTTATCACCCAGGTGGTGATCCAAGACTTGTGAAGGATCGTTGTAGATAGACAGGCTTCGTCAAGCCTTCTTTCTTTCTAGTGTCTGTACTCAGACTACTTCGCTTCCGCATGTGCTTGTATGTTTGTATGACTTGAGTGTTGGGTCATGTGACCCCTATCTGTATGGATGATATGTATGGCTCTTCGGAGCCTTCTAAATAAAGTACTTGAGTCGTAGAGTACTGTTGTGATGCCATGTTGTATTTACTCATATCGGGCATATTGTGTGTATGATTGAAATGCTTGGTATGAGTGGGATCCGACTATCTAGTTGTTTATCCTTGGCAGCCTTTCATATGGGGAAATGTAGTCTAGTGCTTCTGAGCGATAGTAGTCCGCTACAGCCCGGTTCACCGGAGTCCTGCTAGCCCAGCACTACTGCTTGGACACCTGACTGGCCGGCATGTGTTTCACGTCGTTCCTATGTCTGTCCCTTCGAGGAAATGTCACGCGCTGATATTCGGAGTCCTGCCTAGCCTGCTACAGCCCGGGTTACCGGAGTCCTGTTAGCCCAGTGCTACAGCCTGAATAATTACGTTGATGACCGACATGCTCGATGTGATTCATGTATGCCTGTCCTCATAGGTTAGCGCCGCTTTGGGTTCACGACTAGCCATGTCGGCCCGGGTTCTCTGTCATATGGATGCTAGCGACACTATCATATACGTGAGCCAAAAGGCGCAAACGGTCCCGGGCCAGGTAAGGTGGCACCCGTGGGAGTACCGTGCGTGAGGCCGCAAGGTGATATGATGTGTTACACGCTGGATCGATGTGGCTTAGGATCGGGGTCCTGACAGTGTTGGCATCAGAGCCGGACTGCCTGTAGGTTCGCTAAGCCAAACTGGTCGATGTCGAGTCTAGAAATGCTTTAGTTATATGTAGGGGAATTGATTGTGGGAGGGAACGTAAGGCTCTTTTACTCCTTTACCTTATGCCCTCTGTTCTGAGTCATTCTCTTCTCATTCTACGTGGGTTAAGGACTAGGCTCTTTCTCCCTATCAGGTTCACGTGTTACTAAATCCGTAGTAACTTATAGGATTGTTGGATACAACCCAGTTCAGTTCTACTAAAAGTTTAGTATGTTGCCAATTGAACCAGAACCTTGATATGATGTTGTTGAGTGGTTTCGCAAACTATTGTGGATGTCTCTAGTCTTTTTCTGAGCATTTACAGCCGTTATGCTGTCCAATTTCATCCAGAAATTCTAATGCCTTTGCACTATTTTGTGCTTTCAGATGGCTACCCGTCCCCAGAACCAAGTGGTTCGTCTGACCCGTTGCATTGGTATATGTGGTCATACCGCCATGTTGGTTCGAGTGATGGTTGAGGCAGGTTACCGATGGTACCCTGAATACAACGTCGAAGAGCAGTTTAGAGATTTTAACCAGAGCCAATATCTGTGCACGGTCAGGATATATCCATCTTATCCCGGAGCCACGGAACCACTCCACTGTTCTTATGGACTCGGGATCACTATTGGTATGTCCGTTCAAGATGCAGCCTACTCGATGATGACCATTATGCGAGCTAGAACTGCCTTGTTGAGCAACACTGAATTTCGCTACATGCCAGCATCCCTCCCTGGGGCGCATGGTTACCTTCAGGGCATGTACAGTGATGCATCCCATGAGGACTCACTCCTTTGCACCACTACTAAGATGTTGGAAGATAAGGACCGTGAAAACCGGGCCTTGCGTATGGAGCTCTTTAATGCTCGTGCTGATCATTGGGCCACCTTGACGAGGTTTGCACCTGCTGTGCAAGCCGGATACATGGACACGAGAGACTTGTACCCTGTGCGGGCTAGTCTGCCAGACTTCATGGAATGGCGTGATGTGGGAGGCATCACCCCTCCTCGTGGGCCTCTTCTGCCGCCATCTGTTGGACCGAGGCCGCACCCAAGTCCCTATGGTCCACAAGCACCGCAGGACCGTCTGTTCCCAGATGACCATGTTCCGCTTCCAGGTCTGGGTGGTGACTTCTATGAGGACTTCTACGGAGCCGTCTGAGCTAGTAGTAGTCTCGCTAGTATTGTAATAGTTGTATGTCCACCGTCCTGCGTGATTGTGGAATATAACTTAGTTTGTATCAATTCCGGGGGTGTAGAAAAATAATGTATAGGAGCTTGGAATGCCTCCGATGAGATGTAACGTCTGTCGTCTTAGTTGTACTTCAGCTTGAGCTTGTACTAAACTATGTATGATGTGTATGACCGTTGGTATATATATGGCAGTTTCTATATTACCATGTCATATGGATGATCATCTCTGCATTCCTTGTTATCCATTACATTCCGCACTTCCTTGGCCAGATTTTGCCATCCTGGTTTAAATCGTTGTTTTGTTTTCCTAGGATGGTCAACACCCGCAGCAACCCTGCTGCTCCGGAGCAGGGAGAAGCTAGTGCACCTAGAGAGGAAAGTCTGCCTCAACCACCTTCTCTGGCCGAAGTGATGCTGGAGGCAGAGCGCAACAGGCGCGACACCAACCGCTTGTTAGAGCGGATTGAGCAGAACACTGCACGCCAGCAGAGGATCAATTCGGTGTCCATCAATGACTTTGTCAAGCTGTACCCGCCAAAGTTCAATCATTCCATCGAACCTCTCGATGCAGATGACTGGCTCCACAGCATCGCCCACAAGCTACGTTCTGCCAACGTGGCTGAAGATGATAAAGTCACCTTTGCTGCCTATCACCTCGAAGGCCCTGCCAGCCTTTGGTGGGAGAATTATGAAGCTATGCGTCCGGTCGGCCAACTCACTACTTGGGCTGATTTCAGTGCCGCTTTTCGTGAGCATCATATCCCGGAAGGCCTCATGGATCGCAAGAGGGAGGAGTTCTGTAACTTCACCCAGGGGAAGCTGACTGTAGATGCATACAGTCGCGAGTTTGGGAAGCTTGCACGCTATGCTCCCGAAGAGGTATCCACCGACGCCAAAAAGCAGGCAAGGTTCCGCAAGGGACTTAGCCCTGAGCTCCGTCGTGACCTTCGTCTGCATGAATGCACCTCTTTTCCGAAGCTAGTCAATAAGGCCATCAGTGCCGAGACAGGGCAGAATGATTTTGAAGCTTCACGCAAACACTCCCATGACTATGGTTCTTCATCCGGCTCTGGATCTCAGAAGCGCCGGGTCTGGATCCCAAATTCTGCTATGCCACCCAGGTATACTCCGAGGCCATCCTTTGAGGCGCCTCGTCCCAACCAGCAGTATGTGCCGCCCAAGACTTTTGGTGGCCCCACTGCCAATGCTGCTCCACGCCCCAATTCGATAACTTGCTTCAAGTGTGGTGAGCCGGGCCACTACATCCGTGAGTGTCCTCAGAACAACCCCAGTCAGTTCGGAAAGTCTGTTGGCCGTGGTAAGTCAACAGCAAAGGTGCTTGTCGCCAAGCCAGCCACCACTACTCGTGGCCATGTCAACTATGATTCAGCTGAAGAGACTCAGGAGAACCCCAACGTCGTTCTCGGTACGCTCCTTGTTAATTGCCACCCGGCAACTGTTCTCTTTGATACTGGAGCATCTCATTCATTTATTTCTGAGAGCTATGCTCGATTGCACAACACTACCTTTAGTGACATGCCCACCTCCATGGAAATTCAAACTCCCGGTTCTAGATGGCAAACCTCTAGGATCAGCCATGGAAATGAAATTCTGGTCGACAGATTGGTTTTTCTCGCGTCACTAATAGCTCTCAAGTCTTCGGACATAAACATCATCTTGGGTATGGACTGGATGTCATCTCATTACGCCAAGATTGATTGCTCAACTAGAACTGTCCAACTTACCCATCCATCGGGCAAGACAGTCAATGTTTTGACCCGAGTGTCAGAACGTCAACTCTATTCTCTAAATGCCAACCCCCTTCCAGACCTTGAAGATATTCCGGTAGTCCGTGACTTCCCGGATGTCTTTCCAGAGGAACTGCCAGGTGTTCCACCTGACAGAGATGTCGAGTTCGTGATAGACCATGTTCCAGGAACCGTCCCAATCTCTAGGAGACCTTATAAGATGGCACCCCTAGAACTAGCTGAGCTTAAGAAACAACTCGATGAGTCCTTGCAAAAGGGTTTCATCCGTCCTAGTTCATCTCCATGGGCTTGCCCTGTCCTCTTCGTCAAGAAGAAGGATGGAACGGATCGGATGGTTGTGGATTATCGACCTGTCAATTTGGTCACTATCAAGAACAAGTATCCGCTCCCCAGGATCAACGACCTGTATGACCAGCTCACTGGATCCTCAGTCTTTTCCAAGATGGATTTGAGGTTGGGCTACCATCAAATCAAAATCAAGAACGGGGACATTCCCAAAACGGCTTTCGTTACTCGTTACGGCCAATACGAGTACACCGTCATGTCCTTCGGTTTAACCAATGCTCCAGCCACCTTCTCTCGGTTAATGAAGTCGATCTTCATGGAGTACTTGGACAAATTCGTCGTGGTATACCTCGATGATATACTCATCTACTCCAAGAATGAGGAAGAACATGCCGAACATCTAAGGCTAGTATTGATGAAACTTCGAGAGCATCGCCTTTATGCCAAATTCTCCAAGTGCGAATTCTGGTTGCCAGAAGTGACGTATCTGGGCCATGTAATCTCTGGCAAGGGCATTGCTGTCAATCCCGAGCGAGTTCATGCTGTCCTTGACTGGACTCCACCTGAAACGGTCAAGCAAGTCCGGAGTTTTCTTGGTTTGGCGAGCTATTGCCGCCGCTTCGTCGAGAATTTCTCCAAGGTTGCTAAGCCTCTAACTGAACTCCTCAAGAAAGAGAAAAAGTTCGAGTGGACCCCACAGTGCGAGTTCAGCTTTCGGGAACTGAAAAGACGCCTGACATCTGCTCCCGTACTGGTACCACCAGATTTCTCTAAGGACTTTGTTATCTATTGCGACGCCTCGCGACAAGGACTAGGTTGCATACTCATGCAAGATCGTCATGTGATTGCCTACGCATCTCGACAGTTGCGTCCACATGAGGATAATTATCCCACTCATGATCTAGAGCTTGCAGCAGTCCATGCACTCAAAACCTGGCGACACTACCTTCTGGGTAATCGTTGCGAAATTTACACTGATCACCAAAGTTTGAAATATATCTTCACCCAACCGGATTTGAATCTCAGGAAAAGACGTTGGGTCGAGTTGATCTCGGATTACGACTTAGGAATAACTTACACCCCAGGCAAAGCCAATGTCATGGCTGATGCACTAAGTCGTAAATCTTATTGTAACAACTTGATGTTACAACAAGGTCAACCACTTCTCCACGAGGAATTTCATAAGCTTAACCTTCACATTGTTCCTCGAGGATTCCTTTCCACCCTGGTGGCGAAACCTAACCTTATGGATCAGATCATCAAGGCACAAAAGGTGGATCCGGGAATTTCCCGTATCAAGAGAAACATCAAGAAGGGAGTTGCAGATTGTTTCTCCATTGATGATCAAGGTGTTGTGTTCTTTGGAAACCGTCTAGTGGTTCCCAAGGTACGCAACTTGAGGCGATTGATCCTTAAGGAAGCTCATGAATCCCCTCCCACCATTCATCCCGGTAGTACTAAGATGTATCAAGACCTACGCCAGAGGTTTTGGTGGACTAGGATGAAGAGAGAAATCGCTCAATACATTGCAACTTGCGACGTCTGTTGTCGTGTTAAAGCAGAGCATCAACGGCCTGCTGGCACCCTTCAACCATTGGAGATTCCTGAATGGAAATGGGATAAAATCGGTATGGATTTCATCACCGGGTTTCCCAGAACCAAAAGAGGGAATAATGCTGTCTTCGTTGTTGTCGATCGTCTTTCCAAAGTAGCCCACTTCTTACCTGTTCGCGAGAGCATAACCGCTAGCCAGCTAGCTGAATTGTACATCTCTCGAATAGTGTCTCTCCATGGTGTCCCATTGGAAATTAACTCAGACCGTGGAAGTCTTTTCACCTCTCGATTTTGGGAAAGTTTCCAAAATGCTATGGGGACTCGTCTCTCCTTTAGCACCGCCTTCCATCCTCAGTCAAGTGGTCAAGTAGAACGAGTCAATCAAATTCTGGAGGATATGCTCCGAGCTTCTGTCATCTCTTTCGGTATGAATTGGGAGAAGTGCCTTCCATTCGCCGAGTTCGCTTATAACAACAGTTATCAAGCTAGCTTGGGTAAAGCTCCTTTCGAAGTTCTTTATGGACGAAAATGTCGAACGCCTCTTAACTGGTCAGAAACCGGCGAGAGACAACTCTTTGGCCCGGACATGATCCAAGATGCAGAAGAGCAGGTTCGCATTATTCGTGAGAAGTTGAAAACCGCCCAGTCTCGACAAAAGAGTCAGTATGACCGCAAGCATAAGCCCATGGTTTATGAAGTCGGCGGGATGGCTTACCTCCGGGTTACACCTTTAAAGGGGACCCATCGATTCGGTATCAAAGGCAAATTGGCTCCTCGTTACATTGGACCCTTTCGCATCCTTGCCAAACGAGGGGAAGTTGCCTACCAACTGGAACTACCTCCGCATCTCTCCAGAGTCCATGATGTCTTCCACGTCTCTCAACTCAGGCGTTGCTTCTCGGATCCTATCCGTGGAGTGGACCACGAAACGCTTGATCTCCAAGATAACCTCACTTATCGAGAATACCCCGTTCGTATCCTTGATCAAGCCGAGCGTACCACTCGACGCCACAATATCAAGTTTCTCAAGGTTCAATGGTCACACCATTCCGAGCAAGAAGCTACATGGGAAAGGGAGGATTGTCTTCGACTTGAGTACCCCACCTTCTTTCCGACAGATCCTAAATCTCGGGACGAGATTCTTTTGAGTGGGGGTGAGTTGTCACATCCCACCTAGCTCATGCATTAGAGTGTGCATCATGTTTACTTTTGACAGAAATTTGAAGTGGGGAAGGCAGAACCCCCAGCACCCCTCCTGCAATCAACTAGGGTTTGCTAAAAATATTTTCAATGAACCTGAAATGCCCTTCTAAAATGTTCACCCTCTTTGTCTTGGTTTAAAACCTCTGGCAAAAATGGTGCATATTTTTCTAGGTCAACAGAAGGTCATTGAATTAATGCATTAGTATTTGAATTTGGGCATTTAAAATTTATAAAATATTTCAAATGCTCAAATATTTCCAAACCAATATGTTCCTTGCTGGAAATATTCCAACTAAGAACCAGGTGCAGTTTGGTGATTTTTGGAGTTGCTCTAGTATTTTTAATAAGTCCACAAAGTTGCAGAAAAATAGAAAAGGAAAATAAAAAGGAAAACTTATCTGGCGCCTGCCAACCGGCCCACCTGCCGGCCCAGCCCAGCTGCCGCGCCAGCGAGCTGCTTTGCTCGGCCAGGCAGGCACGCAGGTGCTCGACGCCGGCACCAGCGAGCGCCACGCAGCTCCCCGCCGCCCTGCTTCACCTCCTCGCCGCCCTGCTGCCCTGGACGCGCTCCACGTCATCGCCCCGAGCCCCTGGACACGCCATTCGCCTCTGCCTCGCCTCCCTCGCTCCCCTTCGCCAAGGCCGACGCCACCGCCGCCGCACCTACGCCGTAGGCGCGCTCTCCGTCGTCCCCGCGCCACCCGACCGTGTCCACGAGCTCCGCCACCCTCTTCTTCTTCGAGCAAGACGAGCCCCGAGCGCTCGCGTGCCCCGAAGCCACCGCACCGACCCCGCCCGAGTCCACCGTCGCCGGAGATCCCCTTCAACGCCGTCGCCGCACCAGCTCGTCCCCGACCACGCCGTCTGGCTCTGCGAGTTTGCTGTGAGCATAGCCACCTCCCCATCCTCTCCGTTCTTCTTCTCGTGCCCTACAACGTGCGCACGAAGCTCGCCCGCACGCGCCGCCGCGGAGCTCGTCGCCGACGAGGCTCCGGCCACCCAACGGCCGCACCACCTTGTCCACTAGCCTCACCGCACACCCAGGGGCCCAACGCATCACTCCACGCGCCTCGCCGTGCCCCGTAGCCCCGGTTTCACTTTCACCCGAGCCCCGGCGCCGCCAAACTCGTCGCCGGCGCCAACTCCGGCCACCCCGACCCCAACCAACTCCACCAAGAGTTGCGGGTCAGCTCCAGCTTCACGTAGATGCCCTCCGCGCCCCATTTGGTGGCCGGAACGGCCAAATCCACTTGCTCCGCCGCGTCTGGCCTCGCCGGCGGCTAGACGCCGGCGAGTTGACCCTTGACCGTTGACAGGTGGGCCCTCGTTGACTCCCCTGAGTCAATGACAGGTGGGCCCCCCTGTTAACTTTTTGGATTAGTTCTAATTAAAATTAATTAGTTAAACTAACTACTGACATGCGGGTCCCACTGGTCAGTTTGACCTGGACGACCCCATTGACCCCTGACGTCACGCTGACCTCATGCTGACGCAATTAATTAATTACTGGATTTATTCTTATATAGGAAAATCCAGAAAATAGTGCAAACTTCAAAAATTCATAGAAATTTATCTGTAACTCCAAATGCAAAGTTCTATATATGAAAAATGATCAGAAAAATCCAAGCTATAAATTGGTGCTGGTTTCATGCATGTCAGAAAAAGTTAAACCCACTGTTTAGGCATTACAAGATGATACACTAATATGATCTTAATAAATGAGTTTCCATTTGAATCTTTGGTTCAAATGGGTTCATTCCCTTCTGGTTTAACTTACACTAGGTCAGGACACATTCATATTGCCATGTCATAGCATGCATCATATTGTTGCATATCGCCATGTATTGATTGTGTTCCGATGTGTTCATCGTGGTAGGTTCTGCCTCCGAGGATATCTCCGCGTATCCAACTGAAGGGCAGTATCCCACGACCACTCCATCAGGCAAGCAACCCATTGAACATTCCGATACAAACCCATGTTCTCGCTTCTGCTCTCGTTTACTGCATTAAGACAACGCGTTTCAAACTGCTGTGTGTTGCGGTAGTTGAACCCACTTCCTTTGCATGACCTGTCATTGCCACAGTAACTAGATGAAACCCACTAGCATGTGTAGGAGTTGATTGAGCCATTACATGTGTGTGTGTTCCTACCATGCTATGCTTGCTATGCTTAGAGTTGTGTCAGGTCTGGCTCATCGGGATGATGATCCGGAGTGAAAAGTTGTATCGTTGTCAATGGTGTGGAAGTGTTGAACACGATTTGGTAAAGGAATCGATGGAAGGCCATGTAGGAGTACATGGTGGGTTGTTTCATTGAGGTCGTCCTTAAGAACTGAGATCTGTGTGTGTGATTTAAGACTCAGCTACTACCACGCATTGGGCCCGAAACCAATGGACCCTCTCGGCTTCTTGATCACGCTTGTCCTCTGTCCAGGAGTTGCAAAGTAGTTTCTGGTGTTTGTAGCATGCTGGGGGCCGCACGCGGCGCTGACCATCGGGGTGGGCTGTGTTGCGGTAGGCACGTGGCCGGGTCAGCCGGGCGCCCGTTTGGTGTCTCGGAACCCTGTTCACATCGTTCGGGGCCGTTAGTGGAAACCTCGGCCGGACTCCCTGCGGATGGAACCCGAATAGGCGATAAACCTGGACTAGAGACTTGAGTGTTTAGGTAGGCCGTGGCCGACACCATCGCTGGGCTTCCGCTTGAAGGTTGCCGAGTACATGTCGTGTAAACGGCGATAAGTGGTGAGAGCGTGTGTGAAGAAGTACACCCCTGCAGGGTATAAATCTATTCGAATAGCCGCGTCCGCGGTAAAGGACTACTTGGTCACCTATACAGTTCATAGATAAATTAAATGGATACTACTAAAAATCTCAAGATAAGTGTGAGTACCGCGGATGGCCCTGTCGTAGGACGGCGAGAGAGGATCCACGGTGGAGTATTGTGTTGGTGATAGTGGACTCGTGTGCGACAAATGATTTACAAGTGGTGTCTATCGTAGGATAGCTTAGCCAAGAGTCAAAGCTGGCTTGCTGCAATAACCCCACTACCTTCTTCAGAATGTGCATGTATAGTAGGTTCCTGTTGTAAGACTTGCTGAGTACCTTCGTACTCATGTTGCTTTAATCATGTTTTTCAGACGACTGCACCAACCCCTCTGATGGGTTCTATGTAGACCTCGACGTTGACGAGTGACTTATCACCCAGGTGGTGATCCAAGACTTGTGAAGGATCGTTGTAGATAGACAGGCTTCGTCAAGCCTTCTTTCTTTCTAGTGTCTGTACTCAGACTACTTCGCTTCCGCATGTGCTTGTATGTTTGTATGACTTGAGTGTTGGGTCATGTGACCCCTATCTGTATGGATGATATGTATGGCTCTTCGGAGCCTTCTAAATAAAGTACTTGAGTCGTAGAGTACTGTTGTGATGCCATGTTGTATTTACTCATATCGGGCATATTGTGTGTATGATTGAAATGCTTGGTATGAGTGGGATCCGACTATCTAGTTGTTTATCCTTGGCAGCCTTTCATATGGGGAAATGTAGTCTAGTGCTTCTGAGCGATAGTAGTCCGCTACAGCCCGGTTCACCGGAGTCCTGCTAGCCCAGCACTACTGCTTGGACACCTGACTGGCCGGCATGTGTTTCACGTCGTTCCTATGTCTGTCCCTTCGGGGAAATGTCACGCGCTGATATTCGGAGTCCTGCCTAGCCTGCTACAGCCCGGGTTACCGGAGTCCTGTTAGCCCAGTGCTACAGCCTGAATAATTACGTTGATGACCGACATGCTCGATGTGATTCATGTATGCCTGTCCTCATAGGTTAGCGCCGCTTTGGGTTCACGACTAGCCATGTCGGCCCGGGTTCTCTGTCATATGGATGCTAGCGACACTATCATATACGTGAGCCAAAAGGCGCAAACGGTCCCGGGCCAGGTAAGGTGGCACCCGTGGGAGTACCGTGCGTGAGGCCGCAAGGTGATATGATGTGTTACACGCTGGATCGATGTGGCTTAGGATCGGGGTCCTGACAGCAGGGGACAGGGGCATTAAATGCCCGTCCGCATCGCCCAGACGGTGCAGGAAAGGGGACCGTCGGGAGCGCCACTGTTTGCCACGATGGCTACTCTGTCAGCGTCGCTTCGCCACCGCATGCCCCTGGCTGCGCAGCCTCTCGCCACGTACGCCTGGAACGGCCCCAGAGCGACGCGTGGGTGGATGAGCTGGAGCGCAGGCGCGGGGTGGTGACCTGCCGCAGCAAGCGCCTTGCCGTGGCTGATGTCTTGTCGCGCCCGGGAGCTTGTCGCTCACCGGTCCTTGCCGGGACGCGGAGCGCGTCGCAACAAGTATATTGTCGTGCCTCGGTTGGCCTTCCCTGCAAGCTCCTCCTGCCGGGGTCTTGTGCTTCGAGCGGTCGTCCCGGCAAGCTCCTCTTGCCGGGGCCTGGCTCTCTTCGGGTGGCCTTCCCGGCAGGCTCCTCCTGCCGGGGCCTTGGCTCAAATACTTTGTTCTTGGATGGCCCAAAAAAGGACCACGGAGAGTCTTGGCGATCGCCTGGCAAGCCTTGCCGCAGGGTGCTACGACTGCCCGTGCACAAGTTTGGGATACTAAGGCATCCCTACTTTAGTACACCGACACCTAGTTTGCATGCTTGTGCTAGTAATAACATAGATCATAGAAATACATGTCATATACCCCTGTAAACATGGCATGGTATACATCAAAACACGTGTAGAGCTCAGGGTCATAACATGCACACATTAACCATGGCAAAAATGACAAAAGTGCATTTGCTGAAACAAATCTGAAACTAACATCACATAGCCCTCTTCAAATAGCATTTCGGGCGTCAATATGACCTCAAATAAAAATGGTGCAATGAGATTAAATGATGTACTCGTCGATACGAACATTTTGATGTGCTACACGCCCGAAATGGAGCGACGGCTGCGGAGTTATGATGCGATGAACTGTGCAATAGAATATTGAAAAACTTCGGGACTTAGGGAAAAATCAACCTCCGAAATTATCAGATCTAGGGTTCCTCGAGCTCGCGGATCGAGGTTCACCGGGCTCGGGGAGGAGATGGCCAGAGGAGATGGCCGGAGTGGTGGAAGGAGAGTCCGGCAAGGTCAGGCCCGGCCGGATCTCGCCGGATCAGGGCGCGGCACGGCAAGGACGGCGGACGGCGGTGGCGGCGACGGCAGGGCGGCGGGGCGCTTCGGCGACGAGGCGGCGGTCGATGCGGCGGCGAGCGGCGAGCGGGGCGGCGGAGGCTTGCGGCGAGCAGCACGGGAGGCGACGGCACGGTCGGGTGCGGGGAGGGCCGGCGCTGGGCCACGCGGGGCGGGCGTCGGCGCGGCCGGTGGTGCCACGTGGCACGACCTGAGTGGCTGGGCGCGGCGGCGGGTTTTGTCCGGCGGCGAGCGGACGCGTCCGGCGCGCGGAGAGGAGCGGGGCTAGGGTTAGGGTAGGAAGGGACCCGGGATTTTGGAGGCGGGGCTTTATCTATAGGTAGGAGGAGCTAGGAGGCTCCAAATTGAGCACGGTTTGCGGCCATGCGATCATGATCGAACGGCCTAAATGATGGAGGGTGTCTAGGTGGGTTTTGGGAAAGTTTGGAGAGGTGTTGGGCTGCAACACACACGAGGCCTTTTTGGTCCCTCGGTTAACCGTTGGAGTATCAAACGAAGTCCAAATGGTACGAAACTTGAAAGGCGGTCTACCGGTAGTAAACGAAGGCCACATGTCAAACCTCGGTTCATTCCGAGAACGTTTAACACCCGCACACGAAAAGAGGTAAAATGGGGCGCCAGAGGACGTAGGAGTGCCGGATTGTAAAACGGACAACGGGGAAAATGCTCGGATGCATGAGACAAACACGTATGCAAATGCGATGCACATGATGACATGATATGAAATGCATGACATGGACAAAATGCAAAACGAAGAAGAACCCAACCATGAGGAAATATCATAACTTAGTGCCAAAAATGGCAAGAGTTGGAGTACAAATATGGCAAGTTGCATCCAGGGTGTTACAGCACTCCACCACTATGAGAGGATCTCGTCCCGAGATCTAGGACTGAAAGAACTCTGGATATTCGGAATGGATGTGGTCCTCGCGCTCCCAGGTGGCTTCTCGGTCTGAATGGTGTGACCACTTCAGTTTCAGGAATTTGATGGACTTGTTACGAGTCTTGCGCTCAGTTTCTTCAAGAATAGCAACGGGATGCTTATGATAAGTCAAATCTTCTTGGAGATCAATCTCTTCGAAGTTGATGGTGCGCTCAGGCATCTTGAAGCACTTGTGAAGCTGTGACACGTGAAACACATCGTGCACGTTTGCGAAGTTGGAGGGAAGCTCAAGTTGATTGGCGAGATCGCCTCTTTTGCCAATGATCTTGAAAGGACCCACGTATCTAGGGGCAAGCTTCCCTTGGATACCGAAGCTTGGTCTCCGATCTCGAAAGCCACGTGCCTCTTTTGCCTCTTTTGCCAATGATCTTGAAAGGACCCACGTGCCTTTCATTGGAGAGACGCGGAGGTAGACATGGTCTCCGATCTCGAAAGCCAAATCAGGGTGCTTGCTATCATAGTAGCTCTTCTGGCGCGATTGCGCGGCTTTGAGATTCTCACGAATGACTTTACACATATCTTCAGCCTCTGTGATCAAGTCGTTGCCAAGAAGTTGGCGTTCACCGGTCTCTGACCAATTGAGAGGAGTACGACACTTTCTGCCATAGAGAATCTCGAATGGGGCCTTGCTCGAACTCACTTGAAAGTTGTTGTTGTAAGAGAACTCAACATATGGAAGCCAATCCTCCCACTTCATGCCGAAAGAGATGACACAAGCCCTGAGCATATCTTCCAGAATTTGGTTAACTCGCTCGACTTGGCCACTAGTTTGAGGATGGGAAGCTGTGCTGAAGCGAATGTTGGTGCCCATGGCCTTCTGGAAGGAGTCCCAAAATTTAGAGGTGAACATGCTTCCACAATCTGAAGAAATCAATTGTGCAATGTCGTGCAAAGACACAATCCTGGAGGTGTATAGCTCTGCCAACTGAGCTGCTGTGATGGATCCTTTGATAGGAAGAAAGTGAGCCACTTTAGTGATCTTGTCAATGACAACGAAGATAGCATCATTTCCATGCTTGGACTTTGGAAATCCAGTCAGGAAGTCGATTTTGATATGATCAAACTTCCATTCTGGAATAGCAAGAGGTTGGAGGAGACCAGTTGGTCGTTGGTGTTCTGCTTTCACCCTTCTGCAGACATCGCATTCCTTCACGAATTGAGCAATTTCTCGCTTCATTCGAGTCCACCAATACGACTGCTTGAGGTCATGGTACATCTTCGTACTACCAGGATGAATGGATCGGAGTGAATTGTGAGCCTCGTTCATAACAACTTTACGAAGATCACCCTTAGGAATGACAATTCGATCCTCGAAGAAAAGAGTATCTTTGTCATCAAGGCGATAGCACTTGTATTTGGAGATGCCCTTGTCAATACCACATTTCACCTTCTTCACCATGGTATCCAGGAGTTGTGCCTCACAAATTTGATCTTCCAAAGTAGGAGAGACTGTGAGGTTGGCAAGAAAGCCTTGAGGAACAACTTGGAGATTCAGTTTGCGGAAAGCTTCACAAAGATCCGGCTGAAAGGGCTTGTGGATTAAGCTGTTGCAATAAGCCTTCCTGCTCAAAGCATCTGCAATCACATTGGCCTTGCCTGGAGTACATTCAATATTCGTATTATACTCTTGAATCATTTCGACCCATCAAGTTTGCCTGAGGTTGAGGTTGGGCTGAGTGAAGATGTACTTGAGACTCTTGTGATCGGTGAATATGTCCACTTTCCTCCCCAACAGGAGATGTCTCCATGTTATTAGAGCATGGACAACTGCCGCCAACTCAAGGTCGTGAGTGGGGTAGCTCTTTTCGTTGGGCTTCAACTGGCGAGAGGTATAGTCCACAACTTTATTCTCTTGCATTAACACCGCACCGAGACCTTGAAGAGAAGCATCACAGAACACTTCGAATGGCTTGGATTCGTCGGGAGGGGTCAAGACAGGAGAAGTGACGAGTTTCTCTTTGAGAGTGTTGAAAGCGACATCACACTCAGGAGACCAGACATACCTCACATGCTACTGGAGGAGGTTGGAAAGAGGCTTTGCAATCTTTGAGAAATTCTCGACAAATCTTCGGCAATAGCTTGCAAGTCCAAGAAAACTACGAAGTTGCTTGACATTCTGAGGAGGCTCCCAATTCAGAACTGCACACACCTTCTCGGGATTAACAGCAATGCCGTTGGCAGAGATGATATTCCCAAGGTAAATAAGTTCATCAAGCCAAAATTCACATTTGGAGAACTTCGCATAGAATTGATACTCTCTGAGCTTGTCGAGCACCAATCGCAAATGTTTGGCATGATCCTTCTTATTCTTGGAGAAGACCAATATATCATCGAGATAGACCAAGACGAATTCATTGGTGTAGGGGTTGAAGATGAAGTTCATCAGTCGAGAGAAAGTTGGAGGAGCATTGACAAGGCCGAAAGACATGACAGTATATTCATAAGAACCAAAGCTTGTTCTGAATGTTGTCTTGGGAATATCTTCTTCACGAATTCGAATCTGATGATAACCCATACGAAGGTCAAGCTTGGAGAACACTGTAGCACCTTTAAGCTGCTCGAATAGCTCATTGATGTTGGGAAGTGGATACTTGTTCTTGATAGTCTTCTTGTTCAATGGACGGTAATCAACACAAAGTCGGTCCGTGCCATCCTTCTTCTGGACAAAAAGAACTCCATAATCCCAAGGAGATGAACTAGGTCTGATCAGACCCAGGCGCTCTTGTTCATCGAGTTGTTTCTTCAATTCCTTTAACTCTTTTGGTCCAAGCTTGTAAGGACGCTTGCAAACGGGTTCCGTGCCAGGCAATAATGAATTCAACTAGCCAGTGAGGAGGCATGCCCGGAAGCTCCTTTGGAAAAACATCTTGGTACTCACAAACGACTGGAATCTGAGAGATTGCGTCTAGCTCTCCCTTCTCATTGACAGAAAATAACCTTATGGTTTCATCACGAGCGGCATAGATGATCACATCCTCAGAATAGTGTGTCAATTGAATTTCCCTGGCAGCACAATCAAGCTGAGCCTTGTGCTTAGAAAACCAGTCCATCCCGAGAATTAGATCAATATCAGAGTCACCAAGGACAATTGGTTTAGCCAAAAATTTGTAGTCTCCCATCTTGATGGAAACATCCGGGACGCAAATATTAGATGTCATTTGCTTACCCGGGGACACAATCTTCAACGGAAAAGGAATCTCCTCGGACACAAACTCATGCTTGGCAACAAAAGGTCTCGAAATGAAAGAAAGCGATGCACCAATATCAAATAAGACTTTTGCAGGAATATCATTAACTAAGAGATTACCCATTATCACTTCAGTAGATTCCTCCGCTTGAGCTGCGTTCATCATGTTCACCTTAGCATGCTTGGGATTATGCTTGACCACTGCATTGCTGGAAGATCTCACAGGAGGAGGAGGCGGAATGCGCCTTTTGTTGAAGCACTTGTTCGCATAGTGACCCTTCTGCTGACACTTATTGCAAGTCACCTCTGAGAGCGGACGATGATAAGGAGCATTTGACCTTGGAGCTTGATTCTGAGACTTGTTCTGATGTACAGGGTTGGTTGGGTGGGAAGTTCCATGACCACCTTTGTTCTTCTGCTGGTATGGCTGACGGAACGGAGGAGGAGGAGAAAACCAAAACTTCTGTTGCTTGGCCGCCACTAGTGAGGAAGAAGAGGACTGAACTGCGTCCCTGACTCTCTTCTTAGAATCCTCACACTTGAGTTGGCAACCTCTTGTTTTAGTGCCATGTTGTAGAATTCATCATACTTTTTCGGCTCAAAAAGCACGAGAGCTAATTGCAGATCTTCTCTGAGGCCTCCTCTGAATTGATAAATCATGCTCTTCTCATCGGGAACGTCTTGTTTAGCGAAGCGAGCAAGTTTCTGAAACTGGATGTTATATTGATACACGGACAAGCTGCCTTGCTTAAAATTGCGGAACTCCTCACGCTTGCTCTCAACAACACTTTGTGGAATGTGGTGAGCTTTGAAGTCTCGGCAGAAATCATCCAAGGTAATCACACGACCTCCTCTGGAATCTTTGTATTGTTGATACCACTCGGCAGCTTGGTCCTTGAGTTGAAAAGAGGCAAACTTGACAAAGTCCTCAGGTCTGACATTGCTACATTCGAAATGCTTGTTGATGTCGACGAGCCAATCATCGGCATCAGTGGCCTCGGCACAGTAGCTGAAAGACTTCGGCTGATTTGCCAGAAATTGGTTGAGGGTAGCGAAGTGAGGTTGATTGTTGAACTGCCCTTGACCTTGATTCCCTTGATTGCCTTGCCCTTCGTTGCATTCTTGCATGAGCTGAATCAGTATCTGAGCGTTGGCATTTGTGGCAGTCATCAAGGCTTGCCAAGTCTCCGGAGGCGGAGGTGGTGGCGGAGGGTTCGCCTGACTCCCATCATTGCGTTCGGGATTCTGACGCGTTGGCGGAGCCATCCTGAAGAGGGTGACATCCATTAGCATCTTGAAAGACATATATTCAAGCTGAATCAAAGGATCGAAATTGCAACATATAGTCTCAACATTCGAACAAGAATGAACGAATGAATTCCAAAATAAATCATCACACTTCCATAAGTTGAGAAGCCACTTGAAAAGGGGTTGATTAATAAAATAACAAGGGACAACTGGAACAAATAAGTGGTAAGGATTACCCAATCACAAACCAAGTATCTATGGGAAGAAATGCTAGAGCTACTTGAATTCCCACTTATAAACTCCCAAAACTTTCTGGTTATGCAATCAGGTGTGGGGGATACAGGGGACACAAAATATATCACCCAAACTAACAATACCTAGATCCAGCTGTATCCATCCTTGAACACATAACCAATAAAGCTTCGGAAATCGTTTACCTCAACCTTCGAAAAGCATCCATTATACGAGTTATGGAAATACTCCCGAACTCCCGCCCCAGTACTGGGTGGCGTCGAGGTGATCTAACCAACAACTTCATAAAAGAGATTCTCGATGTCGGCGAAACTCAGGTATTCCGGAACTCCAACGATAAAATTGGGACGACAACACCTCGGAGCTCAACTCCCCGGGACACTGCCACAACCCCTAAATGTCAGGAGGCACCAAGAACAATGTTCTCATCACAAAACCATCAGAACGATTCCAAGATACCCGCGTGATCCTAAAATTTTTTAGTGAAATTTCAGGAGAGTAGAGTCAAAACTTCTACGTCAGGAGGCCTCACCAGAGCGACAAAGGGACTGAGGAGTAAAAAGAATCCTACTATCCGATATATATAATCCTAAGACTCAAAACTTTTTTTCTAGACTCAACAACGCCAGCGATTCAATCAAGAAGGGGGCTCCTAAGTCGGGCATGGCTCTAATTACCAACTTGTAATGCCCACGATGCGGCTATATCTCCCACGTGTCGGAGCACGACTTATAGACATAACCTCATGGTGGTTTTGTCGCAAGAAGAGTCATCTTCACACAATCCCATGTAATGAACAAGAATGGGATAAAAGAGTTGGCTTACAATCGCCACTTCACGCAATACATAACTTAAACAATCATCATACAGAGTACAATCAAGGTCCGTCTATGGAACCAAAATAAAGAAGACAACCCCAAATCCTAGATCCCCGATCGTCCCAACTGGGCTCCACTACTGATCATCAGGAAAGGAAACATAGTAACGGCCACGTTCCTCGTCGAACTCCCACTTGAGCTCGGTTGCATCACCTGCACTGGTATCGTCGGCACCTGCAACTGTTTTGGTAGAATCTGTGAGTCACGAGGACTCATCAATCTCACACCCGCGAGATCAAGACTATTTAAGCTTATAGGAAGGATGAAGTAGTGAGGTGGAGCTACGGCAAGTACTAAGCATATATGGTGGCTAACATACGCAAATGAGAGCGAGAAGAGAGGCAAAGCACGGTCGTGAAGCTAGAAGTGATCAAGAAGTGATCCTGAAACTACTTCCGTTCATGCATAACTCACACCGTGTTCACTTCTCGGACTCCGCCGACAAGAGACCATCACGGTTACACACGCGGTTGATGTGTTTTAATTAAGTCAAGTGTCAAGTTCTCTACAACCGGACATTAACAAATTCCCATCTGCCCATAACCACGGGCACGGCTTTCGAAAGATAATACCCTGCAGGGGTGTCCCAACTTAGCCCATTATAAGCTCTCACGGTCAACGAAGGATATTCCTTCTACCGGGAAGACCCGATCAGCCTCGGAATCCCGGCTACAAGACATTTCGACGATGGTAAAACAAGACCAGCAAAGACGCCCGAATGTGCCGACAAATCCCGCTAGGAGCTGCACATATCTCGTTCTCAGGGCACACCGGATGAACACTACGTACGGCAACCGAAGATACCCCAAGTTGCCTAGGGGTCGCACCGCAATTGGCTCTAATTTGGACCAGCACCCGGAGGAGCACTGGCCCGGGGGTTTAAAATAAAGATGACCCTTGAGTCCGCGAAACCCAAGGGAAAAAGGCTTAGGTGGTAAATGGTAAAACCAAGGTTGGGCCTTGCTGGAGGAGTTTTATTCAAAGCGAACTGTCAAGGGGGCCCCATAAATCACCCAACCGTGTAAGGAACGCAAAATCAAGGAACATAACACCGGTATGACGGAAACTAGGGCGACAAGAGTGGAACAAAACACCAGGCATAAGGCCGAGCCTTCCACCCTTTACCAAGTATATAGATGCATTAATTAAATAAGATATATTGTGATATCCCAACATAATCATGTTCCAACATGGAACAAACTTCATCTTCACCTGCAACTAGCAACGCTATAAGAGGGGTTGAGCAAAGCGGTAACATAGCCAATCAATGGTTTGCTAGGAAAGGATGCTTAGAGGTTTGACATGGCAATATGGGTGGCATGATATAGCAAGTGGTAGGTATCGCAGCATAGGCATAGCAAAAGAGCGAGCATATAGCAAGGAAAGATAGAAGTGATTTCGAGGGTATGGTCATCTTGCCTGCAAGGTTCTCAGAGTTGTCAAAAGCTTGATCCTCGTAAGTGTTCTCAATAGGTTCCTCGGTCACGTACTCGTCTCCCGGCTCTACCCAAAGCAAGAACACAAGCAAAGGAACAACTATCAACCACGATGCAATGCACAAGCAACATGATGCAAAACATGGCATGATATGCGAGATGTGATATGCAATGCATATGCGTGCTCCGGAAGGGAAAAGGTGAACAAGGCATCAACTTGGCTAACCAAGTATGCCGCTGGAAAGATGAGATGATTTCGGATGAAATCAATATAAAGATCACCGGAATCGGATGCACGGTTTGCAAATGACAAGCAAAACAAAGATGGCATAATCTGCGATTAACAGCATGATGCCACTTTGAATGCATCAAGAAACTAAGCTATTGCACCCGAACATAACAAAAAAGCATATGGCAGTGATCTACTCAAGATGCTTGACAAGATATGAACACTCAGCTATGGCTAAATCACACCCGAACAGGTTCAAACAAGCATGGCAAAAGTGCAAAAGATAACAGCTTCACAGACTTGGTGAAAATAACATGCCAGAAATTAACATCAGGAAGGCATGTTTAGAGCAAGAAAATAACATGCTACACGAACATAACATAGCAAAAAAAGGCATGGCATGAATCTACTCAAAGCATAGAACAAAAGTCCCTTACTAACCATGAGCCAAAAGGGATCAGAAGATATGATGGCACCTATGTAAACATTGGAAGTTTCGTCACAGATCTCAGACATCTTTGCGAGCTCGATTCACTCACTACAAGACATTGAATGATAAACTAAGCATACTACCAGCAAGAATACATGTTACATTAAGCTAAATATGGAAAGAACAACAACATAGCATGCGCGTATTAATAGCGACAACCTCGGCAAAATCGCTAAACACGTTAACAATCTGCTAGGAACATTTTATAGCAAAAGTAGAGCAAGATTGAGTCATGCTATGGCACTCCATAATTTTCAAAAGTACGATGGATGGATAGAGCATAACCATAAGAACAAAACACCCTTACTGAACATGATCAAAAGAGGCATGGATCTCTCTGTACCAACATGAATACATGGCATAAAAATAACAGCAGGGAAAAACTTTGTGAAATTCGAAGTCCCTGAAATCAACAATATCACGATGCCTAGTTTGCATGCTTGTGCTAGTCACCACATAGATCACAAAAATACATGGCATACACCCCTGTAAATATGGCATGGAATACATCAAAACATGTGTAGATCTCAGGGTCATAGCGTGCACACACTAATCATGGCAAAAATGACAAAAGTGCATTTGCTGAAACAGATCTGTAACTAACATCACATAGCCCTCTTCCAACAGCATTTTGGGCATCTATATGACCTTAAATGAAAATGGTGCAATGCGTTCAAATGATGTACCCGTCGAAACGAACACTTTGATATGCTACACGCCCAAAACGGAGTGACGGCTGCGGAGTTATGATGCGATGAACTGTGCAACAGAATATTGAAAAACTTCGGGACTTAGGGAAAAATCAACCTCCGAAATTCTCAGATCTAGGGTTCCTCGAGCTCGCGGATCGAGGTTCGCCGGCTCGGGGAGGAGATGGCCGGAGGAGATGGCCGGGGTGGTGGAAGGAGAGGCCGGGGAGGTCAGCCCCGGTCGGATCTCGCCGGATCTGGGCGCGGGCGTGGCGAGGACGGCGGACGGCGGTGGCGGCGACCGGTGGCGGCGACCGGTGATAGCAGGGCGGCAGGGCGCTTCGGCAATGAGGCAGCGGTCGAGGCGGTGGTGAGCGGCGAGCGGGGCGGCGGAGGCTTGCGGCGAGGAGCGCGGGAGGCGGCGGCCCGTTCGGGTGCGGGGAGGGCCGGCGTTGGGCCGCGCGGGCCTGGCGTCGGCGCGGCCGGCGGTGCCACGTGGTGCGCCCTGAGTGGCTGGGCGCGGCGGCGGGATTCTTCTGGCGGCGAGCGAACGCGTCCGGCGCGCGGAGAGGAGCGGGGCTAGGGTTAGGGTAGGAAGGGACCCGGGATTTCGGAGGCGTGGCTTTATTTATAGGTAGGAGGAGCTAGGAGGCTCCAAATTGAGCACGGTTTGCGGCCATGCGATCGTCATCGAACGACCTAAATGATGGAGGGGGTTTCGGTGGGTTTTGGGCCAGTTTGGAGAGGTATTGGGCTGCAACACACATGAGGCCTTTTTGGTCCCTCGGTTAACCGTTGGAGTATCAAACGAAGTCCAAATGGTACGAAACTTGACAGGCGGTCTACCGGTAGTAAACCAAGGCCACATGTCAGACCTCAGTCCATTCCGAGAACGTTTAACACCCGCACACGAAAATAGGTAAAATGGGGCGCCGCAGGACGTAGGAGTGCCGGATTGCAAAACGGACAACGGGGAAAATGCTCGGATGCATGAGACGAACACGTATGCAAATGCGATGCACATGATGACATGATATGAAATGCATGACATGGACAAAATGCAAAATGAAGAAGAACCCAACCATGAGGAAATATCATAACTTAGTGTCGAAAATGGCAAGAGTTGGAGTACAAATATGGCAAGTTGCTTCCGGTGTGTTACACTCCCTGCCAAGGCCGAGCTCGCCGCGTCCTACAGCGACCCAAGGCAACGAAGTCTCTTCCGTGGGCGGTGGACCAGGGTCTCCGTGTCCTCCACCTCCCTACCAGCAAAAACAAAGCAAAAGGTCAGTCAATAAAGATAATTGAGTGGATCTAAAATGCTGACGAATGGTAGGGAAAATATTCCTTACTCTTCCTCGATAAGCATGGAGTTCAAATTAAACTCCCTGGGAAGCGGTGACTCCCTACCTCTCTTTGGAGGTGGAGAGACAGAACTCCTTGGAAGCTTTGGTGCCTGGTGTGGTGCCGGGAGCTCCGGGGAAGACGAGCTCTGTGAAGAGCTCAAGCCAGAGTAGGGGCTGGAATCCCCTTCCGTGTGCGCCGACTGCTTGGCGAAGGAAGCCTTGGTCCGAGCAAGGCAGGGAGATTGGCGACACGCCACCTCAGCCTTGGTGGTGGTCTTCTTCACCTTCTTGGCAGTTGGCACGGTATTTGGGGCCACCGCCCCCGGCTGGCGGCGTGCCTGCGGATGAGTTGATCAAAGGCCGGCTCGGGGGCTTGAGACCCAGCCGATAGCCACTCCTTCTCGGGCTCCGCTACCTCCTCCTCCTCTTGAAGCGCCGTTGCTGCCGTGGCTAGAGCCTCTAACCCGACAAAGTTGTCGCCAACAGCTCCTTCCGTGGCCTGCACCTCGCTGCCGCCCTGAGAGGACCTCTTGTCCATAGCATTCCCCTTGCCCTTCCCGGCCTTCGCCACCTCCGCAAGGTGGGCCGCCTTGTCCTCCTCCACCCTCCTTAGGATGTACGCCACCTCTACCAAGGAGGTGCATTTATACATCCCAGTTTCAACCCTGGTGGCCTACTCCACCAGGGCACCTGACCACACTGGAGCTCTTCATCTAGGGTGGGAGCTGCCAGGTGCTCGCTACCCCTTCAGCGTTGCAGTCGCATCTACTTCAGTATCTGGTCCCAGGCTGAGTTGATGTTCATGGGGATGACGGTTGCCAGGAGTTTGAACAGTTCGCAGCGGCCGAACAATTGGACGCATAGCCAGCCATGACCATAAACTGACAGGTAGTTAAGCAATCCTCGGAGCAACCTCATTCTATCAGCAGCATCCCCATACAACCAGGCGGGTCTGTCCCTCACCTGCAGCGGCGAGATGCCGCAGAGGAGGAAATCGGCCCCCACATGCTCAATGGTTAGCCCAGCAGCCTTCAAATGAGTAATCATGTTGATTGCCAGGCACAACCTATCCTCTGTGAGGCCCTTAGCGCTCCATTCCTTGCCGCGCTCAACCCATTCCTTCCGTGCTTCACAAAATTCGGGGGCTTCCTTATCTTGAATCCAGCACCAATCTCCCCTCCACTCGTCCCACCTCTCGTGCTGCCTACCAGGGATGTAATCCCAGAGCTTCCTCGCCACCCGTGGCATCCAGCTAATATTTCCGGAGCGGTGGCCCTTGTTCTCCACCCGCGGGACAAAATAATGCCGGAACCGATCCACATTGGGTCTGACTCCGACAAAATTATAGCACAAGTGCGCAAAAATGGCCATGGTCGCCATTACATTTTGCGTGAAGTCAAGGAGATGAAATCCATAGATGGTCATGATGGCCTCAAAGAATTCGGAGAAGGGGGGACAAAGGCCGCAGATGAAGTAAGCATAGATGAATCGAAACGAATCCGGTGGATCATCCTTCCCCGCCGCATAAACTACGTGGGCCCCGTGACCTTTTGGGACGGGCCTCTCCCCAGATACCCATACCTCGCTTGAAGGACTGGGCCACTCAAGGTTGGCGAGATGAAGACAATGTCTCCCCACCATTTCTTGTTCAGCTCCGTCGCCCTCTTACTCTCTTCAGCGGCAACTTCATTTGTCGCGGCCATCTGCTTTCCCTTCTTTGCAGGTTTCTTCCCAATTCCCGCGGCGACGGTGCGGAAGGGGAAAGAGATTCAGTGGGAAGAGCGGCGGCGGACGAGAGAGAGGAAGGAAGGAACCATCGATTGGCTTGCAGAAGAAGATGATGGGGGAGCAAGGCGAGCAACAGGTAAACCGTGCCGCTCTACTTTTCCCTATTCTTAAGGGGGAGGTGCGGAACAGAGGTGAAACACTTCAGAAAGTTATTGTTTTTACCTGAATTGCAACGGTCCCACGACCCCACGACGCATAGTAATTACGTGAAGTGGATGGTGGATTGACTAGTCACGTTGGCAAAATGGCATGCGCAGCCCGCTCCTGCCACGTGTCCGTGCACTTTTTGGGACCTAACCCAACGTGCCACGCGACACGTATGGCTTAGGCCGAGGGGCTTATGTCAGGGAAAACAAACAGGGGCATGTATTTTCCACTGACTCATGCATTGACACGCCAAGGCCGTGCCAGAATACAAGAGACCAAGATAATCAAAGAATCAACATCCAGACCAAGAGGACCAAGATCAAGCCAGGAGAAGCAAGATTCCACCGAGTGGAGCCTCCCTTGCCGGGCAGGCGAGCTCGACAAGGGCAGGGTCACCCCCGGGAGAAGGCATCCAAGACGTCTTGGCAGGGCCTACCGGGGCTCACGAAGGAAACACCACCTTACCCAACCACTCCGCCACGACCCACGTCGTCTATCAGTGTGGTGTCAACCGCAAAGTGACTGAGTGGTAGCCATTCGCCAAATGGCGGCCTCTTCCTACAAGAAATACTGACATATGACACACGTCCTGCAACGTGTCAAGCAAGCAGGCGTGAAGCTGGCAAGAGAGCCCAGCAAGGCTTGCCGGGCAACAAACGATGTGACTTTGAGCGGTGCATTTAATGCGCCCTATCAGCCCGCAGAGTTAGGTATGATAGCACTGTTTGCTATCTTATCAGTGCATAATGACTACTTTGCCATTGTGGTAACCCCTTGATATATAAAAGGAGGCCCATGGCAACCGTAGCAAGGGTTGGAAAATTAGACAACCGACACAACCATACGCGCGTAGCCATTGTCGCCCTGAGGCAACCTTTGCCGGGCAGCGTACTACGCTCCGCTGTTATTCTTCCACCATGAATCCACCAAAGTAGGAGTAGGCTTTTACGCCTCACGGCGGCTCGAACCTGGTTAAAATCGCCTATGTGATCTCTGTCATCCTGCCTCACGTTCGTCTGCTCTTTGTGCAACGCGACGCCCCCTCTGCCGAACCAGCAAGGGGCCCTCTGGTCCCATAGGTGGTCATGGTTTCCCATGACACTTAGTTGTTCCTTTTTTCACTACCTTTTATATTCCGACATCTGATCTTGTCGGGGAAACTACTATTTCATCAACAGAGGGCTTTGTCCTTGTTTCTTCCTCATCAGCTTCTCTGTGTGCAATTAGTGCAGCACTAACCACTTGATTTGTTGCCGCTGCATCATCAGCTTCCAACTAGCAAAGTTTGTACCATCAGATATGGTCATTTACGATGATAGTTTCCCTCACGAGATGTCATACTCTACTAGGTTGTGAAACCAATGCAATGGATACCAATGCTCTCATACCACTTGTAGGATTGAAAGTATGTCTAGATGGGGTGGTTACACTACTTGACCAAATAAAACTTATCCTTTTACCAGTTTTAGTTGTGGGAAAGTTTTAGCAATTCTACTAAGTCAAATACACCCTAATGCACATCTAAGAGTTATGCAGCAGAAAGTAAAGACTTTGCATGTGAGCGTAAATGAGGGATTGGAGATTTCAAACGCAATGAAGACACAATGATTTTTGGTGTGGTTCCGATAGGTGGTGCTATCGTACGTCCACGTTAATAGAGACTTCAACCCACTAAAATTAACAGTTGTGTGAGTCCATGGAGGGCTCTACCCACAAAGGATCAACAAAGAACCAACTCTGTCTATTCCGTGAAGGCTTACATCCACAAAAACTAGCCTCACTCAGGTAGATCTTCATGAAGTAGGCAATCTCCTTGCCCTCACAAACTCCTTGGTTCAACTCCACGTGATCTTGGAGGCTCCCAAGTGACACCTTAAAAATCTAGGAGACACCACTCTCCAAAAGGTAATATACGATGTTGTTGATGATGAACTCCTTGCTCTTGTGCTTCAAATGATAGTCTCCCCAACACTCAAACACTCACTCACAGATTTGGCTTTGGTAGGAGAGGGGATTGAATGGAAAGCAACTTGGGGAAGGCTAGAAATCAAGGTTCAAATTGTTGGATTGGAATACCTTGATATCAACACATGAGTAGGTGGTTCTCTTCTCAGAAAATGAATGGTGTAAGTTGTGTTTTGTTCTGATGGTTCTCTTAGAGAGTAAGTGGTGTTGGTCGGGAATAAATAGGCAGCACCAAAAATCCAACCGTTACAAGTCTTTGACCCAACTCGGTGACACCGGCGTGAGAATCTCGGTGAGACCGACTAGCAAAAGACTTGATCGTCAGGCTTTCAGTGAGACTGATAATACCAACTTGGTGGGACTGAAGTGCAATGGCTAGGGCAAACCTTATTTTGCTAATTCTGATTGGTTCATCTTGACGATTCTAAAATTAAATAACTTTATCAGAGAAACTTTGCGAGGCATCTCGGGGGGACCGAGAACCATTTTGGTCAAACCAAATTGCTAGGGTTTTGGCTGTGGCATTGTATGGGATCATCTTGGTAGGTTTGGATAGGATTGTTTTGGATGGACTGAGATGGAATTTTAGGGCTTTAGATATGATGAAAGTGGTGAAGTATTTGAGGGATTTGGAGCAATATCACTAAGTCCTTGCCCTCACAAACTATTAACAGTTTGTCTTTTACTATGGACTCAATGTGATCTTGGATCACTCAACAAAAAATGTAGAGTCTTGAAGCTTTGCAAATCTTGTACTTTGTATTTTGAGGGGTCCACATCCACTAATCCTTGCCATGCCAATCATTGATCTTTTCTGAAATCTATCATCAATGTTCATTAGATCAATGACATATATGTAGTTACTAATTACCAAAACCACCCGAGGATTAAATGCACTTTTACCCTGGCCCCATAAAGTATGCCCTTGGGCCCTAGCCTTACTCTTCCTTCCATTCCCCCCCTCTCGCGTCCTCCTGCCACCGAGGTAAGCTTCTCCACATCTCCCATCGCCATGACCTAGCTAAGCAAGAGCACGAGCTCGAGGTAGCTCCTAGTCACGCCTCCAACCTATCGTCCACCTTTGAAAGGACCTACGAGTACCTCAACGACATATACCACCCCTAATGCACTACGGGACGCTGAGGCCAAGTCATCTTCTTCCTCGACGTTCGCTACGACCACCGCATTTTCTTCCTCCACTCGGGCCACCTTTGTCCACCTCTCGACGAGCGGAACACACCACGGTGCTCCTGGTAATGCTACCTGTCTTTCCCCCATATTTTTATGCCCAATTCATGCCTGCTTCATTCATTCTGGCCCGAGCCTAGGAGCTCCTCCGTGCAACCATGTCGTCGGCCATGTTCCGACGACCTCTGGTTCGCCTCTGTGGAACCGTTGCACTCGCGCTAGTCCGTACATCTTAGATGTGGTGGTAGTGTTTCGTCTTTGCTCAACATAGTGCCATCTCCATCGTTCACCCGATACGCTATGCTGCGGAACCTCGCCATCAGCATGGAATCTGTCCACTTCCCGTTGCATGCTTGGTACGGATGGGTTTGCCTCGTTGCGTAGCTTACATCCACACCCTCAGTCGCGTGTTTTGGTTGCCGGAGCAGCTCCGACGAGCTCCTTCACCACTCTCTGTGCCCGGTGCCGACACTTCCTCTATTTTGCTCGTTCCCGAGAACACACACACACACACACACACACACACACACACACACACACACACTACATCGGTGAGCAGCAACCCCTCGCTCCCGCACCCCCGTGAGTATTCCTCAGAAGCAGCAGCCGCCGTTGTGCTCGCCAGCAAGTTGTCGTGCAGCCATCGTGAATCCAAGGCCGAGCCTTTGATTTAGGGAAAGAGAAGTTGTACCCCATCCTTGCATGAACACAACAGGAGATTGAGTGGTTAGCTCCACTTCAATCCATCCAGGAGGTCCTGGGATTAGTTCCCAGCGAACCCCAATCATTTTTTCCTGTGTTTTTTACTTCTCCCAAACACACACGTCCACTCTACACTTGGGCCGCTGCATTGTGCTGCAATCTGGCCAGTGTTTTTTTTTCTATTCCTGCATTTTAGCATTTTTCCTATATCTGCATATTTACAAAAATGCCATTGTTCTAAAATGTTAATAACTAAATGACCGTTCATCGAAGTAAAACATGTCATATATGTAACTTGGGTAGATTTTCATGAAGTTTCATAATATCCAACTTTCATCCATCGTAAAGTGTTTAAAACTGTTGTTTGCATTATTTTGCATAAATGACATGCTAAAATGTTTAATCTCATAACTAAATAACCGTAGCTCCGAATTAAATAAATTATATATGTAACTTGAATAGGAAAACGTGTAGAATAATATGGTGCCCTTACTTTGCATGTCAAACGACATTAAATTGTGTTTAGATCAGAACAGTACCATTTTTGAAAATTACATGTCGGGACTTCCTAGAATTGATAAGTGTTGTTTCCGTCCTCGTTTAAATTGCCTAGATAGGTAGTTTACTTGTGCTTCACCACTTGACATGTTTAACAACATTTAAACTTGTTGAGTACACACTGCTGTAGGATACTGTTAACGCAACACTATGATCAGAGACCCTTTGGTGAAACTGTGAGTGATGCGTTAATCACAAACGGTGATGTAAAAACCCATCAAAAAGATGCAAAATGTTTGCGATGGCGGAGCCATCAAACACGGTTCCGATTTTAGTTGTGTGTGCGATGCAGGGCACACGGTTGATCCATCCAAACTGTTTGCAATCAGACAGAACAATGGAAACGGGCAGCCATATCAAGGTGTGTGCGATATACGCCATAGAGTTCACTCAGATGAACTATTTGCTATTAGGGAGTGTGTCGGCGTCCTGGGAACTAGGGTCCCCAGACTTCCCTACCTGCGGCCCACGGCGTGGCTCCACCAGCGGCCCTGTACGACCCATCTTCACCAACAAACACTCAAGACCCTCGCAAGGGGCCAAGCCTCGCGAGGCAGACGACACAAGACCTCCTCGGCAGCGGCCTCACCAGGCTGGCTCGCGAGGGGCAGACAGATCAAGGCAAGGGACACCTCGCGAGGTTTCTGTGGCGCAAGCCATGACGACTTGAGCCAAGCGGGAACCAGCGCATGCAGTGTCCTCATTTCCTCTTTGGTGCTAAAGGGGCAAGCGCAGGCGAGGAGTCCCAAGGCATCAGGAAAAGGTTTCCATATTGGTGCACGAGACCAAGACCAGCAGGACGGCAAGATAGAGGCTGTTGTTGGATCCCTTCCCACTCAGTATTTTGGGAGAGGACCAGGGCCTGTATAAATAGGACTAGCCGCCACCATAGGAGGCAATTGATTCAAATCATCCTCTTATGTTGCGAGTTTGTCGAGCTAAGCTTTGAGATCGTGGTGAGAGCGAGGAGATGATTAGGTAGGGAGAGATCTTCGTGCGCACCCCAGGGGTCGAACCTCAAGGGTTTTGCTGGAACCTGAAATCTGACATTTGGCACACAAGGAAGGGTTGCACCGGAGCTCTCCTTCCATCAATATGTGCTTCGCCACCACCGCGCTTCACCCCCATGGCTGGCGTCGCGCTTCCGGCTCCGACGACTGATGCCAGTGGTGGGGGCCAAGGGGCTCCGAGCCTTGACCCCCGCCTTACGGCAGGTGCAGTGGCCACCCAAGTTCAAGCCAGAGATGCCGCCGCGCTACGATGGCGCAACGGACCCGTGGGCTTTCCTGCTGGCGTATGAGGAGGCCGTCCTTAAGGCCGCGGGAGACGACAAGGTCATGGTCAACTGGCTTCCCATGGCCCTCACTGGTGCACCGCGCGCCTGGCTGCTCAACCTCCCAGGGTCCACGGTGGCGAGGAGCTGCGCAGCCTTCTCACTGCGCGCTTCGCAGCACAGGCGCCCCCCGCCGTTGTGGCCCTCCTCGGCGGTTCGCAAGTTCCACCCACAAACCATCACGCCAAGCCATTATTTCGTCGCATCGGCGCCACCTCCACGAGGCAGGGTGCTCCCCTGGGTTGGACGGCGCCCAAGGCCGACCTAACCTTTGACTCGGGGGATCACCCTGTCACCACCATCGGCTCGGGCGTGCTCCCAATGCTCTGCACGCCCACCATCTACAGCGTAGTCGTCACCCAGACCCTCGCCGACGGCAGCGCTAGCCTCAACGTGCTCTCTGTGGAAGCTTTTAGCCTTCTCCACATACCGCTCGAGCGGCTTCGCCCTAGCAAGCCCTTCTCTGGAGTCGGCAGCGGCTCCGCAGTCCTCTGGGGCAGATCCGTCTGCCCATGACCTTCGGCACCTGCGACAACTACCGCACAGAGCTGATCGAGTTCGACATCGCCCACATCCGCCTGGCGTACAACGCCATCCTCGTGTATCCGGCCTTGGCCATGTTCATGGCAGTGACGCACCACGGCTACAACGTCCTCAAGATGCCAGGAAGCAGTGGGATCATCACAGTCCCTTGCGAGGAAAGAGATGCAGTGTGCTCCCTCGAGCGCGCCTTCCAAGCCGCATCAATCGAAGACCCCGACAACAATGCAGCGCAACACCCTCCTTAGGCCGCCGCAAAGAAGAAGGAGCTACTCCGCATAGGGACTTAGGGGAGAAGTGCCTCTGGCGGCGCAACGTCTGGATCGGCGCCCGCACCAGGGGCGCCTCCCTCCCTCGCATAGGTAGGCGCGCCCGGCGCCCTCCTCGGGCAGGGCTCGGGGGCTCTCTTCCGGGGGGCCTCAGACCTTGCCAACATCACGAGGCAGGCGCTTGGGCACCACGTGGAGGCGTGCTTCGCGACACGTTTCCCTCAGGAGGGCACCAGGCGAGGAGCGCCTGGTGCACAGGAGTTCATCACAAGGGTCACTCAGGAGCTGCAGGATGCAAGAGCCATGCGCAGAGATCGCCGGCCATCTGGCGCGGCTCCTCATCCAGGCGAGGATGGCGGGCTACGCGTTTGCATCGACATCCCAGGGCTCAACAGAGCCGCATCTCAGGAGCTTTTCTGACCTTCGCACGTGGGATGTTGCGAAGGTCCACCTCACGGCTATGCTGGCATGCCATTCGGCCTGCCGAGCGTGGCAGCCGCCTTCCAGCGCAACCTGCAGAGCATCCTGGCGGCTCAGGAGGCCAGGCATCACGCAGTCCTAACGGAGATGGAGACGGTCCTCAGGGAACCGCCTGGACCCCAGAGCCTCCTGAGGCTCAGGGCCCCGGTGGCTCATGAGGAGCAACCCCTTCGCCATGCATCTTCAGCTGCCCCAACATCCTCTCGATGACGGAATCAGGTGACATTTTTCAAGTTTATTTAGCTGGGAGCGCCCCTCGGGCTGCATCATTCCCAGGCCGCATGGGCCTGTCCCTGCGGCATGTATCCTTTTATGCCTTTAGCTTACTCTGCTGGTGCCGGCCCTCGGGCTGCATCATCCTCAAGCCGCTCTGGTCCAGCCCGGTGGCATGTATCGTTCTCGCGTTCACCTGAGCTATCTATGGTTTTCACCGCTTGACTGTCACCCACCTTGGGAGCCGCGCGTCAATCATCATTATTCAAGGCCCTTCGCATAAGAAGGCTAGGCACAACGTCTGTGCTCGGGCCTGTCCCTGCATCATCGATAAATCCAATGGCTGAGCTCTGTCTGGTGGGCTGGCCCCGTTCACGTCACCTCCTAGGGTCGTTGGTGCTTGGCCTTCTCATGCGATAACCTCAGGAGATTCGCTCGGTGCAGGTTGTCTAACCATCTCACAGGACCACCACAGCCATCAAGAACCAAGACCAGGCGCAACCTGCCTTGAGGTAGGGCGTCATGAGTCCCACGCTGGCTCACAAGTGCCCAAACACACCTCGTCTAGCCCTGCCGTGCAAGCCACTTGTCTGGGCGGGGCTGTACATGCCCCGGGGGCTCTCCGTAGTTGGGATTCCCCTCCCATGTACCAGTGGAAGAACCGTGCTCCGCGTTGGCCGTCGACACTACCGAGGAGCGGCTATGCTCGTGCAAGTGCGGAAGCGCTATGCTCCGCGCTAGTGATAAACAACTGAGGGCGGCCTCACGGCCGTATCAACCCGAGGGAGCCCTTGAGCTCAGTATCTGGCCTCATCGCAACACCTCCCATCGGGAGAGTCGCGTGACTGGGGCACAGGGGCTACGCTCGGGTCTCACACAAGCATATGCCACCCAGCCAGGTCTCCCGGACTTGGTCGTTGCACGCCCCTCTAGAGCCGAGCCTCGGCGAGGGCAAAGGTATGAAGGTCATTTGAGCATCAAGGGGGACTCCTGAGCATGGTGACTCAGGAGCCTAACTGGCCATGTAGCCCCTGGCTCCTTGGTCTTGTTCGGGTGACCCGGACGACCCAACGGCAGTTGAGGTATGCGCGGGGGCAGGCCCTGCCGACATAGAACACTAGACCTACTCCTGCATCTCCTTTCCGTAAGCTGTTTGCGCGTCAAGGGGGACTCATGAGCATAGCGACTCAGGAGCCTAACTGGCCACGTAGCGCCTCACTCCTTGGTCTCGTCCTGGTCATCCGGACGACACAACGGCGCCTGAGGTATGGACGGGGTCGGGCCTGCCGATGTAGAACGTAAAACAAATGGGAAGGAAATCACAAAATCTCAACCAGATATTACAAGACATATTGTTCTCCAATATCAAACACAAGTTTAAACGCCTCCATGAAGCACGATACATGCTGCAGGAGTTAAGTAGGAAAGGAACCGCCGGCAAGTCACCCCTTCATCCCTGGACACTGTTGTCGCTTGCGAGGGATGCTTCTTCTCCAACGGTGTCACCTTCACCTGTGCCACCAGCCGGAGCTGCAGGATCAGTAGCACCGCCGGTTGAGGGCGCGGGAGCGAAGGCGTGGAAATTCTTCAGCAGGGCCTTCACCTGACCCTCCACGGCTGTGGTAGCGGCTGCGCAGTGCTTGTCATCCACAAGCTCCAGCAGCTCGTCAAGGCGGGCGGCGGGATCGCGAAGATGGATGTGGCTGAAGACGCGCGTCAACGCGACTGAGGAAAAAACACGGGCTTCTCACTCTGCTATACGGCTGATACCGCTCACGACATCCTCAAGCGCATCAACCAGATAAGGAAGCAGCTGGCGGGGCCCTCGTTGCTGGCGGCCAGCGGCTCCTCCAAGCCCTTCTTGTAGAGCGACCACAGCACCGTCTGAGACCTCACCTCGAGGAGCTTGAAGGCCTCGCGTTCCTCAGCCAGGACCTTCGCCTTGGCTTCAAGCTCGGCCTTCTCTGCCTTCAGCTTCTGCTCCAACTCCTCCAGTCGTCCGCACTCTGTGGACTGTGGCTTTGCCAACTGCTCTAGCTCGGCATCGCATTCCCTGACGACGTCCTCTCGAGCCTTCATCTTCTGCTCCTCTGCCTTGCGGCCTCAGGATTCTTTCACGTGCTCCCTTCGTGCGGTCTCCAGCTCGGCCTCCAGCGATTGGCAGCGGTCCTTGGCGGCATCGGCATCCCTCAGTGCCATCTCACGGGCAGCCACAGCTTGGGCGACGACCTTCCTATCCTTCTCGAAGTCCGCAAAAGCCTGGCTTAGCATCGCCCGGACAGACACGTCGGAATGAAACAAGCCGGAGACCAGCTCCAGGCGCCCGGCCGCCAGGCGACGGTCGGTGCCTTGAAGATCTTCTCGCAGTAGGGTCATCGCAGAAAGAGCGCGCTCCAGAATGTCAACGGAGGCCGAAGGACCCGGAGGTAGCAGGGCGGCAGAAGGGGGAGGAGGCGACGTCATCACCACGGCCTGGGAAGACGGAGGCTCCTGAGCTTTGGGAATCTTGGTGACAGGGCCAGGCGCTGGCACATCCGGAGCCAGCGGGGCCACGGGAGCTGCCTCCTCCCGAGGATGCTCCCCCAACCCTCGCGAGGTCGATTGAGCCGGAGAAGCGCGACCGCTAACGCTGCCCTTCTCCATGGAGGGAGACGCAGCCGCAGCAGACAAATCGGTCCCGAGCAGCACCACCGCTTCCTCCTTCCTCTTCTTTGCCGCGGGCATCGTCCTAATTGCACAACAGAGAAGCGTCAAGGTCAAGCAGCAGAAGCAAGAACAAAGCAGGACAAGAACATTTATTGGTCTATCGTGGCGTAGTCCCTCCGCTACGTAAGCTTGAAGCCGGAGAGCCTCGCAACCTGAGGCGCAGAGGCGCGAGCTCCAATAGCGGAAGAAGGGGCAGTGGACGGACCAGAAGCAGCCCCAGGCAGAGTCAGAGCAGGAGCGTCATCTCGGGAGATCAACGCCGACCTGCCCCTCATCGGAACCAAGGGTGGCTCCTCTCTCTCCGGGAGGACGCCGGCCTCGTCATCGTCATCAGGCAGGGTGCGGAGGATGTCAGCCTTGCACAAGGGGGAGGTCTCCCCCATCCCCTCGGGAGTCGCCTCCGAGTCACGCTCCTCGCTCTCCACCTCTTCCCCCTCGTTGCGTCAATCACCAAAAGACACGTCCACCGGTGTCGTCGCCTCCGGAACCAGGCCTCGCTCGTCGAAGGTGGGCATGGTGTCCACAACCTGCGCCCCGTCCTTGCGAAGGAACAAGGGAGCCACGGCACTTGGCGGGTACTCCTGGTCATCCCCGACCAAGACGCGGAGAGCCACGGCCAGCTCCTCGTTAGCCGAGGCCCCCGGACTCAGGCAAAGCTTGTCTTCTTCGCCCCCAAGCGTCCACAAGGGGCGCGAGCGCGCCTGGAGCGGAGCCACCCGTAGCATCAGGAACTCCCACAGGAGTAAGACCCCTATTAGCTTCGTCGCCTTCGTGTTGCCCGGCTTCAGGTCGGCGGTCATCTTCTCCAGCACCGACGTCACCCGGTCATTAGTAAGCTTCACGCGGGACCACCCCTCGCCAGACTAGGGCATCTCCGTCGGAAGCCTCAACCCGGGATGGACACACTTGGCATCCACCATGACCCACTTGCTCCTGAAGCCGTCGGCCTTCTTCCAGGCCTTCGAGATCGCGTTGGCCTTGCCGGCCGCGACTAAGTTGGCACACCCTGAGGTGTGGCCGTTGTTGATCCAGAGGAAGAAGAAGTGGCGCAGCAGTGCCATGGACGGCATCACCCCGACATACGCCTCACAGTAGAAGGCGAAGATCGGCAAGAGAAGAACGGAGTTGGGATGGAGATGGAGAGCTTGCAACTTGTAATGGTGGAGGGAGGCATAGAAGAAGTCGGATAAGGGGGAACCAGGCCAACGACGACGCTGCTCATAAAGAAGGGGTAGAAGGTGCTCCCCTGAGCCACCAGCTCGGCGGAGCCGGCCCAGAACTCGGTCTTCCCCTTCTCGTTGCTCTCCCCCGCCGTTAGCAGGCGTGTGGTGGCGAGGCTCTTCTCCGAGACATTGGGCGCTTCCAGAGCCCGCTCGTACCAAGCGGGCGGCACGACAGCCTTGTCCTTGTGGGGCGCCATTGGTAGAAAGCTCGGAAGGGGATTGGAGCAGATCGGGAGATTTCGAAAGCAAGGAGCGAGAAAGGGGATGTGGAGCAAGGTGAAGGAAAGAAATGAAGGCCAGCGTTGCCCGCGCCAGCCTTTTGTCAGATGGGCAGTTGCCGAGGCAGCATGGGGAAGCGGAGACACCCACTTCCAATCAATCGCCACGCGTCGATCAAGGCCACAGGCTGTTGGGGCCCCGGCGCTCCACACTTGCACTTTCGCTTCGCCTCGAAGCCAAGCCCGAGCGCGCCTTGGGCCCGGGGGCTACTGTCAGTGTCCTGGGAACGGGGGTCCCCAGACTTGCCTGCATGCGGCCTACGGCGTGGCTCCACCAGCGGCCCTGTATGGCCCATCTTCACCAACAAACACTCAAGACCCTCACGAGGGGCCAAGCCTCGCGAGGCAGACATCACAAGACCTCCTCGGGAGCGGCCTCACCAGGCTGGATCGCGAGGGGCGGAGAGATCAAGGCAAGGGACACCTTGCGAGGTTCCTGTGACGCAAGCCATGACGACTGGAGCTAGGTGGGCACCAGGCGGGCGACAGCGTGCAGTGTACTTGTTTCCTCTTTGGTGCTAAAGGGGCAAGCGCAGGCGAGGAGTCCCGAGGCATCACGCAAAGGTTTCCATATCGGTGCAACGAGACCAAGACCAGCAGGACGGGAAGACAGAGGTTACCGTGGAGCCTTGTAACACCTCGGATGTAACTTGCCATATTTGTAACTCCAACTCTTGCCATTTTCGGCTATGTGTTATGATATTTCCCTCCGTGGTTGAGTTTCCTTCATTTTTGCTTTTTGTTCGTGTCATGCATTTCATATCATGTCATCATGTGCATTGCATTCGCATACGTGTTCGTCTCATGAATCCGAGCATTTTCCCCGTTGTCCGTTTTGCAATCCAGCGCTCCTATGTCCCCCGGCGTCCCCTTTTACCTTTTTCCGTGTGCGGGTATTAAACTTGCTCGGAATGGAACGAGGTTTGTCAAGCGGCCTTGGTATAGCACCGGTAGACCGCCTGTCAAGTTTCGGGTCATTTGGAGGTCGTTTGATACTCCAACGGTTAACCGGGTAACGTAAAGGCCTCGCGTGTGTTGCAGCCCAAAACCCCACCAAAACAGCCCAATAACTCATCTAAGACACTCCCATGTCCATCGCCGTTCGATCACGATCGTGTGGGCGAAAACCGCACTCCATTTGGAGCTTGCTAGCCCTCTCTACCTATAAATATAGCCCCTCTCCCGAGATTTGCGGATGAAACACCCCTAACCCTAGCTTCCCGCACCTCCACCGCCACCGGACGTGTCCAGGCCGCGCCGGACGCCGTCCGCCGCCGTCCGCGGCCAACCACAGGCCGCCACGTGGCACCCGGTCGCCCGAACGCCGCCGGCCCGCCGGCCCAGCGCCGGCCCTCCCGAGCCCGCGCCCTCCTCCCGCGGCGCCGCGCCGCCTCCCGCGCCGCGCCCGCCGTTCACCGCCCGCCGCTGCCGCAGTCCGCCGCCGCCCGGCGCCGGCCCCGCGTCGCCGACCCCGCCGCCGTCCGCCGATCCGGCGCGGATCCCGCGCCGTCTCGCGCCGTCCGCGTCCGCCGCCTCGCCGCCACCCCGTGTCCCGCGCCCCGCCCGCCGGCGTCCTCCTCCTCCTTGCTCCGGCCGCCGCGGCCCGCGATTCCGGCCAGATCCGCCGCCCGCCTCGGGACCCGCTCCTTCAAACCCTAGGTGAAATTTCGGCTAAGTCCTTTCTTCTGTCATAATATCTTGCCATGTTCATCGCATCATAACTTTGCACACGTGGCTCCGTTTTGGGTGTATAGCATATCAAATTGTTCGTCTCGATGAGTAAGTCGTTTAATCTCATCGCATCATTTACATTTGAGCTCATCTTGATGCCCGAAATGCTGTTGGAAGAGGGCTATGTGATGTTAGTTTCAGATCTGTTTCAGAACTTGCACTTTTGTCATTTTTGCCATGATTGATGTGTGCACCCTATGAAGTTGAGTCCTACATGTGTTTTGTAATATGATATGACATCTTTCAAGAGGTGTATGCCCTGTATTTTTGTGATCCTTGGGGTGACTAGCACAAGCATGCAAACTAGAGTACTTAATGTTGCTGATTTCAGAGACTTAATAATTTCACTAAGTCATTGCCTGCTGTTATTTTAATGCCATGTGTTCATGTTGTTTCCGAGAGATCTATGCCTCTTTTGAGCATGATAATTAAGAGTGTTTCGAGCATATGGACTTGCTCTATCCATCCGTTCCTTTGTTTGTATTTATGGAGTGCCATATCTTGAGTCAATCGAGTTCTACTTTTGCTATAAAATGTTTCCTGGCAGACTGTTTACATGTTATTCGACTTTGCCAAGCTTGTTGTAGTTGATCCTTGCTTGCTATGATGTTGTTCTTGCCATGTCTAGCTTCTATGCCATGTCTTCTTGATGTATGTATGCTTAGTTTATCATGCAATGCTCTGTAGTGAGTGCATCGAGCTATTAAACATGCCTAGTTGTTATCTGTTTTTGACATGTCCAGTTTTCTGCTGGCTGAAACCTGTAACGAAACTTGCTTAATTGAGATGGGTGTTATTATATTTTATGATCCTTTTTGGCTCATGGTCAGTAAAGGACTTTTGTTAAGTGCTTTGAGTATATTCATGACGTGCCTTATTTTGCTATGTCCTGTTCCTGTAGCATGGTGTTTGCTTGCTCTAAACATGCCTTCCTGATGTTAGTTTCTGGCATGTTATTTTCACTAAGTCTGTGAACCTGTTATCTTTTGCACTTTTGCCATGCTTCTTTGAACCTGTTATGGTGTGATTTAGCCGTAGTTCCATGTTCATCTTTTGTCAAGCATCGTGAGTAGATCACTTTCATATGCTTTCTTGATATGTTTGGGTGCAGTAGCTTAATTTCTTGTGGCTTGCTAAGTAGCATCATGCTGTTAATGGCAGAATCTTGTCATTCTTGTTTTGCTTGTCATTTGCAAACCGTGCATCCGATTCCGGTGATCTTTATATCGATTTCAACCGAAATCACCTCATCTTTCCAGCGGCATACTTGGTTTGCCAAGATTATGCCTTGTTCATCTTTTCCTTCCGGAGTATGCATATGCATTGCATACCACATCTCGAATATCATGCCATGTTTTGCATCATGTTGTTTGTGCATTGCATCGTGCTTGATGTTTGTCCCCTTTGTTTGTGTTCTTATATTGGGTAGAGCCGGAAGACGAGTACGTGAACGAGGAACCTGTTGAGAACGCTTTCGAAGACCAAGCTTTTGACAACTCTGAGAACCTTGCAGGCAAGATGACCATACCCTCGAAATCACTTCTATCTTTACTTGTCAGATGCTTGCTCTTTTGCTATGCCTATGCTGCGATACCTACCACTTGCTATATCATGCCACCCATATTGCCATGTGAGCCCCTAACCATCCATGTACTAGCAAACCGTTGATTGGCTATGTTACCGCTTTGCTCAGCCCCTCTTATAGCGTTGTTAGTTGCAGGTGAAGATGAGGTTTAATCCTTGTTGGAACATGGACATGTTGTTCCTTGTTGGAACATGTTTACTTGTTGGGATATCACAATACCTCTTTTTTAATTAATGCATCTATATACTTGGTAAAGGGTGGAAGGCTCTGCCTTATGCCTGGTGTTTTGTTTCACTCTTGCCACCCTAGTTTCCGTCATACCGGTATTATGTTCCTTGATTTTGCGTTGCTTAGACGGTTGGGTGATTTATGGGACCCCCTTGACAGTTCGCTTTGAATAAGACTCCTCCAGCGAGGCCCAACCTTGGTTTTACCATTTGCCTACCACCTACACCTTTTCCCCCTGGTTTTCGCGAGCCCGAGGGTCATCTTTATTTTAGCCCCCTCGGACCAGTGCTCCTCTGGGTGCTGGCCCGAAACGAGCGGACTGCGGGGCCCCCTCGGGGAAACTCGAGGCTTGGTTTTACTCGTAGGATGTCTCATCCGGATGTGCCCTGAGACTGAGATATGTGCAGCTCCTATCAGGATTTGTCGGCACAATCGGGCGGCTTTGCTGGACTTGTTTTATTACTGCCGAAATGTCTTGTAGTCCGGGATTCCGAGACTGATCAGGTCTTCCTGGTAGAAGGAATATCCTTCGTGGACCGTGAGAGCTTATAATGGGCTAAGTTGGGACACCCCTGCAGGGTTTTATATTTCGAAAGCCGTGCCCGCGGTTATGAGGCAGATGGGAATTTGTTAATGTCCGGTTGTAGAAAACCCGAAGTTGACCTTAATTAAAACACATCAACCGCGTGTGTAACCGTGATGGTCTCTTCTCGGCGGGGTCCGGGAATTGAACATGGTGTTGGAGTTATGTTTGACGTAGGTTGTTCTAGGATCACTTCTTGATCACTTCTAGATTCACGACCGTGCTTTGCTTCTCTTCTCGCTCTCTTTTGCGTTGTTAGCCACCATATATGCTAGTCGCTTGCTGCAGCTCCACCTCACAACCCCATCCTACCTATAAGCTTAAATAGTCTTGATCTCGCGGGTGTGAGATTGTTGAGTCCCCGTGACTCACAGATTCTACCACAATAGTTGCAGGTACCAACGATGCCAGTGCAGATGACGCGACCGAGCTCACGTGGGAGTTCGACGAGGAACGTGGCCGTTACTATGTGTCTTTTCCTGATGATCAGTAGTGGAGCCCAGTTGGGGGTATCGGGGATCTGTGTAGCATTTGGGATAGTCTTCTTTCATTTTGGTACCGTAGTCGGACCTTGAGTGTAATTTGAATGATGGATGTTTATTTATGTATTGTGTGAAGTGGCGACTGTAAGCCAACTATGTATCTCTTTCCCTTATGTATTACATGGGTTGTGTGAAGATTACCTCACTTGCGACATTGCTTTCAATGCGGTTATGCCTCTAAGTCGTGCCTCGACACGTGGGAGATATAGCCGCATCGAGGGCGTTACAAGTTGGTATCAGAGCCTTCCCCGACCTTAGGAGCCCCCACTGATTGATCGTTTTTAGCGGCCGAGTTGTGTCTAGAAAAATCTTTTGAGTCATCTAAGAATTATATATCAGAGAGTTTAGGAATTCTTTTTACTTCCCAGTCTCCTCATCGCTCTGGTAAGGCATCCTGACGTAGAGTTTTGACTCTTCTCTTCTCAAATTTCACTAAAAAAAAATTTTAGGATCACGCGGGTATCTTACAATCGTTCCGATGGTTTTATGATGACAACATTGTCTTGGTTGCCTCCCGTCAGCAGGGGTTTAGTGGAGGTGTCCTGGGGAGTTGAGCTCCGAGGTGTTGTCATCATAATTTTATCGTTACAGTTCTGGAATACCTGAGTTTAGTACGCCGACATCGAAAATCTCTTTTGTACAGTTGTTGGTGAGATAACCCTGATAGCCCAGTACTGAGGCGAGTGCGGGAGTATTGCCATGACTCGTATAACGGATGCTTTTCGAAGGTTGAGGTAGACGATTTCCGAAGGTTTCTTGGTTATGTGTTGAAGGATGGATACAGCTGGATCTAGGTATTGTTAGTTTGGGTGATATATTTTGTGTCCCCTGTATCCCCAACACCTGATTGCATAACCAGAAAGTTTCAGGAGTTTATAAGTGGGAATTCATGTAGCTCTAGTATTTCTTCCCGCAGATATTTGGTTCGTGATTGGGTAATCCTTACCAAGTATTTGTTCACATCCGTACCTTGTTGATTTTATTCCATACCTTTTTTCTAAGTGGCTTCTCAACTTATGGAAGTGTGATGATTTACTTTGGAATTCATTCGTTCATTCTCGTTCGGATGTTTATTGTGAAGACTATATGTTGCAATTTCGATCCTTTGATTCAGCTTGAATATATATCTTTTCAAGATGCTAATGGATGTCACCCTCTTCAGGATGGCTCCGCCAACGCGTCAGAATCCCGAACGCAATGAAGGAAGTCAGGCTAATCCTCCGCCACCACCTCCGCCTCCGGAGGCATGGCAAGCCCTGATGACTTCCACAAATGCCAACGCTCAGATTCTGATTCAGCTCTTGCAAGATCGCAACCAAGGGCAAGGTAATCAGGAAAATCAAGGCCAAGGCAACAATCAGCTGCATTTCGCTACCCTCATTCAGTTCCTTGCAAATCAGCCAAAGACCTTCAGCTACTGTGTCGAGGCCACAGACTCCGATGATTGGCTAGTGGATATCAGCAAGCATTTTGAATGTAGCAATGTCAGATCTGAGGACTTTGTCAAGTTTGCCTCTTTTCAACTCAAGGATCAAGCTGCTGAATGGTTCCAGCAATACAAAGATTCCAGAGGAGGTCGTGTGATTACCTGGGATGATTTCCGCCGTGACTTAAAAGCTCATCACAATCCAGAAAGTGTTGTTGAGAGTAAGCGTGAGGAATTCCGCAATCTCAAGCAAGGCATCATGTCTGTGTATCAATACAACACTCAGTTCCAGAAGCTCTCTCGCTTTGCTAAGCAGGACATCCCTGATGAGAAGAGTATGATCTACCAATTCAGGCGTGGTCTCAGAGAAGATTTGCAACTAGATCTCGTGCTTTTCGGCCGTTAAAGTATGATGAAGTCTACAACATGGCGCTGAAACAAGAAGCTGCTCAGCTCAAGTGTGAGGCATCTAAGAAGAGAGTCAGAGACGCAGTTCAGTCTTCTTCTTCCTCACTTGTGGCAGCTAAGCAACAGAAGTTCTGGTTGCCTCCTCCTCCTCCGTTTCGTCAGCCTTATCAGCAGAAGAACTCAGGTGGTCGTGGATCTTCCCACCCACCCAACCTTGGCTATCAGAACAAGTCTCGGAATCAAGCTCCAAGGACAAATGCTCCTTACTATCGTCCGCTCTCAGAGGTGACTTGCAGGAAATGTCAGCAAAAGGGTCACTATGCGGACAAGTGCTTCAACCAAAGGCGCCTTCCGCCTCCTCCTCCTGTGAAATCTTCAAACAATGCAGTGGTCAAGCATAATTCCAAGTCTGCAAAGGTGAACATGTTGAATGCAGCTCAAGCGGAGGATTCTTCTGAAGTGATCATGGGTAATCTCTCAGTTAATGATATTCCTGCAAAAGTCTTATTTGATACCGGTGCATCGCATTCTTTCATGTCATATCCGTTTGCATCGAAGCATAATGTTGACACAGAGATTTTGTCCAAAGTTATGCAAGTTGTTTCTCCTGGAAAACTCCTGTCTTCTAGATTGGTTGCTCCCGATGTCTCTGTCAAGATGGGTGACTATATATTTCTGGCTAAACCAATTGTTCTTGGTGACTCTGATATTGATCTTTTTCTCGGGATGGACTAGCTTTCTAAGCACAAGGCTCAGCTTGATTGTGCTGCCAGGGAAATTCAATTGACTCACTCTTCTGATGATGTGATCATCTATGCCGCTCGTGATGATACCATTCGGTTATTTTCTCTCAATGAGAAGGGCGAACTAGATGCTATCTCTCAGATTCCAGTCGTTTGTGAGTACCAAGATGTCTTTCCAGAAGAGCTTCCGGGTATGCCTCCTCACCGGCCAGTTGAATTCGTTATTGATCTTGAGCCTGGCACGGAACCCGTTTGCAAGCGTCCATACAAGATTGGGCCAAAAGAGTTGAAGGAATTGAAGAAACAACTCGATGAACAAGAGCGTCTGGGTCTGATCAGACCGAGTTCTTCTCCTTGGGGTTGTGGTGTTCTTTTTGTCCAGAAGAAGGATGGCATGGACCGACTTTGCGTCGATTACCGTCCATTGAACAAGAAGACAATCAAGAACAAGTATCCACTTCCCAACATCAATGAGCTTTTTGAGCAACTTAAAGGTGCTAAAGTGTTCTCCAAGCTTGACCTTCGTATGGGTTATCATCAAATTCGCATTCGTGAAGAAGATATTCCCAAGACAGCATTCAGAACAAGCTTTGGTTCTTATGAATATACTGTCATGTCATTCGGCCTTGTCAATGCTCCTCCAACATTCACTCGCTTGATGAATTTCATCTTCAACCCCTACACCAATGAATTTGTCTTGGTCTATCTCGATGATATTTTGGTCTTCTCCAAGAATAAGAAGGATCATGCCATACATTTGCGATTGGTGCTCGACAAGCTCAGAGAGTACCAATTATATGCGAAGTTCTCCAAATGTGAATTTTGGCTTGATGAAGTTCTTTACCTTGGGCATATCAACTCTCCCAAGGGCATTGCTATTAATCAAGAGAGGGTGTCTGCAGTTTTGAATTGGGAACCTCCTCAGAATGTCAAGCAGCTTCGCAGTTTTCTTGGATTGCAAGCTATTGCCAAAGATTCATTGAGAATTTCTCAAAGATTGCAAAGCCTCTTTCCAACCTCCTCCAGAAGCATGTGAAGTATGTCTGGTCTCCTGAGTGTGACGTTGCTTTCAACACGATCAAAGAGAAACTCGTCACTGCTCCAGTTTTGACTCCTCCTGACGATGACAAGCCTTATGAAGTTTTCTGTGATGCTTCTCTGTAACGCCCCCGATGTAACTTGCCCTAATTGTAATCCAACTCTTGCCATTTTCGGCTATGTGCTATGAGATATTCCCTCCGTGGTTGGGTTCTCTCCGTTTTGCATTTTGGTCATGTCATGCATTTCATATCATGTCATCATGCGCATCGCATTCGCATACGCGTTCGTCTCATAAATTCGAGCATATTTCCCGTTGTCCGTTTTGCAATCCGGCGCTCCTATGTCTCTCTGCGTCCCCTTTTACATTTCTTAGTGAGCGGGTATTAAACATTCTCGGAATGGACCGAGGCTTGACATGTGGCCTTGGTATAGCACCGGTAGACCGCCTGTCAAGTTTCGGGTCAAACGGAGTTCGTTTGGTACTCCAACGGTTAACCGGGTAACCGTGAAGGCCTCGTGTGTGTTGCAGCCCAACACCCCTTCAAAACAGCCCAATAACCCATCTAAGTCACTCCCATGTCCTCCGCCGTTCGATCACGATCGCGTGGGCGAAAACCGCACTCCGTTTGGAGCTCCCTAGCTCCTTCTGTCTATAAAAACGTCTCCCCCGTCCAAATCTGGGAGAGAAACACCCCCTAACCCTAATTTTTTCCTCGAATTCCGTGCAAACAGCCCACCGCCGCACTGTTCATCCGCGCCGCCGCCCGCGTCCAGTCAGGCCGCGCCACGCGTCCCCCCGTGTCCACTTCGCCGCCGGCCCGCGGGGCCCAGGGCAGGCCCGCCCGGGCCCGCGCGCGCCGCCCTGCGCCCCCGCGCGCATCGCCGCCCGCCTCGGCCTCCCGCCGTCGCCCGCCGCCGCCTCCGCGCCGGTCGCCGCCTCCTCCACCGCGCCACCGCGCCGCCCCGCACTTCGCCGGCGGCGGATCCGGCCAGATCCGGCCCGCCCCGACCTCTCCTCCGCCTCCTCGCCTCCGAGATCCGGCGAGCCGCCAGATCCGCCGCTCCCTCCGGCGAACATCGTAAACCGTGCCGGCAGGGTTGACTTCTTCCCCCTCTCGTTTTTCTCTGTCCTCTAAGTTTTGCAATATCATCACGTGTTCATCATGCCGTAACTTTGCATCTGTAGCTCCGTTTCGCGCGTATAATATGTCATTTTGTTCGCCTCGAAGAGTACATCATTTTGTTCCATTGCATAATTTTCATTTGAAGTCATCTTGATGCCCGAAATGCTGTTAGAAGAGAGCTAGTTGATGTTAGTTGCTGGATCTTATCCGAACATGCACTTTTGTCATTTTTGCCATGATTGATGTGTACCTACTATGAAGTTGAGTCCTACATGAGTTTTGTAATATGCCATGTTACCTATCCAGAGGATTTTTCCATGTACTTTTATGATCTATGTGGTGATTAGTTCAAGCTTGCAAAGTAGGGATGATGATATTGCTGTTTTCAGAGACTTAGTGATTTCACTAAGTCCCTGACTTTTGTTATTATCATGCCATGTATTCATGTTGTTTCTGGGAGATCCATTCATAATTTGAGCATGATCAGTAAGGGAGTTTTGAACTTGAGTATTTTCATAGCCTTTGTTTGCAATTATGGGATGCCATAGCTTGAGTCAATCGAGCTCTACTTTTGCTTCAAAATATTGCTGGCAGATTGTTTACATGTTATTCGATTTTGCCAAGCTTAGTGTAGTTGATCCTTGCATGATATGATGTTATTCTTGCCATGTATAGTTACTATGCCATGTCTTCTTGATGCATGTATGTTTAGTTAATCATGAAATGCTCTGTAGTGAGTGCATCGAGCTCTCGAACATGCCTAGTCGTTAACAGTTTCCTGCCATGTCCAGTTTTCTGCTAAGTCTGAAACCTGTAACGAAACTTGCTTAATTGACTTGGGTGTAATCATATTTTCTGATCCTTTTTGGCTTATGGTCAGTAAGATACTTTTGTCAAGTGCTATGAGTAGATTCATGCCATGCCTTACTTTGCTATGTTCTGAACCTGGAGCATGTTGTTTCGCTGCTCTGAACTTGTCATCCTGATGTTGTTTTCCTGACTTGCTGTTATTTCACTAAGTCTGTGAATCTGTTACTAGTTGTACTTTTGCCATGCTTGTTTGAACCTGTTATGATGTGAATTAGCCGAAGCTCAGTGTTCATCTTTTGTCGTGCATCTTGAGTAGATTACTGTCATATGCTTTGTTGCCATGTTTGGGCGCAGTAGCTTAATTATTTGTTGCTTGCTAAGTAGCATCATGCTGTTTATGGCAGATTCGTGTCATTCTTGTTTTGCTCGCCATTTGCAAACCGTGCATCCGATTCCGGTGATCTTTATATCGATTTCAACCGAAATCACCTCATCTATCCAGCGGCATGCTTGGTTTGCCAAGATTATGCCCTGTTCATCCTTGTCTTTCCGGAGCATGCATACGCATTGCATATCACCTCTCGCATATCATGCCATGTTTTGCATCATGTTGATTGCGCATTGCATCGTGGTTGATATTGGTTCCTTTGCTTGTTCTCTTGTCTTGGGTAGAGCCGGGAGACGAGTACGTGAACGAGGAACCTGTTGAGAACGTTTACGAGGACCAAGCTTTCGACAACTCTGAGAACCTTGCAGGCAAGATGACCATACCCTCGAAATCACTTCTATCTTTGCTTGCTAGATTGCTCGCTCTTTTGCTATGCCTATGCTGCGATACCCACCACTTGCTTTATCATGCCTCCTATATTGCCATGTCAGCCCCTAACCATCCATGTCCTAGCAAACCGTTGTTTGGCTATGTTACTGCTTTGCTCAGCCCCTCTTATAGCGTTGTTAGTTGCAGGTGAAGATGAAGTTTGTTCCTTGATTGGAACATGGACTTGTTGTTCCTTGTTGGAATATGTTTACTTGTTGGGATATCACAATATCTCTTATTTAATTAATGCATCTATATACTTGGTAAAGGGTGGAAGGCTCGGCCTTATGCCTGGTGTTTTGTTCCACTCTTGCCACCCTAGTTTCCGTCATACCGGTGTTATGTTCCCGGAGTTTGCGTTCCTTACACGGTTGGGTGATTTATGGGACCCCCTTGACAGTTCGCTTTGAATGAGACTTTTCCAGCAAGGCCCAACATTGGTTTTACCAGTTGCCACCTAGCCTTTTTCCCTTGGGTTCTGCAGACTCAAGGGTCATCTTTATTTTAAACCCCCGGGCCAGTTCTCCTTCGATTGCTGGTCCAAACTAGAGCCCTTTGCAGCGCCACCTCGGGGCAACTCGAGGGCTGGTTTTAGTTGTACGGACTGCTCATCCGGATGTGCCCTGAGACCGAGATATGTGCAGCTCCTATCAGGATTTGTCGGCACAATCGGGCGGCTTTGCTGGACTTGTTTTATTGCTGTTGAAATGTCTTGTAGTCCGGGATTCCGAGATTGATCGGGCCTTCCCGGTAGAAGGAATATCCTTCGTTGACCGTGAGAGCTTATCATGGGCTAAGTTGGGACACCCCTACAGGGTATTATCTTTCGAAAGCCGTGCCCGCGGTTATGAGGCAGATGGGAATTTGTTAATGTCCGGTTGTAGAAAACCCGAAGTTGACCTTAACTAAAACACATCAACCGCGTGTGTAACCGTGATGGTCTCTTCTCGGCGGGGTCCGGGAAGTGAACACGGTTGTTGGAGTTATGCCTGACGTAAGTTGTTTCAGGATCACTTCTTGATCATTTCTAGCTTCACGACCGTGCTTTGCCTTCTCTTCTCGCTCTCTTTTGCGCTATAGCCACCATATGCTAGTCGCTTGCTGCAGCTCCACCTCACTATCCTTTTCCCACCTTTAAGCTTAAATAGTCTTGATCTCGCGGGTGTGAGATTGCTGAGTCCCCGTGGCTCAAAGATATTATCACCTCAGTTGCAGGTACCAACGATGTCAGTGCAGATGACGCGACCGAGCTCACTTGGGAGTTCGATGAGGAACGTGGCCGTTACTATGTTTCTTTTCCAGATGATCAGTAGTGGAGCCCAGTTGGGTGATCCGGGGATCTGTTTAGCATTTGGGGTAGTCTTCTTTCATTTTGGTACCGTAGTCGGACCTTGAGTGTAATCTGTTTGATGGATGTTATTTATGTACTTGTGTGAAGTGGCGATTGTAAGCCAACTATGTATCTCTCTCCTTTATTTATTACATGGATTGTGTGAAGATTACCTCACTTGCGACATTGCTTTCAATGCGGTTATGCCTCTAAGTCGTGCCTCGACACGTGGGAGATATAGCCGCATCGAGGGCGTTACAAGTTGGTAATCAGAGCCTTTCCCGACCTTAGGAGCCCCCACTGTTTGATCGTCTTTAGTGGCCGAGTTGTGTCTAGAAAAATGTTTTGAGTCATTTAGGAATTATATATCGGAGAGTTTAGGAATTCTTTTTACTTCCCAGTCCCTTCGACCTTCTGGTAAGGCATCCTGACGTAGAGTTTTGACTCTTCTCTTCTCAAATTTCACTAAATTTTTTTTTTAGGATCACGCGGGTATATTACAATCGTTCCGATGGTTTTATGATGACAACATTGTCTTGGTTGCCTCCTGACATTTAGGGGTTGTGGCAGTGTCCCGGGGAGTTGAGCTCCGAGGTGTTGTCGTCATAATCTTATCGTTGCGGTTTTGGAATACCTGAATTTAGTACGACCGACATCGAAAATCTCTTTTGTACAGTTGTTGGTGAGATAACCTGATAGCCCAGTACTGTGGCGAGTGCAGGAGTATTGCCATGACTTGTATAACGGATGTGTTTTCGAAGGTTGAGGTAGACGATTTCCGAAGGTTTCTTGGTTATGTGTTGAAGGATGGATACAGCTGGTTGTAGGATTTGCTAGTTTGGGTGAGATATTATGCTTCCCCTGTATCCCCAACACCTGATTGCATAACCAGAAAATTTCGGGAGTTTATAAGTGGGAATTCATGTAGCCTTAGTATTTCTTCCGCAGATATTTGGTTTGTGATTGGGTAATCATTACCAAGTATTTGTTCACTTCCGTACCTTGTTGATTTTATTCCTTACCATGTTCTAAGTGGCTTCTCAGCTTTGGAAGTGTGATAATTTTCATTGGAATTCATTCGTTCATTCTCGTTCGAATGTTAATTGTGAAGACTATATGTTGCAATTTCGTTCCTTTGATTCAGCTTCAATATATCTCTGTCAAGATGCTAATGGATGTCACCCTCTTCAGGATGGCTCCGCCTACTCGTCTGAATCTGGAACGCAATGATGGAGATCAGGCTAACCCTCCGCCACCACCTCCGCCTCCGGAAGCCTGGCAAGCCTTGATGACTGCCACAAATGCCAATGCTCAGATTCTGATTCAGCTCTTGCAAGATCGCAACCAGGGTCAAGCTAATCAAGAGAATCAAGGCCAAGGCAACAATCAGCCGCACTTTGCTTCACTGAACCAGTTCCTTGCTAATCAGCCAAAGACCTTCAGCTACTGTGTCGAGGCCACAGACGCAGATGATTGGCTCGTGGACATCAGCAAGCATTTCGAGTGCAGCAATGTCAGACCTGAGGACTTTGTCAAGTTTGCCTCTTTTCAACTCAAAGATCAAGCTGCTGAGTGGTTCCAGCAATACAAAGATTCCAGAGGAGGTCGTGTGATCACTTGGGATGATTTCCGCCGTGACTTCAAAGCGCACCACATTCCAGAAAGTGTTGTTGAGCTTAAGCGTGAGGAATTCCGCAATCTCAAGCAAGGCAACATGACTGTCTATCAATACAACACTCAGTTCCAGAAGCTTTCTCGTTTTGCAAGGCAAGACATTCCTGATGAGAAGAGTATGATCTACCAGTTTAGGCGTGGTCTCAGAGAAGATCTGCAGCTTGCTCTCGTGCTTTTCGAGCCATTAAAGTATGATGAATTTTACAACATGGCACTGAAACAAGAAGCTGCTCAGCTCAAGTGTGAGGCATCTAAGAAGAGAGTCAGAGACGCAGTTCAGTCTTCTTCTTCCTCACTTGTGGCAGCTAAGCAACAGAAGTTCTGGTTGCCTCCTCCTCCTCCGTTCCGTCAGCCTTATCAGCAGAAGAATTCAAGTGGCCGTGGATCTTCCCACCCACCCAACCCTGGTTATCAGAACAAGTCTCAGAACCAAACTCCAAGGCCAAGTGCTCCTTACCATCGTCCGCTCTCAGAAGTGACTTGTAACAAATGTCAGCAGAAGGGTCACTATGCGAACAAGTGCTTCAACCAGAGGCGCCTTCCGCCTCCTCCTCCTGTGAAAGCTTCCAGCAATGCAGTGGTCAAGCATAATCCTAAGCATGCCAAGGTGAACATGTTGAATGCAGCTCAAGCAGAGGATTCTTCTGAAGTGATCATGGGTAATCTTCCTGTTAATGATATTCCTGCCAAAGTCTTATTTGATACAGGTGCATCACATTGTTTCATCTCAAGACCTTTTGCGTCTAAGCATGATTTCGTTACTCAAGTTTTGCCGAGACCTTTGTCTATTGTGTCCCCGGGTAAGCAATTGACTTCTCGAGTTTCGGTTCCGGATGTTTCCATCAAGATGGGCGACTATAAATTTCTATCTTCTCCAATGGTGCTTGGTGATTCTGATATTGATCTTATTCTCGGGATGGACTGGCTTTCTAAGCACAAGGCTCAGCTTGAGTGTGCTGCCAGGGAAATCAAATTGACTCACACTTCGAACGATGTGATCATCTATGCTTCTCGTGATGATACCATTCGGTTGTTTTCTCTCAATGAGATGGGTGAAATGGAGGCTATCTCTCAGATTCCAGTTGTTTGTGAGTACCAAGATGTTTTTCCAGAAGAGCTTCCGGGTATGCCTCCTCGCAGGCCAGTTGAATTCGTTATTGAGCTTGAGCCTGGCACGGAACCCGTTTGCAAGCGTCCTTACAAGCTTGGACCAGATGAGCTCAAGGAATTGAAGATTCAACTCGATAAACAAGAACGTCTGGGTCTGATCAGACCGAGTTCTTCTCCTTGGGGTTGTGGTGTTCTTTTTGTCAAGAAGAAGGATGGCACGGACCGACTTTGCGTCGATTACCGTCCATTGAACAAGAAGACTATCAAGAACAAGTACCCACTTCCCAACATCAATGAGCTATTTGAGCAACTCAAAGGTGCTAAGGTGTTCTCCAAGCTTGACCTTCGCATGGGTTATCATCAGATTCGCATTCATGAAGAAGATATTCCCAAGACAGCATTCAGAACAAGCTTTGGTTCTTATGAATATACTGTCATGTCTTTCGAACTTGTCAATGCTCCTCCGTATTTCACTCGATTGATGAATTTCATCTTCAACCCCTACATCAACGAATTTGTCTTGGTCTATCTCGATGATATTTTGGTCTTCTCCAAGAATAAGAAGGATCATGCCGAACATTTGCGATTGGTACTCGACAAGCTCAGAGAGTATCAACTATATGCGAAGTTCTCCAAATGTGAATTCTGGCTGGATGAAGTTCTTTATCTTGGTCATATCATCTCTGCCAAGGGCATCGCTGTTAATCCAGAGAGGGTGTCTGCAGTTTTGAATTGGAATCCTCCTCAGAATGTCAAGCAGCTTCGCAGTTTTCTTGGACTTGCAAGCTATTGCAGAAGATTCGTTGAGAATTTCTCCAAGATTGCCAAGCCTCTCTCCAACCTCCTCCAGAAGCATGTGAAATATGTCTGGTCTCCTGAGTGTGACGTTGCTTTCAACACTCTCAAAGAGAAACTTGTCACTGCTCCAGTTCTGACTCCTCCTGATGAATCCAAGCCTTATGAAGTATTCTGTGATGCTTCTCTCCAGGGCCTCGGTGCTGTGTTAATGCAAGAGAAGAAGGTTGTTGCCTATACCTCTCACCAGTTGAAGCCCAATGAAAGGAACTACCCCACTCACGATCTTGAATTGGCGGCAGTTGTCCACGCACTAATAACATGGAGACATCTCCTGTTGGGAAGGAAAGTGGACATTTTCACAGATCACAAGAGTCTCAAGTATATCTTCACTCAGCCTCATCTCAACCTCAGGCAAACTCGATGGGTCGAAATGATTCAAGAGTATAATCCGAGTATTGAATATACTCCAGGCAAGGCTAATGTGGTTGCAGACGCTTTGAGCAGAAAGGCTTACTGCAACAGCTTAATCCTCAAGCCTTTTCAACCGGATCTCTGTGAGGCTTTTCGCAAGTTGAATCTCCAAGTTGTTCCTCAAGGTGTTCTTGCCAACCTATTTGTCTCTCCTACTTTGGAAGATCAGATTCGTGAGGCACAATTGTTGGATACCATGGTGAAGAAGGTGAAACGTGGTATTGAAAAGAGCATCCCCAAATACAAGTGCTATCGAGTTGATGACAGAGATACTCTTTTCTTCGAGGACCGGATCGTGGTTCCAAAGGGTGATCTTCGTAAAGTCATTATGAACGAAGCGCACAACTCTCTCCTGTCTATTCATCCTGGAAGTTCAAAGTTGTACCATGACCTCAAGCAGTCGTATTGGTGGACTCGAATGAAGCGTGAGATCGCTCAATTCGTGAATGAGTGTGATGTCTGCAGAAGGGTGAAAGCAGAACACCAACGACCAGCTGGACTTCTCCAACCTCTTGCTATTCCAGAATGGAAGTTTGATCATATCGAAATGGACTTCGTGACTGGTTTTCCTAAGTCCAAGCGTGGAAATGATGCTATCTTCGTCGTCATCGACAAGCTCACCAAAGTGGCTCATTTTCTTCCTATCAAAGAGTCTATCACAGCAGCGCAGCTGGCAGAGCTCTACACCTCCAGAATTGTCTTGTTGCATGGCATTCCGCAATTGATCTCTTCAGACCGTGGCAGCATCTTTACCTCCAAATTTTGGGATTCTTTTCAGACGGCCATGGGCACCAACATCCGCTTCAGCACAGCTTTCCACCCTCAGACTAGTGGACAAGTCGAGCGTGTCAATCAAATTCTTGAAGATATGCTCAGAGCCTGTGTTATCTCTTTCGGCATGAAGTGGGAGGATTGTCTTCCTTATGCTGAGTTCTCTTACAACAACAGCTTTCAAGCCAGTTCGGGCAAAGCCCCATTCGAGATTCTTTATGGCAGAAAGTGCCGTACTCCTCTCAACTGGTCTGAAACCGGTGAACGCCAATTGCTCGGCAATGATTTGATCTCAGAGGCTGAGGCCATGTGCAAGGTGATTCGTGAGAACCTCAAGGCAGCGCAGTCGCGCCAGAAGAGCTATTACGATAGCAAACACCGTGATGTGGCATTCGAGATCGGAGACCATGTTTACCTCCGCGTCTCTCCAATGAAAGGAACTCGCCGCTTCGGTATCAAGGGGAAACTTGCCCCGCGATACGTCGGTCCCTTCAAGATCATCGGGAAACGAGGCGATCTCGCCTATCAACTTGAGCTCCCCTCCAACTTTGCAAATGTGCACGATGTATTCCACGTGTCACAGCTTCGCAAGTGCTTCAAGACGCCTGAGCGCACCATCAACTTCGAAGATATTGATCTTCAAGAAGATTTGTCTTATCATGAGCACCCAGTTGCTATTCTTGAGACAACTGAGCGCAAGACTCGCAACAAGTCAATCAAATTCCTCAAAGTGAAATGGTCACATCATTCAGACCGAGAGGCCACATGGGAGCGTGAAGACCACCTACGTTCTGAGTATCCGGAGTTCTTTCAGTCCTAGATCTCGGGACGAGATCCTCTCGTAGTGGTGGTGTGTTGTAACGCCCCCGATGTAACTTGCCATAATTGTAATCCAACTCTTGCCATTTTCGGCTATGTGCTATGAGATATTCCCTCCATGGTTGGGTTCTCTCCGTTTTGCATTTTGGTCATGTCATGCATTTCATATCATGTCATCATGCGCATCGCATTCGCATACGCGTTCGTCTCATAAATCCGAGCATCTTTCCCGTTGTCCGTTTTGCAATCCGGCGCTCCTATGTCTCTCTGCGTCCCCTTTTACATTTCTTCGTGAGCGGGTATTAAACATTCTCGGAATGGACCGAGGCTTGACATGTGGCCTTGGTATAGCACCGGTAGACCGCCTGTCAAGTTTCGGGTCAAACGGAGTTCGTTTGGTACTCCAACGGTTAACCGGGTAACCGTGAAGGCCTCGTGTGTGTTGCAGCCCAACACCCCTTCAAAACAGCCCAATAACCCATCTAAGTCACTCCCATGTCCTCCGCCGTTCGATCATGATCGCGTGGGCGAAAACCGCACTCCGTTTGGAGCTCCCTAGCTCCTTCTGTCTATAAAAACGTCTCCCCCGTCCAAATCTGGGAGAGAAACACCCCCTAACCCTAATTTTTTCCTCGAATTCCGTGCAAACAGCCCGCCGCCGCACTGTTCATCCGCGCCGCCGCCCGCATCCAGTCAGGCCGCGCCACGCGTCCCCCCGTGCCCACTTCGCCGCCGGCCCGCGGGGCCCAGGGCAGGCCCGCCCGGGCCCGCGCGCGCCGCCCCGCGCCCCCGCGCGCATCGCCGCCCGCCTCGGCCTCCCGCCGTCGCCCGCCGCCGCCTCCGCGCCGGTCGCCGCCTCCTCCACCGCGCCACCGCGCCGCCCCGCACTTCGCCGGCGGCGGATCCGGCCAGATCCGGCCCGCCCCGACCTCTCCTCCACCTCCTTGCCTCCGAGATCCGGCGAGCCGCTAGATCCGCCGCTCCCTCCGGCGAACATCGTAAACCGTGCCGGCAGGGTTGACTTCTTCCCCCTCTCGTTTTTCTCTAAGTCCTCTAAGTTTTGCAATATCATCACGTGTTCATCATGCCGTAACTTTGCATCTGTAGCTCCGTTTCGCGCGTATAATATGTCGTTTTGTTCGCCTCGAAGAGTACGTCATTTTGTTCCATTGCATCATTTTCATTTGAAGTCATCTTGATGCCCGAAATTCTGTTAGAAGAGAGCTAGTTGATGTTAGTTGCTGCATCTTATCCGAACATGCACTTTTGTCATTTTTGCCATGATTGATGTGTACCTCCTATGAAGTTGAGTCCTACATGAGTTTTGTAATATGCCATGTTACCTATCCAGAGGATTTTCCCATGTATTTTTATGATCTATGTGGTGACTAGTTCAAGCTTGCAAAGTAGGGATGATGATATTGCTGTTTTCAGAGACTTAGTGATTTCACTAAGTCCCTGACTTTTGTTATTATCATGCCATGTATTCATGTTGTTTCTGAGAGATCCATGCATAATTTGAGCATCATCAGTAAGGGAGTTTTGAACTTGCGTATTTGCTTAATCAATCCATGCCTTTGTTTGCAATTATGGGATGCCATAGCTTGAGTCAATCGAGCTCTACTTTTGCTTCAAAATATTGCTGGCAGATTGTTTACATGTTATTCGATTTTGCCAAGCTTGGTGTAGTTGATCCTTGCATGATATGATGTTATTCTTGCCATGTCTGGTTACTATGCCATGTCTTCTTGATGTATGTATGTTTAGTTAATCATGAAATGCTCTGTAGTGAGTGCATCGAGCTCTCGAACATGCCTAGTCGTTAACAGTTTCCTGCCATGTCCAGTTTTCTGCTAAGTCTGAAACCTGTAACGAAACTTGCTTAATTGACTTGGGTGTAATCATATTTTCTGATCATTTTTGGCTTATGGTCAGTAAGAGACTTTTGTCAAGTGCTATGATTAGATTCATGACATGCCTTACTTTGCTATGTTCTGAACTTGTAGCATGTTGTTTCGCTGCTCTGAACTTGTCATCCTGATGTTGTTTTCCTGACTTGCTGTTATTTCACTAAGTCTGTGAATCTGTTACTAGTTGTACTTTTGTCATGCTTGTTTGAACCTGTTATGATGTGAATTAGCCGAAGCTCAGTGTTCATCTTTTGTCGTGCATCTTGAGTAGATTACTGTCATATGCTTTGTTGCCATGTTTGGGTGTAGTAGCTTAATTATTTGTTGCTTGCTAAGTAGCATCATGCTGTTTATGGCAGATTCGTGTCATTCTTGTTTTGCTCGCCATTTGCAAACCGTGCATCCGATTCGGGTGATCTTTATATCGATTTCAACCGAAATCACCTCATCTATCCAGCGGCATGCTTGGTTTGCCAATATTATGCCCTGTTCATCCTTGTCTTTCCGGAGCATGCATACGCATTGCATATCACCTCTCGCATATCATGCCATGTTTTGCATCATGTTGATTGCGCATTGCATCGTGGTTGATATTGGTTCCTTTGCTTGTTCTCTTGTCTTGGGTAGAGCCGGGAGACGAGTACGTGAACGAGGAACCTGTTGAGAACGTTTACGAGGACCAAGCTTTCGACAACTCTGAGAACCTTGCAGGCAAGATGACCATACCCTCGAAATCACTTCTATCTTTGCTTGCTAGATTGCTCGCTCTTTTGCTATGCCTATGCTGCGATACCCACCACTTGCTTTATCATGTCTCCTATATGTCCATATCAGCCCCTAACCATCCATGTCCTAGCAAACCGTTGTTTGGCTATGTTACTGCTTTGCTCAGCCCCTCTTATAGCGTTGTTAGTTGCAGGTGAAGATGAAGTTTGTTCCTTGATTGGAACATGGACTTGTTGTTCCTTGTTGGAATATGTTTACTTGTTGGGATATCACAATATCTCTTATTTAATTAATGCATCTATATACTTGGTAAAGGGTGGAAGGCTCGGCCTTATGCCTGGTGTTTTGTTCCACTCTTGCCACCCTAGTTTCCGTCATACCGGTGTTATGTTCCCGGAGTTTGCGTTCCTTACACGGTTGGGTGATTTATGGGACCCCCTTGACAGTTCGCTTTGAATGAGACTTTTCCAGCAAGGCCCAACATTGGTTTTACCAGTTGCCACCTAGCCTTTTTCCCTTGGGTTCTGCAGACTCAAGGGTCATCTTTATTTTAAACCCCCGGGCCAGTTCTCCTTCGATTGCTGGTCCAAACTAGAGCCCTTTGCAGCGCCACCTCGGGGCAACTCGAGGGCTGGTTTTAGTTGTACGGACTGCTCATCCGGATGTGCCCTGAGACCGAGATATGTGCAGCTCCTATCAGGATTTGTCGGCACAATCGGGCGGCTTTGCTGGACTTGTTTTATTGCTGTTGAAATGTCTTGTAGTCCGGGATTCCGAGATTGATCGGGCCTTCCCGGTAGAAGGAATATCCTTCGTTGACCGTGAGAGCTTATCATGGGCTAAGTTGGGACACCCCTGCAGGGTATTATCTTTCGAAAGTCGTGCCCGCGGTTATGAGGCGGATGGGAATTTGTTAATGTCCGGTTGTAGAAAACCCGAAGTTGACCTTAACTAAAACACATCAACCGCGTGTGTAACCGTGATGGTCTCTTCTCGGCGGGGTCCGGGAAGTGAACACGGTTGTTGGAGTTATGCCTGACGTAAGTTGTTTCAGGATCACTTCTTGATCATTTCTAGCTTCACGACCGTGCTTTGCCTTCTCTTCTCGCTCTCTTTTGCGCTATAGCCACCATATGCTAGTCGCTTGCTGCAGCTCCACCTCACTATCCTTTTCCCACCTTTAAGCTTAAATAGTCTTGATCTCGCGGGTGTGAGATTGCTGAGTCCCCGTGGCTCAAAGATATTATCACCTCAGTTGCAGGTACCAACGATGTCAGTGCAGATGACGCGACCGAGCTCACTTGGGAGTTCGATGAGGAACGTGGCCGTTACTATGTTTCTTTTCCAGATGATCAGTAGTGGAGCCCAGTTGGGTGATCCGGGGATCTGTTTAGCATTTGGGGTAGTCTTCTTTCATTTTGGTACCGTAGTCGGACCTTGAGTGTAATCTGTTTGATGGATGTTATTTATGTACTTGTGTGAAGTGGCGATTGTAAGCCAACTATGTATCTCTCTCCTTTATTTATTACATGGATTGTGTGAAGATTACCTCACTTGTGACATTGCTTTCAATGCGGTTATGCCTCTAAGTCGTGCCTCGACACGTGGGAGATATAGCCGCATCGAGGGCGTTACAAGTTGGTAATCAGAGCCTTTCCCGACCTTAGGAGCCCCCACTGTTTGATCGTCTTTAGTGGCCGAGTTGTGTCTAGAAAAATGTTTTGAGTCATTTAGGAATTATATATCGGAGAGTTTAGGAATTCTTTTTACTTCCCAGTCCCTTCGACCTTCTGGTAAGGCATCCTGACGTAGAGTTTTGACTCTTCTCTTCTCAAATTTCACTAAAAAAAATTTTTAGGATCACGCGGGTATATTACAATCGTTCCGATGGTTTTATGATGACAACATTGTCTTGGTTGCCTCCTGACATTTAGGGGTTGTGGCAGTGTCCCGGGGAGTTGAGCTCCGAGGTGTTGTCGTCATAATCTTATCGTTGCGGTTTTGGAATACCTGAATTTAGTACGACCGACATCGAAAATCTCTTTTGTACAGTTGTTGGTGAGATAACCTGATAGCCCAGTACTGTGGCGAGTGCAGGAGTATTGCCATGACTTGTATAACGGATGTGTTTTCGAAGGTTGAGGTAGACGATTTCCGAAGGTTTCTTGGTTATGTGTTGAAGGATGGATACAGCTGGTTGTAGGATTTGCTAGTTTGGGTGAGATATTATGCTTCCCCTGTATCCCCAACACCTGATTGCATAACCAGAAAATTTCGGGAGTTTATAAGTGGGAATTCATGTAGCCTTAGTATTTCTTCCGCAGATATTTGGTTTGTGATTGGGTAATCATTACCAAGTATTTGTTCACTTCCGTACCTTGTTGATTTTATTCCTTACCATGTTCTAAGTGGCTTCTCAGCTTTGGAAGTGTGATAATTTTCATTGGAATTCATTCGTTCATTCTCGTTCGAATGTTAATTGTGAAGACTATATGTTGCAATTTCGTTCCTTTGATTCAGCTTCAATATATCTCTGTCAAGATGCTAATGGATGTCACCCTCTTCAGGATGGCTCCGCCTACTCGTCTGAATCCGGAACGCAATGATGGAGATCAGGCTAACCCTCCGCCACCACCTCCGCCTCCGGAAGCCTGGCAAGCCTTGATGACTGCCACAAATGCCAATGCTCAGATTCTGATTCAGCTCTTGCAAGATCGCAACCAGGGTCAAGCTAATCAAGAGAATCAAGGCTAAGGCAACAATCAGCCGCACTTTGCTTCACTGAACCAGTTCCTTGCTAATCAGCCAAAGACCTTCAGCTACTGTGTCGAGGCCACAGACGCAGATGATTGGCTCGTGGACATCAGCAAGCATTTCGAGTGCAGCAATGTCAGACCTGAGGACTTTGTCAAGTTTGCCTCTTTTCAACTCAAAGATCAAGCTGATGAGTGGTTCCAGCAATACAAAGATTCCAGAGGAGGTCGTGTGATCACTTGAAATGATTTCCGCCGTGACTTCAAAGCGCACCACATTCCAGAAAGTGTTGTTGAGCTTAAGCGTGAGGAATTCCGCAATCTCAAGCAAGGCAACATGACTGTCTATCAATACAACACTCAGTTCCAGAAGCTTTCTCGTTTTGCAAGGCAAGACATTCCTGATGAGAAGAGTATGATCTACCAGTTTAGGCGTGGTCTCAGAGAAGATCTGCAGCTTGCTCTCGTGCTTTTCGAGCCATTAAAGTATGATGAATTTTACAACATGGCACTGAAACAAGAAGCTGCTCAGCTCAAGTGTGAGGCATCTAAGAAGAGAGTCAGAGACGCAGTTCAGTCTTCTTCTTCCTCACTTGTGGCAGCTAAGCAACAGAAGTTCTGGTTGCCTCCTCCTCCTCCGTTCCGTCAGCCTTATCAGCAGAAGAATTCAAGTGGCCGTGGATCTTCCCACCCACCCAACCCTGGTTATCAGAACAAGTCTCAGAACCAAACTCCAAGGCCAAGTGCTCCTTACCATCGTCCGCTCTCAGAAGTGACTTGTAACAAATGTCAGCAGAAGGGTCACTATGCGAACAAGTGCTTCAACCAGAGGCGCCTTCCGCCTCCTCCTCCTGTGAAAGCTTCCAGCAATGCAGTGGTCAAGCATAATCCTAAGCATGCCAAGGTGAACATGTTGAATGCAGCTCAAGCAGAGGATTCTTCTGAAGTGATCATGGGTAATCTTCCTGTTAATGATATTCCTGCCAAAGTCTTATTTGATACGGGTGCATCACATTGTTTCATCTCAAGACCTTTTGCGTCTAAGCATGATTTCGTTACTCAAGTTTTGCCGAGACCTTTGTCTATTGTGTCCCCGGGTAAGCAATTGACTTCTCGAGTTTCGGTTCCGGATGTTTCCATCAAGATGGGCGACTATAAATTTCTATCTTCTCCAATGGTGCTTGGTGATTCTGATATTGATCTTATTCTCGGGATGGACTGGCTTTCTAAGCACAAGGCTCAGCTTGAGTGTGCTGCCAGGGAAATCAAATTGACTCACACTTCGAACGATGTGATCATCTATGCTTCTCGTGATGATACCATTCGGTTGTTTTCTCTCAATGAGATGGGTGAAATGGAGGCTATCTCTCAGATTCCAGTTGTTTGTGAGTACCAAGATGTTTTTCCAGAAGAGCTTCCGGGTATGCCTCCTCGCAGGCCAGTTGAATTCGTTATTGAGCTTGAGCCTGGCACGGAACCCGTTTGCAAGCGTCCTTACAAGCTTGGACCAGATGAGCTCAAGGAATTGAAGATTCAACTCGATAAACAAGAACGTCTGGGTCTGATCAGACCGAGTTCTTCTCCTTGGGGTTGTGGTGTTCTTTTTGTCAAGAAGAAGGATGGCACGGACCGACTTTGCGTCGATTACCGTCCATTGAACAAGAAGACTATCAAGAACAAGTACCCACTTCCCAACATCAATGAGCTATTTGAGCAACTCAAAGGTGCTAAGGTGTTCTCCAAGCTTGACCTTCGCATGGGTTATCATCAGATTCGCATTCATGAAGAAGATATTCCCAAGACAGCATTCAGAACAAGCTTTGGTTCTTATGAATATACTGTCATGTCTTTCGAACTTGTCAATGCTCCTCCGTATTTCACTCGATTGATGAATTTCATCTTCAACCCCTACATCAACGAATTTGTCTTGGTCTATCTCGATGATATTTTGGTCTTCTCCAAGAATAAGAAGGATCATGCCGAACATTTGCGATTGGTACTCGACAAGCTCAGAGAGTATCAACTATATGCGAATTTCTCCAAATGTGAATTCTGGCTGGATGAAGTTCTTTATCTTGGTCATATCATCTCTGCCAAGGGCATCGCTGTTAATCCAGAGAGGGTGTCTGCAGTTTTGAATTGGAATCCTCCTCAGAATGTCAAGCAGCTTCGCAGTTTTCTTGGACTTGCAAGCTATTGCAGAAGATTCGTTGAGAATTTCTCCAAGATTGCCAAGCCTCTCTCCAACCTCCTCCAGAAGCATGTGAAATATGTCTGGTCTCCTGAGTGTGACGTTGCTTTCAACACTCTCAAAGAGAAACTTGTCACTGCTCCAGTTCTGACTCCTCCTGATGAATCCAAGCCTTATGAAGTATTCTGTGATGCTTCTCTCCAGGGCCTCGGTGCTGTGTTAATGCAAGAGAAGAAGGTTGTTGCCTATACCTCTCACCAGTTGAAGCCCAATGAAAGGAACTACCCCACTCACGATCTTGAATTGGCGGCAGTTGTCCACGCACTAATAACATGGAGACATCTCCTGTTGGGAAGGAAAGTGGACATTTTCACAGATCACAAGAGTCTCAAGTATATCTTCACTCAGCCTCATCTCAACCTCAGGCAAACTCGATGGGTCGAAATGATTCAAGAGTATAATCCGAGTATTGAATATACTCCAGGCAAGGCTAATGTGGTTGCAGACGCTTTGAGCAGAAAGGCTTACTGCAACAGCTTAATCCTCAAGCCTTTTCAACCGGATCTCTGTGAGGCTTTTCGCAAGTTGAATCTCCAAGTTGTTCCTCAAGGTGTTCTTGCCAACCTATTTGTCTCTCCTACTTTGGAAGATCAGATTCGTGAGGCACAATTGTTGGATACCATGGTGAAGAAGGTGAAACGTGGTATTGAAAAGAGCATCCCCAAATACAAGTGCTATCGAGTTGATGACAGAGATACTCTTTTCTTCGAGGACCGGATCGTGGTTCCAAAGGGTGATCTTCGTAAAGTCATTATGAACGAAGCGCACAACTCTCTCCTGTCTATTCATCCTGGAAGTTCAAAGTTGTACCATGACCTCAAGCAGTCGTATTGGTGGACTCGAATGAAGCGTGAGATCGCTCAATTCGTGAATGAGTGTGATGTCTGCAGAAGGGTGAAAGCAGAACACCAACGACCAGCTGGACTTCTCCAACCTCTTGCTATTCCAGAATGGAAGTTTGATCATATCGAAATGGACTTCGTGACTGGTTTTCCTAAGTCCAAGCGTGGAAATGATGCTATCTTCGTCGTCATCGACAAGCTCACCAAAGTGGCTCATTTTCTTCCTATCAAAGAGTCTATCACAGCAGCGCAGCTGGCAGAGCTCTACACCTCCAGAATTGTCTTGTTGCATGGCATTCCGCAATTGATCTCTTCAGACCGTGGCAGCATCTTTACCTCCAAATTTTGGGATTCTTTTCAGACGGCCATGGGCACCAACATCCGCTTCAGCACAGCTTTCCACCCTCAGACTAGTGGACAAGTCGAGCATGTCAATCAAATTCTTGAAGATATGCTCAGAGCCTGTGTTATCTCTTTCGGCATGAAGTGGGAGGATTGTCTTCCTTATGCTGAGTTCTCTTACAACAACAGCTTTCAAGCCAGTTCGGGCAAAGCCCCATTCGAGATTCTTTATGGCAGAAAGTGCCGTACTCCTCTCAACTGGTCTGAAACCGGTGAACGCCAATTGCTCGGCAATGATTTGATCTCAGAGGCTGAGGCCATGTGCAAGGTGATTCGTGAGAACCTCAAGGCAGCGCAGTCGCGCCAGAAGAGCTATTACGATAGCAAACACCATGATGTGGCATTCGAGATCGGAGACCATGTTTACCTCCGCGTCTCTCCAATGAAAGGAACTCGCCGCTTCGGTATCAAGGGGAAACTTGCCCCGCGATACGTCGGTCCCTTCAAGATCATCGGGAAACGAGGCGATCTCGCCTATCAACTTGAGCTCCCCTCCAACTTTGCAAATGTGCACGATGTATTCCACGTGTCACAGCTTCGCAAGTGCTTCAAGACGCCTGAGCGCACCATCAACTTCGAAGAGATTGATCTTCAAGAAGATTTGTCTTATCATGAGCACCCAGTTGCTATTCTTGAGACAACTGAGCGCAAGACTCGCAACAAGTCAATCAAATTCCTCAAAGTGAAATGGTCACATCATTCAGACCGAGAGGCCACATGGGAGCGTGAAGACCACCTACGTTCTGAGTATCCGGAGTTCTTTCAGTCCTAGATCTCGGGACGAGATCCTCTCGTAGTGGTGGTGTGTTGTAACGCCCCCGATGTAACTTGCCATAATTGTAATCCAACTCTTGCCATTTTCGGCTATGTGCTATGAGATATTCCCTCCGTGGTTGGGTTCTCTCCGTTTTGCATTTTGGTCATGTCATGCATTTCATATCATGTCATCATGCGCATCGCATTCGCATACGCGTTCGTCTCATAAATCCGAGCATCTTTCCCGTTGTCCGTTTTGCAATCCGGCGCTCCTATGTCTCTCTGCGTCCCCTTTTACATTTCTTCGTGAGCGGGTATTAAACATTCTCGGAATGGACCGAGGCTTGACATGTGGCCTTGGTATAGCACCGGTAGACCGCCTGTCAAGTTTCGGGTCAAACGGAGTTCGTTTGGTACTCCAACGGTTAACCGGGTAACCGTGAAGGCCTCGTGTGTGTTGCAGCCCAACACCCCTTCAAAACAGCCCAATAACCCATCTAAGTCACTCCCATGTCCTCCGCCGTTCGGTCACGATCGCGTGGGCGAAAACCGCACTCCGTTTGGAGCTCCCTAGCTCCTTCTGTCTATAAAAACGTCTCCCCCGTCCAAATCTGGGAGAGAAACACCCCCTAACCCTAATTTTTTCCTCGAATTCCGTGCAAACAGCCCGCCGCCGCACTGTTCATCCGCGCCGCCGCCCGCGTCCAGTCAGGCCGCGCCACGCGTCCCCCCGTGCCCACTTCGCCGCCGGCCCGCGGGGCCCAGGGCAGGCCCGCCCGGGCCCGCGTGCGCCGCCCCGCGCCCCCGCGCGCATCGCCGCCCGCCTCGGCCTCCCGCCGTCGCCCGCCGCCGCCTCCGCGCCGGTCGCCGCCTCGTCCACCGCGCCACCGCGCCGCCCCGCACTTCGCCGGCGCCGGATCCGGCCAGATCCGGCCCGCCCCGACCTCTCCTCCGCCTCCTCGCCTCCGAGATCCGGCGAGCCGCCAGATCCGCCGCTCCCTCCGGCGAACATCGTAAACCGTGCCGGCAGGGTTGACTTCTTCCCCCTCTCGTTTTTCTCTAAGTCCTCTAAGTTTTGCAATATCATCACGTGTTCATCATGCCCTAACTTTGCATCTGTAGCTCCGTTTCGCGCGTATAATATGTCATTTTGTTAGTCTCGAAGAGTACATCATTTTGTTCCATTGAATCATTTTCATTTGAAGTCATATTGATGCCCGAAATTCTGTTAGAAGAGAGCTAGTTGATGTTAGTTGCTGGATCTTATCCGAACATGCACTTTTGTCCTTTTTGCCATGATTGATGTGTACCTCCTATGAAGTTGAGTCCTACATGAGTTTTGTAATATGCCATGTTACCTATCCAGAGGATTTTTCCATGTATTTTTATGATATATGTGGTGACTAGTTCAAGCTTGCAAAGTAGGGATGATGATATTGCTGTTTTCAGAGACTTAGTGATTTCACTAAGTCCCTGACTTTTGTTATTATCATGCCATGTATTCATGTTGTTTCTGAGAGATCCTTGCAAAATTTGAGCATGATCAGTAAGGGAGTTTTGAACTTGAGTATTTGCTTAATCCATCCATGCCTTTGTTTGCAATTATGGGATGCCATAGCTTGAGTCAGTCGAGATCTACTTTTGCTTCAAAATATTGCTGGCAGATTGTTTACACGTTATTCGATTTTGCCAAGCTTGGTGTAGTTGATCCTTGCATGATATGATGCTATTCTTGCCATGTCTAGTTACTATGCCATGTCTTCTTGATGTATGTATGTTTAGTTAATCATGAAATTCTCTGTAGTGAGTGCATCGAGCTCTCGAACATGCCTAGTCGTTAACAGTTTCCTGCCATGTCCAGTTTTCTGCTAAGTCTGAAACCTGTAACGAAACTTGCTTAATTGACTTGGGTGTAATCATATTTTCTGATACTTTTTGGCTTATGGTCAGTAAGAGACTTTTGTCAAGTGCTATGAGTAGATTCATGCCATGCCTTACTTTGCTATGTTCTGAACATGTAGCATGTTGTTTCGCTGCTCTGAACTTGTCATCCTGATGTTGTTTTCCTGACTTGCTGTTATTTCACTAAGTCTGTGAATCTGTTACTAGTTGTACTTTTGCCATGCTTGTTTGAACCTGTTATGATGTGAATTAGCCGAAGCTCAGTGTTCATCTTTTGTCGTGCATCTTGAGTAGATTACTGTCATATGCTTTGCTGCCATGTTTGGGTGCAGTAGCTTAATTATTTGTTGCTTGCTATGTAGCATCATGCTGTTTATGGCAGATTCGTGTCATTCTTGTTTTGCTCGCCATTTGCAAACCGTGCATCCGATTCCGGTGATCTTTATATCGATTTCAACCGAAATCACCTCATCTATCCAGCGGCATGCTTGGTTTGCCAAGATTATGCCCTGTTCATCCTTGTCTTTCCGGAGCATGCATACGCATTGCATATCACCTCTCGCATATCATGCCATGTTTTGCATCATGTTGATTGCGCATTGCATCGTGGTTGATATTGGTTCCTTTGCTTGTTCTCTTGTCTTGGGTAGATCCGGGAGACGAGTACGTGAACGAGGAACCTGTTGAGAACGTTTACGAGGACCAAGCTTTCGACAACTCTGAGAACCTTGCAGGCAAGATGACCATACCCTCGAAATCACTTCTATCTTTGCTTGCTAGATTGCTCGCTCTTTTGCTATGCCTATGCTGCGATACCCACCACTTGCTTTATCATGCCTCCTATATTGCCATATCAGCCCCTAACCATCCATGTCCTAGCAAACCGTTGTTTGGCTATGTTACTGCTTTGCTCAGCCCCTCTTATAGCGTTGTTAGTTGCAGGTGAAGATGAAGTTTGTTCCTTGATTGGAACATGGACTTGTTGTTCCTTGTTGGAATATGTTTACTTGTTGGGATATCACAATATCTCTTATTTAATTAATGCATCTATATACTTGGTAAAGGGTGGAAGGCTCGGCCTTATGCCTGGTGTTTTGTTCCACTCTTGCCACCCTAGTTTCCGTCATACCGGTGTTATGTTCCCGGAGTTTGCGTTCCTTACACGGTTGGGTGATTTATGGGACCCCCTTGACAGTTCACTTTGAATGAGACTTTTCCAGCAAGGCCCAACATTGGTTTTACCAGTTGCCACCTAGCCTTTTTCCCTTGGGTTCTGCAGACTCAAGGGTCATCTTTATTTTAAACCCCCGGGCCAGTTCTCCTTCGATTGCTGGTCCAAACTAGAGCCCTTTGCAGCGCCACCTCGGGGCAACTCAAGGGCTGGTTTTAGTTGTACGGACTGCTCATCCGGATGTGCCCTAAGACCGAGATATGTGCAGCTCCTATCAGGATTTGTCGGCACAATCGGGCGGCTTTGCTGGACTTGTTTTATTGCTGTTGAAATGTCTTGTAGTCCGGGATTCCGAGATTGATCGGGCCTTCCTGGTAGAAGGAATATCCTTCGTTGACCGTGAGAGCTTATCATGGGCTAAGTTGGGACACCCCTGCAGGGTATTATCTTTCGAAAGCCGTGCCAGCGGTTATGAGGCAGATGGGAATTTGTTAATGTCCGGTTGTAGAAAACCCGAAGTTGACCTTAACTAAAACACATCAACCGCGTGTGTAACCGTGATGGTCTCTTCTCGGCGGGGTCCGGGAAGTGAACACGGTTGTTGGAGTTATGCCTGACGTAAGTTGTTTCAGGATCACTTCTTGATCATTTCTAGCTTCACGACCGTGCTTTGCCTTCTCTTCTCGCTCTCTTTTGCGCTATAGCCACCATATGCTAGTCGCTTGCTGCAGCTCCACCTCACTATCCTTTTCCCACCTTTAAGCTTAAATAGTCTTGATCTCGCGGGTGTGAGATTGCTGAGTCCCCGTGGCTCACAGATATTATCACCTCAGTTGCAGGTACCAACGATGTCAGTGCAGATGACGCGACCGAGCTCACTTGGGAGTTCGATGAGGAACGTGGCCGTTACTATGTTTCTTTTCCAGATGATCAGTAGTGGAGCCCAGTTGGGTGATCCGGGGATCTGTTTAGCATTTGGGGTAGTCTTCTTTCATTTTGGTACCGTAGTCGGACCTTGAGTGTAATCTGTTTGATGGATGTTATTTATGTACTTGTGTGAAGTGGCGATTGTAAGCCAACTATGTATCTCTCTCCTTTATTTATTACATGGATTGTGTGAAGATTACCTCACTTGCGACATTGCTTTCAATGTGGTTATGCCTCTAAGTCGTGCCTCGACACGTGGGAGATATAGCCGCATCGAGGGCGTTACATTCTCTTCAAGGCCTCGGTGCCGTGCTAATGCAAGAGAAGAAGGTTGTGGCCTATACCTCTCGTCAGTTGAAGCCCAACGAAAAGAACTACCCCACTCACGATCTTGAGTTGGCGGCAGTTGTCCACACACTAATAACTTGGAGACATCTCCTGTTGGGAAGGAAAGTGGACATATTCACCGACCACGAGAGTCTCAAGTACATCTTCACTCAGCCCAACCTCAACCTCAGGCAAACTCGATGGGTCGAAATGATTCAAGAGTATAATCCGAGTATTGAATATACTCCAGGCAAGGCTAATGTGATTGCAGACGCATTGAGCAGGAAGGCTTATTGCAACAGCTTAATCCTCAAGCCCTTTCAACCGGATCTTTGTGAATCTTTCCACAAGTTGAATCTCCAAGTTGTCCCTCAAGGTTTTCTTGCCAACCTCATCGTCTCTCCTACTTTGGAAGATCAGATTCGTGAGGCACAACTGATGGATACCATGGTGAAGAAGGTGAAACATGGTATTGACAAGGGCATTTCCAAATACAAGTGCTATCGCGTTGATGACAGAGATACTCTTTTCTTCGAGGACCGGATTGTGGTTCCAAAGGGTGATCTTCGTAAAGTCATTATGAACAAGGCGCACAACTCTCTTCTGTCAATTCATCCTGGAAGTACGAAGATGTACCATGACCTCAAGCAGTTGTATTGGTGGACTCGAATGAAGCGAGAGATTGCTCAATTCGTGAATGAATGTGATGTCTGTCGAAGGGTGAAAGCAGAACACCAACGACCAGCTGGCCTTCTCCAACCTCTTGCTATTCCAGAATGGAAGTTTGATCATATCGAAATGGACTTTGTAACTGGTTTTCCTAAGTCCAAGCGTGGAAATGATGCTATCTTCGTCGTCATCGACAAGCTCACTAAAGTGGCTCATTTTCTTCCTATCAAAGAGTCTATAACAGCAGCGCAGCTGGCAGAGCTCTACACATCCAGAATTGTCTCCTTGCATGGCATTCCACAATTGATCTCTTCAGACCGTGGCAGCATCTTTACCTCCGAGTTTTGGGATTCTTTTCAGAAGGCCATGGGCACAAATATTCGCTTCAGCACAGCTTTCCACCCTCAAACTAGTGGACAAGTCGAGCGTGTCAATCAAATTCTTGAAGATATGCTCAGAGCTTGTGTTATCTCTTTTGGCATGAAGTGGGAGGATTGTCTTCCTTATGCTGAGTTCTCTTACAACAACAGCTTTCAAGCCAGCTCGGGCAAAGCCCCATTCGAGATTCTCTATGGCAGAAAGTGTCGTACTCCTCTCAATTGGTCTGAGACGGGCGAACGTCAACTTCTTGGCAACGATTTGATCTCAGAGGCTGAGGCAATGTGCAAGGTCATTCGTGAGAACCTCAAAGCCGCGCAATCGCGCCAGAAGAGCTATTACGATAGCAAACATCGTGATTTGGCATTCGAGATCGGAGACCATGTCTACCTCCGCGTCTCTCCAATGAAAGGAACTCGTCGCTTAGGTATCAAGGGAAAACTTGCCCCTAGATACGTGGGCCCTTTCAAGATCATCGGCAAACGAGGCGATCTCGCCTATCAACTTGAGCTTCCCTCCAACTTTGCAAATGTGCACGATGTCTTCCACGTGTCACAGCTTCGCAAGTGCTTCAAGACGCCTGAGCGCACCATCAACTTCGAAGAGATTGATCTTCAAGAAGATTTGTCCTATCATGAGCATCCCGTTGCTATTCTTGAAGAAACTGAGCGCAAGACTCGCAACAAGTCAATAAAATTCCTGAAAGTGAAGTGGTCACACCATTCAGACCGAGAAGCCACCTGGGAGTGCGAGGACCACCTCCGTTCCGAATATCCGGAGTTCTTTCAGTCCTAGATCTCGGGACGAGATCCTCTCGTAGTGGTGGAGTGTTGTAACACCCCGGATGTAACTTGCCATATTTGTAACTCCAACTCTTGCCATTTTCGGCTATGTGTTATGATATTTCCCTCCGTGGTTGGGTTTCCTTCAATTTTGCTTTTTGTTTGTGTCATGCATTTCATATCATGTCATCATGTGCATTGCATTCGCATACGTGTTCGTCTCATGATTCCGAGCATTTTCCCCGTTGTCCGTTTTGCTATCCGGCGCTCCTATGTCCTCCAGCGTCCCCTTTTACCTTTTTCCATGTGCGAGTATTAAACTTGCTCGGAATGGAACGAGGTTTGTCAAGCGGCCTTGGTATAGCACCGGTAGACCGCCTGTCAAGTTTCGGGTCATTCGGAGGTCGTTTGATACTCCAACGGTTAACCGGGTAACCGTAAAGGCCTCGCGTGTGTTGCAGCCCAAAACCCCTCCAAAACAGCCCATTAACCCATCTAAGACACTCCCATGTCCATCGTCGTTCGATCACGATCGTGTGGGCGAAAACCGCACTCCATTTGGACCTTCCTAGCCCCCTCTACCTATAAATATAGCCCCTCTCCCGAGATTTGCGGATGAAACACCCCTAACCCTAGCTTCCCGCACCTCCGCCGCCATCGGACGTGTCCGGGCCGCGCCGGACGCCGTCCGCCGCCGTCCGCGGCCAACCATAGGGCGCCACGTGGCACCCGGCCGCCCGCGCCGCCGCCGGCCCATCGCCGGCCCTCCCGAGCCCGCGACCTCCTCCCGCGGCGCCGCGCCGCCTCCCGCGCCGCGCCCGCCGTTCACCGCCCGCCGCCGCCGCAGTCCGCTGCCGCCGACGCCGGCCCCGCGTCGCCGACCCCGCCGCCGTCAGCCGATCCGGCGCGGACCCCGCGCCGTCTCGCGCCGTCCGCGTCCGCCGCCTCGCCGCCGCCCCGGGTCCCGCGCCCCGCCCGCCGGCGTCCTCCTCCTCCTTGCTCCAGCCGCCGCGACCCGCGATTCCGGCCAGATCCGCCGCCCGCCTCGGGACCCGCGCCGTCAAACCCTAGGTGAAATTTCGGCTAAGTCCTTTCTTCTGTCATAATATCTTGCCATGTTCATCGCATCATAACTTTGCACCCGTGGCTCTGTTTCGGGCGTATGGCATATCAAATTGTTCGTCTCGATGAGTACATCGTTTAATCTCATTGCATTATTTACATTTGAGCTAATATTGATGCCCGAAATGCTGTTGGAAGAGGGCTATGTGATGTTAGTTTCAGATCTGTTTCAAAACTTGCACTTTTGTCATTTTTGCCATGATTGATGTGTGCACCCTATGAAGTTGAGTCCTACATGTGTTTTGTAATATGCTATGATATCTTTCAAGAGGTTTAATGCCATATGTTCATGTTGTTTCCGAGAGATCTATGCCTCTTTTGAGCATGATCAGTAACAGTGTTTTGAGCATATGGATTTGCTCTATCCATCCATGCCTTTGTTTGTATTTATGGAGTGACATAGCTTGAGTCAATCGAGTTCTACTTTTGCTATAAAATGTTTCCTGGCAGACTGTTTACATGTTATTCGATTTTGCCAAGCTTGTTGTAGTTGATCCTTGCTTGCTATGATGTTTTTCTTGCCATGTCTAGCTTCTATACCATGTCTTCTTTATGTATGTATGCTTAGTTTATCATGCAATGCTCTGTAGTGAGTGCATCGAGCTCGTAAATATGCCTAGTTGTTATCTGTTTTTGACATGTCCAGTTTTCTACTGTCTGAAACCTGTAACGAAACTTGCTTAATTGACATGGGTGTTATTATATTTTATGATCCTTTTTGGCTCATGGTCAGTAAAGGACTTTTGTTAAGTGCTTTGAGTAGATTCATGACATGCCTTATTTTGCTATGTCCTGTTCCTGTAGCATGGTGTTTGCTTGCTCTAAACATGTCATCCTGATGTTAGTTTCTGGCATGTTATTTTCACTAAGTCTGTGAACCTGTTATCTTTTGCACTTTTGCCATGCTTGTTTGAACCTGTTATGGTGTGATTTAGCCGTAGTTCCATGTTCATCTTTTGTCAAGCATCGTGAGTAGATCACTGTCATATGCTTTGTTGATATGTTTGGGTGCAGTAGCTTAATTTCTTGTGGCTTGCTAAGTAGCATCATGCTGTTAATGGCAGAATCTTGTCATTCTTGTTTTGCTTGTCATTTGCAAACCGTGCATTCGATTCCGGTGATCTTTATATCGATTTCAACCGAAATCACCTCATCTTTCCAGCGGCATACTTGGTTTGCCAAGATTATGCCTTGTTCATCTTTTCCTTCCGGAGTATGCATATGCATTGCATACCACATCTCGCATATCATGCCATGTTTTGCATCATGTTGTTTGTGCATGCATCGTGCTTCATGTTTGTCCCCTTTGTTTGTGTTCTTGTATTGGGCAGAGCCGGGAGACGAGTACGTGAACGAGGAACCTGTTGAGAACGCTTTCGAGGACCAAGCTTTCGACAACTCTGAGAACCTTGCAGGCAAGATGACCATACCCTCGAAATCACTTCTATCTTTGCTTGCTAGATGCTCGCTCTTTTGCTATGCCTATGCTACGATACCTACCACTTGCTATATCATGCCACCCATATTGCCATGTCAGCCTCTAACCATCCATGTCCTAGCAAACCGTTGATTGGCTAGGTTACCGCTTTGCTCAGCCCCTCTTATAGCGTTGCTAGTTGCAGGTGAAGATGAAGTTTGTTCCTCGTTGGAACATGTAGATGTTGTTCTTCTTCCTTGCGGGATCTTAGGCAAGATGACCATACCCTCGAAATCACTTCTATCTTTGCTTGCTAGTTGCTCGCTCTTTTGCTATGCCTATGCTGCGATACCTACCACTTGCTATATCATGCCACCCATATTGCCATGTCAGCCTCTAACCATCCATGTCCTAGCAAATCGTTGATTGGCTATGTTACCGCTTTGCTCAGCCCCTCTTATAGCGTTGTTAGTTGCAGGTGAAGATGAAGTTTAATCCTTGTTGGAACATGGACATGTTGTTCCTTGTTGGGATATCACAATACCTCTTTTTTAATTAATGCATCTATATACTTGGTAAAGGGTGGAAAGCTCGGCCTTATGCCTGGTGTTTTGTTTCACTCTTGCCACCCTAGTTTCCGTCATACCGGTGTTATGTTCCTTGATTTTACGTTCCTTACACGGTTGGGTGATTTATGGGACCCCCTTGACAGTTCGCTTTGAATAAGACTCCTCCAGCGACGCCCAACCTTGGTTTTACCATTTGCCTACCACCTACACCTTTTCCCCCGGGTTTTCGCGAGCCCGAGGGTCATCTTTATTTTAGCCCCCTCGGACCAGTGCTCCTCTGGGTGCTGGCCCGAAACGAGCAGACTGCGGGGCCCCCTCGGGGAAACTCGAGGCTTGGCTTTACTCATAGGATGTCTCATCCGGATGTGCCCTAAGACCGAGATATGTGCAGCTCCTATCAGGATTTGTCGGCACAATCGGGCGGCTTTGCTGGACTTGTTTTATTACTGCCGAAATGTCTTGTAGTCCGGGATTCCGAGACTGATCGGGTCTTCCCGGTAGAAGGAATATCCTTCGTGGACCGTGAGAGCTTATAATGGGCTAAGTTGGGACACCCCTATAGAGTTTTATCTTTCGAAAGCCGTGCCCGCGGTTATGAGGCAGATGGGAATTTGTTAATGTCTGGTTGTAGAAAACCCGAAGTTGACCTTAATTAAAACACATCAACCGCGTGTGTAACCGTGATGGTCTCTTCTCGGCGGGGTCCGGGAAGTGAACACGGTGTTGGAGTTATGTTTGACGTAGGTTGTTCTAGGATCACTTCTTGATCACTTCTAGCTTCACGACCGTGCTTTGCTTCTCTTCTCGCTCTCTTTTGCGTTGTTAGCCACCATATATGCTAGTCGCTTGCTGCAGCTCCACCTCACAACCCCATCCTACCTATAAGCTTAAATAGTCTCGATCTCGCGGGTGTGAGATTGCTGAGTCCCCGTGACTCACAGATTCTACCACAACAGTTGCAGGTACCAACGATGCCAGTGCAGATGACGCGACCGAGCTCACGTGGGAGTTCGACGAGGAATGTGGCCGTTACTATGTGTCTTTTCCTGATGATCAGTAGTGGAGCCCAGTTGGGGTGATCGGGGATCTGTGTAGCATTTGGGGTAGTCTTATTTCATTTTGGTACCGTAGTCGGACCTTGAGTATAATTTGAATGATGGATGTTTATTTATGTGTTGTGTGAAGTGGCGACTGTAAGCCAACTATGTATCTCTTTCCCTTATGTATTACATGGGTTGTGTGAAGATTACCTCACTTGCGACATTGCTTTCAATGCGGTTATGCCTCTAAGTCGTGCCTCGACACGTGGGAGATATAGCCGCATCGAGGGTGTTACAAGCCTAAGGCGGCGTCACCACCAGAGCCTTTGGCAGGCGAAGACCACCTTTAGTCAGGATAACTCGTACTAGTTGTCTCCCTTTGAATTTGGTCATTGTTGGATCCCTTCCCGCTCAATATTTGGGGAGAGGACCAGGGCCTCTATAAATAGGACTAGCCACCACCATAGGAGGCATCGGATTCAGATCATCCTCTCCCACACAAGTTCACCGACCATAAGAACATATCTCCTCAGGAGTCTGTTCTTCCCTTGTACTGTTCATCATCAGCCCAAGAGGCAATCCACCGCACCAAACTGGAGTAGGGTATTACACCACAACGGTGGCTCGAACTAGTATAAATCTTGTGTCTCTTGTGTTGCGAGTTCGTCGAGCTATGCTTTGAGATCGCGGTGAGAGCGAGGACATGATTAGGTAGGGAGAGATATTCGTGCGCACCCCAGTGTTTGAACCTCAAGGGTTTTGCCAGAACCCGAAATCCGACAGAGTGCAACAGAAACGGTTAGCCAGATCAAGGTGTGCGTGTGATATACGGCATACGGTTCACTCGGACAAACTGTTTTTGATTAGGGAACACAACAGAAATGGTTCAACTTAACAAGATGTGTGTGATATGTGGCATACAGTTCACATAGATGAACTGTTTGCGATGGGCCAAAAGAACACAAACGAGTCATGTAAACAAGATGTGTGTGATACACGGCAAACAACCGACTCGGATGAACTGTTTGCGATGAGAAATTACAACACAAATGGTTACTACAGTTAATTCGTGTGTGATTCTGTGTGTACAAAAAACTTTGAAAATTGCAAAATAGTTGCTTGCGGTGGCTAGGAGTATCGCACGCGATGCGTCTGTGAATACTCGCGTGTGATGATTAGTAAGTTACACATATGTTTCGTTATGTTAACATGTGCGTGAATTTGCAATATGGACAGTTAATATGCAAATGCCTTCTGGACACCGGGCATACGCTTAAATTCAAAGAACTATGTACGATAATAATACTTTCCATGAAAATTTAAGAGCAAACGTAATTTGAGTAACATATATATAGTGGTTACATTATTCGACAAAAGGAGGATCTTCGTAACACGGTTTTGACAACCATATGGTCCATATCTACATACTTAACATAGTAACAACTATCACATTTTAAGAGGCTGAGGGCCAACAACCATATGGTCCATATCTACATACTTAAAATAGTAACAGCTAGCACATTTAAAGAGGTTGAGGGTTAACAACCACAACTATCCGCTGGAAGCAGGTTGATCACGGTGACTCGGCATCTCGTCAATGAAAAGGAAGAGCCCTCTTGTGCCTTGGTAGAGCATGAGTAGAACAGTGTCTCCAATTTTCCAATATGGATGCATTGCCACGACAAGCGATAACTTGTTAATTTGAATGGTTCCATTTCTGCAGGAAATGCAGTACCTTGCAATCACTTTGGCGTTATTAGCAGGCACAAGTGTAATTCGACCACGCTGGGAAATCAATCCGGGAACTACTATAGCGGGCAATTTCTGTTGAAAGGTAGAATAAAAACCAATTGTAACATATTATTGAAGATATATATAGTTTATGAGCATCAACATAAAAATAAGACTTTGTAGCAGTGTTTTGTGCACACAATTGGACCTGTTCAATGTGCGCACTATTGGTATAATTAATCCCATCCAAAATCCAGCATTCATACGTGGTGCTAACTCTGTCAGATTATCAAAAAAGTTTATGCCATGCTTCAAGTCCTTCTAGTAAAATTTGGTACACTTAGTAACATACATATCGTTCACTATGCATCCAACATATCCTGCTTAAAAGGTGGAAAGGTATTATTTATTCAGAACATGGCAGCGCATAAATTGGTAAGTAGAATTTGTTACTGCCTAGGAATAGAGTCAGGAAATGAAATCACAATTGGTTGCTTAAATAGTGATCAATTAGTCAGAAAAAATACCCCGATTTTGCTAAGTAATATGCCAGCAGGGAGAAAGTTGAAAAGACACTAACCTCGATCACACCTTGATTGGCTGATGACAATGGGGAAGTAAACATCCATGTTAATTAGACCAGGATGTGCTGCACGCACTAAAATTTTATTGCCAGCTTTTAGTTTATAACACTTAGACATTTTTCTCAAAAGGTCCGCATCAAAATAGGAGTGATCATCTTTATCAAGTTTTACGCTAACCGTCATTGTAAATCCATGTTACCTTGTCAATATGACATCCATGGAGTCATCAACAAAGTAAAGCCCAAGATTTCCTTCTACTCTTGTTCTTGCAAAGCAAAGGATGTACTGCTTGAAATGAAAATTAAGATCGTAAATTAGGTATATAGAAATAACACAGCCAGATGCAAACATGGGAGTTAGAACATATCAATATATAGATGAAAGCAAAGTACAAAAATATATAATTAAAATTAGATAAAGATTTGATGTAAATATGAGAGTAACTTAATGAACAATGCATCATATATTTGCCCATTATAGGGGGGGATCGGCTTCGACATCTAGGCTGCACGTGGCACCGTACCTTTGATCCAAATGTAGCAACAGACGGTATATGTTCACAAATTTAGGCCATGCCGACCGTGGTAGGTTGAGATTGAACATACCGACTGCTCCCTGAAGTCATCTAGAATGGTGAGACAGAACTTCGTTTCTGACTGTCCGTGACCACACTTGCCCGATTTGTGCTCGTACTGTGGACACATGAATGATAACCCTCGAATCAGCTCGAAGATAAATGAATCCACGGCAATTTCCATCGGTTGATTATTAGTGACGGATGGACCGCAATAAGAGATGAGTGAATATTTTGCTAAGTTGATTACCTTCTCCATGAGAAAACTCCCCGGCCCAATCCCGCAGAAAACCTCAATCGACCAGAGTCTAGAATGGCGGTGCAGATAGGCGTCGGAAAGCAGTAGGGGAAAAATCCCGTGCCATTTGGAGCGCGACCTCTACCCGTCGACAACAGCCGTTGATCTTAGGGTGTCCGCCTTGATAGAAGTTGATGGGGTGCAGAGTTGCGGAGGAGTCCGCGACAAATGGGTGGGGACGAAGTGGGCGATGGTTTTCTTTTTTCCTTTTGCATGTGTGGGTGAACACACACGGTATGCAGAGGCGACGGAGATGAATCATTTGCCATAGTAATTCACCGAGATTGAAGGGGAATCCAAATTTCCTTTGTGCATGAGTTTTTTCTACGATGAACATAAACCCTGCAAATCACAGTGTTCAAATTTGGCACTTTTCCGGGTTCGTTTACAATATTGAGGGGATTATGTGCATTTTCTAGGCATGAATGCACATAATTCAAATTCAAACAATCGATGCATGAAAAGGTGTACAAGAACGGTCTAGAAAACCATGATTGTGCTATTTAGTAAATTCTCATGCCTTTTACATGGAATGGGAAGATATTTCACGGAAATGTGTGGCAATAGTCGACCACAAACACGTCGTTTATTGGATTTTCAACTATGGAAAAATGAAATAGATGCTTGAAAAACATGACGGCTGGCATGGTGCCATGGTATGGCCTCACCATGCCCTGGTACAAATTTGAGAAGGTTTGGCTTATGTCATCGTCCACGCCATTCATAAATCGAACCGTCACCAAGGAATTTTCATGGTTTCGAGGGAGAAATCAGCAAGATTGAAGGGGCTGGGAATCCAAATTTCCTTCCTAGCTTGTGATTCAATTTTTTCTACAATCAACATACCCCCTCGAATGCAACGTGTTCAAATTTGGCATTTTCCCGGGCTCACTACCATATCAGGTGTGCAGTTTCTAGGCATTAATCCACATAATTCAAATTCAAACAATCGATGCATGAAAAGGTGCACAAGAATGGTAAGGAGAAACCATACTCATGGTATTTAGTAAATTATCATGCCTTTTGCAAGGAATGGGCAGAGATTTCAAGGGCATGTGTGGCATTAGTCAACAACAAACGCGTCATTTACTGGGTTATCAACTATAGAAAACTCAAATGTGTGCTTGAAAAAGATGACGCCTGGCATGGTGCCATGGTATGGCCTCACCGTGCCCTGGTAAAAAGCACAGAAGGTTTGATTTATATCGTCATGCACTCCCTTCATAAATCGAACCATCACCGAGGAAGTTCCATGCTTTCGAGAGGGAAATCACCAAGATTGAAGGGGAATCCAAATTTTTGTCCTAGTTTTTCATTCAGTTTTTTTCCAACGATCGACAATCCGCCTCCAATGCAATGTATTCAAATTTGACATTTTTCCGGGCTTATTTACAATATTTAGGGGATTATGTGCATTTTCTAGGCATTAATGCACATAATTCAAATTCGAAAATCGGTGCATGAAACGGTGCACAAGAACGGTCTGGAAAACCATGCTCGTGCTATTTAGTAAATTCTCATGCCATTTACAAGGAATGGGAAGATATTTCAAGGAAATGTGTCGCAATAGTCAACCACAAATGAGTCGTTTACTGGGTTAACAACTATACAAAAATGAAATACATGCTTGGAAAACATGACGCCTCGCGTGGTGCCATGGTATGGCCTCACGTTCAACATACCGCCTCCAATGCAACGTGTTCAAATTTGACATTTTTTCGCTCTTATTTACCATATTTAGGGGATTATGTGCATTTTCTAGGCACTAATGCACATAAATCAAATTCGAACAATCGGTGCATGAAAAGGTGCACAAGAACGGTCTAGAAAACCATGCTCGTGCTATTTAGTAAACTCTCGTGCCTTTTACAAGGAATGGGAAGATATTTCATGGAAATGTGTCGCAATAGTCAACCACCAATGCAACGTTTACTAGGTTAACAACTATAAAAAATGAAATACATGCTTGGAAAACACGACGCCTGGCGTGGTGCCATGGTATGGCCTCACCGTGTCATGGTAAAAATTTGAGAATGTTTGCCTTACGTCGTCATGCACGACTTTCATAAATCGAACCATCACCGAGGAAGTTTCATGGTTTCGAGGGGGAAGTCACCAGGATTGAAGGGGGTCCAAATTTCCTTTGTCCTTTGTCCATGAGTTTTTTTCTACGATGAACATACACCCTGCAAATCACCGTGTTTGAATTTTGCACTTTTCCAGGTTCATTTACCATATTTAGGGGATTATGTGCATTTTCTATGCATTAATGCACATAATTCAAGTTCAAACAATCGGTGGATGAAAGGGTGCACAAGAACGTCCTGGAAAACCATGCTCGTGCCATTTAGTAAATTCTCATGCCTTTTACAAGGAATGGGCAGATAGTTTGATGAAATGTGTGAAAATAGTCAACCACAATTGTTTGTTTATTGGGTTTTCAACTATAGAAAAAATGAAATAAATGCTTGGAAAACATGACGTCTGTCATGGGGCCATAGTATCACTACAAAAAATACACTTCCGTGATGATACGTGTTTGTCACAGTAGGTCACGTTTTTTGTCCTTCATGTACATCCATGACGATTTTATGACAGAATCAAGATAGTCATACCTGTGCTGTCGTAGAAGTGTTCCATGACATTACCAAAATTATCATCATGGAAGTGTCCACTTCCATGACTATAAATCGCGCACCATAGAAGTGTTTTCGTCAAGGGTTACCGAAACGTGGCATCCACCGTAACAGGTCGTCGTTAAGCTATCGGGTCCGGTTTTGGAACCGATAAACCATTAATAGCCCGGACCAATGGGGATTTTCCACGTGTAAAAATCTCATTGGCCAGAGGAAACACGTGTTGGCTCATCGTTGGGATAGATGTCATTCACTCATTGGACAGGAGGCGGCTACGATATGTCGACATGTGGCACGGCCCAACAGAGGCCCATTCCGGTGAAAAGGCCGGCCCGTTTGACTTGGTCAAAAGGTAACGGGCCCGGCCCAGGGAAAGCCTGTTAATGGCTTGTTCATATATCGCCCATTTACGACCCGCTAACTCCCGGCCCGTTATGGCCTATCGGAATTAAGACCAGTAGCTTCATTTGGGCCGTCCAATATGATTCCAGCCTTTTGTTACTTCCGGCCCATTTATGGCCCATGATGTCTTTCGGCCCATATGGGGCCCTTCATAACTCTGGCCCCAATAAAGGCCCGAGATGAAACTGGCCCATAATGAACAGTGTATCGCTTTATACCCATTAATAGCCCATTATTCCGTCGGCCGTTTCCAACCCACGTTAACTTTCGGCCTTCTAAGGGCCCATTTATTCTTGGGCTCATTTCTAGAATTCGGTTAGTTACGGTCTGTTACTGGCCTATTCCATTTGTGGGCCAAATTCAGCCCGTGGTTACGTTGGGCCTGTTTTGGCCCGTTAACCCGTTGGGCTGTTTTCATAGCATTATCAAATACGGCCTAATAACGACCCGTTATGGTCCATGGATAGTACAACCCATGTTTGGTGAAATGATTATACGCCTCGTAGAAGGCCCATGGATCCTACGGCCCGTAGAAGACCAATTGACCCTACGGCCTGTAGAAGGCCCATGGATCATAAGGCCCGTAGAAGGCCCATGGATCCTATGGCCCGCAGAAGGCCCATGGATCCTACGGCCCGTAGGAGGCCCATGGTTACAACAGTCTGTGTGTTGCCATGATTATTGTGGCCTAGTTACCAAAGTAGGTTATTGTGGCCACTAGAAAAACGCAGAAAAAGAACTGCAGTGACTACAAGCAAACAACTAAACAAGACAATAAGGAAATAAATAAGCAAGCAACTAACACTAGCCTATTACAGCTATTACACATATTACATCCACTGGGCATCAAATTTCACCACCAGTGCAAATATAGGGAACAAAGCAGCATATTACATACACTGGCCATCAAAATTGGCCACTAGTGCAAATAAACGTGGCACCAAAACAAGAGAATAACTGAAACAACTTCATAAGAGCTCAAGAAACGTTATCCTGGGTATCCACCATGCTCGCAATAAGTTTAGCAAGCTTATTAGATTTGTCCTGTTTGGCGCTAAAATCCTCCAACACTTGTTGTTGCACCAGAAAGTATGCATCTGAATGCTCTAGGGAATTCTGCAGTCCTTCCGCTTCTTGTCGCAGCACAGCTGATCAATGCCTTTCAGCTTGTAGTTAAGACTCAAGAAATTGAACTGATTCAGATAGTGAGTTTGAATAGTTTGTGCAAGCGGTAGTGGCCAGTAACTCGAACACTAAGCCAGGACATGACTTTGGGGTTGTCTCACTGTCTTCAAGATAGTCTTCCTTAGCTGTTTTATTAGCTTTGTTTGAGACCAACAAGGATATCTCACTATCCTAAACCTTATCTGCATTACTTCCTTTGCCATTGCTTAATAAGGCACTCTTCCCCAATATTCTATCAGCATTCTAAAAGAAGAAACAAGCAGACACATAACAGGTTTAGCATGTACTAGTATATGAAACTCATTTCGGTGAACCAGTTCATTAGTAAGGTGGATAGGGTTAATCTACCAAGTCTTTTATTGCCAAGTACTAGTACATAATAAAAGCATAAAAAAACACATATCTATGTCCTATGGTCACTTCATTGTCTTGCCAAATCAAAATAGAGACACGGTTCAAATCATATCAGTTCAAGACAAAGCAGCTGTGAAAGAATACAAAGCATGGGAAACTACACGGCACAACAAGATTTCAGATGGGTACGACGGGTCTACATGTACAACAACACTATTAGCTCTGTTGTGATACTAGTAATGTGCATGATATGAGAAGTCAATTGTATACACAATGGAGATTGAAATCAACAGAGCTATTGATAAGACCAAACCTGTTAAAGAAACATGCATGAACATACCTGCTGTGCCATTGGAGTTTTGATTGGATCCTTCAATTTAAAAATAAGTTTGTATGAGTAAATACAGTGATACAAGAGCAAAGCAGTATGCACGATAGCAATGGAATCTTAAATTAGAACAGCTGTTCTTCAGGTTTAAGCACTTGTTCTACATGAACAGAGTATAGTAAGACACAAGAATACAATACTTAAAATCAGCTCGTAGACCTTACCGCATTGTTGGTTCGGGACCATTACAGAACAACGCGTTCCCAGTCATCGTCCAGTAAATGTGTCTCAGGAGAACGTAAGGGAATTTGATGAGTTTCTTTGCCAGTGAAATACGTTTTCTTTGGGTAATTCCAATACTGTCACCAAGTATTCTTGAAGATAGCAGAGGTTTTAGCACAGGTTACCTCATCCTGAGTTTCCAAATTGGTCCTTCTCTATAGTGAAAAATGGGAACATTTACTGTATTATAACCATCATGGAGGTAGAATGTATGGGAAAAAGCAAAGTAATTGCCATGAATAACATTACTTACACATAACTCCTGGACAAACACCTGCAACTCGCATTTTCCTTCATCTTCAGTATAACATTTCCAAGATGGGAAGATACGCACATAGGATTTAACAACATCAAATGTGATAGATGCTAAACTACGACTGGTCGGTTGTGGTTCCTCCACAGGAATAGGCGTACTAACTAGTGGAGTTGGGGTTCGCCGTGGTAGTACTGGCCCTTTGGGCACTGGAGCTGCCTTACTAACTGCTCTTGTTTGGGACCTCTGTGGTGGAGATGGTGCTGTGTCAACAGGAACTGGGTTACTATCAGCTGGGGATGGAGTTAGATTGGGTGAAGCTAGTTCTGTGACCATCGCAGTAGGGGTACAATCTGCGAGAGTCTGGGTTATGTGTGCTAGGGCTAGTTCTCATGCATGTACAACCGGGGTGCTATCTCCACCAAGAGGTAGCACTATTTTGTTTGAAGACCGTGTTTTTACTCCGCTAGATACTGGCATCACCAGCTCCAATTCAAATGGCTGATAAACAAGAAACATAGTTGAATGTACACACATTGTATGAGAGACAGATGCAATAGATAGTGTGGAAAAAAGAGGGCATGAAATAGTTGGCATGTATATTGTTTAACTAAAATGGATAGAATGACATAATTTCACATATATGATGTCTATCTAAACTGGATAGCATAGCATAATATAATTCAAATACATGATGAATTACTAAATAGGATCACATGAAATAATTCACATACATGTTATCTAAGTAATCAGGATCGCATGATTTAATTCACATATGTGATTTATATGCTAAACAGAGGGCATTTGATATGATGTCTGAACTAAGAACATGGTGTTGAATATTATGTATATGATGTCTAAACTATGCAATGCAAGACACAATATGCATGATATGAGGAGTATAACCGTGCCAACTTAGAGCATACACCTCGATTGGGGAATAGGACTGGTCATCTATCTCTGAATCCATCTCTGAGGAGCTATCAGGACCCAACAAGAGATCTCCTTCGACAGGTAGCAGTAGCACTGTCTGCTCTGAAGGCCTTGTTTACACTCTAGATTTTTCCATCTCAAACCCAAATGGCTGATTCACGGGAAGAGTACTTTAATGTACAAACATTGTCGAAAAATGGAAATGTAATGAAGAAAAGGATGGGAAAGATATCATTCAAATATATGATGCCTGGTTAAACTGGATGGCATTGCACATTTCACATATATTTTGGCTGGCTAAAAGACACGAGACTGCATAATTCCAATATATGATATAGAAACTAAATAGGTGGCATTACAGAACATGTCTAAACTAAGCAGATGACATATATGATGTCAAAAGTAGGCACTGCAAGGCAACATATGCATGATATGACTAACATCATCATGCCAAGGTAGAGCAAACACCTTGGGGGGTAAATAGGAGTGGTCAGCTGCGTCTGAATCCACCTCAGAACAGATATCTTCCTCTGGATTACAATCTGGAGACGGGGAGGGTTTGCCATTGAACCCACCATGGAGCGATGTCTGCATGACATTGTATTGCCGCGCAGAAATCTTCTCTTTTTCTCTACATGTTCAGCATGACTGTGTAAAATATCTGACATGCATACGAAAAAAATATGGTGAGATTATGTAAGGAGAAAAAATATGGTGAGACAATGCAGGAATCTAGAGTGATGGTACCAACCAACGGATGGATCCAAAAATAATAATAGCAGGCTGATGATCACTTTAATTTAATAAAAAGACAAATGATGATTGCTTTCCTATTTGTTTCCCACCCAAGATGAACAACATAGGCATACCCTAGGTGAACCAGATATTAGACAGAGATACTATTCATTGTTGCCTCGATATGTGCCCCACAACTAATTTAGAACTCAAGTTTGAACATTAATTTGGACCTGACTTGGAGTCTAAGAGGTGAACATGACGATAAAGTAGCAGGTCATTTTAGGCAATGCATAACATAAGCATAAACAAAAGAGTGTGACCTCTCTTATGGACCCGTGTACTCCTCAGGTTTATCTGCTGAGTCGATGATGGTGATGCCGTTGCGGTGGGTGCCGGCGGCAGGGAAGGAGATCTAAGGCAGTGAAAGATGGTCAGGAGTCATGACATTTGGTTTGGTCGATGCTTCTGTCGATGGAGAAGCTCAGGTGAGGTGGACGACATTGCAGCAGGAGCAGGACAAACCACACAAATTTTCCTTCGACACCTACCTATAACTGAAGTAATTCTGTAAGGGCTCATTTGGCTTGCATGATTCTGAAAACGCAGGGATATGAAAAACACCAGAATAGGATAGGAATGCACTTGGTAAACAGAGCATTTGTAAACATAGGATTTCTATCAACTTGGGTGTTTGGTTCACAGGAATTTGAAGAGCAGAGGAATGCAAAGAAACATGGCCAAAATAAAGTGAAACCATATGAAAGCCTGTACAGTTAGAATGTTATTCTGCTACTAATGCACTTGGTCTTGTTTTCATGCATAGGGTTTTGAAAAGTAGGTCCAGGTGGATGTTTTGCTCCATTCCTTTCAACAAAATGCATGAATAATGGAATAGTAGAGTGCCATAGGAAAAATTTCCTATTGCTGTGTTTTTCCGTTGAACCAAAATACCCCTAATGGATTGACATGAATGTAGAGTAATAACTGATGCAACAAGTGTACAACCTCCTTGCCGTAGCCATGTCGACCTCAGCATCGTTGGGTTGGTCGTTGAAGGAGTTGAGGCAGAGGTGGCTGTCGGAGGTGTCGAGGAAGATGTCAGCATTCTGGGAACGGGGGTTGTCGGCGTTCTGGGAACGGGGGTCCCCAGACTTGCCTGCCTGCGGCGTGGCTCAAAGGGGGGCCCAGCATGGCCCATCTTCATCAACACAGACCCAAGACCCTCGCGAGGGGCCAAGCCTCGTGGGGCGCATGACACGGAGCTTCCTCAAGCATGGCCTCATTAGGCTGGCTCGCGAGGAGGCGGAGAGATCAAGGCGGGGTACCTCACGAGGTGCCCGTGACGCAAGCCATGACGACCAACGGCGCCAGGCGGGCGCCAGCCCGCGCAGTGTCCTCCTTTCCTCTTTGGTGCAAAGGGAGCAAGCGCAGGCGGGAGCATCAAGCAAAGGCACCTGTTTCGGTGCAACGAGACCAAGACCAGCCCCGCGACAGGGGGGAAGTCATTGTGGAGCCCGAGCCAGCGTCACCGCCAGAGCCTTTGGTAGGAGAGGACCAACTTTAGTCAAGATAAGTGTACCAAATGTTCCCCTTCAAAATGACCAATTATTGGCGCCCTTCCCGCTCAATATTTGGGAAGAGGCCCAGGGCCTTTGCCTATAAATAGGACTAGCCACCCCTAGGGTAGGGGGACGGAGAATTAGATCGAGAATCAGAGAGAGAAGGGTGACTGAACTCCTCCTAGCAGTTCATCGCCCCAGCCAAGAACAGACCCTCGTGAGGTTGTTCTTCCTTGTATTGCTCATCCTCATCAGCCCAAGAGGCAATCCACCACACCACAAACTGGAGTAGGGTATTACACCACAACGGTGGCCCGAACCAGTATAAACCCTGTGTCTCTTGTGTTGTTCTTTCCATAGCTTAAATCTTAGCGAGGCGGTGGGGTACTGGTAGGTAGAAGGCGGTGGGGAACCCAAAATCCGACATTTGGCGCGCCAGGTAGGGGTGCGCCGGAATTTGTCTTCTAGCGCCCCATTCTCCTCCGACCATCGCGTCCATGTCTGACGCTCGTCGGGCCCGCGCCGACCGTCGAGCTGCTCTCGCTTCCCGCGTCGTCCAGACGGCTCCTGTCGGCGGGCGTCCTCGCCGTTCCCCGTCACCTGCCGTCAACGCCGCCACCGTCCCGGCGGGGAACGAGCAGCAAGCGTCGTATCAGCATCCGTCCGTGCGGCAAGACGGCCGCACCGCTACTCCCTCGCTCACCCCTGCTGGTTCTTCGTCCCGCGCACTCCGCGCACCCATGGAGGCTCGAGCTGCGCTCATCGCGGCAAACGAGCTCCTGCGCTACCGTCCCATCGACGACGTCTACGAAGAATGGCTCGACCGCGTCGCCGAGCTCGTCCGCGCCACAGGGGGCTCTCCCGCACCGTCCTTTCCGCTGCACCACACCCTGCCCCGCGCGAGCGACGAAGCTCCGGGGGCGCCCCAGCCACCTCGTCCTCAAGAAGGCGCCCTGGCTTCAAGGCGCGTGTCCCCTGGGCGGGACCCGTTCCGTCAGGTGCTAGCGCGGCAAGAGCAGAGCTGCCAAGAAGTCCCTCGCCCGCGAGAAGCTGCCCGGGCGCTCCCTGCTCCCGCACGTCAAGACCCCGCGCTGCTCCCAGCTGCAGCGCATGGGGACCTGCAAGACCAAGCTCTCCGTCACCCAAGGCCTCCCGTGGACACAGCAGGCTGTCGTGCCTTCACCCCTGAACTACGCAGCGTCACATGGCCCGGCAAGTTCAAGCCAGACCTGCCTCCTCTTTACGACGGCACGGCCGACCCTACGGAGTTCCTCCAGCTATATGAGCTGGGCATCGAAGCTGCCAACGGAGACGAGAAGGTCATGGCGAACTGGTTTCCCATGGCACTCAAGGACGGAGCTCGCACCTGGCTCCTAAACCTGGCTCCAGGCACGATCTCCTCCTCGGACAAGATGCGCACCCACCTCATCGCCAACTTCCAAGGTACTCGCGACCGGCCACCCGCCGTGAGCGACATGCGCCGCATCAAGCAACAACCCGGGGAGACTCTGCAGAAGTACATCCAGTGCTTCAACAACGCACGCCTCAAGATTCCCAAGGTGACCGAGGAGGCCCTCATCTCGGCCTTCTCCGACGGCGTGCGCGACGTCAAGATGAAGGAGGAGCTGGCGATGCATGAAGACCTGTGCACATCCCTAGAGCTGTTCACCAAGTGCGCCAGGGCTGAGGAAGGGCGTCTCTCCCTCCTCGAGCTGCCTGCCGCAGACCCAGAAGAGAAGAAGCTCAAGGCCAAGGATGTGAAGCGCAAGGGGCTGCCGTGCTCGCGGCAGAACCAGACACCAAGCGGGGCAGAGATCAGCCCGAGTCTTCCAAGGGCAGACGATACTGTGTGTACCATGACCTCCACACCCACAGCACCAATGAATGTCAAGAGCTCCGAGCTGTGCGAGAAGGAAGGATCGGCCGTCGTCCCGACCACGGTGACCGGGGCTACGGTCGAGGAGGAGGAAGGAACGCAGGACGCTGGGAAGAGCACGGCCCGCGCCAAGGGTGGAGCGATCGACCTCGCGAGGATCGCCCGCAAGGCAACGCAGGCCTCCCTCCGCTGCCGCCATAGCTAAGGAGAAACGAGGACCGCCATCAGGATGAGGGGGCTGGGGGCTTCCAGGAGCCGCGCGCGATCGCCTGCATCTTGGGTGGGTCTCAAGCCCCAGCCTCTCAGCGCATCTTCAAGCAGTTCACCCGCTAAGTAAATGCAGTCCTCCCCAAGCTCGAAGCCATGTGCTGCCTCAGGTGGTCCGCGTGCACCTTGACGTTCAGCTCAGCGGATCAACTCAAGTGTGCGACCACGGCTGGAGTCCTCCCGATGCTTTGTTCCCCAATCATCAGCAACGTGCTGGTCACCAGGACGCTCATCAATGGCAGGGTAGGGATCAACATCCTGTCCGTGGAAACATTCAACAATCTCCAAGTGCCCTAGAACCAGCTTCAGCCAACCAAGCCTTTCTCCGGAGTCACCGACGGCTCCACGGTCCCGATTGGGCAGGTCCGCCTCCCTGTCACGTTCGGGACACGCGACAACTACCGCACCGAGTTCATCGACTTCGACGTCGCTCACATTCGCCTGCCGTACAACGCCATCCTTGGGTACCCAGCGCTGGCCAAGTTCATGGCCGTAACTCACCACGGCTACAACATTCTCAAGATGCCAGGAAGTGGCGGAGTCATCACGGTGCCCGGTGAAGAGAAGGACGCGGTGTGTTCCCTGGAACGAGCCTTTCAGGCCGCATCACTGGAAGATCCGGATCGCGGAAGCAGGAGGCTTCCCGAGACCACCCCCAAGAAGAAGAAGACATCGTCTGGCCCGGCCCCTCAGGAGGCAGGCCCCTCAGGGCCCGCGCCTGCCCAGGGGGATCCTCCTTCCATTGCATAGGAAAGCACGCCCGGCGCCCTCCTCAGGCAGGGCTCGGGGGCTCTCCCCTGGAGGGCCACCGACCTGGCTAAGGTCACGAGGGAGGCGTTTGGGCACCACCTGGAGGCGTGTTCGAAGCACGTTTCCCTCAAGGAGTAAGGCAAGGAGGGCCAGACTCCCAGGAGTTCGTCAGCAAGGCCATTCAGGAGCTACAAGAGTCAAGAGTCATGAGAGGCGGCCGCCGCCTACCAGCTGTGGCTCCCCATCCAGGCGAGCATGGTGGGCTGCGCGTCTGCATCGACATACCAGGGCTCAATCGAGTCGCCTCTCTCGAGCGCCTCTGGCCCTCGCGAATGGGGCGCTGCGAAGGTCCACCCCACAGATACATTCGCATGCCTTACGGCTTGCCGAATGCGGCTGCCACGTACCAGCGCCTCATGAGGGGCATCACAGAGGCTCAAGAGGCCAGGCGCTCCGCAGCCTTGGCGGAGATGGAGATGGTCCGCGAGGAGCCACCAGCGCCTTCGGAGCCCCCCGAGGCCCCTGGGCCTGGGGGCTCGTGAGGATCGGCTTCCGCAGCCCACCGAGTCTGCTACACCAACACTCGTTCGTCCTCAACATCATCAGGTGACATCTTTCAAGTTTCATTTCCAACTGGGAGCGCCCCCCAGGGCTGCATTATTCCCAGGCTGCGTGGGTCCGTCCCTGCGGCATGTATGCCTTTTATTTCATGTTGTTAGCTTACTTTGTTGGGGGCGCCCCTCGGGCTGCATCACCCCCTAGTCGCTCGGGCCAGACCCAGCGGCATGTATCCCTTTTGCGTTTATTTCCAGCTATGCGTTCGACCTACCATGCTTGATTATTTGATGCCGGTCCACGGAACCTCTTCTTCTCCATGTCGACCACTTGCACGTTAAAGGGGGGTAGCTGAGCATCGCGACTCAGGGCTCTTACTGGCTCTCCAGCCCTCACCCTCTAGCCTTGTCCACGGCATCGCGACCTGGCATACCAGCGATGGCTGAGACCAGCTCGAGGGCCGGGACCCGAGGACGTAGAGTGCCGGCATCTAACCAAATTTGCAGGAACACATCACAAGATAAGGCCCAGTGCCAGGCGCAACCCGCCTAGAGGTAGGACCCCGTGAGTCCCGCGTTGACTCACGGGTGCCTAGATACACCTCACCAGGCCCTACCGTGCCAGCCACGTGTCAGGGCGGGGCTGTACACGCCCCGGGGGCTCCTCCCGGAGGGGAGCTGCCTCCCACGTACCAGTGGAAGCACCATGCTCCGCGCTGTCTGACGACACTACCGAGGAGCGGCTATGCCCGTACACATACGGAAGCGCTATGCTCCGCGCTGGTGATAAACAACTGAGCGTGGCCCCCGGGCCGCATCAACCTCAGGGAGCCCAGAGCTCAGTGTCTAGCCTCATCATAACGCCTCCCCTCGGGAGTGCTGCGCGAGGGGGTTGGGCACGGGGGCTGCGCCTGGGTCAAGCCCAGATGCACGCCACCCAACCAGGCCTCCCCGGGCCTGGTTCGTCGCGCGTCTCTCCCCGAGCGGAGCCAAGGTACGAAGGCCGTTCGAGCGTCAAGGGGGACTCCTGAGCATCGCGACTCAGGAGCCTAACTGGTCACGTAGCCCCTCACTCCTTAGTTCCGAAAGGCTAACGCTGGGTGAGGTACGCGCGGGGCCGGGCTCTACAGACGTAGAACCGTAGATCCACCCACATCTCACCTCCCTACTTGCTGTTCATGCGCCAAGGGGGACTCTTGAGCATCGTGACTCAGGAGCCTAACTGGTCACGCAACCCCTCACTCCTTGGTCTCGTCCTAGTTTTCGGTCAGGGCTAATGCTGGGTGAGGTACGCGCGGGGCCGGGCTCTGCCGGCGTAGAACATAAGCAAGTAGGAAGGAAAAGCGTAAATTTCAAGGATCACCTCCCTACTTGCTGTTCGTGCGCCAAGGGGGACTCCTGAGCATCGCGACTCAGGAGCCTAACTTGTCACGTAGCTCCTCACTCCTTGGTCCCGTCCTGGTTTCCGGTCGGGGCTAATGCTGGGTGAGGTATGCGCGGGGCCGGGCCCTGCCGGCGTAGAACATAAGCAAGTAGGAAGGAATAGCGTAAATTTCAAGGAATTCAGAAGCAAATATTACAGTCCACACTGTTATCTCAATGCCAGGCGCAAGTTTAAACGCCTCCCCGAGGCATGGTACATGTGCAGGAATTAAAGGCAGGACAGGAGCCACAACGGAATCACTTGACGACGGTGGAGCAGCGCGGAGTGGGTTCGCCTCATGGAGCAGCAGGGTCGGCAGCGCCTCACTTTGGCTTGGTGCTGAAGGCCCGGAACTTCCCCAGCAGAGCCTCCGCGCGACCCTTCACGGCCTCGGCAGCGACAGCGGCACGCTCGCCGCTTGCTGGCTCCAGCAGGCTGTCGAGGTCGACGCTGGGATCGTGAAGGTAGATGTGGGTGAAGACCCGCATCGGCGCTGCAGAAGACAGGACACGCGCCTCGGCCTCGGCCGTGGGGCCAAGGCCAAGGGCAACATCTTCAAGAGCATGAACTAGGAAGGGAAGCAGCTTGGCGGGGCCGTCCTCGGCGCCATCCAGCGAGCTCTCCAGGCCGCTGTCGTAAAGCATCTTCAGCGAGGAGCGAGCCTTCTCCTCCGTCTCTGTGAAGGCCACGCAGTCATCGGCAAGAACCTGGGCCTTGTTGTCCAGCTCGACCTTCCTCGCCCCCAACTGCTGCTCCAGCGCGCCTAGGCGGTCATGGCGCTTCTTGAGTTTGGCCTCCCGGCCCTTGACGGCCGCCTCGCGAGCCTTCACGCCTTCTTCCTGCTCGTGGCGAAGGCGGGCCTCTTTCGCGAGCTGGTCCCGTAGGCCTTGCAGCTCGTCCTCCAGCGCCTTGCAGCGACCACGGACGTCGACCACCTCCCCCAGGGCTGCGTCACGAGCAGCCTTCACCTCAAGGACGGCCTGCCTCTCCTCATCGCAAGCCGTCGAGGCTTGGACCAGCGCCGCCCGAATCGAAGCGTCAGAGCGAATCCATCCTGAAGCCAGCTCCAAGCGCCCGGCCACCAAGCGAGGGTCGGCGCCAAGAAGATCCTGCCGTAGCCGGTCCAGCTTGGCAGGAGCACGATCCAGAACGGTAGGAGGAGTCGAAGAGACAGCAGTCGGTCGAGTAGGAGGAGAAGGCGGCAGCACGACCACAGCATCCTGAAGCGGAGCCTGCTGCGCCCCCACGGTTGTGTTGGCGGCAGCAGGCAAAGACACCTCGGGAGTCGCTTGGGCCATGGGGGCTGAGCTCGCCCCAGCCGGCTCAGCCAGGCCTCGCGAGGACGACCGGGCAGGAGAGGCCCGTGCGTCGCGGTCACCTTCCTTCGCGGGCAGAGGCGCTGCCCCAGATGGAACCTCAGGATCTCCCTTCGGCTTCTTTGTTGCGGGCGCCAGCCTATCCAAGAGATGCGGACGTCAAGCCTCAGCAGCAGAACAAGAAATAAAGACAAGAATCAAGCGCTTAAAGGTCGTCGCTAGTAGACTCAAGTAGCCTCCGGCCAAACTTGAAGCCCGAAAGCCGGCTCGAAGGGTCAACCTCGGGAAGCTCAGGAGCGGAAGGCGCGTCTGCGGTCCGCCTCGGGGCCGGGGCAGACCGGCGGGAGATCAGCCCGGTCCTGTGACACCCCAAAAATTTCATTTGGGTTTTTGCAAAATCCTTGCTGGATTTTCCTTCAGATTTGAGGCTTTCAGTAAAACAACCCTCTTAAAATTCCTTTTCCTTGACTAGGGTTGCTATTTCTGTTTTCTCCTTCAAGCCTTGGGTTTGACCTTCTTAAAAAAACTCCTTCTCTTTTGTTTCCCTTCTCAGATTTTTATTTTTGGGACTTTTCTTTTTAAGAAAAACTCTATGAAAAAGATTTGGGATTTTTCATTCTATTGAAAATCATCCATGACCTTGTATTTTGCCCATGAGGTAAAACCACCACAACATCTTCTCCCCTCCTTGTCAACAACTCAAATTCCCTATCCCAACTCATCCAAACAAGTTTTGGATTTTGTTTTATCTCTCAAATATTTTCTGTCAATTATTTTGAGCCTGATGGATTTTCAAAGCAAGTACCCTTTTCCATTTGAGATTTGACTTCAAACCAACTCTACTGGCTAGACCTTTGCACCCACAACCCAGAACCATCTTGATCCACTCATCTTCTTTTCAAAATTTTCAACTTACACTCCCTGCAAGTTTGGACCAGATTTGTCAAATTTGGTGAAATTCATATCTACACTTCTCCAAAAATTCCACCAAAAAGCAGGCAGCCTACTAGAGCAATGAGAAGTCACTCCACCAAAAATCAGCCCAAGGAAAAATCCCTACATGCCTGGATCATTCTGTCGAACACCTTGCATGCACTGTTCAAACACATTCAGCAAATTCAGTCTTCAGTGTTGATTTCTTCAGATCATCTGCAGTCACGCGCACACAGTGCCCATGGCACGTTGCTCGCCGCCTGGCCTGCGTGTCCAGAGCCCCGCACGCACGATTGGCCTCTTCCTGGCGCCGGTGGCGCTCTGACCCGACCACGCCGGCGTGTCCCGCGGCGGCTGAACCGCCGTGGCACCCAACAGGGAGCAGAGCGGCGGCTCAACGCCGTTCCGCGCCGCACAGCCCCACTGCTGGCTCCGCGCGTCCACCTCCACGCCAGCGCACGCATGCAGCACAGCCGTCGTGGCACGGCGCGCACAAAGCATGCTCTCTGCCGCCGATGGACCCGCGCCGTCCCATTCCGTCGAGCTCCACCTCAGCAAGCTTAAACCGACGCCGTTGGCTCCAAAATGGACTCCGCGAACCTCCACGACGATGCTCAACTCCTTAACTCCCCCGACTAAGCACTGCACCACCGTAATCACTCGCCGGAGAACGCCGTTCTCGGCCACCGTCTCGGATCGCCTATGAAAGGAGACCCCGAGCCCTCCCGCGAGCACGCACCACCCCTACACTCCACCAACGCCCTACCAGGTCACTGGGAGGACCTCGAGGAGGTCTCCTCCCCCGACTCCGGCCACCCCGCTCCGCCTCGGCCTCCAGCTCGATTCGCTCCGGTGAGGCCGTCTCCGGCGCCCAAACTCCGTCCATTTCCCTCTCTAGCTACCAGATCCTTGACCCCCTCTTCAATTTGATCTGTGCAGCTCTCTCCGGCGACCTCCATCCACGCCCGAACCGCCGTCCGCCGGAGCAAGGGCCACCGCCGACGTGGTGCTTCCCGGCGACCACCTCGACCACCATCCAACGCGGAATGGCACCCTGAGCACGGAGGTAACCTCCGATCTCCCCACCTCGACGGGGATCGCCGCCGGCGACCACCGCGGCTCTCGGGCGCCAGCGAGCCCCGACCCGCCTCTTTTAAATTTTAAACCTGACGGATGGGACCCGCCTGTCAGCCTCTCTGTCTTTTCTAATCGAATTGATTTCTGAAGGCGTCTTTTGCCAGAATACGCTTTCCCTCTGGGCCGGCGTAGTTTCTATCGAAACGTTTTCTGTTTTTATAATAAAAACCCTGGAAAGTTTCTGTTTCATTACAGATGAGTCCCTGGACAAAAACCTTTATAACTTTTTATCAGAAGCATATTTTTGATTGATTCTTTTTCTGTTCTCTTCAAAATTTTGTCTAGTTTTTTATCAGATTTATTTGAAAAATATTTGCAATACTTTTGCTGCACCTCTCGGTATTCACGTTAGCGCGTATGTTTTCTATGTACCGTAGATACCAACGGAGGTGACGGGACCGCAAACTTCACCGAGCTAGGCTCCGACTACTCTGAACCAGGCAAGCATGTTCGAACTTTTGATATGATGAGTGTATTGGCATGTTTGCATGTAGATAGATTCATGGCATGCGTAGAGCATACCGATGAACCGTTCATTATGCATTGTTGGAGCAAGTAAGCCCGATGATTTCACACGTCTATGGACGTGAGTATGTAAGGCCATGTGTTGGCATGAAGATGGGTAAGATGGCAGTGTTGTAGCATGCCAGTCTTAGGCCATGCAAGTTATCTCCAGTACCAACCCGTATCGGTTGGTTCATATCCATTCCCTTTCCCTGTACTACCACATGTTTCCCGAAAGGGATATGGTTTAGTAGGTCGCAAACCGCTTTCTTGGTACACACCAAAAAGGAGAGGCCGGGATGCTGGTTCCATGGCCCTGGATTAAAGCCAGGCATCCGGTCAGGGGGCATGGGTGTTTCCGGTTGGGACCGAGAGGGGGGCACCCCTTAGAGCGCGCGTATATAAATTTGATCCCATGCTATTCGAGATTGTGATCTCCCCGTCTCAATAGTTTTTCTTGGACGATGTTGAGGGTGATTCCTGGCATCGAAGAGTTGGATGGGTGTGTACTGGATTGCCGTGTTTTCTTCTGAAATACCGTAACGAAACTAGTCCTAGTGACTACGGAAATCCGTCGCCTGTGGGAAATTTTGTTGTACAAACTCTGAAGAGCTCTATATCCTTAAATCATCTTAACTATTTCCAAGTTCCCTGCTAACAGTCATGTGCCAGTTTGATGACAGATTACCCGGTGGGACACATGGGCACTAAGACCGGTTAAATGTTTCTTCTTGTGGATGGACTAACCCGTTTAATTCCATGAGTTGATTATATTTATGATGAGTATATTATTTCCTTATCAGTCAAAAGCCCTTTATGTGGTGTCGCTCAGACGCCCGACTGTGGCATTTCTTTTAAAGCCCTTTATGTGGTGTCGCTCAGACGCCCGACTGTGGCATTTCTTTTAAAGCCCTTTATGTGGTGTCGCTCAGACGCCCGATTGTGGCAGTATTATTCCGCATTTTCCGCTCGAGGGGTCTTTCAGACACTCGTTTGGCACCAGTATTATTATTCCGCATTTTCCGCTCGAGGAGTCTTTCAGACACTCGTTTGGCACCAGTATTATTATTCCGCATTTTCCGCTCGAGGAGTCTTTCAGACACTCGTTTGGCACCAGTATTATTATTCCGCATTTTCCGCTCGAGGAGTCTTTCAGACACTCGTTTGGCCCCAGTATTATTATTCCGCATTTTCCGCTCGAGGAGTCTTTCAGACACTCGTTTGGCACCAGTATTATTATTCCGCATTTTCCGCTCGAGGAGTCTTTCAGACACTCGTTTGGCACCAGTATTATTATTCCGCATTTTCCGCTCGAGGAGTCTTTCAGACACTCGTTTGGCACCAGTATTATTATTCTGCATTTTCCGCTCGAGGAGTCTTTCAGACACTCGTTTGGCACTAGTATTATTATTCTGCATTTTCCGCTCGAGGAGTATTTCAGACACTCGTTTGGCACCCAACATTATCACCTCTATGTCTGATCGTACTGGTTAACTTACCCATGTATTTCATGTTAGAATTTGTTATATCTTACGTCCGATCTGTCTTGCGAGTACTTTCAAGGTACTCACTGGCTTGTTGATTTGGCCAGATGCTGACGAAGGTGATCTCATGGATGAAGAGTTCGATAGCGAATCCGATGCCTAGAGGAGTCCCAGTCAGTCTCGTGCAACCCTGGAGTTGGTCACTGTTTCATATCCGCTTCCGCTACCCTAGTAAATTCATCGAGCTTCACCTCGACGCTCGATGGGATGTTAGTTTGAGAATCCCATATCCACTCCCCACTGTGTTTCTCCACCTCTACCATATTTGCGAGTCAGTAGTATGCCACCACTCCCTTGTGTCATTAATCGCCTTTATGTATAATTATTGGCACGCTTGTAATAATTTGTTGAGCATCGTCAGCTCAACCCTGTAATATATTTATGCTACTGGCTTACTGTATCAAGAGTTTGTCTGCCAGTGAGGGGGTTTATCTCAAACTGGATTTCTAAAGATTGGTTTCTCAATAAATATTTTTATTGGGAAAACCGGTCGTGACAAGCTTGGTACCAGAGCCAGGCTGACTGTAGGAAGCCACTAGGTGCGATCGCTAATCGGTTATGAACATGATAGAGCTTATTCATGTTTTTACAATAGTAGTCATTTTTCTGACAGTCAGCATATATTTATGATCTGACCATTCAGGATTTTTGCCTAGTTTTGTAGATGGCCGACCGCAGCTGCGAGTCTCAGACCTTCGCCAACGTACCCGATGGGTTCGTCAAGCTTCTCTCCTTCGTCGTTCAGGTCGCGATGGGGCCGTCTGTGCGCCCAGTCGTCACTCTCTGTCAGCACAGAGTCCACGACAGTCTGACTATGCACCAGGCCGCGGTGCAGTTCAAGGGAGGGCGTGGTGATCTACGCCGCTTCCGGTTCTTGGGGAGAGCCATGCCTACGGAGAAGCATGCCATCCAGATGGCAGCCCGCGAGGCGATATCTCGTCTCAGGGATGTCCTTCCCGCGATGAAGGCTCGTCGCTACCGCTATCTTCCTTGCCATGTGCCCTACACCTGTCACTACGCATTCTCCTGCCACAGAGGAGAACGGGACGAGGCTTTTGAGATGCTTATTGAGTATCTCCGGGCCTTTGAGGCAGCCTTCGACAACTTGGTGGATGACTTTGTGGCCGCCCGCATGGACTCAGTCCACGGATGTGCCGCCAACAGGAGGGAGCTCCTGCCTACTGCACCGCCACTGACTTTCGTCTCGTCCTCTGCATCCCATGCTCCTGCTCGTCGCCTGCCTACCACCGAGGAGTTCAACCAGGTCATTGCGTCCACTCCAGCACGCACTGCACCGCCACTTGCACCGACTCCAATCCGGGTCGTTCCGCCCCTGGCACCCGCTCCATCTACTCGGCGCAGCACTACTCTCATGGAGCCTATCAGCGAGGAAGAAGTCGAGTCCCCGGCTTCGCTACGCCTCACCCTTGGCAGGGCCAAGGACGTCATCAACATCTCCGACTGAGTACGCGTAGCCGCCATGCGTTGCATCGCCATGTAAGATGTTGTGAGAAGTAGCTTGTTTGTGAAGGAAATATGCCCTAGAGGCAATAATAAAGTTATTATTTATTTCCTTATATCATGATAAATGTTTATTATTCATGCTAGAATTGTATTAACTGGAAACATAATACATGTGTGAATACATAGACAAACAGAGTGTCACTAGTATGCCTCTACTTGACTAGCTCATTAATCAAAGATGGTTATGTTTTCTAGCCATGAACAAAGAGTTGTTGTTTGATTAACGAGATCACATCATTAGTTGAATGATCTGATTGACATGACCCATTGCATTAGCATAGCACCCGATCGTTTAGTATATTGCTATTGCTTTTATCCATGACTTATACATGTTCCTTTAACTATGAGAATATGCAACTCCCATTTACCGTAGGAACACTTTGTGTGCTACCAAACGTCACAACGTAACTGGGTGATTATAAAGGTGCTCTACAAGTGTCTCCGAAGGTACATATTGGGTTGGCATATTTCAAGATGAGGATTTGTCACTCCGATTGTCGGAGAGGTATCTCAGGGCCTTCTCGGTAATGCACATCACATAAGCCTTGCAAGCATTGCAACCAATGAGTTAGTTGCGAGATGATGTATTACGGAACGAGAAAAGAGACTTGCCGGTAACGAGATTGAACTAGGTATTGGATACCGACGATCGAATCTCGGGCAAGTAACATACCGATGACAAAGGGAACAACGTATGTTGTTATGCGGTCTGACCGATAAAGATCTTCGTAGAATATGTAGGATCCAATATGGGCATCCAGGTCCCGCTATTGGTTATTGACTGGAGACGTGTCTCGGTCATGTCTACATTGTTCTCGAACCGTAGGGTCCGCACGCTTAACGTTACGATGACAGTTATTATGAGTTTATGCATTTTGATGTACCGAAGGAGTTCGGAGTCCCGGATGTGATCACGGACGTGACGAGGAGTCTCGAAATGGTCGAGACATAAAGAATTATATATTGGAAGCCTATGTTTGGACATCGGATGCATTCCAGGTGAAATCAGGATTTTACCGGAATACCGGGAGGGTTACCGGAACCCCCCGGGAGCATAATGGGCCAACATGGGCCTTGGAGAAGAGGTGAGAGGGCTGCCCTCATGGGCTGTGCGCCTCCCCCCTTCCCTAGTCCTATTAGGACTAGGAGAAGTGGGGCGCCCCCTCTCTCTCTCTCTCCCCCTTGAAGAATCCTAGTCCAACTAGGATTGGGGGGGAATCCTACTCCCAGAGGGAGTAGGACTCCTCCTGCGCCTCCCTCCTTTGGCCGGCCAGCCTCCCCCCCTTCATCCTTTATATACGGGGGCAGGGGACACCCCAAGACACACAAGTTGATCTACGGATCGTTCCTTAGCCGTGTGCGGTGCCCCCTTCCACCAAATTCCACCTCGATCATATCGTTGCAGTGCTTAGGCGAAGCCCTGCGCCGATAACACATCAAGATCGTCACCACGCCGTCGTGCTGACGGAACTCTTCCCCGACGCTTTGCTGGATCGGAGCCCGGGGATCGTCATCGAGCTGAACGTGTGCCAAGAACTCGGAGGTGCCGGAGTAACGGTGCTGTGATCGGTTGGATCGCGAGGAGAACGTACGACTACTTCCTCTACGTACGACTACTTCCTCTATGTTGTGTCAACGCTTCCGCTTCGGTCTACTAGGGTACGTAGACAAACACTCTCCCCTCTCGTTGCTATGCATCACCATGATCTTGCGTGTGCGTAGGAAATTTTTTTGAATTTACTGCGTTCCCCAACAGTGGTATCAGAGCCTAGGTTTTATGGTTGATGTTATTTGCACGAGTAGAACACAAGTGAGTTGTGGACGATACAAGTCATACTGCCTACCAGCATGTCATACTTTGGTTCAGCGGTATTGTTGGATGAGACGATCCGGACCAACCTTACGCGTACGCTTACGCGAGACCGGTTCCCTCGACGTGCTTTGCACAGAGATGGCTTGCGGAAGACTGTCTCTCCAACTTTAGTTGAACCGAGTGTGGCTACGCCCGGTCCTTGAGAAGGTTAAAACGGAGTCTATTTGACAAACTATCGTTGTGGTTTTGATGCGTAGGTAAGATGAGTTCTTGCTTAAGCCCGTAGCAGCCACGTAAAACTTGCAACAACAAAGTAGAGGACGTCTAACTTGTTTTTGCAGGGCATGTTGTGATGTGATATGGTCAAGACGTGATGCTAAATTTTATTGTATGAGATGATCATGTTTTGTAACCGAGTTATCGGCAACTGGCAGGAGCCATATGGTTGTCGCTTTATTGTATGCAATGCAATCGCGATGTAATGCTTTACTTTATTGCTAAACGGTAGTGATAGTCGTAGAAGCATAAGATTAGCGAGACGACAACGATGCTGCGATGAAGATCAAGGTGTCGCGCCGGTGATGATGGTGATCATGACGGTGCTTCGAAGATGGAGATCACAAGCACAAGATGATGATGGCCATATCATATCACTTATATTGATTGCATGTGATGTTTATCCTTTTATGCATCTTATCTTGCTTTGGTTGACAGTAGCATTATAAGATGATCTCTCACTAAATTATCAAGAAGTGTTCTCCCTGAGTATGCACCGTTGCGAAAGTTCTTCGTGCTGAGACACCACGTGATGATCGGGTGTGATAGGCTCTACGTTCAAATACAACGGGTGCAAAACAGTTGCACACGCGGAATACTCAGGTTTAACTTGACGAGCCTAGCATATACAGATATGGCCTCGGAACACGGAGACCGAAAGGTCGAGCGTGAATCATATAGTAGATATGATCAACATAGTGATGTTCACCATTGAAACTACTCCATCTCACGTGATGATCGGACATGGTTTAGTTGATTTGGATCACGTGATCACTTAGAAGATTAGAGAGATGTCTATCTAAGTGGGAGTTCTTAAGTAATATGATTAATTGAACTTAAATTTATCATGAACTTAGTCCTGGTAGTATTAGCATATCTATGTTGTAGATCAATAGCTCGCGTTGTTGCTTCCCTATGTTTATTTTGATATGTTCCTAGAGAAAATTGTGTTGAAAAATGTTAGTAGCAATGATGCGGATTGGATCCGTGATCTGAGGTTTATCCTCATTGCTGCACAGAAGAATTATGTCCTTGATGCACCGCTAGGTGACGGACCTATTGCAGGAGCAGATGCAGACATTATGAACGTTTTGCTGGCTCAATATGATGACTACTTAATAGTTTAGTGCACCATGCTTAACTGCTTAGAATCGGGACTTCAAAGACGTTTTGAACGTCATGGAGCATATGAGATGTTCCAGGAGTTGAAGTTAATATTTCAAGCAAATACCCGAGTTGAGAGATATGAAGTCTCCAACAAGTTCTATAGCTAAAAGATGGAGGAGAATCGCTCAACTAGTGAGCATGTGCTCAGATTGTCTGGGTACTACAATCACTTGATTCAACTGGGAGTTAATCTTCCGGATGATTGCGTCATTGACAGAATTCTCCAATCACTGCCACCAAGCTACAAGAGCTTCGTGATGAACTATAATATGCAAGGGATGACCAAAACTATGCCCGAGCTCTTCGCGATGCTAAAAGCCGCGGAGGTAGAAATCAAAAAGGAGCATCAAGTGTTGATGGTTAACAAAACCACTAGTTTCAAGAAGAAGGGCAAAGGGAAGAAAAAGGGGAACTTCAAAAAGAACAGCAAGCAAGTTGCTACTCAAGAGAAGAAACCCAAGTCTGGACCTAAGCCTGAAACTGAGTGCTTCTATTGCAAGCAGACTGGTCACTGGAAGCAGAACTGCCCCAAGTATTTGGCGGATAAGAAGGATGGCAAGGTTAACAAAGGTATATGTGATATACATGTTATTGATGTGTACCTTACTAATTCTCGCAGTAGCACCTGGGTATTTGATACTGGTTCTGTTGCTAATATTTGCAACTCAAAACAGGGGCTACGGATTAAGCGAAGATTGGCTAAGGACGAGGTGACGATGCGCGTGGGAAATGGTTCAAAAGTCGATGTGATCGCGGTCGGCACGCTACCTCTACATCTACCTTCGGGATTAATATTAGATCTAAATAATTGTTATTTAGTACCAGCGTTGAGCATGAACATTATATCTGGATCTTGTTTGATGCGAGACGGTTATTCATTTAAATCAGAGAATAATGGTTGTTCTATTTATATGAGTAATATCTTTTATGGTCATGCGCCATTAAAGAGTGGTTTGTTCTTACTTAATCTCGATAGTAGTAACACACATATTCATAATGTTGAAGCCAAAAGATGCAGAGTTAATAATGATAGTGCAACTTATTTGTGGCACTGCCGTTTAGGTCATATCGGCGTAAAGCGCATGAAGAAACTCCATACTGATGGGCTTTTGGAGTCACTTGATTATGAATCACTTGGCACTTGCGAGCCGTGCCTTATGGGCAAGATGACTAAAACACCGTTCTCCGGTACTGTGGAGAGAGCAACAGATTTATTGGAAATCATACATACTGATGTATGTGGTCCAATGAATGTTGAGGCTCGTGGCGGATATCGTTATTTTCTCACCTTCACTGATGATTTAAGCAGATATGGGTATATCTACTTAATGAAACACAAGTCTGAAACATTTGAAAAGTTCAAAGAATTTCAGAGTGAAGTGGAAAATCATCGTAACAAGAAAATAAAGTTTCTACGATCTGATCGTGGAGGAGAATATTTGAGTTACGAGTTTGGTCTACATTTGAAACAATGCGGAATTGTTTCGCAACTCACGCCACCCGGAACACCACAACGTAATGGTGTGTCCGAACGTCGTAATCGTACTTTACTGGATATGGTGCGATCTATGATGTCTCTTACCGATTTACCGCTATCTTTTTGGGGTTATGCTCTAGAGACGGCCGCATTCACGTTAAATAGGGCACCATCAAAATCCGTTGAGACGACGCCTTATGAACTGTGGTTTGGCAAGAAACCAAAGTTGTCGTTTCTTAAAGTTTGGGGCTGCGATGCTTATGTGAAAAAGCTTCAACCTGATAAGCTCGAACCCAAATCGGAAAAATGTGTCTTCATAGGATACCCAAAGGAGACTATTGGGTATACCTTCTATCACAGATCCGAAGGCAAAATTTTTGTTGCCAAAGTCGGAAACTTTCTAGAGAAGGAGTTTCTCTCGAAAGAAGTGAGTGGGAGGAAAGTAGAACTTGATGAGATAACAGTATCTGCTCCTTTATTGAGAAGTAGTACATCACAGAAATCTGTTTCTGTGACACCTACATCAAATAGGGAGGAAGCTAATGATAATGATCATGAAACTTCAGATCAAGTTTCTACTGAACTTCGTAGATCAACCAGAGTAAGATCCGCACCAGAGTGGTACGGTAATCCTATTTTGGAAGTCATGTTACTAGACCATGATGAACTTACGAACTATGAAGAAGTGATGGTGAGCCCAGATTCCGCAAAATGGCTTGAGGCCATGAAATCTGAGATGGGATCCATGTATGATAACAAAGTGTGGACTTTGGTTGACTTGCCCGATGATCGACAAGCAATAGAAAATAAATGGATTTTCAAGAAGAAGACTGACGCTGATGGTAATGTTACTGTCTATAAAGCTCGACTTGTTGCAAAAGGTTTTCGACAAGTTCAAGGGATTGACTACGATGAGACTTTCTCACCCGTAGCGATGCTTAAGTCTGTCCGAATCATGTTAGCAGTTGCCGCATTTTATGATTATGAAATTTGGCAAATGGATGTCAAAACTGCATTCCTGAATGGATTTCTGGAAGAAGAGTTGTATATGATGCAACCAGAAGGTTTTGTCGATCCAAAGGGAGCTAACAAAGTGTGCAAGCTCCAGCGATCCATTTATGGACTGGTGCAAGCCTCTCGGTGTTGGAATAAACGCTTTGATAGTGTGATCAAAGCTTTTGGTTTTATACAGACTTTCGGAGAAGCCTGTATTTACAAGAAAGTGAGTGGGAGCTCTGTAGCATTTCTGATATTATATGTAGATGACATATTACTGATCGGAAATAATATAGAATTTCTGGATAGCATAAAGGGATACTTGAATAAAAGTTTTTCAATGAAAGACCTCGGGGAAGCTGCTTACATATTGGGCATTAAGATCTATAGAGATAGATCAAGACGCTTAATAGGACTTTCACAAAGCACATACCTTGACAAAGTTTTGAAAAAGTTCAGAATGGATCAGGCAAAGAAAGGGTTCTTGCCTGTGGCACAAGGTGTGAAATTGAGTAAGACTCAATGCCCGACCACCACAGAAGATAGAGAGAAAATGAAAAATGTTCCCTATGCTTCAGCCATAGGCTCTATCATGTATGCAATGCTGTGTACCAGACCTGATGTGTGCCTTGCTGTAAGTTTAGCAGGCAGGTACCAAAGTAATCCAGGAGTGGATCACTGGACAGCGGTCAAGAACATCCTTAAGTACTTGAGAAGGACTAAGGATATGTTTCTCATTTTTGGAGGTGACAAAGAGCTCGTCGTAAACGGTTACGTCGATGCAAGCTTTGACACTGATCCGGACGATTCCAAATCGCAAACCGGATACGTATTTACATTAAACGGTGGAGCTGTCAGTTGGTGCAGTTCTAAACAAAGCGTCGTGGCGGGATCTACATGTGAAGCTGAGTACATAGCCGCTTCAGAAGCGGCCAATGAAGGAGTCTGGATGAAGGAGTTCATATTCGATCTAGGTGTTGTACCTAGCGTATCGGGTCCAATGAAAATCTTTTGTGACAATACTGGTGCAATTGCCTTGGCAAAGGAATCCAGATTTCACAAAAGAACCAAACACATCAAGAGACGCTTCAACTCCATCAGGGATTTGATCCAGGTGGGAGACATAGAGATATGCAAGATACATACGGATCTGAATGTTGCAGACCCGTTGACTAAGCCTCTTCCACGAGCAAAACATGATCAGCACCAAAACTCCATGGGTGTTAGAATCATTACTTTGTAATCTAGATTATTGACTCTAGTGCAAGTGGGAGACTGAAGGAAATATGCCCTAGAGGCAATAATAAAGTTATTATTTATTTCCTTATATCATGATAAATGTTTATTATTCATGCTAGAATTGTATTAACTGGAAACATAATACATGTGTGAATACATAGACAAACAGAGTGTCACTAGTATGCCTCTACTTGACTAGCTCATTAATCAAAGATGGTTATGTTTTCTAGCCATGAACAAAGAGTTGTTGTTTGATTAACGAGATCACATCATTAGTTGAATGATCTGATTGACATGACCCATTGCATTAGCATAGCACCCGATCGTTTAGTATATTGCTATTGCTTTTATCCATGACTTATACATGTTCCTTTAACTATGAGAATATGCAACTCCCATTTACCGTAGGAACACTTTGTGTGCTACCAAACGTCACAACGTAACTGGGTGATTATAAAGGTGCTCTACAAGTGTCTCCGAAGGTACATATTGGGTTGGCATATTTCAAGATGAGGATTTGTCACTCCGATTGTCGGAGAGGTATCTCAGGGCCTTCTCGGTAATGCACATCACATAAGCCTTGCAAGCATTGCAACCAATGAGTTAGTTGCGAGATGATGTATTACGGAACGAGAAAAGAGACTTGCCGGTAACGAGATTGAACTAGGTATTGGATACCGACGATCGAATCTCGGGCAAGTAACATACCGATGACAAAGGGAACAACGTATGTTGTTATGCGGTCTGACCGATAAAGATCTTCGTAGAATATGTAGGAGCCAATATGGGCATCCAGGTCCCGCTATTGGTTATTGACTGGAGACGTGTCTCGGTCATGTCTACATTGTTCTCGAACCGTAGGGTCCGCACGCTTAACGTTACGATGACAGTTATTATGAGTTTATGCATTTTGATGTACCGAAGGAGTTCGGAGTCCCGGATGTGATCACGGACGTGACGAGGAGTCTCGAAATGGTCGAGACATAAAGAATTATATATTGGAAGCCTATGTTTGGACATCGGATGCATTCCAGGTGAAATCAGGATTTTACCGGAATACCGGGAGGGTTACCGGAACCCCCCGGGAGCATAATGGGCCAACATGGGCCTTGGAGAAGAGGTGAGAGGGCTGCCCTCATGGGCTGTGCGCCTCCCCCCTTCCCTAGTCCTATTAGGACTAGGAGAAGTGGGGCGCCCCCTCTCTCTCTCTCTCCCCCTTGAAGAATCCTAGTCCAACTAGGATTGGGGGGGAATCCTACTCCCAGAGGGAGTAGGACTCCTCCTGCGCCTCCCTCCTTTGGCCGGCCAGCCTCCCCCCCTTCATCCTTTATATACGGGGGCAGGGGACACCCCAAGACACACAAGTTGATCTACGGATCGTTCCTTAGCCGTGTGCGGTGCCCCCTTCCACCAAATTCCACCTCGATCATATCGTTGCAGTGCTTAGGCGAAGCCCTGCGCCGATAACACATCAAGATCGTCACCACGCCGTCGTGCTGACGGAACTCTTCCCCGACGCTTTGCTGGATCGGAGCCCGGGGATCGTCATCGAGCTGAACGTGTGCCAAGAACTCGGAGGTGCCGGAGTAACGGTGCTGTGATCGGTTGGATCGCGAGGAGAACGTACGACTACTTCCTCTACGTACGACTACTTCCTCTACGTTGTGTCAACGCTTCCGCTTCGGTCTACGAGGGTACGTAGACAAACACTCTCCCCTCTCGTTGCTATGCATCACCATGATCTTGCGTGTGCGTAGGAAAATTTTTTGAATTTAGTGCGTTCCCCAACAGTTTGCGCATCATGTAGGATCTGGAGAAGTGCACTAGCCTAAATAACATGTCAGGATTATGTACGCATGTCTTGAGTGGTGTATTGTATAATTATCGCCGCGTGTAAGATACGTAATGACGCAGTCCTTCTCTATGCGCAAATCGATTTGTTTTCCCTTGAGTATCTTGGTTTTAAAGATTTATTTGTCAACCTCGTGCATTATGGGTTTTATCTTCGTGACCCTTCCATTTTTCTTATGGGTTTTATAAATACATCCCCAGAGTGAAAAATGTCTCGTCCTTGGACCCGCTCCATGCCAGCTCCACCAGAGGAAAATTACGGCAATCAACCGGGCAACAACTTTGCACAAGGGCAGTCAAGTCAACACTATAATACTCAATCAGGCAACGATTTTACACGAGATCAGACAAGTCAACAGGACAGTGAAACGGCACTTTCCCAAATGTGCCGCCTTTATGAACAGAGTCAGCAACAACATCGGGAAATGATGAACCAAGTCATTAACATGGGAAATCACCATGGGCAGTATCCGCAGCATTCCAAGTTATCTGAGCTACAGAAGACACGTCCCTCAACATTTTCTCATACTGACAAGCCACTTGAAGCCGAAGACTGGCTTCGCGATATGGAGAGAAAGTTAATTATTGCAAAATGCTCAGACCCAGAAAAGGTATTGTACGCACCGCATTATCTCACGGGAGCAGCCGCATCCTGGTGGGAAAATTTTCTGCACATGCATCCCAACGAAAATGATATAACCTGGGATGATTTCAAAGAAGGTTTCCGTGGCGCGCATATTCCTAAGAGTATTATGAAAATCAAGAAAAGAGAGTTCGATGACCTCAAGCAAAGGAACATGACAGTGTCAGATTACAACGAAGAGCGTATGACTGAAAGCAAGAAAATGGAGAAATTCCTTGACGGCCTAGCACCCGCGCTTAAATGCCAGCTGGTCATACACACTTTTCTAGATTTTAAGACACTGGTGGATAAAGCCATTACTCTGGAAAATGAAAGACGCAGTTTGGAAGATATCCGCAAGCGAAAGAGGGACTAGACTAACCATGCTCGCAATCACCGGAGTAAGACCGATTTTCAGAAGGGTGGGACGCACAAATCATCATCCAACGTCTCACGCCCAACAAAGAATTTTCATGCTAGGGACAAGGAGTTCACCTATTGCACAGGTGTTACTTGTTACGCCTGTGGAGAAGAAGGACACTATGCCAACCAGTGTCCCAAGCCAAGAAGCTCAGCACCAAAGCCGAACAACGACAACAATAATTCAGCGCCCAAGCGAAACAACTTCAATCCCAACAATAACCACAGGAAAGGTCATCTGAACCACGTGACCAAAGAGGAGGCACAAAATGCTCCGGATATCGTACTCGGTACGTTCCCTGTCAACACAATACCTGCAACGGTTTTGTTTGATTCTGGAGCTTCTCACTCTTTTATTTCGAAAAGTTTTGCTTTGCAAAATAATTTTTCGATGCTTCCTTTGGAGAAATCTATGATCATCAAGTCCCCTGGAATTCAGCAAGTCACTCAGAATTACTGTCAGGATGTGATTATTGAGTTCAAAGGATTGAAGTTTCACGCCAATCTCATAGTGTTGGAAAATAAAGGACTGGATGTCATCCTAGGGATGGACTGGTTAACCACCAACAAAGGTTTCATTGATTGTTTCAATCGGACCGTGATTCTCACACACCACCATGGTAAGACAATAAGAGTATCCGCCAAAGAAAGGAAAATGCCCAGACAACCAAGACTGAACAAGGTGGACATTTCTGAATTAAACAAGGTCCCAGTAGTGTGTGAATTTCCAGACGTATTTCCTGAAGAGCTACCAGGCATGCCACCCGACCGAGAGATAGAATTCAGCATTGAGCTAGCACCAGGAACCACCCCCATATACAAGAAACCATACAGAATGGCACCATCCGAGTTGGTTGAACTGAAGAAACAAATAAGGGAATTGCTTGACAAGGGATACATTCGAGCCAGTTCCTCACCATGGGGATCACCAATTTTGTTTGCCAAAAAGAAAGATGGAACACTGCGATTGTGTATTGACTACCGAGCACTCAACATGGTCACGATCAAGAACAAATACCCAATGCCAAGAATAAATGATTTATTCGATCAACTCGCTAAGGCCAAGGTATTCTCAAAAATCGACCTAAGGTCAGGATACCATCAATTAAAGGTACGAACAGAAGATATCCCCAAGACAGCCTTCACCTCCAGATATGGACTGTATGAGTTCACAGTAATGCCTTTTGGATTAACAAATGCCCCTACATATTTTGTTCACCTTATGAACAAAGTGTTTATGAAGTTTATGGACAAGTTCGTTGTGGTATTCATCGATGATATTTTAGTATACTCCAAGACACCTGAAGAACACGTTGAACATCTCAGAATTGTACTAGGAGAACTCAGGAAACACCAATTGTACGCCAAGTTCAGCAAGTGTGAGTTTTGGTTAAGGCAAGTAGGCTTTGTAGGCCACGTGCTAACCCAAGACGGGATCGCCGTGGACCCAGAGAAAGTCAAGGCCGTACTTGGCTGGAAGTCACCAACCAGCGTAACGGACATACGAAGTTTCTTGGGAATGGCAGGATATTACCGCAGATTTATTGAAGGATTCTCCACCATAGCCAAGCCAATGACGCAGTTGCTCAAGAAAGATAAGAAATTTGAATGGACAGAAGCCTGTGAGAAAAGTTTCCAAGAGCTAAAACGTAAATTAACAACAGCACCAGTATTGATTGTGCCAGACATACGCAAGAATTTTGAAGTATATTGTGACGCGTCCAGGAAGGGACTCGGATGCGTATTAATGCAAGAAGGCAAGGTTGTCGCATACGCTTCAAGGCAACTTCGCAAGCATGAGGAAAACTATCCCACTCATGACTTAGAAATGGCAGCAGTTATTCATGCACTCAAGGAATGGAGGCATTTCCTACTTGGAAATCGATGTGAAATATATACGGACCATAAAAGTCTCAAATATATTTTCACACAGCCAGAGCTGAATTTAAGGCAACGACGCTGGTTGGAGCTAGTAAAGGATTATGATGTCGGAATCCACTATCATCCTGGAAAAGCAAATGTAGTAGCCGATGCTCTTAGTCGGAACCCCAGCGCCAACAACAACAGCCTGCCCAACTTAAGACCCGAATTCCAACGGGAATTTGCCAGACTCAACTTGTTGATGGTAGCAGAAGGCACCATAACAAACTTGGAGATACAGCCCAACCTTGTGGCAAGAATCAAAGAAGCCCAGTCGGGTCACCCCAGCATTGAAGGTATCAAAGAAAGGTGAGTATGGGCAAGGCCTCGGAATTCATCATAGACGAAGAAGGGACACTATGGTACGGAAACAGACTCTGCGTGCCAGACATAGAAGACCTCAAACGGCAAATTCTAGCTGAAGCCCACACCGCTCCATATTCGATCCACCCTGGAGGAACCAAGATGTATAAGGATATCCAAGAAGGATTTTGGTGGCACGGTATGAAAAGGGACATAGCCGCCTTCATTGCATGCTGCGACTCTTGTCAACGTATAAAGGCCGAACATCAGAGACCAGCTGGACTGCTGCAACCAAATAAAATACCTGAGTGGAAATGGGATGAAATAGGGATGGATTTCATTGTCGGACTACCTCGATCACGACACGGGAACGATGCCATATGGGTTATCACCGACAGATTGACTAAGGTGGCACATTTCATTCCAGTAAAGACGACCCACACCACTCAGAAGCTTGCCAAAATATATCTCTCTCGCATAGTTTGTCTGCACGGTGTCCCGAAGACTATAATATCTGACAGAGGAACACAGTTCGTCTCGAGATTCTGGGAGCAGCTACAACAGGCTCTAGGAACTCAACTAGCCTTTAGTATGGCATACCACCCCCAGACAGATGGACAAACAGAACGGGTAAACCAGATTTTAGAGGACATGCTGAGAGCCTGTGTCCTCACCTATGGAACCAGTTGGGAAGACAGCCTGCCATACGCCGAGTTCGCATACAACAACAATCATCAGGCCAGCCTGCAAATGGCACCATTTGAAGCCTTGTATGGGCGAAGATGTCATACCCCGTTAAATTGGTCAGAGACCGGAGACAGCCGTATCTTCGGCCCAGACGTGCTCAAGGAAGCCGAGGAAAAGGTCCAACTAATCAGAGATCGACTCAAGACCGCCCAAAGCCGGCAAAAGAGTTATTACGATCAGAAACATCGTGGGGTCAACTTCGAACCAGGTGAATTCGTGTACCTACGAGTGTCACCTATGAGGGGGTTGCAACGATTCAAAATTAAGGGAAAGCTAGCGCCAAGATTCATCGGGCCATTCGGTATATTGGCACGGAAAGGCGCAGTAGCATACCAACTAGACCTACCTGAGGAACTGTCAGATATCCACAACGTGTTCCACGTATCGCAATTGAGGAAATGCGTGAGCAACCCAGAGAAACAAGTATCCCATGAGAACATAGACGTGCATCCAGACCTCACTTATCGGGAACACCCAGTAAAGATATTAGAGGAGTCTGAAAGGAGGACCCGACAGAAGACCGTCAAATTTTTCAAAGTTCAGTGGAGTAATCACACCGACAGTGAAGCAACATGGGAAAGAGAGGATTTTCTTCGAGCAGAGCATCCACACTTATTTAAGGATCAACTGAAATCTCGGGGACGAGATTTTTCCTAAGGGGGTAGGTGTTGTGACACCCCAAAAATTTCATTTGGGTTTTTGCAAAATCCTTGCTGGATTTTCCTTGAGATTTGAGGCTTTCAGTAAAACAACCCTCTTAAAATTCCTTTTCCTTGACTAGGGTTTCTATTTCTGTTTTCTCCTTCAAGCCTTGGGTTTGACCTTCTTAAAAAAACTCCTTCTCTTTTGTTTCCCTTCTCAGATTTTTATTTTTGGGAGTTTTCTTTTTAAGAAAAACTCTATGAAAAAGATTTGGGATTTTTCATTCTATTGAAAACCATCCATGACCTTGTATTTTGCCCAGGAGGTAAAACCACCACAACATCTTCTCCCCTCCTTGTCAACAACTCAAATTCCCTATCCCAACTCATCCAAACAAGTTTTGGATTTTGTTTTATCTCTCAAATATTTTCTGTCAATTATTTTGAGCCTGATGGATTTTCAAAGCAAGTACCCTTTTCCATTTGAAATTTGACTTCAAACCAACTCTACTGGCTAGTCCTTTGCACCCACAACCCAGAACCATCTTGATCCACTCATCTTCTTTTCAAAATTTTCAACTTACACTCCCTGCAAGTTTGGACCAGATTTGTCAAATTTGGTGAAATTCATATCTACACTTCTCCAAAAATTCCACCAAAAATCAGGCAGCCTACTAGAGCAATGAGAAGTCACTCCACCAAAAATCAGCCCAAGGAAAAATCCCTACATGCCTGGATCATTCTGTCGAACACCTTGCATGCACTGTTCAAACACAGTCAGCAAATTCAGTCTTCAGTGTTGATTTCTTCAGATCATCTGCAGCCACGCGCACACAGTGCCCTTGGCACGTTGCTCGCCGCCTGGCCTGCGTGTCCAGAGCCCCGCACGCGCGCTTGGCCTCTTCCTGGCGTCGGTGGTGCTCTGACCCGACCACGCCGGCGTGTCCCGCGGCGGCTGAACCGCCGTGGTAGCCAACAGGGAGCAGAACGGCGGCTCAACGCCGTTCCGCGCCGCACAGCCCCGCTGCTGGCTCCGCGTGTCCACCTCCACGCCAGCGCACGCATGCAGCACGGCCGTCGTGGCACGGCGCGCACAGAGCATGCTCTCTGCCGCCGATGGACCCGCGTCGTCCCGTTCCGTCGAGCTCCACCTCAGCAAGCTTAAACCGACGCCGTTGGCTCCAAAATGGACTCCGCGAACCTCCACGACAGTGCTCAACTCCTAAACTCCCCCGACCAAGCACTGCACCACCGTAATCACTCGCCGGAGAACGCCGTTCTCGGCCACCGCCTCGGATCGCCTATAAAAGGAGACCCCGAGCCCTCCCGCGAGCACGCACCACCCCTACACTCCACCAACGCCCTGCCAGGTCACTGGGAGGACCTCGAGGAGGTCTCCTCCCCCGACTCCGGCCACCCCGCTCCGCCTCTGCCTCCAGCTTGATTCGCTCCGGTGAGGCCGTCTCCGGCGCCCAAACTCCGTCCATCTCCCTCTCTAGCTACCAGATCCTTGACCCCCTCTTCAATTTGATCTGTGCAGCTCTCTCCGGCGACCTCCATCCACGCCCGAACCGCCGTCCGCCGGAGCAAGGGCCACCGCCGACGTGGTGCTTCCCGGCGACCACCTCGACCACCATCCAACGCGGAATGGCACCCTGAGCACAGAGGTAACCTCCGATCTCCCCACCTCGTCGTGGATCGCCGCCGGCGACCACCGCGGCTCTCGGGCGCCAGCGAGCCCCGACCCGCCTCTTTTAAATTTTAAACCTGACGGATGGGACCCGCCTGTCAGCCTCTCTGTCTTTTCTAATCGAATCGATTTCTGAAGGCGTCTTTTGCCAGAATACGCTTTCCCTCTGGGCCGGCGTAGTTTCTATCGAAACGTTTTCTGTTTTTATAATAAAAACCCTGGAAAGTTTCTGTTTCATTACAGATGAGTCCCTGGACAAAAACTTTTATAGCTTTTTATCAGAAGCATATTTTTGATTGATTCTTTTTCTGTTCTCTTCAAAATTTTGTCTAGTTTTTTATCAGATTTATTTGAAAAATATTTGCAATACTTTTCTGCACCACTCGGTATTCACGTTAGCGCATATGTTTTCTATGTACCGTAGATACCGACGGAGGTGACGGGACCGCGAACTTCACCGAGCTAGGCTCCGACTACTCTGAACCAGGCAAGCATGTTCGAACTTTTGATATGATGAGTGTATTGGCATGTTTGCATGTAGATAGTTTCATGGCATGCGTAGAGCATACCGATGAACCGTTCATTATGCATTGTTGGAGCAAGTAAGCCCGATGATTTCACACGTCTATGGACGTGAGTATGTAAGGCCATGTGTTGGCATGAAGATGGGTAAGATGGCAGTGTTGTAGCATGCCAGTCTTAGGCCATGCAAGTTATCTCCAGTACCAACCCGTATCGGTTGGTTCATATCCATTCCCTTTCCCTGTACTACCACATGTTTCCCGAAAGGGATATGGTTTAGTAGGTCGCAAACCGCTTTCTTGGTACACACCAAAAAGGAGAGGCCGGGATGCTGGTTCCATGGCCCTGGATTAAAGCCAGGCATCCGGTCAGGGGGCATGGGTGTTTCCGGTTGGGACCGAGAGGGGGGCACCCCTTAGAGCGCGCGTATATAAATTTGATCCCATGCTATTCGAGATTGTGATCTCCCCGTCTCAATAGTTTTTCTTGGACGATGTTGAGGGTGATTCCTGGCATCGAAGAGTTGGATGGGTGTGTACTGGATTGCCGTGTTTTCTTCTGAAATACCGTAACGGAACTAGTCCTAGTGACTACGGAAATTCGTCGACTGTGGGAAATTTTGTTGTACAAACTCTGCAGAGCTCTATATCCTTAAATCATCTTAACTATTTCCAAGTTCCCTGCTAACAGTCATGTGCCAGTTTGGTGACAGATTACCCGGTGGGACACATGGGCACTAAGACCAGTTAAATGTTTCTTCTTGTGGATGGACTAACCCGTTTAATTCCATGAGTTGATTATATTTATGATGAGTATATTATTTCCTTATCAGTCAAAAGCCCTTTATGTGGTGTCGCTCAAACGCCCGACTGTGGCATTTCTTTTAAAGCCCTTTATGTGGTGTCGCTCAGACGCCCGACTGTGGCATTTCTTTTAAAGCCCTTTATGTGGTGTCGCTCAGACGCCCGATTGTGGCATTATTATTCCACATTTTCCGCTCGAGGGGTCTTTCAGACACTCGTTTGGCACCAGTATTATTATTCCGCATTTTCCGCTCGAGGAGTCTTTCAGACACTCGTTTGGCACCAGTATTATTATTCCGCATTTTCCGCTCGAGGAGTCTTTCAGACACTCGTTTGGCACCAGTATTATTATTCCGCATTTTCCGCTCGAGGAGTCTTTCAGACACTCGTTTGTCACCAGTATTATTATTCCGCATTTTCCGCTCGAGGAGTCTTTCGGACACTCGTTTGGCACCAGTATTATTATTCCGCATTTTCCGCTCAAGGAGTCTTTCCGACACTCGTTTGGCACCAGTATTATTATTCCGCATTTTCCGCTCGAGGAGTCTTTCAGACACTCGTTTGGCACCAGTATTATTATTCTGCATTTTCCGCTCGAGGAGTCTTTCAGACACTCGTTTGGCACCAGTATTATTATTCTGCATTTTCCGCTCGAGGAGTCTTTCAGACACTCGTTTGGCACCCAACATTATCACCTCTATGTCTGATCGTACTGGTTAACTTACCCATGTATTTCATGTTAGCATTTCTTATATCTTACGTCCGATCTGTCTTGCGAGTACTTTCAAAGTACTCACTGGCTTGTTGATTTGGCCAGATGCTGACGAAGGTGATCTCATGGATGAAGAGTTCGATAGCGAATCCGATGCCTAGAGGAGTCCCAGTCAGTCTCGTGCAACCCTGGAGTTGGTCACTGTTTCATATCCGCTTCCGCTACCCTAGTAAATTCATCGAGCTTCACCTCGACGCTCGATGGGATGTTAGTTTGAGAATCCCATATCCACTCCCCACTGTGTTTCTCCACCTCTACCATATTTGCGAGTCAGTAGTATGCCACCACTCCCTTGTGTCATTAATCGCCTTTATGTATAATTATTGGCACGCTTGTAATAATTTGTTGAGCATCGTCAGCTCAACCCTGTAATATATTTATGCTACTGCCTTATTGTATCAAGAGTTTGTCTGCCAGTGAGGGGGTTTATCTCAAACTGGATTTCTAAAGATTGGTTTCTCAATAAATATTTTTATTGGGAAAACCGGTCGTGACAGGTCCTGTCCTTCTTGGGGATCGGGGCAAGCACCCGCCACCCTGCTCGTCATCATCCTCGTTGTCATCGCTCGGAGAAAGGCGGAGAGCGCGGTGCTTGCGCTGGGGGAGGGGAGCCCTCAACTCTCCGTCAGTCGCCTCAGAGTTAGGCCCTCTTTCCTGCTCCCCTCCTTCCTCTTCTTCGTTGGAGTCGTCGGAGGACACGTCCACCGGTACCTCGGGAGCTTCCGTGGGCACGGGCCCGTCCCCGTTGAAGACGGGCATGGACTCCACTACCTACTCCCAGTTATCGCGAAGAAACAAGGGCATAGGGGCGCCCTCCATCCTCGCCACATCGCCCCCTACCAGAGATTGGAGGACCGCAGCCAGATCTTCGTCGGACAAGGCCGCGGGGCTCGGATGGGGCCTCCACATCAGAAGTGAGTACCGCAAAAGCAGCGCCAGCTGGTGCTCCGGGAATTCCCTCAGCAGCGACGCGCCGGTCAGCTTCGCCGCCGCCATGTTAGCCGGCTTCAGATCCGCGTCCATCTTCTCCAACACCAGCTTCGCGTGGGGGTCCGCGAGCTCCGCTCGACCCCAATCGCTGGAGCTCGCGGGTTGCTCCGTGGGCAAGATAGGCCAAGGGTGGATGCGCCCAGCATCTACCAAGACCCACTTGCTCCTAAAGCCCTCAATCCTTTTCCCGGGGCTCGAAATGGCGATGGCGCCACCGTACGCGACGAAGCTCGCGCACGCGGAACTAGGACCGCGGGAGGTCCGGAGGTAGAAGTAGTGGCGCAGCAAGGCCACTGAGGGCTGCACCCCTACGTGAGCCTCGCAGTAATAGGCGAAGATTTCCAGGAGAAGGACTGAGTTGGGGTGGAGATGCAGAGCTTGTAGCCTATAATGGCGGAGGACAGAGAAGAAGAACTCGGAGAAGGGAGGCACCAAGCCAGCAGCAATGGTGCTTGCAAAGAACGGATAGAAGGTGCTCCCCTAGCCCTCAGGGGTGGCGGAGCCGGCCTTGAACACCTTCGCCCCGTCGATGCCCTGTGCCACCGCCATCCGGCGCAGCCGGGCGAGGCTCGCCTCCGACACGTTCGATGAGTCCAGGGCAGACGAGTACCAAGTTCCGGCTGGGGACTGACGAGGCGCCATGGCTTCCTAGGTCACGCGGTCGAAGTAGATATGGAAATTTTGGAGGAAGGAAGGAGAGGAGCAAGAAAGGGGATATGAGCAGCAACCGGAGAAAGTAAAAAAAGCAAAGCCTAGGCAGATGCCGCTCCTTTATCAACTCGTGCGGTTGCTGAGGCGCCCACGTCCAATCAACCGCCACGCAGTGCCCATGGCCGCAGGATGTTAGGGCTCGCGGCGCTTCGCTCTTGCCCTTTTGCCTCCCTGCACGGCCAAGTCCGGGCGCGCCTTGGGCTCGGGAGCTACTGTCGGTGTTCTGGGAACGGGGGTCCCCAGACTTGCCTGCCTGCGGCCTGCGGCGTGGCTCAAAGGGGGCCCCAGCATGGCCCATCTTCATCAACATAGACCCAAGACCCTCGCGAGGGGCCAAGCCTCGCGGGGCAGACGACACGAAGCTTCCTCAGGCACGGCCTCATCAGGCTGGCTCGCGAGGAGGCGGAGAGATCAAGGCGTGGTACCTCATGAGGTGCCCGTGACGCAAGCCATGACGACCAAGGGAGCCAGGCGGGCGCTAGCCCGCGCAGTGTCCTCCTTTCCTCTTTGGTGCAAAGGGAGCAAGCGCAGGTGGGAGCATCAAGCAAAGGCACCTGTTTTGGTGCAACGAGACCAAGACCAGCCCTCCGGCAGGGAGGAAGTCATTGTGGAGCCCAAGCCAGCGTCACTGCCAGAGCCTTTGGCAGGCGAGGACCAACTTTACTCAGGATAAGTGTACCAGATGTTCCCCTTCAAAATGGCCAATTGTTGGCGCCCTTCCCGCTCAATATTTGGGAAGAAGCCCAGGGTCTTTGCCTATAAATAGGACTAGCCACCCCCAGGGTAGGGGGACGGAGAATTAGATCGAGAATCAGAGAGAGAAGGGTGACTGAACTCCTCCTAGCAGTTCATCGCCCCAGCCAAGAACAGACCCTTGCGAGGATGTTCTTCCTTGTATTGCTCATCATCATCAGCCCAAGAGGCAATCCACCACACCACAAACTGGAGTAGGGTATTACACCACAACGGTGGCCCGAACTAGTATAAACCCTGTGTCTCTTGTGCTGTTCTTTCCATATCTTAGATCTTAGCGAGGCGGTGGGGTACTGGTAGTTAGAAGGCGAAATCTCCGTGCGCACCCCAGTGTTCGAACCTCAAGGGTCTGCCGGAACCCGAAATCCGACAGGGGTCCCTAGACTTGCCTGCCTGCGGCCCACGGCGTGGCTCTACGAGCGGGCCCGTACGGCCCATCTTCACCAACAATCTTTCAAGACCCTCGCGAGGGGCCAAGCCTTGCAAGGCGGACGACACAAGACCTCCTCGGGAGTGGCCTCACCAGGCTGGCTCGCGAGGGGCGGAGAGATCAAGGCAAGGCCAACCTCACGAGGTTCCAGTGACGTGACCCATGACGATCGAGAAGGGGGGCGCCAGCGTGCATAGTGTCCTTGTTTCCTCTTTGGTGCTAAGGAGGCAAGCACCGGCGAGGAGTACCAAGGCGTCAAGCAAAGGTTTCCATATCGGTGCAACGAGACCAAGACCAGCAGGACGGCAGGACGGAGGTCACCATGGAGCCCAAGGCGGCATCACCCCCAGAGCCTTTTGCAGGCGAAGACTACTTTTGTCAGGATAAGCTGTACTAGTTGTCCCCTTTCAAATTGGCCGTTGTGGGATCCCTTCCTGCTCAATATTTGGGAAGAGGGCCAGGGCCACTATAAATAGGACTAGCCACCATAGTAGAAGGCAACTGGGCCTGAGCTGATCGAATCCTCACCGACACAAGTTCACCAAGCACGAGAACACCCCTCCTTAGGAGGTTGTTCTTTCCTCTTGTACTGTTCATCCTCAGCCCAAGAGGCAATCCACCACCACCACACTGGAGTAGGGTATTACACCAAAACGGTGGCCCGAACCAGTATAAATCTTGTGTCCCTTGTGTTGCGAGTTCGTCGAGCTAGCCTAGAAATCGCGTAGCGTGTCAGGGTGTGATCTGTGAGGAGGAGATCTTCGCGTGCACGCCAGTGTTCGAAACTTAAGGGATTTTCCGGAACCCGAGATCCTCCATTTGGTGCGCCAGGTAGGGGTGCGCCGGAGTTTTCCTTCTGTTGATCTTCTCCATGCTGCCACCGTGCTCCGCCCCCATGGCGAGCGCAGCGCTTCCTGCTCCGGCGACCGATGCCAGCGACGGGGCCAGGGGGCTCCGAGCCGTTGCTCCCGCCTTGCGGCGGGTGCAATGGGCATCTAAGTTCAAGTCAGAGATGCCGCCATGCTACGACAGCGTGGCGGATCCGGTGGCCTTCCTTCTTGCGTAAGAGGAAGCGGTCCACCAGGCCAGAGGCGACGACAAGGTCATGGCCAACTGGCTCCCCATGGCCCCGACACGTGCGTCACACGCCTGGCTCCTCAACCTCCCCGGATCCACAGTGGCATCTTGGGAGGAGCTGCGCGATCTCTTTGTCGTGCGCTTTGCGTCAAGGCACCCCACGCGGTCGCGGCCCTCCTCGGTGGCTCGCATGCACCGCCCTCGGACCGCCACATCAAGCCATTCCATCACCAGATCAGCGCCGCTTCCAAGCGCCCGGGGGATCCACCGGGCTGGGCCGCGCCCGAGGCTGACCTCACCTTCGACTAAGGGGATCATCACATCTCCACCGCCAGCTCGGGTATGCTCCCAATGCTTTGCACTCCCACCATCTGCAACATGGCTGTCACCAAGACCTTCATCGACGGCGGCGCCGGCCTCAACATGCTCTCCGTGGAAGCCTTCGGCTTCCTTCACGTACCACTCGAGCGGCTCCGCCTCAACAAGCCCTTCTCGGGAGTTAGCGTCGACACCGCCCACTCCCTGGGGCAGATCCACCTTCCTATCACCTTCAGCATGCGCGACAATTACCGCACCGAGGTGGTCGACTTCAACATCGCCCGCATCGGCCTCCCGTACAATGCCATCCTCGGGTACCCAGCTCTGGCCCAGTTTATGGCAGCAACCCATCCGGCTTACAACCTCATGAAGATGCCTGGGATCAAGGGTGTCCTCACCGTCGAAGGGGACACCAAGGAGGCTCTGCTGGCACTCAAGCTTGCCTTCAAGACCGTCGCGGCGACGCAACCCACCGGCGGAGGCGCCTCGGAGGCCAAGGGAGCCTCACCAACCAAGAAGAAGCAGATGTTCACCCAAGACAAAGCTGAAACCAAGCAGGTGCCCGTCGATGAGGACGGGTCCTCAGGAGCCACCTTTACCATAGGTGCCGACCTCGAACCTGACCAAGAGAAAGCGTTGGTGAAGTTGTTGCGCGCAAACAAGGAGATATTCGCCTGGGAACCCAAGCAGCTGTTGGGGGTCCTGAGAGAGGTGATTCAGCATCACTTAAGGGTGTGCCCCAATGTACGCCCCGTGAAGCAGCGGGCGAGACGACAGTCCAGGGAGAAGCAGGCATTCATCATCCAAGAAACCCGCAAGCTGGAGGTGGCGGGTGCCATTCGCGAAGTTTTGTACCCCGAGTGGCTGGCAAACCCTGTTGCGGTGCCGAAGAAAGGCGGGAAGGAGCGCATGTGTGTCGACTTCACCAATCTCTACAAAGCCTGCCCCCAAGATATGTTCCCGCTTCCATGCATCGACCAGATCGTCGACTCCACAGGAGAGTGTGATTTGCTGTGCTTCCTAGATGCGTTCTCGGGCTACCACCAGATCAAGATGGCGGTAGAAGATGTGGAGAAGACCGCCTTCCTTACCCCATGTGGGGTGTACTGCTATCCTTGCATGCCTTTCAGACTGCGCAACGCGGGTGCAACCTTTCAGCGGCTGATGCACATCGCCTTTGGGCAGCAGCTCGGGAGAAATGCGGGGGCCTACGTCGATGACATCATGGTGAAGTCTTGGGAGGCAAGAACCTTGATCCAAGACCTGGAGGAGACTTTCGCAAGCCTACGCCAGGTGAACATACGGCTCAACCCAGAGAAGTGCATGTTCGGGGTCCCTTCCGGCAAGCAGCTGGGTTTCCTCGTATCCCACAGAGGAATCGAGGCGAACCCAGAGAAGGTCAAGGCAATCGAAGACATGAGCCTGCTGCAGACCCTCAAGGAAATGAAGAAGCTTACTGGTCACGTGACTGTGTTGGGCCGATTTATCTCCAAACTGGGAGAGCGTGCCCTACCGTTCTTCAAGCTGATGTAGAAAAAGGGCCCATTCAAGTGGACACCGGAAGCCGACCAAGCGTTTCAAGACCTCAAGAGATACCTGACCAGCCCACCAGTGATGGTGGAACCTCGATCCCTCGAGCCCTTGGTGCTTTACCTGTCTGCCACACCCCACTCCGCCAGCGCAGCGCTGGTGACCCTCAGAGAAGAGCGCTAGATCAAGGGCCCGCCGGGGGGAACCACCAGGCCGGACGAAGCAGCGCGACACCAAGGCAAAGCTCCTGAAGCAGCTGCTGCTTAAGTGGACCACCAAGACCCTGAAGACAAAGCCCTCACAGAGACACCTCAGGTCCCGGAAGTCGAAAACTTCGTCAGCTCTCCCGCCTTCGTCGAGCACCCAGTGTACTTCATTAGCACAGTGCTGCGGGATGCGAGGGCACGGTACCCCATGCCTCAGAAGATCCTGCTCACGCTCCTGATGGCCTCGCGCAAGCTGCGCCACTACTTCCAGGGTCACCCCATCAAGGTCATCTTGGCTTACCCACTGGAAAGAGTTTTCAGGAGCCCCAATGCTGTCAGGCGAGTGGCTGAATGGAACATCAAGCTGCAAGCGTTTGACTTGGAGTTCAGCACAACCAGTGTCACCAAGGGGGCCGCGCTCACAGACTTTGTGGCTGAATGGACCGACGCCCTAGAACTCGAAGCAGGTGAGGACCAATCCCTATCTCCAGGAAGCGAAGCGCCGGATGGCTGGGTCAAGTACTTCGACGACGCATTCTTGCGCCAGGGCGCGGGGGCTGGAGCAGTGCTCATCTCACCCACCCAGGACAAGCTCTACTACGCCGTGCAACTCTGCTTCCAGTAGGGAGAGAAGGTATCCAAAAACATAGCAGAGTACAAAGGCCACATAGCTGGCCTCAGGGCTGCGGTGGTCCTAGGGTGAGGCATCTCACCATCAAGGGCGAGTAGCAGCTCCTCGTCGACTTCTCCAAGAAGTTTATGAGCCAAAAGACGAGCACATCGAGGCATACCTCACGGAGGTGCGCCAGATGGAGAAGCAATTCTCGGGTCTGGAGTTACAGCACGTGCCCCATGGCACCAACAAGGAAGCTGATGACACTGCCTGAAGAGCATCCAAGCGGCTACCCCAAGATCCTAGCGTCTTTGAGGAGCGGCTCTTCAAGCAATCAGCAATGCCACCGCTCTCAAGGACAGCGCTGCCTCGCGAGGAGCTCCCTCAACCACCCACCTCAGGAGCCCCGGCCTGCGGCCCGACCTTGGGAGCGCGCTTGCTCTTGGCGCTCGAGCCTCGGGAGGGATGCTGGATCAAGGAATTCAAGGAATACCTGACGCAAGGGACGATGCCGGAAGAGGAGGAAGACATGGAGTGTGTGGCCCGACAAGCCACGACATATTGCATCCGAGACGGTGAGTTATACAGGACGCGGCCAAATGACGTTTCCCTACGTTGCATCTCTAGGGAGCAAGGAAAAGAGCTGTTGGCCGACATACACGGCGGGGACTACGAGCACCACTCGCCGTCGTGAACCCTCCTTGGCAAGGTGTTTTGCAGTGGATTCTACTGGCCCACGGCACTCAATGACGCGGCTGAACTGGTGAAGTCCTGTGAGGCCTGCCAGTTCCACGCCAAGCAGATTCTTCAGCTGGCTCAGGGCCTCCAGACCATCCCACTCACCTGGTCGTTCGCGATATGGGGGCTGGATATCTTGGGCCCGTTCCCTCGAGTGCCCGGGGCTACCACTACCTCTACGTCGCCATCGACAAGTTTACCAAGTGGGCGGAGGTAGAAGTTGTCCGCACCGTGCCAGCTGGCTCCGCGGTCAAGTTCATCAATGGTCTCGTGAGACGCTTCGGGGTCCCCAACCGCATAATCACTGCTAAAGGCTCGTAGTTCACTAGTAATCTCTTCAGGACATATTGTGCTAACCTTGGAATGCAGATCTGCTACGCTTCGGTGGCGCACCACAGGAGCAATGGACAGGCCGAGCGCACCAACACAGAGGTCTTAAGGGGCCTCAAGACTAGGACCTTCAAGAAGAAGCTTGAGGCCTGCGGCAGGGGCTGGTATGACGAGCGCCAGTCCGTGCTATGGTCCATCTACACCACCGCCACCAAGTCAACGGGCGAAACCCCGTTCTTCCTCGTCTATGGAGCAGAAGCGGTCCTCCCTCACGAGGTCAAGCATCGCTCCGCACGGGTCCTGGCTTTTGATGAAACGCAGCAGGACGCCACGCGGGGGATGGACCTTGTGCTGGGGGAGGAACGCCACCGTGAAGCTGCACTACGGGCGGCAAGGTATCAGGAGGCGCTGCGGCGGTACCACTGCTGCAACATCCGCCCCAGGACACTCGAGGTGGGTGACCTCATCCTTAGGCGGGTCCTCTCTAGGGAAGGGCTGCATAAGCTCTCACCCATGTGGGAGGGCCCGTTCAAGGTCGTCCATGTCTCCAGGCCTGGCGCCGCGCGCCTGAAGACACAGGACGGGGTACCCATCTAGAACGCCTAGAACATCCAACACCTCCGGAAGTTCTACCCATGAAGAAAGGCCGAGCGCCTGTGAAGAAGGCCCAGTGCCTGTGAAGGTCTCCGCTCGTGACATTCTCACATAATAATGAGTGGGGCTGTACACACCCCGGAGTCTCATGAGTGTCGCCCTCGGGCCTCGGTAGCTCCCTCCCACGTCTTAGTGGCAGCACTTAGCTCCGCGCTGGTGAGAAGACTTGAAGAGTAGACTAGGTGCCGGACGCGGCTTTTAATTTGCTTTCCGTAGTTGGCTCGCCCCTCTTTAATTGAAGTTTGCTTCTGGTGTTCTCTGTTGATTTGGTTCCATTGCCTTCTGCCTCTATTTCCGTCTTCGGCTTGGCCTGTACTCTCTCTCGCATTCCTGGCGAGGGGGCTGTACAGGTGCCCTCGTGAACGTTTTTCCTTCCCTCGTGAGCGTTTTTCTTGTTCTGCCTCTCGTCTGCTTTTCGCGAGGCACCCTCATTCGAGCCGACAAGCTGGAGCACTTCTTCTAATCCATGCCCCACGGGTACCACAATACAAAGCGCAGGGTCAGGGCCAGCGGCGCCTGTGACCAAGGCTCGGGAAAACGTTAAGCCTCCTAACGGGTTTTTTCTGCAGTTTCTAAGTGCTTACCAGGACAAGGGGGGCCTCGGCAGGCACCAGGAAGTGAGCACCTCGTGGAGAGGGGACTGCTACAAGCACGTCAAGCTAAGTAATCCTTACATAATACAACGATGTTGCGACACAGCACAGGGACGATGAATATATCATAATAACTGGGAAATCATAGTTCGCTGCACGCCCCCCCCCCCACCCGAGGGGCCATACTGGTTTCTTTCTTAATACAGGAAGGAAAGGAGGAACAAGATAAAAGTGGCACGTGCCCCTGTGGTGGACCGCGAAGGCGGGCCCTTGGCGCTGACCCGAGGTCAGCCAGACCCCTCCTCGCGCTTCACGGGGGCACGATGATGAGACGAACCGCTGCCACCTTTGAAGCAGGTGCGGCGGCTGGTTGTAACCACCGCTGCTGGAGCTTTCGCCGAGAGAAGATCCGCCGTAGCTGGATGAGATGCGGTCGATGCCAAGGGCGGGTTCTCCCTCATCCTTGTCACGACCGTCGCCAAGGCCGAGCACCTCGTTGTCGCGGTTGACCTCGGGGCAACATCCAGTGCGGCAACCATCTTCCCCAAACACCCTCACGTAGAGGGTCGCATCGCCGTCGTACTTGAAATGAAGGATGCGCCGCTTGCCCAGGCCACACACGCGGGCAAACGTCTACCAGCCGCAGTCCAGGGCTATGTTGCCCGTGATAGAGACCTCAACCATGACCCAGGAAGCCCTGCTGAAGAAGCCGTCAGCCTACAGCCAAAGCCCGCCTAGACCTGCGGACGGCAGCTCGTCGACAAACAAGCATGGGTGCTGAAGCCAGTTTCTGGCCGGGTCCTCCGACCAGACGACGAACTCCGTCAGCACCTCCGCCGAGTGGAAGCACGACCGGGGAGCTAGGAGGAAGAAGCAAGCGGAATGGGAAGAGATAGGCGACTGGGGCTCTGGCCCATCCTCATTTATAGCAAGAGAAGGCCAACCAGCGCCCCCATGATCACGGGTAATCATGGTTTTTCCTTGCAACGGCCGCAGTGCTTCTCAACCTCTGGTCTTCTTGCTCTAGCCGCCCAAAGCAGCGCCGGTCGTGCCGCCTGCTCCTGCCTCCCACGGCCGGCTGTGCTGCCGCGGAGGCCTCACCGCCCCCTACTACTCCCACTGCTGGCAAGCCCTGCGGCGACGGCAGACTCACACCGCAGCGGAACCAGTGAACCCTCATACTCCTCTCCGCGTGGGCATGCACTGCCGCGTCTTCCCCGGCTCCACATCGTCCCCTTCCTAGGCCTCGCTATCGTCCACCGCCTTGGTGCTCTCGACGCAGCATGGTCAATCTGGTCAACGACCAACTTTAATCGGAAGAGTATTGTATGTGGAGAGGCTGACAGCTGGGTCCACGGCTGCAGCAAGGAAGTGCCTCCTTGTTACGCAGAAAATAATGATTCCTCCACCTGACAGCAGGGACCCACCGGACGGGCCACCGTATTTCACGAAAAAATGTTTCCCCCTGACTGCTGGGACCCACTAGCTATATCTTCGCACGCAAGGAAGTGCGTCCATATTACAGCCAAGAAAAAATGATTCGCCCACTGACTGCTGGGATCCACCAGCTACAACTTCGCATGAAAGGAAGTGCCTGACAGTCGGGACCCACCTGGTCGAAGCGTGCGTAGCATTGTTGTCGGTGGAAACGACACCTATGGGATCACAAGAATCCCTACTACGGTCGCGGGGTGCGGGGTTTAGAGAAGAGCGGATCAAACAGATAGCACGCGGTTCGTTTATCCAGGTTCGGGCCACGAGGACGCGCAAAACCCTACTCCTGCTTTGGTGGATGTATATTTGTGTTCTTCAACTAGCTATGGGGCGTGAGGAGCTCCAAAAAGCCGAATCCCTCTCCTGGTTGCCTCGGGCCTCCTTTATAGGAAAAAGGGGTTGCCACAGTGGCACACAGGAGGTGGAAAGGGCACAGTGTTGCGAGTTTATCCCTCGCATTACATGACAAAGCGCATTTAATGCGTCTGCTTAGGTGTCCTCTCGCTTTACCAGGGACGGGGGCGGAGCCCGTGCCGTCCGTCGCCGCTCTTCCTTGTGTCGACACGTGCCCTGGCCAGCGGTGCGTGCGATGCCATGTAGGCAGGCAGACAGCTGACGTGGCGCGGTGGCAGTCTTGACGAAGATCTGCATGCCGCCACGCAAGTGTCTGCCTAGTTGGTTGGGTCGGCAGCTGCATGCGAATGGCGGTGGAGACTTGATCAGTGTAGATGCCCCCGGCAAGGGCCTTGCCGTGGCCCCGGCAAGGGTCTTGCCGCGGCGCCCGCTGTTGTCCCCAGCAAGGTGCTTGCCAGGGGCCTCGTGGTTTTCCTTGGTTGGGGTCTTGCCAAGGGTCATCGCCTTCTGGTGCTCATCTGATCTTGGATGTTTCTTCACAAAGATCTGCATGCCACCACGGAGGCGCCTCCCGAGCCCTTGTCCAACATAGTGGACCATGGTGGGGGCCGTGGACTCAAGGGTGACTTGCTCCGTGGGCGTGGGGCGAGCTGCCGCGGCAAGGGTCTTCCCGGGGCTGCTAAAGCTGCCCCCGACAAGGATCTTGCCGGGGGGAGCTCGCTTCATCGCTTCGCTCTTTGTGGTCTTGGTCTTGGCGTTGTTCCAGCTACCCTGGGCTTCGGTCTTACCCTAGCTTACCTCCCCTGCCCTGCTTGGTGTGGCCGTGGGCGTGGCTCTATCTGCCCATGCACAGTTTATAGGGGTACAAAAAGTGTACCCCTATTTTTGTACACCGGCAGGAGCCCCCGGGCCTGGGCCACACATAACCGCAACATGTTGTTGGGCTAAGCCCAGAACGGTGCGCGGGCAGGAGGGGCGGTTTTTACTGTGGTAAGATTCTTCACGCGATGTTCCTCCCACGACTCGTGCGCACAGCGCGGCGTGGAGAGGTGTGTGTGACGTGGCCGGCATGCGTGAGGTTGGGTTCCGCGCACATGCGTCACGTTGTAATAAAGGGGCGGCTCGCGCCTACCCCGTAAACGGAGGGAGGCGTGGAGGCACGACCCATTTACTGAATGGGGCCGAGGCATGGTCTCCAAGGCGTCCACTCCCCATGATCACGGGGTGGGGAGAGGTCACCTCACCCGTCCCCTCGGTTCTGCACGTCTGCCACGCGGCTCCCATGCGCTTGGGGTGGCAAACGGTGGAGGCGGGAAACCGGGTCGTCGCTGGTTGGGGCAGCGGGTCGGTCCTGGTTCCCTGCGCCCTTTGTGTCTTGATTGGCCGAGCGGGGCGGCCGAGCCCCACCCCCGTTCCTCTATAAAGAGCGGGAGGGGGATGGCATCCCGCGCTTCTCCATCTTCTTCTTCCTTCTGCTTCTCCTCCTCTCCCTCATTCGTCATGGAGAAAGGAAATCCCAGTCCTTCGACGGTGGCGGCGAGGGTTGCTGCTCGACAACGCGTCCCTCCTCCTCCTGCGTCTGCGGCGGCAGAGCCGACCACGAGGGGAAGGGGGAGGGGGCGAGGTCGTGGGCGAGGCTGCGGCGCTCGGGGAAGAGGAGGACGGGGTGGCGCGCCGGCCTCGCCCCCGCCAGCGGTCCTTCCTCTGATGGAGGGCCACGTCGGGGACGACCACTGCGAGTTCTTCGTCAGGCTGCGCCGGCCACCGCGTCGTCGCCTTCGCCTCCCGTCCCCGTTTGCGCGGGAGATGGAGCTAGACCCACCAAAGTCGTTGCGGCTGCACATGAAGGGCTGCGGGATCAGCGGCACGCGGGTCCGCGTCCACTTCCCGGCTCCTCATGTGATGTATCTCCGTCGGGGATGGAAGACGTTTGCTCATATCCACAGCTTGACGGATGGGCTCACTCTCCACATTAAGCTAATGGAGGGTGGCCTCCTTTCCGTCAAGGTCTTCGGGCACTTCGGGACTCGCACAAGGTCTGTGTGGAGAGCTCTTTTGATGACAAAGACTCCTCCTCGAGCGAGAGTGACAAGGAGGACAGTGACAGCGACGACGAGGGTGGTAGGCGGCAGGATGATGGGTCCGACTAGGCGTCGGGCACCGCTCCGAGCGGTACTGGCGACCCCATCATCCGTGTTGCTGGCACCTTGAACTTCTCGGGGTCGTCTCCTTGGGCGACTGGCGTTAGGAGGCTACGGAAGAGGAAGAGGGCGGGCGGCAAGGCCGTCAACTCGGAGTACGCGGGCACCAACGCCTTCGACACGTACTGACGTCCTGCCGCCTCGTCTTCGAGCACTGCCTCTGGCGCCGTCATCACCATCCAGCCCTCGGACGGCCACCAAGATGTTCTCTTGGTGTCTTCAGCCACTCATAGCTCGCCTAGGGGCCCCTTTTGCCCTTTTCGCCTCCTTGACCTGCCTCCTGAGGAAAGGGACAAGAAAGGGATTACGGGCACCTTATCTCTTTTTAGTTTGTAAGCCTTCGGGCCTTTGTTGAATTTAAAACTTGTAATCCCCTTGTTCATGTTTTTCATTCCCTACGGACTGTACCTGAGCGGGATGTTTTTAATGAAAAAGGGATGTTTGCGGGGTTAGTTGTCTACGAGTGGAACCCACGACAAGGAATAAATCCTTGGTATCTCTAAGATAAACATTTTTTTGCCCAGCAACAGGCCTTGCTGTCCGCCAGCTTCACTCGACCTTTCTCACGCCCATGGCGGAGGGAGAGATGAAGTGGGTCTAGGCTCCTTGTTTTTCCCTTCCGCGGCCGCGACTACGACCAAACTCGGTCCCAGGAACGACGCCTAGGGCCTAGAGTTAGGGGAGCACGATAGCCTAAGGGTAAAACGAGGTTTCACATACCTCATTCCATAAGGAATTGCATGATAAGGGATGGAGAACTTACCTGAGCCTGCAGCCCCCGGCAACCTTGGCATGCCGCGGGTGAATCTTCGCTCCTGTAGCCACCAGCAATACTGGCTCACCGGGGCCCAGATGCCGATCCGTCCCCCTTCTCCCAAGGCAGTTTGGCAAGGATACTCATGTGTCCTGTGAACCAAAGAAGACAGAGAAGAACAGATAGACGCGAACTCGACCTCTAAGCTAGGGGTTAGCCGCTGCTAAGCACTATCGACCCTAACCAAGGATGAGACTCGACCTAGCATGCATGCTATAACTTAGGGCGTCAGCGCTTCATTTATTGATGCTCAGGGTCTGCGCCTGGCTTTGTACAAAGGGTTACATGCCTCACCGGCAAGGCTTGTACAAAAGGTGGCTTGCCGGGGGGCCCGGCAAACCGCACCTTATGGGTAAAACTTGCGAAGATGCTCAATGTTCCAGGAGTTGCTCACTGGGATGGCATCTTCAGTCTCCAGGCGGACTGCGCCGGGCCTGGTGACTCGTATTACCCGATAAGGGCCTTCCCACTTTGGTGTCAACTTGTTGGTATTCTTGGCCGATTGAACGCGCCGAAGAACAAGGTCGCCTTCCTAAAAGCTTCGGGCATGAACCTTGCGGCTGTGGTAGCAGCGCAAGGATTGCTGGTAGCATGTTGCTCTCACAGCCGCCCGAAGACGATCTTCCTCAAGGAGCATCGCGTCATCTTGGCGCAACGACTCTTGCTCAAGCTCATCATAAGCGAGCACTCGAGGTGACCCGTATATGAGTTCCGTGGGGAGAACTGCTTCTGCCCCGTACACCAGGGCAAAGGGTGTTTGGCCGGTGGCTCGATTTGGTGTTGTTCTGATCGACCAAAGAACCGCTGCCAACTCATGAATCCAGCACCTTCCACTCTTGCGCAAACTGTCAAAGGTCTTCGTCCTTAAGCCTCGCAGCACTTCTGCGTTTGCCCTCTTAGCTTGACCATTGCTTCGTGGGTGAGCCACGGAAGCGAAACAGACTTTGCTGTCGAGGTCCTGGATGTACTGCATGAAGGTGCGGCTTGTGAACTGCGTGCCGTTGTCGGTGATGACCCTGTTTGGTACACCGAAACAGCACACTAGCCCCTTGAGGAACTTGACGGCTGACTGGGTTGTAACTTTCCTCCCTGCTACCACCTCTAGCCACTTTGTGAACTTGTCGATTGCAACGTACAAGTACTCAAAGCCCCCCGACAGCGCGGGGGAAGGGGCCCAGTATGTCGAGCCCCCAGACCGAGAAGGGCTAGGAGAGAGGAATGGTTTGAAGGGCTTGAGCTGGCTGATGTAGCTTCTTTGAATGGAACTGACATGCTTCACACTTGGTGACTAGCATCATCGCATCCTGGAGGGCAGTGGGCCAGAAGAAGCCCTGCCAAAATGCCTTGCCGGCAAGGGCTCTCGACCCTATGTGGGATCCACACATGCCTCCATGTATCTCTGCCAATAGCCCCAGTCCTTCCTCTCGAGGGATACACTTCAATTTCACACCGTTCGGCCTTTTCCTGTACAGGACGTCATCGATGAACTGATACATGGCAGACCGGCAGGCTACTTTTTCCGCTTCTTCCTACTCCTCAGGAAGTTCCCCTGTTTGGAGGAATCGGACAGTAGGCTGTGCCCATGCCGGAGCCTGAGGCTCGACGGTAAGGACCAAAGGTATTTCTTCCATCATAAGGGTGGCCGTCTCTACGGAAAGAGCTTGAGGCTCCGCCGGAGTCGATCACCCTACGATGGGCTCAGTGTCTCCGGCAACATCTTCGCCGGTTGCTCCGGGGAGCTCGGCTGGAAAGTACTTGCCGGGCCCTGATTTCCTTCTCTTGCTCTGCCCTGCTGATGGATCACCGGATGGCTGAGATAGTTGTAGCACAAAGGTACCTGGTTCCACAGGCAGCTTGAGGGTAGCGCGCTTCAACAGGTAATCGGCGATGTCGTTCTCCGCTCAGGGAACGTGCTCTGCCTGTATACCGTCAAAGCGCTCTTCCAACTTTCTCACTTCATCTACGTAGGCCTTCATCAATGGGCTCTGGTAGTCTTTGTTGACTTGCTTGACGACAAGTTGCGAGTCGCCCCTGACGACGAGTTTCTTGACTCCGAGGTCTACCGCAATCCTGAGACCGGCAAGCAGCCCTTCATACTCGGCAGTATTGTTTGTCGACGCCTCCCGGGGGAAGTGCATTTGGACCACGTACTTGAGGTGCCCTCCAGTGGGCGCGACAAGCAGTACGCTAGCCTCGGCGCCTTGTAAGGAGAAAGCTCCATCAAAGTACATGATCCAGTTGCAACTCGCCTCCTTGCCGGGGAGGACAGTCTCCTGAGTTTCTTCATCAGGCGTCGCGGTCCACTCTGCAACGAACTCCGCCAGGACTCGACTTTGGATCGTTGAGGTACTCTCAAACTTGAGGCCAAAGCTGGACAACTCCAGTGCCCACTCTACGATCCTTCCAGTCGCGTATGGATTGTGCAATATCCGTTGTAGAGGGAGGCGAGTGACGACAGTGATTTCGTGCGCCTGGAAGTAGTGACGCAGCTTCCTCGAGGCCATAAGAAGGCCGAAGAGCAGTTTTTGCACACCGGAGTACCTTGATCTAGCCCCCTGCAGGAGGGAGCTAACAAAGTAGACCGGGTGCTACATCATTTTCCTCCTCGGCAGCACTCCAACTGACTGCGTCGTCTCTACACCAATGGCAACAGGCTCTGTTGCTGCTATCACCTCATCGTCGACTTGTCTCTGCGCCACTAGTGCGGCGCTGACCACCTGGTTCATTGCCGCCAAGTACAGCAGCAACGGTTCCTGTGGTTTAGGCGTAACTAGTACTGGCGTACAGGAGAGATACCTCTTCAAATCTTGTAACGCTACTTCGGCTTTTGGTGTCCACTCCATTGGGCCCGCCTTTTTCAAAATCTTGAAAAAGGGGAGGGCGCGCTCGGCGGACTTGGAGATAAACCTGCTCATGGCGGCAATGCAACAAGCAAGCCGACGCATATCCTTGACCCGCTTGGGTGCCTCAATCTGCTCTATAGCCTTGATCTTGTCCGGATTGGCCTCTATCCCACGCTGCGGCACAAAGAACCGAGAAGCTTGCCGGACGGGACGCCAAAGACCCACTTCTCAGGGTTCAACTTGAGGTTGATCTTGCGTAGGTTTGCAAATGTCTCTTGCAAATCCGGTATCAGGGTCACCCTATTTTTGGTCTTGACCACTATATCATCCATATAAGCTTCCATATTTCTATGGAGCTGGGGTTCAAAACCAATCTGGACCGCCCTTGCAAATGTTGAGCCAGCACTCTTCAACCCAAAAGGCATCCGTATGAAACAATACGTACCACATGGGGTGATGAACGTTGTCTTCTCTTCGTCTTCCCTCGTCATGAAGACCTGGTGGTAGCCGGAGTATGCGTCGAGAAATAACAACAAGTCACACCCAGCCGTGGAGTCCACAATCTGGTTGATGCGCGGCAATGGGAAAGGGTCCTTGGGACAAGCCTTATTGATATCTGTGTAGTCAATACACAGCCTCCAGTTCCCATTCGCCTTGCGCACTACCACTGGATTGGCCAACCACGTTGGATGGAGCACTCCTCTTACCAAACCTGCTACTTCCAGTTTCTGGATCTCCTCTGTAATGAACTCTTGCCGTTCCAAAGCTTGCTTTCTGACCTTCTTCTTGATGGGCCGCGCATGAGGACAGACAACAAGGTGGTGCTCAATCACCTCCCTGGGAACGTCGGGGATGTCGGATGCTTGCCATGCAAATACATCGACATTCTCCCGCAGGAAGGTGATGATGCGTCTTCCTATTTGTCGTCAAGGGCGGAGCTTATGGTAAAAGCTCCTCCCGTGCCGTCATCCTTGGCGGATACCTTCTTAGTCTTTGGCGGCGTGGCCCTGGATTTCTTGTTCCTGCCAGTGGAGCTCTCTGGCACGTCCTCGACGCGAGCGTCGCACTCCGAACAGGCGCGCTTGCCGGAGTGGGTGTCCGAGGTCTCACCGGACTTCTTCTTCTTCCCTCCCGGGGCTCTAGTGGTAGGAGCGGCTGCCTTAGCACCTGCGGCTGCTGCAACTGCTTCTTGGTAGAGTTGATCAGCGCAAATCAACGCATCTTTCTGGTCGGAGGGGACGGTGTTGATCGTTACAGGCCCTGGCATCTTCAGGGTGTTGTAGGCGTAGTGCGACGCTGCCATGAACTTGGCCAGTGGTGAGAGGTATGCAGCGAGGAGCCGCCATCGACACACATGGCCTTTGTAGCCTTCTGAAACTCTTGGTCACTGGACTCGTCGTCCTCTTCGTGATCATCGTCTTCTGGCTTCTTGTCGCGTCCCCGGGCGGGCCTCTCCTGCTGTTTATCCTTACCGCGACGGCCCGCCTAGCCGTCACGCTTCTTGTCGGACCCCTCAGCACCGTCCTGGCCCTTCTCCTTGTCCCACCTCTCATATTCAGCTTTCTGCTTCTCAGCAAGCAACACAACTTGTCGGCAGTTCTGGAGGTCATGGCCTTTGGTGCGATGGATCTTGCAGTATTGCTTGTCGGAGTTCCCTAGCTTCTCGGCAGCCGCCAAGGCTCGGCATGCGACACATCCGGCAATTTCCTTGTCGGGGTCATCTGCCTTGGTTTTCTTGGCGGAGCCGGTGTCATCAGATCCCTCGACGACAAGCACAGCTTTACTCTTGCGCTTCATATTGCGGCGCCGGCCTTTCTTCCCCGGGGCGGCAATATCCTTGTCTGAAGAGTCGGTTTCCACGCCGGCATCTTCGTCGGGGTACTTCCTTCCCTCTTCAGCCCGGGCACACCTGTCGGCAAGAACGTAGAGTTCTGCCACATCTTTCACCTTGTTCATTGCCAGCTCTTCGCGCATCATGCGGTTACGCACGTTCTGATGGAACACGCTGATGATTGTGGCAGGATGAACATCAGGGATATTGTACTGTACCCAGCTGAATCTATGTATGTACTTGCGCAGACTCTCGCCTTCCTTCTGGGGGATGACGTGCAGGTCGATAGCTTGGCCATGGGCTTGGTGGCCTCCAGTGAAGGCGCCAACAAACTCATGGCACAAATCCGACCAAGAGGAGATAGAGTCTACCGGCAAGTGCATCAACCATGACATGTGTCGGGGAAGCTACCTCCACGAGCACCTATGGGGACGGAGCCCCTTTTAGGTTCGGCGGGGGGTGGAGGTCGCACGAAGAGCAGATCGAGGCGAGGCACACGAGCGGTTTACCCAGCTTCGGAGCTCTCCGGAGAGATAATACTCCTACTGCTGCTTTGTGGTTTGTACTGAGTTCTTGCTCGGGAGCGCTGAGTGCTACAGTACACACATGCGGCTAACGAGACCGAGCGTGAAAGTTTTCCTGTCCTCCCCTTCTACGTTGTGCATGGGCCTCCTTTTATATGCTCAAGGGGTAACCGACAGGTGGCAACGTAGGCAAGGGAAAAAATGGAAAGGTGCTGCGGTAGGTACAGCTACCTACACAGTGTATCATACCTAACACTGACGGCAGGGGACAAGGGCATTAAATGCCTATCTACGTCGCCCAAACAGTGCAAAAAAGGGACCGTCAGGGACGCCACCGCTCGCCACGATGGTGATGTTGTCAGCGCCGCTTGCCATAGTGCACCCCTGGCTGCACAGCCTCCCGTCACGTGCGCCTCGAAGGGTCTCAGAGCGACACATCGGTGGGTGAGCTGGAGCGCGGGTACAGAGTGGTTGCTAGCCACGGCAAACGCCTTGCCGCGGCCGTTGTCTTGCCACGTCCGGGAGCTTGTCGCTCGCCGGGTCTTGCCGGGACGCGTGGCGCGTCGCGGCGAGTTCCTTGAGATGCCTTGGTTGGCCTTCCCGACAAGCTCCTCTTGCCGGGGCTTCGCGCCTTGAGCGGCCTTCCCGGCAAGCTCCTCTTGCCGGGGCCTTATGTCTTGTGTGGCCTTCCCGGCAAGCTCCTCTTGCCGGAGCCTTGTCTTCTTGGCCTAAATACTTTGTTCTTGAATGGCTGAAAAGGAACCAAGTAGGTCCTTGGCGATCACCTGGCAAGCCTTGCCGCGGGACGCTGCGACTGCCCGTGCACAAGTTCGGGATACTAGGGTACCCGTACTCTAGTACACCGACAGGAGCCCCCGGGCCTGGGCCATACACGGTGCCGAGCGCTGTTGGGCCAGGCCCAAAACAGGGCACGGGCACTCGCGGCCTGGATCACGCCGTATCTTACTCCGTATCCACCGCACCCTCCCCGAACGGCACGCGTCGATTGCGGCGTCGTGGGAGAGATCGTGGGTGGTTTCTTTATTCGAAAAAGCGAAACGTCCGCCCCCTTCCTCCTTATAATCAGGGGAAACAGGGGCAGTTCACGCCTTCCCCATAAACGGAGGGAGGCGTGGACGCGTGGTTTTCAAGGCGTCCACTCCCCGCGATCATGGGGTGGGGAGAGGTCGCCTCATCCGTCGCCTCGGTTCTGTACGCCTGCCACGTGGCTTCCATGCGCTTGGGGTGACGAACGGTGGAGGTGGGAAACCGGCCGTCATGGGTCGAGGCAGCGGGTCGGTCCCAGTTCCCTGCTCCTTCTGTGTCTTGATTGGCTGAGCGGGGCGGCCGAGCCCCCACCCTGTTCCTTTATAAGGAGCGGGAGGGGGGGGACGGAAGCCCGTATTCTTTCATCTCCTCTTTCCTTCAGCTTTTGCTCCCCTCTCTCTCATTCGCCATGGAGAAAGGGAACCCTGGTCCTTCAACAGTGGCGCCGAGGGTCGCCGCTAGACAACGCGTAATGTCGGGGAAGCTGCCTCCACGAGCACCTATGGGGACGGAGCCCCTTTTCGGTTCGGCGGGGGGCGGAGGTCGCACGAAGAGCAGATCGAGGCGAGGCACACGAGCGGTTTACCTAGCTTCGGAGCTCTCCGGAGAGATAATACTCCTACTGCTGCTTTGTGGTTTGTATTGAGTTCTTGCTCGGGAGCGCTGAGGGCTACAGTACACACAGGCGGCTAACGAGACCGAGCGTGAATGTTCTCCTGTCCTCCCCTTCTACGTTGTGCATGGGCCTCCTTTTATATGCTCAAGGGGTCACCGACAGGTGGCAACGTAGGCAAGGGCAAAAATGGAAAGATGCTGCGGTAGGTACAACTACCTACACAGTGTATCATACCTAACCTTGACGGCAGGGGACAAGGGCATTAAATGCCTATCTACGTCGCCCAAACAGTGCAAAAAAGGGACCGTCAGGGACGCCACCGCTCGCCACGATGGTGATCTTGTCAGCGCCGCTTGCCACAGTGCACCCCTGGCTGCACAGCCTCCTGCCACGTGCGCCTGGAAGGGTCTCAGAGCGACACGTTGGTGGGTGAGCTGGAGCGCGGGTACAGAGTGGTTTCTAGCCGCGGCAAACGCCTTGCCGCGGTCGTTGTCTTGCCGCGTACGGGAGCTTGTCGCTCGCCGGGTCTTGCCGGGACGCGTGGCGCGTCGCGGCGAGTTCCTTGAGATGCCTTGGTTGGCCTTCCCGACAAGCTCCTCTTGCCGGGGCTTCGCGCCTTGAGCGGCCTTCCTGGCAAGCTCCTCTTGCCGGGGCCTTATGTCTTGTGTGGCCTTCCCGGCAAGCTCCTCTTGCCGGAGCCTTGTCTTCTTGGCTTAAATACTTTGTTCTTGAATGGTTGAAAAGGAACCAAGTAGGTCCTTGGCGATCACCTGGCAAGCCTTGCCGCGGGACGCTGCGACTGCCCGTGCACAAGTTCGGGATACTAGGGTACCCCTACTCTAGTACACCGACAACATGGCGTTGGGTTTAAAAGCCAACGGAAAGTAATTCGCAAGCACCTTATCGTTGCGGGCTCCGGTAGCTTGCATCGCGATGGAGTAGATGCTGAGGAACTCCGACGGGTGTGTCTTGTCGTTGTACTTCTCGCCAACATCAGGTTTGAAAGTGCGATTTGTGGGCCACGGGTAAAAGCCGGACAGCTTACCTCGTAAGGTAGACCTCCAGGGCTCTCCTGTGCTGGATGGTTCACAGCAGGCCCTGCTCGCCTGTCTGACTGGTGGCGCGCTCCGCGCCGGCGCTCGATGGTGGTCCGAGCGTCTTCATGGGCTCGCTCCTGAAGAACATGGCGCTGGTCATAGTGGGTCCGTGGGTCGGACGATGCTATGGAGGCGTCGTCGCCCGTAACGTCGCGACGAGTCGACACCCGCGGTACCGGGCGAGGAGGGGACGAATGCACCATGGCCGCGGCGCCGTCGGTCCTCTCGCCGCTGGCGCGTGGGACTCCATCGGAGCGTCGACCCGGGGGCCTCGCTGGACTCGGTTCGTCCTTGTTGGCGATGACGACAAGGCTTCAGATGGTAGCTCTCCATTCGTCGAGTTTCCCCGTAGCGGGTGGAAAGTCGAGGAGTAACTGCGCGTGCGCCAGGGCCTTTACCGGCATCGGCGGCAGCGAAACCTGCACGGACCGCGATGCGCTTCCACTTCTAACTATGTTAGAAGCAGCTCTATCATGGTCCCGCGGTCGCGCGCCATTTTCGCCAGTGCTTCGGCGAGCGGGCAGGTCTTTTGCGTCCCGGGAGAGGTGTTCGGGGCTCTTCCCGCGGCGGCGTCCGGGATCTTCGTCGCGATGACACCGTTCTCCGCGTGCAGCTTGAGAGGAGTGCGCCGTGGGCGCCAGCGTGGGAGTCTTCGAGGCCACCGCGCCGCCTTCGGGCGGCGCGACGGTGCTTCTGGAGGGCCTCGCGCCGCCTGCGGAGGGCCTGGCTCCATTTTTAGATTTGACGATGTGCGGCTCGTCGCCGAGCACGCGAACGTCGCCGCCTCCCAAGCTCCGGCTGCTGAGGTGGTGTTGGTGCTTGCGAGCTGCGTCCCGGGTCCTCTCCGCGACCGGTCCGCTGCTCGCCCGCGTCGGGATGGGCTGTCCGGCTCCCGACGGGCCGACCGTGACCGTTGCCTTCTTCTTGGGCGCCATGGTGATGAAGAAGCGCTGAACTAGCGGCTAAAGCCGATTCTCACAACCGCGCAGGCCCCCTTCCTGGCGTGCCAAAGATGTCGGTGGAAACGACACCGATGGGATCACAAGAATCCCTACTACGGTCGCGGGGTGTGGGGTTGAGAGAAGAGCGGATCAAACAGATAGCACGCGGTTCGTTTATCCAGGTTCGGGCTGCGAGGACGTGTAGAACCCTACTCCTGCTTTGGTGGATGTATATTTGTGTTCTTGAACTAGCTATGGGGCGTGCGGAGCTTCGAAAAGCCGAATCCCTCTCCTGGTTGCCTCGTGCCTCCTTTTATAGGAAAAAGGGGCTGCCACAGTGGCACATAGGAGGTGAAAAGGGCACAGTGTTGCGAGCTTATCCTTCGCATTACATGACAAGGCGCATTTAATGCGTCTGCTTAGGTGTCCTCTCATTTTACCGGGGACGGGGGCGGAGCCCGTCCCGTCCGTCGCCGCTCTTCCTTGTGTCGACACGCACCCTGGCCAGCGGTGCGTGCGATGCCATGTAGGCAGGCAAGCAGCTGAGGTGGCGCGGTGGCGGAGTCTTGATGAAGATCTGCATGCCGCCACGCAGGTGCCTGCCCAGTTGGTTGGGTCGGCAGCTGCATGCGAACAACAGTGGAGGCTTGATCAGTGTGGGCCTGGCGATGGCCATGTAGATGCCCTCGGCAAGGGCCTTGCCGGGGCCCCGGCAAGGGTCTTGCCGCGGCGCCCGCTGTTGTCCCCGGCAAGGTGCTTGCCGGGGGCCTCGTGGTTTTCCTTGGCTGGGGTCTCGCCAAGGGTCGTCGCCTTTTGGTGCTCATCTGATCTTGAATGTTTTTCACAAAGATCTGCATGCCACCACGGAGGCCCCTCTCGAGCCCTTACCCCAACATAGTGGACCATGGTGGGGGCCGTGGACTCAAGGGTGACTTGCTCCGTGGGCGTGGGGCGAGCTGTCGTGGCAAGGGTCTTGCCGGGGCTGCTAAGGCTACCCCAGGCAAGGATCTTGCCGAGGGGGAGCCCGCTTTGTCCCTTCGTTCTTTGTGGTCTTCGTCTTGGCGTTGTTCCAGCTACCCTGGGCTTCGGTCTTACCCTGGCTTACCTCCCCTGCCCTGCTTGGTGTGGCCGTGGGCGTGGCTCTGTCTCCCCGTGCACAGTTTATAGGGGTACAAAAATTGTACCCATCTTTTTGTACACCGACAATTGTCATTCTGGTCGCGAACGTGTACGTGCATACGATCGGTCTGTCTATAGGCTACAGCGATGAACCGTGGCCATGTAAGGAAGGGCACGTGTCGTAGTAGAGGCGCACACATGTGTCATAGTAGAGGCGCGCACGTAGAATGTACACGTACGTACAGCGGCCAGGGTGCAAGAAAGTACATATGGCCACGTACGTACATACGGTCAGGGTCTCGAATGCCTACTCGCGCATACGTACTACCAGTCCTCATGTACATGGCTGGGTGGGAACAGAGAAACTGTGTCGTCGTCGTGCTCATGGGGAGGCAAAGGAATGCGTCATTTTCATCAGGAGGCAACGGAACGCGTGCTGTTCCTCGGGAGCCAACCGTCTTGGACGGAACAGCCGATGGAAACGAGGCCTGGCGTACCGCAGAACGGAGGAAACGGCCTTGTGTTCGACCGGCCACGGACGAAACGGGATCATGTTCATCGGGAGGGGTCTGGCGTACCGCAAAATAGAGGAAATGGACCTCCTATGGTTGAAACGGGGTCCTGTTGATCAGGAGGGGTGTGGCCTACCGCAAAACGGAGGAAATGGACTTGTGTTGGAGCGCTATGGTCGAAACGGGGGTCCTGTTCATCGATAGGGGTGTGGCATACCGCAAAACGGGAGTCCACGGGATATTGTTCATCTCCACCGTTGACTGCCTCCACGGGCTACTGTTCATCCACCATCGACTTGCTCGAGCCTCCACCTGCATCTGTTCATCCACGGGCTCCTGTTCATCCAGCCTCTACTGCACGCTCCTCCACCGGCTACTATTCAACCAGCCCTCTCCACGGGGTCCTTTTCAACCACCCCTCCATGGGCTACTGTTCATCCATCCCTCCACCGGCTACTGCTCAACCAGCCCTCCACCAGCTACTGTTCAACCAGCCCTCCACGGGGTCCTGTTCATCCAGCCCTCCACGGGGTCCTATTCATCCACCGGCTTGATCGATTTGGGTATTGTTCATCCAGCGGCAACGGCCTCTACTACCACGGGGTCCTGTTCATCCAACCCCCACTTGGAACTGTTCACCCAAACCCACCAACAACACTCACTGTTCATCCAGAGGCAGCATCGATCGGCTTCAGTTAGCAGCAGTAGCGAAGGAATCACTCGGGTTTAGTTAACAGCAAGGGGTCGATCGCTCGGGTTCAGTAACGTAGCTAGTGCAATCGCTCGGGTTCAGTTAGAGCCCAACGCCTTGCTCGGGTTCAGTTAGAGCGCAACGCCTCGCACACACGCGCGTACGTACAAGAGAAACGTGTATCGCTCGACCCCCGACCACCCACCATAACCGGGAACTCCCCCCATATTTTCCTCGCCCTCATTTCTACCATGGTTTTTTCCTTCATGGACGGGCCAAAGAATGTCATACAGCTGCGTCTCCGGCCCGCCCAGGACGAAAAGTCCATTTTCTGTCATGATTTTTTGTCATAGAAGTTGGAGCCCACCACATCTATGATGATACCGGGTTTTGTCACAATTATCATCATAGAAGTGTCATAAGTATGACATAAAATTTTTCGCTCGGCCCAAAATGTCATGGATGTGTCTTTTTTTGTAGTGTATTGCCTCACCATGCCCTGGTTAAAATTTCAGAAGGTTTGGCTTATGTCATCATGCACGCCCTTCATAAATTGAACCATCTCCGAGGAAGTTCCATTATTTTGAGAGGCAAATCACCAAGATTGAAGGGGAATCCAAATTTTCTTCGTTCTTTGCCCTGGAGTTTTTTTTCTACGACGAACATACACCCAGCAAATCAGCGTGTTCAAATTTTACATCTTTTGGTCTCATTTACCATATTTAGGGGATTATGTGCATTTTCTAGGCATTTAGCGCATCTAAATCCAATCCAGCTACAAATGCACAGGTGTGATGTGAGGGGAGTGGATTGACGTTCGATCGCGGCGCATCCTACGGTGAACATGCCTAATCCGCATGGCTAGGGTTCCAGCCAATCATAACACAACACACAATAGGCTTAGCACACACTGTTTTTGGAGGCGACGGATATGAACCGTTTGAGAAAATGAAGGAGCAAAATTGTAAGGGAAGCCAAATTTCCTTCCTCATTTGTCGCTGAGCGCTTAAAACCCACCGCAATGTATGGCTTCCCGGCCCCTCCATCCCAGAGCATTCTCCAAGTGTCGTTCATGGCACCATGGCACATGGTAACTAGTAAGGAAGCAATGGCATTGTAACACCCCAAAAATTCAAACATGTTTTGTTTATTAAAAATTTCGCTAGGAAATTAAATCTCTCATTTTTCTGGATTTTCTTTGATTTCAGAACCACTCCTTTCTTTGATATTATAGAGTTTTTACCCCAAGTGAAAACTTTCCAAATATGTTATTGGACTTGTTTATCTTCCCAAAACTATTTCTTTTGATCAGTGGAATTATTTCTAAAATTACTCTTAACTGAACTTTATTTCCCTTAACATGGTTTTTCATAAGTGTCAGAGCCTCAATTGAACTACAACCCAGTTAAATATTTCTTTCAAGCCTCCACCAAAATTATGGGATGTTAGTAGTAGTATATTATTCAACTTTATGCATTAACCCACTGATTTTCTTTGAAAATTTTGAGCAAATCATCCTCTTTTGATCTCTGGCCCAATTGGGTGTTTTCTACTGCATCCCTAATTATTCTTGCTCTAGTGACCATGAGCTTTCTCCTTCTTGTAGTACACCCTACCAAACCCTTAAGTCCAGGAGATTGGGTCCATTTGAATATTTTTAGTACATGCAATAATGCCCTTTTCTTTTTGTCCAGATTTGATTTTCTCAAAAACTTGCACTAACAAGTTTATATTTTTGCCCAACCAACCTTGCCACCATCTTCTAAACCTAAAGAGACCCTGATCTGGGAAATTTGGCCACCCCAAGAGTTGTCTAGATGCCCTTGGCATTCTGGCAAACACTTTGTGTGCATGGCCAGTATTGGCATGACTTTTAGTTTACATTATAACTTCATCCCCTGACCTAACCACCATGTCCATTAATCTCCTTGCAAACTCTAACCTAGTCCTGTTAATTGCCAGCCTCGCTCAAGCACTCTAGGCCACCCTGGCATTCTATCGAGCATGTCGCGTGCATGCTCTGGGCGCACCCAGAGTGCACGTTTTGCACGCGCGCGCGCAACCGAGCCGCCGCGTTCGCTACCCTCGCGCCCTGGCATTGCTCGCCTGCAGAGCCACGCCCCGCCCTCGACCACTCGCCAGAACATTCCGAGCCGCCCTAGCGCCCTAAAGCGTCGCTGTCAGGGCCCTCTTGGCGGCACGCCGGCGTCCACAATACGCCTCTGCCATGGACGGCACCGGCTGAGCCACAACTCCTTGCTAGCTGCCCTCGTGAGCAGGCCGTCCTTATCTCCAAGCCCGTCCGCTAGCACCGACCCTGCTCCGGCCATCGCCATGTCGCCCTGCCGCAACAGAGGTGGTCGGTCGGTGATCTTATCCCCAGCAGCGGCGGAACCGACCTTCCCCGGCTATAAATGGCCCCAGACCTCGCTCGAGCATCCTCAGGCAAGCCATAGAGTGCACCCCCCCCCCCCGCTCAAATGCTTCTGAAACCGTCGTCTTCCCCGCCTCCGGCAACTTCGGCCGTTGTCGTCCCTCGGCTATATTCGCTGTAGCCAGAGCCCCCTAGTCCTTCCAGCGCCACCATACGACTTCCCTCAACCTTGCGGAGCCACTCAGCCCCTCAAAAGCAATCGGGAACCACCTTAGCCCCAACCCCCAAATCCACCCGAAGCCATCCTCGCCGCGGAGCTTGCCGCCGGCGACTCCCATTGACGGTGTCCTGGACTAGGGGGTACTCAACACATCATCTCCCGATATGACAGATTGAGCTGAGGACCCCCGTGGTCGTATACTCATGGGCCAGTTCGGACAACTGCCGCATACAAGGAAGATTCCACAAGACTTGGCGATCAAGACAAGGACTTCTCCCCACCGGCGTATTCGGGTAGGACTCTTGTTAACCTAGGCCTCTGGTGCATTATATAAACCAGGGCCAGGCTAGTCGATAGAATATACAACATACAACAATCATACCATAGGCTAGCTTCTAGGGTTTAGCCTCCTTGATCTCATGGTAGATCTACTCTTGTACTACCTATATCATCAATATTAATCAAGCAGGAGTAGGGTTTTACCTCCATCGAGAGGGCCCGAACCTGGGTAAACTTCATGTCCCTTGTCTCCTGTTACCATCCGGCCTAGACGCACAGTTCGGGACCCCCTACCCAAGATCCGGCGGTTTTGACACCGACATTGGTGCTTTCATTGAGAGTTTCGCTGTGTGATCGACAAAAGGATCGATGGCTCGCCTGCAGATCAACTGCGACTTCGGCATCTTCGTCACTAGCTCGACTGGTCACCTTGGTTCAACCAAGAACTGCGCCCCGTGTTCAGATTGTCATGATCGGACGGGGGCCTTCTTCAACATCAACTCCGATCTCTATCATGATCATAGAGGAATCATCCATGTAGCTCGAGGGCTCAACGTCAACATTGCCCTCGGGCGGCCATGCAGTTTTTCTGGATAGCGAACTCGTATCTGCTGCCACCACCTCCTCGAGTATCGCTTTGACGATCGCTTTGGTGGAATTGTGCGGAATTGAGTCTACAACAACCCTGGAAAATTTCGTCGAGTTCCGATGGAGGAATCTCTGGCAATCCACGATATACCGGAGCCCTGTCAAATTTGGACAGGAATTTGGATGTGTTTAGGGCGTGGTGTCCAGTTTCTAGCTCGGATGTCTTTTCGAAGATCCAACCGTTGATCGGCTGCGGAATTCCTGTATCTACCGCCTCTCAATATTTCAGCTCGATCTGACCGTCCAAACTCCGGGAACCTTCCGATTAGTGCATCACTTTTCGGATCTGTTTTCTGCATGAAAACGAATCCGACCTGAGTTCATCTTTTATATGAACGGGATTTCGGACATCCCTTTTGAAGGAAGTTTTGTATGGGGTATTGTGTTTTGTTCCTGAACACATCCCACTACCTTTAAGATCTTTCGAACATGATCTTCAACATCATGCTGGTGTCAAACCAGTCCGGCAATATTACTCCACGGCTGCCGACCTGCGCTAAGACACGGCGTCACTTTGTTGAGCCGAGCTCAACTTCTTCGGATCATCATCTCGGCAAGCCGAACAAGAGTCCGGCATCGTGAAGGATAAATCATCACCAACATCGCCGCCCCACGGATTACACGGAGCGGGCATACCGGCATCGCCGCACGGTTGCTTCATCAAGCCAGCATCGACCACGTCACGACCTGCATCGACAGGGCCGCACTATCGCTTCTTCAAGCTGGTGTCCGTCACGCCGACCTACTTCGACTCATCGGCTGACATCGGGGCTTCGACATCTCGACTGGATCGGGGGCTTCGCCATCTCTTCATCAACCTACTCCGGACACTTCGGCGTCACTAGCCGACAAGCTCCGTCACGTTAGCTGGGCCGAGGGCTTTGCCTCGGCGAGCCAACCTTTGCCAGCATTGCCATGCCGTCGTTTTATCGCCCATCAGGCAATGGGTGTGCAGATCGAGTCCCAATTTTGGGAATCACCTTCCTTCGGATTGCTACAACAAATAAACTAGGTGCTATTAATCCCAATATTGTTTGCTTGTCTGGGTTCATTTTTCCCAAGGAATTATTACTCTGGTTTGTCCATCATATGTACAGAAGTCTATCAAATGGTGGCCGCATCAACGACAGTCGCATGGTGGTTCGGTCAGTTTCTGTACATAGTCCGGCGAACGCCGCATCCGGACCTCGGACCGACCTGCGAATTCAGGCTTTGCCACGCCTTTACCACATCACGCCAACGCCCTGCATCGACATTGACTCCGGCGCCAGGCCATATTTCTTTTATTACTCACTTTGCATAAATTATTTATTATGCAACGATTTTTTTAATTATCATTATTACTATTATCTCCGGTTTGCACTATTTTTTGTGCACAGGAAAATGATCCGGGGACTTCGGCGTCACTCTGCCGGTCTGTTACCGTGCTATGTCACCACTTCGGCGTGTCGAGCTCTCCGCTCCGCCACCTCGGGACCGGCTTGGGGGGATGGAACCTTGCCCCGCATCAAGCTCGGACCGCGTCATCAATACCGAACACATTAACAAGCTAAGTCGCTTTCATGCTCAAAGCTTTAATTTCTAACTTGTGTTCGGTTCGACCAAGCATTATACTTTTTTGGAAAAAAGTTGCTTGTAAAAAATTTCCTTGTCCAAACTTTGTTTGTGATGCATAAATTCAAATACCCAATTCATTTGGGGGCTTCCTTCACGAAGCTTTTCCTGTTGCATATGATTATACTTGTACGGCTTCATGCCTTGTTCGTGTATTACGCCACAATATGCACCATATTGACTTAAGCGATTTGCAAGCTGGTTGCCTCGCTCCTGTGTTTAGCCCTACGTTCCCGATTGTTCGGCTAGGGAGTAAAGGGAGCACCTCTGCGATTGTCACGATCGGGTCACCCGAGCCGGACGTCAGACTGGGTGAAGCCGAAAGCTAGCGCTCTTATAGTTATTCAATGATGGTCAGCACACAACGGAACTCATGAGTACAAAAAATCTATTGGACAAGTCTCATAATAACAATGAGCACCGAAGAAAGGTATCGGTGGGGGTACTATTTTCTTCGAAGATGATTCTTACTCTTCGCAGTATATAGCATAAGTTCCCTGAGCGCGCTTTGTCTGTCACAGCCTTATGGCCTGAATGACTGGTTATTGGAAACACCGTCGATATTCTCGACCGATGGAGTACATAACACTTTTCGGTCCTTGACCGAAGAGAGAGAAGCCGACGGTCGGTTAAGACGTGTTTAAAGTTCAGTTGAACATAGATATGATATAAGTACTTCGGTACATGCAATCATTCTTTTAGCCAAGTCACTTGGGGGCTCTTAAATTTATGTGAGCCGTTTTATAATAAGTGTTCTTCTTCTTAGTCGTAGCAAAGTTTTTCTTAATATTATTATTTATCAATCCTCTTTTCGACACGAGTGTGCGGTCACTAGCCGGGGAGCCTAATTTCTCTCTCGAAGCCGCTAGAGTTTAGTTTGCTAAACTGGCATGATGAGAAGTACTCCGCCCTCGGGATAGGAGGTTGAAGCCGTAGGCTGACCCGCTCGAAGTCTTGAGGTAGGATGTATCATGTTAAAGCACGACAGAAGCACTTCTTTTTTCTAAGACCATTTTTCGGATTGTCACCGAACACTTGATATTGTTCGGACGTCATGTTTTTACTGACGTTTCTTGTGCTTTTCCAGCATTAGTCTCGCAGTGCAACGCCGGACACCTTTTAGGGATTCGGCAAAAACATTCTCAGATATTGCTATATATGCATCGGTTTCGAATTGTGTCTTCGGTCAATAGTTGGGTTGCCCGGCTCCTGCACTTGCTTCCTACGTTCCATTTTGTTCGGCTAGGCATGCAAAGGGAGAACCACTGCGATTGTGCTTCCAGCTCACATGGTTAAGCACCTCAGTGGAGAATGCCGAAAACTGACTGTCACAATAAGCGTAAACTGGTCAGCGATCCAATGACTATGTTAAATAACAGGCCGTTCATAACATTGGCCGAAGTGTTTACGGCTTGACCTCGACTGTCGCCGAACACTACCGGGGGCTATTAACTAGCCTCCCAAACTAAATCCTCGATATTTTGCTCTTACATTGGAGCTGAGGTTTTATGATCATGCTTAGCATGACAACCCAAAGAAAGGAACCGATAGTGGGACTATTTTCTTTGGAAGAAAATTTCTTCTGTTAAACAGTAATATAACATATCTCTCCGCGTACCTTTGTTTATAAAACCGTATGGCCAGATTGCCTTGTTCGTCGTCCTCATAAAGGCTTTATAAAGTAAGACAAACACTCCTCGGCTACTGGCCGAGGAGGTGAAAGCCGATGGTTGGTCAACAAAGTTTTGTACAATGCGGATCCGAGCATTAAATGACGTAAAGTACTTGGATACATAGAGTCATTACACACAATTTGTGATTTTACTATGGATATCGGTCCTTAATTCGGCCAGCCGTGCCCGCATTAAGGCTCGGGGGCTACTGGGCTTCGGGCTTATTATTTACAAATATTAAAGGGGCACATCGATCCCCTGATCTGGTGTTGCCACCCGACCAGTGTCTCGGGGGCTACTGCATTGCTTGTCCAATGCAGAAAATTTTATGTGCAATATAGTTTCCGAGGAGATTTTGATCCTCAGGTTGGTCGGCCGCACCCAACCCGAGTCTCGAGGACTGAGCACGCCGCTTTCAGTGTCCCGAAGTATTCTGCCGAGCTAGGACTTGATCCTCAGGCCGATTTTGTAAATCGACCTGAGTCTCAGCGGCTACTGGGATCAGCGGTCTTATGTCATCCTTCATGTGCATCTCGGGTTTTAGACCGATACCCACCTTGAGGGCTACTGGCTATATATCTCGGCAGAGAATAAATTGCATCAATCAAAAATAATGACGAAAATTTGTCCACATTTGGGGTGGTGCACCACCTAGAAAGTAGTCCGGCATAAAGCTCGAGCGCTATTGGCTGGCTCCATAGAGGGCATTTCCGGCATTAAGCTCGGTTAAACTCCTTCAAACCTATTTGAACCAAGGTGATTTACGACACCTCGGATACAATCCGGCGTTGGAGCTCGGATACAGTCCGGCATTGGAGCTCGGATATAGTCCGACGTTGGAGCTCGGATACATAGTCCGCCTTTGGAGCTCGGATACATTCCGACATTAGAGCTGGGAAGCGGTCCGGTGTTGGTGCTCGGCTGCAAAAGATACCTTGAATGCAGTCCGGCGTTGGAGCCCGGACGCAAGAGGACACTCCCTCCTGGGAACAACATCAAGCCCGAGGTGTGGCATAAAAATAACAAGGCATTGATAAAGGCCGTAAACTTAAAGGGGCTCCTCGGATACCCAACGTGTAAACTCGTCAAATGCATTTCGGCGATCCTCAAGATCAAAGATGAGAAGATTTGTTGAACCAGTTTTCAAGACCGACGACCGAAGATGAAGAACAGTTCGGAAGAATCGAGGAGTGTGCCTAACTTGAAGACCGGTTCAGGGGGCTACTGACGGTGTCCTGGACTAGGGGGTACTCAACACGTCATCTCCCGATCTGATAGATTGGGCTGAGGACCCCCGTGGCCGTATATTCATGGGCTAGTTCGGACAACTGCCGCATACAAGGAAGATTCCACAAGACTTGGCGATCAAGACAAGGACTTCTCCCCACCGGCGTATTTGGCTAGGACTCTTGTTAACCTAGGCCTCTGGTGCATTATATAAACTAGGGCTAGGCTAGTCGATAGAATATACAACATACAACAATCATACCATAGGCTAGCTTCTATGGTTTAGCCTCCTTGATCTCGTGGTAGATCTACTCTTGTACTACCTATATCATCAATATTAATGAAGCAGGAGTAGGGTTTTACCTCCATCGAGAGGGCCCGAACCTGGGTAAACTTTGTGTCCCTTGTCTCCTGTTACCATCCGGCCTAGACGCACAGTTCGGGACCCCCTACCTGAGATCCGCCGGTTTTGACACCGACACCCACCATCCCTGCCAACCCAGCAACTACCGAGAGGACCGCCCCAGGCTGGTGGATCCATCCCTGTCCTCAAAACCCCGTGGGGAGTCGCCGTTCGACGACGGCGATCGCCTGAGCTCCGCCTCGCCTCGGCCAGTGGAGAAAGAAGAGCGCGGGCGACTGGTCAAACCTGAGCAGTGGGCCCAGGAGACCCACTATCAGTGAACCCGAGCTGGCCTGTGCTGTTTTAAGTGGAGGCGTATTTTGTCAAACCTCAACAGTGGGCCCAGGGGACCCACTGTCAGTGACCCCGAGCCGGCCCGCGCTGTTTTAGGTGGAGGCGCATTTCACAAAATACGCCTTCGCTAAGGGAGAAGCGTAAGCCCCCCGAAACGTTTTCTTTTCTGATTTTTTATTATAAATAGATTCTTGACTAAACTTTGACCGGCTATAACTTTTTAAATATAAGTCAAAATGACTTGATTCTTTTACTGTTGTTCCTCAAATTTGGTCTAGTTTATTTTCATATTTATTTGACAATTTTCCAAACAAAGTTTTTGTACTGTTTTAAAACTATGTGTTGATTTTAAATTTTCTTAAATAGGATTTTTTAAGAAGGAAGAAACTTTCAAAAGTTTTGGAATGCACCCTGCCTCTCCACAACTTGAAGGCAAGCGCATTTTAACCCTGGCATAATATTATCGTGTGTTGTTCGATACAGTTACCACACCACCTTGTCTCGGAGTTTTCGTTACTTTATGTGATGACATGACCCTACTCATAAGTGCATATTGATGACCTCGTGCTATGGAAGTTTTGATATGTTGATAGTAATTACCCTCATATGCTTTTCGTGCCTATCGGAGGGAAGCCGGGAAAGTCTCTGTCTTGGGTAGACACGAGCTTGTCTCCGGTCTTCGTCGAGACGGTTGTGTCCGGTACGGCATAGTAAGGCATGATGAGCGGTCATTGTGTCTATTGGTTGAAACATATTTGTCATGTTAACCATGCAGGGAATACTTAAACCTCCTGAGTCGACCATAGATCGGGTATTGTTCCGGTAACCCCCATACTTGTTTCGTGCTACCACTGGTCCCTGCCATTGGTAGGGTACGGTTCAGTAAGTTATCGACCCCTTTCCTAGCACACACCGTACAGAGAGGCCACGGTGGAAGATACCGGAGGCATCCGGTAGGCATGCCACCTAGTCCGAGGGCATGGGTGTTTTGGTTGTAGCCGAAGGGGTAGCTCCACTAGTTTGCGCGCGGTATAAATTTTGTGATCCCATGCTAGTCGAGGTTGTAGCCTCCCCACTTAGAGTTTTGCTTAACAGGTGTCAAGGGTGATTCCAGACACCGGTGAGTTAGGCTGGTGTGTGCGGTCAGGTGTGTTTTCAATCAAAAGACCGTAGACGGAATTAGTCCCAATGGACTAAAGAAATTCGTTGCTCGTGGGTAAAGAGTACACCCTCTGGAGAGATTATATCTATTCGAATAGCCGTGTACATGGTTAAGGACTACAGTTTGGGATGGGTCAAGTGTCGGTCTTAGTGTCGGTCTTCGGAGGAGAAACTGCTAAGCCAGAACATTGATTATGACCTGATACATATGATGATTATGATTATGGACTAACCATATGTATTATTTGAAATAATGAGTATCCCTGGGACGGTTCTACCTCCTGGATATTCACCGTGATTTTTCTTATATAAGCCCTTTATGTGGTGTCCCTCAGACGCCCGACTGTGGCACGCTGGTTATTTCAATTACTTAAAAGCCCTTTATGTGGTGTCGCTCAGACGCCCAACTGTGGCATGCTTGTTGTTTAATTTCCTTATAAGCCCTTTATGCGGTGTCGTTCAGACGCCCGACTGTGGCATGTTTGTCATTTAATTTTTACTTATAAGCCCTTTATGTGGTGTCTCTCAGACGCCCGACTGTGCCATGCTTGTTATTTAATTTACTTATAAGCCCTTTATGTGGTGTCGCTCAGATGCCCGAATGTTGCATGCTTTATACTCTTTGATTGCATAGTCATGTTTGACATGAATAACCTGCTTGCATGCATCATGATTTTTATTTATGACTGACGTTGCAATCATAGAGTATTTTAGAGCATGTTTGTCTTTTGCTATATTATACCCGTGTTCATGATGTTTGGGAGCACATTCAGAGTACTCACTGGCTTGTCCCTGGCTATTGTCTTGGCCAGATTTCTTGCCTGGAGAGGATCGTTGCGATGATCTCCCCGGAACATACGCAATGGTGATAGCAGCCTCGCGAAGATAGGAGTTATCCTGGTCAGCTGTTCTTGTGGGAAATGGAGTCCCATGGCCACTGATGAACCTCAAACCGCTTCCGCCATCAACCACTAGAAACCATCTGTTGTATTCATAAGCCAGAATGGCCTTGTACTTCAAACTCTATACTTTGCTTGGATTTTCTGTATCAAGTTGGTGCCTCATCAGCTAACAGTAATCCTGGGGCTGGTCAGCACAAGGGCCATTTTCTGGGAAATTAATATCCCAAAAAACCGGTCCTGTCAAACTTGGTATCAGAGTCATGCTGACCATTGGCTAATCCTATCTTAGCCAGGTTGAAAAACCTAGGTTAACCAACCCACCAGACCTTAACCTAAACCCAGCCAAGCTTCTCGTGTAAGATAGCCACACAGTGACCCCGACACCTTTTGGCAGTCAGTGCCCAACCTATCAGCCTAGCCTGTCGATCACGCGCCAGTGACCGACACCTAATTTGTCTCATTCGCTAGCGTGCGAAGGAAGACTTTGTCTCCTTTTTCTATAAAAAAGGGCACGCTAGCCTCAACCCAGCACAGCACAGCCTCTACCCCAAACCGAGCTAGAATGCCAGGACCCATTGTGCACAATGAGACCACAGCAACCAACCTTGGTAGTTTTGTGACCGTGCTAGCCAACTTCACTCGTCGGGCCTTTGCATTAGAAGAGCCCTCAGAATATGTTGTATATCAAGGGCCCATGAGCCGTGAGAGCCGTCAATTCTGGGCCACTCTGCACGTCTATGGTAGGGGTCTATCGCCAGAACGCCCCTACAGGTTCACTGGAAGGACAACTTCCTTTGAGCCACAAGCTATCTAACTAGGTGCTCGGGAGGCTATAGTTCAGCTCCAGCACTTGTCGCCCAGAGTTAACTGTTGCTTGTTCTACTACTACCCCAGTCGTGACGGGTATGGTAGGCCACCCCAGGTTGCCAACGGAGACCACGAGACGGATCCTGCATTGTTGCATCTGGTGCGCTATGTAAGTGCACTAGAGGAACTGTTCGGTCAAATCACCCTTGATCTGATCGCAGCTCGTGGAGAGCTGGTTCGCCGAGCCCCGACAAGAAGGGAAGATGAGCCCGATGCCGACAACCTAGTCGTGCTGTTTGGACAACCGATCGAGTCCTTGAGGTCTGCCCAGCTATAGACCAAGGTGCCTTGATGTCCCCAGAAGTGCTTCGTCTCCTTTTGGGAACACGCTCCAACGGGATCGTGGCCAACAATCCCCGCGATGGTCATCATCGCTACCCCGACCCTACAGCTCCTCAACCCCCTCCAGCTAACCCCGCCGGTGAAGCCAATGGAGAAGCCTCGACATCCACAAGGCACGCCCGCTTAGATATAAACGAGGTAGACTGAGTCACTCGAGTAGTGCTGAGTCTTAGTATGCCCGCGCGCTGTAATTGGGTGATCCTGTATCGCCATAATTCAATGTTGTTTGCTTGTGCGCCCCAACTTTAAATAGTAGCCATGCATAAGTATGTTGGTGTACGATTGCATTTTTAATTCCGGGCGTAGCTACCAAAAACCAACCCCGATGACACCCACAGTAATGCGTCGCTTTTGTGAGATATGTGTATCTGTGGCATTAACCCCGACCCCATAGAGCAGAACCGGCAACTAGTTGCCCCTCATCGCGGTAAATAAACCCAACCCAGTTGCTATATAAAAGGACACCTCGTGACCTTGCCATGTACCCCTCATCTTGTGCGCCATCCTCACAGCCATTTCTGGCCTTGCCGAGCCCTAGTATTCATCTAAGAACCCCAGATGCAACCCCAGGTAGTTTTGTTAAAATATTGTGGGACTTTACCTGCAGTACCATGAGTGCTACCCGCCCACCCCAGTACGAGTTGCTCAAATCGAGGATCACCCCTTCCACCTCGAAATATTGGGCAGTAGTACACATCCCTCCCGCAAACCCAAACCAAGACCCAACAGAAGTCTCCTTCGTGGGGAAATCTATGCCAACTCCGCATATGGCCATAGAAGCTGCTGCGTACGAAGCGCTTGCTCGCCTTTGATTCGCGGTACCCTATGCCAGCGATCGAGGGTACTATTACTTGCCGAGTCGTGCAACACCCGGAGAAGTAACATCTTTTCCCGGGGGACGAATTGAGAGAGATCCAGTACTGGCCAACCTTGCCCAGTATTTCATCGCTCAAGAGCGTTTGACCAAGCGAGTAATGGGTTATCTCCAGAGCCTTGCTGATTTAAATCCTCAGATCGCCATCGGCAGACCATTGAGGCCCGACCAGGAGAGACACATTCATCGACTAGCCAATCCTCTCCCCCCGATAGAAGAAGAGTGTGCCCCAGTACCAGAGACTTTTTCTCAGGACCCCGTCCAGTTACCGTTTTCATTGTAGAAGTCACCGCTATGTTTATTGTTCCAGCAATTATTTATGTGTTGTAACTTACGCCTGGTACCCTAAGTTTGTGCGACGAATAAGTTATTTGGTTTCAATTAATATGAGTGGTTTTTACGACTATTAAATTTGATTTAACTATTTTCACTCGCGATAAATTCTGGAGTGAGATTTCTTTTCCCTAAGTTGCTGCAGCATATTTCTCCTTGCGACATAGATTTTTATTCACGCAAAACCACAACCACTCGAACACATGCACAAATTGCAAACCACGTAACCGTGTTGCATCTAACTGATCACCTCCCTAACACACCACAGTCTCTGAAGGAGAGATTAGTGGATAAATCATCCGGGTACATGTTACCTCCCGCACACCGACAACATTTAGCACCCGACACCACACCTAATCCTCATGATCACCGCCACCGCGGAGAGCCAACACTCGAGCGGCAGCATCACGATGATCATCGAGGATCATTGCGCACAGGAGCACGGAGAACCCCAGCAATGCCGCTAGCCCTCCGCACACCAGGATCATGTACCAGTCCAGCACCGCCCCCGCCATTAGAGCCTCACCTCGAGCTTTTGTAAATAGAAATGGAGGAGAAGGAAGGAGAAGGAGAAGCAAGGCTAGGTGTGAGGTAGAAGAGAGGAGCACCTCAATCATTTTATAGCTCGAGATCGGTGTACGGTGGGCGAAGTCCACCAGCACCGCTCGTCGCTCGATCGCCAGTGTTCGGAGGCGAATCTGCGAGCAGTGCCGACAGTGCACTGGCCCACGAGGCGAGTGCACGCTGCACCAACAGCTAGCACGCCGCGCACTACCGCGGTACGGCCTAGATGCCCTACACGCTAGACGTCGCCGGATGAGAAAGCATGGGAAAGCGCGCGAGAGAGAGAGGAAGAAGAGAGAGCCAGAGGAAGAAGAAGAGACTGACAGTGGGCCCCGGGTCCACCTGTCGGCCAGAGGAAGCACTGTGCTCTCGGGTACGACCAGCGTATTTTAGAAAATTAGGATTTTATTTTAAATTTACTATAACCAAAAGTAGAAATCTCGCGTTTTCCCCAAACCATGGATTTTTTCACAGCGCCAGTGTTCCACACTGTAGTTATACAAAACTTATTGCCCTCTCACTGTAGCCGGAATTTTATTGCATAAATAGGAAGATTATTTTTCAGGAAGAGTAATTTTTGTTCAAAACAACTTTTAGCAAATCTCGAGGACGAGATTTTTCTTAAGGGGGGTTAGTGTTGTAACACCCCAAAAATTCAAACATGTTTTGTTTATTAAAATTTTTGCCAGGAAATTAAATCTTTCATTTTTCTGGATTTTCTTTGATTTCAGAACCACTCCTTTCTTTGATATTATAGAGTTTTTACCCCAAGTGAAAACTTTCCAAATATGTTATTGGACTTGTTTATCTTCCCAAGACCATTTCTTTTGATCAGTGGAATTATTTCTAAAATTATTCTTTCCTGAACTTTATTTCCCTTAAAATGGTCTTTCATAAGTGTCAGAGCCTCAATTGCAATACAACCTAGTTAAATCTTTCTTTCAAGACTCCACCAAAATTATGGGATGTTAGTAGTAGTATAGTATTCAACTTTATGCATTAACCCACTGATTTTCTTTGAAAATTTTGAGCAAATCATCCTCTTTTGCTTTCTGGCCTAGTTGGGTGTTTTCTACTGCATCCCTAGTTATTCTTGCTCTAGTGACCATGAGCTTTCTCCTGCTTGTAGTACACCCTACCAAACCCTTAAGTCCAGGAGATTGGGTCCATTGGAATATTTTTAGTACACTAATGCCCTTTTCTTTCTGTCCAGATTTGATTTTCTCAAAAACTTGCACTAACAAGTTTCTGTTTTTGCCAAACCAACCTTGCCACCATCTTCTAAACCTAAAGAGACCCTGATCTGGAAAATTTGGCCACCCCAAGAGTTGCCTAGATGCCCTTGGCATTCCGGCAAACACTTTCTGTGCAGTGCCTGTTTTGGCATGACTTTTAGTTTACATTATAACTTGATCCCCTGACCTAACCACCATGTCCATTAATCTCCTTGCAAATTCTAACCTAGTCCTGTTAATTGCCAGCCTCGCTCAAGCACTCTAGGCCACCCTGGCATTCTGTCGAGCATGTCGCGTGCGTGCTCTAGGCGCGCCCAGAGCGCAAGTTTTGCTCGCGCGCGCGCAACCAAGCCGCCGTGTTCGCTACCCCCGCGCCCAGGCCATTGCTCGCCTGCAGAGCCACTCCCCGCCCTCAACCACTCGCCAGAACACTCCAAGCCACCCTGGCGCCCTACAGCGCCGCCATCAGGGCCCTCTTGGTGGCACGCCGGCGTCCACAGTACGCCTCTGCCATGGACGGCACCGGCTGAGCCACAACTCCTTGCCAGCTGCCCTCGTGAGCAGGATGTCCTTATCTGCAAGCCCGTCAGCTAGCACCGACCCTACTCCGGCCATCGCCGCGTCACCCTGCCGCAACAGAGGTGGTCGGCTGGCAATCTTATCCCCAGCAGTGGCGGAACCGACCTTCCCTGGCTATAAATGGCCCCAGAACTCGCTCGAGCATCCTCAGGCAAGCCGTAGAGTGCACCCCCCCCCCCCCGCTCAAATGCTTCTAAAACCGCCGTCTTCCCCGCCTCTGGCAACTTCGGCCGTCGCCGTCGCTCGGCTAAATTTGTTGTAGCCAGATCCCATAGTCCTTCCAGCACCACCATACGACTTCCCTCAACCTTGCGGAGCCACTCAGCCCCTCAAACGCGATCGGGAACCACCATAGCCCCAACCACCAAATCCACCCAAAGCCATCCCCGCCGCGGAGCTCGCCACTGGCGACTCCCACCATCCCTGCCAACATAGCAACTACCGAGAGGACCGCCCCAGGCTGGCGGATCCATCCCCGCCCTCAGAACCCCGCGGGGAGTCACCGTTCGATGACGGCGACCGCCGGAGCCCCGCCTCGCCTCGTCCAGGGGAGAAAGAAGAGCGCGGGCGACTGGTCAAACCTGACCAGTCGGCCCAGGGGACCCACTGTCAGTGACCCCGAGCCGGCCCGCGTTGTTTTAAGTGGAGGCGCATTTCACAAAATACGCCTTCGCTAAGGGAGAAGCGTATGCCCCCGAAACGTTTTCTTTTCTGATTTTTTATTATAAACATATTTGTGACTAAACTTTGACCGGCTATAACTTTTTAAATACAAGTCCAAATGAATTGATTATGTTTCTGTTGTTCCTCAAATTTGGTCTATTTTATTTTCATATTTACTTGAAAATTTTCCAAACAACATGTTTACTGTTTTAAAACTATGTGTTGATTTTAAATTTTCTTAAATAGGATTTTTGAAGAAGGAAGAAACTTTCAAAAGTTTTGGAATGCACCCTGCCTCTCCACAACTTGAAGGCAAGCATTTTTTAACCCTGGCATAATATTATCGTGTGTTGTTCTCTACAGTTACCACACCACCATGTCTCGGAGTTTTCATTACTTTATGTGATGATATGACCCTACTCATAAGTGCATATTGATGACCCCGTGCTATGGAAATTGTTATATGTTGATAGTAATTACCCTCGTATGCTTTTCGTGCCTATCGGAGGGAAGCCTTGAAAGTCTCTGTCCTGGGCAGACACGAGCTTGTCTCCGGTCTTCGCCGAGACGGTTGTGTCCGGTACGGCATAGTGAGGCATGATGAGTGGTGATTGTGTCTGTTGGTTGAAACATATTTGTCATGTTAACCGTCTAGGGAATACTTAAACCTCCTGAGTCGACCATAGATTGAGTCTTGTTCTGGTAACCCCCATACTTGTTTCGTGCTACTACTGGTCCCTGCCATTGGTAGGGTACGGTTCAGTAAGTTGTCAACCCCTTTCCTAGCACACACCGTACAGAAAGGCCATGGTGGAAGATACCGGAGGCATCCGGTAGGCATGCCACCTAGTCCGGGGGCATGGGTGTTTTCGGTTGTAGCCGAAGGGGTAGCTCCCCTAGTTTGCGCGCGGTATAAATTTTGTGATCCCATGCTAGTCGAGGTTGTAGCCTCCCCACTTAGAGTTTTACTTAACAGGTGTCAAGGGTGATTCCAAACACCGGTGAGTTAGGCTAGTGTGTGCGGTCAGGTGTGTTTTCAATCAAAAGACCGTAGACGGAGTTAGTCCCAATGGACTAAAGAAATCCGTTGCTCGTGGGTAAAGAGTACACCCTGTGGAGAGATTATATCTATTCGAATAGCCATGTCCATGGTTAAGGACTACAGTCTGGGATGGGTCAATTGTCGGTCTTAGTGTCGGTCTTCGGAGGAGAAACTGCTAAACCAGAACATTGATTATGACCTGAGACATATGATGATTATGATTATGGACTAACCATATGTATTATTTGAATTAATGAGTATCCCTGGGACGGTTCTACCTCCTGGATATTCACCGTGATTATTCTTATATAAGCCCTTTATGTGGTGTGACTCAGACGCCCGACTGTGGCACGCTGGTTATTTCAATTACTTAAATGCCCTTTATGTGGTGTCGCTACGACGCCCAACTGTGGCATGCTCGTTATTTCAATTACTTAAATGCCCTTTATGTGGTGTCGCTCAGACGCCCAACTGTGGCATGCTTGTTGTTTAAGTTACTTATAAGCCCTTTATGCGGTGTCGTTCAGACGCCCGACTGTGGCATGCTTGTTATTTAATTTACTTATAAGCCCTTTATGTGGTGTCGCTCAGACACCCGACTGTGGCATGCTTTATATTACTATCCTTTCGAGGCGTCGCTTCAGACACCCGATTGGTGCATTCTATTTCTACTCTCTGATTGCATAGTCATGTTTGACATGAATAACCTGCTTGCATGCATCATGATTTTTATTTATGACTAACGTTGTGATCATAGAGTATTTCAGAGCATGTTTGTCTTTTGCTATATTATACCCGTGTTCATGATGTTTGCGAGTACATTCAAAGTACTCACTGGCTTGTCCCTGGCTATTGTCTTGGCCAGATTTCTTGCCTGGAGAGGAGCGTTGCGATGATCGCCCCGGAACATACGCAATGGTGATAGCAGCCTCGCGAAGATAGGAGTTATCCTGGTCAGCTATTCTTGTGGGAAATGGAGTCCCATGGCCACTGATGAACCTCAGACCCCTTCCGCCATCAACCACTAGAAACCATCTGTTGTATTCATAGGCCAGAATGGCCTTGTACTTCAAACTCTGTACTTTGCTTGGAGTTTCTGTATCAAGTTGGTGCCTTATCAGCTAACAGTAATCCTAGGGCTGGTGAGCACAAGGGCCATTTTCTGGGAAATTAATATCCCGAAAAACCGGTCCTGACAGGCATCCCGCCGCGCCGCATTCCTCGCCGCTCGCGACCACACACATGGTAAGGATGCGATGGCATCTCACCGCGCCGAGTTCATCACCGCCAGTGGCCACACAGTTATGTGGGCAGACATTGAGGCTGCCATGGCCGAATGGGCGGTGGATCTAGAGGCGGCTAAAGCCGCACCGAAGGAGTGGAAAAGGTAGAAAGCATTCAAGAAAAGAGAGTCCTGCAGCCGCAAGAAAGAAGAGACCGCACGTCTTGCTGAGGAGAGCTTGGCGGAGATCGAAGCACGGTGGGCTGCCGCCTACAAGGCCGGAAGGAGAACGCCGGTGTCTGGCCAGCATGCCCAGATGGCAGCATGTGAGAAGTAGTTAGTATGTGTGTCTCCCGTAAGTTTGTATAATTAATTACGAGTATCTACCAATACTACATACGTACTGGTCTTAGTGCAAATTACGAGTAGTACTTTAAGTTGGTACTATCTAGTATTAGTGTACAATGTCGGTAAGTGCATCCTTTGAGGGCTTTGAGCATTGTTTAGCATGTGTTCATTGAAGTTTTGTAGCCACACTCCGGCCCCAAATACTACTGAAATGTCCGCCCGCAGCCACCGGACGAGACTACAGCTGGCCGCAGCTGGTTTTTAGTCCCACCTCGCAGTGCGAGTTGGCCGCACACCGGCTTAAATTTCCACGTCGGCAGATGGCAGCAAGCTTCTGTCTTGTTCCATAGGATCAAATCTGGCCACGCGAGCAAGGCAGGTTGACAATTGATAGTTTCATAAACTAATGATTGATCATCGGGTGTCACCTTGCCTCGTTCATGTACATTGAATAATCCTGTACAATGAAAGAGATTTTTGAAATTAGGTGTCGTCGGAGATGCTGATAGATATAAGAATTATTAGCAGATCACAAAGCATACTGTTTCTATGGCATGCCCGTGTGCATTTTTTTTGCATCAATGATCCATAAGTCAGTTACATGTGCGATGTTTCCTAATAAACCAGGCGTACCATTGAACGAAAAATCAACTACACATGTACATTTTTTTGGAGACCGGATCTGCCAATTTTCTCTTTTCTCGCACATGAGTTACGCGCTTCGTCTGTGTTGTGTGTTTCCCTCGCCCAAGTTTCAAGTTTCGCAGCGAAATTTCCATTAGGCGCGCGATTTTAGAATTTATTCCTCCAACCACATCCCCACCCATCAAATTTCCTCAGTATCTCCCCCTCCCCCTCCCTCCCCCTAACGGTAGCTCAAACCACCGCCGCTGCAAGCACAGGTTCAACCAAATCTATGTTCTGCTTGGATCCAGTCAGGTAACCCACCAATCTCTATCATGGCCCCGCCAGATTACTTAAATGGCGCCTGCGAAACATCCTCATGCCTCCAAATCCCCACCGCCCCTACCTCCAGAGCATCGCTGTGCAAGCCCAACCACATAGCACGTGGAGGTCGAGGAGCTGATGGCGGTCCATGGCGTGATGGCCGATATGAGTGTTTACCCGGAGGAACACCTCGCCTCCGCTGCCGCCGACATGGTGCAAGCTCTAGCCCAGATGAAGTGACCCAACGACTACCCCCCAGGACTTAACAGGTATGATCTGACCAGCTCAATCTTACCAATACAACTTGCAATGGCTATCTTTTGTATGGTTGATGTATTAAACATGTTCGTCCCTTGTTTATTTTAGTACTACACACTGTGTGATGTACAAGTATTAACTGTCAGGCTCAATTTCACCAATACCAGCAACAAACTTACAATACATGACTCAGGATATCACTAGAGATGCTGCCCATTTGCTCTTTTGGGGTGGAAGCTAACCATGTTGTACTTAACATGCTTGTCCATGTACTTACGCAGGGTCATAACGGTCGATGCTATTGTTTGTCGTCGAGTTTAGCTGCATCCCATGTCTTATAGTATTTCTCATCATTTGTACAATTGTAGTTTAACTTCTAACATTTACTGGTTGCCAGCAGGTACACATGTCAGTGGCACTGATCCACCCTTTGACCCGGAGGAACAGCTCGCCTCCGTCGCCGCTGACTTTGGGCGGGCTTTGGCTAAGATGAAGTGTCCCAGCAACTACCTCTCAGGACTTACCAAGTATGTACTCACCAGTTCAATCTTACCAATACCAGTTGCAATTAATGGATATGTTTTGTATGGTCGATGTATTAAGCATGTTGTAGTAAACATGCCTAACATGTTTTAGCTACTTTCCCTACCTTTTTATAGACAACTGGGCCATTCTCCGCTTTGGCAGCACCTGCCTTGTGATGTTTAACTCTGCCAATTGCATTTTTATCAGTACCGGTTCGAATCATTATTAAGCATGTTGCAATTAATAGTTGTGTCCATTTTTAAACAGTGGTATTTCAATGGCTACAAACTTACAAAACATGACTTAGGATGCTGTTAAGCATGTTGCAATTAACAGTTGTATCCATTTTTTAACTTGTCCCTTTGCTACCGTGCTACTCTCCGCAATGAAGATATACTAGAGATTCTGCCGATTTGCTATTTTTGGTGGATGCTAACCCTGTTTTACTTAACATGCCTTTCCATGTACTTATGCAGGGCCATAACGGGTGATGTTGTGATAACCCACAAGTATAGGGGATTGCAACAATTTTCGAGGGTAGAGTATTCAACCCAAATATATCGATTCGACACAACGGGGGCCAAAGAATATTCTCAAGTATTAGCAGCTGAGTTTTCAATTCAACCACACCTGAAAGACTTAATATCTACAACAAAATATTTAGTAGCAAAGTAGTATGGAAGTAATGGTAACAGTGGCAAAAGTAACAGTAGCAGTTTTATAGCAATCGTAACAGTGGCAACGGAAAAGTAACTTAGAGAAGATCAATATGAAACGAGCTCGTAGGCAATGGATCAAAGATGGATATTTATGTCGGATGGCATCATCATGCAAAAGTTATAACCTAGGGTGACACAGAACTAGCTCCAATTCATCAATATACTCTAGGCATGTATTCCGAATATAGTCACAGGTGCTTATGGAAAAGAACTTGCATGACATCTTTTGTCCTACCCTCCTGTGGAAGCGGGGTCCTATTGGAATCTAAGAAATATTAAGGCCTTCTTTTAATAGAGTACCGGACCAAAGCATTAGCACTTAGTGAATAAATGAACTCCTCAAACTACGGTCATCACCGGGACGTGTCCCGACTATTGTCACTCCGGGGTTGCCGAATCATAACACATAGTAGGTGGCTATAACTTGCAAGATAGGATCAAGAACACAAATATATTCATGAAAACATAATAGGTTCAGATCTGAAATCATGGCACTCAGTCCCCAGTGACAAGAATTAGGCATAGCAAAGTCATAGCAACATCAATCATAGAACATAGTGGATACTAATGATCAAACCCTAACAAAACTAACTCGATTACATGGTAAATCTCATCCAACCCATCACCGTCCAACAAGCCTATGATGGTATTACTCACGCACGGCCGTGAGCAACATGAAATTGGTGATGGGGGATGGTTGATGGTGATGACGATAGCGACGATTTCCCCTCTCCGGAGCCCAAAAAGGACTCCAGATCTGCCCTCCCGAGGAAGAACAGGAGGTGGCGGCAGCTTAGTATCGTAAAATGTGATGAATCCTTCTCTCTAGTTTTTCTCCCCGAACATGAATATATGGAGTTGGAATTGAGGTCAGTGGTGGTCTATGGGACCCACAAGACCAGAGGTCGCGCCCTAGGGGGGTGGGCGCGGCCTCCCCCTTGTGGAGAGGGTGTGGGTCCCCTTCTGTTGATTCTTTCGCCAATATTTTTTATTTATTCCAAAACCGATCTCCGTGAAATTTCAGGTCATTCCGAGAACTTTTAATTCTGCACAAAAATAACAGCCTGGTAATTCTGCTGAAAACAACATTAGTCCGGGTTAGTTCCATTCAAATCATGAAAATTAGAGTCCAAAACAAGGGCAAAAGAGTTTGGGAAAGTAGATACGATGGAGACGTATCAACTCCCCCAAGCTTAACCCATTGCTTGTCCTCAAGCAATTCAGTTGACAAACTGAAAGTGATAAAGAAAAACTTTTACAAACTCATTTTGATCTTGTTGTTGCAAATATGTAAAGCCAGCATTCAATTTTTCAGCAAGGATGTGAAATAACCATATTCATAATAACATTTAGGTCGCACATTTACTCATATCAATAGCAAATCAACTAGCGATCAATAATAATAAATCTTGGATGACAACACTTTATCAAAACAATCATGATATGATATAACAAAATGGTATCTTGCTAGCCCATTTTGAGACTGCAAAACATAAATGCAGAGCACCCCTGAAGATCAAGGACTCACTATACATTGTAATTCATGGCAAAAGAGATCTAGTCACACTCTTACTCAATATAAATTAATAACAATGCATACAGATGACTGTGGTGCTCTCTAACTGGTGCTTTTTATAAGAGGATGATGACTCAGCAATAAAATTAAATAGATAGGCTCTTCACAAAGGGAAGCAGGGATTTGCAGAGGTGCCAAAGCTCGAGTTGTTGAAATAGAGATAAATAATATTTTGAGCGGTAAGCTTTCATTGTCAACATAACAACCAAGAGATCTCAGTATCTTCCATGCTACATACAGTATAGACAGTTCCCAAATAGAATGGTAAAGTTTATACTCCTCCACCACCGACAAGCACACTCCACGGCTGGTCCGAAACAACGGGTACCGTCCAACTAACAACAGTCCTGGGGGAGTTATGATACACTGTGTAGGTAGCTGTACCTACCGCAGCACCATTCCGTTTTTACCCTTGTCTACGTTGCCACCTGTTGGAGACCCCTTGAGAATATAATAGGAGGCCCATGCACAACGTAGAGAGGAGGAGGACAGTAGAACACTCGCGCTCGGTCTGGTTAGCTGCTGGTGCGTACTGTAGCACTCGGCGCTCCCGAGCAAGAACTCAATACAAACCACAAAGCAGCGGTAGGAGTATTATCTCTCCGGAGAGGTCCGAAGCTGGGTAAAACCGCTCGTGTGCCTTGCCTCGATCTGCTCTTCGTGCGACCTCCGCCCCCCGCCGAACCGAAAAGGGGCTCCGTCCCCATAGGTGCTCGTGGAGGCAGTTTCCCCGACATCTTTGGCGCGCCAGGTAGGGGGGGAGAGGAAGGTAATGGTATGGACCAGGCGTCGTTCAAGAAAGTTTTGCCTTGCCGGGAAGCAAACGACAGAAAAGCTAAGTTGCCAAAGTTTGAGCAATCAGATGTTTTTAAAATTTTTAAGTTATCTTCCTTGAACGACCATGCTTTGTGAAAACCTGTGCACGAAGGAACCAGCTCGTGGCTAGTTGCGCCCTTACTTTGTTTCGAGTTCGCTCAACAGTTTAAGTGTGCTGCGACTAGAGTCGCGCCCTTACTCTGTTTTGAGTTCGCTCAACAACTTAAGCGAGTTGCGGCTAGTTACGACAAGGTTTCTTGTCGGCAACGGCACCGCCAGCAGGCTGCTGATGTCCCGCACTCAGCGCTCGCGGCGAGGGTGCCCGCGCCGGCAAGTTCCCTAAAAGCGTAGGGCAAAAACATACAAAGGAAGGAATCAAGTAAAGGAAATAACATTGCAATTACTACCCAAAATAAAGTTATATATTACAAGATAGCTTGTCGCGGCTCTAATAGACTGTTTTCATAACAAGATCAGCAGCGACAAGAAAAGAAGGAAACATGCAGCCTAGTCCACGCGATCGCCCTCAACCCTCTTGATCCCGCTCACCTTGTCCACAATGGGTGCGACAAGGTCCATGAGCGCCTCCAGATCAACTTCCGCCGGCAGGGATCTGAGGACGTTGGTGAGGTTGAGGCCCGGTTTGCGGAAGGCTACCTTCACCAACACCTTCTGAAGAGCTCCTGCGCAGATCTTGCGCGACTCGTCGGCCAGCTACTTTGGGATCCTCTCCCAGAGTCGCTGGAGGGCCGTTGCCACGCCTTTGAAGAATAGAGTGAGCTTGGCGCTGGATGGGAGGGTCTCATCGGAGGGATACCCGAGATCCTCCATCCCCAGCTGCGCCAGCTCCTTGTCGATGTCTGCGGCAGCATTCACAAGACCCTCCGTCCACTGCTCCACTGTTTCTCTAAAATCGTTCTGGGTGGCGGCAATGCTCTCCAGCAGCGCCTTGTCAGCCTTGATCTCCTTCTTCAGGGCCGCCTCCTGCTCCCGGGCGCCGTCCAGCGTCTTGGTCAAAGCAGCCAGCTTCAGCTCAAGATCGGCGTTGGAATCCTTGGCGGTGCTTAGCTCCTTGATCTTCTCGGCGAGATGACCCTGCAGCTCGCCAAAGGTGTAGGCGTCCTTCTCGCGCTCATGCTTGAGCGCGGCAAGCTCTTCACCGCTCGCCTTGAGATCAGTCTCCAGCTGCGCCACCTTCGTCTCCAGATCCCTCTTGGCAGCCTCGGCAGCCTCGGCAGCATCCTTTGCTTCCTTGAGAGCTCCGCTGAGTGTTTGCTCGCGCGCAGCAAGCTCCTCTTCGTGGCTGTCCAGGCTGGCCTTCAGCTGCACCAACTCGCCCTCCCACGCAGATAGCTCCTCGGCGGCAAGCCGCTGTTGCTCTGCAACTTCTGCCTTCTCGAGGATGAAGGCCTTCTGCGCCTCATTGAGCTGCACACGCTCCGCCGCCAGCGACCGGAGAGCTGCCTGGTTGAGACCTCGGAGCTCCTCCGCGCGCTTCTCCAGGTCCACCCCCGCCTTCGCGACAAGCGCTTCGCGGGACTCCAGTTTGGCTTGTCGAGCATGGTAGAGCGACACCAGCTTCCGCAGCAGCCGCTCGTCCTCATACTCGCCGCCGCTGCTTCTCGGCGCATCAACCAACGTCAGCCCAGCGGAGGCGAGCACCTCTCCATCCAGGATTTCTCCTTCGACCGGCGCCCTGGAGCTTGAGTCCCAGGGAAGCTTGATGAAGACACCATCGCCGGCCTTCAAGTATACACCTGGCTGGGGCTCTTCGGAGCCTGACGCTGCGGCAGCGGCGGGAGGATCGGCGGTAGGTGTAGCGCCTGTCGCTCCTGCGGCCTCAAGGTCGTCAGTGTAATCGCCAGACCCCTCGTCAGCTGCTGCGGCGGCAGCCTTGGCGGCCTCTTCGCCGGCAGGATCATCAGTGCCGGCCGCTTCTTCGGTGGCGGCGACATCATCAACAGCAACCTCGGTCTCCATCGGCTCCGCAGATGGTGGATCTGACGGCTGGAAAAGGAAGAAAAGTCAAGCAAATATCCAAAAAGAAGATCAAAATAAGAAGAACCCAAGGGAAGTTTTGAAGCAAGAGGTTTACCTGCACTAGGCTCGGCAGTTGTGGTCTCCACCACCGGAGGACCGCTGGTGCTGTCCCTCGCCGGAGACTCCTCCCTTGCCGGAGAGCTCCCCCTTGCCGGAGAGCTCTCCCTTGTCGGAGGATCCTCCCTTGCCGGAGAACTCTCCCTTGGCGGCGTAGTCGAAGCAGATGTCATGTCAGGGGCGGCCTCCGGATGCTCCTGGCGAGGCTGCTCTACTCCTACACAAGCCAACAGTCAGATATCAGCAAACAAAGAGTATCCATGCGCGCTCAAACAGCGGGAGGCAAACCATATACTTACGCTGGGGGCTGCGCTGGGGGCTGCTCTGAAGAACAGCTGCCGGGTCCGGCAAGCTTGTCTCAGGCGCACCCCCTGCTGACACGGTGGGATCGTCCTCGATGACAATCACCGGGACCTTGACTCTCTTTGCCGCTCTCTGGGCCAAAGTCCTAAAAAGGAATAAGTTCAGAGTAAAGCAAATGAGATACAAGACGAGACAGCAAGTATTGAAGACATACAAGTACAACAAGAATCTTACTCTTCTTCTTCCTCGTCGGAGCTGAGCGCGGAGAAGTCAATGCCTGGCCCACCTCCGGCGCGAGGAGGCAGAGGAGTAGGATCCCTTGGCCGCTTGGCGGGAGCTGGAGCGGCGGACCGGGAGGACCCCGCCCCAGTTGCCGCTGCGGCATGAGGTGCTTCCGCGGCAACAGAACTTGCCGCGGTGGAGCGTGTCATGTGGCGCGGCGGGGGTTGACTCGTCCGCCGCTTTGCTACGTCCCCGGCCTTGCGAAGATGCCTTCTTGGTGGGGATGTGGGCTCTGCTTGTGGAGCCGGGGGCTCTGCTCGCGGCAAGCTGCCCGAAGACGAAGAGGAAGAGGAGCCGATCTCCAACGAGCCGCTCGTATCCTCGGCGGGCCCGCTCGGCCTGACGTCATGCCCGGTGGACTTCTCCTCGCCGGCAAGTTCCTCTCGCTCGGCAAGACTTGCCGCCTCTGCTGCCTCTGCCTCCTCCACGGTGAACCCAAACTCGCCCGCAGCTGCGGCTGCCGCCGCCTCTTCCAGCCTGGTGGCGATGCGCTTCAGCTCCGTGTCGGTGGTGTCCCGTGTGAGGCCCCTCTGCTCATCGGTGTCGATCAGCACTTCTACCAAGCCATCGAAGAACGCCCGCACGACATCATCTGCAGGCTCTATCCAGGCTGGGTCAATTCCATGCGAGTCGCACAGCGGCATCATTGCACGGATGCGGTCGAGCGAGGAGTTGTTGCACAGCGGAACGACGCCCCTCGGCAACCTGAACACTTCGGGATGCTGAGGGTCGTACTTGAACAGATCCTGGAGCATCGCGTTGAGCTCCAAGACAGTGAAGTTGAAGTTGAGGCCCGGCCGTAGCCTCATGATATCCGCCGCGTTCTGGAACTCCCAGGCGGGTCTCCTCCTCTCCTGCAGGGGGGCGATGGGGCGGCGGAGGAAATCTGCGCCAACCGCTCCTACAGTAAGCCCGGCAAGCCTGAGGCGTAGGATCCGGGCAACAGCAATCTTCAGTCTGTCGTCTTCCGGGGCCAGGCTAGTCCAATCACTGCCGCGCACTACTGGAGTTTGGCGCAGGGCAGTAAACGGATGCGGGTTCTCCTCGACAATCAGGCACCAGTCCGCCCTCCACTCCTCCCACTTGCTGCGGAACTCTCCATCCAGATAAGCATCCTTCTTGCTGGCTTTCAAGATCCAAGCAATTCCGCCGGATAAAGGCTCTCCTTTCTCAACTCGAGGCGAAAATAAGTGGCGGAAAAGGGCTACGTTTGGATGGATTCCGACAAAGTTTTCGCAGAGATGTGCGAAAACTGCCATGGTCAGGACAGCATTGGGGGTGAAGTCAAAGAGGTGGAGCCCGTAGGTGTTCATGACGTCACAGAAGAATTCAGAATAGGGCGGGCAGAGCCCGCAGTAGAAGAACAAGGCGAAGAAGGGAACCCAGTGGGAGCCTTTTTCCAAGCGGCGGCTGGGAGTACCTTCATGCACGGATGCGCTCGCGTCCCCGTCGACCAGAAGAGGTAGTAGTCCTCCTTCAGCTCTTCCGCGGCAAGCCTCGGAGGGAAGATTGCCCGCTCTTTTCGCAGCGCCGCGAGCCGCTGCGCCTCGGCCGACTTCATCTTCTCGGCTTTCGGAGCCATGGCGGGAGTGGTGAGGGAGGACGACGGCGTTGGTGGTGCTGGTGGCGATGGGGGCGGAGCGCTACTCTCTTTCGGCTTTGGGAAGAAGGGGAGTGGCGAAGATTCTCGGGGAAGGAATAGCAATGGGCAGATGGGCGAACTGCCCCTATTTCCCCTGCTTATAAGGAGGGAGGGGGCGGACGTTCCGCCTTTCCGAATAAAGAAACCACCCACGATCTCTCCCACGATGCCGCAATCGACGCGTGCCGTTCGGGGAGGGCGCGGTGGATGCGGAGTCAGATGTGGCGTGGCCCAGGCCGCGCGTGCCCGTGCCCTGTTTTGGGCCTGGCCCAACAGCGCTCGGCACCGTGTATGGCCCAGGCCCGGGGGCTCCTGTCGGTGTACTAGAGTAGGGGTGCCCTAGTAACCCAAACTTGTGCACGCGCAGTCGCAGCGTCCCGCGGCAAGGCTTGCCGGGTGACCGCCAATATCCTCTGTGGTTCCTTTGGAGCCATTCAAGAACAAAGTATTCAAGCCAAGGAGACAAGGTCCCGGCAAGAGGAGCTTGCAAGGAAGGCCACTCAAGACACAAGACCCCGGCAAGAGGAGCTTGCCGGGGAGGCCACCCAAGGCATCTCAAGGAACTTGCCACGACGCGCCACGCGTCCCGGCAAGACCCGGCGAGCGACAAGCTCCCGGACGTGGCAAGACAACGGCCGCGGCAAGGCGTTTGCCAGGCTAGCAACCACTCTGTACCCGTGCTCCAGCACACCCACCAACGTGTCGCTCTGAGACCCTTCCAGGCGTACGTGGCGGGAGGCTGTGCAGCCAGGGGTGCACTGTGGCAAGCGGCGCTGACAAGATCGCCATCGTGGCGAGCGGTGGCGTCCCTGACGGTCCCTTTTCTGCACTGTTTGGGCGACGTAGATAGTCATTTAATGCCCTTGTCCCCTGCCGTCAGGGTTAGGTATGATACACTGTGTAGGTAGCTGTACCTACCGCAGCACCATTCCGTTTTTACCCTTGTCTACGTTGCCACCTGTTGGAGACCCCTTGAGAATATAATAGGAGGCCCATGCACAACGTAGAGAGGAGGAGGACAGTAGAACACTCGCGCTCGGTCTCGTTAGCTGCTGGTGCGTACTGTAGCACTCGGCGCTCCCGAGCAAGAACTCAATACAAACCACAAAGCAGCAGTAGGAGTATTATCTCTCCGGATAGCTCCGAAGCTGGGTAAAGCCGCTCGCGTGCCTCGCCTCGATCTACTCTTCGTGCGACCTCCGCCCCCCGCCGAACCGAAAAGGGGCTCCGTCCCCATAGGTGCTCGTGGAGGCAGTTTCCCCGACATCCGCGCCAAAGATGTCGGGGAAACTGCCTCCACGAGCACCTATGGGGACGGAGCCCCTTTTCGGTTCGGCGGGGGCGGAGGTCGAACGAAGAGCAGATCGAGGCGAGGCAGACGAGCGGTTTTACCCAGCTTCGGAGATCTCCGGAGAGATAATACTCCTACTGCTGCTTTGTGGTTTGTATTGAGTTCTTGCTCGGGAGCGCCGAGTGATACAGTACGCACCAACAGCAAACGAGACCGAGCGCGAGTGTTCTACTGTCCTCCTCCTCTCTACGTTGTGCATGGGCCTCCTTTTATATGCTCAAGGGGTCTCCAACAGGTGGCAACGTAGACAAGGGTAAAAATGGAAAGGTGCTGCGGTAGGTACAGCTACCTACACAGTGTATCATACCTAACCCTGACGGCAGGGGACAAGGGCATTAAATGCCTATCTACGTCCCCCAAACAGTGCAGAAAAGGGACCGTCAGGGACGCCACCGCTCGCCACGATGGCGATCTTGTCAGCGCCGCTTGCCACAGTGCACCCCTGTCTACACAGCCTCCCGCCACGTACGCCTGGAAGGGTCTCAGAGCGACACGTTGGTGGGTGTGCTGGAGTGCGGGTACAGAGTGGTTGCTAGCCGCGGCAAACGCCTTGTCGCGGCCGTTGTATTGCCGCGTCCGGGAGCTTGTCGCTCGCCGGGACGCGTGGCGCGTCGTGGCAAGTTCCTTGAGATGCCTTGGGTGGCCTCCCCGACAAGCTCCTCTTGCCGGGGTCTTGTGTCTTGAGTGGCCTTCCCGGCAAGCTCCTCTTGCCGGGGCCTTGTCTCCTTGGCTTGAATACTTTGTTCTTGAATGGCTCCAAAGGAACCACAAAGGATATTGGCGGTCACCCGACAAGCCTTGCCGCGGGACGCTGCGACTGCCCGTGCACAAGTTCGGGACACTAGGGTACCCCTACTCTAGTACACCGACAAAAATGAAAAAGTATGAACACCGACAACTAGAATGAGTGTGTCAACATGAATATCATGTCGGTGAGAAATATGTACTCCCCCAAGCTTAGGCTTTTGGCGTAAGTTGGTCTACACCCATGGATCAAAGTAGTCCTCTCTGGTGTACTGAGGAGGATCCTAGGGGTTCCACTGGTTGGCGAGCTCATGTCGCTCCCACTGATAAATAGACTCTTGATATGGGTCAGGTGATAGCTTTGGCTCAGGAACTGGGGTTCGTGTCCCCTCCCAGTATGCATGAATGTCTGCGAGCAAAACAAAGTACCTTCCTGAATGAATATCGAACAAAGTAGGTGCAGGCAAGGTAATAATATGAAAAGTATCTTCGCTAAATATCAAGTTATAAATGAGTCTCTTTTTCTCGTCATAGCGAATAAACTTATGTGCTACCATGCTTTCATAATCTAAGTATATAGTGGGTAGTAGTTTCTCCTCATTCCTAATGGGTATCTCGAAGCGTCTAACAAGGCGGGAGGCGAAGATACCTCCGAAAATAGGACCCTTTGTACGGTTTAAACTCAACCATTTAGCAACCATAGCGCCTAAACTGAAAGTTTTATCAAGAAGTAAAGCATGGCACAATATGGCAAGGTCAGGAGCACTAAGGCCTCCAGTCTCCCCACGACCAATTAAACATCTCCCAGCAAATAATGAGTAATAGAGCAAAATAGGAAAATGTAAACTAGCCACCCTCGCTTCTGACACCTTTCTCCTTTCCACTACGGTAACTTCATCAATAAAATCGTCCACATTTCTAGGACGTGGTTCCTCGACTCTACCCTCATAAGGTATTTTACAAATCTCACAGAAGTCATATAGCGTCATCTCCTTATGCTCATCATATAAGTGAAACTCTACCATGGGTGGTGATCTCCTAGCATGGTAATGAAAATTTTGCATGAAAGTATTGGTGAGTAGGAGATACAGATCACACTGGTCGTGGAAGAAGTCGGTGATGCCTACATTCTCAGCCAAATGATAGAAATCCTCATAAATTATGGCCAACTCCAAGAATGCATCACACGGCCATTCACATGACCGAATCTCCGCAGCACGAGCAAGATTGTACTTGGGCTTTCCTTCTCTTCATTTTCTTTTTCCTTCGAACCCCGACTTGAGGAGCCTTGTAACACCCCGGATGTAACTTGCCATATTTGTAACTCCAACTCTTGCCATTTTCGGCAATGTGATATGATATTCCCTCCGTGGTTGGTTTTCCCTTCATTTTGCATTTTGTCCTTGTCATGCATTTCTTGTCATGTCATCATGTGCATCGCATTCGCATACGTGTTCGTCTTACGAATCCGAGCATTTTCCCCGTTGTCCGTTTTGCAATCCAGCGCTCCTATGTTCCCCGGCGTCCCCTTTTACCTATTTTCATGTGCGGGTGTTAAACGGTCTCGGAATGGACCGAGGTTTGCCAAGCGGCCTTGGTATAGCACCGGTAGACCGCTCGTCAAGTTTCGGGTCATTTGGAGGTTGTTTGAAACTCCAACGGTTAACCGGGTAACCGCAAAGGCCTCTTTTGGGTTGCAGCCGAAAACCCCTCCAATACAGCCCAATAACCCATCTAAGTCACTCCCATGTCCATCGCCGTTCGATCACGATCGTGTGGGCGAAATCGCAGTTGAAACCCTAGTCTAGCTCCTCCCCGCGCCGCCGGACGCGTCCACCCCTCGCCGGACGCGTCCACCACAGCCGCCACGTCGCTCCGGCCAATCCCGGACCGCCACCTCAACGCCGCCGCCTCCCTCAGCCAACCCTGCGCTGCCAAGTGGCGCGCCGACCTCCTCTCTCCTTCCCGCACCCGCTGCGGCCCGCCGGGGCCCGGATTGGGCCCGCCCGGCCCGCGCGCCCGCCTGCTGAGCCCCGCACGCCCGCCTCGCCTCCTCGCCCCGGCGCACCTCGCAGCCTCCTCGCCGCCGCCTCCCGCTCGCCGCCGCCTCCGCCCGGCGCGGACCGCGCCGCCTCGCCGGCCACCTCCGCCGCCGAAGCTCCGCGCCGGCGCCGCCCCGGAGTCCGCGCCGCCCGCGGCCACCTCGCCATCTCCCTCCGGCGACCTCGGCAAGTCCGGCGACCTCGGCAAGTTCGGCGACCTCGATCCGGCGAACTGCTACAGTACCCGCTACAGTGGATCCAGATCTAGATCTCGCGGTTGACTTTTCCTCCCGTAACCCTAATTTTCTTGCATACTTTGACTTGCCATATCTCTGCACCCGTGGCTCTGTTTTGGGCATATAGCATATCGAATTGTTCGCCTCGATGAGTACATCATTTCATCTCATTGCATCATTTTCATTTGAGCTCATCTTGATGCCCGAAATGCTGTTAGAAGAAGGCTATGTGATGTTAGTTTCAGATCTGTTTCAGGGGTGTATGCCATGTATTTTTGTGATCTCTGTGGTGACTAGCACAAGCATGCAAACTAGGGATCTTAATGTTGCTGATTTCAGGGACTTAGTAATTTCACCAAGTCATATCCTGCTGTTATTTTTATGCTATGTGTTCATGTTGTTACAGAGAGATCTATGCCCATTTTGAGCATGATCAGTAAGGGTGTTTTGAACATATGAGTTTGCTCTATCCATACATGCCTTTGTTTGTAATTATAGAGTGTCATAGCTTGAGTCAATCGAGCTCTACTTTTGCTATAAAATGTTTCCTGGCAGATTGTTTACATGTTATTCGATTTTGCCAAGCTTGTTGTAGTTGATCTTTGCATGCTATGATGTTGTTCCTACCATAATTAGCGTCTATGCCATGTCTTCTTGGTGGGTGTATGCTTAGTTTATCATGAAATGCTCTGTAGTGAGTGCATCGAGCTCGTAAACATGCCTACTTGTTATCTGTTTTGACATGTCCAGTTTTCTGCTAAGTCTGAAAACTGTAACGAAACTTGCTTAATTGACATGGGTGCTATTATATTTTATGGTCCTTTTTGGCCCATGGTCAGTAAGGGACTTTTGTTCTATGTTTTGATTAGATTCATGCCATGCCTTGTTTTGCTATATTGTGTTCCTGTAGCAGGTTGTTTCCTTGATCTAAACATGTCATCCTGATGTTAATTTCTGGCATGATAGTATTTTCGCCAAGTCTGTGAACCTGTTATCTTTTGCACTTTTGCCATGCTTGTTTGAACCTGTTATGTTGTGATTTAGACGTAGCTCAGTGTTCATCTTTTGTCAATCATCTTGAGTAGATCACTGCCATATGCTTTGCCGATATGTTTGGGTGCAGTAGCTTAATTTCTTGTTACATGCTAAGTGGCATCATGCTGTTAAACGCAGAAATATGTCATTCTTGTTTTGCTTGTCATTTGCAAACCGTGCATCCGATTCCGGTGATCTTTATATCGATTTCAACCGAAATCACCTCACCTTTCCAGCGGCATACTTGGTTTTCCAAGATTATGCCTTGTTCATCTTTTCCTTCCGGAGCACGCATATGCATTGCATACCACATCTCGCATATCATGCCATGTTTTGCATCATGTGCTTGCTCATTGCATCGTTGGGAGACGAGTACGTGAACGAGGAACCTGTTGAGAATGCTTACGAGGATCAAGCCTTCGACAACTCTGAGAACCTTGCAGGCAAGATGACCATACCCTCGAAATCACTTCTATCTTTGCTTGCTAGATGCTCGCTCTTTTGCTATGCCTCTGCTGCGATACCTATCACTTGCTATATCATGCCACCCTCATTTCCATGTCAAACCTCTAACCATCCTTTCCTAGCAAACCGTTGATTGGCTATGTTACCGCTTTGCTCAGCCCCTCTTATAGCGTTGCTAGTTGCAGGTGAAGATGAAGTTTGTTCCATGTTGGAACAGGATAATTTTGGGATATCACAATATCTCTTATTTAATTAATGCATCTATATACTTGGTAAAGGGTGGAAGGCTCGGCCTTATGCCTGGTGATTTGTTCCACTCTTGCCACCCTAGTTTCCGTCATACCAGTGTTATGTTCCTTGATTTTGCGTTCCTTACACGGTTGGGTGATTTATGGGACCCCCTTGACAGTTCGCTTTGAATAAGACTCCTCCAGCAAGGCCCAACTTTGTTTTTACCATTTGCCACCTAAGCCTTTTTTCCCCCGGGTTTTCGCGAGCCCGAGGGTCATCTTTATTTTAACCCCCCCCCCCCCGGGCCAATGCTCCTTCGAGTGTTGGCCCGAACCGAGCAGCCTGCGGGGCCACCGCGGGGAAACTCGAGGCCTGGTTTTACTCGTAGCTTGACTTATCCGGATGTGCCCTGAGACCGAGATATGTGCAGCTCCTATCAGGATTTGTCGGCACAATCGGGCGGCTTTGCTGGTCTTGTTTTATTACTGTCGAAATGTCTTGTAGTCCGGGATTCCAAGACTGATCGGGTCTTCCCGGTAGAAGGAATATCCTTCGTTGACCGTGAGTGCTTATAATGGGCTAAGTTGGTACACCCCTGCAGGGTATTATCTTTCGAAAGCCGTGCCCGCGGTTATGAGGCAGATGGGAATTTGTTAATGTCCGGTTGTAGAAAACCCGAAGTTGATCTCAATTAAAACACATCAACCGCATGTGTAACCATGATGGTCTCTTCTCGGCGGAGTCCGGGAAGTGAACATGGTGTTGGAGTTATGTTTGACGTAGGTTGTTCTAGGATCACTTCTTGATCACTTCTAGCTTCACGACCGTGCTTTGCTTCTCTTCTCGCTCTCTTTTGCGTTGTTAGCCACCATATATGCTAGTCACTTGCTGCAGCTCCACCTCACAACCCTATCCTACCTTTAAGCTTAAATAGTCTTGATCTCGCGGGTGTGAGATTGCTGAGTCCCCGTGACTCACAGATTCTACCAAAATAGTTGCAGGTGCCAACGATGCCAGTGCAGACGACGCAACCGAGCTCACGTGGGAGTTCGACGAGGAACGTGGTCGTTACTATGTGTCTTTTCCTGATGATCAGTAGTGGAGCCCAGTTGGGACGATCGGGGATCTGTGTAGCATTTGGAGTAGTCTTCTTTCATTTTGGTTCCGTAGTCAGACCTTGAGTGTAATCTGGATGATGGATGTTAATTTATGTATTGTGTGAAGTGGCGACTGTAAGCCAACTATGTATCTCTTTCCCTTATGTATTACATGGGTTGTGTGAAGATTACCTCACTTGCGACATTGTTTTCAATGCGGTTATGCCTCTAAGTCGTGCTTCGACACGTAGGAGATATAGCCGCATCGAGGGTGTTACAATCCTCACAAACAATCTCCTCATCATTTTTTTCTCTGAAATTTTTTGTGACTCAAGATAAAAGTGAACCAAACTCAACAAAATTGATAGCAACTACTCCTACAAGTGCCTAGATGCTGTATCATGTATCAAAACTACTTTTGACCATATAAATTTGACATGCAAGCTCAAGAACAAGGTCACCACAGCAGCAAAAATTTGCAATAAATAAAGCACTAGAACGAAAACTAATTGGACCATTGGAGTCACATACAAAAGAACAATCCCCCAAAGAAGTTTGTGAATGGAGCTTTCAGCAAGAAGATCAAAAATGGCAGCAAAATGAGCAAGAACACGGGCTTGAGCTATGGGATGATCTTTTCTGGAGGAAGACGAAGTAGATGGGTGCTGGAATAATTGGAGGGGACCCACGTGGGGCCCACAAGACAGGGGGCGCGCCCAGGGGGTAGGGCGTGCCCTCCACCCTTGTGGCACACTGGTGAGGCCCCCTGGTGTGTTCTAAGTGCCAGAAATTCTCAAATATTCTATAAAGATCATACTAAATTTTCAGGGCATTTGGAGAACTTTTATTTTCGGGACATTTTTTTATTGCATGGATAATTCAGAAAATAGACAGAAAATACTATTTTTACTTTATTTAATATAAATAATAGAAATAAAAGATGGGTACAGAGAGTTGTGCCTTCTAAATTCATCCATCTCATGCTCATAAAAAGGAATCGATTAACAAGGTTGATCAAGTCTTATTAACAAACTTCTTCCGCATGACATGAAACCAGAGAATTTTTGAATAACACTAGGTTACCTCAACAGGGATATGCATGTCCCCAACAATAAGAATACCATATATCTTTTTAACAGTAGGAAGAGGGAATTCTAAACCTCCAATAATACTAGTTGAAATTTTTCCAATAGAATTGATACTATGGACTTGAGGTTTTTCTTCAGGAAGTGTACCGTATGGTCATTACCATTAACATGTAAAGTGACATTGCCTTTGTTGCAATCAATAACATCCCCTATAGTATTTAGAAAGGGTCTACCAAGGATAATCAACATACTTTCGTCCTCAGGAATATCAAGAATAACAAAGTCTGTCAAGATAGTAACATTTGCAACCACGACAGGCACATCCTCACAAATACCGATGGGTATAGCATTTGATTTATCAGCCATTTGCAAACAAATTTCAATAGGTGTCAACTTATTCAATTCAAGTCTACAATATAAAGAGAAAGGCATAACAGTAACACCGACTCCAAGATCACATAAAGCAGTTTTAACATAGTTTCTTTTAATGGAGCATGGTATATTTGGTACTCCTGGATCTCAAAGCTTCTTTGGTATTCCACCCTTAAAAGTATAATTAGTAAGCATGGTAGAAATTTTAGCTTCTGGTATCTTTCTTTTATTTGTAACAATATCTTTCATATACTTAGCATAAGGAGACATTTTAAGCATATCAGTCAAATGCATACGCAAAAAGATAGGTCTAATAATTTCAGCAAAGTGCTCAAAACCTCATCATTCTTTTTCTTGGATGCTTTAGGAGGAATGGGCATGGGTTTTTCCCATGGTTCTCTCTCTTTACCGTGTTTCCTAGCAACTAAATCTGACTTATCATAATGTTCATTCTTTGATTGTGGGTAATCAAGATCAATAGCAGGCTTAATCTCTACATCGTTATCATTACTAGGTTGAACATCAACATGAACATCATTATTAACATTATCACTAGGTTGATGTTCATCACCAGATTGTGTCTCAACATCAGAAATAGAAATATCATTTAGATTCTCAGGTGTGTCTATAATAGGTTCACTAGAAGCATGCAAAGTCCTATGAGTTTTCTTTTTATTTTTATTACTAGGACTAGGTGCATCAGTATTAATTCTCTGAGAATCTTGCTCAACTCTCTTAGGATGACCCTCAGGATACAAAGGTTCCTTGGTCGTTTTGCCACATCTAGTCATAACCCTAACAACATTATCATTGTTCTTACTATTCAACTCATTAACCAAATCATCTTGTGCCTTAAGTACTTGTTCTACTTGAGTTGTAACCGTGGAAGCATGTTTACTAATAAGCTTTAGATCATTAACAGTTCTACTCATATAATCACCCAAGTGGTCAAGCATGTAAGCATTATGTTTCAATTGTCTACTAACATAAGCATTGAAATTTTCTTGTTTAAAATAAAATTATCAAACTCATCCAAGCATTGACTAGTAGACTTATTATGAGGAATATCACCTTCATCAAATCTAAAGAGAGAGTATAACTCTACTACCTGTGTTGGGTTATCAAGACCATGTATTTCTTCAATAGGCGGTAAATTCTTAACATCTTCAGCTTCAATACCTTTTTCTTTCATAGATTTCATTGCCGCTTGCATATCTGCAGGACTCGGAAATAGAATACCTCTTTTCTTTGTAGTTGGCTTAGGAGTTGGTTCAGGAAGTGTCCAATCATTATCATTACTCAATATATTATTCAATAGCAATTCATCTTGCTCAATAGTTCTTTCCCTGAAAACACAACCAGCACAACTATCCAGGTGGTCTCTAGAAGCATCGGTTAGTCCATTATAAAATATATCAAGTATTTCATTTTTCTTGAGAGGATGATCAGGTAAAGCATTAAGTAATTGTAGAAGCCTCCCCCAAGCTTGTGGGAGACTCTCTTCTTCAATTTGCACAAAGTTAAATATTTCCCTTAGGGCAGCTAGTTTCTTATGAGCAGGGAAATATTTTTCAGAGAAGTAGTAAATCATATCTTGGGACTACGCACACAACCAGGAGCAAGAGAATTAAACCATAACTTAGCATCACCATTGAAGGATAAATGAAACAATTTGAGAATAGAGCAATAGCGATTATTTTCCTCGTGAGCAAATAGGGTGGATATATCATTAAATTTAGTAAGATGTGCCACAACAGTTTCAGATTCATAACCATAGAAAGGATCAGATTCAACCAAAGTAATTACTCGGGATTGACAGAGAATTCATAATCCTTATTAGTAAAAAGATAGGTGAAGTAGCAAACATAGGGTCATATTGAATTCTAGCATTCAAAGACTTTTCTTTCAGCTTAGCTAAAAGTTTCTTAAGATCATCTCTATCATTACAAGCAAGAAAGTCTCTAGCAGTTTCCTCATCCATAATATAACCCTCAGGTACAATAGGCAATTCATATCTAGGGGGTGAATCATAATCTTTAGTTTCAATAGTGTCATTAGTTTTAGTAGTCTCATTCTCTCTAACCCTAGCAAGTTGTTCATCAAGAAATTCACCAAGTGGCACAATATTATCAAGCAGATAAGTAGTTTCATCATAAGCATCATGCATAATAGAAGTGGCATCATCAATGACATGCGACATATCGGAATCAATAGCAGGTGTAGGTGTCGCAAGTTTACTCAAAATAGAAGGAGAATAAAGTGCAGAGCTAGATGGCAGTTCCTTACGTCCCCTCGTAGTTGAGGGGAAAATCTTGGTTCTTTGATCTTTCAAATTCCTCATAGTTATCAATAGATATAAATCCCGTGTGACTCACAGAATAGAGCTATGCTCCCCGTCAACGGCGCCAGGAAAAGGTCTTGATAACCCACAAGTATAGGGGATCGCAATAGTTTTCGAGGGTTGAGTATTCAACCCAAATTTATTGATTCGACACAACGGGAGCCAAAGAATATTCTCAAGTATTAGCAGCTGAGTTATCAATTCAACCACACCTAAAAGACTTAATATCTGCAGCAAAATATTTAGTAGCAAAGTAGTATGGAAGTAACAGTAACGGTGGCAAAACGGCCGATGCTATTCTTTGTCGTCGAGGTTAGCTGCATCCCATGTCTTACAATATTTTACATCATTTGTGCAATTGAAGTTTGGCTTCTAACATTTACTTGCTTCTTGAGGTACACATGTTGGCGGGACTGATCCACACTTCTAGCCGGAGGAAGAGCTCGCCTCGGCCGCCGCTGACTTTGGGCGGGCTCTGGCCAAGATGAAGTGCCCCAGCTACCTCTCAGCACTTACCAAGTATGAACTCACCATTTCAATATTATCAATACCAGTTGGAATTAAGGACTATGTTTTGTACGTTCGATGTATTAAGAATGTTGTAGTAAACATGCCTAACACATTTTAGCTATTTTCCCTACATTTTTATAGACAACTCGGCAATTCTCTGCTCTGGCAACACCTGCCTTGTGATGTTTAACTCGGCCAATTGCATTTTTATCAGTACCGGTTTCAATGGCTATTAAGCTTGTTGCAATTAACAGTTGTATCCATTTTGAATAGTTGTATTTCAATGGCTACAAACGTAAAAAAACATGACTTAGGATGCTATTAAGCCTGTTGCAATTAACAATTGTATCCATTTTTTAATCCTTCCCTTTACTACTGTGCTACTCTTTCGCAATGAAGATATCACTACAGGTGCTACCATTTTATTACCATTTGCTATTTTTGGTGGATGTTAACCCTGTTGTAGTTAACATTGGCTTTCCATGTACTTAAACAGGGATACAATGGGCGATGTTGTGGTTTGCCGTCGAGGTTAGCTGCATCCCATGTCTTATACACCATATGTTCCTAAATATAAGTATTTTTAGAGATTCCAATATAGACTACATAAGGAGCAAAATGAGTGAATCTAGATTCTAATCTAAACTATATCTATAATTCTATATACATCTGTATGTAGTTCATATTGAAATCTTTAAAAATACTTGTACTTAGGAACGTAGGTAGTTGTATTTTACATAATTTGTGCGATCTAAGTTTAGCTTCTAACATTTACTGGTTGCTTGTAGGTACATATATGAGCGATACTGATCCATGCTTCGATCCCTTTTGCTCATGGGGCAATGAGATATTCATGAACAAGCGTCAAGTGAGGAAACTAAGAAAGATTATTAGGCGAAAGAAACGGGTGATTGGAATTAAGCTCTTTATTTACACTTTGTCCAAGACAACATTGAACTTTAGGATGGTAAGTATTGTGTTGCCTTTTCCCCTGCCACAACAAGTTACTCTATTAAACCTCAGTATCTGATATTTTTATCTTTTCAGTGGTTTCCGAAGCTATTTACTGATGATTACCTTGCAAACTACATGACCGGAGTGGAGGCAACTAAGGTTAAAGTATATAATTCATGCTACTATGATAATGCTCTAGAAGTCTTCTTGAAGGCGGTGAAGGATGGGCAGGCGATCGTCACGAGGGGTTGGACAAAAGTTGTTTGTGCCTATGGCATGCAGGAAGGCACATTATGGGCATTCCGCTTCTTCAACACCATCGGCAGTCAAAATGATTTACACTTGCCTCTTCACCTTTACCGCCTCTAAATATTGTGGTTCATCATAGTTAATTGTTGTCTAATCCTGTAATTACTGAACATATTGTACTGACAATTTTATTTATGGATTTGTTGTTGAACCATCGTGCTAAGAATTTGAATTCTACGTTTCATATTTCAAATTTCCAGTTCGATTAATAAATTACAGGGAAAAATAAAATTATACAGGAGCGAATAAAATAATGTGCACATGATTATAAAGAAAATAGAGTGTGTGATGAAAAATAGAGAATGGACGGTTCTTTGATGTGAGACGTTTGCGATGCTCGACGGACACACACATAGTTTTATCTCATATGAGTGTGCGATTCATGGTAATACGGCAAACATTTCAACCAGTGTGCATGTGTGATAGGAATACCAATCGCACACACTTATGGAAATGGACATGTTGGCGTTAGTAGAGGCACTGCACACATTTTACATTCTTGAACCATGTGTGATAACATACCTATCACAAACTTATCGGTAGATTAAATGTTGATGTCCACCTTTTACACATGATTATAGCGGTGTAATCGTTTGGGATGTCTCTCTGATCAGAAATTTAACGTCGAGATGCAACGTGTGGGACTGAGGCGGCTTCTCATACATTTATTCTATGGTGATCGTCAGTAGCCGCTCGCCTATCCCCGATGGTTTCTAGGTCGTGCGGGAAGGACCCCCCTATCGCAGTCACTCACTAGGCGACGGTTCCAAATGCCGTCGCGGAAAGGGGTTAAAAACCGTTTGTATAGCATGATACGGTACCAGTGACATAATCGGGAGTGAACTAAATATTTGAACATGGAGTCTCATCGACATGCAACTCGTTGCATATTGAGCTTCACATAATGTGTAGTGATTGCTTGTGCACTTTGCCATCCCATGCATCTTTAAACTTGACATGCATCATACTCGGTTGTGCATCATGCCATGATTATGCTTGTTTGTTTCTTTCAGGTTCTGCTTCTTCTCTCTAGAGTTCCGATAATGTTTCAGAGTGTGAGGATTTGCTCGACTACTATCCGTTCGACTACTATCCGTTCGACTACTCATGTATTTGATCTATACAAACGGTCTTTAACCCCTTTCTGCGACGGCATTTGGGACTGTCGCCAAGTGAGTGTGTGTGATAGGGTGTCCTTCCCACACGACCCAGAAACCGTCGGGGATATGGAGTAGTGATCCAGAGGCCTTCGAAAATGTAATCATGTGCGATGCAGCACACACTAAATTCTTTCGTACGTCTGGTATCGGTGATTAAGCGTTTCCAATAACGAAGTGAAACCATACAGTCTGTCGTAACAAACCGTTTGGGAAACAGTATGTAAGGCACACGGGCCAACATATGAACTGTGTGCGATTTGTGCCCCATCGCACATGAGTTTTCTACATAACCCGACTGCCATGCTCGACTCCATCGCACATGTTTGCCAACAATTTCCTTCTGTGATAATGTTCTATCATGAACGGTTCAGAAGCCCCTTCGCACACATACAAGTGTTGCAAACCATTTGTGATTTATTGGGTATCACTGACGGTTGCCGCAAGAGTGACGTGTGCTTTTCGTTTGGGATCCCACACATTTCCTGAAAAAATTACGACTGGGATTGTACTTTGCACTGGGCACGGTTTACTCCCAGTTCTAATGTGCGATAACGCGATATATCAAACGGTTCCGTAGACCCTACGCACAAGTAGTAGCGCTGCAAATCGTTTGCGTTCTGTTGTGTATCACCGACGGTTCCGCTATGATTTACGTATGCTCTCCGATGTAGATCACACACACTCATTTAGTTGAACCGTGTGCGGAGAAATTGCCAGGTTGAAACAAAAATATCCCATTTGGAATCGGCACGCAAAAAGCAAATTCGCCACAATATTCAATTGAACAAATAAACAAAAATATCCCATTTTGAATCGGCACACAAAAAGCAAATTTGCCACAATATTCAAGTGAGCAAATAGTGTCCACATGAAGAACATTCATCAGATTTCGCAACAATTGGAATTGAAGATATGGTAGCTAAATTCCAATGATTTGTTCACACATATATGCATTACTTAATTAATCATAGTGTATGAAATACGAAGACCTCATCAGATGGAACATAGTAGGAACTGAAATTATTTGTACAGAATTGAACATAGTAGGAACTGCAAACATAGTATCCATAAAGGTTGGTCACTGCTTCTTGCTGAGGACACTGAAATTATTTGTACAGAATTGGTCATGTATTTGTCTTGTTAGGAACAACCTAACCAGTGTTAGATGTACTATTTTTTCTTTGGACAAAATAGAAAGAAGTTTATTTAGAAGCTTGAACATTTGACTAGCGTAAGGAAAGGTATTTGCGGACTGTTGGATAAATTTTCTGAAAATAACGGATTTCGGTGTGTTACCGGAGAAACGATCTCGTGCTGCAGTGGTAGTCCCCTCTTGAACAGGTTCCCTAGTTTCGTTTTCCACAATGCGAGCACACTGCAAATGATGATGAATTTTGACAACATCAAGTATTGAACCAGACATGAATGCAAATTAATTTCAACATCATAGAATTCAATACCTATCCATGAATTGCTGAAGATGCATCAGATCCTGAGCGTTTGTTGACTCTCTGAGAGAATCAGGTAGTAAACTGTGTTCTTGTTTGGAACAATGAATACCAATATCCACTGATTGCTACATATTAAGAAAGCGATGAACTTATGAATGATGTCGAAATCTGAAAGACAATCAGTGTATGCGTGGTTGTTTACTTGACTTACCGTTCATGATATGGCCATAGAAATGATTCTGCATGGGACGTATTTTTGAAGATACGGACGACCGTGTTAACGTCCCAGTCCCGTCGATCCTTACCATCTAATGGGTAACTAGTCTGGCCACAATGGGTAGTAACATAGAATGTTACTAGTCTGTTACTACCTCTGTAGTGGGGAGTAACATATGTGTGGTAACATGCAACACTTCATTTATTAGGCTATAGATTCATTTTTGCCTTGATATGTGTGTTGTTAATTACTCATACTACTAGTAACTAGCTATGTTACCACTTTCCTCCATACCTTCATTTATTGCTTGCCACATCATCTATTTTATTTAGATATGTGTGATATTACTACCTATGTTACTCCCACTGTGGGTAGTCTTACTAGTAGTATGAGTAATATCACACATCTCAAGGCAAGATGAGTCTGTAGCCTAATAAATTAAGTGTTGCATGTTACTACACATATGTTACTCCCCACTATAGAGGTAGTAAAATATACTAGTAACATTCTGTGTTACTACCCATTGTGGCTAGTCTTATGTCACTCTATTGTGTACTTGCTCTAATGCATAGTATCATAGAGTAGCTAGTATCATATGTAGTACTTTATTTATATTGTCATGCATGAAACATAGTAGCATAGCATTTATTATGATATGGTTTCATGATATGATAATTAACCCTCTCTTTCTTCATTTAATTAATTCTATGACAGCTCATCAAAATTGCCTAGTTGGCATGCATGATACTAGCTATGATACCCCCTTACTATCAGCCTAGCAAAGGTGTACAGATCATTTGTGTGTCGCTTTGTGAGTTTTCATCCGTTTGTTCGAGAAGTGGGGAGAAGTTTCAAACATTTCGGCCGCGAGGTGCGGCCACTGGCGTAGGCCTAGTTGGTATTTTAACTACAGGAAATTCATATGGAGTCCGGACATCATCAAAATCGATGTGTGCCTGTGGCATGCTCTCACGACCTCGTGGAAAAAAATTGGTAAATTTTGCACAAGTTTTGATGACCGCTCCTTCCAAACCGGAGCATCTCACATGAAGGATCATGGTTTTCCAAAAGCGGACATGTCAATTCAAACTCCTGTGGCCGGTGACTTCATTGTTTGGCCTCATAAAAATTTCCATGGTACGCAATCACCATTATACCACGAGTTTGATTTTCTGGCGCATTTCAGGTATCGTTAGCTGTATTTTAGAAAAAAAATCAGATTAACGTGCATTTTGGGCATAAAAAAATTACAACCGGAACTGCAAGTGTTGTCGAAAGGGATGAGGATCATTGTTCGATCTGGGAGCATCCAACGGTGCAGACGTACGATCCGTGGGGTTTGGATTCTGGCCAATCAGAAACCACGACTCAGATCGTGGGCGGGATGGTGGGGTTTGATCGGCACACGGCTTTGATCATTGAACCATGTGCTATTCGGAAACCAGATTGCATATTTTTGTTCACCCATACTGTAGTGAGATCAATTGAGTGTGCTAACTCTATGATATAATAATAATAATAACAACAACAAACTTTTCATATTCATTGCCTAAGCTGACAGCATATCACATATTAATGATTCTTACATCAATAGAAAACCGGGCATAATTCACAAATTTAGTACACGCGACAGTTCTAAATTGAACGAATTAAGATGCAGGGTAGGCATAAAGACCAGTCTTATGGCTTAATTCCCATGTACATTGGGGAACTGGGATCATTAATTTGACCCCGAATGAACTTGGGTTTTTTGATGATTTTACGCTGCTCTGTTACACAGGTGCGTGATTCCTTGGCTGGCAACTCATCAAATTCATCGTACTCTTCCTCATTGGCAACATCATCGACACCCATTACCCTTCTCTTCCCATGCATCGCTAAATGGTCGTTCTTATGCAAGGGGTCTTCCATAAAGGAAATCTGGGTAGCATCACTGGCAAGAATGAATGGGTTCGCGTGATATGCCATCATTATCCTGTTAACAGGTCTTCCTGTACTCATCAATCCTTACCTGACCAAGAGGGATCCATGCGCACCTGAATAATGCCACCTTAAGTTTCACATAGTCAAGCTCCCAAATCTCTTTGATGGTTCCATAGTATACCCTTTTATCAACTTCATTTATAGTCATGCATTCTGTTCGAACAGAGTTGTTCTGATATTAGGTATTCTTATCACGTTCCTTAATGTAGAACGTGTATCCATTTATGTCATATGCTTGGTACGTCAACACCATAGGTGATGGCTTTTGAGCCAACCATGTAGCAATGTCATCGATGGACCCTTGTGCCAAACGATTCTTCAGCCATTCGACGTAGTTCTTAGTGTGCTCCTTCATCTCCACATCTGATGAAGGTACCACTGGTAAGAAGTTGTTGCGTATCTCCGCCAAGTGTTCTTCGGCATAAGCGATGAGAACTGGGCTGTTAAGCAGTACCGTCAAATGGGCTTTCTCTGCCAATTCTCCGGGTGCAGCCATTTGCGTGCCAGCAAGGACCGGCTTACCTTTCAGCCTTCCCTTGTGGCGAGAGAGGGGCAAACCTATAGGTCTTTATTTCATGTATTTGGTGCAATACTCAACCACCTCCTCCGCGGTATAACCTTGTAGGATGCTTGCCTCTAGATGGTTTCGGTTCCGACAAAAGTGCCTCAGTACTCCCATGAACCGCTCGAAGGGATACATGTTGCACAGGACCACAATACTTTATCTCATCGACAAGGTGCACAGTGAGATGGACCATGACATCAAAGAATGATGGTGGGAAAAAACATCTCTAGGTTGGACAATATTCTTGCAATATCATCTTGCTTATGATCCAAGTCTTCAGGATTTACAACTTTCTGCCATAGTTGGTTGAAGAAATCATAGAGGTCAATGAGTGTGTTTCTTATATCTTTGTCCATCAGATTCCTAATGGCCACCGGGAGGAATTTGTGTCAACATTACGTGGCAATCATGTGACTTCATGTGTCCCAACTTCATTTTACCTGAGCTCACATCCACGAGACTTCTGATGTTTGCGCACTAGGAAGAGGGTGTCTTAACTGACAACAAATAGGTGAAGAACTATGTTGCTTCTTTTGTACTGAAATTGTAACTCTGGCGAGCTTTGATGAATTTGGCATCATCTTCTGCTTCACTCTTGCGTTGTGATTGATCAGTAAGCATATCGAGCCGTGAACCATCACCATCCTTTCTTTTACCTTTAATCTTGAGCAGAGTACCAAGGATGCTTTCACATACGTTTTTCTCTACGTGCATGACATCGATGCAGTGACGTACACGTAGAATCTCCCATTAAGGTAATTTCCAGAACACCGATTTCTTCTTAAACACTTGATCCTTGGGTGTTAGTTTCACCGTCAAAGGGTGGTTCTTGCCAAGCACAACAATAATTTTTTTAGCCATGTGGTGGACCACCTCCCCGTCGTAGGGTCTTGGGCCCGCACCTGCCTCTGCCGTACCATCAAATTCAGCTTTCATCTTTTGGTATGGGTGATTTTTTCATAAGAACCTATGATGACGCAAATACACTGTTTTGCGCAAGTTGGGAAGTCTTCTGCTAGCTGTCCTATCCATGCATGTGACACACCCTACATCTCCCCTTGTTTTCTGCCCCGATGTGGTGCCTAATGCCGGCATATCTTGAATGGTGTGCACCAGCATCTCATGTAGATTGAAAATCTCCTCTGTAAGCATCATAACATTTTACAGCAGGCGCATCTATCCACACTGTTATTAGTTCTTATACTAGTAGCTGAAAGTAAATGTCGATGTCATTTCCAGGTTGCTTCGGGACTTGCATAATCATTGACATCATAATGTATTTTTTCTTCATACGCAACCGAGGAGCTAGGTTATATATGCACAGAAGCACAGGCCATGTGCTGCGATTGGTGCTCATATCGCAAAAAGGATTCATCCCGTCAGTACACTCCGCGAGCCTTATACTTCTAGGATCCTTGGCAAATTTTTTAAACTTTTTGTTGATTAACTCCCACTGGGCCCCATCTTTCGGGTGACTCATAAACCTATCCACAATTCGCTCATCATGATGCCACCGCAACCTCTTTGCCTCTCTAGGGTTTGCAAACAAACGCCTCAACCTTGGAATTAAAGGCAAGTACCAAACAACCTTGAGCAGGATTCCTGTCTTGATCCCGTCGTCCAATTTGTACTTGTCCAGTGCGCTTGTATCATGCATGCTTGCATGTGGGACATGCACGCAAATCTTTGTACTCACCACGGTACAATATACAAGCATTCACACAAGCATGTATCTTCTATACTTCAAGTTCCAATGGGCAAATAATTTTCTTCGCTTCGTGCTTCTGGGGAGCACATTATCTTGTAGAAGAATATCTTTGAAAAGACCTAAGGTCTCTATGAAGCCCTTGTTTGATAGACTGTTTGCTGCTTTAAATCTGAGAAGCGCCAGGGTGGCACTCAACCTGGAATATTTCTTTTTGCAGCCTGGATACAATTCTTTCTTGCAGTCCGCATCAATGGTTGGCAGATCCTTGTACCCAATCATATCCTTTTCTGGGCCCTCAAAATCTGCAATTATAGCAGCAAAATCTGGCATATCAAGATCGTCGTCATCTACGATGATGTCTTGGTTTTCCAGTGGGCGTTCCGGCTTTCCGGTGTTCCATTGGTAGCTTGACGCCTCTGCCTAATGTTAGATTCAACATCCATGTGACACTGATCGGGGTTTGGCATCTCGCTGCCCTGGGTATCTTCATCCATGACCTCCTCTTCACCGTGTCTGGTCCAACGTGTATATCCAATAATGAATCCCCTTGAGACTAAGTGCATCTGGACATCTGCAACTTCATGTGACTCTGTATTGGCACAATCAGTACATGGACACATGATGTAATACGCATCACCAATTCTCCTCTTTGTACTTTTTGCCAAATTTATGAACTCTGTCACGCCACCGATAAAATCTGCGGTTTTCTGATTCTTCATCCATCGAGATCGTTCCATCTGCAGCACATGAATGGTAATTAAAAACAATGCAACAACATTAATACACTAATTAACTGCTGCCCAAAGATGCGTGCATAAATGACAAGGTTTTATTTTAATAATTACTAAGGGCGCTCCATGTTGTTATCCAGACGTGCAATGACAAAAATTAATGGCCATCCTATTTACACGCAGAGTACTAGTAGAACACTACACTTAGGAATTGAATACCTTAGTTAAGCCACTCACAAAAATAATACCTTAATTAATTAGCCGCGTGGCAACCTCCACCCAGCAGACAGACAAGCGCGACGCGGTGGCACACCGAATCAGCAGGGTCGAGGAGCAAAGCTTAGTGCGGCTGCCGCCTGAAGTTCGACCTCCACTATCCCGCCATCGACCGCGATGGATGTGCTCAAATCATGCCGCCGCCGACCTCGATGGTTGAGCTCCTCCTATCTCCCGCCGCAGACCGAGGATTGACCTCCTATGGCGCCGCCACCGCCCACTGATGACCCACAAGTATAGGGGATCTATCGTAGTCCTTTCGATAAGTAAGAGTGTCAAACCCAACGAGGAGCAGAAGGAAATGATAAGCGGATTTCAGCAAGGTATTCTCTGCAAGTACTGAAATAAGTGGTAACAGATAGTTTTGTGATAGGATAATTTGTAATGAGAAACAAGTAACAAAAGTAAATAAAGTGCAGCAAGGTGGCCCAATCCTTTTTGTAGCAAAGGACAAGCCTGGACAAACTCTTAAATAAGGAAAAGCGCTCCCGAGGACACATGGGAATATCGTCAAGCTAGTTTTCATCACGTTCATATGATTCGCATTTGATACTTTGATAATTTGATATGTGGGTGGACCGGTGCTTGGGTGTTGTTCTTACTTGAACAATCATCCCATTTATGATTAACCTCTATTGCAAGCATCCGCAACTACAACAAAAGTATTAAGGTAAACCTAACCATAACATGAAACATATGGATCCAAATCAGCCCCTTGCGAAGCAACGCATAAACTAGGGTTGAAGCTTCTGTCACTCTAGCAACCCATCATCTACTTATTACTTCCCAATGCCTTCCAATAGGCCCAAATAATGGTGAAGTGTTATGTAGTTAACGTTCACATAACACCACTAGAGGCTTGACAACATAAATCTCATCAAAATATCGAATGAATACCAAATTCACATGACTACTAATAGCAAGACTTCTCCCATGTCCTCAGGAACAAACGTAACTACTCACAAAGCATATTCATGTTCATAATCATAGGGGTATTAATATGCATAAAGGATCTGAACATATGATCTTCCACCAAATAAACCAACTAGCATCAACTACAAGGAGTAATCAACACTACTAGCAACCTACTAGTACCAATCCCGGACTTGGAGACAAGAATTGGATACAAGAGATGAACTGGGGTTTTGAGAGGAGATGGTGCTGGTGAAGATGTTGATGGAGATTGCCCTCTCCCGATGAGAGGAGCATTGGTGATGATGATGGCGATGATATCCCCCTCCCGGAGGGAAGTGTCCCCGGCAAAACAGCTCTGCCGGAGCCCTAGATTGGTTCCGCCAAGGTTCGGCCTCATGGCGGCGGAGTCTCGTCCCGAAAGGTTGCTTATCAATTTTTGCTCAACGAAATACCTCATATAGCAGAAGATGGGCATCGGAGGGCCAACAGGGGGCCCACGAAGTAGGGGGAGCGCCCAGGGGGTAGGGCGCCCCCCACCCTCGTGGACAGGTGGGCCCCCCTCTGGTGAACTTCTTCCGCTGGATATTTTTTATATATTCTGAAAATCACTTCCGTGGAGTTTCAGAACTTTTGGAGTTGCGCAGAATAGGTCTCTAATATTTGCTCCTTTTCCAGCCCAAAATTCCAGCTGCCGGCTTTCTCCCTCCTTATGTAAACCTTGTAAAATAAGAGACAATATCCATAAGTATTGTGACATAATGTGTAATAACAGCCCATAATGCAATAAATATCGATATAAAAGCATGATGCAAAATGGACGTATCAACTCCCCCAAGCTTAGACCTCGCTTGTCCTCAAGCGAAAGCCGATAACGATAAATATGTCCCCATGTTTAGAGGTAGAGGTGTCGATAAAAATAAAATACGGACATGAGGGCATCATGATTATTCTCATAACAGCAACATATATAGATATTGTCATATGATTACTTATGTTCAAATGATGATCTATTCACAATGCAAAACTATGAATCAGAAACTTTATTGAGAACCGACAAACTATAATCTCAGTTATTGAAGCAATTGTAATTTATCATAACATCAGAAAGAGTCTATGTCAGAGCTTAAAAGCAAGTCCACATACTCAACTATCATCTAGTCCTTCATAATTGCTAACACTCACGCAATACTTGTGGTTATGAAGTTTCAATCAGACACAGAGAAAGATAGGGGCTTATAGTTTCACCCCACAACCTTTTACCTCAAGGGTAATGTCAACAATAATAACTCATGCTCCCCTGCATCCAATTAGGTATATATATCAAAATCTTTCCAACATACTATGCTTGCCAAAGGATAAAATGAAAAAGGAAAGGTGAAGATCACCATGACTCTTGCATAAGCTAGAAGATAATAATAAAAGATAGGCCCTTCGCAGAGGGAAGCAGAGGTTGCCATGCGCTTTTATGGTTGGATGCACAAAATCTTAATGCGAAAGAACGTCACTTTATATTGCCCCTTGTGATATGAACCTTTATTATGCAGTTCGTCGCTTTTATTACTTCCACATCACAAGATCTTATAAAGCTTATTTATCCCACACCAATCAATCATACATATTTAGAGCAATTTTTATTGCTTTGCACCGATGACAACTTACTTGAAGGATCTTACTCAATCCATAGGTAGATATTGTGGACTCTCATGGCAAAACTGGTTTAAGGGTTTTGGAAGCAGAAGTAGTATCTCTACTTGGTGCTGAGAATTTGGCTAGCATGAGGGGGAAAGGAAAGCTCAACATGTTAGAGGATCCATGACAACATACTTTATCTCAGATATAAGAAAACATAACTCATCATGTTGTCTTCCTTGTCCAACATCAACTCTTTAGCATGTCATATTTTAATGAGTGCTCCCAATCATAAAAGATGTCAATGATAATATATTTATATGTGAAACCTCTCTTTCCTTATTACTTCCTTTTAATTGCAACAATGACCAAAGCTATGTCTGCCAACTCCCAACAACTTTTAATCATCATACTCTTTCTATGTGAAGTCATTACTCTCAATAAGATCAATATGAACTCTTGTTTCTTTTTATTCTTTTTCTCTTCTTTTCTTATTCACTCAAGATCATGGAAAAATATTCAAGCCCTTGACTCAACACTAATCTTTATCATATATAGCTCACGGACTCGATTACATAGAGAGATCATAAAGCAAAACTCAAAACTAGATCATGCCATAAACTTTATTCTACTAGATCAAGATACTACTAATAGGATCGAACTAAGAAAAACGGTAAAGATAGGAGTGTGATGATGATACGATACCGGGGCACCTCCCCCAAGCTTGGCAGTTGCCAAGGGGAGTGCCCATACCCATGTGATTATGTCTCCTTGGTTGGTGAAGAAGGTGGAGGTGACGGATAGTCGCACGTCGAGCGTAAGAGGTCCTCCAGCTTGCGGATAATTCCCTTGAGTGCAACAATATGCTCCTTCAACAAAATATTTTCACTTGTGAGATACTTGTTTTGAATACGAGCTAACTCAATCATCTTGAAAGCTTCGATCTCAGTTGTGGTAAGAAGATTGTGATCAAGTTGAAGGATGTCTTCTGCTGCTGGAGCTTGGTTCTCCGTGGCCTTCTTGATCCCTTCATCCTTATTGATCTCCATGGGTTCTTCCCTCTTCATCTCTATCTTCATCAGCCAAGCATCTTTGTCACCATTGTTGGAGGAGGGGGACGACATGATGCCTGGCCTTGACAACCTTGATAGAGAACAGCTCGAAACAAGAACAGAGGATATTTACGTGATACGAGAGTCAAAACCTACGGGTGAATATATAATGAATTTTTACCGACCAAAATACGTATCGTGCAAGAAAGCGGAGTCCGGAAGGCACACGAGGTGCTCACGAGGTAGGGGGCCTGCCCAGGGGGTAGGGCACGCCCTCCACCCTCGTGGAGCCCTCGTGTCCTTCCCAGACTGCCACTTATTTTTCTATTTTTCTAAATATTCCAAAACAGAGAAATATTGCCTTAAAACTGTTTTGGAGTCGGTTTACTTACGTACCACATACCTATTCCTTTTCGGAGTCTAAAACGTTCTGGAAAGTGTCTCTTATGTATTCCTCCAAGGTTACGGTTTCAATAATATTGGTTTCAACATTTATGGGATTACCTGAGATATAATGTTTGATTCTTTGACTGTTTACCACCTTCGGGTTTGTGCCTTTGAAGTTGTTGATTTTTATGGCACCGGAACGATAGACCTCCTCGATAACTTAAGGACCTTCCCATTTAGAGAGAAGTTTTCCTACAAAAAATCTTAAACGAGAGTTGTATAGCAATACATAATCACCTACGTTAAACTCACGCTTTTGTATCCTTTTGTCATGCCATCTTTTAACTTTTTCTTTAAACAACTTGGCATTTTCATAAGCTTGGGTTCTCCATTCATCAAGTGAGCTAATATCAAATAACCTCTTTTCACCGGGAAGTTTGAAATCATAGTTGAGCTCTTTAATAGCCCAATATGCCTTATGTTCTAGTTCGAGAGGTAAGTGACATGCTTTTCCATGAACCATTTTATATGGAGACATACCCATTGGATTTTTATATGCAGTTCTATAGGCCCATAATGCATCATCAAGTTTCTTAGACCAATTCTTTCTAGACCTATTGACGATGTTTTGCAAAATTAATTTGAGCTCTCTGTTACTCAATTCTACTTGACCACTAGATTATGGGTGATAGGGAGATGCAATTATATGATTAACGTCATACTTAGCAAGCATTTTACGGAAAGCACCATGAATAAAGTGTGAACCACCATCAGTCATCAAATACCTAGGAACTCCAAACCTCGGAAAAATAACTTCCTTAAGCATTTTAATAAAAGTGTTATTATCAGCACTACTAGTTGAAATAGCTTCTACCCACTTAGTAACGTAATCAACAACAACTAGAATATGTGTATATCCATTAGAGGCAGGAAAAGGTCCCATATAATCAAAGCCCCAGACATCAAATGGTTCAATAACAAGTGAATAATTCATAGGCATTTCTTGACGTCTACAAATATTACCAATTCTTTGACATTCATCACAAGACAAGACAAACTTACGGGCATCCTTGAAGAGAGTAGGCCAATAGAAACCGGATTGCAATACCTTATGTGCAGTTCTATCTCCAGCATGGTGTCCTCCATAAGATTCGGAATGACACTTGCGTAGGATCTGTTCCTGTTCATGCTCAGGTACACAATGTCTAATAACACCATCTACTCCTTCTTTATAAAGATGTGGGCCATCCCAAAAGTAATGTCTCAAATCATAGAAAAACTTTTTCTTTTGCTGGTATGTGAAACTAGGTGGTATGAATTTAGCAACAATGTAATTAGCATAATCAGCATACCATGGAGTACTACGAGAAGTACTTATAACATTTAATAGTTCATCAAGAAAGCTATCATCAATAGGTAGTGGGTCATCAAGAACATTTTCTAACCTAGACAAGTTATCTGCAACGAGGTTCTCAGCTCCCTTTCTATCAACAATATGTAAATCAAATTCTTGTAGCAAGAGAACCCATCTAATAAGTCTAAGTTTAGCATCTTTCTTTTCCATAAGATATTTCATAGCAGCATGATCAGTGCGAATAGTTACTTTAGAATCAACAATATAAGGTCTGAACTTATCATAAGCAAATACAACTGCTAAAAGTTCGTTTTCAGTAGTAGCATAATTTGTTTGAGCATTGTCTAGAGTCTTAATAGCATAATGGATAACATTTAATTTCTTATCAACTCTTTGCCCTAGAACAGAACCTACAGCATAATCACTAGCATCACACATAATTTCAAAGGGTAAATTCCAATCAGGTGGCTGAAAAATAGGTGTAGAGATCAATGCTTTCTTAAGTATTTCAAATGCTTCTACACAATCATCATCAAAAACAAATGGTATACCTTTTTGTAATATATTAGTCAGAGGAAAAGAAATTTTTGAGAAGTCCTTAATGAACCTCCTATAAAATCTGGCATGACCAAGGAAACTTCTTATACCTTTGATGTCCTTGGGACATGGCATCTTTTCAATAGCATCAACCTTGGCTTTATCAACTTCAATACCTCTTTCAGAAACTTTATGCCCCAAGACAATACCTTCGTTAACCATAAAGTGGCACTTTTCCCAATTCAAGACAAGATTAGTTTCTTCACATCTCTGCAAAACTCAATCAAGATTGCTCAAGCAATCATCAAAAGAGGATCCATAGACGGAAAAGTCATCCATGAAAACCTCACAAATCTTTTCACAAAAGTTAGAGAATATAGCCATCATGCATCTTTGGAAGGTAGTAGGTGCATTACATAAACCAAAAGGCATACGTCAATAAGCAAAAGTACCAAAAGGGCATGTAAAAGTAGTCTTTGATTGATCTTTAGCCGACACGGGTATTTGAGAGAAACCAGAATAACCATCTAGAAAGCAATAGTGTGTATGTTTGCATAATCTTTCTAGCATTTCATCGATAAAAGGTAAGGGGTAATGATCTGTCTTAGTAGCCTTATTTAATTTGCGGAAATCAATTACCATCCTATAACCTGTAATAATTCTTTGTGGTATCATTAGGAACGACAGTAATACCCCCTTCTTAGGGACACAATGAACAGGACTTATCCACTGACTATCAGCAACGGGATAAATTATACCTACCTCCAGAAGCTTTAGTATTTCTTTTCTTACCACTTCTTTCATTTTAGGATTCCGACGTCGTTGAGGATCACGAACTGGTTTGGCATCTGCTTCCAAATTTATTTTATGTTGACATAGAGTGGGACTAATGCCCTTAAGATCATCAAGAGTATATCCAATAGCAGCACAGTGCTTCTTTAGAGTTTTTAATAATCTTTCTTCTTCATGCTCTGAAAGGTTAGCACTAATAATAACAGGATATATCTTATTTTCATCAAGATAAGCATATTTAAGATTATCAGGCAACGGTTTAAGCCCGAACACGGGATCACCCTTAGGTGGAGGAGGATCCCCTAGGATTTCAACAGGCAAATTGTGTTTCAGAATAGGTTCCTGTTTAAAAATATACTTCATCTATTTCCCTTCTTTCATTCATAAACATATCATTTTCATGGTCTCGCAAATAATGTTCTAAAGGATCACTAGGAGGTACGGCAATAGAAGCAAGACCAATAATTTCATCCTTACTAGGTAATTCTTCTTCACAGTGTTGTTTACTAAATTTAGAGAAATTAAACTCATGAATCATATCATCCAAGCCAATAGTAACAACATTCTTTTTGCAGTCTATCTTAGCATTAACAGTGTTCAAGAAGGGTCTACCAAATATAATGGGACAAAAGCTACTGAGAACAAGAAAATCAGCAGGATATTTAGTTTTCCCACACAAGACTTCAACATCTCAAACAATTCCCATTGCTGATATAGTATCTCTATTGGCAAGTTTAATTGTGACATCGATATCTTCTAACTCAGCAGTTGCAATTTCATGCTTAATTTCTTTATACAAGTCATAAGGTATAACACTAGCACTAGCACCCATATCACATAAGCCATGATAACAATGATCTCCTATTTTAACAGAAATAACAGGCACGCCTACCACAGGTCTATGTTTATCTTTAGCACAAGGTTTAGCAATTCTAGGAGTGTCACCGCAGAATTGAATAACATGCCCATCAATATTATCAGACAAGAGATCTTTAACAATAGCAATATTAGGTTATACTTTAACTTTCTCAGGAGGTGTATAAGTTCTAATATTGCTTTTACGAACCACGGTTGAAGCTTTAGCATGATCCTTTATTCTAACAGGGAAAGGTGGTTTCTCAACATAAGAAGTAGGAACAATAGGATCATTATAAGTGACAGTCTTTTCTTCAACTTTAATTGGTGCAGCTACTTTTACTTCTATGGGAGGATGATATTTAAACCACTTCTCCTTGGGGAGATCAACATAAGAAGCAAAAGATTCACAGAAATAAGCTACTATCTCAGAGTCAAGTCCATATTTAGTGCTAAACTTACGGAAAATATCGGTGTCCATAAAAGATTTAACACAATCAAACTTAGGTGTCATACCTGACTCCTTACCTTCGTCGAGATCCCATTCTTCAGGGTTGCATTTAATTCTATCCAATAAATGCCATTTAAATTCAATAGTCTTCATCATAAAAGAGCCAGCACAAGAAGTATCGAGCATGGTGCGATTATTTTCAGAAAGCCGAACATAAAAGTTTTGAATAATTGTTTCTCTTGGGAGCTCATATTTGGGGCATGAATATAACATTGATTTAAGCCTCCCCCAAGCTTGAGCGATGCTTTCTCCTTCGCGAGGCCAAAAATTATATATATAATTGCGATCATGATGAACAAGATGCATAGGATAATACTTTTGATGAAATTCCAATTTCAACCTTCTATAGTTCCATAATCTCGTATCATAACATAGCCTATACCATGTCAATGCATCTCCCTTCAAAGATAAAGGGAAGACCTTCTTCTTAGCAACATCATCGGGTATACATGCAAGCTTAATCCACAAACTTCATCCACATATATTAAGTGCTCATCAGGATGCTTTGTTCCATCTCCTGTAAAAGGATTAGCTAGCAGTTTTTCTATCATACCCGAAGGAAATTCAAAGGGAACATTTTCATTTTCAGTAGTTTCAGTAGGTTGAGGAGCAACTCTTTGCTCTACTGGTCGGGGTGAACATACCCCGAACAAGCCCCTCAGAGGATTACTTTCCATAGTAACAAGTGACAGTAAATTTCAGCACACTATATAAATTTTTCCTTACCAAATTCCACCTACCAAAGGCGCTTCACTCCCCGGCAATGACGCCAAAAAAGAGTCTTGATGACCCACAAGTATAGGGGATCTATCATAGTCCTTTTGATAAGTAAGAGTGTCGAACCCAGCGAGGAGCAAAAGGAAATGATAACCGGTTTTGAGCAAGGTATTCTCTGCAAGTACTGAAATAAGTGGTAACAGATACTTTTCTGATAGGATAATTTGTAACGAGCAACAAGTAACAAAGGTAAATAAAGTGCAGCAAGGTGTCCCAATCCTTTTTGTAGCAAAGGACAAGCCTGGACAAACTCTTATATAAGGAAAAGCGCTCCCGAGGACACATGGGAATATCGTCAAGCTAGTTTTCATCACGTTCATATGATTCGCGTTCGGTACTTTGATAATTTGATATGTGGGTGAACCGATGCTTGGGTGGTGTTCTTACTTGAACAAGCATCCCACTTATGATTAACCTCTATTGCAAGCATCCACAACTACAACAAAAGTATTAAGGTAAACCTAACCATAGCATGAAACATATGGATCCAAATTAGCCCCTTACGAAGCAACGCATAAACTAGGGATTAAGCTTCTGTCACTCTAGCAACCCATCATCTACTTATTACTTCCCAATGCCTTCCTCTAGGCCCAAATAATGGTGAAGTGTTATGTAGTCAACGTTCAGATAACACCACTAGAGACTAGACAACATACATCTCATCAAAATATCGAACGATTACCAAATTCACATGACTACTAATAGCAAGACTTCTCCCATGTCCTCAGGAACAAACGTAACTACTCACAAAGCATATTCATGTTCATAATCAGAGGGGTATTAATATGCATAAAGGATTTGAACATATGATCTTCCACCAAATAAACTAACTAGCATCAACTACAAGGAGTAATCAACACTACTAGCAACCTACTAGTACCAATCCTGGACTTGGAGACAAGAATTGGATACAAGAGATGAACTAGGGTTTTGAGAGGAGATGGTGCTGGTGAAGATGTTGATGGAGATTGCCCTCTCCCGATGAGAGGAGCGTTGGTGATGATGATGGCTATGATTTCCCCCTCCCGAAGGGAAGTTTCCCCGGTAGAACAGCTCTGCCGGAGCCCTAGATTGGTTCCGCCAAGGTTCCGCCTCGTGGCAGCGAAGTCTCATCCCGAAAGGTTGCTTACCAATTTTTCCTCGACGGAAGACCTCATATAGTAGAAGATGGGCATCGGAGGGCCAACAGGGGGCCTACGAGGTAGGGGGCGTGCCCAGGGGGGTAGGGCGCACCGCCCACCCTCGTGGACAGGTGGGCCCCCCTCTGGTGAACTTCTTCCGTTCGATATTTTTAATATATTCTGAAATCAATTTCGTGGAGTTTCAGGACTTTTGGAGTTGCGCAGATAGGTCTCTAATATTTGCTCCTTTTCCAGCCCAGAATTCCAGCTGCCGGCATTCTCCCTCCTTATGTAAACCTTGTAATATAAGAGAGAATAGCCATAAGTATTGTGACATAATGTATAATAACAGCCCATAATGCAATAAATATCGATATAAAAGCATGATGCAAAATGGACGTATCACCCACCGACCAAGGATTGTCCTCTTCTCCGGTAGCCGCTGCCTAGGTCGTCGCCGCCATCTCTATATGCAGAGCGGCCGTTATTTTTTGACGGATATCCGCGGAGCGGCTGTTTACACGGTATCTCACCGTAACTCAATTATATGGACAGGGTAGTACATCACATATGGTTATGTAACGGCAACCGTGCCTAAGCTACGTTGTCTTCTCACACAGTTTGGTGCGGAAATCGTGTGTGACGTTGTAATACCTAACACAAACGACATCTACAAAATGTGTGTCATATACAACATATATATAGTGCCATTAGTAGTTCCCAACCGTTAGCTTATCTCCACAGTTTCCCCATTTCCCCCAAATCCCTACATAGCCTCCAAACTCCCTCGCGTGGTGCTGACATTGGGGGAAAGCAGACGAGTGGTGTTGATGGTTTCGATGCGGCTGCTCCTGCTCGTATCGCCGCCGAGCACTTGCCTAAGGTCATCAGAGGGGAGGTGTACTACGGATCCGAATTGCCCTGTCAGGTTCCAATCTATCCTGATCTTTTGTAGCATGTCCAAAGTATAGATCCTTTTTGAATCCGTCCTGAATGATCCCCCCTAGGAAAGCGATCTGCTGCTGGATCCGGAGCTTGATTCCAGACTCCCGCAACACGAGTTCGACTCCGAGTTTTGCGGCACCGAGAAGTACCAAAAGTTGAGTTGCATGCACGGGCACACTCCCACTCCACGTGTATGCACGGAAGGATTCGACATTGGCAGGCGGTTTCTCAGTTTCCCCTTAGAGGTTAGTGCTAATTAAGTTCATCATTTTACTTCAGTTAATGCCACCGCTCATCCAGAATACTATTTAACATTGGCAGGGATATGAGGCTTGTGCCTTTGTTAACTGGCTGGATGAAGAATGGCATCACAGGGCTCGGAGTGTTATCACCAAGCTCGGAGAAGATAACGTAAAGCTGAAGAAGAAACTGGTTGATCTAGAATGTACAATCAGTACGATGAAGCAAGAAAGATTCAATCACGGGCAACAGGATGTAAGCAAGAGACAAGAAGGAACTAGCATGTGTAGTTGTGGTTGTCGCATTGGCCATGCTCTATGCGTTGTTTGCAATGATGATTAGGGGTTTTGTTTGACAGTATTTCTAAAGCACATCTAAATGTGCTCTAAGTAATGCACATCTAGGTCCTATGCCATTGATGTTACGCGAAGATTTGTGAAGCACTTTTTCTTTGTCTTTTTTCTTTTCCTTTCTAGTTTGATTATTACCGGCTTTATCAATAAGAAGAGCTCAATGTATTGCTTACCAAGTATCCTACTCCATCCGTACTGGTACCGGTGCATAATCCCAAAACTCGTTCCTTGTTTTGTCCTGAAAATGGAAACCAGCCAAATAGCCAATAGGAGTCCTTCGCAACCCCGGGAATTTGGAGCGACTGGGTACAAATAATTGCGGTTTATTATATCAGCGGTTAGATAATACGTCAACCCCCGCTTCAATCCCCAGTTCAATTGGTAGTTCCTCTTCTCTGCATACCCCGCTTAAGTGTCCACCATCTTCATCGTCACCGGCAGGCCGCACTACATACTGCCACACACTCTTTAGCCAAGTCGAGCGACAGCGAGGACGACAGTTCGGCCAGCAGTCTGGCGCCCGATGATAGGTCAACATTGGAATCATCCTGCTCGCCTTCCATGAGTCTGGCGTCGAGCCCAGACCTCGATTTTATCCGGTTCATGGAAGGGATGCCGCCTCTGGAGTCGTCAGACGAGAACCAGACGGACGAGGAGCCGTCGAAGGATGAACAAGAGGACGACGATGATGATCAGGAGGAATGGTTGAACGAGGAGGAGGAGGACGACGACAGCAACGACGATGACGACGGCAATGGTGATGAAAAGCCAACGGTCAACGGCAAGAAGCGTCCTCGCCGAGATGATGTCACGGGGCCATCCAACAAGAACAACAAGAAGAAGGACTAAATTAAGCAGACTATATATATCTCTGTTTATCCTGTCAATCTCATCGCAGACGGTTAGTAATATGTATTCGACAGAGATCTTCTACATTATCGCCAACAGGTTGGTTTGTTGAATGATGTGCCCTGACGATCACACAATTCACAATAAAAGATCGTATGGGCTGTCTATAATGATCGCACACAATTCTGATTACCGACCTGTTTGTCGGATATCACACATATCTTGTTACGCTGAATCGTTTGTGTTCACCTCACTCATCGCAAACGGTTCATCCGAGTGAACTGTATGCCGTATATCGCACACACCTTGATCTGGCTGCCTGTTTCTGTTGTTCTGTCTCATCGCAAACAGTTCGTACAGATCAACTGGATGCCCCTCATCGCACACGCAACTAAAATCTGAACCGTGTTTGATGTATCATTCATCGCAAACGTTTTGCATCTTTTTTGACAGTTTTTTACATCACTGTTTGCTATTAAGGCATCGCACACAATTTTGTCAAAGGGTCGCTAATCGTAGTGTCACGTTAGCAGCATCCTGCAGTAGTGATATCCAGTTGTAGAGAACTTCGAAGTAAACTCAATTAAAATACACCAACCGCGTGCATAACCCGGATCGTCCCTTTTCGAGGTAGTTTGGGAAGAAAACATGGTGGGATTATGAATGACTCGTAGGTAGGTGTTCAGGATCACTTCTTGATCATACAAGTTGAGCCCGTTTATGCATAGTTGGATCCTACTCTTCCATCTTAGTCAGATCCTGGTGGGGATATGAATGACTCGTAGGTAGGTACTATTCCTTCTTAGCCGGATCCTGCTCTTCTTCAGAAGGAGAAGCAGGGATCTAATGACGCGCAATAGCATTTCAGCAGGCGTTGGGAGAAACTCCGACTTCGTAAACAACTCGTGGAGGGGCCAGATCAGGAGCTATTGCAGCATGTTGATGAAGCGCAGAATTGGTATGCCGAGAAGATCCAATACATCATGGCTCGGCAAGTTCAACTTGCCGCTGATAGGGAAGCCTTTATATCCTGGAGAAGGATGTGACTGAGATTGCTCAAACTGAGGCCGCCAAGAAGGCCATGGTGACCGACATCGAGCTAACTCAGTGCAAGATCACCCTTGACTCCCATGAGGAAGAGCTCGCTGCGAGGGAAGAGGTGCTTGCGACCATGCTTCATGCCAAGGATGAAGAATTATAGGCCCTTCTGGCAAAGCGCACCGAGGAGCTAGAGCAAAAACATAGAGAAGCAATTCAAGCGCTAGTTGTAGAGAACGCCAGCAAGCTCAAGGAGGCCCTCGATGTCGTAAACACTGTCGATGCCACCAAGGTAACCCTTTAATCCAGGATCAAAGAGCTTGAAGAAGATCTCGCCGCCAAGGACAAGGAGATTGATGGTCTCAAAGATTCAGTGTGGATGGCTTCTCACACATTGGTGGAGCTTCAAACTTCATTGTCATCCATGAACGACAAACTCAATACTATCTCTGATGCCAAGCTAGATCTACAAACAAAACTCTCCAGCTTGGAAACCTCTCTTAAGCCGCCAACACCAAAACCAGGCTGTTGTCGGTAGATTTGGAAGAGGCTAAGCATTTGCAAAATGTTGCCAAGGATAAGTTTGTACAACTAGAGAAGTCTGACGCTAATTGGACCGACAAGCTTGTCAATATCGCCGAACGTATCAGCGTGCAACTGGCAATCATGGGATCCTGGGGCTTCACCACGAGTTTTGACCAAGTTATGAGCACAACTCTGACCCTCTTCTTCGAAGGTCTCCTTGTAGCTCTAGATGCCCATCACCAAAGCCGCTCGAAGAAGTTTGCTGACAAGGCAAGGGTCATTGTGCACAATTTGATCTTGAGGATGTTCACCAAAGGTGTGCATCACAATCCTGGTGTCAACCTCTCCAAGGTCTTCAAAAAGCTTTCAGAAGGGACTGACATTGAAGCTACCAAGCAAATCGCAACGCCAAGTGCTGAAGAGGCCACCAATAAGTGCAGTCGAATCCACGGCACACTCAAGAACTAGCCTCCATATGTATGCGTGCAACAGACATGGAACATGTAAAGAAAACAATTTATCTTTAATTAGTATTGTCTTGTTACTTTGTATGATACAACTTTATGCTGAATGAATGTATGCTCTTTCTTGGTGTAATTTTGCCTTTGTACCGCATGTACCCTATGCTTGCCGAAAAAACTTCCCGGTGCACACTCTCTAGTCAACAGCACTTGAGGAACAAGTCCTTTAGCAACTTGCCAGAAGTGCCGCTTCCCGGTAATGTTAACACTTTTCGGTCTTAGTGCAGCCACCTGTGTTGTTGAGCGGACTCGAAACCACTAGCAGCGCAACTAATTACGATAGGGTTCCTTTGCATCCAGGTTTTTCATACAAAGACATAAATCATTTAAGGATAAAAATAGTAACAACAAAGACATTTGTGTCAATGTTTTGCAACTTAGCCTTCTTTATCGTTCATCTTGTATTTGATTACTTGAACATCATTAGTGTGCCACACATTCTCTCCCTCGGGAAACTTGCATGCAGAGGGATTTCTCTGTTCTTAAGAAAAAGAAAAGAGGAACACGAGCCGGCGAAAACACTTGACAGTACATTAATCATCTTATATAAGGAAAATGTAACACAACATTGCACTTAATATACATAACGGAAATGTATGTTGACAAGAGTTGTGAAACACTTAGCTTTATCTCACTACGCACAGGATCTGTGTTGGGCTTTATACAAAGGATTACATGCCGTCAAGGCCAAATTGTACATAAAGGGGTTCCCGGAAGGTCCAGCAACTACGACTCATAGGTAGAACTTGCGAAGATGCTCAATGTTCCATGAGTTTTGTATTGTAGTGCCATCTTCGTTCTCTAAACAGACTGAGCCAGGTCTAGTGACTTGAACTACTCGGTAAGGCCCTTCCCACTTTGGCATCAACTTGTTTGATCCCTTCGAGGATTGAATCATGCGAAGAAGAAGGTCGCCTTCCTCAAGTTTCCAAGCATGAACCTAGCGACTATGATAACAACGCATAGCTTACTGGTACCATGCAACACGTACAGCAACCCAGAAATTGTCCTTCTCCAAGAGAGTGACATCATCATGCCTTCTCTGTCCCTGATCTTCTTGACTAAAATCTTGGAATCAAGGAGATCTGTACGTGAGTTCCGTGGGGATAACCGCTTCTGCGCCATAAGCAAGGGACAAGGTTGTTTGGCCGGTCGCTCGATTTGGTGTCGTCCTATGTGACCAAAGAACAACCGAGAACTCTTATACCCAACGCTTTCCAAACTTGTGTAGCCTGTCAAAAGTTTTAGTCTTCAGACCCCATAACTCTTCAGCATTGGCTCTTTCCACCTTCCCATTGCTTCTCGGGTGAGAAAGAGAGGCATAGCAGATTTTGCTACCCAGCTCTTGCCAATATGTTGTGATGGCGCAACTCATGAATTGGGTGTCATTGTCGGTGTTGGTGTCAAAACCGGCGGATCTCGGGTAGGGGGTCCCGAACTGTGCGTCTAGGCGGATGGTAACAGGAGACAAGGGACACGAAGTTTTATCCAGGTTTGGGCCCTCTCGATGGAGGTAAAACCCTACGTCCTGCTTGATTAATATTGATGATATGGGTAGTACAAGAGTAGATCTACCATGAGATCAAGGAGGCTAAACCCTAGAAGCTAGCCTATGGTATGATTGTTGTATGTTGTCCTACGGACTAAAGCCCTCCGGTTTATATAGACACCGGAGAGGGTTAAAGTTACACAAAGTCGGTTACAATGGTAGGAGATCTAAATATCCGCATCGCCAAGCTTGCCTTCCACGCCAAGGAAAGTCCCTTCCGGACATGGGACGAAGTCTTCAATCTTGTATCTTCATAATCCAGGAGTCCGGCTGAAGGTATAGTCCGGCTATCTGGACACCCCCTAATCCAGGACTCCCTCAGTAGCCCCTGAACCAGGCTTCAATGACGACGAGTCCAGCGCGCAGATTGTCTTCGGCATTGCAAGGCGGGTTCCCCCTCCAAGTACTTCATAGAAGATTTCGAACACAAAAGACAGTGTCCGACTCTGCAAAATAAGTTTCCACATATTGCCACAGAGAGAATAATATTTATACAAATCTGATCTGTTAACGCATTCCGTAGCGTGACATCACACCACGACCAAGTCTTTATTCGAATTGTTTTTACTCCCCCAACTCAGCGCGTTTTGTGAGGCGGTTTCCTTGGCACATCTTGTCAAAGCAGAGATCGTGTCCCCTTATTTACGGGATTCTCATCAATACGGACGTGGGTAACCCAATTGTGCCCGTTGGCATGTTTTCTCGATTAAAGGCGAGTCCCAAACGGTTACGGGGGAGGGCCCTTGGTATTCCACCTCTTATAAAGAGACCAAGGCCTTGCTCCTTCTTTTCAATCTCAAACGAGTTCGCCCTTCGCCTTGAGTTCCAACACCCAAGGTTCCTGATTTCAGGCGCTTCGGATCCTCGACAATGTCCGGTTCCGTCCTTCGAGGCCGATGGGCGCCCTGTTCTGTTACAAAGGAGGACGTGCTAAAGCTGAGAGAGGCCAGGTTCTTGACCGGTGAAATCTCGCATAGGTTACCTGCTCCAGGGCAGGTCATTCCCACTCCCAGGCCTGGTGAGAGCGTGGTGTTCATGTCGCACATCCTTCGGGGGCTAGGCTTCCCAATGGACCCCTTAGTGAGGGGGCTCATGTTCTATTATGGGTTGGAATTTCACGACTTAGCTTCGGAGTCCATCCTCCACATTTCCTCTTTTATCATCGTTGCGAAGCCTTCCTCCGTATTAATCCCCACTTCGGACTATGGCTCGAGACCTTTAAAGTAATGCCGAAGATGATCGAGGGGCGGCACGCAGAGTGCGGAGGCGCTGTTATAAGCAAGAATGCCGATGCTCCATGGCCCGAGGGCTCTTTCCAAGAGGAGTTCAGCTTATGGCAACGAGAGTGGTTCTATATCACCGCTCCCAGGGGCACCAAGTGGGTGGCGCCATCTGCCTTTCGTTCGGGTCCCCCACCACAGCTAGCGTCATGGCTTAGTAAAGGACTTGACTGGGGGTCATCCAAGGACGTGCCCTTGTTGCAGGGCCGCATCAGGGATCTCTTAGAAAGCGACTTCAGCCTGGTCAAAGTGACGCAGGTCATGCTGATCCGTCGAACCCTGCCCGGGAAATGTCGCTCCCTCCGCCTGTGGGAGTTTAATCCGAAGGGACCGCGAGCTCTCCAGCATTTCATTGGCGCAACGCCCGTGGAGATGTATAAATTGTTCTTCGGATCACAAGTGATGTGTCCGGACTTAACCGAGGACGCAGGATTGAGCTGCAATCGCCCGGATACTAAAGTAAGTAGCCTTGTGCCCGGACTTGCTATCCGTATATTTGTTATGAAACTTGCTTCTAAAGAACTGTTCTTTAAACAGGAGTGGATAGCAAAAGCAAAGCTTATCAGGTGTCCGGCTCCCCTTCCCGAGACCACGCCGGATCCCGTGCTGGTCAGGATGTTGAAGATTGTGCCTTTGAAGGAAAGCAAGGGAGAGGACAAGGAACTACGGCCTCCTCGAAGGAGGTTGTTCGGAGGGAAGGGTCCGAAAATTCCACTCCGCAAGGAAAGAAGAGGACCGCCTCTGGAGACCCGGAGGCCGTGAGCTCAAAACGGGGGAAGATATCGTCGTTAGAGGGTCCTGTGCCGGGGGATACCTCGGACGAACTATGCCCTCAAGGGGGCCAGTCCTCCACCGAGCCGTAAGTAGAGAGAGGTTTTTCCTTTGAGAAGAATCCTTGTTTTATATCTGAGAAGAGTAACCGAAAATTTACCTTATAGTTCGGACCTCACCCTTCTCCGCAGAGCTCGTCTTCGGGGGATCTTCTTCCAGAGATGATGGAGAGCGGAACGCCTCCCCCTGCCGAACCGCCTAGAGAGGCGGGCGACCCTGAGGTATCGTCGCGGAGGGTTTCTCCGAATTCTGCGGGGCCGGAAGGCAGCCATATGGGCCCCCAAGGCTCTTCGCGTCCGTCCTTCGAGAAAGGTAATAGGATGAATCCGACACTGTTCGGTGCTCGGTCGGAGGAGTTGGAGAATCTGCTAGGTCGAGCATCTATCTCAGAGGAGCATCGTGCATTGATGGGCACGGTGATTGAAAGGGTTTCGTCTGCGGAAAGCGGATTGCACGAGGCCGTCAGAAGTTTACTGATGGGTTTTGAGGTACGCGGAATAACGCGCCCTTTTTTAGCAGTGGTGCATAAACAAGATGCGCCCTGTGCACATAGTAGCCCCTGAGACTCTGTGCGTTGTCAAAATTGACCGCGCAGAGGATCATAACCCCAGGTCTAAGACGCTGTCTTCGTATGCAGGTGACGAATTGTCCAGCGTCCAGCCGGACTAATGGGTTTGCCGAGCTAAAGCGGCAACTTGATGTGGCAGAAGCCGACATCGTGCTTGTTAACAAGCGGCTTGACTAGGCGCAAGGTATGTAACCCCTCAAGTAGCACCTGGTAAGAGGAGCCTATGCCAGTATCTTACCCCGAGTGTGCTTGATGCAGATGGTGCGGCTGCCATGGAGAGTCTTCGGGCGGAACATGCCCGAGCCAAGGAACAAGCCAGAAAAGGTGATGCGGCTGCCAAGAAGGCCCTTGAAGAGCTAAGAGCCGAACAGCTGCTCACTGCCGAAGCAGGGAAGAGATGGCCGAAATGGCCGTGAAGCTGAAGAGCGCTACTGACCGTTGCAAGCTTCTACAAAAAGAAGATCGGGCGAAACAGACGGACTTGAAGAAGGCCGTTGCCGATGCCAAGGATGTTCGCTCTGCGATGAGAGCTGCCAAGGAGGAGCTTCGTGAAGCCAGAGAGATCGCGGCTGGAAAGCCCTTTATGCTGCGGAGGAAGTTTTGTGATCCTAAGCATGCTCCGTTGGACCGGCTGTGGAGTGTGACGGACACCTATCTGGATTTGGCGGCAAGTGCTGCTAATGCGACCGAACACTTTCGAGATCAAGAAGATCGTGAAGTGGAGAAACTCTTCTAGTCGCAGTTCCACAATCCAGAGCGTCCACTGTCAGTGGCCGATCGTCTGGCCGAATGGGCGGAGCTGAATAGGTTGTCCGGACTCGCCATGAAGTGTGTCATGAGTCATCTGTGGCTGGAGAGATCGGAGCCGAAGAGTTATTTCAGCTTGGTGCAGCAATTCCTTGGTGCGGTGCCACATATCAATGCAATGAAGAGGTCAGCATGCATAGAGGGCGCATGGATGGCTCTTGCATGTGTCAAGACATACTGGGCGGAGATGGAGACCACCGTTGTTGCATCCCGAGATTCGGACAAAAGCCGAGTACCCTCCGAGCACTATTTTCAGGAAGTCCTTCAAGGCGCTCGTGTAATAGAGACGCAGTGCTCGAAGGATGCTATGTTCTAATAGCATATTTAATTGTAAAAGAAATATTTTGATAAATTGTAGAAGCCTTCTATACTTGTGCCTTCAAGTATTTGAAACACCTCCTATGCGGCCGTTTTAAGATATATATATATATAATCTGAAAGATGGCAGTCGTTGGCTTCAGCCCCCACGCACATAGTGCGGGGGTGCTCGCAGAAGGCGCATTTTCACACTTAATCCAACGTCTTGGTCCTACAAAGGAGGTGATAGCGTAGCGAGCTAGGCAACCGGATTATAATGCTTTATCAATTTCACTTAGCCATAGGAGCTTGAAAGTGAGGCTACTTAGATAGCCCCTGGTGGCGCCTGCGCTCGCCCGAAGTCGGGGCGCATATGTGCCTGGCCGGGAAACGGCCCTTCGTTAATGCGGAGGAATCCTATAGATTCCGGTGAGTCATGGAGTGGTTGACCAGTCTCACGCAATATCATGACAATTAGTTTTTGGCTTTCTCTACTGAGGTGCTCGCCTGGCCGAACTGGGGCACAATCGCAGTAGTTCTCCTGGTGCCGCCTTAGCCGATAGTGCGGAACATAAGGCAGCAAAACACAGGAGTCGGGCAACCCAACATTTGACCAAAGACATGATTCGGAGCTGATGCATATAAGGCCAAACTCGCGACGCCGAACACTCCCTAAGGTATTCGGTCTTTATGAGTGCGGGCGGGACAACGCCCTTGGTTATAAGCCCCTAGTGTCCAGGTACGCGCAAAAATTCCTGACGTGGCCACATGCCAAGACGCCAGTCCCCTCCTTGATTATAACAAAAAACCGGAGGACGTGTATCAACAAGAGACAGTAAAAAGGGTTTACGCAGGGTCTTATTCTGAAAAGAATCCTTGGAACGGGTCCCTGCTGCATGTCTGCGCCTGTGTCTCCGTTGTGCTATATCCTGGACGGGCGCAGCATGATGTTCATGTGTAAAAGAGAGGAACTTAGTTGAAAAAAATGCCGTGCGAAACAGAAGTTATACTAAATAAGCAAAGTATAGATTGAAATGGGTAAAATTGAGCTTGATTGTCTCATATTGTATATGCGCGGAGCCCCTGGCGCAGGGGTATACGGCCATTAAGCCTTTATTAATGATATGTTTACGCCGGACTAGTGCAGTCGTGTCCGTGGTCTTAACGACCTGTTTGGATGTTTTTGGCTGATGAAGCCATATTATTGTGGGGCTGTTAAGGCAGCCACACGATCCTCCGCATGGGGGGCGCGTTTGATGTTTCCCTTTAGTGAGATGATGCCTCGTAGACCAGGCATCTTGAGCGTAAGAGATGCGTAATGCGGTATTGCGTTAAAGCGGGCGAAAGCTTTGCATCCTAGCAGTGCTTGATAGCGACTTGAGAATGGGACGATGTGGAAAGTTAGCTTTTCGCGGCGGAAGTTATCGGGGAAGCCGAATATGACTTCAAGCCGGAGGAAACCCATACAATGGGTATCCGGACCTGGTGTTACCCCTTGAAAGGAGGTTTTGCTGTGGCGAATTCTTGTTGGGTCTATCCCCATGTGGCGTTTTGTGTCCTGATATATCAGGTCTAGAACGCTGCCGCCGTCCATCAGGACATTTGTAAACTGGAGTCCGCCAATTATTGGATCGAGTACCAAGGCAGTCCAGCCTGCGCTCCTGATACTTCTAGAGTAATCCCGATGATTGAAGATGATTGGTTTTGACAACCAGTGGCTGGACTCCTTTGGGATAGGCCGTGTGGCGCGTACCTTTATGGGCGCCGCACGTTTTGTTATGTGAAGTAAGTTTACTGTTTTTACTTCTTGTGGAAAATTCTTTTGTTTCCTGGTGCTCTGCTTTTGGGGTTCATCGTCGTCTTCGCTTGGTGTGTCGAGCCCCTTGTGTTCGGCGTTGAGTCTGCTGGATTGCTTAAAGACCCAGCAATCTCTGTGGGTATGGTTTGCAGGCTTCCCAGGAGTAATGTGTATCTGACATATCTTGTCTAAGATTGTGTTTAAGTTGGACAGCTCGTCCCTATTATCTTTGAGGGGCTGCTTTTTCTGATTCTGCTGCGAGCTTTTGAATCCGGCATTGACTGCCGTGCTCTTCGGACTGTTTGCCTTAGTCCGGCGCCGGTCCTTGTTGTGTCGCGGTTTTCCGTTTCCATCCCAAGTTTTGGATGTACTTGGGTCGCTGGTGCTACATCTTGCCAAGCAACTGTCCTCTCCTGTGCAAAAGCGGGTCATGAGTCTTGTTAATGCGGCCATTGTTCTTGGCTTTTCTTGGCCGAGGTGTCTGGCGAGCCATTCGTCTCGGACATTATGCTTAAAAGCTGCTAAGGCTTCGGCGTCTGGACAGTCGAATACCTGATTCTTTTTAGTAAGAAATCTATTCCAGAATTGCCGAGCTGACTCTCCGGGCTATTGAGTTATGTGACTGAGATCGTCTGCATCCGGAGGGCGGACATAGGTCCCTTGAAAATTTGCTCGGAAAGCATTCTCGAGCTCTTCCCAACTTCCAATTGTGTTTTCAGGAAGGCTTTTGAGCCAATGCCGGGCTGGCCCTTTAAGATTGAGGGGTAAGTATTTTATGACGTGGAGGTCATCTCCTCTGGCCATATGTATGTGGAGGATATAATCCTCAATCCAGACTCCGGGGTCTGTTGTTCCGTCGTACGCCTCTATGTTTACGGGCTTAAATCCCACTGGAAATTCACAATCCAGGACCTCATCGGTAAAAAATAGGGGGTGTGCGGCACCCCTGTATTTGGATGTGCCGTGATGTTCGGATACTGGTTTTGTTGCATTGCTTACGAGAGCTTGCTTTCTTGGACCATAAATAGATCTGGCTGGGCCATCTTTTTGATGTGAATCCTTGAGTGGATCGCGTGCTGGCTTGTGTGCGGCGCCGCTTGCCGCTCCATGCTGGCCGTGGGGTCGTCTATCCGACCGGGTGGCTTTCTTACTTTTTGACTGTGGGGGCTCTAGGGCCTCCTCGTCGAATTCCGGTAGTAGCTTTCGCTTCGGATAACTTTTTGTGCGGCGACTGCTACCGTATTTGTCTGCGGTGTTGAGTATTTTGCTCCATTTGATTCTGAGTGCGTCTTCCGCGCTTTTGAGCTTCCGCTTCTGTTTTTTCAGGCTGCGTGCAGTAGCAACGATCCTTTTGTGGAGGTTCTTCTGCTCCATGAGCTTATCCGGTGTAAGGTCGTCCGGAATGCCGTTTATGCCGGGGGTAAGTTGTTCGGTTTCTTTATCCGAGTTGCCCTATTCGAACGGTTGCTCTAAGGCATGCTCGTCGTCCGCCGGCTTATCCTGCTCTATGGCTGGGTCTTCATGGCTGTCGTCTTTATCGAGGCGAGGCTTGGAGCGGCGTTTACGCCACCGCTTTGATTGTTTTTCGAGAGATCGATCCCTCGTTGCATCCCCGTGTTCCTTGTTGTCACCTTCTATAGGTGTATCCACCATGTACACATCATGAGATGAGGTTGCTGTCCAATGCCCTATAGGCGTTGGTTCATGTGTGTCTCCTGCATCGTCGTCCATACCGTCGATGTCTTTAGAGTCGAAATTGAGCACTTCGTTTAAATTATCGTCAGTGGCTACCAGGTGGGTGGTGGGTGGGCTTTGAATTTCTTCATCGTCCGTATCCCAACCTTGCTGACCGCTGTCTGGCTAGGGCTCTCCTGATAAGGAGAGAGAATTTAATGACTTTAGAATATCGCCAAAGGGCGAGTGCTAAAAGATGTATGCGGTGGTAAACTCCATGATCGGCGCCCAATTAGATTCGATTGGTAGAGGCGTGGAGGGCTCAGAGTCCGGATAGGAGTCTGGCCACTCGGAGTCACGGGCCTTGCGGAGTGCGGGGCTGGTGTCCGGCTCGATCGCCATTGGGATCGCAGCCCCCGAGGCGGCGTCCAACCACCCATCCTCGATTGGCGCAGTTGGTTCCAAATCGAGGGTCGGAACCGATGCGTGTGCGGCCTCCAGGGCACTGTTCGGCAGCAGAGCTACATCATGCCCATCGAGACAGTGCGGCGCGCTCGGCTGTGGCTCGAATCCGTCGAGGATCAAGTCCCCGCGGACATCAGCCGTGTAGTTTAAACTTTCGAATCTGACCTGATGGCCAGGGGCGTAGCTTTCGATCTGCTCCAGATGGCCAAGCGAATTGGCCCGCAGTGCGAAGTCGCCGAAGACGAAGATCTGTCCGGGGAGAAAAGTCTCACCCTGGACTGCATCATTATTGATGATCGGAGGAGCCATCGGGCCTAAAAGCGATGACACAGAGGAACTCTCAATGGAAGTACCAATGTCGGTGTCAAAACCGGCGGATCACGGGTAGGGGGTCCCGAACTGTGCGTCTAGGCGGATGGTAACAGGAGACAAGGGACACAAAGTTTTACCCAGGTTCGGGCCCTCTCGATGGGGGTAAAACCCTACGTCCTGCTTGATTAATATTGATGATATGGGTAGTACAAGAGTAGATCTACCACGAGATCAAGGAGGCTAAACCCTAGAAGCTAGCCTATGGTATGATTGTTGTATGTTGTCTTAGGGACTAAAGCCCTCCGGTTTATATAGACATCGGAGAGGGTTAGGGTTACACAAAGTCGGTTACAATGGTAGGAGATCTAAATATCCGCATCGCCAAGCTTGTCTTCCACGCCAAGGAAAGTCCCTTCCGGACACGGGACGAAGTCTTCAATCTTGTATCTTCATAATCCAGGAGTCCGGCTGAAGGTATAGTCCGGCTATCCGGACACCCCCTAATCCAGGACTCCCTCAGTCGGTGATGATCCTGTTGGGTACGCCAAAATGGGCAACCAATCCCTTGAAGAACTTGATGGTTGATTGTGTTGTCACCTTCCTTCTTGGCTCTACCTCCGGCCACTTTGTGAACTTGTTGATCGCGACATACAAGAACTCAAAGCCCTCGATTGCACGGGGAAAAGGGACGAGGATCTCTAGCCCACAGACCACGAAGGGCAAGGAGAGAGGAATGGTTTGGAGAGATTGAGTTGGTTGGTGTACGTTCTTGGCATGGAACTGGCATGCTTCGCATGTGGTTACCAATGCCACTGCTTCTTGAAGGCCTGTCAGCTAATAGAATTCTTACCAGAAGCCCTGCCGACAAATGCGTGTGACCCAATGTGAGAGCCACAGATCCCTCCATGTATCTGTGCCAGTAGCTCTTGTCCATCTTCCTAGAAAATGCACATCAATTTCACCCCATTTAGCCTTTTTCCGTTTAGAATGTTTTCAACGAACTGATACATACTTGACTGTCGAGCTGCTTTATTAGCTTCTTCTTGATCATCGGGAAGTTCACCTGTTTGAAGGTATCGGACAATCTGCTGCACCCATGCCGGAGCCTGTGGCTCGATAACAAGGACTAAAGGTTGTTCTATTTCTGCCAGAGCGCTTGTCTCAACAGCAAGGACCTCTTGAAGGAAATATGCCCTAGAGGTAATAATAAAGTTGTTATTTATATTTCCTTATATCATGATAAATGTTTATTATTCATGCTAGAATTGTATTAACCGGAAACTTAGTACATGTGTGAATACATAGACAAAACATAATGTCCCTAGTATGCCTCTACTTGACTAGCTCGTTAATCAAAGATGGTTAAGTTTTTTAACCATAGACATGTGTTGTCATTTGATGAATGGTATCACATCATTCGGAGAATGATGTGATGGACAAGACCCATCCGTTAGCTTAGCATGTTGATCGTTCAGTTTTATTGCTATTGCTTTCTTCATGACTTATACATGTTCCTCTGACTATGAGATTATGCAACTCCTGAATACCGGAGGAACACCATGTGTGCTATCAAACATCACAACATAATTGGGTGATTATAAATATGCTCTACAGGTGTCTCCGATGGTGTTTGTTGAGTTGGCATAGATCGAGATTAGGATTTTTCACTCAGTGTATCGGAGAGGTATATCTGGGCCCTCTCGGTAATGCACATCACTATAAGCCTTGCAAGCAATGTGAATAATGAGCTAGTTGCGGGATGACGCATTACAGAATGAGTAAAGAGACTTGACGGGTAACGAGATTGAACTAGGTGTGATGATACCGACGAACGAATCTCGGGCAAGTAACATACCGATGACAAAGGGAATAAAGTATGTTGTTATGCGGTTTGCCGATAAAGATCTTCGTAGAATATGTAGGAGCAAATATGAGCATCCAGGTTCCACTATTGGTTATTGACTGGAGATGTGTCTCTGTCATGTCTACATAGTTCTCGAACCCGTAGGGTCCGCACGCTTAAGATTCGATGATGATTTGTATTATGAGTTATGTGATATGATGACCGAAGTTTGTTCGGAGTCCCGGATGAGATCACGGACATGACGACGAGTCTCTAAATGGTCGAGGGATAAATATTGATATATTGGAAGGTAGTATTCGGACACCGGAAGGGTTCTGGACTGCATCGGGTACATACCAGAGTACTGGAGGGGTTACCGGAACCCCCCGGGGAAAGATATGGGCCTTGTGGGCCATAGGAGGGACGCTAGCCATCCCACAAGGGGCTGGTGCCCCCTCCCCCCACAACGGAGGACACCGAATAGGACTTGGGAAGGGGGCGCCACCCCCCTTTCCTTCTCCCACTCCCTCTCCTTCCCCTTGGTGGGAGGCGGCCTCGTTCGCCCGCAGCTGTTTCTCCTCCTCCAGGCTCCTGGTCAAGGTATCCTCCCGAGCCCTGCTCTCCGACAACAGCTTCTTGAGATCCTCCAGCTTCAGCCTGAGGTCTCTGACGGAGTTCCGCGCCTCGGAGAGCTCTCCAGTCCTACTGATGACCGTTCCTTGTGCCTCTACCAAGGCGCAGTTGAGCGTGTTCTTCTCACTGGACAGCTTGAGGGCCTGCTCCTTCAGCTCATCCCGCTCTGTCTCCAGCTCCTTCACCTTGCCGGCATGGGCAAGATCTTGGGCATCGAGTGCCTCTTCGTGCCTCTTCTCCAGCACGCAGGTCCGTCGCGCGCCAAGGGCCTCGAGCTCCTCATCCTTGCCGCGGAGCGTTGCGGCAAGCTTCACCTCACGCGCAGAGAGGTCCTTCTCCTCGGAGTCCAAGGTGGCTTGATGATGGTTCCGGACGGCTTCGGCTGTGGCAGCCAAGTTCGCCGCCTTCTCCTGGGCCTTCTCGATGTCGGCCATCTTCAGGGAGAGCTCCACATCGCGCTGGGTCAATTTCTCCTGAAAGGCCCTCTGCTCCTCGCGAGTCTGGTGGAACCAGGCCTGCGCCTCGGCAACGCGGGCCTTGAAGTCCACCTCCGCATTGTCCACCGTTGCCATCCTGGACTTGACCTTGTCAATACGGGCACGGTGGAGCACTTGGAGCTTCCGGAAATTGGCCCCCATGGCGCGGAAGAGCTGCTCTTCTGGAGAACCATCCCCGGCAACATCCGGCGCGTCGACAACTACGAACCCGGTGGCGGCAAGCACCTCGCCGTCAAAAACTTCCCCTTCGGCGGGCGCTCGGCTTGACGCCCCTAGGAGGTGGACGAAAAGATCATCGCCCACCTTCAGATACCTGCCGGGGCCCGAGGTTGAGGAGGAGGGAGGCTGATCATTCATCCCCTCTTCCTCGGCGGGGGCCTTGCTATCGCGACCGGTTTTCCGGGTATTAGTTTCCAGTAAATGGCCCTTGTGCTCACCAGCCCCAGGATTACTGTTAGCTGATGAGGCACCAACTTGATACAGAAATTCCAAGCAAAAATACATAATATGCAGTACAAGACCATTCTGGTCTGTGAGTACAACAAACGGGTTTCTAGTGGTTGATGGCGGAAGCGGTTTGTGAGTCATCGGTGTCTATGGGACTCCATTTCCCACAAGAATAGCTGACCAGGATAACTCCTATCTTCGCAAGGCTGCTATCTCCATTGCGTAGGTTCTGGTGCTGTCAATGCAACGCTCCTCTCCAAGCCAGCAATCTGGCCAAGACAATAGCCAGGGACAAGCCAGTGAGTACTTTGAATGTACTCGCAAACATTAAGAACACAGGTATAATATAGCCACTGATAATCATGCTTTAAAATATTCTATGATCACTACGTCAGTCATGAAAATAAAATCCTGATGCATGCAAGCAGGTTATTTATATGCAACAGGAATATGTAATGACAGAATAGTAATAAAATGCACCGATCGGATGTCTGAAGCGACGTCTCGAAAGGATAGTAAAAGTGAGCATTCCTCAGTCGGGCATCTTAGCGACACCACATAAAGGGCTTATAAGGTAAATAAATAACAAGCATGCCACAGTCGGGCGTCTCGGCGACACCACATAAAGGGCTTACAAAGTAAATAAAATAACAAGCATGCCACAGTCGGGCGTCTTAGCGACACCACATAAAGGGCTTATAAGATGAATAATTAACAAGCATGCCACAGTCGGGCGTCTCAGCGACACCACATAAAGGCCTTATAAGATAATTAAATAACAGGCATGCCACAGTCGGGCGTCTGAGCGACACCACATAAAGGGCTTATAAAGTAAATAAATAATCACTGTGAATATCCGGGAGGTCGAACCGTCCCAAGGATATTCATTACTTCGAACAATATACTTGGTTAGTCCAATACAATAAAATTCATAACAATCATATATCACAAGCAAAAATCCATATGTTCTGGTTTAACAGTTTCACGTCCGAAGATCGACACTAAGACCGACACTTGACCCATCCCAGATTGTAGTCCTTAACCGTGGACACGGCTATTCGAATAGGTTTAATATCTCTGCAGAGGATGTACTCTTTACCCACGAGTAACGGATTTCTTTAGTTTATCGGAACTAATTCCGTCTACGGTCTTCCAGTTGAAAACATGCCTGACTTGCACACACCAGCTTAACTTTACTCGTGTCTGGAATTACCCATGACACCTGTTAAGCAAAACTCTAAGTGGGGAGGCTACAACCTCGCGTAGCATGGGATCAAATTTCTATCGCGCGCTCTAAGGGGTGCCCCCCTCTCGGTCCCAACCGGAAACACCCATGCCCTCGGACCAGGTGGCATGCCTACCGGCTACAACCGGTATCTTCCACCATGGCCTCTCTGTACGGTGTGTGTGCCAAGACAAGGGTTAACAACTTACTGAACCGTACCCTACCTGTGGCAAGGACAAGTGGTAGTACGAACAAGTATGGGGGTTACCGGAACAAGACTCGATCTACGGTCGACTCAGGAGGTTTATAAATTCCCTGCATGACATGTATAACCAATGTATTTCAACCAACAAAATCACCACCCATTATACCTTACTATGCCATACCGGAAATAACCGTCCCGTCGGAGACCGATGACAAGCTCACGCCTACCCAAGGCAGAGGCTTTCCCAGATTCCTTTCCGGCATGCATGCAAGGCACATGAGGATGATTACCATCACAAGTATATTCATTTCCAACAGCAAGGAAATCACTAATATGCATTCATGCAAATGATCGTATCACCACATAAAATAACGAGTTCTCCGAAATAAGGTGGTGTTATAATCGTATCAACTAACACACCAGATATTATGCCAGGGTTCAGAATGCTTGCCTTCAAGGTGTGGATAGGTGGGGGTGTTCTCAAAACTTTTGAAAGTTTTCTTCCTCTCTCCAAAATCCTATTTTCAATAAATTTTGAATTAACACACAATTTCAAAACAGCACAAAAAATTTGTTTGAAATTTTTTGAACAAAATCTTAAAATAAACTAGACAGAATTTGAGAGATGTAGGAAAAAGAATCAATTCATTTGGAGTTATATTTAAAAAGTTATAGCCAGTCAAAGTTCTGGTCAAAATCTGTTTTTTTTTAATAAAACAAAAAGAAAACGTTTCAGTCACGAATACGCTTTCTAAGTAGGGGTTACGTACTTGGGGTTTTACGCTTTCACTTAACCAACGTGGACCGGTGCGGGGTCACTGACAGTGGGTCCAGGGGGCCCACTGGTAAGGTTTGACCTGTCGACCCTCCCTCCTCTTCCTCTGCCCAAGAGGGGGCGGGACTCCGGCGATGCTCGTCGGCGATTGGCGGCTCCTCGCGGGGCCCCGAGGGCGGGGATGGATCCGCCATTCAAGGGCGGTCCTCCCGATGGTCGTCAGGCAGGAGGGGACGGAGGGAGCTGCCGACGGCGAGCTTCACGGCGGGCGGCGACCTCGGGTGGAGTTGGGGCTTCGTGCTACGGTGGTCTCCGAGCTGGTTTGAGGTGTTGGGCAACTCCGCGGGGTCATGGGGAGGAGGATGGAAGCACGGGAGGAGTCTGGTGCTTTGGCCTTGGCTGTATTTTGCCGGAGCGAGGTGGCGCCGATCCTGCCGGAGTTGGGGAAGAGAGTGGCCCCTGGCCAACTGGGGAGGGGTGGCTTCCTACGGCTCGAGTGAGGCTGCTGATGAGCCTAGGAAGGATCGAGAGGGCTTTATATAGCCCGACGAGGTAGGTTCCCGTGGCCGCGGATAAGCTTGCCGGCGAACCGCCTCTCTGTTTGCGGCAGGGTGACGTGGTGGAGGCTAGCGGGGTCTGGAGGGCGAGCGGATGAGGACTGCCTGTTCACGAGGGCAGCTGGCGAACGGAGGAGGCTCGGGCGGCGCCGTCCGTGGTAGAGGCGCACTGCGGATGCCGGCGTGCCGCCAAGAGTGCCCTGACGGCGGCGCTGTAGGGTGCCAGGGCGACTTGGAGGTTTCTGGTGAGTGGATGAGGCCGGGGGTGGGCTCTGCAAGCGGCCAAGGGTCAAGGGGCATGGAGTACGCGTGACGCGGCGGCTCGGGTGCGCGGCTGCAGTTGGCGCGCTCTGGGCGCGCTCAGTGCACGCCCACCAACTGCTCGGCGAAATGTCGTGGCACTCTAGAGCGCTCGAACGAGGCTGGCAAGCAACAGGACTAGGTTAGAGATAGTGGGGAGATCAAGGGACAAGGTGGTTAGGTCAGTGGATCAGGTTCACAATGCAAATCACAACTCATGCCAAATCTGCTCATGCTCTCAAGGTGTTTGACAAAATGCCAGAGGCATTTAGGAAGTTCTTGGGGTGGCCAAAACTTCCAGAGTGGAGTCTCTTTGGATGCACAATAGGGTGGTGAGGTTAGTTTGTACAAAGCACAAACTTGTTAGTGCAAGTTTTGCAAAAATTCAATTCTGGACAGGAGGTAAATGGCATCATCTCATGAACCAAAAGTGTTCCAATGGTTGCAAGCTCCTGGACTTAGGGGTTTTGTAGGCTGGTCTATGAGAAGGAGAAAGAATCAAGGGCAAAAGAGCAAGCAAAAATATGGTTGCTGTACAAACCATCAAGTTGGACCAGTATGCAAAAGAGGTTGATTCACTCATATTTTTCAAATAACGTCACTGGGTTTTTGCATAAAGTTGAACCATATGCTACTACCAACATCCCATAATTTTGGTGGAGGCTAGAAAGAAGTATTTAAATGAGTTGTAGTGCAAAATTGCCCACTGGACCAGAGAAGAAAATTGGGTGTAGAGCTCAAAATATTTCATGAATAAAAGATATTTTTCATAAAAGTGATTTAAAAACATCACCTGACTTCTCCAAATTTTGGTTGGAATTATGAAAGAATTTATCAAATGGTTGTAGTTCAAATATGGCCATATAACCTTGAAAAACCATTTTTCAAGAAAATAAAGATCAAGCAAACTAATTATGTAATTAGCTCTACTAATAAAAGAAAAGTTTTTCTTGAGAGGTTAAACAAGTCCAATAACATATTTGAAAGGGTTTTTTTTTGGGGGGAAATTCCATTATAACAAGGAAGGAAAATGGTTTAAACTCAAAAGGGAGTCCAAAAAAATAAAAGTTTTAATTCCTGGCAAAATTTTAATTAGTAAAACAAGGTAAAAATTTTGGGGTGTCACAACACTACCCCCCTTAAGAAAAATCTCGTCCTCGAGATTTGATAAGGGTCGTTTTTTCGAAAATATCTTCCCTGTTAGTTAAAATCAAAGAGCTTACTCATAGCACAAACTTGTGTGGCCGGGGTCGGTTTTTGGTGACTACGCTCGGAATAAAACAAAAAGAAACCATACACCGACGCACTCAAGCATGGTTACCATAAAAAGAAAATCGGGGCGCTCAAACAAACATCATTCAATCATGGCGACACCAGATCACACAATTACAGGGCGTGGTCGTACAAAGGTTGGGTACTACTCGAGTAGATTAGTCTACCTCGTTCATATCCAAGCGGGCGTGCCTTGTGGACGCCGAGGCTTCTCCATTGGCTTCACCGTCGGGGTTAGCGGGAGGGGGTTGAGGAATTGCAGGTTCGGGGTAGCGATGATGACCTTCGCGGGGATTGTTGGCCACAATCCTGTTGGAGTGTGTTCCCAAAAGGCGACGAAGCGCTTATGGGGTCATCAAAGCACCTTGGTTGATGGCTGGGGCTGACCTCAAGGTCTCGATTGGTTGTCCGAACAGCACGACTGGGTTGTCGGCGTCGGGCTCATCTTCTCTTCTTACTGGGGCTCGGCGAATCAGTTCTCCACGAGCCGCGATCGGATCAAGGGTGATTTGATCGAAAAGTCCTTCTAGTGCATTTACATAGCGCACCAGATGCAATAGTGCAGGATCTGTCTCGTGGTCTCCGTTGGCCACTCGGGGTGGTCTACCGTATCCGTCACGGCTGGGGTAGTAGTAGAACGAGCGACAGTTAACTCTGGGCGATAAGTGCCGGAGTTGAACTATAGCATCTCGCGGCGCTAGTTGGATGGCTTGTGGCTTAAAGGAAGTTGTCCTTCCGGTGAACCTGTAGGGGTGTTATGGCGATAGAACCCTACCATAGACGTGCACAGTGGCCCAGAACTGACGGCTCTCACCGCTCACGGACCCTTGGTACACCACATATTCTGGGGGTTCTTCTGGCGCAAAGGCACTTCGGGTGAGGTTTGCGAGCATGGTCACAAAACCTCTAAGGTTGGTCGCTGTGGTCTCATTGTGGACGACGGGTCCTGGCATTTTAGCTCGGTTTGGGAAGAGGCTGTGCTGTGCCCGGCCGAGGCTAGTGTTCCCTTTTTATAGAAAAAGGGACGGAGTCTTCCTTCGCACGCTTGCGAAAAAGACTATTCAGGATTCGGTCACTGGCGCATGATTGACAGGCTAGGCTAATAGGTTGGGCACCGACTGCCAAAAGGTGTCGGGTCACTGTGGGGCTATCTTGCATGGGAAGCTTGGCTGAGGTTCGGTTAAGGTCTGGTGGGTTGGTTAACCTAGGTTTATTGACCTGGCTAGGATAGGATTAGCCAATGGTCAGCCTGGTTCTGATACCAAGTTTGTCGCGACCGGTTTTCCGGGTATTAATTTCCAAAAAATGGCCCTTGTGCTCACCAGCCCCAGGATTACTGTTAGCTGATGAGGCACCAACTTGATACAGAAATTCCAAGCAAAAATACATAATATGCAGTACAAGACCATTCTGGTCTGTGAGTACAACAAAAGGGTTTCTAGTGGTTGATGGCGGAAGCGATTTGTGAGTCATCGGTGTCTATGGGACTCCATTTCCCACAGGAACAGCTGACCAGGATAACTCCTATCTTCGCGACGCTGCTATCTCCATTGCGTAGGTTCTGGTGCTGTCAACGCAACGCTCCTCTCCAAGCCAGCAATCTGGCCAAGACAATAGCCAGGGACAAGCCAGTGAGTACTTTGAATGTACTCGCAAACATTAAGAACACAGATATAATATAGCCACTGATAATCATGCTTTAAAATATTCTATGATCACTACGTCAGTCATGAAAATAAAATCCTGATGCATGCAAGCAGGTTATTTATATGCAACAGGAATATGTAATGACAGAATAGTAATAAAATGCACCGATCGGATGTCTGAAGTGACGTCTCGAAAGGATAGTAAAAGTGAGCATTCCTCAGTCGGGTGTCTTTGCGACACCACATAAAGGGCTTATAAGGTAAATAAATAACAAGCATGCCACAGTCGGGCGTCTCCGCGACACCACATAAAGGGCTTACAAAGTAAATAAAATAACAAGCATGCCACAGTCGGGCATCTTAGCGACACCACATAAAGGGCTTATAAGATGAATAATTAACAAGCATGCCACAGTCGGGCGTCTCAGCGACACCACATAAAGGGCTTATAAGATAATTAAATAACAGGCATGCCACAGTCGGGCGTCTGAGCGACACCACATAAAGGGCTAAAGTAAATAAATAATCACTGTGAATATCCGGGAGGTCGAACCGTCCCAAGGATATTCATTACTTCGAACAATATACTTGGTTAGTCCACAACAATAAAATTCAGAACAATCATATATCACAAGCAAAAATCCATATGTTCTGGTTTAACAGTTTCACCTCCAAAGATCGACACTAAGACCGACACTTGACCCATCCCAGACTGTAGTCCTTAACCATGGACACGGCTATTCGAATAGGTTTAATATCTCTGCAGAGGATGTACTCTTTACCCACGAGTAACGGATTTCTTTAGTTTATCGGAACTAATTCCGTCTACGGTCTTCCAGTTGAAAACATGCCTGACTTGCACACACCAGCTTCACTTACTCGTGTCTGAAATCACCCATGACACCTGTTAAGCAAAACTCTAAGTGGGGAGGATACAACCTCGCGTAGCATGGGATCAAATTTCTATCGCGCGCTCTAAGGGGTGCCCCCTCTCGGTCCCAACCGGAAACACCCATGCCCCCGGACCAGGTGGCATGCCTACCGGCTACAACCGGTATCTTCCACCATGGCCTCTCTGTACGGTGTGTGTGCCAAGACAAGGGTTAACAACTTACTCAACCGTACCCTACCTGTGGCAAGGACAAGTGGTAGTACGAACAAGTATGGGGGTTACCGGAACAAGACTCGATCTACGGTCGACTTAGGAGGTTTATAAATTCCCTGCATGACATGTATAACAAATGTATTTCAACCAACAAAATCACCACCCATTATACCTTACTATGCCATACCGGAAATAACCGTCCCGTCGGAGACCGGCGACAAGCTCATGCTTACCCAAGGCAGAGGCTTTCCCGGATTCCTTTCCGGCATGCTTGTAAGGCACATGAGGATGATTACCATCACAAGTATATTCATTTCCAACAGCAAGGAAATCACTAATATGCATTCATGCAAATGATCGTATCACCACATAAAATAACGAGTTCTCCGAAATAAGGTGGTGTTATAATCGTATCAACTAACACACCAGAAATATTATGCCAGGGTTCAGAATGCTTGCCTTCAAGGTGTGGAGAGGTGGGGGTGTTCTCAAAACTTTTGAAAGTTTTCTTCCTCTCTCCAAAATCCTATTTTCAATAAATTTTGAATTAACACACAATTTCAAAACAACACAAAAAAGTTGGTTGAAATTTTTTGAACTAAATCTGAAAATAAACTAGACAGAATTTGAGAGATGTAGGAAAAAGAATCAATTCATTTGGAGTTATATTTAAAAAGTTATAGCCAGTCAAAGTTCTGGTCAAAATCTGTTTTTTTAATAAAACAAAAAGAAAACGTTTCAGTCACGAATACGCTTTCTAAGTAGGGGTTACGTACTTGGGGTTTTATGCTTTCACTTAACCCACGTGGACCGGTGCGGGGTCACTGACAGTGGGTCCAGGGGGCCCACTGGTAAGGTTTGACCAGTCGACCCTCCCTCCTCTTCCTCTACCCGAGAGGGGGCGGGACTGCGGCGCTGCTCGTCGGCGATTGGCGGCTCCTCGCGGGGCCCCGAGGGCGGGGATGGATCCGCCATTCAAGGGCGGTCCTCTCGATGGTCGTCAGGCAAGAGGGGGCGGAGGGAGCTGCCGGCGGCGAGCTTCGCGGCGGGCGGCGACCTCGGGTGGAGTTGGGGCTTCGTGCTACGGTGGTCTCCGAGCGGGTTTGAGGTGTTGGGCAGCTCCGCGGGGTCATGGGGAGGAGGATGGAAGCACGGGAGGAGTCTGGGGCTTTGGCCTTGGCCGTATTTTGCCGGAGCGAGGTTTGCGCCGATCCTGCCGGAGTTGGGGAAGAGAGTGGCCCCTGGCCAACTGGGGAGGGGGAGGCTTCCTACGGCTCGAGTGAGGCTGCTGATGAGCCTAGGCAGGATCGAGAGGGCTTTATATAGCCCGGCGAGGTCGGTTCCCGTGGCCACGGATAAGCTTGCCGGCGAACCGCCTCTCTGTTTGCGGCAGGGTGACGTGGTGGAGGCTAGCGGGGTCGGGAGGGTGAGCGGATGAGGACGGCCTGTTCACGAGGGCAGCTCGCGAACGGAGGAGGCTCGGGCGGCGCTGTCCGTGGTATAGGCGCACTGCGGACGCCGGCGTGCCGCCAAGAGTGCCCTGACGGCGGCGCTGTAGGGTGCCAGGGTGTCTTGGAGGTTTCTGGTGAGTGTATGAGGCCGGGGGGTGGGTTCTGCAAGCGGCCAAGGGTCAAGGGGCATGGAGTACGCGCGACGCGGCGGCTCGGGTGTGCGGCTGCAGTTGGCGCGCTGTGGGCGCGCTCAATGCGCGCCCACCAACTGCTCGGCGAAATGTCGTGTCACTCTAGAGCACTCGGACGAGGCTGGTAAGCAACAGGACTAGGTTAGAGATAGTGGGGAGATCAAGGGACAAGGTGGTTAGGTCAGTGGATCAGGTTCACAATGCAAATCACAACTCATGCCAAATCTGTTCATCCTCTCAAGGTGTTTGACAAAATGCCAGAGGCATTTAGGAAGTTCTTGGGGTGGCCAAAAATTCCAGAGTGGAGTCTCTTTGGATGCACAATAGGGTGGTGAGGTTAGTTTGTACAAAGCACAAACTTGTTAGTGCAAGTTTTGCAAAAATTCAATTCTGGACAGGAGGTAAATGGCATCATCTCATGAACCAAAAGTGTTCCAATGGTTGCAAGCTCCTGGACTTAGGGGTTTTGTAGGCTGGTCTATGAGAAGGAGAAAGAATCAAGGGCAAAAGAGCAAGCAAAAATATGGTTGCTGTACAAACCATCAAGTTGGACCAGTATGCAAAAGAGGTTGATTCACTCATATTTTTCAAATAACATCACTGGGTTATTGCATAAAGTTGAATCATATGCTACTACCAACATCCCATAATTTTGGTGGAGGCTAGAAAGAAGTATTTAAATGAGTTGTAGTGCAAAATTGCCCACTGGACCAGAGAAGAAAATTGGGTGTAGAGCTCAAAATATTTCATGAATAAAAGATATTTTTCATAAAAGTGATTTAAAAACATCACCTGACATCTCCAAATTTTGGTTGGAATTATGAAAGAATTTATCAAATGGTTGTAGTTCAAATATGGCCATATAACCTTGAAAAACCATTTTTCAAGAAAATAAAGATCAAGCAAACTAATTATGTAATTAGCTCTACTAATAAAAGAAAAGTTTTTCTTGAGAGGTTAAACAAGTCCAATAACATATTTGAAAGGTTTTCTTTTTGGGGAAAATTCCATTATAACAAGGGAGGAAAATGGTTTAAACTCAAAAGGGAGTCCAAAAAAAATAAAAGTTTTAATTCCTGGCAAAATTTTAATTAGTAAAACAAGGTAAAAATTTTGGGGTGTCACAACACTACCCCCCTTAAGAAAAATCTCATCCTCGAGATTTGATAAGGGTCGTTTTTTCGAAAATATCTTCCCTGTTAGTTAAAATCAAAAAGCTTACTCATAGCACAAACTTGTGTGGCCGGGGTCGGTTTTTGGTGACTACGCTCGAAATAAAACAAAAAGAAACCATACACCGACGCACTCAAGCATGGTTACCATAAAATGAAAATCGGGGAGCTCAAACAAACAGCATTCAATCATGGCGACACCAGATCACACAATTACAGGGCGTGGCCGTACTAAGGCTGGGTACTACTCGAGTAGATTAGTCTACCTCGTTCATATCCAAGCGGGTGTGCCTTGTGGACGCCGAGGCTTCTCCATTGGCTTCACCGTCGGGGTTAGCGGGAGGGGGTTGAGGAATTGCAGGGTCGGGGTAGTGATGATGACCTTCGCGGGGATTGTTGGCCACAATCCTGTTGGAGTGTGTTCCCAAAAGGCGACGAAGCGCTTCTGGGGTCATCAAAGCACCTTGGTTGATGGCTGGGGCTGACCTCAAGGTCTCGATTGGTTGTCCGAACAGCACGACTGGGTTGTCGGCGTCGGGCTCATCTTCTCTTCTTACTGGGGCTCGGTGAATCAGTTCTCCACGAGTCGCGATCAGATCAAGGGTGACTTGATCGAAAAGTCCTTCTAGTGCATTTACATAGCGCACCAGATGCAATAGTGCAGGATCTGTCTCGTGGTCTCCGTTGGCCACTCGGGGTGGTCTACCGTATCTGTCACGGCTGGGGTAGTAGTAGAACGAGCGACAGTTAACTCTGGGCGAGAAGTGTCGGAGTTGAACTATAGCTTCTCGCGTGGCTAGTTGGATGGCTTGTGGTTTAAAGGAAGTTGTCCTTCCGGTGAACCTGTAGGGGCGTTCTGGCGATAGAACCCTACCATAGACGTGCACAGTGGCCCAGAACTGACGGCTCTCACCGCTCACAGACCCTTGGTACACCACATATTCTGGGTGTTCTTCTAGCGCAAAGGCACGTCGGGTGAGGTTTGCGAGCACGGTCACAAAACCTCTAAGGTTGGTCGCTGTGGTCTCATTGTGGACGACGGGTCCTGGCATTTTAGCTCGGTTTGGGAAGAGGCTGTGCTGTGCCGGGCCGAGGCTAGTGTTCCCTTTTTATAGAAAAATGGACGGAGTCTTCCTTCGCACGCTTGCGAAAAAGACTATTCAGGATTCGGTCACTAGCGCATGATTGACAGGCTAGGCTAATAGGTTGGGCACCGACTGCCAAAAGGTGTTGGGTCACTGTGGGGCTATCTTGCATGGGAAGCTTGGCTGAGGTTCGGTTAAGGTCTGGTGGGTTGGTTAACCTAGGTTTATTGACCTGGCTAGGATAGGATTAGCCAATGGTCAGCCTGGTTCTGATACCAAGTTTGTCGCGACCGGTTTTCCGGGTATTAATTTCCAAAAAATGGCCCTTGTGCTCACCAGCCCCAGGATTACTGTTAGCTGATGAGGCACCAACTTGATACGGAAATTCCAAGCAAAAATACATAATATGCAGTACAAGACCATTCTGGTCTGTGAGTTCAACAAAAGGGTTTCTAGTGGTTGATGGCAGAAGCGGTTTGTGAGTCATCGGTGTCAATGGGACTCCATTTCCCACAGGAACAGCTGACCAGGATAACTCCTATCTTCGCGAGGCTGCTATCTCCATTGCGTAGGTTCTGGTGCTGTCAACGCAACGCTCCTCTCCAAGCCAGCAATCTGACCAAGACAATAGCCAGGGACAAGCCAGTGAGTACTTTGAATGTACTCGCAAACATTAAGAACACAGGTATAATATAGCCACTGATAATCATGCTTTAAAATATTCTATGATCACTACGTCAGTCATGAAAATAAAATCCTGATGCATGCAAGCAGGTTATTTATATGCAACAGGAATATGTAATGACAGAATAGTAATAAAATGCACCGATCGGATGTCTGAAGCGACGTCTCGAAAGGATAGTAAAAGTGAGCATGCCTCAGTCGGGTGTCTTAGCGACACCACATAAAGGTCTTATAAGGTAAATAAATAACAAGCATGCCATAGTCGGGCGTCTCCGCGACACCACATAAAGGGCTTACAAAGTAAATAAAATAACAAGCATGCCAAAGTCGGGCGTCTGAGCGACACCACATAAAGGGCTTATAAGATGAATAATTAATAAGCATGCCACAGTCGGGCGTCTCAGCGAAACCACATAAAGGGCTTATAAGATAATTAAATAACAGGCATGCCACAATCGGGCGTTTGAGCGACACCACATAAAGGGCTTATAAAGTAAATAAATAATCAGTGTGAATATCCGAGAGGTCGAACCATCCCAAGGATATTCATTACTTCGAACAATATACTTGGTTAGTCCACAACAATAAAATTCATAACAATCATATATCACAAGCAAAAATCCATATGTTCTGGTTTAACAGTTACACCTCCGAAGATCGACACTAAGACCGACACTTGACCCATCCCAGGCTATAGTCCTTAACCATGGACACGGCTATTCGAATAGGTTTAATATCTCTGCAGAGGATGTAATCTTTACCCACGAGTAACGGATTTCTTTAGTTTATCAGAACTAATTCCGTCTATGGTCTTCTAGTTGAAAACACGCCTGACTTGCACACACCAGCTGAACTTTACTCGTGTCTGGAGTCACCGATGACACCTGTTAAGCAAAACTCTAAGTGGGGAGGCTACAACCTCGCGTAGCATGGGATCAAATTTCTATCGCGCGCTCTAAGGGGTGCCCCCCTCTCGGTCCCAACCGGAAACACCCATGCCCCCAGACCAGGTGGCATGCCTACCGGCTACAACCGGTATCTTCCACCATGGCCTCTCTGTACGGTGTGTGTGCCAAGACAAGGGTTAACAACTTACTGAACCATACCCTACATGTGGCTGGGACAAGTGGTAGTACGAACAAGTATGGGGGTTACCGGAACAAGACTCGATCTACAGTCGACTCAGGAGGTTTATAAATTCCCTGCATGACATGTATAACAAATGTATTTCAACCAACAAAATCACCACCCATTATACCTTACTGTGCCATACCGGACATAACTGTCCCGTCGGAGACCGGCGACAAGCTGATGCCTACCCAAGGCAGAGGCTTTCCCGGATTCCTCTCCGGCATGCATGCAAGGCAGATGAGGAATATTACCATCACAAGTATATTCATTTCCAACAGCAAGGAAATCACTAATATGCATTCATGCAAATGATCGTATCACCACATAAAATAACGAGTTCTCCGAAATAAGGTGGTGTTATAATCGTATCAACTAACACACCAGAAATACTATGCCAGGGTTCAGAATGCTTGCCTTCAAGGTGTGGATAGGTGGGGGTGTTCTCAAAACTTTTGAAAGTTTTCTTCCTCTCTCCAAAATCCTATTTTCAATAAATTTTGAATTAACACACAATTTCAAAACAGCACAAAAAAGTTGTTTGAAATTTTTTGAAACAAATCTTAAAATAAACTAGACAGAATTTGAGAGATGTAGGAAAAAGAATCAATTCATTTGGAGTTATATTTAAAAAGTTATAGCCAGTCAAAGTTCTGGTCAAAATCTGTTTAAAAAAATAAAACAAAAAGAAAACGTTTCAGTCACGAATACGCTTTCTAAGTAGGGGCTACTTACTTGGGGTTTTATGCTTTCACTTAACCCACGTGGACCGGTGCGGGGTCACTGACAGTGGTTCCAGGGGGGCCACTGGTCAGGTTTGACCAGTCGACCCTCTCTCCTCTTCCTCTGCCCGAGAGGGGGCGGGACTCCGGCGATGCTCTCCGGTGATTGGCGGCTCCTCGCGGGGCCCCGAGGGCGGGGATGGATCTGCCACTCAAGGGCAGTCCTTCCGATGGTCGTCAGGCAGGAGGGGACGGAGGGAGCTACCGGCGGCGAGCTTCGCGGCGGGAGGCGACCTTGGGTGGAGTTAGGGCTTCGTGCGGAGTGGAAGCACGGGAGGAGTCTGGGGCTTTGGCCTTGGCCGTATTTTACCGGAGCGAGGTGGCGCCGATCCTGCCGGAGTTGGGGAAGAGAGTGGCCCCTGGCCAACTGGGGAGGGGGAGGCTTCCTACGGCTCGAGTGAGGCTGCTGATGAGCCTAGGCAGGGCTTTATATAGCCCGGCGAGGTCGGTTCCCGTGGCCGCGGATAAGCTTGTCGGCGAACCGCCTCTCTGTTTGCGGCAGGGTGACGTGGTGGAGGCTAGCGGGGTCGGGAGGGCGAGCGGATGAGGACTGCCTGTTCACGAGGGCAGCTGGCGAACGGAGGAGGCTCGGGCGGCGCCGTCTGTGGCAGAGGCGCACTGCGGACGTCGGCGTGCCGCCAAGAGTGCCCTGACGGCGGCGATGTAGGGTGCCAGGGCGGCTTGGAGGTTTCTGGTGAGTGGATGAGGCCGGGGGGTGGGCTCTACAAGCGGCCAAGGGTCAAGGGGCATGGAGTACGCGCGACGTGGCGGCTCGGGTGTGCGGCTGCAGTTGGCGCGCTCTGGGCGCGCTCAATGCACGCCCACCAACTGCTTGGCGAAATGTCGTGTCACTCTAGAGCACTCGGACGAAGCTGGCAAGCAACAGGACTAGGTTAGAGATAGTGGGGAGATCAAGGGACAAGGTGGTTAGGTCAGTGGATCAGGTTCACAATGCAAATCAAAACTCATGCCAAATTTGTTCATGCTCTCAAGGTGTTTGACAAAATGCCAGAGGCATTTAGGAAGTTCTTGGGGTGGCCAAAACTTCCAGAGTGGAGTCTCTTTAGATGCACGAGAGGGTGGTGAGGTTAGTTTGTTCAAAGCACAAACTTGTTAGTGCAAGTTTTGCAAAAATTCAATTCTGGACAGGAGGTAAATGGCATCATCTCATGAACCAAAAGTGTTCCAATGGTTGCAAGCTCCTGGACTTAGGGGTTTTGTAGGCTGGTCTATGAGAAGGAGAAAGAATCAAGGGCAAAAGAGCAAGCAAAAATATGGTTGCTGTACAAACCATCAAGTTGGACCAGTATGCAAAAGAGGTTGATTCACTCATATTTTTCGAATAACATCACTGGGTTTTGCCTAAAGTTGAATCATATGCTACTACCAACATCCCATAATTTTGGTGGAGGCTAGAAAGAAGTATTTAAATGAGTTGTAGTGCAAAATTTCCCACTGGACCAGAGAAGAAAATTGGGTGTAGAGGTTAAAATATTTCATGAATAAAAGATATTTTTGCATAAAAGTGATTTAAAAACATCACCTGACATCTCCAAATTTTGGTTCGAATTATGAAAGAATTTATCAAATGGTTGTAGTTCAAATATGGCCATATAACCTTGAAAAACCATTTTTCAAGAAAATAAAGATCAAGCAAACTAATTATGTAATTAGCTCTACTAATAAAAGAAAAGTTTTTTCTTGAGAGGTTAAACAAGTCCAATAACATATTTGAAAGGTTCTCTTTTTAGGGAAAAATTCCATTATAACAAGGGAGGAAAATGGTTTAAACTCAAAAGGGAGTCCAAAAAAATAAAAGTTTTAATTCCTGGCAAAATTTTAATTAATAAAACAAGGTAAAAATTTTGGGGTGTCACACTTGCCGGCCTCCCCGGCAGGACCACCGCTGGCGCCCTCGGAGGCCCCCGCGGCGGCATCCTCGTCCGCGCCCTTGGCGGCATCATCAGCGGCGGCCTCATCAGCATTCTTGGCGGCCTCCTCGGCGGCAATTTTGTCGGCCTCAGCCGCGGCCTCTTCGGCAATATCCCTGACAACAGTGTCCACGTCCTCCGTGTCTGTTGAAGGAGGGCCTGGGCAGCAGCGGGAACAATTAAGCCAAGAAAAGTATACGGGAAAAGAACAGAGACAAAGGACGGGCGACTCACCAATGCTGGGCTGTGAAGCAGAAGTCCCATCTCCGCCAGCATTTGGTGCCGAGGCAGAGCCACCAGCACCTAAGTTCCCCTCTTCCTCCATGGGTGTGGACTCCGTGCCTGACGCCCATGCCGGGGACGCCCCCCGCGGCGGCGTAGTCGATGGGGGTGGTATGTTAGGAGTAGCCCTCTGCGGCTCCTCCTGCTGCCGCTCCCCTACTGCAAACCCGGCAAGGTCAGCGTCGTGGCATCGAGCGCCTACCGCATGTCGAGTGAGAAGAGGGTGACGAACTTACGCTGGGGGCTGCGCCGGGAGCTGCTGTCCGGGCTGCTCAGCACCACCAGTGGTGTCTTCGAGGCCCCAGCCGGGGACTGGCCGCTCGCCGAGATCCTCGCCCTCTTCGCCCTCTGGGCCAACGTCTCTGCATCCCTACAAAAGCAAAAATGAGTCAAGACAAGCGATCCAATTCAGGGAAATAGGAATGGCGGTAAGGAACAAATGTCGGATTTCGGGTTCCGGCAGACCCTTGAGGTTCGAACACTGGGGTGCGCGTGGAGATTTCGCCTTCTACCCACCTACACCCACCGCCTCGCTAAGATCTAAGCTATGGAAAGAACAGCACAAGAGACACAGGGTTTATACTAGTTCGGGCCACCATTGTGGTGTAATACCCTACTCTAGTTTGTGGTGTGGTGGATTGCCTCTTGGGCTGATGATGATGAGCAATACAAGGAAGAACAACCTCGCGAGGGTCTATTCTAGGCTGGGGCCATGAACTGCCAGCAGGAGTTCAGTCACCCTTCTCTCTCTTTCTCTCTCTCTCTCTCTCTCTCTGTGTGTGTGTGTGTGTGTGTGTGTGTGTGTGTGTGTGTGTGTGTGTGTGTGTGTGTGATGCTACTCGATCCGATCCCAGCTTGTTTCTGGATTGGCCGATTGCCTCTACCCTGGGGGTGGCTAGTCCTATTTATAGGCAAAGGCCCTGGGCCTATTCCCAAATATTGAGCGGGAAGGGTGCCAACAATTGGCCATTTTGAAGGGGAACATCTGGTACACTTATCCTGAGTAATGTTGGTCCTCGCCTGCCAAAGGCTCTGGTGGTGACGCTGGCTTGGGCTCCACAATGACTTCCTCCCGGCTGTTGGGCTGGTCTTGGTCTCGTTGCATCGAAATGGGTGCCTTTGCTTGATGCTCTCGCCTGCGCTTGCTCCCTTTGCACCAAAGAGGAAAGGAGGATACTGCGCGGGCTGGCGCCCGCCTGGCGCAGTTGGTCGTTATGGCTTGCGTCACGGGCACCTCATGAGGTACCCCGCCTTGATCTCTCCGCCTCCTCGCGAGCCAGCCTGATGAGGCTGTGCCTGAGGAAGCTCCGTGTCGTCCGCCCCGCGAGGCTTGGCCCCTCGCGAGGGTCTTGGGTCTGTGTTGATGAAGATGGGCCGTGCTGGGCCCCCCTTTGAGCCACGCCGCAGGCCGCGGGCAGGCAAGTCTGGGGACCCCCGTTCCCAGAACACCGACAGTAGCCCCCGGGCCCAAGGCGCGCCCGGACTTGGCCGTGCAGGGAGGCGAAAGGGCAAGGGAGAAGCGCCACGGGCCCTAACAGCCTGCGGCCTTGGGCGCCGCGTGGCGGTTGATTGGACGTGGGTGTCTCCACTTCCCCACGACGCCTTGGCAACTGGACGGATTGGACAAGTCCCTGCATGCAAAGCGGGTCATGATTACCTGCGATCGTGGAGGTCTGCGGTTGGCCTTCGCCGGCCATATGTACGGAACGGCACGCGCCCTTCCAGTCCATCTCTTCTTGCTTCTCCTTCTTCCCGGTCCTTGCTCCGTCATGCTGCGATGGCTCTGATCCGCCGGTTCTCGGCGGCAGAGAAAGGAAAAGCTCCTCGAGAGGAACCAGGCCCGCTCCCGCCAAAGAAGCGGCTCACCCTCTGCCGCCAGGACGAGGGGGGCCATCAGGTGGTGTCGAGGCCCTGGTGCGAGCGGCCACCGCCGGGGTTCCCGCTTCCCTTGTACGCCCACATCGAGGGCTCTAAAGGAGTCAATGCCGATCGCCACGGGCGGCGCCGTCGGCGCCGACGGGTCACGAAGATGTGGGTCGTCCCCCCCGGGGTCCACACCGAGGGCTCCTCCCGAGAGTTCGTGCTCCACGCCGCCATGCCTCCTCAGTCTTGGATTTGCCTTCCTCCCTTCTTCGCCTCCATCATCCCGCAGGGAGAACTCACGGAGATTTGGCTGCAACACACCGGCTGCAGCACCCTCGCGACCGAGGCAGAGGTCGCGGTCGTTGCCCCGGGCGAGGTCTTCATGACTCGAGGCTGGGGCGAAATCGCCGGGTTTGCAGGACAAGAGGCGCCTTCGCGATCCACTTGGAGTACGACGGTGCTTCGGTGATGTTCTTCAAGGTCTTCGATGCGAACGGGCGCCGGCTGGAGTGCTGCCCCGGGAGAGGTGGTCGGGACCCTGCTACGGCGAGGACTGGGCACGCCGACCGCTCCCTTGGCGGCTCCTCAGGCGGCGGAGGCGGCGGAGGATCCAACGACTCCGGCGAGCTCTTCGCGACTCCGGAGACGAGCGACGACAGCTACGAGCCCCCGAGCCGGCGCCGCTCCTGGAGCAGGGCGGGCTCGTCGGGCCATCGCCGACTCTGATCTGGATGGGGTTGGCGCCGGTGCTTGACGGCCCACTGTTGATGATGGCGTCTTTTGCAGGGGCGCGTGTAGTTAGCATCCTTTTAGGATCTGTTCCCTGCGAGGAATCAAAGACGCGTCCCGTGGGGGCTTGTGAGGTGCCTGTAATCCTGTTTGTTAATATAACCCTTGTCGTAGAATTGTGCGAGTTGTTCATTCCGTCTTAGCTCAGTCCTCCCTTTCGAACCTCACGAGGGCTTGGTGCTCTGCGCCGACAGGTCCCAGTCCCAAGGCGGCTTCAGCCGTCGCTGGTATGCCAGGTCGCGATGCCGTGGTCAAGGCAAGGAGGTGAGCGACCCGGGGTCCGGTAAGAGCCCCTGAGTCGCGATGCTCAGGAGGTCCCCTTTGGCGCTCAAGCAGCTGTTGTTCGGTGAGAAAGGAGAGCGGCGTCGCTAACACGGGATTGCATTAGGTGCGGGGACGGTGCCACGGTAGCTGGTGCTTCCGGGTGGTGACTTATCTCGAGAATCAGGGACCGCTCCCTGGTGTGTCGCCGGGTCCGTGCATCGGCAGGCGTGAGGTTACTCGGCGAGGTCCTCGCGTGTTCCTCCCCTCTCGCCTTTGCTCCCCTTTTTGCTCTACATCCTCGGGTCCCGGCCCTCGAGCAAGTCTTAGCCGTCGCTTGTATGCCATGTCGCGATTTCGTGGACAAGACCAGAGGGTGAGGGCTGGAGAGCCAGTAGGAGCCCTGAGTCGCGATGCTCAGGCACCCCCCTTTAACGTGCAAGTGGTTCGCGCGGATGAGAGTGAAGGAGGCACCGCAAGGGCCTCGCCTGACGCAGCTCCTTTAGGAGATCCTGTAGACCCATCATAGAAAGAACGAGGGGTTACCATGACAATTCACAGTCAGCCGTTGGTTGCTTCCGAGGGGCGATGAGGCACTAAAGGCTTGACGAGGTGGCGCCATGCGGGGCTGCCGTGGCCAGAGCTCAGCCATTCAGGTTTGTCGGCGTTGCAGGGACGGACCCATGCGCAAGCGTCGTGCCGTTTTGGGAGCAGCTCCGTCAGTTGGCATCAGTTGAGTGGGCAACTAGGTCAAACACATTAGCCGCGAAGGAGTGGATTCATTCAAATATATGCTGGGAAGGCGGACATCACTGGGACATGCCCGAGCGACTTGGGGATGATGCAGCCCGAGGGGCGCCCCCAACAAAGTAAGCTAACAACATGAAATAAAAGGGATACATGCTGCAGGGACGGACCCACGCGGCCTGGGAATAATGCAGCCCTGGGGGGCGCTCTCAGCTAGAAATGAAACTTGAAAGATGTCACCTGATGATGTTGAGGATGAATGAGTGTTGGTGTAGCAGACTCGGTGGGCTGCGGAAGCCGATCCTCACGAGCCCCCAGGCCCAGGGGCCTCGGGAGGCTCTGGAGGCGCTGGTGGCTCCTCGCGGACCATCTCCATCTCCGCCATGGCTGCGGAACGCTTGGCCTCTTGAGCCTCCGTGATGCCCCTCATGAGGCGCTGGTACGTGGCAGCCGCGTTCGGCAAGCCGTAAGGCATGCAAATGTAGCTGTGGGGTGGACCTTCGCAGCACCCCACTCGCGAGGGCCAGAGGCGCTCCAGAGAGGCGACTCGATGGAGCCCTGGTATGTCGATGCAGACGCGCAGCCCACCATCCTCGCCTGGATGGGGAGCCACAGCTGGTAGGCGGCGGCCGCCTCTCACGACTCTTGACTCCTGTAGCTCCTGAATGGCCTTGCTGACGAACTCCTGAGGGTCTGGCCCTCCTTGCCTTACTCCTTCTTGAGGGGAACGTGCTTCGAAACACGCCTCCATGTGGTGCCCAAGCGCCTCCCTCGTGACCTTAGCCAGGTCGGTGGCCCTCCAGGGGAGAGCCCCCGAGCCCTGCCTGAGGAGGGCGCCAGGCGCGCTTTCCTATGCGATGGAAGGAGGTTCCCCCTGGGCAGGCGCGGGCCCTGAGGGGCCTGCCTCCTGAGTTGCCGGGCCGGACGATTTCTTCTTCTTGGGGGTGGTCTCGGGAAGCCTCCTGCTTCCTTGATCCGGGTCTTCCAGTGATGCAGCCTGAAGGGCTCGTTCCAGGGAACACACCGCGTCCTTCTCTTCACAGGGCACCGTGATGACTCCGCCACTTCCTGGCATCTTGAGGACGTTGTAGCCGTGGTGAGTTACGACCATGAAGTTGGCCAGCGCTGGGTACCCAAGGATGGCATTGTACGGCAGGCGAATGTGAGCGACGTCGAAGTCGATGATCTCGGTGCGGTAGTTGTCGCGTGCCCCGAAGGTGACAGGGAGGCGGACCTGCCCAATCGGGACTGTGGAACTGTCGGTGACTCCGGAGAAAGGCTTGGTTGGCTTAAGCTGGTTGTAGGGCACTTGGAGATTGTTGAATGTTTCCACGGACATGACGTTGAGCCCTGCCCCGCCATCGATGAGGGTCCTGGTGACCAGCATGTTGCTGATGATTGGGAACCAAGCATCCGGAGGACTCCGGCTGTGGCCGCACACTTGAGTTGATCCGCTGAGCTGAGCGTGATGGCGCACGCCGACCACCTGAGAGGGCGCGTGGCTTCGAGCTTGGGGAGGACTGCATTTACTTTGCGGGCGAACTGCTTGAAGATGCACTGAGAGGCTGGGGCTTGAGCCCCGCCCAGGATGTAGGCGATCGCGCGCGGCTCCTGGAAGCCCCCAGCCCCCTCATCCTGATGGCGGTCCTTGTTTCTCCTTGGCTGCGGCGGCAGCGGAGGGAGGCCTGTGTTGCCTTGTGGGCTATCCTCGCGAGGCTGATCCCTCCAATCTCCCTCGCGAGGCGGGTCTTGCCAGCGGTCCTCGCAAGGTCGATCGTGCCACCCTTGGCGCGGGCCGCGGTCTTCCCAGTGTCCTGCGTTCCTTCCTCCTCCTCGACCGTAGCCCCGGTCACCGCGGTCGGGACGACGGCCGATCCTTCCTTCTCGCACAGCTCGGAGCTCTTGACATTCGTTGGTGTTGTGGTTGTGGAGGTCGTGGTACACATAGTACCGACTACCCTTGGAAGACTCGGGCTGATCTCTGCCCCGCTTGGTGTATGGTTCTGCCGCGAGCACAGCAGCCCCCTTGCGCTTCACATCCTTGGGCTTGGGCTTCTTCTCTTCTGGGTCTGCGGCAGGCAGCTCGAGGAGGGAGAGACGCCCTTCCTCAGCCCTGGCGCACTTGGTCGCCAAGTTGAACAGCTCCAAGGAAGTGCATAGGTCCTCATGCATCGCCAGCTCCTCCTTCATCTTGACGTCGCGCACGCCGTCGGAGAAGGCTGAGATGATGGCCTCCTCGGTCACCTTGGGAATCTTGAGGCATGCGTTGTTGAAGCGCTGGATGTACTTCTGCAGGGTCTCTCTGGGTTGTTGCTTGATGCGGCGCATGTCGCTCATGGCGGGTGGCCGATCGCGAGTACCTTGGAAGTTGGCGATGAAGCGGGTGCGCATCTCGTCCCAGGAGGAGATCGTGCCTGGAGCCAGGTTCAGGAACCAGATGCGGGCCCCGTCCTTGAGCGCCATGGGAAACCAGTTCGCCATGACCTTCTCATATCCGTTGGTAGCTTTGATGCCCAGCTCATAGAGCTGGAGGAACTCCGCAGGGTCGGCCGTGCCGTCGTAACGAGGAGGCAGGTCTGGCTTGAACTTGCCGGGCCACGTGACGCTGCGTCGCTCGGTGGTGAAGGTACGGCAGCCTGCTATGGCCACGGGAGGCCTTGGGTGATGGAGAGCTTGGTCTTGAAGGTCCCCATGCACTGCAGCTGGGAGCAGCGCGGGGTCTTGACGTGCGGGAGCAGGAGCATGGTCGCGACGTGCTGGAGCAGGGAGCACCCGGGCAGCTTCTTGCGGGCGAGGGACTTCTTGGCAGCTCTGCTCTTGCCGTGCTGGCACCTAACGGAGCGGGTTCCGCCGGGGGCCACGCGCCTTGGAGCCAGGGCGCCTTCTTGAGGAGGAGGCGGCTGGGGCGCCCCCGGAGCTTCGTCGCCCGCGTAGGGCGGGGTGCGGTGCAGCGGAAAGGACGACGCAGGAGAGCCCCCTGCGGCGCGGACGAGCTCGGCGACGCGATCGAGCCATTCTTCGTAGACGTCGTCGATAGGATGGTAGCACAGGAGCTCGTTTGCCGCGATGAGCGCAGCTCGAGCCTCCATGGGTGCACGGAGCGCGCGGGACGAAGAACCAGCTGGGGTGAGCGAGGGAGTAGCGGTGCGGCACGTCTTGCCGCACGGACGGATGCTGAGACGATGCTTGCTGCTCGTTTCCCGCCGGGCCGGTGGCGGCGTTGACGGCAGGTGACGGGGAACGGCGAGAACGCCCGCCGACAGGAGCCGTCTGGGCGATGCGGGAAGCGAGAGCGGCTCGGCGCTCGGCGCGGGCCCGACGAGCGTCAGACATTGACGCGATGGCCGCAAGAGAACGGGGCGGTGGAAGACGAATTCCGGCGCACCCCTACCTAGCGCGCCAAATGTCGGATTTCGGGTTCCGGCAGACCCTTGAGGTTCGAACACTGTGGTGCGCGCGGAGATTTCGCCTTCTACCTACCTGCACCCCACCGCCTCTCTAAGATCTAAGCTATGGAAAGAACAGCACCAGAGACACAGGGTTTATACTAGTTCGGGCCACCATTGTGGTGTAATACCCTACTCTAGTTTGTGGTGTGGTGGATTGCCTCTTGGGCTGATGATGATGAGCAATACAAGGAAGAACAGCCTCGCGAGGGTCTGTTCTTGGCTGGGGCGATGAACTGCTAGGAGGAGTTCAGTCACCCTTCTCTCTCTCTCTCTCTCTCTGTCTCTCTCTCTCTCTCTCTCTCTCTCTCTCTCTCTCTCTTTGTGTGTGTGATGCTACTCGATCCGATCCCAGCTTGTTTCTGGATTGGCCGATTTCCTTTACCATGGGGGTGGCTAGTCCTATTTATAGGCAAAGGCCCTGGGCCTCTTCCCAAATATTGAGCGGGAAGGGCGCCAACAATTGGCCATTTTGAAGGGGAACATCTGGTACACTTATCCTGACTAAAGTTGGTCCTCGCCTGCCAAAGGCTCTGGTGGTGACGCTGGCTTGGGCTCCACAATGACTTCCTCCCTGCCGTTGGGCTGGTCTTGGTCTCGTTGCACCGAAACTGGTACCTTTGCTTGATGCTCTCGCCTGCGCTTGCTCCCTTTGCACCAAAGGGGAAAGGAGGACACTGCGCGGGCTGGCGCCCGCCTGGCGCCCTTGGTCGTCATGGCTTGCATCACGGGCACCACGTGAGGTACCCTGCCTTGATCTCTCCGCCTCCTCGCGAGCCATCCTGATGAGGCCGTGCCTGAGGAAGCTCCGTGTCATCCGCCCCGCGAGGCTTGGCCCCTCGCGAGGGTCTTGGGTCTGTGTTGATGAAGATGGGCCGTGCTGGGCCCCCTTTGAGCCACGCCGCAGGCCGCAGGCAGGCAAGTCTGGGGACCCCCGTTCCCAGAACGCCGACAACAGAGTACTTACTCGTCATCCGTTTCTTCCTCTTCAGCCATCTTCCTTTTACTCTCCGGGCTGAGTGGCCCGAGATCAAAAGGGAGCTCCGCGTCATCGTCCGAGTCGACGCCTGCCGGAGGAGGCGAAGAAGGCGGCGGGGTCTGTGTGTGCCCAGATGAGGAGGAGGTTGTCGCCTTCTTCTTCTCGGCAGCCTTCGTCAGCCCCTTCGCTGCCGAGGCCCTCGTGTGCCGTCGGGACCCTTCCAGGGTCAATTGAGGCCGCGTGGCCCTGCCAGGCCGGACCGGCTCGCTGGAGCCAGCCCGCCGCAGGACTTGCCCTCTTCCCCTAGCTGGCGTCGAACCCGCCGCCATGCCCTCGTCGTCCGACGACTCGTCGGCCGCGTCCTCGACGAGCGGAGCTCCGGTGTCGGTGCCGCTGGCCTCCCCAATGGCCGCCGCCCACAGGGTGAACTGCTCCTCCTCCGCGGCCGCGGCGACCTCGTCTTCCACGCCCCCGGCGCTGCCGGCCTCCAGAGCAAGTTGTGCCTCCCTCGCCCTGACGGCGATGTAGTCCAGCTCTTCCTGGGTGGTGTCCTTGACAAGCCACCGCTCAGCGTCAGCATTGACGTACACCTCGATCAAGGTGTCGAAGAATTGCACAGCGGGACCACCCCCGCTGGCAACTTGAAGAGCGGCCCCTTGATGGCCTTGCCGGCCTTTACGGCGACCCTTGCGGCCTTGCCGGTCAGCTCGACCTCGCCGTCGCGATCCACTTCCAGCTGGAAGAGCCGCTGGCAGAAGTGGGCATGCCCCATCACCGTGAAGTTGTGGTCGAGGCCGGGGCGGAGCCGCATGATGTCAGCCGGATTCTTAAAAAGCCAAGCTGGCCTCCCCTTATTGTGCAGCGGGGCAATCCGGCGGCGAATGAAATCCGCACAGATCATCTCGAGGGTGAGCCCAACCCGGGTCAGCCGGAGAATCCTAGTGGTGGCGGCACTAAACCTCCTGTCGGCGGCGTCGACATCACCCCAATCATTGCCGCGGATCGGCGGCGCTCGACGGACCTTGCAAAATTCCGGCGGGTCTTCATCTTCAATCCAGCACCACCGGTCACGGCATTCGTCCCACCTCTCCCTCACGGCACCATCCGGGTACGCCTCCTTGGATCTTGGGATCTAGGTGACGCAACCAGCAACGGCACCTCCCGTTTGGATTCAAGGATAGAAGTAATGGCGGAAGAGCGCCGTGTTGGGCTGCACTCTGGCAAAGCCCTCGCAAAGATGCGCAAAGCAAGACATGCACGCCACCGCATTCGGAGTAAAATCCAAGAGGCGAAAACCAAAGGTGTGCATGATGTTGCAGAAGAAATCAGAGAAAGGAGGACATAACCTGCAAGAAAAGTAATCAACAAAGAAGGGATACCGATTCGGGGCAGGATCGGCGCAAGCGGCAGGAATGACGCGCGTCGCCGGGTGTCCCGAGTTCTCTCCCCCTGTCTTCACTCCCCACAGAGGCTTGAAGGTGTCATATCCCTAGTTCTAGTATGACCTGGACTAGCTGGTCATATGTGCATTACGTTTAAATTTCATTTAAATTTGAAATGAGGATTTGTGAAACCCTCAGAACTTATTTCTGGAAATGACCCAGATAAAAAGTGCTCCAAAAGGGTCCAAGAAAATGTTCATGTTGCTCTATGAAAATATTGGACAGAGATAAAAATCCAACCAATATTTTTAGGAGCTCATAAATAATTATTTTGGGCATTTGGAATGAATGCAATAATTATTTGCTTTGGATATATATTGTTATGTATATAAAACATTGTCCAAAAATTGTGCCATTTGTTGGGGAGCTATGGAATACTGCCATTAGCCCCTAAAATTTTTGGCATAATATGATAAAATGGTTTAGTATTTTTATTAAACCAAACAAACGTCAGAAAAATAGAAAAAAGAAAAACAGAAAGAAATAAGAAAACCCTTACCTGGCGCTCCCCTGGCCGGCCCAGCTGGCCAGTCCTCCCACCTGTCCCCTCTCCCCTGTCGTCTTCCTCCTGCCAGGAGGACGGGCGCGTGCCCGACGCGCGCGCACCGCCGCCCCGCGCCACCTCCTCCCTCCCTGCCTGCCTGTCCCTCCGCCGATGCGTATGGACGTCGCACGCGCCGCCCCGGACCCCCGCACTCTCTTTCGCTCTCTCTCCTCCCCTGGATCTCTCCCTATCCCCGCGCCCGAAGCGCTGCCGTCGCCGCCGCATGCCGTGGCCGTAGCCACCGCCTCCCCCTCGCCTCCCCGACACGCACAGGAGATCCGCCTCCTCCCCCCGAAGCTCTCCGCCGAGCCACGCAAGCCGGGACGCCCCGAGGAGCCGTCACCGCCGTCTTCTCCACCCCCGGCCGCCCGAGATCGCCGGCGCCCGTCCGTCGCCGTCCGGCCTTCCCCGAGCCTGCTTCGACGCCTGCTGCAACCGTTGTGAGATGATGCTCCTCCTCCCCCTCTCCGTTCTCGCCCTCGCACACCGCAGCCGCATCCCCGCTTGAACCGAGCTCCGGCCGCCGCCGCGAGCCCCGCTCCGGCGAGCTCCGGCCACCCCGCGCCCTCCCTCTTGCTCCAACCGACGCGGACGAGCTCCAGCTCCTCGCCGGTGGTCTCCGCGACCCATTTGGTCGCCGGAGACGCAAACCCGAGCCCCTCCGCCGCGTTCGGCCTCGCCGGCGGCTAAAGGCAGGTGGGGTTGACCGGGTCTAACCCCCCTAGTTGACCGGGGTTTGACTACCCAGAGTCAATGACAGGTGGGGCCCGGCCCTGCTAATTTTTTAGTTAGGATTAGTTTATAAGTTATTCAACTCTGTTAACCAACATTGACACTGACGTGTGGCCCCCACACGTCAGGTTTGACCCAGTCAGCGCTGTTGACTTGCTGACGCAAGCATGACGCAGTGCTGACGCAGTATTAGACTTTCTGGATTTAAAATAATTTAGAAATTCCAGAAAATGATTCAAACTTCAAAAATTCATATCAATTCAACCGTAGCTCAGATTGAAATAAGTTATATATGAAAAATTATCAGAAAAATTCAATCTAACCATCTGTACCAGTTTCATGCATGACAAAACAACTTATACCTGTTGTATAGGTGAAAACATATAAATGGCATATATAAGAGCTTAATTTGGAGTTGCATTTGAACCCTTGGTTCAAATGGACTTCATTCAATTTGAATACTAGTTGCATTAGCTCAGACAGCATCACATCTTCATGCCATGTTCATGCATCATATTGTTGCATATGCTTGTGTATTGATTGTTGGCACCGTTCCTTCTCGATAGGTCCTGCTCCGGAGACCGTTCCAGAGTACCTGTCTGTGAAGCAGTGCCTCCCTTGTTGATCTACCAGGCAAGCAAACCCCCTTGTTCATCTCGATATGATACCACCCTCTCGCTCCTGCTCTCTTTTATTGCATTAGGACAACAACGATTCAACTGCTACTTTATGCTGCGGTAGTGAACCCATTCCTCTGCATGACCTGTCATTGCCACAGTAAATAGTTGAAACCCACTAGCATGTGTAGGAGTTGATTGAGCCATGTTGTGCTTCTACCATGCCATGCCTGCTATTGCTTAGAGTTGTGTCAGGTCTGATTCATTGGGAATGGATTGGAGTGATATGATATGTTCTGATGCTGAGAGTTAAGCGTGTGAACACGATTTGGTAAAGGTAGCGGTGAGAGGCCATGTAGGAGTACATGGTGGGTTGTCTCATTGGAACCGTCCTTAAGCACTGAGTTCTGTGTATGTTGTCCAATGACTAGATACTACCACGCATTGGGTTCCAGTAACTCGACCCCTCTCGACTTATTAACCAACTTGGTCTCTGTCCAGGAGTTGCAAATAGTTTCTGGTGTTTCTAGGTAGTGTTAGTAGTCTACCAAGTGGCACCCGGCCAGGTGGGCTTGGGACAGACTAGGCACAAGTGGCACGGTGTACCAAGCGTAGATCCATCCGGCGAGATGGTCTTGGGAACCCTGCACACATCGTTTGGGGGCCGTGAGCGACACCCCGGCTGGATCTCCTTGCGGATGGAACCCGAATAGGCGATAAACCTGGACTAGAGTCTTGTGTGGTTAGTTAGGTCGTGGCCGACTCCCTCGCCAGGCTTCCGCTTGAAGGTTGCCGAGATACATGACGTGTACATGGCGGTAAGTGGCGAGAGCGTGTGTGAAGAAGTACACCCCTGCAGGGTTATCATGATCTATTCGAATAGCCGTGTCCTCGGTTATGGACTTCTTGGATGCTTACGTGGTACATAGACAACTTAAAGTGGATACTCTAAAATGCTCAAGATAAGTGTGAGTGCTATGGATGGCCTTCTCGTAGTGAGACGGGGATGAATCCATAGTGGTGTATTGATGTGGTGATTAGTGGACTCGTGTGCGCTGCTTCACCTCAAAGAAGTTTCTTGTGGTCGTAGAACAGGTTAGCCACTGAGTCAAAGCTGGCTTGCTGCAACTAAACTCCACATTACCTTCTTGATACAAGTGCATGTATGATAGGATCTGATGTAAGTCTTGCCGAGTACCTTTGTACTCATGTTTGCTTTATTTATGTTTTGCAGCGGAGACTTCGGTCTTACTGGTAGTTCCGCTTGGACTTCGACGAGTAGCTTGTACCTCAGCTACGATCTTGATCGGATGTTGTAGAGAGTCGGGCTCTTTAGCCTTTTTCATTTGTAGTTGTCTATACTCAGACATTTAATGCTTCCGCTTGTCGCTTGTATGCTCTGAATGATGGTTCATGTGACCCTTGCTTGTATTTAATGCTATGTGGCTCTTCCGAGCCTTTATCTATATGAGTTTGCGTTATGTTGTGATGCCATGTTGTACAGCACATACTTGCATGTTATGCGTACGTGTAACGTGTATTGCTATGTGTGGGATCCCACAATCTAGTTGTTTATCCTTGGCAGCCTATCATATGAGGAAATGTAGTCTAGTGCTTCTAAGCGATAGTAGTCCGCTACAGCCCGGTTCACCGGAGTCCTGCTAGCCCAGCACTACTGCTTGGAACACTTGACTGGCCGGCATGTGTTTCACTTCGTTCCTGTGTCTGTCCCTTCGGGGAAATGTCACGCGGTGTTATCCGGAGTCCTGTTAGCCCAGTGCTACAGCCCGGATTTATACGTTGTTGACCGACATGCTCGATGTGATTCATGTATGCCTGTCCTCATGGGTTAGTGCCTCCTTGGGTTCACTACTAGCCATGTCGGCCCGGGTTCTCTGTCATATGGATGCTAGCGACACTATCATATACGTGAGCCAAGAGGCGCAAACGGTCCTGGGCCAGGTAAGGTGGCACCCGTGGGAGTACCGTGCGTGATGCCGCAAAGTGATATGATGTGTTACATGCTGGATCGATGTGGCTTAGGATCGGGGTCCCGACAGCTTTGGTATCAGAGCCTGACTGCCTGTAGGATTTCCAAGCCAACCTGGTTGAAGTTGAGTCTAGAAATTCTTTAGTTATGTAAGGGAATTGATTGTGGAAGGGAACGTAAGGCTCTTTTTACTCCTTATATCTCATGCCCTTCTGATCTGAGTCATCCTATCTTTCCTACGGGGTTAAGGAAATAGGCTTTCATTTCTGTCTATTAGGATCACGTGTTGCTACTCCGTAGTCTCTTAGGATTGGTTGATCAGAGTCATAATCCAGTTTTCTAGTACTTCCGGTGTAGCCTGTTAGTATGATCTCAGAACCTTGAGTGATGATGTTGATTATGTTACTACCCCATTTTAGCAGGATGTCTCATTCTGAGCATTTTACTGCCGTTATGCTGCCGGAATTGTCCTAGGAGTTGAGAGATACTAAATTCTTGTGCTACCTTCTGCATCCTATAGTTGATGCTGAATCCATCCTTGTTTCCTTGGTTTCGTTCTTCAGGATGTTGCCGGTTAACCGAAGTTCTGCTGCTCGTTGCCGGAACCACGGAGATGGTAGAGATGAGGATCCTCCCGACCAGTCTTCGTTGGCAAAGTTCATGTTAGAGGTTGAGATGAACAAGCGTGAGTCTAACCGCTTGTTAGCACGTATCGAGGAGAACACCGCACCCCAGTGCAAAGAGTCAGCGACCATCCAGGATTTCATTGATCTGAAACCACCCACCTTCCATCATTCCATTGAGCCACTCGATGCAGATGACTGGCTCCGTAGTATCACACACAAGCTGCGTTCTGCGAACGTAACTGAAAGTGACAAGGTCACTTATGCTGCATATCACCTGGAAGGTCCTGCTATTCTCTGGTGGCAGATCTATGAGGCTATGCTTCTAGTTGGTCAGATTCCTACCTGGAGAGTTTTCACTGAGGCTTTTCGCGAGCATCACATTCCTGAAGCCCTCATCGATCGCAAGAGAAAAGAGTTCTATGGTTTCACCCAGGGTAAGATGGCTGTTGATGCTTACAATAGAGAGTTTGAGAACCTCGCCCACTATGCTACAGAAGAAGTGTCCACGGACGCCAAGAAGCAGGCTAGGTTCCGGAAGGGTCTCAACCCCAAGTTGCGTCGAGATCTCCACTTGCACCATTGCAATACATTCCAGGCTCTTGTGAACAAGGCCATTAATGCGGAGACAGCTCAACTCACCTATGAGGAGTCCCGTAAGCACAACCGTGATTTGGGTTCTTCCTCCGGTTCTAGTTCTCATAAGCGTCGGATTTGGGTTCCGAACTCTGCTCTTCCACCCGGCTACACACCAACGCCATCCTATGTGGCGCCTCACCCAGTTCAGCCGTATGCTCCACCTAGGCCTATTGGTGGACCGCCTGCCAATGCGGGTCCACGTCCTACCTCCAAGATTTGTTACAAGTGCGGAGAGCCAGGCCACATTGCCCGTATTTGCACTCAGACCAATGTTGCTCCACCCCAGCCCGAGAAGTTTGATGGCCGTGGAAGTAAGCCATCACGCGGGATGATCGGTGCCAAGTCAGCTCCCACTGAACATGGACGTGTGCATCACGTCTCAGCTCAAGACGCTCATGATGATCCAGATGTCGTTCTTGGCACACTCCTTGTAAACTGTCATCCAGCATCGGTTCTATTCGATACTGGAGCATCTCATTCCTTCATTTCCGAAAGTTATGCCCGCTTGCACGACATGTCATTTTGTGATATGCCTTCCCCACTACTCATTCAAACTCCTTGATCCAAATGGCAAACCTCTAGGATAAGTTATGGCAATGAAATACATGTTGACAGACTTGTACTTCTAGCTTCCCTGATATCTCTTAAGTCTTCAGATATTAACATCATCTTGGGTATGGACTGGATGAAAGCTCATTATGCCAAGATTGATTGTTACACCAGGTCTGTTCAGCTTACACACCCGTCTGGCAAGATAGTCACTGTCTCCACCAGAATTGCAAAGCGTCAGCTTTATTCTCTTAATGCCAGCCCTCTTCCAGACCTTGAGGATATCCCGGTAGTCCGTGACTTTCCGGATGTCTTTCCAGAAGAACTGCCAGGTGTTCCACCTGACAGAGATGTAGAGTTCGTCATAGATCTTATCCCAGGAACCGCCCCAATCTCTAGGAGACCTTACAAGATGGCACCCTTAGAACTAGCCGAGCTTAAGAAACAACTTGATGAGTCCTTGCAAAAGGGTTTCATCCGTCCTGGTTCTTCTCCTTGGGCTTGCCCCGTCCTCTTCATCAAGAAGAAGGATGGTACGGACCGGATGGTTGTAGATTATCGTCCCGTTAATTTGGTCACGATAAAGAACAAGTATCCGCTCCCGAGGATCAACGACCTGTATGATCAGCTTGTTGGATCCTCAGTCTTTTCCAAGATGGATTTGAGGTTAGGCTACCACCAAATCAAGATCTGAAACGGGGACATTCCTAAGACGGCTTTTGTCACTCGTTATGTCCAGTACGAGTACACCGTCATGTCCTTTGGTCTAACCAATGCTCCAGCTACCTTCTCCCGCTTGATGAACTCGATCTTCATGGAGTACTTAGATAAGTTCGTCGTGGTTTACCTCGATGATATCCTTATTTACTCAAAGAACGAGGAAGAGCATGCCGAACATCTTAGACTTGTGTTAGAAAAACTCAGAGAGCACCGCCTTTATGCCAAGTTCTCCAAGTGTGAATTTTGGTTGCCAGAAGTGACCTACCTAGGCCACGTGATCTCTGGTAAGGGCATTGCTGTCAACCCCGAGAGAGTTCAGGCCGTTCTTGATTGGACCCCACCTGAAACCGTTAAGCAAGTTAGGAGTTTCCTTGGTCTAGCCAGTTATTGTCGCCGCTTCGTTGAAAACTTCTCCAAAGTGGCCAAACCTCTCACGGAACTTCTCAAGAAAGATAAAAAGTTTGAGTGGTCCCCACAGTGTGAGTACAGTTTTCAGGAACTGAAAAGACGCCTGACTTCTGCTCCCATACTTGTGCCACCGGATTTCACTAAGGACTTTGTTATCTATTGTGATGCCTCCCGACAGGGACTAGGTTGCATCCTTATGCAGGATCGTCATGTGATTGCCTATGCATCTCGACAGTTGCATCCACATGAGGAGAATTATCCTACACATGATCTAGAGCTTGCAGCCGTAGTCTATGCACTTAAAACATGGCGACATTACCTTCTCGGTAAACGTTGCAAGATATACACCGATCACCAGAGTCTCAAGTATATCTTCACCCAACCAGATTTGAACCTTAGGGATTACCTACACCCCGGGCAAGGGAAATGTCATGGCTGATGCGCTAAGTCGTAAGTCCTATTGCAACAATCTTATGTTGCAGCAGGGACAACCACTCCTCCATGAGGAATTCTGTAAGCTTAATCTTCACATTGCTCCCCAAGGATTCCTTACCACCTTGGTGGCGAAACCTACTCTTGTGGATCATATCATAGAAGCCCAGAAGCATGATACGGGGATTACCCGGATCAAGAGAAACATTGCCAAGGGTATTGCTGGTAGTTTCTCTGTAGATGATCGAGGTGTCATTTTCTTTGGGAACCGCCTGGTGGTCCCCAAGAAGCAGCATCTTCGACAACTGATTCTTAAGGAGGCTCATGAATCCCCTCTCACGATTCATCCCGGTAGCACTAAGATGTATCAGGACCTACGCCAGAGGTTCTGGTGGACTAGGATGAAGAGAGAAATCGCTCAGTTCATTGCTAACTATGAAGTCTGTCGTCGCGTTAAGGCAGAACATCAAAGACCTGCTGGCACCCTTCAGCCTCTAGCTATTCCTAAGTGGAAATGGGATAAAGTTGGTATGGACTTCATCACCGGCTTTCCCAGGACCAACAAAGGGAATAATGCTATCTTCGTAGTCATTGATCGTCTTTCCAAAGTGGCTCACTTCCTACCTGTTCGAGAGAATATCACTGCTAGTCAGCTCGCTGACTTATATATTTCTCGAATAGTTTCACTTCATGGTGTTCCACTAGAGATCAATTCAGACCGTGGTAGTCTTTTCACTTCTCATTTCTGGGAGAGTTTCCAAACTGCCATGGGCACCCATCTTTCCTTCAGTACCGCTTTCCACCCTCAATCAAGTGGTCAGGTGGAAAGAGTCAACCAAATCCTCGAAGACATGCTTAGAGCTTGCGTTATCTCATTCGGTATGGATTGGGATAAGTGCCCTCCTTTCGCCGAGTTTGCTTATAACAATAGCTACCAATCCAGTCTCAAGAAAGCTCCTTTTGAGATTCTGTATGGACGAAGATGTCGAACACCTTTGAACTGGTCAGAAACCGGTGAAAGACAATTATTTGGACCGAATATGATCCAGGAGGCAGAAGAGCAAGTTCGCATCATTCGTGAGAATTTGAAAACAGCCCAATCTCGTCAAAAGAGCCAGTATGACCGTCGTCATAAGGAAGTGGCTTATGAAGTTGGCGACAAGGCTTACCTTCGGGTTACCCCTTTGAAGGGTACCCATCGATTCGGTATCAAGGGCAAGTTGGCTCCTCGTTATATTGGTTCCTTTCTCATTCTCGCGAAACGAGGAGAGGTTGCCTACCAGTTGGAACTACCGCCACACCTTTCTCGAGTACATGATGTCTTCCACGTCTCTCAACTCAGGCGTTGCTTCTCGGATCCCATCCGCGGAGTGGACCTCGAAACGCTTGATCTCCAAGATAACCTCACATATCGAGAGTACCCTGTTCGCATTCTTGATCAAGCAGAGCGTGTCACTCGACGTCAGAACATCAAGTTTCTCAAAGTTCAGTGGTCTCATCATTCCGAAAGAGAAGCTACCTGGGAGCGAGAAGATCGTCTTCGACTGGAGTACCTCGCTTTCTTTCCGTCGACCCCTAAATCTCGGGACGAGATTCTTTCAAGTGGGGGCGAGTTGTCATATCCCTAGTTCTGGTATGACCTGGACTAGCTGGTCATATGTGCATCATGTTTAAATTTCATTTAAATCTGATATGAGGATTTGTGAAACCCTCAGAACTTATTTCCGAAAATGACCCAGATAAAAAGTGCTCCAAATGGGTCCAAGAAAATGTTCATGTTGCTCTATGAAAATATTGGACAGAGATAAAAATCCAACCAATATTTTTAGGAGCTCATAAATAATTATTTTGGGCATTTGGAATCAATGCAATAATTATTTGCTTTGGATATATATTGTTATGTATATAAAACATTGTCCAAAAATTGTTCCATTTGTTGGGGAGCTCTGGAATACTACCATTAGCCCCTACAAAAATTGGCACAATATAATAAAATGGTTTAGTATTTTTATTAAACCAAACAAACGTCAGAAAAATAGAAAAAAGAAAAACAGAAAGAAATAAGAAAACCCTTACCTGGCGCTCCCCTGGCCGGCCGAGCTGGCCAGCCCAGCCCACCTGTCCCCTCTCCCCTGTCATCTCCCTCCTGCCAGGAGGACGGGCGTGTGCCCGACGCGCGCGCACCGCCGCGCCGTGCCACCTCCTCCCTCCCTGCCTGCCTGTCCCTCCGCCGATGCGTCTGGACGTCGCCACGCGCCGCCCCGGACCCCCGCACACTCTTTCGCTCTCCCTCCTCCCCTGGATCTCTCCCTCTCCCCGCGCCCGAAGCACTGCCGTCGCCGCCGCACGCCGTGGCCGTAGCCACCGCCTCCCCCTCGCCTCCCCGACACGCACAAGAACTCCGCCTCCTCCCCCCGAAGCTCTCCTCCGAGCCACGCAAGCCGGGACGCCCCGAGGAGCCGTCACCGCCGTCTTCTCCACCCCCGGCCGCCCGAGATCGCCGGCGCCCGTCCGTCGCCGTCCGGCCTTCCCCGAGCCTGCTTCGACGCCTGCTGCAACCGCTGTGAGATGCTGCTCCTCCTCCCCCTCTCCGTTCTCGCCCTCGCACACCGTAGCCGCATCCCTGGTCGAACCGAGCTCCGGCCGCCGCCGCGAGCCCCGCTCTGGCGAGCTCCGGCCACCCCGCGCCCTCCCGCTTGCTCCAACCAACACGGATGAGCTCCAGCTCCTCGCCGGTGGTGTCCGCGGCCCATTTGGTCGCCGAAGACGCAAACCCGAGCCCCTCCGCCGCGTTCGGCCTCGCCGGCGGCTAAACGCCGGTGGGGTTGACCGGGTCTAACCCCCCAGTTGACTGGGGTTTGACTACCCAGAGTCAATGAAAGGTGGGGCTCGGCCCTATATTTTTTAGTTAGGATTAGTTTATAAGTTAATCAACTATGTTAACCAACATTGACACTAATGTGTGGCCCCCACACGTCAGGTTTGACCCAGTCAGCGCTGTTGACTTACTGACGCAAGCATGACGCAGTGCTGACGCAGTATTAGACTTTCTGGATTTAAAATAATTTAGAAATTCCAAAAAATGATTCAAACTTCAAAAATTCATATCAATTCAACCGTAGCTCATATTGAAATAAGTTATATATGAAAAATTATCAGAAAAATTCAATCTAACCATCTGTACCAGTTTCATACATGACAAAACAACTTATACCTGCTGTATAGGTGAAAACATATAAATGGCATATATAAGAGCTTAATTTGGAGTTGCATTTGAACCCTTGGTTCAAATGGACTTCATTCAATTTGAATACTAGTTGCATTAGCTCAAACAGCATCACATCTTCATGCCATGTTCATGCATCATATTGTTGCATATGCTTGTGTATTGATTGTTGGGACCGTTCCTTCTCGATAGGTCCTGCTCCGGAGACCGTTCCAGAGTACCTGTCTGTGAAGAAGTGCCTCCCTTGTTGATCTACCAGGCAAGCAAACCCCCTTGTTCATCCCGATATGATCCCACCCTCTCGCTCCTGCTCTCTTTTATTGCATTAGGACAACAACGATTCAACTGCTACTTTATGCTGCGGTAGTGAACCCATTCCTCTGCATGACCTGTCATTGCCACAGTAAATAGTTGAAACCCACTAGCATGTGTAGGAGTTGATTGAGCCATGTTGTGCTTCTACCATGCCATGCCTGCTATTGCTTAGAGTTGTGTCAGGTCTGATTCATTGGGAATGGATTGGAGTGATATGATATGTTCTGATGCTGAGAGTTAAGCATGTGAACACGATTTGGTAAAGGTAGCGGTGAGAGGCCATGTAGGAGTACATGGTGTGTTGTCTCATTGGAACCGTCCTTAAGCACTGAGTTCTGTGTATGTTGTCCAATGACTAGATACTACCACACATTGGGTTCAGGTAACTCGACCCCTCTCGACTTATTAACCAACTTGGTCTCTGTCCAGGAGTTGCAAATAGTTTCTTGTGTTTGTAGGTAGTGTTAGTAGTCTACCAAGTGGGACCCGGCCAGGTGGGCTTGGGACAGACTAGGCACAAGTGGCACGGTGTACCAAGCGTAGATCCATCCGGCGAGATGGGCTTGGGAACCCTGCACACATCGTTTGGGGCCGTGAGCGACACCCCGGCCGGATCTCCTTGCGGATGGAACCTGAATAGGCGATAAACCTGGACTACAGTCTTGTGTGGTTAGTTAGGCCGTGGCCGACTCCCCCGCCAGGCTTCCGCTTGAAGGTTGCCGAGATACATGACGTGTACATGGCGGTAAGTGGCGAGAGCGTGTGTGAAGAAGTACACCCCTGCAGGGTTATCATGATCTATTCGAATAGTCGTGTCCTCGGTTATGGACTTCTCGGATGCTTACGTGGTACATAGACAACTTAAAGTGGATACTCTAAAATGCTCAAGATAAGTGTGAGTGCTATGGATGGCCTTCTCGTAGTGAGACGGGGATGAATCCATAGTGGTGTATTAATGTGGTGATTAGTGGACTCATGTGCGCTGCTTCACCTCAAAGAAGTTTCTTGTGGTCGTAGAATAGGTTAGCCACTGAGTCAAAGCTGGCTTGCTGCAACTAAACTCCACATTACCTTCTTGATACAAGTGCATGTATGATAGGATCTGATGTAAGTCTTGCTGAGTACCTTTGTACTCATGTTTGCTTTATTTATGTTTTGCAGCGGAGACTTCGGTCTTACTGGTAGTTCCGCTTGGACTTCGACGAGTAGCTTGTACCTCAGCTACGATCTTGATCGGATGTTGTAGATAGTCGGGCTCTTCAGCCTTTTTCATTTGTAGTTGTCAGTACTCAGACATGTAATCCTTCCGCTTGTCGCTTGTATGCTCTGAATGATGGTTCATGTGACCCTTGCTTGTATTTAATGCTATGTGGCTCTTCTGAGCCTTTATCTATATGAGTTTGCGTTATGTTGTGATGCCATGTTGTACAGCACATACTTGCATGTTATGCGTACGTGTAACTTGTATTGCTATGTGTGGGATCCGACAATCTAGTTGTTTATCCTTGGCAGCCTATCATATGAGGAAATGTAGTCTAGTGCTTCTAAGCGATAGTAGACCGCTACAGCCCGGTTCACCGGAGTCCTGCTAGCCCAGCACTACTGCTTGGGATACTTGACTGGCCGGCATGTGTTTCACTTCGTTCATGTGTCTGTCCCTTCGGGGAAATGTCACGCGGTGTTATCCGGAGTCCTGTTAGCCCAGTGCTACAGCCCGGATTTATAAGTTGTTGACCGACATGCTCGATGTGATTCATGTATGCCTGTCCTCATGGGTTAGTGCCTCCTTGGGTTCACTACTAGCCATGTTGGCCCGGGTTCTCTGTCATATGGATGCTAGCGACACTATCATATACGTGAGCCAAAAGGCGCAAACGGTCCCGGGCCAGGTAAGGTGGCACCCGTGGGAGTACCGTGTGTGAGGCCGCAAAGTGATATGATGTGTTACATGCTGGATCGATGTGGCTTAGGATCGGGGTCCCGACAGAAGGCGGCCCGGAGCTCATGGACGTCAACCGTCGAGGGGAAGAAGAAGGCGGACTTCGTCTTGTCCCCCGACAGTGCGCTCTCCGGCGGCTCCATGGTCCCGGGGCCCTTAGCCACCCCTTGCCCTTGGCGGATTTGGGTGCCATAGCGGCCAAGGAATCTAGAGGGTTGAGGAAGAGGGGTGGCGAAGCCGCGACGGCGAAAGCTTGCAAGGGAAGGAAGAAAGGGAATGCCGGCTCTGAGATTAGAAAAGGCACGAAGGAAGAGGGGAAAGTGAGAAGTGTGCCCGCGGTAATTCCTTCTTATGGGGGAGAATGCGGGCCGCCTCCTTTCACATTAACTGTGATGTGACGCATGCCCACGGGAAGCAACCCCCCGCATGCCGCCCACGTCACACACGCCTCCCCACGCCGCGCCACGCGCGGGAAGCGTGGGAGGCGCAGCGCGCAAAGGAACTTACCGCGGTAAAAACCGCCCCGCCTGCCCGCGCACCGTCTTTGGGCCTAGCCCAACAACGCGTTGCGCTTATGTGTGGCCTAGCCCGGGGGCTCCTGTCGGTGTATAAAAAGGGGGGTACACTTTTTGTACCCCTATAACTGTGCACGGGCAGTCCGAGCCACGGACGCCGCCACACCGAGCGCAGCAAGGGAGGTAAACCAAGGTAAGGCCGAAGCTGAAGAGAAGCAGAACGACGCCAAGACCAAGACCACAAAGAGCGATGGGGACGAAGCAGCCCCCCCCCCCCCGGCAAGATCCTTGACAGGAGGCGGTTTTTGCAAACCCGGCAAGACCCTTGCCATGGCAGCTTGCCCCACACCTACGGAGCGGGTCACCCTTGAGTCCACTGCCCCTAGGGGGCAAGGATTCAGGAGGCATCCCCGTGGTGGTATGCAGATCTTTGTGAAGACATTCAAGAGCAGATGCACACTTTGGAAGATGATGATCCTTGGCGGGATTCCAGCAAAGGAAGGCCACAAGGCCCCCGGCAAGAGCCTTGCCGGGGATGACAGCAGGCGCCACGGCAAGACCCTTGCCGGGACCAGGGCAAGACCCTTGCTGGGGCTACGGCAAGGCCCTTGCCATGAACACCTGTGGGGCCACCTTCAGGCCCACGCCAGTCGCACCTCCACCACCGTCGCATGCAGCTGCCGACCCAACCAGCTGGGAAGGCACCTGCGTGGGGCGTGCAGAGCTTCGTGGAGACCCACCGCTGCGCCACCTCAGCTGCCTGCCCGCCTACATGGCATCGTAGGCACCGCTGGCCAGGGCGCGTGTCAACACGAGAGGGAGCGACGACGGACGAGACAGGGCTCTCCCCCGTCCTCGATAAAGCAAGGACACCTAAGCAAGGCACAATAAATGCACCTTGTCATGTAATGCGAGGGATAACCTCGCATTACTGTACCCTTTCCACCTCCTGTGTGCCATTGTGGCAGCCCCTTTCTCTATAAAAGGAGGCCCTGGGCGACCAGGAAGAGGATTCGGCTTTTTGGAGCTCTCGACGCCCCATAGCTAGCTCAAGAACATAGATATACAATCCACCAAAGAAGGAGTAGGGTTTTACGCATCCCAGCGGCCCGAACCTGGCTAAAGGAATCGCATGCTATTTGTTTGATCCGCTCTTTTCACAACCCCACGCCCCGCAACCATAGTAGGGATTCTTGTGATCCCATAGGTGTCGTTTCCACCGACAGCCAGAAACCGTTATGATTCGGTCACACCTATATGGATCTTGGTCCCACCTAGATGGCCTTGCTAGCGCTTTGTGATCTATTACATTCGCTTCAGTCTCATCGAGTTTATGCAATCGGTCTCACCGAGTTACCTTGCAGATTCTCTGTTGCTTATTGCTTCACTTCGGTCCCACTGAGTTGACGCAATCGGCACCATCGAGATGATGTTTTCCCTAAGCCCTAGCACATATGTCCCATCGAGTTGTTCCAGTTGGTCTCACTGAGAGATTCCTAACGTTCATATTTTTGAACAGATCGGTCCCACCGAGTTTCCTAATCGGTGCCACCGAGATAGGTCAAAAGTGTGTAACGGTTAGATTTTGTGTGGAGGCTATATATACCCCTCCACCTCCTTGTCCATTTGTGAGAGAGCCATCAGAACATGCCTACACTTCTACCCTCCATTTTCTGAGAGCGAACCACCTACTCATGTGTTGAGATCAATAGATTCCATTCCAACATTTTGAACCTTGATTTCTTGCCTTCCCAAAGTTGCTTTCCACTGAAATCCCTCTTCGACCATAGAAAATATGTGAGAGAGAGTTGAGTGTTGGGGAGACTATCATTTGAAGCACAAGAGCAAGGAGTTTATCATCTACATACCATCTATTACCTTTTGGAGAGTGGTGTCTCCTAGATTGGTTAGGTGTCGCTTGGGGGCCTTCATTGTGATGTGGAGTTGAACTAAGAAGTTTGTAAGGGCAAGGAGATCGCCTACTTCATGAAGATCTACCCGAGTGAGGCAAGTACTTCGTGGGCGATGGCCATGGTGGGATAGACAAGGTTGCTTCTTCTTGGGCCCTTCATGGGTGGAGCCCTCCGTGGACTCGCCCAACCGTTACCCTTCGTGGGTTGAAGTCTCCATAAACATGGACATACGATAGTATCACCTATCGGAACCACGCAAAAATCTTTGTGTCTCCATTGCGTTTGCACACTCCAATCCCATCCCTTTACTTTCTTGCAAATTGCATGTTTTACCTTTTCCCCTGCCTATACTCTTGTCATGCTTGCTTGAAATGTATTGTGTGTGCCTTAACATGTGTTAAACTCAACCTTAACTTGAAGAAATTAAAAACTGTCACTTTTACTCATGAAGGGTCTAATCAACCGCCCCCCTCTAGACCCCTTTTCTCGATCCTTTCAATTGGTATCAGAGCTTTGGTCTCCATTGCTTTGGTTTAATCACCATTGGAGGAGGATGGATGAGTCTATGTTGGAGAGTATTAGACACAGAGTGCCTATTCTTGATGGGGAGTTCTATGGTTCATGGAAAAATAAGATGCTTGAGATTTTCAATGAATATAATTTGAACAAGTATATTCTTAATCCTTATGTGCCTCCTATTGACCCCCGATAAGTATCTTGACATGGTTCGCAATCTTAGGACTATTGACCTTATTATTAGAAGATTGTCTAGAAATTTGCTTGTTTGCTTGCTAACCATTGAATGCACATATACTATATGGAATTATCTTAAGAAACGCTTTCCAAATTACTCGTTGAAATATCTAGATGAAATTCTTGAAAAGTCCATTGCTTTTCAAAAAATGGAGCCTAGTGATCCCAAGTTTGATGAATGTCTAATTGAGCTCTGTGATCTTATGTGTGCCAAAGGAAATGCTGGAGTCATTAGTAGCATCATCTTGGAGGCAATTCGAATTCATAAACTTGAACATTGTCATGGTCATAAATCTAACGAATCACTTGCTCTAGGTGATGATCACATACACGATGAAGATGACATTGAGCATGGATATTGTGATGAAGACGAAGAAAGTGACATTGACTTTGAGTAGACAATGAGAAATCTTAGTCTCATGACTAACTTTTGTGATTACATGGCCGGAGGGAAAGAATAGATTCTCGATAGTGGATGTACTGATCATATGACCGGAGATAAAGACATGTTCCGTGAGCTTGCTAAAAACGACGGTCCATGCAAGTATGTAACTTTTGGAGACAACTCCAAGGGTAAGGTACTTGGCCTTGGTAAGGTGGCCAATTCCAATGATAGCTCTATCCAAAATTGTATGCTCGTTGAATCTCTTGGTTACAATCTTCTTTTCGTATCTAGACAAGCTGACTTTGGTTTTAATGTTCTATTTACCGAAGTAGATTGCCAAATGTTTCGTAGAGATAATCATAACATGGTCTTTACCAGTATCCGTAGAGGTGATCTATATATTGTTGATTTCACTAAGAGAGCCCAACCTCGTACTTGCTTAATTGCCAAATCTTCTAAAGGGTGGTTATGGCATAGAACATTAGGTCATGTGGGCATGCGGAATCTTGATAAGCTTATTAAAGGTGACAATATCGTTGTTCTTAAAGATGTTATATTTGACAAGGATAGACTTTGTAGTGCTTGTCAAGCAAGAAAACAAGTTGGGGGAAGTCATCCTGTGAAGAACATCATGACCACAAGGAGACCACTTGAGCTACTTCATATGCATCTTTTCGGTCCCAATCCTTATAAGAGCCTTGGTGGTAACTCTTTTGGTTTGGTCATTGTTGATGATTTTTCAAGATTTAAGTGGGTGTTCTTTGTTGATGACAAATCGCAGGTCCAAAAGATCTTCAAGAACTTCGCTAAGAAGGCCCAAAACTAATTTGAAGTGAAGATCAAGAAGGTTCGAAGTGATAACGGAACAGAGTTCAAGAACGCCAATGTGGACACCTTTCTTAACGAAGAGGGGATTTCACATGAGTTCCCGGCTACGTACACACTATCGTGGGAACGACTCTGAAATTAAGAGTAGGGGGTACGTAGGAGGAGGAAGTGTCCTAGCTACGGCGAGGTTCTACGCACAGATTTACGAGTTCAGGCCCCTCTCGAAGGAGGTAATAACCCTACATCTCGGTGCCTCGGAGGATTTTCGACTAGATATGTGTGTTAGTTATAGGGGGTGCAAACCTTGTGCCAGAGGGGAGGGGTGGCTTACATAGAGTGCGCCAGGCCCTTCGCAACCCTCAGTTACACATGGGTTCAATGTGAGTTAAGACTAGAACGTTACTGGTAACGCCTGCTATTAATGGCCTTTATGATGACGAAGTGAATGCCTGAGTGTTGCCACCTGGGTTGACTTTAGGCCTTGTGTACTCCAAGTGATTCTTGCATGGTCGACTGGAATTGGGATGTCCGAGTGGAACCTTCCGTCGAGTGGATTGCACTTCAGGAGCATTTCAGTTGGTATCTTCTATTATACTTTGTATGTCTTTGACTCTAGGGCAGTGTCCTTGGGTAGGGTGTCTAGGTCAGGCCTAAGACCCTACCCTAGGTACATGTCATCGTCATTAGCCCCTGAATGGATTTAGGACCGAGTGAAGAAGGGTTGAAGTTGGTTCCGACCCGATTCAATGCTTCAGAGGCATTTCTTCAAGGTCCTGAAAGCATACTGGTACTTTAACCCTACATCAGTCGCCTTGATAGATTCTGGCTTCTGGAATCACCGAGCGAATTACGCTACATATCTTCGAGTAAATTGGAATGAGATATCTTTGATGCGATTGACTGCTTTGCGGTTCCTGGATCTCATGGGATTCGAAATTTGGAGAAGCGCATGGGACGAGACACAGCGTGGTAAGCGGAGCGGGTGGACAGGGACTCCTCGATCCTCGCACCCCCTTTTTGCCACGTATCGGGCCGGCTCTCTTATGGGATGCGCCGGTATTGCATGGGTCCACAGCTCAGTCACTCGGAAGCGAGACCATAAAAGGCGCAGCGCTTGATGTGTGGTACAGTGTTTCCCCATTCTCTCTCTCTTTCTCTCCGTTTCTCCGCCTCGTCTCCCCCAGCACCCCACTCCTCCGCATGTTCCCCTCGAGCTCTGCCGCCATGGTGAAGGATAAGACCGCGGCTCTGGAGCGCGCAACGGCGAAGGGAAAAAAGGCGGCAAGGGGGTCGTTGTCGCGGTCCGGTCTGCCGCCTGGTTGGATCCAGGGGGACTGGATCAGCTCCACCTTTGTGAAGGAAGACCTGGAGAATCTCGCAGCCGACGACCTGATTGCTCATGGGTCCTAGAGGCTGCCAGAGGGGGAAACCGAGCCCTAGCCGCGCGAGGGTGAGCACATCCTCCTCACCACTCATGTCGACCAAGGTTTCTCCTTGCCCCCTCATCCATTCTTTCGGGGTTTTTTGAACTTCTTCGGTGCTCAGATCCACCACTTTCCTCCCAACACTATCTCATACCTTGCCGCATTCGTTTCAATGTGAGAAAACTTCCTTGGGTGTCAGCTGCACTGGGGTCTGTTCAAACACATTTTCACTTGCCGATCTCAGTAGATGAAGAAAGCTAACCCGGATAATTAAAAGATGCATGTCATCCAAATGTGCGGGGGGTTAGGGATCCAGATGAGAGGTAGGAGTACTTTTCCCCCCATGACCTTTCCCGAGTCAGTTAGAGGGTGGCCGTCGACTTGGTTTTACTGGAAAGACATCCCGACCCCTAGTCAGTCGACCGGCCTCCCCCCTTTCACTCTGGAGAGATTCCATCAACCTTCTTCACTGGCTGTAACCGTGGCGGAGAAGGGTGAAGTCGCCATACTGGCCGACGCAGTTATCGCTTTGGTTCAAGGCGGAGTGACGGGTATGGATCTGTTGGAGGTGTTCCTCAATCGATGCATCTAGCCCTTGCAAGCCTGTGACCACCCCATGTGGATGTATTCGGGCCCAGAAGACACTGCTCGAACCCACCTGGAGGAGGTCAGCGAGGAGATGGTGGCCCGGTGGCTTCGGGGCATCACTGGTAACAAGGACAACCCTCGGGGATCTTGCCATTCAACACACAGAACGCACCCGGAGAGGTCAGGAGTTTTTAGTCGAGTGTTTATGTCTTCTTCAATATGTAGCAATCTTGAAATCTGACTGATACTTGTAAGTTGTGTCTTGTAGGTTTTCACCAAGATGTACTCAATGCCGAACGGGGAGCAGCACCAAGAAGGAGTAGAGAGTGATGTGAAAGCGCTGATTTTGAATATGCAAATGACAGCGAGGATGACAGCGAGGACTCTGGCAGCAGCGAGGACGTCGATTTGCCGCCCCGCTCTGAACGAAGGTCCAAACAGTCGTAAGACCCTGCAGGAGGACGTGGCAAAGCAGTTGCGTCGAGTGCGAAGATTCCAGAGCGCACTCGAACTTCAACCCTAGAGCCAACAGAGAAGGCCGCGAAGCAGGCTAAAGTTGCTCCGCCCAAGCCTCGAAAGGCCCTGCCCAGAATCAAGGTGACAGTGCTCGTTGCTTCAACGTAAGTGTTTCTTTTCTTTGTCTTTCGTCACCACTATGGACTTCTTCACTTGCTTGACCGAGTGAAATTTTGGGTTTTCAGGGCTGCTACTTCTGCTACGTCCATGGATATTGACGAGGAGCGGGCCGATGCGGAGACTGCAGACGTGGCCACCTCTCAGGCAGGTATGATACCACACATGCGTTTACATTCTGTCAGCTATTCTTGTTGGTCGACTGAAATCTTACTATCGAGTGTTTGCAGCACGAACAAGTGTTATCCAGCTTCCAGATGATGATGATGAGGACGAGCCCCATAGGAGCACAGGGAGACGGGGCAGAGCTTTGAGCAAGAGGGCACCTGCCAGTAGAGCATCTTGCCCGCCATCTAAGCCTATAGTTCAACAACTTGATGATCCAGTATAGACTACTGTCTCTTTTGCTGATCCTCTGTCGACTGACCAACCCTCAGCGTCGACTGTTCAAACTTCTGGTCCGACAGCACAACCTCAAGCTCCAACCCCACCAGCCACGTCACCATCTCCATCATCAACTCCGTTTGTTATGCATCACGTCCCGAAGGACCAGGTAGGAGCTGCCAAAGAAGCCATGATCCAGGCGGGTCTGATGATGGACAGATTGAAGGTGGTTGTCGGATCACGGGTTCCGGCAGACCCTTAAGGTTCGGACTCTGGGGTGCGCGCGGATATTATGCCCTCTACCTCTCTGTCTCGCAAGGATCTAAACTACAGGACGAACGGCACAAGAGACACAGGGTTTATACTAGTTCGGGCCACCATTGTGGTGTAATACCGTACTCTAGTTTGTGGTGGATGGATTGCCTCTTGGGCTAATGAGGATGAAAAGTACAAGGAAGAACAGCCTCGCGAGGGTCTGTTCTTGGCTAGGGGATGAACTGCTGGGGGAGTTCGATCGCCCTTCTCTCTCTCTAAGTGTATTGCTAGCTCTGTTTGTGGATGCTACGTTCTAGCTGGTTTTTTCTTCCTCTACCCTGGGGGTGGCTAGTCCTATTTATAGGCAAAGGCCCTGGGCCTCTTCCCAAATATTTGAGCGGGAAGGGCGCCAACAATTGGCCAATTCGAAGGGGAACATCTAGTACACTTATCCTGACTAAAGTTGGTCTTCGCCTGCCAAAGGCCCTATGGTGACGCCGTTCTGGGCTCCATGGTGACCTCCTTCCCACCGTTGAACTGGTCTTGGTCTTGTTGCACCAAAATGGGAGCCTTTGCTTGATCCTCTCGCCTGCGCTTGCCCCCTTTGCACCAAACAGGAAAGGGGAACGCTGCGCGGGCTGGCGCCCGCCTGGCACCCTTGGTCGTCATGGCTTGCGTCATGGGCACCTCGCGAGGTACCCTGCCTTGATCTCTCCGCCTCCTCGTGAGCCATCCTGAGGAGGCCGCACCTGAGGTAGCACCGTGTCGTCCGCCTCGCGAGGCTTGGCCCCTCGCGAGGGTCTTGGGTCTTGTGTTGGTGAAGATGGGCCGCGCTGGGCCCCCATTCGAGCCACGCCGCAGGCCGCAGACAGGCAAGTCTGGGGACCCCCGTTCCTAGAACGCCGACAGTAGCCCCCGGGCCCAAGGCGCGCATGGACTTGGCCGTGCTGAAAGGCGAAAGGGCAAGGGCGAAGCGCCGCGGGCCCTAACAGCCTGCGGCCTTGGGCGCCGCGTGGCGGTTGATTGGGCGTGGGCGGTACTGTTTGCCCACACTCCCTTATTTTGCGCCGCTCTAGGTTGCCCCATGGTTGTACACAGCCGCCCCTCTTCCTGTTGCTCGGCTGTCCCTTGTTCTTCCTTCCTTCGAACTCTGACTCTTGCCTCTAATCCCATCTCACATCTCCTCTCTCCCGTCCACCGCCATGGCTCCGACGAAGAAAGAGAAAGGGAAAAAGCCGGCGCCTCCATCTCGCCCGTCGCCGCCGGTGGCTCCCGCCGTCGGCCACTCAATCATACTCAATCTGGAGTGCCTGGACAAGCTCAGTCCTGCTCTGGCCACCGTCTTCAACGAGTGTGGGAGGACGACGGCTTGGCCTACGTCCCACTTCCCCATGGACAGGATTATCACCGAGGTTCACTATTTTGCCGACGCCTTGTGGGCGGGCCTAGTTCCTCCTTTCTCCGATTTCTTCAACGCCGTCCTCACCCATTACCAGATCCACATGATGCATCTGGGGTCCTGAATCCATTGCCCTCCTCTCGGTTTTTGCTTTTGTTTGCGAGGCGCTGATGGGCATCCCTCCTTCTGTTGCCTTGCTGCGCCATTTCTTCTCCTTGCGCCTGGTCGACCCCACTCAATGCTCGGCATGCGTGAACTTCGTAGCTTCGCCCGAAACTGCGGCCTCTGGTATCGACTTCAACCTCCCTCCGCCTTCAGCCGGGTTCCGTGAGCGGTGGTTGTTCATTGATATCGGGGTGCCCAACCCCCTGCTGGTGAAGCCAATTTCGCCTGCTGTACCCAACTCTGGCTGGGGCCAGGAGACGCTCGAGAGCCCCTGGCTCGCCTTCGTCTGGTGCCGCTTCATGATCTTGAGAAAGCTCGGCGTAACGGCGCCCAAGGTGGTGAAGGAGTTCCTATTGCGCCGCATTGCCCCTCTCCAGCGCCATTCTCGTCGAATGTGGGCCTTCAGCGGGCATGATGATCGCATGAGGCTTCAGGAAGAAGACTTGACGCCCGCGATGCTGAGGACGGTGCTCTTGGTCCTGACCGGCGACCCCAACCCGGGCAGCATCCAGCGGGGAGGAGCTTTGATGTACCTCTGCCAGAACAAGAATGACTTCGTGAGGCAGATGCCCCCTTTCGACGAGTGGGGGCTGCGCCCTGCCGGTTTCCAAGTGCCTCGCGAGAACCCCGTGGTGGTGATTACCCTCCCGGTCGGCCTAGGCGAATCCTCCTCAAGTGGTGGAGCAGGGAGGCAGGAGACAGCGGGGTTCGAGAGAGCCACCGATGATGTGACCGCACCTGGCGATGCCCTTGATGGGCCAGCTCCTGAGGCCCGTGCCGCCGAGGCTGCGGGCGAGGTGCAGCCGCTTCCGACGCTTGAGGCCGGGGCTCCTGAGCCCCCGGCCGTGTCCTCTGGCGAGGCAATTGAGTGTGCGTGCCAGGCATGCGTCCTCGAAGCAGGTTGCCTTGGTGCTCCGTCCTCTTCGCGGGTTGATTCATGTGCACCTCTCCTGGGCCACTTCCGTGTGGACTTCGAGGCCCTCCGGAGGACAAGGGAGGCCCTGGGTGACGACTCCCCTTGTCGCCTGCTGAAGCGCCGGAAGTACTTTGCCACCGATGAGTAATCCTTCTCCTCTCCCGGCTCCTGATCCCCTTGTTGCGTCTACTGATCCTTGCTCTGCAGGCCCCTTCCTGCCGAGGTCATGGAGGCCGCTGAGGTGCCGCCTCCCTTGACTTTTTCTCCTCCGCCACCCCCGAGTGCCCCGAGCAGCACGGCCCTTGTGGTCAGGGCGAACGACGGGGTGGACCGTCACGTAGCGCGCGGCGGCCCTTCTGTCCCTGCGATCTCCTTCCGCGGGCCCTCTCTTGGAATCGGCAGCCTGCCATGGGCTTCTCGTCTGGTCGCGGGCTGCGACTGGCTGAGTCACCCCTTGGGCTCTTCTCCTGAGGTCGGGCTGGACTCAGGCCGGGCTTCTGATGCGGCGCGGCCGGCCATCCTGAGGGATCCAGCCCCCCAGCCTCCTGCCCGGGGCCGGAGCGATGGTCCGCGGCCCTCGACGCCTTCTTGGGGCAGATGATGGTGTGGCAGACGTGCTTGAGCGTGCACGGGAGCGCCGTGCCCGTCGCCACGAGTTCCTTCGAAGGGCGAGTGGCGCGGTAGACTTGCTTGGGCAGGAGCTCGCCGATGAAGACGCGCGCCTGGAAGCCGAGGGCCTGCGCCTGGCCGCAGAGAGGCGCGAGCTAGAGGCCGCCGTTGCCCTCGCGCGTCATCAGCACGACCTCGATGACGAAAAGGCGAAGGCGTCGTAGGAGGCTTCTCGGGCGGCTCGATCCCAGGCCGCTGAGGAGGCCCGGAGAGCTGACCGACAGCGAGAAGCAGCAGAAGAACAGACCCGGGAGCTCCTGGCCCGGTGCCGCTCGTTGGAGGAGCAGGCGGAGCTACGCGAGGCGGCCCTTGTGTCGATGAAGTTGGCCTCCGGTGACCCGATTGAGCTTCGGAAGCGCGAGGAAGCCCTGGTGCTGGAAGCTGCCGAACGCTCCCTCGAGTACGAGCGGCTGGAGACGAGGGAGCGCCTGGCGACGCAGGCGGAAGACGATGTTGCCGCGCGAGAGACGCGTGTCTTGGAGGAGGTTGGTCATCGGGTGGCAATGGCGCACCAAGGCCTCGAGCGCGAGTTCGAGAGGAAGCTGGAGGTGATCCGAGTCGAGGCCGAGGGGAGGACCACGGCCTTGAGGGCCTAGCGGGAGGAGGTGACGCGGCGGGACGATGCTTCTCGGGCCGCCCTTGAGGCAGCGCAGAAGGAATCGTCCGCCCTTCGGGCTGAGGTGCTCCGTCTCCGCCAGCGGGTGGAGAAGGCCGAGGCCGTCGAGCGTCAGAATGCCGACGAGATACGCCAGCGGCAAGTCCTGGAGCACGTGCACGGCCCCATGCTCACCACGCTCAGGGAAAGGGCTAACACTGCCCTGGGCAACATCTGTGAGGCAGCCGTTGGCGAGCCGCACATGATCAACTATGCCGGTAACCTGCAGTTCTTCACCGCTGTGGTGACGCAGCTGGAGGCACGGTCGGCCAGGGCCGACAGGTTGGTGGAGGAGAGGAGCCGCGCCCTGCTCGGGCGCGCCTTTTCCCGCGTCTTCAGCCATCTTCAGGACATGGACCCCCACTTCGACTTTGTTGCCGCCGTCGCCCCAGTCCCCCAGGCCGTCCGAGGTGACCTGGCGAATTGGGTGGAGAACAACGTGGATGCTCTCGTCCGGGCCTTCACCTCGGATGACGACGACGTGATCATGGCTGCCGACGAGGGCGGCGTGGTGGATGATCCCGGCGCAGTTGGTGGTGGCGCAGACAACGAAGGCGAGTTCAGCGATGCCAGCGACATCTCAGGAGGCGCTCCCGAGGATGCATCGGGAGACTTGTCATACTGACCATGTACCACTCCCGTCTTTTTACCCTGCATGGATAGAACTCAGGTGTTTGGCCTGACGGTTGTGAGAGCATTTTTGGGAGGGTAAGCCCCTCATGTAAGAACTGGTGTCCATTATATCAGTGGCAGTCAAATCGCGCGCGGGCCCTATGGCAGGCTGGTTTACCTTTGTTCCTCGCTGGCTCCAAGGCTGCCTGCAGGAGGGCGCTGCGCCTTGGGTGTCCTCTAGTTGAGATCTCAGGATGTGGGATCGTTGTTGACGGAAAACTTCACAGGCGTGGGCCTTCTTCACAGGCTCCGGGCCTTCTCCCGAGCAGGACGTCTTCACAGGCATTCGCCTTCTTCACAGCCTCCGGGCCTTTTCCTAAACGCAATGGCTTCACAGGCATTTGCCTTCTTCACAGGCTCTGGGCCTTTTCCTAAACGCAATGGCTTCACAGGCGTTTGCCTTCTTCACAGGCTCCGGGCCTTTTCCTAAACGCAATGGCTTCACAGGCGTTTGCCTTCTTCACAGGCTCCGGGCCTTTTCCTAAATGCAATGGCTTCACAGGCTCCGGGCCTTTTCCTAAACGCAATGGCTTCATAGGCGTTTGCCTTCTTCACAGGCTCCGGGCCTTCTTAGGAAAAGACAACTTCCGCAGTTACCAAAAGGTAATCTCGTGAGGAAGCAACAGCGGCAGTCAGGGCTACGCTCGAGCTAGGCCTGGCCCGACTCGCGAGGGGCTCGCAAGGGGAGGTAGCCGTGGTGAGGCGGTGACCAGAACGCGAGAAATGGTTCGAACGAGACCAAGCACCCCTTCCCCGAACACACGCAAAGCTCAAATTCGAATTCAACTTAAATCCAGTGGGGGAAAAGTTACAACCAAAGGGAAAAGGCAAATGAAAGCAGACAAAAAGCCGCGTCCGGCACCTAATCTAGTCTTGGACGTCTTCTCACCAGCGCGGAGCTAAGTGCTGTCCACTGGGCATGGGAGGGAGCCCCAGGGCCTGAGGCCGGCACCCCTGAGACTCCGGGGCGTGTACAGCCCCACTCATTATTACGTGAGAGTGTCACGGGGCGGCGAGCTTCACAGGCACTGGGCCTTCTTCACAGGAACCGGCCTTGCTTCATATCGCCAGATGAGGGCCCCGCCTTGCGCCACACTCTAGTGCCACCAACGACGACCGAAAACCAGGACGCCGTCGTTGGGGTAGAGCGGTCACTAGCGGTTCCCCCGACGACCACGGGTCCTCCGCCAGGGGCAGGCCCTCAGGCGCCTCCCCAGCGGAGGGCCTACCTTCTAAGAACACCTTGCTCCGGATGCCGCGGTGGTGATGTAGGATCCCTGCCCCTCTCCTGCAGCCCCCTGCGTCCTCCTCCCGAGGGGTAGGAGGCCGCGGGAGCGGGGCGGCTGCTCGCTGCGTCGACCTGCACCTCCTGTGACCCATGATTAGCGTACGCCTGCTCTTGAGGAATTAACGGTACCCGATAGTTGTCGCCTCCAGCATGGCCAACGGAGCCGTCCTGGGGCTCCTGGAAGGGCTCGGCCTCTGGCGTCTCGTCTCCCCAGCTGGGGCTGAAGAGTGAGCCCTGCTCGCCCTCGTGAGCGTGCCCTTGGTCCATCATGTGAGGCACGTATTCTTCTGGCGCTGCCACCCCGAATGCTGTGCTGTAGTGCTCCATGCGCCATGTGGCGTTGCTTGACGTGCCCACCACAGGGTGGTAGCGCGGTTGCCCGCTGGCGCCGGACATGGTGATGACGATGCGACGGGAGGCGGAGCGGTAGGGAGGCAAATTCCGGCGCACCCCTACCTGGCGCGCCAAATGTCGGATCACGGGTTCCGGGAGACCCTTAAGGTTCGAACTCTAGGGTGTGCGCGGAGATTATGCCCTCTACCTCTCCGTCTCGCAAGGATCTAAACTACAGGACGAACAACACAAGAGACACAGGGTTTATACTAGTTCGGGCCACCATTGTGGTGTAATACCCTACTCTAGTTTGTGGTGGATGGATTGCCTCTTGGGCTCATGAGGATGAACAGTACAAGGAAGAACAGCCTCGCGAGGGTTTGTTCTTGGCTAGGGGATGAACTGCTGGGGGAGTTCGATCGCCCTTCTCTCTCTCTAAGTGTGTTGCTAGCTCTATTTGTGGATGCTACGTTCTAGCTGGTTTTTTCTTCCTCTACCCTGGGGGTGGCTAGTCCTATTTATAGGCAAAGGCCCTAGGCCTCTTCCCAAATATTTGAGCGGGAAGGGCGCCAACAATTGGCCAATTCGAAGGGGAACATCTAGTACACTTATCCTGACTAAAGTTGGTCTTCGCCTGCCAAAGGCCCTGTGGTGACGCCGTTCTGGGCTCCATGGTGACCTCCTTCCCACCGTTGAACTGGTCTTGGTCTTGTTGCACCGAAATGGGTGCCTTTGCTTGATCCTCTCGCCTGCGCTTGCCCCCTTTGCACCAAAGAGGAAAGGGGAATGCTGTGCGGGCTGGCGCCCGCCTGGCACCGTTGGTCGTCATGTCTTGCGTCATGGGCACCTCGCGAGGTACCCTGCCTTGATCTCTCCGCCTCCTCGTGAGCCATCCTAAGGAGGCCGCGCCTGAGGAAGCACCGTGTCGTCCGCCTCGCGAGGCTTGGCCCCTCACGAGGGTCTTGGGTCTTGTGTTGGTGAAGATGGTCCGCGCTGGGCCCCCATTCGAGCCACACCGTAGGCCGCAGGCAGGCAAGTCTGGGGACCCCCGTTCCCAGAACGCCGACAGTGGTGTTTGACACCAGCAAGGCCGCTTACGACGCCAGCTCTGCGCTCCAAACCAATTTCTGAGTATGTGGGATTGTAAGTTGATTTCCGATTGGCTTTCTAGCTTGACTCTTGCTCTGTTACGATATGCTACCTGAAAGTTGCTGCTTTATTATTCGTAAGATGTCCATGGATGTGCGTTTTGGAACTTTTAATGTGCATCTATCATGGGTCTGTGCCTTGCATTTGTACACCCACTGGGTGTTTTCTCTTAGCTATTTAGCTCTTCCACTCGAGTTAGACAAATCATGTCGAGTGGGTTTGAGTGGGTTCTTGGTTCGGTGGGGGAACGCTGAGTGCACCCACTGGGTGTAGTCCCCGAGACCGCTATCGACTGCGGGTAGTCGACGGTGGTCTGAACTTGCTCTTTTTTTTACTTCTTCCACTCGAGCTGGGCAGACCGTGCCAAGTGGGAAATCGAACCAGTGGGGGCACGCTAAGTGCACCCACTGGGTGTAGTCCCCGAGACTGCTATCGAACGTTTGATTCGGAGGTAGTTTAAGAACTCTTTGGCCACGGCAAACTGAACTTGCTCTTTTTTACTCGAAATTAGTTGGCCTCTTGTTCCTGTCGACTGATTTGTCTTTTTGTTGATTGTAGAAATCTTGTGAACTTGGGACCCAGTATGCTGCTTTGGAGAAGGAGAAGATCCAACTCAAACTTGACGTGGATCTTGCCAATGAGAATTTGAAGAAGGCTTATGACGAAGTGGCAATCCTGGGAGGTAACCACTTGTTGACTGTACGCCTCGTTATTTTTTTTCTTTCCCATCCTTTGAACCGAGTGATTCCACTCGTACAGATGTGCGTAGTGAAAACCATCAACTCCAAGCTCGTCTGAGGAATGTAATTTCTTTAAACAAAATGAAGCAGGCCTTGGAGCAGAACGACATTGATCTTGCGGGGGCGCAGAAGACTGCGTGTGAGAAGACTGAACTAGCTGACAGGAAGCTAGCTTCAGTCGGCAAATTGGAGGACGAGAATGCCAAACTGAAGACCGCCATTGACAAGGCGAAGAAAGAAGTTGTGCAGCTGAAGGAGGAGAAGGTGGTCCCGGCTGACAAAGTAGATGCACTCACTTGGAAAAGGGATGACTTGGAGGTCTATTTGGGAGGTCTTGCCAAGAAGATGTTCCTCATGCTCGAAGGTACTTTTCCTCATCTGACTGGATTCAGAAAACTCCTTCACAATGTCGCTGCCAATTCATTACTTTTCTCTCCATGCAGAGTTCTGCCAGAATTTCGAGGAGGAAACCGGGGGGATCGAAACGGGATTGGACCCCATCAACTCTCCTGTCAAGGATGAAGCTGCCATGAATGTGCTGCGACTAGAATCTCGCCTTGCCAGCATGTTGGACTACATTGCACGACTGAAAGTTGCACTGTTGCTGATAGACAAGGAGCTATGGCCAGAAGATGTGCTTCGGAATGACCTCGAGTCACTGATGACTTGACCCAATGAAATCCCCGACCGAGTGCTAGCATGGAAAAAATCTGCTGCTCGTTGTGGTGCTGATGTAGCTCTGTCACTCGTTCGTGTTCACTGCAAGGACACCAAGGAAGAAAAGCTGAAAGCCCTTCAGGTGGCAAACACCAAGAAGCTTCAGTTTCAGTCTTTCATGTAGACCTTCATTGACGCAGCCACTCGCATCGCAGACGGTATTGACTTGGACACCTTTTTCGAGCCAGCTAGTCCCCCTCCCGCCGAGTGAAAAACTTGATGATTTGAACACATTTTCCTCAGAATGTCGAGTGATTATGTAACCGTTAAACTCTTTTCGGGCCTGACGCCCGAGTACTTTTGCTGGGGTGGATGCCGACATTCACCGTGGATCCATTGACCTTCTTGGTGACTATCACCTTGCTGGATTTATCCAAACTTGGTTATTTTATCTGAATGCAGTTTTCTAGCCTCCAATGTGCTTGGATTTTTTAAATTTAGGGGAAGCTGGTTCGCCGCTAAGCCCCCGAGTGGGAGGATCGCTCTCCACTCGGAGTACGTTTTGTAACGTAGGCGAGTACGGGATCGCAGCTAAGCCTCCGAGTGAGAGGGTTGTTCTTCACTCGGAGTATTTTTGAAACTTAGGCAAATCTGGTTCGTAGCTAAGCCTCTGAGTGGGAGGATTGCTCTCCACTCAGTGTAGTTTTTGTAACTTAGGCGAGTAGATCACAGCTAAGTCTCCGAGTGGGACGATTACTCTCCACTCGGAGTAGTCTTTGTAACTTAGTCGAAACTGGTTCGCCGCTAAGTCCCCGAGTGGGAGGATCGCGCTCCACTCGGAGTAGTTTTTGTAACTTAGGCGAATCTAGTTCGCAGTTAAGCCCCCGAGTGGGAGGATCGCCCTCCACTCGGATTATGTTTTGAAACTTAGGCGAGTACGGGGTCGCAGCTAAGCCCCCGAGTGGGAGGATCGCTCTCTACTCGGAGTATGTTTTAAGTATGTTTTGAAACTTAGGTGAGTACGGGGTCGCAGCTAAGCCCCAGAGTGGGAGGATCGTTCTCCACTCGGAGTAGTTTTTGTAACTTAGGCGAGTACGGGTTCGCAGTTAAGCCCCGAGTTGGAGGATCGCCCTCCACTCGGATTATGTTTTGAAACTTAGGCGAGTACGGGGTCGCAGCTAAGCCCCTGAGTGGGAGGATCGCTCTCCACTCGGAGTATGTTTTGAGACTTAGGCGAGTACGGGGTTGCAGCTAAGCCCCCGAGTGGGAGGGTTGCTCTCCACTCGAAGTATGTTTTGAAACTTAGGCGAGTACGGGGTCGCAGCTAAGCCCCCGAGTGGGAGGATTGCTCTCCACTCGCAGTAGTTTTTGTAACTTAGGCGAGTACGGGATCGCAGCTAAGCCTCTGAGTGGGAGGATTGCTCTCCACTCGGAGCATGTTTTGAAACATAGGCGGGTACGCGGTCGCAGCTAAGCCCCCGAGTGGGAGGATCGCTCTCCACTTGGAGTAATATTTGTAACGTAGGCGAGTACGGGATCACAGCTAAGCCTCTAAGTGGGAGGATTGCTCTCCACTCGGAGTAGTTTTGAAACTTAAGCAAAACAGGTTCGTGGCTAAGCCACCCACTAGGGGATTTGAACACACGTTTTTGTGAAAATAATCATTAGGAGACTGCAGAAACATGTCTTGGCAAACAGACTGAATGTACTCTTATTACAACTCGACGATCCGAGTGTTTAAGTATAAAAGCGACGGAGCAGATCCGCATTCCAAGAGCGCGGATTGTCTTTCTTCTTGACTACATTGTAATGATTATATTCCCCGTTGTGGAGCACCTTGGTGACGATGAAGGGGCCTTCCCAAGTAGGGGAGAGCTTATGAGGTCGTTACTGATCCACTCGGAGCACAAGGTCTCCTTCTTGAAATGCTCGAACTTTGACGTTTCGGGCATGTAATCGACAAAGGTCTTGCTGATAAATGGTTGACCAGATCAAGGACATCTCTCACTCTTCCTACAGAAGATCTACGACATCTTGACGTGCTTGCTCTGCTTCGGCTTCTGAGAAGAGTTCCACTCGGGGTGCATTGTGGAGCAACTCACTTAGAAGCACGGCTTCAGCCCCATATACCATGAAGAAAGGGGTTCGATCAGTCGATCGATTGGGAGCTGTCCTCAATCCCCACAGAACAGACAACAATTCAGTCACCCAATTCCCGGCCGCATGCTGAAGGTCGCGCATCAACCGGGGTTTCTGCCCTTGGAGGATCAAACCATTTGCTCTTTCCGCTTGCCCATTCGACTGCGGGTGTGCAACGAATGTGTAATCGACCTGAGTGCCTTGGGAAGCGCAGAATGCTCTGAACTCATCAGAATCAAAATTTGAGCCGTTGTTTGTGATGATGTTGTGTGGAACTCCATATCGAAACACCAACTTTCTGATGAAACTGATGGTTGTGATTGAGTCTAGGCTCTTGATAGGCTTTGCTTCAATCCACTTGGTGAATTTGTCGACTGCCACGAGCAAATGAGTGAAACCACTTCTGTCGGTCCTTAGTGGCCCGATCATGTCCAGCCCCGACATGGCAAATGGCCAGACGAGTGGAATAGTTTTCGAAGCTGATGCAGGCTTGTGGGACATGTTCGAGTAAAACTGGCAACCTTCACATTTCTCAACTATCTCTTTCGCCATTTCATTGGCTCATGGCCAGTAGAATCCCGCTCGGTATGCTTTAGCCATGATGGTCTGTGAGGACGCATGGTGACCAAAGGTCCCTGAGTGAATCTCATTCAAGATTAGTCGACCTTCTTCTGGAGAGATACATCACTGAGCTACACCAGTAACACTTTATCTGAAAAGTTGTCTGCCTATAAATGTGAAGGCTTTCGACCTGCGGACGATCTGACATGCTTCAACTTCATTCTCTGGATGCTCCTGCCTGAGAAGATATGCAATATACGGCACCGTCCAGTCGGGGGTGATTACCAAAATCTCCATGATCAGGTCGACTACTGCTGGCACTTCGACCTCAGTCGGATTGGTAGCACTTATTGGTTGTGGGGGCTCCTCTGTAAAGGGATCTTCTTGCCCTGATGGGGTGTGGAGATGCTCCAAGAATACATTACTAGGAATAGGCTTCCGAGTGGAACCTATTTTCGCCAGATCATCAGTTGCTTGATTCTTGAGTCGGGGTATGTGGTGGAGCTCCAACCCTTCAAACTTCTTCTCCAATTTCCTTACTACATTATAGTATCCAGTCATGGCAGGGCTCCTGATATCCCACTCCTTCATAACCTGATTAACCACCAAATCTGAGGTGCTATAAACCATCAGGCGACAGACGCCGAGTGAGATGACCATATGTAATCCATACAGAAGTGCTTCGACTCAGCTTCATTGTTGGAGGAATCAAAGTGAATTTGGAGGACATAACTGAGTTTGTCGCCTCTTGGAGACACTAGGACCACTCCAGCACCAGAAACGTTCAACATCTTAGATCTATCAAAGAACATGGTCCAGTGTTTTGAGTGAACTTGAGTCGGCTGCTGTTGCTCAATCCACTCGGCCAAGAAATCTGCAATTGCCTAAGACTTAATTGCCTTTTTTCTTCAAACTAGATATCTAGAGGGAGAATTTCTATTGCCCACTTAGCCACTTGACCGGTTGCATCTCGATTGTTCAAATTTTTTGAAGATGGAGCATCGCTGACGACTAAAACCGAGTGGTCTGCAAAGTAATGTGCAACTTTCTTCGTGGTCAAATAAATTCCGAAGACAAGCTTCTTGTAATGTGGATACCTTTGCTTGGATGGAGTCAAGACTTCAGGAATGTAATACACTGGGCATTGAACTTTATAGGCCTTGCCTTCTTCCTCTCGCTCGAGTGGGAGCATTGTGTTGACAACATGTAAAGTGGCTGCAATATATAACAATATAGGCTCTTTGCTGACTAGGGCATCAAGCACCGGCTGGGTGGAAAGCAGGGCTTTGAGCTCTACAAATGCTCCTTCAGCTTCAGGAGTCCACCCAGATGTATTAGACTTTTTCATCAGTCGTAAAGAGGTAATGCCTTTTCACCGAGACAAGAAATGAATCGACTCAATACAGCCAAACAACTCATAAGCTTTTGAACATCATGCACACGTACAGGGCGTTTCATTCAGAGAATTGCTCCAATTTTTCTTGGTTTGCAACAATCCCTTGTTCGGAAACAAGAAACCGAGTAACTTTCCACTTGGGACTCCGAATGTACATTTGGACAGATTGAGCTTGATGTCATATCTTCTGATATTGGCGAAGGTTTCAGCGAGGTCAATCAGCAGGTCAGAACTCTTAAGTGACTTGACCACGATATCATCCATGTATGATTCCACGTTCCGACTGATCTGAGTGAGCAGGCACTTCTGGATCATGCGCATAATGTGGCGCCAGCATTCTTGAGACCAAAAGGCATGGTGACATAGCAAAACACCCGAATGGGGTGATGAAGGTTGTTTTTATTCCATCGGGTCCATACAATCAGATCAGATGATACCCAAAATATGCATCCATAAAAGACAAACGCTCACACCTCACAGTTGAGTCGACATTCTTATCAATGTGGGGGAGAGGGAAATGGTCTTTCGGACAGGCCCGATTGATATGCTTGAAATCTATACACATACGAAGTGAATCATCTTTCTTAGGGACCATGACGATGTTGGCGAGCAACTCGGAGTGGTATATCTCACGGATGAACTCAGCTGCCAGGAGCCGAGCCACTTCCTCACCAATCGCCTTCCTTTTTCACGGCGGATTGCCGGAGATGCTCTTTGATGGGTTTTGCTTTTGGGTCAACACGCAAACGGTGCTCAGTCAGACCCCTGGGTACACCTGGCATGTCCGATGGTTTCCATGCAAAGATGTCTCAGTTCTCACGGAGGAACTGGATGAGTGTGGCTTCCTATTTGTTGTTGAGTGTCGTTAAGATGTGGGTTGGAGCAGCAGTGGGGTCTTCCGGGTGAATGTGGACTGGCTTCATCTCGCCCGCCGACTAAAATGCGGACTCCAAAGCAGGCTTCTTCGATCGCAACAAATCACTCGGATCAGCATTTTTCTTGTATTCCTCCATCTCTACTGCTGCCATTTGCTCATCAGCAATTTTGGAGCATTTTTTTAAGGCACTCCTCTGCTCTCTGCATATGTCCCGTGACTGGGATCACACCTTTGGGTCCAGGCATCTTCAACTTGAGATACACGTAACATGGTCGGGCCATGAAACGAGCATATGCGGGTCTGCCCAGAATAGCATGATAGGCACAGTGGAAATCCACCACCTCAAACATCAACTTCTCCTTGAGGAAATTCTTGGAATAACCAAAAACCACATCAAGAGCAATCTGCCTAAGTGACTTCACTTTCTTCCTTGGGATGACACTGTGGAACTGCGTTTGGACATCAAAATGCCCATCCCTTGAAGGGTCTCAACATACAGAATGTTCAGACCACTGCCACCATCCATAAGAACTTCAGTCAGTCGGGTGCCCACAATGACTGGGTTGACCACCAACTCTTGTCGCCAGGGGGTAGCAACATGCGCTGGGTGATCTGACTGGTCGAATGTAATGGGAGTCTTCGACCACTTCAAGTACGTCGTAGTTGCCGGAGCAACCATATTCACTTCTCGGTTAATGACTTTCAGTCGACTTTTGCTTTCGACATCAGAAAAAATCACCAAGGTAGCATTGACCTTAGGGTAACCATCATCGTCCTCTTTCTCTTCATCCTTATCTGTCTTTCCCACTGGGCTGACCCTCTCGGAACTGTTGAATCAGGAGTCGGCACTGTTGAGTGGTATGCTTGGGTTGAATCAAGTTACCTTCTTCATCTTTCTTCGTGTGAATATAACACGGCAAATCCAGGACGCCCTAGCCTGACTGATCTTTCATCTTCTTGGGCATCCACTTCCCCTTGGTTTTCCTTTAAACATTCCTTGTGCATTCAAGACTGTAGCTTCAGTAGGACCTATAGGTTCAGCTTTACGCTTTTGCTTCCGACTGGGATTTCCACCTCCGGTGTCTTGGTCGAATGGTTTCACCTTGCCATTGCGGAGTTAGTCTTCCTCTTCGCCGTTAGCATACCGAGTGGCTATTTCCACCATTCGGCTCAGAGACATGTCTCCGGAACGACCAAACTTCAGGACAAGCCCTCTATATCGGACGCCCTCCTTGAAGGCGCAAACTTCCTGGTGCTCTGGCACATTCTCTACCACATGGTGGAGGGTAGTCCATATCTGGATGAAGTCTCTCAAAGTTTCATTCGGCTTTTGAACACAGTGCTACAATTCAGTCAGCCCAGCAGGTCGCTTGCAGGTGCCCTCGAATGTCTTGATAAACACTCAGGCTAAATCTTCCCAACAGAAAATATTTCCAGGGGCCAACTGATTCAACCAAGCTCTGGCCGAGCCTTCAAGCATCAAGGGGAGGTGCTTCATGGCTACATCATCATTGCCTCCACCAATCTGCACCACCACTCGATAGTCTTCCAACCACGTGTCGGGCTTTGACTCGCCAGTGAACTTACTCACGCCCATAGCCAGTCTGAAGTTGGGCGGGATCTCAGCTGCTCGGATAGCTCTTCTGAAACACTCGGGCCCAAAGACAAACACCCTATTTCTAGTCGGTCGATCTATGTCCAACCCTTCTCTGTTAGCTCTGCCTCTGTCAACGAAGCCCTAAACGAGGAGTGACCTCGCAAAGAACCCAGGCTCTCTTGGATCGACTGGAGCTCTCCGCTTGTCACCATACGGGCGTATGTCGTCATACCGCCGGGGCGCGTATGACCCGCCCCTCCGAGGGGGCGTAGTCACTCGACGGTGGTCATCACGGGGATATTGAGGGTCGAACTATCTGTTGCCTCGACCAAGGTACTGGTCCTGGCAGTAACCACGATCTTCACGCCATGGAGGCGATCTCGGGCTATGTGTCAGATGTGGGGTTCCGGCAAACCCTTAAGGTTCGAGCACTGGGTGCGCACGAAGTCTCTCCTTCCTACCAATCTACGCTCTGGCTCGCTAAGATCTCACGCACAAACTCGACGAACTCGCAACACAGAGAGACATGAGGTTTATACTGGTTCGAGCCACCATTGTGGTGTAATACCCTACTCCAGTGTGGTGGTGGTGGATTGCCTCTTGGGCTGATGATGAATAGTACAAGGGAAGAACTGCCTCGTGAGGTTGAGGTGTTCTTGAGCTAAAGTGGATGGGAATGATCTGAACCAGCTCTCGATCAGTGTCCTCCTACTATGGTGGCTACTCCTATTTATAGAGGCCCTGGTCCTCTTCCCAAATGTTGAGCGGGAAGGGAGCCAACAACGGCGGGCGAATTCGAAGGGATACAGCTAGTACAAGCTATCCTGACAAAAGCGGTCTTCGCCTGCGAAAAGCTCTGGGGTGACGCTGTCTTGGGCTCCACGATGACCTCCGCCTTGCCGCCCTCCTGGTCTTCGTCTCGTTGCACCAATATGGCAACCTTTGCCGGATGCCTCGCTACTCTTCGCCCGCGCTGGCCTCCTTAGCACCAAAGAGGAAATAAGGACGCTGCACGCACCGGCGCCCGCCTCGCACCATTCGTCATGGCTCACGTCACGAGAGCCTCGTGAGGTTTGCCCCGCCTTGATATCTCCGCTCCTCGTGAGCCTGCCTGGCTAGGCCGCTCCAGAGGAGGTCTTGTGTCGTCCGCCTCGCGAAGCTTGGACCCTCGCGAGGGTCTTGGGTGCCATGTTGACGAAGATGGGCCGTACGGTCTGCTGCTTGGCCACGCCGTGGGCCGCAGGCAGGCAAGTCTGGGCACCCCCGTTCCCAGAACGCCGATAGTAGCCCCCGGGCCCAAGGTGCGCTCAGGCTTGGCTTTGCGGTGAAGCCAAGGGTCAAGTTCAGAGCACTGCGGGCCCCAAAATCCTGCGGCCTCGGTCGACGTGTGGCAGTTGATTGTACGTGGGCGTCTCCACTTCCCCATGATGCCTTGGCAACTGCTTGCCCTGACAAAGGCTGGCGCGGGCAGTTCTTTCCTTCATTGCTTCTTCCTTGCCTCGCTCCAGGTCCCCTTTCTCGCTCTTCACCGCCGCTATCTCCAGATCTGCTCCACCCTTGCTCTGCTTCTGCCGCCCATGGCGCCGCGCAAGGTCAAGTCTTCCTGGGCACTGGCTTGGTATGAGCCGGCCCTCGAAGCGCCCACCGTTACGGAGAAGAGCCTCGCCTCCGTGCGCTTGCTGACAGCGGACGAGAGTAATGAGTGGGGGAAGACGGAGCTCCGGCTTGCCTCCGACGAGCCGGATCCTGATGGGAGCACCTTTTTCCCCTTCTTCTCGAGCAGCGTCGCTGTTGTGTTGGTCCCTCCTTTTTTCGATTTCTTTTATGAAGTCCTCGACCACTATTGTTTGCACGCGTTGCATCTCCATCCTAATTTTGTCCTCCTCCTGTCCATCTTTGCCTACTACTGTGAGGCATACCTGGGCGTCGTGCCATCCGTGGCGCTCTTGCGCCATTTCTTATTCCTCCGTGTCAGCGGCGAGCACATCACCAGATGCGCTAATTTCGCCGTCTGTGGCAAGGCCAAATCGATCTCAAGCATAGGCAAGAGGGCCGACAACATCCGATCCAAATGGGTCATGATGGATGCCCAGCGCGCCGACCCGCGTCTGACGCTACCAACAGCGGCCCCTCCTCCCAACTCTGGGTGGCCCAAGGCGGAGCTTGTCGACGAGCGGGCGTCGTTGGTGTTGGGGCAGATGATGACTGACCTAAGGCCGGGTAACGCAAGGGCGGCCAAGGTGACGGGGGCGATGCTCCTGAGGGAGTTCCTGATGCTATGGGTTGCCCCTCTCCAGGCGCGCGCGCCCCCTGTGGGAGCTCGAAGAAGGGGGAAACAAGACCCGCCTAAGGCCGGGGGACCTGCCCGACGATGAATTGGATGCCGTCCTATGCCTCATAATCGGGGACAACTAGGAGTACCCGCCTACTGCCTTTGTCCCCTTGTTTCAGCGCAGGGATCAGGAGGAATTCGTCGCCTCCAGGCCGTGACGCGCGCGGGCTGGTGCCGCCAACGCTTCCCGGAGCTCCTTCGGCATAGAAACCGGTGGAGGTGTCTTCTGGTGAGTCCTACGGCGAGGGAGGAAGAGGAGGACTCGGAGAAGACTCTGGAAGAGGTGGGGGAGACATCCCCCCTGAGAAAGGCCGAGATTCTCCGCGCCCTTCCTGATGATGCTGAGGCCGACGCCTTCCAAGGGGAGAGCGAGCAACCCCTCATCCGACGAAGGGTAGGTCGTCGCTGGTGGCCCGCGACGCCGCCCCATCCTGGCATCTTCTGGGGCGGGTTCTGGTTCTGTCTCTACCCCGCGTGGCGCCGCCGGAGCCCGGACGCCTACTCCTAAGGTCCCGACACTGTCAGGCTTCAAGCTTCCCAAGCGGTCGGTGGAATACATCGCGGTGGGTCGGTAAGTGTCTTAAGCTTCGCATGTCCCTTGTTTGCACTCATTGTTTCCTGATGCTCGCCCCTGGTTGATCAGGCCAACATCTTCGGTGAAGAAGAGGAAGGAGGATACGGTGGCGGTGCCTCCCTCTGCAGGGAAAGGAGGCAGCAGCGCCCGCATCTCCCCAGCCCAGTCGTCCTCGCGGGACCAAGAGGAGCATCGCCATGTGGAGTCAGCCCCCATGGCCCTGCTGGCTACGGAGGTGCCAGTACTTGGCGCGGTTGACGAGGTCCCAGCTGCTCCGGAACCCGCGGTCTCCCAAGCCCTGGTGATGATGTTGCTTCCTGCTACTGATGCATCTCCACTTCCTGGTCCTTCTGCCCCTGCTGCCGTCTTGGAGCGTGCCCTTTCGGAGATGACCCAGCTGCAGGCGGATGTTCTGAGTGCGGACCCGCGCCTGGTGGCCGGGCGTCTGGAGCTGGCCTCTGGCTGGCTTCACTCCGATCTGGCAGTCCGCGCGGCGCTGGGCCAGGCTGTTGCGGCTTCCAAGAAGGAGAAGCAAGTAGCCACCAACGCTTCAGCCGATCGTGAGGCGGCGCTAAAGGACGCCAAAACCGCCCGTGACCACTGACAAGTGCTGGAGGGCGAGCTGTAGAGCCTGCGCGACAAGCACGCCGAATAGGTGCGCTACCGCCAAGCGAAGGAGGAGGAGATGAAAGCCCGAGAGGAAGCCGTCAAGAACCGTGATGCTGAGCTGGCGGAGCTGGGAAGAAGTAGGCCGTCGAGCGCAACCGGTTGGCAGAGTTGGAGCAGAAGATGGGGACGAGGGAGGCTGATCTTGATGATAAGGCGCGAGTCCTTGCCGAAGACCACGTGGCCTTCGCCGATCTCGAGAAGAGGTCGCGCAAGGCGCTGAAGATACTCTACGAGCACGGCCTGGAAAAGCCACTGGACACCGACGAGGACGGCCTCGCCCGGCTGCTTCCTCTCATTGTGAAGGTGCTCGAGGAGGTTGTTGACGGCCTCGGTCCCATGTTGGAGGAAGAAGCTCGTGTCCTGTCTTCAGCTGCACTGACTCGCGTCTTCATCCATCTGCACCTCCGCGACCCCAATGCTCGCCTTGACGAGCTGCTGGAGCCTGTGGCTGAAGATCAATACGAGGCGGCCGCCGCCGCCGTGGAGGATCAGGTGGGGGCCTTGCTGAGGAGGTTCCGCCGCTTCGTCTCCGCTCCTCTGTCCAGCATCGTCGATCTTGTGGCTGGTGATGAAGACAAAACCGCTCACGAGGGAGCGCCTTCTGCAGGCGACGCCTAGAGGTGACCTGCGGCTATTCTTCCCGTTTCATTCTTGCAACATGTATCAGGCCTCGTCGAGGCGTTTAGACTTTTCATTTGGTATTGTGAAAACAATATGCTTGTAATATTTGCTTTGAGATTTTGCGATTTCCTTCCTATTTGCTTTGCGTTCTGCGTCGGCAGAGCCCGGCCCTGCGCATACCTCAACCGCCATTGGGCCGACCGGAGACCAGGACGGACCAAGGAGTGAGGGGCTACGTGACTAGTTAGGCTCCTGAGTCGCGATGCTCAGGAGTCCCCCTTGACGCGCAAACAGCATATAGGGAGAGTTCATGGGGGTAGATTAATGTTCTACATCGGCAGAGCCCGGCCCCGTGCATACCTCAACCGCCACTGTGCCGACCGGAGACTAGGACGGACCAAGGTGTGAGGGGCTACGTGACCAGTTAGGCTCCTGAGTCGCGATGCTCAGGAGTCCCCCTTGACGTGCAAACAATTCCCATACCTGCCCTCGCCGAGGCCTCGGGAGGGGCGCGCGATGCCCAGGTCCGGGGGACCTGGTTAGGTGGCGTGCGCTTGGGCGTGACCAGAGTGCAACCCCGTGCCCAGCCCCCATGCGCGGCTTTCCCGAGGGGAGGCGTTGCGGTAAGGCTGGGCGCTGAGCTCTGGGCTCCCTGAGGTTGGCACGACCGTGGGGTCGCCCTCAGTTGTTTATCACCAGCGCGGAGCATAGTGCTTCTGCTTGTGCATGGGCATAGCCGCTCCTCGGCAGTGTCATCAGCCAGCGCGGAGCATGGTTCTTCCACTTGGGCGTGGGATGGGGCCCCCCTCCGGGAGGATCCCCCGGGGCGTGTACAGCCCCGCCCTGACACGTGGCTTGCACGGCAGGGCTGCGAGGTGTATCTGGGCACTCGTGAGCCAGCGCAGGACTCACGAGGCCCTACCTCAAGGTGGGTTGCGCCTGGTCTTGAGTCTCGGTGATTGTATGTTCCTGCAAGGCGATTAGATGCAAGCACTCTACGTCCTCAGGTCCCGGCCCTCGAGCGAGCTCAGCCGCCGCTGGTATGCCAGGTCGCGATGCCGTGGTCAAGGCCAGGGGTGAGGGCTGGAGAGCCAGTAAGAGCTCCTGAGTCACGGTGCTCAGGAGCCCCCCTTTTAACGTGCAAGCGGGTTGCATGAGACAAACAGACTTGCTGTGGGCGGCAACCGAGCAGGCGATAGCCGCTGGCAGGTTAAGCACGCAGAGCAAATCAACTTGTATAAATGCAGGAAGATACATGCCACCAGGTCTGGCCCGAGCGGCTTTGGGGATGATGCAGCCCGAGGGGCGCCCCTAGCAAGGTAAGCTAAAGACTTGAGCAAAAGGGATACATGCTGCAGGGACGGACCCACACGGCCTGGGAATAATGCAGCCCGAGGGGTGCTCCCAGCTAAACGAGCTTGGATGATGTCACCTGGTTCTGTAGACGATATAGAGTTGGTGCAGCTGAAGCCGTGTGTTGAAGAAATGACTCCTCATGAGCCACCGGGGCCCTGGGCCTCGGGAGGCTCTGGGGGATCGGGAGGCTCCCGGAAGACCGTCTCCATCTCCTCCACGACGACATGGTACCTGGCCTCCTGAGCCGCCAGGACGTGTCGCATGTTGCACTGATAGGCCGACGCCACGCTCGGCAAGCCGAAGGTCATGCGAACGTAGCTGTGCGGCGGGCCCTCATAGCGTCCCACACGCGATGGCCAGAAGCGCTCCTGAGATGCAGCCCTGTTGAGCCTTGGAACATCGACGCAGACGCGCAGCCCAGCATCCTCGCCTGGATGGGGAGCTGCGCCTTGTGGGCGGCTGTCGCCGCACACGGCTCTTGCTTCTTGCAGTTCCTGGATGGTCTTGGTGATGAACTCCTGGGTGGTGGGCACTCCTTGCCCTATGCTCTCCTGAGGGATACGTGCTGCGAAGCACGCCTCCAATTGGTGCCCAAGCGCCTCCCTCGTGATGTTGGCAATGTCTAAGGCCCTCCAGAAGAGAGCCCTCGAGCCTTGCCCGAAGAGGGCGCCGGGAGCGCCTTCCTATGCGACGGAGGGAGGCACCCCTGGAGCGGGCGCTGGTCCTGATGAGGCTCCTGCCATGATGCCAACTTCCTGAGGTCCTGCATGGCGCGGCTGGTTCTTCTTGGGGATGGTCTCCGGAGGGCCTTCACTTCTACTGTCGGGGTCAACCATTGTTGCGGCTTGAAAGGCGCGCTCAAGAGAGCACACCACATCCCTCTCTTAACACGGGACCGTGATGATCCCTCCGCTTCCTGGCATCTTGAGAACATTGTAGCCGTGATGAGTGACTGCCATGAACTTGGCCAGGGCTGGATACCCGAGGATGGCGTTGTACGGCAGGCGGATGTGCACGACGTCGAAGTCGATGAGCTCAGTGCGGTAGTTGTCGCGCTTCCCGAAGCTGACGGGCAGGCGGACCTGCCCTATCGGTGTGGTGGAACCGTTGGTCACTCCTGAGAAAGGCCTGGTTGGCAGGAGCTGCTCATATGGCACTTGGAGGTTGTCGAACTTGTCAATGGACAGGACGTTGAGCCCTGCGCCACTGTCGATGAGGGTCTTGGTGACTAGCACATTGCTGATGACTGGGGAGCACAGCATAGGGCGGGCGCCAGCGGTGGCTGCACACTTGAGCTGGTCTGCCGAGTTGAAAATGATGGCACATTGGGACCACCTGAGCGGGCGCGTGGCCTCGAGCTTGGGGAGCACGGTGTTCACCTCGCGAGCGAACTGTTTGAAGATGCGCTGAGAGGCCGGTGCCTGGGCACCGCCCAAGATACAGGCGATCGTGTGCGGCTCCTGGAAGCCCCCAGCCCCCTCGTCCTGGTGATGGTCGTCGTTCCTTCTTGGCGGCGGCAGCGGGGGAAGACCGGTATTGCCCTGGGGGCGATCCTCATGAGGCGGGTCCCTCCAGGTGCCCTCGCGAGGTTGGTCCTGCCAGCGATCCTCACGAGGCCGGTCGAGACACTCCTGCCGCGAGCCACGGTTGTCCCAGCGTCTGCCTCCGTGTCCTCCTCCATGGCCATAGCCCTGGTCGTTGTGCTCGGGGCGTCGGTCATAGCATCCTTCCCATATGGCTCTGAGCTCTTCACAGTCGCTGGTGTTGTGGGTGTTCAGGTTGTGGAAGGCTCAGAACAGTCGGCCGTTCTTGGATGACTCGGGCTGGTCTCTGCCTCGCTTGGTGTCGGGCTTCGCTGCGAGCACTACTGCCTCTTTGCACTTCATGTCCTTGGCCTTGGCCTTCTTCTCCTCCGCTCCTGCAGCTGGCAGCTCAAGGAAAGAGAGGCGCCCCTCCTCAGCTCTTGCGCACTTGGTCGCCAAGTTGAACAGCTCCTGAGATGTGCAGAGCTCCTTGTGGATAGCGAGCTCTTCCTTCATCTTGACGTCACGAACGCCGTCCGAGAATGTGGAGATGATGGCTTCGTCCGTGACCTTGGGGATCTTGAGGCGGGTGTTGTTGAAGCGCTGGATGTACTTTTGGAGGGTCTCACCCGGTTGTTGCTTGATGCGGCATAGGTCACCCGCGGCCGATGGGCGGTCACGAGTGCCCTGGAAGTTGGCGACGAAGCGGTCGCGCATCTCATCCCAGGAGGAGATCGAGCCATGTTGCAGGTTCAGGAGCCGGGAGCGGGCCCCATCCTTGAGAGCCATAGGAAACCAGTTTGCCATGACTTTCTCGTCGCCGTTGGCTGCTTCGATGCTCAGCTCATAGAGCTGCAAGAACTCGCGGGGTCGGCTGTGTCGTCATAGCGAGGAGGCAGATCGGGCTTGAACTTGCCTGGCCAGGCGACGCTACGCAGTTCGGGGGTGAAGGCGTGGCAGCGGGCCGTGGTTGCTGGGGCCCGCTTCTGAGGTGGAGCTTGGTCTTGGCGAGCTCCAAGTTGCACCGCTACGGGCGGCACGCGGTCTTGATGAGGCGGCGCGGGGAGCACTGGTGCAGCTTCTCACGGCCGCAGGATTTCTTGGCAGCTTCTTTCTTCACGCGCGGGCGCTGGGCGCAGTGGATCACGCCGCGGAGGCGCGCGCCTTGGTGCCAAGGCACCATCTTGGGGTTGAGGATGTGTTGGTTGAGGGGGAGGCAGAGAGTGGGGCGGCGCCGGAGAGCCCCCTGCGGCGCGGTTGAGCCACTCCTCATAGAGGTCGTCGACGAGGCGGTAACGCAGGAGCTCATTTGCCGCGATGAGCGCGGCACGCGCCTCCATGGGAGAGCGGTGCGCGTGAGACGAAGAACCAGCAGGGGATAGTGATGGAGTAGCAATGCGGCCGCCGTGCTGCACTGAAGGATGCAGCGAGGACGCCTGTTGCTCGTTCCCCACCGGGCTGGTGGCAGCGTTGGCGGCGGGAGACGGAGAATGATGAGGTGGCCTGCCTACGGGAGCCGTCTGAGCGACGCGGGCGGAGAGGGCAGCCCGACGCTTAGCTCGAGCACGGCGAGCGTCCGCCATGGAAGTGACGGAGCGATGGAGCAATGAACCGACGTAAGGGAAACTACGGCGCACCCCTACCTGGCGCACCAAATGTCGGATGTGGGGTTCCGGCAAACCCTTAAGGTTCGAACACTGGGGTGTGCGCGAAGTCTCTCCTTCGTACCAATCTATGCTCTAGCTCGCTAAGATCTCGCGGACGAACTCGGCGAACTCACAACACAGAGAGACATGAGGTTTATACTGGTTCGGGCCACCGTTGTGGTGTAATACCCTACACCAGTGTGGTGGTGGTGGATTGCCTCTTGGGCTGATGATGGATAGTACAAGGGAAGAACTGCCTCCTAAGTTCGAAGTGTTCTTCAGCTAGAGTGGATGGGGATGATCTGAACCAGCTCTCGATCAGCTGCCTCCTACTGTGGTGGCTAGTCCTATGTATAGAGGCCCTAGTCCTCTTCCCAAATGTTGAGCGGGAAGGGAGCCAACAACGGCGGGCAAATTTGAAGGGGGACAGCTAGTACAAGCTATCCTGACAAAAGCGGTCTTTGTCGGTGTCAAAACCGGCGGATCTCGGGTAGTGGGTCCTGAACTGTGCGTCTAAGGTGGATGGTAACAGGAGGCTGGGGACACGATGTTTACCCATGTTTAGGCCCTCTCGATGGAGGTAATACCCTACTTCATGCTTGATTGATCTTGATGATATGAGTATTACAAGAGTTGATCTACCACGAGATCGTAGAGGCTAAACCCTAGAAGCTAGCCTATGGTATGATTGTTGTTGTCCTACGGACTAAACCCTCTGGTTTATATAAACACCGGAGGGGGCTAGGGTTACATAGAGTCGGTTACAAAGAAGGAGATCTACACATCCGTATTGCCTAGCTTGCCTTCCACGCCAAGGAGAGTCCCATCTGGACACGGGACGAAGTCTTCAATCTTGTATCTTCATAGTCCAATAGTCCGGCCAAAGGATATAGTCTGGCTATCTGGAGACCCCATAATCTAGGACTCCCTCATTAGCCCCTGAACCAGGCTTCAATGACGATGAGTCCGGCGCGCAGATTTGTCTTCGGCATTGCAAGGCGGTTTCTTCCTCCGAATACTCCATAGAAGATTTTGAACACAAGGACAGTGTCTGGCTCTGCAAAACAAGTTCCACATACCACCGTAGAGAGAATAGTATTTCCACAAATCTAATATGCTGACACGTTTAGCAGCATGACATCATGTCGTGGCCCGATCATTATTCGAACCGTTTTTCTCAACCAGCACTGCACATATCGTGAGGCGGTTTTCTTAGCACGTTTTGTTGAAGCAGAGATCATGTCCCCTTATCACGGGATTCTCATCAAGACGGGTGTGGGTAACCCAACCGCGCCATCGATTACAGCGCTTGGGGAATAAGTGATTTTACCAGGTAAGTGGGGAGGCGCATTGTCATCCTAGCTAGATCATGCATTAGAGTGTTGCATCATGTCTACCTTTCATCAGAAACATGAATTGGGGAAGACAGAACCCCCAGCACCCCCCTGAAATCAACTAAGGTTTACTAAAAATATTATCAATGAACCTGAAATGCCCTTCTAAAAAGTTCACCCTTTTTGTCTTGGGTTAGAACCTGTGGCAAAATTGGTGCACAATTTTCTAGGTCAACAGAAGGTCATTGAATTAAATCATATGTAAATTGCATTTGGGTATTTAAATGCTAGTAAATATTTTTAATGCCGAGATAACTCTGAAAATAAGTGTGGGCTGTTGGAGATATTCTAAACAGAGCCTCTGATTATTTTCAGGATTTTTAGAAGTGCCTAACTATTTTTAATAAAGCCACAAACTTACAGAAAAATAGAAAAATCAGAAATAAAAGAGAAGGAGGGAACTTACCTGGTCGCAGCCACCTGGCAGCCCACCTGGCCGGCCCAGCGCTGTGCTCGCCCACGCCAGCCAGCTGCTTCGTCCTCGCCAGGCAGGCACAGAGGTGACGCCGGCGAGCACGAGCTCGCCACGGCGTCAGTTGCTTGCCGCCCGCGCCCCTGGACACCTCGGCGAGCTCCACGTCGCCGCCCCGACCCCGTGGACATCTCGCATTCTCCCCTGCCTCTCTCTCTCTCGCTCGCTCTCCCTCCGCCATGGCCGACGCTGCTGCGCCCGCGCCACCGTGAAACCGCGTCCACCGTCGTCCCCGTACCGCGCCACCGTGTCCAACAGCTCAGCCGTCGTCGTCTCCGTCGAGCAGCCCGAGCCCCAAGCGCTCGCGAGCCCTGCTTCGTCTTCCTCGAGCTCATCTTCACCGAACGCCGCCGCAGATCCCCTTCGTCGTCTCCGCCGCACCAGCTCGTCTCCGACCGCGTTGTCTGCACCGTCGTGTTCGCCGTGAGCCCAGCTACCACCCCATCCCTCTCGTTCTCGCTCTCGAACCCTGCATCGACTGCACCGAGCTCGGCCGCACTTGCCTCCGCCACCGCACATCGCCGTCGTGGCCACAACCACGTTGGCTTGATTCTGAGCACACCACCGTCCTCACCGCACTCACAGGAGCCCAACGCACCTCACCATGCGTCTCGCCGTGCCCCGTAGCCTCGGGTTCGACCTCACCCAACTCCGGCGACCGCCAAGGTCGTCGCCGGCGACGTCTCCGGCAACCCCGAGCCCAACCACCGCCACCAAACGATGCGGCTTGCCCCCAGCTACGCGTAGATGCTCTCCGCCGCCCATCTGGTCGCCGGAACGCGTTAATGCACTTCCACCACCGTGATTGGTGTTGCCGGCGGCTAAACGCCAGTGGGTTTGACCGTTGACCTTGACTTGGTGGGCCCAGGTTGACTCCCCTGAGTCTATGACAAGTGGGGGCCCCCTCTGCTAATTAACCTAGGGTTAGCACTAACTAATATTAGTTAGTTTAACTAACTACTGACACGCAGGGCCCACAGGTCAGTTTGACCTGGACAAGCCCTTTGACCGCTCACGTCACCCTGACGCATTAATCCAATTACTGGAATTATTCTTATACAGGAAATTCCAGAAAATAGTTCAAACTTCAAAAATTCATAGAAATTAATCTATAACTCAGAATGCAAAGATTTATATATGAAAAATGATCAGAAAAATCCAATATTTCCATATGTACTAGTTTCATGCATGTCAGAACACTTTAACCTTGCTGTTTAGATGAAACAAGCTAATGCACTTATATCACTTATTATTTTGGGTGATCATTTGAATCATTGGTTCAAATGGACTCAAACCATTCTGTCCCAAGTTGCATTAGACTTATCACACACCATTTTGCCATGTCATTGCACGCATCATATTGTTGCATATTGCCATGTGGTGATTGCGTTCCAATGTGTTCTTTGTGGTACGTTCTGCCTCCGAGGATATTCACGAGTATCCAACTGAAGGGCAGTATCCCACTACCACTCCGTCAGGCAAGCAACCCATTGATCATTTTGATACAAACCCATCTTCTCACTTCTGCTCTCGTTTACTGCATTAAGACAACGCGTTTCAAACTGTTTTGTGTTGCGGTAGTTGAACCCACTTCCTTTGCATGACCTGTCATTGCCACAGTAACTAGATGAAACCCACTAGCATGTGTAGGAGTTGATTGAGCCATATTTGTGTTTCCTACCATGCTATGCTTAGAGTCGTGTCAGGTCTGGCTCATCGGGGTGATGAACTAGAGTGAAAGGTTGTGTCAGTAATGAGAGTGAAGTGTTGAACATGATTTGGTAAAGGTATCGATGAGAGGCCATGTAGGAGTACATGGTGGGTTGTTTCATTGAGGCCGTCCTTAAGAACTGAGATCTGTATGCGTGATTAAAGATTCAGCTACTACCACACATTGGGATCCTTAATTGACTCTCTCGACTTATTAACCACTCTTGTCCTCTGTCCAGGAGTTGCAAGTAGTTTCTGGTGTTTGTAGTTGCTGGAGGCCGTGCGCAGCGCTGACCTTAGGGGTGGGCTGTGATGCGGTAGGCTCGTGGCCCGGTGTACCGATTCGCCCGTTTGGTGTCTCGGGAACCCTGCACACATGATTTGGGGCCGTTGAGGACACCCTGGCCGGATTTCGTTGCCGATGGAACCCGAATAGGTGACAAACCTGGACTAGGGACTCGTGTGTTTAGTCAGGTCGTGGTCGACACCCTCGCTGGGCTTCCGCTTGAAGGTTGCCGAGTACATGTCGTGTAAACAGCGATAAGTGGTGAAAGCATGTGTGAAGAAGTACACCCCTGCAGGGTATGAAACTATTCGAATAGCCGCGTCCGTGGTAAAGGACTACTTGGTCGCTTATGCAGTTCATAGACAAGTAAATGGTTACTACTAAAAACCTCAAGATAAAGTATGAGTACCGCGGATGGCCCCTTCATAGGATGATGAGGGAGGATCCACGGTGGAGTATTGTCATGGTGATTAGTGGACTCGTGTGCGAAAACTATTTCACAGGTGGTGTCTCGTAGTATAGCTTAGCCAAGAGTCAAAGCTGGCTTGCTGCAATAACTCCACTACCTTCTTGAGAATGTGCGTGTATAGTAGGATCTGTTGTAAGACTTGCTGAGTACCTTTGTACTCATGTTGCTTTAATTAATGTTTTTAGATGACAACACCACCCCTTCAGATGGGTTCTATGTAGATCTCGACGTTGACGAGTGACTTACCACCCAGGTGGTGATCTAAGCTGGTGAAGGGCCTATGTAGATAGACAGGCTTCGTCAAGCCTTCTTTCTTTCTAGTGTCTGTACTCAGACTAGTTTGCTTCCGCATGTGCTTTTATGTTTGTATGACTTGAGTGTCGGGTCATGTGACCCCTATCTGTATGAACGTGTTGTGTATGGCTCCTTGGAGCCTTTAAATAAAGTACTTTGAGTTGTAGAGTTTTGTTGTGATGCCATGTTGTATTTACACATATCGAGCATATTGTGTGTATGATTGAAATGCTTGGTATGTGTGGGATCCGGCAATCTAGTTGTTTATCCTTGGCAGCCTCTCTTATGGGGAAATGTAGTCTAGTGCCTCCTTGAACCATAGTAGTCCGCTACAGCCCGGTTCACCGAAGTCCTCTAGCCCAGCACTACTGTTCAGGACACTTGACTGGCTGGCATGTGTTTCACTTCGTTCCTGTGTCTGTCCCTTTGGGGAAATGTCACGCGGTGACGTCCGGAGTCCTGCCTAGCCAGCTACAGCCCGAGTTACCGGAGTCCTGTTAGCCCAGTGCTACAGCCCGGATTCACACGCTGTTGCGACATGCTCGAAGTTGATTCATGTATGCCTGTCCCCATGGGTTAGTGCCGCTTTGGGTTCACGACTAGCCATGTCGGCCCGAATTCTCTGTCATATGGATGCTAGCGACACTATCATATACGTGAGCCAAAAGGCGCAAACGGTCCCGGGCCATGGTAAGGCGACACCCGTGGGAATACCGTGCGTGAGGCCGCAAAGTGATATGAGGTGTTACCGACTGGGTCGATGTGACTTGGAATCGGGGTCCTGACATGCATCGCCTCTTCAGCCCTTATAAAGGGACAAGGATTCACCCCTTTTACACACGCCTTCTTCCTCCTTGCTTATCCATTCCCGCGCACTCGAGCTCCAGTGCCCAAGTTCACGTCTTTCTCCTCAAACCACTCCAAGCATGTCCGGAGCGAGAGGCAATTGGACGGTCTCCTCCGTTACGGAGGAGAACATCACCAAGCTACGGGAGGCCGGATATCTGGCCGCGGACATCGCGCATCGGCTGCCAGATGCAGGGCAGATCATCCCTACGCCTGAACCCCATGAGAGGGTAGTCTTCATTACCCACTTTGTCCGCGGACTGGGGTTTCCCCTCCACCCGTTTGTCCGCGGGCTGATGTTCTACTATGGGCTGGATTTTCACTATCTGGCCCCCAATTTCATCCTCAACATCTCGGCGTTTATCATCGTGTGCGAGGCTTTCCTCCGCATCAGGCCCCACTTCGGCCTATGGCTGAAGACTTTCAATGTCAAACCGAAGGTGGTGGTCGGCCAGAAAGCGGAGTGCGGAGGCGCCATGGTGGGCAAAATGCCTAATGTCACCTGGCTCAGAGGCTCCTATGTGGAGACCATAAAGGGGTGGCAATCGGGGTGGTTCTACATCACCGAGCCGCGCGACTCCAACTGGGTGGCGGCCCCTGAATTCCGATCCGGAATCCCCACGCGGCTCACCTCCTAGAAAGAGAAGGGCCTGTCCTGGGGTTCATCGGTGGAGCTGACTGGACTCCAGAAATGCATCAGGAACATGATGAGCAAGAAAATCAAGCTTGTGAACGTAGTCTAGGTCATGCTCTTCCGCCGGATCCTCCCTTGTCAAAGACGGGCATTCACTTTGTGGGAGTTTGACCCGGCCAAGCACCAGACGCTGTGTGAGCTCTTCGACACGATGCACAAGGACGTCTGGAAGGTGCTTTTCAAGGGCGCCGAGGTACCTCTTCCCCTTACCGAGGACCGCGGACTCTACGCCAAGTGCCACGCCAATCCAGTAAGTGTTCTATATCTCATAGAGTGTTTATTTTCCCCAGTTTAATCATGTGCGGGATCTAAGCCTCCATACCATTAACAAGACTGGGTAGAGACGGCGGAGCAGATCGACTACCCAGCTCCCCTGCCCAAGGATCCAGCATATGCTCTCCTCACGAAGATCCTGGTCCCGGCGCCTTCCGAGGTGCCGGTGAAGAAGCTAAGAAGAAGGCCACGGGGACCCGACAGGGTCTCCGGTGCAAGGTTATATCGGACTCATCGTCCGAAAACTCCAAGGCGCACTCCTCCCATAAAAACAAGGAGGAGGAGGAGGAGGAGGAGGAGGAGGAGGAGGAAAGTTCTCCCCCCCCCCCCACAGTCGCGGGAGAAAAGTAAAGGAAGGCCGCCCCAACCGGGGAGGCTGAACGGTCCAAGAAGAGCAGGAACCTCCTTCTGGACTACTCCACGACCGCCGCCTACAGTGACGACGAGTGGTTGCCCAGGGACAAGCCCCTGGCGAAGTCGTAAGTGTCCAGATACCATAGTAATTCATGGTACGCTTCTATTGCACTGCTTCTCCTTACGCCTAATATGATTATGCAGCCCGTCCCGAGCCCGTATCGACGTATCTTCGTCGGACGGTTCTTTGGACTCGTCGGACATGAATAGCGATTCACTTCCGACCGCCTCCACCCCTTGCCCTACGGACAACGTCGAGGGGTTGTCTCAAAAGGCACCAAGCCGAGGGGAGGTAGTCCTGGGGGCGCCTCGAGGCGACCTTCTGGACCCTGGGCGCAAAGGGAGCAACATTCCCATGGGTTCCAAATTCGGTCCCCAGCCGAACACTGCGCCAGAACCGTTGGTGGTTCCGGATTCCGGCAGGCGACCCCCCATTAAGAGGGGCAAGCCGCCCGTGTCGGTGGCCTCTGTCCATCCAGAGGCACCGGACAACTTGCTGGAGGCGCTTCGCGGCGCTTCCATCGATGAAGAGCACCGCACTATCATGAGTGCGGTGATCGAGAAGGTTCAGTCCGCCAAAAATGGACTAACTGAAGCTTGTGCCAGCCTCCTAACAGGCTTTCAGGTAAGTAATCAAAATATATGAAAATATGAACGCACAGACAGTAGCCCCTGATGCTCTATTCGGCGTTCGTGAAGAAAGGCCGAATAGGGGATCAAATAATGACTCAGGAGTCTAATCAGAATATGTCTATGTGCATATGCAGGCTTCACTCCTGGCCACTGCCGCACGTACTGTGGAGGTCGCTGCACTGAAGCAGGACCTTGAGCGGTCCGAGGAAGAGCTCGGCCTTACCAAGAGGCAGCTCGACGAGAGCAAAGGTAAGAAAAACCTTGTCTATATATTTTAAAAGAAATTTGGTTGTAAAATAATAGGATCATCATGAATTTGTCAAGGGCCACGACCGAAGTGGCGACCCTGAAGAAGGCGATGTCCGAGGTTGAAGACAAAGTAGCCAAGGAGTGCATTGAGCGAGAAAAGCAAGAAGCCCGGGTAGGCAAGGTGCAGCAAGAGCTTGAGGCTCTCACCAAAAAACACGAGTCCTTGGAGCTTGACTCTAAGGCGCGAGAGTCCGAGCTTGCGAAGGCGCTCGAAGGCGCTCAAAACGCCAAGGCTAAACCCACAAGGCCCTCCAGGAGATGGATGCGGTGAAGAAGATAGCAACGGGTAAGGCATTCATTATGCAAAGCAAGCATGTGAAGGAAACTTTCCTTTTACTTACCCGAGTTCGGAGCTCTCCAGGAGCGTTCGCAGATCTTCCCCGCAGTGTTCTGGATGCCGCGGAGTTTTACCGAGATGAGGAGGGGAGCTCGACGAAAAAGTTGTTCTGGTCTCAGTATACTGGGACCGAACACCCAATGCCCTTGAGCGACCAGCTGAAGCAACTGGTCGAGCTTCACAAGGCGGCCAAACAGGCCATGAAGGGTCTTATAGTCCGGTTGTGTCCCGGCAATCCCCTGCCTAACAACTACTTCGGTCTGGTGAGGCGGCTTGTGGATGCCTGCCCACGGCTTGAAGTCATAAAGCGGTCCGTCTGCATCGAGGGTGCGCGCAGGGCTTTTGCCCGGGCGAAGGTGCACTGGGTGAAGCTGGACGCCGTGAAGCTAGTGAAGGAGGGGCCGCCGGAGGGCAAGGAGCATCGCCGCCCCGAAATGTATTATGGCAGTGTCCTGAAGGGTTCCCGCCTTGTGGCGGAGGAATGTGCTAGAGATGTAATTTTTGAATGAACATGCTCATGTGATCCTATAATGTGAAACGAGTTCATTTGCGCTATGCAACACTTTTTTGAATTTAAAATATTACCTTCTGTGCGGCCGTTTATAAAATCTGAGAGTTGGCCAGTCGTCGGCTTCTGCCCCCATGTAACTAGTACTGGGGTGTTCGGGGTAAACCTGAGCACACTTTATCCCAATTTTGGGTCCTTTGAGGGAGGTGGTCAGCACAACGAACCAGGCAATCGGACTATGAGGCTTTATCATTCTCACTTAGCCATAGAAGTCTACAATTTTAAATTTTGGCGAAGCCCCTAGTATTCGGAAGGCCGAATTTGAGGCGCTATATATGCCTAAGTCGGGCATGGCCGACTCCTCGCCCGAAGCGGAAAAGGTCTTTAAGGACTTGAGACCTCTCGAACAGCAACCAGCTCTCGCCTTATCATGACAGTCAGTTTTCGGCTTTCTCTACTGAGGTGCTCGTCCGGAAGAACTGGGACACAATCGCAGTAGTTCTCCCAGCGCTACCTTAGCCGATATAGCAGAACGTAAGGTACCAAAACATGGGAGCCGGGCAAACCCAACTATTGACCCAAGACATGATTCGGAGCTAATGCATATAATGCTATAAGTTCGGGGTGCCGCACTGTCAAAAGTGTTCAGACTTCTCACGCCGTATTATGGGGCATACGAAAGCCCCTGGCGTACTGACCGTACCAGAATGTACGGGTGCAAGTTGTCGTTAATAAACATATAAGAGAAAGGGATGGATAATGCAATAATAGACTAATGCTATGCATTGTTATTTAGATAATACGTCGAAGCATACTGATACAAGTAGTGCAATAAGCAAAAAATAGGACTATTTGAAATGTCCCATCCAAGGGCAAGCTGCGTATGGGTATTGAAAAAAATGGGTATGTCGATTGTTATTAGAGACCACCTGGGGGTTCCCTTGTACGTCCTAGCTTCTTGCCTCCTTGGTTGTTCCTTCCCGTAATGTGTCCGGCTATCATACTGCTGAAAAGGGCTTCCAGAGAGTAAGGTCCTGAAAGAGAAGAAATGATAAAGGTATGCAGCCCCTAGGGCGGTTGAGCCACATAGCGGGACGTGCCCTGATCGTGCCCCCGCCTATGCCCATGGTATTTTCAGTGCGTAATTATGTACGCGCGGCATAGATTTCATCGCTTGACTGGGACTAGGACGGGGGCTGAATTGCTAGGCGAGCTTTGAACGTGCTAGGCGATCCTGTTGCAAGTTACTCCGGACTATCTTGATGGTGTCCGGGGGCTGTATCACCGAATTGGCGGTTTGCCTTAAAAGGCTGCTTTGTGCTTCTGATGCGAGGGCTGCGGTGTGCTCCTCCGTGCGGAGTGAGCGTTCTGTGTTTCCATTGACTGTTATGACCCCCCCTAGGTCCTGGCATTTTGAGCTTGAGGTATGCGTAATGCGGTACCACATTGAATTTTGCAAATGCGGTTCGCCCGAGCAATGCGTGACAGCCACTGCGAAACGGGGCGATATCGAAGATTAACTCCTCGTTTCGGAAGTTGTCCGGACATCTGAAGACCACTTCCAGTGTGATTGAGCCCGTACAATGGGCCTCTACACCTGGGATGATGCCCTTAAAGGTGGTTTTGGTGGGTTTGATCCTCGAGGGATCTATACCCATTTTGCGCACTGTATCATGATAGAGCAGGTTCAGGCTGTTGCCGCCGTCCATAAGGACTAGATTGAGGTGAAATCCATCAATGATTGGGTCTAGGACCAATGCAGCGGATCTGCCATGACGGATACTAGTGAGGTGGCCCCTGCGATCGAAGGTGATCGGACAAGAGGACCATGGGTTGAACTTTGGGGCGACGGGCTCCATCGCATAGACGTCCCTTAGTGCACGCTTCCGTTCCCTCTTGGGAATGTGGGTTGCGTATATCATGTTCACCGTCTTCACTTGTGGGGGGAACCTCTTCTGTCCTGCCATGTTCGGTGACCGGGGCTCCTCCTCGTCATCACTATGCAGCCCCTTGTCCTTATTTTCGGCATTCAACTTGCCGGCCTGCTTGAACACCCAACATTCTCTGTTGGTGTGATTGGCTGGCTTATCGGGGGTGCCGTGGATTTGACACGAGCGATCAAGTATGCGATCCAAACTGGACGGGCCCGAAGTACTTCTTTTGAATGGCTTTTTCTGCTGACCGGATCTAGAGCCTCTGAATCCGGCATTGACTACCGTATCTTCGGCGTTATCTCCATTGTTGCAGTGCTTGTGTCTGTTACGACGTGGTCTGCCGTTGGCATCTTTAGTATCTGAAGTGCTGGGATTCCTTGATGTGTTCTTGCTGCGAGCCAGCCAGCTATCCTCGCTCGCGCAAAAGCGGGTCATGAGTGTCGTGAGGTCTGCCATAGACTTCGGCTTCTCCTGGCCGAGGTGCCGGGCGAGCCACTCATCCCGGATGTTATGCTTGAATGCCGCTAAGGCCTTTGCGTTCGAACAATCGACAATTTGGTTTTTCTTAGTTAGGAACCATGTCCAGAATTGCCTGGACGATTCCCCTGGCCACTGAGTTATGTGGCTAAAGTCATCAGCTTCCAGTGGTCGCACATAAGTGCCTTGGAAGTTGTCAAGGAATGCATCTTCCAAATCCTCCCAACTGCCAACGGAGTCTGCTGGCAAGCTATTCAGCCAGTGCCGAGCTGGTCTTTTGAGTTTTCGTAGGAGGTACTTGATGGCATGTAGATCATCACCGCGAGCCATGTGGATGTGGAGGAGGAAATCCTCAATCCATACCGCGGGATCTGTTGTACCATCATACGATTCGATGTTTACGGGTTTAAAACCCTCCGGGAATTCGTGATCCATAACTTCATTAGTGAAGCATAGGGGGTTTGCGGTGCCTCTGTGTCGTGCTATATCACGATGCAGTTTGTATGAGTCCTGTCTGCTGTATTCGGCCCGGCCGGATTTACTTTTAGTGTATCCGACGTGACGGTCATCGTCCCGCATTGGTGCACTCCCCCGTGACCCGTATATCGATCTTGCATGTTTTGCCCTGCTTTCCAATACGTCTCGCAGGTCCCACATGTTGCCCTGGGCCTTGGTATTTTGGTTTGAGTGGCGGCGGGGTGCAGGCTGAACTTCAGGCTGAAACGCCTCTCTGTCTCGGCCACGAGGTGGCCGGTTTGCCGCATCATATGCTGGTGATGTAGGTTTCAATGCTTCCTCCTCGAGTCGGGGTAGCAACCTACGCTTTGGGTAACTCTTGGAGGGGCGTTCGAGTTCGTAATCCTCGGCCGCCAGGACTTTGGTCCATCTGTCTGCTACCAAATCTTGATCAGCTCGAAGCTGTTGTTGCTTTTTCTTCAGGCTATTTGCTGTGGCTATAAGCCGGCGCTTGAAGCGCTCCTGCTCGATGGGATCCTCAGGCACGATAAATTCTTCGTCGTCGAGGCTCACCTCGTCTTCGGAGAGAGGCATGTAATTTTCATCCTCCTTTCCTCCATCTGCTGCTTGTTTTGGATGGCTAGCTTGTTCACCCTCCCGATCTTAATCGTGCTGGAGGGGATTGTTGTCTTTGGCACTATCTGGAGTGTTATTGTCTCTTGTGCCGGTATCACTACTTTTGCTATGGCCGGACTTAGAGCAGCGTCGCTGACGTCGATGCTTGGGCTGCTTCTTGGAGGGGTCATCCTCCGCTGTCTTGTCGCCATTGCCTTCTTTGTGGGTATCCACCATATATATATATATATATCATATGATGAGGTGGCGGTCCAGCGCCCTGTGGGCGGTGGTTCTTGTTCGTCTCCTGCATCGTCGTCCATGCCGTCGATGTCCTGGGAGCCGAAGTCGAGCATGTCGGTTAAATCATCGACAGTGGCTACTAAGTGGGTGGTGGGTGGGGAGCGAATTTCTTCGCCGTCCGCATCCCATTCTAGCCGGACACAGTTCGGCCAAGGTTCTCCTAACAAGGAGAGAGACCTTAATGAATTTAGCACGTCGCCGAAAGGCGAGTGCTGAAAGATATCCTCGGAGGTAAACTTCATGATCGGCGCCCAATCGGATTAGATAGGGACGGACGCAGGTAGCTCGGAGTCCGTGGCCGGAGATGAACCCAGTAGTTTGGCAACACGACTCTCGTAAGGGGTGAAGTCAGTATCCGGCTCTATCGCCACTGAGAGTGCGGCCTCCATGGCGGGGCCTATCACCCTGTCCTCGGATGGCGCAATTTTATCCGGATTAAGGGCCGGAGCAGTTGCAGGTGTGATCTCCCATACACTGTCCGACGGCAGAGCTAAATCATGCTCGTCGTGATTGTGCGGCGCACCTGACATGGGCTCGAATCCGTCGAAGATCAAGTCTCCGCGGATGTCAGCAATGTAATTCAAGTTTCTGAACCTGACCTGATGGCCAGGGGCGTAGCTCTCGATCTGCTCCAGATGGCCAAGCGAGTTGGCCCGTAGTGCAAAGCCGCCGAATACGAAGATCTGTTCGGGCAGGAAAACCTCACCCTGGACCACATCGTTACAGATGATGGAAGGAGCTATCAAGCCTTACGGTGACGGCACCGTGGAACTATCAATGAAAGCACCAATGTCGGTGTCAAAACCGGCGGATCTCGGGTAGGGGGTCCCGAACTGTGCGTCTAAGGCGGATGGTAACAGGAGGCGGGGGACACGATGTTTACCCAGGTTCGGGCCCTCTCGATGGAGGTAATACCCTACTTCCTTCTTGATTGATCTTCATGATATGAGTATTACAAGAGTTGATCTACCACGAGATCGTAGAGGCTAAACCCTAGAAGCTAGCCTATGGTACTATTGTTGTTGTCCTACGGACTAAACCCTCCGGTTTATATAAACACCGGAGGGGGCTAGGGTTACACAGAGTCGGTTACAAATAAGGAGATCTACACATCTGTATTGCCAAGCTTGCCTTCCACGCCAAGGAGAGTCTCATACGGACACGGGACGAAGTCTTCAATCTTGTATCTTCATAGTCCAACAGTCCGGACAAAGGATATAGTCCGGCTGTCCGGAGACCCCCTAATCACGGACTCCCTTAGTCTTCGTGTCACATCCCTAGCCTTACATTGCAATAGGCTAGCACTTGCCTGTTGCATCATGTTTTAATTATTTTGAAACTTGAAATGGGGATTGATCAAACCCTAGCACCAAATCAAATCAAATAGGTTCAACATAAAAACATTTTTCAATGAACCTGAAATGCCCTTCTAAAATGTTCATCACCTCTGCCTTGGTCTTAAACCACTGTCAAAAGTGATGCACAGATTTCTAGGTCACTCTAAGGTCACTAGATTAAATCTTTAGTATTTGAGTTTGGGCATTTAAATTATATAAACTATTTCAAATGCTCAAATAACCCCAAACTAAAATGTTCCATGCTGGATATATTCCAAGTAGTGGCCATGTGCAGTTTGGTGATTTTTGGAGTTGCCTAGGTATTTTTAGAAATGCAACAAACCTACAGAAATAAATTAAAACAGAAACAAATGAAAATCCTGTTACCTGGGCCTTCTCACCTGGCGTGCCTGTAGCCCAAGTGGCCGGCCTAGCACGGCCCAGCCCACCTGGCCCCTCCCCTGTCGTCTTCCTCCCTAGGCCAGTAGGCAGAGCGCGTGCTCGCCGCGCGCGCACACGCGCCCAAGCCACCTCCTGCCTGGTTGCCTGCGTCCCCGACACCCTGGACGCCTCCATGCGTCGCCACGCAGCCCCCGACCTCCCCCTCTCTCTCCCCCGAACTCTCTCCCCCTCCTCTGTTCTCCCCACCCGAACGGGTCCGTCGCCGCCGACAAGCCCCACCGCGGCCACTGCCTCCCCCTCGCCCCCTGGACATGCCCAGGAGCTCCACCTCTATTCCCCGCGCCTCTCCGTCAACTCACGCGACGCCGAACGCCCCCAAGCGACGACCCGAGCTCTTCTTCAACCTCCGGTCGCCGGAGATCGCTTTCGCCGCACCACCCACTACGGACCGTCTCCAAGCTCGCCGACCTGCTCGTCCGCCTCGCCGTGAGCCTCTGACCCCGAGCATCCCTCTCTCCTTCCTTGTAGGCTGCCGTAGCCACCGGACCGCCTACGCCCGAGCACGCCGCCGCCTGAGCTCGTCGCCGACGCAGCTCCGGTGACCAAATGGTCACCCCGGCGAGTCCAATCTTCTCCCCGCATCGCGTAGGCCCCAGCTAGCGCCTCAGCTTGCTTGCTCGCGCACCGCAGCACTGCCCGCGCTCACGCCCGAGCTCCGGCCGCCGCGGTCGAGCTCCTCGCCATAGCCTCCGGCCACCCCAGGCCCGACTGGCGCCACCGCCCGACGCGCGCTGGTCTGGGCTCTCGAACGAGCCCAGCCACGCTGCGAACGGGTCACCACAGTGCATTCCCGAGCCCCTCCGCCGCGGTTGCCGTCGCCGGCGGCTAAACGACGGCGGATTGACCGCTTTGACCGGCGGGGTTTGACCTCGCTGACGTGGCCTTGACAGGACCCACATGTCTGCGTCCCTAGCTGACACTGGGTCACTGACCAGTGGATCCCACTGGCCAGGTTTGACCCGGGCAGCCCCGTTGACCGCTGACGTCACAGTGACGCAGTGCTGATGCAGTTAATTATTTTCTGGATTTATTCTTATTCAGGAAATTTCAGAAAATAATGCTAACTTCAAAAATTCATAGAAATTCAACCGTAACTCCAAATCAAACAAATTATATATGAAAAATTATCAGAAAAATCCAATCTATCCATCTGTATCATTTTCATGCATGTTAGAACAACTTATGGCTGCTGTTTAGGTCAAATCATATAAATGGCATTTAAACTCTCACATATGGAGTTCGAATTTGAACCTAGGGTTCAAACCAACCCCATTTAACATGTTGCTAGTTGCATTAGCTCAACACACTCATATTACCATGTCACACTCATGCATCATATTGTTGCATTGCATTGATTGTGTTTCCTCTCTGTTGCCGGTGGTTGTCCCCTCTCGATAGATGTTTTCCGACGATGAGTTCGATGAAGACGTATTATATCTTCAGAAGTGCCAGGCAAGCAAAACCCCCTTGTTCATTCTGATACAAACCCACTCTCTTGCTCCTGCTCTCTTTTACTGCATTAGGACAACAACGATTCAACTGTTACATGATGCGGTAGTTGAACCCCTTATCCTCTGCATGACCTATCATTGCCACAGTAAATAGATGAAACCCACTAGCATGAGTAGGAGTTGTTTGAGCCCTGATGTGCCTACTCATTCATGTTTGTTTGTCATGCCTGCTACTGCTTAGAGTTGAGTTAGGTCTGATTCATCGGGAATGAATTGGAATGGTGTTGAACATGTCCTATTGTGGGTGAGCTAAGTGTGTGAACACGATTTGGTAAAGGTATTGGTGAGAGGCCATGTAGGAGTACATGGTGGGTTGTCTCATTGAAGCCGTCCTCAGGAACTGAGTTCTGTGTTTGTGATCCATGAAACAGTTACTACCACACATTGGGATCCTTAGTTGACTCTCTCGGCTTCTTAATCACCCTTGTCCTCTGTCCAGGAGTTGCAAGTAGTTTCTGGTGTTTGTAGTATGCTGGGGGCCGCACGCAGCGCTGACCGTAGGGGTGGGCTGTGTTGCGGTAGGCATGTGGCACGGTGTACCGGGCGCCCGTTTGGTGTCTCGGGAACCCTGCTCACATCGTTCGGGGCCGTATGTGGAAACCTCGGCCAGACTCCCTGCGGATGGAACCTGAATAGGCGATAAACCTGGAGTAGAGACTCAAGTGTTCAGGTAGGCCGTGGCCGACACCCTCGATGGGCTTCCGCTTGAAGGTTGCCGAGTACATGTCGTGTAAACAACGATAAGTGGTGAGAGTGTGCGTGAAGAAGTACACCCCTGCAGGGTTAACATCATCTATTCGAATAGCCGTGCCCGCGGTAATGGACTTCTGGGTTACCTATAACAGTTCATAGACAAGTGAAAGTGGATACTCTAAAATGCGCAAGATAAGCGTGAGTGCTATGGATGGCCTTCTCGTAGGGAGACGGAAGTGGATCCATAGTGGTGTATTGATATGGTGAATATGTGGACTCGTGTGCGCCACCTCAAAAGAGTTACTTGCAGTCGTAGTTCAGGATAGCCACCGAGTCAAAGCTGGCTTGCTGCAGTTAAACTCCACTACCCCTTTGTTGATACCGATGCATATGTAGTTAGTTCTTATGTAAGTCTTGCTGGGTACATTTGTACTCACGTTTGCCTATTTTTATCTTTTGCAGAGAGACGTCAGTCTTGCTAGTAGTTCCGTGTGGACTTCGACGTTTAGCTTGATACCTCAGCTACGATCTTGTGCCCTTGGTAGGATCTGGTAGATAGTCAGGCTTCTCAGCCTTTTTCATTTGTAGATGTATGTACTCAGACATGCTAAGCTTCCGCATGTGCTTGTTGCTTGTATGCTCTGAATGTTGGGTCATGAGACCCATGTTTGTAATATCTCACTCCTCGGAGCCCAATGAATAAATACTTGAGTCGTAGGGTTATGTTGTGATGCCATGTTGTATTTACACATATCGAGCATATTGTGTGTGTGATTGAAATGCTTGGTATGTGTGGGATCCGACAATCTAGTTGTTTATCCTTGGAAGCCTCTCTTATGGGGAAATGTAGTCTAGTGCCTCCTTGAACCATAGTAGTCCGCTACTGCCCGGTTCACCGGAGTCCTGCTAGCCCAGCACTACTGTTCAGGACACTTGACTGGCCGGCATGTGTTTCACTTCGCTCCTGTGTCTGTCCCTTCAGGGAAATGTCACGCGGTGACATCTGGAGTCCTGCCTAGCCTGCTACAGCCCGGGTTACCGGAGTCATGTTAGCCCAGTGCTACAGCCCGGATTCACACGCTGTTGACCGACATGCTCGAGGTTGATTCATGTATGCCTGTCCCCATGGGTTAGTGCCGCTTTGGGTTCACGACTAGCCATGTCAGCCCGGGTTGTTTGTCATATGGATGCTAGCGACACTATCATATACGTGAGCCAAAAGGCGCAAACGGTCTCGGGCCAGGTAAGGTGGCACCCGTGGGAATACCGTGCGTGAGGCTGCAAAGTGATATGATGTGTTACATGATAGATCGGTGTGACTTAGGATCGGGGTCCTGACAGCGTTGGTATCAGAGCCTGACTGCCTGTAGGATTACCAAGACAAACTGGTTGAAGTTGAGTCTAGAAATGCTTTAGTTATATAAGGGAATTGATTGTGGAACGGAACGTAAGGCTCTTTTTACTCCTTATACCTCATGGCCTTCTGATCTGAGTCATCCTCTTCTCTTCTACGGGGTTTAAGAACTAGGCCTTCTCATCTATCTATCAGGATGACGAGTTACTATGATAGAGACTTATAGTATTGTTGGATTCGAGCCCCTGTTCAGTTTCTACTACTTTAGTATGTTGTCAGTTGATCTCGGAACCTTGATATTGTGGTGTTGCGTGGTTATGCCACAATTTTTGCAGGATGTCTCAAATAATTTTGAGCATTTCAGCCGTTATGCTGTCCGAGTCATCCCAGGTCTCTACATAGCCTGATGCATTTGCAAATCCTTTCTTTCCGTTCCCGATGTCCTTTGAGCCAGATTAGGCACGCTAAGCGGTCTGTTCAGGTACTCCGTTGCCTTAACGTATGTGTTGGAGCTACTATTATGACCCTAGGTGTCTTAAGAAACCACCTAGTAATCTAGCCATATTTTGTGTCCCCAGCGTGATGATTCTGGCCATCTTTCTCAAAAGCATCCTGTGATGTTACTAGTTAGTAGGCATTCTACTCCTGGGTTTTCGAACCCATGATTCACCCTACTTCGTGTAGATAGTGTTGCTCGTACCTTTAGAATATTAGTAACCTTGCGACAGTCCTCGAGGTCCGTGGTATTTCCTTCTTCCAAATACCATGAACCATCCTTGGCAGAAATTCGTTTTGAATCAAAAGATCACAACCAGGGTGCTATTGAGGAGTACTCCATTCTTATTGTGATTCTGCCAGTTCTTCCTTTCTCATGGGTTATCCGGAAGAATTATGTTGAACTCGTTCGACATGCTAATCTATGCATCCACAACTCAGAAAGTTATATGTTCCTTGAGTTGTCCCCCTTTAGTTGTATTCCGACCTTAGCCTATCAGTTGATAGTCAAGAGTATGTGTGCACTCGTTCATCGATACCTATTACTCTTGTGGTCCGTCAAGCCATTCTATCCCAGAATGACTAGGAGAAACAAACTCCAGTACCTTATCCATTTCTAGGATTGGGCCAAAGCAGTTGTATTCCGTGGATCAGAATGCCAATCCAGCTTTTGCTCTGCTCTATCTTGGAATGTTACCATCTTTATGTTAAGAGTGTCATGAGAATTGCACTACCTCTTATGAACTCTTGACGCAGTAATACTTCTTGCCATCATTGTTCATTCCTCGGTTCCGTGTTGTCACAACCGGAATGCCGACAAGTGAACCATGATGTGTGAAATCAATACTCCTAGCAATCGTGTTGCTTGGTAGTTAATGGACAATATTCTCATTCTTAGCGTGTTGGTTATTACATCGTCATCCTAAGATTGAACGTGCTACCTAGTCCTTATTTCTGGTGCACTCTTCGATCAATGAGTTAGGATTGTGTTAATCCCTCACCCTTTTGATCATATTGTCTTGCCCTGAAAAGCAAGGTTGTTCTCGAGCTTAGTAACATATCGGTGGTTCGTGATTTTCCGAATATCTTCTCGGGAGTATTACCAGGTTGTCCCCTGACTGTTATGTTGAGCTCGTAATCAAGTTGGTTTTCCTCTAGACCAGCCATTCTCCAAGAACTTGTGGTGGATACCCCTGAGCTAGTTGGTTAAGCTAAACAACAACTTGGAGAGTTGGAAGATAAAAGCTTGTCTGACTTAGTTCATGTTAAGGGATATCTTTTCACTGTGTGTGTGTGTGTTGAAGAAAGATGATATCTCCATCGATTGGTCCTCGTGATCAGTTGATTGGATCTATTGCCTTGTCAAAACTTAGACTTGAGTATGGGCTATCGTCAAGTCAAATCAGAACCAACGATGTTCGTAATGTTGTCTTACTCGTGGTTGATCCCTCGAGCATACACCATTATATCTTTTGGTCTGACCAATGCTATCACCGTGTTCACATGATGGTGGAAGTCCAGTGATATGGAAATTCCGATGAGTTGTTGTTGAGCCCGTCAGCAGCATTTTGTCTCCCCCAAGATTCATGCTGAACATCAACCTAGTGTTGAAAATTTTAAAAGCAATGCCTTCGTGTTCCGTTCATGAAGCATATGTTTGGATGAAAGTAGTGACTTCCTTTAGTTCACGTGCATTTGATGAAAGTTGTCGCCGTGAATTCGAGAAAGCTTGTTTTGCTTCCCTCGGAACCATCCCAAGTCAGTCATGCATATGTGCGAAGTATTATATGGTTTGAAGACTTGCAACCTTCGGCTCATATGTATTTCCTAGCACACCAAGCCACTGATTGATTTTTTGGAGGAAAAGAAGTTCCTTCGTAAGAGCTAATCATATGACTTACGCAAGGACTTCATTATCCGCAATGATGGTCCCCACCTGAACTCGGTAGTGTTTCATTATAACACTACCATGTGGTCATGCTTGTCTGGGACAGTGTGTTCACAGGGGTGTATCAGAACCAGCTCATGTTTTGGAGCTTACTATCGTAGTTCATCTCCCGAGAATCTGGCAACGTCATCTCGTCGATTTGTGTTGCAAACCTTTCACTTTTGTTTCTAGATTCGATGAGTCTGGAATATCCTGACACCAAGCAGATCTGAATCTTAGGCAGATATGATGGTTGGAACGTGTCCCAAGAATTATAATATTGGTCTCTCGGTAACCCGGTAACGTGGATGTCGTGGCCAACCCACCTAGCCGGAAGGCCTATTATTGTAATATCTTGGTTGAAGAAGTTGGTCACTTCCCCATAAGGATCTCACAGGATCTGCCTCCATAGTTATTCCTTGTGGATTCTTGAGCTTCCGAAGTCCGACCTTTTGCTTGATGTTCTAGTTATCAAGCCAAATCTATAAATGGGTTGCGCTAGCACATCAAGGAGAACATTAGAAGTGGGGTGCTAAATGTCTCTCCGTCGATCATCCAGATTTCGTTCCCTTGGCCTCGCTAAGGTGAAATCTGAGAAAGGGGTGTCTTTCTATGCATCTGCATTGTCCATCACTATTCGTCAAGGTAGTAAGATGTGTTGCCAGGATCCTCGACACGGATGTTGGTAGAACCTTGATGAATATGGGAATGCTCAAGTTCTTGAGAGCACGCGCAAGCAAAATCATCTCTTGTGTTGTCTTCAACAAGGTAGTCCCCATCATCCATCCTAGTCCGAGTATGCCATTTCCTCGAGCTATTTCAAATGATCATTTGTAAACTGCCTTAGGATGGTATAGAGAATTTTATTGATCTATGGATCAAAAGTGATTCTTTTTGCCACTCAAGGGAATATTTTTACCAGCCACCTTCCCTAAGGTGCCCGTTATGGAATCTTACCAATTCATTTCCCTGTTACCCATCCACCATCCTTCTAGGCGTGGAATTGTTGCCCACAAAAACCAACCCCGTCGTTTGCTCTTCCATCCCTCTCGATGTGTTTTGTGTCTCAACCCGAGATGTTTCAACATCTCAACCCATGAGTTGATCTTGAATTTCTCGATTTTCGAGGGATCGATTTCTGTAGAGTTTCTTCCTGCCATCATCGGGTTGGACAAATATCTCGAAAGCAAAGACGCCAAGATCAATGTGATGCAATGGATCAATATATTCGAGACGAGCAGTTGGTTCATGAAGATTGCATTAAATTTGTGCCCCCTTTGTCTTCTTACCTCACGTCTTGAATCTCGGGGCGAGATTCTTGTTTAAGTGGGGGTGAGTTGTCACATCCCTAGCCTTACATTGAACTAGGCTAGCACTTGCCTGTTGCATCATGTTTTAATTATTTTGAAACTTGAAATGGTGATTGATCAAACCCTAGCACCAAATCAAATCAAATAGGTTCAACATAAAAACATTTCTCAATGAACCTGAAATGCCCTTCTAAAATGTTCATCACCTCTGCCTTGGTCTTAAACCACTGTCAAAAGTGATGCACAGATTTCTAGGTCACTCTAAGGTCACTGGATTAAACCTTTAGTATTTGAGTTTGGGCATTTAAATTATATAAAATATTTCAAATGCTCAAATAACCCCAAACTAAAATGTTCCATGCTGGATATATTCCAAGTAGTGGCCATGTGCAGTTTGGTGATTTTTGGAGTTGCCTAGGTATTTTTAGAAATGCAACAAACCTACAAAAACAAATGAAAATCCTGTTACCTGGGCCTTCTCACCTGGCGCGCCTGTAGCCCAAGTGGCCGGCCTAGCACGGCCCAGCCCACCTGGCCCCTCCCCTGTCGTCTTCCTCCCTAGGCCAGTAGGTAGAGCGCGTGCTCGCCGCGCGCGCACACGCGCCCAAGCCACCTCCTGCCTGGTTGCCTGCGTCCCCGACACCCTGGACGCCTCCATGCGTCGCCATGCAGCCCCTGACCTCCCCCTCTCTCTCCCCCGAACTCTCTCCCCCTCCTCTGTTCTCCCCACCCGAACGGGTCCGTCGCCGCCGACAAGCCCCACCACGGCCACTGCCTCCCCCTCGCCCCCTGGACATGCCCAGGAGCTCCACCTCCATTCCCCGTGCTTCTCCGTCAACTCGCGCGACGCCGAACACCCCCAAGCGATGACCCGAGCTCTTCTTCAACCTCCGGTCGCCGGAGATCGCTTTCGCCGCACCGCCCGCTCCGGACCGTCTCCAAGATCGCCGACCTGCTCGTCCGACTCGCCGTGAGCCTCTGACCCCGAGCATCCCTCTCTCCTTTCTCGTAGGCCGTCGTAGCCACCGGACCGCCTACGCCCGAGCACGCCGCCGCCTGAGCTCGTCGCCGACGCAGCTCCGGTGACCAAATGGTCACCCCGGCGAGTCCAATCTTCTCCCCGCATCGCGTAGGCCCCAGCTAGCGCCTCAGCTTGCTTGCTCGCGCACCGCAGAACTGCCCGCGCTCACGCCCGAGCTCCGACCGCCGCGGTCGAGCTCCTCGCCATCGCCTCCGGCCAACCCAGGCCCGACTGGCGCCACCGCCCGACGCGCGCTGGTCTGGGCTCTCGAACGAGCCCAGCCACGCTGCGAACGGGTCACCACAGCGCATTCCCGAGCCCCTCCACCGCGGTTGCCGTCGCCGGCGGCTAAACGACGGCGGATTGACCGCTCTGACCGGCGGGGTTTGACCTCGCTGACGTGGCCTTGACTGGACCCACATGTCTGCGTCCCTAGCTGACACTGGGTCACTGACCAGTGGACCCCACTGGCCAGGTTTGACCCGGGCAGCCCCGTTGACCGCTGACGTCACAGTGACGTAGTGCTGATGCAGTTAATTATTTTCTGGATTTATTCTTATTCAGGAAATTTCAGAAAATAATGCTAACTTCAAAAATTCATAGAAATTCAACCGTTACTCCAAATCAAACAAATTATATATGAAAAATTATCAGAAAAATCCAATCTATCCATCTGTATCATTTTCATGCATGTTAGAACAACTTATGGCTGCTGTTTAGGCCAAATCATATAAATGGCATTTAAACTCTCACATATGGAGTTCGAATTTGAACCTAGGGTTCAAACCAACTCCATTTAACATGTTGCTAGTTGCATTAGCTCAACACACTCATATTACCATGTCACATTCATGCATCATATTGTTGCATTGCATTGATTGTGTTTCCTCTCTGTTGCCGGTGGTTGTCCCCTCTCGATAGATGTTTTCCGACGATGAGTTCGATGACACCGATGAAGAGCTATTATATCTTCAGAAGTGCCAGGCAAGCAAAACCCCCTTGTTCATTCTGATACAAACCCACTCTCTTGCTCCTGCTCTCTTTTACTGCATTAGGACAACAATGATTCAACTGTTACATGCTGCGGTAGTTGAACCCCTTATCCTCTGCATGACCTGTCAGTGCCACAGTAAATAGATGAAACCCACTAGCATGAGTAGGAGTTGTTTGAGCCCTGATGTGCCTACTCATTCATGTTTGTTTGTCATGCCTGCTACTGCTTAGAATTGAGTCAGGTCTGATTCATCGAGAATGAATTGGAATGGTGTTGAACATGTCCTATTGTGGGTGAGCTAAGTGTGTGAACACGATTTGGTAAAGGTATTGGTGAGAGGCCATGTAGGAGTACATGGTGGGTTGTCTCATTAAAGCCGTCCTCAGGAACTGAGTTCTGTGTATGTGATCCATGAAACAGTTACTACCACACATTAGGATCCTTAATTGAGTCTCTCGGCTTCTTAATCACCCTTGTCCTCTGTCCAGGAGTTGCAAGTAGTTTCTGGTGTTTGTAGTATGCTGGGGGCCGCACGCAGCGCTGACCGTAGGGGTGGGCTGTGTTGCGGTAGGCACGTGGCACGGTGTACCGGGCACTCGTTTGGTGTCTCGGGAACCCTGCTCACATCGTTCGGGGCCGTATGTGGAAACCTCGGCCAGACTCCCTGCGGATGGAACCTGAATAGGCGATAAACCTGGACTAGAGACTCGAGTGTTTAGGTAGGCCATGGCCGACACCCTCGATGGGCTTCTGCTTGAAGGTTGCCGAGTACATGTCGTGTAAACGGCGATAAGTGGTGAGAGCGTGTGTGAAGAAGTACACCCCTGCAGGGTTAACATCATCTATTCGAATAGCCGTGCCCGCGGTAATGGACTTCTGGGTTACCTATAACAGTTCATAGACAAGTGAAAGTGGATACTCTAAAATGCGCAAGATAAGCATGAGTGCTATGGATGGCCTTCTCGTAGGGAGACGGAAGTGGATCCATAGTGGTGTATTGATATGGTGAATATGTGGACTCGTGTGCGCCACCTCAAAAGAGTTACTTGCAGTCGTAGTTCAGGATAGCCACCGAGTCAAAGCTGGCTTGCTGCAGTTAAACTCCACTACCCCCTTTGTTGATACCGATGCATATGTAGTTAGTTCTGATGTAAGTCTTGCTGGGTACATTTGTACTCACGTTTGCCTATTTTTATGTTTTGCAGAGAGACGTCAGTCTCGCTAGTTGTTCCGTGTGGACTTCGACGTTTAGCTTGATACCTCAGCTACGATCTTGTGCCCTCGGCAGGATCTGGTAGATAGTCGGGCTTCTCAGCCTTTTTCATTTGTAGATGTCTGTACTCAGACATGCTAAGCTTCCCCATGTGCTTGTTGCTTGTATGCTCTGAATGTTGGGTCATGAGACCCATGTTTGTAATATCTCGCTCCTCGGAGCCTAATGAATAAATATTGAGTCGTAGGGTTATGTTGTGATGCCATGTTGTATTTACACATATCGAGCATATTGTGTGTGTGATTGAAATGCTTGGTATGTGTGGGATCCGACAATCTAGTTGTTTATCCTTGGTAGCCTCTCTTATGTAGAAATGTAGTCTAGTGCCTCCTTGAACCATAGTAGTCCGCTACAGCCCGGTTCACCGGAGTCCTGCTAGCCCAGCACTACTGTTCAGGACACTTGACTGGCCGGCATGTGTTTCTGTGGGGACCCCGACTCATAAGTCGTGATCACCGAATGCACGTGTACAGTGATCCCAGAGATCAATGCTCACTGAACACACAGAAGCTGAATAACAAGAGTCTTACATCCATACATACCGTCTTACACAAATTATGACCATTATGGTCAAGTCTTACATAGATAAAGCCTTAGGGGCTGAACATCAAATGAAACACAAGCAGCGGAAATCTTCGTTGATAAGTAGAACCCATGCCATCTGCCTAAACCCTACAGGCATTCCGACTGGGAAGCGTCCTAGTTCGCAAGTTCGTCTCCAAAGGATTCTTCCTCGAACTCCTGTTCTTCCATGCCTGGTCAATTAAATAACCAGTGGCAAGCCAATGAGTACTTTGATTGTACTCGCAAGCAACCCATGTTTTGGTTCAAGGTACAATAATGCATGACATAGGTAAATTTTTGCGGAAAGCTAGTTTTGAGTGCAATGACATGTTCAACAACTTGCAAGGCATGCATCAGGAGAATTCAAGTAATCATGAGGACAGGTTACAGATATCAACATAGTTAGAGTGGGCACCAACCCAACTCAATCATGTCAAGTCCTTGACTTGACCCAAGTAATTCTTCCCACACACACCGGTTTGTAAACAAGTGGACGTAGTTTAAGCAGCACCGCCCAACTGTCCTTGACCGTGGACACGGCTATTCGAATAGTTTTACACTCTGCAGAGGTTGCACACTTTACCCACAAGATCCGGGGAGCTTCCGTGTCATCCACGACCCGCAGCACCTCAAGTACCCGGGGTAAGCACCCGATCACTATCTTTCCCTAGACGACACTAACAAGGAGTCCACTCGTTGTTCCGTATCCTCACGATGTACATCATACAAGACTCGCTCGAGATCGTAACATCCGAGAGGGGACACAACGGTGTATCCGGTGCCCTGTGAAAACAGTCATGGCCGCCCTACCTGGCACGACCCCGTCCCGAGAGAGAGCACCAACTCTCCCCCATCACTAGTAATGCGGGCTCCAAGCTAGTATCGACCTAAGTAATCAATAATGCCCTTTCCCATATAAGGGTAGAGTGGTTGCGCACGTAAGGTTGGGACAGTCAACAAATCTTAAATCTAATCCGTTTCTGAAAACAACACACACACACTTGTCTTGGTACACCACTTCGTCATCAAGTGGCTACCCAACTCATCATCTCCCTCGAGCATAAGTGGCACCCGATGGGGTTTTCGAAAAGTCCTTTGAAAGTACTTTGCCTCCATCTCCATGCATATTCCCGTCCCTTTTTGCGTAGCACTACCTTTGCATCCTATCTACTCCCACCGGCATAACCCTCATAAGGAGGTAGGGTCATGCACAATGCAAGTATCAACGAGGAAGTAACAGAGGCAACCCATCAAAGTGGTTTCCATCACATCATGATTCCGAAGCAACGCTAATAAAGTGCTATATGACATGCATAAAAAGGTTTCATAGACATGGTCAAAGGGCTGCTTGCCTGGCTCAACAAGGTCTTCTGGGTCTTCAAAGTCTTCTGGTCCAACTCCTTCGTCAGCAACGCAATCTATCGCCGCAAAATAATAACGAGAAAAGTAAGGCAATAATAAAACAGAAAAATCAAAGTGCTCAGAAAAATGTCAACCCATTTTTGTAAAATACTAGGTGGAAATCTAAGAAGGGGAAAATTCCTAGTTTTGGATTTGGAGTTGTGGAACAGGAGAAATGGATTTCAAAGGCATATTTAAATGCTTAAAATCACATTTAAATATTTATAGTAAAGAAAAGTTGGTTGGATTTGAATGGAAGTTGCACCATTAAATAGGTTGCAATATTCTAGGAATTTAGAAATTGGAATTAATTTATTTTGGACTATTATTTTGTCCTGTGGAATATTTGAAAAAAGAGACAGAAAAGAAAAAGAAAAAGGGCACTGTGCCTGCGGGGCCAGAACAGCCGCAGCGCAGCAGGCCCAACAGAGAGGCGGCCCAGCGCACCCGTGCACGCACGCACGCCAGGTTTGAACCTGACGAGCGGGGCCCAGGTGTCAGGGCGAGGGGCTGACAGACGGGGCCCAAGGCCGTCGTCGTCAACCCTAGGCCAGAGGGGTCGGCGAGCTCACCGGCGACGGCGCAGGGCACGGCAAGGTCAGGTAAGGGCACGGCTGGACTCAGCGTCGTGTCGCCGTTCGGGTGGAGGTGGCGGGCGTCACCGGAGCTGCCTGGTTCGCCGGCGACGAGGTCTCGCGACGGAGGAGCTTCGGGTGGTGGTCGCTCCGGTCGATTCCGGCAGCTACAGAGAGGGGAAGCAAGGGGGAAATGATCAGTGGGGTGCAGGGGTTCCAGATCGAGGCAAAGGAGGAGGGGGGAGGCTCCTACCTCGCGAACTCCGGCGAGCCGATGCGGCGGAGCTCAAGCTCGATCTCGAGCTCGGGCGGCTCTGGAGGCGAACTGGGGGTGCAGGGGGAGGTTTTGGTGGTGCAAAGAGCGAGTTGTGAGGGTGGAAGGGCTCGGGGAGGCCTTTATATAGGCGAACGGCGGTCCACCGTGGGCTCGTGCGCCGGCGAGCTCGCTGCCGTCGCCTCGGGTCACGGGGGCCCGTTTGGTTGTGTCTGGGGTGCTCGTGGGGATCGACTACGCCCAGGGGAAGAAGAGAGAGAGGGAGCAGGGGGCCAGAGGCACCGCGCGTGTGAGCACGCTCACTGGTGCGCTCGGGCGGTCGCCGCGCATGCGAGCTGGGGCGAGAGGAGGGAGAAGGAGGAGGGGGCCGGCAGCGTGCCGTGTCCCAGACGTCGAGGCACCTCGGGGGACACGAGGGGGAGAGCCGAGGTGGCCGGATGTGGCTGGAAGGGGGCGGCTACAGTGCGGGGACGCACTGTAGCACGCTCCAGAGCGTGCAAATGGCTGCCATGGCATTGTTTAAAGGGCAGGGGCGTGTCCACTAGTGTCTAGCAGGTCTAGGGGGAGTAAAGAAGAGGAGAGGGGCATTGGATGCCATGGATGGCCACTGGGGTGAGGAGGGAGGTGAGGAAGAGGGGGAAAGTGCCTGTCCAAAGAGAGAAAGAGGGGTGTTTCACCCCTCAATTATTGAGCTGGGGACTTGCCATTGTTACTGGAGGTGAAAGGGGTCTAGGGGGAGCTGTGGTAAAAAGTGGAGCTCACCAAGAATAGTGGAAGGGGTCCAAACAGTGGTTTTTGCAAAATGACAGAAGGTGTTTGATGTTGGTTTGGGCAAGAAAATGATCTCCAATTGCCATGACAATCCACAGGGTGAAATGACACATATAATTAGGGCCTTCCACCAATTTGGAGCTTAATTGGGCAAAGTTGCCAATGCAACTTTTGTAAACCCTAGAAATGAGCAGAAATGGACTTGTGTAGATCTAGTTGAGCAAATCACTTCTCCTTGATGCACCACTTGGTGTAGTGGCCTCATTTGGTCATGTGATCATGCTCACAAAAGTTGGGGTCAAGGAGAGAAAGTTGGTAGTACAAACTTGATCAAACTTGATTCTGGTCAGAGAGGGTTTTGGGGCATTTTGGTGAACCAAAATGACTCTAGTTGACATGGGGCTTTGCAAGGTGATTACAATATGCATTTGTGATTTGCTGGATTTTCCTTGGATTTTTATGAAAGTATTTCCTGTAGAAATATCTCAAATCCTTGAAATGGGCAGAAATGGTTTTGGAAGGTTTTGTCCAATATTTTGATCATAACCATGTGTTGAAACTCATATATATGGAAAATATATGTCCATTGAGTCTCCCTAATTTTTCTCAAATATTTTTAAAGCTTTTAAATAATTTTAACCTATTTAAGACCATTTCTGGCCTTAAGAAAAACACTTTAAATAAAATAGGAAAATAACTTTCAAATTTATATTTTTGTGGTTTCTGGGTATCCTATATCTAATAGGTGTCCAATATATCTTTGGAAATATTTTTACTGCCCTTAATTAAGTATTTGAAGTGCAAACCTCAATCCAGGGGTTTTTGGAAAACTAATTCTTAAAAATACTTTTTGGCCAAATTATTTTTGTAAGAAAATACTATATTGCTCTATACACATGGCATGATCATTGGGCAGAAGTTTGGGACAAGGAGATGAAGTATAGAAGGTGGAGTAGTTGACTAATAAGAGCACTTGAAAAACCACTAAGAGAAAACCAACTTCAAAATAAAAGCCAAATAATGCAAAAGTTTTTGTTGGTCCAAATTTCATGCTTTATTAATGCAAATGATATGTTACAAAATGCAGGGTGTGACAGTTTCACTTCGCTCCTGTGTCTGTCCCTTCGGGGAAATGTCACGCGGTGACATCCGGAGTCCTGCCTAGCCTGCTACAGCCCGGGTTACCGGAGTCCTGTTAGCCTAGTGCTACAGTCCGGATTCACACGCTGTTGACCGACATGCTCGAGGTTGATTCATGTATGCCTGTCCCCATGGGTTAGTGCCGCTTTGGGTTCACGACTAGCCATGTCAGCCCAGGTTCTTTCTCATATGGATGCTAGCGACACTATCATATACGTGAGCCAAAAGGCGCAAACGGTCCCGGGCCAGGTAAGGTGGCACCCGTGGGAATACCATGCGTGAGGCCGCAAAGTGATATGATGTGTTACATGCTAGATCGGTGTGACTTAGGATCGGGGTCCTGACACTTCGCCTGCGAAAAGCTCTGGGGTGACACCGTCTTGGGCTCCACGATGACCTCCGCCTTGCCGTCCTCCTGGTCTTGGTCTCGTTGCACCAATATGGCAACCTTTGCCAGATGCCTCGGTGCTCTTCGCCTGCGCTGGCCTCCTTAGCACCAAAGAGGAAATAAGGACGCTGCGTGCACCGGCACCCGTGTGGCACCGTTCGTCATGGCTCACGTCACGAGATCCTCATGAGGTTTGCCCTGCCTTGATATCTCCGCTCCTCGTGAGCCTGCCTGGCTAGGCCGCTCCAGAGGAGGTCTTTCGTCGTCCGCCTCGTGAAGCTTGGACCCTCGCGAGGGTCTTGGGTGCCTTGTTGACGAAGATGGGCCATACGGCCTGTTGCTTGGCCACGCCGTGGGTTGCAGGCAGGCAAGTCTGGGGACCCCCATTCCCACAACGCCGACTGAGGGAGTCCTGGATTAGGGGGTGTTCGGATGGCCGGACTATACCTTCAGCCGGACTCCAGGACTATGAAGATACAAGATTGAAGACTTCGTCCCGTGTCCGAAAGGGACTTTCCTTGGCGTGGAAGGCAAGCTTGGCGATGCGGATATTCAAGATCTCCTACCATTGTAACAGACTTTGTGTAACCCTAACCCTATCCGGTGTCTATATAAACCAGAGGGTTCTAGTCCATAGGACAACTTCATCATACAACAACCATACTGTAGGCTAGCTTCTAGGGTTTAGCCTCCTTGATCTCATGGTAGATCAACTCTTGTACTACCCATATCATCAATATTAATCAAGCAGGAGTAGGGTTTTACCTCCATCGAGAGGGCCCGGACCTGGGTAAACTTCGAGTCCCTTGTCTCCTGTTACCATCCGGCCTAGACGCACAGTTCGGGACCCCTACCCGAGATCCGCCGGTTTTGACACCGACATTGGTGCTTTCATTGAGAGTTCCTCTGTGTCATCGCTTTTAGGGCCGATGGCTTCTTTGATCATCAACGACGATGCGGTCCAGGGTGAGACTTTTCTCCCCGGACAGATCTTCGTCTTCGGCGGCTTCGCACTGTGGGCCAATTCGTTTGGCCGCCTGGAGCAGATCGAAAGCTACGCCCCTGGCCATCAGGTCAGGTTTGGGAGTTTAAACTACACGGCTGACATCCGCAGGGACTTGATCTTCGACGGATTCGAGCCACAGCCAAGCGCGCCACACTGTCTCGATGGGCATGATCTAGCTCTGCCGCCGAACAGTGCCCTAGAGCCCGCACGCGCGTCGGTTCTGACCCTTAATTCGAAACCTGCGGCGCTGATCGAGGGTGAGCGGTTGGACGTCACCCCGGGGGCTGCGATCTCAAAAGCGATCGAGCCGAACGCCAGCCCCGCACTCTCCATGACCCGTGACTCCGAGGATCCGGATTCCCCTTCGGACTCCGAACCTCCCGCGCCCCTGCCAATCGAATCCGATTGGGCGCCAGTCACGGAGTTCACCGCCGCGGACATCTTTCAGCACTCGCCCTTTGGCGACATCCTAAACTCACTAAAGTCTCTCTCTTTATCGGGAGAGCCCTGGCCGGACTATGGCCAGCAAGGATGGGATACGGACGATGACGAAATTCAAACCCCACCCACCACCCACTTTGTAGCCGCTGTCGACGATTTAACCGACATGCTTGACTTCGACTCCAAAGACATCAACGGTATGGACGACGATGCAGGAGACGAACAGGAACCAGCACCTGTAGGGCGCTAGAAGGCCACCTCATCATATGACATATATATGGTGGATACTCCAAAAGATGGAGATGGCGATGGAACAGCGGAGGACGATACCTCCAAGAAACAGCCAAAGCGCCAGCGTCAACGGTGCCGCTCTAAATCCCGCCAAAGCAAAAACGGTGATACCGGCACGGGAGATAATACTACCCCGGATAGTGCCGAAGAACACCCCCTCCAACAAGATTTGGCACAGGAAGATGGAGAAGCCAACCCTCATGAGAGGGCGGCAGACCGAGAGGTTGAGGACGATAACTACATGCCTCCCTCCGAAGACGAGGCAAGCCTCGATGACGACGAATTCGTCGTACCATCAGACCCCGCCGAACAAGAGCGTTTCAAGTGCAGGCTTTTAGCCACGGCAAGCAGCCTCAAGAAAAAGCAACAACAACTTAGAGCTGATCAAGATTTGCTAGCTGACAGATGGACTGAAGTCCTTGCGGCCGAAGAGTATGAACTCGAACGCCCCTCCAAGCGTTACCCAAAGTGCAGGCTACTACCCTGATTAGAGGAGGAGGCACCTACATCACCAGCGCATGACATGGCCGACCGGCCACCTCGTGGCCGCGACAGAGAGGCCTCTAAGCCCTCCACTCAAGCCATGCCCCGACACCGCTCAAAACATGCTAAGGCACGGGAAAACACGCCGGACCTGCGAGATATACTGGAGGACAAGGCAAGGCAAACAAGGTCGATCTACGGATCGCGCGGACGCCCCACGACACATGACGGTGATCGTCACTCCAGATACGATAAATCCAGCCGGGCCGAACACAATGGACAAAGCTCCTCCGAGTTGTGCCACGATATAGCCCAGTATAGAGGCCCCGCACACCCACTATGCTTCACAGATGAAGTAATGGATCATAAAATCCCTGAGGGCTTTAAACTCGTAAACATCGAATCATACGATGGCACAACAGATCCAGCGGTCTGGATCGAGGATTATCTCCTTCATATCCACATGGCCCGTGGTGATGATCTACACGCCATCAAATACCTCCCACTCAAACTCAAGGGACCGGCCCGGCATTGGCTCAACAGCTTGCCAGCAGACTCAATTGGTTCTTGGGAGGACCTGGAAGCCGCATTCCTCGACAACTTCCAGGGCACTTATGTGCGACCACCGGATGCCGATGACCTAAGCCACATAATCCAGCAGCCAAAGGAATCGGCCAAGCAATTCTGGACACGGTTCCTAACAAAGAAAAACCAGATAGTCGACTGTCCGGACGCTGAGGCCCTAGCAGCCTTCAAGCATAATATCCGCGACGAGTGGCTTGCCCGGCACCTGGGACAGGAAAAGCCGAAATCTATGGCAGCCCTCACGACACTCATGACCCGCTTTTGCGCGGGAGAAGACAGCTGGCTAGCTCGCAGTAAAAACTTAGCAAAGAACCCTGGTAATTCGGATACCAAGGACAAAAGTAGCAGGACACGCCGGAACAAGCAAAAGCGTCGTGTTAACAGCGACAGCAACGAGGATACGGCAGTAAATGCCGGATTCAGAGGCTATAAATCCGGTCAGCGGAAAAAGCCATTCAAAAAGAATACTCAGGGCCCATCCAGCTTGGACCGAATACTCGACCGCTTGTGCCAGATACATGGCACCCCCGAAAGGCCAGCAAATCACACCAACAGGGATTGTTGGGTGTTCAAGCAGGCACGCAAGTTAAGAGCCGAAAACAGAGACAAGGGGCTGCACAGCGATGACGAGGAGGAGCCCAGGCCGCCGAACAGCAGTGGACAGGAGGGTTTTCCCCCAAAAGTGCGGACGGTGAACATGATATACGCAACCCACATTCCCAAGAGGGAGCGGAAGCGTGCGCTACGAGACGTATACGCGCCGGAGCCAGTCGCTCCGAAGTTCAACCCATGGTCCTCCTGCCCGATCACCTTTGATCGAAGGGACCATCCCACTAGCATCCGTCACGGCGGGTTTGCCCCATTGGTTCTTGACCCAATTATCGACGGATTTCATCACACAAGAGTCCTCATGGACGGCGGCAGCAGCCTGAACCTGCTTTACCAGGATACAGTGCGGAAAATGGGCATCGATCCCTCGAGGATCAAGCCCACAAAAACGACCTTTAAAGGCGTTATACCAGGTGTAGAGGCCAGCTGCACAGGCTCAATAACACTTGAAGTGGTCTTCGGATCTCCGGACAATTTCCGAAGCAAAGAGTTAATCTTCGATATAGTCCCATTTCGCAGTGGCTATCACGCCCTGCTCGGGCGAACCGCATTTGCAAAGTTCAATGCGGTGCCGCACTACGCATATCTCAAGCTCAAGATGTCAGGCCCTCGAGGAGTAATTACGGTCAATGGAAACATCGAGCGCTCCCTCCGAACGGAGGAACACACGGCGGCCCTCGCAGCAGAAGTACAAAGCAGCCTTCTTAGGCAATTCTCCAGTCCGGCCGTTAAAAAGCCAGACACCGCCAAGCGAGCCCGGAATAACCTACAACAAGGCCGCCTGGCACGTTCTGAGCAGGCATAGCAGTGCGACCCCAACCCCCGCCCTCGCGACATAGCGAAACCAGTGCTTCGCGTACATAACTACGCTCTTGAAATACCATGGGTGCAGGGGAAGGGGCACAATAATGGCAAACCCAAAATACGGCCTAAAACGTACTAGGGGCTGCCGAATTTTTTTCTCTTACTTTCAGTACTCCATACTTCGAACGACCTGTTCGGCAATTCAACCGCCGCACAAATGATGCAAGACCCAGGGAAGCAGACAAGCCATGCCGCACTATGGAACCCCAAGGTGGTCTCTGTTACGAGCAGTATACCTATTTTTGAATACAATTCCACGGCCTGCCCCTGGCAAGGACATGTTAAATAGTCCAATATCTTTTGCTTATCGCACTATTTGTGTCGTTCTGCTTTGATAGCAGCCTCTTTATAAACAATGCATAGCCTTTTGTCTGTTTTTTGCATTATCCCCTTTTTATATATATGTTCACTAATGACATGTGGCACCCGTACACTGTGGTACGGCAAATACGCCAGGGGCTTCGGTACCCCTTAATATGGTGTAAGAAGTCCGAACACTTCATAAGTGCGGCACCCCGAACTTATAGCACTATATGCATCGGCTCCGAATCATGATTTGGGTCAATAGTTGGGTTTGCCCGGCTCCTATGTTTTGGTGCCTTACTTTCCGCTATATCGGTTAAGGTAGCACTAGGAGAACCACTGCAATTGTGCCCCGGTTGAGCTGGGTTAAGCACCTCAGTCGAGAAAGCTAAAACTGACTGTCATGATGAGGCGAGAGACCGGTCGCTGTTCGAGAGGTTTTTCGAGTCCCTAAAGACTTATGCCGCTTCGAGCGTGGAGCCGGCTTTGTCCGGCCAAGGCGTGGATAGCACCCCGAACTCGGTCTTCCAAACTAGGGGCTTTGCCGAAATTTAAAATTATAAAGTTCTATGGCTAAGTGAGAGTGTTCAAGCATTAAAGTCTGATTGCCTGGTTCGTTGTGCTGAGCGCCTCCCTCGAAGGACCCAAATATGGGAAAAAGAGCGCTCAGGTTTATCCCGAACACCCCAGCACTAGTGGCATGGGGGCGGAAACCAACGACTCGTCATCTCTCATTTTTTTGATAAACGGCCCCACAGAAAATAATATTTTAAATTCAACAAGCATTGCTTAGCGCATATGAACAAGTTTTCAGCGCACAGGATAAACACGAGCGAGTTCATTCAAAAATTACATCCTGGGTACATTCATCCGCCACAAGGCGGGCACCCGCAAGAACATCCTTATAGTAGTTCTCGGGCTTGTGATGCTACTTCCCCGACGGCGGCCCGTCCCTCACAAGCTTCTCACCGTCTAGCTTACCCCAGTGCACCTTTGCACGGGCAAGGGCCCTACGGGCACCTTCGATGCAGACGGAGCGCTTGATGACATCGAGCCTTGGACAGGCCTCCACTAGCCGCCGCACCAGCCCGAAGTAGCTCCCAGGAGGGCCTCTCCGGGCCACAGCCGAACTATGAAGCCCTTCATGGCCTGTTCGGCCGCCTTGTGGAGCTCGACCAGCTGTTTCAGCTGGTCGCTCAAGGGCACAGGGTGTCTGGCCTCAGCATACTGAGACCAGAACACCTTCTCCGTCAAGCTGCCCTCTTCAGCTAGGTAGAATGCGGCAGCGTCGGATACGCTGCGGGGAAGATCTGTGAATGCCCCTAGGGAGCTCCGGATTCGGGTAAGTAACAAGTAGTTTACTTTTATATTTCTGCTTTGCATAAAGAATGCCTTACCCGCTGCTATCTTTTTCATCTCCTCCAACTCTTGGAGGGCCTTTTGGGCTTCGGCCTCTCAGAGGCCGCCGCGAGCTCGGACGCTTGCGTTTTTTGACTCAAGCTCCAAACTCTCATGTTTTTCCATAAGAGTCTGAAGCTCTTGCCGCACCTCACCGACCTGGGCCTCAAGTTTCTCTCGCTCGGTGCGCTCCATGGCCGCTTTCTTTTCGGCCTCGGACAACGCCTGCTTAAGGGTCACCACCTCAGTCGTGGCCCTTACAATAAGCAGTACAATCCTGTTATTTTTTGCAATCACGTCTTTTTATAGGCATTTTTTCGGTAAGGTATTTCTTACCTTCTTTCTCCTCGAGTTGCTGCTTGGCAAGGCCGAGCTCTTGCTCGGTCTACTCGAGGCCCTGTTTCAGGGCACCCACCTCCGCGGTCAGTGCGGAAGTGGCTAGCAGCGAAGCCTGCATACGCATATTCGACTCTTTTTTGTTAGACTCCTGTGAAATTTAATAGATCATCTATTCGGCTTTTCTTTTCGAACGCCAAACAGAGCATCATGGGCTACTGTCTATGCGGTTATATTCTTACATATTTTTTACTTACCTCGAAGCATGTTAGAAGGCTAGCGCAAGCTTCGTTCAGTCCGCTCTTGGCAGACTGAACCTTCCGGATCACCGTACTCATAATAGTACGGTGCTCCTCGTCGATGGAGGCGCCGTCAAGCACCTCTAGCAGACTGTCCGGCACCTCCGGTTGGACGGAGGCCTCCGGCTCAGAAGGCTTGCTCCTCTTGATAGGAGTTCGCCTGCCGCGGTCTGGAACCGTTGAAGATTCCGGTGCGGTGTCCGGCTCAAAGCCGGACTTGGAGCCCTGGGGGGTTTTGTCCCCTTTACTCCTGGAGTCCGGGAGGTCGCCTTGCGACTCCTCCAGGACCACCTCCTCCTGCCTCGGAGCTCGTTGCGACGCCACTTCGGCGTCGTCTGCAATGCGGGGGGAGGCAGCGGGCGGAACTGAGTTCACGTCCGACGAATCCAGGGAGCCGCTCGACGACTCGTCGAGTTCGGCCCGGGGCGGGCTGCACAATTATGTTCGGCATTAGGGAAAGTTGAACGACAAAGGAATATCATGAGTCACTCTGGTATCCGAATACTTACGATTTCGCCGGGCGCTTGGCCCTGTCCAGCCACTCCTCGTCGTCCTCGTTGGCGTTGGGGTGTAGTCCGGCGAAGGGGTCTTCCTCTTCTTGGACCCTTCGGCCTCCCCCGTTGGGGCGGCCTTCCTTTTCTTTCCTCCCCCCACTGGAGGGGGAGAGGTTTCTTCTTCCTCCTCCTCGTTTTCACGAGAGGAGAGCGTCTCGGACTCGTCAGATGACGAGTCCGACACCACCACGTTACGGGCACTCTTTCGAGTCCCCGTGGCCTTCTTCTTCTTGGCCTTATCCTCCGGCACCACATAAGGCGCCGGAGCCAGCAGCTTCACTAGGAGAGCAGGGGCTGGGTCTTCGGGCAAGGGAGCCGGACAGTTAATCGGTCCGGATATCACCTGCCAAGCCTGTCAAAGGTAAGGGAGTTTAGATCCCGCATGGAGTCAAACTATGAAAAAACTTAAAACCTCCTGTGAAAGGTGAAAATAGCTTACCTCGCTAGCATGACGCTGCGAGCTGTATCCGCGGTCCTCGGAGGCGGATGTGGGAGCCTCGGCGCCTTTGGTTATCACCTTCCAGACGTCTTCATACGTCATGTCGAAGAGCCTGTTGAGGGTTTCGTGCTGCCGGGTTGAACTCCCACATAGTAAAGTCCCGTTGTTGACACGGGAGGATCCGGAGGACGAGCATAACCTGGACCACATTGACAAGCTTGATCGGCTTGTTCACCAGGGACTGGATGCATTTTTGCAGTCCGGTCACCTCTTTTTCGTCACCCCACGATAGGCCCGTCTCTTTCCAGGACATAAGTCGCGTGGGGGTCCGAATCGGAACTCAGGGGCTGCGACCCATTTTGGATCGCGTGGCTCGGTGATGTAAAACCACCCGGATTGCCACCCCTTTAGGGTCTCCACGAAGGAGCCCTCGAGCCATAGGACGTTGGCTATCTTGCCCGCCATGGCGCCTCCGCACTCCGCCTGGCTGCCGCGCACCACCTTGGGCTTGACGTTGAAGGACTTGAGTCAGAGGCCGAAATGGGGGCAGACGCGGAGGAAAGCCTCGCACACGACGATAAACGCCGAGATGTTGAGGACGAAGTTTGGGGCCAAATCATGGAAATCCAGGCCGTAGTAGGACATGAGCCCCGGACGAATGGGTGGAGTGGAAAACCTAGTTCGCGGAGGAAGTGGGGAAGGAAAACTACCCTCTCATGGGGCCTTGGGGTGGGGAGAAGCTGCCCCTCCTCAGGAAGCCGGTGCGCGATGTCCTTGGACAAGTATCCGGCCTTCCTTAGCTTCTTAACATGGCCCTCCATGACGGAGGAGACCATCCACTTGCCTCCCGCTCCGGACATTGCTGGAGAAGGTTGAGGTGGGAAGTGCGGGCTTGGGCGCTGGAGCTCGGGTGCGCAGAAGATGGATAGGCAAAGGAGGAAGAAGGTGTAGGTAAAAAGGTGGATCCTTATCCCCTTATATGGGCGGATGCGGCTATGCGTCCCCACCAGCCTAGTAAAACTCGCTTGCCTCCCAAGCGCCATGATAAATGGTGCGGTTGGGTTACCCACGTCCGTATTGATGAGAATCCCATAAATGGGTGACACGATCTCTGCTTTGACAAGACGTGCCAAGGAAACCGCCTCGCAAAACACGCTGAGGTGGAAGAGTAAAAACGATTCGAGAAAAGGACTTGCCGTAGTGTGATGTCACGCTGCGAAATACGTCAGCAGATTAGATTTGTGTTAATATTATTCTCTCTATGGAAATATGTGGAAACTTATTTTGCAGAGCCGGACACTATCCTTGGTGTATAAAATCTTCTTGAAGAACTTGGAGGAGGAACCCGCCTTGCAATGTCGAAGACAATTTGCGTGCCGGACTCGTCGTCATTGAAGCCTGGTTCAGGGGCTACTGAGGGAGTCCTGGATTAGGGGGTGTTCGGATAGCCGGACTATACCTTCAGCCGGACTCCAGGACTATGAAGATACAAGATTGAAGACTTCGTCCCGTGTCCGGAAGGGACTTTCCTTGGCGTGGAAGGCAAGCTTGGCGATGCGGATATTCAAGATCTCCTACCATTGTAACCGACTTTGTGTAACCCTAACCCTATCCGATGTCTATATAAACCGGAGGGTTCTAGTCCGTAGGACAACTTTATCATACAACAACCATACCATAGGCTAGCTTCTAGGGTTTAGCCTCCTTGATCCCGTGGTAGATCTACTCTTGTACTACCCATATCATAAATATTAATCAAGCAGGAGTAGGGTTTAACCTCCATCGAGAGGGCCCGAACCTGGGTAAACTTCGTGTCCCTTGTCTCATGTTACCATCCGGCCTAGACGCACAGTTCGGGACCCCCTACCCGAGATCCGCCGGTTTTGACACCGACATCGACACTATGTGCCGACTGAACTGTGTCTGCAACCACAGATCTGCTTTGAATTCTGTTGCACGACTAGGAAACAGCTGAGTTCTGTTCTCTCGCCGCCTGGAGCAGTGCTCAGATCTGCCGCAAGCCTCTACTAGCTTCTGAACGGGACGACTGGATTGACTCTGCCATGCGTGCTGCTGCTGCAACATTCTGGATCGGAGTACCGTATACCTGACAATCTTCCCGAGGTTTAGTCGGAAACAGCTGTCGTGGCCGTCGACTGGAACCTGGAATCTGCTGACGGGCACGTTTGTCGAGTGCTTGTTGGAGATTCTCCAGACGCGTACATGTAGAATCGAAAGTAGGTCTAGAGGGGGTGATTAGACTACTTGACCAAATAAAAATCAGGCCTTTCCCAATTTTAAGTCTTGGCAGATTTTAACAACTTAGCACAAGTCAAGCAATCAACCTACACATGCAATTCTAAGAGTATAGCAGCGGAATGTAAATCATTGCATATGAAGGTAAAGGGAGGGGTTTGGAGTGGCAAACGCAATGTAGACATGGAGTTTTTTGGCGTGGTTCCAATAGGTGGTGCTATCATACATCCACGTTGATGGAGACTTCAACCCACGTAGGGTAACGGTTGCACGAGTCCACGGAGGGCTCCACCCATGAAGGGTCCACGAAGAAGCAACCTTGTCTATCCCACCATGGCCATTGCCCATGAAGGACTTGCCTCACTTGGGTAGATCTTCACGAAGTAGGCGATCTCCTTGCCCTTACAAACTCCTTGGTTCAACTCCACAATCTTGACGGAGGCTCCCAAGTGACACCTAACCAATCTAGGCGACACCACTCTCCAAAAGGTAATAGACGGTGTGTTGATGATGAACTCCTTGCTCTTGTGCTTCAAATGATAGTGTCCCCAACACTCAACTCTCTCGCACAGCATTGGCTATGGTGGAAAGATGATTTGAGTGGAAAGCAACTTGGGGAAGGCTAGAGATCAATATTCTTGTGGTCGGATTGGAATATCTTGGTCTCAACACATGAGTAGGTGGTTCTCTCTTGGAAAATGAATGCTGGAAGTGTAGGCACGTTCTGATGGCTCTCTCACTTACGGAGAGGAGGGTGGAGGGGTATATATAGCCTCCACACAAAATCTAAATGTTACACACAAAAGAACCAACTCGGTCAGACCGAATATGTGAACTCGGTGAGACCGATTCAGTTAAAAATGTGAACGTTAGGATTTTTGGTGGGACCGACATGATCAACTCGGTGGGACTAATGAGCTAGGGTTAGGGTAAATCTTGATCTCGGTTAGACCAATCACTTCCACTCGGTGAGACCGATATCAGTAATAGGTTAACAGAGAGTTGGTCAGACAAACTCAATGGGACCGATCACTCCTTTTGGTGAGACCGAAACATTACGAAAGGGAAACAGAGAGTTTGCATTGCGAACTCGGTGGGACCGATCACTCATTTTGGTGAGAGCGAAATGTTACGAAGGGAAACAGAGAGTTTGCAATCCCATCTCGGTGAGACCAAGACCCCTATCGGTGAGACCGAATTGATTAGGATCTCTGGCTATGGCTATATCAAGTGAACTCGGTGGCGCCGAATGAATCAAATCGGTGGGGCGGAGTTTGACTGTAGGTTTAGGACATATTTGGATATGAGAAAGTGGTTGAGGGTTTTGGAGCATATCACTAAGCATTTTGAGCAAGTAGACCATTAAGCAACACCTCATCCCCTTTTAATACTATTGGCTTTCCCATGGACTCAATGTGATCTTGGATCACTAAAATAGAAATGAAGAGTCTTGAGCTTTTGCCAATATTTGTCATTAGCATTTTGAGGGGTCCACATCTCTTAGTCCATGCCATGCCAATCATTGAACTTTCTGAAATAGTCATCTTGAAAGGATATTAGTTCAATGAGCTATATGTTGTTAAGAATTACCAAAACCACCCAGGGATTAGTTGCACTTTCAATCTCCCCATTTTTGGTAATTGATGACAACATATAGATCAAAGCTTCGACAAATGATAATAAGAATGAAATATGTCGTCGCTTTGAGAAGTATGTGATAAGCAAGAGCTCCACCTAAACTTGTGCATTATTTATGCTTTGCTTTTGAATGCAAATGCACAATCGATTAGAATCATGGGTTACTATTCGATGTCACAAACATCTTGGTGGAGCGCTCAAAATGATAGAACATACATAACATGCCCTCATCACCAAGACAAATATGATAGATCATACACAAGATATAATATATAACATCATTCAAGCATAGCATAATAAGGCATTGTATGATCAGCCACATGATCATAGAAGTATCTCACACACACACAAATAAGTAGCAAGAGAGACCAAATAAGAAGCAAAACTCTCTCTCTCTCTCTCTCTCTCTCTCTCTCTCAGTTGTGATCTATACACTTTCTCCCCCTTTGGCGACAAGTTACCAAAAATCTTGAAAATGCATAGTGCTATACGGCACTCTAAGCATGGTCTCCGGGATCATTCTGTCATCTCTAGACTTGGGCAATAAAGTGTGCCTCAGGATGGTGTTGATGGTTGGCAGCCCTGACAAAAGATAATAAACAGATCCAAACTTGTGATTTTCCAAGGCATTATCTAGAATTTCCTTGTACATGTGTGCCATGGAGTTGTTGTCTTTCCTTGGCTTGGCATACACATCAATATCATCATCTACCTCTTCAGGAGCATTGATTAGTTCTGCCCACTCAGCTATAGAGGACTAGTATCTTGTAGCCTCTATCATCCAGACAATCTGCCATCTGGGTAGAAGTGAGATGTGGAGTAGAATTGCATCACCATCTCATCATTCCACTTTTTTAGTTTCTGACCCACAAAGGCATCAACTCCATTCATTCTGAAGCTCTCATGAACTCTAGGAAAGTGATCTTCATTGTCATCAATGTATGACCAATCAACCCATCTCATGTCACTGGCAATGGGCTTCTTGTCCAGAAGAATAGTCTCATAAATCATGTTGTTCCTTAGTGTGGAAACTGTAGTCTACAACAGTTCTTCTTCTTGTAGCATAGGGGTCTGTCTTCCTCCACAATCTGAGACCTGCATCTTTTCTCACTTTCATGTTTTCAGCAACTGGATGAGTATCATCATGGTCAGGAATCTTGGGCTTGAGCTTTCTAAGCACTTGGTCCTCTTCATCTTCTTCCACTTCAGGCACTGGGGCCTTGTTCTTCTCAACAGCAGGTATGTTTATGGTGCTTCTCTTTGGTGCAGATTTTGATTGCTTGGGAGCAGTCTTGGGCTTAGATGGAGTAGCCCCTGACTTGATCGCATCTCCCGTGACCTTCTGGGTTTTGGGAGCTGGTGCAGCATCTTCTTCTTCATCCTCTTCCTCATCCTCAGCTGGATCTCTCATCATTGAGGATCTGCCAATCACCTTAGCAACGGTCTTCTTAACCCTTTCCATCCTCTTCTTGCCTCCAGCAGCTTCTTCCTCTCTTGGTTCAAGAGTGAACTCCATAGTTTCGGAGTTGAAGCTCTGGCCTTTGACATAGGCTTCCTCTGAGTAGGATCCTTTTTCCTCATGCTTGGCTTAATGCGAGAAATAGCAACTTTCTCTTTCTTGGTCATCTTCTTCTTGGAAGTGACCTCTTCATCAGCAACATAGTCCTCATCTTCACATTCTGAGGTTCTCTTAACTCTCTGCCGAGTTGCAGCCTTAGGCAGGTTGCTTGGGGTGCTTCTGCTACCCTCATCATAACTGCTATTGGAGGGACTAGTGCCCTCACTGAGATTTTGGTGCTCTTCAGACTTGTTCTGGCTGTCACCCTGGTTTGGCATCTCTGACACTGAAAGCTGACCCTGTGAATAGATAGGTTGAGATGGAGTAGATGAGTATCACAAAGCACAGCCTTTTTGCAAAACAAATGAGTCAAAAACTTAGTTTTAGTTTTCTACAAAAAGCATTTAGGATCTACCAATATTACAAACTTAGTGACACCAAAGCAGCTTTAGAGTCTAAACTGGTGAAATCGTTCAGACCGAGACACAGTTCGGTGACTCCGAGATGCTAGGGTTTCACGGAGAAAGTAAACTCGATCACACCGATTCGTACACTTCAGTCAAAACGAGTATTACATGTGCAATGGCGTGGGCCAAATCGGTGAGACCGAAGTCCTAATATCGGTCGGTCCGAGGAGAGTTCAGTGGAAACCTAAACCTAAATTTTTGCATCAAATCTAATCTAACTGAGTTTTGCAGTGGATAGAGTCATTCCAATCGTGGCAAGAATATTGGCATTGATTTTTGTGCTAAGAAACGGAGTTGGGAAAGCACAAAGGGTCGAGTTCATACCCTAGCTTGGTGATGAACCCGCTACGGCGACAACGGCGGCGAGGATTCCCGTTGACGGCGGAGGACACCAACGGCAGGAGGTCGCGGGCGACGAGGCGACGATTCAGAGACCACGAGACAGCAGAGTTGAATAGGCATGGGCGAAGGGGTTTGGAGAAATTTCCAAATTTTCAACCCGGGTATATATATCCAAACACTGTCGGTGTGACCGAGTGGAACGACTCGGTGGCACCGAGATGCAGAATCGCAAGTGGTTGCTGCAACTCGGTGAGACCGAAGGGTTCTAATCGGTTGCACCAGATCAAAAACCTAGATCAACTTAATGAACTCGGTGTGACCGAATGGAATGAGTCGGTCAGACCGAAATACACTAAGAGGTTTTGGAAGTTAAGCCCTCGCCGTGGTCACAAATCCATTCAAGATCAAGTCTCCACGGATATCCGCGACATAGTTCAAGCTTCCAAATCTGACCTGATGGCCAGGGGCGTAGCTATCGATCTGCTCCAGATGGCCAAGCGAGTTGGCCCGCAGTACGAAGCCGCCGAATACGAAAATCTGTCCAGGGAGCAAGGTTTCTCCTTGGACAGCGTCACTATGGACGATTGAAGGGGCCATCGAACCTTTCATCGACGGCACAGTGGAACTCTCAATGAAAGCACCAATGTCGGTGTCAAAACCGGCGGATCTCAGGTAGGGGGTCCCGAACTGTGCATCTAAGGTCGATGGTTGCAGGAGACAGGGGACACGATGTTTACCCAGGTTCGGGCCCTCTCTATGGAGGTACTACCCTACCTCCTGCTTGATTGATCTTGATGAATATGAGTGTTACAAGAGTTGATCTACCACGAGGCCGTAATGGCTAAACCCTAGAAGTCTAGCCTGTATGACTATGGTAATGAGTATATCTCCTATCCGGACTATGCCCTCCAGTTTATATAGACACCGGAGGGAACCAGGGTTACATAGAGTCAGTTACATAAGAAGCAATCTTCACGGCTGGTCGCCAAGCTTGCCTTCCATGCCAAGGAGAGTCCAATCCGGACACGGGTATAGTCTTCGGCCTTCATGTCTTCACAGCCCATCAGTCCGGCCCATGGATAACAGGCCCGACGCCTGAGGACCCCTTAGTCCAGGACTCCCTCAGTAGCCCATGAACCTAGCTTCAATGACGAGGAGTCCGGCGCGCAGATTGTCTTCGGCATTGCAATGTGGGTTCCCTTCTTTTCAAACTCCAAGTTAGTCTTTAGATGTAATGATTGTATCCTGACCTATATACACAACTGTAGAGGATATAATATTTCACGAGTTCAATCCGCTGACAACTTTTTGGTACTATGATGTCACGCCTGCTCGGCCATTATTTTCGAACCGTTTTAGCTGGCCCGCCGTCCCACGTCTCAAGACATGGTTTTATTGGCATGTCTTATCCAAGCGGAGATCGTGTCTCTCCCTTTTTTAAGGGATTCCTGTCAACCCAGACATGGGTAACCCAACCGTCGCTTGGGTACAACTCCATGGAAACAGACAAGTTTTTTAGGCATAGGAGGAGACATTTGATATTCGCAGCCTTTATATAGGGGTACAGACCCATATTTTTCTTTCACGCTTGCTTCTTCCTCAACCCCTGCTACCCTGAGTTCCAACACCCGGGTTTCGGTTGCACAAGCCCCAATCATGACCGGATCCAGCCGTCAAGGCCGGTGGGTAGCTTCTTCTGTCACTGTGGGTACCCCGACTCATAAGTCGTGATCACCGAATGCACGTGTACAGTGATCCCGGAGATCAATGCTCACTGAACACACAGAAGCTGTATAACAAGAGTCTTACATACATACATACCGTCTTACATAAATTATGACCATTATGGTCAAGTCTTGAGTATAACTTCGCAGCGGGAATCTTCGTCGATAACTTGGACCCATGCCATCTGCCTTAACCCTACAGGCATTCTAACTGGGAAGCGTCCTAGCTCGCACGATCGTCACCAAAGAACTCTTCAATATCTCTTGTCTTTCATGCTTGGCCAATAAAATAACCAGTGGCAAGCCAATGAGTACTTTGAATGTACTCGCAAGCAACCCATGTTTTGGCTCAAGATACAACAACGCATGACATAGGTAAATTTTTGCAGAAAGCAAATTTTATTGTTCTATGACATGTTCAATAACTGGTAAATCATGCATCATATGAATTCAAGTAACCATAGGGAGTGGTTACAATTATCAACATAAAGGGAGTGGGCTTCAACCCAACTCAATCATGTCAAGTCCTTTGACTTGACCTAGACCTGGTCATGGACAACCCGGCCCGCCAGCCCGAACTCGAAGCCCAACATTCGGGCCGGGCTCGGGCTCCATTTTCTGACCTGAAGCCCGGCCCGAAAGCCCAAATAAAGCCCGAAATATATATATAAACATATTTTATTCGAAATATAGTTATAATAAATTAATATAATATCCCGAAATTAATTAGTTTAATTAAAAAGTGTCACTGTCCATGTACTTTGGTCCGGGCCGGGCCGGGCTCGGGCTTGGGATTTTTCCTTCGGGCTTTATCAAGCCCGGCCCGAGACCGACCCGGCCCGACAAATGATCAGGTTTAACTTGACCCAAGTAGTTCTTCCCACTTATCCAAACACATACACTGGTTTGTAAACATGTGGGCGTAGCCCAAGAGCGGTTACCCAACTGTCCTTGACCGTGGACACGGCTATTCGAATAGTTTTACACTCTGAAGAGGTTGCACACTTTACCCAAAAGATCCGGGGACTTTTGTGTCATCCACGACCCGCGGTACCTCAAGTACCCGGGGTAAGCACCCGATCACTATCTTTCCCTAGACGACACTAACGTAGAGTCCACTCGATTGGTAGTAACCCCCATGCCCAATATTTCACATCTTAAATTGTGGAGCCTCGCTCCCATATTCATCACATACCACTGGCACGGGGTACCAACGGTGTGTCCAGTGCCCTGTAAAAACAGTCAAGGCCGCCCTACCTGGCACGACCCCGTCCCGAGAGAGCGCAACAACAACTCTCCCATCACTAGTAATGCGGGCTCCAAGCTAGTATCGGCCTAGGTAATCAGTAATGCCCTTTCCCATATAAGGGTAGAGTGGTTGCGCATGTAAGGTTGAAATAACGGTCGCAACTTAAACCAATCCGTTTTAAAAGCAACACACACACTTGCCTTGGTACACCACTTTTTCATCAAGTGGTTACCCATCTCATTATCTCCCTCGGGCATAAGTGGCACCGACAAGGTTTTCGAAAAGTCTTTTGAAAATACTTTGTCTCCATCACCATGCATATTCCCGTCCCTTTTTGCGTAGCAACTACTTTAGCATCCTATCTACTCCCACCGGCATAACCCTCATAGGAAGGTAGGGTCATGCATAATGCAAGTATCGACAAGGAAGTAACAGAGGCAACCCATCAAGGTGGTTACCACCTCATCATGATTTCGTTGCAACAACAGTATTGTGCTATATGACATGCATAAAAAGGGTTTCATAGACATGGTAAAAGGGTTGCTTGCCTGTTTTAACAAAGTCTTCGAGGTCTTCAAATATCTCTTGTACAACTTCGAGCATTTCGTCTATTTCATCAACTATCATCGAAAGCAACCATAATGAGCAACACAACAAGGCAAAAAATAGAACTGCTCTAAAAATATGAACTTGACTTTTCTAGGACACCTCTGGTTATATGAAAAATAACCAGAGTGGTTTCATTGGAATTGGGTCAGTGGATATTTCTAAACGTTTCGATAGGATGGAATCAAGGGGTTTATGGATTTGCAAGAAGTGTAGAGAAATATATTTTTGAAAAATGAGCAAATACACCCATTTAACAAATCATGATTTTATAAGAATCTAGGAGTTGGTTTCACTGGATTTGGAGTTCAAATAAATTCCCTATGAATTGGCAAAGTTGAAAAATATGAATAAATGGCTCATTATATTGTGTGGCACAGAAATTATTAATAAAAATGATCATAGCCTAAGTTATAAACTCAGGATCATCTAGGAATTTGAATCATGGCATTTGGATCAAAGATGATTTCTCTGTGATTTATTAAGTTCATCACAGAAATGGAAAATGGGATTTTATTTAATTTTTGTGAGGAAAATTGTTCTGGAGAAATGTGCATGTTGCACCAAAATATAGATCATGATTTATGTAGTCACTAGAAATTTGAATCATCAAATTTGGAGGTAATATGAATATTTGGGAGATTTTACAAGTTTCCGAAAAAAGAAAAAGACAAAGGAAGAGGGGTTTATACCTATACTACGCACTGGGTGCAGCATAGCGCCCCAGTGCACTGGGCCGGCCAAGTGGCTCGGCCACGCGGACGACAGGGCGACGCCGAAGGCGTATTACCGGAGGTGTGCCTTCGAGTGAGGGAAGAGAATCCGACCGAAGTCGTCTCCACTTAAATGGACGGGCCCGCCCGCTGGGTCGCTGACGTGCGGGGCCCAGCGACAGGCCGTCTTCATCCTCCCACGCACGCTCGGGCCGTGGGGAGGAGCGGCTCCCGCCGGCGATTGCCGGGGCTACAGAGCGCCCCCGGCGACGTTCTGCCCAACGGTGTGACTAGCGCATAGAGGCGCTTCCAGCCACTGGTCACACGCATGTCGGGGAGGAACTGGTCAAGGAGAGTATCGTCCGTGGCGGATGTGGCCGACGGTGATGGCAGGCACGGCGCTCCGACCATCGGGAGGAGTAACCGGGGTGCCGGGGAGCTCCGCGGGGACAGTAGAGATGCAAAGTAACCCATAGGTGGGGAGGAGGGGGCCCGGACGACAAGAATTTAGGCGGTGGTCGGCGGCTCGGCTCCGGCCATGGACGAGGTTGGAGGGCACAGGAGGAGGTGCGGATTGGTCCAGGGGGTGCACGGGATAGAGAGAGAGAGAGAGAGAGAGAGAGCAAAGGGGGTCCAGAGGGAGGTCAGGGGCAGCCTTATATGGCGAGGCCACGGCTCACCGTGGACGTGGCGCACGGGTGGCCGCAGGAACGGATCGGGCAGCCAGGAGAGAGGGAGAGGGGTTGTCTGCGGCGTTCGTGGGGGTGGACCAAGTCGGGGGAGAATGAAAGGGGGAGCAGGGAATGCTCCATGAGGGTCCCAAGCTCGTGCGCCCATTGGCCGAGCCGGGCGGCGTTGGGCACGAGCAGCAGGGGGTGAGAGAGAGGCGGAGAGGAGGGGGCCTGCACAGCTGTCGTGTTGCGGACGTCGAGGACCTCGACTGGCGCGAGGGGTAGGCTCGAGGTGGTCGGGGGACGCGGCGTCAATGGTCGGGAGCGCGATGACGTGATCCAGAGCGCGTCTTTGGCCGGCGTCCGCGGCTTTTCGCGCGCACCAGGGCGTCCACTTGTGTGTGGCAGCTACATGGGGGAGTAAACAATGGGAAAGTGGCATTGGATGCCCTGGGACTTGCGAGGAGTGAGAGAGAGATGAGAAAGGGAGGGGAAAGTGGTTGTCCAGAGAGGATAAATGGATCTCTGTCCCCCCTTAATCATTGCTCCTTGGGTAGCTAAGCATGCAGGAGGTAGAGGAGGAGCAGATGGGGCTGTGCGAAAAAGTTGAGCTCATGGAGATTAGTGGAAATGGACAAAACATGCATTTTTGGTAAAGTGGCAGAAGGTGTTTGATGCTTGTTTGGGTAAGCAAATGATCTCCATTTGGCATGAGACTCCACATGGTGAATTGGCACATATAATTAGGGCCTTCCACCAACTTTGAGCTCATTTGGGCAAAGTTGCCAATGCAACTTTTGTAAACCCTAGAAATCAACAAAAATGGACTTTCCCAGATTTAGTCATGCAAAGCTATTCTCCTTGATGCACCACTTGGTGTAGTGTCATAATTTAAGGTTATGAACATGTCCACAAAAGTTGGGACCAAAATGAGAAATTTGCCAATGTAGAGTTGTTCAAACTTGGATCTGGACACAGAGGGTTTTGGGGCACTTTTGTGAACCAAAATTATTTTTATTGATATGAAACTTTGCAATATCATCACATTATGTATATGTGACTTGCTAGAATTTTCCTGGATTTATTTGAAAGGTTTTGGAAGGTTTTGCCCATTATGTTTAACATTACCATGTGTTGAAACTCTTATATATGGAATATATATGTCCACTGAGTTTCCCTGATTTTTCTCAAATACTTTTGAAGCTTTGAAATAATTTTAACCTATTAAAGACCATTTATGGCCTAAAGAAAAAGCCTTTAAATAAAATAGGAAAACAACTTTTAAAATTATATTTTTGTGGTTTCTGGGTCTCCTATATCTAATAGGAGTCAAATATATTCTTGGAAAGATTTTTACTGCCCTTAATTAAGTACTTGCAGTGCAAATCTCAATTCAGGGGTTTTTGGAAAACTAATTTTTGAAAATGATATTTGGCCAAATTAATTTTGTAAGAAATTATTTTTATATCCTATACACATGGCATGATCATTGGGAAAGGTTTTGGAGCAAGGAGATGAAGTATGGGAGTTGGAGGATTTATTTGATTTTTAGAGCACTTGCAAACAACAGACAAAATCCAATCAAGGCAAGGTCCAAAACACTCAAAAGTTTTTGTCAAACCACATTTTATCATGATTGGTAGCTTAAGTGTAGTGGCATGAAAATCAGGGTGTGAAAGACCTACCCCCTTACAAGAATCTCGTCCCTGAGATTCCCAAACTAGGCGCGGAAAGGAGTATGGAGACTTGGATTTGGGTAGTGTTCACGTCCTCATACTGCTTCTACTTCCGAGTGGTGCTCCATTGAACCTCGAAGTACTTGATGGTGTGGCTTCATGTATAGCGTTCTGTCGGCGTTCTGGGAACGGGGGTCCCCAGACTTGCCTGCCTGCGGCCTGCGGCGTGGCTCAAAGGGGGGCCCAGCACGGCCCATCTTCATCAACACAGACCCAAGACCCTCGCGAGGGGCCAAGCCTCGCGGGGCGGACGACACGGAGCTTCCTCAGGCACGGCCTTATCAGGATGGCTCATGAGGAGGCGGAGAGATCAAGGCGGGGAACCTCACGAGGTGCCCGTGACGCAAGCCATGACGACCAAGGGCGCCAGGCGGGCGCCAGCCCGCGCAGTGTCCTCCTTTCCTCTTTGGTGCAAAGGGAGCAAGCGCAGGCGGGAGCATCAAGCAAAGGCACCCGTTTCGGTGCAACGAGACCAAGACCAGCCCCACGACAGGGAGGAAGTCATTGTGGAGCCCAAGCCAGTGTCACCACCAGAGCCTTTGGCAGGCGAGGACCAACTTTAGTCAGGATAAGTGTACCAGATGTTCCCCTTCGAAATGGCCAATTGTTGGCGCCCTTGCCACTCAATATTTGGGAAGAGGCCCAGGGCCTTTGCCTATAAATAGGACTAGCCACCCCCAGGGTAGGGGCACGGAGAATGAAAATTAGAACTAGAAGGGGAAGGAGAATAGAAGAGAAAGAGAATCAGAGAGAGAGAGGGAGAGAGAGAGAGAGAAGGGTGACTGAACTCCTCCTAGCAGTTCATTGCCCCAGCCAAGAACAGACCCTCGCGAGGTTGTTCTTCCTTGTATTGCTCATCATCATCAGCCCAAGAGGCAATCCACCACACCACAAACTGGAGTAGGGTATTACACCACAACGGTGGCCCGAACCAATATAAACCCTGTGTCTCTTGTGCTGTTCTTTCCATAGCTTAGATCTTAGCGAGGCGGTGGGGTACAGGTAGGTAGAAGGCGAAATCTCCGTGCGCACCCCAGTGTTCGAACCTCAAGGGTCTGCCGAAACCCGAAATCCGACATTTGGCACGCCAGGTAGAGGTGCGCCGGATTTCATCTTCCACCGCCCCGTTCTCCTCCGACCATCGCGTCCATGTCTGACGCTCGTTGGCCCGCGCCGAGCTGTCCGGACCCCGATCCTAAGTCACACCGATCTAGCATGTAACACATCATATCACTTTGCGGCCTCACGCACGGTATTCCCACGGGTGCCACCTTACCTGGCTCGGGACCGTTTGCGCCTTTTGGCTCACGTATATGATAGTGTCGCTAGCATCCATATGACAGAGAACCCGGCCGACATGGCTAGTCATGAACCCAAAGCGGCACTAACCCATGGGGACAGGCATACATGAATCAACTTCGAGCATGTCGGTCAGCAGCGTGTGAATCCGGGCTGTAGCACTGGGCTAACAGGACTCCGGGAACCCGGGCTGTAGCAGGCTAGGCAGGACTCCGCATGTCACCGCGTGACATTTCCCCGAAGGGACAGACACAGGAACGAAGTGAAACACATGCCGGCCAGTCAAGTGTCCTGAGCAGTAGTGCTGGGCTAGCAGGACTCCAGTGAACCGGGCTGTAGCGGACTACTATGGCTCAAGGAGGCACTAGACTACATTTCCCCATAAGAGAGGCTGCCAAGGATAAACAACTAGATTGTTGGATCCCACACATAGCAAGCATTTCAATCATACGCACAATATGCTCAATATGTGTAAATACAACATGGCATCACAACATAACTCTACGACTCCAGTATTTATTCAATAGGCTCCGAGGAGCGAGATATTACCAACATGGGTCTCATGACCCAACATTCAGAGCATACAAGTCAAAGCACATGTGGAAGCTTAACATGTCTGGGTACAGACATCTACAAATGAAAAAGGTTGAGAAGCCTGACTATCTACCAGATCCTGTCGAGGGCACAAGATCGTAGCCGAGGTAACAAGCTAAACGTCGAAGTCCACACGGAACTACTAGCGAGACTGACGTCTCTCTGCAAAACATAAAATAGGCAAACATGAGTACAAATGTACCCAGCAAGACTTACATCAGAACTAACTACATATGCATCAGTATCAACAAAGGGGGTAGTGGAGTTTAACTGCAGCAAGCCAGCTTTGACTCAGTGGCTAACCTAAACTATGACTGCAAGTAACTCTTTTGAGGTGGCGCACACGAGTCCACATATTCACCATATCAATACACCACTATGGATCCACTTCCGTCTCCCTACGAGAAGGCCATCCATAGCACTCACGATTATCTTGCGCATTTTAGAGTATCCACTTTCACTTGTCTATGAACTGTTATAGGCAACCCAGAAGTCCATTACCGCGGACACGGCTATTCGAATAGATGATGTTAACCCTGCAGGGGTGTACTTCTTCACACACGCTCTCACCACTTACCGCCGTTTACACGACATGTACTCGGCAACCTTCAAGCGGAAGCCCAACGAGGGTGTCGGCCACGGCCTACCTAAAGACTCAAGTCTCTAGTCCAGGTTTATCGCCTATTCAGGTTCCATCCGCAGGGAGTCCGGCCAAGGTTTCCACATACGGCCCCGAACGATGTGAGCAGGGTTCCCGAGACACCAAACAGGCGCCCGGTACACCGTGCCACGTGCCTACCGCAACACAGCCCACCCCTACAGTCAGCGCTGCGTGCGGCCCCCAGCATACTACAAACACCAGAAACTACTTGCAACTCCTGGACAGAGGACAAGGGTGATTAAGAAGCCGAGAGAGTCAATTAAGGATCCCAATGTGTTGTAGTAACTGTTTCATGGATCACAAACACAGAACTCAGTTCCTGAGGACGGCTTCAATGAGACAACCCACCATGTACTCCTACATGGCCTCTCACCGTTACCTTTACCAAATCGTATTCACACACTTAGCTCACACACAGTAGGACATGTTCATCACCATTCCAATTCATTCCCGATATATCAGACCCGACTCAACTCTAAGCAGTAGCGGGCATGACAAACAAGCATGAATGAGTAGGCACATCAGGGCTCAAACAACTCCTACTCATGCTAGTGGGTTTCATCTATTTACTGTGGCAATGACAGGTCATGCAAAGGATAAAGGGGTTCAGCTACCGCAACATGTAACAGTTGAATCGTTGTTGTCCTAATGCAGTAAAAGAGAGCAGGAGCGAGAGAGTGGGATTGTATCGAAATGAACAAGGGGGTTTTGCTTGCCTGGCACTTCTGAAGATGATATAACTATTCATCGGTGTCATCGAACTCATTGTCGGAATGTCGTCTACTGAGAGGGGACAAATACCGGCAACAGAGAAGGAAAACATAATCAATGCAATGCAACAATATGATGCATGAATGTGACATGGTAATATGAGTGTGTTGGGCTAATGCAACTACAACAGATTTAAATGAGTCCATTTGAACCAAAGATTCAAATGCAACCCATTTTATGAAGTCATTTTAGTGCACTAACTTGTTTCACCCAAACAGCAAGGTTATTGTGTTCTAACATGCATGAAACAAGTACAGATTGATAGATTGTATTTTTCTGATAATTTTTCATATATAATTTGTTTGATTTGGAGCTATGGTTGAATTACTATGAATTTTAGAAGTTTGTACTATTTTCTGGAATTTCCTGTATAAAAACAATTCCAGTAAATGAGTTACTGCGTCAGCATGACATCACTGTGATGTCAGCGGTCAACGCGTGCGGTCCAGGTCAAGCCTGACGTGTGGGGGCCACACGTCAGTGACATAGGGCTGTTTAGGTCGCTGACATGTGGGACCAGTCAACGCTGACTTGGCCAAAGTCAAACTGACACGTGGGGCCCGCAAGATTAACACTAATCTAAACAGGAGATAAAGCTGGAGTTAATTAGGGAGTGGGGTCCATGTGTCAGTGGCTTAGGGGGTTGGTTAGCAGGGTGATTAGGACCTAATGGTGACGCGATGTCAGCACGCCGGAGTTAGGCCGGCGGCGACCAAACCCGCGGCGGCAACGCGCCGGACTTGCGCTAAAGGCGACGGGGGCGGTGGCTAAGGGCATCGGGGCGTAGCCCGGACTCGCCCGCATCCAGAGAGGTAGGTCGGTGGCCGTGGGGTGGCTTAGTTCACCGGCGGCGAGCTCATCCGCGGCGGTCCGAGCACGGGGATGAGGCAGGCGAGGCTGCAAGCCACGGGGACGCTGGATGAGGTGCTCTACGGGCTCCTGGGAACTCCTGGAGTTCGACTACGCACCCAGATGTGACTGGAATGAGCCCTGGCCGCGTCGGCGACATCGCCGGCGGCAAGGAGCTTCGGTCATGGTTGGGGATCGGGGCTGGAGCACGCGAGGGATGACGGGGCAAGGGGGAATCGGGTCAACGGCTCACCGCGGAGCTGCAGGGATGGTTAGCAGGCTCGGGGACGCGCCGGAGTGGCCGGATCGACGAAGAAGTGCGCCGGAGCCGAAGCTTGAAGACGATGATGATGGTGGCTGCTCGGGGCCTCTGTTCTTCCTTCCTTCGGTGCAGGGGTGAAGCGAGGGGTGGCGGAGGCTCTGGATAGCTCGGGGAGGCAAGGCGGCGGCAGTGGGCACGGCGGCGCTTGTCGGCGGCGACGGACGCGTTCGGTGAGATCGGGAACGACGAGGGAGATAGCAGGGGGAAGAATGAGCGAGCTAGAGGGATGGGGACGACGCCGAGGAGGGGATTCGCGGTGTCGCGCTGTCCTCGGACGCAGGCAGGCAGCCTGGTGGCGTGGCGCTCGCGCGCGCCGTGCGTTGTCGCTGCCTCTGCCTACTGGCAGAGTTGGGAGACGACTGGCAGCGGCCAGGTGGGCTGGGCCGGCTCATGGGCCGCACAGGTAAGTGGCCAGGTTGGTTTTCTCTCTCTCTCTCTCTTTAATTCTTTTTGTTTTCTACTATCTGTAATTGTTTTGGATTTATTAAAAATGCCAGAGCATTTTCAAAAGTCATGAGACTGCTTGTGGCCACTGTTTGGATTATTTCCAACAGCAAACATTTCAGTTCGTGAACATTTGGACATTTAAAATATTTTATAGCATTTAAATGTCCAGATGCAAATAGAGTATGATTTAATTCAGAGCCCAAATAGGTCATGGAAAAATGTGCATCACCTCTGGTTACTGGTTACAGCATTTTCCCTAAATGATGAACATTTTTTAAAGCCATTTGGATTTACTGAAAATATTTTGGTTGAACCTAGTGAATTCCTTTAATGCTAGGGTTTAGGCAATCCCCATTTCAAGTTTCTTTCAAAGTTTAAACATGATGGCATGATGAGCAAGAAGAGTCAGGCAAGGGCTGAACTGGGGCTATGACAGCTCACCCCCACTAAACAAGAATCTCGTCCCGAGATTCAAGCGTAGGGTAAGGTGAAGGGGGAAACACAAGCTATCATAACCTTCCGATCCAGGTTGCACCTCATAAGGTGGTTGATTCGTTGCATATGTTGATCTGGACATCCTCACTTTTGAGATCTTCATCCACGCGGTGACGGCGGAAAGAAACTCTACTAGGATTGATCTTCTCAAAGATCGAACTATACAATCACGACTCGCGGAATGAGATGTTGAAACATCTCGAGTTGAGACACAAAACACATCGAGAGGGATGGAAGAACAAATGACGGGGTTTGATTTGGGTGGGCAACAATTCCACGCTTAGTAAGATGGTGAATGGTGTCAGGGTGGCGGGGAAATAATTGCCATGATCCCGTAACGGAGCACCTTGGAAAGGTGACTCGAAGAACTATTCCCTTAAGTGGCAAAAAGAATTACTTTTGATCCATAGATCATTGGAACTCTTCTCACCAGCCTGAGGCAATTTACGAATGATCGTTTGACAGAGCTCGAAGAAATGACGTACTCGGACTAGAATGGATGATGTGGACTACCTTGTTGATGACAACGCAATGGATGATTTTTTCTTATCACCGGAAATGGAGGGGACCCATGGCAAGTCCACGTTGAAGATGATCCTGGACAGCAATTGCTGAGAAGGGCAGCCCATGGAAAGTTGGCACAAGGCGGTGCAAGCTGGGAATAAAATGCAAATGTTGGGAATGTTCCAACCATCATATCTGCCTGAGATTCAGATCTGGTTGGTGTCAGGATAGTACAGACAACATGTCTGAAAAGGAAAGGTTGCAACACGAATCGACGAGATGATGTTGCGAGATTCTCGGGAAATGAACTACGAGAGCAAGCTCCAAAACATGAGTTGGTTCTGCTACACACATATGAACACGCTGTCCGAGACAAGTATGATCACGTAGTAGTCTTAAGATAAAATACTACCGAGTTCAGGTGGGGAACCATCATCGAGGATGTTGGAGTTTTGTGCATGAACTAGTATTCGCACAGCAACTTCTTTTCCTCGGACAGATCAATCAGTGGCTTGGTGTGCTAGGAACACACATGGAGTGGAGGTAATTAATCTACCAAACCATAGAATACTTCGCACGTATGCATGACCGATTTGGGATGATTCCAAGGGAAACAAAACAAACCTTTCTCACATTCATGGCGGCAACTTATACCTAATGCACGTGAACTTGGAGAAGGTCACTTCTTTCATTCAAGCATACGCTTCATGAACGGGGCACGAAGGCATTGCTTACAAAGTTTCCAATACTAGTGTAGCGTTCAACATGAATCATGGGGAGACAAAATGCTGCTGATGGGCTCAACAACAACTCATCGGTATTTCCATATCACTGGACTTCCACCATCATGTGAACGATGTGATAGTATTGGTCAGACCAAAAGATGTAGTGGTGTATGCTCGACGAATCAACCACGAGTAAGACAACATTACGAACATCGTTGGTTCTCATTTGACTTGACGATAGGCCATACTCAAGCCAAAGTTTTGTCAAGGCAATAGATCCAACAACTGATCACGAGGACCAATTGATGAAGATATCACCTTTCCTCAACACACACACACGCAAGGATATCCCTTAAGAGTGAACTAAGTTGGACAAGCTTTCATCTTCCAACTCTCCAAGTTGTTGTTTAGCTTAACCCACTAGCTCAGGGGTATCCAACACAGATTCTTGGAGAAGAGGTGATTTATAAGAAAACCAACTTGATCCCGAACTCAACATAGCAGTCAGGTGTCAACCAGGTAATACTTCCGAGAAGATTTTCAGAAAATCACGAACCACCGATATGTTATTAAGTTCGAGAACAATCTTGCTTTTCAGGGCAAGATGATATGATCAAAAGAGTGAGGGATCGAATAATCCTAACTCATTGATCGAAGAGTGCACTGGAAATAAGGACTAGGTAGCACGGTCAATCTTAGGATGATGATTTGATAACCAACACGCTAAGAATGAGAATAGTGTCCATTAACTACCAAGCAACACAGTTGCTAGGAGTATTGATTTCACACAACACGATTCACTTGTCGGCATTCCGGTTACAATAACACGGGACCGAGGAATGAATAATGATGGCGAGAAGTATTACTGCGTCAAGAATTCATAAGAGGTGGTGCAATTCTCATGACACTCTTGACATAAAGATGGTAACACTCCAAGGTAGAGCAGAGCAGAAGCTGGATTGGCATTTTGATCTGCGGGATACAACTACTTTGACCCAATCCTAGAAATGGATAAGGTACTGGAGTTTGTTTCTCCTAGTCATTCTGAACTAGAATGGCTTGACGGACCACAAGAATGACAGGCATCGATGAACAAAAATGCACACATACTCTTGGCTATCAACTGAAAGAGGATGGTCGGGATACAACTGAAGAGGAACAACTCAAGGAACATATAATTTTCTGAGTTGTGGATGCATAGATTAGTATGTCGAGCAAAGCTCAATATTTCTTCCGGACAACCCATGCATAAAGGTAGAACTGGCAGAATCACAATTATGGATGGAGAACTCCTCAAGAGTACTCTGATTGTGAGCTTTTGGTTCAAAGGCTTTTGCCATATTGGTTCATGTATTGGAAGAAGGATATACCACGGACCTCAAGGACTAATGCAAGGTTACTAATATCCTAAAGAAACTAGCAAATACTAACAACATGAGGTAAGTAGGGTGAATCTCGGGTTCGAAAACCCAGGAATAGAATACCTACTAACTAATAACATCACAGGATGCTTTTGAGAAAGATGGCCAGAATCGTCACGCTGGGAACTGTCACATCCCTAGCTTCTGGTACTGCCAGGTGTCTTCATTTTGTTGCATCATGTTTAAATTCTATTCAAGTTGAACTGAGGAATTTTGGAAGCCTCAAAAACTTAAATAAAAGAAGGGAAAAAAACCCTAAAATCTCATTCACTTGTTTCCAAAATGCTCTTCTTATAAGTTTGGTATTTTTGGAAAGGGTTCTGGTCCCAACCAAAAATATTGAACATTTTTAAGGACTTAATTTTGGGACTTTGAATTTAAATCATTAACTATTTGAATTTGAATTATATTCATACAATTAGAATATAATTTCAAATACCCCTAAAATATTTTATGAGCTTTTGGAGAAGTCCATCTAGCAAAATAAAAATATTCAGAGGAGTTCTTGGCATTGTTTGAATTGTTTTGAATTCAAAACAGTGGCAAAATAAATAAACAAAACAGAAAATATAAAAAGAACAGAAACTTACCTGTGGCTTACCTGGCGCCCACTTGGCCCAGCGTTGTGCGGCCCAGCCCACTGGCCTGTGCCAGTCGTCGTCGTCCTCCCGCCAGTCGGACAGGGCGCGTGCCCGATGCGCGCGCGTGCTCCGCGCGCCACGCGAGCTGCCTGCCTGCCCTCCCCTGCCAGCGCGACGCCTCGAACGATCCCGCCACCGCCGTATGGATCGGGCCGGCCTCTCCAGTCCTCCCCCTCGCCTCTCCCTCACTCCCCTCCACCCATGGCCGAAGCCGCCATGGATGCGCCGCCGTAGTTCTCGCGGCCACAGCCGCCCTCGAGCCTCTCCGACCTATCCCCGAGTTCCGCCTCGACGTCCTCGACTTCCTCGCTCCGCCACTCGACGCTGGGCGCGCCCCTCTGCCTCACCGAGCTCGTCCCCGACCGCCGTCGCCGGAGATCCCCCTCGACGCCCCGAGTGCCTCAGGCCCTCCCTGAGCTCGCCGTCCACTCCAAGAAGATCGCCGTGAGCTTCTGCCCGTCCTCCCCCTCTCTGTTTTCTTCCCTGTGCACCGTAGCTGCCGCGCCCTTCTTACCCGATTGCGCCGCCGCCTGAGCTCGTCGCCGGCGTAGCTCCGGTGACCATTAGGTCACCCCGGCACGCCTAACCTGCTCCCTGCATCGCGTAGAGCTCCGCTAGCCCATCGCCTCGCTCGTTAGCACACCGTAGCGCTAATCCGCGCCAGCCCCGAACTCCGGCAGCCGCCGCGGGTTCCACTCCGGCGAACTCCGGCCACCCCCGCACCTCCCGTTGGTCTCCCTAGATGCGCACGGGCACGGGCTATCCTCCGGTGCCCCTGGCGCGTCGATTCGTCGCCTCTGGCGAGTTCCGAGCGAACTCCGTCGCGGTTCGAGGTCACCGCCGGCGAGACTCCGGCGAGAGCCGACGTGGCCACCTAGTTAGCACTAATCGCCCACTAATTAACCCCCACTGACCCACTTACACACGGGCCCCACCGATTTAATTAGTCAGCTAACGAAATTAGTTAGAACTAATCCAACCCGGCTGGACCCCACGTGTCAGCTTTGACTTGGTCAAGTCAACGTTGACTGGCCCCACCTGTCATCCACCCACACCGGCCTGAGACGCTGACGTATGGGTCCCAGCCGTCAGGTTTGACCTGGACTGGCGATGTTGACCTGCTGACGTCACCACGACGTCATGCTGACGCAATTAACCATTTTCTGGATTTATTAATATTCAGGAAATTTTAGGAAATGCCTAAAACTTCTAAAATTCATATAAAATCAACCGTAGCTCAGAATGAAATATTTTATATATGAAAAATGATCAGAAAAATCCAATCTATCCATCTGTATCATTTTCATGCATGTTAGAGCAACTTTTGTTCACTGTTTAGTTCAAATCAATTGAATGGCATTTAAATAACCATATGTGGAGTTTGAATTTGAACCTAGGGTTCAAATCAACTCCATTTAACATTTTGCCAGTTGCATTAGCCCAATCAACAGCATATTGCCATGACATTATCATGCATCATAACTGTTGCATTGCATTGATTGTGTTCCTCTTTGCTTGCCGGAAATTGTCCCCTCCCGATAGACGATGTGCCGACGATGAGATCGATGACACTGATGAAGAACTATATTATCTTCAGAAGTGCCAGGCAAGCAAAACCCCCTTGTTCATTCCGATACAATCCCACTCTCTCGCTCCTGCTCTCTTTTACTGCATTAAGACAACAACGATTCAACTGTTACTTGCTGCGGTAGTTGAACCCCTTTATCCTTTGCATGACCTGTCATTCCACAGTAAATAGATGAAACCCACTAGCATGAGTAGGAGTTGTTTGAGCCCATGTTGTGCCTACTCATTCATGCTTGTATGTCACGCCTGCTACTGCTTAGAGTTGAGTCGGGTCTGATTCATCGGGAATGAATTGGAATGGTGATGAACATGCCCTACTGTGTGTGAGCTAAGTGTGTGAACACGATTTGGTAAAGGTATTGGTGAGAGGCCATGTAGGAGTACATGGTGGGTTGTCTCATTGAAGCCGTCCTCAGGAACTGAGTTCTGTGTTTGTGATCCATGAAACAGCTACTACCATGCATTGGGCCCTGAAATATGACCCCGCTCGACTTCTTAATCACCCTTGTCCTCTGTCCAGGAGTTGCAAGTAGTTTCTGGTGTTTGTAGTATGCTGGGGGCCGCACGTAGCGCTGACCGTAGGGGTGGGCTGTGTTGCGGTAGGCACGTGGCCGGGCAGCCGGGCGCCCGTTTGGTGTCTCGGACCCTGTACACATCGTTCGGGGCCGTTAGTGGAAACCTCGGCCGGACTCCCTGCGGATGGAACCCGAATAGGCGATAAACCTGGACTAGAGACTTGAGTGTTTAGGTAGGTCGTGGTCTACACCCACGTCGGCTTTCGCTTGAAGTCTGCCGAGCACATGTCGTGTGCAGACGCTAAGTGGTGGAAACATGTATGAAGAAGTACACCCCTGCAGGGTTAACATCATCTATTCGAATAGCCGTGTCCGCGGTAATGGACTTCTGGGTTGCCTATAACAGTTCATAGACAAGTGAAAGTGGATACTCTAAAATACGCAAGATAAGCGTGAGTGCTATGGATGGCCTTCTCGTAGGGAGACGGAAGTGGATCCATAGTGGTGTATTGTATGGTGAATATGTGGACTCGTGTGCGCCACCTCAAAAGAGTTACTTGCAGTCGTAGTTCAGGATAGCCACTGAGTCAAAGCTGGCTTGCTGCAGTCAAACTCCACCACCCCCTTTATTGAAACTGATGCATACGTAGTTAGTTCTGATGTAAGTCTTGCTGAGTACGTTTGTACTCACGTTTGCCTATTTTATGTTTTTGCAGAGAGACTTCAGTCTCGTTAGTAGTACCGCTTGGACTTCGACGTTTAGCTTGATACCTCAGCTACGATCTTGTGCCCTTGGCAGGATCTGGTAGATAGTCAGGCTTCTCAGCCTTTTTCATTTGTAGATGTCTGTACTCAGACATGTTAAGCTTCCGCATGTGCTTTAACTTGTATGCTCTGATTGTTGGGTCATGAGACCCATGTTTGTAATATCTCGCTCTTCGGAGCCTAATGAATAAATATTTGGAGTCGTAGAGTCTTGTTGTGATGCCATGTTGTATCTACTCATATCGGGCATATTGTGTGTATGATTGAAATGCTTGGTATGGGTGGGATCCGACTATCTAGTTGTTTATCCTTGGCAGCCTATCATATGGGGAAATGTAGTCTAGTGCTTCGGAGCGATAGTAGTCCGCTACAGCCCGGTTCACCGGAGTCCTGCTAGCCCAGCACTACTGCTCGGAACACTTGACTGGCCGGCATGTGATTCACGTCGTTCCTGTGTCTGTCCCTTCGGGGAAATGTCACGCGGTGACATCCGGAGTCCTGCCTAGCCTGCTACAGCCCGGGTTACCGGAGTCCTGTTAGCCCAGTGCTACAGCCCGGATTCACACGTTGATGACCGACATGCTCGATGTGATCCATGTATGCCTGTCCTCATAGGTTAGCGCCGCTTTGGGTTCACGACTAGCCATGTCGGCCCGGGTTCTCTGTCATATGGATGCTAGCGACACTATCATATACGTGAGCCAAAAGGCGCAAACGGTCCCGGGCCAGGTAAGGTGGCACCCGTGGGAACACCGTGCGTGAGGCCACAAAGTGATATGATGGGTTACATGCTGGATCGGTGTGACTTAGGATCGGGGTCCTGACAGCGTTGGTATCAGAGCCTGACTGCCTGTAGGATTACCAAGCCAAACTGGTCGAAGTTGTGTCTAGAAATGCTTTAGTTATGTAAGGGAATTGATTGTGGAAGGGAACGTAAGGCTCTTTTTACTCCTTATACCTCATGCCCTTCTGATCTGAGTCAACCTCTTCTCTTCTACGGGGGTTAAGAACTAGGCTTCTCTTCTATCTCTCAGGATGACGTGTTACTAAACCGTAGTTGCCTAGGATTGTTGTATTCAAGCCCCAGTTCTGTTTCTACTACTTCCATGTGTTCTTGGTTGATCTCAGAACATTAATATTGTGATGTTGAGTGGCTATGCCACCATTGTTGCAGGATGTCTCAAATATTTTTGAGCATTTACAGCCGTTATGCTGTCCGAGTCATCCTAGGTTTCTAACTAGTCTGATGCATTTGCAAATCCTTTCTTTCCATTCCTGATGTCCTCTTGGTCAGAATAAGCATACTAATCGGTGAGTTGAGGTACTCTATTGCCTCGACATCTATGTTGGAGCTACTATTATGACCCTAGGTGTCTTATGAAACCATCTAGTAATCTGTCCATGTTTTGTGTTCCCAGTGTGATGAATCTGGCCAACATTCTCGAAAGCATCCCGTGATGCCATTTAGTAGTTAGGTATTCTATTCCTGGGTTTTGAACCCAAAATTCACTCTACTTACCTCATGTTGATAGTGTTGCTCGTACCTTTAGAATATTAGTAACCTTTGTGATAGCCCCCGAGGTCCGTGGTATTTCCTTCTTCCAAATGCCATGAACCATCCTTGGCAGAAATTCGTTTTGAATCAAAAGATCACAACCAGGGTGTTCTTGAGGAGTACTCCATTCATATTGTGATTCTGCCAGTTCTCCCTTTCTGCATGGGTTATCCGGAAGAACTTTGTTGAACTCGTTTAACATACTAATCTATGCATCCACAACTCAGAAAGTTATGTGTTCCTTGAGTTGTCCCTCTTCATTTGTATTCCGACCACCGACTATCAATTGATAGTCAGGAGTAATTGTGCATCCGTGTTATCGATGCTTATTATTCTTGTGGTCCGTCAAGCCATTCTATTCCAGAATGACTAGGAGAAACAAACTCCAGTACCTCATCCATTTCTAGGATTGGGTCAAAGTAGTTGTATCCCGCAGATCAAGTGCAATCAAGCTTTTGTTCTGTTCCACCGTGGAGTGTCACCTTCTTTCTTATCAAGAATGTCGTGAGAATTGCACCGTGTCTTATGAATTCTTGACGAAGTGATACTTCTTGCCATCGTTCTTCATTCCTCGGTTCCGTGTTGTTGCAACCGGAATATCGACAAATGAGTTATGATGTGTGAAATCAATACTCCTAGCAACTCGTTGCTTGGTAGTAAATGGACAATAATCTCATTCTTAGCGTGTTGGTTATTAAATCATCATCCTAAGATTGATCGTGCTACCTAGTCCTTATTTCCTGGTGCACTCTTCGATCAACGAGTTGGGATCTTGCCAAACCCTTGCTCTTTCGATCATATCGTCTTGCCCTGAAAAGCAGGATTGTTCTCGAGCTTAGTAACATACCGGTGGTTCGTGATGTTCCGAATATCTTCTCGGAAGTATTACCAGGTTGTCACCTGGCCGTTATGTTGAGTTCGTGATCATGTTGGTTTTCCAATAAACCACTTTTTCTCCAAGAATCTGTGTTGGATACCCCTGAGCTAGTTGGTTGAGCCAAACAACAACTTGGAGAGTTGGGAGATAAAAGCTTGTCCGACTTAGTTCATTTTAAAGGGATATCCTTTTGAGTGTGTGTTGAAGAAAGATGATATCTTCATCGACTGGTCCTCGTGATCAGTTGTTGGATTTATTGTCTTACCCAAACTTTGATTTGAGTATGGGCCATCATCAAATCAAATCAGAACCAACGATGTTCGTAATGTTGTCTTACTCGTGGTTAATCCCTCGAGCATACACCATTACATCTTTTGGTCTGACCAATGCTATCATCGTGTTCACATGATGGTGGAAGTCCAGTGATATGGTAATCCCGATGAGTTGTTGTTGAGCCCATCAGCAGCATTTTGTCTCCCCCGTGATTCATGTGAATATCAAGCTAGTGTTGGAAACTTTTGTAAGCATTGCCTTCATGTTCCGCTCATGAGGCATATGTTTGGATGAAAGTAGTGACTTCCTTTAGTTCACGTGCATTTAATGAAAGTTGCCGTCGTGAATTCGAGAAGGTTTGTTTTTGCTTCCTTCGGAATCATCCCAAGTCAGTCATGCATACGTGCGAAGTATTCTGTGGTCTGGAGACTTGCAACCTTCATTCTATATGTGTCCCTAGCACACCAAGCCACTGATTGATTTGTTCAAGGTGAAGAAGTTCCTTCCTAAGAATCATGACTTATGTTAGGACTTCGTTATCCTTGATGATGGTTCCCAACCAGAACCTGGTGGTGTTTTATTATAATACTATCATGTGGTCATGCTTGTCTAGGACAACGTGTTCACATGCTTGTAGCAGAACCAGCTCATGTTTTGGAGCTTGCTATCGTAGTTCATTTCCTGAGAATCTCGCAACGTCATCTCGTCGATTTGTGTTACAAACTTCCTTTTCCAGACAGGCTGTCTGAAATATTCCGTTACCAATCAGATCTGAATCTCAGGCAGATATGATGGTTGGCATTTTCTCCAAGATCTATTATGTAGGTCCCGACAAGGTTGATGTCTGGCCGACACACCTAGCCGGAAGATCTATCATTGTAGTATCTTGATTGAACTATTTGACATCTTCTCCATGAGGATCTCGTGCGACTTATTCCAGGAGTTGCTTCCTAGGATTCTTGTGCTCCTAGTTTCTTTGATTAAGCTATAACCATTCAAACGGTGGAATCACCCTCGTTGAGTTATTCCCAGTTACCAGAATCATTCCCAGCATTTGCATCTTGTTTCCAGCTTGCACCCCAGCAGGTACTGTTTAGGATCATTTTCAAAAGTGGACCTACCATGAGTCTCATCCATTTCCGGTGATAAGCAAAAGTCATCCATTGCGTTGTCTTCAACAAGGTAGTCCACATCATCCAACCTAGTCCGAGTATGCCATTTGTTCGAGCTCTTCCAAACGATCGATCGTAAATTGCCTCAGGCTGGTGAAAAGAGTTCCAGTGATCGATGGATCAAAAGTAATTCTTTTTGCCACTTAAGGGAATAGTTCTTCGAGTCACCTCCTCTAGGGTGCCCCTATATGGAATCGTGGTAATTATTTCCTCGCCACCTTGACACCATCCACCGTCTCTCTAAGCGTTGAGTTGGTGCCTACCAAATCAAACCTCGTTGTTTGTTCTTCCGTCCCTCTCGATGTGTTTTGTGTCTCAACTCGAGATGTTCCAACATCTCATTCCACGAGTTGATCTTGAGTTGCTCGATCTTCAATAAGATCGATTCTTGTAGAGCTTCTTTCTGTCTTCATCGTGTTGGATGAAGATCTCAAAAGCAAGGATGTTAAGATCAATTGACGCAATGAATCAACATCTTCGAGAAGGACAGTTGGATCGCGAAGATAGTGTTAGCTATGTGTCCCCAGTGTCTCCTTACCTCATGTCTTGAATCTTGGGACGAGATTCTTGTTTAGTGGGGGTGAGTTGTCACATCCCTAGCTTCTGGTACTGCCAGGTGTCTTCATTTTGTTGCATCATGTTTAAATTCTATTCAAGTTGAACTGAGGAATTTTGGAAGCCTCAAAAACTTAAATAAAAGAAGGGAAAAAAACCCTAAAATCTCATTCACTTGTTTCCAAAATGCTCTTCTTATAAGTTTGGTATTTTTGGAAAGGGTTCTGGTCCCAACCAAAAATATTGAACATTTTTAAGGACTTAATTTTGGGACTTTGAATTTAAATCATTAACTATTTGAATTTGAATTATATTCATACAATTAGAATATAATTTCAAATACCCCTGAAATATTTTATGAGCTTTTGGAGAAGTCCATCTAGCAAAATAAAAATATTCAGAGGAGTTCTTGGCATTGTTTGAATTGTTTTGAATTCAAAACAGTGGCAAAATAAATAAACAAAACAGAAAATATAAAAAGAACAGAAACTTACCTGTGGCTTACCTGGCGCCCACTTGGCCCAGCGTTGTGCGGCCCAGCCCACTGGCCTGTGCCAGTCGTCGTCGTCCTCCCGCCAGTCGGACAGGGCGCGTGCCCGATGCGCGCGCGTGCTCCGCGCGCCACGCGAGCTGCCTGCCTGCCCTCCCCTGCCAGCGCGACGCCTCGAACGATCCCGCCACCGCCGTATGGATCGAGCCGGCCTCTCCAGTCCTCCCCCTCGCCTCTCCCTCACTCCCCTCCACCCATGGCCGAAGCCGCCATGGATGCGCCGCCGTAGTTCTCGCGGCCACAGCCGCCCTCGAGCCTCTCCGACCTATCCCTGAGTTCCGCCTCGACGTCCTCGACTTCCTCGCTCCGCCACTCGACGCCGGGCGCGCCCCTCTGCCTCACCGAGCTCGTCCCCGACCGCCGTCGCCGGAGATCCCCCTCGACGCCCCGAGTGCCTCAGGCCCTCCCTGAGCTCGCCGTCCACTCCAAGAAGATCGCCGTGAGCTTCTGCCCGTCCTCCCCCTCTCTGTTTTCTTCCCTGTGCACCGTAGCTGCCGCGCCCTTCTTACCCGATTGCGCCGCCGCCTGAGCTCGTCGCCGGCGTAGCTCCGGTGACCATTAGGTCACCCCGGCACGCCTAACCTGCTCCCTGCATCGCGTAGAGCTCCGCTAGCCCATCGCCTCGCTCGTTAGCACACCGTAGCGCTAATCCGCGCCAGCCCCGAACTCCGGCAGCCGCCGCGGGTTCCACTCCGGCGAACTCCGGCCACCCCCACACCTCCCGTTGGTCTCCCTAGATGCGCACGGGCACGGGCTATCCTCCGGTGCCCCTGGCGCGTCGATTCGTCGCCTCTGGCGAGTTCCGAGCGAACTCCGTCGCGGTTCGAGGTCACCGCCGGCGAGACTCCGGCGAGAGCCGACGTGGCCACCTAGTTAGCACTAATCGCCCACTAATTAACCCCCACTGACCCACTTACACACGGGCCCCACCGATTTAATTAGTCAGCTAACGAAATTAGTTAGAACTAATCCAACCCGGCTGGACCCCACGTGTCAGCTTTGACTTGGTCAAGTCAACGTTGACTGGCCCCACCTGTCATCCACCCACACCGGCCTGAGACGCTGACGTATGGGTCCCAGCCGTCAGGTTTGACCTGGACTGGCGATGTTGACCTGCTGACGTCACCACGACGTCATGCTGACGCAATTAACCATTTTCTGGATTTATTAATATTCAGGAAATTTTAGGAAATGCCTAAAACTTCTAAAATTCATATAAAATCAACCGTAGCTCAGAATGAAATATTTTATATATGAAAAATGATCAGAAAAATCCAATCTATCCATCTGTATCATTTTCATGCATGTTAGAGCAACTTTTGTTCACTGTTTAGTTCAAATCAATTGAATGGCATTTAAATAACCATATGTGGAGTTTGAATTTGAACCTAGGGTTCAAATCAACTCCATTTAACATTTTGCTAGTTGCATTAGCCCAATCAACAGCATATTGCCATGACATTATCATGCATCATAACTGTTGCATTGCATTGATTGTGTTCCTCTTTGCTTGCCGGAAATTGTCCCCTCCCGATAGACGATGTGCCGACGATGAGATCGATGACACTGATGAAGAACTATATTATCTTCAGAAGTGCCAGGCAAGCAAAACCCCCTTGTTCATTCCGATACAATCCCACTCTCTCGCTCCTGCTCTCTTTTACTGCATTAAGACAACAACGATTCAACTGTTACTTGCTGCGGTAGTTGAACCCCTTTATCCTTTGCATGACCTGTCATTCCACAGTAAATAGATGAAACCCACTAGCATGAGTAGGAGTTGTTTGAGCCCATGTTGTGCCTACTCATTCATGCTTGTATGTCACGCCTGCTACTGCTTAGAGTTGAGTCGGGTCTGATTCATCGGGAATGAATTGGAATGGTGATGAACATGCCCTACTGTGTGTGAGCTAAGTGTGTGAACACGATTTGGTAAAGGTATTGGTGAGAGGCCATGTAGGAGTACATGGTGGGTTGTCTCATTGAAGCCGTCCTCAGGAACTGAGTTCTGTGTTTGTGATCCATGAAACAGCTACTACCATGCATTGGGCCCTGAAATATGACCCCGCTCGACTTCTTAATCACCCTTGTCCTCTGTCCAGGAGTTGCAAGTAGTTTCTGGTGTTTGTAGTATGCTGGGGGCCGCACGCAGCGCTGACCGTAGGGGTGGGCTGTGTTGCGGTAGGCACGTGGCCGGGCAGCCGGGCGCCCGTTTGGTGTCTCGGACCCTGTACACATCGTTCGGGGCCGTTAGTGGAAACCTCGGCCGGACTCCCTGCGGATGGAACCCGAATAGGCGATAAACCTGGACTAGAGACTTGAGTGTTTAGGTAGGTCGTGGTCTACACCCACGTCGGCTTTCGCTTGAAGTCTGCCGAGCACATGTCGTGTGCAGACGCTAAGTGGTGGAAACATGTATGAAGAAGTACACCCCTGCAGGGTTAACATCATCTATTCGAATAGCCGTGTCCGCGGTAATGGACTTCTGGGTTGCCTATAACAGTTCATAGACAAGTGAAAGTGGATACTCTAAAATACGCAAGATAAGCGTGAGTGCTATGGATGGCCTTCTCGTAGGGAGACGGAAGTGGATCCATAGTGGTGTATTGTATGGTGAATATGTGGACTCGTGTGCGCCACCTCAAAAGAGTTACTTGCAGTCGTAGTTCAGGATAGCCACTGAGTCAAAGCTGGCTTGCTGCAGTCAAACTCCACCACCCCCTTTATTGAAACTGATGCATACGTAGTTAGTTCTGATGTAAGTCTTGCTGAGTACGTTTGTACTCACGTTTGCCTATTTTATGTTTTTGCAGAGAGACTTCAGTCTCGTTAGTAGTACCGCTTGGACTTCGACGTTTAGCTTGATACCTCAGCTACGATCTTGTGCCCTTGGCAGGATCTGGTAGATAGTCAGGCTTCTCAGCCTTTTTCATTTGTAGATGTCTGTACTCAGACATGTTAAGCTTCCGCGTGTGCTTTAACTTGTATGCTCTGATTGTTGGGTCATGAGACCCATGTTTGTAATATCTCGCTCTTCGGAGCCTAATGAATAAATATTTGGAGTCGTAGAGTCTTGTTGTGATGCCATGTTGTATCTACTCATATCGGGCATATTGTGTGTATGATTGAAATGCTTGGTATGGGTGGGATCCGACTATCTAGTTGTTTATCCTTGGCAGCCTATCATATGGGGAAATGTAGTCTAGTGCTTCGGAGCGATAGTAGTCCGCTACAGCCCGGTTCACCGGAGTCCTGCTAGCCCAGCACTACTGCTCGGAACACTTGACTGGCCGGCATGTGATTCACGTCGTTCCTGTGTCTGTCCCTTCGGGGAAATGTCACGCGGTGACATCCGGAGTCCTGCCTAGCCTGCTACAGCCCGGGTTACCGGAGTCCTGTTAGCCCAGTGCTACAGCCCGGATTCACACGTTGATGACCGACATGCTCGATGTGATCCATGTATGCCTGTCCTCATAGGTTAGCGCCGCTTTGGGTTCACGACTAGCCATGTCGGCCCGGGTTCTCTGTCATATGGATGCTAGCGACACTATCATATACGTGAGCCAAAAGGCGCAAACGGTCCCGGGCCAGGTAAGGTGGCACCCGTGGGAACACCGTGCGTGAGGCCACAAAGTGATATGATGGGTTACATGCTGGATCGGTGTGACTTAGGATCGGGGTCCTGACAGGAACATAAAATATGGCAAGATTACTAGGTGACTCCCTAAAACACCTAGGGTCATAATGAAAGCTCCAACATATATGTTGAGGCAACAGAGTACCTCAACTGACCGGTTAGTGTGCTTATTCTGACCCAAAAGGACATCGGAAACGGAGAGAAAGGATTGCAAATGCATCAGACTATTTAGAGACCTGGGATGACTCGGACAGCATAACGGCTATAAATGCTCAAAATTATTTGAGACGTCCTGCAAAAATTGTGGCATAACCACGCAACACCACAATATCAAGGTTCTGAGATCAACTGACAACATACTAAAAGTAGTAGAAACTGAACAGGGGCTCGAACTCAACAATCCTAGGCAACTACGGTTTAGTAACACGTCATCCTGAGAGATAGAAGAGAAGCCTAGTTCTTAACCCCCGTAGAAGAGAAGAGGTTGACTCAGATCAGAAGGCCATGAGGTATAAGGAGTAAAAAGAGCCTTACGTTCCCTTCCACAATCAATTCCCTTACATTACTAAAGCATTTCTAGACTCAACTTCGACCAGTTTGGCTTGGTAATCCTACAGGCAGTCAGGCTCTAATACCAACGCTGTCAGGACCCCAATCCTAAGTCACATCGATCTAGCATGTAACACATCATATCACTTTGCGGCCTCACGCACGGTATTCCCACGGGTGCCACCTTACCTGGCCCGGGACCGTTTGCGCCTTTTGGCTCACGTATATGATAGTTTCGCTAGCATCCATATCACAGAGAACCCGGGCCGACATGGCTAGTCGTGAACCCAAAGCGGCACTAACCCATGGGGACAGGCATACATGAACTTCGAGCATGTCGGTCAGCAGCGTGTGAATCCGGGCTGTAGCACTGGGCTAACAGGACTCCGGGAACTCGGGCTGTAGCAGGCTAGGCAGGACTCCGCATGTCACCGCGTGACATTTCCCCGAAGGGACAGACACAGGAACGAAGTGAAACACATGCCGGCCAGTCAAGTGTCCTGAGCAGTAGTGCTGGGCTAGCAGGACTCCAGTGAACCGGGCTGTAGCGGACTACTATGGCTCAAGGAGGCACTAGACTACATTTCCCCATAAGAGAGGCTGCCAAGGATAAACAACTAGATTGTCGGATCCCACACATAGCAAGCATTTCAATCATACGCACAATATGCTCGATATGTGTAAATACAACATGGCATCACAACATAATTCTACGACTCCAGTATTTATTCAATAGGCTCCGAGGAGCGAGATATTACCAACATGGGTCTCATGACCCAACATTCAGAGCATACAAGTCAAAGCACATGTGGAAGCTTAACATGTCTGGGTACAGACATCTACAAATGAAAAAGGTTGAGAAGCCTGACTATCTACCAGATCCTGTCGAGGGCACAAGATCGTAGCCGAGGTAACAAGCTAAACGTCGAAGTCCACACGGAACTACTAGCGAGACTGACGTCTCTCTGCAAAACATAAAATAGGCAAACGTGAGTACAAATGTACCCAGCAAGACTTACATCAGAACTAACTACATATGCATCGGTATCAACAAAGGGGGTAGTGGAGTTTAACTGCAGCAAGCCAGCTTTGACTCAGTGGCTAACCTAAACTATGACTACAAGTAACTCTTTTGAGGTGGCGCACACGAGTCCACATATTCACTATATCAATACACCACTATGGATCCACTTCCGTCTCCCTACGAGAAGGCCATCCATAGCACTCACGCTTATCTTGCGCATTTTAGAGTATCCACTTTCACTTGTCTATGAACTGTTATAGGCAACCCAGAAGTCCATTACCGCGGACACGGCTATTCGAATAGATGATGTTAACCCTGCAGGGGTGTACTTCTTCACACACGCTCTCACCACTTACCGCCGTTTACACGACATGTACTCGGCAACCTTCAAGCGGAAGCCCAACGAGGGTGTCGGCCACGGCCTACCTAAACACTCAAGTCTCTAGTCCAGGTTTATCGACTATTCAGGTTCCATCCGCAGGGAGTCCGGCCGAGGTTTCCACATACGGCCCCGAACGATGTGAGCAGGGTTCCCGAGACACCAAACGGGCGCCCGGTACACTGTGCCACGTGCCTACCGCAACACAGCCCACCCCTACGGTCAGCGCTGCATGCGGCCCCCAGCATACTACAAACACCAGAAACTACTTGCAACTCCTGGACAGAGGACAAGGGTGATTAAGAAGCCGAGAGAGTCAATTAAGGATCCCAATGTGTGGTAGTAACTGTTTCATGGATCACAAACACAGAACTCAGTTCCTGAGGACGGCTTCAATGAGACAACCCACCATGTACTCCTACATGGCCTCTCACCGCTACCTTTACCAAATCGTGTTCACACACTTAGCTCACAAACAGTAGGACATGTTCATCACCATTCCAATTCATTCCCGATGAATCAGACCCGACTCAACTCGAAGCAGTAGCAGGCATGACAAACAAGCATGAATGAGTAGGCACATCAGGGCTCAAACAACTCCTACTCATGATAGTGGGTTTCATCTATTTACTGTGGCAATGACAGGTCATGCAAAGGATAAAGGGGTTCAGCTACCGCAACATGTAACAGTTGAATCGTTGTTGTCCTAATGCAGTAAAAGAGAGCAGGAGCGAGAGAGTGGGATTGTATCGAAATGAAAAAAGGGTTTTGCTTGCCTGGCACTTCTGAAGATAATATAGCTCTTCATCAGTGTCATCGAACTCATCGTCGGAAGCACGACTATCGAGAGGGGACAAATACCGGCAACAGAGAAGGAAAACACAATCAATGCAATGCAACAATATGATGCATGAATGTGACATGGTAATATGAGTGTGTTGGGCTAATGCAACTACAACAGATTTAAATGAGTCCATTTGAACCAAAGATTCAAATGCAACCCATTTTATGAAGTCATTTTAGTGCACTAACTTGTTTCACCTAAACAGCAAGGTTATTGTGTTCTAACATGCATGAAACCAGTACAGATGGATAGATTGGATTTTTTATGATAATTTTTCATATATAATTTGTTTGATTTGGAGCTACGGTTGAATTACTATGAATTTTAGAAGTTTGTACTATTTTCTGGAATTTCCTGTATAAAAACAATTCCAGTAAATGAGTTACTGCGTCAGCATGACATCACTGTGATGTCAGCGGTCAACGCGTGCGGTCCAGGTCAAACCTGACGTGTGGGGGCCACACGTCAGTGACACAGGGCTGTTTAGGTCGCTGACATGTGGGACCAGTCAACGCTGACTTGGCCAAAGTCAAACTGACACGTGGGGCCCGCAAGATTAACACTAATCTAAACAGGAGATAAAGCTGGAGTTAATTAGGGAGTGGGGTGCATGTGTCAGTGGCTTAGGGGGTTGGTTAGCGGGGTGATTAGGCCCTAATGGCGACGCCACGTTAGCACGCCGGAGTTAGGCCGGCGGCGACCGAACCCGCGGCGGCAACGCGCCGGACTTGCGCTAAAGGCGACGGGGGCGGTGGCTAAGGGCATCGGGGCGTAGCCCGGACTCGCCCACATCCAGAGAGGTAGGTCGGTGGCCGTGGGGTGGCTTAGTTCACCGGCGGCGAGCTCATCCGCGGCGGTCCGAGCATGGGGATGAGGCAGGCGAGGCTGCAAGCCACGGGGACGCCGGATGAGGTGCTCTGCTGGCTCCTGGGAACTCCTGGAGTTCGACTACGCACCCAGATGTGACTGGAACGAGCCCTGGCCGCGTCGGCGACATCGCCGGCGGCAAGGAGCTTCGGTCATGGTTGGGGATCGGGGCTGGAGCACGCGAGGGACGACGCGGCAAGGGGGAATCGGGTCAACGGCTCACCGCGGAGCTGCAGGGATGGTTAGCGGGCTCGGGGACGCGCCGGAGTAGCCGGATCGACGAAGAAGTGCGCCAGAGCCGAAGCTTGAAGACGATGATGATGGCGGCTGCTCGGGGCCTCTGTGCTTCCTTCCTTCGGTGCAGGGGTGAAGCGAGGGGCGGCGGAGGCTCTGAATAGCTCGTGAGGCAAGGAGACGGCAGTGGGCGCGGCGGCGCTTGTCGGCGGCGACGGACGCGTTCGGTGAGATCGGGAACGACGAGGGAGATAGAAGGGGGAAGAATGAGCGAGCTAGAGGGATGGGGATGACGCCGAGGAGGGGATTCGCGGTGTCGCGTTGTCCTCGGACGTAGGCAGGCAGCCTGGTGGCGTGGCACTCACGCGCGTCGTGCGTTGTCTCTGCCTCTTCCTAGTGGCAGAGGTGGGAGACGACTGGCAATGGCCAGGTGGGCTGGGCCGGCTCATGGGCCGCACAGGTAAGTGGCCAGGTTGGTTTTCTCTCTCTCTCTCTCTTTTTAATTCTTTCTGTTTTCTATTATCTATAATTGTTTTGGATTTATTAAAAATGCCAGAGCATTTTCAAAAGTCATGAGACTGCTTGTGGCCACTGTTTGGATTATTTCCAATAGCAAACATTTCAGTTCATGAACATTTGGACATTTAAAATATTTTATAGCATTTAAATGTCCAGATGCAAATAGAGTATGATTTAATTCAGAGCCCAAATAGGTCATGGAAAAATGTGCATCACCTCTGGTTACCGGTACAGCATTTTCCCTAAATGATGAACATTTTTGAAAGCCATTTGGATTTACTGAAAATATTTTGGTTGAACCTAGTGAATTCCTTTAATGCTAGGGTTTAGGCAATCCCCATTTCAAGTTTCTTTCAAAGTTTAAACATGATGGCATGATGAGCAAGCAGAGTCAGGCAAGGGCTGAACTAGGGCTGTGACACGAGCGTCGAGCCGCTCTCGCTTCCCGCGTCGCCCAGGCGGCTCCTGTCGGCGGGCGTCCTCGCCGTTCCCCGTCACCTGCCGTCAACCCGCCACCGGCCCGGCGGGGAACGAGAAGCAAGCGTCGTCTCAGCATCCGTCTGTGCGGCAAGACGGCCGCACCGCTACTCCCTCGCTCACCCCAGCTGGTTCTTCGTCCCGCGCGCTCCATGCACCCATGGAGACTCGAGCTACGCTCATCGCGGCAAACGAACTCCTGCACTACCGTCCCATCAACGACGTCTACGAAGAATGGCTCGACCGCGTCGCCGAGCTCGTCCGCGCCGCAGGGGGCTCTCCTGCGTCGTCCTTTCCGCTGCACTGCAGCCCGCCCTGCGCGGGCGACGAAGCTCCGGGGGCGCCCCAGCCGCCTCCTCCTCAAGAAGGCGCCCTGGCTCCAAGGCGCGTGTCCCCTGGGCGGAACCCGCTCCGTCAGGTGCCAGCGCGGCAAGAGCAGAGCTGCCAAGAAGTCCCTCGCCCGCAAGAAGCTGCCCGGGCGCTCCCTGCTCCCGCACGTCAAGACCCCGCGCTACTCCGAGCTGCAGCGCATGGGGACCTGCAAAACCAAGCTCTCCGTCACCCAAAGCCTCCCGTGGCCACAGCAGGCTGCCGCGCCTTCACCACCGAGCTACGCAGCGTCACGTGGCCCGGCAAGTTCAAGCCAGACCTGCCTCCTCGTTATGACGGCACGGCCGACCCTGCGGAGTTCCTCCAGCTCTATGAGCTGGGCATCGAGGCTGCCAACGGAGACGAGAAGGTCATGGCGAACTAGTTTCCCATGGCGCTCAAGGACGGGGCCCGCACCTAGCTCCTGAACCTGGCTCCAGGCACGATCTCCTCCTAGGACGAGATGAGCACCCGCTTCATCGCCAACTTCCAAGGTACTCGCGACCGGCCACCCGCCGTGAGCGACATGCGCCGCATCAAGCAACAACCCGGAGAGACCCTGCAGAAGTACATCCAGCGCTTCAACAACGCACGCCTCAAGATTCCCAAGGTGACCGAGGAGGCCATCATCTCAGCCTTCTCCGACGGCGTGCGTGACGTCAAGATGAAGGAGGAGTTGGCAATGCATGAAGACATGTGCACTTCCTTGGAGCTGTTCAACTTGGCAACCAAGTGCGCCAGGGCTGAGGAAGGGCGTCTCTCCCTCCTCGAGCTGCCTGCCGCAGACCCAGAAGAGAAGAAGCCCAAGGCCAAGGATGTGAAGCGCAAGGGGGTTGCCGTGCTCGCGGCAGAACCAGACACCAAGCGGGGCAGAGATCAGCCCGAGTCTTCCAAGGACAGCAGGTACTGTGTGTACCACGACCTCCACACCCACAACACCAACGAATGTCAAGAGCTCCGAGCCGTGCGAGAAGGAAGGATCGGCCGTCGTCCCGACCGCGGTGACCGGGGCTACGGCCGAGGAGGAGGAAGGAACACAGGACGCTGGGAAGACCACGGCCCGCGCCAAGGATGGCGCGATCGACCTCGCGAGGACCGCTGGCAAGACCCGCCTCGCGAGGGAGACTGGAGGGATCAGCCTCGCGAGAATCGCCCGCAAGGCAACGCAGGCCTCCCTCCACTGCCGCCGCAGCTAAGGAGAAACAAGGACCGCCATCAGGACGAGGGGGCTGGGGGCTTCCAGGAGCCGCGCGCGATCGCCTGCATCCTGGACGGGGCTCAAGCCCCAGCCTCTCAGCGCATCTTCAAGCAGTTCGCCCGCAAAGTAAATGCAGTCCTCCCCAAGCTCGAAGCCACGCGCCCTCTCAGGTGGTCGGCGTGCGCCATCACGTTCAGCTCAGCGGATCAACTCAAGTGTGCAGCCACAGCCGGAGTCCTCCCGATGCTTTGTTCCCCAATCATCAACAACATGCTGGTCACCAGGACCCTCATCGATGGCGGGGCAGGGCTCAACGTCATGTCAGTGGAAACATTCAACAATCTCCAAGTGCCCTATGACCAGCTTCAGCCAACCAAGCCTTTCTCCGGAGTCATCGACGGCTCCACGATCCCGATTGGGCAGGTCCACCTCCCTGTCACCTTCGGGACACGTGACAACTACCGCACCCAGCTCATCGACTTCGACGTCGCTCACATTCGCCTGCCGTACAACGTCATCCTTGGGTACCCAGCACTGGCCAAGTTCATGGCCGTAACTCACCACGGCTACAACGTCCTTAAGATGCCACGAAGTGGCGGGGTCATCACGGTACCCTGTGAAGAGAAGGACGCGGTGTGTTCCCTGGAATGAGCCTTCCAGGCCACATCACTGGAAGACCCGGATCGCGGAAGCAGGAGGCTTCCCGAGACCACCCCCAAGAAGAAGAAGACATCATCCGGCCCGGCCCCTCAGGAGGCAGGCCCCTCAGGGTTCGCGCCTGCCCAGGGGGAACCTCCTTCCATCGCATAAGAAAGCGTGCCCGGCGCCCTCCTCAGGCAGGGCTTGGGGGCTCTCCCCTGGAGGGCCATCGACCTAGCTAAGGTCACGAGGGAGGCGCTTGGGCACCACCTGGAGGCGTGTTTCGAAGCACGCTTCCCTCAAGAAGGAGTAAGGCAAGGAGGGCCAGACCCTCAGGAGTTCGTTAGCAAGGCCATTCAGGAGCTATAGGAGTCAAGAGTCATGAGAGGCGGCCGCCGCCTACCAGCTGTGGCTCCCCATCCAGGCGAGGATGGTGGGCTGCGCGTCTGCATCGACATACCAGTGCTCAATCGAGTTGCCTCTCTAGAGCGCCTCTGGCCCTCGCGAGTGGGGCGCTACGAAGGTCCACCCCACAGCTACATTCGCATGCCTTACGACTTGCCGAACGTGGCTGCCATGTACCAGCGCCTCATGAGGGGCATCACGGAGGCTCAAGAGGCCAGGCGTTCCGCAGCCTTGGCGGAGATGGAGATGGTCCGCGAGGAGCCACCAGCGCCTCCGGAGCCTCCTGAGGCCCCTGGGCCTGGGGGCTCGTGAGGATCAGCTTCTGCAGCCCACTGAGTCTGCTACACCAACACTCATTCGTCCTCAATGTCATCAGGTGACATCTTTCAAGTTTCATTTCCAGCTGGGAGCGCCCCCAGGGCTGCATCATTCCCAGGCCGCGTGGGCCCGTCCCTGCGGCATGTATCCCTTTATTTCATGTTGTTAGCTTACTTTGTTGGGGGCGCCCCTCGGGCTGCATCATCCCCAAGTTGCTTGGGCCTGACCCAGTGATGTCCGCCTTCCCAGCATCTATTTGAATGAATCCACTCCTTCGCGGCTAATGTGTTTGCCCTAGTTGCCCACTCAACTGACGCCAACTGACGGAGCTGCTCCCAAAACGGCACGACGCTTGCGCATGGGTCCGTCCCTACAACGCCGAAAAACCTGAATGGTTGAGGTCTGGCTGCGGCAGCCCCGCATGGCGCCACCTTGTCAAGCCTTCAGTGCCTCATCGCCCCTCGGAAGCAACCAATGGCTGACTGTCGATTGTCAGCGCAACCCCTCGTTCTTTCTATGATGAGTCTACAGGATCCCCCAAAGGAGCTGCGTCAGGCGAGGCCCTTGCGATGCCTCCTTCACTCTCATCCGCGCGAACCGCTTGCACGTTAAAGGGGGGGTGCATGAGCATCGCGACTCAGGGCTCCTACTAGCCCTCCAGCCCTCACCCTCTGGCCTTGTCCACGGCATCGCGACCTGGCATACCAGCGACGGCTGAGACTCGCTCGAGGGCTGGGACCCGAGGACGTAGAGCAGAAAGGGGAGCAAAGGCGAGAGGGGAGGGACACGCGAGGACCTCGCCGAGCAACCTCACTCCTGCCGATGCACGGACCCGGCGACACACCAGGGAGCGGTCCCTGATTCTCGAGATAAGTCACCACCCGGAAGCATCAGCTACCGTGGCACCATCCCCGCACCTAATGCAATCCTGTGTTAGCGACGCCACTCTCCTTTCTCACCGAACGACGGCTGCTTGAGCGCCAAAGGGGACCTCCTGAGCATCGCGACTCAGGGGCTCTTACCGGACCCCGGGTCGCTCACCTCCTCGCCTTGACCACGGCATCGCGACCTGGCATACCAGCGACGGCTAAAGCCGCCTTGGGACTGGGACCTGTCGGCGCAGAGCACCAAGCCCTCGTGAGGTTCGAAAGGGAGAACTGAGCTAAGACGGAATGAGCAACTCGCACAATTCTACGACAAGGGTTATATTAACAAACAGGATCAGAGGCACCTTACAAGCCCCCACGGGGCGCGTCTTTGATTCCTCGCAGGGAACAGATCCTAAAAGGACGCTAACTACGCGCGCCCCTGCAAAAGACGCCATCATCAACAATGGGCCGTCAAGCACCGGCGCCAACCCCATCCAGATCAGAGTCGGCGACGGCCTGACGAGCCCGCCCTGCTCCAGGAGCGGCGACGGCTCGGGGGCTCGTAGCTGTCGTCGCTCGTCTCTGGAGTCGCGAAGAGCTCGCCGGAGTCGCTGGATCCTCCGACACCTCCGCCGCCTGAGGAGCCGCCAAGGGAGCGGTCGGCGGGCCCAGTCCTCGCCGTAGCAGGGTCCCGACCACCTCTCCCGGGGCAGCACTCCAGCCGGCGCCCGTTTGCATCGAAGACCTTGAAGAACATCACCGAAGCACCGCCGTACTCCAAGTGGATCGCGAAGGCACCTCTCGTCCTGCAAACCCGGGCGACTTCGCCCCAGCCTCGAGTCATGAAGACCTCGCCCGGGGCAATGACCGCGACCTCTGCCTCGGTTGCGAGGGTGCTGCAGCCAGCGTGCTGCAGCCAAAGCTCCAGGAGTTCTCCCTGCGGGATGATGGAGGCGAAGAAGGGAGGAAGGCGAATCCAAGACTGAGAAGGCATGGCGGCGTAGAGCACGAACTCTCGGGAGGAGCCCTCGGTGTGGACCCCAGGGGGGACGACCCACACCTTCGTGACTCGTCGACGCCGACGGCGGCGTCGCCCGTGGCGATCGGCATCGACTCCTTCAGAGCCCTCGATGTGGGCGTACAAGGGAAGCGGGAACCCCGGCGGTGGCCGCTCGCACTAGGGCCCCGACACCACCTGATGGGCCCCCTCGTCACGGCGGCGGAGGGTGAGCCGTTTCTTCGGCGGGAGCGGGTCTGGTTCCTCTCGGGGAGCCTTTCCCTTCTCTGCCGCCGAGAACTGGCGGATCGGAGCCACCGCAACAAGACGGAGCAAGGACCGGGAAGAAGGAGCAGCAAGAAGAGATGGACTGGAAGGGCGCGTGCCATTCCGTACTTATGGCCGGCGAAGGCCAACCGTCGGCCTCCACGATTGCAGGTAATCATGATCCGCTTTGCATGCAGGGACTTGTCCAATCCGTGTTGTTGCCGAGGCGTCATGGGGAAGTGGAGACGCCCACGTCCAATCAACCGCCACGCGGCGCCCAAGGCCGCGGGCTGTTAGGGCCTGCGGCGCTTCGCCCTTGCCCTTTCGCCTCACTGCACGACCAAGTCCCGGCGCGCCTTGGGCCCGGGGGCTACTGTCGGCGTTCTGGGAATGGGGGTCCCCAGACTTGCCTGCCTGAGGCCTGCGGCGTGGCTCAAAGGGGGGCCCAGCACGGCCCATCTTCATCAACACAGACCCAAGACCCTCGCGAGGGGCCAAGCCTCGCGGGGCGGACGACACGGAGCTTCCTCAGGCACGGCCTCATCAGGCTGGCTCGCGAGGAGGCGGAGAGATCAAGGCGGGGTACCTCACATGGTTCCCGTGACGCAAGCCATGAAGACCAAGGGCGCCAGGCGGGCACCAGCCCGCGCAGTGTCCTCCTTTCCTCTTTGGTGCAAAGGGAGCAAGCGCAGGCGGGAGCATCAAGCAAAGGCACCCGTTTCGGTGCAACGAGACCAAGACCAGCCCCACGACAGGGAGGAAGTCATTGTGGAGCCCAAGCCAGCGTCACCACCAGAGCCTTTGGCAGGCGAGGACCAACTTTAGTCAGGATAAGTGTACCAGATGTTCCCCTTCAAAATGGCCAATTGTTGGCGCCCTTCCCGCTCAATATTTGGGAAGAGGCCCAGGGCCTTTGCCTATAAATAGGACTAGCCACCCCCAGGGTAGGAGCATGGAGAATGAAAATTAGAACTAGAAGGGGAAGGAGAATAGAAAAGAAAGAGAATCAGAGAGAGAGAGAGAAGGGTGACTGAACTCCTCCTAGCAGTTCATCACCCCAGCCAAGAACAGACCCTCGCGAGGCTGTTCTTCCTTGTATTGCTCATCATCATCAGTCCAAGAGGCAATCCACCACACCACAAACTGGAGTAGGGTACCGAACCAGTATAAACCCTGTGTCTCTTGTGCTGTTCTTTCCATAGCTTAGATCTTAGTGAGGCGGTGGGGTACAGGTAGGTAGAAGGCGAAATCTCCACGCGCACCCCAGTGTTCGAACCTCAAGGGTATGCCGGAACCCAAAGTCCGACACGTTCTGCTTGATCCAGGTTGCTAATGGGTTTCTTGCAGTAGGTTAGATCGGGCTACAGGTCGGTGGCTTGGTGATCGATTTCCTTGTAGAGAACGGGCTTGTCAGGAAGTTGGAAACACTTCTAGGGTTGTGATGCATGGAAAATGTTGTGCACATCAGGTAACTCAGGTGGCAACTCCAGCTGGTAACTGTCTTCTCTTCGTCTCGTAGTGATCTCAGAGGGGGTTGTTAAATCTTGGTGTGAGCTTCCCTTTGACATGGAAATGCTTGGTTCCATTGAGAGAAGTGGCTTGCAAATACACCTGGTCTTCGACGCGGTGGTTTACTTCTTGACGATGGTGGTTGGTGTAGTTCTTCCTCCTAGACATGACGATCTTCAGATGTTCCTTGACCAGCTCAACGATTCTTCTTCCGTCTTCGGGTAGACAAGTATATCACGAAATAATGATGACAACCAGCTTGTTTGAGTACTCCGTGAAGACTTGCCCAAGGGTACATAGGGTATAGGTTGGGGTATCGGTGGTGGTCACGGTTGAGTATTGGGCAGGGTCTTCTTGACATGGGGCCCAAGCCCATGGTCATGATCTGACCATGTTGTGACTTGGTAGGGCTTAAGGATTTCAAGGATTCTAGTGTGCGAGTGAACGTTTATCATCTTATCCTTAAGCACGATTTCTGAGAGGCCAATAGTTCTATCTAGTCCTTTAAACAAATAACCTTATACCACCGAAAGCATCAACTCTTGTAGGTCAGCTCCAATCATCACTCATGCTATTATTATTCTCAGGACTTCTGAGAGGAGGTTTAACAGAATCATACATGTCTACGATCCCCAAACTCATATGTATGTCTACCCCTAAAAATCCATGGGTATACAAGCTTCCAAGATGGAGTTAAACATGATAATCCAAGTGCTCGGCCTATTCTTCCAAGGTCCAAGGCATTTCTACCCTAAGGAAACACGTCGTATGTCACTCCAAGATCTTGTTTCCTTCCTATGAATCAACTCTAACAGCCCATTATCTACCAACAATTATTACACAATCCATTAATTCTACAAATCCAATGTTTATGGTGTTCCACATGATCTCCTAAAGTCCATGTAATCGCCAAATACTTGAAAAGGCTATCTCTACTATAGTCAGTCCACCAATTCCCATCATCATGATCAAGTAAACTCCAAGACCAAGCTCATACATATCCCTAGATAAATTCCGACAATTATTCCAATCTCCTAGTTTATCATCCACCGAGAAATAGGGTATATATTATGATCGAGATCTTCAGTCTAAATCCAATTTACTCCGAACCATGTAGACTTACTCAGCATCTATACTCAACTAGGATCACCTACTTAAATCCAAATCTCATGTCCAATGAGAATTCCTACATGTTTACCCCAAGTCATTATCGTAATGCCAACAATCTCCTATCAATATCCCCTGGCTAAGAAAAATCCTTATACATCCGAGAAGACAAATCCTTATACTTCCGAGAATTTTAGCTTGCAATCATAATCATCCAATTTACTCAGGGGCAATGGGAGTCATGCTACTCTATTAACTGATCCCACCAAATTCATCTACCAACATGAAAGCCTTATGATCCACCGAAGGGTCTCGGATAATTCCTCAAGGTCTCTGATATAAACTCATCAAGTCATTTGTCCTCTATTCCTATACCTCAATTTGGTCTTTCCTATGGCATCGTTAGTTTGGTGCTATCTTAGGATGATAATGTGCTAATTCATTATGCCCACTAGTTCCATAATGAACCCAGTGATGAGCAAGGTTACTGTTGCTTAACTGGTTCTCTTGCAATTATGTGGGTTAAGCACATGGTTAAGGATTCGATATGGGGTATCTTATGAAGTCTCGAAGGGTCTAGGAATGGGTTCCTAGTCTGGAGGGTTAAACATAATTCTACGGGGTTGCACTTGGTCGTGGAGATTGTAGCAGAAGTCTTCATTGCTAGTTGGTTGCCAAGGCAGAATCCTTTGTGTAGCTTGTCTTGTCGGTCTTCCGTTGAGGAGAGACATGAGAGGGAAAAGTAGCATAGAGGAGGTGGGATGCCTAAAGGCGGCTTCTATAGTGCAAGTGCAAACAAACAGGTGCAAAAAGGACCAAACACAAGAAAACAAGGAAGGTGATATAGTCGCGTACTTGTTGCCTAGGGCAAAAGTGTGATTTATATCAAAACACAAACAATTAAAAACAAGAAACACAGAATCATGGTTCTATTCGAACCATCATACGGACTCGACTGCGCATAGGGGGTACACGACTCATCCTACCCTAGGGGTTCTCGGACTCAGTAGTCGTGCCTTGTGCCTCGTGCAGTCTTATGAGTTTTCCTCAGGTGTTGCTACGTCTCTTGTAGTTGTTCGATGAAACGATCTGGGTTGAGCCTGAAGAGTCTTCAACAACTTCTCGTCTGTTGAAGTGATGGGGTGAAGGTGGCTCCTTGTAGCTGGCATTGACTCGGTCTTCTATTGTCTTCTTAATCATGATGACCCCTTTTGCCTTTTAAGGCGTCAAGGGTTTTGGGTAAGTAATCATTTATGCAATGACATTAACAAGGCATAGTAGAGGTCCAACCTATCGGTTATGTTGATAACAACATCGGCACCAAGAGCGGGGGACGAAGAGAACCGTTTTCCTGCTCACTATAGTGAGGCGAACCAAATGGCTAGGTTCTCATCCACCGGTGGTTGTCGATGCAACAACGGTAAGGACGTGGTTTCTCTATTAGCGATGTATATCATGATCTTGCATTTCCCATGCCCTGATCATCATAGGCTAAGGTTGCATCATCTTGGGGCAGTGTCAAGGGTGTCACCATCTCCTGGGTCTTCATTTCCTCATTCCTCGAGGATGTATCTTCTGTTGGTATCGTCTTGTTGTGCTGTCGCCAATCCTGTGTTCAGGAGATGTAGGTGAATGTCTAGCATGGCATCTTCCTTCTAGATTATCCATGAGGATTACAAGGAATCCAGTGGTCAGGGGCATAAGGGTTCTAGCAACCAAAGGTTTTGAAGGGGAATTGACCAATAAGGAAAGTATACCTTAGTTTTTGAAAAACTAAGAAGGGAAGAGAAGTATAGATGGTTTTGAAAACTAGTAGCAGTTTTGGAAATAGTTTTACCCTAACTAACGACCATGCTAACTAAGGCTTCCTACAGTCAGGATGGCTCTGATACCAGCTCTATGGGTACCCCGACTCATAAGTCGTGATCACCGAATGCACGTGTACAATGATCCCAGAGATCAATGCTTACTGGACACACAGAAGCTGTATAACAAGAGTCTTACATCCATACATAACGTCTTACATAAATTATGACCATTATGGTCAAGTCTTGCGTATAACTTCGCAGCGGGAATCCTCGTCGATAACTTGGACCCATGCCATCTGCCTTAACCCTACACGCATTCTGACTGGGAAGCGTCCTAGCTCGCATGATCGTCACCAAAGAACTCTTCAATATCTCTTGTCTTTCATGCCTGGCCAATAAAATAACCAGTGGCAAGCCAATGATTACTTTGAATGTACTCACAAGCAACCCATGTTTTGGCTCAAGATACAACAACGCATGACATAGGTAAATTTTTGCAGAAAGCAAATTTTATTGTGCTATGACATGTTCAATAACTGGTAAATCATGCATCATATGAATTCAAGTAACCATAGGGACTGGTTACAGTTATCAACATAAAGGGAGTGGACTTCAACCCAACTCAATCATGTCAAGTCCTTTCACTTAACCCAAGTAGTTCTTCCCACTTATCCAAACACATACACTGGTTTGTAAACATGTGGACATAGCCCAAGAGCAGTTACCCAACTGTCCTTGACCAAGGATACAGCTATTCGAATAGTTTTACACTCTGAAGAGGTTGCACACTTTACCCACAAGATCCGGGGAACTTCCGTGTCATCCACGACCCGCGGTACCTCAAGTACCCGGGGTGAGCACCCGATCACTCTCTTTCCCTAGGCGACACTAACATAGAGTCCACTCGATTGGTAGTAACCCCCATGCCCAACATTTCACATCTTAAATTGTGGAGCCTCGCTCCCATATTCATCACATACCACTGGCACGGGGTACCAACGGTGTGTCCGGTGCCCTGTAAAAACTGTCATGGCTGCCCTACCTGGCACGACCCCGTCCCAAGAGAGCGCAACAACAACTCTCCCGTCACTAGTAATGCGGGCTCCAAGCTAGTATCGGCCCAGGTAATCAATACTGCCCTTTCCCATATAAGGGTAGAGTGGTTGCGCATGTAAGGTTGGAATAACGGTCGCAACTTAAACCAATCCGTTTTGAATGCAACACACACACTTGCCTCGGTACACAACTTCGTCATCAAGTGGTTACCCATCTCATTATCTCCCTCGGGCATAAGTGGCACCCGACAGGGTTTTCGAAAAGTCTTTTGAAAATACTTTGTCTCCATCACCATGCATATTCCCGTCCCTTTTTGCGTAGCAACTACTTTAGCATCCTATCTACTCCCACCGGCATAACCTCATAGGAAGGTAGGGTCATGCATAATGCAAGTATCAACAAGTAACAGAGGCAACCCATCAAGGTGGTTACCACCTCATCATGATTCCGTTGCAACAACAATATGGTGCTATATGACATGCATAAAAAGGGTTTCATAGACATGGTCAAAGGGCTGCTTGCCTGTTTTAACAAAGTCTTCGAGGTCTTCAAATATCTCTGGTCCAACTCCGAGCATTTCGTCTATTTCATCAACTACCATCGAAAGCAACCATAATAAGCAACACAACAAGGCAAAAAGTAGAAGTGCTCTAAAAATATGAATTTGACTTTTCTAGGACACCTTAGGTTATATGAAAAATAACCAGAGTGGTTTCATTGGAATTGGGTCAGTGGATATTTCTAAACGTTTTGATAGGATGGAATCAAGGGGTTTATGGATTTGCAAGGAGTGTAGAGAAATATATTTTTGAAAAATGAGCAAAGACACCCATTTAACAAATCATGATTTTATAAGAATCTAGGAGTTGGTTTCACTGGATTTGGAGTTCAAATAAATTCCCTATGAATTGGCAAAGTTGAAAAATATGAATAAATGGCTCATTATATTGTGTGGTGCAGAAAGTATTAATAAAAATGTTCATAGCCTAAGTTATAAACTCAGGATCATCTAGGAATTTGAATCATGGCATTTGGATCAAAGATGATTTCTCTGTGATTTATTAAGTTCATCACAGAAATGGAAAATGGGATTTTATTTAATTTTTGTGAGGAAAATTGTTCTAGAAAAATGTGCATGTTGCACCAAAAGATAGATCATGATTTATGGAGTCAGTAGAAATTTGAATCATCAAATTTGGATGTAATATGAATATTTGGGAGATTTTACAAGTTTCTACAAAAAGAAAAAGACAAAGGAAGGGGGGTTTATACCTATACGGCGCACTGGGTGCAGCATAGCGTCGCAGTGCGTTGGGCCGGCCTAGCGGCTCGGCCACTCGGACGACAGGGCGACACCGGAGGCGTATTACCGGAGGTGCGCCTTAGAGCGAGCGAAGCGAATCCGACCAAAGCCGTCTCCACTTAAACGGACGGGCCCGCCCGCTGGGTCGCTGACGTGCGAGGCCCAACGACAGGTCGTCTTCATCCTCCCATGCGTGCTCGGGCCGCGGGGAGGAGCGGCTCCCGTCGTCGATTGCCGGGGCTATAGAGCGCCCCCGGCGACGTTCTGCCCACAGGCGTGACCAGCGCAGAGAGGCGCTTCCAGCCACTGGTCACACGCATGCCAGGGAGGACATGGTCAAGGAGAGCGTCGTCCATGGCGGACGTGGCTGACGGCGATGGCGGGCACGTTACTCCGGCCGTCGGGAGGAGTAACCAGAGTGCGGGGGAGCTCCGCGGGGGCAGTAGAGATGCAAAGTAACCCATAGGTGGGGAGGACGGGGCCCGGACAACGAGATTTAGGCGGTGGTCGGTGGTTTGGCTCCGGCCATGGACGAGGTTGGAGAGCACGGGGGGAGGTGTGGATTGGTCCAAGGGGTGCACAGGAGAGAGAGAGATAGAGAGAGAGAAAGAGAGAAAGAGAGAGAGAGAGAGAGAGAGAGAGAGAGAGAGAGAGAGCAAAGGGGCTCCAGAGGGAGGTCAGAGGCAGCCTTATATGGCGAGGCCACGGCTCACCGTGGACGTGGCGCATGGGTGGCTGCGGCAACGGATCGGGTAGCCAGGAGAGAGGGAGAGGGGTTGTCTGCGGCGTTCGTGGGGGTGGACCAAGTCGGGGGAGAAGGAAAGGGGGAGCGGGGCATGCTCCAGGAGGGTTCCGAGCTCGTGCGCCCATTGGCCGAGCCGGGCGGCGTTGGGCACGGGCAGCAGGGGGTGAGAGAGAGGGGGGAGAGGAGGGGGCCTGCACGGCTGTCGTGTTGCGGACGTTGAGGACCTCGACTGGCGCGATGGGCAGGCTCGAGGTGGTCGGGGGACGCGGCGTCAATGGTCGGGAGCGTGATGACATGCTCCAGAGCGCGTCTTTGGCTGGTGTCCGCGGCTTTTCGAGCGCACCAGCGTGTCCACTTGTGTCTGGCAGCTGCATGGGTGAGTAAACAATGGGAAAGTGGCATTGGATGCCCTGAGACTTGCGAGGAGTGAGAGAGAGATGAGAAAGGGAGGGGAAAGTGGCTGTCTAGAGAGGATAAATGGATCTCTGCCCCCCCCCCCTTAATCATTGCTCCTTGGGCATCTAAGCATGCAGGAGGTAGAGGAGGAGCAGATGGGGCTGTGGGAAAAAGTTGAGCTCATGGAGATTAGTGAAAATGGAGAAAACATGCATTTTTGGTAAAGTGGCAAAAGGTGTTTGATGCTTGTTTGGGTAAGCAAATGATCTCCATTTGGCATGAGACTCCACAGGGTGAATTGGCACAAATAATTAGGGCCTTCCACCAACTTTGACCTCATTTGGGCAAAGTTTCCAATGCAACTTTGTAAACCCTAGAAATCAACAGAAATGGACTTTCCAAGATTTAGTCATGCAAAGCTATTCTCCTTGATGCACCACTTGGTGTAGTGTCATAATTTAAGGTTCTGAACATGTCCACAAAAGTTGGGACAAAGATGAGAAATTTGCCAATGTAGAGTTGTTCAAACTTGGATCTGTACAGAGAGGGTTTTGGGGCACTTTTGTGAACCAAAATTATTTTGATTGATATGAAACTTTGCAAGATCATCACATTCTGCATATGTGACTTGCTAGAATTTTCCTGGATTTATTTGAAAATATTTATTATAGAAATATTTCAAATACTTGAAATGGACAGAAATGGTTTTGGAAGGTTTTGCCCAATATTTTTAACATGACCATGTGTTGAAACTCCTATATATGGAAAATATATGTCCACTGAGTTTCCCTGATTTTTCTCAAATACTTTTGAAGCTTTTAAATAATTTTAACCTATTAAAGACCATTTCTGGCCTAAAGAAAAAGCCTTTAAATAAAATAGGAAAATTACTTTTAAAATTATAATTTTGTGGTTTCTAGGTGTCCTATATCTAATAGGAGTCAAATATATTTTTGGAAAGATTTTTACTCCCCTTAATTAAGTACTTGCAGTGCAAATCTCAATTTAGGGGTTTTTGGAAAAATAATTTTTGAAAATACTATTTGGCCAAATTATTTTTGTAAGAAATTATTTTTACGACCTATACACATGCCATGATCATTGGGAAAGGTTTTGGAGCAAGGAGGTGAAGTATAGGAGTTGGGGGATTTATTTGATTTTTAGAGCACTTGCAAACAACAGACAAAATCCAATCAAGGCAAGGTCCAAAACACTCAAAAGTTTTTCTCAAACCACATTTTATCATGATTATTAGCTTAAGTGTAGTGGCATGAAAATCAGGGTGTGACAGTCACGGAGGGAGATATTGCAAAGCTTCGGGTGGCGAGGTACCTGACCGCAGAAATCCATCATCGGCTTCTTGCCAAGGGGCAGGCTATTCCCACCCCCAGATCCGGCGAGAGGGTCGTTTTCGTGTCCCACTTCCTCCGCGGGTTAGGGTTTACACTTAACCCCTTCGTCCGAGGGCTCATGTTCTATTACGGGCTAGATTTTCACGATCTGGCCCCGGACTCTATTCTTCTTATCTCGGCGTTTATCGTCACATGCGAAGCCTTCCTCCAAACTCCTTCACGCTTCGACTTGTGGCTCAAGTCCTTAGATGTGCAGCCGCAAGTGATAGAGGGGGAGCAAGATGAGTGCGGTGGTGCTACAGTGAGCAAGCTTGCTAGCGCCGTTTGGATGAAAGGATCATTTGCCAAATCTTCCGATTTATGGCAGTAGGGGTGGTTCTATATGACCGAGCCCCGTGGCTCCAAGTGGGCAGCTGCGCCTGCATTTCGATCCAGCCCCCCAATTCAGCTTGCATCGTGGATTAATAAGGGGTTGGAATGGGGATCAACGAATGAGGTGCGAACTCTGCAAAGTCGCATCTGAAGCCTCATTGAGAGGGACATCAATATCGTCAATGTCGTTCAAGTAATGCTAGTTCGTCGGACCCTGCCGTGCCAGCGATGGTCTCTCCGCCTGTGGTAGTTCAATCCAGAAGGGCCACGGACTCTTAAGCACTTCTTCGGCACTATGCACGAAGTAATGTGGAGATTATTCTTTGGGAAATGAAGGCAATGGCCGGACACCACCGAAGATGTCGGCCTAGACTGTAACCATCCGGATACCCCGGTAAGTACTCGTTTGCCGAATACCTCATAATCAGATGCCCAGTGGCAAGATACTGATAGAATCATCCTTTTTCAGGGCTGGATAAAGAAGGTGGAATGAATTAGGTGTCCGGCTCCCCTTCCTGAAAACTCAGCTACTCCTGTGCTAACAAGGATGCTGGCCTCGGCACCATACCAGGCGCCGGTAAGGGAGGTTAAAGAGGAGAGTGAGAAGACCCAAGATGACCTTGGTTCCGGAGGTAAGTCGGACACTGAGTCCGTAGAAATCGACCTTTCCTCACCTGAAGACAGAGGCGGAAGAGGACCTAGTATCCCTTCTCCAAGCAAGAGGAAAAGGGCCGCCTCCAAAGATTGGGAGGGGCGATCTTCCAAGAAGGGCAAGATGCCACCGTCGAGCGGCTTGGGTTTGGAAAGCGAAAGTGTTGAATAGCCCCAACAAGGGGACAAGCCATCGGCCAAACCGTAAGTGAATCCGGAGTACTTTGATAGCGTTCCGTTCCGTTGTTGTTATCGAAGATATACGTAACGCGTTCATGCATTTTTACAGGTTGGCACAGAGTTTTTCTGGGCAATCCTCTTCTTCGGGAAGTCTCCTCCCAGAGATGATGGAGAGAGAGACGCCTCCTCCAACCCCCTCGCCCAATAAGGCGGATGACTCTGAAGTGTCATCGCGGAGGGTCCCTCTTAATCAACAAGTTACGCAGGGGACAAAAGAGGCAGTACCCGAAGGTGGATCTTAGACCATCCGGGATTCTGGAGCTGATGATAACAAAGGCCCCGGACTGTCTGGCTCGCAGCCGACAGTGATTCTAGAGACGGGTGAACAGATTCCTTCAAAGGATGGTTGTTCTCCTAGAGCGGCTTCCGGAGACCCGGAGACTCCGGATATATTGCGGGACATGTTGCGGAAAGCATCTGTCTCGGGGGAACATCATACCTTGATGAGTATAGTGATTGAGAAGATTTTGTTCGTGAAGAGCAGATTAAATGAAGCCTTCATGAGCCTACTGAAGGGCTTCGAGGTTTGTGACATAATGTTTTCAGCTATGTTACATTTGCAAAGATGCGCCTGTGTATAGGTAGTAGCCCCTGAGACTCGGGTTGCCTTCCACTAGGAAGCAAACGGAGGATCGAAAAGGATCGTTTGAGGACTAACCTGATGAACTTGAACACAGGCTGCTTCCCCCTTGGCCACTTCTCGGACTATGGAAATTGCCGAGCTGCAGTGGAAGCTTGATGTGGCAGGGGATGATCTTGCATTAATCAATATGCATCTTGAAGAGTCGCGAGGTATGCATTCGGGGCAATCCCTATACATTTTTTGTGGTATAAGCATGATGCTAAAATCTGTATGTTGGAATATGCGTGGCTGCAGATGGTGCTGCCACCGTTGAAGTTCTTCGAGCGGAGCTGGCCCAGGCCAAGGAGCAGGCCCGGCGTAGCAATGCTGCTATCGAAAAGGCATCAGCTGAGCTTAAAGCCGAACAAGCTGCACGGCGCCAAGACGAGGAGAAGATATCCACGGTGGTGCTCGAACTGGAAAATGCCACTGGCCGCTGTGAATTTCTGGAGAAGGAGAATAAAGCCTTAATGGCTGAACTGGAGAAGGCCTTACAAGAGGCGAGGGAAGCACGATTGGAATCCAGAGCAGCCCATGAGGAGGTTTGGCAGGCTAGGGAGATTGCGGCTAGAAAGCCCTTTCTGCTGCAAACTAATTTCGGTGACCCGAACTATGCTCAGCTTAACCAACACTACAAAAAAAAGACAATCCGTGACATTTTGGGTCGAACGAAAAAAAATTATGTCATACTTATGACACTTCTATGACGATAATTGTGACAAAACCCGGTATCATCATAGATGTGGTGGGGTCCTACTTCTATGACAAAAAATCATGACAGAAAATGGGCTTTTCGTCCTGGGCGGGCCGGAGACGCAGCTGCATGACATTCTTTGGGCCGTCCATGACGGAAAACACCGTGGTAGAAGCGAGGGCGAGGAAAATATCGGGGTGTTCCCGGTTACGGTGGGTGGTCGGGGCCGAGCGATGCATGTTTCTCTCGTACACGCACGCGCGTGGGTGCGAGGCGTTGGGCTCTTACTGAACCCGAGTGAGGCATTGGGATCTAACTGAACCCGAGCGATTGCACTGCAGGATACGCGTTACTGAACCCGAGCGATCGATCGATGGCTGTTAACTGAACCCGATCGAGCGATTCCTTTGCTACTGCTGCTAACTGAAGCCGATCGATGCTGCCTCTTGATGAACAGTGAGCGTTGCTGGGGGGTTTGGATGAATAGTTCCCGGTGGGGTGGATGAACAGGACCCCGTGGTGTTGCCCCTAGATGAACAGGACCCCGATCGATCGAGCCAGTTGGGGATGGATGAACAGGACCCCATGGAGGGCTGGATGAACAGGACCACCCCGTGTAGGGAAGGATGAACAGTAGATGGTGGAGGGCTGGATGAACAGTAGCCCGTGGAGGGGTGGTTGAACAGGAGCCCATGGAAAGGGCTGGTTGAACAGTAGCCGGTGGAGTAGCGCGCGGTAGAGGCTGGATGAACAGGAGCCCGTGGATGAACAGTCGCAGGTGGAGGCTGGAGGAGGTCGACGGTGGATGAACAGTAGCCCGTGGAGGCTGGAGGGGTCGACGGTGGAGATGAACAGTATCCTGCGGAGTCCCGTTTTGCGGTACGCCACACCCCTCCCGATGAACAGGACCCCCCGTTTCGACCGTAGCGCTCCAACACAAGTCTGTTTCCTCTGTTTTGCGGTACGCCACACCCCTCACGATCAACATGACCCCCGTTTCGACCGTAGGAGGTCCGTTTCCTCCGTTTTGCGGTACGCCTGACCCCTCCCGATGAACAGGATCCCGTTTCGACCGTGGCGGGTCGAACACAAGGTCGTTTCCTCTGCTCTGCGGTACGCCAGGCCTCGCTTGCATCGGTTGTTCCGTCCAAGCCCTCCCGATGAACACGACGACACATTCCGTTCCGACCCAGCCGGTTGGCTCCCCATGAACACGACAACGATGCAGTTTCTCCGTTCCGACCCAGCCATGTACACGAGCCCTGGCTGTATGTATGCACGAGTGGGCGTTTACCCTGCCTGTATGTACGTACGTGGCCGTATTTTCTTTCTTGCACACTGGCCGTTGTACGTACGTGTACATGCTATGTGCGCGCCTCTACTACGACACATGTGCACCTCTACATCGACCAGTATGTACGTACACGTTCGCGACCAGAATGACAACGCTACGTACGCTTCGACCAGGTGGATCCCGACTGTCACGCACTTCCTTGTGTGCGAAGATGTAGCTGATGGGTCCCAGCAGTCAGGGGCGCGAATCTTTTTTTTGCCCGGACGCACTTCCGTGCGTGCGAAGATGTAGCTGGTGGGTCCCAGCAGTTAGGGGGAAACATTTTTTCGTGAAATATGGTGGCCCGTCTGATGGGCCCCCACTGTCAGGTGGAGGAATAATTATTTTGCGCGTAATAAGGAGGCACTTCCTTGTTGCGGCCGTGGACCCAACTGTCAGCCTCTGCACATACAGTCCATGTCCGATGGAAGCCGTTCCTTGACCATGTTGACCATGCCGTGCCGAGAGCACCAGGGCGGTGGATGACGGCGAGGCCTAGGAAGGGGACGACGCGGAGCCGGGGAAGACGCGGCAGTGGATGCCCACGCGTAGAGGAGTACGAGGGTTCACTTGTTCGTTGTGGTGTGAGGCTGTCGTCGCTGCAGAATAACAGGGGGTGTGGGTGACTAGAGGGATGGCCTGGCCAGCGGTGGGAAGAGTAGGGGACGGCGAGGCCTCCGCGGCAGCACAGCCGGCCACGGGAGGCAGGAGCATGCGGCACGACCGGCGCTGCTTTGGGCGGCTGGAGCAACAAGACCAGAAGTTGAAGAAGCACTACGGTCGTTGGATGGACATCCTACGGTCACTGGAGCTAGAATCGTTCATGTTGACTAAGTTGACAAAGCACTCCGTCCCCGTGAACTTAGTAGGCCCACAAGTCAGCCTCCCACCAAGCTGGGTCCCAAACAGCAGGGGGTATTCATTTTTTATGCATAATAAGGAGGCACTTCCGGTGGGTCCGAGCTGACAGCAGGGGGAACATTTTTTCGCACAATAAGGTGGCCTGTCCGGTGGGTCCCAGTAGTCAGGGGAAACGTTTTTTTCACGAAATACGGTGGCCCGTCCGGTGGGTCCCTGCTGTTAGGTGGAGGAATCGTTATTTTCTGCGTAATAAGGAGGCACTTCCTTGCTGCCGTCGTGGACCCAGCTGTCAGCCTCTCCACGTACAGTCCACGTCCGATGGAAGCCGTTCCTTGACCACGTTGACCACGCCGCGCCAAGAGCACCAGGGCGGTGGACGACGGCGAGTCCTAGGAAGGGGACGATGCGGAGCCGGGGAAGACGCGGCAGTGGAAGCCCGCGCGAAGAGGAGTACGAGGGTTCACTGGTTCGGCTGCGGTGTGAGGCTATCGTCGCCACGGAATAACAGGGGTTGTGGGTGAGTAGAGGGATGGCCTGGCTAGCGGTGGGAGTAGTAGGGGCGGTGAGGCCTCCGTGGCATCACAGCCGGCCACGGGAGGTAGGAGCACGCGGCACGACCGGCGCTGCTTTGGGCGGCTGTAGCAAGAAGACCAGAGGTTGAAAAAGCACTACGGCCATTGGATGGACATCGTACGGTCACTGCAGCTAGAATCGTTTATATTGACTAAGTTGACAAAGCCCTTGGTACGCGTCAACTTAGTAGGCCCACAGGTCAGCCTCCGAAACGATGCGCCCCAGATGTCAGGGGGAGAAATCATTTTTTGGGCGGCTGAAACAAGAATATCCGAGATTGAAGAAGAAGCATGACATCCATTGGATGGACATCCAACGGCCACAGCTGCCAGAACCGTGTGTTGTGGCAAAGCCTTGCATACGCGTCAACTTAGTTTTTTTTAGGGGACGCGTCAACTTAGAAGGCCCACAAGTGTGTGGCAGAGAACATATAGCCCATTTGCGATTTGTAAGAATGTACAGCCCATTTTTTTATTCTAATGGAATTTACTACAGCCCATTTACAGTTTGTTAAAAGTACAGCCCATTTTCTAGCTAGGACAACGATTAATAATTTCAACTAACCGCTCAAAATAAAATTCAAAATACATTCCCACATTTTTATGGGATCTGAAATATTTTTATCCAAAATTTCTAGTCAGATTAAATATAATTTCAAAATAAAGTTGTATTACGTTAAAATCCAATGAAATATTGCGCGCGCAACAAGTAATGAAATTAAGATTTTCAAATTCCGAAAATAATATATTTTTAAACTAATTATGCGTTTGGTGCATTTTTTATAGTTACTGCCCAGTTATTATAATTACATCCCATTTATTATTTCTTCAAGTCCATTTTCTTGTTAAGCCTAATGCATACCTCCTAGGAAAGTTTGCAGCCCAGTGGGGCGGAGAATAACAAGTTGACCCGGATATTGTGTACAACTGTCGGCCCAGTTGCATTGCTGATGTTGAAAAAAGGCCTGTGTAGTACAGTACAACCTAACATGGCTACTCAGCCCACATTCAGCGACGCCGGAAAGGCCCAAACAAGGCTTTTGTGCAACTTTTTGAAGTCATTAAGCTCAATTAATAACTTAAGAAAAAAGTTAGATTACAGTGGAACCTAATTAAAAGCCGTCACGAGCAAAGAAATAATTCAACGGGTCCCACTTGTGCGTGTGTGCGTGTGTGTGTGTGTGTGATAGAGAGAGAGAGAGACCCGTCGGTCGATGCTCGTAAATACATCTTTCATCCATATGCATTGCTGATGCTCAGTAAAAACTTATATAGTTGACACAATCATATAGAACATCATAGCACACTGAACTTGCATACAAAAATTTCATGCAGGCGGCACAATCAGGATGGAAGCAGTGGATCGCTAAAGGTAGGGCTATGTTGAAACCAACAAAATCGTACATCACAGTTCATCGTCTTTATCAATGACAGGGAAATATCTTGAATGTTGTGCAAAGAAAACAGACAGACAACACAATAAGTTCTGCTAGCACATTAAGTTGACGTACAGCCCTTTCTAAAACAAGTTCAGGTACAAAATTAGAACAGGTCACAATCAAATGTACTGGCACATCAGTGCTTCACACCCATAGCTTGAATTTAACTAGTATCTGACAAGATTCAGTTGTTACCTCAAAGTAGAGCACATCCAGGCAGCCAGCCCTGCCTCTTCTCCCAAAGAAGCAGTGGCCTCCGCCGGGCGATGGAGTAGGCCCCGTGCCATCCATCGTCCTGAGCAACACGGGGAAAGTCTGACGTTGACTCCTGTAGTGGACATCGTCGATGGACCCTGGCACCAGCGGCGGCGGCAGGACTTCGATTGATGGATTGACCACTTCTTCGACATGCACGAACACTCGATACAGGTACATCCCTAACGTGGTCCGCGGCGGCCTTGGTGACGATGAATAGTACAACCCCAGTTCCTGCACCGGTATCTCAACACCAATCACCTTTGGTATGGTGGACGGCTTCTTCATCCATGCCATAACCGTCAGAGCCCAGCTGTCTAGAGGAACAAACATACTTACGAGCTCACCTCCAAGGTCGTTGATAAGCTCATTCATGGACTCGCTGTTCCAAGCACGTCGAGGCATGCCGTGGAAGGTAAGCTTGGTTAAAAACTCAAGCTAGAGGGCACCGAGCCCCATCCTAGGTGCCACCGATCAAAGCTCACCAGTGCACCATTGCAGAACAAATGCCGGGAAGATTCGAACACACGACTGCAGTCGAAAGTTGTCCGGAACCTGACGAAGAAATCAGACGGTGGCGGACAGACTTCGACGAGCAAGTCACTTATTTGGATGACGTGCGCAATGCCAAGAGCTTTGACAAGGTCGTCCGGCGAGACAGGAGGACGGTCGCCATTGATGGTTACTATCAGCACTTTGCCGGCAAACTGGTCGTCAAGCGCCGCCATGCCAGTGTTGAGCGACAGCACGCAACGACCGAAGGCAGGACGGACCTCAGGATCTCCAGCTCGGAGATCCGCGTTGACCAGAGACATGATAGTGAGCTTGAGTACGGGGAGTACAAGAGGGGGATTTGGGGGGACTGGAGTAGGAATCGAGATTCGAGAGGTGGGGAGGGGCGGGAGATTGGGGATGAAAAGGTAGCTTGAATTTCAAACACGTGCCAATATGCTCTCGGCGCGTAAGCGCACGAAAACACCGGTGGCACCCACATGTCGGCCTAAGAGTCCTTATTCTTTCTTTTTTGAAGAGCCCGGCCTTTTTTTAGGATCTTTTGAGAGCCTGGCCTGAGAGTCATAATTGACATGTTTGGTATTGCGTTACTACTCGGCCCATATTCAACGACACCTCACTGGCCCAAACAAGTGTACATCATCGAAAAGACACTGAGCTCAAATTATATAACTTGAAAAAAACGAGATGCACTCTGAACACTGGAGAACGGTGATGCCCTCATTTATTCCACCATTAGTTCAAGACAATAAACAGTTCAAAACAACGATAAATACAACATTCAAACACTGACTAGTGACTACTACTGACATAAACAGCAAGACATGATAGTTCATAAGAAATCTTCCTACACCGCCAAAACGCACCCATCTGCAGCGCTCAGACTCTCGTGATCCAGACGAGAATGACATTCTAAACGGAAGTGTCTTTTTTTAGTGCAAGTGTGGAGTTCTCCGGACGAGTTCTTGGACTTGCCAAAGAGTTCTTCCGATGCGGCGCAGTATTACCAAGCGCGAGATGGGTATGCAACGGAGAAGCTTTTTTTGTCACAGTTTGGCGCATCAAAGCGCCCTCTGTTGCTCAATGAACAGATGTCCCAATGGGCCAAAATTCATAGGATATCCGGCGCTGCCATGAAGGATGTCATAATCGGGTTGTGGCCAACCGAGCCTGTTCCGAATAGCTATTTTGGTTTGGTGCAGAGGCTTGTGGATGCAGTGTCGCGTATCGATGCTGTGAAGCGGTCAACGTGCATTGAGGGTGCACGGATGGCTTTTGTCCGAGTCAAGACGTTCTAGGGGAAGATGAAGGACATCGATGGTGCGACGAAGAGTCCACCCGAAGGCAAGGACCGTCCGAAATCGGAGCATTATTTTGAAGACATCCTAGAGGTCGCCCGCTTGATAGAGGGTCAGTGCTCGAAAGACATAATGTTCGAGTGAGGTGTATGAGAATTGTAAAAGACAATTTTATAGTTAATCTATTTTTATGTTTTGCTCGAAAGCTTGAATTCCTCCTGTGCGGCCATTTTAATATAATCTGAAAGTTTTCCAGTCGTCGACTTTAGCCCCCTCATAGGAAGTATGGGGGTGTTCGGAAAAGCATTTAATCACTCTTTATCCAATGTGTTGGTCCATGAAGGAGGTGATAATGCGGTGAACCAGGCAATCGGACTATAGGGCGTTAACACTTTCACTTAGCCATAGGAGTTTTATGATGGGACTACGACATAGCCCCCGGTATGTATGCGGGGTATGGTGCCTTACATATTTGATCTGAAAAAGATCCTTCGTGTGACACGGAGAATCGCTAAAGATTCCAAGAAGTCGGCAAGTGGTTGACCAGATCTCGCCACATCATGACAGTCAGTTTTCGGCTTTCTCTACTGAGGTACTTGACCAGATGAACCGGAAGCACAATTGCAGTAGTTCTCCCTTTACTACCCTAGCCGATAGAGCGGAACGTAGGGTAACAAGCACAGGAGCCGGGCAACCCAACTATTGAACCAAGACAATGATTCAGATCTGATGCATATAAGGCCAAACTTGCGACACCGAAGTACGTTGTAGAGCTGTTCGGGCTTTTGGTGGCAACTCATTTATTCCCATACCGAGCCCCTGGCAGGTTATGCCAAGGTATGTCTGTGAAACAACCGTGGGAGCCATATTTAGTGGTGAAACAACATGGATGATTAATTCGGATGCTGGGAGCTGAGCGATATGCCAATGATTATTTATTATATATATAAAAGCCATCCTCCTGGCTATTTGACATGCTCGGGGTCGGAGGCGGAGGAACAGGCATAGTGCAGGCTCGAAATAAAGAGTGTGGTCTACAAAAGGTTATTTTGGACCTCCTGTCGCACGTCTGTGCCGCCAGTCCTCAGCGGGGGGAATCCTTGATGGAGATAGCCCCTTAGGTGAGTGTACGGATCCGAACTCCGATAGAGCCAGTTTTAGATGTTTGTCCTGTTCGTCGCCTATTTCTAAGAGATAGTGACGGAAGAAATAAAAAGAAAATGGATAAAAAGAAATGTTATAGGGATGCTTGTAGGCTTGTCCGTAGTGTGCTTCCGCCAATGCCCATGGTATTTTGAGTGCGTAGTGATGTATGCGCGGCATAAATTTTGCAGGTGTACGAGTTGGGAGGCGGAAGCCGGACTGCTATTTTCGCTCCGGGAGTAGTTGATCCTCGGGTGGAAATTGCTTCTGACCCTCGGTATTTCATTGGTGAACCTCTCCGTCATCCCTGTCGCCTGGCAGCCTCCTCCCCTTGTGTTCGGCGTTGAGCTTGCCGGCCTGTTTAAAGACCCAACAGTTTCTGTTAGTATGATTAGCTGGTTTATTGGGGTGGTCGTGAATCTGGCAGGGTCGGTCCAATATCCTGTCTAGGTTGGATGGTTCGTCTCCTTTCGCCTTGAATGGCTTCTTCTGTTGGTCGGGCTTTGGATTGCTGAATCCGGCGTTGACCGCTGTGTCGCGTGGTCTTTCATTATCATTGCGGCTGTTGTTTTTGCTTCGACATGGCTTGCCGTTGCCGTCTCGGATTTCGGAAGTGCCCGGGTCGCTGGCGATGTTGCTTCTACGAGCGAGCCAGCTGTCTTCTCCCACGCAAAAGCGGGTCATCAGAGAAGTGAGGGCTATCATGGATTTACATCCTTCTTGGCTGAGGTGGCGTGCAAGCCATTCATCCCGGACACTGTGTCTGAAAGCCACAAGGGCTTCCGCGTCCGGACAGTCGATGATTTGGTTCTTTTTGACTAAGAACCGAGTCCAGAGCTTCCTGGCTGACTCTCCGGGCTGCTTGACAATGTGACTTAGGTCATCGGCATCCGGTGGCCGGACATATGTTCCTCGGAAGTTAACGAGGAAGGCCTCTTCCAAGTCCTCCCAGCTGCCTGTGGAATTTTCAGGCAGGCTGTTTAACCAGTGTCGGGCTGGCCCTTTTAGCTTTAGTGGGAGGTATTTAATGGCGTGGAGGTCGTCCCCACGGGCCATATGGATGTGGAGGATAAAATCTTCTATCCATACCGCGGGATCGGTTGTTCCGTCGTATGTTTCAATATTGACGGGTTTGAATCCTTCGGGGAATTCATGATCCATTACTTCATCGGTGAAGCAAAGCGGGTGTGTGGCGCCTCTATGTTGGGCCACACTGCGACGTAACTCCGAAGGAGTCCATTTGAGGTTTTAGGCTTGGGTGTGGCTAGGTTTGTCACGTCCGAGTAGGTAGCCATCGTCACGTGTCGAGGCATGCCTTCGCAATCTGTAGATCAGTCTTGCGTGTCCTGCTCTACTGTCCAAGTCCCGCTGCAGGTCGTCTGGACAATCGTGAGCTGCGTTATTCTTGCCTTTACGGTGAGGTGGGGCGGTCTGGTGTTCGGCTTGAGTTGCCTCTTCGTCCGGACAGAGTTGTTGGCGACCAGCCTCATTGTGTGATGATGGTACGGGCTCCAACGCCTCATCGTCGAATTGATGTAGCAATATATGCTTCGGGTAGCTTTTGGCTAAGACGCTAAGGTCGTATTCTTCAGCGATCAGGACTTTGGTCCATCTATCGTTGAGTAGGTCTTGGTCAGCTTGAAGCTCCCGCTGCTTCTTTTTCAGGCTCCTTGTAGTAGCTATTAGCCTGCGCTTGAAGTGCTCCTACTCGAGGGGCTCTTCTGGTACGATGAAGTCTTCGTCGCCGAGTCTTACCTCATCTTTGGAGAGCAGAAGGTAGTTGTCATCCTCCGAATTGTCGTTGGGCAGGGCCTGTTCATTAGGGCTGGCTTGCCCATTTTCCTTTTCCTCCTATTCGGATCTTGCTCCAACAGGGTCTTCATTGTTTTCGGTGGCGTCCGGAGTACTATTTTCTCCGGTGCCAGCGTTGCTGCGATGTGACTTGGAGCGGTGTTTAGGGCACCGGTACTTAGACTGTGTCTCAGGAGGTTTATTCTCAACTAGATCTCCTTTGTCATCGTCGCGAGCTTTTTTAAGTGTATCGACCATGTACACGTCGTACGAGTGGGTGGCCGTCCCGCGTCTGGTGACTGGCGGGTCTTGGCCTTGCTCCTTGTCGGCATCGTCGTCTATGCCGTCAATGTCTTTGGAGCCATAATCAGGCGTGTCAGTTGAGTCCTCGATAGTGGCTATGAAGTGGGTGGCGGGTGGGAAGCGAAATTCACCATTATCAGCCTCTAGCTCGAACCGGACATCATTCGGCTGTGAGTCCCCCGCCAGGGACAGGCTTTTTAATGAGTTTAGCACATCGCCGAGGGGTGAGTGTTGGAAGAAGTCTGCGGCGCTGAACTTGAAGATCGATGACCGATCCAGCTCGATGTCTAGAGGCGTATGTGGTTCGGAATTTATAGCCGGAAATGAGTCCAGAATTCCGTTGACGCAGATATTCCCTGGTGCTGAGTCTGTGTGCGGCTCCAACGCCGCGGACTCTGTGGCTTCGAATCCTGCAATCTGCTCCGGACCTAAGGCCGTAGCAGTTACAGGAACCATCTCCAGAATCTGATCCGATGACAGATTTAAGTCATGTTCATTGGAGTGAGGGGGAGCGATCGCCGTGGTCTCAAATCGATTGAAGATCAAGTCTCCATGGATATCCGCGACGTAGTTCAAGCTTCCAAATCTGACCTGATGGCCAGGGGCGTAGCTATCGATCAGCTCCAAATGGCCAAGCGAGTTGGCCTGCAGTACAAAGCTGCCGAATATGAAAATCTGTCCAGGGAGGAAGGTTTCTCCTTGGACAACGTCACTATGGACGATTGAAGGGGCCATCGAATCTTTCGTCGACGGCACAGTGGAACTCTCAATGAAAGCAGCAATGTTGGTGTCAAAACCGGCAGATCACGGGTAGGGGGTCCCGAACAGTGCGTCTAAGGTCGATGGTTGCAGGATACGGGGGACATGATGTTTACCCAGGTTCGGGCCCTCTCTATGGAGGTAATACCCTACTTCCTGCTTGATTGATCTTGATGAATATGAGTGTTACAAGAGTTGATCTACCACGAGACCGTAATGGCCAAACCCTAGAAGTCTAGCCTGCATGACTATGGTAATGAGTATATCTCCTATCCGGACTACGCCCTCCAGTTTATATAGACACCGGAGGGATCTAGGGTTACATAGAGTCGGTTACATAAGAAGGAATCTTCACGGCTGCTCGCCAAGCTTGCCTTCCATGCCAAGGAGAGTCCAATCCTGACATGGGTACAGTCTTCGGCCTTCATGTCTTAACAGCCCATCAGTCTGGCCCATGTATAACAGGCCGAACGCCCGAGGACCCCTTAGTCCAGGACTCCCTCAGTGACTCAGAGTGCTCCTCACCCTGAGGGTCCGAATTCGACTTGTTCAAACTTTGTGATATAGCATGAATAGAGTTTGAGACGAGAAAAGCATAGATAGCTAGAGGGTGTACCTAGGCATTCTTATCCATCCATTTGGCAAAAAGATAAAGCCAAACAACCAAAGCAACAAACGAATGTCCTCGAATGGGAAAATATGCAATCAACATGCTCACACAATAAGATAGCAAATAAAATATGTGACAAAGCATGCACAAACACTCTAGAATCTATCAAGCAATTGGCGATGACTAGGTCATCTATTTATATGAGTATATTGACTGAGGAGTCAAATGAGAACATTTGATCGTAGGTCATAATCATCGTTTAAGCACAAGTGGGGTTACCACTTTTACATAAAGCATTGTTGTGTTCACACCATTAGAGTTGCTTTAGCTCAATTATTTAGAGCAAAGCTCCCCCTAGATGTGATATCCCCCCTAAGAGGGATGAACTAACCTTGGGTTTTGTCGATGATGACTTCATGCAGGTGTTGAAGATGTAGATGCTCAATGTTGATGTAGATCATTTGGAGCAATCCATTGGAGTGATTTGCACTTTCAATACCTACATGGGTTAGTCCCACAAGGAACATACAGGGGTATCCATAGACATAGAGTGAAATTCCCACATGATGTTGTCCATGAAAGCATTAGGTTACCTTGTCCCTTGTCTTGCCAACAAGAGGGTTTGTGACTCCTTGAACTAGTGCAAGATGTGAAAGTTGATTTCACTTGTCCTTGCCAAATGAATATGAGTGAAGTATGTTGGCGGAGTCACCCCCAAGAACTCTCTAGTTCTTCTTCTTCGGGATCCACATCATCTTGATGGGAATCCTTGGAGTTGTAGTAGAACTTGGTGTAGTCCTGGGAACCCACTTGACCAAGGTCTTAGGAGCTTCTTCAAATGCATCAATCTCCTCTTGAAGCTTGTCCTTGCCTTTTAGCTTGTGGTCTTGTGGTGGAAGATCATCTTGAGCTTGTGTTCCTTTGAAAGAAGTGGGATCATACTTCTCTTGTTGAGGAAAAAACTTCATCTTAGGGTATTTATCTTCTTCCCACTCAACTCCATTGGCATTAAACTTGCGTTTAAAACCAACACCTTGATTCTTCCGGTGCCTTCCTTGCTTGTGTACAATTTCCTCAAATTGCTTACTCCCAGCAAGGCTCTTGTAAACACCTTTCTCTATAATTCCCTTCAATAAGCTATTTTCTTGCTCAAGAGTAACTTGGCTAAGAGAATCATTAGTGGAATCAAGAGAACTACTAGAAGCAACAATATTGGATTTAACATGATTATTCTTACTACTAGAAGAAGAATCTTTCTTACTCTTGTTACTAGATTTTATTTGTGGCATGTAAGTAGACAAGAGTAAACACTTGGCAATGTAAGAAGAACTTTTCTTACAAAGATCATCATTGATTGCCTTTAAGAACCCATGTTCTAGCTCTAGATTGAGCTTTTCAAAGCGTAGCTTCTCATGAGTCTTTAATGCTCTCGATGATCTTCTAAGGTAGTTTCATGAGCTAACTTAAGAGTGTTTAATTCTTTAGTTAGACGCTCAGTCTCCTTCTTATCATCGTCATTCATTTTATCTTGATTAACATGATTAATAGCAAGTTCATCATAGTTTTCATCACTAGAGTTGTCAACAAGTAAATCATCATCACCTAGCAAATCATCTTCATCACTATTGAAATCAACATACTCGGGGTGTGATACCTTTGGGCCTTTAGCCATGAATCATCTTCCAATCCCTTCATTTGGTGAATCAAATATGTCGTAGGAGTTGGATGACACAAGTGCAAGACCAGCAACACCTTCATCTTGAGTATATTCAGGGTCGGAGTGATAGCTTCTCTCGGAGTGGTTGTCGGAGTCGGAACCGGATACCCATTCACCAACATGAGCTTGATGTCTTTGTCTTGTGTAGCTCTTTGATGACTTGTCCTTCCTTTCTGAATCCTTGCTTCTGCGAGAGGACCTTCGTTCATAACGGCCATGTCTACTCCTTCTTTCTCTTGGTGGTGATTCTTCTCTTTTGCTTCTAATTTTAGGTGAGTCTTCTCTTCTTTTGTAGGGAGTCGTACACTCACTTGAGTAGTGTCCGGGTCTTCCACAGTTGTAGCAATTGCGATCACGACTAGAAGATCTTTTCTCATTGTAGGACCTTGACTTGGAACTTCTTTCTTTGCTTCTACTCTTGTAGAACTTGTTGAAATTCTTCACCATTAGGCTCAATTCCTCATTCAAGACTTGTTTCTCACTTGATGATGTAGGAGCATCACATGAAGCTTTGTAAGCACCACTAGACTTGTTGTGAAGCTCTTCTTTATCCTTGAGTGACATCTCATGAGCAACAATTCTACCAATGACTTCTGTTGGCTTGAAATCTTTGTAATTGGGCATCATTTGGATCAATGTGCACACGGTGTCATATTTTCCATCCAAGGATCTTAGGACCTTCTTGATGTTGAATCTGTCGGTCATCTCTTCACTTCCTAAGCCAGCAATCTCATTTGTGATGAGAGCAAGCCTAGAGTACATTTCAACGACACCTTCACCATCCTTCATTTTGAACTTGTCAAGTTGACTTTGAAGCACATCCAATTTGGCTTCCTTGATGGAGTTGGTACCTTCGTGCATATCAATCAAAGTATCCCAAATTTCCTTTGCATTCTCAAGACGGCTGACTTTTTTTTAATTCTTTGGGGCATAATCCGTTGAAGAGGATATAGCAAGCTTGAGCATTGTATTGCAACATCTTCAATTCTTCCGCCGTAGCTTCATGATTCGGTTCCCCTCCATCGAAGAATTCACCTTGCAAGCCAATACACACAATATCCCAAACGGTGGGGTTATGTCCAAGAATATGCATTTTCATCTTATGCTTTCAACTAGCAAAATTAGTGCCATCAAAGTAAGGACATCTACGGTGGTAATTTCCATCACTAGACGCCATACTCTCCTAGGTTGTGAAACCAAGGCTATGATCACCAAAGTTATGAGGATTAAGGCAAAAGGAGACCAAAGCTCTGGTACCACTTGTAGGATCGAAAGTAGGTCTAGAGGGGGGTGATTAGACTACTTGACCAAATAAAAATCTAGCCTTTTCCCAATTTTAAGTCTTGTCAGATTTTAACAACTTAGCACAAGTCAAGCAATCAACCTACACATGCAATTCTAAGAGTATAGCAGCGGAATGTAAATCATTTCATATGAAGGTAAAGGGAGGGGTTTGGAGTGGCAAATGCAATGTAGACATGGAGATTTTTGGCGTGGTTCTGATAGGTGGTGCTATCGTACATCCACGTTGATGGAGACTTCAACCCACGTAGTGTAACGGTTGCGCGAGTCCACGAAGGGCTCCACCCATGAAGGGTCCATGAAGAAGCAACCTTTTCTATCCCACCATGGCCATCACCCACGAAGGACTTGCCTCACTTGGGTAGATCTTCACGAAGTAGGCGATCTCCTTGCCCTTACAAACTCCTTGGTTCAACTCCATAATATTGACGGAGGCTCCCAAGTGACACCTAACCAATCTAGGAGACACCACTCTCCAAAAGGTAATAGACGGTGTGTTGATGATGAACTCCTTGCTCTTGTGCTTCAAATGATAGTCTCCCCAACACTCAACTCTCTCTCACAGATTTGGCTATGGTGGAAAGATGATTTTAGTGGAAAGCAACTTGGGGAAGGCTAGAGATCAAGATTCTTGTGGTTGGATTGGAATGTCTTGGTCTCAACACATGAGTAGGTGGTTCTCTCTCACAAAATGAATGTTGGAAGTGTACGCATGTTCTGATGGCTCTCTCACTTGTGGAGAGGAGGGTGGAGGGGTATATACAGCCTCCACACAAAATCTAACCGTTGCACATAAAAGAGCCAACTCGGTCAGACTGAATATGTAAACTCGGTGAGACCGATTCAGTTCAAAATGTGAACGTTAGAATTTCCGGTGGAACCGACATGATCAACTCGGTGGGACCGATGAGCTAGGGTTAGGGCAAAACTTGATCTCGGTTAGATCGATCACTTCAACTCGGTGAGACCGATTTCAGTAATAGGTTAACAGAGAGTTGGTCAGGCAAACTCAGTGGGACCGATCACTCCTTTTAGTGAGACTGAATGTTAAGAAAGGGAAACAAAGAGTTTGCACTGCGAACTCGGTGGGACCGATCACTCATTTCGGTGAGACCGAAATGTTACAAGGGGAAATAGAGAGTTTGCAATCCCATCTCGATGAGACCGATATCCCTATCGGTGAGACCGGACTGATTAGGGTTTCTGGCTATGGCTATGTCAAGTGAACTCGGTGGCTCCGGATGAATCAAATCGGTGGGGCCAAGTTTGACTATAGGTTTAGGACATATTTGGATATGAGAAAGTGGTTGAGGGTTTTGGATCATATCACTAAGCATTTTGAGCAAGTATACCATTAAGCAACACCTCATCCCCTTTTAATAGTATTGGCTTTCCTATGGACTCAATGTGATCTTGGATCACTAAAATAGAAATGAAGAGTCTTGATCTTTTGCCAATATTTATTCTACGCATTTTGAGGGGTCCATATCTCTTAGTTCATGCCATGCCAATCGTTGAACTTTCTGAAATAGTCATCTTGAAAGGATATTAGTTCAATGAGCTATATGTTGTTAAGAATTACCAAGACTAGCCAGGGATTAGTTGCACTTTTAGTACGCTCAGCCAAGGTGGCTAAGCGTGCAGCCTCCAAAGCCCGAGCCTCGGAAGTCTCCCCAACGATGGGGGTCTGGAGGGCCTGGACGTTGCGGCGATGCAGCTCTTCCCTCTACTCTGCAGTGAAGGCTTGGGGGTAGTACTCGTCATGATCATGCGACGGGCCGCCACTGTTGTCGCCACCGCCACCGCCGCCGCGACGGAATCCGAGCGGGCTGCGTTGGGAGTCGACCATGAGGACCTCCGCCGCGGGATCATTACTCTCACACTCGGAGAGCGTGTCTGAATGACCAGTCGACAGATCGAACAACCCGTAGAGGGATTCGTCGGGCTCGATTGTCGTGACTTGAGGGGTGGTCGACTGGCGAGCCATCGCGTGCTTCACCCATCGCTGGAGCCGCAGACGACCGGATCGCTTGCGATGTCGTGACTTGAGGGGTGGTCGACGGCTACCGCAGAAGGACGCCGCAAGCACTCGCACGGAAGTGCACCGCCCCGCAGATCGGGAGGGCCTTGACGTCGAGGGGAGCTTCTTGGAGCCAAGCAGAGTCGTCGGGGATGAAGACAAGCGCGCCGAGATGGATCTCACGGACCAAAGCAAAACAACCGCCAAAACCATGTTGGCAGAGAACGAAACTCGCAACCTCACCGAAAGTTGCTCAGACGCCTGCCCCACGGTGGGCACCAACTGTCGTGGGAACGAGTTTGACAGTAAGAGTAGGGTGTGGGTAGGAGGAGGCAGTGTCCTAGCTACAGCAAGGTTGTATGCACAGATTTACGAGTTCAGGCCCCTCTCAGAGGAGGTAATAACCCTATGTCTCGGTGCCTCGGAGGCTTGTCGACTGGATATGTGTGTTAGTTACAGGGGGTTCAAACCCTTGTGCCAGAGGGGAGGGGTGGCTTATATAGAGTGCGCCAGGCCCTTCAAAGCCCTCAGTTACACATGGGTTCAATGTGAGTTAAGACTAGAACGTTACTGGTAATGCCTGGTATTAATGGCCTTTATGATGACGGAGTGAATGCCTGACCGTTGCCATCCTGGGGTGACTTTAGGCCTTCTATACTCTGAGTGATTCTTGCATTGTCGAGTTAAATTACTATGGTCGAGTGGAATTGGGATATCCGAGTCGAACCTTCCGTCGAGTGGATTGCAGTTCAGGAGTGTTTCAGTCGGCATCTTCTGTTATACTTTGTATGTCTTTGACTCTAGGGCAGTGTCCTTGGGTAGGGTGGCTAGGTCAGGCCTAAGACCCTACCCTAGGTACATGTCATCGTCACACACCTCAACAAAATGGAGTTGTTGAGAGGAAGAACCGGACACTTATCAAGATGGCGAGAACGATTCTTGATGAATACAAAACGCCAAGACACTTTTGGGCGGAAGTGGTTGAGACAGCTTGTGATGCTACGAATGACTATACCAGCTTCTCGGTAAAACGGCGTACGAGCTCCTCACCGGTAACAAACCCCATGTTGGATAGTTTCGAGTATTTGGCTCAAAGTGTTACATTCTTGATAAGCATCATCGTTCGAAATTTGCTCCTAAATCTCATGAGGGTTTCTTACTCGGTTATGGCTCAAACTCTCACACTTATCGTGTCTACAACAATTTCACCCGAAAGGTTGAAGAGACGATAGATGTGAAGTTTGCTGAATCTAACGGCTTGCAAGTAGAGCAATTGCCAATTGATGTAGGAGATAAAGATACCGCGGAAGCCATTCAAGATTTTTTTTTCTATTGGCAAAATTCGCCCAACGGAGGTGAAGGAGAGTACTCGTCCGTTCAAGTGGAAGCCTCAACTTCACTTCTAGGTGAACCACAAGTTGACTTGGAGGCATCCACAAGTGGAACACGTCAAGTCGAAGGAAATTAGGGTACAACAAGATGAACCACCTCGACCTCCTTATCCAGCTCCACAAGCGAACGACAATGCCACAAACAGTGAAGAAGAAGATGATGTGGAGGAGGATGCTCCACCTCAACCCAAGCAAAAGCTCTCACAAGTTAGAGCAAGAGTCTCAAGAGATCATCTCGTCGAACAAATCTTCAATGACATCCAAACCAGGAGAATCACTTGCTCTAAAACTCGTTTGGCTAACTTTTGTGAACACTACTCATTCATTTCTAATGTTGAACCTATGAAGGTAGAATAAGCCCTTGAGGATTTGGATTGGATAAATGCTATGCACAAAGAGCTACACAACTTCAAGAGGAATCAATTATGGACATTGGTTGAAAAGCCCAGCGATGATCACAATGTCATTGGAACCAAATGGGTGTTCCAGAATAAGCAAGATGAGGATGGACAAGTTGTACACAACAAGGCTCGTTCCGTTGCTCAAGGCTACACTCAAGTCAAAGGTATGGACTATGGTGAGACATATGCCCCCGTTGCTAGACTTGAGTCCATTTGCATTTTACTTGCTTATGCCAATCACCATGATATCACTTTATACCAAATGGACATTAAAAGTGCTTTTCTAAATGGTGAAATTAAGGAGGAAGTTTATGTTAAACAACCTCCCGGCTTTGTTAATCCCAAGAAACCTAATCATGTTTACAAACTTCAAAAGCTCTTTATGGTCTTAAACAAGCTCCTAGAGCTTGATATAAATGCTTGACCAAGTTTCTTATTGAAAAAGGCTTTGAAATTGGGAAAATTGATTCTACACTTTTTACTAAAAGGATTAATGGTGAACTATTTGTGTGCAAAATTTATGTGGATGATATCATATTCGGTTCTACTAACCCCCATTTTAGGGAAAAGTTTTGAAGGCTAATGTTGGAGAAGTTTGAGATGTCCATGATGAGTGAACTCAAATTTTTCCTCGGTTTGCGGATCAAGCAAACTAAGGATGGTACCTTTGTTTCACAAACAAAGATACCAAGGATCTTTTCAAGAAGTTCAACATGCAAGAAAGCAAAGGTATGAAAATGCCCGTGCCTACTAGTGGACATCTTGACATGACTAAGGATGGCAACCCGGTTGACAAAAAGGTTTACCGATCTATGATTGGTTCATTATTATATCTATGTGCCTCCCGTCCCGACATTATGCTAAGTGTGTGCATGTGTGCACGATATCAAGCGGCTCCAAAGGAATGTCATCTTAAAGTCGTGAAAAGGATAGTGAGATACTTAATTCATACACCAAACTTTGGCATTTGGTATCCTAAGAGGTCATCTTTTGATCTTGTTGGCTATTCCGACTCGGACTATGCCGATGACAAGGTTGATAGAAAGTCCACTTCGGGTACATGTCAATTTCTTGGTAAATCCCTTGTCTCTTGGTCCTCCAAGAAACAAAACTCGGTATCCTTATCCACCGCTGAAGCGGAATACATTGCCGCCTGATCATGTTGTGCTCAGTTACTTTGGATGACCAAACCCTTAAAGATTATGGGATACATGTGAAACATGTTCCATTGCTTTGCGATAATGAGAGTGCTATTAAGATTGCTCACATCTGAGTGCAACATTCTCGAACTAAGCATATTAAGGTTCGTCATCATTTCATTCGAGATCATGTTGCTAAAGGTGACATAAATCTTAAACATGTTTGTACCGACAAGCAATTGGTGGATATCTTTACTAAACTTCTTGATGAAAAGATATTTTGTCGATTGAGAGGTGAATTGAACATTATTGATGCCTCAAATTTGGAGTACAGACTCCATGGATATATGCAAGGCATGAGCCTACTTGACTAATCCTTGATACTTCTCTTATGATGATAATCATATATCTTGGATATATTTGCACCCTTGCATGTTGTCTAAACCTTGTAGGTACTTGGATGAGCCTAAATCTATGAGATTGCAAATCACTCGCATCTTGAGCAATTTCTACATCACCAAGTATCTATGCTTTGATTGTTGAAATAAAGGAAGCATGAACTCACTCAACATATCCTTTGACTATTTCAATATGTCTAATTTCATGATTGTCAATTTGGATACACAAATGCTATTCCTTGCAAGACTAACCCATGTAGGAAGATGAACTTAAACTCCAAAGGATGCTCCCAACTCTTGATGGACTACATCAACCTTGAGCATCCAACATAAGTTCAACTACATGATCAAGATCAACACCACAACCCAAGGTATGTCATTACATCTTAGAGAAGCTTTGCTCCAAGCCATGAGTTAAAGCAACTCAACAAGATGTGAATACATCAAAATGCTTAAATGAAAAATGGCAACCCCATTTTTGAGCTTAACGATGAGTATGACCTATGATCAAAGTGATCTCACTTGACTCATAAGTCAATATACTCTAACATAGGTGACTTTGACGCCGACCATCTCTAGATGAAGTTCTCTAGTGTTATTGTTGTACATTGCTTTTCATTGCGTTTCTTCTTGTTTTTCTCTTCTAAATCAAAAAAACTTCATCTAGATCATTTCTACTTATTATGTGATATTTTCATTTCCTTTCTGTTAATTCATTCCAAATCCTTATGGAAACTCCTTGAAAATCCTTGTGAAATTTCATTTGCAAAGTGAGCTGAGTTGACAAATATTTTCCTTTACGGCGAACTCGGTTCCACCGATCCAAGCCCATCGGCCAGGCCGAAGCACAAGATTTTCTTGTACACAGTTCATCGGTCCACCGACATGGAAAAGCTCGGTCTCTTCGATGAGCACCTTCATTAGCTCTACTATCTAGGAGTCACGGACGGAAACAGATCGACGCCACCGATTTCACTACTACGAAAACTATTTGCCACCCTTTATTACCTATTCTCTTTAGCTCCACTCAATGATTCTTTTCCTCTATATGTATCTTGAGCTACATTATGCTTGCTTGTGTCTCTCAAGGGTCATACTCACTTACTCATATCCATGAAAACTACCCTTCATGGAAATTGATGTCAAAAGGGGGAGAAAGAGCACATCAAAGCCTATTACAAATTCTTCTAAGGAAGGAAAAGAGATGCAATGTCATAAGAGGAGAGAAGTAACATGTCTTTAAGAGGGGAAAGACATGTTAGTATTTGTTTTCAAAATATCTCAAAACAAAGATATTTTTTATCTCATTCATGTTTGCTCTGATTTATATATCTCTGCTCTGATTTTATTTCACCCTTCCTTCTCCTTGTATCCAATGTTAGTTTCAGGGGGAGAAAGAGTCCATGTTAAAGGGGAGAAAATTCCTTAGAATTTATTGCAAATCTTTAAGTTCTTGGGGACATGTCTATATTTAAGTGAAGTACTCACTCTGTGGTACTCACCTACTACATGTCATCCCAGTCTTGGTATTCTTCTGGATCTTGGAATCATTATTGTTTGAAGTTTTCTTGTGTTATTCAACCTTGTTTTCTCAAGATTGCTTCATCTAGAATTAGCTCAAGAACCACAACGTAAGTATATGCATTACAGTCATGAGCATGATGATCTCTTGCTTTTACACATTTTGTTTGCAAGAGGGGTCCATAAAGCATGAAGGTACAACCTATCAACACTTGTTTTTGCTCTGATGCATATGGCCAAGATACATGTAACTCATTACCTACTCTGTCATGCTATGCATTCACATGTCCTTCAATTCTATCTTCACATGATTGCATACATGTAGGGGGAGCTTATGCATGTTACATGTTCTTCCAAAGCTTTACTTACTACTCTTCATATCATTTACTTGAAGCTTTGATGTATGTTGTCATCAATTACCAGAAAGGGGGAGATTGAAAGCACAAGTGCTCCCTGGGTGATTTTGGTAATTAATGTCAACATATATTTTGTTCGACTAATAGTTTTATCTAGTATAATATTTCAGATGAGTTCAACAGTGGAGTGGCAAGGACAACAGGATGTGGAACCCCTTCAAAATGATAAGGACAAAGATTGGTAAAAGCTCAAGACTCTTCTATTTCTATTTAAGTAATCCAAGATCACATTGAGTCCATAGTAAAGCCAATACTATTAAAAAGGGATGAGGTGTTGCTTAATGGTCTACTTGCTCAAGTGCTTAGTGATATTTCTCCAAAACCATCAGCCACTTTATCCATCCAAATATTTCCAAACCCTAAACTCCAACTCGGCCCCACCGATTCTTTCTATCCGGAGCCACCGAGTTCATTTGACATAGCCGCTGCTAGAAACCCTAACGATTCGGTCACACCGATACGGATCTCGGTCCCACCGAGATGGCCTTGCCGAGATGATGTTTTCCCTAAGCCCTAGCACATCGGTCCCACCGATTTATTCCAGTCGGTCCCACCGAGATTCCTAACATTCATATTTTTGAACAGATCGGTCCCACCGAGTTTTCTAATCAGTGCCACCGAGATAGGTCAAAACTGTGTAACGGTTAGATTTTGTGTGCAGGCTATATATACCCCTCCACCCCCATCTCCATTTGTGAGAGAGTCAGTAGAACGTGCATACACTTCCACCATCCATTTTCTAAGAGAGAACCACCTACTCATGTGTTGATATCAAGAGATTCCATTCCAACCTTTTGAACCTTTATTTCTAGCCTTCCCCAAGTTGCTTTCCACTCAAATCCCTTTTTAACCATAGCCAAATATGTGAGAGAGAGTTGAGTGTTGGGGAGACTATCATTTGAAGCACAAGAGCAAGGAGTTCATCATCTACACACCATTTATTATCTTTTGGAGAGTGGTGTCTCATAGATTGGTTATGTGTCGCTTGGGAGCCTCCGTTGTGATGTGGAGTTGAACCAAGAAGTTTGTAAGGGCAAGGAGATCGCCTACTTCGTGAAGATCTACCCGAGTGAGGCAAGTCCTTCGTGGGCGATGGCCATGGTGGGATAGACAAGTTTGCTTCTTCGTGGACTCGCGCAACCGTTACCCTTCATGGGTTGAAGTCTCCATCAACGTGGACGTACGATAGCACCACCTATCGGAACCATGCCAAAAATCTCTGCATCTCCATTGCGTTTGCACACTCCAATCCCATCCCTTTACTTTCTTGCAAATTGCATGCTTTACCTTTTATGCTGCCTATACTCTCGTCATGCTTGCTTGAAATGTATTGTGTGCGCCTTAACATGTGCTAAACTCAACCTTAACTCGAAGAACTTAAAAACTGCCACTTTTACTTGTGAAGGGTCTAATCACCCCCCCCCCCTCTAGACCCCTCTTCTCGATCCTTTCATAGAGGAACGGTGCGGTTGTTGGCCATGATCATCCTTGGAATGCACTTCAAAAGCGCGCTCGCAATGATGGCATGGGTCTTGAGAATTACCACACGGCTGGTCACGCTCACCACCAGCACGTGGAGGATCTCCCTTCTCCTGTGGTGGCTTCGGCGTGTCCTTCGTTGTTCCGCCCTTGGACGTTGCCTTGTCATTGAGGCTCGTCACGCTCTTCTTACCGTTGGACTAGTGACTGGGGTCACCAAAACAATGAGGAAGCTGACTTCCCCCGTCATCGATGTAGGAGTGCGAAGTTTGGTCGCCCCCAGCCCCATCCCCAGCACACACGTGAGACGACGCCTTGGAGGTGGAGGGAGCAGCAGCGCCCTTGGCCTTCTTGGGCGCCATGGGCAATGATGATGAAGAAGATGATGATGTTGACGCGGCTAATGCAGATTCACGTGCGTGAAGCCCCTGCCTAACGCGCCAAAGATGTGGGCGTACGACAATCTATGGGCCACGAGGCCCTTCTATGTTCGGCGTGGGCACGCAACACACAAGGAGCAGCAACAACCATGAAGCACACGAGCATTTATCTAGGTTCGGGCCATTGTGAAGCGTAAAACCCTACCCCTGCTTTGGTGGATTGATGAGTTGTTTAACCCTAGCGTTTACAAGAGTGCAACCTTGCCGGTAGAGTGCTCGGGAGGTGAAGCTAGCTACTGTAAGTGTACAGGGTGTCGACCCTTGTAAAGGTAGCCATGGGCCTCCTTCTATAGAAGAAAGGGGTCACCATAGTGGAAAAATGGTAATTACAGAGGGTAAATAGTGGCTACAGTGCTATCGTACCTAACCCATATGGTATAGGACAAGAGCATTAAATGCGCCATTACGTGTCACGCTTGGGAGAATATCGGCAAGGGAGCACTGCTCCACCTGTATCGTCAGCCTAGCTACATCTTATTTTATTGACACGCCCTTGGATGGGTGCCAATAAAGGTGGTCTTTAGGCGGTGGATCACCACGTGCCCCGACAAGCTCTACCTAACTGCCTGCACGCTTGCCACCTGTTGGAAGGCTCCTGATAGGCTGTCGAGGTGGAGCAGTGGAGGGAGCTTGCCGGTCTTGAGCTTGTCGGCCTGAAGCTTGTCGGCTACTCGAATCTTAATCTTCAGTACTTCTCGATGACCTGCCTCAAGGTCTTCTTCATTGTTTTATCTACCAAGTCTTGAGTGCCTTGTGATGGAGCCATCCTCCATCAAGCCCTTCCCAGCAGGAGACTGTAACTGTCTGTGCGTAGTCAGGGGTGGGAAATACCCGATGTAAACCACACCGACATGAGTCCATTGCAATCCCTTCAGCACTTGCATCATCATCATCAGAGTTGTACTCTTCACTCACCACCAAACCCTTTTGTGGCACCTTCTTCGTGAAGTTGTTCTTGTTGGGGAAGGACTTGTCCTTCCCTCTTCTCGTAGGAGAAATCCACGACGAAGTGACTCACATTGCCACAACTATAGCAAGTTCTCAAGCGTTGCTTGCCCTTGGAGCCACTTGAATTTTTCTTGGAGTAGGTGGGCTTGGTGTTTCTCTTGTTTCCCCAAAATTGCCTTGACGCAAGAGCCATGTGCTCGTGGTAAGCATACTTGGTGCTTTCGGGGCAACACTCTTCTTCATCCTCTTCTTCCTCTTCTGGAATGGCCTTGGCCTTCAAGGCAAGGTTGGGCTTCTTTGACTGTTGAACACGAACTAGAGCATTGTCGGCGTTCTTGTTCAAGATGTTCATTGCAATGAACTCATCCAACACTTCACTTGAGGACAAGGTGTGGAAGTCTGGTATTTAATGGATCACGAAGGACATGCTCTTACTGAAAGGCATGATGGCCTTGAGGAACTTCCGCTTGACCCAAGTATCATCGGTGTCTGGCCCCACCTCGATCTTTTCCGGTATTTTTACGAAGTGGTTCCCCACCTCAAGGATGGGAAGATACCTTCCTGCGACGGGGCCGTGCTTCAGCCCGAGTGGGCTCCGACTACTTTGATTTGGCATTGGCCCCGAAGACGGAGTCGTGGAAACACGGGCGGTTCTATGCCCCGGGGCAATCATGTGGAATTTGCAAGTTCTGAGCAAGATCAAAATAAACATGTGGTGTGCGCTACGACGGGTGATCCCAGGAATGGGTGTACTTGCTCATCGACATTTCAAAGTTTTAGCACAGTTCCCGATTTGCAGGGACATCAAACATTTATTGTTCACTTGCGGTAGGGCTCATAAGTTATGGAAGGCTCTGGGAGTTACGGATCGTATTGAGAAGACTTTTATGGTAGATCACTCTAACCCAGTTGTTCTAGAAGAATTGTTGCGATGGCCAGCTCAAAATCTCCAATTCTTGGCCATCTTGGTCTTCATGAGATAGTGGATTTAGGCGCTTGATATATATGGTGGGAACGCTGTGAAGCGAAGAAATGGATTAAGGTAATGGCGCCCACAAGCTCAGCTTTCTCTATACATGCAACTGCATCAAACTATGCATGTCGGGGACTAAACCGCCATCACGAACAAAGTTAACACTGATGCTGCTTTCTTTGATGATGGTTCGCATGTAATGGCAGCCATCATTAGAGACTCTAGAGGACAGCCTGTTGCGGGGCTGGCGGAAACTTTATTCATGGCATAACCCTTTATTCATGCACATGATGCTGGGTTGCCGAAAGCCCTAGCACTGAGACGAGGTCTTCAGTTAGTCCACACGATCAGATGTTCGAGAGTACAGAAGGAATCGATCAGTCTAGAGATGATTGAAGCTTGCAATGAAGAGAAGGACATCCGGGCACCTACTCTGCTATCCTAGCTGATTGTTTTCAGGTTGCACATGAAATATCAGATTTGAAGATTGTTTTCAGGTTGCACATGAAATATCAGATTTGAAGTTTTAGCATTGCCCTCGGGAAGCAAACAATTTGACACATCTGGTAGTTACACATGTATATGATTCCCAGGTAGTTTTGTCGTGGGAGGATTAACCCCCTCCCTAATTTCATTTTACCGCATGTAATCAAAGATGTAAACCTTTCGATCCTTAAATAAAGTGCCAATAGGCTTTCCCCTCAAAAAATCTCACACCACTAATTCCCATTCCCCTTCCCTAAGATTGCCAAACTTGTTGTTAGTGCCACAATCACAACTATTTTTGTTTCGGTGTTACCTAGAGCTGGTATTGGATAGTTTTTAAGTTTCCCTTTGTTATTATTTTTTTGTACATATACCTTTTATTTAAGGACTGTGCTAACTTCCAACTGACCGGAAGATAAGCAACAGATCCATACGTATCCTTCTTCCTACCTTTTTTTTGAAAAGAAACATAGAAACTTTATTCACTTGCGATAACAAGTACATCATTTATGAGGAGGGGTACAATTTCACTCAAGGGCTCCTCAAGCCAGTTCAAAGATGAAGAAAATCTTGCTAACTTAGCAAGTTCATGTGCGACCCTATTTGCTTCTCTATTACAATGCTCAAATTTAGTAATGGGAAAGTCAAAATAACAATCGTCAAACACTGCAGCCGCTGTACTAGATGACCGTCCTCCATTGTTCATGGTTTCGATGACCTCCATGTTATCTGATTTAATAACTAAGTGGTAGCAGCCATAGTTTCAGCCGTCAGAACGTCCGTGCACCAATCAATTCTCCAACCCCCCCCCCCCTGCAATGAATTTTCCTTTATCATCTCTCAAAACAGCACCAGCTGTGCCCCTGAGCCGATCATGATCAGAAGGCATCCACATTAAGTTTTACAAACCCCCTTGTAGGTTGGACCCAACCTCCTCTTTTCATTGTAGCCTTTGGTGATATAGCCAAAACATAGTTTAACGTAATTGCACGAATTCCCATGGAGATCTGGTTAGCATCTTGGGTTTTCTCTTTATGGACTAGTTTTCTCCTCTCCCACCATAAATACCAAGTTGAAATTGAAATTAATTCAAGGACATTCGGAATAACCAAGATTGTAAGCTCCCGTTGTAACGCCCTCGATGCGGCTATATCTCCCACGTGTCGAGGCACGACTTAGAGGCATAACCGCATTGAAAGCAATGTCGCAAGTGAGGTAATCTTCACACAACCCATGTAATACATAAGGGAAAGAGATACATAGTTGGCTTACAGTCGCCACTTCACACAATACATAAATAAACATTCATCATCCAGATTACACTCAAGGTCCGACTACGGAACCACAAATGAAAGAAGACTACCCCAAATGCTACACAGATCCCCGAATCACCCCAACTGGGCTCCACTACTGATCATCAGGAAAAGACACATAGTAACGACCACGTTCCTCGTCGAACTCCCACTTGAGCTCGGTTGAATCATCTGCACTGGCATCGTCGGCACCTGCAACTGTTTTGGTAGAATCTGTGAGTCACGGGGACTCAGCAATCTCACACCCGCGAGATCAAGACTGTTTAAGCTTAAAGGTAGGATAGGGTTGTGAGGTGGAGCTGCAGCAAGCGACTAGCATATATGGTGGCTAACAACGCAAAAGAGAGCGAGAAGAGAAGCAAAGCACGGTCGTGAAGCTAGAAGTGATCAAGAAGTGATCCTAGAACAACCTACGTCAAACATAACTCCGACACCGTGTTCACTTCCCGGACTCCGCCGAGAAGAGACCATCACTGTTACACACGTGGTTGATGTATTTTAATTAGGATCAACTTCGGGTTTTCTACAACCGGACATTAACAAATTCCCATCTGCCTCATAACCGCGGGTACGGCTTTCGAAAGATAATACCCTGCAGGGGTGTCCCAACTTAGCCCATTATAAGCTCTCACGGTCAACGAAGGATATTCCTTCTACCGGGAAGACCCGATCAGTCTCGGAGTCCCGGACTACAAGACATTTCGACAGTAATCAAACAAGTCCAGCAAAGCCGCCCGATTGTGCCGACAAATCCTGATAGGAGCTGCACATATCTCGGTCTCAGGGCACATCCGGATAAGTCAAGCTACGAGTAAAACCAAGCCTCGAGTTTCCACGAGGTGGCCCCGCAGGCTGCTCAGTTCGGACCAACGCTCGAAGGAGCACTGGCCCGGGGGGTCTAAAATAAAGATGACCCTCGGGCTCGCGAAAACCCGGGGGAAAAGGTGTAGGTGATAGGCAAATGGTAAAACCAATGTTGGGCCTTGCTGGAAAAGTCTTATTCAAAGCGAACTATCAAGGGGGTCCCATAAATCACCCAACCGTGTAAGGAACACAAAATCAAGGAACATAACACCGGTATGACGGAAACTAGGGTGGCAAGAGTGGAACAAAACACCAGGCATAAGGCCGAGCCTTCCACCCTTTACCGAGTATATAGATGCATTAATTAAATAAGAGATATTGTGATATCCAACAAGTAAACATGTTCCAACAAGGAACAACATCTCCATGTTCCAACAAGGAGCAAACTTCATCTTCACCTGCAACTAACAACGCTATAAGAGGGGCTGAGCAAAGCGGTAACATAGCCAATCAACGGTTTGCTAGGACATGGATGGTTAGAGGTTTGACATGGAAATATGGGTGGCATGATATAGCAAGTGGTAGGTATCGCAGCATAGGCATAGCAAAAGAGCGAGCATCTAGCAAGCAAAGATAGAAGTGATTTCGAGGGTATGGTCATCTTGCCTGCAAGGTTCTCAGAGTTGTCGAAAGCTTGATCCTCGTAAGCGTTCTCAACAGGTTCCTCGTTCACGTACTCGTCTCCCGTCTCTACCCAAAACAAGAGCACAAGCAAAGGAACAACTATCAACCACTATGCAATGCACAAGCAACATGATGCAAAACATGGCATGATATGCGAGATGTGATATGCAATGCATATGCGTGCTCCGGAAGGACAAGAATGAACAAGGCATAATCTTGGCAAACCAAGTATGCCACTGGATAGGTGAGGTGATTTCGGTTGAAATCGATATAAAGATCACCAGAATCGGATGCACGGTTTGCAAATGACAAGCAAAACAAGAATGACAATATTCTGCCATTAACAGCATGATGCTACTTAGCAAGCAACAAGAAATTAAGCTACTGCACCCAAACATATCAGAAAAGCATATGGCAGTGATTTACTCAATATGCTTGACAAAAGATGAACACTGAGCTACGGCTAAATCACACCACAACAGGTTCAAACAAGCATGGCAAAAGTGCAAAAGATAACAGGTTCACAGACTTGGTGAAAATAACAACATGCCAGAAATTAACATCAGGATGATATGTTTAGAGCAAGGAAACAACATGCTACAGGAACAGGACATAGCAAAATATGGCATGGCATGAATCTAATCGAAGCACTTAACAAAAGTCCCTTACTGACCATAAGCCAAAAAGGATCAGAAAATATAATAACACCCATGTCAAATAAGCAAGTTCCGTTACAGGTTTCAGACTTAGCAGAAAACTGGACATGTCAAAACAGATAACAAGTAGGCATGTTTACGAGCTCGATGCACTCACTACAGAGCATTACATGATAAAATAAGCATACATACATCAAGAAGACATGGCATAGAAGCTAGACATGGCAAGAACAACATCATAGCATGCAAGGATCAACTACACCAAGCTTGGCAAAATCGAATAACATGTAAACAATCTGCCAGTAACATTTTATAGCAAAAGTAGAGCTCGATTGACTCAAGCTATGGCACTCCATAATTACAAACAAAGGTATGGATGGATAGATCAAATCCATATGCTCAAAACCCCCTTACTGATCATGCTCAAAAGGGGCATAGATATCTCTGAAACAACATGAACACATGGCATAAAAATAACAGCAAGACATGACTTAGCAAAATTATTAAGTTTCTGAAATCAGCAACATTATGTACCCTAGTTTGCATGCTTGTGTTAGTCACCACAAAGATCACAAAAATACATGGCATACACCCCTGTAAAGATGGCATGACATATTTCAAAACACATGTAGGACTCAACCTCATAGGATGCACACATCAATCATGGCAAAAATGACAAAAGTGCATGTTCTGAAATAGATCTGAAACTAACATCACATAGCCCTCTTCTAGTAGCATTTAGGGCATCAAGATGAGCTCAAATGAAAATGATGCAATGATATGAAATGATGTACTCATCGAGGCGAACAATTTGATATGCTATACGCCCAAAACAGAGCCACGCATGCAGAGATATGACGCGATGAACAGGACATAAAAACGCAACAGTAAAATGACTTAGACGAATTTCGGGGCTCGGGGGAAAGTCAACCTCGTCGGAAACTTCGCCGGGGAACGGCCGGAGAGGAGGGAGACGGTGACCGGAGCTGCGGGAGAGGTCGGGGAGGACGGGCCCCGCCGGATCTGGCCGGATCGGGCGCGGGACGGCGACGGAGGAGGTCGGCGGCGAGCTCGGGCGCCGGCTGAGGAGGCGCGCGGGGCGGCGCGCCCAGCGCTCCGGCGAGCGGCTGCGGGGCCGGCGAGCGGCTCTCGGGGCGAGGCGGCGGAGCGGAGGCGGACGCGGAAGGCGGAGCAGCGGCGCGCGTGCGGTGGGTGGCGCAGGCGGCGCGGTTGCTGGCGCGGCGGCGGGGACGCGCGGGGGCGCGGCGGCGGCGATGGGCCGGACGGGCCCAATCCGGGCGTCGCGGGCCCGGCGGCGGCGCGCGGTGGGTTTCGGCGGCGGCGACACGTGGCGATGTCCGATTGGGCGAGGAGGCGGCGACGGACGTGTCCGGCCTGATCCGGACGTGTCCGGCGGCGCGGAGAGGAGCGGGGCTAGGGTTAGGGTGGAATTGAACCCGGGATTTCGGAGGAGAGGGTATATTTATAGGTAGGAGGGGCTAGGAGGCTTCAAATTGAGCACGGTTTTTGTCCACGCGATCGTGATCGAACGGCGGTGGACATGGGAGTGACTTAGATGGGTTATTGGGCTGTTTTGAAGGGGTTTTGGGCTGCAACACACACGAGGCCTTCACGGTTACCCGGTTAACCGTTGGAGTATCAAACGACCTCCGAATGACCCGAAACTTGACAGGCGGTCTACCGGTGCTATACCAAGGCCGCTTGACAAACCTCGGTCCATTCCGAGAAGGTTTAACACCCGCTCACGGAAAAAGGTAAAAGAGGACGCCGGGGAACATAGGAGCGCCGGATTGCAAAACGGACAACGGGGAAAATGCTCGGATTCATGAGACGAACACGTATGCAAATGCGATGCACCTGATGACATGATATGAAATGCATGACATGAACAAAATGCAAAACGACGGGAAACCCAACCATGGAGGGAATATCATATCACATAGCCGGAAATGGCAAGAGTTGGAGTTACAAATATGGCAAGTTACATCCGGGGTGTTACACCCGTTCAGGCATAGAAAGCAAAAATTCAAGCACCACCTCACCAGCATAATCAACTTCGCACGCTCTTTTAATGACCTGATCTAGACCTAGTTTTTTCCAAACCTCCTTTGCTTTCTAACACTGAAATAATATATGATTTGTATCTCTGATCCAAAGGGACTTGCCAGACAATTGGGGGTAACCTTTATATGTCTATTCGCCATTAACTCTACAAGGGAGGGTGCCAATGCAGTGTGCGCCAAATGAAAATTTTAACCTTCGATGGACAAGATAATTTCCAAATCTCACTCCAAATAGGATTGATAGTCATATGTCCCATATCATCGGTTCTTCTTAATTTTCCCCCGTGTTGGTGTGCACTGCATAGGCTGATCGAACAGAAAAAGTTCCATTCTTTGAATAGCTCCAAGCAACAACATCCGACATATCATGTTGTGACAAAGGAATTGCAAGGACCCTTTGTGCATCAACTGGCCAGAACATTTGTGTAACCAGATTTTCGTCCCAACTACTGGTAGCATGATCAATTAAATTAGATACCCTTGAGATCAAATTACTCCCTCTCGGTGTGATTACTTTTCTATTTGCACAATTAGGAATCCAAGCATCTTCCCAAATATCAATGTTGTGACCATTTCCAACACGCCAAATATAACCAAGATTTAGACAATTAACCCCTGCCATAATACTTTGCCAAGTAAAAGAAGAGCCCTTTTCTAGCTTTGTACTCAATAAATCACCGTTTGGGAAATATTTAGCTCTCAACACGGTCGCACATAAGGAATCTGGATTCTCAATAATACGCCACGCTTGTTTTGCCAGCATTGCTAGGTCGAAACAATGAATATCCCGTACTCCCAAGCCCCCTGATTTTTGGGTACACACATTTTCCACCAAGCCATCCAATGCATCCGCTTCTGATTATCCTTGTCCCCCGACCAGAAATGAGATATCGCATTAGTGATTCCCTTACAATTTTTTTTAGGAATTTTAAAGACGGACATCGCATAGGTGGGGATAGCTTGTATAACAGATTTCAGGAGGATTTCCTTCCCTCCCGCGGATAAAATTTTTTCTTTCCATCCACTTATCTTCATGATGATACGGTCAATCAAATACTGAAAACAGTTAGATTTATCCATACCCACATTAGCTGGTAACCCCAGATATTTTGAGAGCTTCAGTCATGATATTGAGTGTTGTACATAGTTGCTCCTTGATTTCCACTTTTGTATTGGGGCTGAAAAATATACTTGATTTATCAACACTGATCAATTGCCCCGGTGCTTTACAATACGAGTTTTCAAAGCCTCTACATTATGAATACTTGCCTCCATCGGGATCAATGAGTCATCCACAAAAAGAAGATTCGTAATCAGTGGTGCCTCACACTTTCACACCTTCAATTTTCCGACTTTCCTCCGCATGTGACAAGAGAGCAGACAGCCCCTCAGTACATAGCAAAAATAAATAAGGCGATAACGGGTCTCCTTGTCGTAAACCTCTGGATGGCTTAAAACTCTCAGTTTCTTCCGAATTAAATCTAAATCAATATTCAACAGTAGAAACACATTGCATGATAAAATTGACCCAACTCTCTTGGAAGCCTAATCTCAACATGATCTCCTTCAGAAAAACCCACTCCACTCCTTCTTCCTAACTAATCACGCATGCATGCAACATTACTAGCTAATTCCGTGGGTGGTTGCGGAGGAAACACATGCAACCAGCCTTGATTAATGATTTCATGCATGCATGCAAACTAAAAGACAAAATAGATGATGTCAGCAAAAGATTCTCCCTATTTTAAAACTTTAAAATGTTTTGTAGCTCAAACCGTCGCTCTGATTTAAAATCCATTTTCAGTAAAAAAAATCGCCACGACGAGAGCATCGAAACAAGATCCCATGTTGGTATGTTTCGACGACTTTTTTTCAGGCCAAAAGTTACCATGCCCATAGTGTGTAACTTATCATGGTGTTACACTCTCTATTAAAAAGGCAGTGCTTAGGCACGCCTAGGCACTAGGCAATAGTGAAATGTCTCGCCTAGGGCATAAATGGAGGTCTAGGCAGGGCAAGCAAGGAATTGCTTACCCAAGAAAGAAATCATGCCACATACTGCACTGATATGCCAAACGGGTTATATTCCAATGGCAGTAAACGGTAATTAACTTATATGTATGCCCGAAACTAATGTCAACACCCATATAATAATCACAAATACACTATGAGTAAAAATTATATTATCGCATAGGTCGCGCCTAGGGCGCTTAGGCACCGCCTAGGCACTGGGCGAAGGCCAACCGCCTCGCTTACGCCTACCGCTTTTTCCAACCTACACTAAAGTTATCAGGGGTATGTCTCAACTACTTTTTTTGCATGGGTCAAAAATTACCATGGTATTGTAAGTAAATTATGCAATACCCACCGTCTACGATCGATGTCGTCCTTGGGCCACGAGGTGAGGTCCACATGCCAACATGGCATGACCCACATATAAAACAAAAAATTACGCATTGTGCCTGGCTAGACCGGTTTAGGTATGTGCCAGACCATGCAGTGCTTAGGTCTATGGTGCGTAGAATACCATGGCATTTACGCTGAGGTTATTGAGGGTATGTTTTTCGATTTGTTCTCCTTGGATCAAAGTTACCGTGGTCTGTGGTCGAATATTACCGTATTATTTACACAAAAAGGTATTGAGGTTATGTCTTCTTGAAAGAAAAAATGAGCAAAAGTTATCGTGGTGTTCGTACGTGAGTTATCAGCTCTCGTGTGCGTATATTATCATGTTATTTACACAAAAATTATTGGGGGTATCTTTTTTCAACAACTTTTATTCCAGGGTCAAAAGTTACCACGGTATTTGTACCTGAGTTATCAGCTTTGTTGTCCATGTATCATGTTATTTGCACAGAAGTTATCAGGACACCTAGTCAAAAGTTACCCTTGTGTTTGTACCTGAGTTATCAACTCGGATAGCAATATATTACCATGTTATTTACATAGAAGTTATCAGAGGTGTGTTTTCAGCAACACCCCCTCCCCCCCCCCCAATGTTTTCAACAACAGTTTCCCCCTGGGTCAAAGTTATCATGATGTTCGTACGTAAGCTATGAAATCTGTTATGAGTAAAGTCCATTGTGAGAAGTATCATGCTATCTACACAAAATTTATTAGGGATATGTTTTCAACAACTTTCCCCCAGGTCAAACTTACCACAGTGTTGTATATAAGTTATCATGTCTGCAGTGTGTAAATTAACATGCTATTTACACAGAAATTACGGAGTGCCTTTTCAATACTTTTCTTTATCGAAGTTATCATGCAATTAACAAAAAAAAATTAACGGGGGGGGGAGGGGGTGTTTTCGACAACTTTTTTCTCGGGGTCAAAGTTATCACGATATTTGTATCTTAGTTATCATGTTTACAAAGCGTAAATTATCATGCTATTTACATATAAAGTTACTCAGGGAACTTTTTAACCCCCCATGGGTTAAAGTTACTTTGGTTATAACAATCTTTTCCTTCTGTTAAAGTTACCGTGGTGTTTATAGCTAAGTTATCGAATCTGCGATGTGTCTGTTATCATACTACTTATAATAGAAGTTGTCGGGGTGCGCGAGCGGTGATGGTGATGCATGCATAGTTGAATAGCACCCCCCCCCCCCAGTTGGGAGCTCCATCGCAACCGCGAGCATCTCACCTGATAGATGTCGAGTCGATCGGGACTATCGGTAAATAACATAATGTTTGGTACTTAACTATTTTGAGGCTTGCGGGCCGGCGTGGCATGTTGTGGTATTTACACAAAAATTTACCGAGAGTATGTTTATATTTGTTTTCGGATGGAAGTTATCATGGTGTCTTTATGCAAGTTACCAAGTCGGTGGTGTGTGAATTACCATGCTATTTACATAGAAGTTAATGGAGTATGTTTCGACAAAAAGAATTCCTCGATCAAAAGTTACCAGCCCCTCTGGTCCACCTTTCGTAAATTATCATGTCATTTACAAAAAAAAATCCAGGGTGTGTTGTCAACAACTTTTCCCCGGTCAAAACTACCACTATGTTTATACTATGTTTATACGTAATTTATCAGATCGGCAGTGCTTAAATCATGAGTTTAACCCCTTTGTGAAACACTTTTTTAAATGTATTTAAAATTGATGTAAACATGTATACCTCTCTCACTACAGTCAGTAACATGACGCACTAGTGAGAAATGAAAAATCAGAAGATATAATATTTTTTCCCAATGCGTAATAAAGAAGGATAAAAATGTCCAGTTGCGTTCAGGTGCACAATAAGTAATTCTAGCCCGGTTGGCTAACCTCTTTGAGGTAGCAGTAGACGACCAGTGTTCGGATCCCTGCTCCAGCAATTTTTTTCTTCCACACAACACTGTATCGAGGGGAACGGGATTGTACGTGCCTATCGCTAACAGCCAACCGTTTATTTAATGAAAGTTACCATCACACTATTGTCCTATGGTTTCAGGGTAAAAAAAAACATCAATCAGCGATTAAATGGTGTTTCTACACTGGACCGCCACATTTCTAATCCAAAATTCAAGATGAAACAAGAATTCTGACAAGCATATAGAGAAAGTTCGCTACAAGACGTCAAATTCATGATAGCCTGAGCTCAGCCTGTGCAAAACCGAACTGAAACCATAAACCAAACCGAACCAAAATTTCGGTTTATTCAGTTTTCGGTTTCAGTTCCCAAATTTTGAAACCATTTGAACTTCGGTTTTTTCGGTTAGAAACCAAACGGTTTTCGGTTAAACCCAAAAAACTGAAAGTACCTTTAGTGTGCAGAAAACAGCCAAAGCATTGAGTAGAACACTTCACCCGCCCTTCATTTTATAGCTCTCTGCCCAGCGCTTCTTGCCTCCCCTCGCCGATGTGGGACTAAAGCACGCTTCCTTCTCTCCTAGCGACAGCATTCCCACCACGCGGTGCTTGTTTCATTGTTTGGGCCTCCATTTTTCCAGCCCACACCGGTCTTGTCCAATTCTATTGGGCCTAGCGTTTGACCTCCTGTCCTATGCGGTTGTTTTGTTCGATACTGCTACTACCCACCAAACCAGAGCTACGTTGTCTAAAAAAACCAACACTAGGATAGTACTTTCCTACTTAGTACTAGTACTTACCCTTCAAAAAAACACAATGCTAGTGCACCACCGGCCGTACGTACATACATATGCCATATACCAAATCATCTCTTCTGCCATCTAAATTCTACGGAAATGTTAACGCCCACACGTGTGGGCGTTTGCACATCGCTCACACGCCTCCATCACCACTCATTTTGCCACGTATGAATAGATGACATCAACAGAACTTTTTTTGGTTTTCGGCTTAAAAATGTTGTATCTCCTAAATAAAAAAGCAAACTAAAAATCCATTTTCACCATTAAATCCGTCTCGACAAGATCTTCAAAACTAGACTCCATGTTGATATGTTTCGACAAATTTTTTTTTGCCAGAAGTTGCCACGATGTTTACACTGCAGTTGCCATATGGTTTAAACTAAAGTTGCCATGTGTCAATTTTAGTTTGTAGATCATGACAATTTTAGTATTTTGATGATGGCAACTCCAATACTTTGACCATGAAAATTATTTTTTGTATGAACCATGGCAATTTTACGTGCCTGTATCATGGCAATTTTAGTTTATGGTTCATGGCAAGTCTAGTTTCTTAATTCTTCGTTTTATAAATGTCAAATTTTACTTTTAAATATAGAAGAAAATAGCCGAAACATATCATGGCAACTTCAGTGTAAACATCATGGCAATTCATATGCAATAGACATGGCAACTTTTAATCTAAAAAAAATTCATCAAAACATATCAACATGAAATCTAGTTTCGAAGATCTCATCGCGAGGGATTTAATGGTGAAAACAGATTTTCAATCGGATTTTTCGTTTAAGAGATAAAATATTTTAAAAACTGAAAATCCAAAAAGATTCCTACATGCATGCATGCAATAGATGGCAATCTGTTTACATTAGAGACGTGTGGTGCGTCTTCCTTCGCACCACACGTGTGACAGTTAGCGCGACCCAAATTCTAATGGTCTAATATACACACTGTTCTCATACATCACAAGAAATATATATATATATACAGACCAAATCATGTACAGAAAAACCTTGTGTCATCCAAAAATTCGCGTAAACTTCGGGTTTTTTGGTTATTACCGAAACCAAACCGAAAATAAATGGTTATTACCGAAACCAAACCTTATCTATGTATAAAACCATATAAACCGAAGTATAAAAACTGTATAAACCAAAAACCGTAAAGACCAAACCGAATCAAACCAAAAAAACCGAACGCACACCCTGAGCCTGAGCCTGAGTAAATCACTACATCACCTTAAGTTATACACCTACAAAATGCAATAGTGACAAAATGTCAACAAGTAAAGCCTGATAATTCATTCAACTCATCAACGTTTTACAGTGCCAGTAGGCAATTGATCAATCACAAACAAGGCAGAAACTTGACATTGATATCAACTCTGCGCCTCTCTTAAGCGAGTGATCAGTTCGTCCTACATACGGAAGGCCACCATAATATTAGTGTTTATTTGGATGAGATGACAATTCCAAACTGGAAAATACATACACAAACAAAATATATTCATAAAAAGGTACAAGAGCACACTACAATACAATAGTGATACCTCCTTTTTTTCTAACACACGTACTGGCTACAATACTATGAAATAGGACAAAAACCGTGACGTGTTACAAAATACTGTGAAATAGCACAAAAACCGAGATGTGCTGGCACTATATGTAAAACAACAATATTAAAAAGCATCACTAGCACTGTCAGAACAGTTTGCTTTCCAAAAACTTTGTATTTCATCATTTTATTCTAGCAAACAAAATACTTGCATCCTCATTTTTGGTTTTTGTCCACCAATTTACTTTTACCTTGGAGGTTAAATTCTGCTAATAATTGCAGAATACACAAACATACTAGCATGCTAGATAGTGGGTAGGTTGTCAGAATGTTCGAATATGGCTTCGCATATTCTGAAATCGCTACAAAATGAATTTTCAAGCATGTGGAGCATATTCAGAAATATCCAAGATGTCAAATGTACAAGATGTATGTGATATTCAATTAAGTTCTTTTGAAGCACAATTCAAATGGTTATACCATTGATCAAGATTTTTAATTCTACGAACTTTAAATTCAGAATAAGTTTTAAGCATGTGCCTTTTTCCCCTTGGTTGTGAGGCCTCTTTGTCGGAGAAGTGCACGCAACCTCTCTACGGTGAAGGACTGCAGTGTGTGCTGTGAAAAGCCAGATATTGCTTCATCTGCAAGATTAGAGTATCCATCAGAGTGAAAAAACAACACTGCTTATGCGCAAAAAAAAAACAAAAAAAAATACTGCTATCAGGTTTTGGAAAAAGCAAAGAGCGCACTATCAGGTTAACAAACATACTGCTTGTTCTTGAATGTATGAAAACATATCTGGGTACTATTAAACCTAGAACTAATGGTTTGATAGCATTAAAAAGGTGTTCTGGGTAGAATTGGTTAACACATCAAACATAAAAACAGAATTTGTGGTAAGAAGTTGGATGGAAGCTGACAACGTATATTCAATTTTTCACTTAAATTAGACATGATCTGCTTCTGCTAAACAATGTATGACAGATATCCCTTCGCTCTATCTGCCTCCAAGATTCACATCTTATGCCACATGCATTTTTTTCAGAGATGAGCAAAATAAAAGACACAGAGGTGAAGATAAAAGTTAAGAACATGATCAAGGCACTTACCAGAGGAAGGCAATCCAGAAGAACTGCCCAGGTTGGGCTTTTTTGACGACTTTTGCACACCCAAACTTCTGGCAGCACATCTACAGAAAAGGAAATACAGCTTACTTTGAGAGTGAATTTATGTGATGTTAAATAAAATACTAATAAGCCCATGAACAAAAATAAAAGCCTTTTTGGAACGAAAGTAACACAAGCTTTATAAAAAAATTTGACAAGTGAGCCTACTTCACTTTATTGGGGGGTGGATGTACAATCCCACCGCCTAGGTTCTGTTGAAATATATTGCCCACTTTCCTCCATCAGTTCGGACTTTTGGATGAGTTGGTCGGTGCATGAATTCAATATGGTATTAGAGCCAAAAGGTCTTGCGTTCAAGACCCTGCCAATGCAGTATTAAATAAAACGATTCTGCGGCCTACATCGATACCACGTCTAAGGACTAAAATAGCCTAGACGTGAGGGGGAGTGTTGAAATATATTGCCCATCTCCCTCCATCAGTTCGGACTTTTGGATGAGTTGGTCGGTGCATGAATTCAATAGGTTCAACTCCTCACAGAAGCGAACTTGGATTCTTATTTATACCGTAGGGGTCTTATTTATACCGTAGGGGTTCCCCTTACAGTTATCTACCAAATAGGTTGCATAATTTAGAGGTAATATCATTCAGAGTCACAACTTGCATCGCATGTTCAGTTTGGTGATAAACTTCGAAAATACGGTTTTGTGGTCATCTAACTTGACTCAAGCGTGCAGATACGACACAATATGCGTATGGGGCGTACCCATGTGTATGGTCCCACTTGTTAGTGAGTGGTGGCAGTAGACGCGAGATAGTTTTACAAAAACACCCACATATTTTTTTTAGTTGCAGAAAAAGTCAACCACTGCGACACATATTGGCACAAAATTCCTTCACATTCTTTATTTACATAAAAACCCAACAACCGTACTGCCATTACATGCGAAAATTGACAAATATAAAATAAAAATCAAGGTCGCTGGTGTTAGGAAAGCAACTTGTATTCCCATGAGGCCATAGGCCAGTATATATACATGTACAGGTGCATGTATGCAGAAGACCCCTTATACAAGGGGGTAAATACAAAAGGCTACATGGCTATATATATAGTACTCTAATACCCCCCCTCAAACTCATGGTGGATAAACAACACTGAGTTTGGAGAGATAGAAGCCATGTTGTGCTCTAGTCTGAGCCTTCGTAAAGAAATCCGCCAACTGTAACTCGGAAGGCACATACTGAAGACCAATAACCCGATCCTGCACACCATCACGCAAATAAAAAGCATCAACACCAATATGCTTGGTGAGCTCATGCTTCACAGGGTCGCGTGCAATGCTAATAGCACCTGTACTCTCAGACAGTAGAAGAGTAGGTGTAGTGACAGAAACACCAAAGTCCTGAAGCAACCACCGTAACCAAGTCACCTCTGCCGTCAAAAGAGCCATAGCTCGTAACTCAGCCTCTGCACTCGAACGGGAAACTGCAGTCTGTTTCTTTGTCTTCCATGAGAGAACCACCAAGAAAAACACAGTAAGCAGAAAGTGAACGGCAATCCGAGGGATCACTAGCCCACGTAGCATCCGAATAGGCCTGAAGCTATGCTGAACCGGAGCGAGGAAAGAACAGACGGTGAGAGGTCGTGCCACGAAGATAGCGAAGAACACGAAGGAGGTGACTGTAGTGAACCGAAGTGGGAGTAGAGACAAACTGACTCAGAATATGGACTGGGTAAGAGATATCCGGACGAGTGAGAGCTAGATAAACAAGACTCCCAACAAGATGACGATAACGTGTCGGGTCAGACAAGGGGTCACCGTCAGTATCATGGACGTGAACATTGAGCTCCATGGGAGTCTCAACAGTGCGGTCATCAGTAAGAGCAGCACGAGCAAGAAGATCCTGGATATACTTTTCCTAGGAAATGAAAAAGCCATCAGAGGTAGTAGAGACTTCGATCCCAAGAAAGTAGCGAAGAGGGCCAAGATCAGACATAAGAAATTGCTCACTAAGACGGGCCTTCACAAAGGCAATATGCTCGGGGTCGTCACCAGTGATGATCATGTCATCAACATAGAGAAGAAGAAGAGTCCGACCACGAGCTGAAAGGTGAACAAACAACGATGGATCATGAGCACTCGCTGAAAAACCAGCGGCAGTCACCACAGAGGCAAAACGCTCAAACCAGGCGCGAGGGGCTTGATTAAGGCCATAGAGAGAGCGACGAAGACGACATACCATGCCATCAGGAACAGAATATCCAGGTGCAGGCTGCATGTAAACCTCCTCACGTAGCTCACCATTAAGAAAGGCATTCTTAACATCCAGCTGCGACACAGACCAGTGACGAATAGAGGCCACGGCAAGAAGTGTGCGAATAATGGTCATATGAGCCACAAGAGAAAAGTCTCATCGTAATCACGACCATGCTCCTGCTGAAAGCCTCGAGCCACAAGACGAGCTTTGTAGCGCTCAAGAGAACCATCATAGCGAGTCTTAACCTTGTAGACCCACTTACAAGTGATTGGACGAACACCAAGAGGAAGAGAAACAAGGTACCACGTGCCCGTGCGCTCAAGAGCAGCAAGCTCCTCTGCCATCGCAAACTGCCATTCAGGATGAACAATAGCTTGACGATAAGAAGTCGGCTCAAGAACAGCAGCACGAGCGCTTGGAAAACCAAGGCGATCAACAGGCGGAAGCGGACGAGGACGCAAGCCATACGTAGGCTGAGAGGACGAAGATGGCACATCAGAAGTAGATGGCTCATCAATAGATGTATCCACAACACGTGGACGACGAGTATAATACTGAGTAAAAGATGGAAGAATACGAGGAGAAATAGCCGAATTAGACTCAGGGGATGGAGACGAAGAAGTCACCGGGGATGAAGGTGCAGAATCCTGTGACAAGCGAGGTGAGGAAACCATAGGAGATGGTGATGTCGGATCTGCAATAGTGAGAGAAGCAGGGGCAACAGGACGGACGTGCAAGGGCTCAACGGGAGTGATAGGTGTATCAGGAAAAGTGAGGAAAGATATTGTTGGCCCAGTCCTGACGTCGAGTACTTCCGACGACGGCGATACGACCGACGACGAACGACGATGACAAACAAAGCTTGCTGACAATCTCGACGAAGTGCTTTACGTCGATACACACCATAGTGCAAAGCTACCTTGTACTAGCTAGTCTGCTCCTGATCAATCTTTCCGTAGGCAACACCAAAATCAGACGTACGTGCACGGCGGCCAGCCGGCTGGAAACAAACGCACGCACACAAATATTTGGATGATTGCCACAGTTCCGTCTCGAGCCTAGTGTTTTGCTTTATTGATCTCACGGTCTGGTTTACAACCTGGGGTACATAGGTATATATATTAGCAAACCTGGCTAATACTACTCCTACTCGGTGAATTATTAGAAAGCTACACGGACTCGTACATGCACATATACTAAACCGGACACTAAACCGGATACGGCCACGTACACGTCGTGGTTATTCCTAACAATCACCCCCCTAAACACGACGTCGTCATGTCACAGTTCGAACGTCGATCCTTCTTCTCATCTCCAAGAACTTCTCTCGATCTAAAGCCTTGGTTAGGATGTCCGCCAGCTGATCACCAGTGCAACCGTAGTTGACCTTCATCTTACCTTCTTCCGCACAATCCTTTATATAATGATACATTGTATCAATGTGCCTGCTCCTGTCAATCCTTTAGAAAAGTTATATACTCATTGTCAACGTTGAGCACCACTGTTTCTGGATCTCGATCCATGAAATCACCGTGTAGCCTCCCTTGCCACACACCTTGACACTCCGCTTCACTTGAAGTCGATGTCACCACTTCCTGCTTTGGTGATAGATAGCTTACTATGCTTCCACCAAGGAAATATGCCACGTCCGAGGTACTCTTACGGTCGTCAACAGTCCCTTTCTTGATACTACCATCATAGACGAGTAGTTTCACCATCTCCTTCTTGCTCAGCTCAAGACGAGGTTCCATTGAAGCAAACAATGTGATTGCAAAGTTTCATGCCACAACTTTCAAGTGCCTTCCTTGCGTATGCCTCCGAACAAAGTGTGATCCCCTCCAGCTTTTGATGTACCTTTGTCCTGAAGTTGCAACTCAAAAGGCCGAGATCATCCATCTTGAAAAGCTCCTTCATTTGTAGCTTGAACTTTTCAATCATCTCTTCATCTGCTGCAGTTATCAATAGGTCGTCGACGTAGTTCCTAGTAGACGATCCCTTCCTTCACCTCTCTTGTACATTTGATGCTCTAGTGGGGCTTTCTCAAATCCAAGAGAAATCAAAGTCCTACAAATTTGACGTTCCACGCCCGAGCCTTGCCGTAGCCCGTACAAGACTTTGTGTAGCTTCAGTACCTGTGTTCCTATCCCTCTTTGATGAATCCCGGTGACTGATTCACATACACATCTCCTTCTAACTCCCCATTCAAAAACGCGGATTTTACATCCATGTAATGTATCTTCCATGATTCCTGAACCGCAAGAGCAACGAGTAATCTCACCGATTCCATCCTTGGAACGAGAACGAACACTTCTTCGAAGTCCACACTTTCCTCCTGCACGTACTTTTTGACTACTAGCCTTGCTTTGTCCTTCACGGACCCATCGACATCTTTCTTGATCATAAATTCCCACTTGAGATCCATGACTTTTTCATTGTTGGGAAGATCCACAAGCTCCCATGCATTGTTGCCGTGGATCGACCTCAACTTCTCTTCCATAGCCTGACGCCAATACTCCTTTGTATTTGCGCCCTTGAATTCCGCCAGTTCCTCGGCGTTTGCTGGATACCATCGCCCACTCCTTTTCTCCTTTACCGAGTCAAGCGTCCGAAGAGTTTTCTCCGATACATGTCGTTCACCGGGTGTAGATTGTCGGTTGTAGGTAGGCGTATCCTTTTCTCCTGTACTATCGAAAACGATGTAGGTGCCAACATGGTTGCCTTTCCTGCGTACAAGCATGCACACAATGGGGCTCCTGATGCATGCTCATCCTTTGCACGTGGGAATGCATGCATGCCCTTTGGTGGTCCTCGTGGCCTGCATAGACTGTTGTTGCCTAGGCAGCCAACGCCTATAGCCAATGGGCCAAGCCCACTGCCTCCTTCCCCATCAGGCGCCACCCTGCATGAGCCTTGCGCGCTCCTTCCAAGCCAAGCACAATCTAATGTGCCGCGGATGCTCTCTACTATGTGCAAGAGACCGCTACTCCGTGCGAGACCTCCTGCTTGAGTTCCTGCGGCCAATGCTTCCGGCCTACTCAGCGGGACACTTCCGCCTGTTACTAGACAGAGTTGTCTGGCTACTGCACACGTGTCCACTTTTGCATCAACAAACTTTGATTCGTGGTCTTCAGGCGCCACGTACGCCGAAGTGATATTCGTGTCCGTAGCATCGACACAAATTTCGGAATCACCGCCTGCGTCCGTATCATCGACACGAGTTTCCGAACCATAATCTTGAGAGCGAGCTTTTTCTTCACGTAGCGGGACAATATCTTTAGCCTGCGCTTGAAGAACTGGACCCTCCTCGTCCACGAGTTCACATATCAACATCATGTCACCTTCATCTTCTAATTGGGTCATGAGCGCCTTCTCCTCCGGGGAATTCCTGCACTCCGACTTGAAGTGTCCCAGCAGATTACAGTTGTGACAACGGATCTTCCTCTTGTCGAACTTTTTCCTTTTTGGCTTCTCCGACTGTTCGTCGGTGTCCTTTGCGGGATGGTACTTTTCGCCGCTACTGGACGCCTTGTCGAAATTGTTCTCCTTGGAAACCATTGCCTGCCACTGAGCACGCGTAAGCATCAGGTACTCATCCTGATTTGCATCACCGTAACTCAGCTTCATCCGCTCGTCGTGGGCCTTGAAGCGACCAACCAGATCATCCAAAGTGAGAGTCTTGAGATCAACGCATTGCTCGATTGCTTATAGTTTGATTACACGTCGAACGATTTGATTGATGGATAATTTGATCCGTAGGAAAATTGTCAAATGCATGGCAGTTTGATATCACTTTATCGATCTCACATTTTTGTAATCTATGTATGTTAATATTTACAAGAAAAAAATTGATGTATGATTTAATAGTAACGGTTTCAGTTTGACAACAATAAAATGTCATGTCCTCTATTTTTAAGGCGTCCCTAAGGCGTCGCTTAGGCGACGCCTAGGCGTCAAAACGCCCCCAGGAGCCAAGGCGTCGGCCTTGCCTTACATGTGTGCCTAAGGCGTCCGCCTTAGTCCTTAAGGCGTCCAAGGCGTCCGCCTAGGCGCCACTCTGCCTGCCTTAGGCAAATAAGGACGCCTTAGACAGAGCTGGGTGGTTTAGGCGGGAAACAGATAACTGGGAGGGAAGGAAAGGGCGGGAAAGTCTGTTTTGGCGCCAACAGGTTCTAGAGGGAGAGAGACCTGTAACCATTTTCAGTTTCCCCCCACCTCTCTGGCAGCTTCCCCCTCCTCTCCGGCAGATCCCCCTCCCCCTCCTCTCCCGCAGTTCCTCCTCCCCTTCCTCTCCTGCAGATTCTCCATCCTCTCCAAAACAACAAGCAAGCAGCACCTCTCCAAGAGGACCAAGGCAGCAGGCAGCAACAAGCAATCAGCAAGGTATGGGGCTTCCCTACTGCCTCCTCTTTCCCCCCTCCTTTTATAGCATATTAGTGGAAGATGGGTGGATTAGAATAATGAATGATGGGCTCCTGGTTGTATTAGAATAAAGATGGCTCTTAGATTGACGGGTGGATTAGAATAAAGGTGTTGCAGGTATAATTTGCCTATCAAGTTTATTTGATCTACCAGATTAGTGTATATGCTAATGTTCAGTGCAGAGACACCAAGTCAGGCAAAGCAAGTTATTTCCTTGGGGCAAAAGCAGAAGGGAAGACATCTGGATGGAGGGTGGCGCAAGTGAACAAGGCAACTAGTATAAAACTCTATTATCTGGTATGATTAGCGTCGTGGCCGGAATATTTTATTATTTCTATTGTAGGCCAATGAAGCCCTGTACGAGACATGGCAGGGGAACATGGCTAGCAGGCAGGTTTTTCTGTATACATGGCAACCAACTTAAAGTGGCCAAAACCTATTCGGTTTGGACCTGGAGTCCTGCTCCTAAACGCAAAGTCCTGCATGCCTTATATATAGGCCTTGGCCGATTGGAAAAAGAGAATCAATCGATCCTTTTGCAACCTTACGTTACTTTTTCTCCTACGTTCTTTTCTTTCCAGCACCTACCTTGTAGCTTTTGCCCAGCCCTAGCAACCTAGGGTTTTGGCTCATCTTTGCCGTTTTGCATTGAAAAACGGTCAGTTTACCTCCACGAAAGCGAGGAATCAGTGCTGCTGCGCGGATCAATTTCTCGCAGCAACACAATTGGCTACTCCGCTGGGGAAGAAGAAGAGGAACACAATGAGCACCAACCCCAAGGACGGGAGTGATCTCAACCCCAACAACATCACCGCCGTCACACTTGAGGATCTGCCTGAGGATGAACGGCAAAAACTTGAACAGGAGCTTGAGGAAGACAGGGTGGAAAAGCTGAAGCAGAAGTTGGCGGGCTTCCAAAGGACAAGAAATGGCGTCATCCTGAAGGTAGCTACACCAAGTCATCCTGCTTGGGTAAGTAAAACTGCTTGTACAGAAGAGATTGCACATCTAATTGATGCATCTGTAGCTAGTAAATACGGCAAACAGATGACAGACATGGCACGCACGATTACTAAATCTGTAGCTAACAAATTTGATGAGTTCAGAGAGCAATTTAATAAGGATATTCAGATCAGCTTGCCTCGTCAAATCCGTTCAATGGTACTACAGGCCAATGATGAACGTTATGAGAAACAGCCGGTGCGTCCAGAAAATAGTAGGTTCACTAATGTACCTAACCCTATGCATACACCCGTTGCAGTACCCAATGTTGTGCAGCCCCACATCCCGTTAAGCAATAACCAAAGTGGCCAGAATTAAATTGGCAATTCGGCTAATAAATTTGTACCTACTGCTGCTACTCCTGCTCTGACTTCGGTTCCACAAAATTTCAGCAGCAATAGCCGAAGTGTTGGCTTTAATTCCAATCTGCAGCAAACCCTACTATCAAACAGTAGCATATAGCACACCACCCTTGCCACCTATTGGTACCGGGGTTCCTTACGGGCCGGTGCCAAATGCGTGTTTTAATGGTTCTCCGCGGCAAATGTATCATGCTCAAACTTCTTTGTCAGAGTTACCGCCACGTACTTATGGTGCATCTATGCCACAAGCTAGTTCTCCGCAGCCTACCAAAAATTTTAAGGATCAACTTGCTAATATACTTAGAGAATTTGGCTTGGAACCTAAGGGTAGAGCACGTGCATATCAAAAACCCTACCCTGAATATTTCGACACAACACCTTATCCTCGTGGGTTTAGAATTCCAGATTTTGTTAAGTTCACATGAGAAGATGGTAGATCAACCTTTGAGCATGTAGGACAATTTTTAGCACAATGCAGTGAAGTTGGTACATCAGATATTTTTAGAGTGAAATTATTTCCTTTGTCTTTATCTGGTACTGCATTTACTTGGTTTACATCGCTTGCTCCTAACTCTATTGCAACATGGGCTCAATTGGAGCAGAAATTTCATGAGTACTTTTATGGTGGTGAAACTGAACTTAGACTTTCAGATTTGGCAATGGTTAAGCAGAAACACAATGAATCTGTTTATGATTATATTAAAAGATTTAGAGATGTCAAAAAATGATGCTTCAGTTTGACCATAGCCGAAAAAGATTTAGCTGATCTTGCCTTTTCGGGTTTGCTTGCTCATATTAGAGATAAATTTGAAGGGCAAGAATTTTCAGATGTTAACCAAGTTTTGCAAAAGGCTTGGGCACAGGAAAACCGTGCTAAAGAAGTTAAACCATACAGCCGGTTTAGAGATAATAAGAACAAAGACAAGGAAAAACCTACGGTTAATGTTGTAGAGCATGATAGTGATTCGGCTAGTGAAGATGATGTTGATATATGTATGGCCTAAAACCTTTTGCATATGCTGCCCTGAAACCCACACCAGCTAAAAGAGAGGAAATCAAATATACTTTTGATGTTAGTAAGTGTGACAAGATTTTTGAGAAGTTGTTGCAATGGAAGTTAATTAGAATAAAAGAAGGGCATGTAATTCCATCTCAAGAAGAACCGGGTAGAAGAGCTTATTGTAAATGGCATAACTCTTTTTCTCATGCTACTAACGATTGTAATGTGTTTCGTCGACAGGTGCAATCGGCCATTAATGACGGACGATTGGTATTTTTACAGAAGGTACTAAGATGAAGCTCGATAGTGATCCTTTTCCTATCAATGTGGTTGAGTTTGAGAATAAGAAAATGCTTATTCAGTCGGATCAGACCGAATCCGCAAGAGAAAAAAATGTTGTTGATGATAGTGCTCCTCCAAGGATGATCAAACCAAAGAAACCAGAAGTAGGAGTGCGGAAAGTTAATGGAAGAAGGAGACAAGCTCCAAGGCCAAAGCTGACAGTTAACATGTTGGAGAAATACACTTCATGCAAGGCCACCAATGTATTTAACCGGCTTGGAGGTAATAAACGTCCTAGATCTCCTTCTGGACCTGGCGGTCATGAGCAACGGCAAAGAAATTCATATGACCAGCAGCCATATTTCGCAATGGAGCCAGCATATTGGGGCTGTGCACCTCCTATGTATCCACAAATTCCTCCATGGGGTTTTAATCCTTGGGCGCCATATGCTATAGGGCCAGCAAGTTATTTTCAACCAGGATGGATCCCGCCTAGGCCTATGTTCAGACCAAACATGCATGAGAAAAGGGCTTGATTTAATCATGAAGCAAGATCACATGATGCTATTGTGGTTCGAGGTAAAGATGGTTCACGCAAAGGGGCTGAAGATAGCTCATCTAGCAAAAGATTTGCGCAGAGCAGATTGCCTAGACACAGTGCGGATGGATAGGTGGCCAGAAGTTTGCATGGGTACCGGTCAGATCTAAGGGTGATGTAAAAATTTCAGTTGAACATGATGAATGTAGGCCTGGTTGTGCTATTACAAACCAACCTGGTTGGGTGCTGCTCATAATGTTGATAATGGTAAGCTCAAACCAGCTGCAGGTGTTGCTCATGATCCAGAAACAATCATGATTGGAGGTTTCAGATTTGGTTCAGTTCAGAAAAGAGTGCCAGGTTCAGAAAAGATTAGTAATGATGCATTGCAGCAACAGGGGCCTGATACATCGCAGCAAAAGGAAATTTCAGCAAAAGAAAGCAACTCACATGCTGATTTGGGGCCCAATATGCAAAAAGATGGGACCGCTAGCACGACTGGTCAATACAGAATACTTTCGGCCAAAGACAGAATGTTTGCTCCCCAAGCAGCAGCACATCAGTACAGACCGAGGAACTCGGGGGGCAGCAGAATTAGGTCAGTGGCACCAGGAACTAAACCGAAGCTTCGATGGTGCCCAACGGGGCTCACACATACTCAGAAAAGAAGGGTGCAGCGGCTGCGGGCAATGGAAATTAGAGAGGAGTTAGCTGAGAAGAAGCGCGACAAGTGGTTCAATCAAGATAAACCAATGGTGCCTTCGAATATGACTTGGAAAGAGAAGCGCATCGCAAGGGAGGAAGGCAACATTGCTGATGACATGGTCATGGATGGAAACTCTGGGGATAAAGAGGATATGCCTGTGGATATGGACATTAATATGGTATTTGAGCTGCCCGCTGAATTTCGTGCGCCTAAGGCTGAAGTTGCAGAGCTTGTTCTTGGCCCAAAAAGTGTTACATTTGAGAAACCAGAGAAGCATGGACAACACCTAAGGCCTAGTTTGGCAGCATAGTTTTTAAAATACCTTAGTATTCTGAAACCTTGGTGTTGCAATGCGTGGGCAACGGATACTACAGTTTCAAAAAAACTGCATTTTTCTCAGTTCTTGAAAGACTGCAGATATGTTTGGCTGATGCTGTTTTACCGTAGTTTTGACCAAATGCTACACAACTGAGCCTAACCAAGCTACACCTAAGGAGCTACAGGACCGGTCCAATCAGCGTGTGCTAATGACGCTCAGCTGGTCGCTGACCTAGGAAGTCGTGGGTGCAATCAATCATATTACACGCTTGCATGGAATTGTGTTGATGCGCTCAATCAGTCGAGCAGGGTAGCGCATACCTTTCCGTGAACTTCATTTGTCCATGATAGCATAGAAGATGTGGCTGGAAGATGGGCTCACCAGAAAAAATTGCATGGGAGAGCAAGTAACGCTCGCGTTTCTCTGTTTACGAAAAAGAGGTCCCAACCTCTTTTTCTAATATAGCAAAAAAAACACGGTTTCAAGAAAACTACAGTTTCTAAAACTGCTGTATTTGTTCATGCCAAACACATCAAAGTATTTAAAACAGTGGCTTCATTGAAAACCACGGTATTTCTTGTAAAACTGCAGAAATACTTCGTTGCCAAACGCAGCCTAAAGCCTTTGTTTATCAAGGGTCACATTGATGGTAAGCCTATTGGTCGCATGCTTGTTGATGGCGGTGCCGGTGTTAATATCATGCCTTTTTCGGTTTTTTCTAAATTGGGCCGAAAAGAGGAAGAACTAATGAAAACCAATATGGGACTTAGTGGGTTCTCAGGAGACTTGTCTGAAGCTAAGGGTGTTATTTCTATGGAGCTCACGGTTGGGAGCAAAACATTGCCGACTGCTTTCTTCGTTGTTGATGTCAAAGGCCGATATAATATTCTTTTGGGGCGCGATTGGATTCATGCGAATTGTTGCATCCCTTCTCCTCTACATCAATGTTTGATTCAGTGGGTTGATGATGATGTTGAAGTGGTTGATGCGGATAACCCGGCCTGCATTGCTTTGGCTGAGGCTCCGGTTGATTGGCAACACAGTGAGATGCGATGCTTAACGGGTAGAGATTTATCAGATTATGATTATATTAGTATTGGCAGAGATGGTTTTGTTCCTGTACATGCACAGCCGGCTAGTGTAGCTCGGCTTAATGACTTATCCTTGTGAACAATGAATAAGGAAGATAGTGTTAAATGGATGCAAAGGCGTGTTGAGGAGTATCGTTCAGGAAAGAACGATATGCATGAAGCTATTGAGGATTTAGATGACATGGAGAAGCTTGGACAAGGATTCTCATCGGCTGACCCACTTGAGGAAGTTGATATTGGTGATGGAAGTGTCCCTAGACCTACATTTATTAATGCTAATATGGGGGCCGATCAGAGAGGAAAGGTATGTGCATTACTTAGGGAATTTGTTGATTGCTTTGCTTGGAATTATACTGAGATGCCCGGTTTGAGTAGGGACTTAGTTGAACACAGATTGCCTATTAAATCTGGTTTTAGGCCGCATAAACAGCCCCTTAGGCGATTCAATCCTAGGATATATGACCGCATCAAAGATGAAATTGATCAGTTGTTAAAAGCTCGGTTTATTCGGCCGTGTAGATATGCGCAATGGATTTCTAATATTGTTCCTGTTGAAAAGAAAAATACTGATAAGATTAGAGTATGTATTGATTTCAAGGATTTGAATAAGGCTACCCCTAAAGATGAATATCCTATGCCTATAGCCGACATGTTGATTAACGATGCTTCTGGACATAAAGTAATCAATTTTTTAGATGGTAATGCTGGTTATAATCAAATATTTATGGCCGAAGAAGATATGTTTAAGACTGCTTTTTGATGCCCGGGTATTGTTGGTTTATTTGAGTGGACTGTTATGACTTTTGAATTGAAGAATGCTGGAGCTACATACCAGCGTGCTATGAATCTGATTTTTCATGATCTTCTAGGCATAGTATTAGAAATATATATTGATGATGTAGTTGTTAAATCGGATGGGTTTGATCATCATTTAGCCGATTTGCGATTAGCTTTTGAAAGAATGCGTCGGTATGGGCTGAAAATGAATCCACTCAAATGTGCTTTTGGTGTATCGGCTGGTAAGTTCTTAGGTTTTTTAATTCATGAGCATGGCATAGAGATTGATCCTAAGAAGGTAGAGGCAATCAGAAAATTGGAGGAGCCCACATGTAAAAGGGATGTGCAGAAATTGTTAGGAAAAATTAATTACTTGAGACGATTCATATCTAACCTTGCGGGAAAAATTGAATCGTTTGTTCCTTTACTTCGGTTAGAACATGAAGCTGAATTCACTTAGGGGGCAGAACAGCAAGAGGCTTTTAATAATATAAAACGGTATTTGTCAAGTCCTCCGGTGCTTCGAGCACCCAAGTCTGGTGTGTCATTCAGGTTATACATTGCCGCACAAGACAAGGTGATCGGCGCAGTTTTAGCACAAGAGAACAGCGGGAAGGAGTACATCATTGCATACTTGAGCCGCCGCTTGCTTGACGCTGAGAGTCGGTACGTGTTTATTGAAAAATTATGTTTATCTTTATATTATGCATGTACAAAATTTTGGCCATATTTACTTTATACTCCCTCCGTTCCTAAATATTTGTCTTTCTAGAGATTTTAACAAGTGACTACATACAAAGCAAAATGAGTGAATCTACACTCTAAAATATGTCTACATACATCCATATGTTGTATTCCATTTGAAATGTCTAGAAAGACAAATATTTAGGAACGGAGGGAGTAGTACATGTGTAGTAGCTTGCCAAGCCGACGTGATTAAATATATGCTGCAGCAGACAATTCTTAGGGGTAGGATTGGAAAATGGGCTTATGCACTAATAGAATATGACTTGGCATATGAATCGTTGCGTGCTATGAAATGTCAAGTCATTGCTGATTTTATTGTTGATCATAGGATTAAAGATGAAAAAGATATCAATTATGTTAGTGTGTGCCCGTGGAAGTTTTATTTTGATGGATCGGTTTGTAGGGAGGGACAAAGCATCGGTAATGTTTTAATTTCACCAAACAATGCCGTTTATGAAACATCGGTCTGTTTGGAATATCCTTGTACAAATAACCAAGCTGAATATGAGGCTTTGTTGTTTTGTTTACAAAATTTAGTAGATATGGGTGTAAAGGATAGAGGCTTTTGGAGATTCACTTCTGGTAGTCCGACAAATTGGTGGTGAATTTCAATGTTTTGATGGATTATTAAACAGCTATTTGGATCGATGTTCAGATATAATTAAGTCTCTGAATACTTTCACTATCAGTCATATACCTAGGGAAGAGAATTCTAGAGCTAATTGCTTAGCGCAGCAAGCATCCGGATACCAAATCAGTAGGGGAAAGTTTTTCATATTAGAGAAACCGATGCTAGATGCTGTTAATAGTAATGTTGATCTGTTGGCTATTAATTTGCTAAAGGATGCAGCAGGTCCTTGCTCAATCCAGCAGCAAACAGTACATGGCAAAGAAGATTCGGTGCAGGAGTCGCAAATAACCGAATCAGCAGCTAATTTAGAACCATGTGATTGGAGAACTCCTCTGATTAATCATCTAAAGGATCCTGGGCAAACAAGAGATAGAAAATTTCAACGACAAGCTTTAAAATATACTTTGCTAGATAGTGAGTTGTACCGCCGAACGATAGATGGATTACTTTTGAAGTGCTTAGGTCCTGATCAGTCAAGAGTAGCTATGGGTGAAGTACATGAAGGGCTATGCGGAACACATCAGTCGCCTCATAAGATGCAATGGTTATTGAAAAGAGCAGGTTTTTATTGGCCGACGATGTTAGGGGACTGTTTTCGCTATTATAAAGGGTGTGAAGAATGCCAGAAATTTGGAAATGTTCAATTGGCACCTGCAGCTATGATGCATCCCATTATTAAGCCATGGCCGTTTAGAGGATGGGGTTTAGATTTTATTGGTCAAATACATCCTGCTTCAACTAAAGATCATCGCTTCGTCCTAGTAGCTACAGATTATTTTACCAAATGGACTGAAGCGATTCCTTTAAGAAATATGACCCATAAGGAAGTGATTAATTTTGTTTTGGAGCATATTATTCGCAGATTCGGTATTCCTCAAACTTTGACTACAGATCAAGGTTCTTCTTTTATGTCTCATCAATTTCGTGAGTTTGCCGAATCTTTTAGAATTAAATTGTTAAATTCGTCACCTTATTATGCTCAAGCTAACGGACAGGCCGAATCTAGCAATAAATTTTAATTAAGCTTATAAAGAAGAAAATTAAGGAGCATCCAAGAAAGTAGCATGAAGTGCTTTCGGAGGCTTTATGGGCTCATCGAATATCTAAGCATGGAGGAACTCAAGTGACACCGTATGAGTTAGTGTATGGACAGGAAGCAATGTTACCTGTAGAGGTTAATTTGCAAGCTCTTAGAGTAGCCAGACAAAACTATTTGTCGGCTGTAGACTATAATAATTTGATGATGGATAGAATTGATGATGTTCCAGAGGAAAGATTAATAAAAGAGTAGCTAAGGCTTATAATAAAAGAGTGAGGGAAAAATCGTTTCAAATAGGAGACTTAGTGCGAAAAACAATTCTGCCCCTTGGAACTAGAAATAATAAATTCGGCAAATGGTCGCCGAGTTGGGAAGGCCCATATAGGGTTTTAGAAATTGTTTCTGGTAATTCATATTTTGTACAATCTTTGCAAGGGGAGAAATTGCCTAAAGCACTAAATGGAAAATATTTGAAGAAGTATTATCCTAGCATGTGGCAAGAGGCTTGATGGCACTACGGCCGATATTATTTAAGATATCGCCCTGAGCAAAATATGGCCGATATGATTTCAAGTATCGCCCTAAGTAAAATTTGGCTGATGTGTTATTTGTACGTCACCTTGAGCAGTAATGTGACCAGTAAAAGCAGTCAACACTGTTGTGTGGTATTATTAAAGTATTTTTGGTAAATACAAGTGTACCAAAAACAGGGGGCATGTGTTGCAGGTATAATTTGGCTATCAAGTTTATTTGATCTGCCAGATTAGTGTATATGCTAATGTTCAGTGCAGAGACACCAAGTCGGGCAAAGCAAGTTATTTCCTAGGGGCAAAAGCAGAAGGGAAGACATCTGGATGGAGGGTGGCGCAAGTGAACAAGGCAACTAGTATAAAACTTCTATTATTTGGTATGATTAGCGTCCTGGCCGGAATATTTTATTATTTCTATTGTAGGCTAATGAAGCCCTGTACGAGACATGGCTGGGGAACATGGCTAACAGGCAGGTTTTTCTGTATACATGGCAACCAACTTAAAGTGACCAAAACCTATTCGGTTTGGACCTGGAGTCCTGCTCCTAAATGCAAAGTCCTGTGTGCCTTATATATAGGCCTTGGCCGATTGGAAAAAGAGAATCAATCGATCCTTTTGCAACCTTACGTTACTTTTTCTCCTACGTTCTTTTCTTTCCAGCACCTACCTCGTAGCTTCTGCCCAGCCCTAGCAACCTAGGGTTTTGGCTCATCTTTGCCGTTTTGCATTGAAAAACGGTCGGTTTACCTCCACGAAAGTGAGGAATCAGTGCTGCTGCGCGGATCAATTTCTCGCAGCAACAAAAGGCTAGTTGAATACTGATGCATGATGTGTTGTGCTCAACAATGGATTAGTTTAATGACTAGTTGAATGCTGATTAGTTTAATGGCTAGTTGATTATCGCTGTTTGCTACATCTGCATGAGTATAGTAGTTTAGTTGCTGTCACGGCAACCCTTTCATCTGTCTAGTACCCTTTTGTCTATCTACTAAGTACTTTATTGTTTGCTGGCTTGCTGCCATGGCAGCCCTTTTAACCGTTGCTAATGTACCTTAATTTCCTTTGTGTTTGGTTGTTTGCTGCAGGCAGTAGAAGTGTAGCAGCAGCACCATGGCTGCAAATGCAGCACCTGGTGAGGAACCTGTTTATGATCCAATGAAAGATCCAACAAGGAGGCCACAACGGTCAAATGATCCGGGTTGGAACTATGGATATTGGCACAAGCCTCCCAAAAGGGATAATGTTGTGTGCAATCTTCAAACCTTCGAGGCCGCAATCTGCATAGGACAGCAACTACACTTCGTAGGGGCCAGACAAATGTCCGTGTGCAACACTACGCACGCGAGAGACCTACCTACAATTCCTGAAGAAGATGAGGCAGAGGAGGACTTGGAGCAAGAGCAACACTCAAGTATGCCCAATGCGGAGGAGGATTCAGACTACGTTGAGGATGATGATGATGTGAGCAATGACGATCAAGATCCAACTAATGTTGACCAAGATGATGAAGACAGCACCAATGCCACCATGGATGAGTTTGATGATGATGACTTTTGATTGAGACTTTGAGAGTGGAGAGACATGAGAGAGATGAGCTGGCCACCTTTATCCCTTTTGCTATGCTGGAATTATTTATTATTCTGTTTGTCTTATGTGGACCTTTGTTATGTGGACTACATAATAAACATAAGGGCAAAAGAAGTGCTAAATGCAACAGGAAATGCCACCAGGTTGATCTATCTCGTAATGTACAAGGAATCCATATTTTATCCAATTGAAGAACAAGGAGATTTACAAACAAGAGATGCCCAAATAGCACAATATAGAGCGCTGGCTGCATGGCTGTGTATTAACAAAAAAAATTAACAGTTTTACCTTTTACCCTTGCCACTTTCCCCTGGAGTCCTAGAACCTGCGTCTTTGGCCTCACTATCTTTCTTCTTTAGTTGCAGATGTCTGATTAAGATATTTGTCGTATCCGTCTCGATCACTTGTCCCTCTAAAATATCAGAGATCGACTAGTCAAATGAATAGACAAAGGAAAAGGCATAAGCATCATAGATTAAAGGTTATTGGTGTGACTATAGCAAATTGCAAATATAGAACCATGCAAACCTTAACATAGATCATAGATTACCAACCAGCTAGAAGGTAGGCTGGCCCCAAGCCCCCGATAAACCAGACAACAGTTCTGCTAGATGGTAGGCTACAATAAATTTCAGCCCCATTGGAGCGGACGAATGGAGGCCAATGCCATGTCAAGATCGAGAGGGATGTCTTCTTTGCCTCAACATCCATGATTCTCGGTGACAGGAAGACTGCCTTATTTTTGGATGATGGATGGCAGGCCATTGTTCATATTCTTGACGAACCTATCGCTGAGAGCCGTCAGCGGCACTGTAGAGCAGGATCTTATCGGTTGATCATGGGTTGTAGACACCACCAGAGTTCTTAATGTCATAGGCCGTTTCATTGACTCAAGATCTCCAGACCGAGAAGCAGCCATGGAACGCTGCAGTTGCTGCCTCCGAGTTCTGCTGCGATTCGTTCTTGTTCTTCTCAGTTTCCCAATTTGGACAACAAGAGCTTGTAGGACTACCCGTGGATGTTATCCCTGTTTTTAACTCTGCGCTCACATTTATCGTATATACCTTCGAATCTCTAGTGGTCTGCAACGAGCGAGTGTGGCCGCAGTTAATTAAAGTAAGAAGAGCTATTGCCGGACGGACAGACAAGTCAATTAATTAACCATCATACATTTCACGCACGTAATTTCGCTTGCTCTTGCTGCGTACAATACACCTCATTTTTTATTGTCTTCCCTTTGAATCAACAAGAGACGTGTAGCTGAGGGAAAAGATCCAAAATAATTTGTGATTTATCCGTATTTAGAATCGGCAACCTGACTTTTCATGGAGCTCCAAGTAATAGTAAGAAAAAAATCTGAACTTTAGCAACAAAAGCTCCACAAGTTCACAAGCATTATGCAGAACAACTGTTTTTAGCCGGTAAGCTTGATGAAAGCAGTACTACTTTTTCTCCCAAAAGGAAAAAAGACAGTACCTTCTTCGCTTTAGTGCTATTTCAACTTCTATAAATTTATCCATGTGTTGAAAACAAAATTTATTACTTATGATATGCACATATGGAAACACAATAGCGAATGGAAAAGAGCATAATTTGTCATATAATATTATGACTATAGAAAAGCTTGGCATACAGCATGGTGAATAAAGTGTAAAAGTTGAGAGACCCTTACAACTTATTATTCTACCAGGCTTCGGGTTTGCTTGTTTGTCAATCTATACCGACCAGTGTAAGCTTTGTTTCTACTTCTTTCTGGTCAGATTGCATATGAAGTAGAACTACGAAAGTTGATTTTTTTTTTGAATGATCTAAGAACTATGTACGAAGGGGAGCCTTGGCAGTGGTAAAGCTGTTGCCTTGTGACCAAGATGCCACATGGATTGTTGGCGGGCTATTAATGAGCACACGAAATGGGCTACATACAACGAGTGGCTCGAGCAATCGAAGGAAAGAAAGATCCCAGAATCAGGGGAGATGGGAAGGCATGTGTCCACTCCTGAGGGCGTCGAAGATATCCCACGCCCACCTGGAATAAAAATGTCAAGGCAAAACGTAATGGCAAAGGTAAGTCAAAGGAGGTTGCAGGTGATATTGAGTTGCTTAAGAAGTTAATAGCCACTCAGGAGGAAGTTAAGAAAACTCGTAGGGATATGAAAGAAATGCAGCAATGTTCCTCGAGTGAGTAGCTTGAGACAGCAAGGCTCTCGGCAGAAAAAGCACGGCTCTCAGCCCTTGCAGCAAAGGACAACATTGAGGCTAAGAAGCAAGAAAAGGGGGCCGAAATGATGAGAGCTTATAGAGCGCTCCTTGTGCAGGATACGGAAGGGATGCCAGATGAAATGAAGGATGAGCTTGTGAAGATCGGGACATTGCAAGGTAGCATGGGATATGGTCTATCGGCCTGTTGAATGCAGTGGACTTGTGATTCACAACCTCCGCCTGCTTAATGCAGCGCTTAGGGTTCGATGGTTATGGCAGGCCCGTGTAGTGCCTCTAGGCCATGGCAGGGGCTGAGTATCCCTGTATTGCCAGAAGCAGCATGTGTTTTCCATGCTTCTACCGTTTGCTCGGTAGGGAATGGGTGCACTGCCGTTTTCTGGTCCGACAGATAGCTAGAAGGAGCCTCTCCGAGGGATTTGGCCCTGGATCTCGCTGATGCAATATCGAATGGCAGACGCCAACTTTCGGTTCGAGATGGGCTCAGAGCGCATGGATAAGTGATATAAAGGGTGAATTCTCAGCTTCGATGATCTTCCAATTCTGCCACCTATGGGTAGAACGCCTGCGCCATTCGATGTCCGAGGCCCCGGGCAGCTTCCGCTGATCTGGACTGATTCCGGAACATACACAGCTATGACTGCGTACAAGGCCTTCTTCGCTGCCAATTCAAGATTGCTGGGAGCGGAACAACTGTGACACCTGTCTGCGCCACTACGCGTAAAATCCTTTGGCTGGCTTGAGCTCAATCGATGCTGGACAGCTGATCGACTCCAGGACAGAGGGCTCCCCCATCAGCCAGCTTGCACGTTGTGCAACCAAGATCCGGACTCGCTCAACCATATATACTCATGCAATGCCCTTTCTCTATGGTAGTCTGGTTCCAAGTATCTCAGGCTCTTGGAATGGCTATCCCTTGCACGCAGGCCAACTCGGCCCTGGTGTAATAGTGGGAGCAGGTGCGTGACGGTTGGATTGGCTATCCCTTGCATGCAGGCCAACTCGACCCTGGTGTAATAGTGGGAGCAGGTGCGTGACGGATATCCCACGAAGAAGAGCAAGGAAATAAACGCGCTTGCCACCCTGGTAATGTTCTCCCTATGGAAAGAGCGGAATAGCCGCACTTTCGAGAAGATGCCCTCGGTGGTCTCTAGAATCATGGCAGAATGGAAGCTCTGGATACTTGCATGGAAACAAAAGAAGCAAAGTAGGCAGAGGATTGAGGATGGTGAAACATTATCCATGTCGGTGCGGTGGTGGTGGATTGTGGTCAAGCTTCACTTGATGTACCCCCAGCGCCGTTTTGAACTTTGGTCTGAAGACCTAGTAGAAGCTATCTATATTTACATACTTCAGATTACATGCTATGTTATGTATTTTCTTGAATTGTTCAAGTTTGCTGTTGAAAGAATATATGGTTGCTAATACAAAAGATTGATGTGGTATGTGCTAAACAAGCAGTACTCCTTGTGATGTGCTAGCATCCAGTGCAATAGTTTGTATTTCACTTGGTCTATCGTACTACTCTGCATGTGTGGAAGTAATCCAGCTCTTCCTCTGGTGCTGGTCAAGATTACATGGAAAAAAGTGCTAGTCAAGATTACATGGAAAAAAGTAATTTGTATTTTCACTTGGTCTGTTATACTATCTGGGATGTGTGGAACTAATTCACCTCTTCCGCTGGTGCAAGTCAAGATTTCCATAGAGAAAAACCTGGATCACGTAGCTCACCTCATGAACTAATTCATATCGGTACCTAATTCTGTTGCACATAAAGTCAGTGCCCACACTGACATCTTCTTACCTCTTCCATGAACATCTTCCCAGTTTGTTATTTGGCTGCACCTCCAAAGTGCCTTCGTAGCTGCGTTGTATAGATCGGCACAGCACCTATTGGGATTCTTGATAACAAGTTGTAAGTCATTGCGTTATTTATCATGAATAGAGCTACTTCATACATGACACGTCAATGCCATTGATTTTTTGTTCTTGATTAATAGTTAGTCGATTTGGATAATTAATAGATGTGCCATTTTTACTGTATTATATAATAGTATAAATTACATATTCATGTACCGTGTAAATATACTGCTAATTTTCATACTTTTCAACCTTTACAGCAAGATCTAAGTACCCACCTAATACCATAGAGAAAAGTAAAAACAATTTTCTTTAAGGCCGACATAGACATTGTGTTTCCAGCAAATGGATAATTTTACGCGACCAGTAAGCAAGACCAATAATACTACTACACGATATTATGCTAGTATGGAGTAAAAAATGCCGCAGCTAGTACTTTCAGCATTATGCACACCAATATTTGTCTGGTATATTTTCTTAACGCGAGTACTATGTAAAGGAATTAAAGGGACAAAATTTGACATTACTAAATTTTGAAAATTCACCAAAGAACTAGCCATGGACAGGGGTGCATGGAAACTTGCTATCCATGTGCCAGAACCATGAGTTGGTCGCGAGATCTTATGGGTTTCACCTCTAGCCTACCCCAACTTGTTTAGAACTAAAGGCTTTGTTGTTGTTGTTGCTGTTGTTGTTGTTGTTGTTACTAAATTTCGAAAATCATGTAGGACCTCAGCGACACGACATGTCATATCAATCAATGATATCGTCTTCCATTAACGGGGATGATAACTTGACCAATTGTGACCGAATCGATGGTATCAACACTTGGGAAGTCTTCATCGTGGAGCGAGAAATATTTGACTGGGTCATTTAGGTTGATCACCAGGCTCGAGGAACGAAATGTTGTGTAATCTCTCCGTCGAAGTGGTGGAAGAAGGTACATACATAGGATTCGTGAAATAGCCCATCAGAACCTCTTGCACTATTACTTCTCCGAAAATCCAATCCAATGTACACAGATGAGATGTTCTGCAGAAGATTTCGTATGAGAAGGCCTTTGTTCTTGAGAATTGTGAATGCGCTCAGTGAGTGGGATCCATATTTTACTCATAAGACACATGCCACCAACGACCAGGGCTCTCACCACTACAGAAGTGTACGGTAGCAATCCACATGTTAGCATATGGCACCTCTGCTGACCAACTTGATGAGGTACTAATGCTAGCTGCAAGCACTAGCTTAGTGTATGGGGAAGTTTGCACAAGGGGTGATTGACATGTTTGGCGAAGAGTATTTGAGGCTCCAGAGATGTGATGAAGTGAAGCGTTTGCTTCAAATTGGCGAATCTCACAGATTCCCTGCCATGTTAAGGAGCATCGACTGTACGCATTGGCCATGGGAGAAATGCCTTCATGCATGGAGAGGACAATTTACCCGCGGTGATCACGGTGTTCCTACTATGATCCTTGAAGCGGTTGCTTCTCACGACCTTTGTATATGGCATGCTTATTTCGGTGTGGTTGGCTCAAACAATGATATTAACGTGCTTAACAAGTCACCTTTGTTCATCTAAGAGTTGAAAGGAGAGACTCCACGGGTAGAGTTCACCGTCAATGGAGTGCAATATGATAGAGGGTACTACCTTGCAGATGTAATATATCCAAAATGGGTTGTATTCGTGAAGACTATACTGCTGCCTCAGATAGAGATTGACAGATTGTTTACCCGACATCAAGAAGGGGCAAGGAAAGAAGTTGAAAGGGCATTTGGTGTATTGCAATCTCGTTTTAACATCGTGCAACGTCCAGCACGCCTGTGGAAGCGTTCTTTTGTCGGTAAAATCATGGAAGCTTGTTGCATTCTTCATAACATGATTGTTGAAGATGAGGGAGAAATGGTTCACATCACTTTGGACTTGGACAGAAATCCTAGAGCATCTTTCACTTCACCGAAGGATGTCAATCGTGGCCCCAACATCTGCTTTGCAGATGTACTACAAACGAATTCATCTATTCATGCTAGGCCAACACATCAGAAACTCAAACAAGATTTGGTCGAGCATGTTTGGCAAAAGTCTGGTAACAAGTGGATAATTATAACTAGTTTGAATAATCCTTTATATATTTATTTTTTACATTAAAGATTCCCATATGTAATAATTTTGTAACGATTCAAACTTATATATTATTTTTGTTACATTTTATATAGTTCACGTACACATGCTTCCAAGGACAAAGGCCATGCATAAACACATGAATCACTATTTTCGTAGTAGCATGTGTACTTTTTTTGTGCGTTGTGTACTAATATGTTTGATTAGGCAAGTGTGATCAGGTCATATGCAAAACACACGTCAGACCCCAAAAGATATCATTTCAGTTGATTAGTGTTATTTACAGGTCGTTTGAGTATCACAGCCAACCAAACAGTCACCCTGCTGTACGTGTTGTCTACACTGCAATCTACAGGTGGCGTGGACGCAGGCTACAGACGGCAGCCGTCTGAACTCTGAACCAATGCACATTCCGTAAACACGCTCACAGCAGCCACTGCCAAAAAAAAAAGAACACGCTCGCAGCGGACATTTCAAACAAACAAAACTTTCATCGAATGCACACTGAAGCAAGAAGAGACCAGCAAACCCTAGAGCCAAAATTCTAATTTCACAGAAGTTGCTGAACCCTACATACAGCTTCTAATCCATAAAGTTCCCTCATAACCTTCACCATTAACCTGAATTAAAAGTAAAATTTAACATAAAACGACCAGATCGAAATGGATAATTGCAAGGTCTTACTGACCTGGAGGATTTGTGTCGTGCTCGCAGACATAAACCCTGAGGCCTCCCTGCGCAGATCATAGCAGAAAGATGGTCTCAGGAGCCTCTCACAACGAGAATCGAGACGTCGAGGGAACATAATCATCCGCGGGTTTTGGTTTTGTGGTGGGGATGGGGGGGGGGGGGGCGTACCAGATTGGAAGAGATGGAACTTGAGGAGAAGTTTCCTCGCGATGGCAAGCCGGTGAGGAATTTCGCCGCTCCGCGCTCTCTTGGGTTATGGGGCAACGGTGTTTTCCGGCCGCCGCCGCCGCCGCTGGAACCCTCGGCTGCCATGGAGTTCTCTCCTTTTTCTCACTCTTTCCTAATTCGGAAAAGGGAGCGAACGACGTTCGTTAATTTATGTCGCCAACGTGAGCGACTCCAGATCTTCGCCCAAAATTATTTAGAACTTACATGATGCAAATTTGGAGATGTAAAATAATTATTGTATAATCTTTCCCTAATAATAATAAAGCACGGATTGATTTGTCGGGTTCACCGTCACAATACGCTTCTTCCGATAAATTTACGCTTTCAGTTTTTTTTAACACGTCCATATTTTTTCCAAAATCCAAATCCAAGGTGGTACTAATCTATCTATATATATCATAATTTTTTCTGCAAGTTATTATAGTCACGTATGCCCGTCCTTTCACGTTCTTTCGGACTATTACACCGGCCTATATATGTTTGCAGTCAACCAGTCCACATTTTCTTAGTTGGTTGATCCATTAAGAGGACGTAGTGTGTACGGCACCACTGTCGCTGTTGTCGGATTTCGGGTTCCGGCAGACCCTTGAGGTTCGAACACTGGGGTGCGCGCGGAGATCTCTCCCCTACCGATCTACGTCAGATCTTCTCGTGCGAACTAAGATGAAAACGATGAACAATACAAGGTACGCGAGATTTATACTAGTTCGGGCCACCGTTGTGGTGTAATACCCTACTTCAGTGTATGGTGTGGTGGGTTGCCTCTGGGGCTGATAATGAACAGTACAAAGGAAGAACAGCCTCGCGAGAGGTGTTCTTGGGCTGATGCGATGAACTGCTTGGGTCAGTTCAGTCGCCTCTCTCTCTATCTCTCTGCTTAGGCTCTATCAGATTTCTCTATGCCTATGACTCGATGCCAGCTGGATGGATCCCTCCTTTTTCATACTCTGCGGTGGCTAGCTCTATTTATAGAGGCCCTGGGCCTCTCCCCAAAATAATTGAGCGGGAAGGGCGCCATCAATTGGCCATTTTGAAAGGGAACATCTAGTACAAGTTATCCTGACCAAAGGCGGTCTTCGGCTGCCAAAAGCTCCGGTGGTGACGCCGTCTTGGGCTCCACGGTGACCTCCGTCCGGCCGTCCGGCTGGTCTTGGTCTCGTTGCACTGGAATGGTAACCTTTGACTGATACCTTGGTTTGTGCTTGCCCCCTTTGCACCAAAGGGGAAACAAGGACTCTGCACAGGCCGGCGCCCGCCTGGCCTTGATCGTCATGGCTTGCGTCACTGGATCCTCGCGAGGTACCCTTGCATTGATCTCTCCGCCTCCTCGCTAGCCCTGCCTGATGAGGACGTACTTGAGGAAGCTCCCTGTCGTCCGCCCCGCGAGGCTTGGCCCCTCGCGAGGGTCTTGAGCTTGTGTTGATGGAGATGGGCCTCGCTGGGCCCCCACTTGAGCCACGCCGCAGGCCGCAGGCAGGCAAGTCTGGGGACCCCCGTTCCCAGAACGCCGACAACTGTCGCCGTGTACGTTTTGGACATAATCATCGTACAAGAACTATTCCAACACGAAGTCATGAGTGCCCCGACCCGGATTTCACACAGAATTTCATTGTTAAAAGATGAAAGGCTCGACCGGAAATCCAGCTAAATTGCGCCTCTCGTCGGCCCCGCTGTTCCACGCACAGTCGTAAGCACTCCCTCCACGCATTCCACGAGCCACGCACCAAGCGCCATCGTGGACGACTCGAGCGACCGGCCACCGACCACCACGTTCAATCTGCAGCCCAACCCGCCACCAAACGCACGCCGCCGTCCCGATCTCCTCCGTCATCTCTCTTCCCCGACGCCACGAGCTCGACTCGCAAATGCCATGACGCCCGCTGCCTACCTTCGCTTGCCCGCGCGTCGCGAAAGAAGACCATGCATGGCATGCACCATGAACCGAGTCGGCATGCCGCCGGGACCAAGCCCGCGAAGGGAGCCAGCATGTTTGTTGCGAAGAACGATGGCGCCGCGCCGGGGAACGACGGAGCTCGGGTTGGAGATCCGGGTGGTAGAAGTCGGAGAGGACCAGCCATGGCCGCCAGTGACAAGGAGCTTTCCGCGTCGGCGAAGGGGCGTGATCGGGGAAGCCCACCGCCCAGATCACTAGGCCATGCCGTCGCCGCCGGCTATCTCCACAATGAAACCACCCCGCCTCGATTCCCAGCTTGCAGGCATGTGCAGATGTGCCCAGCCACGGGCAGAACAATCACGCGACAGCACAATTAACTTCCCATGTAGCCGAGCCATCCACACCGCGTCATCTTCCTTGGCGACGATTATACTGGCTTCTCGGTTTCTTTTGTACGTGTTTGTCATAACCGTGTGCAGTTTTGAATGTGGCTCATGTACGTGCGTGCGCGTGCTAAGTTGCTAATATGCTCGGCGGCATTCCGCAGAGACCGCAGGCCATCTACACGGCGGCCGTCATCTTGCCAGAGCAGCGGCGGCTGCTCTCCTTGCCCTGTCTCTACCTTCTCCGGTCTTGCAGTACGAGGAAGCATCCAGGCACCGTGGTACGTGTGTGACTATGCTAATAGCTATGTCTATACCAAATTCATGTATTACACAGGATAACTCCAGTTCCTTTGTCTCTTTTCTTTAATTTTTCTGTAGTTTATTTTGCATTTCTGGACATCAATGAAAAAAAATCAATGACTCCATCTATAAACTCCTGACAAACCGACCCTTTAATTTATTTTTTCTCAGTTAATTTTTGTTTTTCATCAACATAGCAATGGTTCCACCCAAATCCTTCTAAGAAAGCAGTCCGTTTAATTTCATTCTAATGTTTTAATTCTTCTTTAGGTCAGCAAAGGAGACTCCCGCAAAAAAAAAGGAGACTCCTGCAAAAAAGAAAAAAAACAAAGAGTCCACACAAAAAAATCGAGGAAAAAAATTGTGTCCACACAAATTTCACTTGGAAACCGTGTAAGCTTCCTTTAATTAGTTCATAGCTCAGTTTTCCTCAGTTTGTTATGAACTTCTGTTATTTATGGCATATAGATGAACTAAATGACTAGATTCTGGTGGGCAGGCATAGGATAAAGGCCACAGTGTAGAAGTTGCACCATGATCGATATGCTCAGTTCCACTTCCAGGCTTAAATTTAGCTTTTATGTAGCATGGTAAATTATGGTCACTATATTTATGTCTATATCCTCAAAATTGTGATATTTCTTCTGGTTTTCAAAACTACATGAACTAGGATTATATTCTGGTACTGTTGGAAGTGGAAAGATATAAACCAAGTATAAGAAATCCGAAGTAAAGAGAGATCCAATGAATTGAAAGATATTGGAGTTAATGGCGATTATTGTGTATTGGTACATAATGATCTATTCAGACAATCTTCGGCCCAGTAACCGAATCCTTGGCACCACAGCTCTCCACGCAAATGGATACGTCAGGTAATTCTTTCCAATAACATTCTTCTATTAAAGGGAGGGATGCCTTTTCTCAATAGTGATTGAAACAGTCCCTGAAGTTAAAGGAAACTGCTCACCATACCATCGATAAGTAGAAAAAAACATCGATCCTCCCATACTCCACTTGGCATGCCGCTGCCCGAGGTAGCTTATTTTTTTTATAGTTACAAAATGTTTTTTGAGTCATAAATAATTTTGTATCCGTTGCAACGCACGGGCCCTTTTACTAGTCTATATCTATACCTACTAATAAAAGGGTTATTTCTTCTTAGAGCATCTCCAGTCGTTCGGCCCCCAGGACGTCGAAAAAGAGCCGTCTAGGGCCGAACCGGCGTTTACTTTCGGCGTGGAAGCGATTGCGTTCTCAGTCGACGCCCCCAGGTCGCCCCCAAATCGGCGCAAACTCGGCGATTTGATTCAAATTTGTACAAACACGATACAAACTCGGCGATTTCATTCAAATTTATACCCAAAAAACAGAAAACAAACTACGCCGCCGCCGCCCGCCCGCCTTCTACATGCCGAGGAGCCTGTAGAACCAGGTGTAGTCGCCGTCGTTGTCGTCGCCGCCGCCGCCCTGCGTCTCGCCGGAGCCGCCGCCATCCCTGTTGCACCCCTGACCGCCGACGCACGGGGGTTGGACGGCCCGGGCGCACCTTCGAGGCCGTCCTCGGCCACATCGAGACCGGCAACACGCCGCGCCTCGAGTACCCGGCGCCCGTGTCCTTCTCTCGCCGATGCGGTAGTTCCTGGGCGCCGCGGCGAATGTAGGCGGCGGCCTCCTCGTCGTCGGGCTCCTGTTCGCTCTCCTCCGGGTCACCGGCGCTCCGCCCCGTCAAGCCGGATCCGCATGAGACGCCGCTTGGTCACCGCGGCGCCCTCGTCATCAACGAGGGCTGCCGCCCCTCCCCTCGTTCCCTCCGCCTTGTCCGACCGAAGACCTGGCCAGGGTTGCTCCCTGTCAAGGAGCACACGGAGATGGCCGCTGTCGATGAGACCGCCCTCAAGTGGGCAAAGGCGGACTACGTCCGCGAGAAGGTGAAGAGTCAGTGCCGGGCCTACGAGGAGATCAAGGCCCGGCACCGCGGACGCGACGAGGGCGGGGTCATCGTCCTCGACAGCGATGGGGGGGGGGTCCGTACCAGATTGGAAGAGATGGAACTTGAGGAGAAGTTTCCTCGCGATGGCAAGCCAGTGAGGAATTTCGCCGCTCCGCACTCTCTTGGGTTATGGGGCAACGGTGTTTTCTGGCCGCCGCCGCTGGAACCCTCGGCTGCCATGGAGTTCTCTCATTTTTCTCACTCTTTCCTAATTCGAAAAAGGGAGTGAATGACGTTCGTTAATTTATGTCGCCAACGCGAGCGACTCCATCATCCTATCTTCGCCCAAAATTATTTAGAACTTACATCATGCAAATTTGAAGATGTAAAATAGTTGTTGTATAATCTATACCTATACCTACTAATAAAAGGGTTATTGCTTCTTAGAGCATCTCCAGCCGTTCGGCCCCCAGGACGCCGAAAAAGAGTCGTCTGGGGCCAAACCGGCATTTACTTTCGGCGTGGAAGTGATTGCGTTCTCAGTCGACGCCCCCAAGTCGCCCCCAAATCGGCGCAAACTCGGCGATTTGATTAAAATTTGTACAAACACGATACAAACTCGGCGATTTCATTCAAATTTATACCAAAAAAACAGAAAACAAACTACGCCGCCGCCGCCCGCCCGCCTTCTACATGCCGAGGAGCCTATAGAACCAGGTGTAGTCGCCGCCGCCGCCCTGTGTCTCACCGGAGTCGCCGCCGTCCCTGCTGCACCCCTGACCAGGGTCGCCGATGCGCGGGGGGTTGGACGGCCCGGGCGCGTCTTCGTCGTCGCTCTCGAGGACGACGACCCCGCCCTCGTCGCGTCCGCAGCAACGGGCCTTGATCTCCTTGTAGGCCCGACACTGGCGCTTCACCTGCTCGCGGACGTAGTCCGCCTTTGCCCACTTGAAGGTGGTCTCATCGGCGATGGCCATCTCCGCGTGCTCCTTGACGGGGAGCAACCCCGTCTCGTTCTTCGGTCGGACAGGGCGGAGGGAACGAGGGGAGGGGCGGCCGCCCTCGTTGATGACGAGGGCGCCGCGGCGGGTGCGGCGACCAAGCGGCGTCTCATGCAGCTCCGGCTTCACGGGGTGGAGCGCCGGCGACCCGGAGGAGAGCGAACCAGAGCCCGACGACGAGGAGGCCGCCGCCTACATTCGTCGCGGCGTCCAGGAACTACCGCGGCGGCGAGAGAAGGGCGGGGGCGCCGGTACTCGAGGCGTGGCATGTTGCCGGTCTCGATGTGGTCGAGGACGGCCTCGAAGGTGCGGCCGGGCATGCCCCACCATTCGAGTCGTCCGTCGGTGTTGAGGCGGCCACGAGGGATGGTGCTGTTGTGAAGGAAATGTGCCCTAGAGGCAATAATAAAGTAGTTATTTATATTTCCTTATATCATGATAAATGCTTATTATTCATGCTAGAATTGTATTAACCAGAAACTTAGTACATGTATGAATACATAGACAAACAGAGTGTCACTAGTATGCCTCTACTTGACTAGCTCGTTAATCAACGATGGTTAAGTTTCCTAGCCATTGACATGAGTTGTCATTTGATGAACGAGACCACATCATTAGAGAATGATGTGATTGACTTAACCCATCCGTTAGATTAGCACTATGATCGTTTAGTTTATTGCTATTGCTTTCTTCATGACTTATACATGTTCCTATGACTATGAAATTATGCAACTCCCAAATACCGGAGGTACACTTAATGTGCTATCAAATGTCACAACGTAACTGGGTGGTTATAAAGATGCTCTACAGGTGTCTCCAATGGTGCTTGTTGAGTTGGCATAGATCGAGATTAGGATTTGTCACTCCAATTGTCGGAGAGGTATCTCTAGGCCCTCTCCTAATGCACATCACTATAAGCCTTGCAAGCTATGTGACTAATGAGTTAGTTACGGGATGATGCATTATAGAACGAGTAAAGAGACTTGCCGGTAACAAGATTGAACTAGGTATGATGACCGACGGTCGAATCTCGGGCAAGTAACATACCGATGACAAAGGGAACAACTTATGTTGTTATGCGGTTTGACAGATAAAGATTTTCGTAGAATATGTAGGAGCCAGTATGAGCATCCAGGTTCCGCTATTGGTTATTGATCGGAAATGAGTCTCGGTCATGTCTACATAGTTCTTGAACCCATAGGGTCCGCACGCTTAACGTTCGATGATGACCAGTATTATGAGTTTATGTGTTTTGATGTACTGAAGGTAGTTTGGAGTCCTGGATGAGATCACAGACATGATGAGGAGTCTCAAAATGGTCGAGACATAAAGATTGATATATTGGATGACTATATTCGGACACCGGAATGGTTTCCGAGGTGTATCGGGTATTTACCGGAGTACCGGGGGGGTTATCGGAACCCCCCGGGGGGTTAATTGGCCATCATGGGCCTAAGTGGAAGAGAGGAGGAGGCGGACAGGTGGAGGCGCCCCCCCCAAGGCCAATCTGAATTGGGTGTGGGGGCGTCCCCCCTTTCCTTCTCTCCCTCTTCCTCTTTCCTTCCCCTCCTAGTTGGACTAGGAAAGGGGGGGGGGGACCTACTCCTAGTAGGAGTATGATTCCTCCTGAGGGAGTCCCGGATTAGGGGGTATCCGGACGGCCGGACTATAACCTTTGGCCGGACTGTTGGACTACGAAGGTACAAGATTGAAGACTCCGTCCCGTGTCCGGATGGGACTTTCCTTGACGTGGAAGGCAAGCTTGGCAGTACGGATGTGTAGATCTCCTTCCTTGTAACCGACTCTATGTAACCCTAGCCCCCTCCGGTGTCTATATAAACCGGAGGGTTTAGTCCGTAGGACAACAACAATCATACCATAGGCTAGCTTCTAGGGTTCAGCCTCTCTGATCTCGTGGTAGATCTACTCTTGTACTACCCATATCATCAATATTAATCAAGCAGGAGTAGGGTTTTACCTCAATCGAGAGGGCCCGAACCTGGGTAAAAACATCGTGTCCCTTGTCTCCTGTTATCATCCGCCTAGACGCACAGTTCGGAACCCCCTACCCGAGATCCGCCGGTTTTGACACCGACATTGGTGCTTTCATTGAGAGTTCCACTGTGTCGTCGCCATAAGGAAGGATGTCTTGTCTCGTCTTTAAAGACGGCACTGTTGCTGAAGGAGCTTTGGTTGTCGGCCAAACTCTCCGGCTAGGTGGTTTCCTCATGACCGCCTGTTCGGCTGCTGCGCCAATGATGACTTCTCGGGTCATCGAAAGCAGTCTCCACGTCAACTCGAAATTCGCCGAGCAGTTAGATCCAATGGAGCTCTCTTCCCTAAACGAGCTCTCGGACCGCATCGCCGCCCTGGGAGTCGCCATGGACTATGATCAGATTGGGCTTAAACCCGATCAGAGAAAGATTAATTCTCCCCTGGTCACCCATCACGTTGCAGTGGTGGAGGAACAATGTGGCAACCTCTCCTCTATCTTGAGGACTAACTATGTCCGGATCCCTGGGCCCTCCGAGCCGGATACCCGTTTACGGAAGGACACCACCCAAGCCATGAACCTAGAGTCAGGCAGCGGGCCAGGCTTATCGGACAACATCCCAGAAACCGAACTTCCAAGATTGGAAACTCCTTGGCCCCTGGGTCCCAGATTGGGTGAGGTTTCGGATTCGATTCCACCCACCCACCCAAGCATAAGTGATCTCTCCCACATCAGGCAAGAGCCCCAAGAAACAGTACATCATTATTGGGCCAGATTCCTCCTTGTAATGAACAAGGTCAAGGACTGCCACGAGGAAGACGCAATCTCATTATTCTGCAATAATTGCACGGACAAGGGAATCCTTAACACCACAAGTCACCGTGAAATTACACGCTTTGCCGACTTGGCGGCCATAGTACGAAAGTACTGTGCGATGGAAAGTGCCTGGAAAACCGAAATAAAATTTTGGGACAATCCGGCTCTAAATACAAACCCAGTCCGAAATAAAAGGGTGCATTATCACAAGACACCCAGGTTAACTACCAAAAAGCAAAAACCCTCTACAGGGCATGGAACCGTACTGGAGGGATGGCTCAATGGACCCTGTAAAATTCATAGTACAGAGGGCACCATACCAACACATAGCCTTAGAGCATGTTGGATACTCCGGCAGGTAGCCAAAAGTGGCGAGGATCTTCTTATTCCAGAAGCCACAGAGCACCATCCCAAGGATAACAATACGGTATTAACAGTCTTTGTGACCTTCATCAAATAATAGGAGAAAGCGAACACTCTGCAGCCTTGCCGAAATCCACCACGTGGCAACAATAAATCCATGGAGTGACATGGCTATTACTTTCAACGCCAGTGACGAACCTAAATTGCGAATAGCCCGAGCACCAGCCGCATTGGTCCTCAGTCCAATTGTGGATGGCTTTCGACTCACCAAGGTACTCATGGACGGCGGCAGCGGATTAAACCTCATCTATGAGGAAACCCTTCAAAAAATGGAAATAGACTGGAACTGCATCGAGCGAAGCAGCACAACCTTTAGAGGAATAATCCCTAGTCGGGAAGCACGCTGTACAGGCAAAATCACACTAGATGTGGTGTTCGGCACGCCGGAGAATTACAGGTCCGAAGAGGTTACGTTCCAAGTGGCCCCGTTCAGTAGTGGATACCACGCCCTTCTAGGGCGGGAGGCATTCACGATCTTCCAAGCCATACCCCATTACGGGTACGTGAAGCTCAAAATGCCCGGGCCAACGGAATCATCACTCTTGTTAGTGATCCGGACACAGCACTCCGCGCCAAAAACAAGACAGCTGCACTGGCCCTCGAGGCATTATCCGAAGCCCTAGCGGCCGAGGAACTGACTGCGCTGCGCTCCATGGTGAATAGGGACGATGTGATACTCGATAAGAGATCCAAGTCCACCTCCTTTAAACCAGTGGATGAAATAGTCAAATTCCAAGTCCATCCAACGGACCCTACAAAAATAGCCTCCATCGGGGCACAATTAAACCCCGCCGTAGACGCCGTACTACGAGAGTTCCTGCGCGAGAACTGGGATATTTTCGCCTGGCATCCGTCAGACATGCCAGGAATCCCACGCAGGCTGGCCGAACATAGCCTCAATATTCTAAAGGGATTCAAGCCTGTCAAGCAGACTCTTCGGCGTTTCTCCGAACCTAAGAGACAAGCCATGGGAGAGGAACTAGCCAAGCTATTGGAGGACGGATTCATTAGAGAAATAAAACACCCGGACTGGCTAGCAAACCTGGTGATGGTACCAAAGAAGGACAAATCTTGGTGCCTGTGCATCGATTTCAAGGACCTCAACAAGGATTGCCCAAAGGATCCCTTCCCCCTCCCCCGCATCGATCAAATTATTGATGCTACCGTAGGACACGATTCATTGTGTTTCCTCGACGCATACTCCGGCTACCACCAAATTAAGATGGCAGAGCCCGACCAAGCCATAACGGCATTCATCACACCATACGGCCCCTTCTGCTTCAACACAATGCCCTTTGGGCTCAAAAACGCCGGCGCAACATATCAGCGCATGATTCAGACATGTCTTGCAAACCAGATCGGCAAAACAGTGGAGGCATACGTAGATGATGTGGTCGTCAAAACCAAGCATGTTGACTCTCTAGTAGACGACTTAAGGCTCACATTCGATAACCTCAGAACATATGACATCAAGCTCAACCCGGAAAAATGCGTTTTCGGTGTGCCAGCCGGAAAGCTTCTGGGCTTCATTGTATCCGGCAGAGCAATTGAAGAAAATCCGGCCAAGATCCGAGCCCTGTCACAGTTGGATATCCCAACGGACCTCAAACAAATACATAAATTAACTGGATGTGTGGCGACTCTAAACCGCTTTATCTCCCGCCTGGGAGAAAAGGCATTACCCCTTTACCGCCTCCTACGGCGCACCGAACACTTCGAGTGGACGGATGCCGCCACAGCCGGATTGGAAGAAATAAAGGCCATACTAGCAACCAACCCAATCCTGGCAGCGCCAAACATTGGCGAACCTATGCTGTTATACATTGCGGCAACCCATCAAGTGGTGAGCGCAGTGCTCGTCGTCGAACGAGAAACGGACGGACATAAATTCCCCCTGCAAAAGCCGGTCTACTATGTATCCACTGTCCTTACTCCATGCAAGTCACGGTATCCGCATTATCAAAAGATAGCATACGCGGTATTCATGGCATCCAAGAAACTGCGACACTACTTTCAAGAGTGTTCAATAACAGTAGCCTCAGAAGTACCACTTAATGATATTATAAACAACCGCGAAGCCATGGGCCGGATTGCTAAATGGGCCATTGAGCTCCTCCCGTTTGACATAACTTACAATCCGCGTTGAGCCATTAAGTCGCAAGTATTAGCCGACTTTGTCGCCAAATGGACAGAAGACAAACTCCCTAAAGAGTACGGTGCATATTCCGACGGGATCATGCACTTCGACGGCTCCAAAATGCTGGCTGGTCTGGGGGCTGGCGTCGTTCTGACGTCCCCAACCGGAGATACAGCTCAATACGTACTCCAGATAATGTATACAGACTCCAACAACGCAGTTGAATACGAGGCCCTTTTACATGGTCTCCGGAAGGCAGTATCCATGGGCATTCAACGCCTGGAAGTGCGGGGGGATTCAAACCTCGCAATATACCGAATAAATGGACACTTTGATGCCAAGGATCCAAAAATGGCGGCCTATCGCAACGCCGTCCTTAAGATGTCAGCTCGGTTCGAGGGGCTCGAATTTCACCATGTGGCCCGGGAAAACAATCAGGCTGCAGACGTCCTCGCACGCATCAGCGCAAAACGCGATGCGGTCCCCCCAAACATCTTTTTGGAGAGGTTGTTTAAGCCATCCGTGGTATGGGAAGGAGACACCAGTAATAATAGCTCGGACACAGCCACAACGCCCGATACCGAACACTCTGACATAATCAGAGGCTCTGCCGCCGAAATAACACCTTCAGCCCACGTAATAATGGCCATCATCGCCCCGTGGACAGAACCACTCCTGGCCTACTTAACCAGGCAGAAACTCCCCGAGGACCAAAATGAGGCACGCTGCATAGTGCGACGATCTAAAGCCTATAGGGTCCATGAAGGAGAGCTTTATAAGAAAAACACCACCGGAGTCCTTCAAAGGTGCATCTCCGAAGAGGAAGGGCTGAAGCTTCTGGCAGAAATTCATGCCGGACTTGGCGGCCACCATGCCGCAGCCCGGGCCCTTGTAAGCAAGGCCTTCAGTACAGGTTTTTACTGGCCTACAGCCCGGGCAGATGCACAGGACCTGGTCCAACGTTGTGTTGGTTGTCAGCTCTTTGCAAACCAAAGCCATATGCCACCCACCGCCCTCCACACAATCCCCATTACCCGGCCCTTTGTGGTCTGGGGGCTTGACATGGTTGGACCTCTTAAAGGAGGAACCCACAAGAAAAAATACTTGCTGGTCATGGTGGATAAATTCACCAAATGGATAGAAGCCAAACCTGTTAAAACGGCCGAATCCGGACCGGTGATAGACTTCATATCCGGGGTTGTACACCATTATGGCGTCCCCTACAGCATCATCACCGATAACGGCACGAACTTCACTGCCGATGAGGTAAAACTCTGGTGCAAAAACATGGGCATTAAGCTCGATTATGCTTCCGTCTATCACCCACAAACTAACGGTCAGGTCGAGCAAGCAAATGGTCTTATCATGAGCGGCATCAAATCCAGATTAGTGCGGTCCCTAAAGGAATCTAACACGCACTCGGTAGAGGAGCTCGACTCCATACTCTGGGGGCTGCGGACCACACCGAATCGTACTACCGGATGCACACCCTTTTTATGTGTACGGCGCAAAGGCGGTCCTACCCTGCGACATAATTCATGACTCACCTCGAGTGCGCATGTACGAAGAAAGAGAAGCCGAGCTCGATCGGCAGGACAATCTAGACACCCCGGAGGAGGAGCGCGACGTGGCAAAAGCCCGTTCCGCATTCTATCAGCAACAGGCTCAAAGATACCAAAGCAGAGAAGTACGGGCCAAAACTTATAATGTTGGTGAACTAGTTCTACGCCTGCCGGAGAAGAAAAAGACCAAACTTGAGCCCAAATGGGAGGGTCCATTCATCATTGACCAAGTTCTGACCGGCGGAGTGTACCGTCTGCGGGATGCATCTGATAATCAGCTTGAGCCGAACCCATGGAACGCAACAAGGCTCCGAAGATTCTATGCTTAGCGCCGGACTCTGTGTTCGTCTCCTTCCACTGTCCATTTTTTATACATATTATTATTTGTCCTTTATTTCTCTCCTTATCCTCCTATTTTTCACAACGCCTTCAAAGGCTAACTTGTGCCTTGCTCGCACACCTTTGGCGCGCTAGCCGCGCTAATTATACCCGAGGGCTTCTTTCATAGAAGCTTACTTATTTATCTGGGCTTCCTGCCCAGCACATGTGTCATCCTTCCGCATGTACCTTTTCTTCGCCATTATATGCATCGATATGACTTAAGTTTTGGCCAAGCTGGGTTGCCTGGCTCTTGTATTTATGCCCTACGTTCCCGTTAATTCGGCTAGGGCATAAGGGGAGCACCTCTGCGATAGTTACTGCCGGGTCAGCCGGATGTGTACCTCAGACTGGGTGAAGCCGAAAGCTAGCGTTCTTAAGGGAATATTTGGTCGGTGAACAAAAGATGATTCTTCACTTATTTATTTTTCATATGTTCCCCCAGATGATTTTTTCTCTTTGCAACTCTTTTCGCAGTCCGGACATGCACTTTAGGGCATGCGTACCCAGGGAAAGGAACCCCTAACGAAACTATTCTCCCTGGAAGATGTTTCTTCCTAACCATGTAATATAACATAACTAGTTGGGCACTTGTCTGTTCAAGCACTAATGACCCCTACGCCTGGTTTCCACGCATGCCCCGGTCCTTACATAACCGTGAGGGTATTCGGATACACTTCGGACTATCGGATCCAGAGGTTGAAGCTGTTGGGGAACGTAGTAATTTCAAAAAATTTCCTACGCACACGCAAGATCATGGTGATGCATAGCAACGAGAGGGGAGAGTGTTGTCTACGTACCCTCGTAGACCGAAGCGGAAGCGTTGACGCAACATAGAGGAAGTATTCGTACGTCTTCCCGGTCCAACCAATCCAAGCACCGTTACTCCGGCACCTCCGAGTTCTTGACACACGTACAGCTCGATGATGCACCCCGGGCTCCGATCCAGCAAAGCTTCGGGGAAAAGTTCCGTCAGCACGACGGCGTGGTGACGATCTTGATGTTCAACCGTCGCAGGGCTTCTCCTAAGCACCGCTACAATATGACCGAGGTGTAATATCGTGGAGGGGGGCACCGCACACGGCTAAGGAATGATCACGAAGATCAACTTGTGTGTCTATGGGGTGCCCCCTGCCCCCGTATATAAAGGAGCAAGGAGGGAGGAGGCCGGCCCTAGGAGGGGGGCGCGCCAAGGGGAGTCCTATTCCCACCGGGAGTAGGACTCCTTCTTTCCTAGTCCAACTAGGAGAAGGGGGGAAAGGAGGGAAGTGGAGAAGGAAGGGAGAGGGGGGCCGCGCCCCAAACCCCTTGTCCAATTCGGACTGGGCTTGGGAGGGGCGCGCGCCACCTCCTCGCTCCTTCCCACTAAAGCCCATTAAGGCCCAATACTCTTCCCCGTATTCCCGTAACTCCCCGGTACCTCCGAAAATACCCGAATCACTCGGAACCTTTCCGATATACGAATATAGTCGTCCAATATATTGATTTTTACATCTCGACCATTTCGATACTCCTCGTCATGTCCCCGATCTCATCCGGGACTTCGAACTCCTTCGGTACATCAAAACTCATAAACTCATAATATAACTGTCTTCGAAACCTTAAGCGTGCGGACCCTACGGTTCGAGAACAATGTAGACATGACCGAGACACGTCTCCGGTCAACAACCAATAGCAGAACCTGGATGCTCATATTGGCTCCCACATATTCTACGAAGATCTTTTATCGGTCAGACCGCATAACAACATACATTGTTCCCTTTGTCATCGGTATGTTACTTGCCCGAGATTCGATCGTCGGTATCTCAATACCTAGTTCAATCTCGTTACCGGCAAGTCTCTTTACTCGTTCCGTAATACATCATCCCACAACTAACTCATTAGTTGCAATGCTTGCAAGGCTTAAGTGATGTGCATTACCGAGAGGGCCCAGAGATACCTCTCCGACAATCGGAGTGACAAATCCTAACCTCAAAATACGCCAACCCAACATCTACCTTCGGAGACACCTGTAGAGCTCCTTTATAATCACCCAGTTACGTTGTGACGTTTGGTAGCACACAAAGTGTTCCTCCGGCAAACGGGAGTTGCATAATCTCATAGTCATAGGAACATGTATAAGTCATGAAGAAAGCAATAGCAACATACTAAACGATCAAGTGCTAAGCTAACGGAATGGGTCATGTCAATCAGATCATTCACCTAATGATGTGACCCCGTTAATCAAATAACAACTCTTTGTCCATGGTTAGGAAACATAACCATCTTTGATTAACGAGCTAGTCAAGTAGAGGCATACTAGTGACACTCTGTTTGTCTATGTATTCACACATGTATTATGTTTCCGGTTAATACAATTCTAGCATGAATAATAAACATTTATCATGAAATAAGGAAATAAATAATAACTTTATTATTGCCTCTAGGGCATATTTCCTTCAGTCTCCCACTTGCACTAGAGTCAATAATCTAGATCACATCGTCATGTGATTTAACATCAATAGTTCACATCATCATGTGATTAACACCCATAGTTCATATCATCATGTGAGCAACACTCAAAGGGTTTACTAGAGTCAGTAATCTAGTTCACATTTCTATGTGATTAACACCCAAAGAGTACTAAGGTGTGATCATGTTTTGCTTGTGAGAGAAGCTTAGCCAACGGGTCTGCCAAAATTCAGATCCGTATGTATTTTGCAAATTTCTATGTCTACAATGCTCTGCATGGAGCTACTTTAGCTAATTGCTCCCACTTTCAATATGTATATAGATTGAGACTTAGAGTCATCTAGATTAGTGTCAAAACTTGCATCGACGTAACCTTTTACGACGAACCTTTTTGTCACGTCCATAATCGAGAAACATATCATTATTTCACTAAGGATAACTTTTGACCGATGTCCTGTGATCTACTTCCTAGATCACTATTGTACTCCCTCGCTTAAACACAGTGTAGGGTATACAATAGATCTGGTACATAGCATGGCATACTTTATAGAATCTATGACTGAGGCATAGGGAATGACTTTCATTCTTTCTATCATCTGCCGTGGTTGGGCTTTGAGTCTTACTCAATTTCACACCTTGTAACACAGGCAAGAACTCTTTCTTTGACTGTTCCATTTTGAACTACTTCAAAATCTTGTCAAGGTATGTACTCATTGAAAAAACTTATCAAGCGTTTTGATCTATCTCTATAGATCTTGATGCTCAATATGTAAGCAGCTTCACCGAGGTCCTTCTTCAAAAAACTCCTTTCAAATACTCTTTTATGCTTTGCAGAATAATTCTACATTATTTCCGATCAACAATATGTCATTTACATATACTTATCAGAAATGCTGTAGTGCTCCCACTCACTTTCTTGTAAATACAGGCTTCACCGCAAGTCTGTATAAAACTATATGCTTTGATCATCTTATCAAAGCGTATATTCCAACTCCGAGATGCTTGCACCAGTCCATAGATGGATCGCTGGAGCTTGCATATTTTGTTAACACCTTTAGGATTGACAAAACCTTCTGGTTGCATCATATACAACTCTTCTTTAATAAATCCATTAAGGAATGCAGTTTTGTTTATCCATTTGCCAGATTTCATAAAATGCGGCAATTGCTAACATGATTTGGACAGACTTAAGCATAGATACGAGTGAGAAACTCTCATCATAGTCAACACCTTGAACTTGTCGAAAACCTTTTGCGACAATTCTAGCTTTGTAGATAGTAACACTACTATCAGCATCCGTCTTCTTCTTGAAGATCCATTTAATCTCAATGGCTCGCCGATCATTGGACAAGTCAATCAAAGTCCATACTTTGTTCTCATACATGGATCTCATCTCAAATTTCAGGGCCTCAAACCATTTCGCGGAATCTGGGCTCATCATCGCTTCCGCATAGTTCGTAGGTTCGTCATGGTCAAGTAACATGACCTCCAGAATAGGATTACCTTACCACTCTGGTGCAGATCTCACTCTGGTTGACCTACGAGGTTCGGTAGTAACTTGATCCGAAGTTACATGATCATCATCATTATCTTCCTCACTAATTGGTGTAGTAGTCACAAGAACAGATTTCTGTGATGAACTACTTTCCAATAAGGGAGATGGTACAATTACCTTATCAAGTTTTCTACTTTCCTCCCACTCACTTCTTTCAAGAGAAACTCCCTTCTCTAGAAAGGATCCATTCTTGGCAACGAATGTCTTGCCTTTGGATCTGTGATAGAAGGTGTACCCAACATTTTGGGTATCCTATGAAGACGCACTTCTCCGATTTGGGTTTGAGCTTATCAGGATGAAACTTTTTCACATAAGCATCGCAACCCCAAACTTTAAGAAACGACAACTTTGGTTTCTTGCCAAACCACAGTTCAGATTGTGTCGTCTCAACGGACTTAGATGGTGCCCCTTTTTAACGTGAATGCAACTGTCTTTAATGCATAACCCCAAAACGATAGTTGTAAATCGGTAAGAAACATCATAGATTGCACCATATCAAATAAAGTACGGTTACGATATTCGGACGCACCATTACACTATGGTGTTCCTGGTGGCGTGAGTAGTGAAACTATTTCACATTGTTTTAATTGAAGACCAAACTCGTAACTCAAATATTCGTCTCTGCGATCAGATCGTAAAAACTTTATTTTCTTGTCACGATGATTTTCCACTTCACTCTGAAATTCTTTGAACTTTTCAAATGTTTCAGACTTATGTTTCATCAAGTTCATATACCCATATATGCTCAAATCATCTGTGAAGTTAGAAAATAACGATACCCGCCGTGAGCCTTAACACTCATCGGACCGCATACATCAGTATGTAGTATTTCCAATAAGTAAGTTGCTCGCTCCATTGTTTTGGAGAACGGAGTTTTAGTCATCTTGCCCATAAGGCATGGTTCGCAAGCATCAAGTGATTCATAATCAAGTGATTCCAAAATCCCATCAGCATGGAGTTTCTTCATGCGCTTTACACCAATATGACCTAAACGGCAGTGCCACAAATGAGTTGCACTATCATTATTAACTTTGCATCTTTTGGTTTCAATATTATGAATATGTGTCACTGCGATCGAGATCCAATGAACCATTTTCATTGGGTGTGTAACCATATAAGGTTTTATTCATGTAAACAGAACAACAATTTATTCTCTTACTTAAATGAATAACCGTATTACAATAAACATGATCAAATCATATTCATGCTCTACGCAAACACCAAATAACACTTATTTAGGTTCAACACTAATCCCGAAAGTATAGGGAGTGTGCGATGATGATCATATCAATCTTGGAACCATTTCCAACACACATCATCACTTCACCCTTAACTAGTCTCTGTTCATTCTGCAACTCCCGATTCAAGTTACTAATCTTAGCAACTGAACTAGTACCAAATACTAAGGGGTTGCTATGAACACTAGTAAAGTACACATCAATAACATGTATATCAAATATACCTTTGTTTACTTTGCCATCCTTTCTTATCCGCCAAATACTTGGGTAGTTCCGCTTCCAGTGACTAGTCCCTTTGCAGTAGAAGCACTTAGTCTCAGGCTTAGGACCAGACTTGAGCTTCTTCACTTGAGCAGCAACTTGCTTGCCGTTCTTCTTGAAGTTCCCCTTCTTCCCTTTGCCCTTTTCTTGAAACTAGTGGTCTCGTCAACCATCAACACTTGATGTTTTTCTTGATTTCTACCTTCGTCGATTTCAGCATCACGAAGAGCTTGGGAATTGTTTCCGTTATCCCTTGCATATTATAGTTCATCACGAAGTTCTACTAACTTGGTGATGGTGACTAGAGAATTCTGTCAATCGCTATTTTATCTGGAAGATTAACTCCCACTTGATTCAAGCGATTGTAGTACCCAGACAATCTGAGCACATGCTCACTAGTTGAGCGATTCTCCTCCATCTTTTAGCTATAGAACTTGTTGGAGACTTCATATCTCTCAACTCGGGTATTTGCTTGAAATATTAACTTCAACTCCTGGAACATCTCATATGGTCCATGACGTTCAAAACGTCTTTGAAGTCCCGATTCTAAACCGTTAAGCATGGTGCACTAAACTATCAAGTAGTCATCATATTGAGCTAGCCAAACGTTCATAACGTCTGTATCTGCTCCTGCAATAGGTCTGCCACCTAGCGGTGCATCAAGGACATAATTTTTCTATGCAGCAATGAGGATAAACCTCAGATCACGGATTCAATCCGCATCATTGCTACTAACATCTTTCAACATAGATTTCTCTAGGAACATATCAAAATTAAACAGGGAGCAATATCGCGAGCTATTGATCTACAACATAGATATGCTAATACTACCAGGACCAAGTTCATGATAAATTTAAGTTCAATTAATCATATTACTTAAGAACTCCCACTTAGATAGACATCCCTCTAATCCTCTAAGTGATCACGTGATCCAAATTAACTAAACCATAACCGATCGTCACGTGAAATGGATTAGTTTTCAATGGTGAACATCATTATGTTGATCATATCTACTATATGATTCACGCTCGACCTTTCGGTCTCCGTGTTCCGAGGCCATATCTGCATATGCTAGGCTCGTCAAGTTTAACCTGAGTATTCTGCGTGTGCAAAACTGGCTTGCACCCGTTGTAGATGGACGTAGAGCTTATCACACCCGATCATCACGTGGTGTCTGGGCACGACGAACTTTGGCAACGGTGCATACTCAGGGAGAACACTTCTTGATAATTAGTGAGATATCATCTTAAAATGCTACCTTCAACCAAAGCAAGATAAGATGCATAAAAGATAAACATCACATGCAATCAATATAAGTGATATGATATGGCCATCATCATCTTGTGCTTGTGATCTCCATCTCCGAAGCACCGTCGTGATCACCATAGTCACCGGCGCGACACCTTGATCTCCATCGTAGCATCATTGTCGTCTCGCCAATCTTATGCTTCTACGACTATCGCTACCGCTTAGTGATAAAATAAAGCATTACAAGGCGATTGCATTGCATACAATAAAGCGACAACCATATGGCTCCTGCCAGTTGCCGATAACTCGGTTACAAAACATGATCATCTCATACAATAAAATTTAGCATCATGTATTGACCATATCACATCACATCATGCCCTGCAAAAACAAGTTAGACGTCCTATACTTTGTTGTTGCAAGTTTTACGTGGCTGCTACGGGCTTAAGCAAGAACCGATCTCACCTACGCATCAAAACAACAATGATAGTTTGTCAAGTTGGTGCTGTTTTAACCTTCGCAAGGACCGAGCGTAGCCACACTCGGTTCAACTAAAGTTGGAGAAACTGACACCCGCTAGCCACCTGTGTGCAAAGCGCGGCGGTAGAACCAGTCTCGCGTAAGCGTAAGCGTAATGTCGGTCCGGGCCGCTTCATCCAACAATACCGCCAAACCAAAGTATGACATGCTGGTAAGCAGTATGACTTATATCGCCCACAACTCACTTGTGTTCTACTCGTGCATATAACATCAAACCATAAAACCTAGGCTCGGATGCCACTGTTGGGGAACATAGTAATTTCAAAAAATTTCCTACGCACACGCAAGATCATGGTGATGCATAGCAACGAGAGGGGAGAGTGTTGTCTACGTACCCTCGTAGACCGAAGCGGAAGCGTTGATGCAACATAGAGGAAGTAGTCGTACGTCTTCTCGGTCCAACCGATCCAAGCACCGTTACTCCGGCACCTCCGAGTTCTTGACACACGTACAGCTCGATGACGCACCCCGGGCTCCGATCCAGCAAAGCTTCGGGGAGGAGTTCCGTCAGCACGACGGCGTGATGACGATCTTGATGTTCAACCATCGCAGGGCTTCGCCTAAGCACCGCTACAATATGACCGAGGTGTAATATCGTGGAGGGGGGCACCGCAAACGGCTAAGGAACGATCACAAAGATCAACTTGTGTGTCTATGGGGTGCCCCCTACCCCCGTATATAAAGGAGCAAGGGAGGGAGGAGGCCGGCCCTAGGAGGGGGGCGCGCCAAGGGGAGTCCTACTCCCACCGGGAGTAGGACTTCTTCTTTCCTAGTCCAACTAGGAGAAGGGGGGAAAGGAGGGAAGTGGAGAAGGAAGGGAGAGGGGGGCCGCGCCCCAAACCCCTTGTCCAGTTCGGACTGGGCTTGGGAGGGGCGCACGCCACCTCCTGGCTCCTTCCCACTAAAGCCCATTAAGGCCCAATACTCTTCCCCGTATTCCCGTAACTCCCCGGTACCTCCGAAAATACCCGAATCACTCGGAACCTTTCCGATGTCTGAATATAGTCGTCCAATATATCGATTTTTATGTCTCGACCATTTCGAGACTCCTCGCCATGTCCCCGATCTCATCCGGGACTCCGAACTCCTTCGGTACATCAAATCTCATAAACTCATAATATAACTGTCTTCGAAACCTTAAGCGTGCGGACCCTACGGTTCGAGAACAATGTAGACATGACCGAGACACGTCTCCGGTCAATAACCAATAGCGGAACCTGGATGCTCATATTGGCTCCCACATATTCTACGAAGATCTTTTATCGGTCAGACCGCATAACAACATATGTTGTTCCCTTTGTCATGGTATGTTACTTGCCCGAGATTCGATCAGCGGTATCTCAATACCTAGTTTAATCTCGTTACCGGCAAGTCTCTTTACTCGTTCCGTAATACATCATCCCACAACTAACTCATTAGTTGCAATGCTTGCAAGGCTTTAGTGATGTGCATTACCGAGAGGGCCCAGAGATACCTCTCCGACAATCGGAGTGACAAATCCTAATCTCGAAATACGCCAACCCAACATCTACCTTCGGAGACACCTGTAGAGCTCCTTTATAATCACCCAGTTACGTTGTGACGTTTGGTAGCACACAAAGTGTTCCTCCGGCAAACGGGAGTTGCATAATCTCATAGTCATAGGAACATGTATAAGTCATGAAGAAAGCAATAGCAACATACTAAACGATCGAGTGCTAAGCTAACGGAATGGGTCATGTCAATCAGATCATTCACCTAATGATGTGACCCCGTTAATCAAATAACAACTCTTTGTCCATGGTTAGGAAACATAACCATCTTTGATTAACGAGCTAGTCAAGTAGAGGCATACTAGTGACACTCTGTTTGTCTATGTATTCACACATGTATTATGTTTCCGGTTAATACAATTCTAGCATGAATAATAAACATTTATCATGAAATAAGGAAATAAATAATAACTTTATTATTGCCTCTAGGGCATATTTCCTTCAGAAGCGAAAAGGTCCGCCATGACAAATGATCTACAATCCGGCTAGAAGGCATTATACATGTCACTTCAATTACATAGTCACTTTGACTGACTAAATTCTTCCTCTATACCATCCAACAGGTTGTCTAGCCTACAATCCTGTTGGGAATACTTTGCGGCCAATTCTACTTGCCCGTACACTAGGCTAACAGGGATCTCTTTCCCATCGGGCCCCACAGGTCCGACCTCGGCCATGTGGTTTGGGTCAGCCTTGGTATACCGCGTCTTCACCATGGCCCAGGCTTCACTGGCACCTTGATGGCAGGCCGACACCTTCCATAATCGGAAGCGTTGTCGTGCTCCCTTCAGCTTCTCTGCAAGCTCTCCAAGGCCTTCGGGCACGGAGACGGATGACCATAAGGCCTGGGCAACGCCTTGCATCACCTGCCGAACTCGTTCGTGCAGTTGTGAGAGCTCGGGCAGAAGATCACCCGCCGACCCGGGCATTTCCTCCGCGGGACGACCTATTAGCATACCTACAGACATAACTCTGTTAGTGGACTTCCTCGCCGAACTCTTCTTAGAAGTTCGTTCAGGCACTTACTGAAAATGCCACGTCGAAGCCGCTGATTCTCCTTCACGGAGTCTGACAGCTGGGCACGAACATCCTTTAGTTCCACGCTCAGCAGGGTGTTGGCATCCTGGAGATTATTCTTCTCTTGCCTAACCCTCGTAAGCACGCTCTCGCCGACCTTTAGCCAGCGTAGGAGATGTTGCTCGTCCGGATTTCCTCCGGCGTCATCTGCAATTTTACTGTCAGATTTGCATATATGCCGCACTCTACATGATACCTATCATTCGACACATGTATTACTAGAGGGGGTCTTCTTGGACTCCTCTTCTGCGGCTAGTGCGGCCTGAAGTTGGGCTTTGCACTCTTCAAGCCCACGGGACAATTGGGTATTCTTTTCTGTAAGAACCTGCATAACAAATGATCCTTAAATTAGTTATTCTAACTGCTTCAAGTCTCAGGGGCTACTACTATATATAATCATCAAATTCTCTCAGCTGTATATCCTTTACATATTGCTCCGTGGCTCTGGCTAGTCCATTTTGAGCAGCACGGAGGTACGAGTCTCCCGAGTTGAAGGCATCAAATGCCTCTTGGGAGAAGCAAGCGTCACAGGGAACAGCTCGGCGATGCCTGTGGTTCATGGCGCTCTCCACCTCAGAATTTGTGGCGGACATTCTGTCCGCATTCTTTGTTGGAGGAGCATCCGGCGTATGCCTCGTATTCGCTTCCGCTTCCGTGTCCGGCCTTGTAGCCCGACTGGTTGAGGCGTGATTGGCGACCTCTATGGATATAGTCCGGCGAGCGCTCTTCTTCCTAGAAAGCACGGGCGTTAATATGTCTTTAAAGACGATACCATGGAGTGAGGTGGCGCGCCATACCTCTGCGCCGGTGTCTCAGTCCGGACTATGTTCCTTTTTAGCCTGCCCGGCCTCGGAGCCCCTTGTTGGCTAGTCACCGTGGGCTCGGCACAACGTCCCAAGGGCCTTCCCTGTAAAATACAGTTGGTACACAGTGAGCAAAGTGCACAAGGACGAATCCTTTTCAAAATGGTGGGACTTTGGTCTCAGTCACCTGCGAAGCTGGGAATAGCCCAGGGTAATCGGCCGTAATGGCCACCAAGGCATCGTCGCTGCTTAATTGGTAAAATACCCTATCGATCAGCTCCACGGATATGTCCGGATCCTCTTTGAAGGCCGGGTCGAGGGACCGCTCAGGATCCTCTGGTTGTGGTGGTGGGCTGTTGATCTCCCTTACTGCCTTACGCAGCTCCTGCATTGAATTCACAAGGTAAAATATTTAACTGAGGGAATATGGAACGGATGGGCGCAAAAAGTGTTGACTTACCCAGCTCGGAGATTGTACATAGAAAATCCACCCTGCGGATTGACGCGGAGGAATTCCTCCTCTTCTCCCTTGTACAAATCAGACAAGATTGTTGCTAGAGCGGCGGATGAGTCCGGCCCCTTGCGGCCATAGCGGGTGGCGTCATCCTCCCCGTTGAAATCCCACATGGGGTGGCCTCGATATTGAAGCGGCTGCACCCCCCGCGTAATGCATATTGCCATGACGTCGATCATGGTCAGTCCTGATTGAGCCAATACCTTTATCCGGCCCATCAGGTAAAGGACGTCTCCGTCATCTTCCTCGTGGGGGCTTCGTGGCCGCCAGCTCAGGCGCTTCTTCAAAGGAGCACCATCAAACTCGGGAAGGCCGATCCGAACAGGATCCGGCAGAGCGACGTCTTCCACATAAAACCACTCTGAAGGCCAGTCCTCGGACGCCTTCTTCGGGGTTTCGGATAGGTATCCGGTCCCGGCGATGCGCCATACTTCGGCTCCACCCACCTGATATATCGACCCCCTCTGTGAACGGGGCACCAGGCAGAACAACTTCTTCCATAGTGCGAAATGAGCCTCGCAGCCCAAAAACAACTCGCAAAGGGCTACATATCCAGCGATATGTAGTATGGAGGCAGGAGTAAGGCTGTGCAACTGGAGGCCGTAGAACTCCAGAAGCCCTCGAAGAAACAGATGGATTGGAAAACCGAGTCCCCTTATTAGATAAGGGACAAGGCATACCCGCTCTCCCTTAGAGGGGTTGGGAAAGTTCTCCGCTTGCTCTCCGCCATTATAGGTGGCGAGCCCGGCTCGAACCGGGACCATATACGCTGGGGGAGAAATCCCTGGGTCTGAAGCTTCACTAGTTGACTGTGCGGGATGGAACACCTATCCCAATCTCTGGGCTTGGGGCTAGAGGAACGAGAGGAGGAGCTGCGCTGACCGGCCATGATGGAATGGATTTTTTTGGGTGCGCTCCGATGAATGCTCGGTGAGGGAGGATGGTGTGGTTTGGATCTTAATCCTCGTCTCTTTAATAGACAGCTCATTTGTGTAGCTAGGAGGGTAAATGTAAAAACACCCTGGCTCCTCACATTCGCTCGACACGTGGAAGGTGACCATTATTGGGCGTTGAAGCCAAGGAGCGCAACATTTACAAGAAGCCGGACACTATTTAGCAAGTATTCGGAATTTGGAGAAGAACCCGCCTTGCAATGCCGAAGACAATCTGCACGCCGGACTCATCGTCATTGAAGCCTGGTTCGGGGGCTACTGAGGGAGTCCCGGATTAGGGGGTATCTGGACGACCGGACAATAACCTTTGGCTGGACTGTTGGACTATGAAGATACAAGATTGAAGACTTCGTCCCGTGTTCGGATGGGACTTTCCTTGGCGTGGAAGGCAAGCTTGGCAGTATGGATATGTAGATCTTCTTCCTGGTAACCGACTCTGTGTAACCCTAGCCCCCTCCGGTGTCTATATAAACCGGAGGGTTTAGTCCATAGGACAACAACGATCATACCATAGGCTAGCTTCTAGGGTTCAGCCTCTCTGATCTCGTGGTAGATCTACTCTTGTACTACCCATATCATCAATATTAATCAAGCAGGAGTAGGGTTTTACCTCCATCGAGAGGGCCCGAACCTGGGTAAAAACATCATGTCCCTTGTGTCCTGTTACCATCCGCCTAGACGCACAGTTCGGAACCCCCTACCCGAGATTCGCCGGTTTTGACACCGACACCTCCCCTTAGGGCGCGCCCCATGAGGCCGGTCGGCCCCCTCCTCCCCTCCTTTATATACGGGGGAGGGGGCACCCCATAGACACACAAGTTGATTTCTTAGGCGTGTGCGGTGCCCCCTAGGTCATATTGTCATAGTGCTTAGGCGAAGCCCTGCGTCGGTAACTTCATCATCACCGTCACCACGCCGTTGTGCTGACGAAACTCTCCCTCGGCCTCAGCTGGATCTAGAGTTCGAGGGACGTCACCGAGCTGAACGTGTGTAGATCGCGGAGGTGTCGTGCGTTCGGTACTTGATCGGTTGGATCGCGAAGACGTTCGACTACATCAACCGCGTTAATTTACGCTTCCGCTTTCGGTCTACGAGGGTACGTGGACACACTCTCCCCGCTCGTTGCTATGCTTCTCCTAGATAGATCTTGCGTGATCATAGGCAATGTTTTTGAAATACTACGTTCCCCAACAGTGGTATCAGAGCCAGGTCTATGCGTAGATGTTATATGCACGAGTAGAACACAAAGAGTTGTGGGCGATAATAGTCATACTGCTTACCAACATGACATACTTTGATTCGGCGGTATTGTTGGATGAAGCGGCCCAGACCGACATTACATGACCGCGTTCATGAGACTAGTTCTACGGTCGTGCTTCTCACACATGTGGCTAGTGGGTGTCTGTTTCTCCAACTTTAGTTGAATCGAGTGTGACTACGCCCGATCCTTGTTGAAGGTTAAAACATCACACTTGACGAAAAATCGTTGTAGTTTTGATGCGTAGGTAAGAACGGTTCTTGCTAAGCCCGTAGCAGCCACGTAAAACTTGCAACAACAAAGTAGAGGACGTCTAACCTATTTTTGCAGGGCTTGCTGTGATGTGATATGGTCAAGACGTGATGATATATAAATTGTTTTATGAGATGATCATGTTTTGTAACAGTTATCGGCAACTGGCAGGAGCCATATGGTTGTCGCTTTGTTGTATGAAATGCAATTGCCATGTAATTGCTTTACTTTATCACTAAGTGGTAGCGATAGTCGTGGAAGCAATAGTTGGCGAGACGACGACGATGCTTCGGTAGAGATCAAGGTGTCAAGCCGATGACGATGGTGATCGTCATGGTGCTTTGGAGATGGAGATCAAAGGCACAAGATGATGATGGCCATATCATATCACTTATATCGATTGCATGTGATGTTTATCCTTTATGCATCTTATTTTGCTTAGTACGGTGGTAACATTATAAGATGATCTCTCGCTAAATTTTAAGGTACAAGTGTTCTCCATGAGTATGCACCGTTGCTACAGTTCGTCATGCTGAGACACCACGTGATGATCAGGTGTGATGAGCTCTACGTTCATATACAATGGGTGCAAGCCAGTTTTGCACACGTAGAATACTCGGGTTAAACTTGACGAGCCTAGCATATGCAGATATGGCCTCGGAACACTGAGACCGAAAGGTCGAGCGTGAATCATATAGTAGATATGATCAACATAGTGATGTTCACCATTGAAAACTACTCCATCTCACGTGATGATCAGACATGGTTTAGTTGATATGGATCACGTGATCACTTAGATGATTAGAGGGATGTCTATCTAAGTGGGATTTCTTAAGTAATATGATTAATTGAACTTTAATTTATCATGAACTTAGTACCTAATAGTATTCTGCATGTCTATGTTATTGTAGATAAATGGCCCGTGCTACTATTCCATTGAATTTTAATGCGTCCCTAGAGAAAGCTAAGTTGAAAGATGATGGTAGCAATTACACGGACTGGGTCCGTAACTTGAGGATTATCCTCATTGCTGCAGAGAAGAATTACGTCCTGGAAGCACCGCTAGGTGCCAAACCCGTTGCAGGAGTAACACCAGATGTTATGAACATCTGGCGGAGCAAAGATGATGACTACTCGATAGTTCAGTGTGCCATGCTTTACGGCTTAGAACCGGGACTTCAACGACGTTTTTAACGTCATGGAGCATATGAGATGTTCCAGGAGTTGAACTTAATATTTCAAGCAAATACCTGGATTGAGAGATATGAAGTCTCCAATAAGTTCTACAGCTGCAAAATGGAGGAGAATAGTTCTGTCAGTGAGCATATACTCAGAATGTCTGGGTACCACAATCACTTGACTCAGCTGGGAGTTAATCTTCTGGTTGATAGTGTCATTGACAAAGTTCTTCAATCACTGTCACCAAGCTACAAAGCTTCATGATGAACTATAATATGCAAGGGATGGATAAGACGATTCCCGAGCTCTTCGCAATGCTAAAGGTTGCGGAGGTAGAAATCAAGAAGGAGCATCAAGTGTTGATGGTCAACAAGACCACTAGTTTCAAGAAGAAGGGCAAAGGGAAGAAGGATAATTTCAAGAAGAACGACAAGCAAGTTGCTGCTCAAGTGAAGAAGCCCAAGTCTGGACCTAAGCCTGAGACTGAGTGCTTCTACTGCAAAGGGACTGGTCACTGGAAGTGGAACTGCCCCAAGTATTTGGCGGAAAAGAAGGATGGCAAAGTGAAAGGTATATTTGATATACATGTTATTGATGTGTACCTTACTAATGCTCGCAGTAGCGCATGGGTATTTGATACTGGTTCTGTTGCTAATATTTGCAACTCGAAACTGGGGCTACGGATTAAGAGAAGATTGGCTAAGGACAAGGTGATGATGCGTGTGGGAAATGGTTCCAAAGTCGATGTGATCGCCGTCAGCACGCTACCTCTACATCTACCTTCGGGATTAGTTTTAGACCCAAATAATTGTTATTTGGTGCCAGCGTTAAGCATGAACATTATTTCTGGATCTTGTTTGATGCCAGACAGTTATTCATTTAAATCAAAGAATAATGGTTGTTCTATTTATATGAGTAATATCTTTTATGGTCATGCACCCTTGATGAGTGGTCTATTTTTAGTAAATCTTGATAGTAGTGATACACATATTCATAGTATTGAAGCCAAAAGATATAAGTTTAACAATGATAGTGCAACTTATTTGTGGCACTGCCGTTTAGGTCATATTGGTGTAAAGCACATGAAGAAACTCCATGCTGATGGGCTTTTAGAATCACTTGATGCTTGCGAACCATGCCTCATGGGCAAGATGACTAAGACTCCGTTCTCCGGAACAATGGAGCGACTGATGTATGTGGTACGATGAGTGTTGATGCTCGCGGCGGGTATCTTTATTTTTTGACCTTCACAATTGATTTGAGCACATATGGTTATATCTACTTGATGAAACATAAGTCTGAAACATTTGAAAAGTTCAAAGAATTTCATAGTGAAGTAGAAAATCATCGTAACAAGAAAATAAAGTTTCTATGATCTGATCGTGGAGGACAATATTTGAGTTACGAGTTTGGTCTTCATTTGAAACAATGCAGAATAGTTTCGCAACTCATGCCACCCGGAACACCACAACGTAATGGTGTGTCCAAACGTCGTAATCATACTTTATTAGATATGGTGCGATCTATGATGTCTCTTACTGATTTACCGCTATTGTTTTGGGGTTATGATTTAGAGACGGCTGCATTCACATTAAATAGGGCACCATCTAAATCTGTTGAGACGACCCCATATGAACTGTGGTTTGAAAAGAAACCCAAGTTGTCGTTTCTTAAAGTTTGGGGCTGTGATGCTTATGTGAAAAAGCTTCAACCTGATAAGCTCGAACCCAAATTGGAGAAATGTGTCTTCATAGGATACCCAAAGGAGACTGTTGGGTACACCTTCTATCATAGATCCGAAGGCAAGATATTCGTTGCTAAGAATGGATCCTTTCTACAGAAGGAGTTCCTCTCAAAAGAAGTGAGTGGGAGGAAAGTAGAACTTGATGAGGTAATTGTACCTGCTCCCTTATTGGAAAGTAGTTCATCACAGAAATCAGTTCCAGTGATTCCTACACCAATTAGTGAGGAAGCTAATGATGATGATCATGAAACTTCTGATCAAGTTACTACCGAACCTCGTAGGTCAACCAGAGTAAGATCCGCACCAGAGTGGTATGGAAATCCTGTTATGGAAGTCATGTTACTTGACCATGACGAACCTACGAACTACAAGGAAGTGATGATGAGCCCAGATTCCGCGAAATGGCTAGAGGCCATGAAATCTGAGATGGGATCCATGTATGAGAACAAAGTGTGGACTTTGGTTGACTTGCCCGATGATCGGCAAGCCATAGAGAATAAATGGATCTTTAAGAAGAAGACTCACACTGACGGTAATGTTATTGTCTACAAAGCTCGACTTGTTGCGAAAGGTTTTCAACAAGTTCAAGGAGTTGACTACGATGAGACCTTCTCACCCGTAGCGATGCTTAAGTCTGTCCAAATCATGTTAGCAATTGCCGCATTTTATGATTATGAAATTTGGCAAATGGATGTCAAAACTGCATTCCTTAATGGATATCTTAAAGAAGAGTTGTATATGATGAAAACAGAAGGTTTTGTTGATCCAAAAGGTGCTAACAAAGTGTGCAATCTCCAGCGATCCATTTATGGACTAGTGCAAGCCTCTCAGAGTTGGAATATACGCTTTGATAGTGTGATCAAAGCATATGGTTTATACAGACTTTTGGAGAAGCCTGTATTTACAAGAAAGTGAGTGGGAGCTCTGTAGCATTTCTGATATTATATGTAGATGACATATTGTTGATCGAAAATGACACTGAATTTCTGAATAGCATAAAAGGATACTTGAATAAGAATTTTTCAATGAAAGATCTCGGTGAAGCTGCTTATATATTGGGCATCAAGATCTATAGAGATAGATCAAGACGCTTAATTGGACTTTCACAAAGCACATACCTTGATAAAGTTTTGAAGAAATTCAAAATGGACACTACAAAAAATACACTTTCGTGATGATATGTGTTTGTCACAGTAGGTCGCGTTTTTTGTCATGCATGTACATCCATGACGATTTTATGACAGAATCAAGATAGTCATACTTGTGCTGTTGTAGAAGTGTTCCATGACATTACCAAACTTATCATCACGGAAGTGTCCACTTCCATGACGATAAATCGCGCGTCACAGAAGTGCTTTCGTCAAGGGTGACCGACACGTGGCATCCATCGTAACGGAATGCCGTTAAGCTATCGAGTCGGGTTTTGGATCCGATAACCCGTTAACAGCCCCGACCAATGGGGATTTTCCACGTGTAAAATCATCATTGGCTGGAGGAAACACGCGTCGGCTCATCGTTGGGACAGATGTCATCCACTCATTGGACGGAAGGCGCCTATGATACGTCAACACGTGGCACGGCCCAACAGAGGCCCATTCCTGTGAAAAGGCCGACCCGTTTGACTTGGTCAAAAGGTGGCGGGCCGGCCCATGGAAAGCCTGTTAATGGCCTGTTCACATATAGCCCATTTACAACCCGCTAACCCAAGGCCCGTTACGCCCTATCCGAATTAGGCCCAGTAGCGTCATCTGGGCCATCCAATATGATTCCAGCCCGTTTTCACTTCTGGCGCATGTATGGCCCATGACGTCTTTCGGCCCATATGAGGCCCTATGTAACTCTTGGCCTATTAACGACCCATGGTGAAACTGGCCCGTAATGAACAGTGTATCACTTTACACCCATTAACGGCCCGTGGTGAAACTGGCCCGTAATGAACAGTGTATCACTTTATACCCATTAACGACCCGTTTCCGTTGGGCTGTTTCCAGCCCATGTTATCTTTCGGCCTTCTCAGAGCCCATGTATTCTTGGGTTCATTTCCAACATTCGTTTACTTACGGCCCATTATTGTCATTTTCTGCTTGTGGGCCAAATTCAGCCCGTGGTTACAGTCGGCCCGTTTGTGGTCCGTTAATACGTTGGGACGCTTTCATAGCGTCATCAAATACGGCCTATTTACGATGGCCCGTTATGGTCGGCCCATGAACGGACGATTCCAACTCTAGCCCGTTTACGGCCATAATGCGGTCTGTTTGGCCCATGTTTGGCCAATCGATCATATGGCCCGTATAAGGCCCATCGATGATACGGCCCGTGATACGTCTCCAACGTATCTATAATTTTTATTGCTCCATGCTATATTATCTACTGTTTTGGACTATATTGGGCTTTATTTTCCACTTATATATTATTTTTGGGACTAACCTATTAACCGGAGGCCCAGCCCAGAATTGCTGTTTTTTTTGCCTATTTCAGTGTTTCGGAGAAACAGAATATCAAATGGTGTCCAAACGGAATAAAATCTTCGGGAACGTGATTTTCTCACCGAACGTGATCCAGGGGACTTGGACCCTACGGCAAGGCATCAGAGAGGCGGTCACGAGGGTGGGGGGCACCCCCTAGGGCACGCCCCTGCCTCGTGGGCCCCTCGAAGCTCCACCGACGTACTCCTTCCTCCTATATATACCTACATACCCCCAAACGATCAGAACAGGAGCCAAAACCCTAATTCCACCGCCGCAACCTTCTGTATTCATGAGATCCCATCTTGGGGCCTGTTCCGGAGCTCCGCCGGAGAGGGCCGTCATCACGGAGGGCTTCTACATCATCATAGCCTCTTCGATGAAGTGTGAGTAGTTTACCTCAGACCTTCGGGTCCATAGTTATTAGCTAGATGGCTTCTTCTCTCTTTTTGGATCTCAATACAAAGTTCTCCCCCTCTCTTGTGGAGATCTATTCGATGTAATCTTCTTTTTGCGGTGTGTTTGTTGAGACCGATGAATTGTGGGTTTATGATCAAGTCTATCTATGAATAATATTTGAATCTTCTCTGAATTCTTTTATGTATGATTGGTTATCTTTGCAAGTCTCTTCGAATTATCAGTTTGGTTTGGCCTACTAGATTGGTTTTTCTTGCCATGGGAGAAGTGCTTAGCATTGGGTTCGATCTTGCGGTGTCCTTTCCTAGTGACAGAAGGGGCAGCAAGGCACGTATTGCATCGTTGCCATCGAGGATAACAAGATGGGGTTTATTTCATATTGCATGAATTTATCTCTCTACATCATGTCATCTTGCTTAAAGCGTTACTCTGTTTCTAACTTAATACTCTAGATGCATGCTGGATAATGGTCGATGAGTGGAGTAATAGTAGTAGATGCAGGCAGGAGTCGGTCTACTTGTCTCAGACGTGATGCCTATATACATGATCATACATTAGATATTCTCATAACTATGCTCAATTCTGTCAACTGCTCAACAGTAATTTGTTCACCCACCGTAGAATACTTATGCTCTCGAGAGAAGCCACTAGTGAAACCTATGGCCCCGGGTCTATTCTCATCATATCAATCTCCATCACTTTAATCTTGCTTTGCTTTTTTACTTTGCCTTTTACTTTTCACTTTGCATCTCTATATAAAAAATACCAAAAACATTATCTATCAGTTCTCACTCTCATAAGTGACCGTGAAGGGATTGACAACCCCTAATCGCTTTGGTTGCGAGTTGCTATCGATTTGTGCAGGTACGAGGGACTTGAGCGTGGCCTCCTACTGGATTGATACCTTGGTTCTCAAAAACTGAGGGAAACACTTACGCTACTCTGCTGCATCATCCTCTCCTCTTTGGGGAAAACCAACGCAAGCTCAAGAGGTAGCAGCCCGCAGAAGGCCCATTGTTTCTACGGCCCGTAGAAGGCCCATTGTTTCTACGACCCGTAGAAGGCCCATTGTTTCTACGGCCCGTAGAAGGCCCATTGTTTCTACGGCCCGTAGAAGGCCCACTGTTTCTACGGCCAGTAGGAGGCCCAGTGTCACTACAGTAAATATTAGCCCATGGTTATTGTGGCCTAGTTTTAAAAAATAGGTTATTGCAGCCACTAGCTAACCGCGGAAAAAGAACTGCAATGACTACAAGCAAACAAATAAACAAGATAACAAGGAAATAAATAAGCAAGCAACTAACGCTAGGCTATCACGACTATTACACATATTACATCCACCGGGCATCAAAGTTCGCCACCAGTGCAAATATAGGGAACAAAGCAGCATATCATATACACTGGTTGTCAAAGTTGGCGACCAGCGCAAATAAACGCCACAACAAAACAAATCCAGAACTGAAACCACTTCAGAAGATCTCAAGAAACAATATCCTGGGTACCCATAATGCTGGCAAGATGCTTAGCAAGATTATTAACTTTCTCTTGTTTGGCGCTTAAATCCTCCAACGCTTGCTGTTGCACCAGAAAAATATGCATCTGAATTCTGCAGGGACTTCCTCAGTCCTTCAGCTTCCTGTCGCAGTTGAGACTCAAGAAGACGAACTAATTCAGGCAGCGAGTTCGAAGAGCTTGTGCCAGCAGTAGTGGCCAGTAACTCGAACACTACATCAAGACAGGACTTTTGGGTTCCCTCACTGTCGTCAAGATAGTTTTTATCAGCTTTCTTGGGGACCAACAGGGATGTCTCACTATCTTGAACCTTATCTGCATTACTTCCTTTACCATTGGATAACGCGGTACTGTTCTCCAATATTTTGTCCGCATTATAAAAGAGAAACAAGCGGACACATCACATGTTTATCATGTTGTATATGAAACTCATTTTGGTAAATGAGTTCAGTAGTAAAGTGGACAGGATAACAACATGAAACAAACATATATCTATGTACCATGGTCACTTTATGGTCTATATCATTCTAGTTTTTGTTGCCAAATCAAGATAGAGACACAGTTCAAATAATATTTGTTCAAGACAAAGCATAATAGACAGAATATAAGTGTGGGTAACTATAAAGCAATAACAACACTTGTAATGTGCATGACATGAGAACATAACTGTTTATTCAATTGAAACTGAAATCAACATAGAGCAGGTTACAACAGCAAACCAGTTAAAGAAACAGGTTTAAAACATACCTGTTGCTCCATTGGAGTTTCAATTCCATCCTTCAAATTTGATAATAGTTGGTATGAGTAAATACAGTAATGCAAGAGCAAAGGAGTATGAACCATAGCTACAGAACCTGACCTGAGAACAAATCTTCTTCTCCTTTAAGTGTTGAGTTGGGATTCGGAGTGGCGGTCCTCGTGCTTTGGGCACTGCAGTTCCCTTACTAACTACTCGTGTTTGGGTGCTCTGTGGTGGAGACGGTGTTGTGTCAACTGGAACTGGCTCACTATCTGCCGGGGTTGGGGTTAGAAGGGGTGTAGCTAGTTCTCTGTCCAACTGGGTAGGGGTACAATGTGCGAGAGTCTGGGTTATGTGTGGTGGATCTGGTCCTTGGGCAAGTACAACCGTGGTTCTATCTGCATCAACTGGTAGCACTATCTTTTCTGAAGACTGTGTTGTTACTCCCTTAGATACTGCCATCACGCTCTCCAATTCAAATGGCTGATAAACAAGAAAAGTAATTGAAAGTATAGACATTGTATGATAGATAGGTGCAATGGATAGTGGGGAATAAAAGAGGGCATGAAATATTTAATATTTATGTTGTCTAACCAAACAGGATAGCATGACACAATTTCACATATATGATGGCTAACTAAACAAGATAGCATGACACAATTTCACATTATGATGGCTAACTAAAAAAGATGGAAATACATAGTTCAAAATAGGAGACTATGTAAACAGGATGACATGACATAACTATATAATGTGTTTATTAAATAGGTTGGCATGCCATAATTAACATACATTCACGGATAGAATGCCATAATTCAAAATATGATGACTGTAAACACTAAACCGGATGAGATGATATAACTATACGATGTCTTTATTAAATGGGTTGCCATGCCATAGTTCAGATAGATGATGTGTATGTACTATGTAAACATGATGGCATGATATAATTCATATATATGATTTATAAGCAAGTAAGCAGATGGCAATCCATATATGATGTAAAAACTAAGCAATGCAAGACAACATGCATGACATGGGTAATATAACCCTGCCAAGTTTGAGCATAGACCTCAGGGGGGAAATAGGACTGGTCATCAGTCTCTGAATCCTCCTCTGAGGAGCTCTCTGTAACCAGCAAGATGTCTGCTTCAGCAGGTAGCATTGTCTGTTCTGAATACCTTGTTTTCACTCCAGATACTTCCATCACCGCTTCAAATGGCTGATGCACACGAAGAGTAGTTGAATATACAAACGTTGTCGACAAATGGAACACGTAATATAAAAAATGATAGCATGATATAATTCACATACATGATGATTAGCTAAACAGCATGGCATTGCATAATTCACATATATAATGCCTTTGCAACAAGATAGCATTGTATAATTCACATATATAATGTCTTGCAACAAGATGGCAATGCATAATTCACATATATGGTAATTAGACACTGAACAGGTGGCAGTCACACAAAGCATGTCTAAAATAATCAAATGACATAGCAATGCGAGACAACATACGCACGATATGAGCAACATAACCCTGCCAAGTTAGAGCATACACCTCGGGGGGGGGGGGGGATAGGACTGGTCATCTGTCTCTGAATCCTCCTCTGAGGAGCTATCCGTAACCAGCGAGATATGCGCTTCGTCAGATAGCATAGTCTGCTCTGAAGACCTTGTTTTCACTCCAGAATTTGCGATCACCGTGTCAAATGGCTGATGCACACGAAGAGCAGTTGAATGTACTAACATTTTTGACAAATGTAATATGTAACGAAAAAAGGATGGCCTGATATAATTTACATATAAGATGACTGGCTAAGCAGGATGGCATTGCAAAATTCACATATATGATGCCTGGCTAAACAAGATGGCGTTGCATAATTCACATAAACGATGGATAAACTAAACAGATGGCATTCGCACAAATGATGTCTAAACTAAGCAGATGACATATTTGATGTATAAAGTAAGCAATGCAAGACACCATATGCATGATATAACCAACATCAGCATGCCAAGTTAGAGCGAAGACCTCAGGGGGTAAATAGGAGTTGGCTTCTCCTTCTGAATCCCCCATAGAACAGATATCTTCCTCTCGATTACAATCCGAAATGCGTGGAGGGGGGGCTTCCTTTGCGCCTACCATGGAGCGACGTCTGCATGAAATTTTATTGCCACACAAGGCTCGTCTCTTTTACTCTACATGTTCAGTTCCATTGTTTACTATAACTATCATGCATAGGAATAAAACATAGTGAGATTATGTAAGGAGTGCATGAAGAAATCCAGAGTGATGGTAGCAACCTGTGGATAGACCCAAAACCAATAATAGCAGGTAGATAATGGCTTCAGTTAAAAAATACAGATAATGGCTTCTTTACTGTTTGTTTCCCACCCAACATGAAACTCATAGTAGACACCGGAGATTAACCAGATAGTAGATAGATACTATTGATAGCGGCCCCGATATGTACCCCACAACCATTTAAAAACTTAAGTTTGACCATTAGTTTGGAGCTGACTCAGAGTCTAATCGGTGAACAGGACGATAAAGTAGCATGTAATATTAAGCGATGCATAACGTAAGAAGACACGAAAGAGTGCGACCTCTCTTGCGGACCCGTGTAGTCCTCGAGGTCATCTGCTCGGTTGATGATGGTAATGCAGTTTTCATGGCTGCCAGCGGTGGGGAAGAAGATCTGAGGCGGCGAAAGACAGTTTGGAGGCCGGATCCCTGCTGTGCTGGACCCTTCTGTCGTTGGAGCAGATGAGCTGGGGTGGATAACGGCGCAGCAGGAGCGGGACAAACCACGTAAGGTTTTCTTTGACAACTATCTGTAAGAGAAGTAATTCTGATTTTGTAAGGGCTCGTTTGAATTGGAGGATTCCAACAATGCAGGGATAGGAAATAGACAGGAATAGGATAGGAATGCATGTGCAAAACAGAGAATTTAAAAACACAGGATTTCTGCCAATCTGGGTGTTTGATTCACAACAATTGGAAGATCACAGGATGCAAAGAAGCATGGTGAGATTAAGTCAAACCACAAGAAAATGTATGGTTATAATGCTATTATGCTACTATCTCTTTGTCTTGTGCTTCATGAATAGGAATTTGAAAAGGAGGACAAGTGAAAATTAAAATTCCTACATTTTTTCTTTCAAGGAGACACTAAAGGAACAAATCCGTGTGCTTAGTGGACAATATATATAACATGTAGAGTAAAAAAGAGATGCAACAAGTGTACAACCTCTTTGGCGAAGCCATGTCGATCTCAGCGTGATTGGGTTGGCCGGTGAGGATGCTCCGGCTGACTTTGCTGTCGGAGGAGGGGAAGAAGATCTTAGGCGTATGGAGATGGAGCCCGAGGTACTACTCCGCTGTGATGGAGGGTTTCGTCGTTGGAGCAGCTCCGGTGAGTTGTACAACGCCGAGGCTGAAGCAGGACAAGAGAGACAACGAACAACATTAGCCTGAGTGGAATTCTAATAGCATCTCCAATACATGACGTAAAATACATAACCACAAAGTGCTAGATGTAAAATACATCAGCCGCTCATCTCTGAACTTAACTGTCGAAACTGAACTTAACTCTCGAAACTGAATTTTGCTGTCGAAACTGAATTTTGCTGTCGAAACTGAACGCACTAGCAAGGTGAGGCTACATGTCGGTCGACTGACTTTTTCATCTCTGGTCAGTCGATTTTGCAGCCGTTGGATATGAAATCAAGGGCCTGCGGTTCATCTTCAACATCCACCCCCCCTGAGCCGCCAGCCACCACCGGCCAAACAGCAGCCCCCCGCCGCCCGCGGCCGGCGGTGCGCCGCCCCGCCCGCCCCGAAAACACTCCCCACCGCCGGTCTGCCGCCACCCCAGCCATCCCTCTAGGCCCCCCGTGCCAAGCTTTTTCTCCGGCGATCTCCACGCCAACGCCCCGCCAACGCCCCGCCACCGCCGGCGACCACCGCCCCCATCCTGAACCCTAAGATAGATAGTGGGGTACCTCTCCGGCGAGCCCCCTTCCCGTGTGGCTGGTTCTTCCTTCACCCCGGCGAGGCCCCCCACCCCCTGAAAATCGACTGACCCAAAAGTCGATTCAGTCGACTGAAGTGTAGCTAAATCGGAGCAGCATCACAAGCAAGAGCAAGAGCGAGAGCAGCAGCGCGAGCAAGAGCAATAGCAAGAGCAGACCAGGCTGGGGACTGAGAGCAAGAGCAGAGTAGCAGCGCGAGCGAGAGCTAAAGCAGCAACAGCTCCTACTGATGTGGACGTCGCCGCCGAGGGAGCGACGCCGTGGGGGAAGTGGCCGGCGACGCCGCCGTGGATGGAGCCGCGCCGTGTCGGCTCGGGACCGAGCGCCGGCAACACCGTGAGATCGAATCAAGAAGAAAATGCGGTGATTAGTGTACAACCTCTTTGGTGGCGCCGATTATGCCGCGACTTCATCCGAGGAAATGGTGATGATGATGCTCTTCCGGTGGTGCAGGCGAAGACGGCGGTGTGGGAATGGAGGTGGCGCGAAAGACGGGGGGAATGTCAGGGCAGTTCCTTGGAGGTGGAGGACGAGGTGGCTGAACCGTCGGGATGATGAGATCGACGACGGATCCTCATCCGGTACGGTGGATGAGGGACGTCGAGGTGTTGCTGTGGACGATGTCGTCGGGGAAGAGGCTCCGGCTGGGTGTCGGACGGAGCAGGGTGTGGGGTTTCGTCGTGGGTTTTCGCGGCCTTGGTGTACGAATGGGTGGGTGGATGGGATGGCAGTGGGGAACCATGGCTTAGAGACGCGCTTGTCCGAAATGTGGGGTAAGTTACGAAAGTACCCCCACCGATTTGAGGCGGTTCTTTCGGTTTAGGGGTACCACGGGCATTTCGCGTGTCGGGATTTCACAGGAGGTGAGAGTTTTCACGTGCGTTGTAATTTCGGAATAGCAAGGCGCGGGTTGAGATGGAGGGAGTTGTGGGAGCACAACGAGACAAAGATATATCTTAAATATTTCAGGCTAACAAGGCGCGGGTTGAAATTTCCGGACAAGCCTAACGTGTACTGTACCAAATCAATGTGCACTACAAATGTCATTCAAAACTTTGAATTCTTGTTATGTTCAATTAAAATATTTCGCTACGTGTATAATGCATGCAACCTACTACTCAAATGAACGTTTTAGTGCATTCCAAATGTATATACTACCGCTTCAATATGAACTAAATTTGAGTTCGTTTCTCTATTTGAATAACATCTACAGTAATGATTGTTGTGAAGTCAAAGCATTTGAATACATTTCTCTATTTTAATAAGATCTACAATCATCATTATTGTCAAGTTAAACCATCGTTTGTGTATTATCTTCACAGCACACCACATGATTAGTCTCAAGTTACATATGAACTATGTGTACTATATGAACTCGAACTAGATTTTTTGAATCCACTTTATTTTGATTGCAAATCACATTACATTTCTAGCTCTAGCTAGATCTTCATAATCTAAACCATGTCTCATATGTATAATGTGTTTATCACATTATGTATGGTGCCCCGCCCCCTACGCCTACAAGTATTTAGATGTGAGTTGCAAACACCACACATTACCACAAATTCAAATAAAATGTGAGAATGTTTGATAAATATATTGTTTAGATTGTTCGATATTTAGTTGTAAGCTGCAAACGCCACACATTATCACAAATTCAAATAAAATGTGAGATTGTTTGATGTATAGTATGGTTTAGATTGTTCAGCATTTAGCTGTGAGTTGCAAACGCCATGCATTATCACATTATAGCATAACATGTGCACATCACGTGTATCACCACTATATTCATGCATGCAATGTTTAAAACACTATGATCTCCTATTCAAATATATGAATCCGCTTTCATATCAAATTATGATCTTTGTTAGTCTCTCACACCCACACAATCCTCTAACCTTTGTAGCTACCACTAACTTTCTCTCGTGCATGCACACGCCCTCCTCGCCCTCCCCCTCCCTCGGCATTCTATCCACCGGGCACATTCATTTTTTTTCTTTAGGTCATTCTCCCAGAGTCCCCACAACTCCTTTCCGACACACACCGATCGATAAACCTCTCCACGATGCCTGCCTACAACATACACACACACACCTTCAATCTCCTCCTTTATGTGTCCTTGCCTCGTGTCTCTCATACGGTCAGACACACGTGTAAACTCTCGCCCCTCTTTTCATCAATCTCACAACCGCACACTCCTCCCCCTATCTAGCTAGTAGTTGGGCCTCTCGCACCACCTCCTAGATCCATTCTCTCTGTCTATCCGTCTCGCTGGGCCTTATTTGCCTCTAACAAATGGACGTACACCGACCGATCTCTCGCTATACATATAGCTAGCTAGGTCCTTATAACCCGTTTTTACCCACACGTCAATCGATCTACCTCATTAGTTGTGTCTCTCCCTTCCTCCGACAAACAACAATTGATCTAACGATCTAGTTAGGGTTGGTTACCAAACACATGGTTCCCCTTCATCATCCATGGATGCGTCTTGACAGATCTATCACGCACAGGCACACACTGAAACACATCCCCACTCTTATTGATAACATTGCAGTTCCACCCTCAGTTTGTCTAGTAGGCCTATCCCACCATCTTCAAGAAGCAACTCCATCACCCATCCAGCACTCTACCCCTCTCCCTCCCTCTCCCTCCCTCTCTCTCCTCTCTCTCTCTGTCCCATCATATTTCCCGTCCTTCAGTTATGTATGGATGTCGACCGATCTCCCTCAAGACATAGCTGGGTCTCTCCTTCTCAACACATATACGAGTCGTTCTACCTCTATAGTTAGGCCTCTTCCTACCCCTCCCCCCACCCCTCCCCCCCACACACCGATACATCGAGCGCTCTAGTCATGTCTCCCTGCCACACACAAACTTGACATGTGCCCTCTAACGTTCCGATAGGCCAATCGCCCTATATCTTTGACTTGCACACACACACACACAATTTCGATGGCTCTCTTCATCGATCTCGCACCCACCCACTTGATCCTCTCTTCGACTCTATCGATAGCTATGACCCCTCCCCCTCTTCTTGTGGATTGCTCGACCCTCTATGTATGATATGGGTAGGCCTCCATTTCACACACATTGCATGCAAAATTTTGTTTGAGATGTCATCAACACATATTCCCACAAATAATTCACGAAATCAACCCCCACCCCACCCCCACCCCAAAACAAAAAACACTCACGAACGCGGTTTGTATCTCTCACACACACCCATGTAGGTGGGGGACGTGCACGAAGAGAAGAGGTGCATGCACGGCGCACGTACTCCCGTCTCTTTCCCAACCACACCCGCGCGGGTACACGGTGGAGCTCATTTCTGTACGAAAAAGGCAGCCCACGTGGTAATTTGGCACGTGTACTGGTTGTCCACTTGGTGGAGGGAGGATCGTCTACCACGGGTGAACAAACAAATTGCGACTTGACGTGTTATGTTAAAAAAGAGGCAAACCATGTGGGGCCTACCTTAGAGGCAAGGCTATATACACTGGAGTACTTTTGATGTGTCCCGTCAACTCGCAGAACGAGGAGAAGCTTGCTTAGTACACCGTCTCCCCCGGGCGCGGTGGCCCGCAGGATGACGTGAAGCTTGCTCCGCCTTACGCCCGCTCCCTCGCCCATGCGCGCGGTGGCTCGCAGGACGAGGAGAAAAATTTACTACTCCCTCCATTTACTCCTCGTCCCTACTACCTTGGTTATAGAGATTATATCATATTGTTTGGAATATATATGTCCTTTAGTAGATTTCAGTATGAACTACTAGTACATACTCCAAACGCTGATGTATATAGACGTATTTTAGAGTGTAGATTCACTCATTTTTGCTCCGTATGTAGCACTCTCCCTTTCCCCTCGACCCTCGCCCACGTGCTGGACGTGCAACAATTCATTCGGTCTCATATAGCCAGAACGATATATACTGCACTACCATTATTGCTCGACTTCCCGAAGAGGCGAAGAGCCAATCGTAAGGTTAATATTTTGGAGATGCCAAGCGCAAGGTTATAGGAGAACGAGTAGTAGGTGCCGCGTCATTTATAAATAAAATTTTCTTTTCTTCAGTGGCATGTACGCAATGTGATAGGTTCATATGGAGAGAAAAGGAAACCGCTCCACTATATACATAGTCAGGACTGGCCAGCCTACACGGTTGCTTGCTGGGGTTGCTCTCTTCACACTCTCTCGCACAAAATGACTATGGCCACATCTCTAACATCCCACGGATCACGTCCGCTTGGGGAAGGGATGGATGCTTAGTTTAGATGCGGTGGCCGTCGCCGACGGCGAAAACCCACTGTCGGCACGTCCCGATCAGGGGTCCCCGCCGTTCTCTCTCACAAACCCGATGAGGTTGCCTTCGTCCCTTGCTCACTGCCGCGACGTGGGCAGTTGCCGCCTCCCGCCGCCCTCCTCAAGGTTGAGCAACGTCCCTCAGGTACAACTCCCTTTACAACCGGCTTGCACCACTGCTCCAGCTGCCCACATCACTCCCTGTGGATATTTCTCTACTTCTTTGCCCCACACATACCTCTACTGGCTTCTACGTACTGTATTTGTGATGAGTTTATGTCTCATCAACTAGTCCCAGTAATCTTATTCTAATCACGCTTCTTCAATTTCTTTGCCACAGGGATGCTCATCTCGATTTTGGTGAAACTGCACAAAATGATCCGATGGTCAAAAGGTTGCAAACTTCATTTATTAGGAAGATCGAATGTTGCCAGCAAATTGAAGCCTGGTCAGGGTTCACGGTTCAAGGGCTAGGGACTGCATGGATCGTTTTTTTCTTTAGCTGCCTCTGTTCCAAAATAAGTGTCAACTTTAGTAGTAGTACAAATTTGTACTAAAGTTTGCACAAAGTTGAGACACTTACTTTGGAATGGAGGGAGTACATATTTGCTATGATCTGTCAATCATTGAGATGCAATAGCATGCATGTTAGTCTCCTTTGTATTTGATGAAATGTTGCAACGGGCAACCTTGGACGCAAGATACATGTAACAGAAGCTGGAAGCTTCATAGCATTGTACAAATTTATCTCGCTGATAAATTACAGTACGTACTATACTAGTACTTCCTCCGTTCCTAAATATAAGTCTTTGTAGAGATTTCACCATGAACCACATGCGGATGTATATAGATGCATTTTAAGTGTAGATTCATTCATTTTGTTCCGTATGTAGTGGAATCTCTACAAAGACTTATCTACTAGTAATAGCTAGCCCCCACTACTAGGAATTCTCTATCCTCTCCTTGATCCACATCAACAAAATTGATGTAGCCGTTAGATGAAGTAAATCAGTCCATAATAGCCGTCTGATCTAGACGTTGAGTGGCTCCGCACTAAGCCACATGCAAGCATGCAGAAATACTGTGGCACATGCATGTGAGTGGGTTTTAAATCACATCAACATGTCTGCATGCAAGCATGCACCGGTACCATGCATGTAAGTGAGCTTTTAAGTCCCATTAACATGTCAAAAAGAAAATATAATCCCATTATGCAGTAGGAGTTGGCTGATCTTTTTTCCTTACGTGGGATGATCTAAATGATGATGGGAGTTTATTTAGTTTGGCTACCACATTTGTCATGCGGTTATAGAGTTTTTTTAGTTCCATGAAATCAATAATTTTGCGCAGAGAGATATACCGCTGTTCCGCGGCAATGCGCGGGGACTCATCTAGTAATATTTAGGAATGGAGGGAGTACTATGTAAAGAGTTAGGTGTCGCACGGTGATAGTGTGAGGTGGGCCATGTAATCACTGAGCCTGCGTGTTTTCACTGCTCTTGCACGCCTCCACTATAAGAAGGGAGAAAATTGTAATCTAGTAGTAGTACCTCCTTTCACCGAAAGCGTGGGACATCCAACAGTCCTACCACCACAGTAATAAAGACCAATGAGCCGTCAAATCACATAGACCCAGCAGTAAGTTGGACGGACGAAGCAACCATCACTCTTGCGCCAGTGAGAGGTCGCGTCCGCTCTGCCCGGGCATGAATGCGGCACAGATTCTTTGGAGCGGCGCTGACCGTTTCGGGCGGGAAGCGCGCGCGGGCGATGGAGGGGCTTTGGGTGGGCCAGGCTGGTCAGTAGCGGGCAGCTGTCCGCATGTCCCTACCGGACACGCCCGGAAACGAGAGGATGCACCAACTCTCGCGGCTAAAATCGTACACTACACAACATCTCTCTGTAGGAGTAGGTCGATCTGTCGCTCTCTCTAACACACACATGCTGTTAAACACACACACAAACACACACACACACACACACACACACACACACACACACACACACACACACACACACACGCACGCACACGCACACACCTTGGTCCCGTTGCACCTTCTAACGTGACTTATTACACCTAGACGGAGGGAGTAGTAAGTATACGAGATATGGTGGCACACTGACTTAAGTCGAATACAAGTGCCCAAAATTTGTGTGCATGTTATAATAAGGATTCACTTAAAATAGTACGTGAGAGAACAGAGGGATCAATTGGACAGTGTTCCGGAGCAGTAGCAAGATGTGTGGGGTAAGATACACCGCTGGCGCTTTTAATTTTTCTTATTAATTTGTTTGTTTCACCCTCTGACTGGTGGGACCCAACGTACTACATGGAGAGAGGTAAGGTGACTAAGGCTGCATTATTTCCGCACCACTGTGGATAGTCTTACCACCAAAGCCACATGACACGGTTATGACTGAAATCCCAATGACTCCCACACACACAAAAAAAACACGGCATGCTTGTCACACCGATGCAGGAATGTATAAAAGGTTATTTCCCTCTCGTTGAACATAACGGGAGGGTTGTGTAGCTGGTTAGCCTGTTCGCTCATCAAACTTGAGGTCTCGGGTTCGATAACTACACTTGAGCATAATTTGTGCCAGGAGGATTCTTTGACTGGTCAAAATGTTTTCTAGGGTTTGCACGCTTCACACTCTCTCTCCAGTATATATATACACTTTGGAGCCTCAGCGCTTGTAGTTGCTCTCTGCATACTCTCTTGCCCTCTCCCGCTGGAGCCTCAGTGCTTGTAGTTGCTCTCTTCACACTCTCTTGCCCTCTCCAGATCTAAACAAGACTTTGTTGGCCTCTCTCTCCCCTCACTGCTGCTCAAAGAGCCGGCAGGATCCGTCCGTCAGGAAGGGAAGGAGGCTTAACATTGTAACCGTCGGCGAGGGACTACCGGCGCAGCTATTCACTTTCCACCCAATGGCGGCGCGGGAGGGCCTCCGACCCCTTCTTCTTCACTGCCGTCCCGTCGCCCACCGAACCATGCCCCAAGAACCTTAAGGTATAATTTACTTACTCCACATGCATTGCTCTAGCTGCATGTATACCATGAATCTAGGACGTGGTTCAAAGAGGAAAGGAGTGGGGGAAAGTAGTGGGAAAAGTTGTATATAGCATGAATCTAGGATGTGGTTCAAAGAGGAAATGAAGGGGGAAAGTTGTATAGCATGAATCTAGGACGTGGTTCAAAGAGGAAAGGAATGGGGGAAAGTAGTGGGGAAAGTTGTATCGCATAAATCTAGGACGTGGTTCAAAGAGGAAAGGAAGGGGCAAAAGTACTAGTTCAAAAAGGAAAGGAAGGGACAAGGCTGTAGAGTCTGAGCAGGACTAGATTTGCTGCGCTCAGATAGGGAAAGTTGTCTAAAGATAACAAAACTGGGACCAACACAAATATGCTCCTTGGTTGTTTGTTCTTTGTTGCAACAGACTGCGCATGACCACAGTACATCGATAGATGCACATGGTGCTGGTGCATCCACTGTCCCGTGCAACTCATTAGCTATTGTTAATCTAAGGCCCTGTTTGGTTAAAAACTCCCTAGTCCCTACCTGCTTGGTTCCAGGGACTAAACATGGACTAGAGGTTATTAGATGACATGCTAAAAGACCATGTTACCCCTAGTAATGAACTAATGGAGACAAGGTGCGATGCGTGGCAGGGGCAACTATTGGAAAAAGTCCCAAAAAGACTCCCTCGGGGTCTTCTTTCTTTAGTCCCAAATGCCCACTTTTAGTCCCTAAAAGTCCCTCCTGTTTGGTTTAGATGGGACTGACACGGAGTTTTTTTAGTCCCTACACCAAAATGTCCCTATAAACAAACACCCTCTAATAATGCCGCTGGAAAATTGATGTAATGCCACAGTTAAAAGCAAATTACATGTTTAACAAATTTTTATTGTTAATATAATCTCTATGTTAATATTAATCAATGCCACCGTTTGAGAAATACTACTGTCTTGCTTTCTTTCCCATTTAGATAAGGTAGATGCTTCTTTTTGTTGGCTTCTGTGTCATCCACCGTTATTGACCACTAATTGTTTCCTTTGCACCTCTGTGTAAACAGGGTTATCTACTTCACCTCGTTGCCATTATGACCTTTTGTTGCACTGCACAAAACAGTTTTGTTTTAAGAGTGTTTTGTGCAGTTCAACCAAAATGTCACACCGACAATGTTGCTTGATTGCTTGATCTTAGTGGAACTGCACAAGAGGAGATCTTACTTCCTATCCGTTAAGGCGAATTTGGTTCAAATCTTCTTCTTGTGAGTTGTTTGAATTCCGCATCATGAGAGGTTAGTACTAGCCTTCTTTCACATGATTCTGCAGTGTGCTTTCATATGTTGTGCTACTTGTACGATAATGTTGCTTGATTTTAGTGAACTGCACAAATGGAGACAAGACTTCCAATCCATATGTGCACCGTAATATCCCATTGAGGTAAGATAAGGATATTTCACAACTGTTGGCCTGTATTTTGCCACTTTCATCAGAAAATTAAGTTTAGTACTATACTTGTGCTCCCTAATTGACATGCCAAATCTTACATTGAAGGCGAAGCTTGTTTGTTATTGAACCAAGTGATGAAGGGGAAGAACAAGCGGAAGAAAAACAGAAATCAACTCTTGGTGCTGTAATGAAGCACTGGAACTGTGATGACACAAGTAATGATATAGTTTTGCATCTTAATTTATTGCTATGGCTGGAACGAGCAATTGTTTTGCCACTGATTTGATGCCACTCTTAATGTAATATGTAATTATCTCTACTTGTGCAAACAGGGATCTTCTTTGAAGATACCATATATTTTAGTGGAACTGCACAAGAAGATGTTGGAAACATTAAACTAATTGAGGAGTATATAGTAAGCATGGCCACCACCGTAGATAGCAACAGATGGTTCCGAGGAAGTGCTTCATCTGTATGCTCTACACAATAAGCCTCCTGACAAAGGTTGGTACTCGCCCACTGATTTCATCCATATGGTTGAGCTTTGTCATCTCTATTGGTGTTGTGCTACTGTTTAGATACTGTCATGAAAAAGTGGTATTGTCCTTCAGAAGTGCTTCATCTGTGCTATTTTAAATATTTCCTTTCCTTTTTTTTGAGCAAACAGGGATGCTAGCATTTAGTAGTCCTCTTGTCTTTGCACAACAGGATCATCTTCCTTTGAAGAAGAATATGGAGTACGTGAAGTGACTAGTTTCGATTATGCCAGGATGAAGAAGCCCTGTCTATCTTCTCATCAGAAGGAGCAGTTGAAAGATGGTTACATTACTCCCCACAAGACCAAACTAACTTCAGCTCAGAAGGACTGACAAATCTCCATTTTTTTGCTGTGATGCGCGAGTACAATTGTGACGCCCCGATTCAATCGTACACTAATCATACACGCAAACGTGTACGATCAAGATCAGGGACTCACGGGAAGATATCACAACAGAACTCTTCAAATAAAATCAGTCATACAAGCATCATAATACAAGCCAGGGGCCTCGAGGGCTCGAATACAAGTGCTCGATCATAGACAAGTCAGCGGAAGCAACAATATCTGAGTACAGACATAAGTTAAACAAGTTGTCATAAGATGGCTAGCACAATCGGGGATACAGATCAAATGAGGCGCATGCCTCCTGCCTGGGATCCTCCTAACTACTCCTGGTCGTCGTCAGCGGGCTGCATGTAGAAGTAGGCACCTCCAGAGTAGTAGGAGTCGTCGTCGACGGTGGTGTCTGGATCCTGGGCTCCATCGTCTGATCGTAGCAATCGGGTAGAGAAATGGGGAAAAGGGGGACAAAGCAACCGTGAGTACTCATCCAAAGTACTCGCAAGCAAGGAGCTACACTACATATGCATGGATATATGTGTAAAGGGCCATATCAGTGGACTGAACTGCAGAATGCCAGAATAAGAGGGGGATAGCTAATCCTGTCGAAGACTACGCTTCTGGCAGCCTCCGTCTTGCAACATATAAGAGAGAGTAGACTGAAGTCCTCCAAGTAGCATCGCATAGCATAACCCTACCCGGCAATCCCCTCCTCGATGCCCTGTTAGAGAGCAATCACTGGGTTGTATCTGGCACTTGGAAGGGTCTGTTTTATTAAGTATCCGGTTCTAGTTGTCATAAGGTCAAGGTACAACTCCGGGCCGTCCTTTTACCGAGGGACACGGCTATTCGAATAGATAAACTTCCCTGCAGGGGTGCACCACATAACCCAACACGCTTGATCCCATTTGGCCGGACACACTTTCCTAGGTCATGCCCGGCCTCGGAAGATCAACACTTCACAGCCCCACCTAGGCACAACAGAGAGGTCAGCACGCCGGTCTAAACCTAAGCGCACAGGGGTCTGGGCCCATCGCCCTTAGCACACCTGCACGTTGCGTGGGTGGCCGGAAGCGGACCTAGCAACCTCCAGTACAACGGAAGTCACGTTACGCGGTCCAATCTGGCGCGCGCCGCTCAGTCGTTGACGTCACAAAGTGCTTCGGCTGATACCACGACGCCGAGTGCCCATAACTGTTCCCGCGTAGTTGGTTAGTGCGTATAGGCCAAATGGCCAGACTTAGATCAAATACCAAGATCTCGTTAAGCGTGTTAAGTATCCGTGAACGCCGACCAGGGCCAGGCCCACCTTTCTCCTAGGTGGTCTCAACCTGCCCTGTCGCTCCGCCTCAAAGTAACAGTTGGGGGCCGTCGGGAACCCAGGCCCACCTCTACCGGGATGGAGCCACCTGCCCCTTCAGCCCCCATCTCCGAACAGTATCACAGGTAATGTAACAGTGTAAAGTATATAGTATATGCCCGTGATCACCTCCCGAAGTGATCACGGCCCAGTAGTACAACATGGCAGACGGACAAGAGTGTAGGGCCACTGATGGAACACTAGCATCCTATACTAAGCAGTAGGATAGCAAGTAAAGGTAACAACAGTAGTAGAAAGGGCAGGCTATGCAGCAGTATAGGATTAACTAAAAGCAGTAACATGCTACACTACTCTAATGCAAGCAGTATAGAGAAGAGTAGGCGATATCTGGTGATCAAGGGGGGGGGGGCTTGCCTGGTTGCTCAGACAAGAATGAGGGGTCGTCAACACCGTAGTCGACCGGGGCATCAGCGGCGTCGGTCTCATAGTCTACCGAAAAGAAGTAACGGAGCGGAACACAATAAATAACAGAGCAATCAAATGTAACACTAAGCAAGATGTGGCAATACTTTGTGCTAGGGGTGACATAACGCAGGGATATGTGATACCAGCGAAGGAGGGAGACATCCGACAAAGTATCCCCGGAGTTTCGCGTTTTCCGTCAGATGAATCGGAGGGGAAAAGTTGTGAGTTTGCTATGCTAGGGATGTGTGGCGGACGAACGGGTTGTGTATCCGGAATCGTCTCGTCGTTCTGAGCAACTTTCATGTACAAAGTATTTTCATCCGAGTTACGGATTATGTAATATTAATTTTCAAAGTTTTTAATTCATTTTTAGGATTAACAGAATTAATTTAATTTAGAAAATGCCATTATGATGTCAGGATGAGGTCAGCATGATGTCATCAGTCAACCATTTAGTTGACTTAGTCAAACTGATAGGCGGGTCCCACATGTCATTGGCTGAAGACTAATTATTTGTTAACATTTAATTAGCAGGTTTAATTAGAGTTAATTAGTTAACTAAATAGTGTTAATTAAGTTAATTAATTACTTTATTTAATTAATTAACTAATATTTTTATTATAATTCTTTTTAATTCTTTTTTTAAACAGTATAGGGGCGTGGGCCCCTCGTGTCATAGGTAAGGGGGGCTTAACAGGCCGCTGGCGGGTTACGGGAGCAGGCGCAACGGGCGCCAGCCTGCCAAGGCGTTCGCCCAAGCCATGCGCGGTGCAGCGGGGCGCCGGCGGCCATCGCAGCAAGCTGCAGCAGCCGTAGGGGAAGGGGAGCAGCAGCACGGCCGTGGGACGACGCGCAGCGGGCACACACTTCACGCGGCGGGGCGACTACTGTGCGAGCCGCGGCGCGCGCGTGATGGAGTGGGGAAACAGGGCGGTGGCGCGGTGCGTCGGCGTGGAGCGACGGGCATGGCTGGACGGTGCAACGCGTGGCCAGGGCGTGACCCGATGTCGGGTGGCGCGGGGAGCGCGCGCTCACTGCGAGCGCGGGCGCGGCTAGATCCGGCAATAGGAGCAGAGGGGGAGAGGAGAGAGGAGCCGCTCATGTGCGAGGAGGGAAGGGGCAGTGAGGCGTGGAGAAGCCAGCGAGCAGAGCGGTCGGGGTCGGCCGGCGGGGAGGAGATGAGGAGGCGAGGTGTGGTGGAGGGCGACGGGGCGGTGGCGGCGGTCCAGCGGCGTCGGAGGTGGCTCGGGGTCGGGCGACGGGATCGGGGCGGTGTTCGGGCCACCGGCATCGAGGGCGATGGGGCGATGGCACGCAACAGCAGCGACAGGGGGGTCGGGGGCGTTGGTTGCCCCCGATTCAGATCGGGTCCTCGGGTGGGGGGGGGGGAAGAGAGCGAGGGGAGAGTGGGGAGAGTGATGGGGTCGTGCGCCCTCTCCTGTGATGGCGCTGGAGGGAGAGGGTGGGATCGTGGGGGAAAATGGGGTGGGGCTCTAGGGTTTCAGGAGCAGTGGGGGATATGGGCGCGGCTGGTGGGCCGGCCTGGTGGCCTGCTGGGCCGGTTGGCCTAGTGTGTGGGGGGGTTCTCTTTTTTTAGCTTTGTTTTCTGTTTTTGTATTTTCTTTCTGTTATTTATTTTCTATCCTGTTTTATTTCATTTTAAATCATTTAGTCATTTTATAAAAATGTGTTCACTTTACTATAATTATTCTTGTAATATTCGGCACCCACCGAACATTTTTGTTTCAACTTTTGAAAACTTTTGTTGTTTGACATATTTAGAATTTAAATTTTGAAACGGCTTCGAATCATTGCGAGGTTAGCAACAATAACCGAGGTGACGTGGCGTGATTAGCATGGGACTACTGTAGCATGATTATCCGGGCGTCACAATTCTCCTCCACTACAAGTAATCTCGTCCCGAGATTTAAGAGGTGAAGTGAGGGGGAAGGGATTTGGTTACGAAATTCTAACAAGCCTTCTCGGTCTTGGTTGCTCTTCTTTAAGTGGTTGATCCATAATGTTGATGTCTGCATACCTCGGCTTCAGGTTATCATGATGAAGTCGTCGTCCTTTCTTCGGAGTCTTCATTGTACGTATGAAGGACAAGGGGTAACTTCAAAAAAACGGACCGCTGAAAGGTCGACTATCTGGTTGATAACATCGAGGAAGGTGGCGGAAGGTAACTCTCGAGATGAAACTTAAGAGATTATCGAGAGCAAAGTAAGAAAGTACCATGAGAAGTTTCAAGCGGGTAGGTAATCACTCGAAGCCCAAAACAAAGTGTAAAGGGGGTTCAAAGCATCAAGTTTAAGTATTGCATCTGATACCGGAACAGATCACTAGGAAGGCGTCTCATGAATTATACATGAAGCCAAGCGTGAGTATTAACTTTGGGAACAGGGGTGTACAGGAGAGTCAGGTTCCGATCCTGGGACCTGTGGGTTATGGGCCCACCATGTGGGTGAAAAGTAGGAAGGGCGGTAACGTCTTGCATGATCATGTGAGCAAGGCATGTCAGAGGATAGCCTGTCAGTTATGTCGGCAACAACATTGGTACCAAGGGCGAGGGACAAAGAGAACCATTTTCCTGCTCGTTGAAACGAGGCGGACCAATAGGCAAAGTTCTCGTCCATCGCTGGCTACCGGAATATCGTCAACAATAGTAACAGGGTCTTGCTGACAGAATTGTACACCGAGGTGTTCACATAAGCAGGAGAATATTACTGCTTAGATCATATAGATCACAAGAAACGTTAAACCAACCAATGGAAAGGAAAATATGATTATCAGATATTTCAGGGGTATATCCTTCCCAAGGACAAGCAGAGCATGATATCCATGACATGATATAATGTAGAAAACCCTTTAGGAAAGGGGAGAGAAATTTCATGACATTACCCATACAACGGTGTTTGGATAATTGAGCAGGAAACATTTAGCATTGGGCTTCAATGTTCTTGTTGAAAATCGGAGTACCACAGACATGCTTCGAGATAACATTGACATGGTCACTGGGTAAAGATCAGACTTTGGATACACAAAGGATCCATCAGGAACAACTTATAGAATACGTCTTACAGTTTCCTCATGGACGAATGGCTAACCTTGTAAAAGGATACCCTAGCAATAGGTCCTCCGACCAGGTGTGCTAGGCATGATATCACCTTACTGGGTTATATAAAGACCAATGTTATGACTCTTGAAAAATGTTCCAACCATCATATCTGACCGAGATTCAGATCTGATTGGTGTCAGGATACCTCAGTCTCAGGATGCCTGAGAAGAAAGGGTGCAACACAATTGACGAGACGACATTGTAAAATTCTCGGGAAATGTACTATGGAAGCGAGTTCCGAAACAAGAGTTCATCATTAAAACCAAGGAGAGGATGAAGAGGTGGTTGATGAACTCAGCGACAATTCATTGAGATTTTCACAAGATGGATTTCCACACTTATGTGAAGAAGGAGATAACATTTGTCGGATCAAATGATATAAGGATGTATGCTCAAGGAAAACATACACAATTAAGCGTTGGTTGAAAAGTGCACCCAAAATATGGTCTTAGGTAGCATGATCAATGTTTAAAACGGTGATTCAATAACCGATAGGCTAAGAATGAACTATCGATCATTAATTTCAAAGCAACAGGGTTGCTAGAAGTGCAGAATCCAAACAACACCATTCACTTGTGGGTACCCCGATTGGAATCAACACGATGACCAAGAAAGAATGGTGATGGTGATAAGTATCATTATAGCAAGAATTCTTAAGAGGTGGAGCAATCCTCATGACATTCTTGACATAAAAGATGGTAATACTCCAAGGTAAACATAACTTAAGTTGGATAGCAAGGAACTCAAGGTACAACACAAAACAGGAACAAGTTTTGTGTTGGAGGGAATGCAATAATGTTGTCGATGATAACCCAAATCATTGAGGGCAAAGGATGCTATCCCTCATCAAGAATTTGATAGATATCTTGGAAGACCTCAGGGCGGTGGCGCGGTGCGTTGGCGTGGAGCGATGGGCATGGCTGGACGGTGCAGCGCGTGGCCAGGGCGTGGCCCGACATCGGGTGGCGCGGGGAGCGCGTGCTCACTGCGAGCGCGGGCGCGGCTAGATCCGGCAACATGAGCAGAGGGGGAGAGGAGAGAGGAGCCGCTCACGTGCGAGGAGGGAAGGGGCGGCGAGGCGTGGATAAGCCGGCGAGCAGAGCTGTCGGGGTCGGCCGGCGGGGAGGAGATGAGGAGGCGAGGCGTGGTGGAAGATGACGGGGCGGTGGTGGCGGTCCAGCGGCGTCGGAGGTGGCTCGGGTTCGGGCGACGGGATTGGGGCGACGTCCGGGCCACCGGCGTCGAGGGCGATGGGCGATGGCATGCAACGGCAGCGGCAGGGGGTCGGGGGCGTTGGTTGCCCCCGATTCAGATCGGGTCCTCCGGTGGGGGGGAAGAGAGCGAGGGGAGAGTGGGGAGAGCGATGGGGTCATGCGCCCTCTCCTGTGACGACGCTGGAGGGAGAGGGTGGGATCGTGGGGGAAAGTGGGGTGGGGCTCTAGGGTTTCGGGAGCAGTGGGGGATATGGACGCGGCTGGTGGGTCGGCCTGGTGGCCTGCTGGGCTGGTTGGCCTAGTGGGGGGGGGGGGTTCTCTTTTTTTAGCTTTGTTTTCTGTTTTGTATTTTCTTTCTGTTATTTATTTTCTATCCTGTTTTATTTCATTTTAAATCATTTAGTCATTTTATAAAAATGTGTTCACTTTACTATAATTATCCTTGTAATATTCGACACCCACCGAACATTTTTGTTTCAACTTTTGAAAACTTTTGTTGTTTGACATATTTAGAATTTAAATTTTGAAACGACTTCGAATCATTGCGAGGTTAGCAACAGTAACCGAGGTGACGTGGCGTGATTAGTGTGGGATCACTGTAGCATGATTATCTGGGCGTCACAACAATGTTGTTCTAGGATTCTTTCTGGTGAGTTCCATTTTTCTAAAAGTGTGCTCTACATGGACCATGTATGTGCCTGTTGAAACTGTCAATTCATAGTACAGCTTGCTTTATACTAATCACTTTTTTTGTATTTGTGCAAATAGGGGTGCTCAGCTTGATTTCAATGGGAACTGCACAAAATGTTCATGAATACATCAAATCATTCATTTCCACCAAAAGAAAGGAGGTGCCGATAAGTTCAAGGCGTTGCAACATATACGGGCGAAATCATACAAGCTACACGCGAATTTGGTTGATTTTGGTGGAACTACACAAAAAGAACAGCTGGTTTATTTAGCACGAGGTGTCATGTCAATGTCCGAACTGATGGCAAACCCTGCCCATTCCACAATCGTAGGCATTTGATATTTTGGAATGGGACAACCTTGTCAAATTTTGCTCATTGATTTTAGCAAGGCATGCGTTTGATATTTTCGAATGGGACGCCCTTTGCTGTCAGTAGCGTCGATCATTTTTTTCTTTATTCTTTAGTTGTGAAGGAAATATTGCCTCTGACATGTGAGTCGCTGAGATGCATAATCATCGATTGTTTTGAATGTTCTCTGTGAATTGCCAGGCCTGTGTGTTTGATTGCAATGTACAGAAGCGCTAAAAAGCTACTCAAATTCTTTGTACTCCTTCTGTTCCTTTCTACTCCGAACATTGTGAAAGTGCATACTTTTTTGTATAAGATTGGTCAAAGTAGAGATACTTTGACTGCAGACAAAACTTGTATGCAGACTAGAAAGGACCGGAGGGAGTACATGTGAAACTGCTGCAAACGAGGTGATCACCCTGGGAATAATGCTAGTACGTATTGGTTTTGCATGTTCATCCAATGCCAGTGATACAGGAATTCGAACTAATCGAAATAAATTCATTCATACATGGTCGGATTTCATTACATTTCATACATTCTTCAACTAAAAAGGGGTGCGCTGGAGGTATAATTAATTAACCGAAGCTACCCACCTGTGTCCCGCTGAGCCGAACAGAAGCTTCAGTGACTTAACTGCAGGTGCAGTTGCGTAACTGACATGTGGCCTATTGGGCCCACGTGTCAGTCAGCCAACTGCACCAACGGTTAAGTAGAAGCAGCGTTCTTCTCCAGCGCAACTCTTCGACTCCACGCCGCCGCCAAGAAGCTAACCGGCCGTCAATGGTCAACTCGCCTAGCTTGGCTTCAACCGGAGGGTAGCAGCGGTGGCCTTACTTGGACCCGAGTGGCGGCGACCTACCGTGTTCTACTCTTCCTTGTTTTCTGTGTGGCGCGGCCTCGTTGGCAGCGGGGAGGGGCCTCGACGGAGCCGGCGATGTCCTCTGTCTCGTTGCCGGCGGGCGACGCCTCAGTGGAGCGGTGGAAATCCTCCCCCACATTGCAGGCAGGGTGGGGCCTCGACTGAGCCGGCGATGTCCTCTGCTTCGTTGGTGGCGGGGCGGGGCCTTGGCGGAGCCGGCGGTGTCCTCTGCCTCGTTGTTGGCGCTGCGGGGACTCGGCGGAGCAGGGCCTCGTCGACGCTAGTGGAGCGGGGAATCGTCGGAGCTAGCATTGTCCTCTGCCTCGTCCTCGGTCTCGCCAAACAACGCCTCGCCCGCTTCATCGCCCTCTTTGCTAGCCTCTTTGTAGGCGGCCGCAGCCTCTGCCACCCGCATGCGGTACCGCCAGCACTCGAGGCGGCCCTTGCGGGCGGAGCGGTACGAGTCGAGCAGCGCCTCCTGCTCCGCCTGCTCCGCGGCGATCTACTCCTCTGCCTGCAGGTGCTCCTGGAGGAGATGGTGGTTGTAGGCGGCATCGGCATGCACCTCCCGGAACTGCTTCTCACGCATCTGCCTCACCCTGTCCATATATTGGGCACGGGCCTCGTCGATGGTCATGGTGCAATGCACCGGCGAGGATGGCGCGGAGGAGGGGGTTGTGTTGGGGAACGTTGCAGAAAATTAAAATTTTTCCTACGTTTTCACCAAGATCCATCTATGAGTTCATCTAAGCAACGAGTCATGGGAGAGAGATTGCATCTACATACCACTTTGTAGATCGCGAGCGGAAGCGTTCAACGAACGGGGATGAGGTAGTCGTACACGACGTGATCCAAATCACCGGAGATCCTAGCACCGAAAGGACGGCACCTCCGCGTTCAACACACGTACGGTCAGCGTAACGTCTCCTTCTTCTTGATCCAGCAAGGCAAAGGAGAGGTTGAGGAAGATGGCTCCAGCAGCAGCACGACGGTGTGGTGATGGTGGAGTTACAGTACTCCGGCAGGGCTTCGCCGAGCTCTACGGAGGAGGAGGAGATGTTGGAGAGGGAGAGGGAGGCGCCAGGGCAAGGGGTGCGGCTGCCCCCTCCCCCCTTTATATAGGCCCCCTAGGGGGGCGCCGGCCCTGGGAGATTGAATCTCCCAAGGGGGCGGCGGCCAAGGGGGGTGGAGTGCCCCCCAAGGCAAGTGGGCGCCCCCACCCAAGGGTTCCAACCCTAGGCGCAGGGGGTGGGCCTTGGGGGGCGCACCAGCCCACTAAGGGCTGGTCCCCTTTCCCACTTCAGCCCATGGGGCCCTCCGGGATGGGTGGCCCCACCCGGTGGACCCCCGGGACCCATCTGGTGGTCCCGGTACAATACCGGTGACCCCCAGATCATTCCCGATGGCCGAAACTACACTTCCTGTATATAATTCTTCACCTCTGGACCAATCCAGAACTCCTCGTGACGTCCGGGATCTCATCCGGGACTCCGAACAACATTCGGGTTACTGCATATACATATCTTCACAACCCTAGCGTTACCGAACCTTAAGTGTGTAGACCCTACGGGTTCGGGAGACATGCAGACATGACCGAGACGGCTCTCGGGCAATAACCAACAGCGGGATCTGGATACCCATGTTGGCTCCCACATGCTCCACGATGATCTCATCGGATGAACCACGATGTCGAGGATTCAATCAATCCCGTATACGATTCCCTTTGTCAATCGGTATTTTACTTGCCCGAGATTCGATCGTCGGTATCCCTATACCTCGTTCAATCTCGTTAGCGGCAAGTCACTTTACTCGTACCGTAATGCATGATCCCGTGATCAAACACTTTGATCACATTGAGCTCATTATGATGATGCATTACCGAGAGGGCCCGGTGATACCTCTCCGTCAAGCGGAGTGACAAATCCCAGTCTCGATCCGTGTCAACCCAACAGACACTTTCGGAGATACCCGTAGTATACCTTTATAGTCACCCAGTTACGTTGTGACGTTTGGCACACCCAAAGCACTCCTACGGTGTCTGAGAGTTACACGATCTCATGGTCTAAGGAAAGGATACTTGACATTGGAAAACTCTAGCAAACGAACTATGCGATCTTATGCTATGTTTAGGATTGGGTCTCGTCCATCACATCATTCTCCTAATGATGTGATCTCGTTATCATTGACATCCAATGCCCATAGTCAGGAAACCATGACTATCTATTGATCAACGAGCTAGTCAACTAGAGGTTTACTAGGGACATGTTGTTGTCTGTTATTCACACATGTATTACGATTTCCGGATAACACAATTACAGCACGAATAAAGACAATTATCATGAAGAAGGAAATATAATAATAATGCTTTTATTATTGCCTCTAGGGCATATTTCCAACAGTCTCCCACTTGCACTAGAGTCAATAATCTAGTTACATTGTGATGAATCGAACACCCATAGAGTTCTGGTGCTGATCATGTTTTGCCTTAGGGAGAGGTTTAGTCAACGGATCTGCGACATTCAGATCCGTGTGCACTTTACAAATTTCTATGTCTCCATCTTGAACATTTTCATGAATGGATTTGAAGCGACGCTTGATGTGCCTGGTCTTCTTGTGAAACCTGGGCTCCTTGGCAAGTGCAATAGCTCCAGTGTTGTCACAGAAGAGTTTGATTGGCCCCGACGCATTGGGTATGACTCCGAGGTCGGTGATGAACTCCTTCACCCAAATTGCTTCATGTACTGCCTCCGAGGCTGCCATGTACTCCGCTTCACATGTAGATCCCACCACGACGCTCTGCTTGCAACTGCACCAGCTTACTGCCCCACCATTCAAAATATACACGTATCCGGTTTCTGACTTAGAGTCATCCAGATCTGTGTCGAAGCTAGCGTCGATGTAACCCTTTACGACGAGCTCTTCGTCACCTCCATAAACGAGAAACATTTCCTTAGTCCTTTTCAGGTACTTCAGGATATTCTTGACCGCTGTCCAGTGTTCCTTGCCGGGATTACTTTGGTACCTTCCTACCAAACTTACGGCAAGGTTTACATCAGGTCTGGTACACAGCATGGCATACATAATAGAACCTATGGCTGAGGCATAGGGGATGACACTCATCTCTTCTATATCTTCTGCCGTGGTCGGACATTGAGCTGAGCTCAATTTCACACCTTGCAATACAGGTAAGAACCCCTTCTTAGATTGATCCATATTGAACTTCTTCTATATCTTATCAAGGTATGTGCTTTGTGAAAGACCTATGAGGCGTCTTGATCTATCTCTATAGATCTTGATGCCTAATATATAAGCAGCTTCTCCAAGGTCCTTCATTGAAAAACTCTTATTCAAGTAGGCCTTAATGCTGTCCAAGAGTTCTATATCATTTCCCATCAAAAGTATGTCATCTACATATAGTATGAGAAATGCTACAGAGCTCCCACTCACTTTCTTGTAAACGCAGGCTTCTCCATAAGTCTGCGTAAACCCAAACGCTTTGATCATCTCATCAAAGCGAATGTTCCAACTCCGAGTTGCTTGCACCAGCCCATAAATCGAGCGTTGGAGCTTGCACACCTTGTCAGCATTCTTAGGATCGACAAAACCTTCCGGCTGCATCATATACAATTCTTCCTTAAGGAAACCATTAAGGAATGCCGTTTTGACGTCCATTTGCCATATTTCATAATCGTAGAATGCGGCAATTGCTAACATGATTCGGACGGACTTCAGCTTCGCTACCGGTGAGAAAGTCTCATCGTAGTCAATTCCTTGAACTTGTCGATAACCCTTAGCGACAAGCCGAGCTTTATAGATGGTCACATTACCATCCACGTCTGTCTTCTTCTTAAAGATCCATTTATTTTCTATGGCTCGCCGCTCAACGGGCAAGTCAGTCAAAGTCCATACTTTGTTTTCATACATGGATCCTATCTCGGATTTCATGGCTTCTAGCCATTTGTCGGAATCCGGGCCCGCCATTGCTTCCTCATAGTTCGAAGGTTCACCGTTGTCTAACAACATGATTTCCAAGACAGGGTTGCCGTACCACTCTGGTGCGGAACGTGTCCTTGTGGACCTACGAATTTCAGTAGGAGCTTGATTAGAAGTATCTTGATCATCATCATTAATTTCCTCTCTAGTCGGTGCAGGCACCTCAGGAACGTTTTCTTGAGTTTCGCCATTTTCCGGTTCAAGAGGTAACACTTCATCAAGTTCTACTTTCCTCCCACTTACTTCTTTCGAGAGAAACTCTTTCTCTAGAAAGGATCCATTCTTGGCAACAAAGATCTTGCCTTCGGATCTGAGGTAGAAGGTATACCCAATAGTTTCTTTAGGGTATCCTATGAAGACACATTTTTCCGACTTGGGTTCGAGCTTTTCAGGTTGAAGTTTCTTGACATAAGCATCGCATCCCCAAACTTTTAGAAACGACAGCTTAGGTTTCTTCCCAAACCATAATTCATACGGTGTCGTCTCAACGGATTTCGACGGAGCCCTATTTAAAGTGAATGCGGCAGTCTCTAAAGCATAGCCCCAAAAAGATTGCGGTAAATCGGTAAGAGACATCATGGATCGCACCATATCTAATAGAGTGCGATTACGACGTTCGGACACACCATTATGCTGAGGTGTTCCAGGCGGCGTGAGTTGTGAAACTATTCCACATTTTCTTAAGTGTGTGCCAAATTCGTGACTCAAGTATTCTCCTCAACGATCTGATCGTAGAAACTTGATCTTTCTATCACGTTGATTTTCAACCTCACTCTGAAATTCCTTGAACTTTTCAAAGGTCTCAGACTTGTGTTTCATTAAGTAGATATACCCATATCTACTCAAGTCATCAGTGAGGGTGAGAACATAACGATAGCCACCGCGAGCCTCAACACTCATTGGACCGCACACATCGGTATGTATGATTTCCAATAAGTTGGTTGCTCACTCCATTGTTCCTGAGAACGGAGTATTGATCATTTTACCCATGAGGCATGGTTCGCACGTGTCAAATGATTCATAATCAAGAGACTCTAAAAGTCCATCTGCATGGAGCTTCTTCATGCGTTTGACACCTATGTGACCAAGGCGGCAGTGCCACAAATATGTGGGACTATTGTTATCAACTTTAACTCTTTTGGTATTCACACTATGAATATGTGTATCATCACGTACGAGATTCATTAAGAATAAACCATTAACCATCGGAGCATGACCATAAAACATATCTCTCATATAAATAGAACAACCATTATTCTCGGATTTAAATGAGTAGCCATCTCGAATTAAACGAGATCCAGACACAATGTTCATGCTCAAACTTGGCACTAAATAACAATTATTGAGGTTTAAAACTAATCCCATAGGTAAATGTAGAGGTAGCGTGCCGACGGCGATCACATCGACCTTGGAACCATTCCCGACGCGCATCATCACCTCGTCCTTCGCCAGTCTCCGTTTATTCCGCAGCTCCTGCTTTGAGTTACAAATGTGAGCAGCTGCACCGGTATCAAATACCCAAGAGCTACTACGAGTACTGGTAAGGTACACATCAATTACATGTATATCACATATACCTTTTGTTTTGCCGGCCTTCTTGTCCGCTAAGTATTTGGGGCAGTTCCGCTTCCAGTGACCACTTCCCTTGCAATAAAAACACTCAGTCTCGGGCTTGGGTCCATTCTTTGGCTTCTTCCCGGCAACTTGCTTACCGGGCGCGGCAACTTCCTTGCCGTCCTTCTTGAAGTTCTTTTTACCCTTGCCCTTCTTGAACTTAGTGGTTTTATTCACCATCAACACTTGATGTTCCTTCTTGATTTCTACCTCCGCTGATTTCAGCATAGCATATACCTCAGGAATGGTCTTTACCATCCCCTGCATGTTGTAGTTCATCACAAAGCTCTTGTAGCTAGGTGGAAGCGACTGGAGGATTCTGTCAATGACCGCTTCATCCGGGAGATTAACTTCTAGTTGAGTCAAGCGGTTGTGCAACCCAGACATCTTGAGTATGTGTTCACTGACAGAGCTATTTTCCTCCATCTTACAGCTAAAGAATTTGTCGGAGACTTCATATCTCTTGACCCGGGCATGAGCTTGGAAAACCATTTTCAGCTCTTCGAACATCTCATATGCTCCATGTCTCTCAAAACGCTTTTGGAGCCTCGGCTCTAAGCTGTAAAGCATGCCGCACTGAACGAGGGAGTAATCATCGGAACGTGACTGCCAAGCGTTCATAACGTCTTGTTCTGCAGGGAGGACAGGTGCGTCACCCAGCGGTGCTCGTAGGACATAATCTTTCTTGGCAGCTATGAGGATGATCCTCAGGTTCCGGACCCAGTCCGTATAGTTGCTGCCATCGTCTTTCAGCTTGGTTTTCTCTAGGAACGCGTTGAAGTTGAGGACTACGTTGGCCATTTGATCTACAAGACATATTGTAAATATTTTAGACTAAGTTCATGATAATAAAGTTCATCTAATCAAATTATTTAATGAACTCCCACTTAGATAGACATCCCTCTTCTAGTTATCTAAGTATTACATGATCCGAGTCAACTAGGCCGTGTCCGATCATCACGTGAGACGGACTAGTCAACATCGGTGAACATCTTCATGTTGATCGTATCTTCTATACGACTCATGCTCGACCTTTCGGTCTCCCGTGTTCCGAGGCCATGTCTGTACATGCTAGGCTCGTCAAGTCAACCTAAGTGTTTGCATGTGTAAATCTGTCTTACACCCGTTGTATGTGAACGTTAGAATCTATCACACCTGATCATCACGTGGTGCTTCGAAACAACGAACTGTCGCAACGGTGCACAGTTAGGGGGAACACTTCTTGAAATTATTATGAGGGATCATCTTATTTACTACCGCCGTTCTAAGTAAACAAGATGCAAAACATGATAAACATCACATGCAATCAAATAATAAACGTGACATGATATGGCCAATATCACATAGCTCCTTTGATCTCCATCTTGGGGCTCCATGATCATCTTGTCACCGGCTTGACACCATGATCTCCATCACCATGATCTCCATCATCGTGTCTCCATGAAGTTGCTCACCAACTATTACTTCTACTACTATGACTAACGCGTTTAGCAATAAAGTAAAGTAATTTACATGGCGTTTCTCAATGACACTCAGGTCATACAAAAAATAAAGACAACTCCTATGGCTCCTGCCGGTTGTCATACTCATCGACATGCAAGTCGTGATTCCTATTACAATAGCATGAACATCTCATACATCACATATAGATCATTCATCACAACTTTGGCCATATCATATCACAAAGCACTTGCTGCAAAAACAAGTTAGACGTCCTCTAATTGTTGTTGCAAGTTTTACGTGGCTGAATTAGGGTTCTAGCAAGAACGTTTTCTTACCTACGTGAAAGCCACAACGTGATTTGTCAACTTCTATTTACCCTTCATAAGGACCCTTTTCATCGAGTCCGCTCCAACTAAAGTGGGAGAGACAGACACCCGCCAGCCACCTTATGCAAGTAGTGCATGTTAGTCGGTGGAACCGGTCTCACGTAAGCGTACGTGTAAGGTTGGTCCGGGCCGCTTCATCCCACAATACCGCTGAAGCAAGATAAGACTAGTAGCGGCAAGAAAGTTGACAACATCTACGCCCACAACAAATTGTGTTCTACTCGTGCAATAGAGAACTACGCATAGACCTAGCTCATGATGCCACTGTTGGGGAACGTTGCAGAAAATTAAAATTTTTCCTACGTTTTCACCAAGATCCATCTATGAGTTCATCTAAGCAACGAGTCATGGGAGAGAGATTGCATCTACATACCACTTTGTAGATCGCGAGCAGAAGCGTTCAACGAACGGGGATGAGGTAGTCGTACACGATGTGATCCAAATCACCGGAGATCCTAGCACCGAAAGGACGGCACCTCCGCGTTCAACACATGTACGGTTAGCGTAACGTCTCCTTCTTCTTGATCCAGCAAGGCAAAGGAGAGGTTGAGGAAGATGGCTCCAGCAGCAGCACGACGGCGTGGTGATGGTGGAGTTACAGTACTCCGGCAGGGCTTCGCCGAGCTCTACGGAGGAGGAGGAGATGTTGGAGAGGGAGAGGGAGGCGCCAGGGCAAGGGGTGCGGCTGCCCCCCTCCCCTCCCCCTTTATATAGGCCCCCTAGGGGGGGCGCCGGCCCTGGGAGATTGAATCTCCCAAGGGGGCAGCGACCAAGGGGGGTGGAGTGCCCCCCAAGGCAAGTGGGCGCCCCCCCACCCTAGGGTTCCAACCCTAGGCGCAAGGGGTGGGCCTTGGGGGGCGCACCAGCCCACTAAGGGCTGGTCCCCTTTCCCACTTCAGCCCATGGGGCCCTCCGGGATGGGTGGCCCCACCCGGTGGACCCCCGGGACCCATCTGGTGGTCCCGATACAATACCGGTGACCCCCAGATCATTCCCGATGGCCGAAACTGCACTTCCTATATATAATTCTTCACCTCCGGACCAATCCGGAACTCCTCGTGACGTCCGGGATCTCATCCGGGACTCCAAACAACATTCGGGTTACTGCATATACATATCTTCACAACCCTAGCGTTACCGAACCTTAAGTGTGTAGACCCTACGGGTTCGGGAGACATGCAGACATGACCGAGACGGCTCTCGGGCAATAACCAACAGCGGGATCTGGATACCCATGTTGGCTCCCACATGCTCCATGATGATCTCATCGGATGAACCACGATGTCGAGGATTCAATCAATCCCGTATACGATTCCCTTTGTCAATCGGTATTTTACTTGCCCGAGATTCGATCGTCGGTATCCCTATACCTCGTTCAATCTCGTTATCGGCAAGTCACTTTACTCGTACCGTAATGCATGATCCCATGATCAAACACTTTGATCACATTGAGCTCATTATGATGATGCATTACCGAGAGGGCCCGGTGATACCTCTCCGTCAAGCGGAGTGACAAATCCCAGTCTCGATCCGTGTCAACCCAACAGACACTTTCGGAGATACCCGTAGTATACCTTTATAGTCACCCAGTTACGTTGTGACGTTTGGCACACCCAAAGCACTCCTACGGTGTCCGGGAGTTACACGATCTCATGGTCTAAGGAAAGGATACTTGACATTGGAAAACTCTAGCAAACGAACTATGCGATCTTATGCTATGTTTAGGATTGGGTCTCGTCCATCACATCATTCTCCTAATGATGTGATCTCGTTATCATTGACATCCAATGCCCATAGTCAGGAAACCATGACTATCTATTGATCAACGAGCTAGTCAACTAGAGGCTTACTAGGGACATGTTGTTGTCTGTTATTCACACATGTATTACGATTTCCGGATAACACAATTACAGCACGAATAAAGACAATTATCATGAACAAGGAAATATAATAATAATGCTTTTATTATTGCCTCTAGGGCATATTTCCAACAGGTTGGCCCCGGATCGTCGACTACCATGTTCTCCATTGGGACGTTGTCGTCCTTCGGCTGCCTGCCGGCCAGCCTGTCGGCAGCAATGGCTGCCATCTCCTTGTGGTCCGTCGTCCGCCCGTCCCGAAGAGCGCTGGAGCGTGAGGAAGCCATGGTGGGCAGTAGTGGTGTGGACAGGAGAAAGGGAATGAATGCGGATGACTGCGGCTATGGCCGGCGCAACAGTTCATATAGCAATGGTGGGCGGGCGGAGGGACGGACGTGTGGCGCCGGAGTAGCCGCATCGGCAACCGCGTATCATTAATGTGGGCGGCAGATGGATGGATGGACGACACTTGTGTCGTTTGAAGGCGGAGAAATCGCCTGCACCGGGAAGCGGGGCGGTCGGCGCTGACTGTTTTGGGCGGAAAGCGCGCGCGGGCAAGGAGATGACTTTACTTGGAGAGGATGACAATGGGGACCCACCAGGTCCATAGCCTCACGTACGCAAGTGCCTCCTTATTATATATATAATTATAATTTATTTTGCTTCCTCCTGGTTTCCTGACATCACGGTCCCACACCATTTTCAACCTATGTAGTAGTCAATAAACGAGAGAATTGCACAAGAAGCGGCCGACAGCTGGGACCAAGCAGCTCGAGCAGTATTTGTGTTTTTGAGGTGTGAGCACTGCAGAGTTTTTTGATGTTTACCCAGATATTAATTTTTCTCCTCTGAACAACAAGGAAAACATCGCTGTAGGTATTAACTGGGCGGGCTATGGCCCGTCTAGCCCAGGCCAGATATCCATCCCAGATATTAATTTTTTTAAGCTGAAAATGGCTAGCCTAGCTATACTTTTTTTAGGAATACCCACGCAAGGTCAAGTTGTTATTCTCCGCCCCGCTGGGCTGCAAATCTTTCCTAGGAGGGATGCATTAGGCTTAACAAGAAAATGGGCTTTAAGAAATAATAAATGGGATGTAATTATAAAAACTGGACAGTAACTATAAAAAATGCACCAAACACATGATTACTTTATAAAATATTATTTTTGGATATTGAAAATTTGAATTTCATTAATTGTTGCGTGCGCAATGTTTCGTTGGATTTTTACGTAATATAAATTTATATTGAAATTGTATTTAATCTGACTAGAAGTTGCGGGATAAAAATATTTCGGATCCCATCAAAATGTGGGTATTTTTATTGAATTCTATTTTGAACGGTTGGTTGAAATGGGTTGTACTTTTAACAAACTGTAAATGGGCTGTAGTAAATTCCATTAGAATTCAAAAATGGGCTACACATTCTTACAAATCTCAAATGGGCCATAAGTTCTCTGCCACACACTTCTGGCCTTACTAAGTTGACGCGTCCCCTAAAAAAACAAAGTTGACGCGTATGCAAGGCTTTCTCAACTTATAGTTAACACACGGTTCTAGCAGCAGTGACCGTTGGATGTCCATCCAACGGATGCCGTGCTTCTTCTTCTATCTCGGATATTCTAGCTTCACCCGCCCAAAAATGATTCCTCCCCCTGACATCTGGGGCGCACCATTTCGGAAGCTGACCTATGGGCCTACTAAGTTGACGTACCAAGGGCTTTGTCAACCTAGTCAATATAAACGATTCTAGCTGCAGTGACCGTACGATGTCCATCCAACGGCCGTCGTGCTTCTTCAACCTCTGGTCTTCTTGCTGCAGCCACCCAAAGCAGCGTCGATCGTGCCGCCTGCTCCTGCCTCTCGTGGCTAGCTGTGCTACCGCGGAGGCCTCACCGCACCCTACTACTCCCACCGCTGGCCAGGCAATCCCTCCACTCACCCACACCCCCTATTATTCTGCGGCGACGGCAGCGCAGCCGAACCAGTGAACCTTCCTACTCCTCTCTGTGTGTGCATCCACTGCCGCGTCTTCCCCGGCTCCGCGCCGTCCCCTTCCCAGGCCTTGCCGTCGTCCACCGCCCTGGTGCTCTCGGCGCGGCGTGGTCAACATGGTCAAGGAACGACTTCCATCGGACATGGACTGTACGTGGAGAGGCTGACAACTGGGTCCACGAAAGCCGCAAGGAAGTGCCTCCTTAATACGCGCAAAATAATTATTCCTCCACCTGACAGCGGGGACCCACCGGAAGGTCCACCGTATTTCGCGAAAAAATGATTCGCCCCTTGACTGCTGGGACCCACGAGCTACATCTTTGCATGCAAGGAAGTGTGTCCAAAAGAAAACGATTCGCCCCCCTGACTGCTGGGACCCACCAGCTACATCTTCGCACGCAAGGAAGTGCGTCCAAAAAAAAATGATTCGCCCCCGACTGCTGGGACCTACCAACTACACCTTCGCACGCAAGGAAGTGCGTCCGGGCAAAAAAAAAGATTCACCCCCTTGACTGCTGGGACCCAGCGGCTACACCTTCGCACGCAAGGAAGTGTGTCCGGGCAAAAAAAAAAACCGATTCGCCCCCCTGACAGCTGGCACCCACCAGCTACATCTTCGTAGGCAAGGAAGTGCCTGACAGTCGGGACCCACCTGGTCGAAGCGTACGTAGCGTTGTCATTCTGGTCGCGAACGTGTACGTACATACTGGTCGATGTAGAGGCGCGCACGTGTCGTAGTAGAGGCACGCACGTAGCATGTACACGTACGTACAGCGGCCAGGGTGCAAGAAAGAAAATACGGCCACGTATGTGTACATACGGGCAGGGTCTCAAACGCCTACTCGCGCATACGTACGGCCAGGGCTCATGTACATGGTCGGGTCGAAACGGAGAAACAACGTCGTCGTCGTGTTCATGGGGAGGCAACGGAATGTGCCGTGTTCATGGGGAGGCAACGGAATGCGTCGTGTTGATGGGGAGGCAACGGAATGCGTCGTGTTCATCGGGAGGCAACGGAATGCGTCGTGTTCATTGGGAGGCAACGGAACGCGTGGGAGCCAACCGGCTGGGTCGGAACGGAATGCGTGATCGTGTTCATTGGGAGGGCTTGGACGGAACAGGTGATGGAAACAAGGCCTGGCGTACCGCAGAACGGAGGAAACGGACCTCCTACGGTCGAAACGGGGGTCTTGTTGATCGGGAGGGGTGTGGCGTACCGCAAAACGGAGGAAACAGACCTCCTACGGTCAAAACGGGGGTCCTGTTGATTGGGAGGGGTGTGGCGTACCGCAAAACGGACGAAACGGACCTCCTATGGTCGAAACGAGGGTCCTGTTCATCGGGAGGGGTGTGGCGTACCGCAAAACGGGACTCCACGGGATACTATTCATCTCCACCGTCGACCTCCTCCAGCCTCCACGGGCTCTTGTTCATCCAGCCTCCACCGCGCGCTACTCCACCGGCTACTGTTCAACAACCCCTCCATCGTCTACTGTTCATCCAGCCCTCCACACCACGGGGTCCTGTTCAACCACCCCTCCACGGGCACCCCTCCACCGTCTACTGTTCATCCAGCCCTCCACACCACGGGGTCCTGTTCATCCAGAGGCAACGCCACCGCTCACTGTTCATCCAAAACCCCCCGCAACGGTCACTGTTCATCCTAGAGGCAGCATCGATCGGCTTCAGTTAGCAGCAGTAGCGAAGGAATCGCTCGATCGGGTTCAGTTAACAGCCATCGATCGACCGCTCGGGTTCAGTAACACGTAGCCTGCAGTGCAATCGCTCGGGTTTAGTTAGAGCCCAACGCCTCGCTCGGGTTCAGTTAGAGCCAACGCCTCGCACACACGCGCGTATGTGTATGAGAGAAACGCGCATCGCTCGGCCCCCGACCTCCCACCGTAACCGGGAACTCCCTAAAATTTTCCTCGCCCTCGCTTCTTCCACGGTTTTTTCCGTCATGGACGGCCCAAAGAATGTCATGCAGCTGCGTCTCCGGCCCGCCCAGGACAAAAAGCCCATTTTCTATCATGTTTTTTGTCATAGAAGTAGGAGCCCACCACATCTATGATGATATCGGGTTTTGTCACGATTATCGTCATAGAAGTGTCATATGTATGACAGAAAAAAATTCGTTCGGCCCAAAATGTCACGGATGTGTCTTTTTTCAGTGGGATCAAGCAAAGAAAGGGTTCTTGCCTGTGTTACAAGGTGTGAAGTTGAGTCAGACTCAATGCCCGACCACTGCAGAAGATAGAGAGAAAATGAAAGTCAATCCCTATGCTTCAGCCATAGGTTCTATCATGTATGCAATCCTGTGTACCAGACCTGATGTGTGCCTTGCTATTAGTTTAGCAGGGAGGTACCAAAGTAATCCATGGGAGGTCGGCATTTATAGCCGAAGCGGGGCGGTGAGAACCTGCTTGTCGGGTGCCGCGTGGCGGGAGCTGTCGGTGTCAAAACCGACGGATCTCGGGTAGGGGGTCCCGAACTGTGCGTCTAAGGCGGATGGTAACAGGAGGCGGGGGACACAATGTTTACCCAGGTTCGAGCCCTCTCAATGGAGGTAATACCCTACTTCCTACTTGATTGATCTTGATGATATGAGTATTACAAGAGTTGATCTACCACGAGATCGTAGAGGCTAAACCCTAGAAGCTAGCCTATGACTATGATTGTTGTTGTCCTACGGACTAAACCCTCCGGTTTATATAGACACCGGAGGGGGCTAGGGTTACACACAGTCGGTTACAAGGGAGGAGATCTACAGATACGATTTGCCAAGCTTGCCTTCCACGCCAAGGAGAGTCCCATCCGGACACGGGACGAAGTCTTAAATCTTGTATCTTCATAGTCCAACAGTTCGGCCAAAGGATATAGTCTGGCTGTCCGAGGACCCCCTAATCCAGGACTCCCTGAGTAGCCCCTGAGCCAGGCTTCAATGACGATGAGTCTGGCGCGCAGATTGTCTTCGGCATTGCAAGGTGGGTTCTTCCTCCGAATACTCCATAGAAGATTTTGAACACAAGGATATTGTCCGGCTCTGCAAAACAAATTCCACATACCACCGTAGGGAGTACAATATTTCCACAAATCTAATCTGCTGACAACTTTTCATAACGTGACATCACACCACGACCTAGTCATTATTCGAACCGTTTCTCCCAGCCTGCCACTGCATGTTTTGCGAGGCGGTTTTATTGGCACGTCTTGTTGAAGCAGAGATCGCGTTCCCCTTATCACGGGATTCTCATCAATACGAGCATGGGTAACCCAATCGTGCCTGTTGGTATGACTCCTCGATTTTAGGCAAGTTCCAAATAGCCACGCGGAGGACGCTTGATATTCACCCTCTTTATAAAGGGGCCAAGGCCTGTCCTTTTCTTCTCGTGCTCAATCAAATCCTTCCCCCACCTCGAGTTCCAACACCCAAGGCACAGGCTAAGCGCTTCGGACCTTTAATCATGTCCAGATCTAACCTTCAAGGTCGGTGGATGGCCTCCTCTGTCACAGAGGAGGACATCAAGAAGCTAAGAGAAGCCAGGTATCTGACCGCCGAAATCTCGCACAGGCTGCCTGCTCAAGGGCAGGTCATCCCCACTCCTGAACCCAACGAGAGTGTTGTATTTGTTTCCCACTTCCTCCGAGGGCTAGGCTTTAGTCTTGATCCCTTTGTCAGAGGGCTTATGTTCTATTATGGGCTCGATCTCCATGATCTGGCTCCGGATTCCGTCCTTCACATCTCGTTGTTCATCGTCGTGTGTGAGGCCTTCCTCCGCATCACCCCTCACTTCGGCGTATGGCTCAAGACCTTCAATGTGAAGCCGAAGATGATTAATGGGCGACAAGCAGAATGCGGAGGTGCTATAATAAGCAAAGGCGCCGATGCTCCATGGCCAAAGGGTTCCTTCCCAGAGACACCCGCTTTGTGGTAGCGGGAGTGGTTTTACATCGCCGCTCCCTGAAGTACTAAGTGGGTAGCTGCCCCCGCCTTCCGTTCAGGCCCCCCGCCACAACTGGCGTTATGGGTCAACAAGGGGCTGAACTGGGGGCCAGTTAATGATGTGCCGACATTGCAGAGTCGCATCCGAGATCTCCTCAAGAGAGATGTCAGGCTTGTCAAGGTAATGCAAGTCGTGCTAGTTCGTCGGGTCCTGCCATGTCAACGTCGACCTCTCCGTATGTGGGAGTTCAATCCGGAAGGACCGCGAACTATTCAGCAATTCTTCGGCATGACGCTCGAAGGGATGTATGGATTGTTCTTCGGATCACGAATAAAGTGTCTGGACACCACTGAAGATGCGGGTCTAAACTGCAATCATTCAGATACCCCTGTAAGAATTTTTGCGGCCGAACACACTGTCTTTTCTTTTGTCCTGACATCATTCTGAACAACCGCTTTTCATCAGGACTGGATAAAAAAGGCGAAGATGGTCAGGTGTTCGGCCCCCCTTCCTGAAGGCTCACAAGATCCTGTACTAGCCAGGATGCTCAAGCTCGCACCTTATCAAGTGCCATCAAGGGAAGATAAAGGGAGTAATAAAGGAGCCGAGAGCGGACCTCACACATTACTCATCCAAACCGGGGGAATTGGTGTCTCCGCGAAGGAGGATAATCGGGGAGAAGAATCTGAAATTCCTCCTCCTTAAGGAAGGAAAAGGGCCGCCTCTGAAGACTTGGAAACAAGGGTTTCCAAACAAGGGAAGAAACCTTCACTAGGGGGCCCTGCCCCGGAGGGCATCCTTATCGCACAGTGCCCGCAAGGGGATCAGCCCTCCACCGAGCTGTGAGTAAACAAGAGTACTTTATAGTAAATATATCCTGCTCCCTTTCTGAGTATAATAACCGAGACGTATGTCTTGTAGCTCGGATCGTAGCCCTTCGCAACAGAGTTCGTCTTCGGGGGATCTTCTTCCGGAGATGATGGAGAGCGAAACGCCTCCCCGTGCTTAGCCGCCTCATGAGGTGTCGTCACGGAGGATTTCTCCTGATCCACCAAGGCCAGAAGGTAACCCTTCGGCCACCCAAAGTCCAGAGTATTCGACTCCTAAGGAGAGCAAGAGAAAGAGTACGGGACTGTCCGGTGCAGAACCGGATGCAATGATGAGTATTCTAGAGCAAGCGGCTATCTCAGAGGCGCATCGTACTTTAATGGGTATGGTGTTTGAGAGGATTTCATCCGCCAAAAGCCGGTTGCATGAGGCCTTTATGAGCCTGCTAAGAGGCTTTGAGGTACGGAAGGTAATATATATTTTTTGATAGTACCGCACACGCTAGGTGTGCCCCATGTAGATAGTAGCCCCTGAGACTCTGGTTGCTGTCCCAAGGCGGCAAACAGAGGATCATAGTCCCAGGTAATGATCATGCTGCTTTCATGTGGAGGCGGCTGAGGGTCCGGTGGCTGGCCGGACTGGTGAGTTTGCCGAACTGAGGCGGCAACTTGATGCGGCAGATGCCGACATCGTGCTTGTAAACAAGCGGCTTGATGAGGCCCAGGGTATGTATTCTCCGGTTGTCAACAGATATTAAGAGGAGCATGATGCTAGTATCTATCATATGCTGTGATTGCAGATGGAGCTGTCGTCGTGGAGACCCTTTGGGCAGAGCTTGCCCGAGCCAAGGAACAAGCCAGGAGGAGCGACGCGGCCGCCCTGAAGGCGGCCGAAGAGTTAAAGGCCGAACAGGCTGCTCGTCGTCAGGCCGAAGAGAAAATAGCCAAGATGACTGTTGAGCTGAAGGATGCCACCGACCATTATGAGCTTCTTGAAAGGGAAAACCGAGCGAAAGCGGCGGATCTAAAAAAAAGCCATGGAAGCTACCAAGGAAACCTGCTCTGAAATCAGAGCGGCGAAGGAGGAGCTTCGTCAAGCCAGTATTATCACGGCTGGGAAGCCCTTCTTGTTGCGGATGAAGTTTGGAGATCCGAAGTATGCCTCCCTGGATAAATTATGGAGTGCTACGGACACGTACTTGGACTTGGCGGCGAGTGCTGCTGATGCGACTGAATTTTTCAAAGATCAAAAAGATCATGAAGTGGAAAAGTTATTCTGGTCGCAGTTCAATGCTCCAACGTGTTCGCTCTGTTAAATGAACAAATGGCCGACTGGGCCGAACTCCATAGATTGTCCGGACTTGCCATGAGGGTCTGTCGTGGATCATCTTTGGCCGGAAGGGCCAAGGCCGGGTAGTTATTTTGGTTTAGTGCAATGATTCCTAGGTGTTGTGCCGCATATCGACACTGTAAAGAGGTCGGCGTGCATATAGGGTGCGCGGATGGCTCTTGCCCGTGTTAAGACATACTGGGCGGAGATGGAGATCACCGCTGTTGCAACCCAGGATCCGGCCATAGGTCAGGTCTCGGCCGAGCACTATTTTGAAGAAGTCATAGAAGGTGCTCGTTTAATAGAGGCTGAGTGCTCGAATAGTATCATGTTTGAGTGACATGTATCTCGATTGTAAAAAACAATGCTATTTTGATTATGAAGGCTGTGTTGATACTTTTTCCTGAAAGTATTATGATGCCTCCTGTGCGGCCGTTTGTATATATTAAATAACCTAAAAGTTTGCAGTCGTCGGCTTCAGCCCCCATGCATATAATGCGGGGGTGTTCGGAAAAGTGCGTATTCACACTTGATCCAACGTCTTGGTCAATTAAGGAGGTGATAGCGCGGCGAACAAGGCAATCGGACTATATTGCTTTAACCTTTCACTTAGCCATTGGAGTTTGAAAGCGGGGCTACTATATAGCCCCTAGTACTTCCGCGCTCATCCGGATGCGGGGCGCGTACATACATGACCGGGAAACCGACCCTTCGTTAATGCAGAGGAATCGCGAAGATTCCGCTGAGTCATCGAGTGATTGACCAGTCTCGCGCTATATCATGACAGTCAGTTTTTGGCTTTCTCTACTGAGCTGCTCGTCCAGATGAACCAGGGCACAATCGCAGTAGTTCTCCCGGTGCCACCTTAGCCAATAGAGCGGAACGTAAGGTAGCAAAACACGGGAGCCGGGCAAACCCAACTATTGACCAAAGACATGATTCGGAGCTGATGCATATAAGGCCAAACTCGCGACGCCGAACACTCCCTAAGGCATTCGGACTTTACAACATATACCGGGCTATGTAACACCCTTGATAATGAACCCTGAATTTCCAGTTATGTGCATTGGTCTAACGTGGCGAAATGCCAATAACGCCAGCATCCCTCTCGGTTGTATTGAGTATCCGGAGGGTGTGAATCAACAAGAGACAGTAAGAAAGGTTTACGTAGGGTCTTAATCTAAAAAGAAACCTTTGAGCGGGGCCCTGCCGCACGTCTGCGCCTGTGTCTCCATTGTGCCGTATCATGGTGGGTTGTAGCACGACTATCATCTGCAAAAGAGAGAAACTTAGGTGAAAGTCTTCGTACCAAAAATTGGTTATTCTTAATAAACCATTAAAATTCAATCTAAATAGGGTCAAGCCGAACTGTAGTCCTTTTTACATGCGGGAAGCCCCTGGTGTCACCTATGGGGGTATATCCATCGACCCAATCTTAGGTTTGTCTGAGCTGTTACAGCTAGTTGTGCGTCAGACTCATCTAGCCGTGTCCGCGGTCTTGACGACCAATCATTTATTCTGGTTGGCGGGGTCGTTCAGTGTTCGGCTGCTAAAGCCGCCGCACATTCTTCCGAACGTAGGGAATGCTCTGTGTTACCGCTAACTATGATGATGCCACATGGACCGGGCATCTTAAGCTTAAGATAGGCGTAGTGCGGTAGTGCGTTAAAACGAGCGAAGGCCGTTCGTCCGAGCAGTGCTTGATAGCTGCTTCGGAATGGAGCGATGTCGAAGGTTAGCCTTTCACTTCGGAAGTTGTCGGGAGAACCGAATACAACCTCTAGTACTAGAGAGCCCATACAATGGGCCTCTGGGCCTGGTATTACTCCTTTAAAGGTAGTATTGCTTGGGCTGATTCTTGTCGGGTCTATCCCCATTTTGCCGACTTTGTCTTGATATATCAGATTAAGACTATTGCCGCCATCCATAAGGACTCGGGTGAGATGGCATCCGTCAATTATTGGGTCTAGCACCAAGGTAGCCACTCCTCCGTGCCGGATACTACTTGGGTGATCCCTGCGATCAAAAGTGATCATGCAGTCCGACCAAGGGTTGAACTTGGGGGTGACGTGCTCTACGGTGCATGTGTCTCGGAGTGCGTGTTTGCTCCTCCTTTTTTTACGTGAATCATGTTCACTGTTTTGACCTCTGGTGGGAATTTTTTCTGTCCCCCAGTGTTTTGCTGGTGAGACTCATCCTCATCTTCACTTGGTGTCTCCCTCCCCTTGTGTTCGGCGTTTAGCTTACTGGCCTACTTGAAGACCCAGCATTCTCTGTTGGTGTGATTTGAAGGTTTATCGGAGGTGCCATGAATCTGACATAATCTATCTAGGATCTTGTTTAGGCTGGACGGTCCATCTCTGCTGCCTTTGAATGCCTTTTTCCGTTTACCGGATTGAGAGCCCCTGAATCCGGCGTTTACCGCCGTGTTATCCGGGCTGTCTTCATTGTTGCGATGCTTGCTTTTATTGCGTCGTGATTTTCCATTGCCATCCCTGATTCGGATGTTCCTGGGTCGCTGGTGCCGCCATGGGCCAGCCAACTGTCTTCGCCTGCGCAGAAGCGGGTCATTAGGCTTGTTTGGGCTGCCATTGTCCCCGTTTTTTCCTGGCCGAGGTGTCTGGCAAGCCATTCGTCTTGGACATTGTGTTTGAAAGCTGCTAAGGCTTCGGCTCTGGTCAGTCGACGATTTGATTCTTCTTAGTGAGAAATCTGTTCCAAAGCTGTCGGGCTGACTCCCCGGGCTGTTGAATTATATGGCTTAAATCGTCTGCATCCGGAGGTCGGACATAGGTCCCTTGAAAATTAGCCCTAAAAGCATCCTTAAGCTCCTCCCAACTTCCAATTGAGTTTTCGGGCAAGCTTTTCAGCTAGTGCCGAGCTGGTCCCTTCAATTTGAGGGGCAAGTATTTGATGGCGTGGAGATCATCTCTGCGAGCCATATGGATATGAAGGATAAAGTCCTCAATCCAGACCCCAGGGTTTGTCGTTCCGTCGTATGCCTCTATGTTCATGGGCTTGAATCCCTCTGGGAATTCATGATCCAGCACCTCATCGGTGAAGCATAGGGGGTGTGCGGCACCCCTGTATTTGGATGTGTCATGGTGTGCTGACGGTTGTATTGTTTGGTCTTGCTTCTGTGCCGGAGCATGTTTCCTGGATCCGTAGATGGACCTGGTCATACCGACTTTTTCAAGAAAGTCTTCGCGTAAGTCGTGTGCTGGCTTATATCCAACATCGTTAGCCGCTCTATCACGGCCATGGGGTGGTCGATCCGGCTGGTTGGCCGTTTTATTTTTCAGCTGCATAGGCTCTAAAGCCTCGTCATCGAATTCAGGCAGCAGCTTGCGCTTTGGGTAACTCTTTGTGTGGCGACTGCCACCGTACCTTTCAGCAGTGTCAAGCACTTTGTTCCATCTGCTGATGAGTGTATTTTGCGCGACCTTAAGCCTTTGCTTCTGCTTCTTAAGACTCCTCGCGGTGGCAATAATCCTTCTGTGGAGGTTCTCTTGTTCCAAGTGCCTTTCCAGGATGATGTGTGCATCGTCGTCTAGACTATTCTCCTCTACGGAGACAGGTTGATGATCTCTACCCTCGGTGTCACCGTGATTGGATAGTGGCTCCGTACTATGTTCGCCGTCCACTGGCTCGTCCTGCTCTGTTTCTTTGGAGTCGACCGGGGTCTCATTCTTTCTTACGCTGCTATCGCTGTTTTTGCCGAGTCATGATTTGGAGCGGCGCCTACGTCGTCGCTTTGGTTGCTTCTCGAGGGGGTTATCCTTCGCTGCATCCTCTGTTCCTCATCATTGTCTTCTTTGGGTGTATCCACCATGTATATATAGTGTGATGAAGTGGCGGTCCAACGCCCTATGGCCAATGGCTCCTATTCCTCTCCTACGTCGTTGTCCATACCGTCGATGTCTTCGGAGCCGAAATCAAGCATGTCGGTTAGATCGTCGACAATGGCTATTAAGTGGGTGGTGGGTGGGGAACGAATTTCTTCGTCGTCCGCTTCCCACTCGAGCCGGACACAGTTCGGCCAAGGGCCTCCTGACAAGGAGAGAGATCTTAATGAATTTAGCACATCGCCCAAGGGCGAGTGCTGAAAGATATCCGCGGAGGAAAACTCCATGATCGGTGCCCGATCAGATTCGATAGGCACTAACATTAGCGGTTCGGGGCCCGTGATCCGGGACGAATCCAATGGTTCGGCAACACGGGTCTCATAGGAGGTGAAGTCAGTATTCGGCTCTATCGCCACTGAGTGTGCGGCCTCTGAGGCGGGGTCCATTCACTCATCCTTGGATGACGCAATCTACTCCAGATTGAGGGCCGGAGTAGTCACAGGTGTGATCTCCTGAACACCGTCGGACGACAGAGCTAAATCATGCTCGTCGTGACTGTGCAGCGCACCTGACATGGGCTCGAATCCGTCAAAGATCAAGTCTCTGCGGATGTCGGCAGTATAGTTTAAGCTTCCAAACCTGACCTGACGGCCAGGGGCGTAGCTTTCGATCTGCTCCAGATGGCCAAGCGAGTTGGCCCGCAGTGCGAAGTCGCCGAATACGAAGATCCGTTCGGGGAGAAAGACCTCACCCTGGATCGCATCGTTACCGATGATCGAAGGATCCATCAAGCCTTAAGGTGACGGCACAGTGGAACTCTCAATGAAAGCACCAATCTCGGTGTCAAAACCGGCGGATCTCGGGTAGGGGGTCCCGAACTATGCGTCTAAGGCGGATGGTAACAGGAGGCGGGGGACACAATGTTTACCTAGGTTCGGTCCCTCTCGATGGAGGTAATACCCTACTTCCTGCTTGATTGATCTTGATGATATGAGTATTACAAGAGTTGATCTACCACGAGATCGTAGATGCTAAACCCTAGAAGCTAGCCTATGATTATGATTGTTGTTGTCCTACAGACTAAACCCTCCAGTTTATATAGACACCGGAGGGGGCTAGGGTTACACAGAGTCGGTTACAAGGGAGGAGATCTACAGATCCGATTTGCCAAGCTTGCCTTCCACGCCAAGGAGAGTCCCATCCGGACACTGGACGAAGTCTTCAATCTTGTATCTTCATAGTCCAACAGTCCGACCAAAGGATATAGTCCGGCTGTCCGAGGACCCCCTAATCCAGGACTCCCTCAGGAGTGGGCGGGACGCGCGTCGTGGCGCCTTAACTGCGCCGCGCGTGAGGCATCAATGGGAGGCTGACTGGCGGGGCAGTAAAACAACCTTGGCATTGATTCCCGTGGGAACCGAGGCAATGAGGACGACGAAGCGGCGTGTCGCTGACTCGGCGGTCCCATTCCCGTTCGCGCCAAAATCAGTTTCCCCGGCGCCCCCAGCGCGCCGGGTTCGTCCTGGGTCCGCTAGCGCCAAACCGGCAAAAAAGAGCTCCAGGGGGCGCAACTGAGCTGTTTTTTGAGCGCCGACGCTAAAAAATGGCCCGGAGGGCCTGTTGGGGGCGCGGCTAGAGATGCTCTTATCATCGTAATTTGGCTTGTTCGCCCCAAAACGACAAAAAGGGCTCTTGGGGGCGCGACTGGGCTATTTGTTCGGCGCCGACGCTAAAAAATGGCCTGAGGGCCTGTTGGGGGCGCGGCTAGAGATGTTCTTACCACCGTAATTTGGTATGTTTTTCATCCATCCACCCCATCCAGTTTTCTTTTGAAAACACATATTCTTTTATGGGAGCTCCTATTCGGTGCCGCGGAAGCGAACCGGCGCCTACTACACCATATTCTTTTGTAAACTCATATTCTTTTACGGAGCGAGTAGTAAACAGTCTGGCTAAAAAAGAACGAGAAAATATGGTAGAACGACAACTCGAACTCACGCCACTACAGAGAGGCATTTTCCACCTAACCACTACACCATCAGATGACTAGTGATTGAGATTAAACACGAACTCTATAATAATATAGTTTTCTTTATAACTTGGATTTTCGAATTTCTTAAATATTGTACGTTTTACTTTATAGCTTGAAAATAAGTTCATCAAATTTGAAAAAAGTTCATAGATTTTGAAAAAACTTCAATGAATTTTAAAAAAGTTTATCGCTTTTGAAAAGAGTTTATCCCATTTTTTTAAAGTTCATCGCATTTGAAAAAGGTTCACAAACTTGAAAAAATGCTCACAAATTTGAAAAAAAGTTCATCAGATTTGAAAAAAGTTCATCGAATTTGAAAAAAATTCATCAAATTTGGAAGAAGTTCATCAATTTTGAAAAGAGTTCATCCCATTTTTAAAAAAATTTCATTGCATTTGAAAAGAGTTCATCCCATTTCTTAAAAAAGTTCATCACATTTGAAAAAAGGTTCACAAACTTGAAAAATTGTTCACAAATTTGAAAAAAAGTTCATCGAATTTGAAAAATAGGTTCACAAATTAAAAAAACATGCACTGAAGAAAACAAAGCAAGATGAGAAAAAAAAGAAAAAGGAAAGAATAAAAAAAGAAACCGAACTGCGGAACGACTAAAAAGCAAAGAAAGAACCAACTAGTGCATTCCAGTCAAATGCCCTGGTGGCTACAGCCGTGCGCTTGCGACAAAGAGGTCGCTGGTGCGACTCCCCATCGCCTCACACTTTTTGCGTTTGAAAACCAGGAAAAAAGAACGGAACGGGCCAACCCAATTTGAAGCGCCTGCAGGCGCCAGTTGGCCAACCGGCGCATAGCGCCAAATAGGATTTGCCTTCTTTTACTATCCAAGGTGGTACTAATTTTTTGCGCAAAATGCACCCGCAATCAAACAAAAGTTCATCCAGGAATTTTTGTACGTGGGTTGCGCATTGGGTTCATCGCATGGGCTGGACATCCCCCCTATTTTTTCCGCTGATAGGGAGCACCGAAAAATATATGCACACAAGTGAATCCCACCTTGCCCTTTCATTGTAAATTCTATCACTTTTTATACGCCCGCAAGTTGACGCAGAGCAGTAGAGGGCGATAGAGATCTCAAGAAGAGAAGAGGGGCGTGAGCTCTTGCGGCTGACCATCATGCCGAGTGTCTAGCGAGGGAGGTCTCCGAAGCAGATGAGGTGCTGCCGTGGTGGAGACCTGAGACAATGAGTGGAGGAAATGGGACGATGAAGGTGTCGAAGTAGGAGGGAAGCGACCATCCATAGCAGCTCGAGTCTATGTAGGAGGACGAGGAGGAGCTCGCGGGGGCCGGCGGCGCCGGGAATTGATCGGATGCAGGCGGATCTGGCGATTCCGCAGGGACAGCGCACGACAACGACCTTCAAGCGGTGGTAGCCATGGAGAGAACAGACGAGCGGGAGAAGGAAGAGAAGGAGAGGAAGAGACAAATTCCACAACTCTCATGTATGCTCTCTTCTCCTTACTTGGTGCGCCCTGCTGATCCGTGCCGCTCTCCACTGTTGCTCCTCACGTCCTCCTCTCTAAATCTCCCTTTGGTGCACTTCTTCTATGAACCCCAGTGGTACTACTTCTCACGGCTCCTGCTCCTCTTCAGCACTTTGACCAACAACAAGGACTGGACTATCTCTCTCTCTTTCTGAGGGAGTCCTGGATTAGGGGGTGTTCGGATAGCCGAACTATACCTTCAGCCGGACTCCAGGACTATGAAGATACAAGATTGAAGACTTCGTCCCGTGTCCGGAAGGATCTTTCCTTGGCGTGGAAGGCAAGCTAGGCGTGTGGATATTCAAGATCTCCTACCATTGTAACCGACTCTATGTAACCCTAACCCTATCCAGTGTCTATATAAACCGGAGGGTTGTAGGCCGTAGAACAACCATCATCATACACAATCATACCATAGGCTAGCTTCTAGGGTTTAGCCTCCTTGATCTTGTGGTAGATCTACTCTTGTACTACCCATATCATCAATATTAATCTAGCAGGAGTAGGGTTTTACCTCCATCGAGAGGGCCCGAACCTGGGTAAAATAAAGTGTCCCTTGTCTCCTGTTACCATCCGACCTTGACGCACAGTTCGGGACCCCCTACCCGAGATCCGCCGGTTTTGACACCGACATTGGTGCTTTCATTGAGAGTTCCTCTGTGTCGTCGCTTTTAGGCCCGATGGCTCCTTTGATCATCGACAACGATGAGGTCCAGGGTGAGACTTTCCTCCCCGAACAAATCTTCGTCTTCGGCGGCTTCGCTTTGCGGGCCAATTCGCTTGGTCGTCTGGAGTAGATCGAAAGCTACACCCCTGGCCATCAAGTCAGGTTTGGAAGCTTAAACTACACGGCAGATATCCGTGGAGACTTGATCTTCGACGGGTTCGAGCCACAGCCAAGCGCGCCGCACTACCTCGAGGGGCATGATATAGCTCTGCCTCCGAATAATGCCCTGGAGGCCGCACACGCACCGTCCCCGATCCTCGACTTGGAGCCCGCTGCGTTCTTTGAGGATGAACGGTTGGACGTCACCTCAGGGGCTGCGATCTTGAAGGCGATCGAGCCAAACGCCAACCCCGTACTCCGCACGGCCTATGACTCCAAGGAGTCGGATTCTTCTCCGAACTCCGGGCCTCCCGTGCCCCTGCCGATCGAATCCGATTGGGCGCCTATAATGGAGTTCACCGCCGCGGACATCTTTCAGCACTCACCTTTCGGTGATATCCTGAATTCTCTCAAGTCTCTCTCTCTCTATCCGGAGAGCCCAGGCCGGACTATGGTCTGCGAGGTTGGGATTCGGACGACGAAGAAATTCAAAGCCCACCCACCACCCACTTAATAGCCACTGTCGATGATTTAACCGACATACTTGACTTCGGCTCTGAAGACTTCGACGGTATGGACGACGAAGGAGGAGACGAACAAGAACCAACACCTGTAGGGCGCTGGACCGCCACCTCGTCATATGACATATATATGGTGGACGCTCCAAAGGATGGAGATGGCGATGGAACAGCGGAGGATGACACCTCGAAAAACAGCCAAAACGCCGGCGTCAACGGCGCCGCTCTAAATCCCGCCACAACAGAAACGGTGATTCCGGCACGGGAGATAATACTACCCCGGATAGCGCCGAAGAACACCAAATCCAGCAAGATTCGGTGCAGGAAGATGGAGAAGCCAGCCCTCATGAGAGAGCGGCAGAGCGAGAGGTTGAGGATGATAACTACATGCCTCCCTCCGAAGACGAGGCAAGCCTCGACGACGACGAATTCGTCGTACCATCAGACCCCGCCGAACAAGAGCGTTTTAAACGCAGGCTTCTAGCCACGGTGAATAGCCTAAAGAAAAAGCAGCAACAGCTTAGAGCTGATCAAGATTTGCTAGCTGACAGATGGACTGAAGTCCTTGCGGCCGAAGAGTATGAACTCGAGCGCCCCTCCAAAAATTATCCTAAACGCAGGCCGCTACCCCAATCAGAGGGGGAAGCACCTACATTACCAATGCATGACATGGCAGACCGGCCACCTCGCGGCCGCGATAGAGAGGTCTGTCGAACCTCTAAACAAGCCATGCCCCGGTGCCGCTCAACTAAGGCACGGGAAAATGAGCCAGACCTGCGAGACTTACTAGAGGATAAAGCAAGGCAAACAAGATCGATCTATGGATCGCGCAGACGCCCGACGACACGTGATGATCTTCACTCCGGACACAATAAATCCGGCCAGGCTGAACACAACAGGCATAGCTCCTCCGAGCTGCGTCGTGACATAGCCCAGTACAGGGGCGCCGCACACCCACTATGCTTCACAGATGAAGTAATGGATCATAAAATCCCAGAGGGTTTCAAACCCGTCAACATCGAGTCGTACGATGGTACGACAGATCCGGCAGTATGGATTGAGGATTATCTCCTTCACATCCACATGGCACGTGGCGACGATCTACACGCCATCAAATATCTCCCCCTCAAGCTCAAAGGACCAGCCCGGCACTGGCTTAACAGCCTACCAGCAGACTCAATCGGTTCTTGGGAGGACCTGGAAGCCGCATTCCTCGACAACTTCCAGGGGACCTATGTGTGGCAACCGGACGCCGACGACCTAAGCCACATAATCCAGCAGCCAGAAGAATCGGCCAGGCAATTCTGGACACGGTTCCTAACAAAGAAAAATCAGATAGTCGATTGTCCGGACGCAGAGGCCCTAGCAGCCTTCAAACATAACATCCGCGACGAGTGTCTTGCCCGGCACCTGGGACAGGAAAAGCCGAAATCCATGGCAGCCCTCACGACACTCATGACCCGCTTTTGCGCGGGCGAAGATAGCTGGCTAGCTCGCAGCAACAACTTATCGAAGAACCCTGGTAATTCGGATACCAAGGACAAAAGTGGCAGGACACGTCGAAATAAGCAAAAGCGCCGCGTTAGCAGCGACAACAATGAGGATACGACAGTAAATGCCGGATTCAGAGGCTATAAATCTGGTCAGCGGAAAAAGCCATTTAAAAAGAATACCCAGGGCCCGTCCAGTTTGGACCGGATACTCGACCGCTCGTGCCAGATTCATGGCACCCCCGAAAGGCCAGCCAATCACACCAACAGGGATTGTTGGGTGTTCAAGCAGGCAGGCAAGTTAAGAGCCGAACACAAAGACAAGGGGCTGCATAGCGACGACGAGGAGGAGCCCAGGCCGCCGAACAACAATGGACAGAAGGGGTTTCCCCCACAAGTGCGGACGGTGAACATGATATACGCGACCCACATTCCCAAGGGGGAGCGGAAGCGTGCGCTACGGGACGTATAGGCGATGGAGCCAGTCGCCCCAAAGTTCAACCCATGGTCCTCCTGCCCGATCACTTTTGATCGAAGGGACCACCCCACTAGCATCCGTCACGGCGGTTTTGCCGCATTGGTTCTTGACCCAATCATTGACGGATTTCATCTCACAAGAGTCCTCATGGATGGCGGCAGTAGCCTGAACCTGCTTTATCAGGATACAGTGCGGAAAATGGGCATAGATCCATAAAGGATCAAGCCCACAAGGACGACCTTTAAAGGCGTCATACCAGGTGTAGAGGCCAATTGCACAGGCTCGGTAACACTTGATGTGGTCTTCGGATCTCCGGATAACTTCCGAAGCGAAGAGTTAATCTTCGATATAGTCCCGTTCCGCAGTGGCTATCACGCCCTGCTTGGACGAACCGCATTCGCTAAATTCAATGCGGTGCCGCACTACGCATATGTCAAGCTCAAGATGCCAGGCCCTCGAGGAGTAATTACGGTCAACGGAAACACTGAACGCTCCCTCCGTATGGAGGAGCACACGGCGGCCCTCGCAGCGGAAGTACAAAGCAGCCTTTCAAGGCAACTCCCCAGTCCGGCCGTTAAAAAGCCGAACAATGCAAAGCGCGCCCAGAGTAACCTGCAACAATACCGCCTGGCACGTTCGGAAGAAGCGTAGCAATACGGCCCCAACCCCAGCCATCGCAACATAGTGGAGCTAGTACCTCGAGTACACAATTACGCCCTCGAAATTCCATGGGCACAAGGGGAGGGGCACATTAACGGCATGCTTACAATACGGCGTCAAACGTACTAGGGGCTGCCGGATTTTTTTTTACTTTCAGGACTCCACACTCTGGATAACCTGTTCGGCTTTGCTGCCGCACAGACGATGCAAGACCCAGGGAAGCAGACAAAGCTACGCCACATTACGGAACTCTCAGGTGGTCTCTATTTCGAGCGATATATCTGTTTCTAAATTCCGCGGCCTGCCCCTGGTCAGGACATGTTAAATAGTCTAATATCTTTTTTGCTTATCGCACTACTTGTATCGTTCGGCTTTGATAAATAGCCTCTCTATAAACAATGCATAGCTTTTCGCCTATTTTTTGCGTTGTCCTCTTTTAATATATATGTTCATTAAATAAACATGATCACAACCGTACACCATGGTACGGCAAAACATGCCAGGGGCTTCATTACCCTTCTATCTGGTGTGAGAAGTCCGTACACTTTCACAAGTGCGGCACCCCGAACTTATAGCACTATATGCATCGGCTCCGAATCATGATTTTGGTCACATGTTGGGTTTGCCCGGCTCCTATGTTTTGGTGCCTTACGTTCCGCTATATCGGCTAAGGTAGCACTAGGAGAACCACTACGATTGTGCCCCAGTTCAGCTGGGTTAAGCACCTCAGTGGAGAAAGCTAAAACAGACTGTCATGATAAGGCGTGAGACCGGTCGCTGTTCGAGAGGTTTTTCGAGTCCTTAAAGACTTACGCCGCTTCGAGCGAGGAGCTGGCTATGTCCGGCCAAAGGCGTGGATAGCACCCCGAATTCGGTCTTCCGAACTAGGGGCTTCGCCGAAATTTAAAATTATAACGTTCTATGGCTAAGTGAGAGTGTTCAAGCATTATAGTCCGATTGCCTGGTTCGTTGTGCTGAGCGCCTCCCTCGAAGGACCCAACTATGGGAAAAAGAGCCCTCAGGTTTATCCCGAACACCCCAACACTAGTGGCATGGGGGCAGAAGCCGACGACTGGCCATCTCTCAATTTTTGATAAACGGCCGCACAGAAAATAATATTTTAAATTCAATAAGCATTGCTTAGCGCATATGAACAAGTTTTCAGCGCACAGGATACAAACGAGCGAGTTCATTCAAATACTACATCTTTAGTACATTCATCCGCGACAAGGCGGGCTCCGGCAAGAAATTCCTTGTAGTAGTTCTCGGGCTTGCGATGCTCCTTCCCCGGCGGCGGCCCGTCCTTCACCAGCTTCTCTCCGTCCAGCTTACCCCAGTGTACCCTTACACGGGCAAGGGCCCTCCGGGCACCTTCAATGCAGGCGGAGCGCTTGATGACCTCAAGCCGTGGACAGGCCTCCACCAGTCGCCGCACTAGCCCGAAATAGCTCCCAGGCAGGGCCTCTCCAGGCCACAACCGAACTAGTAAGCCCTTCATGGCCTGTTCGGCCGCCTTGTGGAGCTCGACCAGCTGTTTCAGCTGATCGCTCAAAGGCACAGGGTGTCCGGCCTTAGAATACTGAGACCAGAACACACTCTCCGTCGAGCTGCCCTCTTCAGCTCGGTAGAATGCGGCGGCGTCGGATACACTGCGGGGAAGATCGGCGAACGCCCCTGGAGAACAACGGATTCGGGTAAGTAACAGGTAGTTTACTTTTATATTCCTACTTTGCATTAAGAATGCCTTACCCGTTGCTATCTTTTTCACCTCCTCCAACTCTTGGAGGGCCTTTTGGGCTTCGGCCTTGGCACTCTTGGCAGTCTCAAGGGCCGACGCGAGCTCGGATGCTTGCGCTTTTGACTCAAGCTCCAAACTCTCATGTTTTTTCATGAGAGCTTGCAGCTCTTGCTGCACCTCACCGACCTGTACCCCAAGCCTTTCTCGCTTGGCACGCTCCTCGGCCATTTTCTTTCCGGCTTCAGCTAGCGCCTGCTTCAGGGTTGCCACCTCGGTTGTGGCCCCTACAATAAGTAGTACAATCCTGTTATTTCTGTCTGCAATCAAGCCTCTCTATAGGCACCTTTTTTCTTTTTTAGGGTATTTCTTACCTTCTTTCTCCTCGAGCTGCCGTTTGGCAAGGCCGAGCTCTTGCTCGGTCCGCCCGAGGTCCTTTTTAAGGACATCCACCTGCGCAGTCAGTGCGGCGGTGGACAGCAGCGAAGCCTGCATACGCATATTTGACTTTTTGTTGTTAGACTCCTACGAAAATGACTAGATCCTCTATTCGACTTTTCTTTCCGAACACCGAACAGAGCATCAGGGGCTACTGTCTATGCGGTAAATAATTTGACATATTTTTACTTACCTCGAAGCCTGTTAGAAGGCTAGCGCAAGCTTCAGTCAGTCCGCTCTTGGCGGACTGAACCCTTTGGATCACTGTACTCATAACAGTACGGTGCTCCTCGTCGATGGCGGCGCCCTCAAGCACCTCCAGCAGATTGTCTGGCGCCTCTGGTTGGACGGAGGTCGCCGGCTCAGAGGGCTTACTCCTCTCGAAAGGAGTTCGCCCACCGTGGACCAGGACTGTCGAGTCCGGCGCGGTGTTCGGCACAAAGCCGGACTTGGAGCCCTAGGGGGTTTCATCCCCTTTACTCCTGGGGTCTGGAGGATTGCCTTGCGACTCCTCCAGGACTATCTCCTCCTGCCCTGGAGCTTGGCGGGACGCCACTTCGGCGTCGTCCGCCCTACAGGGGGAGACAGCGGGCGGAACAGAGTTCACGTCCGACGAATCCAGGGAGCCGCTCGACGAATCGTCGAGTTCGGCCCGGGGCGGGCTGCATAAATTACGAGCGATATTAGGGAAAGCCGCGCATTAAAAGAATATCATGAGTCACTCTGGTATATAAATACTTACGATTTTGCCGGACGCTTGGTTCTGTCCGGCCACTCCTCTCCGCCCTCTTCGACGTCGTGGGAGTAGTCCGGCGGAGGGGCCTTCCTTTTCCTCGACCCCTCGGCCTCCCCCGTTGGGGTGGCCTTCTTCTTCTTTTCTCCCCTCACTGGGGGGGGGAGCTTTCTTGTTCCTCCTCCTCGTTTTCACGAGAGGAGAGCGTCGCGGACTCGTCAGATGACGAGTCCGACACCACCATGTTGTGGGAACTTTTTTCGAGTCCCGGTGGTTTTGTTCTTCTTGGCCTTCTTCTCCGGCACCACATAAGGTGCCGAAGCCAGCAGCTTCACCAAGAGAGCTGGGGCTGGGTCTTCGGGCAGGGGAGCCGGACAGTTAATTGGTCCGGATATAGCCCGCCAAGCCTGTCAAATGTAAAGGGAGTTTAGACCCCGCATAGAGTTAATCTATGAAGAAGAGCTTAACAAACCTGTCAAAGGATAGATAGCTCACCTCGCTGGCATGATGCTACGAGCTGTATCCGCGGTCCTCGGAAGCGGACGTGGGGGACTCGGCGCCTTTGGTCAGCACCTTCCAGACGTCTTCATACGTCGTGTCGAAGAGCCTACTGAGGGTTTGGTGCTGCGCCGGGTCGAATTCCCACAAAGTAAAATCCCGTTGTTGGCACGGGAGGATCCGGCGAACGAGCATCACCTGGATCACATTGATCAGCCGGATTGGCCTATTCACCACGGACTGGATGCACATTTGCAACCCAGTCACTTCTTCCTCGTTGCCCCACGACAGGCCCGTCTCTTTCTAGGACATGAGCCGCGTGGGGGGTCCGGATCTGAACTCGGGGGCTGCGACCCATTTCAGATCGCGTGGCTCGGTGATGTAAAACCACCCGGCCTGCCACCCCTTTAGGGACTCCACATAGGAGCCATCGAACCAGCGGACGTTGGCCATCTTGCCGGCCATAGCGCCTCCGCACTCCGCCTGGGTGCCGGACAACACCTTGGGCTTGATGTTGAAGGTCTTGATCCAGAGGCCGAAGTGGGGGCGGACGTGGAGAAAGGCCTCACACACGACGATAAACGCCGAGATGTTGAGGACGAAGTTCGGGGCCAGATCGTGGAAATCCAGGCCGTAGTAGAACATGAGCCCCCGGACAAATGGGTGAAGTGGAAAGCCCAGTCCGCGGAGGAAGTGGGGAAGAAAAACTACCCTCTCATGGGGCCCTGGGGTAGGAAGAAGCTGCCCCTTCTCAGGAAGCTGATGCGGAATGTCCTTGGACAAGTATCCGGCTTTCCTTAGCTTTTTTACTTGGGCCTCCGTAACGGAGGAGGCCATCCACTTGCCTCCCGCTCCGGACATTGTTGGAGAATGTTGAGGAAGGAGGAGCGGACTTGGGCGCTGGAGCTTGAGTGCGCGAGAGATGGATTGGCAAAGGAGGAAGAAGGCGTAGGTTAAAAAGGTGAATCCTTATCCCTTTATACAAGCGGGCGCGGTTAGGCATCCCCACCTACCTAATAAAACTCACTTGCCTCCCAAGCGCCGTGGTAAATGGCACGGTTGGGTTACCCACATCCGTATTGATGAGAATCCTGTTAAAAGGGGCACACGATCTCTGCTTTGACAAGACGTGCCAAGGAAACCGCCTCACTAAACACGCTGAGGTGGAACAATGAAAACAATTTATATAAAGAGCTTGGCTGCAGTGCTATGACGCACTGCGGAATACGTCAGCAGATTTGATTTGTGTTAATATTATTCTATCACAACAGTTGCAGGTACCAACGATGCCAGTGCAGATGACGCGTCCGAGCTCACTTGGGAGTTCGATGAGGAACGTGGCCGTTACTATGTTTCTTTTCCAGATGATCAGTAGTGGAGCCCAGTTGGGGTGATCCGGGGATCTATGTAGCATTTGGTGTAGTTTTCTTTCATTTTGGTACCGTAGTCGGACCCTGAGTGTACTTTGTATGATGGATGTTTATTTATGTATTGTGTGAAGTGGCGATTGTAAGCCAACTATGTATCTCTTTCCCTTATGTATTACATGGGTTGTGTGAAGATTACCTCACTTGCGACATTGCTTTCAATGCGGTTATGCCTCTAAGTCATGCCTCGACATGTGGGAGATATAGCCGCATCGAGGGCGTTACAAGTTGGTAATCAGAGCCTTCCCCGACCTTAGGAGCCCCCACTGATTGATCGTTTCTAGTGGCCGAGTTGTGTCTAGAAAAATGTTTTGAGTCATTTAGGAATTATATATCGGAGAGTTTAGGAATTCTTTTTACTTCCCAGTCTCCTCATCGCTCTGGTAAGGCATCCCGACGTAGAGTTTTGACTCTTCTCTCCTCAAATTTCACTAAATTTTTTTTTAGGATCACGCGGGTATCTTACAATCGTTCCGATGGTTTTATGATGACAACATTGTCTTGGTTGCCTCCCGTCAGCAGGGGTTTTAGAGGAGGTGTCCCGGGGAGTTGAGCTCCAAGGTGTTGTCGTCATAATTTTATCGTTGCGGTTTTGGAATACCTGAGTTTAGTACGCCGACATCGAAAATCTCTTTTGTACAGTTGTTGGTGAGATAACCCTGATAGCCCAGTACTGAGGCGAGTGCGGGAGTATCGCCATGACTTGTATAATGGATGCTTTTCGAAGGTTGGAGGTAGATGATTTCCGAGGATTTCTTGGTTATGTGTTGAAGGATGGATACAGCTGGATCTAGGTATTGTTAGTTTGGGTGATATATTTTGTGTCCCCTGTATCCCCAACACCTGATTGCATAACCAGAAAGTTTCGGGAGTTTATAAGTGGGAATTCATGTAGCTCTAGTATTTCTTCCGCAGATATTTGGTTTGTGATTGGGTAATCCTTACCAAGTATTTGTTCACATCCGTACCTTGTTGATTTTATTCCTTACCTTGGTCTAAGTGGCTTCTCAGCTTATGGAAGTATGATGTTTTACTTTGGAATTCATTCGTTCATTCTCGTTCGAATGTTTATTGTGAAGACTATATGTTGCAATTTCGTTCCTTTGATTCAGCTTCAATATATCTCTGTCAAGATGCTAATGGATGTCACCCTCTTCAGGATGGCTCCGCCAACGCGTCAGAATCCGGAACGCAATGAAGGAAGTCAGGCTAACCCTCCGCCACCACCTCCGCCTCCGGAGGCTTGGCAAGCCTTGATGACTGCCACAAATGCCAACGCTCAGATTCTGATTCAGCTCTTGCAAGATCGCAACCAAGGGCAAGCTAATCAAGAGAATCAAGGCCAAGGCAACAATCAGCCGCATTTCGCTTCACTCAACCAGCTCCTTGCTAATCAGCCAAAGACCTTCAGTTACTGGGTCGAGGCCACAGACGCAGATGATTGGCTCGTGGACATCAGCAAGCATTTCGAGTGCAGCAATGTCAGACCTAAGGACTTTGTCAAGTTTGCCTCTTTTCAACTCAAAGATCAAGCTGCTGAATGGTTCCAGCAATACAAAGATTCCAAAGGAGGTAGTGTGATTACCTGGGATGATTTCCGCCGTGACTTCAAAGCGCACCACATTCCAGAAAGTGTTGTTGAGAGTAAGCGTGAGGAATTCCGCAATCTCAAGCAAGGCACCATGTCTGTCTATCAATACAACACTCAGTTCCAGAAGCTCTCTCGTTTTGCAAGGCAAGACATCCCTGATGAGAAGAGTATGATCTACCAATTCAGGCGTGGTCTCAGAGAAGATCTGCAACTTGCTCTCGTGCTTTTCGAGCCATTAAAGTATGATGAATTCTACAACATGGCGCTGAAACAAGAAGCTGCTCAGCTCAAGTGTGAGGCATCTAAGAAGAGAGTCAGAGACGCAGTTCAGTCTTCTTCTTCTTCACTTGTGGCAGCTAAGCAACAGAAGTTCTGGTTGCCTCCTCCTCCTCCGTTCCGTCAGCCTTATCTGTAGAAGAACTCAAGTGCTCGTGGATCTTCCCACCAACCCAACCCTGGCTATCAGAACAAGTCTCAGAACCAAGCTCCAAGGCCAAGTGCTCCTTACCATCGTCCGCTCTCTGAGGTGACTTGCAGGAAATGTCAGCAAAAGGGTCACTATGCGGACACGTGCTTCAATCAAAGGCGCCTTCCGCCTCCTCCTCCTGTGAAATCTTCCAGCAATGCAGTGGTCAAGCATAATTCCCAGCCTGCAAAGGTGAACATCATGAATGCAGCTCAAGCGGAGGATTCTTCTGATGTGATCATGGGTAATCTCTCAGTTAATGATATTCCTGCAAAAGTCTTATTTGATACTGGAGCATCGCATTCTTTCATTTCAAGACCCTTTGTGGCTATGCATGATTTGGGTACTCAAGTTTTGCCGAGACCTTTGTCTATTGTGTCCCCGGGCAAGCAAATGACATCTAATGTTTGTGTCCCGGATGTTTCTATCAAGATGGGCGACTATAGATTCTTGTCTAAACCAATTGTTCTTGGTGACTCTGATATTGATCTTATTCTCGGGATGGACTGGCTCTATAAGCACAAGGCTCAGCTTGATTGTGCTGCCATGGAAATTCAATTGACACACTCTTCTGACGATGTGATCATCTATGCCTCTCGTGATGATACCATTCGGTTGTTTTCTCTCAATGAGAATGATGAATTGGAGGCTATCTCTCAGATTCCAGTCGTTTGTGAGTACCAAGATGTCTTTCCAGAAGAGCTTCCGGGTATGCCTCCCCGCCGGCTAGTTGAATTCGTTATTGATCTTGAGCCTGGCACGGAACCCGTTTGCAAGCGTCCTTACAAGCTTGGACCACATGAGTTGAAGGAATTGAAGAGACAACTCGATGAACAAGAGCGTCTGGGTCTGATCAGACCGAGTTCTTCTCCTTGGGGTTGTGGTGTTCTTTTTGTCAAGAAGAAGGATGGCACGGACCGACTTTGCGTCGATTACCGTCCATTGAACAAGAAGACTATCAAGAACAAGTACCCACTTCCCAACATCAATGAGCTATTTGAGCAACTTAAAGGTGCTAAAGTGTTCTCCAAGCTTGACCTTCGTATGGGTTATCATCAGATTCGCATTCGTGAAGAAGATATTCCCAAGACAGCATTCAGAACAAGCTTTGGTTCTTATGAATATACTGTCATGTCATTCGGCCTTGTCAATGCTCCTCCAGCATTCACTCGCTTGATGAATTTCATCTTCAACCCCTACATCAACGAATTTTTCTTGGTCTATCTCGATGATATTTTGGTCTTCTCCAAGAATAAGAAGGATCATGCCAAACATTTGCGATTGGTGCTCAACAAGCTCAGAGAGTATCAATTATATGCGAAGTTCTCCAAATGTGAATTTTGGCTTGATGAAGTTCTTTATCTTGGTCATATCATCTCTGCCAAGGGCATTGCTATTAATCCAGAGAGGGTGTCTGCAGTTTTGAATTGGGAACCCCCTCAGAATGTCAAGCAGCTTCGCAGTTTTCTTGGACTTGCAAGCTATTGCCGAAGATTCGTTGAGAATTTCTCAAAGATTGCAAAGCCTCTTTCCAACCTCCTCCAGAAGCATGTGAAGTATGTCTGGTCTCCTGAATGTGACGTTGCTTTCAACACTCTCAAAGAGAAACTCGTCACTGCTCCAGTTCTGACTCCTCCTGACGAATCCAAGCCTTATGAGGTATTCTGTGATGCTTCTCTTCAGGGCCTCGGTGCCGTCTTAATGCAAGAGAAGAAGGTTGTGGCCTATACCTCTCGCCAGTTGAAGCCCAACGAACGGAACTACCCCACTCACGATCTTGAGTTGGCGGCAGTGGTCCACGCTCTAATAACATGGAGACATCTCTTGTTGGGAAGGAAAGTGGACATTTTCACTGATCACAAGAGTCTCAAGTACATCTTCACTCAGCCCCACCTTAACCTCAGGCAAACTCGATGGGTCGAAATGATTCAAGAGTATAATCCGAGTATTGAATATACTCCAGGCAAGGCTAATGTGATTGCAGACGCATTGAGCAGGAAGGCTTACTGCAACAGCTTAATCCTCAAGCCCTTTCAACCGGATCTTTGTGAGGCATTCCGCAAGTTGAATCTCCAAGTTGTCCCTCAAGGTTTTCTTGCCAACCTCATCGTCTCTCCTACTTTGGAAGATCAAATTCGTGAGGCACAATTGTTGGATACCATGGTGAAGAAGGTGAAACGTGGTATTGACAAGGGCATTTCCAAATACAAGTGCTATCGAGTTGATGACAGAGATACTCTTTTCTTCGAGGACCGGATCGTGGTTCCAAATGGTGATCTTCATAAAGTCATTATGAACGAAGCGCACAACTCTCTTCTGTCAATTCATCCTGGAAGTACGAAGATGTACCATGACCTCAAGCAGTCGTATTGGTGGACTCGAATGAAGCGTGAGATTGCTCAATTCGTGAATGAGTGTGATGTCTGCACAAGGGGGAAAGCAGAACACCAACGACCAGCTGGTCTTCTCCAACCTCTTGCTATTCCAGAATGGAAGTTTGATCATATCGAAATGGACTTCGTGACTGGTTTTCCCAAGTCCAAGCGTGGAAATGATGCTATCTTCGTCGTCATCGACAAGCTCACCAAAGTGGCTCATTTTCTTCCTATCAAAGAGTCTATCACAGCAGCTAAGCTGGCAGAGCTCTACACCTCCAGAATTGTCTCCTTGCATGGCATTCCACAATTGATTTCTTCAGACCGTGGCAGCATCTTTACCTCCAAGTTTTGGGATTCTTTTCAGAAGGCCATGGGCACCAATATTCGCTTCAGCACAACTTTCCACCCTCAGACTAGTGGACAGGTCGAGCGTGTCAACCAAATTCTTGAAGATATGCTCAGAGCTTGTTTTATCTCTTTCGGCATGAAGTGGGAGGATTGTCTTCCTTATGCTGAGTTCTCTTACAACAACAGTTTCCAAGCCAGCTCGGGCAAAGCCCCATTCGAGATTCTCTATGGCAGAAAGTGCCGTACTCCTCTCAATTGATCTGAAACCGGTGAACGCCAATTGCTCGGCAATGATTTGATCTCAGAGGTTGAGGCTATGTGCAAGGTGATTCGTGAGAACCTCAAAGCCGCGCAGTCGCGCCAGAAGAGCTATTACGATAGCAAACACCGAGATGTGGCATTCGAGATCGGAGACCATGTCTACCTCCGCGTCTCTCCAATGAAAGGAACTCCTTGCTTCGGTATCAAGGGGAAACTTGCTCCCAGATACGTCGGTCCTTTCAAGATCATCGGCAAACGAGGCGATCTCACCTATCAACTTGAGCTTCCCTCCAACTTTGCAAATGTGCACGATGTCTTCCATGTGTCACAGCTTCGCAAGTGCTTCAAGACGCCTGAGCACACCATCAACTTCGAAGAGATTGATCTTCAAGAAGATTTGTCCTATCATGAGCATCCCGTTGCTATTCTTGAAACAACTGAGCGCAAGACTCGCAACAAGTCAATCAAATTCCTCAAAGTGAGATGGTCACACCACTCAGACCGAGAAGCCACCTGGGAGCGCGAGGATCACCTACGTTCCGAGTATCCGGAGTTCTTTCAGTCCTAGATCTCGGGACGAGATCCTCTTGTAGTGGTGGAGTGTTGTAACGCCCCGGATGTAACTTGCCATATTTGTAATCCAACTCTTGCCATTTTCGGCTATGTGTTATGATATTCTCTCCGTGGTTGGGTTTTCCCTTTGTTTTGCATTTTGGTCATGTCATGCATTTCTTATCATGTCATCATGTGCATCGCATTCGCATACGGGTTCGTCTCATAAATCCGAGCATTTTCCCCGTTGTCCGTTTTGCAATCCGGCGCTCCTATGTTCCCCGGCGTCCCTTTTTACATTTCTTCGTGAGCGGGTATTAAAATTTCTCGGATTGGACCGAGGTTTGCCATGCGGCCTCGGTATAGCACCGGTAGACCGCCTGTCAAGTTTCGGGTCAATCGGAGGTCGTTTGGTACTCCAACGGTTAACCGGGTAACCGTGAAGGCCTCGTGTGTGTTGCAGCCCAACACCCCTTCAAAACAGCCCAGCAACCCATCTAAGACACTCCCATGTCCTCCGCCGTTCGATCACGATCGCGTGGCCGAAAACCGCTCTCCATTTGGAGCTTCCTAGCTCCTTCTACCTATATAAACACCTCCCCCTCCTCCAATTCCGGGTCCAATACCCTAACCCTAGTCCAAATCCGCCCCGCGCGCCGCCGGACGTGTCCGGGCGCGCCGTCCCCCATCCGCCGCCGCCGCCTCGCCCTATCGCCGCCTGCCACATGGGCATCTCCGCCGCCCCGCGCCGCCGGCCCGCTCCGGCCCGGGTCGGGCCCTCCCGGCCCGCGCGCGAGCGCCGCCCGCCCGGCTCCGCCCCGCGCGCCGCGCCCCGCCGCTCCTCCCTCCGCCGCCTCGCGCCGCCCCGCGCCGCCGCGGCCGCCCGCCGACGCCGCCGCCGCGCCTCCTCCCGGCTCCGCCGCCCGCGACGCGCCGCCTCTCCACCGCCCGGCCGACCTCGCCTCCCCTCTCCACCTCGCCGGAGCTCCACCGGAGTTTGCCGCCGACGCCGGAGTTCCCCGATCCAGATCTGGATCCACTAGGGGTTGACCTCTTTCCCCCCTCGAAAATATCCCAAGTCCTCTAAGTTTTGCATCAACATCACCTGTTCATCGTGCCGTAACTTTGCATCCGTAGCTGAGTTTCGCGCGTACAATATGTCATAATGTTCGTCTCGTTGTGTACATCATTTCATTCCATTGCATCATTTTCATTTGAGGTCATTTTGATGCCCGAAATGTTGTTAGAAGAGGGCTATCTGATGTTAGTTACTGAATCTTATCTGAACATGCACTTTTGTTATTTTTGCCATGATTGATGTGTACTCCTATGAAGTTGAGTCCTACATGAGTTTTGTAATATGCCATGCTACCTTTCCATAGATTTATGCCATGTATTTTTGTGATCTTTGTGGTGACTAGCACAAGCATGCAAACTAGGGCACTTGATGTTGCTGATTTCAGAGACTTAGTAATTTCACGAAGTCCCTGACTACTGTTATTTTCATGCCATGTATTCATGTTGTTTCAGAGAGATCTATGCATATTTTGAGCATGATCAGTAAGGGTGTTTTGAACATGTGGTTTTGCTATATCCATCCATGCCTTTGTTGGTATTTATGGAGTGCCATAGCTTGAGTCAATCGAGCTCTACTTTTGCTATAAAATGTTGCTGGCAGATTGTTTACATGTTATTCGATTTTGCCAAACTTGGTGTAGTTGATCCTTACATGCTATGATGTTGTTATTGCCATGTATAGTTACTATGCCATGTCTTCTTGATGTATGTATGCTTAGTTTATCATGAAATTCTCTGTAGTGAGTGCATCGAGCTCACGAACATGCCTACTCGTTATCTGTTTTTGACATGTCCAGTTTTCTGCCAAGTCTGAAACCTGTAACGAAACTTGCTTAATTGACATGGGTGTAATCATATTTTCTGATCCTTTGTGGCTTATTGTCAGTAAGGGACTTTTGTCAAGTGCTTTGATTAAATTCATGCCATGCCTTACTTTGCTATGTCCTGATCCTGTAGCATGTTGTTTTATTGCTCTGAACATGTCATCATGATGTTAATTTCTGCCATGTTGATATTTTCACTAAGTCTGAGAACCTGTTATCTTTTGCACTTTTGCCATGCTTGTTTGAACCTGTTATGATGTGATTTAGCCGTAGCTCAGTGTTCATCTTTTGTCAAGCATCTTGAGTAGATTACTGTCATATGCTTTGTTGATATGTTCGGGTGCAGTAGCTTTATATCTTGTTGCTTGCTAAGTAGCATCATGCTGTTAATGGCGGATTATTGCCATTTTTGTTTTGCTTGTCATTTGCAAACCGTGCATCCGATTCCGGTGATCTTTATATCGATTTCTACCGAAATTACCTCACCTATCCAGTGGCATACTTGGTTTGCCAAAATTATGCCTTGTTCACCCTTGCCCTTCCGGAGCATGCATATGCATTGCATATCACATCTCGCATATCATGCCATGTTTTGCATCATGTTGCTTGCGCATTGCATCGTGATTGATATTTGTCCCCTTTGCTTGTTTTCTTGCTTTGGGTAGAGCCGGGAGACGAGTACGTGAACGAGGAACCTGTTGAGAATGCTTTCGAGGACCAAGCTTTCGACAACTCTGAGAACCTTGCAGGCAAGATGACCGTACCCTCGAAATCACTTCTATCTTTGCTTGCTAGATGCTCGCTCTTTTGCTATGCCTATGCTGCGATACCTACCACTTGCTATATCATGCCACCCACATTGCCATGTCAGCCCCTAACCATCCATGTCCTAGAAAACCGTTGATTGGCTATGTTACCGCTTTGCTCAGCCCCTTTTATAGCGTTGCTAGTTGCAGGTGAAGATGAAGTTGTTCCTTATTGGAACATGGACTTGTTGTTCCTTGTTGGAACATGTTTACTTGTTGGGATATCACAATACCTCTTATTTAATTAATGCATCTATATACTTGGTAAAGGGTGGAAGGCTCGGCCTTTTGCCTGGTGTTTTGTTCCACTCTTGCCACCCTAGTTTCCGTCATACCGGTGTTATGTTCCCGGATTTTTGCGTTCCTTACACGGTTGGGTGATTTATGGGACCCCCTTGACAGTTCGCTTTGAATAAGACTTTTCCAGCAAGGCCCAACATTGGTTTTACCATTTGCCACCTAAGCCTTTTTCCCTTGGGTTCTGCAGACTCAAGGGTCATCTTTATTTTAACCCCCCCGGGCCAGTTCTCCTTCGATTGCTGGTCCGAACTAGAGCCCTTTGCAGCGCCCCCTCAAGTAATCTTGAGGCTTGGTTTTAGTTGTACGGAGTGTTCATCCGGATGTGCCCTGAGACCGAGATATGTGCAGCTCCTATCAGGATTTGTCGGCACAACCGGGCGGCTTTGCTGGACTTGTTTTATTAATGCCGAGATGTCTTGTAGTCCGGGATTCCGAGACTGATCGGGTCTTCCCGGTAGAAGGAATATCCTTCGTTGACCGTGAGAGCTTATAATGGGCTAAGTTGGGACACCCCTGCAGGGTATTATCTTTCGAAAGCCGTGCCCGCGGTTATGAGGCAGATGGGAATTTGTTGATGTCCGGTTGTAGAGAACCCGAAGTTGACCTTTAACTAAAGCACAACAACCGCGTGTGTAACCGTGATGGTCTCTTCTCGGCGGGGTCCGGGAAGTGAACACGGTGTTGGAGTAATGTTTGACGTAGGTTGTTTCAGGATCACTTTTTTGATCACTTCTAACTTCACGACCGTGCTTTGCCTTCTCTTCTCGCTCTCTTTTGCGTTGTAGCCACCATATATGCTAGTCGCTTGCTGCAGCTCCACCTCACTATCCTTTCCTACCTATAAGCTTAAATAGTCTTGATCTCACGGGTGTGAGATTGCTGAGTCCCCGTGACTCACAGATTCTATCACAACAGTTGCAGGTACCAACGATGCCAGTGCAGATGACGCGTCCGAGCTCACTTGGGAGTTCGATGAGGAACGTGGCCGTTACTATGTTTCTTTTCCAGATGATCAGTAGTGGAGCCCAGTTGGGGTGATCCGGGGATCTATGTAGCATTTGGGGTAGTCTTGTTTCATTTTGGTACCGTAGTCGGACCCTGAGTGTACTCTGTATGATGGGTGTTTATTTATGTATTGTGTGAAGTGGCGATTGTAAGCCAACTATGTATCTCTTTCCCTTATGTATTACATGGGTTGTGTGAAGATTATCTCACTTGCGACATTGCTTTCAATGCGGTTATGCCTCTAAGTCGTGCCTCGACACGTGGGAGATATAGCCGCATCGAGGGCGTTACATTTTACCTCCATCAAGAGGGCCTGAACCTGGGTAAAATAAAGTGTCCCTTGTCTCCTGTTACCATCCGACCTTGATGCACAGTTCGGGACCCCCTACCCGAGATCCGCCGGTTTTGACACCGACACACTCTCTCTCTCTCTGAAATTTCTGTAAACTTGAGAAGTGTAATGTTCATAATTATGTAATATGTGATAGGTTCAGTTTCGTACTTGTAAATATAATGGCATGTTTTCTATGTTAAAAAAGGCAATGTATATGTTAAGAAAGATAAATATCGGATTTTCGAGCATGACAAGTTCTGCAGCTATATGGGATCTATCATAATGCGCACGTGTGGGCGAGGGGCTGCCCGTGTTTGAATTTTGCATGGCAAATTATGTGGCCATATGAGATTTCTTCATGACCATCTGCATGGATGTTCAGGTACGGATTTCTTCAGAACCATCACTACTCAGAACAATATGTATGCATGCAGAGAACAATTATGCAAGGATGGGTGTGTCTATCATATAGTTCTATCACTACATGCATGTATTTGTTTATGGATCATTTACACTTCACAAGTTTTTATGGTCTCTAGGCAAGCTTAATGTAATTTCACATGAGACAACCATTGTGCATAGACCAAAAGAACAATTGCTTGGATTAGCATGAGACGATTACACTGAATGCTTGGCACCGTATCAATCGTGAGATAAGATAAGCTATCCAAAGGAACTTTCTGCCTGATCTGCTTCGAATATGCTCCCTCCATTCCTAAATATAAGTCCTTTTAGATATTCTAGTATGGACTAAGATGAGTGAACCTACGCTCTAAAATATGTCTATATACATTCATATGTAGTTCATATTAAAATCTCTAAAAAAGACTTATATTTAGGAACGGAGGGAGTAGAAAGTATGTGTACCTTCTGTCTTCCTATGAACCTACATTTGTGAACCAAGTATGTTCACTGTATTTTCAGTTGTCTGTATGCTTAGGAAGAGACAATATACATAGTTTAGTTTTGTTGTTGTTCAATTTTACTTAATAGATGTAGACCAACACACAAGTTTACTATTGAGAATTGCTTGCCATTAATTTTTCTCCCTATTGATTTATTTTTCCCTTAGAATCCATCAACCATCATTTCCCGTGACCTGACCCGCTTTACCAAATGCGCAAACAACCAAATGCCTTGCATGCACTGCAAACTTTAGTTCCATTCAATGCCAACACATGATATTCTTACACTATGTGAACAACATACTAGAACTTTATTCCTTGAGTTCATATGTGGCATTTACTTATTTGATTTTTGATTGAATTTGCGAGCGGGTTATTTTAGTTAGAATGCACTTTAATAAAATGAAGGATCGCTCCAAGAGGTTAGTGTGGAATGAAACTTCCTACGGAATGTAGTGCAAAAGAATTTCTAGAATTTTTTTCTATAGGATTAATTCACTCACATAATAAGAGCCCTAGAAAACAAAACATATGGAATCAACCCTTTGAACTTTCAATGAAAAGATTTTGGATCAAAGATACCTTAAGGTGGAATAGAACGACCACCATGGCAACAATTATTATCTAAAGTGGTTGATGTTTGTTATGAACTATTTTGACTATAAATAATAGGAAATAGGCCAAAAATTTATTAGATTCGTAGAGGATGTGGCATGCAATGGTGTTGGAGTAGGCAGACACCGGAGTAGACGTGGCATGTTGACCCACTTATACATGTTTCCTCCCGTTGCAACACACATGCATATTTGCTAGTTTTCATCAGAAAATGTGTTATTTTATCCTTAGAAAAGAGCCAACTCCAACAACAGATGTATATCTGGTGATATAAAAGTCCAACTTCAATACAAGATACAAATGTGAAGATGTAAAACCTGCGACGGTGGCACGACTGTATAGAGCAAACTCATCATACAACGCAATATTTTCAGATTTCTACAAACAAAAGTGCATCATATCATAAAAGTTTAAAATCCTACCACCAAAAGTACATCATTTCAAACAAAGTTCTTGATATGACAAATTAAAATGCACATAAATATAACATTGAACATACACTCAATTTTCGTCCTCTCCATTGTCACTAGTCACATTGTGGATGCTGGCATCATCATCATCCCTGGCTTCTTTTTTGATGTTTTCATGCGCTGAAGTCTCGATGCTACGACCTTCATCGGAAGCACCTTCATTGCCACCTCCCATGCTGCTCATTGCCACCAAAGTGATGTAGGGGTTGTTTGGATAAGAAGTTTATGGAGAACCAGATTTCCGTAAACGCAGTTTCTGTTATAACAACCAAAAAACCTGTTTGGGTTATCTCAGTAAAACGTGGATATGCATAACTGAGTTTTACAAAAACCCAAAAACCCAGTTTATGGAAAAACGACTAATAGACGTTTTTCTAAAAACCTGTTTTCTATATATGAGATTGAGATCACGTCTCCATCCTGCGGTGGAGTCGACGTTGACAAGCAGACTGTCGCTACATCCCTGGTTTGCTTCGCAACCACCATCGTCGTCCCGTCCTCCAGTTCTGCCTTGTATGTCGTCACCCGCGTCGTGACCTCGTCGGCATGGCGTCTTGTTCCCGTCGTTCGGCTTGGGCACCGGCGAACAAAGCGATGATAGGCACAATGAGAGAGAGCGGCAGGAGCGCCCCAATAGTCATGGCTATCTCGCCTGAGTCGTCTACTCGTTGGCATGGCCGGAGCCAGTACTGGAGCAGCGCCGCCACGGGAAGCTCGACAGTCCTTATTCTGGGGTGGATGTGGTGGCCAGGAAAGTCAAACCAGGCCCCTGGGCCGAGTCTTCGAGTTGGGCGGCGAGGGGTAGGCTCGCTGCTGCTGCCATGTTGTTGTGTGATGCAAAGATTGCATCCAGCCGCCGGGATGCGAGCCGGAACACCTCATCTGTACGGATTGTTTTTCACGAGAAACAAAAAACTGCACAATCGTGTTTATCCCGTCCAAAGAAGGATTTAGATATGCTTATCTTAACAGAAAAACCAACTAAAACTGGTTTTCTTAAAAATCCTCCAAAAAACCAGTTTTCTAAAATCTCATCTGTAATTCTTTCTATCCAAACAACCACGTAGGGTGGAACCCTAGGGGCCGATCTTTCATGATTTGGAGGGGATCCCGCGAAGAACACGAAGAACAGAAGGGGAAAATCACGAGGGGAAACGAGAGGAAACACTCAAATCAACAAGAAACAATCACACATGTGCTATTCCATGAACACAAAGAGAGATACACGATCCAAAGTCAACAAAGGACGATACAAATGGTAACTAGTTCATCTCTGTGAGGAGGTCTTGAGGGGTCTTCCCGTGAGGGGTCTTGAATCTAAGTGTGGATCTTCTTCGAAGAGGCCGCGGTCTCTCGATGGAGTAGAACCGGATGGATGAGCAAAGCTCTATCTCTAAATGAGCTATCACAATGCTAACCCTAGCTAGGAGGAGGAGGGGGTCTACATATAGTCTAGTCCACAAAGGGGTAAGTTAGATAGGGGGATACATGGGCCTCTGGCCCGTGGCTGCGCGCAGGCAGGCGCCGGATGTCCTGGATGGGGACCAGATGTCTGGGCTCTCGTGAGGTGCCGGATGTCCAGGGCAGTCGGCCAGATGTCCGGCCCGAGCGGGGTGGCCTTCAGCTGGCTTCTATTTCCTCGCGCCGGATTTCCGGCTGCTGCCGTGGCGCTGGATGTCCGAGTGGTCGCCGGATTTCCGGATGCTGATCCTCTCTGGCCGTCTGTTGGTGTAGCACCTTTGGTTGCACAGACGCTGGATGTCCTACCGTTGTAGCTTCAGTAGCATAGTCTTCTTCCGTCGTCGCTTCCATACTTCCCTCACGGATGGTGTAGTCGTTCCTTAGCGCTTGTACTCCTCATCAACAACCGTGAAGCTCCGACAATACCTATGCATGCACATGGGAGAAGTGTCAAGTAGTATACCATCCTTGAAGGGGTCAAGTGAGCATGTGTAAAGGAGATGATTCACCTTTGTGTATGTGAAGTAGACGTCACACGTGTCACTTGCCAAACGGGCTCTTGACATGGTGATGTCCGTAGGATGCTCCGCATCATCCCCTCCCCCTTGGGAAAGATCCGACCTCAGATCGAAAACCAAATCACCGTGGGAAAGAGATGGCTTTGCCGTGTAGAAGTGGACGATCACCAAGTACTCATCATCTTCAAGCTTGAAATTGGCACTCTCCATTGTCGCACTGTCTAGTGATTCCTTCGAAAGGAGCAAGTACAACAAACACTTGGAAAAACACATGTGGTTAGCGTTAGTGCAAAACCAAGCATTCAATAGGTGATTCACCAAACAACTGTTGTCATCATGCAAAGCATATGGTGTAACAAAGGATTGTGACATGGTATGTAAGCATATCATTCGAGCACAAGCAAAGATATCATAGGGACAAATATGAAAGTGGGAGGTAGAGATGCAAATATGTGTGACAAGATAATAAGCATCTACCTCAAAGTCATAGCAAGCATGCATAAATCGCTCAATAAATGGTCAATGGTAGGTATAGGAATCATTCGCAACACCAAATAAAATGAAGTGTCTAAACACATGGGTCAAGTGCAAGACAATCGAAGCATAACGTGCATAGGGTGTGGTGAAGATAGTGTGGCACTCAACACAACATAAAGAGCAATTGTTCATCATGTGTGAGGCAATCAAGTCAATCATGTGACAAGGAATGGGACATGGCATATGTGAAACAATGACATTGTTGCAACCAAGCATATGATAGGAGCAAGTAATCCAATAATTGGATGCAACACACAAGGCATATATACCATGAAGCATGGAAATGTGAAATTGGCAAGTCGAAGTAAGATCTCTAACATGTGCGCAATATGTCAATGTGGAAGCAACACTTGAAGTAGGATCCACAATATTCATGCTCAAGAAAGATGTCACCTTGAAGGCGTGTCCTTGTGCATTCTTCACAATGCCTAAGTGCAAGCAAATGCGGTGTAGAAGCGGGTCGTGGTAGAATGTATGAGGCTCTCTCTCAAGAGCTCAGATGGTCAAATCACGTGAAGTGGGAGTTGACACAAAGTTCAAGTATCCTACACATGCACACAACAAACACTACAAAAAAAAGACACATCCTTGACATTTTGGGCCGAACGAATTTTTTCCTGTCATACATATGACACTTCTATGACGATAATTGTGACAAAACCCGGTATCATCATAGATGTGGTGGGTCCTACTTCTATGACAAAAAATCATGACAAAAAATGGGCTTTTCGTCCTGGGTGGGCCGGAGACGCAGCTGCATGACATTCTTTGGGCCGTCCATGACGGAAAAAACCGTGGTAGAAGGGAGGGCGAGGAAAATTTCGGGGAGTTCCCGGTTATGGTGGGAGGTTGGGGGCCAAGCGATGCGCGTTTCTCTCGTACACGTACGCGCGTGTGTGCGAGGCGTTGGCTCTAACTGAACCCGAGCGAGGCGTTGGGCTCTAACTGAACCCGAGCGATTGCACTGCAGGCTATGCGTTGCTGAACCCGAGCGATCGATCGATGGCTGTTAACTGAACCCGATCGAGCGATTCCTTCGCTACTGCTGCTAACTGAAGCCGATCGATGCTACCTCTGGGATGAATAGTGAGCGTTGCGGGGGGGGGGGGATTGGATGAATAGTGAGCGGTGGCATTGCCTCTGGATGAACAGGACCCCGTGGTGTGGTGGAGGGCTGGATGAACAGTAGACGGTGGAGGGGTGCCCGTGGAGGGGTGGTTGAACAGGACCCCGTGGTGTGGAGGGCTGGATGAACAGTAGAGGTGGAGGGGTGCCCGTGGAGGTGTGGTTGAACAGGACCCCATGGTGTGGAGGGCTGGATGAACAGTAGATGGTGGAGGGGTGGTTGAATAGTAGCCGGTTGTAATGCCCCGAGACCGATGTGCCAGGTGTCCTCCGCTTAGTTGGTGTTGTTGCCTCGTCTTGTGCTTGCGTGTTGCACTTTGCCATGTCATCATCTGCATTTCATATCATGTCATCATGTGCATCGCATTCGCATACGTGTTCGTCTCATGCATCCGAGCATTTTCCCCGTTGTCCGTTTTGCAATCCGGCGCTCCTATGTTCCTCGGCGTCCCCTTTTACCTCTTTTCATGTGCGGGTATTAAACGGTCTCGGAATGGACCGAGGTTTGTCAAGCGGTCTTGGTATAGTACCGGTAGGCCGCCTGTCAAGTTTCGTGCCATTCGGAGCTCGTTTGATGGCCCAACCGCCATCCATAGCGGTACCGTTGCCGTTTATTCGTCTAACGTTTCGGTCTCCGAAACTGTCGCCAGGCCTCTCTCTCTTCTCTCTCATTGCCCAACTCCTTTTCAAAGTCCACCTAGGTCCCCTAACCCCTCTCTCTCGATCGGATCCGTCGGATCGCGACCGGAGGCCTCGAAAACCCCTCCTAACCCTTAACCCTAGCCCCTCTCTCTATAAATGGCAGCCCCCTTGCCATTTTTGGTCTTCTCCCCTCTCCCCCTCGAAATCCGCGCCCCAATCATCAGCCGCCGCCGCCCTCATCGTTTTCCGCGCCGGCCCGCTCCGCCACCGCCACTTGGCGCCGCCGCCGCCACATCGCCTGGCCAATGAGGCGCTACCACCTCAGCCCCAACGCCCGCGCCAGCCAACCCCCGCGCGCCATCTGTCCTCCCCACGTCGTCCCCGCGCCTCCACCACGCCAGGCCCGCCCGGGGCCCATCGGCGGCCCGCCCCCGGGCCGAACTGTGCTCGCCGCCGCCTGGTCCCGAGCGTCTCCCGCTCCGGAGCCCCGCCGCCCGACCTCACCAGTGCCTCCGCCCCGCTGCCCCTCTACCCCGCCGCCTCGCCGCCGCCGGCGAGCGCCCCGTCCAGGTCCCGCCGTCCTGGCCTTCTCCTCCCTCTCCCTCGTTCTTCCTCTCCCTCTCACCCTAACCTCTCTCTCTCTCTCTGCGCCATGGTCAGGAGCATCCGAGCTCTCCGCCCGCGCTGCCCTCGTCGCCGCTCAGGCCAGCGCCTCGCGCCGGCTCCGTTTCGGCCGCCGCCGTGTCGGATCAGGCACCGGCCGGTCGGATCTGGCCCCCGCCAGCGCCATCTGCTCCCCTCGTCGCCGCCACCGGATGGGATCGGGAGGAGCCCCGATCAGCGCCGCCCTCCCCGTTGACCGCGGCCTCGCCCGCGTGGGCCACCGGCAGGCCGGCCCAGCGCGCCCCTTGCGGGCCTCCTCTGCTTCCAAACGGGCCAAGCCCAGGGTGAGCACCACACCCCAGCGCCCCCCTTGTGCACTATTGGCCTACCAGATTCGGCCCATGATGTGTTTTTTTTTTCGTCCGGCGAATTTCTCCATTATCCAGTGAATTACTGTTTTACAAAAACCCCTCATACTTCATACATTTAATATCTCACAAACGGTGCATCATGTTAAAATGATTTATATATGAAACATGCTCAGAAAATTGTGTAGTTTAATAATATCCAACTTTCATCTATGTTTAACATGATTAAAATGCTGTTTGTTTAAAATTTGCTCTTATGTCATGCTAAAATGCTTTAATTCATAACTAATTAACCGTAACTCGGAATTTAATAAACTTTATATGTAAATGGGGTAGAAAAATGCCTAGTTTAACATGTGGCACTTTACTTTCCTGTTTAACAATATTAAAATATGTTTTAGGCAGAACAGTACCAAATTTGAAATGTGCATATGAGGAGTTTCCGGAATTGTTGTTTGTTGTTCCGGCCTCATTTAAATTGCCTAGATAGGTAATTTTGTTGAGCTTCACCCCTTGCCATGTTAATCAACATTTAATATTGTTCGGTACATAAACGAGAGAGAACTAAATAAGTCATGTGGTGTTTCGTCAATATGCAACTCGTTGCATATTGAGCTCCACTTAACTTGTAGTTTTGTTTGTTGCATTTGCCATGCCATGAATCATTAAACCGGACATGCATCATGCTTGATTGTGCATCATGCCATGGTTATGTGATGGTTGTTTACTATGTTGCTTGTTTCTTTCCGGGTTGCTTCTCTCGTTAGCTTCGGTTTCGTTCCGGAGTTGTGAGGATTCGTTCGACTCCGTCCGTTGTCTTCTTCATGGACTCGTTCTTCTTCCTTGCGGGATCTCAGGCAAGATGACCATACCCTCGAAATCACTTCTATCTTTGCTGGCTAGTTGCTCGCTCTTTTGCTATGCCTATGCTGCGATACCCACCACTTGCTTGTCATGCCTCCCATATTGTTAAACCAAGCCTCTAACCCACCTTGTCCTAGCAAACCGTTGTTTGGCTATGTTACCGCTTTGCTCAGCCCCTCTTATAGCGTTGTTAGTTGCAGGTGAAGATGAAGTTTGTTCCTTGTTGGAACATGGAGATGTTGTTCCTTGTTGGAACATGTTCACTTGTTGGGATATCACAATATATCTTATTTAATTAATGCATCTATATACTTGGCAAAGGGTGGAATTTGTAATGTCCGGTTGTAGAAAACCCGAAGTTGATCTTAACTAAAATACACCAACCGCGTGTGTAACCGTGATGGTCTCTTCTCGGCGGGGTCTGGGAAGTGAACACGGTGTTGGAGTTATGTATGACGTAAGTAGTTCAGGATCACTTATTGGTCATAGTTGTTCGACCGTGCTTTGCCTTCTCTTCTCGCTCTCTTTTGCGTATGTTAGCCACCATATATGCTAGTCGCTTGCTGCAGCTCCACCTCATACCTTTTACCCTACCTATAAGCTTAAATAGTCTTGATCTCGCGGGTGTGAGATTGCTGAGTCCTCGTGACTCACCAGATACTTCCAATACCAGTTTGCAGGTGCCGCTGCGTCCGTTCAGGTGACGCACCCGAGCTCAAGGAGGAGTTCGATGAAGATCTTGTCCTTTGTGTTGTTTCGTTTCAGTCGATCAGTAGTGGAGCCCAGTCGGGGTCGATCGGGGATCTGTGTAGCATTTGGGGTAGTCTTCTTTTATTTTGGTTCCGTAGTCGGACCCTGATTGTATCTGTTTGATGTAATGTTTTATTCATGTCTTGTTTGAAGTGGCGATTGTAAGCCAACTATGTATCTCTTTCCCTTATGTATTACATGGGTTGTGTGAAGATTACCTCACTTGCGACATTGCTTTCAATGTGGTTATGCCTCTAAGTCGTGCTTCAACACGTAGGAGATATAGCCGCATCGAGGGCGTAACAAGTTGGTAATCAGAGCCTTACCCGACCTTAGGAGCCCCCACTGTTTGATCGTCTTTAGCGGCCGAGTTGTGTCTAGAAAAAATGTTTTGAGTCATTTAGGAATTATATATCGGAGAGTTTAGGAATTCTTTTTACTTCCCAGTCCCTTCGACCTTCTGGTAAGGCTTCCTGACGTAGAGTTTTGACTCTTCTCTTCTCAAATTTCACTAAATTTTTTTTAGGATCACGCGGGTATATTACAATCGTTCCGATGGTTTTATGATGACAACATTGTCTTGGTTGCCTCCTGACATTTAGGGGTTGTGGCAGTGTCCCGGGGAGTTGAGCTCCGAGGTGTTGTCGTCATAATTTTATCGTTGCGGTTTTGGAATACCTGAGTTTAGTACGCCGACATCGAAAATCTCTTTTGTACAGTTGTTGGTGAGATAACCCTGATAGCCCAGTACTGAGGCGAGTGCAGGAGTATTGCCATGACTCGTATAACGGATGCTTTTCGAAGGTTGAGGTAGATGATTTCCGAAGGTTTCTTGGTTATGTGTTGAAGGATGGATACAGCTGGTTGTAGGATTTGCTAGTTTGGGTGAGATATTATGCTTCCCCTGTATCCCCAACACCTGATTGCATAACCAGAAAGTTTCGGGAGTTTATAAGTGGGAATTCAAGTATCACGTAGGAATTCTTTCCAACAGACACATGATACGATATGGGATCTATCATAGGTTTGTTTCCGGCTTATTTTGCAAGCCAATCCTTGTTTTGTTTTATTTGTGGTATTCGAGTTGCTTCGAAGTCAAATGTGGATTCCATACCTTTCCTAAGCGGTGTTCTCATATTTCTATGGGAATACTAATCCTTCTTGATCATTAAGATTATCATGTCAATCCTTTTTCAACCGGTGTGTCTCACTTCAAGTGGATCCAATCACTTCAACATTCGCAAGATCAAGTATCAGTTCTTCTCAACGGTGTTTGCTTCATCCGCTCCAAGTTGTCTTTGTTTTTCCCGCCCTCCCACCCTTTTTCTTCAAGGACTCAGATTTCTCAATCAAGTATCCTTCTATTGATGGAAGTTTCTTCATTCTTTCCTTCAATGTTCTTATCCGGTGGTTTCCCATGAAGATACTAACGGAGCTTCAAGTTCATCATTCGTCATTCTTTTCTTCTCCGGTGGTTTCGATTCAAGCTTTGTCGATCATATCTTTTCCTCGTTTCAAATGCTTTCTCATGCCGGTGCATCTCTTAATCATTCACTTCTCGCTATTCATTTGTTCTGGAGTACTGAAGAGATCTCAGAAGATTCAAGTTTCCATTCTCAATTCACTCAATTTCTTTTGAGGATGCTATCTCATTCTAGCCATTTAAATCAACCGGTGCAAATCTCCCTTTCAAGTAATCGTTCAACGGTGGTTCTTTTGAGTGGGCCCTAACCCACAGGTCTTTTCCCAGGATCTTACCTGACTCTTCTAATCTTCCCGGAGCTTCAAAAATTCTTTTCAAAGTTTGACGTAAGAATGAATTATCATCAGTCAAATGTCTTTCTCCAAGATCTTTCAATTCTTTCATCGTTGGTTCAACTTTTCCAATTTTCATTCCGGACTGTCTCAACTAATTCTTGGTGTTTCTCGTCGTCATTCTCAACATTTGAAGACCGAAGAAGAGTTTCTCTTAAATCTTGGTCCATTCCCTTCAAGATTCATGGTTCTAGCTTGATGCCACCCTCTCATAATTGTTTTCGTTTGTGAGAATTCTTTTCAACCATCCGGAGCATTTCAGGAGTCTTTTCAGTTTGATTCTTCGGAGCCCATCATCTCAGAATCATTCATTCAAGCTTTCGGCTCTCGTTCTCCAAATCTTACCGGTGCATCATTCAAGTATCCTCTAGTCAGCTCTTGATCTCTTCGTTCCCATGTATCTAAATACCCTCAAGTATCTTATTCATTTTCTAATTCTTCCCGGTGTTTCTTTATCTTTTCTTCGTCCATTTTCAATTCTTACGGTGGTTCGTTCAAGATCCTTCTTCCTTTGTTATCATATAGATTAATTCGTTCTTTCCAATCCTACCGGTGGTTCGTGGAAGACCTTCCCAAGTTTGCGCCATATCTATCTTAATCCTTTCTACAAGAATAAGTAGTATGCCAAATCCATTGCTTGTCATCAATTTAAATTGGTGAAGGATAAGCATAATGTAATTCTTGTTCTTGTTTCATCCAGTGGTCTAGTTTCTTCTTTCCAGAGTTGTTCATCTTGTCACATTTCTCAGTTCGAGATGCTTCATCTTTTCATTTCCGGAGTTCCAAGCTCTCGCAATTATATCACCACGGAGATCCATCTAATCATTGCAAGGCTTCAACCTTATTCTTCTCATCCTTCATTTTTTTGTGATCATTCTTTTATTACCGGAGTTCTTCATGGAGGCTCTACATGATGGTTCATCAAGGATTTAATTCCTTCTCTAAGTGTTCATCGAGATTCTTTTCAGAGGAGCCAAGTATTCTTTATCTTCCATTTTAAAGTGCAATCCTGTCAACCGTATCATTCGAGGTGGTATTATGTCATTCTTGATAATTGGAGTTCATGTCTCATGACTCACATGTTGTCAAGAATGAGGTATTTTAAATCCATCAATCTCTTCATTGGAGTTATCTTGGGTTATATTTCACTTAAGGCTTTCCCTAAGGATTGTTGCTTGTTATGGTGCTTATAAATAACCCAAGTTCTTCTTCATCCTCCCGGTGAAATAAGTTTCTCGTCTCCTTGTTGATATCAATCCAATCTATTGTTTTTCGTTAGTGGCCGGTTGACACCTCATAATTTTGAGATGTTTGCCATAAGCCTAGTACAAGTTTGTTCGTTTCGTTGTTGGTTCTCCAACAACTCCGTTCAATCCTTCTTTTTAAGGAGGCTCTTTCAAATTCAATTGTGATAGAAGTTGTCATTTTCTTCTCCAATGATCTATTTTCCTATTCTTTCTTCTGGAGGCATTGTGATGTTGCTCCCTTCACTATTCTTCTCGAATGGTGAGGATCATGTTCTTTGCTTTTGCTTATCCATTCAACCGGAGTGTCGTGTCATTCATTCAAATTCTATCATCTTAACAAGTTTTGCCCCCCTTCTTAACCGGAGTGCCGTATGAAATCTTTCTTACCCATTGTGCCTTTCTTTCAATAGTTTCGGAGGCAGAGTGTTGTTGATCTCATCAAGTATCCTCGCATCTTGCCAAGTTCATATTCGATCCCTTCCATTTTCCAACTGGAGCGTTATCGTAATTGATAATTATCGTTCTTTGCACTTCTCGTTTTAACCGGAGTGTTGTATCATCTCTTCAATATCTTTTCAGCTCATCAAGTTTTTCTTCTCTTTTCAGTCGGAGTGCTGCCCATATTATATCAATCTTATTCTTTCTCTATTTTGTTTTAACCGGAGTGGTTTCTATTTCTATCTTATCACTAAACCTCTCGGTTCCCGTCGTATCACTTGTTCCTCTTTTCTAGCGGAGTATTTCATTTCGTCCTTCTAAATGGTATTCTTTCTTTCATTTTGCTCAACCTCTCAAGGTTCTTTGGTTTCACTCTTTTGTCAAGAAGCAACTTAGCTTTACCTATTGTCTTTCTCTTCCGTTTTCCCCTCCGGTGCCATTCTAGATCTCGGGACGAGATCCTCTCGTAGTGGTGGAGTGTTGTAACGCCCCGAGACCGATGTGCCAGGTGTCCTCCGCTTAGTTGCTGTTGTTGCCTCGTCTTGTGCTTGCGTGTTGCACTTTGCCATGTCATCATCTGCATTTCATATCATGTCATCATGTGCATCGCATTCGCATACGTGTTCGTCTCATGCATCCGAGCATTTTCCCCGTTGTCCGTTTTGCAATCCGGCGCTCCTATGTTCCCCGGCGTCCCCTTTTACCTCTTTTCATGTGCGGGTATTAAATGGTCTCGGAATGGACCGAGGTTTGTCAAGCGGTCTTGGTATAGTACCGGTAGGCCGCCTATCAAGTTTCGTGCCATTCGGAGCTCGTTTGATGGCCCAACCGCCATCCGTAGCGGTACCGTTGCCGTTTATTCGTCTGACGTTTCGGTCTCCGAAACTGTCGCCAGGCCTCTCTCTCTTCTCTCTCGTTGCCCAACTCCTTTTCAAAGTCCACCTAGGTCCCCTAACCCCTCTCTCTCGATCGGATCCATCGGATCGCGATCGGAGGCCTCGAAAACCCCTCCTAACCCTTAACCCTAGCCCCTCTCTATATAAATGGCAGCCCCCTTGCCATTTTTGGTCTTCTCCCCTCTCCCCCTCGAAATCCGCGCCCCAATCATCAGCCGCCGCCGCCCTCATCGTTTTCCGCGCCGGCCCGCTCCGCCACCGCCACTTGGCGCCGCCGCCGCCACATCGCCCGGCTAATGAGGCGCTACCACCTCAGCCCCAACGCCCGCGCCAGCCAACCCCCGCGCGCCATCTGTCCTCCCCACGTCGTCCCCGCGCCTCCACCGTGCCAGGCCCGCCCGGGGCCCATCGGCGGCCCGCCCCCGGGCCGAACCATGCTCGCCGCCGCCTGGTCCCGAGCGTCTCCCGCTCCGGAGCCCCGCCGCCCGACCTCACCAGTGCCTCCGCCCCGCTGCCCCTCTACCCCGCCGCCTCGCCGCCGCCGGCGAGCGCCCCGTCCAGGTCCCGCCGTCCTGGCCTTCTCCTCCCTCTCCCTCGTTCTTCCTCTCCCTCTCACCCTAACTTCTCTCTCTCTCTCTCTGCGCCATGGTCAGGAGCATCCGAGCTCTCCGCCCGCGCCGCCCTCGTCGCCGCTCAGGCCAGCGCCTCGCGCCGGCTCCGTTTCGGCCGCCGCCGTGTCGGATCAGGCACCGGCCGGTCGGATCTGGCCCCCGCCAGCGCCGTCTGCTCCCCTCGTCGCCGCCACCGGATGGGATCGGGAGGAGCCCCGATCAGCGCCGCCCTCCCCGTTGACCGCGGCCTCGCCCGCGTGGGCCACCGGCAGGCCGGCCCAGCGCGCCCCTTGCGGGCCTCCTCTGCTCCCAAACGGGCCAAGCCCAGGGTGAGCACCACACCCCAGCGCCCCCCTTGTGCACTATTGGCCTACCAGATTCGGCCCATGATGTGTTTTTTTTTCGTCCGGCGAATTTCTCCATTATCCAGTGAATTACTGTTTTACAAAAACCCCTCATACTTCATACATTTAATATCTCACAAACGGTGCATCATGTTAAAATGATTTATATATGAAACATGCTCAGAAAATTGTGTAGTTTAATAATATCCAACTTTCATCTATGTTTAACATGATTAAAATGCTGTTTGTTTAAAATTTGCTCTTATGTCATGCTAAAATGCTTTAATTCATAACTAATTAACCGTAACTCGGAATTTAATAAACTTTATATGTAAATGGGGTAGAAAAATGCCTAGTTTAACATGTGGCACTTTACTTTCCTGTTTAACAATATTAAAATATGTTTTAGGCAGAACAGTACCAAATTTGAAATGTGCATATGAGGAGTTTCCGGAATTGTTGTTTGTTGTTCCGGCCTCATTTAAATTGCCTAGATAGGTAATTTTGTTGAGCTTCACCCCTTGCCATGTTAATCAACATTTAATATTGTTGGGTACATAAACGAGAGAGAACTAAATAAGTCATGTGGTGTTTCGTCAATATGCAACTCGTTGCATATTGAGCTCCACTTAACTTGTAGTTTTGTTTGTTGCATTTGCCATGCCATGAATCATTAAACCGGACATGCATCATGCTTGATTGTGCATCATGCCATGGTTATGTGATGGTTGTTTACTATGTTGCTTGTTTCTTTCCGGGTTGCTTCTCTCGTTAGCTTCGGTTTCGTTTCGGAGTTGTGAGGATTCGTTCGACTCTGTCCGTTGTCTTCTTCATGGACTCGTTCTTCTTCCTTGCGGGATCTCAGGCAAGATGACCATACCCTCGAAATCACTTCTATCTTTGCTGGCTAGTTGCTCGCTCTTTTGCTATGCCTATGCTGCGATACCCACCACTTGCTTGTCATGCCTCCCATATTGTTAAACCAAGCCTCTAACCCACCTTGTCCTAGCAAACCGTTGTTTGGCTATGTTACCGCTTTGCTCAGCCCCTCTTATAGCGTTGTTAGTTGCAGGTGAAGATGAAGTTTGTTCCTTGTTGGAACATGGAGATGTTGTTCCTTGTTGGAACATGTTCACTTGTTGGGATATCACAATATATCTTATTTAATTAATGCATCTATATACTTGGTCCGCAGTGGAGGCTGGATGAACAGTTGCCCGTGGAGGCTGGAGGAGGCCGACGGTGGAGATGAACAGTATCCCATTTCGTCCAGTTTTGCGGTACGCCACACCCCTCCCCATCAACAGGACCCCCATTTCGACCGTAGCGCTCCAACACAAGTCCGTTTCCTCCGTTTTGCGGTGCGCCACACCCCTCCCGGTCGACAGGACCCCCGTTTCGACCGTAGGAGTCTGTTTCCTCTGTTTTGCAGTACGCCAGACCCCTCCCGGTGAACAGGATCCCGTTTCGACCGTAGGAGGTCCGTTTCCTCCATTCTGCGATACGCCAGGCCTCATTTCCATCGCCTGTTCCGTCCAAGCCCTCCCGATGAACATGACCACGCATTCCGTTCCGACCCAGCCGGTTGGCTCCCACGCGTTCCGCTGCCTCCCAATGAACACGACGCATTCCGTTGTGTCCCCATGAACACGACGCATTCCATTGCTTCCCCATGAACACGACGATGACGCTGTTTCTCCGTTCCGACCCAGCCATGTACACGAGCCCTGGCCGTACGTATGCGCGAGTAGGCGTTCGAGACCCTGCCCGTATGTACACATACGTGGCCGTATTTTCTTTCTTGCACCCTGGCCGTTGTACGTACGTGTACATGCTACGTGCGCGCCTCTACTACGACACGTATGCGCCTCTACTACGACACGTGCGCGCCTCTACATCCACCAGTATATATGTACGTACACGTTCGCGACCAGAATGACAACGCTACGTATGCTTCGACCAGGTGGGTCCCTACTGTCAGGCACTTCCTTGCCTGTGAAGATGTAGCTGGTGAGTCCCAGCAGTCAGGGGGGCGAATCGTTTTTTTGGCCCGGACGCACTTCCTTGCGTGCAAAGATGTAGCTGGTGGATCCCAGCAGTCAGGGGCAAACGTTTTTTCGCAAAATACGGTGGCCCGTCCGGTGGGTCCCCGCTGTCAGGTGGAGGAATACTTATTTTGCACGTAATAAGGAGGCACTTCCTTGCTGCGGCCATGGACCCAGCTGTCAGGGACAACCTCTCCACGTACAGTCCATGTCCGATGGAAGCCGTTCCTTGACCACGTTGACCACGCCGCGCCGAGAGCACCAGGGCGGTGGATGACGGCGAGGCTTATGTAGGGGACGACGCGGAGCCGGGGAAGACGCGGCAGTGGAGGCCCACGCGTAGAGGAGTACGAGGGTTCACTAGTTCGCTGCGGTGTGAGGCTGCCGTGATCGCAGAATAACAGGGGGTGTGGGTGAGTAGAGGGATGGACTGGCCAGCGGTGGGAGTATTAGGGGGCAGTGAGGCCTCCACCACATCGTAGCCGGCCATGGGAGGCAGGAGCATGAGGCACGACCGGCGCTGGTTTGGGCGACTGGAGCAAGAAGACCAGAGGTTGAAGAAGCACTACGGACCTTGGATGGACATCGTACGGTCACTGGAGCTAGAATCGTGCATATTGACTAAGTTGACAAAGCCCTCCGTCCCCGTCAACTTAGTAGGCCCACAAGTCAGCCTGCCACTATACTGGGTCCCAGCTAACATGGGGAGTATTCATTTTCTTTGTGCGTAATAAGGAGGCACTTCCTTGCGTGCGAAGATATAGCTGGTGGGTCTGAGCTGTCAGCGGCGGTAATGTTATTTTCGAGAAATACAGAGGCCCTTTCGGTGGGTCCCTGATGTCAGGTGGAGGAATCATTATTTTGCGCATAATTAGGAGGCATTTCCTTGCGTGCGGCCGTGGACCCAGATGTCGGCCTCTCCACGTACAGTCCACTTCAGATGCATGTCGGTCGTTGACCACGTTGACCAGGCCGCGCCGAGAGCACCAGGGCGGTGGACGACGGCAAGGCCTAGGAAGGGAACGACACGGAGGCAGGGAAGACTCGACAGTTGTTTCCCACGCGGAGGGGAGTACAACTGTACGAGGGTTTACTGGTTCGTATGCCGTCGCCGGAGAATACAGCAGGTGTGGGTGAGTAGAGGGATGGCTAGGCCAGCGATGGGAGTACGGTGGGGCGGTGAGGCCTGCGCGGTAGCAGAGCCAGCCACGGGGAGGAGGGAGCAGGCAGTCTCGCCGGCGTCTGTTTGAGCGGCTGGAGCAGGAAGAGCAGAGATTGAAGAAGCACGACGGCCGTTGGATGGCCATCCAATAGTCACTGCTTGTGCGTGAACCTTTTTTTAGGAAAGCCTCATATCTGTGTAAAATAGCATACAACCCATCTGCCATTATTTCTAATAATTTACAGCCCATTTGCTAATTATTAAGGTTTTTTTGGAGCCCATATTCTTTTTGTTAGCATTAGAGCCCATATTGTGGCCACAGTTAAAAAATTATACGAAATTTAGCATATTTTGGTGCGGTCCAAACTGTTTTTAATCCCGAAATTTCGACTCACATTCAAACTGATTTAAAAAATAAATGTATATCAATATAAAACCCAAGAAATTCTCCACGCATAAAAATTAATGTAATTTAAAATCTAAAAAAAAAAGATATTTGAAACTAATTGCCGGTTTGATGTGTTTTAAAAATGTACAACCCATTTCTCATTACTGATGGGCCATTTTCTCGGCCAGCCAAATGAAATCTCTCCTCGTCTTGAAAGATTTGCAGCCCAACAGGCCTGGCAAAGCGACTTACTTGGCAAATCACAAAAAACTGGGCTGTGGCCATGGACCCAGCTGTCTGCCACTCGACGTACGGTACTCTTCCGATGGAAGTCGTTCCTTGACCACGTTGACCACGCCACGCGGAGAGCACCAGGGCGGTGGACGATGATAAGGCCTAGGAAGGGAACAAAGCGGAGCCAGGGAGGACGCAGCAGTGGAAGCCCACGCGGAGAGGAGTACGAGGGTTCACTGGTTCGGCTGCGGTGTGAGGCTGCCGTTGCCGCAGGGCCTGGCTAGCGATGGGAATAGTAGGGGGCGGTGAGGCCTCCATGGCAGCACAGCCGGCCACGAGAGACAGGAGCATGCAGCACGACCGGCGTTGCTTTGGGCGGCTGGAGCAAGAAGACCAGAGGTCGAAGAAGCACTACGGCCGTTGGATGGACATCGTATGGTCACTAGAGCTAGAATTGTTCATATTGACTAAGTTGACAAAGCCCTTCATCCCTGTCAACTTAGTAGGCCCACAAGTCAGCCTCCCACCAAGGTGGGTCCCAGTTAGCCGGGGGAGTATTCATTTTTTTTTGTGCGTAATAAGGAGGCACTTTCGGTGGGTCCGAATTGACAGCGGGGGAACGTTTTTTTCGTGAAATACGGTGGCCCGTCAGGTGGGTCCCAGCAGTCAGGGGGCAAATGTTTTTTCGCAAAATACGGTGGCCCGTTCAATGGGTCCCTGCTGTCAGTTGGAGGAATCATTATTTTCCGCGTAATAAGGAGGCACTTACTTGTTGCTGCCGTGGACCCAGCTGAGACTCTCCACGTACAGTATACTTCCGATGGAAGTCGTTCCTTGACCACGTTGACCTCGCCGCGTTCCGTTGCATGCATGCGTCCATGGGCGTGGTGCATCCCCACTGTCAGCCTCTCACGTACAGTCATCTTCCGATGACTCTTGGTTGTTGACCACGTTGACCACACCGTGCCGAGTGCACCCAGACTGGAACGACCTGGAGATGGGGAAGACGGGGCAGTGGAGTCACAGAGGGAGAGGAGTGGGAAATTTCACTGGTTCGGGTGTGCGGCAGCACAGCCGCGGTGCCGCCCACGGGAGACAGGAGCAAGAATAGAGATTGAAGAAGGAGCACGGCTGTTGGATTAACATCCAACGGTCCACCTGCTAGAATCATTTGTTGATTAAGTTGACAAAACCGTGCGTACACGTCCGCTTAGTAGGCCCACAAGTCAGTCACCAAATCTGACGGGTCCCAGCTGTCAATGGGATGAATAATTTTTTTCGCATAACAAGGAGGCACTTCCTTCCGTGCGAAGATACAGCCGGTGGGTCCCAGCTGTCAGGTGGAGGAAACATTTTTTCAGCTTAATAAGGAGGAACTTTCCTTGCGTGCGACCATGGACCTCGTGGGTCCCAGCCGTCAGGCTCTCCATGTACAGTCTTCTTCCGATGACTCTTGTTTGTTGAGCATGCCGCACCGAACGCAGCGAGGCGGTGGACGACGGCGAGGCCCCGGACGGGAACGACTCGGAGATGGGAAAACACAACAGTGGAGTCGCAGATTGAGAGGAGGATAAGGGTTATAACTGGTTCTGTTGCGGCGTGGGGCTGTAGTCTGTGGAGAATAACAGGAGGTGTCGAGGGGTGGAGGGATAGCCTGGCCGGCGGTGGGGTAGCGCTTCGCAGCGATGCGTGCTAAGCATAGCCGCTAGCCACCGGAGGCCGGACCAGGCGGTCCCGGTGACGCTGGAGGAAGAAGACAAGAGATTGAAGGTGCATGCCGGCCGTTGGATATAAATCCAATGGCTGTGGATGACACAATCATTTGTTGACCAAGTTGACAATGCCCTGCATAGGCTTCGACCTATTGGCCCACATGTCAGCCTGCAAAAATGTGGCATATATTTAACCCATGTTTTCTAGAATGTACAGTCCATTTGCTGGGCTGGGTGAACAAATAATTTCGAGTCAATCAGGCCCATTTATATTTTCTAAGAAATCCTAGCCCATTTGCACTTCCTTGAAATACACGTATTAGGTGGGCTCGTTATACATATAATGTTATGTTAGAAGGAGCAATTAATATCAAATAATAAACCGGAGAGGCACATATATATATAATTAAGAAATTAGCGAGTTATTGCTCAAAATGAAAATGAGCGCGTTATTATTAAATTGGTACTTAAAATCTCCGCAAGCTTTTGTACGCAATCACCAGGATTTTCCTTGCCTGTGAGTAAAAAACAACCAGGATTTTCCTTGCCAACTTCCGTTAAACATATACTTTTATAAGTTAATAACACGTGGGATGTTTTTATAATGTATATATAAGTCTCTATAAAATATACGATAATAGTAATAATATAAATATATATAATGTGGTTAGAAGGGAAAACATAAATTGGACACAACATTACTTTTATAAGAGACATGCGTTTTATACCCCACAGTAGGCATACTAACAAGTTCACACACAAATACAACAGAAAAGGTAAATATTCATATCAAACTCAGGTTCACATGACACATTCATATTCATAGCCAACATTCACTATCAACAACTCAAAAGATTCATATATACACAAGCTCAGCATATCTATGCATCCAAATGATTGATAGCTCACATGACAATATTCATACATAATTTACAAAAAGATTCAGATATGCACACGTTCAGTATGTTTATGCATCCAAATGATTGAGATCACAGCCAATATGATCCATGGACGAACTTTAATTACCTAGGGTACAAACTGGTAAATGGTGTTCAACTGGAGGTACTTCTTGCTAAAATTAGTTCTTGTACGAGTAAACTTTCGAGTACATAAGAGGCAACACAGACAATCTGAACTTTGCTTGTAGGTTTATCCTCAAATAGTGGCCTCGTGCCGAGGGAGGTTTGAGCAACTTGGCCACTACTTTCTCCAGCTAGTTTACTGGCTCATCTTGGTCCTGTATCTCGCCAAAATTCTAAATTGCAGACGAGAAAGGAGGCGGTTGAGAAAATGAACCACCCAAATTTTTTGTGCAGTTCAACTGAAATGGAGCATCCTTGGCGTGCAGACTGATTAAGTGCCAGATGAATATACGCGTCAACCAACTTTTCTGGAATCTTTAGACTCCATGCCATATAGTTCGCTACCATATGTGCCGATAACCAAAAGGCACAAGTTGGGACCAAAGACTGGACTGCATTTCTGGGCTATGCACCAAGCAATATTTTTGGCGTTCACTCTCCTAATACTTGGAGTTTGACAATTGGTTGACGCCGGTTGATACTCGAATGAATATAGGCACTTCTTGTCAACATCGATGCTTGTCTGAGTGAACTTTGGAGTACATAACAACAGCATAAGTACCTGTCCATTTGATCATTTTGTGCAGTTCTACTGAAATCACCCAATGTAATGATTTTCCTGCGAGTTCAGGCTCCAAATTACTCCTTTATGAAATCGGCAAACAGTAGTACAATACCAAATTACCAATACATATGACAGGCACAATAATCAGGATAAAGACCAGTACCAACCTGTGTGAGGTAGCATATCAATTACTATTTCCTTTGACTGGAACCCAAAATAAGCCAAGCGACTGACAGCAAAGGAAGAAAGCAAGCGGAGTTTAGCGGCTGACAGGAAAGGACGGAAGCTGTTGTGGCAATGAAGCACCCAATGTTTTTGTGCAGTTCCACCAAAATCAAGCATCCCTGTTGGCACATATATTGAGAGAGTGAGATTACTGTAATAGTGGGACTAGTTGATGAAACATACACTAACAAATAGAAGCACCCTCATTATCTTAATGAGTAAAGTTAGCAACATAGTAGTCTTGCTTAAAGAGAGGTATTAGTTTATTTAATCAGTGTCAATTAGCTCAACTCAACACTCAAAGCATTGCCATTTATCATAGGTTGCAAAACTTTAACATGCAAAGATAAAGGAGTTTCTCATGACAGTAGCACGATACAAATAGAGATGACAACAAACTAATATGGATGAAGGCCTTAGGCCCGTACCAACCTGAGAAAAATAGCTTATTCATGTAGTCCCATAAGAGATGATAAAGCACTCACTAGAATCACACAATAGTATATATTTTTGTGCACTTCAAATGTATGGTTGAAATCACTCTTGTATACCAGTGCTGAGATTATATCGAAAGATTATCAAGAACTTCCAGCAGAGTTAAAGCAATGGCTGGGATACAGTTCATTGTATTGTCTTGTGTAGTTGCACTAAAATGTATGATTGGCACAACATGATCCCTGTTTGCACAAGTAGGAATGAGGTGAAACCCTAATTAGCTTAGTGAGAAAGGATAGGAAGACATTAGCATATTACTCAAACAGTAGCATCAAATTCATGATGGACAATACGTAAAACATTGCCTCACTGAACCAATGGCAATAAATTGACATGCAAAACAATAACACTATTATGTCATGACACTAATAATATTCCCTTCCTGCTCCACCACGATTCACCTCCATTGACAAACATACACACGTACATGATTCAACATAGGGTCCTACTAAATATTTCTTTAACTCCAACAGGAAAATTAGGCAGTAATAAATTAGTGGTACTTAAGTACTCCTAATTAATTAAGTGAGACAACAGAAGTGGAAGGGCTCCCTGGAGGATCGTCTCACATGTAAGGTAGTCGTTGCCGGAGCCCTTGAATGGCCTCGACTGAGGCCTCTGGCTTCAGCAAGATCGCCTTGGCACTGTTTATTCTTCTTCTTCTTCTTCTTCTTCTTCCTCTTCATGCTCTGTTTCTCTTTCTCCTCACCAGTTTGTGAAACCAAGTACATGATTGGACTTCTAATTCAGAATTGGTTTTGTCAGTGAGCGAGTACAAGTGTATAGTAAAAAAACAGCATTATTTTCCCATGGCAGTCGGAAAATAGAGATGAACACATGCATTAAATATCACTCTTACCTAAAGGAAGGTTATGGCGCCAATATGGATGATGAGGATTGGAACACAAATCTCCCTTTGTGCAGTTCCACCAAAATGAACCAACTGTTCCATTCTGACATTCCAGTTAAACAGCACAAAAGTCACTTCTTTTAAGAAGAGTTTGGTGCAGTGCACCAAAAGGTCACAACAGCAACCATGTGAATTGGATATCCCTGTTTGCACAAAAAGGCACAGAGGAAACAATCAGAGTCTCAAACAATTACAGGCGAAAACATTTGGCTAAACTTGTCATGGCTTATAACAGTGGCATGGCTTCATTTTTACCAGGGACATTAGATTAAGAACACCTAAGGCTGCGTTCGGTTCACAAGTTTGGTGCAGGATTTTCGTAGGAACACAATTCCTACGGTATTCTTTCCCTTCCAACCGTTCGAAATACGGGAAAGGTGAATAGTGTTTCATAGGAAAGATGGTCTGGTAGTACTGATTCCATAGGATTAGAAACATCCACGCGCTGCTCATTTTTTGGGCGGAAGCCCGAGGCAGGCGCTCGCTGCCATGCGTTAGACATGTTGCTGTGCTGTGTTGCCGGAATAAAAAATCAACCTATGTGTGGTACGTGAGGTGAGGACAAGAGTAGTCACTGTGCAGCTGACTAAACAAATAGCATCTCATACTTCCAAGCATGCTACTCTAAAAAACAATTTTGTACATTTCGTAGTCCATCTGAACACATTCTCTTGAGAGTTTCCTCCGGTTCGCTGTTCCATAGTTTTATACCTACATTCCTTTCCTATTCCTCTATTTTCATCAAGACCTATGTTTTCTGCCCCTTTATTCTGAACATAGCCTAAATAGTTGGTATAAGGGCATGGGACAGTGGTTGCAGCAGCAGTCCAGCACCATGTACATAAATAGGGGCATAAAGTGGTGATTCATAGTTTGTTGCCCCGAGAAGCAAACATACAAGAAACATATCTGGGTTGGTCCCATTTTTGTTCACTCTAGCCACCTACTCCTATGTGTGGATAGCAAATCTAGTCCTGGTCATACCACTGTGTACAACGTTACCCCTATATTTCCCTTTTTGACCAAGAGACTGGTTGGATGACCAGTCTGTACTACTTTCACCCCCTTTCCTTCCTATTTGTACCAAGTCCGATGTACATACTAAATTACCCCACTCCCACTTTATTTCTTATTTGAACCAAGTACTCCCTCCGTCCGGAATTACTTGTCACCAAAATGGATGTGTCTAGAGCTAAAATACATCTAGATACATCCATTTCAATGACAAGTATTTTCGGACGGAGGGAGTACAAGATTCGACTCCATGAAGTAGCTTTACCTCTAACAATAGAAGAAAAAAAAGTGACGTTGGACCATCCGATCGAGAGGGGCTGAGAGGTACAAAATGATGCACATGCAGCGACGTAGCAAGCTGGGGAAGTAGAGCTAAGGCGGTTTCGAACGAAGATATACCTGAAGGTCGTCGGGATGTGGATAGGTGGGCGGCGAGAGGTCGGATCCACCCACAGGCAACGACGAAGGGATCGGAGGACCTCCCGCGCCGGCGCTCGGCCAGAGATAATGGTGCGACCGGCAGTGGGTCTCCTCCCTCGCTGTCGATGACGGCCTAAACGCTGCCCCTCCTCCCCTTCACCGGCGGAGGGGGATACGTCCGGATCTATAACCAGCGGTGAGGATAGAAAGCTAGTGTTTTTTGAAGGGAAAAGACAGTGTTACTACCCCTATCTTGTTTAGATCTGGAGAGGATGAGAGTGTATGAATAGAGCAACCCTAGCACGCAAGCGCGGAGGCTCCGACCTATATATACGTAGTGGGGTAGTTTTCCTTTTTCACTCCATCAAAACAATCGTTTAAAATTGTGTACTACTACATGCCAGGTCGCGGTTTTTTAGTTGTTGATTGTTTTTTGAGATAGCTACCCGCTTGTTCCAAGTGGTGTTACGGTGTGCCAGGTTGCACTTTGTATCGTTCAAGTCTGGTACTACAAGTCCCTCCATTAAATGAACAACCAGCCCCTCGTAAAAATTGTGAACAAGCCCACGGCTAAAATTAGCGGAAATGTGGGTTGCCCCAACATGCATTATTATTTATATTTTCTACTCCCTCCGTTCCTCAATATAAGTCTTTTTTATTAGCCACACCTAAGACAAGAATATTTTTATTAGCAGTGAACCCCACATGTCATAGACACAAAAATTGTGGCAAGATTCCCTTAGGCAAGCCAAAGTGTGTCTAACAATTTGAGCAACTCAGGTTAGGCAAGTGTGGGAAAAATAATGTGGCAACATAAGACAAACATAGTCACAATCCAAACAACCCCGTAATTTTTTGTGACATGCATGAAAATTTGGTTTGTTAAATTTATAGTCAAAATTTGGCAAGGTGCATCAAATCAACACATGCAAGTATCAAAAGGAAAGTCACGGCATGCATGCGTTGTACTCCCTCCGTTTCCAACTATAAGTCTTTTTAGAGATTGCAACTAGTGACTACATACGAAGTAGAATATGTCTACTCCTACATACGAAGTAGCCCATTTGAAATGTGTAAAAAGACTTATATCGAGTGTAGTGCTTTGATGTGTCGCGTCAACTCGTACAAGAACGAGAAATTTGATTACTACAACGCCCTCTCCCTCGCGGACTGAGCTCCGGTGCCTTAACTGCACCTGCCTTTGGCTGCATGACAGGAGGGCCAACCACCTGTTGGGCCCACCTGTCATACGCGCAAAGGCAGGAGCAGTAAGTAGAAGCTTTCGCTACACGCTATCCCACCCGCACAAGGTGGACGGACATGCAGCAGTGGATTCGATACTGTAGAAGTAGGAGTAACATCATTGTTCGTCTTCTCGAAGAGGCGAAGAGCCAAGCGCAACCCGAACGTGGCAGTTGCGAACGCTCGCGTGGTGCGGTTCCTTGGAGTACTAGCCAGGCTCTTGCATGAGACAAAATTGCTATTGTTTAACAATTAAACTCCATTATCCATTGGTTGATACTCATTCTGCATAGGTCCACGCGCTTAGCACCGTTTCCTCCTGGGGTCACCAATGTTTATTTGCTAATTAATAGCATTGCATGCAATGAACTAGCCATTGCAAATCATTAAAAGCGTGCACACCTCTCATCTCTTATTGGTTGATATGTCAAGAAACAAGAAACAAGGTAGAAGTTAATGCACCGCGCCTAAGTGTTTTGGGACTATTTGGTTTTCGTAAGATGACTTAAACACCTAGACGGAGGGAGTAGTATAGCCCTGTAAACCGGAAAAGGAGTATTTGCCTTTCTAGAGATTTCAATAAGTGACTAGACTACACCGTGTGCAGTACTCCCTCCCTTCCGGTTTAGACTAGTCACAATGGAGAGTAACATACACTAGTAACATACACATATCTCTAGACTATGTTACTAGTACCTTCATAGTGGGTAGTAACATAAGTGTGGTAACATGCAAAGCTTCATTTATTAGGTTGTAGACTCATATCGCATTGGGACATGTGATGTTACAATAACTAGCTAAGTTGCTCCCACCGTGGCTAGTCTTATAGGGTTCAAATCTCAAATCTCATGAACCAAGGCATTTTGCGATCGGAGGAATGTATCGCGTACTTTACAAAACTACCCTAATTAAACTCATGCATTAATTACATAGTTCTCTCGTTTTCCTCTCTGCCTTGGTCGTGGTGCACAATATTTAGCATTCCTATATGACTAGCCGCTCTATCTACATGCGGGACATTTCAAAGCATCCGGGCCCGCATGCCATCCACCAAATCACAGCGAGGTGCTATAGTCGAGACTCACCGGTCACCCCGGCGTGGCCGTCATGACCCGTCATATCACAAAACCCACACCTTTACTAGCAGTGGTAAGGTGGCCTCCAAGTTGGACTGGACGAAGCAACCATCATTTCACTGGAACGCTCGTTCAAGCCCTTTCTTCCCTTTCTTGAAGAAAACCTCACTCCAGGCTACTCACTTCTGCCATTTTTCTTCTGTACCAACGAAGGAAAGGTGGGCGAATCAGTTATGCTGCTATATTTTCATTCCAAGAATCTTGTTTTTGCGAAGCACCGACCGATTCTCACATCCTATTCTTTTCCCGTTTTCATTGCGATTGTAGTTTCCTTTCGATTGCTTTTTGTTTGTCAGTTCATTGATGGATCCTGGAGCACTAGGCAAAGAGTTGCCGGCGGACAACCCACTGGAGACAGTGATCTCTAGGAAGCGAGCACTGACCAACGAGTTGACCATGTTGGCGGGCCAACCCATGGAGACGAAGAACTCCAAGAATCAAGCACTGGCCAAAGAGTTGAGGACGTTGGCGGACGAACTCCTCAAAGAAAGTTGGAAGAACAGCAAGGGCCCCACCATGCCTACCCCAGGAACTCTGATTGCCACCTATGTGAGGCTCAATACCGAGTTTGAGGAGACAGTCACCGTTGAGAAGCAGTATTCCCCTGGCAAGGTGATGGCCCCCATCGAGGACAAGGAGATGTCCCCCGGAGGGATGAGATCCCCCGGTGAGCTGCACAAGGTAAAAAAATAATGGCTTATTACCATAGTTATGGTTTTTGATTATTTGCAATGTGCTTGCTAATATGTTAGGGTTGTGCAGGTGCCGACGGACGTCCTTGATGATTCCGATGTCGTCACCCGTCCTGTTGCCATCGCCCCGGAGATCGATTCCGATGCCGTTGTCCATCCTGTGGACATCGCCCCAGAGATCGATTCCGATGTCGCGGTCAGTCCTGTGGACATCGCCCCAGAAATCGATTCCCATGCCGCTGTTCGTGCTGTGGTCATTGCCCGAGAGATTGATGACAAGAAATAGTTGGTCGCGCTAATCCTTCAGGGTAGTTTACATTACCCTGTGTTTAATTACCAGAACGATGCATGTTATCAAACCATCTTAGGTCTAGTGCACTGTCTTGTGTGGGCGGATCTTTCTACTTTTGTTTGATAGTGAATCATGCGATGAATCATGCGAATCCTCTCCGAGTTATGGAAACAGATGTATCCTCACCAGCTTTTGATGTAATATATGGCATGCTTAGATGTAAGTTTGAACTGTTTATCATATCAGCAGGGCTTGTTTGATGATTCTTGGTGTTAGTAGGCTAGCTACTGTGCGAGCTATAGTACTTGCAAAACACTCACCAAAGAGAAACGTTGGGGCTGATGAGCTCGTGGTACGCTTATACTTATCCCTCGTCGATCAACCAATAGCCCTAGCTCCTAAAATTGTAGGCTTAGCGATCGATCAGACAATAGTCGACACACATTCAGGCCTCATTTGGTTCATAGGGTAGGAAAATCGTAGCAAAAGTACAGAGAACGTGCAACAAAAAATCATAGCAGTGCAGAGACGTACTCCCTCCGTTCCAAAATAGATGACCTAGGCGGGCTAGTTTGGCCTAGTGGGTTTCAGTGATATGACGTGGTACAGTGCCGTCCAGTCTTCGCGTGTGGTAGCCGTATTGCGGGTACAGTAAGTTTTCTTGAAGAAGCGGAATTCAACGAAGTCATGATGGTTCCTTCGTCCGAACAACTTACAGTGGGAAAGGTTGGGCCTGCGATACGACCGGGGTAGACCAGGATAATTTTGTGCATGACAGGTGGACCAGGATGGTCGACGTCCCACATGTCGGCGAATGAAAGTATTCTTTCCGATATAGAGGACGAGCAACGAGTATTCATTGTTTATTTTTGATGAAAGCTATTGTCTCCACGGTTATGACAGAGGAGTGTGAAACACGGTAGCCCAGTGAACTTGGCATGTGCACCACTCCCTCCTTCCTCATGTAATGCCCAGGTTACAACTTTTTCTCACTTTCTCTCTATCTATTTCCTCTCAAATGTTTTTTACCTTTCTTTTTTTAAGACACAATTGTTTTTTATGCCTTTTTCTAGAATTATTTTTTATATCTAGGAGAACGTGTAGAGACGGGCTCTTGCAGAGCCCAGTCCTTGACTTTGTCAATGCCTCTCTCTCCTCCACATAAGGAGTACTACTTGCTATGCATGGATGCGGCGGGCAGCTGGCGTCTTGAGGGACCAGGGCGGTGAGAGCGGGCTCCGGAAGCGGTCCGGACTCCAGCATAATTTTGGTTTTTACAGTATTTCTTTCTCCATTGACAGGTAGGCCCGCGTAGATAGATGAAGAACACGAGCTGATGAGGCGCATGCGGACTGTTTGACTGGTCAACCTGACAAATACGGAGCTATACGCTGAGCCAGTGACCGTATAATCACCATATCTCGTATACAATGATCAAAGTGAGCTATCAAGACAAGTTCGATGACCGCTAATGCATTTTACTCGGTAATAAATGACCAGGATTGAAGGGGAATCCAAATTTGCTTCGTCTTCTGTCCTTGAGCTCTTGACAAACCAATGCACTATACGGTTGTCCGACCACTCCACCCCAGAGCTCTCACCAAGCCTCGTTCATGCCACCGCACCGCACACTAACCAGTAAGGCAGCGATGGCATCCCGCCGTGCCGAGTTGCTCGCCGCCCACGACTGCACACAAAATGGTAGGGAAGCGATGGCATCCCGCCGTGCCGAGTTCATCGCCGCTCGCGACCTCACATCTATGTGGGAGGAATTTGAAGATGCCAAGGCCGAATGGGCGGTAGAGCAAGAGGCGACCAAAGCTGCACAGAGGGAGCGGAAAAGTCAGAAAGCACTCAAGAAAAGAGAGGCCCACCGCCGCAAGAAAGAAAAGGATGCACGCACTGCTGCGGAGAGGTCGACGGAGATCCAAGCACGGTGTGGTGTCGCCGACAAAGCCGGGAAGGAGAATGACGGCGTTTGGCCAGCATGTGAGAAGTAGTAGTACTAGTAGTTAGTGTGTGTGTCTGTGTCTGAGTAGGATAATGTACCAGTACTACTAGTTACTACTGTAGTTTTTAGAGCAAATTACCAGTACATTAGCCTACAATAAATGTAAACATTCCTATCCTAAGCATCAAATGGCATCTCTTTCTCTATAGGAATTGAGATGCATGTCATCTCACTTCCTATGATTTTCATATTCCTATCCTATGAACGAAAGGAGGCCTCTGTTGGAGTAACTACTGTAGCTAGCAGTACTGCTGGTACAATAATTTTCTTCAAGAAGTGGAATTCAACAAAGTCATGATGGTTCCTTCGTCCAAGCAACTTCAAAGTGGGAAGTGGACTTGTGATTTGACGGCTCATTAGTCATTATTACTGCAGCGCGACGACCTGGGTGACTCTCTCTTGGAGTTTTGCGTGCATGGCAAGTGGACCAGGATGGTCGACGTCCCACATGTTGGCGAACGGAAGTATTCTTTCCGATATCGAGGAGCAAGGAAACCGCGTGGTATAGTATCACTGCTGATTGGTTCACAAAAAAAATAGTATCACTGCCGATTCATAATTATTTTTTATTTCTGATGAATGCTAGCGTTTCAACTCTTACGACGAAGGGTGCCAAACACGGCACGTGCTGGATGTCCCACACGTCAGCGAAAGGAGTGGGACATGAACAGCGTGGTAGAGCCCAGCGTAAAAAAACTGCGTGGTAGAACGTCTCCACTTCTTCCACTTCTGGGTCGGAGACCACACGTAGTAGTACTTAGTGGTATGGATGATAGAAAGTGCGACCTGGAGAGAAAAACACGTCTAGTTGGAAGGTCTCGGGGCATACACGTAAACAAATATAAAAGTTAATATGTGCCTCCAACTAATATAGTAGTAGTAGAGTACTTAGGCACGTACTCCATAACATCACCGTGCATTGCACGTACAACATTTAGTGGTAGTACGTAGTAAGAGACAAATGCCACTCAAGAGTTCCCTTCTCGACCTACTTTTGGGTGTTTGGTAGAGTGTATGGAGGGTGCATGAGTGCGCACTAGTTTAGCACAAATACACTTGAAGAATGCATGAAGAGAGCATGCATGAAGAGGGGTGTTGAGTTGATCATGCATGAAGAGGGAACAACTATGCTGAGACAAGAACGCAACCAAACACACCCTATATGCCACGCATGTTCATACCATTTGTGCCTTTCTACTTCACTTACTGCGCTACATTACTCAGGTTCGTACGTCCACTCCTGGGTACATGTCCATCTCATAGTTCCAGTCCCACGTTTTCTTCATATAGATGGAACCATCCTTGCATAACACGTGCACCTTGATACTAGATGTCTCGCGTGTTGGCAAAAGGATGAACAAAGCTCACGTAAAAAAATAGAGTGGAAGAACATAGATTCTGGACGACCGAGAAGGAGCAAGGAACCTCGTGGTGGAGCGTCTGCACTCATAATATTTAATATTATTCAGCGATATAAAATTAACCAATCATCTCCACAGTGGACTGGAAGAGTACGAAACACGGTAGCCCAGTGTACATCATACTAGTACATGGCTAACCCACGCTATCACCATATTTCTTGGCTTCCATGAGACACCTATCTCTAGTAATCCAGCAGCTTGTATCGCTTCTCCCTCCTCGTCTCTATCAAAGTGCGGCGGGCTGGCGTTTCTGCCGTCTATTGAGGTCGGTTAACTATCACATGTTAGCGACATTCCAAGAGCATTCTAAAAAAATTCCTTTCACGTTCCGTTTTCAAAAAGAAAAAAAATCCTTTCACGTACGAATTTTCCTGTATGCTTTGAGCAACTTGCATGTCCTATACTGCTCCTGTTTGATACTCTAACTTAGCTAGAGGTTAGACTAACTCATGACTAACCCTGAACTAACTGTAGCCAAAGAGGTGTTTGGGCGACATGGTTAGATTGACAATAAATGCACTTCATGGAGAGAGAAAAGTGATTTTTCAGTGGTCCCAATGAGAACTATCTCCAGTTAGCACCTCTTGGGTGGGATAGTTTTTTTTGGTGGGTTCGGTGCAACTTGCTCCAATTTAAACCCTCATGCTATTTGAGCCCCAACTAGCTCAAACTAACTCTAACCCATGGATCCAAACAGGGCCTATGGCCAGTCTCGACGCGGAGCAGTCGCGTGCATCGGGAAGCGGCGCTCTCTCGGCCGTCACGCCGCTTCAAAGCCGGCGCTAGTGAGAGGCCGCCTCCGCTCTGGCCGGGCATTAATGCGGCACTGACGCTCCAAGGCGACGCTGGCCGTATCATGCGGGAAGCGCGCGCTGGCAAGGGAGTATAGGTTTTGAACCGTTTCAGGTGTAGTACTGGTAGTTTGCAAAACTACTCAATTATTGCAGTCAGTTTCCTAAGAAATTGTGGTAAAAAAACGTTACTCCTCAGCCCGCTTCCCTTCTCCTTCCTCTTCTACCGCCCGCGCATGTCCGCAGGAAGCGACCGGTCAACCCTTATATAGGAGTGCTAGCACAAAAAGATGCATGCATGACCACTAAAATTTCCATATTAAAGCGCCGCTCCGGTGGGAGTATGGCGTATGTTGTTACCTTCGGCCGGCCCATAGCTACCGGGCGACGGCGAACAGAGAAGAGGCGGCGGGAGGGGAATGAATGCAGCTACTATTTGGGTTCGCCATCCGGCTTAAATAAATGCGCAACATCACGTGTACCCGCGGGTGCACAAATTGTAACATACGTGTCTGCTTAAGTGGGCATCACGTAACTGGTGTGTGTGTGTGAGAGATTCTGAGAGACAGAGTGCGTGTGTGCGACTCTACTCTTCGGACATGTACTCAACCTTTTGCATCGGGATATAAGTATAATGGTATTTACTTTAGCTAGTGATTTACGTGGCCATGTTAACGTGGTTGTGTCAAAAAAATGTCACTTCCTGCTCGTGATTTGCGTTATATAATTACAAGCAAGATTCTCGTGCATTGCACGGAACATCAATATGCATTTTTTTACAAAACACCTATTGTGATTGACCCATGCAGGAGTAATCCCATGTGTAAAAACTAATGATATCTCGAGAATTTTATCGGAAAACTGGTATCTCGAGAATGTCATCGAAAATATATGAAAGATGAGAGATAAGGCGAGGAGGAGTGGAGCGTGGTGGTGACTGGTGGTCGAAATGGGCGGAGGCATGGGGATGGACGGCGCCAGCAGGCGGTAGCGACCACCATGCATGCTAGATTGTTCCAGAGACTTATTCCTTTTTTAATTGCTGAGCAATGAGGTTGTGGGAGATAATGATGTGGAGAGAGGTGCGGGTATCTTTTGTAAAAGTATCATAGTTTGCTTTCTATCCTCAGATATAGATCATACGGTATGTATTACAAGATGGCAGGCACACCATCACCGCCAACTCGTTTTTTATAAGGGTACAAATGATAAGTTTGCTGACCACTAAAGTAAAGTGGAATTTGTCCATGTTATGCAAGTAAATAAAGGTGATTGTTTATCATACGGTTAAGGTTGGATGAAGGGTGGTAGGAACAAATGCTCCGCCTAGAGCATGTGTGTGTGAGATGGAGTCTTAGTTTGTGTGCGTGTGTGAGAGAGATGGAGTCTTAGTGTGTGTGTGTGTGGGGGGGGGGTGTGCATGCGTGTGTGTGTTTGTGTGTGCGTGTGTGTGTGTGAGATGGAGTCTTAGTGTGTGTGTGTGTGGGGGGTGCGTGCGTGTGCGTGTGTGTGTGTCGCGGGGTATTCTGTGGCAGATGTAATTTAAGTTTGCATGGCTTCATCATAGAGAGGTGATGTGTATGGGAGAGGCCACCAACGATGGGGCGCGGGAGAGAAAATGCCCGTAGAGAGGGAAGAGAAGGTGTGTGCGTGTGAGAGGAGTCGACATCGAGAGAACGTGTTTGTTCGGGAGACACTGAGGAAGACTACTATATATCGATGGTGCATGTAGGCGGGAATTAAACAAAGGGATGGTCTTATTGGTTTCGAGGATATAGGGGAAGAGTGAGAGGCGGCGGCGGCGGGGGGGGGGGGGGGGGTAGCTAGAAGGAGATTGTTAAGTGTGAGTGTGTGTTTTACCCATCCAGGCGGAAGTTATGTGCACAAAAGAGGAGAACGATTCGATGTGGCGTTAGGATTGAGGGTAATTAACCATGTATGGAGACATAGAGACCTTGAATGTGCATGTGTGAGAGGTATACATGTATACGTGGGATGTATGTGTGTGTGCGCGCGCATGATCGAGATAAAAGAAAGAAGACATAAGTCATAAGATCAACGACATGGGAGAGACGGATCGGTATGACAATATGCATGCATGTGAGAATGCAGGGAAGAAGGCCCGACAATTGAGCATGTGTTTTTGTCTTTAAGAGACAGTGGCGTGGGCTGGAGCATGCATCTATGGCGAGCAGAGGGAGTGAGGCGCAACGATCGTGCAAAAGAGACCAACTTATAAATGCATATGTATGGTGAGACATATATAGTGTGGGTGATAGGAAGCAAGACTCCGTGCGAGAAAGAAATGTTGACGGAGAAACTACATATAGATACAGAGATGGAGATGCTAGCTAGAGGGACATCCGCTAGTTTGGGTGTTGGAGATGACCGTCGGGTGGTTCAAAGGGTGAAGTTATATATGTGTGTGAGAGGGCACTTGACTGCATGTAGAGAGACACATATGTAGTGTGCGTGATAGGAATCAAGAGTGAGGGCGAGAAAGAAGGTTGATGGAGAAATAGATAAATAGAAAGATAAAGATGCTAGCGAGTGTGCGTTAGAGATAGGAGTCGAGTGGATCAGAAGGCTAGGTTATGTGTGTGGGTGTGAGAGAGATAGAGAGAGGGTGCATGTGAGTCACATACAAACATATATCAGAGAGAAATGAGATCCAGAGAGACGGAGTTTTGTGTCTGCGAAAGAGAAAGATATTTCACAACGAGAGTGATAGCTAGATAGACATACGAGGGAACGCAAGATATCTCTAGGGAGAGAGGGTGTGTGTGAGCGACATACAAGAGAACAATGGATAAATATGAGACCCTGGGAGACAGAGTTTGTTTTTGTGTGTGAGAAAGAGATATTGAAGAGAAAGAGTCGTAGGTTCTCATATCTAAGGAGCGAAAGACATCTCTGTATGAGGGGTGTGCGAGTGGCACAGATGGGAATAGTAGAGAGAAATGAGACCCCGGGAGACAAAGTTTTGTGTTTGTGTGAGAGAAAGAGATTCCACATGGAGAATCATAGTTAGATACACATAGCAGGGAGCGAGATATACTTAGAGAGAGATAGAGTGATGAAGGTCGAGGGAGAGAGTACCGTCAGTGTGTTATGAAGATAAAAGATCATTGTCGACATACAGGTAGCACGAGAGATACCTGAGAGACGATGAACGCGTATAGGTCCAGAGAGATAGTCCTATATAAGCACGAGTGATAGCTATATGAGACGAATATCTGGATTAAAGGGGATTCAAATATTTAAACTGGAGATCACGACATCGATAATATCATAACGCAAATTGGTGTATCAAACATGCATATTCATTTGAATTTGGGCACATGTGTAATGTTATATAGTTTATCAATATTGGTGATCCATAGATTCTTCAATTACAAACAATGCATGGTTTATATGCAATTAATGTCTAAACGGGATTACACTATATGTTGCGTGTGTGAAACACATTATACATGTTTGATAAGTAAAAAAACCCGCATGAAACACACATTAATTGGAGACAGTTAGCAAGGAATGCATACATTGGATTTCAACATAAAGTGGTTTCAAATATTTGAAAATCCAAATTGATGGATACAACCTTATGAATCTGAGATCATGCCATTTGTAAACCATATTTATGTATAAATGGTGTTGTGCTTTTGAAAGTATATATAAAAAATGATGTTTTTATAGAATGTAATTCCAATTGAAAATGGATCCCGCCCTAAAAAATAGAATACAAACGGGATTCGTATTGAGTTGGCACGGTAAACGTGCAGTCTGCAAAATTTGAACGAAGCGGGGAAAGTCGCAGTAACCGCCCGAAACCAAAATCTGCGACATGGAAATCACTGCTGCCTATCCCTGCCACGCAAAGTCTATCTGCTGGATTTCTATAGGTTTTGATAGGTGTAGTTTTGTAATTTCACCCAAACGTGACGTAAGCGCCTCTCACCCGGATTCATACACGGTGGGCGCCAAAACACAGTGTGTCCTCGACCAAAATGGACTCCCTCCCAGATTCATATTCATACACGATGGGCGCCAAAAACAAACTCTCGTCGGCAAATATTCGATGTATGCGAGATTACCGTCCTATCCCCTACCGACTAATGTTGCTGTGATGTAGTAGAAATTTGAAACGGGGGCTAAGTTTGTAAATTTCCTCGCATTTGAGACAAGCGCGCCCTGAATACATGGTTCCCCCTTCCTCTCTACCTCCCTTTTCCCAATTCGTACTCCGTGGGCGCCAAAACACCCTCTCCACCCCACCCTCCTCCGTCCGCTGCCGTCCGCCACCCCATCCACCGCCGTCCTCCTCCACCATGCCGGAGCTGATACCCCGACGCCGCCATCCATTACAAGAGATCGACCTCTCTCATCCGCGGCTTCGGACCGGGATCCTTGCATCCCGTCCTCTCGCTTCATCCCCGCCATAGTCCACCTTGCCGGCGCCGCTCCTACGTCTGTCTCGCCCACCGCGCCCCGTCGCCACCGTCTACCCTCCTAGATCTGATTCCACGCCGCCGATAGCCATCGCTACTACAACACCGTCAAATTCTCAGCAGATGCGTACACGGCGCCGCACCAGAAGCGGTACTCTTTCGTATCTGCTCAACTTATTTATCACAGCAAGAAAATAGATCGCCACTGCTTTACTCTGATTTCTTGTCTTGGTTGCGAAGTTTCCTTTGTCCGATTTGCACCTTCAGATCCGCCATGGCACGCTCAACACTATACTCCCAATGCTTATGGTTTTTCCCTTTTATATTCCACACTAGTTAAATCATAGTAGACTAAATTTCAAAATTGGGTCAGTCGATTTTTCAGAGCTCGCTGGAGAACGCCGGTGCGATCGAAGGGGCTCAGGTGGTTGTGGGGCCTCGCCGAATGAAGAAAACTCGACGCGGGTGGGGGTTGGGGCGGGGGTGGGGGGTGGGGGTGGCGGAGGAACACAGGCGGTGGGGGCCGGTGGTCCGGCTGGCGGCCCGTGCGGTGTTCTTTATGGGAAGAATCAGAGACGAGGAAGAAGAAGGGTTAGGAGACGTAGGATCTTCATCCAACCGCCTGAAATGGTCGAGAGACAGCTGGAAGTTGCATTCTTAATGCGCTCTGGTTCATCATGTGTGGGCACTGCGCAACCAACATTTTATTATCCAAAATCTGCTAGCTCTTCTTTACCATGTTCGATAGTGCTGGCCTGTACGTGACCGATAGGCTTTCAATTACTAGCGGCAATACAACACCGTATTTTCAAGCCAGTTCCACTTTCCCGATTTATATATCATGGTTATGGTGTACCCCTGTTATGTACACTATGAGCCTAGTTGTTGTGTGCTCTTGTTATCATGGTTTGGCAATAGAACTCTCTATACAGTATATTATGAACCTATCAGCTGCCAGCTATCCTTACTTCCGGAGCCTATTTTTTGTGTACTTGTGCCAGATTATATAAATGCACGCACCATATTACAGCACACATGAGCTCTCTCATCAGAATCCAGTGATAGCACACACGTGTTTACAGGGGCGCCCCTATATTAGAATATCATCTGCATTACAAATATAATCTCACAATTATTTATGTTTTCATGGTTCTCAGATATCATACGCAATTACAGTGAATATCAGAATCCACGCATCAGAAGAATATTGTGGAACAATGCAATGACTTACAAAATTGGCACCAAGGCATTGAGTGCCATTCTGGAAGCAATGAAACTCGTACACTCCCCACCTGTTGATTCTTGTTCAGAATATCATCCTAATGACTATTCTAACCTCGAGGAGTCAAAGGCAGATGGCCTGTCCTCCTCACCCATCAAGGTGCCTGTTCTAATTTGGCAAGGTTTTATTGATTGCGCGTATCTTGCATATGTTGTCTTGCATTTCTTCTACTTTGTTGCACCGCCATCTGCATAGTTTACTCATCATATAACTCGAGATGCCATGCCCATCCATTATCAATACATATTCCATCTGTCATCATACCATGTTTTTCCACTCAAATGCTGTTCTTGTGCATCAGACATCAAAAAGGAAGAGGGTGATTGCCGAACCTGAAGGAGCACCAGCAAAGTCCTTGAAAAACATGGTGGTGCCGGAGAAATCAGACAGCGCCCCACTTATATTGGATGTACAACCAGTGACACAAAACGTAGGACCGACTCCAACAGACTATACCCATACTTCACTGGCCACACCACTAGCCCCACCACACAGGACTTGCACTCCAGCAAAAGGTATACCGATTTCATTTGCCATAGCACCAGCCGTACCAGCGAAAAATCCTACTCCAGCAAAAAGTACAGCAAGTCCACCGGCCGAAGATCTATCCCAACTGCAGAGACGGCCAATTCCTGCAGATTGGAACCCCATTCCATTTATTCCCAGTTTAAAAGACAATGCTTTCAATGTTGTTAGGGACTACGTGCATATATTCCCATCATAGGAAGATTATAGTGAAGACAAACACCATTTTCACATCTTCCTGTCCAACTTATGTGTAAGTGCTATTATTCATGGTTATTATTTTCCTGTTTTCTGCTGATCGAACACATCAATGATTTACATTAGATTGTTGTAACTAGGCGAGGGTCAATCTGGATAGTCATGACGAGCAAATCTTGCTTGTGCTTTTCAGGGAAGCATTGCAACAGTATCAGTGTTACTTGAGGAAATCACACTTTGATGGCAAGTCTATAAACGAATTTCCGGTGAAGTCTCCTGTGCTAAATTTAGAAGACATTGAATGGAAAAACCTTGTTATGCACTGGTCTTGTTCCTAGGATGAGGTACTGTCTATGAAATCACATGACAATTTGAACTTCTACTTTTCCGCATGTGCCTTACGGATCTTTTTTGCAGGAAATCTGCTCGAAGAAGAATTCCGGTTTGAAAAGAACGACAGGATATCGCAAATATGCTGCCCGCTGCTTTGCTCTTGTTAGTACCTGTTGTCCTGTATCACTGTACTTACATACATACCTGGTTCATTATGTGACCGCAGTATGCATGATAGCTTGCTTATCAATTGTTCGCTCCAAATTATCTGATCTGCATGAATGGTTACATTAGTGTAGAATATATCCAATGCCAATGAATTTTTTTAGCTCTGCATTGTTCTTGTAAGTACATGCTGTCCTTTATCAGTGTACTTATATTGACAGGTAGTTGTTCATGTACCATCACTCTGCAGCTTAATTTCCTTTGCCCTCCATTTTCTACACATCAGATCTATATTTACTCTTACCATAAGGTTGGTACTGAAGAAGTTTAGCTGTGCATTTCTCTTGGCTATGCCTTTTGCCTATATCGCTGCACATACATTTATAGCTACTTGGTTATGTAGCATCACTCTTCATCTTTTCTTAAATATTCTCCATTTTTTGTATATTATCATATCTCAAGCCTTCAAACTTTGTTGTGTATATTTGGTTAGGCATGACTGCAACTGCTGTTTATTTTTGGTGTTTGCATCAAACTGCATGTTTAAAGTTTATTATGTAGTTCATAAACAAAAGTTTGTCCTTCTCAATTTAAGTTTTCAGTTGTACAACCAAGTTCCTTCATGTCATGTAAATTAAACTATACAGAGCAAGTGATCTTCTTTTGCACTGAATGTATGCTTCTGTTCTTCATCCGTATTCCAGTGGTGTAGTGAACCTACCCACTACAGCACAATGTCATATTCTGCAATGCCTTAACTATGAACAATGTCATATCATTCTACTATTATTTAAACAGTCTCTTTATTTGCCAATTTGAAATGGGATAAATTGACAGCACACTTACCATTGATACTTATGAATTCTTGATCTGTAATCCAGTGGTGTCGTGAAGCTGCCAACTCCTTCACAATGTCATTTCCTGCCATGTCTTGACCTAAACAATACCATATTGTGTTAATGCAATTTTAAACTGTGTCACTTTATTCATCAGTAGGAAATGTCATGAATTGTCAGCACTGATACTTTTATGTGCAAAGCCTGTCATCTGTCTGCTTGTTTATCTTTTAGAGTGAGGAAGATATAAGTGTTGAACAAGCGCAGTCTCATCATCTTGCTCAGCTGCTTGCGCTGCAGCTCCCCAGCAGGGCTAACCTTTCTTGAACTCTATTGAAGTGCTGTCGGTTTTGTATATTATTTTCTCGGCGTGTTTATTTGCACTGGTGGCGATCTTTGATGCCCAGTGTATGTAATCTGCTGTCTGCTTGTGCTTTATTATCATAGTGGTGAACTTTGATGCCCAGTGGATGTAATATGCCGTAATTTATTTATTGTATAGTCTAGGTTTTTTCTTATTCACGATGCTGCAGTTATTTTACTGTATATATATCCTGTCTTCGCAGTAAACCAACCAAACCGTAAAATTATGGTACATAATCGGGCCGTCATGCAATCATGATGTATGATCCGCATCATGGGCCCCGTCAAACTAGCCCACTAGTAGATTCAGGCCTTTAATAGGCCGAGTAACCCCGGCCCTCTTTTCGCAAGAAAACTCAATGGGCTTTTAGGAGGCTGAGAAGTAGGTTGGGCCTGAAACGTGCCGAATAGCTCACGGGCCGGCAGCAGCCCGAAATGGACCCCGACCCATGATTGCGCGAATCAAATCACGGGCTTTAACAGGCCAAAGTTGTCTTGGTCCTTGTTTGGCCCAATCAGATATCGACTGCGAGCAGGCCGGATGAAAACCGGGACGTAGTTAGGCCCAACTATATGACGGGCTTTTAACATGCCAAAATTAATATAGGGCTGAAATGTTAAACGGACCCTTAATAGGCCGAAACTAATATGAGGCCGAATTACTAAATGGGCCTTTAGCAACTGGCCCCAAAAGCATAGCGTCCAGTTAACGGGCTGAATCTGATATGGGCCATAATTGAGCCCAAAGCCTCTTAAAGGGCCGGACCTGATCTGGGCCGTGATTTGGCCCAAAAAGTGGGAGGCTTTTAATGGGCCGGATCTTATATGGGCCATTATTAGGCCCGAAACGTGGCATGCCATTAATGGACCGGATCAAATATTGGCCGACATTTGGCCCAAAACATGGCAGCCAGTTAATGGCCGGCCTACTAGGGTCCTCAAAATCTTGTGGGCCTACAGCTGGGCCGACCCATTAATGTCGGCGAAATCTTGTGGGCCTTTAGCTGGGCCTGCCAATTATGATGTGAAAGAATTTTGTGGGCCTTTACCTGGGCCGACCCATTATGGCACACAAAAATCTTGTGGGCCTTTACCTGGGCCGACCAATTATGGCCCGCGAAATCTTGTGGGCCTTTAGCTGGGCCAGCCCATTATGGTTCACAAAATCTCGTGGGCCTTTAGCTAGGCCGGTCCATTATGGTCCGCAAAATCTTGTGGGCCTTTAGTTGGGCCGGCCCATTTAAACTTGTTCGGCCGTGCCACGTGTCGACGTATCATAGGTGCCTTCTGTCCAGTGAGTGGATGACATCTATCCCAACGATGAGCCAACACGTGTTTCCTCTAGCCAATGATGATTTTACACATGGAAAATCCCCATTGGTCGGGGCTGTTAATGGGTTATCGGATCCAAAACCCGACCCGATAGCTTAACGGTGTTCCGTTACGGTGGATGCCACGTGTCGGTCACCCTTGACGAAAGCACTTCTGCGATGCGCGATTTATCGTCATGGAAGTGGACACTTCCGTGATGATAATTTTGGTAATGTCATGGAACACTTTTACGACAACGCAGGTATGACTATCTTGATTCTGTCATAAATTTGTCATGGATGTACATGCATGACAAAAAATGCGACCTACTGTGACAAACACGTATCATCACGGAAGTGTATTTTTTTTGTAGTGAAAAGAAAGAACGTATGTGCATGGTAGATAAACACGTCACCCATCATAATGGTTCTCTTCTCTTGCACATAACCATTAGGAGCACAAGTGCATTAATAATATGATGCAACAAATGGCTATATTCATGGCACTAGGTATATGGTGAAAAGAGGTAAGACAAGCATGCTGCACAAGGAATATGTCAAATCTCCAAATATATGCGAGAATGCTATGGGGGCAATCTCATTAGCAAGACTAAAAACATTGTTGCACTCAATACATGTCAAATTATCTAGCATGAGAGAGGCAACATATGGAAACATAGGACAACAAGCAATAGCAATCTTGTGCGAAGCATGGCAATGGTTGTCATCAACCGCATGAAACGAGCAAGTATGAATCATTGGTGATGCAACATAGGCAAGCATATCAATGATGTCGTGCAAACTAGTGGAGCAAAGATGCAACACACTAGGAGAAATCATGGCAATCATGTCATGTGAGCAAATAGTAGGCATAGGCAATGCACATGACATATCGCAAACACGAAAGCATAACATGGTCAAGATATCATTATAGCTATGGGTCACAATGGAAACATGGCAATAACAAGGGGTATCTCCACTAAGCTTGCAAATACACATACAAGTACTAGAATCAATCATCATGTGAAATGCAAAGTATGGGTGTCGGAGTAATTGGATACGGATACCCCGAAGACGGCGAGAAAATATTTCAAGACATCGGGGCTAGCAAAGCCCCTCAGTCCAACTACTCGGCCCCTGGCCGGCTGTTGGCTGCTGACTGCTCTACCCGGCCGACTGCTGGCTGCTGGCTGCTGACTGCTCCATCAGGCCAACTGCTGGCTGCTGACTGCTCCACCAGGCCGGCTGCTGGCTGCTGATTGCCCAGCCACCCCTGCCGGTTGCTGGCTGCCGACTTCCCGGCCGCCCCTGCCGGCTGCTGGCTGCCGACTGCTCCACCAGGCCGGCTACTGGCTGCCGACTGCTCCAACCAGCCGGCTGCCCGAAGTCAACTGCAGCCTGACGCGACCCCGACGTGACGACCGTACCCGACACTATTCACGTGTCAACCCAGCCATCATGTACAGTGTCCCTTGTCCCTGGGCACTATCTATGAAGTGACCTAGGGGACAAAGATGACACTCCACCATACCCCCTTGCTCCCATACCACCACATATCTTAGATAGTAAGCTAGCTCCACACTATATATAGCCATCCATCCATCCATCCATCCACTCTCACATGCACTCACGCATGAGCACACACATGCTCACGGCCACGAGCCATGAGCATGGCCGGCCACTAGAGCATGCCACATATGAGACATATACAAAGCTAGATGCATATGGCACTGAGCTTAGATACAACTCTAGGAGCAACTCTGTACCAGATATACCACACATACTCAGACATGCATGAGTAGGGGTGTTATCTCTCCAGAGAGCCCCGAAAATGGGTAAACTAGCGCGTGCTACTCGCATACCCGTCCCTGGATATTCCGGCAGTAGTCTTGCCCTCACACGAAGCCACCTTGTGGCATATGTCGTCTAGCACCCCCGTGAGAATACCACGGCATTTTGGCGCCCACCGTGGGGCGATACTATGCTACCGCGCTGCTGCTGGTTTCGCAGTTCGGGCGGGACCCTTTTTTCTTCATCGCCTCCGCCGCGGCGTCGCGCCATCTCTCCGGTAGAGCTCGGGGGCTCGACATGGACCCGCCCCCGGAGCGGCCGTGAGGGGTGGCGCGTCTTCGCCGTCGGCCTCACCATCTTCATCATCACCGCGACGTCGCCACCTCTCCGGCGTCGGTCAAGGGCTCGACATCAGCACACTATCGGTGTCAAAACCGGCGGATCTTGGGTAGGGGGTCCCGAACTGTGCGTCAAGGCCGGATGGTAACAGGAGACAAGGGACACGATGTTTTAACCCAGGTTCGGGCCCTCTCGATGGAGGTAATACCCTACTCCTGCTTGATTAATATTGATGATATGGGTAGTACAAGAGTAGATCTACCACGAGATCAAGGAGGCTAAACCCTAGAAGCTAGCCTATGGTATGATTGTGTATGATGATGTTTCGTCCTACGGACTACAACCCTCCGGTTTATATAGACACCGGATAGGGTTAGGGTTACACAGAGTCGGTTACAATGGTAGGAGATCTTGAGTATGCGCATCGCCTAGCTTGCCTTCCACGCCAAGGAAAGTCCCATCCGGACACGGGACGAAGTCTTCAATCTTGTATCTTCATAGTCCTGGAGTCCGGCGAAGGTATAGTCCGGCTACCCGAACACCCCCTAATCCAGGACTCCCTCAGTAGCCCTGAACCAGACTTCAATGACGACGAGTCCTGCGCGCAGATTGTCTTCGGCATTGCAAGGCGGGTTCCTCCTCCAAGTCCTTCATAGAATATTGTAAACACCAAAAATAGTGTCCGGCTCTGCAAAATAAGTTTCCACATATTGCCATAGAGAGAATAGTATTAGCACAAATCAAATCTGCTAACGTATTCCGCAGTGCGTCATCACACTGCGGCCAAGCTCTTTGTACAAATTGTTTTCACTTTTCCACCTCAGCGCGTCTAGCGGGGCGGTTTCCTTGGCATGTCTTGTCAAAGCAGACATTGTGTGCCCCTTTTAACGGGATTCTCATCAATATGGACGTGGGTAACCCAATCGTGCTCGTTAGCACGTTCCCTCGATTAAAGGCGAGTCCAAAACGGTTACGGGGAGGGCTCTCGATATTCAACCTCTTATAAAGAGACCAAGGCCCCGCTCCTCTTCTTAATCTTAAATGAGTTCGCCTGTCGCCTCGAGTTCCAACACCCCAGGCTCCAGAATCCAGGCGCTTCGGACCTTCGACAATGTCCGGCTCTGACCTTCAAGGTCGATGGACGCCTTCCTCCGTCACGGAGGAGGATGTATTAAGGTTGAGGGAGGCTAAGTTCCTGACCGGCGAGATTTCGCATAGGTTGCCTGCTCAAGGACAGGTTATTCCCAGTCCCCAGCCCGGCGAGAGCGTGGTGTTCATGTCTCACTTCCTCCGAGGGTTAGGCTTCCCCATGGATCCCTTTGTGAGGGGACTGTTGTTTTATTACGGGCTGGATTTTCATGACTTAGCTCCGGAGTCCATCCTCCATATCTCCTCGTTTATCGTCGTGTGTGAAGTGTTCCTCCATGTTACCCCTCACTTCGGATTATGGCTCAAGACCTTCAAAGTGGAGCCGAAGATGATCGAGGGACGGCACGCAGAGTGCTGAGGCGCTGTCATAAGAAAAAATGCCGATGCTCCATGGCCCGAGGGCTCTTTTCAAGAGGATCTTGGCTTGTGGCAACGAGAGTGGTTTTATATCACCGCTCCCCGGGGCACCACATGGGTGGTTCCTCCTGCCTTTCGCTCGGGTCCCCCACCACGGCTAGCGTCGTGGATCAACAAAGGGTTAGATTGGGGTTTGCCCAAAGACGTACCCTTGCTGCAGGGCCGCATTAAGGATCTCTTGGAAGGAGACCTCAACCTGGTCAAGGCGACGCATGTCATGCTGATAAGCCGGACACTGCCCGGCAAACGTCGCCCCCTTCGCCTGTGGGAGTTCAATCCAGAGGGACCACGAGCTCTCCGGGATTTTATGAGTGCGACGCCCGCGGAGATGTATAAACTGTTCTTCGGATCACAAGAAATGTGTCCGAATTTGACCGAGGACGCAGGCCTAAGCCGCAATCACCCGGATACTCAAGTAAGTAACCTTGTGCCTGGACCTTCTATCCGTATAATTATCATAAACTTGCCCTTAAAAGAGCCCCCCCTTTTAAACAGGAGTGGATAGCGAAGGCGAAGCTGATCAGGTGTCCGGCTCCCCTTCCCGAAACTAGGCCGGATCCCGTGCTAGTCAGGATGCTGGAGGTAGTGCCTTTGGAGGGAAGTGAGGGGAAGGACAAGGAAACTATGGCCTCCTCGAAGGAAGCTTCTCCGAAGGGAGGAATCAACGATTCCTCTCCTAGGGGAAAGAAGAGAGCCGCCTCTGACGATCCGGAGACCGTGGTCTCGAAGCGGGGGAAAGATCCTCGTTAGAGGGTCCGACGCCGGGGAGTTCCTCGGCCGGACTACATACTCAAGGAGATCAGCCCTCCAGCGAGCCGTAAGTAGAGAAAGATTTTCCTTTCGAGGGATGCGGGAAATCCGTGATTTATATCTGAAAAATTTAACCGAAATTTTACCTTGTAGTTCGGACCTCGGCCCTTCTCAGCAGAGCTCGTCTTCGGGGGTCTTCTTCCGGAGATGATGGAAAGCAGGACGCCTCCTTCTGCCGTGCCGCCTAACGAGGTGGGCGACCCTGAGGTGTCGTCACGGAGGGTTTCTCCGAGTCCGGCAGGGGCGGAAGATAGCTATGGGCCCCCCCGAAGTTCTCCGCGTCCGGCCTTCGAAAGAGTTCATGGGACGAGTCCGGCACCTTCTGGTGTTCGGCCGGAGGAGCTAAAGGTTCTGCTAGGGCGAGCTTCTATTTCAGAGGAGCACCTTGCATTAATGGGCACGGTGATTGAAAGGATTTCGTCCGCAGAGAGCGGACTGCGTGAGGCCGTCGACAGTTTATTGACGGGTTTTGAGGTACATTAGATGATGTATACTTTTGTCAGTTGCGCATAAACGAGATGCGCCCTATGTAGATAGTAGCCCCTGAGACTCTGCATGTCGTCAAGAAATGACGGCATGCGGAGGATCATAATCCCAGGTCTAAAATGTCGCCTTTTAATGTAGGCTGCAGGGTGTCCGGAATCAAGCCGAACTGCTGGTTTTGCCGAACTAAAGCGGCAACTGGACGTGGCAGATGCCGACATCGTGCTTGTTAACAAGCGGTTGGATGAGGCTCAAGGTATGTGGTTCCTCGGGTAGCATTAGGCAAGAAGAGTTTTATGCCAGTATCTTACCATGTGTATGCTTGACGCAGATGGTGCGGCCGCCGTGGAGAGTCCTAGGGCAGAACTTGCCCGAGCTAAAGATCAAGCCAGGAGAAGTGATGCGGCTGCCAAGAAGGCTCTTGAAGAGCTGAGAGCCAACAGGCTGCTCATTGCCGAAGCAAGCAAGAGATGGCCAGTATGGCCGAAAAGTTAAATAGCACTGCAGACCGTTGCAGACTTCTTGAGAAAGAAGACCAGGCGAGACAAGCGGTCCCAGAGAAGGCCATTGCTGATGCCAAGGACGCGCGCTCTGAGATGAGAGCTGCGAAGGAGGAGCTATGTCAGGCCGAACAGATTGCGGCTGGAAAGCCCTTCATGCTGCGGAGAAAATTTTGCGATCCGAAGTTTGCTTCGTTGGACCGGATGTGGAGTGTGGAGGACACCTATCTGGATTTGGCAGCGAGTGCTGCTGATGCGACCGAACACTTCCGAGATCTAGAAGATCGTGAAGTGGAAAAACTGTTCTGGTCACAATTTCACAATCCAGAGCGTCCACTGGCAGTGGACGATCGTTTGGCTCAATGGGCCGAACTTAATAGGTTGTCCGGACTCGCCATGAAGTATGTCATGGGTCATCTGTGGCCGGGGAGGTCGGAGCCGAAGAGTTATTTTAGCTTGGTGCAACAATTCCTTGACGCAGTGCCGCGCATTAACGCAATGAAGAGGTCGGCGTGTATAGAGGGTGCAAGGATGGCTCTTGCCCGTGTCAAGACATACTAGGCAGAGATGGAGACCACTGTTACTGCGTCCCGAGATTCGGATAAAAGCCGAGTGTCCTCCGAACACTATTTTCAGGAAGTCCTTGAAGGCGCTCGTGTAATAGAGACGCAGTGTTTGAAGGATGCTATGTTATTATAGCATATGTAATGATGAAGTAATATTTTGATAAACTGTAGTGGCCTTTTTGTACTTGTGCCTTCAAGTATTGTGAACACCTCCTGTGCGGACATTTAAAAAATATATATATAATCCGAAAGATTGCAGTCGTTGGCTTCAACCCCCACGCACATAGTGCGGGGGTGCTCGCAGAAGACGCATTTTCACACTTAACCCAACGTGTTGGTCCTACAAAGGAGGTGATAGCGCAGCGGGCCAGGCAACCAGACTATAATGCTTTAACACTTTCACTTAGCCATAGGAGCTTGACAGTGGGACTATTTAGGTAGCCCATTAGTGGCGACTACGCTCGCCCGAGTTTGGGGCGCGAATGTGCCTGACCGAGAAGCGGCCCTTCATTAAAGCGGAGGAATCCGATAGATTCCAATAGGTCATCGAGTGGCTGACCAGTCTCACACTACATCATGACAGTCAGTTTTCGACTTTCTCTACTGAGGTGCTCGCCCGGCCGAACCAGGGCACAATCGCAGTAGTTCTCCTGGTGCTACCTTAGCCGATAGAGCGGAACGTAAGGTAGCCGAACTCAGGAGCTGGGCAACCCAACATTTGACCGAAGAGATGATTTGGAGTCGATGCATATAATGCCAAAAGTCGCGACGCCGAACACTCCCTAAGGTGTTCGGTCTTTAGGAGTGTGGGCTAAACAACACTCTTTGCTAAAAAAGCCCCTAGTGTCCAGGTACGTGCAAAAAATTTTGACGTGGCCACATGCGAAGACGCCAGCCTCCTCCTTGGTTATATCGGAAAAAACCAGGGGATGTGTTGCAACAAGAGACAATAAAAAAGGTTTACGCAGGGTCTTAATCTGAAAAGAATCCTTTAGGACGGGTCCCTACTGCATGTCTGCGCTTGTGTCTCCGTTGTGCCGTATCCTGGACGGGCGCCGCACGACGTTCATCTGTAAAAGAGAGGAACTAAATTGAAAACGTGTCGTGCCGAACAAAATGTTTTAAAATAAATGAAGTATAAAGTGAAATGTAAAATTGAGCTTTATTGTCTCTGCGTGTAGCCCCTAGTACGGGGGTATATGGCCTCTAAGCCTGCATTAATGATTGGTCTTGTGCCGAACTCGTCTATTCCGCGTTCGTGGCCTTTAATGACCTATGTTGAAAAGTTTTTTGGCTGGTGAGGCCATTTTATTTTGCGGCTGTCTAAGCAGCCGCACAGTCCTCCGCTTGGGGGAGGCGCACTCTAGTGCTTCCCCTTCAAAGAGATGATGCCTCGTGGACCGGGCATCTTAAGCGTGAGAGATGCATAGTGCGGTATTGCGTTAAAGCAAGCGAAAGCTTCACGTCCCAGTAGTGCTTGATAGCGACTTGAAAACAGGACGACATGGAAGGTCAGCTTTTCGCGACGGAAGTTATCGGCATAGCCAAATATAACTTCGAGCCGGAGAAAACCCATACAATGGGTGTCCGGACCGGGTGCTACCCCTTGAAAGGAGGTTTTGCTGCGGCGGATTCTTGCTGGGTTTATCCTCATGTGATGGATTGTATCCTGATATATCAGGTTTAGTCCACTGCCGCCGTCCATAAGGACATTTGTAAACTGGAATCCGCCAATAATTGGGTCGAGTATCAGGGCAGTCCAGCGTGCGTTTTTGATATTTCTAGAATAGTCTAGCTGATCGAAGGTGATTGGTTTTAATAACCAGTGGCGGCTCCCCTTGGGGATAGGTCGTACTGTGCATACCTTTATGGGTGCCACACATTTTGTTACGTGAAGTAAGTTCACTGTTTTTACTTCTTGTGGGAAGTTCTACTGTCTCCTGGTGCTCTGCTTCTGGGGTTCGTCCTCGTCTTCGCTTGGTGTGTCGAGCCCCTTGTGTTCGGCATTGAGTCTGCCGGATTGTTTGAAAACCCAACAGTCTCTGTGGGTATGGTTAGCAGGCTTTCCAGGAGTACTGTGTATCTGACATATCCTGTCCAGGATTCTGTTTAAGTTGGATGGATCATCCCTATTATCCTGGAGGGGTGGTTTTGTCTGATTTTGTCGCGAGCCTTTGAATCCGGCATTGACTGCCGTGCTCTTCGGACTTTTTTCTTTAGTTCGGCGACGATCCTTGTTGCGTTGCGGTTTTCCATTTCCATCCCTAATTTCGGATGTACTTGGGTCGCTGGGGCTGCATCTTGCCAACCAGCTGTCCTCTCCTGCGCAAAAGCGGGTCATGAGGCTTGTGAGTGTGGCCATTGTTCTTGGCTTTTCCTGGCCGAGGTGTCTGGCGAGCCATTCGTCTCGGACATTATGCCTGAAAGCTGCTAAGGCTTCGGCGTCCGGACAGTCGACTATCTGATTTTTAGTAAGGAATCTATTCCAGAACTGCCGAGCTGATTCTCCGGGCTGTTGAGTTATGTGACTGAGATCGTCTGCATCCGGAGGGCGGACATAGGTCCCTTGAAAATTTGCTCGGAAAGCATCCTCGAGCTCTTCCCAACTTCCAATTGTGTTATCGGGAAGGCTTTTAAGCCAGTGCCGGGCTGGCCCTTTAAGCTTAAGGGGTAAATATTTAATGGCGTGGAGATCATCTCCTCTAGCCATATGTATATGGAGGATGTAGTCCTCAATCCAGACTCCGGGGTCTGTTGTTCCATCATACGCCTCTATGTTGACGGCTTTGAATCCTTCGGGAAATTCGTGGTCCAGAACCTCATCGGTGAAACATAGGGGATGTGCGGCTCCCCTGTATTTGGGTGTGCCGGATTCTGACGATGGATTTTTTGCATTGCTTACAAGAGCTTGCTTTCTTGGCCCATAAATGGACCTGCCTGGGCCATGATGCGAATCTTTAGGTGGGTCGCATACCGATTTAAGTGCGGTGCCACTTGCCGCCTTATGGGGTCGTCTATCCGACCGTATGGCTTTCTTATTTTTTGAATGCGAGGGCTCTAGGGCCTCTTCATCGAATTCGGGCAATAACTTTCTCTTTGGATAGCTTTTAGTACGGCGACTATTGCCGTATTTATCTGCGATGTTGATTACTTTGTTCCATCTAATACAGAGTGCATCTTCCGCTGTCTTTAGCTTCCGCTTCTGCTTTTTCAGGCTGCATGCAGTTGCAACGAGCCTCATGTGGAGACTCTTCTGCTCCATGGATTTATCCGGCGTAAGGTTGTCCGGAATGCCATTTTCGCCGGGGGAGGGAGTTTCGGTTTCTATATCCGTGTTGCCCTGTTCGGACGGCTGGTCTAATGCCTGCTCGTCATCTACCGGCTTGTCCTGCTCTATGATTGGGTTTTTATCGAGGCGGGGCTTGGTTCGGCGTTTATGCTGACGCTTTTATTGTTTTCCGGGGGGTCTATCTCCCGTTCCATCCCCTTTTTCCTCGTTGTCATTTCCTTTAGGGGTATCCACCATGTACACATCGTGAGATGCGGTGGCTTTCCAATGCCCTGTGAGCGCTGGTTCATCGGTATCTCCCGCATCGCCATCCATGATGTCGATGTCTGCGGAGTCGAAGTTGAGCACGTCGTTTAGGTTGTCGAGGGTGGATACAAAGTGGGTGGTGGGTGGGCTTTGAATTTCTTCATCGTCCGTATCCCATCCTTGCTGACCATAATTCGGCCAGGGCTCTCCTGATACAGAGAGAGACTTGAGAGAGTTCAAGATGTCACCAAGAGGCGAGTGCTGAAAGATGTCCGCGGCGGTGAACTCCATTATGGGTGCCCAATCGGATTCGATTGGTAGGGGCACGGGGGGTTCGGAGTCCGGATAGGAGTCCGGACCCTCGGAGTCACAGGTCATGCGGAGTGCAGGGCTGGCGTTCGGCTCAATTGCCTTTGAGATTGCAGCCCCCGAGGCGACGTCCAACCGCTCATCCTCTATTGGCGCAATAGGCTCCGAGTTAAGGGTCGGAACCGGTGCGTGTGCGGCCTCCAGGACATTGTTCGGAGGCAGAGCCAGATCATGCCCCTCGAGATAGTGGGGCGCGCTTGGCTGTGGATCGAACCCATCGGAGATCAAGTCTCCGCGGATATCAGCCGTGTAGTTTAAGCTTCCAAACCCGACTTGATGGCCAGGGGCGTAGCTTTCGATCTGCTCCAGATGACCAAGCGAATTGGCCCGCAGAGCGAAGCCGCCGAAGACGAAGATCTGTCCGGGGAGAAGGGTCTCACCCTGGACCTCATCGTTGTTCATGATCAGAGGAGCCATCGGGCCTAAAGGTGACGACACAGAGGAACTCTCAATGAAAGCACCAATGTCAGTGTCAAAACTGGCGGATCTCGCGTAGGGGGTCCCGAACTGTGCGTCAAGGCCGGATGGTAACAGGAGACAAGGGACACGATGTTTTTACCCAGGTTCGGGCCCTCTCGATGGAGGTAATACCCTACTCCTGCTTGATTAATATTGATGATATGGGTAGTACAAGAGTTGATCTACCACGAGATCAAGGAGGCTAAACCCTAGAAGCTAGCCTATGGTATGATTGTGTATGATGATGGTTCGTCCTACGGACTACAACCCTCCGGTTTATATAGACACCGAATAGGGTTAGGGTTACACAGAGTCGGTTACAATGGTAGGAGATCTTGAGTATCCGCGTCGCCTAGCTTGCCTTCCACGCCAAGGAAAGTCCCATCCGGACACAGGACGAAGTCTTCAATCTTGTATCTTCATAGTCCTGGAGTCCGGCGAAGGTATAGTCCGGCTACCTGAACACCCCCTAATCTAGGACTCCCTCACACACCCTCGGCGCGTCCGTGCAGGGCGGTGCGTCTTCGTCACCACCGTTGCAACGCCGACAGTCCGTCCATGCGCGCACCGCACGCGGGCTCACTTCGGTCGGCCGTGTCCGTCCACGTGTCGTTCGCGTCTGCTCCCCTCCGTGCCGCGCCTTGCTTCCGGCCGGAATGCGCGTTCGCTCCTCCATATATCATCCACACTAGCTAGCTAGATACAAGTCATACAATGGTCAAACCATAGCCATACACAAGTCAGACATTTCCCATACACGCCTCGAAAAATATTCAGACGTTCCATAGCGTAGCTTGTTGCTAACACCCACGCCGCACTCTGCCTCATGCATCTTAGGCCGCCGCACTTTGCCCCGTCAAGCAAGGGCAACGCCCAGCTCCATCAAGCGGCGCCTGCACCCGTTATCTCCGGCCGCTGTCACACATCCCGTGTCCCTCATGCATGCATCGACCCAGGCTACACGGCCCGCCAGCGCCGCGTCGCTGCACCGTATCCGCGCCCGAAGAACCTTGGCGCTCCTCCGCGCCGCCCGGTGGTTGGACCGGCTCGTCCTGCTCTTCCCCCGCGCGTCCTGGTCGTCCTGGCGCTCGGCCCCGCCCGCTCGCTGCTGGCTCCGTCTCGCTGCGCCAGCTGCTCCACACCGTCGGGTTGGACCCGTCTGCGGCTGCCTCCACTGAGCTCGCGTGCTCTGCCGGCTTCCCGTGCCTGCCGGCTCGCCCGCGCGCCTCTGACCCTGTCGCTTGAGTCCACTCAGGCGTCCTCCGCCTCGCCCGCCAGCCGGCCCCACGGCCCGCTCGGCCGCCTCCGCTGCAGGCCGAGCCGACTCGTCGCACCTGGCTGCATCCTCGCACGCGTGCCGGCCCGCCAGCTGCTCACTGGCCGGCTCCTGGCGCTCCGGCTCCGCCTCCTTGCGCCCGCAATTTCACCGCGGTCGTCCGCCTCCGCCTTCCCGCCATGGTGGCGCGACCCCTCTCGCTCCTCCGCGCACGTGCGCCCCCCGGCGAGGCCCCCGCCGCCTGCGCCACTCCACACCCGGCAGCCGGCTCTTCCCGCGCCGGTCTCGCCCCTGCGCCAGCGTCGCCCCGCCTCGGCCTTCGCCTAGGCCGGCTCCGGCTCCCGTGCGGCCACTCGCCAGCACGGCCATGGCCTGCTCCGGCTCCCACCGGCTTCAGGTCGCCTCCCCAAGTCCGGCCGGCTCCGCCTGCCGCCTACACGCCGGGCCGGGTCGCGCGCCCTCGCTGCCGGCTCCCGGGTCAAGCCCCGTGGCCGGATGTTCCCCATGCGCCCCCGCCGGGTCCTGCTCCAAGCCACCTGTTGTGGCCGGCTCCTGGAGGAAAGAAGCAAAAGAAAGAAAAGAAAGAAGGGTCCGGCTCTCCGCGTGGAGTCGGAAAGAAAGAGAAAAAAGAAGAGAGAGAGGATGGCGGGGGCAAGAAATAAAAGGGCCGTATGCCCAAGGCCCGGCTGCCATGGAAAAAGTGTGGCAGACTGGTGGCGTCCGGCTGCTCACATGCAGCCGACCATGAAAAAAAAGAAAGAAAGAAAGAAGTGGAGGCCGGCTGCTCGCGTGCGAACCGGTTAGAAAAATCGAGGGCTGTGTTCCCAACTGACTGGCTAAGAAAAAAGTACGTTCGGCTCCCCGCATAGAGTTGGACAGAGAGAAAGAAGTCGGCTAGGAGAAAGAGAAGAAAGGAAACACCCGTCCGGATGATTCGTCCGCCTGCTTCGCCACTCGGACGGTCAGTCGTGACCTGCGCTGTCGGCAATGCCAAGCCGGCTGGTCTGCCTCCTGCTCTGACGGCACACCCAGCGGGTGCGCTGACGCGCCCCCGCGAAGAAAGAGAAGACAAAGTAGTTGCCGGGAGATCCGGCTCGACTGCTCAGCAGTCGGCCCAAATCTCGGGGGCTACACCCAGCGGGTGCACTAACGTGCCCTCGCGAAGAAGAAGACAAAGTAGTTGCCAGGAGATCCGGCGCGACTGCTCAGCAGTCGACCCGAATCTCAGGGGCTACACCCAGCGGGTGCACTGACGCGCCCCGCGAGAAGAAGAAAAAGTAGTTGCCTGGAGATCCGGCCCGACTGCTCATCAGTCGGCTCGAATCTTGGGGGCTACACCCAGCGAGCGCGCTGACGTGCCCCCGCAAAGATTGTAGACAAGAGAAGAGTTTGTACGGCTGCCAGCAACCGGCAGAAGAGAAAAAGAAGAAAAAAGGGCGCAACAAGCCGCCTCGCCACCTGGCCGGTCGAGCCTGACCGGCCGGGACCCCCTTCGAGCACCCAGAGGCTCGAAGACTACACCCAGCGGGTGCGCCGGCGCGCTCAGCAAGCGTTGAGCCGCGCCGGATGTCTTCGGCAAACTCCACTTCGGCTACGCGAAAACCAATGTGAGCTCCTCACCCGCATATTTTTGCACCACGGATAACCTCGAGCGATGCTTGGGGGCTATCTCCGCATTTTATTATAGTTGCATCCCTGTTCGCCCCGGTGCCAGCCAGGGTTGGCCCGAGGGCTGACCGCTTGGCCTGAGACGTTAGTTCTCGCAAATGGCTTAGTAGCGTGCGCGGTACCAAAAGGTCCACTCTCAGTCACAGTCCGGCTGGCAAGAGTGAATGCTGGAGGTCACCCACGCGAAAAACGTCCGGGAAGAAAAACGGATCGGGCTATCCGGCCATTCCCTTTACAGGTATCTACTCGGTTGAATCTGCTCCCAGACTCTGAGTACTGTACACTCCACTTCGCGGCCCACTCTCAGCCACAGACCGCAGAGCGGCTGTCCGGCGAGCGAGAGCACAAGCCAAAAAGCGGAGGGAACACAAAAAAGATTAAGGGGGCTCGGACGAAACCGAGTCGGGACCCTCCGCACAAAACTTGCAATGCTAAAAGCAAACATTTGATATATATGCGTGGACTAACTTTGTCTTTTTCATGATCATTTCCATGAACACTCGCCAAAAAACCTCCGCCCAACTTTGCCAAGTTGCCCTGAGCCTTGGGGGCTACTGTCGGAGTAATTGGATACGGATACCCCGAAGATGGCGAGACAATATTTCAAGACATTGGGGCTAGCAAAGCCCCTCAGTCCGACTACTCTGCCCCTGGCCGGCTGGTGGCTGCTAACTGCTCCACCCGACTGACTGCCGGCTGCTGGCTGCTGACTGCTCCATCAGGCCGACTGCTGGCTGCTGACTGCTCCACCAGGCCGGCTACTGGCTGCCGACTGCCCGGCCACCCCTGCCGGCTGCTGGCTGCCGACTTCCCGGCCACCCCTGCCGGCTGCTGGCTGCCGACTTCCCGGCCGCCCCTGCCGGCTGCCGACTGCTCCACCAGGCCGGCTGCTGGCTGCCGACTACTCCAACCATCCGGCTGCCCGAAGTCAACTGCAGCCTGACGCGACCCCGATGTGACGACCGTACCCAGCACTGTTCACGTGTCACCCCAACCATCATGTATAGTGTCCCTTGTCCCTGGGCACTATCTATGAAGTGACCCAGGGGACAAGGATGACACTCCACCATACCCCCTTGCTCCCATACCACCACATAGCTTAGATAGTAAGCTAGCTCCACACTATATATAGCCATCCATCCATCCATCCACTCTCACATGCACTCACGCATTAGCACACACATGCTCACGGCCACGAGCCATGAGCATGGCCGGCCACTAGAGCATGCCATATATGAGACATATACAAAGCCAGATGCATATGGCACTGAGCTTAGATACAGCTCCAGGAGCAACTCTGTACCAGATATACCACATATACTCAGACATGGAGGAGTAGGGGTGCTATATCTTCGGAGAGCCCCGAACCTGGGCAAACTAGCGCGTGCTACTCGCATACCCGTCCCTGGATATTCCGGCTGCAGTCTTGCCCTCACACGAAGCCACCTTGTGGCATATGTCGTCTAGCACCCCCCGTGAGAATACCATGACAATGGGTCACCAATGCATGTCGTCCAAATGGAAATGAGCATACCATGCAAAGTGAACATGGCAAGATGGGCCATATAGAAGAAATGTGTGAAGTCCTTGTGCAATGGGAATGGTGTGAAAACCAATCCACATGATCCCAATTCATCATTGCTCTCTAGAGCTCGTTTTGTCAACTCGTGGGCTTGCGAGGTTGACAAGTAAGTATGGGGACCTACACAACAAATACACAAACGAAATAAATTTTGTGTGTGGTAAATGTACACATCATCCATCATGATGTGTATGTGCACGTGAGAGTTAGCACACGATAAGGATCACTCAAAGAAATTGGAAGCATGGTATAAGAACATGTCATCCATCATGAAGGAATAGTTGTTATGTATAACACGATGGGGACACAAATTGAGCATACAATTATGGCAAGTGTGTGGCACAACAATAGCATTTTTATTCATGGTATGCATATGGTGCACACAATCATGGGATTCATGCAATGGATGGGAATTATCAAAATCTCCTAATATGTATGAGGAAACTGTGGGGGTCTCCTCATGAGCAATATCGGAAACAACATATGGAGAAAATGGACAACATCTAAAACAATGCATATCTGAAGCTAGGTGGTCATGGCATGGAATATGAGATAAATGATGCAAAGGGAGCATATCAATATCATCACAATAAAAACAAATGCCAATAACCATGGGATTGCCATATATGCCATATGTGCTAATTGTGTTTATTTTAATGGCACCTGCATAGTTACTACGAAGAGATTGCAAATTGGGCATATTGTTGATCTCGTGGATAGCATATGACAAGTCAAGCGGATTATCAAAGATGATGTGACCTAAAGAATTATGACAATAAATTCTATGCAACATGGCATCACAACTAATAGACTCCTCATGGCAATCATGAAACTCATCATAAATGGGTAAATCATCGCATGGGGAAGTCGCACTAGCATGAAGCATGGTAATAGGTTCATCAACATCATGCAAGAAATCGATGGCAAGAATGTCCACTAATGGGACTAGAGCATCACCTTCACCTATGTTACCGTTCTCATTCAACTCAAGTGGTGTAGGTGAGGTGGTAAAGACCAAATGGTGGTCATCATCTTCATCTTGATGGAACCATGTGGGAGGTGCATCATATTACACCATGCCCATCGTCTTGTCCAAAGGAAGGACGAAGTCATCGAGAATCGGCGTGTCATCATAAATGGGACCTAACACCAAATGAGAAGACACAATAGAGGTAGAGGTTAAGTCGTTAGAGTTCAAAATTTCCTCACATGACCTATCAACTATCACACTCTCTCTACGTTGTGTCTCACTCACTCCCCCAAGGTAGGTGCACTCAAAGTCACATATGGTGGAGTCACTCATCTCACTCAAGTGGTGGGGGTGTGGCTCTCCTCACATGCTCATCATATATGGGGCTAGTGGTGAACTCTCTCTCACTCTCAATATGGTGGCAAAAGTCACTCAAGTCATCATGCGCCGTCGTGGTCGAAGGGAAAATCCCATGCTCAACCATCTCATCATCCTCGCTGATAACCCACAAGTATAGGGATCACAACCGTTTTCGAGGGTAGAGTATTCAACCCAAATTTATTGATTCAACACAAGGGGAGCCAAAGAATATTCTCAAGTATTAGCAGTTGAGTTGTCAATTCAACAACACCTGGAAAACATAGTATCTGCAGCAAAGTATTTAGTAGCAAGTAATATGGAAGTAACGATAATGGTGGCAAAAGTAACAGTAGCAGTTTTGTAGTAATTGTAACAATGGCAACGGTAAAGTAACTAAGCAAAGATCAATATGTGAAAAGCTCGTAGGCATTGGATCAGTGATGGATAATTATGTCGGATGTGATTCCTCATGCAACAGTTATAACATAGGGTGACACGGAACTAGCTCCAGTTCATCAATGTAATGTAGGCATGTGTTCTGAATATAGTCATACGTGCTTATGGAAAAGAACTTGCATGACATCTTTTGTCCTACCCTCCCGTGGCAGCGGGGTCCTATTGGAAACTAAGGGATATTAAGGCCTCCGTTTAATAGAGTACCAGACCAAAGCATTAACACTTAATGAGTACATGAACTTCTCAAACTACGGTCATCACCGGTAAGTATCCCGATTATTGTCACTTCGGGGTTAACGGATCATAACACATAATAGGTGACTATTGACTTGCAAGATAGGATCAACAACTCACATATATTCATGAAAACATAATAGATTCAGATCTGAAATCATGGCACTCGGGCCCTAGTGACAAGCATTAAGCATAGCAAATTCATAGCAACATCAACCTTAGAACATAGTGGATACTAGCGATCAATCCCTAACAAAAATAACTCGATTACATGGTAAATCTCATCCAACTCATCACCATCCAGCAATCCTACGATGGAATTACTCACGCATGACGGTGAGCATCATGAAATTGGTGATGGAGGAAGGTTGATGATGACGACGGCGATGGATTCCCCTCTCCGGAGCCCCGAACGGACTCCCAGATCGGCCCTCCCGAGAGAGATTAGGGCTTGGCGGCGGCTCCGTATCGTAAAACGCGATGAATCCTTATCTCTGATTTTTTCCTCCCCGAACGTGAATATATAGAGTTGGAGTTGAGGTCTGTGGAGCTCCAGGGGGCCCACGAGGCAGGGGGCACGCCCAGGGGGTAGGCGCGCCCCCACCCTCATGGGCAGGGTGTGGCCCCCTGGTCTTGATTCTTTTGCCAGTAGTTTTTATATATTCCAAAAATATTCTCCGTGAAGTTTCAGGTCATTCCGAGAACTTTTATTCCTGCACAAAAATAACACCATGGCAATTCTGCTGAAAACAGCGTCTGTCCGGGTTAGTTCCATTCAAATCATGCAATTTAGAGTCCAAAACAAGGGCAAAAGTGTTTGGAAAAGTAGATACGATGGAGACGTATCAACTCCCCAAGCTTAAACCTTTGCTCGTCCTTAAGCAATTCATTTGATAGACTGAAAGTGATAAAGAAAAACTTTTACAAACTCTGTTTGCTCTTGTTGTTGTAAATATGTAAAGCCAGCATTCAAGTTTTCAGTAAAGATTATGAACTAACTCTATTCACAATAACACTTAGGACTCATGTTTACTCATATCAATGGCATAATCAACTAGCGAGCAATAATAATAAATCTCAGATGACAACATTTTCTCAAAATAATCATAATATGATATAACAAGATGGTATCTCGCCAGCCCTTTCTTGGACCGCAAAACATAATTGCAGAGCACCTTTGAAGATCAAGGACTGACTAAACATTGTAATTCATGGCAAAAGAGATCCAGTCGTAGTCATACTCAATATAAATTAATAGTAATGGATGCAAATGACAGCGGTGCTCTCCAACTGGTGCTTTTTAATAAGAGGAGGATGACTCGACATAAAAGTAAATAGATAGGCCCTTCACATAGGGAAGCAGGGATTTGTAGAGGTGCCAGAGCTTGATTTTTGAATTAGAGATCAATAATATTTTGAGCGGCATACTTTCATTGTCAACGTAACAACCGAGAGATCTCGATATCTTCCATGCTACACACATTATAGGTGGTTCCCAAGCAGAATGGTAAAGTTTATACTCCCCCACCACCAACAAGCATCAATCCATGGCTTGCCCGAAACAACAGGTGCCTCCAACTAACAACAGTCCTGGGGGAGTTTTGTTTGCAATTATTTTGATTTGGTTTGAGCATGGGACTGGGCATCCCGGTGACCAGCCATTTTCTCGTGAGTGAGGAACGGAGTCCACTCCTCTTGAGAATAACCCGCCTAGCATGGAAGATACAGACAACCCTAGTTGATACATGAGCTACTCGAGCATACAAAACAGAATTTCATTTGAAGGTTTAGAGTTTGGCACATACAAATTTACTTGGAATGATAGGTAGATACTGCATATAGGAAGGTATGGTGGACTCATATGGAATAACTTTGGGGTTTATGGAAGTGGATGCACACGCAGAATTTCCGCTTAGTACAAGTGGAGGCTAGAAAAAGACTGGGAAGCAACCAACTAGAGAGCGACGACAGTCATGAACATGCATTAAAATTAATCAACATTGAGTGCAAGCATGAGTAGGATATAATCCACCATGAACATAAATATTGTGGAGGCTATGTTGATTTTGTTTCAACTACATGCATGAACATGTGGCAAGTCAAGCCTCTTGAATCATTCAAAGGAGGATACCACCCTATCATGCCACATCACAACCATTTTAATAGCATGTTGGCACGCAAGGTAAACCATTATAAACTCCTAGCTAATTAAGCATGACATGAGCAGCTATAATCTCTAATTGTCATTGCAAACATGTTTCATTCATAATAGGCCGAATCAGGAATGATGAACTAATCATATTTACAAAAACAAGATAGGTCGAGTTCATACTAGCTTCTCTCATCTCAATCAGTCCATCATATATCGTCATTATTGCCTTTCACTTGCATGACCGAATGGTGTGAATAATAATAATAGCGCACGTGCAATTGGACTAAGCTAGAATCTGCAAGCATTTAAATACACAGGAGAAGACAAGGTAATATGGGATCTTTGTTAAATCAACAATAATGCATATAAGAGCCACTTCAACATTTTAATTATGGTCTTCACATCTCGAGCCCCAAAGAAAAGAAATAAAACTATTTACACGGGAAAGCTCCCAACAAGCAAAACACGAACGAGAAATCTTTTTTGGGTTTTCTTTTAATTATTACTACTGCAGGCATAGAAAGTAAACTAGCTAAAAGCTACAACTATTTTTTTGTTTTTTCTTAAGGTTTTTTCAAACACACAAGAAGAAGGCTAAAAACAGAAAATAAACTGGCATGGATAGTACAATGAAAAAGTATGAGCACCGACAACTGGAATGAGTGTGTGAACATGAATGTAATGTCGGTGAGAAATACGTACTCCCCCAAGCTTAGGCTTTTGGCCTAAGTTGGTCTATGCCCATGGATGGCCTGGCGGATATCCGAAGTTGTAACTGGGGTCGTACTGAGATGCAGCAGCTACTGCCTCAAGAGCTGCAGCTTGGAGGCGAGATGCCTCCGTCCTCCTCTCGTAATCGTTCGCCTCCTCCTTGGTTATAACATATCTCCCTTTTGCCTGAAAGTCAAAGAAGGCAGGAGCAGGGAGAGCAACATGGACAGTGCGACATTTGTCAAAGATTAGTCGGTATTGGAGGAATTGTTCATTCCTCTCAACAAACTAATGGCGAACCATAGCATTATAATCTAAATAAGCAGGAGGCAATTCCATATCATTTTCATGTATGGCTATCTCAAGATAATTAGCTACACGGGTTGCATAAATTCCACCAAACAAATCTCCACTAATATTTTTATGATGCAACCTTCATGCAACAATAGCCCCCAAGTTGTATTGTTTATTTCCTAATACAACACTCCTGAGAACACTAAGATCGGGAACACACATGTGACATGCCTCGTCCTTGCCTTTAATGCATCCACCTATAAAGAGAGCAAAATAATGTATAGCAGGAAAATGAATGCTCCCTATGGTAGCTTGTGTTATTTCTCTAGATTCCCCCACAATGATACTAGCAAGGAAATTTTTAAACTCATATTTGCGAGGTTCACTAGCACTACCCCATTGCGGGAGTTTACAAGCAGTATTAAAATCTTCTAAGTCCATGATATAAGATTTATCATAGAGATCAAATAGGACAATGTGAGAATTTCACGAGGATGTAAATTTAAACCTTCTGTCGGGGGGAATCGGCTTCCTCGAACACCTATGGGGACCGAGCCCCTTACTGGTTCGGCGGGGGGCGGAGGTTGCACAAAGAGCGGATCGAGGCGGTGCACACAAGGGATTTTACCCAGCTTCGGGCCGCAAGGATGCGTAAAACCCTACTGCTGCTTTGTGGATTGTATTGTGTTCTTGCTCGGAGCGCGCGGTGCTACAGTACACTCGAGCCGCTGGCGAGACCGGGCGTGGCGATGGGTGTCCTCCTCCTACGTGCGCATGGGGCCTCCTTTTATATGCTCAAGGGGTTACCCACAGGTGGCAGCGCAGGTGGGGGCAAAAATGGGAGAATGCTGTAGTGGGTACAGCTGCCTGTACAGTGGCTGTACAGTGCTATCATACCTAACTCTGACGGCGGGGGACAAGGGCATTAAATGCCTGTCCGCGTCGCCCAGACGATGCAGGGAAGTGGACCGTCAGGAGCGCCACCGTTTTCCACGATGGCTACTCTGTCAGCTTCGCTCCGCCACCGCATGCCCCTGGCTACACAACCTCCCGCCACGTGCGCCTGGAATGCCCCCAGAGCGACACGTTGGTGGGTGAGCTGGAGCGCAGGCACGGGGTGGTAACTTGCCGCAGCAAACGCCTTGCCGCGGTGGATGTCTTGTCGCGCCTGGGAGCTTGTCGCTCATCGGTCCTTCCGCCACTTCCCAAGAGAAGCAGCGCTCCGCCCCCCCTTCCGCCGCCACCAGTGCTACCGACGCCGTCAACCTCTCTCCCTCTTTCCGCCATGGCCCCGAAGGGCGACAAGGGGAAAGGGAAGGCCGTGAAGTCGGCCGAGGCGCAGCGGCTTGAGGTGCTGCGAAAGGAGCAGGCGACCTTCCCTCCTGATCTCGACGCGTTGGTCCTGAGGGAGGAATACTACCTCTTCTGGTCGACGAGGACGCGAGCGCATCCGCGCACGAGGGTTCTTCCCGGCATCGCCCAGAAGGAGTATCCGACCGGGTATCCCTTCTTCGCTTTGTTCCTCTATTGCGGGCTCTGCCCGCCCTTCTCTGAATTTTTTTGCGACATCATGAACACCTACGAGTTCCACCTCCTTGATTTCACCCCCAATGCTGTCTTGACCATGGCAATTTTCGCACATCTCTGCGAAAATTTTGTCGGAGTCTTTCCAAACGTAGCTCTCTTCCGCCACTTCTTTACGCCTCGAGTAGAGAGGGGAGAGCCCCTCTCCGGCGGGATCGCCTGGATCTCGAAGCTTGGCAAGAAGGATGCCTATCTGGAGGGAGAGCTCCGCAGCAAATGGGAGGAATGGAGGGCAGACTGGTGCCTGATCGTCGAGGAGAACCCGCAGCCATTCACCGCCGTGCGCCAAACCCCTGTGGTGCGCGGCAGGGATTGGAGCGATGTGGCTCCGGACAACGACAAGCTGCGGATTGCCGTCACCCGGATCCTGCGGCTCAGGCGTGCCGGGCTCACAGTTGGCGCCGTCGGCGCAGATTTCCTCCGCCGCCGCGTCGCTCCCCTGCAGGAGAAGGGGAGGCCTTCCTGGGAGTTCCAGAATGCGGCGGACATCATGAGGCTGTGCCCTGGCCTCAACTTCAATTTCACCATCTTGGAGCTTGACGGGACACTCAGGGCGCTGTTCAAGCACGACCCGACCACCCCGAATGGTTCAGGCTGCCGCGAGGCGTCGTCCCGTTGTGCAACAATTCGTCGCTCAGCCGCATCCTTGCAATGATGCCGCTGTGCGACTCGCACGGGACCGACTCCACTTGGCAGGAGCCCACCGATGATGTCATGCGGGCGTTTTTCGACGACCTGGTGGAGAGGCCAGTCGACGCCGACGAGCAGAGGGGCCTCACCCGAGACACCACCGACGCGGAGTTGGCGCGCATCGCCTCCAGGATGGAAGAGGCGGCGGCAGCCGCGGCCGCGGACGAGTTCGGCTTCACATTGGCGGAGGCGGACGCAACGGTGGCGGAAAGCCTTGCCGACCGAGCGGAGTTCGCCGGCGAGGAAGAGCTGGCCGGGCACGGCGCAGGGGCGGATGAGTCCACCGAGGGCACGAGCGGCTTGCCGGAGGCTGACACCTCTTCCTCCCGACCTTCGGGCAGCTCGTCGCAAGCGGAGCCCCCGGCTCAGCCACGGAGGCGCCTCCGCAAGGCCGGAGAGGTGGTACGGCAAGCAAGCCAACAGCCGCAGCGCCGCGTGACGCGCTCCGCTCTCTCAGCGGGAGCGGGGTCATCGCAGGCCGCTGCTTCTGCTCCTGCCGCCCCTCGCGCTACGGCGGTGGCCGGGGCAAGGCCGTCTCGGGCTGGCGCTACCACTGCCTCCGCCAAGCGGCCGAGGGAGCCTACTCCTCCGCCTCCTCGCGCCAGAAGCGGGCCAGTCTTCGACTTCTCCGCGCTTAGCTCCGACAAGGAAGAGGAAGAGGAGTAAGATCCCCGCCGTTCTTGTGTTTCTTCAATTCTTGTAGTTGTGTCCTGCATCTCATTTGCTTTCCTCTGAATTTGCCCCTTTTCAGGACTCTGGCTCAGAGGGTGGCAAAGAGAGCCAAGGCCCCGGTGGTCATCCTCGACGACGAGCCCGCCGTGACGGCGGGGGGTGCGCCTGAGATGACCTTATCGGAGCCGCCAACTGGTCCTCAGAGCAGCCCCCAGCGCAGCCCCCAGCGTAAGCATATGACTTGCTTCCCGCCGTTGGGCGCGCCCGGGTGCCCTTCACTTTTCTTGACATCTGGCTGGCGATTCGTGTAGGAGCAGAGCAGCCCCACCAGGAGCGTCCGGAGACCGTCCCCGATGAGCCACCCGCTACAACTACACCGCCAAGGGGGAGTTCCCCGGCAAGGGAGGAGCCCCCGACAAGGGAGCGGTCCCCGGCAAGGGAGCAGTCTCCGGCGAGGGAGCAGTCCCCGGCAAAGATTCAGTCTCCGGCGAGGGACGACACCGGCGGCCCCTCGGCGACGGAGACCGTGACTGCAGACCCCGGCCCAGGTAACCTTCTTGCCTCGATACTCCCCTGGGGTTCTTCTTCTTTGGATAGTTGCTTGACTTCTCCCCCTCCTTCGGCCTTCAGACCCGCCCGCCACGGACCCGATGGAAACCGAGGTCGTCGTCGAGGAGGACGCGTGCGGCCATACCAACGACGCGGCCGCCACCGGAGAGACAGATGGTGCTGAAATCCGGCCAGCGAAGAGGCCGCCAAGGCTGCCGCAGCAGCCGAGGGCGAGGGGGCCGGCGATCGTACTGACGGCCCCGAGGCCACAGGGGCGCCAGGCGCTGCGCCGACCGCCGATCCCGCCTCCGCAGCGGCGCCGGGCCCCGAGGAGCCCCAGCCAGGCGCCTACCTGAAGGCCGGCGATGATATCTTCATCAAGCTCCCCTGGGAGTTGACTTCCAGGGCGCCGGTCGAGGGGGAGGCCTTGGATGGAGAGGTGCTCGCCTCCGCCGGGCTGACGCTGGTTGACGCGCCAGGCAGCAGCGGCGGCGAGCCTGAGGAGGAGCGGCTGCTCCAGAAGCTGGTGTCACTCTATCGCGCCCGACAAGCCCAGGTGGAACGCCGGGAAGCGCTTGTCGCGAAGGCGGGAGCGGACATGGAGAAGCGCGCCGGGGAGCTCCGAGAGCTCAACCAGGAGGCCCTCCGATCCTTGGCGGAGGAGCGAAGGCAGCTCGACGAGGCGCGAACGGCCATCATCCTCGAGAAGGCGGAAGCCGAAGAGCAGCAAAGGCTTGCTGCCGCGGGGCTAGCCGCGCGGGAGGGCGAGCTGGCGCAGCAGAAAGCCAGCCTCGCCAGCCACGAGGAGGAGGTCGCCGCACGCGAGCAAGCGCTCGGCGGAGCCCTCAAGGAGGGGCGAGATGCTGCCGCGGCCGCCGAGACCGCCAAGGAGGCACTGGAGGCGAGGGTGGCGCATCTCGACACCGACCTCAAGGCGAGCGGCGAGGAGCTCGCCACGCTCAAGCAGGAGCACGAGAAGGGTGCCCACACCCTTGGTGAGCTGCAGGGCCGCTTAGCCGAGAAGATCAAGGAGCTCGACGCCGCCAAGGACTCCAACGCCGACCTCGAGCTGAAGCTGGACACCTTGTCCAAGGCGCTGGACAGCGCCAAGGAGCAAGAGGTGGCCTTGCGGAAGGAGGTCGCGGACAACGAGGCGTTGTTCGAGAGCGCCGCGGTCACCCAGAACGAATTCAGGGCGACGATGGAGCAGTGGACCGAGGGCCTCGTGGACATCGCCGCCTCCATTGACAAGGAGCTGACGCTGCTGGGGATGGAGGGTCACGAGTACCCCTCTGGTGAAAATGTCTCGCCCAGCGCCAAGCTCACTTCGTTCTTCAAAGGCGTGGTGGCGGCCCTTCAGCATCTCCGGAATGCGATCCCAGAGCAGCTGGCCGGCGAGACGCGCGACGCCATCGCCGGAACCCTCGAGAAGGTGTTGGTGAAGATCGCCTTCCGCAACCCCGGCATCAGGCTCACCAACGTCCTCAAATCCCTGCCGGCGGACGCTGACCTCGAGGAGATCAGGGCCCTTGTCGCGCCCATCGTGGAGAAGGTGGACGGGATCAAGAGGATCGAGGGTGACCGCGTGGATTAGGCCGCCTCCCTTTTTCTTTTCTTGTCACTGCCGGCCAAGTCACGAAAGCGATTCATTAGGGGTGCGACAAGCTTATCTTTGTAATATAACTCTATCTTAGGTAGTGACTGCACTGTTATTTCCTCTACTTGACTCCGTGCTCTGTATGTTTTTGCCCTACGCTTTTGGGGACTTGTCAGCGTAAGCCTCCACCTTACCGCGGGCTCTGAGTGCGGGACATCAGCAGCCCACCAGCGGCGCCACTACTGGCAAGAAACCTTGCCGCGGCTAGCTGCAGCTCACCTAAATTGTTGAGCAGGCTCAAAGCAAAGTAAGTGTTGCGACTGCAGTCGCAGCACACTTAAGCTGCCGAGCGAGCTCGAAACAAAGTAAGGATGCCACTCTGGTTGTAGCACACTTAAGTCGTTGAGCGGACTCAAAACGAAGTAAGGGCGCAACTAGCCACGACCCGGTCCCTCCGCGCATAGGTTTTCCATACAAAGTACGATCGTTCGAGGAAGATAACCTCAAAAATTTAAAAACTCAATTGCTCAAGCTATGGCAACTTAGCTTTTCCATGGCTTGCTGCCCGGCAAGGTCGCTTTCCGGCAGGGCGAGGCATGGGGCTCGCCGTCGCTTACCGGGGGTCAGTGCTGCACAGAGTGTCAGATAATGCATGCAAAGAATAAAGAGCATGAGATCGACAAGGTGCGCGGAGCACATGAGATCAATCTGCGCACGGGGTCTGCGCCTGGCTCCGTACAAAGGATCACATGCAACAGCGGTAAGACTTTGTACAGGAGGGTAGTTGCCGGACGGGGTCCGACAACCGCGCCTTACGGGCGAAACTTACGAAGATGCCCAACGTTCCAGGAGTTGCTCACCGGAGCGGTATCTTCGGTCTCAAGGCGAACAGCGCCAGGCCTATCGACTCGTTTCACCCGGTAAGGGCCTTCCCACTTTCCTGAGACTTCTGGCACTAACCTTGCGGCTATAAAAGCGGCGCAAGGCTTGCTGGTAGTGAGCAGCTCGCACAGCGGCCTGAAGGCGGTCCTCCTCGAGGAGCAGCGCATCATCTCGACGCAGCTGCCCTCGCTCGAACTCAGCGTGAGCGAACACTCGAGGTGGCCCGCATGCGAGATCCGTGGGGTTAACTGCCTTCGCTCTATGCAATAGAGCCAAAGGTTGCCTGGTCATACCAGGGCTCACTTGCGCCGAAGATGTCGGCGTATGTTCGGACGCCGCGGCATCATGATCTGGCTCGGCGACGCCCATTTCACCGCCGGCGCCGTCCCCTCCACCCGTTTGCTCCAAGGGCGGTGGGTTCGACGTGGGCGGACCAACCATCTCCGGAGTCTTTTTCTTCAGTGGCATGTCGATGAAGGTGAAGGAGATCTAGCTGGTGCAGGCGCCGAATCAGGTTCGCACAACTTCGACGCCCCCTACCTGGCGCGCCAAAGATGTCGGGGGGAATCGGCTTCCTCGAACACCTATGGGGACCGAGCCCCTTACTGGTTCGGTGGGGGGCGGAGGTTGCACAAAGAGCGGATCGAGGCGGTGCACACAAGGGATTTTACCCAGCTTCGGGCCGCAAGGATGCGTAAAACCCTACTGCTGCTTTGTGGATTGTATTGTGTTCTTGCTCGGAGCGCGCGGTGCTACAGTACACTCGAGCCGCTAGCGAGACAGGGCGTGGCGATGGGTATCCTCCTCCTATGTGCGCATGGGGCCTCCTTTTATATGCTCAAGGGGTTACCCACAGGTGGCAGCACAGGTGGGGGCAAAAATGGGAGAATGCTGTAGTGGGTACAGCTGCCTGTACAGTGGCTGTACAGTGCTATCATACCTAACTCTGACGGCGGGGGACAAGGGCATTAAATGCCCGTCCGCGTCGCCCAGATGGTGCAGGGAAGTGGACCGTCAGGAGCGCCACCGTTTGCCACGATGGCTACTCTGTCAGCTTCGCTTCACCACCGCATGCCCCTGGCTACACAACCTCCCGCCACGTGCGCCTGGAATGCCCCCAGAGCGACACGTTGGTGGGTGAGCTGGAGCGCAGGCACGGGGTGGTAACTTGCCGCGACAAACGCCTTGCCGCGGTGGATGTCTTGTCGCACCCGGGAGCTTGTCGCTCACTGGGCCTTGCCGGAGCGCGGGACGCGCCGTGGCAAGGTCCTTGTCGTGCCGTGGTTGGCCTTCCCGGCAAGCTCCTCTTGCCGGGGTCTTGTGCTTCGAGCGGTCGTCCCGGCAAGCTCCTCTTGCCGGGGCCTTGCTCTCTTCGGGTGGCCTTCTCGGCAGGCTCCTCCTGCCGGGGCCTTGGTTCAAATACTTTGTTCTTGGATGGCCCAAAAAGGGACCGCGGAGAGTCTTGGTGATCGCCTGGCAAGCCTTGCCACGGGGTGCTACGACTGCCCGTGCACAGATTCGGGATACTAAGGTACCCCTACTTTAGTACACCGACACCTTCTCACAAAGGAATCAGTTAGGTGGTAATATTGGGGGCACTTATCTAACATGAAGCCCTCGAGTTCAGCATTATGCACATATGCGTCAAATTCCTCCTTAATTCCTGCTTGGACCATGAAATTTTCTGACGGCCATTCAGAAGGCCGCACTTGAGCTTCTCTTGGTAGTTCATAGTCCGGCTCACGTATTGCGGGCCTGGGTCATTGCTTCCTTGAAGAACCACCTTGGTACATTTTCCTAAACATATTTCTTCCTCTGAAAACTTTCTGAAATTTTTAGTGACTCAAAATAAAAGTGAACCAAACTCAACAAGATTGATAGCAACTACTCCCACAAGTGCCTAGAGATTATATCATGCATTAGAACTACTTGGGACCAAATAAATTTGACATGCAAGCTCAAGAACAGGGTCACCTAAGCAGCAAAAATTTGCAATAAATAGAGCACTAGAATAAAAACTAATTGGACCATTGGAGGAGTCACATACCGAAGAACAATCTCCCAAAGCAGTTTTGTGAGTGGAGCTTTGAGCAAGGAGATCGAAAATGGCAGCAAGATGAGCTAGAACTCGTGCTTGAGCTGGTTGGTGATTTTTTTCTGGAGGAAGGAGTGTGTGGGTGCAGGAATGAGTGGAGGGGGGCCACGTGGGGCCCACGAGGCAGGGGCGCACCCAGGGGGTGGGCGCGCCCTGCACCCTCATGGCTAGGTGGTTGCCCCCTCTCGTGTGTTCTCAGTGCCAAATATTCTTAAATATTCTACAAAAAATCACATTTCATTTTAGGGACATTTGGAAAACTTCTATTTTCGGGGCATTTTTTATTGCAAGGATAATTCAGAAAACAGACAGAAAATACTATTTTTGCTTTATTTATTCTAAATAACAGAAAGTAAAAGGAGGGTACAGAGAGTTGTGCTTTCTAACTTCATCCATCTCATGCTCATCGAAAAGAATCCACTAACAAGGTTGATCAAGTCTTGTTAACAAACTCATTTCGAATCGCATGAAACCGGAGAATTTTCGAATAGCACTAGGTTACCTCAACGGGGATATGCACGTCCCCAATAATAAGAATATCATATTTCTTCTTGAAAGTAGGAAGAGGAAATTCAAAACCTCCAATCGTAATCATTGGAATTTTTTCAATAGAATTGATATTGTGGACTTGAGGTTGTTTCCTCGGAAAGTGTATCGTGTGCTCATTACCATTAACATGAAAAGTGACATTGCCTTTGTTGCAATCAATAACAGACCCTGTGAAAGGATATAGAAGAGGTGTCTAGAGGGGGGGGGGTGAATAGACTCTAATCAAGAAAAGTTGTAGTCTTTAATTTCACTTAAGTTGATGTGGAGTATTAGCACAAGTTTAAACATTCACAATACACATCAAGCAAGCATGCTAGCATACAAGAGTATATGAGCAGCGGAAAGTAAAGCATGCAAGTTGCAAGAATGTAAAGAGAAGGGATTGGAGTGCGCAAACACAATTTGGAGACACGGAGATTTTTTATCCGTGGTTCCGATAGGTGGTGCTATCATACATCCACATTGATGGAGAATTCAACCCACGAAGGGTAACAGTTGCGCGAGTCCACGGAGGGCTCCACCCACGAAGGGTCCACGAAGAAGCAACCTTGTCTATCCCACCATGGCCGTCGCCCACGAAGGACTTGCCTCACTAGGGTAGATCTTCACGAAGTAGGAGATCTCCTTGCCCTTACAAACTCCTTGGTTGAACTCCACAATCTTGACGGAGGCTCCCAAGTAACACCTAGCCAATCTAGGAGACACCACTCTCCAAGAAGTAACCAATGGTGTGTTGTTGATGAACTCCTTGCTCTTGTGCTTCAAATGATAGTCTCCCCAACACTCAACTCTCTCTCATAGGATTGGATTTGGTAGAAATAAGATTTGAGTGGAAAGCAACTTGGGGAAGGCTAGAGATCAAGATTTATGTGGTTGGAATGGAATATCTTGACCTCAACACAAGTGTAGGTGGTTCTCTCTCAGAAAATATGTATTGGAAGTGTAGGCATGTTCTGATGGCTCTCTCCACGAATGAAGAGTGGGTGGAGGGGTATATATAGCCTCCACACAAAATCTAACCGTTACACACAAATCACCAAACTCGGTGGGACCAATTCAAAGAACTCGGTCAGGCCGATTTGGTTCGTAATGTGACCGTTAGGCATTTCAGTGGGACCGACTGGATCAACTCGGTGGGACCGATGTGCTAGGGTTAGGGTAAATCCAAAACTCGGTTTGACCGATTACTCAAACTCGGTTTGACCGATTACTGAAACTCGGTGGGACCGATTTGGGTAATAAGTGAAACAGAGAGTTGGCCAAGCAAACTCGGTGGAGCCGATTGCATATCTCGGTGGGACCAAAAATATTGTAATAGGCAACAGAGAGTTTGCATGCCCATCTTGGTGAGACCGAGGTCCCATCGGTGAGACCGAATTGATTAGGGTTTCTGGCAGTGGCTATGTGAATTGAACTTGGTGGCTTCGCATAGAAAGAATCGGTGGGGCCGAGTTGGACTTTTAGGTTTGGGACATATTTGGAAGTGACAAAGTGGTTGAGGGCACTAAGCACTTTGAGCAAGCAAGCCATTAAGCAACACCTCATCCCTTCTTAACAGTATTGGCTTTCCTATGGACTCAATGTGATCTTGGATCACTAAAATAGAAAATGTAGAGTCCTGAACTTTGAGCTTGAGCCAATCCTTAGTCCTTAGCACTTTGAAGGGGTTCCACATCCTCTAGTCCATGCCACTCCATTGTTGAACTTATCTGAAACATACTAGGTAGAAACATTAGTCCAACAAGAGATATGCTGACATTAATTACCAAAATCACCCAGGGAGCACTTCTGCTTTCAATCTCCCCCTTTTTGGTAATTGATGGCAACATACATCAAAGCTTTGGATAAAGATATAGAGAGCAACAAGTAAAGCTTTGGAAGGACATGAAACATGCATAGGCTCCCCCTGTATGTATGCACTCATGTAAATATGGAACATAGGAGCATGTGACGGCATAAGCATGACAGAGTAAGCCATGTGTTACATGTATTTTGGCTATATGCATCAGAGCAAATGATGTGAATATAGGAAATGTTCCCTCATGCTCATGAGTCCTTGCAAACAATATGTACATCAGCAAGAAATCCTCATGCACATGACTGTGATGCATATACTTACCTTATGGTCTTGAGTTGGCTTAGAAGAGAATGAACCTGAGTAAATAGGGTTAGATAACACAGATACATCTACTAGCCGGAGAAAACAAAAGAACCACGAAGGTACCAAGACTGGGATGACATGTAGAGAGTGAGCACTGAGTACTCCATTGGATATATACATGTCCCCAAAGGTAAAGATGTGCAATAAAATCAGAGATTTCCTTCCCTTAGATGTCTTGCTCCCCCTGAATCTTGCATGGGATATTGGGAGAAGATAGGGAACAGAAAGTCAGAGCAAAAGAAGAAAACAACAGAGCTTGAGCTAATGCAAGCAATTTAATATGATCAAATATGAACATGTCTTTCCCATCTTAAAGACATGTAACCTCTCTCCTCTTGAACACCAAGCATCTGGGGTTTCTTACACACTCCCTTTGAGTGTCCTCTCCCCTATAGAAATGATTAAGCATGTGATCTCTCTCTCCCCCTTTGACATCAATTTCCAAGAAGGGCTCTTCTGGATTTTTGGTTTATTTCAGAAGGGTTTGGTCCTTGAGTCACAAAGCAAATTGAATGTGATGCTGGTAGAGGACAAGAATCATTGAGTGGAGCTGGAGCAAGAAGACTGCAGGAATAAGTGGCAAGTTGTCTTTCCTGTAGTGAAATCGGTAGCACCGAGTTGTGTGCTTTGGTGGCACCGAGAGAATTCGGTTGGACCGAAGGAAACAAACCGGTGTGACCGAGTCCATCACAGAGAAAACACTTTTCACCTCAGCTCACTAGGCACTTAAGAACTCACAAAGATTTTCAAGGAATTTGCTGAAAGATTTGCAAAGAATTGGATGCAGAAAATGCAGAACAAGCAGAAATGAATAGATTTTGATGAAGTTTTTTTGTAAGGGGAAACACATATGCATGAGACAAATGCAAGAGGAAACACAAGAGAACTTCATCTAGAAATGAGCAGTGACAAAGTCACCTATGTTAGAGTATATTGACATATGAGTCAAGTGAGATCACTTGATCTTCGGTCATACTCATTGTTTAAGCGCAAAATGGGGTTGCCATCTTTCGTTTAAGCAACTTGATGTATTCTAATCTTATTGAGTTGCTTTGACCCATATCTTGGAGTAAAGCTTCTCTAATATGGAATAACATACCTTGGGTGGTGGTGATGATCTTGATCATGTAGTCGAACTTGCGTGGGTTGCTCAAGGTTGATGTATCTCATCAAGAGTTGGGAGCACCACTTAGAATTTGAGTTCATCTACTTACATGGGTTAGCCTTGCAAGTAACATCACTTGTGTATCCAAAATGACAATCATAAATCTTAATATAGAATTTGTCTAAGGATATGTTTGAAGGGTTTTGTGCTTCCTTGTCTTCAACCACCATTGTGTAGAGACTTGGTGATTTAGAAATTGCTCAAGATATGAGTGAGTTGCAATCTCATAGATTTAGATTCATCCAAGTACCTACAAGGGTTAGATAGCATGCAAGGGTGCAAGAATATCCAAGACATATAGATAGCATCATGAAAGAGATATCAAGGATTAGTCGAAGGCTCATGCCTTGCATGTATACAAATGGAGTTCCTACTCCAAGTTTGAAGCATCAATGATGTTCAATTCACCTCTCAAACGGCAAAAGACTTTCTCATCAAGTGGTTTGGTAAATATATCCACTAATTGTTTATCGGTGCGGACATGCTTTAGATCAATGTCTTCTTTTGTCGGCGTTCTAGGAACGGGGGTCCCCAGACTTGCCTATCTGCGGCCCACAACGTGGCTAAGCCAGCAGGCCGTACGACCCATCTTCATCAGCAAGGCATCCAAGACCCTCGTGAGGGTCCAAGCCTCGCGAGGCGGACGATGCAAGACCTCCTCTGGAGTGGCCTAGCCAGGCAGGCTCACGAGGAGCGGAGATATCAAGGCGGGGCAAACCTCACGAGGCTCTCGTGACGTGAGCCATGACGAACGACACCAGGCAGGCGCCAGCGCGCGCAGCGTCCTTATTTCCTCTTTGGTGCTAAGGAGGCCAGCGTAGGCGAAGAGTACTGAGGCATCAGACAAAGGTTGCTATATTGGTGCAATGAGACCATGACCAGGAGGACGACAAGACGGAGGTCATCGTGGAGCCCAAGACGGCGTCACCACCAGAGCTTTTCGCAGGCGAAGACCACTTTTGTCAGGATAGCTTGTACTAGCTATCCCCTGCAAATTTGCCCGCCGTTGTTGGCTCCCTTCCCGCTCAACATTTGGGAAGAGGACCAGGGCCTATATAAGTAGAGCTAGCCACCATAGTAGGGGGGACCGAGCAGTTCATCCATCTCTCACCCACAAAGTTCACCAAGCACAAGAACACCTCAACCTCAGGAGGCAGTTCTTCCCTCTGTACTGTTCATCATCAGCCCAAGAGGCAATCCACCACCACCACACTGGAGTAGGGTATTACACCACAACAGTGATCCGAACCAGTATAAACCTCGTGTCTTCCTGTGTTGCGAGTTCGTCGAGTTCGTCCGCGAGATCTTAGCGAGCTAGGGCGTAGATTGGTAGGAGGGAAAGACTTCGCGCGCACCCCAGTGTTCGAACCTCAAGGGTTTGCCGGAACCCCACATCCGACATTTGGCGCTCCAGGTAGGGGTGCGCCGGAGCTCCTCTCCACCAACCAGTTCCCGTGCCGCCACACTTCGCTCCCATGGCAGGTACGCTGCCATCCACCTCCGCGACCTGCATCGACAGCGGGGCATCTGTGTACCGAGCCCTGGCCCCCGCCCTGTGCCGAGTGCGGTGGCCGACCAAGTTCAAACCAGAGATGCCGCCGCGTTACGACGGCATGGCAGACCCGACGCCGTTCCTGCTGGCGTACGAGGAGGCAGTCCTCGAAGCCGGAGGCGACGACAAGATCATGGCCAACTGGTTCCCCATGGCCCTTGCCGGCGAGCCGCACGCCTGGTTGCTCAACCTCCCGGGATCCACAGTGGCTTCCTGGGGGGAACTCCGTGGCCTCTTCATCAATCGCTACGCGGTGCCGGCGCACCACACGGTCGCGGCCCTGCTGGTCAGCTCTCAAGCACCGACTTCAGATCGCCATGTCAAGCCGTTCCTCCGTCAGATCAGGGCCGCCTCTAAGCGCCCGGGGGCTCCGCCAGGTTGGGCTGCCCCAGAGGCCGACCTCACCTTCGGCTCATAAGACCACCCCGGCTCCACCACCAGCTCCGGCATGCTCCCAATGCTCTGCACGCCCACCATCTGCAACGTGGCCATCACCAAGACCCTTATCGACGGAGGTGCCGACCTCAACTTGCTCTCCGTGGAAGCCTTCAGCCTTCTTCATGTGCCGCTCGAGCGGCTCAACCTCAACACGCCCTTTTCAGGAGTGGGTGATGGAACTGCCCACTCTCTAGGGCAGATCCGCCTCCCTGTCACCTTTGGCACGCGTGACAACTACCGCACCGAGCTGGTGGACTTCGACATCGCCCGCATCGGTCTCCCATACAGCGCCATCCTCGGGTATCCAGCTCTCGCTCAGTTCATGGCTGCGACCCATCCGGCCTACAACCTCATGAAGATGCCAGGAAGCAAGGGCATCCTCACCATCAAGGGGGACACTAAGGAGGCCGTGACGGCGCTCAGGCTCGCCTTCAAGACCACAGCAACAACACAGCTGGCAGGCGCCGGTACCCACCAGGCCAAGGAGGCCGCGCCTACTAAGAAGAAGTAGTTGTTCACCCAAGACAAGGCGGAAACCAAGCAGATATCAGTCAATGAGGACGGGTCTTCGGGGGCCACCTTCACCATAGGAGCCAGCCTTGACCCAGGCCAAGAAGAAGCCTTGGTGAGGTTCTTGCGCACGAACAAGGAGATATTCGCGTGGGAGCCCGATCAGCTGGTAGGGGTCCTGAGAGAGGTGATCCAGCATCATCTGAGGGTATACCCTAACATACGCCCCGTGAAACAGCGAGCCAGATGGCAGTCCACTGAGAAGCAGGCCTTCATCGTCCAAGATACACGCAAGCTGGAGGCGGCAGGCACCATTCGGGAAGTTCGATATCTCGAATGGCTGGCAAATCCTGTTGTAGTGCTAAAGAAAGGTGGGAAGGAGCGGATGTGCATCGACTTCACCAACCTTAACAAAGCCTGCCCCCATGATCCGTTCCCGCTCCCGCGCATCGACCAGATTGTCGATTCCACCGCCAAGTGCGACTTGCTGTGCTTCCTGGACGCATTCTTAGGGTATCATCAGATCAAGATGGCGGTGGAAGATGTGGAGAAGACAACTTTCTTACACCATGTGGGGTGTACTGCTACACCTGTATGCCCTTCGGGCTGCGCAATGCAGGCGCCACCTTCCAGCGGTTGATGCACATCGCCCTGGGGCGACAGCTCGGGAGGAACACAGAGGCCTACGTCGACGACATAGTGGTAAAGTCTCGCGAGGCGAGGACATTGATTTAATATTTAGAGGAAACCTCTGAGAGCCTGCGTCGGGTGAACTTGAGGCTTAACCCAGAGAAGTGCGTGTTTGGTGTCCCCTCCGGCAAGCTGCTGGGATTCCTCGTGTCCCACAGAGGGATTGAGGCGAACCCTGAGAAGATCAAGGCCATCGAGGACATGAGCCTGCCAAAGACCCTCAAATAGATGAAAAAGCTAGCGGGGCGGGTGACCGCATTAGGGCGTTTCATCTCCAAGCTGGGAGAGCGCGCCTTACCCTTCTTCAAGCTCATGAAGAAGAAAGGCCCGTTCGAATGGACCCCGGAGGCCGATTAGGCCTTCCAAGACCTCAAGAAATACCTTACCAGCCCTCCGGTGATGGTGGCACCACGACCTTTTGAGCCTCTGGTACTTTACCTTGCCACCACCCCGTACTCCGCCAGCGCGGCGCTGGTGGTGGTCAGGGAGGAACGCCAAGCCAAGGGCGCGCCGCACCAAGTCGGAGCAGAAGTGGCGCAGGGTCAAGAGGATACAACAAAGGCATCAGCTGGGGAGGAGAAGGCTTGGCAGGACAATGTCGCAGAAGCTCCCGAGGACAGCCGAGTCTCAGGAAACCCACCACCTCAGGAGAAGCACCAATCTCCGCAGGACCCCAACCTCGATAGTGCGCCAGCCCTCATCGAACACCCGGTGTACTTCGTCAGCACTATGCTAAGAGACGCAAGGGCACGCCTCCCCATGCCTCAGAAGCTTCTGCTCACACTCTTGGTGGCCTTGCGCAAGCTGCGGCACTACTTCCAGGGGCACCCGATCAAGGTCGTCTCAGCTTACCCATTAGAGAGGGTAGTCAGGAGCCCAAATTCGGCTGGAAGGGTCGCTGAGTGGAATATCGAGCTGCAAGCATTCCAGTTAGAGTTCAGCACTACCAGGGTCACCAAGGGGGCTGCGCTCGCTGACTTTGTGGCAGAATGGACGGATGCCCCGGCACTTGAGGAAGGGGAGGACTGGTCCACCTCCCCAGGGAGCGAGGCTCCGGACGGCTGGGTCATATATTTCGATGGCGCTTCCGCGCATCAGGGCGCGGGAGCCGGAGCGGTGCTCATATCGCCCACCCAGGACAAGCTCTACTACGCTGTGCAACTCTGCTTTCAGCACGGTGAGAAGGTCTCCAACAATATCGCAGAATATGAAGGCCTCATAGCTGGCCTGAAGGCTGCGACAGCTCAGGGGGTGAAGCGCCTTACCGTCAGAGGCGACTTGCAACTCCTCATCAACTTCTCCAACAAGGTGTACGAGCCGAAGGACGAGCACATGGAGGCCTACCTCACGGAAGTGCACAAGATGGAAAAGCAGTTCTCAGGTCTCGAGCTGCAGCACGTGCCCCGGGGCATTAACAAAGAAGCCATCGACATTGCCTGGAGAGCATCCAAGCGGCTACCACAAGAGCTAGGTGTCTTTGAGGAGCGGCTCTTCAAGCCATCAGCTACGCCACCTGAGGGAGTCCTGGATTAGGGGGTATCCGGACAACCGGACTGTTGGACTATGAAGATACAAGATTGAAGACTTCGTCCCGTGTCCGGATGGGACTCTCCTTGGCGTGGAAGGCAAGCTTGGCAATACGGATATGTAGATCTCCTTCCTTGTAACCGACTCTGTATAACCCTAGCCCCCTCAAGTGTCTATATAAACCAGAGGGTTTAGTCCGTAGGACCAAGAACAACAATCATACCATAAGCTAGCTTCTAGGGTTTAGCCTCTTCGATCTCATGGTAGATCAACTCTTGTAATACCCATATCATCAATATCAATCAAGCAGGAGTAGGGTTTTACCTCCATCGAGAGGGCCCGAACCTGGGTAAAAGCATCGTGCCCCTGTCTCCTGTTACCATCCGCCTAGACGCACAGTTCGGGACCCCCTACCCGAGATCCACCGATTTTGACACCGACATTGGTGCTTTCGTTGAGAGTTCCTCTGTGTAGTCAATGTTAGGCTTGATGGCTCCTTCAATCATCGATTGCGATGCAGTCCAGGGTGAGATTTTTCTCCCTGAACAAATCTTTGTATTCGGCGGCTTCGCACTGCGGGCCAACTCGCTTGGCCATCTAGAGCAGATCGAGAGTTACGCCCCTGGCCATCAGGTCAGGTTTGGAAGCTTAAACTACACGGCCAACATTCGCGGAGACTTGATCTTCGACGGATTCGAGCCCCTGCCGAGTGCGCCGCACGATCACGATGAGCATGGTTTAGCTCTACCATCGGACAATGTTCATGAGACATCACCGGCAACTGCTCCGGCCCTCAATCCAGAGCCTATTGCGCCATCATGGACGGGTGGATAGACGCCGCCATGGAGGCCGCGTTCTCAACGGCGATCGAGCTGAGTACTGACCTTACCCTTTACGAGAGTCGTGACGCCAAACTGCCGGATTCTTCCCCGGCCACGGACTCCGAACCGCCTGCGCCGGTGCCTATCGAGTCCGACTGGGCACCGATCATGGAGTTCACCTCCGCGGATATCTTTCATCACTCGCCCTTCGGCGACATACTGCACTCATTAAGGTCTCTCTCTTTGTCAGGAGAGTCCTGGCTGAACTATGTCCGGCAGGATTGGGATGCGGATGACGAAGAAATTCGCCGCCCACCCACCACCCACTTAGTAGCCACTGTCGATGATTTTACCGACATGCTTGACTTCGACTCCGAAGACATCAACGGTATGGACGACGATGCAGGAGACGAACAAGAACCACTGCCCACAGGGCACTGGACAACCACCTCATCATATGATATATATATGGTGGACACACCCAAAGAAGGCAATGGCGACGGGACAGCGGGGGATGACCCCTCCAAGAAGCAACCCAAGCGCCGACGTCAGCGGCGCCGCTCTAAGTCTCGCTAAAGCAAAAGCGGTGATACCGGCACAGGAGATAATAACACTCCGGACAGTGCCGAAGATAACGACAATCCCCTCCAGCAAGATTCAGAGCAGGAGGATGGAGAAGCCAGCCCTCCTGAGAGAGCGGCAAATGTAGAGTTGGAGGATGATAATTACATGCCTCCCTCCGAAGACGAGGTAAGCCTTGACGATGACGAATTTATCGTGCCTGAGGATCCCGTCGAACAAGAGTGCTTCAAGCGCCAGCTTATAGCCACGGCAAATAGCCTTAAGAAAAAGCAACAGCAGCTTCGAGCTGATCAAGATTTACTAGCTGACAGATGGACTGAAGTCCTTGCGGCCAAGGAATATGAACTCGAACGCCCCTCCAAGAGTTACCCAAAGCGCAGGTTGCTACCCCTTCTGGAGGAGGAAGCATTAAAACCTACATCTCCAGCGTATGACGCGGCTGATCGGCCACCTCGTGGCCGCGATAGAGCGGCATTTCTGCCAAAGGCCCAGCCCGCACCCCGGCGCCACTCAAATAAAAAGGCACGAGGAAATACGGTAGACCTGCGAGACGTATTGGAGGACAAAGCAAAACACGCAAGATCGTTCTACGGATCACGAGGGCGTGCCACTACATGAGACGATAACCGTCACGCCGGATACAGTAAAAGTAAATCCGGCCGGGCCGAATACAGCGGACAAGACTCATATGAGCTGCGTCGTGATATAGCCCAGTACAGAGGCGCCGCACACCCCCTATGCTTCATAGACGAAGTAATGGATCACCAAATCCCAGAGGGTTTAAAACCCGTAAATATCGAATCATACGATGGTACAACAGATCCTGCGGTATGGATCGAGGACTACCTCCTGCATATCCACATGGCCCGCGGTGACGATCTACACGCCATCAAATACCTTCCACTCAAACTCAAAGGACCAGCTCGACATTGGCTGAATAGCTTGCCAGCAGAATCCATTCGCTGTTGGGAAGATCTGGAAGCCGCATTCCTCGACAACTTCCAGGGCACTTATGTGCGACCACCAGATGCCGATGACTTGAGCCACATAATCCAGAAGCCAGAGGAATCGGCCAGGAAATTCTGGACATGGTTCCTAACCAAGAAAAATCAAATCATCGACTGTCCGGATGCAGAGGCCCTAGCAGCTTTTAAGCATAACATCCGCGACGAGTGGCTTGCCCGGCACCTGGGCCAGGAAAAGCCGAAAACTATGGCAGCCCTCACGACACTCATGACCCGCTTTTGCGCGGGAGAGGACAGTTGGCTGGCTCGCAGCAATAACATATCAAAGAACCCTGGTACTTTGGATACCAAGGATAGCAATGGCAGGTCACATCGCAACAAACACAAGCACCGTATCAACAGCGACAATACCGAGGATACGACAATCAATGCCGGATTCAGAGGCTCTAAAACCGGTTAGCGGAAAAATCCATTCAAAAGAAACACTCCGGGCTCATCCAGTTTGGACCGAATACTCGATCGCTCGTGTCAAATACACGGCACCCCCGACAAGCCAACCAATCACACCAATAGAGAATGTTGGGTGTTTAAGTAGGCTGGCAAGTTAAATGCCAAAAACAAGGATAATGGGCTACATAGCGATGGCGAGGAGGAGCCCCGGCCGCCGAACACTGGAGGACAGAAGAGGTTCCCACCACTAGTGCGGACGGTGAACATGATATATGAAACCCACATCCCCAAGAGGGAGCGGAAGCGTGCGCTAAGGGACGTATATGCGTTGGAGCCAGTCGCCCGAAAGTTCAACCCATGGTCCTCCTGTCCAATCACCTTCGATCGCAGGGACCACCCCACTAGTATCCGTCATGGCGGATTCGCCGCACTGGTCCTAGACCCAATCATAGATGGATTTCACCTCACTCGAGTCCTTATGGACGGTGGTAGCAGCGTGAACCTGCTTTATCAGGACACAGTGCGCAAAATGGGTATAGACCCCTCAAGGATCAAACCCACAAAAACGACCTTCAAAGGCGTCATACCAGGTGTGGAGGCTCATTGCACAGGCTCAGTCACACTGGAAGTCGTCTTCGGATCCCTGGATAACTTCTGAAGCAAGGAGTAAATCTTCGATATAGTCCCGTTCCGCAGTGGCTATCACGCACTGCTCGGGCGAACCGCATTTGCGAGATTCAATGCTGTACCGCATTATGCATACCTCAAGCTCAAGATGCGAGGACCTCGGGGGGTCATCACAGTCAATGGAAACACAGAGCGCTCTCTCCGAACGGAGGAGCACACTACGGCCCTCGCAGCAGAGGCACAAAGTAGTCTCTCAAGGCAATTCACCAGTTCGGCGATCAAACACCCGGACGCCGTCAGGCGCACCCGGAGTAATCTGCAACAAGACCGCCTGGCACGTTCCAAGCTCGCATAGCAATGCAGCCCCCACCCCAGTCCCAGCCAAACGACGAAATCCGTGCCACACGTACACAATTACTCATTGAAAATACCATGGACATTGGTGGGGGGCACGACTACGACACACCCCAAAACGCGGCTCAACCGCACTAGAGGCTTCCCACTTTGTTATTTTTTTCTCTCTTTCATGACTTTACTCTCTGGAAGCCCCGTCCGGCCGTACGATTGCCGGACACACGACACAACAACCAAGGAGGTAGAAAGCTATGTCTCATCATGGAACTGCCAGGTGGTCAGTGATAACGAGCGAAATACCTGCTTTAAATACCATTCCGCAGCTTGCCCTTGGAATGGACATGTCAAATAGTCCTATTCTTGCTTATCGCACTACTTGTATCATTATGCTTCAACGCACCCTTTTGAATAAACAATGCATAGCACTAGTCTATTATCGCATTCTCTATTCCTTTTTATACTTATGTTCATTTATGACATTTAGCACCCGTACACTCTGGTACGGCCAATGCGCCAGGGGCTTAAGTACCCCATAATACGGCATGAGAAGTCCGAACACTTTCGACAGTGTGGGACCCCGAACTTATAGCATTATATGCATCAGCTCCGAATCATGTCTTGGGTCAATACTTGGGTTTGCCCGACTCCCATGTTTTGGTACCTTACGTTCCGCTATATCGGCTAAGGTAGCACTGGGAGAACTACTGCGATTGTGCCCCGGTTCATCTGGGCAAGCACCTCAGCAGAGAAAGCTAAAACTGACTGTCATGATAAGGCGAGAGCTGGTCGCTGTTCGATAGGTCTCGAGTCCCTAAAGACTTATGTCGCTTAGAGCGAGGAGTCGGCTTTGTCCGGCTTAGGCATGCATAGCGCCTCGAATTCGGCCTTCCGAACACTAGGGGCTTCGCCAAAATTTAAAATTGTAGACTTCTATGGCTAAGTGAAAGTGATAAAGCACTATAGTCCGATTGCCTTGTTAGTTGAGCTGAGCACCTCCCTCGAAGGACCCAACAATGGGAAAAAGAGTGCTCGTATTTATCCCGAACACCCCAGCACTCGTGGCATGGGGGCAGAAGCCGACGACCGGCCATCTTTCAGATTTGATAAACAGCCGCACAGAAGGTAATATTTTACATTCAAACAAGCGTTGCATAGCGCATATGACAAGTTTTCATAAATACAGGATCACACGAGCAAGTTCACTCAAAAATTACATCTTTGGAACACTCATCCGCCACAAGGCGGGCACCCTTCAGGACACCCTCATAATACATTTCAGGGTGGCGATGCTCCTTGCCCTGCGGCGGCCCCTCCTTCACCAGCTTCTCGGTGTCCATCTTGGCCCAGTGCACCTTCGCACGGGAAAACGCCCGACGTGCACCTTCGATGTAGACGGACTGCATTATGACTTCCAGCCGAGGGCAGGCATCCACAAGCCGCCTCACTAGGCCGAAGTAGCTGTTGGGAAGGGAGTCGCCAGGCCACATCCGGACTATAAGGCCCCTCATGGCCTGTTCGGCCACCTTATGGACCTCGACCAATTGCTTCAGCTGGTCGCTTAAGGGCACCGGGTGTTTGGCCTCAGTATACTGAGACCAGAACACCTTCTCCGTCGAGCTCCCCTCCTCGGCTCGGTAGTACTTTGCGGCATCCGACACGCTGCGGGGCAAATCTGCGAATGCTCCTGGAGAGCTCCGGACTCAGGTAAGTAACAAGTAATTTACTTTCACATGCTTGCTTTGCATAATGAATGCCTTACCCGCCGCTATCTTCTTCATCACCTCAATTTCCTGGAGGGCCTTTTGGGCTTCCGCCTTGGCATGCTTTGTGCTCTCGAGGGCCGCGACTGTCGGTTCACGGGTTCCGGCAGACCCTTAAGGTTTGAACTCTGGGGTGCGCACGGAGATCGTGCCCTCTACTTCTCCGTCTCGTAAGGATCTAACTACTGCAAGAACAACACAAGAGACGCAGGGTTTATACTAGTTCGGGCGACCATTGTGGTGTAATACCCTACTCTATTTTGTGGTGGGTGGATTGCCTCTTGGGCTGATGATGAAGAACAATACAAGGAAGAACAGCCTCGCGAGGGTCTATTCTTGGCTAGGGGATGAACTGCTAAGGGGAGTTCGATCACCCTTCTCTCTCTCTCTACTTGCTTTAGATGTTGAATCAGATCAGACCCCTCTACCCTGGGGGTGGCTAGTCCTATTTATAGGCAGAGGCCCTGGGCCTCTTCCCAAATATTGAGCGGGAAGGGCGCCAACAATTGACCAATTTGAAGGGGAACATCTGGTACACTTATCCTGACTAAAGTTGGTCTTCGCCTGCCAAAGGCCCTGTGGTGACGCCGTCCTGGGCTCCATGGTGACCTCCTTCCCACCGTTGGACTGGTCTTGGTCTCGTTGCACGAAAATGGGTGCCTTTGCTTGACCCTCTCGCCTGCGCTTGCCCCCTTTGCACCAAAGAGGAAAGGGAGACGCTGCGCGGGCTGGCGCCCGCCTGGCACCCTTGGTCGTCATGGCTTGCGTCATGGGCACCTCGTGAGGTACCCGCCTTGATCTCTCCGCCTCCTCGCGAGCGAGCTTAAGGAGGCCGTGCTTGAGAAAGCGCCATGTCGTCCGCCTCGCGAGGCTTGGCCCCTCGCGAGGCTTGGCCCCTCGCGAGGGTCTTGAACCTTGTGTTGATGAAGATGGGCCACGCTGGGAACCCACTTGAGCCACGCCGCAGGCCGCAGGCAGGCAAGTCTGGGGACCCCCGTTCCCAGAACGCCGACAGTAGCCCCCGGGCCCAAGGCGCGCACGGACTTGGCTGTGCCGAGAGGCGAAAGGGCAAGGGCAAAGCGCCGCGGGCCCTAACAGCCTGCGGCCTTGGGCGCCGCGTGGCGGTTTGACAGGACATGGGCGTCTCCACTTCCCCATGGCGCCTTGGCAACTGCGTGACTTGACTAGTCCCTGCATGCATAGATACGGGCCATTATTACCTGCGATCGTGGTGCTCGACGGTTGGCCTCTCCCGGGAATGGGGCCCTGACCCGCCGCTGGCAAACGTTTGCCCGCGCGCGCGGCCTAGGCCAGCGGTGCACCCTGCACTTCAAGTTCGACAACGACGGCACCCTCTACGTGAGGGTGTTTGTGGAAGACGGTCGCCACGCAGGATGCTGCCCCGAGGACGACGATGGAGGAGACAACGCCCACTCTGCTGGCGGCGTCCGAGGCTCCCCAAGCTCCGCCAACTCTTCTTCAGGCGGCTCCTCAAGTGGTGGCCGTAGCCAGCCCCCTCGCCTCCGCGCTTGCTTGGGGGGTGGCTGTTCATCCGCCCGTCGCCGCGCCCCGGTGAAGCGCGAGAGGGAGTCCGCCTGAGCTCCGGAGGCATCCGGTGTCGCCCTAGCAGGCCGATGTGAGGCGGGCCGCGTCGGGCTCGCCCTTTCCTTTTCCCTTTGCTCCCTGTGTAAGATAGGACAGCTGCATGGAGCCCCGTGGGGGCGTGTTGAGAATCATTGCCGTTGTAGCCGTTACCTTAATTTTTCTGTTGCGTTTCTCAACTATTTGTCCTCGCGTAGGTAGTTTGCGGCCCCAGCCGGGGGGCGATCGACCCAGGCCCTGTGTGCATGTCGCGGTACCCGGGGGGCACGGACCAGAGGGGTGCTCCTGTAGAGAGCCCGGGCCGTGAAACCTTAAAGCGGCTTGAGCAGAAACGCTCGCGAGGGCGTTCGAGTCCCATCCCTCGCGAGGCCTTTCATGAGAGAAAATCAAAGCGAGGAGCGAAAATCGACAAACCACAAATCAACAACGGCGATAGTTTTGATAAGACTTCAAATGCAAGTAAAACACGTCAAATGCGGAAAGCAAATGAAAAAGCCGCGTCCGGCACCTAGTCTAGTCTTCGACGTCTTATCACCAGCGCGGAGCTAAGTGCTGCCACTTGGCGTGGGAGGGAGCCCAGGGCCTGAGGCCGGCGCTCCTGAGACTCCGGGGCGTGTACAACCCCACTCAGTATTACGTGAGAGTGTCACGGGGCGGCGAGCTTCACAGGCATTGGCCTTCTTCACAGGCTCCGGGCCTTTCTCCTTAGAGGTAATAAGCTTCACAGGCATTCGCCTTCTTCACAGGCTCAGGGCCTTTTCCAAAAAGAGGCGATCTTCACAGGCGTTCGCCTTCTTCACAGGCTCAGGGCCTTTTCCAAAAAGAGGCGATCTTCACAGGCGTTCGCCTTCTTCACAGGCTCAGGGCCTTTTAGGGGTAGAACCTCCGGAGGTGCTGGATGTTTCACGCGTTATGGATTAGCTCCCCCTCTTGAGTCTCCAAGCGCATGGAGCCAGGCCTGGAAACCTGAACAACCTTGAATGGGCCCTCCCACATGGGAGAGAGCTTGTGCAGCCCTTCCCTGGAGAGGACCCGCCTGAGTACGAGATCTCCTACCTCGAGGGTCCTGGGGCAGATGTTGCGGTAGTGATATCGTCGTAGCGCCTGTTGGTACCTTGCCGCTCGCAGCGCGGCTTCCCGGCGACGTTCCTCCCCCAGCACGAGGTCCATCCCCCGCACGGCGTCCTGCTGCGCCTCGTCGAACACCAGGACCCGCGCGGAGCGACGCCTGACCTCGTTAGGAAGGACTGCTTCGGCTCCATAGACCAGGAAGAACGGGGTTTCCTCGGTTGGTTTGGTCGCGGTTGTGCGAATGGACCAGAGCACGGATTGGAGCTTGTCGTACCAACCCCTGCCGCAGGCCTCCAGCTTCTTCTTGAACGTTCTGGTCTTGAGGCCTCTCAGGACCTCCGCGTTGGCTCGTTTGGCTTGCCCATTGCTTCGCGGGTGTGCCACCGAAGCGTAGCATATCTGCGTTCCAAGGTTAGCACAGTATGTTTTGAAGAGATTACTAGTGAACTGCGAACCGTTGTCTGTGATGATGCGGTTCGGCACCCCGAACCGGCTCACGATACCCCTGATGAACTTGACCGCGGAGCCTGCGGGGATGGTACGGACAGCCTCCACCTCTGCCCACTTGGTGAACTTGTCAATGGCAACGTAGAGGTAATGGTAGCCCCCTGGCGCCTGAGGGAACGGGCCCAGAATATCCAACCCCCAAACTGCGAATGGCCACAAGAGGGGTATAGTCTGCAGGCTCCCCGCTGGTTGATGGATCTGCTTGGAATGGAACTGGCAGGCCATACAAGCCTTTACCAATTCGATTGCGTCGTTGAGCGCGGTGGGCCAATAGAACCCACTACGGAATGCTTTGCCGACGAGGGTTCGTGATGATGAGTGGTGTCCGCAATCTCCGCCGTGTATGTCCCCCAGTAGTTCCCTTCCTTGCTCCCTGGAGATGCAGCGCAGAGTTACGTCGTTGGGTCGCTTCCGGTAGAGTTCTCCGTCTCTGATGCAGTATGCCGTGGCCTGCCGCGCCACACGTTCTGCTTCCTCCTCCTTGTCTGGCAGGGCCCCATGTGTCAGGTAATTCCGGAGCTCCGTGATCCAGCATTCCTCCTGAGGTTCCATCGTCAGGAGCAAGCATGCTCCTGGGGGCGGTCCGCAGGCCGGGGCTCCCGAGGCTGGCGGCCGAGGGAGCTCCTCTCGAGGCTGAGCCGTGCTTGATAGTGTTGGCTGCGCTAAAGGCTTGAAGAGCCGCTCTTTGAAGATGTCGGGCTCCTGCGGCAGCCGCCTGGATGCCTGTCCGGCTATGTCGTCAGCTTCCTGGTTGGTGCCACGGGGCACGTGCTTCAGCTCCAGCCCCCAGAACTGCTTTTCAATCCTGCGGACCTCCGCCAGGTAGGCCTCCATATGCTCGTCCTTCAGCTCGTACACCTTATTGGAGAAGTTGACTAGGAGCTGCGAGTCGCCTTTGATAGTGAGGCGCTTCACTCCTAGGGCCGCTGCGGCCTTCAACCCGGCTATCAGTCCCTCATATTCTGCTATGTTGTTGGAGACCTTTTCTCCTCGCTGGAAACAGAGTTGTACTGCATAGTAAAGCTTATCCTGAGTGGGTGATATTAGCACCGCACCAGCCCCCCCGCCGTGCCTGGAGAATGCCCCGTCGAAGTACATGACCCAGCCTTCTGGCGCCTCGCTCCCTGGGGAGAGGGAACGATCCTCGTTGCCCTTGAGTCCTGGCGCCTCTGTCCATTCCGCCACGAAATCCGCCAATGCGGCTCCTTTGATGACCCTAGTTGTGCTGAACTCGAGCTGAAACGCCTGCAACTCTATGTTCCATTCAGCGACCCTTCCGGCAGAGTTAGGGCTCCTGAGCACCCTCTCCAGGGGGTACGATGAGACGACCTTGATCGGGTGAGCTTGGAAGTAGTGACGCAGCTTGCGTGAGGCCACTAGCAGCGCGAGGAGGAGCTTCTGAGGCATCGGGTATCGTGCCCTCGCGTCCCGTAGCACCGTGCTAACGAAGTAGACCGGGTGCTCAACAAGGCTGAGAGCATCTTGGGCCGCAGTGCCCTCGGGAGGTGAGGGCACCTCACAGGACGACGTGACCTCGGGAGGTGGACCGTATGGGCGTGCGGACTCTCATGTCTCTGGTGCGTTCTTTGGCGGTTGATCCTCCTCATCTACGGTTTTGGCTTCCTCGGGCTTTCCTTGTTCCCTTTTTGCCTTGCCTCGGGCTGCCGCTGCGGTCTTGACCTAGCGCTCCTCCCTAACCGCCACCAAGGCCGCGCTGGCGGAGTAGGGGGTGGCAGCGAGGTAGAGCAGCAGGGGCTCTCGAGGACGCGGAGCCACCATGACTGGGGGACTGGTTAGGTACCTCTTGAGATCCCGAAACGCCTTATCTGCCTCTTCAGTCCATTCAAAGGGCCCCTTTTTCTTCATCAGCTGAAAGGAAGGCAGCGCTCGTTCCCCCAATTTGGAGATGAAGCGCCCTAGTGCGGTCACACACCCAGTGAGCTTCTGCATTTCGTTGAGGGTCTTCGGCGGGCTCATGTCCTCGACCGCCTTGACCTTCTCGGGGTTGGCCTCGATGCCACGGTGAGATACGAGGAATCCCAAAAGCTTGCCCGAGGGAATGCCAAACACACATTTCTCCGGGTTGAGCCGCAGGTTCACTGCTTCGAGGCTCGCGAAGGTCTCCTCCAGGTCTTGTATCAGGGTCCTGGCCTCTCGAGATTTCACCACAATGTCATCGACGTATGCTTCAACATTCTTCCCGAGCTGCGGGCCCAAGGTGATATGCATCAACCGCTGAAAAGTTGCCCCTGCGTTGCGCAGTCCAAATGGCATGCATGTATAGAAGTATACCCCGCACGGGGTCAAGAAGGCGGTCTTCTCAACGTCTTCTATCGCCATCTTGATCTGGTGATATCCGGAGAAGGCATCCAAAAAGCACAGTAGGTCGCACTCGGCGGTGGAATCGACGATCTGGTCAATGCGAGGGAGCGGGAACGGATCTTGTGGGCATGCCTTGTTGAGGTTGGTGAAGTCGACACACATGCGTTCCTTCCCCCCTTTCTTGGGCACAACGACAGGGTTGGCCAACCAATCTGGGTACCGGACCTCGTGAATGACTCCAGCGGCTTCTAACTTGCGGGTCTCTTGGACGATGAAGGCCTGGTTCTCTGCGGACTGCCGCCTGGCCTTCTGCTTCACGGGGCGCACATTTAGGCACACGTTGAGGTGGTGCTCGATGACGTCCCTGGGGATCCCTGCCAACTGATAGGGCTCCCAAGCAAACACTTTCTTGTTTGCATGCAGGAACTTGACCAGGGCCTCCTCCTGCTTAGGCCCCAGGTTGACGCCAATGGTGAAAGTGGCGCTGGAGGACCCGTCCTCGTCGACGGGTATCTGCTTGGTTTCTGCCTTGTCCTGGGTGAACAACTGCTTCTTCTTGGTAGGCGCAGCCCCCTTGGGCTCAGGGGTCCCCGCGTCGGCGGGCTGTGCCGATGCCGCCGTCTTGAAGGCGAGTTTGAGTACTCGCAGGGCGTCCCCGGTGTCTCCGTGCACGGTGAGGGTACCGTTGCTCCCGGGCATCTTCATGAGGTTGTACGCCGGGTGCGTGGCGGCTATGAACTGAGCCAGTGCCGGGTAGCCGAGGATGGCGTTGTAAGGGAGGCTGATGGGGGCGATGTCAAAGTCGACCATCTCCGTGCGGAAGTTGTCGTAGGTGCCGAGGGTTACCGGGAGCCGGATCTGTCCCAGGGAGTCGGACGACCCGCCGCCGATGCCCGAGAAGGATCGGCTGGGTTGCAGCCGCTCCCGGGGTATGCAGAGGAGGTTGAAGGCCTCGACCGAGAGCATGCTGAGGCCCGCGCCGCCATCGACGAGGGTTCTGGTGACGGCCACCTGGCAGATGGTGGGGGTGCACAACAGGGGGAGTGCGCCCGAGCCGGCCAAGTTAGCAGGGTGGTCCTTCGAGCTGAAGGTCAGACCAACCTCGCGCGCCGCCCGGTCCGGGGGAGCCCCCCGCCGCGCGGAAGCGGCGCCGATCTGGCGGGCAAATGGCTTGACGTGGCGGCTCGTGGGTGGCGCCTGCGAGCCGCCCAGGAGGGCCGCAACGACCGGGAGCGTCGACGTCGTTGTGCAACTGCCCTGTCGCATAGGCAGACGCGGGGTGGTGCTTGCTGCTCGCCTCCCGCCGGGCCGGTGGCGGTGTTGACGGCGTGCGACGGGGGACGACGAGGATGCCCACTAGCGAGGGCCGCTGGCGTGGCGCGAGCTCGATGAGCGTCATACATGGATGCGGCAGCCGGAGGAGGACGGAGCGGTGGAAGGCAGACTCCGGCGCACCCCCTACCTGGCGCGCCAAATGTCGGATCACGGGTTCCGGCAGACCCTTAAGGTTTGAACTCTGGGGTGCGCACGGAGATCGTGCCCTCCACTTCTCTGTCTCGTAAGGATCTAACTACTGCAAGAACAACACAAGAGACGCAGGGTTTATACTAGTTCGGGCCACCATTGTGGTGTAATACCCTACTCTAGTTTGTGGTGGGTGGATTGCCTCTTGGGCTGATGATGAAGAACAATACAAGGAAGAACAGCCTCGCGAGGGTCTGTTCCTTGCTAGGGGATGAACTGCTAGGGGGAGTTCGATCGCCCTTCTCTCTCTCTCTCTCTCTCTAATTGCTTTAGATGTTGAATCAGATCAGACCCCTCTACCCTGGGGGTGGCTAGTCCTATTTATAGGCAAAGGCCCTGGGCCTCTTCCCAAATATTGAGCGGGAAGGGCGCCAACAATTGGCCAATTTGAAGGGGAACATCTGGTACACTTATCCTGACTAAAGTTGGTCTTCGCCTGCCAAAGGCCCTATGGTGACGCCGTCCTGGGCTCCATGGTGACCTCCTTCCCACCGTTGGACTGGTCTTGGTCTTGTTGCACCAAAATGGGTGCCTTTGCTTGACCCTCTCGCCTGCGCTTGCCCCCTTTGCACCAAAGAGGAAAGGGAGACGCTGCGCGGGCTGGCGCCCGCCTGGCACCCTTGGTCGTCATGGCTTGCGTCATAGGCACCTCGTGAGGTACCCGCCTTGATCTCTCCGCCTCCTCGCGAGCCAGCTTAAGGAGGCCGTGCTTGAGAAAGCGCCATGTCGTCCGCCTCGCGAGGCTTGGCCCCTCGCGAGGGTCTTGAACCTTGTGTTGATGACGATGGGCCACGCTGGGCCCCCACTTGAGCCACGCCGCAGGCCGCAGGCAGGCAAGTCTGGGGACCCCCGTTCCCCGAACGCCGACAGCGGCAAGCTCAGACTCTCGCATCTTTGGGTCAAGCTTAAAAGTATCGTGCTTCTTCACGAGAGCCTGGAGCTCTCGCTGCACCTCGCCCACCCGTGCCTCTTGTTTCTCCCGCTCGGTGCGCTCCTTGGCCGCTTTGTTTTCGGCCTCGGACAGTGCTTGCTTCAGGTTCGCCACCTCGGTAGTGGCCCCTGGCACATCCATGATGATCCTATCATTTTGCAACCATATCCTTTATATATATATATATATATATATATATATATATATATATATATAGACAAGGTATTACTTACCTTTGTTCTCCTTGAGCTGCCTCTTGGCAAGGTCGAGCTCTTCCTCGGACCGCTCGAGCTTCTGCTTCAGTACGGCGACCTCCGCAGTCAGTGCGGCAGAGGTCAACACCGAAGACTGCATACGCATATAGACATACTTATATTAGACTCCTGCAAATGTTATTTTGATCCTCTATTCGGCTTTTCTTTGTGAACACCAAACAGAACATCAGGGGCTACTGTCTATGCGGTAATATTTTCCTATATTTTAAATACTTAGCTCAAAGCCTGTTAGAAGGCTGGCACATGCTTCAGTCAGTCCGCTCTTGGCGGACTGAACCTTCTTGATCACCGCACTCATAATGGTGCGGTGCTCCTCGTCGATGGAAGCACCGTTAAGCACTTCCAGCAAATTGTCCGGTGCCTCCGGATGGACGGAGGTCACCGGCACGGGCGGCTTGCTCCTCTTGGCAGGAGGCCGCCTGCCGGAGTCGGGAACCACTGGAGGTTCCGGTGCGGTGTTCGGCCTAGGGACGAACTTGGATCCCTTGGGAGACTCGCTCCCTTTGCGCCTGGAGTCCGGAAGATCGCCTTGAGGCGCCTCAAGGACTACCTCCCCTCGGCTTGGTGCCCTTTGAGACAACACCTCGGCGTTGTCCGTAGGACGAGGGGTGGAGGCGGTCGGAAGTGATCCGCTACTCATAGCTGACGGATCCAAAGAACCGCTCGACGAGGATACGTTGATACGGGCCCGGGACGGACTGCATAACCATGTTCGGCGTTAGGAGAAGCTGTGCAAGTAAACTGTGCCACGAGTTACTCTGGTATCCGAATACTTACGATTTCGCCAGGGGCTTGGCCCTGGGTAACCACTCGTCTTCGCTGTCGGCGGCAGTGGCGGAGCAGTCCGGAAGGAGAGTCCTTCCCTTCTTGGACCCTCCGGCCTCCCCGGTTGGGGCGGCCTTCCTTTTCTTTTCTTCCCCGGCTGGAGGTGAAGAACCTTTATCTGCCTCCTCCTCGTTTTCACGGGAGGAGTGCGTCTTGGAGTTATCGGACGATGAGTCCGATACCACCTGGCGCCGGGAACTCTTTCGGGTTCCCGTGGCCTTCTTCTTGATCTTTTTCTCCGGCACCTCATAAGGAGCCAGAGTCAACATCTCCATTAGGAGAGCGTCTGCAGGGTCTTCGGGCAGAGGGGCCGGGCAGTCGATCTGCTCCGATGTCTCCACCCAGTCCTGTCAAAGGCATGGGAGCTCAGATCCCGCATATGATTATACCGGGGAAAATGAATACCCTATAAGAAATACAAGAGCTTACCGCGTCGGCTTGGCGCTGCGCGCTGAATCCGCGATCCTCTGTAAGTGGAGGGGGGACCTCGGTACTCTTAAACAACACCTTCCAGACGTCCTCGTGCGTCGTGCCGAAGAGCTCACTCAGAGTCTGGTGCTGGCCGGGTCGAACTCCCATAAATTGAACACCCCCGTTGTTGACACGGGAGGATCCGGCGGATGAGCATTTTGCCCGCCATGGCGCCTCCGCACTCCGCCTGCTGGCCGCCCACCACCTTCGGTTTGACGTTGAAGGTTTTCAGCCATAGGCCGAAGTGGGGCTTGATGCGGAGGAAGGCATCAGACACGACGATAAACGCCGAGATGTTGAGGATGAAGTTCGGGGCTAGATCGTGAAAATCTAGGCCGTAGTAGAACATGAGCCTCCGGACGAATGGGTGGAGGGGAAATCCCAGTCCGTGGAGGAAGTGGGTAAGGAATACTACCCTCTCATGGGGCCTGGGGGTGGGGATGAGCTGCCCCTCATCTGGGAGCCGGTGTGCAATATCCTCGGATAGGTATCTGGCTCCCCTCAGCTTTTTGACGTCTGCCTCCGTGACGAAGGAGAACATCCACTTGCCTCCCGCTCCAGACATTTTTGGAGGAGGTTGAGGAGAAGAATGTGGACTTGGGCGCTGGAGCTCGAGTGTGCGAGAATGGATGAGCAAGGAGGAAGAAGGTGTGGGTAGGAAAAGGTGAACCCTTATCCCTTTATAAGGGCGGACGAAACTGTGTGCCCCCACCAACCTGGTAAAACTCGCTTATCCCCCAAGCGCCGTAATTGATGGCGCGGTTGGGTTACCCATGTCCGTATTGATGGGAATCCCGCAATAAGGGGACACGATCTCTGCTTTGACAAGACGTGCCAAGGAAACCGCCTCGCGAAACATGCTGAGGTTGGTTGTAAAAAACGATTCGAATGGTGACCTGGCTGTGGTGTGATGACACACTGTGAAATACGTCAGCATATTAGATTTGTGGAAATATTATTCTCTCTACGGTTGTATGTGGAACTCGGTTTGTAGAGCCGGACACGATCCTCGTGTTCAAGGTCTTTTATGAAGTATTCGGAGGAGGAACCCGCATTGCAATGCCAAAGACAAATCTGCGCGCCGGACTCATCGTCATTGAAGCCTGGTTCAGGGGCTACTGAGGGAGTCCTGGATTAGGGGGTATCCGGACAGCCGGACTATATCCTTTGGCCGGACTGTTGGACTATGAAGATACAAGATTGAAGACTTCGTCCCGTGTCCGGATGGGACTCTCCTTGGCGTGGAAGGCAAGCTTGGCAATACCGATATGTAGATCTCCTTCCTTATAACTGACTCTGGGTAACCCTAGCCCCCTCTGGTGTCTATATAAACCGGAGGGTTTAGTCCGTAGGACCAAGAACAACAATCATACCATAGGCTAGCTTCTAGGGTTTAGCCTCTTCGATCTCGTGGTAGATCAACTCTTGTAATACCCATATCATCAATATCAATCAAGCAGGAGTAGGGTTTTACCTCCATCGAGAGGGCCCGAAACTGGGTAAAAACATCGTGTCCCCTGTCTCTAGCGATCAAGGAAGGGAGATGCTGATTGACATACACGGCGGGGACTGCTGGCATCACTCGTCGTCGTGGACCCTTGTCAGCAAGGTGTTCCGCAGTGGATTCTATTGGCCTACAACACACAACATCGCGGCCGAGCTAGTGAAGTCTTGCGAAGCTTGCCAATTCCACGCCAAGCAAATCCATCAGCCTGCTCAGGGCCTCCAAACCATCCCTCCCACGTGGCCGTCCGCAGTCTGGGGGCTAGACATCTTAAGCCCGTTCCCTCGGGCGCCAGGGGGCTATCGCTATCTCTACGTCGCCATCGATAAGTTCACCAAGTGGGCGGAAGTGGAAGCCGTTCGCACCATCCCGGCCGGCTCTACCGTCAAGTTCATCAAGAGCCTCGTGAGCCGCTTCGGGGTCCCCAACCGCATCATCACAGATAATGACTCGCAGTTCACTAGTAACCTCTTCAAAACCTACTGTGCTAACCTTGGAACGCAGATCTGCTAAGCTTCGGTGGCCCACCCGAGGAGAAATGGTCAGGCTGAGCGCGCCAACGCAGAGGTCCTGAGGGTCCTCAAGACCAGGACCTTCAAGAAGAAGCTGGAGCCGAAGCCAACAGGCGAGACTCCATTCTTCCTCGTCTAGGGAGCCGAAGCAGTCCTCCCTCACGAGGTCAAGCATCGCTCCACGCGGGTCCTGGCGTTCGACGAAACACAGCAGGACGCCACGCGGGGGATGGATCTCGTGCTGGGGGAGGAACGTCGTCGCGAAGCTGCATTAAGGGCAGCAAGGTACTAGCAAGCGTTACGGCGTTACCACTGTCGCAACATTCGCTCCAGGACGCTCGAGACGGGTGACCTGGTCCTAAGGCGGGTCTTCTCCAGGGAGGGGTTGCACAAGCTTTCACCCATGTGGGAGGGCCCGTTCAGGGTCGTCCACATCTCCAGGCCTGGCGTCGTGCGCCTGGAGACGCAAGAAGGGACACCTATCCAAAATTCCTTGAACATCTAGCACCTCCGGAAGTTCTACCCATGAAGAAAGGCCCAGAGCCTATGAAGCAAGGCCTGGAGCCTGTGAAGAAAGGCCCAAAGCCTGTGAAGAAGGCCCGGTGCCTGTGAAGAATCGCCGCCCATGACACTCTCACGTAATAATGAGTTGGGGCTGTACACGCCCCGGAGTCTCAGGAGCGCCGGCCTCAGGACCTGGGGCTCCCGCCCACGCCTAGTGGAAGCACTTAGCTCCGCGCTGGTGAGAAGACTTGAAGACAAGATTAGGTGCCGGACGCGGCTTTTCAATTGCTTTCCGTAGTTGGCTCGCTTTTCCTCAATCGAAGCTGCTCTTGGTGTTCATCGCTGATTTGATTCCCTAACCTTTTACCGCATTTCCGGCTCTGGTTTACTCGTGTTCTCTCTCTCTCGCATACCTCGCGAGGGGCTGGGAAGGTGTCCTCGCGAGCATTTCCTCTCCTCTCTGCCTTCTCGCGAACCACCCTTGTTCGAGCCTGAAGTTGGCGCATCTCTCCTAAATCCGTGCCCCTTGGGTACCGTGATACAAAGCTCCAAGTCAAGGCTTGGGTGGATGGCAAATCTTTTAGCGCACCCTCTAACGAATTTTTTGCAGTTTCTGAGCGAACACAGACACCTCATGAGGGAAAGGGCATCCCAAATGCACCAAGTTAAGTTATCCTTGCGCAAAATAACAACATGGCATGGGAGTAACACGCACAGTGCAATAACCAAAAAGAACCACAGTCCGATACACGCCCCTCTTGGCCATACTGGTTTCGTTTTTTGATGCAGGAAAAAAAGAGCTAAACAAAGCGGCGTTGCAGCAACCCACGGAGGCAGGCCCTTAGCGGTGCCCTGAGCCTAGCCAGACCCCTCCTCGCGCTTCACGCAGGCGCGGCGACGAGATGACCCGCTGCCCCTTCGAAGCGGATGCGGCGGCACGACAGTTGGTCGTAGCTACCGCTGCTGGAGCTGTCGCCGGAGGAAGAGCCACCGTAGCTAGAAGAGATGCAGTCGCCGCCGAGGGCAGGCTCACTGTCACATCCCTAGCTTCTGGTAATGCTCTAGGCTAGCTTCATGTGTGCATCATGTGTATATTCCGAAAGTTGAAATGAGGAAATTGAAAGCCTCGAAAATCATTTTAATAAAAGGGCAAGAAACCCTAAAATTGCAATCAGTAAATCCAAAATGCCCTAGAAATAGCTCTAACAATTTTGGCAAGAGTGATAAATCAAACCAAAATTTTGGAACATTTCTAAGGAATTATTTGGGCTCTGATTTTAAATCAATATTCTATTTGAATTTGGATTTATATTCATAATATATAATGAATATATTTTCAAATGCCCTGAGATATTTTATGTACATGAGGAGTAGACCTTAAGTGACATAAAATTATCCAGGGGAGTTTTGGCACTGTTTTCAAATTTGTTTGAATTTGAATTCAGTGGCAATTAAATAAAACAAAACAGAAGAAAATTAAAAAAGAGCAGAAGACCTACCAGGGAGACTACCTGTCTTACCTGGAGCTGGCCCAGTTGGCCCAGCCCACCAACCCACCTAGCCAGTCATCCCTAACCTCTGCCAGTAGGCAGAGGCGGGACAGCGCACGGGCGCGTGATGCGCCACGCCTCCTCCCTGCCCGCCTGCCTCACCGAGGCGCCTCGAAGCCCTCCTCGGCGCCGCTCGGGACCCCCTGCACTCCCCTCCTCTCTCCCTGGACCTCTCTCCCTCCTCTGCTCTCTCCATACGACGCCACCGAACACGCCCATCGTCGCCGTTCGCCGTTGCCGTGACCACCGCCGTCCCGACGATGCCCCGAGCTGCTCCCGAGCTCCTGCACCTCGTCGCCAGCCCCCTCACCGAGCCACACGACTGGAAGACCCCCGAAGCTCCGCCCCCGACATATTGTTCTTCCTCGGGCCGTCGAGATCGCCGGCGACCTCCTGCCGTCTCCAGACCCTCCCCAAGCTCCCCGAGGCCACCGTCGCAACCGCCGTGAGCCACTAACTCTTCTCCCTTCCTCTGTTTTCCCTCTCGCACGCCGTAGCCGCCGCGCCACTTGCGCCCGATCGCCGGCCGCCGCCCCGAGCTCGTTTCCGACGAGCTCCGGCCTCCCTAGCCGCTGCTGCTTTCTGTGCTGGATGCGGGAGAGCTCCAGCTCCCCGCGGGTGCCCTCCGCCGCTCGTTTGGGCGCTGGGAGAGCGAAACCGAGCCCTCCGCCGCGCCTGTGGCCACCGGCGACGAGCCGCCGGCTGGTTAGGCCCTGTTGACCAGGGGTTTGACTTTCCCCCTGACTCACTGACACGCGGGCCCGGCCCTACTAATTAATCTAGTATTAGCGCTAATTAAACCAGGATAGTTTAGTTAGTAACTGACACACGGGGCCCACTGGTCAGTTTGACCTGGACCGCCCCGTTGACCCGCTGACGTCACAGTGACGCAGTGCTGATGGAGTTAATTATTTTCTGGATTTATTCTTATTCAGGAAATTTCAGAAAATAATGCTAACTTCCAAAATTCATAGTAATTCAACTGTAACTCCAAATCAAACAAATTATATATGAGAAATTATCAGAAAAATTCAATCTATCCATCTATACTAGTTTCATGCATGTGCATGTTAGAACACTTTAACCTTGCTGTTTAGATAAAACATGATAATGCACTTATATGAGTTCATAATTTAGGCTTGTATTTGAATCCTTGATTCAAATAAGCTCAAAACCTTCTGGTTGTAGTTGCATTAGCCAAAACACACTCATTTTGCCATGTCATATCCATACATCATATTGTTGCATTGCATTGATTGTGTCCTTCTCTGTTTGCAAGTAATCGTCCCCTCTCAGTCGACGATGTTTCCGACGATGTGATCGATGACACTGATCAAGAGCTATATTATCTTCGGAAGTGCCAGGCAAGCAAAACCCCCTTGTTCATTCTGATACAATCCCACTCTCTCGCTCTTGCTCTCTTTTACTGCATTTGGACAACAACGATTCAACTGTTACATGCTGCGGTAGTTGAACCCCTTTCCTCTGCATGACCTGTCATTGCCACAGTAAATAGATGAAACCCACTAGCATGAGTAGGAGTTGTTTGAGCCCTGATGTGCCTACTCATTCATGCTTGTTGTCATGCCTCCTACTGCTTACAGTTGAGTCGGGTCTGATTCATCGGGAATGAATTGGAATGTGGTGAACATGTCCTACTGTTGAGAGCTAAGTGTGTGAACACGATTTGGTAAAGGCAGCGGTGAGAGGCCATGTAGGAGTACATGGTGGGTTGTCTCATTGCAGCCGTCCTCAGGAACTGAGCTCTGTGTTTGTGATCCATGAACAGTTACTACCACACATTGGGCTCCGGGCGCTCTAAGCCCTCTCGACTTATTAATCAACATGATCTCTGTCCAAGAGTTGCAACTAGTTTCTTGTGTTTGTAGGTAGTGTTAGTAGTCTACCAAGTGGTACCCGGTACAGGTGGGCTTGGGACAGACTAGGCACCGTGGCACGGTGTACCAAGCGTAGATCCACCCGTCGAGGTGGGCTTGGGAACCCTGCACACATCGTTTGGGGCCGTGAGCGACCCCCCGGCCGGATCTCCTTGCGGATGGAACCCGAATAGGCGATAAACCTGGACTAGAGACTTGTGTGGTTAGTCAGGTCGTGGCCGACTCCCTCGCCCGGCTTCCGCTTGAAGGTTGCCGAGGTACACGACGCGTACAGGGCGATAAGTGGCGAGAGCATGTGTGAAGAAGTACACCCCTACAGGGTTATCATTATCTATTCGAATAGCCGGATTCCTCGGATATGGAAACTTGGACCCCTTGCATAGTTCATAGACAAGTCAAAGTAGATACTCTAAAATGCGCAAGATAAGCGTGAGTGCTATGGATGGCGTTCTCGTAGGAAGACGGGAGTGGATCCATAGTGGTGTATTGACATGGTGAATATGTGGACTCGTGTGCGCCACCTCAAAAGAGTTACTTGCAGTCGTAGTTCAGGTTAGCCACTGAGTCAAAGCTGGCTTGCTACAGTTAAACTCCACCACCCCTTTATTGATACCGATGCATATGTAGATAGTTCTGATGTAAGTCTTGTTGGGTACATTTGTACTCACGTTTGCCTATTTTATGTTTTTGCAGAGAGACTTCAGTCTCGCTAGTAGTACCGCTTGGACTTCGACGTTTAGCTTGATACCTCAGCTACGATCTTGTGCCCTCGGCAGGATCTGGTAGATAGTCAGGCTTCTCAGCCTTTTTCATTTGTAGATGTCTGTACTCAGACATGTTTAGCTTCCGCATGTGCTTTGACTTGTATGCTCTGAATGTTGGGTCATGAGACCCATGTTTGTAATATCTCGCTCCTCGGAGCCTAATGAATAAATACTTGAGTCGTAGAGTCTTGTTGTGATGCCATGTTGTATTTACACATATCGAGCATATTGTGTGTATGATTGAAATGCTTGGTATGTGTGGGATCCGATAATCTAGTTGTTTATCCTTGGCAGCCTCTCTTATGGGGAAATGTAGTCTAGTGCTTCCTTGAACCATAGTAGTCCGCTACAGCCTGGTTCACCGGAGTCCTGCTAGCCCAGCACTACTGCTCAGGACACTTGACTGGCCGGCATGTGTTTCACTTCGTTTCTGTGTATGTCCCTTCAGGGAAATGTCATGCGGTGACATTCGGATTCTTGCCTAGCCTGCTATAGCCCGGGTTACCAGAGTCCTGTTAGCCCAGTGCTACAGCCCGGATTCATACGCTGTTGACCAACATGCTCGAAGTTGATTCATGTATGCCTGTCCCCATGGGTTAGTGCCGCTTTGGGTCCACGACTAGCCATGTTGGCCTGGGTTCTTTGTCATATGGATGCTAGCGACACTATCATATACGTGAGCCAAAAGACGCAAACGGTCCCGGGCCAGGTAAGGTGGCACTCGTGGGAATACCGTGCGTGAGGCCGCAGAGTGATATGATGTGTTACATGCTAGATCGGTGTGACTTAGGATCGGTGTCCTGACAGCTTTGGTATCAAAGCCTGATTGCCTGTAGGATTACCAAGCCAAACTGGTCGAAGTCGGGTCTAGAAATGCTTTAGTTATATAAGGGAATTGATTGTGGAAGGGAACGTAAGGCACTTTTTACTCCTTATACCCTATGTCCTTCTGATCTGAGTCATCCTCTTCTCTTCTATGTGGATTAAGAACTAGGCTTCTCTTCTATCTATTAGGATGACGAGTTACTATGTTAGAGACTTATATGGTTGTTGGTTTCAGGCCTCAGTTCAGTTTCTACTAATTTTAGTATGTTGTCAGCTGAACCAGAACCTTGATATGATGTTTTTAAGTGACTATGCAAATCCTTGTGAATGTCTCAAATCTTTTTCTGAGCATTTACAGCCGTTATGCTGTCCGGGTCATCCCAGGTCTCTACATAGTCTGATGCATTTGCAAATCCTTTCTTTCCGTTCCCGATGTCCTTTTGGGCCAGATTAAGCACACTACACGGTCTGTGAGGTACTCCATTGCCTCGGAGTATATGTTGGAGCTACTATTACGACCCTAGGTGTCTTATGAACCATCTAGCAATCTAGCCATGTTTGGTGTTCCGGTGTTATGATTCTGGCCACCATTCTCGTAAGCATCCCGTGATGCTATTTAGTAGTAGGTATTCTACTCCTGGGTTCTTGACCCAAGATTCACTCTACTTACCTCGTGTTGATAGTGTTGCTCGGACCTTTAGGATATTAGTAACCTTTGCGATAGTCCTCGAGGTCTGTGGTATTTCCTTCTTCCAAATACCATGAACTTCTTATGGCAGAAGTTCTTCTAAACCAAAAGATCACTATCAGAGTGCTCTTAATGGGTTCTCCATTCTATATTGTGACTCTGCCAGTTCTACCTTTCTCCATGGGTTATCCGGAAGAAATATGTTGAGCTTTGTTCGACATACTAATCTATGCATCCAACTCAGAAAGTGATATGTTCCTTGAGTTGTCCCCCTTCAGTTATACTCCGACCTTCATCTATCAATTGGTAGTCAAGAGTATGTGTGCGATCGTGTTCATCGATGCCTATTATTCTTGTGGTCCGTCAAGCCGTTCTAGTTCGGAATGACTAGGAGAAACAAACTCCAGTACCTCATCCATATCTAGGGTTGGGTCAAAGCAATTGTATTCCGCGGATGAAAATGCCAAACCCGCTTTTCCTCTGCTGTACCTTGGAGTGTTACCATCTTTATGTCAAGAGTGTCATGAGAATTGCCCCACCTCTTATGAATTCTTGACGCAGTAATACTTCTTGCCATCATTGTTCATCCCTCGGTTCCCGTGTTATTGTAACCGGAATGCCGACAAGCGAACCGTGATGTGCGAAATCAATACTCCTAGCAACTCCATTGCTTGGTAGTTAATGGACCATACTCTCATTCTTAGTGTGTTGGTTATTGAATTATCATTCTAAGACTGATCGTGCTACCTAGTCCATATTTCTGGTGCACACTTCGATCAATGAGTTAAGATTGTGCCAATCCCTCACTCTTTTGATCATATCATCTTGCCCTGAAAAGCAAGGTTGTTCTCGAGCTTAGTAACATACCGGTGGTTCGTGATTTTCCGAATATCTTCTCGAAAGTGTTACCAGGTTGTCACCTGACTGCTATGTTGAGTTCGCGATCAAGTTGGTTTCCTATAAACCACCCCTTCTCCAAGAATCTGTGTTGGATACCCCTAAGCTAGTTGGTTGAGCTAAACAACAACTTGGAGAGTTGGAAGATAAAAGCTTTGTCTGGCTTAGTTCACTCCAAAGGGATATCCTTGTGTGTGTGTGTGTGTGTTGAAGAAAGATGATATCTTCCTCGATTGATCCTCGTGGTCAGTTTTTGAACCTATTGTCTTATCAAAACCTTGATTCGAGTATGGGCTATCGTCAAATCAAATCAGAACCAACGATGTTCGTAATGTTGTCTTACTCGTGGTTGATCCTCGAGCATACACCATTACATCTTCTGGTCTGACCAATGCTATCACCGTGTTCACATGATGGTGGAAGTCCAGTGATATGGAAATTCCGATGAGGTGTTGTTGAGCCCATCAGCAGCATTTTGTCTCCCCCATGATTCATGTTGAACATCAACCTAGTGTTGAAAACTTTGTAAGCATTGCCTTCATGTTCCGCTCATGAGGTATATGTTTTGGTGAAAGAAGCGACTTTCTCCAAGTTCACGTGCATTAGGGGTAAGTTGCCACCATGAATTTGAGAAAGGTTTGTTTTGTTTCCTCTGGAATCATCCCAAATCAGTCATGCATACGTGCGAAGTATTCTATGGTTTGGTAGATTAATTACCTCCACTCCATATGTATTCCCTAGCACACCAAGCCACTGATTGATTTGTTCAGGGAGAAGAAGTTTCTTCATAAGAGCTAATCATATGACTTATGCAAGGACTTCGATATCCTTGATGATGGTTCCCAACTAGGACTCGGTAGTGTTTCATTGTAAGACTACTATGTGGTCATGCTTGTCTGGGACAGCATGTTCACATGTGTTCAGCAGAACCAGTTCATGTTTTGGAGCATGCTACCGTAGTTCATTTCCCGAGAATCTGGCAACGTCATCTCGTCGGTTTGTGTTGCAAACTTTCTTTTCCAGACATGTTGTCTGGAATATCCTGACACCAACCAGATCTGAATCTCAGGCAGATATGATGGTTGGAACGTGTCCCAAGAATTATAATATTGGTCTCTAGGTAACCCGGTAACGTGGATGTCGTGGCCAACCCACCTAGCCGGAAGGCCTATTATTGCAATATCTTGGTTGAAGAAGTTGGTCACCTGCCCATAAGGATCTCGCAGGATCTGCCTCCGTAGTTATTCCTTATGGATTCTTGAGCTTTCGAAGTCCGACCTTTTACGTGATGTTCTAGTCATCAAACCATATCTATAGATGGGTTGCGCTAGCACATCAAGGAGAACCTTAGAAGCGGAGTGCTAAATGTCTCTCGGTCGATCATCCAGATTTCGCTCCCTTGGCCTCGCTAAGGTCAAATCTGAGAAAGGGGTGTCTTTCTATGCATCTGCATTGTCCAACACTGTTCGTCAAGGTAGTAAGATGTGTTGCCAGGATCCTTGCCACGTATGTTGGTAAGACCTTGATGACTATGGAAATGCTCAAGTTCTTGAGAGCACGTGTAAGCAATCATCCATTGCGTTTGCGTTGCCTTCAACAAGGTAGTCCACATCATCCATCCTAGTCCGAGTATGCCATATCTTCGAGCTCTTTCAAACGATCAATTATAAATTGCCTTAAGCTGGTATGAAGATTTTCAATGATCTATAGATCAAAAGTAATTCTTTTTGCCACTCAAGGGAATAGTTCCTCGAGTCACCTTTCCCAAGGTGCCCCGTTACGGGATCATGGCAATTATTTCCTCGCCACCTTGACACCATCCACCATATTTATAGGCGTGGAATTGTTGCCCACCAAATCAAACCTTTGTCATGTGTTTCACTCCATCCCTCTGGACGAATGCTTTGTGTCTCAGCTCGAGAGATGTTTCAATGTCTCACTCGATGAGTGATCCTCAGTTGTTCGATCTTCGAGAAGATCGATCCTTCTAGAGTTTTCCCTTTCCTCTCATTGTCATGTTAGTTGGAGTTCTCAGAGCAAGACATCGAGACAAAGATGGTGATCGAATAAATGTTCATTTGAAGAGCAACCTGGATCGTGAAGATTGCGTTAGTTGCGTTCCCCCATCATCTTACCCTACGCTTGAATCTCGGGACGAGATTCTTGTTTAGTAGGGATGAGCTGTCACATCCCTAGCTTCTGGTAATGCTCTAGGCTAGCTTCATGTGTGCATCATGTCTATATTCTGAAAGTTGAAATGAGGAAATTGAAAGCCTCGGAAATCATTTTAATAAAAGGGAAAGAAACCCTAAAATTGCAATCAGTAAATCCAAAATGCCCTAGAAATAGCTCTGACAATTTTGGCAAGAGTTATAAATCAAACAAAAAATTTGGAACATTTCTAAGGAATTATTTGGGCTCTGATTTTAAATCAATATTCTATTTGAATTTGGAGTTATATTCATAATATATAATGAATATATTTTCAGATGCCCTGAGATATTTTATGTACATGAGGAGTAGATCTTAAGTGACATAAAATTATCCACGGAGTTTTGGCACTGTTTTCAAATTTGTTTGAATTTGAATTCAGTGGCAATTAAATAAAACAAAACAGAAGAAAATTAAAAAAGAGCAGAAGACCTACCAGGGAGACTACCTGTCTTACCTGGAGCTGGCCTAGTTGGCCCAGCCCACCAACCCACCTTGCCAGTCATCCCTAACCTCTGCCAGTAGGTAGATGCGGGACAGCGCACGCGCGCGTGGCGCGCCACGCCTCCTCCCTACCCGCCTGCCTCACCGAGGCGCCTCGAAGCCCTCCTCGGCGCCGCTCGGGACCCCCTGCACCCCTCTCCTCTCTCCCTGGACCTCTCTCCCTCCTTTGCTCTCTCCATACGACGCCACCGAACACGCCCATTGCCGCCGTTCGCCGTTGCCGTGACCACCGCCGTCCCGACGATGCCCCGAGCTGCTCCCGAGCTCCTGCACCTCGTTGCCAGCCCCCTCACCGAACCACGCGACTGGAAGACTCCCGAAGCTCCGCCCCCGACATCTTATTCTTCCTCGGGTCGCCGAGATCGCCGGTGACCTCCTGCCGTCTCCAGACCCTCCCCGAGCTCCCCAAGGGCACCGTCGCAACCGCCGTGAGCCACTGACTCTTCTCCCTTCCTCCGTTTTCCCTCTCGCATGACGTAGCCGCCGTGCCACTTGCGTACGATCGCCGGCCGCCACCCCGAGCTCGTTTCCGAGGAGCTCCGGCCTCCCTAGCCGCTGCTGCTTGCTGTGCTGGATGCGGGAGAGCTCCAGCTCCCCGCGGGCGCCCTCCGCCGCTCGTTAGGGCGCCGGGAGAGCAAAACCGAGCCCTCCGCCGCGCCTGTGGCCACCGGCGACGAGCCGCCGGCTGGTTAGGCCCTGTTGACCAGGGGTTTGACTTTCCCCCTGACTCACTGACACGCGGGCCCGACCCTACTAATTAATCTAGTATTAGCGCTAATTAAACCAGGATAGTTTAGTTAGTAACTGACACACGGGGCCCACTGGTCTGTTTGACCTGGACCGCCCCGTTGACCCGCTGACGTCATAGTAACGCAGTGCTGGTGCAGTTAATTATTTTCTGGATTTATTCTTATTCAGGAAATTTCAGAAAATAATGCTAACTTCAAAAATTCATAGTAATTCAACCGTAACTCCAAATCAAACAAATTATATATGAAAAATTATCAGAAAAATTCAATCTATCCATCTGTACTGGTTTCATGCATGTTAGAACACTTTAACCTTGCTGTTTAGATAAAACATCATAATGCACTTATATGAGTTCATAATTTAGGCTTGTATTTGAATCCTTGATTCAAATAAGCTCAAAAGCTTCTGGTTGTAGTTGCATTAGCCAAAACACACTCATTTTGCCATGTCATATCCATGCATCATATTGTTGCATTGCATTGATTGTGTCCTTCTCTGTTTGCCGGTAACCGTCCCCTCTCAATCGACGATGTTTCCGACGATGTGATCGATGACACCGATGAAGAGGTATATTATCTTCAGAAGTGCCAGGCAAACAAAACCCCCTTGTTCATTCTGATACGATCCCACACTCTCTCTCCTGCTCTCTTTTACTGCATTAGGACAACAACGATTCAACTGTTACATGCTGCGGTAGTTGAACCCCTTTCCTCTGCATGACCTGTCATTGCCACAGTAAATAGATGAAACCCACTAGCATGAGTAGGAGTTGTTTGAGCCCTGATGTGCCTACTCATTCATGCTTGTTGTCATGCCTGCTAATGCTTAGAGTTGAGTCGGGTCTGATTCATCGGGAATGAATTGGAATGTGGTGAACATGTCCTACTGTTGAGAGCTAAGTGTGTGAACACGATTTGGTAAAGGTAGCGGTGAGAGGCCATGTAGGAGTACATGGTGGGTTGTCTCATTGCAGCCGTCCTCGGGAACTGAGTTCTGTGTTTGTGATCCATGAATAGTTACTACCACACATTGGGCTCCGGGCGCTCCAAGCCCTCTCGACTTATTAATCAACATGATCTCTGTCCAGCACTTGCAACTAGTTTCTGGTGTTTGTAGGTAGTGTTAGTAGTCTACCAAGTGGTACCCGGTACAGGTGGGCTTGGGACAGACTAGGCACCGTGGCATGGTGTACCAAGCGTAGATCCACCCGTCGAGGTGGGCTTGGGAACCCTGCACACATCGTTTGGGGCCGTGAGCGACACCCCGGCCGGATCTCCTTGCGGATGGAACCCGAATAGGCGATAAACCTGTACTAGAGACTTGTGTGGTTAGTCAGGTCGTGGCCGACTCCCTCGCCCGGCTTCCGCTTGAAGGTTGTCGAGGTACATGACGTGTATAGGGCGATAAGTGGTGAGAGCATGTGTGAAGAAGTACACCCCTGCAGGGTTATCATTATCTATTCGAATAGCCGGATTCCTCAGATATGGAAACTTGGACCCCTTGCATAGTTCATAGACAAGTCAAAGTAGATACTCTAAAATGCGCAAGATAAGCGTGAGTGCTATGGATGGCGTTCTCGTAGGAAGACGGGAGCGGATCCATAGTGGTGTATTGATATGGTGAATATGTGGACTCATGTGCGCCACCTGAAAAGAGTTACTTGCAGTCGTAGTTCAGGTTAGCCACTGAGTCAAAGCTGGCTTGCTGTAGTTAAACTCCACCACCCCTTTATTGATACCGATGCATATGTAGATAGTTCTGATGTAAGTCTTGCTGGGTACACTTGTACTCACGTTTGCCTATTTTATGTTTTTGCAGAGAGACTTCAGTCTCGCTAGTAGTACCGCTTGGACTTTGACGTTTAGCTTGATACCTCAGCTGCGATCTTGTGCCCTCGGCAGGATCTGGTAGATAGTCAGGCTTCTCAGCCTTTTTCATTTGTAGATGTATGTACTCAGACATGTTTAGCTTCCGCATGTGCTTTGACTTGTATGCTCTGAATGTTGGGTCATGAGACCCATGTTTGTAATATCTCGCTCCTCGGAGCCTAATGAATAAATACTTGAGTCGTAGAGTCTTGTTGTGATGCCATGTTGTATTTACACATATCGAGCATATTGTGTGTATGATTGAAATGCTTGGTATGTGTGGGATCCGACAATCTAGTTGTTTATCCTTGGCAGCCTCTCTTATGGGGAAATGTAGTCTAGTGCTTCCTTGAGCCATAGTAGTCCGCTACAGCCCGGTTCACCGGAGTCCTGCTAGCCCAGCACTACTGCTCAGGACACTTGACTGGCCGGCATGTGTTTCACTTCGTTCCTATGTCTGTCCCTTCGGGGAAATGTCACGCAGTGACATCCGGAGTCCTGCCTAGCCTGCTACAGCCCGGGTTACCGGAGTCCTATTAGCCCAGTGCTATAGCCCGGATTCATACGCTGTTGACCGACATGCTCGAAGTTGATTCATGTATGCCTGTCCCCATGGGTTAGTGCCGCTTTGGGTCCACGACTAGCCATGTTGGCCCGGGTTCTTTGTCATATGGATGTTAGCGACACTATCATATACGTGAGTCAAAAGACGCAAACGGTCCCGGGCCAGGTAAGGTGGCACTCGTGGGAATACCGTGGGTGAGGCCGCAAAGTGATATGATGTGTTACATGCTAGATCTGTGTGACTTAGGATCGGGGTCCTGACACTCACCCTCATCCTCGTCGCGACCGTCACCAAGGCCGAGCACCTCTTCACCGTCGTTAGTCTCGGGGCAGCACCCGGCGCGGTGACCATCTTCCCCAAACACCCTCACATAGAGGGCCGGCCCACCATCATACTTGAAGTGGAGCATGCACTACCTGCCTAGGCCGCGCGCGGGGGCGAACGTCTGCCAGCCGCGGGCCAGGGCTATGTTGCCCGCGGTGGAAGTTTTGACCGCGACCCAAGAGACCTTGCTGCAGCAACCATCCGCCTGCAAGCAGAGCCCACCTGGACTAGGGGCCGACAGTTCATCGACAAAGAAGCGCGAAGCAGGAGCCGGTTGCCGGCCGGGTTCTCCGACCAGACGACGAACTCTGGCGACACCTCCGCTGAATGGAAGCGCGGGCGGGGAGGCCGCGCCACTATTGCGCGCCTCCCCTCGTCAGCTGAACCACCATGGTTGGGACGATCCCCTCCGCGTGCCGCGGCGCCGCCTCGACGGTGGGCCACGGTGGGGGTCGCGGCGTGCTTGGGCGGACGGCCGTGGCCGCGCTTTGGCGCTGGGGAACCGGGGCCCTCGCGAGGGGCCTTTCCCTTCTCGGTGGCAGAGATCTTCCTTCGTGGCACCACCGGTGGCACTTCAAGCAATGGAGCAAAGAAGAAGCAAGCAAGCGAGGAAGAGATGGGCGATGGGGGCTCCGCCCCCTCCCTGTTTATAGCGGAAGAAGGCCAACCGGCATCTCCCACGATCGCAGGTAATGAGGGTTTTCCTTGCATGTCGCAGGGACTTGTCAAGTCGTGTAGTTGCCGAGGCAGCGTGGAGAAGCGGAGACGCCCACGTCCAATAAACCGCCACGCGTCGACCAAGGCCGCAGGCTTTGGGGGCCCGCGGTGCTCCGAACTTGACCCTTGGCTTCGCCACGAAGCCAAGCCCGAGCGCACCTTGGGCCCGGGGGCTACTGTCGATGTTCTGGGAACGGGGGTCCCCAGACTTGCCTGTCTGCGGCCCACAAGGTGGCTAAGCCAGCATGCCGTACGACCCATCTTCGTCAACAAGGCATCCAAGACCCTCGCGAGGGTCAAAGCCTCGCGAGGCGGACGACGCAAGACCTCCTCTGGAGTGGCCTAGCCAGGTAGGCTCACGAGGAGCGGAGATATCAAGGCAGGGCAATCCTCACGAGGCTCTCATGACGTGAGCCATGACGAAAGACACCAGGAGGGCGCCAGCACGCGCATCGTCCTTATTTCCTCTTTGGTGCTAAGGAGGCCAGCGCAGGCGAAGAGTACCGAGGTATCAGACAAAGGTTGCTATATTGGTGCAACGAGACCCAGACCAGGAGGACTGCAAGACGGAGGTCATCGTGGAGCCCAAGACGGCGTCGCCACCAGAGCTTTTCGTAGGCAAAGACCACTTTTGTCAGGATATCTTGTACTAGCTGTCCCCCTTCAAATTTGCCCACCGTTGTTGGCTCCCTTCCTGCTCAACATTTGGGAAGAGGACCAGGGCCTATATAAGTAGAGCTAGCCACCACAGTAGGGGGGGGGCGAGCAGTTCATCCAGCTCTCACCCGCAAAGTTCACCAAGCACAAGAACACCTCAACCTCAGAAGGCTGTTCTTCCCTCTGTACTGTTCATCATCAGCCCAAGAGGCAACCCACCACCACCACACTAGAGTAGGGTATTACACCACAACGGTGGCCCAAACTAGTATAAACCTCGTGTCTTTCTGTGTTGCGAGTTCGTTGAGTTCGTCCACGAGATCTTAGCGAGCTAGGGCGTAGATCGGTAGGAGGGAAAGACTTCGCGTGCACCCCAATGTTTGAACCTCAAGGGTTTTCCAGAACCCCACATCCGACACCTTTGGCAACATGATCTCGAATAAAATGATGACGAACTTCAATATGCTTAGTTCGAGAGTGTTGCACGGGATTGTGAGCAATCTTGATAGCACTTTCATTGTCACAAAGCAATGGATGTTTCACATATATCCCATAATCTTTAAGAGTTTGGGTCATCCAAAGTAATTGAGCACAACATGATCCAGCGACAATGTATTCCGCTTCGGCGGTGGATAAGTATACCGAGTTTTGTTTCTTGGAGGACCAAGACACAAGAAATCTACCGAGAAATTGACAAGTGCCCGAAGTGTACTTTCTATCAACCTTGTCTCCCGCATAGTCCGAATCGGAGTAACCAACAAGATCGAAAGAAGACCTCTTAGGATACCAAACGCCAAAATTTGGTGTGTATATTAAATATCTCACTATCCTTTTCACAGCCTTAAGATGACACTCTTTAGGGGCCGCTTGATATCGTGCACACATGCACACACTTAGCATAATTTCAGGACGGGAAGCACATAGATATAACAATGAACCAATCATAGAGTGGTAAACTTTTTGATCAACCGGTTCGTCGTCCTTAGTCATGTCAAGATGTCCACTAGTAGGCATGTGTGTAGACATACCTTTGCATTCTTGCATATTGAACTTCTTGAATAAGTCCTTGGTGTACTTTGTTTGAGAAACAAAGGTACCTTCCTTAGTTTGCTTGATTTGCAAACCAAGAAAGAATTTGAGTTCACTCATCATAGACATCTCAAACTTCTCCCACGTTAGCTTTCCAAACTTCTCACTAAAATGAGGGTTAGTTGAACCAAATATAATATCATCAACATAAATTTGGCACACAAATAGTTCTCCATTAACCCTTTTAGTAAAAAGAGTAGAATCAATTTTACCAATTTCAAAACCTTTTTCAATAAGAAACTTGGTCAAGCATTTATACCACGCTCTAGGAGCTTGTTTAAGACCATAAAGGGTTTTACGAAGTTTGTAAACATGATTAGGTTTCTTAGGGTTGAAAAAGCTGGGAGGTTGCCTGACATAAACTTCCTCCTCAATTTCACCATTTAGAAAAGCACTTTCAATGTCCATTTGGTACAAGGTGATATCATGGTGATTAGCATAAGCAAGTAAGATGCGAATGGACTCAAGTCTAGCAACGGGAGCATATGTCTCACCATAGTCCATACCTTCGACTTGAGTGTAGCCTTGGGCGACTAGGCGTGCTTTGTTGCCGACGACTTGACCATCTTCATCTTGCTTGTTGTGAAACACCCATTTGGTACCAATGATGTTGTGGTTGTTGTCGGGCTTCTCGACCAATGTCCACACTTGATTTCTCTCAAATTTGTGTAGCTCTTCATGCATAGTGTTTACCCAATCAGGATCTTCCAATGCTTCTTCAACCTTCATAGGTTCAATGCTAGATATGAATGAGTAATGTTCAAAAAGGTTAGCCAAACGAGTTTTAGAGCGAGTGATTCTCCCGGTTTGGATACCATCATATATTTTCTCGATGGGATGGTCTTTGGCGATTCTTGCTCGAACTCGTGGAAGCTTTGGCTTGGCTCGGGGTGGAACATCCTCTTCATCTTGTTCTTATTCTTGGCCTTCTTCATTGTTGACGTTATCATTCTCTTGTCGTGGTGGAGAAGGAGGTTGTTGATGTTCATCTTGGTGTACTTCCTTGTTTTCTTCGTCTTGGTGTGTCCCACTTGTGGATGCTTCCGTATCAATTCTTGGTTCACCTTGTCGTGAGGTAGAAGCTTCCACTTGGACGGACGAGGTATTCTCTTTCACCTCCGTTGGACGAATCTTGCCAATAGACAAGTCTTAGATTGCTCCCGAAGGGTCTTTGTCTCCTACATCAATTGGCATTTGCTCTACTTGCGAGTTGTTAGATTCATCAAACTTCACATCTACCGTCTCTTCAACCTTTCGTGTGAAATTGTTGTAGACACGGTAAGTGTGAGAGTTTGAGCCATAACCAAGTAGGAAACCTTCATGAGATTTAGGAGCAAATTTAGAACGTCAATGCTTATCAAGAATGTAGCACTTTGAGCCAAATACTCGAAAGTATCCAACTTGGGGTTTGTTACCGGTGAGGAGCTCGTATGCCGTCTTGCCGAGTAGCTTGTGAAGATACAAGCGATTTGTTGCATGACAATCTGTCTCAACCGCTTCCGCCCAAAAGTGTTTTGGAGTCTTGTACTCATCAAGCATCGTTCTTGCCATCTCAATAAGAGTCCGGTTCTTCCTCTCAACAACTCCATTTTGTTGAGGTGTGTACGTAGTCGAGAACTCATGTGAAATCCCCTCTTCGTCAAGAAAGGTATCCACATTTGCATTCTGGAACTCCGTTCCATTGTTGCTCCGAACCTTCTTGATCTTCATGTCAAATTGATTTTGGGCCTTCCTAGCGAAGTTTTTGAAGATCTTTTGGACTTGCGATTTGTCATCAAGAAAGAACACCCACGTAAATCTTGAAAAATCATCAAACTATAACTAGACCAAATGAGTTACCACCGAGACTCTTGTAGGCATTTGGACCAAAGAGATCCATGTGAAGTAGCTCGAGTGGTCTTCTCGTGGTCATGATGTTCTTCGCGGGATGACTTCCTCCAACTTGTTTCCCTGCCTGACAAGCACTACAAAGTCTATCCTTGTCAAATATGACATCTTTTATTCCAAGGATATGATCACCTTTAATAAGATTTTGCATGCCCACATGACCTAGTCTTCTATGGCACAACCAGCCTTTAGAAGATTTAGCAATTAAGCAAGTTCTAGGTTGAGCCTTTTTAGTGAAATAAACAATGTAAAGATCACCTCTACGTATACCGGTGAATACCATTTTATGATTATCTCTACGAAACACTTGGCAATCTACCTCAGTAAATAGGACATTGAAACCGAAATCAGAAGTCTAGATACTGAAAGTAAATTGTACCCAAGAGATTCAATGAGCATGACATTTTGTATGGAGCTATCATGTGAGATGGCCACCTTACCGAGGCCAACTACCTTGCCCTTTGAGTTATCACCAAAGGTAACATACTTTCGAGGGCCATCATTTTTAGCAAGCTGTCGGAACATATCTTTATCTCCGGTCATATGATCAGTACATCCACTATCAAGGACCCATTCCTTTCCTCCAGCCATGTAGCCGCGAAGATTTGCCATAAGACCAAAGTGTCTCATTACATCATCAAGATCATCATCATCCTCATCATAGTATCCATGTTCAACATCATCTTGTGATTGATCAATTCCTAGAGAGGGTAATTCATTAGATAAATGATCATTCCTATGGTTATCTATATGAATTCTAATAGATTCGGAAATGATATTGCTAATGATTCCAACATATCCTTTGGCACGCATGAGATTGGTAAGCTCAAATAGACAACCACCAAATCTAGGATCACTAGAACTCATCTTACTCAAGGCAATAGATTTATGAATGATTTCGTCTAAGTTTTTCAAGGAATAATCTGGAAACCGTTCCTCAAGAAATCTCCATATAGTATAGGCACAATCAAGAGTAGGTAAATTAGCAATCAAAATTTTCGGAAATTCTCTAATGATAAGATTGATGGTTCTAAGATTGTGAATCATGTCAAGATCCTCTTCGGGTGTGGGATGCAAAGGATCAATATGAGGTGCACAAGGGCTAGCAATGTACTTGTTCAAATGATATTCATTGAAAATCTCAAGCATTTCATTTTTCCACTCATAGAAAAACTCTCCATCGAGAATAGGCACTCTACGTCTAAGACTCCCCAAAGTAGACACATCCATCTTCCTCCAAAGGTGTTTAAACCAAGGCAATGGAGACCAAGGCTCTGATACCAATTGAAAGGATCGAGAAGAGGTGTCTAGAGGGGGGGTGAATAGACTCTAATCAAGAAAAGTTGCAGTTTTTAATTTCACTTAAGTTGATGTGGAGTTTTAGCACAAGTTTAAACATTCAGAATACATATCAAGCAAGCATGCAAGCATACAAGAGTTATGAGCAGCGGAAAGTAAAGCATACAAGTTGCAAGAATGTAAAGAGAAGGGATTGGAGTGTGCAAACACAATTTGGAGACACAGAGATTTTTTATCCGTGGTTCTGATAGGTGGTGCTATCGTACATCCATGTTGATGGAGACTTCAACCCACGAAGGGTAACGGTTGCGCGAGTCCATGGAGGGCTCCACCCACGAAGGGTCCATGAAGAAGCAACCTTGTCTATCCCACCATGGCCGTTGCCAACGAAGGACTTGCCTCGCTAGGGTAGATCTTCATGAAGTAGGCGATCTCCTCGCCCTTACAAACTCCTTGGTTCAACTCCACAATCTTGACGGAGGCTCCCAAGTAACACCTAGCCAATCTAGGAGACACCACTCTCCAAGAAGTAACAAATGGTGTGTTGATGATGAACTCCTTGCTCTTGTGCTTCAAATGATAGTCTCCCCAACACTCAACTCTCTCTCATAGGATTGGATTTGGTAGAAAGAAGATTTGAGTGGAAAACAACTTGGGGAAGGCTAGAGATCAAGATTTATGTGGTTGGAATGGAATATCTTGACCTCAACACAAGTGTAGGTGGTTCTCTCTCAAAAAATATGTATAGGAAGTGTAGGCATGTACTGATGGCTCTCTCCATGAATGAAGAGTGGGTGGAGGGGTATATATAGCCTCCACACAAAATCTAACCGTTACACACAAATCACCAAACTCGGTGCGACCAATTCAAAGAACTTGGTCAGACCGATTTGGTTCATAATGTGACTGTTAGGCATTTCGGTGGAACCGACTGGATCAACTCGGTGGGACCGATGTGCTAGGGTTAGGGTAAATCCAAAACTCGGTTTGACCGATTACTCGAACTGGACCGATTTGGGTAATGAGTGAAACAGAGAGTTGGCCAAGCAAACTCGGTGGAGTCGATTGCATATCTCGGTGGGACCGAAAATATTGTAATAGACAACAGAGAGTTTGCATGCCCCTCTCGGTGAGACCGAGATCCCATCAGTGAGATCGAATTGATTAGGGTTTCTAGCAGTGGCTATGTCAACTGAACTCGGTGGCTTCGGATAGAAAGAATCGGTGGGGCCGAGTTGGACTTTTAGGTTTGGGACATATTTGGAAGTGAGAAAGTGGTTGAGGGCTTTGGAGCATATCACTAAGCACTTTGAGCAAGCAAGCCATTAAGCAACACCTTATCCCTTCTTAATAGTATTGGCTTTCCTATGGACTCAGTGTGATCTTGGATCACTAAAATAGAAAATGTAGAGTCCTGAGCTTTGAGCTTGAGCCAATCCTTAGTCCTTAGCACTTTGAAGGGGTTCCACATCCTCTAGTCCATGCCACTCCATTGTTGAACTTATCTGAAACATACTAGGTAGAAACATTAGTCCAACCAGAGATATGTTGACATTAATTACCAAAATCACCCAGGGAGCACTTGTGCTTTCACCCTGCAGTATTCAAAAAGGGTCTACCAAGTATAATCGACATACTATCGTCCTCGGGAATATCAAGAATAACAAAGTCCGTTAAGATAGTAACATTTGCAACCACAATAGGCACATCCTCACAAATACCGACAGGTATAGCGGTTGATTTATCGGCCATTTGCAAAGATATTTCAGTCGGTGTCAACTTATTCAAATCAAGTCTAGGATATAAAGATAGAGGCATAACACTAACACCGGCTCCAAGATCACATAAATCAGTTTTAACATAGTTTCTTTTAATGGAGCATGGTATAGTTGGTACTCCTGGTTCTCCAAGTTTCTTTGGTATTCCACCCTTAAAAGTATAATTAGCAAGCATGGTGGAAATTTCAGCTTCCGGTATCTTTCTTTTATTAGTAACAATTTCTTTCATGTACTTAGCATAAGGATTCATTTTGAGCATATCAGTTAATCGCATACGCAAGAAAATAGGTCTAATCATTTCAGCAAAGTGCTCAAAATCCTCATCATCCTTTTTCTTGGATGGTTTAGGAGCAAAAGGCATGGGTTTCTGAACCCATGGTTCTCTTTCTTTACCGTGCTTCCTAGCAACGAAGTCTCTCTTATCATAACGTTGATTCTTTGATTGTGGGTTATCAAGATCAACAACAGGTTCAATCTCTACATTAACATGAACATCACCATTAATATTATCACTAGGTTCATGTTCATTACCAGATTGTGTTTCAGCATCAGAAATAGAAATATCATTGGGATTCTCAGGTGTGTCAATAACAGGTTCACTAGAAGCATGCAACGTCCTATCATTTTTCCTTGTCTTCCTCTTAGAAGGACTAGGTGCATCAACATTAGTTCTCTGAGAATCTTGCTCAATTCTCTTAGGGTGGCCCTCAGGATACAAAGGTTTCTGAATCATTTTACCCCCTCTAGTCATAACTCTAACATCATTATAATTTTTCTTATTATTTAATTCATTGAGCAAAACATTTTGAGCTTTAAGCACTTGTTCTACTTGAGTGGTAACCATAGAAGCATGTTTACTAATAATTTTAAGTTCACCTTTAACTCTAGACATATAATCACTCGAGTGTTCAATCATATAAGCATTACGTTTCAATTGTCTACCAACATAAGCATTGAAGTTTTCTTGTTTAACAATAAAATTATCAAACTCAACTAAGCATTGGCTAGCAGACGTACAACAAGGAATATCACCTTCATCAAACCTATACAGAGAATTTACCTTTACTACCTGTGTCGGGTTATCAAGACCATGTATTTATTCAATAGGTGGTAAATTCTTAACATCTTTAGCTTTAATACCCTTTTCTTTCATAGATTTCTTTGCCCCTTGCATATCTTCAGGACTGAGAAATAGAATACCCCTTTTCTTCGGAGTTGGCTTAGGAGTTGGTTCAGGAAGTGTCCAATCATTTTTCATTACTCAATATATTATTCAATAGCAATTCAGCTTGATCAACAGTTCTTTCCCTGAGAACACAACCAACAAAACTATCCAGGTGGTCTCTGGAAGCATCAGTTAGTCCATTATAAAAGATATCAAGTATTTCATTTTTCTTGAGAGGATGATCAGGCAAAGCATTGAGTAATTAGAGAAGCCTCCCCCAAGCTTGTGGGAGACTCTCTTCTTCAATTTGCGCAAAATTATATATTTCCCTTAAGGTAGCTTGTTTCTTATGAGCGGGGAAATATTTAGCAGAGAAGTAATAAATCATATCCTGGGGACTACGCACACAACCAGGATCAAATGAATTAAACCATGTTTTAGCATCACCCTTTAATGAGAATGGAAATAACTTAAGGATATAGTAGTAAGGAGTTTTCTCATGATTAGTGAATAGGGTGGCTATATCATTTAGTTTAGTAAGATGTGCCACAACAGTTTCAGATTCATAGCCATAAAGAGGATCAGATTCAACCAAAGTAATTATCTCAGGATCAATAGAGAAATCATAATCCTTATCGGAAACATAGATAGGTGAAGTAGCAAAAGCAGGGTCATATTTCATTCTAGCATTCAAAGATTTTTCTTTCAGCTTAGCTAATAATTTCTTAATATCATATCTATCATTGCAAGCAAGAAAGTCTCTAGCAGTTTCTTCATCCATAACATAGCCCTCAGGCACAACAGGCAATTCATATCTAGGGGGAGAATCTTCATCATCACTTTCATCAATATTATCAGTTTCAATAATTTCATTCTCTCTAGCCCTAGCAAGTTGTTCATCAAGAAATTCACCTAATGGCACAGTAGTATCAAGCATAGAAGTAGTTTCATCATAAGTATCATGCATAGCAGAAGTGGGCATCATCAATAACATGCGACATATCAGAATTATAGCAGAAGCAGGTTTAGGTGTCGCAAGTTTACTCAAAACAGAAGGAGAATCAAGTGTAGAGCTAGATGGTAGTTCCTTACCTCCCCTCATAGTTGAGGGAAAAATCCTGGTTTTTTCATCTTTCAAGTTCCTCATGGTGATCATTAGATATAAATCCCAAGTGACTCAAAGAATAGAGCTATGCTCCCCAGCAACGGCGCTAGAAAATAGTCTTGATAACCCACAAGTATAGGGGATCGCAACAGTTTTCAAGGATAGAGTATTCAACCCAAATTTATTGATTCGACACAAGGGGAGCCAAAGAATATTCTCAAGTATTAGCAGTTGAGTTGTCAATTCAACCACACCTGGAAAACTTAGTGTCTGCAGCAAAGTATTTAGTAGCAAGTAATATGGAAGTAATGGTAATGGTGACAAAAGTAACAGTAGCAGTTTTGTAGTAATTGTAAAAGTGGCAACGGTAAAGTAACTACGCAAAGATCAATATGTGAAAAGCTCGTAGTCATTGGATCAGTGATGGATAATTATGTCGGATGCGATTCCTCATGCAACAGTTATAACATAGGGTGACACGGAACTAGCTCTAGATCATCAATGTAATGTAGGCATGTATTCCAAATATAGTCATACATGCTTATGGACAAAAACTTGCATGACATCTTTTGTCCTACCCTCCCGTGGCAGCGGGGTCCTATTGGAAACTAAGGGATATTAAGGCCTGCTTTTAATAGAGTACCGGACCAAAGCATTAACACTTCGTGAATACATGAACTCCTCAAACTACGGTCATCACCGGTAAGTATCCCGATTATTGTCACTTTGGGGTTAACGGATCATAAAACATAATAGGTGAATAATGACTTGCAAGATAGGATCGAGAACTCACATATATTCATGAAAACATAATAGGTTGTGGGGACCCCGACTCATAAGTCGTGATCACCGAATGCACGTGTACAGTGATCCCAGAGATCAATGCTCACTGAACACACAGAAGCTGAATAACAAGAGTCTTACATCCATACATACCGTCTTACACAAATTATGACCATTATGGTCAAGTCTTACATAGATAAAGCCTTAAGGGCTGAACATCAAATGAAACACAAGCAGCGGAAATCTTCGTTGATAAGTAGAACCCATGCCATCTGCCTTAACCCTATAGGCATTCTGACTGGGAAGCGTCCTAGTTCGCAAGTTTGTCTCCAAAGGATTCTTCCTCGAACTCCTGTTCTTCCATGCCTGGTCAATTAAATAACCAGTGGCAAGCCAATGAGTACTTTGAATGTACTCGCAAGCAACCCATGTTTTGGTTCAAGGTACAATAATGCATGACATAGGTAAATTTTTGCGGAAAGCTAGTTTTGAGTGCAATGACATGTTCAACAACTTGCAAGACATGCATCAGGAGAGTTCAAGTAATCATGAGGACAGGTTACAGATATCAACATAGTTAGAGTGGGCACCAACCAAACTCAATCATGTCAAGTCCTTGACTTGACCCAAGTAATTCTTCCCACACACACACCGGTTTGTAAACAAGTGGACGTAGTTTAAGCAGCACCGCCCAACTGTCCTTGACCGTGGACACGGCTATTCGAATAGTTTTACATTCTGCAAAGGTTGCACACTTTACCCACAAGATCTGGGGAACTTCCGTGTCATCCACGACCCACGGTACCTCAAGTACCCGGGGTAAGCACCCGATCACTATCTTTCCCTAGACGACACTAACAAGGAGTCCACTCATTGTTCCGTATCCTCTCGATGTACATCATACGAGACTCGCTCGAGATCGTAACATCCGAGAGGGGACACAACGGTGTATCCGGTGCCCTGTAAAGATAGTCATGGTCGCCCTACCTGGCACGACCCCGTCCCGAGAGAGAGCACCAACTCTCGCCCGTCACCAGTAATGCGGGCTCCAAGCTAGTATCGACCTAGGTAATCAATAATGCCCTTTCCCACATAAGAGTAGAGTGGTTGCGCATGTAAGGTTGGGACATTCGACAAATCTTAAATCTAATCCGTTTTCAAAAACAACACACACACTTACCTCGGTACACCACTTCGTCATCAAGTGGCTACCCATCTCATCATCTCCCTCGGGCATAAGTGGCACCCGATGGGGTTTTCGAAAAGTCCTTTGAAAATGCTTTGTCTCCATCACCATGCATATTCCCGTCCCTTTTTGCGTAGCACTACTTTAGCATCCTATCTACTCCCACCGGCAGAACCCTCATATGGAGATAGGGTCATTCACAATGCAAGTATCAACGAGGAAGTAACAGAGGCAACCCATCAAAGTGGTTTCCATCACATCATGATTCCGAAGCAACACTAATAAAGTGCTATATGACATGCATAAAAAGGTTTCATAGACATGGTCAAAGGGCTGCTTGCCTTGGTCTTCAAAGTCTTCAAGTTCTTCGAATCCTTCTCCTTCTTCTTATTCTTCAGCAACTTCGTCTAATACGGGATCTAATCGTTGCAAGAAAATAACGAGAAAATAAGGCAATAATAAAACAGAAAAATCAAAGTGCTCAGAAAAATGTCAACTCATTTTTATAAAATACTAGGTTGAAAACTAAGAAGGGGAAAATTCTTAGTTTTGGATTTGGAGTTTTGGAATAGGAGAAATGGATTTAGAGGGGAATTTAAATGCTCAAATTTGAATTTAAATTTGAACAGTGCAGAAAAGTTTGATGGGTATTTATGAAAGTTACACCATTAAATAGGTGGGATTTTTCTAAGATTTTAGGAGTTGGAATTATTCCATTTGGACAAATATTTTATCCTGTGGAATTTTTATAAGACAGAAAGAAAAAGGAAAAAAGAAAAGTGGCACTGTGCCACTGGGCCAGAAAGGCCACAATGCAGCAGTCCCAGAGGGAATCCAGCCCGCGCAGAGCTGCGACGTCGAAGGCGTATTTGGGAAATACGCCTACAGCCGATGCAGCGAACCGGTGCGCGCGCATGCGTGTTTAAACCTAACGGGTGGGGCCCACCCGTCAGGGTGTGCGCCTGACCAACGGGCCCCACGGCCGTCGTCTTCAACCCCGGTCAGAGAGGGGGGCAAGCTCACCGGCGACGTATCCGGGCACGGCAGGGTGAGCTGATGGCACCACTGTGCTCCTCGTTGTGTCGCCGTTCGGGTGGTGCCGGAGTTGGTCGCCGGGGTGCAGGGGTTCGCCGGTGACGAGGTTCGCGGCGGAGAGGCGTCGGGCGCTGTTGGCTCCGGCCGTTTCCGACTGCAAGAGAGAGGGGAAACAGAGGGGAATTGATCAGGGAGGAGTGGAGGGTCCAGATCTGGAGAGAGGAGGGGCGGAGGGAGCCCATACCCTGAGATCGACGACGACCTGAGGCGGCGGAGCTCCGGTCGATCCCGAGCACAGAGGCTCTCCGGGGGTGATTGGGTGGTGCGGGCGTGCTCCTGGGGGTGTGAGAAGGAGGCGAATGCCTTTGGAGCGGCCCGGGGCGGGCTTATATAGCCGCACGGTGGTCCACCGTGGACCTGTGCCCCGGCGAGCTCGTTGCCGTCGCCACGGGTCACGGGGGCCTGATTGGTTGCATCTGGGGTGTTCGTGGGTTTGGTCCAGAGCGAGGGAAGAAGGGAAAGAGGGAGCAGGGGGCCAGAGGCACCGTGCGTGTGAGCACGCTCACTGGTGCGCTCGGGCGGTCGCCGCGCGTGCGAGCTGGGGCGAGAGGAGGGAGAAGGAGGAGGGGGCCAGGGGTGTGGCGTGCTGCGGACGTCGAGGCACCTCGTCGGGCGCCCTGGGGAGGCCCGAGGTGGCCGGGGGTGCTTGGCAGGGGGCGGCTACAGTGCGGGAGCGCACTGTAGCGCGCTCCAGAGCGTGCCTTTGCTGCCATGGCATTGTTTAAAGGGCAGGGGTGTGTCCACTAGTGTCTAGCAGGTCTAGGGGGGAGTAAAGAAGAGGAGAGGGGCATTGTGTACCGCCCTCGATGCGGCTATATCTCCCATGTGTCGAAGCACGACTTAGAGGCATAACCGCATTGAAAGCAATGTCGCAAGTGAGGTAATCTTCACACAATCCATGTAATACATAAGGGAAAGAGATACATAGTTGGCTTACAATCGCCACTTCACACAATACATGACTAAAGCATTACATCAACCAAGTACAAACAGGGCCCGACTACGGAGCCAAAATAAAAGAAGAACCCCAAAAGCGACAAAGGTCCCCGATCGACCCCAACTGGGCTCCACTACTGATCAACTGAAACGAAACAACACAATGAACAAGGTCTTCATCGAGCTCCTCCTTGAGCTCGGGTGTGTCACCTGCACGGTCTCATCGGCACCTGCAAACTGGTTTTGGAAGTATCTGTGAGTCACGGGGACTCAGCAATCTCACACCCGCGAGATCAAGACTATTTAAGCTTAAAGGTAGGATAGGGTTGTGTGGTGGAGCTGCAGCAAGCGACTAGCATATCTGGTGGCTAACATACGCAAATAAGAGCGAGAAGAGAAGGCAAAAGCACGGTCGAACAACTATGATCAATAAGTGATCCTGAACTACTTACGTCAAACATAACTCCAACAACCGTGTTCACTTCCCGGACCCCGCCGAGAAGAGACCATCACGGTTACACACGCGGTTGGTGTATTTTAATTAAGATCAACTTCGGGTTTTCTACAACCGGACATTAACAAATTCCCATCTGCCACATAACCGCGGGCACGGCTTTCGAAAGTTCAAACCCTGCAGGGGTGTCCCAACTTAACCCATTATAAGCTCTCGCGATCAACGAAGGATATTCCTTCTCCCCGGGAAGACCCGATCAGTCTTGGAATCCCGGCTACAAGACATTTCTACAGTAATAAAACAAGTCCAGCAAAGCCGCCCGATTGTGCCGACAAATCCTGATAGGAGCTGCACATATCTCGGTCTCAGGGCACATCCGGATGAGACAAGCTACGAGTAAAACCAGACTTCGAGTTTTCCCGAGGTGGCCCCGCAGGCTGCTCGTTTCGAACCAGCACTTAGAGAAGCACTGGCCCGGGGGGGCTAAATAAAGATGACCCTTGAGTCTGCAGAACCCAAGGGAAGGGAATAGGTGGTGGTGAGGCAAATGGTAAAACCAATGTTGGGCCTTGCTGGAAGAGTCTTATTCAAAGCGAACTGTCAAGGGGGTCCCATAAATCACCCGACCGCGTTAGGGACCCAAAATCCGGGAACATAACACCGATATGACGGAAACTAGGGCGGCAAGAGTGGAACAAATCACCAGGCATAAGGCCGAGCCTTCCACCCTTTACCAAGTATATAGATGCATTAATAATATAAGAGATATTGTGATATCCCAACAAGTAAACATGTTCCAACAAGGAACAACATCTCCATGTTCCAACAAGGAACAAACTTCATCTTCACCTGCAATTAACAACGCTATAAGAGGGGCTGAGCAAAGCGGTAACATAGCCAAACAACGGTTTGCTAGGACAAGGTGGGTTAGAGTATTGGTTTAACAATATGGGAGGCATGATAAGCAAGTGGTAGGTATCGCAACATAGGCATAGCAAAAGAGCGAGCATCTAGCAAGCAAAGATAGAAGTGATTTCGAGGGTATGGTCATCTTGCCTGCAAGGTACTCAGAGTTGTCGAAAGCTTGATCCTCGTAAGCGTTCTCAACAGGTTCCTCGGTCACGTACTTGTCTCCCGGCTCTACCCAAAACAAGAACACAAGCAAAGGGGACATCCATCAATCATGATGCAATGCGCAAACAACATGATGCAAAACATGGCATGATATGCGAGACGTGATATGCAATGCATATACGTGCTTCGGAAGGAAAAAGATGAACCAGGCATAATCTTGGCAAACCAAGTATGCCACTGGAAAGGTGAGATGATTTCGGTTGAAATCGATATAAAGATCACCGGAATCGGATGCACGGTTTGCAAATGACAAGCAAAACAAGAATGGCAAGATTCTGCCATTAACAGCATGATGCTACTTAGCAAGCAACAAGAGATTAAGCTACTGCGCCCAAACGTACCAACAAAACATATGGCAGTGAGCTACTCAAGATGCTTGACAAAAGATGAACACTGAGCTACAGCTAAAACACACCATAACAGGTTCAAACAAGCATGGCAAAAGTGCAAAAGATAACAGGTTTACAGACTTTGTGAAAATAACATGCCAAAAATTATCATCAGGATGACATGTTTATAGCAGGAAAACAACATGCTACAGGAACATAATATAGAGAAATATGGCATGGCATGAATCTACTCAAGGCACTTAACAAAAGTCCCTTACTGACCATAAGCCAAAAGAGATCATAAAATATAATAACACGCATGTCAATTAAGCAAGTTTCGTTACCGTTTCAGACAGCAGAAAACTGGACATGTCAAAAACAGATAACAAGTAGGCATGTTTACGAGCTAGATGCACTCACTACAGAGCATTTCATGATAAACTAAGCATACATACATCAAGAATACATGGCATACAAGCTAAACATGGTAAGAACAACATCATATCATGCAATGATCAACTACAACAAGCTTGGCAAAATTGAATAACATGTAAACAATCTGCCAGGAATATTTTATAGCAAAAGTAGAGCTCGATTGACTCAAGCTATGGTACTCCATAAATACAAACAAAGGCATGGATGGATAGAGAACATCCATATTCCCAAAACACCCTTACGGATCATGCTCAAAAGAGGCATAGATCTCTCTGAAACAACATGAACACATGGCATAAAAATAACAGCAGGGAATGACAGTGAAATTACTAAGTCTCTGAAATCAGCAACATTATGATCCCTAGTTTGCATGCTTGTGCTAGTCACCACAAAGATCACAAAAATACATGGCATAAACCTCTGGAAAGATGGCATGGCATATTACAAAAGACATGTAGGACTCAACTTCATAGGGTCCACACGTCAATCATGGCAAAAATGACAAAAGTGCATGTTCCGCTACGAATCTAAAACTGACATCACATAGCCCTCTTCCAACAGCATTTCGGGCATCAATATGAGCTCAAATGAAAATGATGCAATGAGATGAAATGATGTACTCATCGAGGCGAACACTTTGATATGCTATACGCCCGAAACGGAGCCGCGGGTGCAAAGTTATGATGCGATGAACATGCAACAAAATACATGCAGATAAAGGACTTAGAGGAAAATGGACCTCGCGGGAAAGTCAACGCGGTGGCGAGGACGAACTCCGGCGAGCTGCGGGGTGCTCCGGCGAGCGGAGGAAGGCGCGGGGGAGGCCAGAGGAGGGCGGATCCGGGGCGGAGGAACCCATTCCCGGCGAGATCCGGCGGCTAGAGGACGAGGTCGAGGCGGAGCTCGAGCTTGGCGACCATGGAGCTGCTGTCCATGGCGGCAGAGAGAGAGAGAGAGAGAGGGATGAGAGGCCTGAGAGAGAGAGAGAGAGAGGAAAAAGGGGAGGGCGACGGGGCGGCTACCTGGCGAAGGCGGATGACGGCGAGGCGGAGCGGCGCGCGCGAGGCGCAGATCGGGTGGCGCCTGCAGGCGACGGGCGCGGGCGGCAGCCGGGCCCGGGAGGGCCGGCCTCGGGCCCGCAGGGCCGCGGCGGCGCAGGGAGGAGAGAGGAGGCGCGGCGCTGGTGATGTGGCGGAGCACGATTGGGCGAGGAGGCTGCAGCGACGACGTGGCGCCTCCTGATTGGTCCGGGCGACGTGGCGGCGGGGTGGACGCGTCCGCCGGCGAGACGGACATGTCCGGCGGCGCGAGCGGAGCGGGGCTAGGGTTCATCTGCCCGAAAATCCGGGGAGAGACACATATTTATAGGTAGGAGGAGGTGGGAGTGTCCAAATGAGGTGCGGTTTTCGCCCACACGACCATGATCGAATGACCGAGAGGATGGAGGGGGTTAGGATGGGTTTTGGGCCAAAATGGAGGGGTGTTGGGCTGCAAAGAGAGAGGGCTTTTAACGGTTACCCGGTTAACCGTTGGAGTATCAAACGAAGTCCAAATGGCACGAAACTTGACAGGCGGTCAACCGGTAGTAAACCAAGGCCACATGTCAAGCCTCGGTCCATTCCGAGAAAGTTCAACACCCGCACACGAAAATAGGTAAAAGGGGACGCCGGAGGACGTAGGAGCGCCGATTGCAAAACGGACAACGGGGAAAATGCTCGGATGCATAAGACGAACACGTATGCGAATGCGATGCACATGATGACATGATATGAAATGCAGATGATGACATGGCAAAGTGCAACACGCAAGCACATGACATGGTAAGGACGGCGAATAACTGCCGGACACCTGGCGCATCGAATCCGGGGCGTTACACATTGGATGCCCTGGAGAGCCAGTAGAGTGAGGGGAGAGGAAGAAGTGTGCAAATGGGCTGACCAGAGAGAAGAAGTGGGGTTTTACCCATCCAATAAGTGAGATATGGACTTGCCATTGTTACTAGAGGTGAAAGGGGACTAGAAGGGGTTGTGGTAAAAATTGGAGCTCACCAAGAATAGTGGAAGGGGTCAAAACAGTGGTTTTTGCAAAATGTCAGAAGGTGTTTGTTGTTGGTTTGGGCAAGAAAATGAACTCCAATAGCCATGATACTTAACAGGATGGAATGACACTTAGAATTAGGGTGTGCCACCAAATTGGAGCTTATTTGGGTAAAGTGGCCAATGCAACTTTTGGAAACCCTAGAAATGAGCAGAAATAGACTTGAGTAGATCTAGTTGAGCAAATCACTTCTCCTTGATGCACCACTTGGTGTAGTGGCCTCATTTGGTCATGTGAACATGCTCACAAAAGTTGGGGTCAAGTAGAGAAAGTTGGTGGTACAAACTTGTTCAAATATGGTTCTGATCAGAGAGGGTTTTGGGGCATTTTGGTGAACCAAAATGATCTTGATTGAAGTGAGGCTTTGCAAGATCATCACAATATGCATTTGTGACCTGCTGGATTTTTCTTGGATTTTTGTGAAAATATTTCCTGTAGAAATATTTCAAATCCTTGAAATGGGCAGAAATGGTTTTGGGAGGTTTTGTCCAATATTTTGATCATGACCATGTGTTGAAACTCATATATATGGAAAATATATGTCCATTGAGTCTCCCTAATTTTTCTCAAATATTTTTAAAGCTTTAAAATAATTTTAACCTATTTAAGACCATTTCTGGCCTTGAGAAGAAGCCTTTAAATAAAATAGGAAAATAACTTTTAAAATTATATTTTTGTGGTTTATGGGTAACCTATATCTAATAGGAGTCAAAAATATTTTTTGAAAGATTTTTACAACCCTTTATTAAGTACTTGCAGTGCAAACCTTAATCAAGGGGTTTTTGGAAAACTAATTTTTGAAAATACCATTTGGCCAAGTTATTTTTGTAAGAAAATACTATATTGTACTATACACATGGCATGATCATTGGGAAGAGTTTTTTGGATCAAGGAGAAGGAGTATAAGAGTTGGAGGATTTATTTGATTTTTAGAGCACTTGCAAGCAACACACAAAAATCAAATCAAGCAAAGCCCAAAACACTCAAAAGTTTTTGTCAAACCACATTTTATCATGATTTATTAGCTCAAGTGTTGTGGCATGAAAATCAGGGTGTGATAGACCTACCCCCCTTACAAGAATCTCGTCCCCGAGATTCCCAGACTAAGCGCGGAAAGGAATACGGAAACTTGGATCTGGGGTAGTCTTCACGTCCTCATGCTGCTTCTGCTTCCGTTCCATTGAACCTTGAAGTACTCGATGGTGTGGCTTCATGTATGACGTCCTTGCTTGATCCGGATTGCAATTGGGGTCTCTCGCGTATGTCATATTGGGCTGGGGGTCAATGGTTTGATGATTGATGCCCTGGTTGAGACCGGGCTAGTTAGGAAGTTGGAAGCGCTTTTTGAGGGTGTGTCACGTGGAAAACGCTGTGCACAGTGGGTGACTCAGGCGGTAACTCTAACTGGTAGCTGTCTTCTCTTCGTCTTGTGGCGATCTCGGAGGGGGTTGTTAAATCTTGGTGTGGGTTTCCTTGTCGTGAAAATGTTTGGTTCCCTTGAGAGAAGTGGCTTGCAGATATGCCTGGTCTTCGATGCGGAGGTTTACTTCTTGACGATGGTGGTTGGTGCAGTTCTTCCTCTTGGACATGGAGATCTTCAGATGTTCCCTAACCAGCTGAACGGTTCTTCTTCCGTCTTTGGGTAGGCAAGTATGTCATCAAGGAAAGATGGCAGCTAACTTGTCCGAGTACTCCGTGAAGACTTGCCCGCGGGGTACTTAGGGTATAGGTTGGGGTATCGGTGCTGGTTATGGTTGGGTATTGGCCAAGGTTTCCTTGTCCTAGAGCCAAAGCCCATGGTTGATTCCTACCATATCGTGGCTTGGTGGGGCTTAACGGTTTCAGGGATTCTAGTGTGCGGGTGAACTTTTATCATCTTATCCTTGAGCACAGTTTCTGAGATGCCAATTATTCTATCTAGTCTTTCCAAATAATCACATCATGTTACCGAAAAGAATCATCCCGTATAGGTCAACTCCAATCATCACTCATGTTATACATATCCTCATGACTCTCGAGAGGAGGTCTAACAAAATCATGTATGTCTACAATCCCCAAACTCGTATGTATGGCTACCCCTAAAAATCCATGGGTAGAGCATATAAGCTACTAAGCTTTAATCACCACAATCCAAGTGCTCAGTCTATTGATCCAAGGTCCATGATAAAGCATCTCTTTCCTAAGGAAACACGTCGTAAGCTACTCCAAGATCTTGTTTCCTTCCTATGAATCAACTCCAATAGCTCCTTAGCCTCCATCAATCACTACATAACCCATTAATTCTACAAATCCAATGTTTATGGTGTTCCACAAGATCTTCTATTGTCCTATAGTCCCCAAATACTTGAAAGGGCTGTCTCTACTATAGTAAGTCCACCAATTTCCATTATCATGGTCAAGTAAACTCCAAGGTCAAGCGGATATCAACTCCGACAATTAATCCAATCTCCTAGTTTATTGTCCATCGGGAAACATGGCATCAAGATCAAGATCATCAGTCTAAATCCAATTTACTCTGAACCATGTAGAATTACTCTGCATCCATACTCCACTAGGATAACCTATTGAATCCAAATCTCATGTCCAACGAGGATTCCTATCTATTTCCCCCAAGTGATTATCATCATGTCAACTATCTCCTATCAATATCCCCTGGCTAAGTCAAATCCTCATACGTCCAAGAATTCAACTTGCGATATAATTGTCCTACAAAATCCAATTTATCCAGGGGAAAGCTATGCTACTCTATAATCATGATCTAGCCACGTTCATCTACCAACATCAAAGCCTCATAATCCACCAAATAGTCTCAGATGATTCCTCAAAGTCATTGATATAAACTTATCAAGTCATTTGCCCTCTATTCCTATATCCTCAAACTGGTCTTCCCTATGGCATCTCAGTTCTTGCGCTATATTAGGATGATAATGTGCTCGTTCACTATGTCCACTAGTTCCATAATGAACCCAGGGTTATGCAAGGTTACGGAGGCTTAACAGATCCTCTTGCAATTCTGTGGGTTGAGCACATGGTTAATGATTCGAGCTGGGGAATCTTATGAAGTCTCGAAGGGTCTAGGAATGGGTTTCTAGTCTCGAGGGCCAAATATAACTTTACGGGGTTGCGCTTGGTCATGGAGATTGTAGCAGAAGTCTTCATTGCTAGTTGGTTGCCGAGGCAGGATCCTTGGTGCATCTTGTCTTGCTGATCTTCAGTTGGTCAGAGAGAAGAGAGGGGGAAGGTAGCATAGAGGAGGGGAATGCCTAAAAGGGGGGTTTTATGGTGTAAGTGTAAACAAACAAGTGTCGTAAAGGCGACACACAATCATTAAGATAAGATAGGTGATATAGTCGCGTACAAGCTGCCTAGGGCAAATGTGAGATTTATATCAAAACACAAACAAGTAAAAATAAGCAACACAAAACGTGGTTCCATTCGGACCATCTCACGGACTCGACTACGCATATGGGGGTACACGACTCATCCTACCCTAGGGGTCCTCAGACTTGGTAGTCGTGCTTGCTTGGAGAGAAGGGTGCTCAGTCTTCAGTTTCTGGGTTCCCCTTGTGGTGCCAAAGGGTATGCGGTAGTTGGCTGCTTGTTGGGACACATCCTTTTAATGTGCCCATGTTCACCACACCCGTGACAAGTGACGAAAGAAAAAGGGTTTCTATCCAGTCTTGGATATTGTCGTCGGGGGCCCGTCGATGATCCTTTATGAGGTGGATATGGAAATCCATTCCTATGCCTTTTGCATGGGGTTTGGTTGCGAGCTTTCTGAAGTCCCTTGATTTGCTGCTCTTGATTAAAAATGTGGGCTTCTAAGGAAGTGATTTGCTGTTCTCGCTCGACCACCTTCTTCTTCTCGAGGCAGAGGAGGTGCAGAAGTGAAGGGAGGTCTTGGCGAGCCTGAAGGAATGCTTCGGTAAGGTGACGTAGAAGGTAGTCTCCGGCGTTGATGAAGCGGATCTGGTACTTGAGGGTTGGATCCTCATCTTCTGGGGAAATCATCACTTGAGCTGGGGCTCCAAATCTGTTCTTTCCAGGTAGATAGCGGGTGGCGTGTTCTTCCTTCATTTCTGGCTGGAGGCCTCGAAGACGGAGGAGTGCTTCATATGCCACCTGCTGAATGGACAGGTCTTTTGTTGGCATAGGTGGTCCAATGAAGAACCACCCCTGGGGTGAGGTCTTGGCAGGCACAAAAACCTTGGCATAGAACTCCTTCTCGAGCACATCATTTTCCAGTTCATGCAGGGTGTATACGGGCAGCAAGGGGTAGTGGCATTGTTGGAGGCAGTCTTTTAAGAGTGATGGAAATCCTGTCATAAGGAGTCTCAAGGGGGCGACAGCCATCTACAAAAGTTGAATAGGGGAGGTCAATATAAAAAATATTCCTCGGGTTCGATAAGCTTAGAAAAGAAGAGAAGTTCAGATGGTCTCAAGCTAACTAACGTCCATGCTAACTAACGCTTCCTACAGTCAGGATGGCTCTGATACCAGCTCTGTGGGGACCCCGACTCATAAGTCGTGATCACCGAATGCACGTGTACAGTGATCCCAGAGATCAATGCTCACTGAACACACAGAAGCTGAATAACAAGAGTCTTACATCCATACATACCGTCTTACACAAATTATGACCATTATGGTCAAGTCTTACATAGATAAAGCTTTAAGGGCTGAACATCAAATGAAACACAAGCAGCGGAAATCTTCATTGATAAGTAGAACCCATGCCATCTGCCTTAACCCTACAGGCATTCTGACTGGGAAGCGTCCTAGTTCGCAAGTTCGTCTCCAAAGGATTCTTCCTCGAACTCCTGTTCTTCCATGCCTGGTCAATTAAATAACCAGTGGCAAGCCAATGAGTACTTTGAATGTACTCGCAAGCAACCCATGTTTTGGTTCAAGGTACAATAATGCATGACATAGGTAAATTTTTGCGGAAAGCTAGTTTTGAGTGCAATGACATGTTCAACAACTTGCAACACATGCATCAGGAGAATTCAAGTAATCATGAGGACAGGTTACAGATATCAACATAGTTAGAGTGGGCACCAACCCAACTCAATCATGTCAAGTCCTTGACTTGACCCAAGTAATTCTTCCCACACACACCGGTTTGTAAACAAGTGGACGTAGTTTAAGCAGCACCGCCCAACTGTCCTTGGCCGTGGACACGACTATTCGAATAGTTTTACACTCTGCAGAGGTTGCACACTTTACCCACAAGATCCGGGGAACTTCCGTGTCATCCACGACCCGCGGTACCTCAAGTACCCGGGGTAAGCACCCGATCACTATCTTTCCCTAGACGACACTAACAAGGAGTCCACTCGTTGTTCCGTATCCTCTCGATGTACATCATACAAGACTCGCTCGAGATCGTAACATCCGAGAGGGGACACAACGGTGTATCCGGTGCCCTGTAAAGACAGTCATGGTCGCCCTACCTAGCACGACCCCGTCCCGAGAGAGAGCACCAAATCTCCCCCATCACTAGTAATGCGGGCTCCAAGCTAGTATCGACCTAGGTAATCAATAATACCCTTTCCCACATAAGAGTAGAGTGGTTGCGCATGTAAGGTTGGGACAGTCGACAAATCTTAAATCTAATCCGTTTTCAAAAACAACACATACACTTGCCTCGGTACACCACTTCGTCATCAACTGGCTACCCATCTCATCATCTCCCTCAGGCATAAGTGGCACCCGATGGGGTTTTCGAAAAGTCCTTTGAAAATGCTTTGTCTCCATCACCATGCATATTCCCGTCCCTTTTTGCGTAGCACTACTTTAGCATCCTATCTACTCCCACCGGCATAACCCTCATATGGAGGTAGGGTCATGCACAATGCAAGTATCAACGAGGAAGTAACAGAGGCAACCCATCAAAGTGGTTTCCATCACATCATGATTCAAAAGCAACGCTAATAAAGTGTTATATGACATGCATAAAAAGGTTTCATAGACATGGTCAAAGGGCTGCTTGCCTTGGTCTTCAAAGTCTTCAAGTTCTTCGAATCCTTCTCCTTCTTCTTATTCTTCAGCAACTTTGTCTAATACGGGATCTAATCGTCGCAAGAAAATAACGAGAAAATAAGGCAATAATAAAACAGAAAAATCAAAGTGCTCAGAAAAATGTCAACTCATTTTTATAAAATACTAGGTTGAAAACTAAGAAGGGGAAAATTCTTAGTTTTGGATTTGGAGTTGTGGAATAGGAGAAATGGATTTTTAGAGGGGAATTTAAATGCTCAAATTTGAATTTAAATTTGAACAGTGCAGAAAAGTTTGATGGGTATTTATGAAAGTTACAACATTAAATAGGTGGGATTTTTCTAAGATTTTAGGAGTTGGAATTATTCAATTTGGACAAATATTTTATCCTGTGGAATTTTTATAAGACAGAAAGAAAAAGGAAAAAGAAAAGTGGCACTGTGCCACTGGGCCAGAAAGGCCACAGTGCAGCAGGCCCAGAGGGAATCCAGCCCGCGTAGAGCTGCCACGTCGAAGGCGTATTTGGGAAATACGCCTCCAGCCGACGCAGCGAACCGGTGCGCGCGCGTGCGTGTTTAAACCTGACGGGTGGGGCCCACCCGTCAGGGTGTGCGGCTGACCAACGGGCCCCACGGCCGTCGTCTTCAACCCCAGTTAGAGAGGGGAGGCGAGCTCACCGGCGACGTATCCGGGCACGGCAGGGTGAGCTGATGGCACCACTATGCTCCTCGTTGTGTCGCCGTTCGGGTGGTGCCGGAGTTGGTCGCCGGGGTGCAGGGGTTCGCTGGCGACGAGGTTCGTGGCGGAGAGGCGTCGGGCGCTGTTGGCTCCGGCCGTTTCCGACTGCAAGAGAGAGGGGAAACAAAGGGGAATTGATCAGGGAGGAGTGGAGGGTCCAGATCGGGAGAGAGGAGGGGCGGAGGGAGCCCATACCCTGAGATCGACGGCGACCTGAGGCGGCGGAGCTCCGGTCGATCCCGAGCACAGAGGCTCTCCGGGGGTGATTGGGTGGTGCGGGCATGCTCCTGGGGGTGTGAGAAGGAGGCGAATGCCTTTGGAGCGGCCCGGGGCGGGCTTATATAGCCGCACGGTGGTCCACCATGGACCTGTGCGCCGGCGAGCTCGTTGCCGTCGCCAGGGTTCACGGGGGCCTGATTGGTTGCGTCTGGGGTGTTCGTGGGTTTGGTCCAGAGCGAGGGAAGAAGGGAGAGAGGGAGCAGGGGGCCAGAGGCACCGCGCGTGCGAGCACGCTCACTGGTGCGCTCGGGCGGTCACCGCGCGTGCGAGCTGGGGCGAGAGGAGGGAGAAGGAGGAGGGGGCCAGGGGTGTGGCGTGCTGCGGACGTCGAGGCACCTCGTCGGGCGCGCTGGGGAGGCCCGAGGTGGCCGGGGGTGCGTGGCAGGGGGCGGCTACAGTGCGGGAGCGCACTGTAGCGCGCTCCAGAGCATGCCTTTGGCTGCCATGGCATTGTTTAAAGGGCAGGGGCGTGTCCACTAGTGTCTAGCAGGTCTAGGGGGAGTAAAGAAGAGGAGAGGGGCATTGGATGCCCTGGAGAGCCAGTAGAGTGAGGGGAGAGGAAGAAGAAGTGTGCAAATGGGCTGACCAGAGAGAGGAAGTGGGGTTTTACCCATCCAATAAATGAGCTATGGACTTGCCATTGTACTCCAATAGCCATGATACTTAACAGGATGGAATGACACTTAGAATTAGGGTGTGCCACCAAATTTGAGCTTATTTGGGTAAAGTGGCCAACGCAACTTTTGTAAACCCTAGAAATGAGCAGAAATAGACTTGAGTAGATCTAGTTGAGCAAATCACTTCTCCTAGATGCACCACTTGGTGTAGTGTCCTCATTTGGTCATGTGAACATGCTCACAAAAGTTGGGGTCAAGTAGAGAAAGTTGGTGGTACAAACTTGTTCAAATATGGTTCTGATCAGAGAGGGTTTTGGGGCATTTTGGTGAACCAAAATGATCTTGATTGAAGTGAGGCTTTGCAAGATCATCACAATATGCATTTGTGACTTGCTGGATTTTTCTTGGATTTTTGTGAAAATATTTCCTGTAGAAATATTTCAAATCCTTGAAATGGGCAGAAATGGTTTTGGGAGGTTTTGTCCAATATTTTGATCATGACCATGTGTTGAAACTCATATATATGGAAAATATATGTCCATTGAGTCTCCCTAATTTTTCTCAAATATTTTTAAAGCTTTAAAATAATTTTAACCTATTTAAGACCATTTCTGGCCTTGAGAAAAAGCCTTTAAATAAAATAGGAAAATAACTTTTAAAATTATATTTTTGTGGTTTATGGGTAACCTATATCTAATAGGAGTCAAAAATATTTTTGGAAAGATTTTTACAACCCTTTATTAAGTACTTGCAGTGCAAACCTCAATCAAGGGGTTTTTGGAAAACTAATTTTTGAAAATACCATTTGGCCAAGTTATTTTTGTAAGAAAATACTATATTGTACTATACACATGGCATGATCATTGGGAAGAGTTTTTTGGATCAAGGAGAAGGAGTATAAGAGTTGGAAGATTTATTTGATTTTTAGAGCACTTGCAAGCAACACACAAAAATCAAATCAAGCAAAGCCCAAAACACTCAAAAGTTTTTGTCAAACCACATTTTATCATGATTTATTAGCTCAAGTGTCGTGGCACGAAAATCAGGGTGTGACATAGGTTCAGATCTGAAATCATGGCACTCGGGCCCTACTGACAAGCATTAAGCATAGCAAGGTCATAGCAACATCAGTCTTAGAACATAGTGGATACTAGGGATCAAACCCTAACAAAACTAACTCGATTACATGGTAAATCTCATCCAACCCATCACCGTCCAGCAAGCCTATGATGGAATTACTCACGCACGGCGGTGAGCATCATGAAATTTGTCGTGGTATTTCTCACGGGGGGCTTTGCGAGTCGACAGATGCCACAAGGGCTTAGTGTGAGGGTAAGACTGCTGCTGATAGGACCGGGAGCGGGTATGCGAGTAGCATGCGGTGGTTTACCCAGCTTCAGAGCTCTCCGGAGAGATAATACTCCTACTGCTGCATGTCTGGGTGTATTTATCTGGGGTGTACATCGGGCAGTACAAAGTGCTCCTGGAGCTGTATCTGGGATCAGTGCCAAGTGCATCTGATCTGGTATATGCCTATGAGCTAGTGGCTGCATGTGCCTGAGCATGCATGCGTGAATGGCCTTGTGGCCGGCCAAGTGCAAGTGGCGTGGCCATCTCCTGGTGGATGGATGGATGGGTGCCTTATATAGGCATGGTGGTAGCTTACTACCTAAGCTAGGTAGTGGCGTGGGGGGCAAATAGGCATGGTGCATGTCATCCTTGTCCCCTGGGTCACTTCATAAATAGTGCCAGGGGACAAGTGACACTGTACATGATGGCGTCGCGGTACGGTTGTCTTGTCCGCGGTATGGCCGTCTCGTCGGTATCTCGTCGATGTCGGGTCGGGCTGCAGTCGGCAGCCGGCTGGTTGGCGCAGTCGGCAGCGGCAGTCGGCAGCCGGCCGGGAAGAAGCAGCCGGACGGGGAGCCGGCAGGAGCGGCCGGGCAGTCGGATTGAGGGGCTTTGCTAGCCCCAATGTCTTGAAATATAGTCTTGCCGTCCTCGGGGTACCCGTGGTCGATTACTCCGACGGTAGCCCCCAAGCCTCCGGGCAACTTGGCAAAGTTGGGCGGAGGTTTTTTGGCGAGTGTTCATGGAAATGATCATGAAAAAAGACAAAGTTAGTCCATGCAGATATATCAAATGTTTGCTTTTTGCATTGCAAGTTTTATGCGGAGGGTGCCGACTCGGTTTCGTCCGAGCCCCCTTAATCTTTTTCATGTTCCCTCCACTCTTTGGCTTGTGCTCTCGCTTGCCGGACAGCCGCTCTGCGATCTGTGGCTGAGAGTGGACCGCGGAGTGGAGTGTACAGTACTCAGAGTCTAGGAGCAGATTCAACCGAGTAGATATTTGTAAAGGAAAACGGCCGGGTCGCCCGAACCGTTTTTCTTCCCGGACGTTTTTCGCGTGGGTGGCCTCCAGCATTCACCCTTGCTAGCCGGACAGCCGCTCTGCGGTCTGTGACTAAGAGTGAGCCTTTGGTACTGCGCATGCTACAAAGCCGTCTGCGGGAACTAACATCTCAGGGCAAGCGGCCAGCCCCCGGGCCAACTCTGGCTGACACCGGAGCGAACAGTGATGCAACTGTAATGAAATGCGGAGATAGTTCCCCGAGCATCACTCGGGGTTATATGTGCTTGCGTAGTGCAAAAATATGTGGGTGAAGAGCTCACATTGATTTTTGTGTAGTCGCGGTCGTCGAAGACAACCGGCTTGACTCGGCGCTCGCGGAGCGCGTCGGGTCACCCGCTGGGTGTAGCCTTCGAGCCCCCAGGCGCTCGAAGGGGGTCCCGGCCGGTCAGCTCGACCGGCCAGGCGGCGAGGCGTCTGGCAACGCCCTTTTTTGCTGGCTGCTGGCAGCCGGACAAAACTTCTCTCTTGTCTGCAATCTTCGCGGGGGCGCGTCAGCGCACCCGCTGGGTGTAGCCCCCGAGATTCGGGCTGACTGCTGAGTAGTCGGGCCGGATCTCCCGGCAACTACTTTGTATTCTTCTTTCTCGCGGGGGCGCGTCAGCGCACCCGCTGGGTGTAGCCCCCGAGATTCGGGCCGACTGCTGAGCAGTCGGGCCGGATCTCCCGGCAACTACTTTGTCTTCTCTTTCTTCGTGGGGGCACGTCAGCGCACCCACTGGGTGTAGCCCCCGAGATTCGGGCCGACTGCTGAGCAGTCGGGCCGGATGTCCCGGGAACTACTTTGTCTTCTCTTTCTTCTTCAGCCGGCTGGGCGGGCGGACCCCGACACAACAATCGGGCTCTTTGCAGCCGGCCAGGCAGCCAGCGGTCGGACGCACCTGAGGTAGTCAGACGCACATTTCTTTCTTTCTCTCTTTCTCTCTCTCTCTCTTTTTCATCCGACTAGGCAGTCGGACTTTCTTTTTTCTATCTTCCCGGTCGACTTCAAGCATTCGGACACAGCTCTTCTTCTTTTTTTGCACAGCCGGCGCACTGTGTTGACCCAGCCGGCTCTTTCTTTGTTTTCTTTCTTTGACCAAGCAGTCGACTGGGCACACAGCCCTTGATTTCTCTAACCGGCCCGCACGCAAGCAGCCGACCCCCACCTTTTTTTTCTTTTTCGTGCAAGCCGGCACCCTGACTCTTCTTTCTTTTCTTTCACTGCCTGCGGAGTCGGCAGGAGTGGGACGGCACCAGCCGGCGTCCGGGTTGCGGCAGAAGCCGTCACGCCGGGTTGCGGGGGAGCCAGCCAGCGCAGGAGCCGGCAGGCGGGCGCGTGCGGAGCCGGCGGGGCGGCGCGAGCAGAGCTGGACGAGGCCCGACGCTGGGAAGGCCGGCGTCGAGTGCTGGAGAGGCCGGAGCCGAGCGCGGCGCAGGAAGGACCGGACGGGCCGGGTGCTGGAGAGGCCGGCGTCACGGTGGCAGAGCGATGTGGAGTGGTGCGCGTGCGCGGGGCCGTGAGCCGGGGGGAGGTGGAGCCGGACCGAACGGGCCGAGTGGTGGGAGCCTGCAGCGGGACTCCTGCGCGGGCCTCAGCGCTGCTGCTGGTGACGGCGCGAGGCGTAGGCAGAGGTAGGAGCCATGGCAAGGCGAACTGGCAGGCAACAGTTTGGGCGGTGGCGCTGATGCAGCCCGCGGGTGGAGCCGGCGTGCCGAGTGGGCAGGAAGCCGGTGCGGCCGGGTCGGTGGACTCCAGCGGTCGGGGCTGAACCCGGCGCCGCAGGCGGAGGCGGCGGGAGGCGAGCTGGCGAGTGGCAAGGCGGGCGCGGAGCCGGACCCAGCGCTAGACGTCGCAGACGCGGGAGGAGTCGGACTCGGCAGCGTAGGACCCGGCCGACGCGGGACACAGCAGGGGCGACCCGGCCCATGCGGGAGACGGAGCCGGCGCGCGGGTGGCCACAGTGGTGACCCGGGCATGCACGTGGAGACTGAGCGGACGGCCAGGCGAGCCGGCGCGGCCGAGGGGGCCCAGAGTCGCGGCGACGCGAGGCGCGCAGGGCAGGAGGCGGCCTGTAGCCAGCGGAGCTGGAAGGCCACCAGGCGTGTGGAGCGGATGACAGCGCGAGCCCGGGGCCGCGCAGGAGCAACCCAGCACGGGCGCGTGCAGGCGGCCGATGCGGGGCCGGCTTGCGGGGAAGCGGCGCACCCACGGGATTGAACTCTGCTCTCGCTGGGAACTCACGTCTCTAGGAATTTTACACTCCATCTTTTGTATTACTACGCAAGAGGAGGAAGCAATCCACACAGAGAGAGAGACCGGGCAGGATGGCAGCGAGAGAAAGAAGAGACTGGAACAGATGGTGGTGGAGCTCAGGCAAGGCTCGCAACTCGAGACGAGAAGGAGGCCCGACGGCGGCCGGAGTAACAGCTCGACGGCGGCGGCGGAAGTCGCAAGAGGAGGAAAAGGGGTAGCTAGCATCTGACCAGTGTCCGGCTTTTGTCTGACCATGATACACGCACTATCCAACTTGCATCTGGATAGTGTAGGAAGAGTGTATGGTTGTTATCTGGGAAGCGTATGGCCAATGGTTTGACCATAATCTGACTTGCATCTAGCTAGCTCACAAAGATGATATGTGGAGAAGCTAATGCGCGTTCCGGCCAAAGCAAGGCGTAGCAAGGAGAGGAGCAAACGCGAGCGGCGCGTGGGTGGCCATGGCCGACCGAAACAAGGCCGCGCGCACGGCACGCACGCGGACGGACGGTCGGCGTCGCGGTGGTGGTGAAGAAGGCGAGGCCTGCGACGAGGACGCGCCGTCCCGCGCGGCCGCTCTGGGGTCGGGTCGAAGTCGAGCCCCCGAGCGCTACCGGAGAGACGGCGCGACGCTGCGGCGGAGAAGACGAAGAGGCCGACGCCGAGGACGCGCCACCCCTCGCGGCCGCTCCGGGGGTGGGTCGATGTCGAGCCCCCGAGCGCTACCGGAGAGACGGCGCGACGCCGCGGCGGAGGCGATGAGGAAAAAAGGGTCCTGCCCGGACAGCGAAACCAGCAACAGCGTGGTAGCATAATAGTAGTACCGCCCCACGGTGGGCGTCAACTGTCGTGGTATTTCTCATGGGGAGCTTTGCGAGTCGACAGATGCCACAAGGGCTTAGTGTGAGGGTAAGACTGTTGCTGATAGGACCGGGAGCGAGTATGCGAGTAGCACGCGGTGGTTTACCCAGCTTCGGAGCTGTCCGGAGAGATAATACTCCTACTGCTGCATGTCTGAGTGTATCTATCTGGGGTGTACATCGGGCAGTACAAAGTGCTCCTGGAGCTGTATCTGGGATCAGTGCCAAGTGCATCTGATCTGGTATATGCCTATGAGCTAGTGGCTGCATGTGCCTGAGCATGCATACGTGAGTGGCCTTGTGGCCGGCCAAGTGCAAGTGGCGTGGCCATCTCCTGATGGATGGATGGATGGGTGCCTTATATAGGCATGGTGGTAGCTTACTACCTAAGCTAGGTAGTGGCGTGGGGGGCAAATAGGCATGGTGCATGTCATCCTTGTCCCCTGGGTCACTTCATAAATAGTGCCAGGGGACAAGTGACACTGTACATGATGGCGTCGCGGTACGGTTGTCTTGTCCGCGGTATGGCCGTCTCGTCGGTGTCTCGTCGATGTCGGTTCGGGCTACAGTCGGCAGCCGGCTGGTTGTCGTAGTCGGCAGCCGGCTGGTTGGCGCAGTCGGCAGCGGCAGTCGGCAGCCGGCCGGGAAGAAGCAGTCGGACGGGGAGCCGGCAGGACCGGCCGGGCAGTCGGACTGAGGGGCTTTGCTAGCACCGATGTCTTGAAATATAGTCTTGCCGTCCTCGGGGTACCCGTGGTCGATTACTCCGACAAAATTGGTGATGGAGGAAGGTTGATGATGACGACGGTGTCGGATTCCCCTCTCCGGAGCCCCGAACGGACTCCAGATCAGCCCTCCGAGAGAGATTAGGGCTTGGCGGCGGCTCCGTATCGTAAAACGTGATGAATCCTTCTCTCTGTTTTTTTCTCCCCAAAAGTGAATATATAGAGTTGGAGTTGAGGTCGGTGGAGCTCCAGGGGGCCACGAGGCGGGGGGGGGGGGGGGGGGGCGCCCAGGGGGTAGGTGCGCCCCCACCCTCGTGGACATGGTGTGGGGCCCCTGGTCTTGATTCTTTCACCAATACTTCTTACATATTCCAAAAATATTCTCCGTGAAGTTTCAAGTCATTCTGAGAACTTATATTTCTGCACGAAAATAACACCATGGCAATTCTGCTGAAAACAGCATCAGTCCGGGTTAGTTCCATTCAAATCATGCAAGTTAGAGTCCAAAACAAGGGCAAAGGTGTTTGGAAAATTAGATACGATGGAGACGTATCAGTCGCCATGGATGAAGGCCGAAGATAGCACATCATCGTGCACGTCTCCTAAGATGGAAGCATCATCCTTTCTCGTCACCATGTCGTTCGCCTCCAAAGCTTGGTCCTCGAATGCTTCCGTAGTCGTAGTCATCACTACACCATCTTAAAAAAGAGTGGAAGTAGACTCGGCATCATCAATGCCACAAAGAGGGATAGCGGTGGAGTCAAACTTGGGAGCATCGTCTTGGAGCTCATCGGGCTTGGACATCTTGGTGGTACTATCCTCATGCTCGCCGTCTTGGAGCTTGGTGTTCGAGAAGTGTGCTTGGGGTGGAGAAGCCTTAGCTCATGAGTTCTTGTTCCGCCTTGAGAGCACCGTTGTAGTTGTCATTGAGGGACTTGTAGTTCTCGAGGAAGATAGTTTTGGAGATGCCGTCGTGCAATCCAATCATGAAGTGGATCTTCATCGAAATGGGGTCGTCCACGCCGGCTCGTCACAAGGCATTCTTCATCTCCTTGAAGTACACGTCCATGGACTTGGATCCTTGGATGGTGTTCTCCAATTGACGTAGAAGTTGTCGCATGTAGGTGGGAGGAAAGAACTCTCGCCACATAGCTATCTTCGTCTTGGGCCAACCAACTCATGCATATCTCTCTGAAGGTGTGTGAAGCCACCATGTTGACGCGTAGTTGCGGAAGTTCGTTGTGGCACACTTCACTTGATCTTTGGGAGGAACTTGATGTAGCTTGAGGTAGTCGTCCATCAGGTGCTCCCACTCGAGATACTCCTCGGGTTCTTGAGTCCCATAGAAAGGAATCTTGTGGTCGGTGTCAAGGTCGTAGTAGCTCGTGGAAGTTATGGACTTGAGCTTGGGGAGCTTCTCGTGAGAGTAGTCTCGGGGTGCTTGTTGGCGAAGATGTCGTATGTCCATAGGATAAGCTGCCTTGAAGTCGCTTGGTGAAGATGCCAAGGGAGATGGTGAAGTCATTGAGCGGTTGTTGGTGTTGAGCTCTTGACCTTCACGTTCTTGTCGGTGGTGGTGTCGATGCTGATGTGACCTTGATAGAGATGGTAGCTCGGAAGGATGTAGAGCGTCTTCTCAAAGATGAGGAAGATCTCTTGTAGGACTTGATGAGGGTTTTGATCTCCTTCATCTGAGCATCCATCTTGGCGTCCAAGTTGTTTTTTGTGGCATTGAACTCATTGTTGTTGTTGTAGACCAAAGGAGGTGTGCTTTGCCTATCCATCACAAGACTCGAGCAAATGTGAGTGGGAGAAAGAGAAGAACTAGACCAACGTAACTTACCCGATGTTGAAGATGGATCAATGATCACTCAATAATGTATCAAGGAAATAGCACAATTGGTACCGGATCTTGTCAATTCTCACACCTACACGAGTAAGGCTTATGGAGTAGCTTGGTGAGGATAGTGGCACAAAAATTTGATGCAAAATGTTAGCAAGAGTCAATAATGTTGAAAGAGATTCACAAATTCGCAAGTGAAACAAGTAGACCAATAGCAATATGTGGCACACGGAAACACACACGCGGATAGATAAGTGGGGTCGTGCAACCAAGGAATGAGCTCAAAATGTGGAATCCACAGAAAATGCTCTTGTTGCACAACGCTAGAGAGACGCTAGCTCGATTGCTCAATAGGCAGATTTGACGCTTGTGCACAACCTATAGGAGACAAAAATGCGACGACTTATATCCCAAGTATGCTATGTATATATGATGTTCTCGGTGATCTTCTCAAGATGATCAGATATGACAATCTTAATGCAATGTGGTACGATGCTATGGCACTTGCATACAAGCTCTTTGCTCACTCTTTTTCTTTTGCTTATTATTCTTTTTATGGCCATTTTGCGAAATGCACAAAAGAAGATAGCAATTGTGTATGGAAACAATCTTGTGGCACACGAGATGATATGATGATACCAATATGATATGGTATGTATGCAATGGAAGGGCGGATCGATGATCACTAATGTGCACAAGTAATATTGCCGACAATACTCAAAGGCTAGTCTCGATAGGCAAGTGACGCAAAATGGGCTAGGGGTTATCAATGCAATGGCAAGAATGTACAATGATGGGATACCACGATACCAAGGTGATATAGAGGTTACCGTCTTTCTTACGGTTAGGGTGTCAAAGGTGAAGGTGGTCAATGTCTAATTCTTGTTCAAGTTGAGCGGCGGTGTTGTTGTTGGGGAACGTAGCAGGCAATTTCAAAAAAATTCCTACGCTCACGCAAGATCTATCTAGGATATGCATAGCAACGATAGGGGGAGAGTGTGTCCACGTACCCTCATAGACTGGAAGTGGAATCGTTTGACAACGCGGTTGATGTAGTCGAACTTCTTGTTCCGACCGGTCAAGCACCGAACGTATGGCACCTCCAAGTTCCGCACACGTTCAGCTCGATGATGTCCCTCGAACTCGTGATCTAGAAAAGTGTCGAGGGAGAGTTCCATCAGCACGACGGCGTGGTGACAGTGATGGTGAAGTGATCCATGCAGGGCTTCGCTTAAGCACTACGTGAATATGATCGGAGGCGTAAACTGTGGAGGGGGTGCCTCACACGGCTAATAATCGTGGTTGTGTGTTCTAGCGGTGCCCCCCTCATATATATAGGTTGGAGGGGAGGAGAGGCAGCCAAGGGGCACCCCAAGTAGGAGGAATCCTACTTGGGGTCCTCCCAATTCGGCCTCCCCCTTTGCTATTCCTATTCGGAGTATCAAGGGAAGCGGAGGAAGGGGGAATCCTATTCCCTTTTTCCTTTCCTTCTCCAATTTGGCCAGCCCATATGGGGGAGGGGGCGCACCAGCCCCTTTGTGGCCGGTGTGTTTCCCCTCTTGGCCCATAAGGCCCATATAGTTTGCCGGGGTTAGCCCGGAACCCCTTCCAGTGACCCGATACGTACCCGGTACCCCCGGAACACTTCCGGTGTCCAAATACTATCGTTCTATATATGAATATTTACCTCTCGACCATTTCGAGACTCCTCGTCATGTCCGTGATCTCATTCGGGACTCCGAACAACATTCGATCACCGAATCACATAACTCATATAATACAAAATCGTCATCGGACGTTAAGCGTGCGGACCCCACGGGTTCGAGAACTATGTAGACATGATCGAGACACCTCTCCGATCAATAACCAACATCAGAACCTGGATGCTCATATTGGTTCCTACATATTCTACGAAGATCTTTATCGGTTGTACCGCAATGACAACATACGTAATTCCCTTTGTCATCGGTATGTTACATGCCCAAGATTAGATCATCGGTATCTTCATACCTAGTTCAATATCGTTACCGACAAGTCTCTTTACTCGTTTTGTAATGCATCATTCCATAACTAACTCATTAGTTACATGGCTTGCAAGGCTTATCATGATGTGAATTACCAAGAGGGCCCAGAGATACCTCTCCGATACTCGGAGTGACAAATCCTAATCTCGATCTATACCAATCCAACAAACACCTCCGGATATACCTGTAGAGCATCTTTATAATCATCCAGTTATGTTGTGATGTTTGATAGCACACAAGGTATTCCTCCGGTCTCCAGGAGTTGCATAATCTCATAGTCAAAGGAATATGTATAAGTCATGAAGAAAGCAATAGCAATAAAACTTAACGATCATTATGCTAAGCTAACAGATGGGTCTTGTCCATCACATCATTCTCCTAATGATGTGATCCCGTTCATCAAATGACAACACATGTCTATGGTTAGGAAACTTAACCATCTTTGATTAACGAGCTAGTGTAGTAGAGGCTTACTAGCGACATTGTGTTTTGTATATGTATCCACAGATGTATCAAGTTTCCGGTTAATACAATTCTAGCATGAATAATAAACATTTATCATGATATAAGGAAATACAAAATAACAACTTTATTATTGCCTCTAGGGCATATTTCCTCCAGTCTCCCACTTGCACTAGAGTCAATAATCTAGTTCACACCACCATGTGATTTAACACTAATAGTTCACATCTTTACGTGATTAACACCCATAGTTCACACCGCCATGTGATCAACACCCAAAGGGTTTACTAGAGTCAATAATCTAGTTCACATTGCTATGTGATTAACAACCAAAGAGTACTAAGGTGTGATCTTGTTTCGCTTGTGAGAGAAGTTTAGTCAACGGGTCTGCCGCATTCAGATTCGTGTGTATTTTGCAAATTTCTATGTCTACAATGCTCTGCATAGAGCTACTCTAGCTAATTGCTCCCACTTTCAATATGTACCCAGATTGAAACTCAGAGTCATCCAGATCGGTGTCAAAGCTTTCATTGACGTAACTCTTTATGATGAACTCTTTATCACCTCCATAACCGAGAAATATCTCCTTAGTCTTCTAAGGAAATTTTCACCGTTGTCCAGTGATCTACTCCTGGATCATTATTTTATCCCTTTGCCAAACTCATGGCAAGGTACACAATAGGTCTGGTATACAGCGTGGCATACTTTGTAGAACCTATGGTTGAGGCACAGTGAATGACTTTCATTCTCTTTCTATCTTCTGCCGTGGTCGGGTTTTGAGTCTTACTCAACTTCATACCTTACAACTCAGGCAAGAACTCCTTCTTTGACTGATCCATTTTGAACTTCTTCAAAATCTTATCAAGGTATGTACTCATCGAAAGTCTTATCAAGTGTCTTGATCTATCTCTATAGATCTTGATGCCCAATATGTAAGCAGCTTCACCGAGGTCTTTCTTTGAAAAACTTCTTTCAAACACTCCTTTATGCTTTCCAGGAAATTCTACATCATTTCCGATCAACAATATGTCATTCACATATACTTATCAGAAAGGCTGTTGTGCTCCCACACACTTTCTTGTAAATACAGGCTTCACCAGAAGTCTTTATAAAACCATATGCTCTGATCACCTTATCAAAGTGTATATTCCAACTTCGAGATGCTTGCACGAGTCCAAAGATGGATCGCTGGAGTTTGCACACTTTGTTAGCACCTTTAGGATTGAGAAAACCTTCTGGTTGCATCATACAACTCTTCTTCAATAAATCCATTAAGGAATGCAGTCTTGACATCCATTTGTCGGATTTCATAAAATGCGGCAACTGCTAACATGATTCATACAGACTTTAAGCATCGATACAAGTGAGAAAATTTCATTGTAGTCAACACCATGAACTTGTCGAAAACCTTTTTGTGACAATTAGAGCTTTGTAGATAGTAACACTACTATCAATGTCCATCTTCCTGTTGACGATCCACTTATTCTCAATGGCTCGCCAATCATCGGGCAAGTCAATCAAAGTCCATACGTTGTTCTCATACATGGATCCTACCTCAGATTTCATGGCCTCAAGCCATTTATCGGAATCTGGGCTCATCATCGCTTCCTCATAGTTCGTAGGTTTGTCATGGTCTAGTAACATGACTTCCAGAACAGGTTTACCATACCACTCTGGTGCGGAACGTGCTCTAGTTGACCTAAGGGGTTCGGTAGTAACTTGATCTGAAGTTTCATGATCATTATCATTAGCTTCCTCACTAGTTGGTGCAAGAATCACGGGAACGGTTTTCCGTGATGAGCTACTTTCCAATTCGAGAGAAGGTACAATTACCACATCAATTTCTACTTTCCTCCCACTCACTTCTTTTGAGAGAAACTCCTTCTATAGAAAGGATCCATTCTTAGCAACAAAGATCTTGCCTTCGGATCTGTGATAGAAGGTGTACTCAATAGTTTCTTTTGGGTATCCTATGAAGACGCACTTCTCTGATTTGGGTTTGAGGCTGAAGCTTTTTCACATAGGCATCGCAACCCCAAACTTTAAGACATGACAGCTTAGGTTTCTTGCTAAACCACAGTTCATACGGTGTCGTCTCAACGGTTTTAGATGGTGCCCTATTTAACGTGAATGCAGCTGTCTCTAATGCATAACCCCAAAACAATAGTGGTAAATCGGTAAGAGGCATCATAGAACACACCATATCTAATAAAGTACGGTTACAACATTAGGACACACCATTACGCTGTGGTGTTCCAGGTGGCGTGAGTGGTGAAACTATTCCACATTGTTTTAAATGAAGGCCAATTTTGTAACTCAAATATTCAGCTCCGCAATCAAATCGTAGAAACTTTATTTTCTTGTTATGATGATTCTCCACTTCACTCTGAAATTCTTTGAACTTTTCAAATGTTTCAGACTTGTGTTTCATTAAGTAGATATACCCATATTTCCTCAAATCATCTGTGAAGGTCAGAAAATAATGATACCCGCCGCGAGCCTCAACACTCATTGGACCGCATACATCGATATGTATTAATTCCAATAAGTCACTGGCTCGCTCCATTGTTCCGGAGAGCGGAGTTTTAGTCATCTTGCCCATGAGGCATGGTTCGCAAGTATCAATTGTTTCATAATCAAGTGATTCCAAAAGTCCATTTGCATGGAGTTTCTTCATGCGCTTTACACCAATATGATCTAAACGACAGTGCCACAAATATGTTGCACTATCATTATCAACTTTGCATCTTTTGGCATCAATATTATGAATATGTGTATCACTGCGGTCGCGATTAAGTAAACCATTTACATTGGATGTAAGACCATAGAAGGTTTTATTCATGTAAACATAACAACAATTATTCTTTGACTTAAATGAATAACCGTATCACAATAAACATGATCCAATCATATTCATGCTCAATGCTAACACCAAATAAAATTTATTTAGTTCCAATACTAATCCCGAAGGTAGAGGGAGTGTGCGATGGTGATCTTATCAACCTATGAATCATTTCCAACACACATCGTCACCTCGCCCTCAACTAGTTTATGTTCATTTTGTAACTCCTGTTTCGAGTTACTAATCTTAGCAACTGAACCGATATCAAATACCCAGGGGCTACTATGAACACTAGTAAAGTACACATCAATAACATGTATATCATATATACTTTTGTTCACTTTGGCATCCTTCTTATCCGC